>CM032440.1:0-2717146 GCA_019049465.1 Dryas iulia moderata
TGCTCTATAAATAGCATTTGGCTAATTTCACCCGTAACAAATCTTAATACGGCGAGATTCACAATAAAACACTGTACGTTCACGAGTATTTGAGCATTTTCAACGGGCAATATTTTATCTCACAGTCAGAAAAGTAGCTCGTCTCAAGACGGTTCCGTTTCTATACATAATAAACTACATGCATTTGCAGTATATAGGTCAACTACATGTTGGTAGAAGGCAAATCGCGAATATATTAGACTTTCTCCCGGCTCGTGTTTACAATATTCGAGAATAATAGGCGCCCGCTGAACATTTCAATGACAGAGTAATGAGAGAATTTTTGATTAACACCCCTCATTAGGGAACGAATTTACAATAAGGAAATAAATGGACGACGACGAACGAAAGCTATGTAGCTATGTATACTTTGACTGGCTATACCACACGTTAAATGTAGCAATTTTTACGTACAATCAAAAAATGCAATAAAGTTTAAACCGACAAAAAGTTTTTTGATATTTTTAGAATGAATTACACCGCACAAATATTTGAACTTTTGTATTGGATCGGAATTTCTGCTTTGACAATTTAACAGTACGTATTTTAGCTTGCGTTTTTTCAGGTAACAGCGATACATTTAATTGCAAATATTATATCCAAAACTCAATATTCCACTGCAGTAAAAATGGACCGACGTAGCATCAATTTATCTAGAACACCTAAAGCAGCTACGGTAACCACTCGAGGCCTTCACCCACAAATTTAAAAACTTTTTGGCAGATATTAACGAAGTACGATCAATCATCCCAGACCTTGTAGTCGCATATTTTTAATTTACTTATCTACATTTCACGAATCAATATTTAAATTCGAGTACTTTGTAAAGTTTAATTGGGATTTGGGCTTTATTTTTTAACTTCTGTCTCAAATATGTATTGTTAAGTAAGAAATAAGTAAATTATTAAGACTTAAGACTGTGTCTTAGTACTGTTTGAAGTGCACATTAATAGACCATAAAACGTATAGATTGTCCTTCACATTATATGAATGTAATATTTAACTATATTTTTTCTTGTTCACAGATAACTTAATAAACATATTAAGATAACAGCAACTTACTAATAGATCACTGCATAAGGACAGCATGATAAGTTCGAACATTAAAATTCGAAACTTTTTAAAATTTGGAATAATCTATTAACATTTCATTCATAAGCAATAACCATCTACCTAAAATACCCATATTAATTACTAACCATAGTTACACTCAAAAATGCCAAAAACTAAAAATAAATAAACAAACAAACCCAACAACAATGAAACCAACGAAATTCATTCCACAAAAGCAACTTTACTTCGCGCATAATCTTCCCACGGGACGAAGAAATTTTGGGCAAATAGGTGGAGTGTAATAAGACTAAATCACGTTACATTTTCTACATATTTGTCCTTATCGAGTAAAAATAAACAGAGGCACGAGATAAAATCCGTCGTAGTAGTTAATTAGCGACGGACGGACGATCAAAGGCTCTCGTGTATTTTGAGTTTAACAAGCTATCAATGCCAAGGTCCGCACACCTTGGTGACGCATTGCACGATTATATAATTATTTTTTGTCTAAACACTTATTATGTAATAATCAACGTAGTGGTTTGGATTAACAATTTATTAACTTTAATTTTTTTTTAAATATTAGGTAAGGTAATTGCGTTGAAAATGCCTAAAAATTTCATTAGTAAGAAGGTCATATTATTTTGAAAAGTATCTTGATCTATTACATATTACATACTTAATATTTGAATATGAAAGTTTGTATATTTTAACGTTTGTTGCTTAAACAACGATTGAGCGGATTTGGCTGATTTTGGCTATATTTATCATATTATTTTTTTAACTTAGATTACAGAATATTTTAAAAGTATATACGTATATAAACATAAGTGTTTTTATCGCTCATGTGAGTTTTAAAATTTACACTAACGAAGAAGCTTAGCATAGACGAAAAAAGGAAATTAACCATCATAATATTAACCAATTATTTTAAATAGAAAAAATACTAAAATAGTTCCTCGGTCCATGACCAGCGGAGCAGCAGGAAGAGCAATCTATAAATACGAGGCCCATTAAAATGAGACATATGACAATAGGATCGTGATTGGCTGGAAGTTTCATAATAAATTATTATCGCGAGTGGTTTCATTGTTCGCCTGTGCTGTTGATAATGTTATTAATAATTTCACGAATAAAATAGGTCGGGTTAATACGAAGCGTGATGCATACAAAACGTGTAAAGTATACGAGCTAATATTTACGCAATACAACAAAGACACGCATGACATCATGAAATGCCATATAAATGATGCACATAAACGATTCAGTGAAAGCTCTTCTATACGGATCCGATAAAACAATATATTATCATAGTAAATGATAATAATGTAACTAATAACTATGTAAAAACCTTTGTGATCAATTGTTATAGAAATGATATACTTTAAATAACAATCTAATTAAAAATCTAAATGAAAATATTTCTATTGTAATCAATAAACACCCTTATAACATGAGAAGTCATATACATGTAGAAGACAATAGGCGTAACTAATACAATATCGGACTTAATACATTGAAATTGTTTAAACATACATATAAAACTATTCAGAACTGAAATATTCGCCAAAACAAGAGACCGTGTATTTACCAGCTTTCTATACAATGTTGATTACCTTGACGGCGTGACACGTGCAAACTATTGATAATAACTCTACAAACTCAACACTGTTTTCGTTTTGGTCACACTAACACTGGCACACATACTGAGCACACGCTCATAATGAATGAATGGTCGATATTATTAAACTGTTATTTTATATAAATCAGGCAAAATAAAGTGGCTTCTCTTAATTATAGTTCAAATTCTTGAAATTATATGTATTATAGAAATCTAAGACGTAACCTCAAGAGGTCATAACTCGATTATTATTAGCCGTGAATAGACTTTCTATTTCTGTCTCTCAACTTAGTAACAGTACCGTTCATTCTACATAATGTACTTTGATCCCAAAGTGTTCGTAATATTTAAGTAAAATATGTAAATAATTATTTCTATAAAAATATCCGCATTAAGTGTGAATAAAAACACGCTAAATTAATACAAGTACATTAGTTTACACATTTGAATAATGATGTTTTATCAACCACCTTGAGATTCTAATCCAATCTCTACTAGTCTACCCTGTGGAAATTGTAAAATTTACCAAACAAAATATTTATTTGAAACGTGAATAGCTTACTTATTCTTTATGCTTCAATTACCTGTGTAGTTGTAATTTTTTTTACGATAACACACTGTACAAAGAAAATAAATGTCACGGCGAGTGAGGCAGTAATCTACTGCTTATTTTACGATACTAAACAAGTGATTAAATGTTACACTTTATAGACTGTAATTTATAGGACATTTAGATAATCTTAAGTAATTTTGCGATATAAATCACTGTAAGGTTCAAATAATTTAAAAGAACTAAATTTATTAAATGTAAACTGTTGAACCTCAAATAGTCTAAAACTTGAATTAAGTAAATATTCCACGGCTAGCACCAAGGAATTGCTCAACAAAATTGAACTGGTTGCTCAAGTCATTACCATTGATCACGAAGAAACATAATGGGTAAAGGGAACGAACTCGTTGTAGTAGCGCAATTGTGTAAAATGTGTCTAATTACAGAAAATGCAAAACAAAATTATACGACCAAGTACTAACTAAAACTACTAAAAAACATCTGTTATGGATAAAACGGCATCGTCGCACGCGCATGTCATTACATTTAAACTCAGATCCGAACATATGAGCATATGTAAGAAAGAGAATGTATAATATGCTAATGGGAGATGAAAAAACGGGGATCCGACTGGCGGAGTCGCCTTGATTGATTAGATGCACCTTTTTGTGCCGGAGGCCTTTTAGAATCTGTTCGGAGGATTCTGTGCCATTCTATTGTTTGTCCGTTTTAACGTCGCTACGGACGACTACAATGGATCGTCGTTTACTGAAAACTGGAAAGTAATAAATAGCTCGTAATCGTAAACAGACGACGGCTCGTCATAAATTCCTGGACAGTGGAACAGAGGCGACAACTTATGGATAATGTGGGCTCTCTCTTTACCTTAGCAACAAAGTAATCTAACGTCTTGTTTCATTTCATTTACGCGTTAGATGGAAAGAAACTCGGTCTTATGTGCGGACTTTAGTTGACGTAAATGGCTTTTAGTGGGTTTACTTAGAGTTTATTTTGACTTTAGATTTTTTGTTACTATATTTTAGGTTATACAAAAACTATACACAAAATATTACACAAACATTTACAAACATACATATATATTTAATTATCTATAAATATATGTTTAACGTACAAAAAGATATATCGACCTAATTATGAATCAGATTTGTGATATATTATACGAATCCGATAATGAACTAAATAAAGATGGCAAATTAAATCTAAATTAGAAGAATGGAGTGGTATAAATAAATTAATTTACACGGCCGATGTTTACGTCCGCGGTTCACGGCCGTTATGTGTGCAGATTGCGCAACATATATTGGTCTCGTTCTACCACGTAAACTTTTCTAGTGAATCACATACTGCTGTCTTTCTCTTGGTGATTTATAATCTAGGAGCTTTTACATCGCTACTTGTAAATGAGCCTCGCCTCTGTGTATCAGAATTAAGATGGTACTATAAAATAATTATTGGTTTTGTTCACTGTTTTATTTAAAGATCGAAACAAACGAGCAATGAGTATTGATGTTGATCAGTTAGTAAAAATAGACTACACGTGATTAAAGTGTTTATAAATAGTTAGAATAGTAAAGTGTTTATATATTTTCGAATACCAATAATATACGCGATTAATCCGGTTAAAAATAGTTTCATTTCAAAATGTGTAATAATCGCGAAAACAAAAGATCATATTATGTTTATAAATAGATTTCATTTTTTACGCCAAATTCATTGAGTTTTGAAATTTTGTTTCTTACACATCTTCGCTTCGCTTAGTAATTTGATAAAAAAACAAACTTGAAAAGTCATGGCCTATCAGCTATTCAAGCGGAAATAGCAAAACACAATCAAGATCAGGCCTACAATTTAATAGATTTTTGCTTATCTCAGCATTGGACAAGAGAATTTAGTGGCATGCCGTAATTAAACGCTGCGTTTTGTTGACTCTGAGTTCCAACCTATAACCATAGTATTCAATTTAATAAGCTCCAGATGTAGAATAATATTTTTTCTCTACAAATAAAAAAAACATTTCACATCCAAACCAAACGAACACTAACAAAGGCAGAACCTGTTATATAAGTAAGATACATAGATATTTACCTTCCCTCACATTCAATAGAACAGTGAGTGCTAAGTTAAAAAAAAGGCGACATCGCAACGCAATGTAATGGTAATTAAAATAGAAATTAGAAAATGACGTACTTTCACGTAATTGATGGTAGTGCGAGTGGATAGGCGAAACTAATTATGCAGAGTGCAACACACTCGGCTATATGTATTATGTGAACGCTCGTCTTCCACATACTACAGCGCTACCTAACTGGGTAAAGTCGTTAACTTGGCATTTGCAACTCGGGATTTCCTAAAGGAGATTTTGCGAGGCGAGAAACTTAAATATTTTATTCTGGAACATTGTGCTTGTTATAAATATAAGATATAGTTTTGATGTCCTGTAAAATTGTCATATAATTGATTTGGTCAATATTATTTGTTTTTGACTTTGCCATAGAAAACTTTATACAAAGTATATATCAAATATATGATATATTTTATGAATTAAATGCATTCTTATTCTACTACTATATCAGTATTAGTTTTTAGCACATTATTCCCTATATAAAATTAAGCTATGCCAAACTTCATACTTCTCAATCATTGAAAAGAAGATATTTTTCCTAAAAATGGGTTCAAAGTTTTTCCGTTGAGGAAATTGATTGATTTGATAACTCACCGGCTCGACTCCAGCATCATTTTGTGTGGCCTGAAAAAGAAAAACAAAAGTAAGTACACAAAAATAAATCAATAGCAAAAGAAATTGACAATCAAATAATATAAAACAAATTTAATAATATCACATTTTAGGATTTCGTTAATCTTAATATTTTTTAAAAATTCTTCTTAATAAATTCTTATTTCTACGACATTTTTTTTAGCTTCACGTTGTATCTCGCATACAGCAGGGTAGGCAGAGGGAACCTAGTGTTAAGACACTCCGTTCCCCGCTTTCCGCCAAATTCGGAGGCATTGCGTGTTAAGTGGCGGAACTTAACGCCGCGCTTTTCTTCGACATCAGAGCGAAGAAAATGGAAATACTAAATTCCACTTCTCGAGTGGGAATCGATCCCACAACCAGTCGTTTACAGTCACACGTTTGTGCCACTGCGCCACGACTGGCTCTAAATTTATTTAGTCATACATATCCATTATTTCACTATTTTAAAATTAAAAAAATAAAACTATCATAATCTACAACCATGGTGTGCACTTGACTGTCAAATTCAAATTAAAAAAAAAATATAACCAACCACGGAAAAACAACTAAAACAGTTGATAATTGTTATAAAAATAAATGTCATTGAAGAGGAAAACTTAACAATGCAAGGCCACTATCAGAGCGGAATGAAATCAGAAATGTAAATCCGATATTAAACAGAAAACTAAATGGAATCGGATTGGATAGACACGAAAGCAATCACGATAATCTTGGGCAAGTTATGGATCCACCGCTGGATATTAATCGATCTCCCGAAGGACCTGTAGCGTGTTATTTTGCGGCCTCTGGGGATATTTAAAGCGGACGATGATATCAATACGCAGAAACAATTATCAAACGATAGCCAGCGAACCGAATATACTTTGAATTCTCTTATACATTTTTTATGTTATATTATAAATAAACTGTAAAAATAGAATATCTTTGAAGAGAAGTTATAAAGATGTTGTAGTAATAAATGTTGTTAAGATCATATTAACCTGATCGTAACCACTCAATATGTACTTATGTACAATACAAAACTGAATCTAATAATAGTAACAGGAAATACAATGAAAAAATACTATAATTATATACTATGTTACACAAGCGTGTTACTTGTTTGCACTTTAAAATATATTATAAATGATAAATAACACTTAACACATTTTATTTGAATATAAAAGTATTAGAAATCAAAGTATATACGCCTATAAAGACAATTTTAGCTATACATTATAATGTCTTCCTTATCTCATTGCAATTATTGGTCTATAAATTGTTATCACCGTCAAGGTTGCCGAGGTCATCTCAAATTGCTACATTAGTTTCCATGGCCGTTCGTTTATCACTTATCAACGCTGTTATCATTTCAAGTTTTTACAATTGGCTGTTACTTTGATAAAGAATCAATATGAATTTGTTTGAATTATTATTCTTATCAGTCAGGTTATGAGAGCTATAACCTAGAAATAATTGAGTAACAAGAATCATTTATTAAGTACCAGCAAGTGGGAGTCTTCATGTTAAACATATAATATTTATATGTGCTTATATTAAGAATTTGTTGTGCCTGAGTGTAAGAATTATGGGCCCAAATTCTATTCTAAAATATTTAAATTTACGATACAGGTATTTCCTAGTCAAGTTAACAAAAGGTTACATGTATTTCCTAGTCAAGTAGTCAAGAAATGGAGCTTTTTACCATTCACAACGTTTTGTCTGTAAATGTGCCTAAAATGGTATCACTAGATTATTACTGACATACAGTGTAAAGCTAAAACTAATATTCCATAAAAGTTCAAGTTAGGCATATAGGTTCATAGAAGAGTCTTGTACCAGTCGAAAAGTTTTAGGCTTTGTATTTAAAATGATAGAGATTAGAAAAGATAAATAAAATTAACTTAGGTATAGTTGGGGACAGCTCCTGATATATAAGTTTAATTAGTTTCAAAATATTTTTTTACTATTATTTTAATTTTAACATTTAACAAATACATAGATTATTAATTATCACAATAATTTAATGCCAAATTAAACTACATGCTTCTTCTAAACTCTAAAAATGTAAAACATAATTTCAAAGCCCAATGATTTTTTTTTTAATAATTGGAACATTTCTCTATTACTATCTATCTTCTAGTTATATCTACTATTAATATTTTGGTTATAAAAAGAACATTATTAATGATTTCGTTTATGTAGATTTTATTTTAAATTAGTAGTTTGTCCAGCAAAGTAGAATTGTAAAGCATTATAGTATTGTAATACCCGCATAAAGTTGCTACTTAAACGACATAATACCTTTATAGTCAAATCACATTTCAAATATCGTCTGGTTGGCTAACCGTTTTAGCTTTGGTCAAAACGATATTGCCAATTAATTTATTACCACAGAAACGCTTATTAATATTAGTTTGACCTAGTAATTTTCCGTATCTGTTGTACAAATATGCAACATTCTCTGTATGACGTAAGTCTAATAATGTCCATTCTTTTGTGATGGATATTAAATATTTGGTACATATAAACGTGAAATTAAATTTAGTGCAGTGAAATTTTGGCCAACAACTGTATCTTTTTCCATAAGCAGTAGACTTTCTTATAATAACTATAGGAGTGAATTTTTGAGCCCGTCGAGTGGTAATGAGATTGTCTTACTATAAACTTGATGTTTGTTGGTTCGATATTTATTCCTTTTTCCTCTCATTTCATTTCTTACATAGCTCAGCGGAATTAAGCGATTAAAGCTGAAAAAAAAGCATTATTTTTACCATCAATCACCCCGTTAGCTTAATATATCAATAATGAAAGACTATTATCATTCTAATCACTTTAAAGCAGGAAACAGACGAATAAACAGATATGACACGATTGTTTTATTTATATCTGCGTATATCATAAGTTTTGCATGATAGATACATAAATTTTTAACATATTTACAACTTTACAGTTACAACATCAAACAGTCTCAATATAAAGATTATTCAACGCGAAATTCACTTGAAAAACAATATAAACTGGTCTTAATTCCACGAGACCATTTAAAGCCATGTATGAATTTCCAAATAATAATTAATCAAATCAAAATTAAAAACATTCAATAAATCGAATATATTCTAGATATATATTTCACGCGACTCACGTGTCACATCCAACTAACTGCCTATCTATCCACGATCCACCAACGATAAGATAAAAGTTTTGTCCAATTCACTGTCAATACAATTCGCTTAATAAATCAGACAAAAAAACACAACGATGCCACACGTTGAACTAGCTCCACCATCTTTTATTTCGGAGCAGGTAAATTTGCGATCCGACCCAAATGAAACTTCTGACGTGAACGGATTTAAAGCTTAAAGTATTTCAACAAAGAGTTTAAATTGTATCTGATATGGAACATGTAATTCATCAAACGAATACCGCTCGTAAAACGGTGGGTGAGGATACAGTTTTCCTCGAATCATATTAAGATATTATATCAAATGTAGCGGTTATAGAGCTCGGTCATTAAAGGAATAAAAGTGGACAAAGGAAATGAAGCATCACTACATTATCAACTAAATACTGCCTTTAGGTTTGTGTCGGTGCATCTTTAACTAAATTTAATAAACTTTAATTTACTGATATTATGTTATTTTAAAATGTATCATATAGACACACAATCTTAACTTACAAATTAACTATTATTATAACTATACATTCAATTACTAGGAAAATAAAGAAAATAATTTAGAAAAATTATATTTATATGCTAAATGAGTGTTAAATGATAATTTCTACTTTCAAAGTATTACCAACAAAAATATTTAAAAGAAAATAACTGCAGATAAACATAATATATCCCAGATAATTAATTAAAAAGTACTATAGCAACATAAAATACCGGCCTTACAATATTAACTGGTCAACGTCTCATATCGGAGCAATACACACACATGAATAATTAATTGATGTGTCACGCCGCGAACACTGTTCATATTTTAATAAGAGCACTTATATAACAGCTCATTTAACTTTAATTCTGATTGATTTATTGTATTATTTAGATAGATATCTTTATAATGCTGAATTATTTAAGTAACTCGGAAGTATCTTCTTAGTCAGCTTCACGCTTTTCTTGATAATGTGATATTCGAAAGAACCTCATATTAAAATCTTTCCTTAACTTTTCCAAAATTGAGACATTTCGTATTGAGTAGCGGAACTCAACCCCACGCTTTGTCTTAGGTATAGCGCGAAGAAATGAAAATTATTAATTAATAATTTTAATATAATTTTTATGAATGGGAATTGAACCCGTAATCATCGCGTTTATAGTTAAGCGCTGACACGCTACACCAAAACGGCTTTAGTCTATTCTTGCCTTTTAATTAGGTTACAAAACATTATCTCCAGTAGGTAGGTGAGAAAAGATAGTGACTCGACATTTTGTTTTCTGTTTTTTGCATATATGAAAAAAAGGCGTGCTGGGTGGTTTAAGCTACTGTCACCACATCCAGCTACGTCATGATGATAATACAGATATAACTAGCTAAAAGGAAAATTAACAAGTAATAAGTTTATTTACGTATATTAAAATGTTTAATTATAATTATAATTCCTTTTCAATAATTTAATTTATTTGAAAATACTAATAGATGTCCAAACTATAAAGAGTAAACTTAATCAACATTAAAGTAACCAAACTAAAGGGAATATTTAATGTCTAGGCGCTAAAAATAATAAAAGATTTAGAATGGTGAAATTCAAAGAATGCCTTAGTTTTGTATGGAATTTAAAACGCGGTCGCTAGAAATATTTGCTCTAAAGAAAGAATTGTTCCTCTCCTCCTTTATTCTGGTATCTCTTAAGATACTTGTTATAATGAAAGTGACGAATATTTTTAATGTACAAAAGCAAAATAAGTTTACAATTGTTTTTCTATTCTATTATTGTGTAAGACTGAGATCATTATTTATAAACACTAAGGCATTTATCATTATTATTTCAGATCTTATACTGTGTTAGTATCAATCTTACTGTAAAAGCTCGACTTAGATAAAATGTAAATTTTAGGTTTTCATCTGAATTGCCGAGATTAATGTTTATTTCAAAATTATATCACTTATTTGCGTTTTAGACTTCAATTCAAATTAAAAATTACTCTACCTAGTAAAGTATATATTCCCAATATATACATATGCCTAGATATTCACATGATTAACTAGATATGCAACATACAGGGCTCCAACAAACAAAATTTTATTACTCTTTAGTAGTGTCCGACCGAAGGTTCGGTTTCGGTTTCGGTTTCGGCAAAAAATTGTAGTTTCGGCCGTAGTTTCGGTTTCGGCAAAAAAGCTGCCGAACCTTCGGCAATGCCGAAACTCATGACATACTCAAGAATTTTCACGTAGTTTTGATACTTTTGAGTGTTTTTATAGCTTGTCAACCTAATCTTAAGATGTAGTAAATTTTAATATATTTAAATTAATGATGACAATACTATGAACTGCTGACGACAGATTAAATTAACTATCCCTGTTAGTCTGTAACGAAACTATGTGTCTGTTCACGTAATTGTGGCTCCTTTCAGGGGTCGAATACCTATGATTGATTGATATTATGCGAGCCCTGGGCTAGTTACTATGTTGGAGGCTTGCCTTAATATTATTTAAACATAACCGTTTTCTATATAAATGTTACACAGTATATAGTCAATAAGTTAATATAAATATATATCTAATGTAAATCTTATCATAAATTAGCACATAAATTTCTCTGCAAGAAATGCACAGGTACGTTAAAGGTGAAAACCTTTTTGTAAAGAAATACCTATTAACACAAGTGTTGCCAATCTTAAGTGGCGACCGAGGGCCTTGATAACCCACAGGTCCCTGCGCAACAGCTCAAAAAACCTCTATGTAAATCCCTAGGAGCCTTGGGTAAAGAGAACTGGCGTAGGTCTAGACTAACAAGTGATCCGATCCATATATTGGTCAAGTTGAAAAATGTTTCAACTTTTTAGAAAAAAAAAATTAACTGAAAAAAAAATGTTTTTCTTCTCTTTCAATATTTATCAGGATAGATAGGAACACGTCGTTTGAAGACATTTTTCATGTTATCTCAAAACTAGACACTTTAAGCTTCAAAATGGTTTTTTTATTTCAATGCGACTATTTTTGAGGAAGCCTCTCACTGCCACTTGGAAAACCTCAAAAAAATTGTATTTTTTATGATTCTTTAATTATTTCCGCTAGTATATATAATAAAATCAACGTAATCACAATAATTCAAATGCACATGTAATTTTGAAAGCGTAAAAAATGTATTTTTTTACATATTATTCCAATTTTATGACGTCATCAGCAGTTTCGGTTTCGGTTTCGGTTTCGGCCGAAACTGAAGTCAGAACCGAAGGTTCGGTTTCGGTTTCGGTTTCGGCTGAAAATTCAGTTTCGGTCGGACACTACTAATAAGAATCATGGCAAAATAATTTGAAACAAAAATAAAATATATATTTAAAATTAATTTCTTATTATTCTGCTCGAGGACGTCGGCGTATTTGTAAAAATAAATTAGGAAAATATTGTTTCATCGTCGAATTCCGACACCTCAGCCAGTTTTCAAAACAAACTGCAAGAAATCTCTCAAAGTAGCGTTGCAATTTTTTTTATATTGATAGATAGATGTAGGTCAAATTAACAAAAGCATATTAACAACATAAATACGTTAAACAACCAAAACGAAATAAAGTTTTGCTATACATAATATGTAGTACAATATTACCAGTTATCAATTATATATACATACATATACCAAATAGCCAATTAAGGTTACTAAAGTCGAATTGGAATTTCTTTAATTTTGTTTCTGCACAAATATATGTAATTTAATGTTGATGAATGACCAAAAACATATTATTAAATAATTACAAAGAATAGCGGTCATCTTCAAAGTAAACTTGTTCTTGATCAATTAGATACTTCAACAAAAAAAGGAAAGGTTTCTTCTTAATGTTAGGTATATTTTTGAGTATTTACAAGCGATTGTTACTGATTAGAATTATTTGTTTGAAATATATTAATTTAAATAATCAAATATAAAAAACAAACTTTTGGCTCGTTACTTTTAAGTTACTAAGTACTTAATAATTATCATAAGCTCACAAACATTGTTAATACGTGAACCATTGTTAATTAAAAAAAAAACATTTAATTGCAAAAGAAATAGGTCTATCGAGCCAAAGATCTCAACGAGGACTTTACCAAACATACTTAAATAAAAAACACAGTTATATTATGACAGGATTTACACCCACACTTAAAATATAAATTTAATATTTCAAGGCATTAAAAAGGAAAATAATGCAATAGCTATCCTACAGTACCTCTAGTCACCTAATTAGTATAAAAACAGGCCGCACTAAGGTTAGAGTGGAAAGGTCCAATAAAATAATATAAACGTAAAACGTAAGAGGTTTACGTTTTAAGACGTGGTTAATGAATGCAATGCTTGGTTCCGTAGATAATACATCAGCTCATTAGCAAGCGTAGTTCAGCTAAAGGGGCCAAGTGGTGCTAGAAAAATCATTTTTGAAACCGCGACACGAGTAACCTTAGCTGAAGAACCTAATTTTATTATTCTTATATTTATAAATAAATTGTATTCAATTATCTTTATTTGGAAATGGAATCTAAAATCATTTTAGCATACTAAATATTGATTAAATGTATTATTGTTCATATGAGGCTCTGTAGTGTAATGTATGTAAAAATAAATAAAATACAAACAGCTAAGTTATTATTGTGACAGTGTTTGACTATAACCGTCATGGTTTGATTCGCAATCGGGGGAATGATGTTTGTGGGTTCGATTTCCAATTTGGGGAATGATTATATATTAATTTAATTTCGCTGCTCTGGTACCTAAGCTAAAGCGCGGCGTTAAGTTCCGCTACCTATCACCAATATTACGATTTGGGGCGGAAATTTGACTGCAGAGTGTCGTAACACTAAACTGTCTCTGTGTACCTTACTATGCAAGAAAAAGCACGAAGCTGCAAAAATAACTATTATTAAAAATACCTAAAATCTTTAAAATATGCCCTTAACAATTAAATGTGCAATTGTTTACTTTGCCATCCATCTACTTAAAACTTTAACACACTTGAACATATGAAGTATTTACACCAAACCAGTTCTAAACTCTAGCACCATTTTACAAACGGCATTACCTTTTTAAATCTAGTGAGAAAATCAACACTATTTAAACCAGTCGGCACTTGAAGTGAGGCAAATCAAGACAAATAAATGAGTGCTTCGGTAAATCTCGTATTTCACCTTTACATTCGGATATCAGGCTTTTAATCGAGTACTTAGCGAGCTTTCACATACAAAGTTATTTCACTTAAATGATAGTCTCAATCGCCGAATAAGTACTATATTTGAATGTAACAAACAGAACAACAGTAAATAGTCCTTTATAAAATTTATTTAAAGGTAGCGTTAAACCCAATAATAATACACGGGGTTTTAAAATAACAATTTGTTAATCTAATTAAAAACATCTTAAAATAGAAAATATAAATAAAAAAATACATTTACAATTATTTTCTTTCGATTCTGGTCGAGGATATCGGCTTAATGTCATGAAAACATTGTATCATCATCATCGAATCCGGACACGTGAACAAGTTTTTTTTACAAATAGAACGGCAAGAAGAGACTCAAAATAGTTTTACAAAATTTTATTTACATTGATTTATAGGTAGATAGAGGTCAAATTAATAAAAATGCGATAAAATCACTTTTTCACCTTTAAATTCGTATATCAGACTTTTTATCGAGTACTTACTTACGTTCACATATAAAATTATTCACTTAAAAGACAATCTCAAACGCCAAATAAGTACTATAATTTGAATGTAACTAACATAACAACAGTAAATAGTCCTTTATAAAGTTTGCGCAAAGTAAGCGAGTTCGCGTTAAGATTAGCTTACGAATTTATTGAATAACCGACGGGGCAACGCTAAGTAATAATAAGTTGCGTAAATCACGGGAACTGTAACTAACACCTGTCAAACGCAGTGATCATCTTGCCCTCCTTTAACACAGCGTTGATTGTAGATTCGAATACCTGTTTTGGTTATCCGTTACAAAGATTTTATACTTCCCATAAGGAATTGTCATTTATAGCTCTTCACTTTAGTTTAGTTTCACTTATGACAATGTTTCCATCAAATATGTCTTCCCATAGGGAATTGTTATTTATGTGGGGTCAGTCGTGGCTCAGTGGCACAAAGTGTGACTGTAAAGCGACTGGTTGTGGGTTCGGTTCCCACTCGAGGAGTGGAAATATTTAATATTTTCATTTTCTTCGCTCTGGTTTCGAGGCCAGGCGCGGCGTTAAGTTGTACACATACAAACGTTCAGGCCTCAATTTAATCTAAAAGATGTTTTTTGAAATAAAACCTATGCCTGACTCTGGTTCTTGAACTCTTTTCATTCCGAATTCCATCAATTCAGGTGGGTAAATTAGCCGTGAAAGTGAGACAGACAGACTTTCGCATTTATAATATTAGAATAGATACGTAGATTAGTTGCGTAATTTCTCGTATTAGTCAAACCTTAAGTTTCTTGATATATAAAAAACAAAATATAAGTGAATATTAACTCCCACCTAGGAAGAAACGACGGTAAGTTCCCTAAGTTTTAATATAATATTAAATCAATTACTATTTTATAACGTTGAACTTGCAACTACTTTTATGCATGCATTTTATTGTTCAAGTTGCACTTTTCACGGGAGATACTTCAGAGGTTTTACTGCTCTGAGATCTCTCGGTGTTCTTATTAAAACTTTTCACTGTGTTTGTCTTTTGTATGGAATGAATAGATGTAAGGCATAATAGAAAATATGGGCTATTAAATGCTTTTAATAAGACACTCGCCGTGTTTATTGATATTTTGTTAAGAAACTACTGTAATGTCAACATGAACGGCAAAACTTCGATAAGTCAAATCGCGAGGGACAAACAAAAATTATTTCGATTTATGGCTGCTTTGTCCTGTCCAAAGTCGAGTTTTAGAAGTAAATAACTAGAGACTGAGCTTTAACGATAAGCTTGTTGTTTAAAGTATTACGTAACATATTATATGACTCTTTCTCAACGATCCAATACAGTGAGCAGCATTACGCGTTCATCCATCTTCATCACGACTTATATTTAAGTACGTACATCTATTTCAAAATCAAGTTTACCACAAAACTTATTAAACCTACAATTAATATACAAGCTCACGACGCTTCTAAAACGCCTACGTTAAGCTAAAAATAAATTTTGCTTTGAATGAAAAGTAATTCAGAAAAAAATGTAAAAATATTAGTACTCTTTTGAACCGGCATCTTAATAAATATATTTAAGATTTGTATCTTATCTTTTATAGGAGTTAAAACAACAGTATTATTTGTCTCTGGCAGTTATAGACACTTCAAATCGTGCACTATTGTAATAAACTAAAATTGGGTCTGAAATCAAATACCTCTACACTCACAAAAATGATAATGAGAAACGAATAACTTAATTAAGTTATATATAATTGATATAGAGGCATATGACAATTGAATATCGTCTGACTGAATTGGGTTTTGGTTCGATTCTCTCAGGTGGGATGATTATAATTTAATTATTTTCATGTCACTCTTCTAAAATAAAATATTACGCAATTAGGTTATCCATTCATCCAGCATGTACATTATTTCTAAGAATAGTCTAGTACCCTACTAATGTTTTTAATAACGATTTTATTTTGAAATTAAACTGTTTTAACAGGGTTAATCGCTTATATTTTCGTGGTCACTTCCGGTAGACTACGCATCTACCTGTAACCAAGGAGTAGTCCTTTAGTAGTAAAGTAAAGTGAAGAAACGTCGGGTTTTCTAAAATGCATTTTCAAATACTAAAAAATAATCGAGTTAAAATAGTTTCCATTCAATACGATTACATTACAAGGAATATAAAATCATATTTTCAAATTCACTAGCTACAGAAAGATCACTTGCACAGTACAGTAGCGCTGAGTGACTTACTAATAACTTCTTTCATATTTACAAATATTTGCTTTTATTCTTGACTTTATACGCCCTTGCCTGTAGAACTTTTGCTATGAATGCTTAAGTAACTGTGGAAAGAGCTTTTTGTTCTTAAATGTGAGAGCTCAATATCTTCATGACTAATTTTTTTTTATGAAAACCAGGTTAAGAGACGAAGCAGGATGTTCGTTTTTGTCAGAGTATATATTATATTATATTCTTCATATATATTATATTCATATAATAACGTGACTTTATTGGCCTTTAAGGTAAAAAAATAAATATTATTAAATATATAGAAATTTTGGGCAGAAAGTGAAAAATGGAGAATCTTGACTCTCTTTCTTTTCTCTGGCTATCCCACTACGTGAGAAACTAGTAAACGTGATCAACTTATACCATATATGGATAAAATCATTTTTAGTATGAAATAATAATATTCAATTTTAAACTTTATAGAGGATTATGGTAATTTGATGAGTGTGATGACTTTTTTATGATACTACGGAAATATACTTCAACGACATTCTAATAGGGAAACAGTTCCTATTAAATCAAGGTATGAATCTATATTACAAAATAAGCAACTGAACATTTAATAATATCCTATAATTTAATCCCTTTGACATATAACAGGATAGTCAAAAACAACCTAACATCAAGACACTCCGATCTCCAATTTCCCCCCAAAATCTACAAAACATATGAGCGGCAGAACTCGTCGCCCCAATTTATCTTAACAGAACAAGTAAACATATTTTAAATGAAACCATTCCCTCAAATGTGAATCGAACCTACAACCAATTGCATCTATAGTGAAACGCTGCCCCACTGTACCACAATGGCGTTTAGTAACATTATAACTACCAAATGATCTAAATCAGTTACAAGTGTAAAAACAATAGTAGCAATGCGGACGTGTATACTGTACTACAGGTATAGTAGTATAGTAAGTAACATTACAGTATAAGCATCGCACCGGTGTGACGGGACTAGTTATCAGCTGTAGCGACCTTGCCAACCATTGCGTATTGCTTTCCACTTTGCATGTCAAGGGGAAACTACAAACAGGAATATCTTATTATAGAATTCAGGATTTTGTTAAATATGCACATTTTTATATAATACAATTCTATTTATATACCAATATATTTGGTAATAGAGATAATATGAATTTAAATGTTTATTAATTAAAGAAAAATGTTTAAAAAGCTTAATAAAATTTTAACGCGGCGGAATTCGAACTCGCGCCTTTTGGAGACTGTCCAATCGCCTTTTGGAGACTGTCCAATCGCACTGATCACTAAGCCATGCGATTTAAGCCTGAATATGTTGAAGTTATTACAACTTATTCTTGTTTTTAGTATAGGTGCAGGTTTCCCGCTGCATTCAAAATTCATTTGTTTCGTTTCCTAAAAATAATTTTCATATAAGTGTACGAAACACATTACAAATTAAATTCAAATTAAAATATTTATTAACATGTTCATTCATTCAATATATATATATATATTTCACCGAGCGAGCGAGAACGTAGCTGTTCAATTTCCGACCAAATTGATATTGCATATTGACGGTACAGTTTGACGCACCGCAGTTGTGTACATGTCGGATAGCATGCAATGATTGTGGGGTTTAAATCCTTCTTAAAGAGATTTATGTTTAACAAAACGAACATTTAATAATCTTAGTAACATAAAATATTTAATAAAATTATTTCTCTGTCACATAAAAAAAACTACAAAAATAATACTTTAAAACATTTTTAAGGTATTATTCCACACTTAGGAAAATCTTTGGGTAGCAGAAATTTGTAAAAATCTCTCTACAGAGATGCTAACAACAAAAATAAGTTGTAATAAAGCGTATAAGAATTTCGACGCAGCGGATAGTAGAACGCATAGCTCAGTGGTGAGAGCGCCTAGACGGTATTCAGGTGGCGCGGGTTCGAATCCCGCTGCGTTCAAATTTTTATACGTTTTCTTTAAATGTATTTTACAAAAACAATAATACAAAAAGTACAAAAAAAATCTACAATGAAGAAAAACATTTTCACGTTTTTTCCGCATACGTAGGTAGAGAGAGAACCTATTGTCATATTTTTTATGACACTCCGTTCTCCATTTTCTACTAGAAATCGAGACTTTACACGTCAAGTGGTAGAACTCAACGCTACGCTTTCTCTTCAAGACTCCAGAGCAGAAAAATGAATAAAATTTAAATATAATCATTCCTCAAATAAGAATCAAACCCATAACCAATCACATTTATTCAATAATCTTTAATATTAAAAATAAATAAGAAATGTGATAGCATACAAACACTTACGTACCTACTTTTTCTGATCACGTGTTGGGTAATTGATAAAAAGAACAATAGCGTTTACCGGGAGCGGTTATCAGTTGTTACACGACCTTGTTAGCTTTCATTGCACTTTGAATATTGCTTAACGTTTTACACGTTAAGTTATACTTTCGTGATTACAAAACGTTTCAACAAAGGTTTTATTATTATAGGGTATGCCAGACTTTGCAAACTTATTTGATTGACATTTGGTTGAGAAACACTTAAATACTTGTATAATATTAAATATTCATTTCTAGAAATGGTAAAACTGATTTATATAACAGTTATTATGTTAGTCGAAGTTATCAAAGTTGTGTTGTGTAAATAATTCAATACGTGGAAGTTACAGGTTCAAATATCGAAACTTTAGTGTAAAGGTTTAGGTAAAAAAAAAATTAAATTGTGTGATAAAGACTTTCCTAGTCATCTTTGACAGACAAATGTATGTTGCGTACCAACGCATAGCAGACTAGTCAGAGAGAACCTAGTGTCAAGACACTCCTATCTCCACATTCTGCTTCAAAATCAGGACATTGCTTACTGAATGGTCGCGGAGAAATAAGCATAATAAATAAGCAATGCCCTAAGTGGGAATTGAAACCACAACTATTCCGTTTACAATTAGACACTCCACTAATCCCCGATGACTTCAACTTAAAAATATACTTATATAAAATTAAATTTGAAGCTTTGAATATAAATTACCACTTTATCTGAACAGTAATTCATCTGGATAATACAACTTCAGTACTCAGTAGTATTATGCTATAATATAGCACTAAAAATGGGACATTGCTGTAATTTTTCGTTGCGTTCCACTTATTTCTCTTAGTGTCTGTTTTGTTTTAATTTCCTTGCAGAAAGAAATTACTTTTACCTTATTAAACAGCCTTTCCTATTGTAAACTATACTGTATAGAGTATTAATTAGTGAATCATTATTAATTTGTATTTGTATAATAGTTATTCATTATAAAAAAGCAAAATTAAAAATTTTGAAAATACCTACGACGGTTTAATTGTAATTGAAAAAGGATAAAATAACTAGAAATCCCCCGCCTAAAAGAATATATGTAACGAGATGATGGGGACGACTCCGTCGGGGGCTGTCATTACTTTAAGTTTGCGCAAACCTTCTCATAGGTTTTCTTGCTGTTAAAACAGGTTCCCAAAAAATTAAAATATTAATATGAATTTACAGTTTTGATAACTGGTATTTTAAAAACTTTAAAACGAAATCTATACTGTTAGCTACTATATTTAAAATAGGGATTGCAACTGGCAGCCCCCGACGAAGTCGTCCCCATCATCTCGTTACATATATTCTTTTAGGCGGGGGATTTACAGTTATTTTATCCTTTTTCAATTACAATTAAACCGTCGTGGGTTTTTTCAAAATTTTTAATTTTGCTTTTTATTTTAAACTTTTTAAAGTGAATAGATACACATTATATATTATCACATAATATCGAAGTACTTTATATTAATCTTCATGCAAATCCAAAAGAAATTATAAACTCAATGCTTTCTGGTTATCAAATGCTTATTGCAACGCCTGGGAGATTATCACCGTAACATTTTCAGGAAACTTAAGTCTAACCAAATCAGTGAAAATCACAAAACCCAGTAGTAGTTTTGATTTTTAACAAACTAATTTATACTGGGGCGCCCCGTGGTAGTTCGTGATATGGCATCTAAAAACACGCAGCAATTAAACCAGAATCTATCACAGAAAACTGCATCTAAATAGATTTCACACAAAAAATAAAAGCAAATGCTTACTGCAGCGCCCCCTGGTGAGGTGTCACCATGACACATATACGAGAACACGCACTAATTAAGCCTGATCCTATCTTTGATAACTGCATCCAAACTGGACTTGTAGTTTTAGCTTTGTATAACTAAATGTTTAATGCAGCACCCCCTGGCGTGTCATAACGTAAAAAAAAAACCTAAAAACTTACACCAAGTAAAGGTAACTCTAATACTAAAAACTCTGCGCAATCGGACTAGTAGTTGTAGCTTTGCATTAAATATTACAAACAAATGTTTACTGCAGCGCCCCCTGGTGAGTTAATACGATAAAACATATCCAAGAACATGCACTAATTAAACTTGAACTTATCATTGACACTGCATCCAAATCAAATTCGTCATTTTATCTTTGCACAAACAATATATTACTGCAGCGACCTCTGGTGACTTGTCACTGTAATATAAATTTAAAAACATGCTATAAGCAAAGCGGAATCTAATACTGAAAACTCTTTCCAATCGTACTAGTCGTTTTTGTTTTACACAAAAAAATAGAAGCAGCTACTTACTGCAGCGCCCCCTAGAGAGTTAACACATACATGAAAATATGCACTAAGTAAACATACATGACACATATATGAAAATATGCACTAAGTAAACTTGAATCTATCATTGAAAACTGCATTCAAATCGGACTCGTAGTTTTAGTTTCGCACAAAGAAGTGTTCTTACTGCAACGCCCCCTGGTGAGTGGTCATCGTAATGTATATATGAAAAGAAACACCAGTTAAACCTGAACCTATCGTTGGAAGTTTCATCTAAATCGGACTAGTAGTTTTTGGTCTGCATAAACAAATGTTTACTGCAGCGCCCCCTGGTGAATTTTCACCGTAACCAAAAAACAAAAATCTTAAAATATGCACAAAGCAAAGCTAAATCTAGTTCTGAAAACTCTAGCCAATCGGATAAGTAATTTGGGTTTTAGACAAATAAATACAAGAACATTTTTGGTTTTACACAAAAAAATACAAACAAATGCTTACTACGGCGCCCCCTGATGAGTGGTCACTATAACATATATATGAAAAGACGCACCAATTAAGCCTGAACCTACCCTTAAAAGTTACATCGAAATTAGACTAGTAGTTTTTGATTTGCATAAACAAATGTTTACTGCAGCGCCCCCTGGTGAGTTTTCCCCGTAACAAAAAAAGAAAAATCTTAAAATATGCATCAAGCAAAGGTGAATCTTTCTATGAAAATTCTTTTCAATCGGAGCAGTAGTTTCGGTTTTAGACAAATAAATACAAAAAAAGTACAAACAAATGCTTACTGCAGCGCCCCCTGGTGGTTTGACACGATAAGACATATCCAAGAACATCCACCAATTAAACCTGAATCTATCACTGAAAATATATTGAAATCAGACTATTATTTTTTGAGATAATTGAAAACATTCGTTTTCACGTAAAATGCTTACTGCAGCGCCCCCTGGTGAGTTAAGGCAATAAGACATATCTAAGAACATACGCCAATTGAATCTTAACCTATCATAGAAAACCGTATCAAAATCGGACTTATAGTTTTGGAAATAATTGACATAGTAATTTGCACAAACACACAAACAAACAAACAAACAAACAAACAAACAACCTCTCACCCCAAACACATATACAGTCGCCGTTCCGTCGCGGGTAAAAATATGATTTATTGTAGTGGAAATCAGATATTATCCTTTTTACAGGTTGTAAGATTAGCTTTTTAACTTATAAAAATATAAGGTAGATAAATAATTTAACGTGTAATACATAAATATTATTCTATTTTTTTGCAGCTTCACGCTTTTTCCGCATATCAGCCTAGTCGGAAAGTCTAGAGTCAAATCATAGTCTTAGATACCAGAATGGGGATATGACACCATTATTATAATCATTCCCTCGAGTGGGAATCGAACTCAAAAACATCAAGTTTACTGTCAGACACCATTCGTGTGCGCCACGAGGGCCTCTATAGAATTCTATATGTGCAGAATAAGGAAAATGAAATTAAAAACTTTTTTTCATTCTTCGT
This sequence comes from Dryas iulia moderata, assembly GCA_019049465.1. NCBI lineage: Eukaryota > Metazoa > Arthropoda > Insecta > Lepidoptera > Nymphalidae > Dryas > Dryas iulia. The sequence goes on from CM032440.1 coordinate 23,274, forward strand.
TACAAACATAACATGTCCTAGTATATGAAAACGATTACAAGTAGTTTACGCTTTTTCTGCATAGCAAGATAGTCACAGAGAACTTAGTGTCAAGACACTCCATTCCCCACTTTAAGTAATAAAGTTAATTAAATAAATATATTACATAATATCAAAGATATTATAAAGACAATAGTCATCAGCAATATTAAGTAAACATAACGTAACATGAAGCATATATTATACTACGTAAATAAACCACAATAGAGAAAATGTGTCAAGGTGTGGGGTTCAATCAAAATTCGACATTGCAGCATTACGAAAGGACACACATACATACGTACATAATATACATATATCTACACAAATAAATAAATTTGGAATGTCTGTTTGTAATATCAAAATAACCGCTTTTTAATAAAAGCATTTATGTATATATACACGGTTCACATACCTAGCTAAATATTTTTATTTCCAATATCGATCTGTATGTCTGTTTGTTCCAGCTAATCCATGAAACGGCCTGACCAATTTTGAGTGAACTTTCATTAGCAGATATAATAAGCATATATAATAAGGAGTAGGTGGGGCTACTTTTATTTCAGAATTATACTTTTTGTATTTTTCTCACAGGCGAAGTCGTGAGCACAGCTAGTACACGCATAAAGTATGCACACATACTCAAATGACACCACGAAGGTAAGTGACTTATTAATATTCACATAATTCTGAATTCAATAGCGTAACTACACTTCATGAATAAAAAACCGCCACTCGATTTTATCGTCGGTTTCTTCTCGAAACGTGATAAATGCCGTGGTTATTTAAGAGTAAATATATTTTCGAGTAATTGAGATGTTAATGGTGAATCTTTTATAGATATCAACTAATTGTAACATAAACACAAATTGTTTTGTTAGTTAAAAGCTAAAATGTTAAAATATACAGTTGAATAAAGCGAATAAAATTAAAGGGAAACTATTTATATTTACGTGTTGTATAATTTCTATCTAGATATTTAGAGTGGTCAGGTTAGATAATATAAAGGCGTAGATCACAAGTTCAATAAACAAATATTTGTATTTTTAAACATTTTTAAAGTGTTATTCCACACTTAGGAAAATAGAAAAAGACATTTAGACAACGTATAAACATTTGAACGCAGCGGGATTCGAACCCGTGGATTTCGACGCAGCTGGTAGTAGAACGCATGGCTCAGTGGTGAGAGCGCCTGGACGGTATTCAGGAGAAGCGGGTTCGAATCCCACTGCGTTAAAATTTTTAAACGTTTTCTAAATTTTTTTTTTTTAATATTTGTATGTTGAGTATTTCTTTTTATTTTACGTCATATGCTAACATCTTTACGTATGCTGACAAGTACTGTTAACTCTGACAACTAAACAAAGCACAGCGTTAAACACCGCAACTCGCCCACGCAAAATTCTACTCCGGAGATGGAAAATAAAGAAAAGAGTGTATTGACATTATGTCCTCTGCATATGTGCAACATGTCTGGTAATTGACCAAAAATAGTATCTAATGTTATAATTGCTTAAGTCTTAGACCAATTAACACGCTTCTATGGTGAGTATAAAAATTACGGTACCAATTAAAGAAATAAAAGAAATTGAGGCCATCATGGCGGAGTAAGGCAGTGTCTGACTGTAACACGATTGGCTGTAAGTTCGATTCTCACTGATGAAGGGGAAATGATTATATTTAAATTATTTTTGAGATAAAGTTCGAATTGGCGTTCTTTGAGTTCTAGACGCCCAATATGCGATATCTTGAATTTAGCCGGAAAGTGGAGAACAAAGTGTCCTAACACTAGTTTCTCTCTAACTATCGGAAATCCTATGTGAGAAAACCCAAATCCTAAGCATGAAACTGAAAAAATAAATAAAAAGCAATTCTGCATTAAAAACAAAACATTTGTCCCATTTTAAAAACACGAATCATTATAAAACATAACACTATGATAGTTTCACAGTTGCGTTATACACACTTTAATCTTCTTTATGCATGAGATATGTTTCTTTTATTGCCACTCCAGGGAATTGAGTTATTAAGAAAATATTAGTTAAGCTACTTGCGCTTAGCAATAAGCGGTTGTTATTACTTAAAGTTTCAAAGAGAAAGTTATTAGAATAAAAGTTGTCGTCAAAAGAAAATTAATAAAATCATAGGAAAGCTTCGTATTATAGATTATTTAATCAACTTCATATTAAATTATAATATTTTAGATATGGGTAATAAGTATTATTGTGAAGAAGTTAGTAGGTTCCTGTCTGATTTTACGAGATGGTAGTATATTCAAAACCAATTCATTAGAGTCTTTGTATGTATGTATGAATATATTTTTGGTAATCTTATTCTGATTCATGAAGTTAAAAATCTCTACACAGTTCAAAATGTATTCTTTTTATTTATTATTCTCACATTACAAATAGAGACAGAACTAGAACCGCGTAATGTTTTGAGCCGATATTATCTACAATTATTTATACGTGAACATTGTATAAAATTATTAAAGTTATTTAGAAAATATTATTTTAACATTTTTTCGTTTCTGTGATGTTATTACACAGATGTGATTAAAGAATTAAACAAAAATGTTCACCAACTTTCATCGTATCAAACTGTGACCTTTTCAAATGTAGCACGTAACTTCTAAACCAAGGATGACCTTATACTATTTGATAGTTCGAGCCATTTTTCAAAGTTTGAAATTTTTCTCGAACTTCAATTAAATAAACATATAAAAGGTATGCAAGAAACAGCTTCTTACTATTTCCGAAGGTTAGTCAGACAGAACTTAGTGTCTACACACTCCGTTCTTTTGTCTTATCTACGAGAGTGAAGAAATGAAAATATCTTTTTATATATAATCATATCCTCGAGTGGGAATCGAAACCACCACCAAACGTGTTAACAGTCAGTCGCTGTCCCACTGTACCACTAAAGAGATCCCCAAAGAGCCGCATGTAGGCCGCAGTTTAGCCCTGTTCTAAACATTGAAAAGCAAGCTTGCCTGAGTTGAGTTAATAATAATAACATATAGTGAGTAAACATTTTTTTGTATAGTTTTACTTGTAAGAATATAATTTATGTTAAGTACTTATGTATTACCTATTTACCATAATGCTATACACACACTAGAAAAATATAAGGAAAATCGTAATCATCGAGAATACAAACTGCGTTCTATGTAATGTATTTTTTTCCGCGAATAGTGCAAAAAGCAAAAATACAATGTTTTTATAATCATCTATAGTTTATATTAAATATTTTATTACGATATATTTTTTTAGTATTTACTTCTATAATATTTCAATTCATGCTTTCTGCGCGACGCAGTGTCAAGACACTCCGTCTTCCATTTTCAGCGTAATCGAGACATGGCGTTTATTATAATATTTAATACTACTTATTCTTAATAGTGAAATAAATGTAAAAGTTACGTAATAAAACGTGTGACAACAGCAACCCAAAATAATATTCCAAGTATTGGAAGAACAAGATTGGATTACTTAATAAATAAGTAAATGAAATTATACATATGAATATATTTTTAATTATTAACACAACATTTTTGGTTATAGATAGTATAAATAATCATTGATTATATAATAAAAAAATATTCTTAAAAAGTACCATTCGTTTAAAAACACAACTCCGTCATAATTTCCTATTTATTATCAGTGGAGAAAAGAGAGTTTAGACATTTGGTTTTTTCTGAGTACTCTACTATGCGGGAAAAAATTATTATAAAACCTTAAGTAATTATTATAAAAAACGTTTCCTAATTACCTAACCAAGGACATAATCGAAGTTAGAAAGTATTGTTATAACTGCTATAACTAAAGTTTATTTAGACTGTCTAGTGAGAATATTACAAGTCAATTAGTGGTTTGTTACTAAGCATGACCTACATCCTAACCTCAGTATTTATGTGGCGAAGTACTGTTTTCATCTAAATTACAAATTATAGACCTCCATATTAACATCACGGCACAATTCGGACTTGTTCAATTAAGCGTGTAGTCGTAGGTTCAAATCTAATTTGGAACTACATCTAGTTAATATTTTTTTCTAAGCATTGATAGGTAAAAGTCTATAATAAAACAATCAACCACTATGTAATAATGAGAGAAAATAAAAAAAAAAAATCTCCTCTGATCCAATAAAAAGTGAATATAAAGAGTAAAGATAGCGCTATATTAAACAGTTTATTTGTTGACGAAATACAGTAGATATTATGTTTTTATATAACATATGATACCTATACACTATTTATAACTAACATATTAACAGATTTAAATTCATGTTTCTATAAAACTCTCTCTTATCACTAAGCACACTAACGATACGCACTATAACGATATTTAACACTTCGTTAATTTTATATCCGAAAATTAAGGACACCAATAATATCTTAATACCGATAACATAAAAAAATTTAACAAAACCCATTTCCCCCAAAGCATCAGCGTCAGTGTGAAACGTAAATACATTCATTACTTCAGTGGACCAACTCTACACGAGTTGCATACAACAGATCTCAGTGGAAATTCCAATCAAAATGTAAATTTAAACCGCCACTAGTTTACATTTATTTACTGTTTGTCGTTGGAAACTGGGCTAGAGCCCGTCTGCTTTACCTGCTGACCGTATCATTATGAAGCAACTGTCAACTTCTAAATATGTTAGAAAACTAACATTGTTGTCACTTTTTGACAATTCATATTAAATATATGTTAATATTTTTCTATACATATACATGAATCTGTTCCTAAAGACTTATTTAAAATATCTTAACTAGATATTTTAGCTTATCACGTGCTAAGAGAAACTTATTAGATATGTATTAGAATTTTACAATTTTAGTATAAAAATGTTATCACGTTATTAATAGTAGCTTAGCTGTGTACGCAAATAGAATCTAGTGTCCAGACACTACTTCGTTCTCCACATTCTACCCGAATCCGAGGTATTACGAATTGGACGGTGGAACTCTACATCTCGTGTAGAGTTCCACCTTGTCACCAGGGCGGAACTGGGAATCAAGGGCACAATTATAATCAATACTATGCCCAAGTCCATCCCATGTTATAATCAGACGCTGTCACACTGCACTATAATGTCCTCATTCTTTACATAAAAGCCTTAAACCATACAAAATTAATATAAATAAAAAAAAAACATAATTTACAAGAAGAATAACAGAACACTTACACATATAAATATTATAAAATTATAATACAATATAAAGTGACGCAATAATCATATCATATTTTACGCCATGAAAAGTTCGCGGAACAAAAATATTCAACACAATTAACACATCTGAACACCTTTTAAAATACTAAAAGAATTTTCATTTAAAATTCATATTTATATTAAAGCAAAGCGTCGTGTTAGTGCGATGCATCTTGCTATATATCATTTTAATTGCCTTTGACTTCGTTTGCTGGAACACGAGACGGTCATAGAAATAATTTTGCGTAAAAATATTAAGTACGCAAGAACATCTTAAAAGGAGTTGTGGAGATTTAATATAATATCTGTATACAATTTCTTGGCCAAAGAACTTTACAATGTCAGACTTGCGCACTGGATGGGTTTATTTTCTAAATTTAAATAGAGATCCTTAACAAAATTTAAAATTATCCTAAAAACCTAATAAGAATATACCAACAACGAAACTTGGGAGCTTAATTATTCTTAAAATAAGAATAAAAGACGTTAAATCTATACGTATAAATAAAATTGGAGTGTATATTTGTAATGTTCAAATAACCCCTTTTTATTACACGATAGATATACCAAAATATCATTTCTCACAACATTTCTCTGTCTCCTTGTCTTGTTCCAGCTAATGTTCATAACAGCTGGACGGGTTTTGACTAGATTTTTATTGATAAACAGCTGATGCAATAATGCTACTTAGGATGCTATTTTAGAATTATAACTTTGTTAAATTCCACGCAGAGGAAGTCTCAGACACGGGTAGTAAAATATTAAATATTAGTTACAATTCGATTTATGACAAGCAAATTTTGATTCTGAACATTCTTCATATATGATTTAAGCATTATATAACACTGAATGCAAGTTTTACTTAACCTACCTCTATAGATATAGGGGAGTTTTGGAGCGGAACAGTTAAGTGCTTCGGTCGCCGAGGTCTACGCTTCCATTGTACCGTCACAAAAGAAACCTAGGCAAAGGATTTCTTTTATAATAAACTGGGGTAAATACTATAAACAACACTTGATAACAAACTTTGAAATTTGAAAATCACTTTGAAACGCTACCGACCCAAATAAATTAAGTCGATAAGTGGAATTCCGTTTTTTAATCATCAAAGAGGTCATGAAAAAAACAAAAGAAACTTTTTGCACTGGTCTTGATTGCCAAAATGTGCATATGTTTAATATAACCACTCTTAATTCAGTTGGATTAAGACTCAGAATTATATTACTGCCTCCTAAAAGCCAATATCATTATAGAAAAACTGAAAACGGACAACAACTAAAAAATATTTTCACAGAGAAGAATATAATATTTTTACATAATGAAACTGTTTTTAATTGCAATGTAATGAAAAATAATATTTAATTATTCGACCTAGCGGTGACAGAATCCGCAATATGGTGTGCACTGATATGTACTTTCCTACTGCATCACAGCGGCGACATTCTAATATTAATCACTTATTTTCTAATACTATAAAAATAAAAAAAAAATAGTTTTTAAATTCGACGCAGGTAACTAATAAACAGAGATGTGCGGAAACGCAATATTTTTCATAAAAACCCATTAGAATAACATTAAGGAACTAAAACTATATTACACACCTTACCATGTGTTTAAAATAACATATAGGTTGCTAAGGCAACGCTTATTTTACGCGGCAACGAGGCTACTAGTTCATACTATATACATACAAATATCTATAATATAATATTATGACGTGTACCGGTAACTAACACTGCCACGAGAGACGACTGCGGACATTGAAACAACCTCGTCATTTACATATTACCGAGTAAAACTGCATATAAAGTTTAAGAAGAAGAATTTGCATTTGCATTCAATGACAATTTTCCTGCCAATTGACAGAGAGAATAAATTTCTATGCCTAAAGATTGTTTATTTATTATATTTCATACTGTGTGGTGTAATGATTTATGATTTTAGATAGTAGTTTTATGGCATGTTATATATAAGAGTTGTACATAATATAAAACACGGTAAAATGTAAGTCTTATTTCAATTCAAGATGGACCCCACACAGCGACACGAGCCAAGCTAGCCAGGAAAGAACACATATAACAAAACTTTCTACATAAACAGTGTTGCATGTTGTTGCATGTTGAAATATATGAAATATATATTTTCAACATGCATGTATATAAATTATTATATATCTTAAAAGTTATTTTTTGGTATTACATTAAGAGTTTTTTTAATTAATTAAAAGAGTTCCGTTTTTTAGTAATATGTTTATATATTATATATTTTTTTTAGTAATAACATACTAAAAATAAGCAGTAATAATTGAATTTCGATTCTTTTACAATAGTATGAAAGAAGTTTAAGTCGTTTTATACTTTTCAAAAGATTAAACTCATTCTTTTCAAAATTCTTCTGACCTATATATATTTCAGTCAGTTGAACACATAAATATCTCCAATTACAAATTAGATAAGGATGGTAACCTGAATCCCTTGTCCTTATAAAGGCGATTTAAACAACAAAAACACATACAACAGCAACATAAAAGTAAAATACTATAAACTATACGATATTACGAAGTCAACACTACTCTATTATTATCTATCAATAACTTCAATACATTTATATGAAATAATCGTCCTGAACGAGGTTAAGGTGCAGTGAAACACGCGGAGGCAATTACACCTCGCGCAAATAACTGACCGCTCAAAGAAAACGTAGCATATACGCAATCAATCTAAATTGAATTTTTATATATTTTGCATATATTTTTTTATTTTTTTAACCATTATTCCAAAATGTTATGAATCTGAATATATAGACATATTTAAAAAGAAAAATATCAATTGATTTTTTTTTAATTCATTCCGGGGCCCCATTGTGGCACAGTGAGATAGCGTCAGACTAAAAACATGGTCATGGGTTTACCTGTAATCTTGACACGAAGGAATTTTAAAAATTATTGTCATTTCTCTGCCCTGATATAAAAAAGGCTTATTCAAAAAGCTATCTTTAGACTTTCGGATGCAAAAGTTGAGAGTGAAATGAGCGAAAAACAATAATTTAACTTAAGAAAGTTTACTAAAAACTCATACTTTATATTTATTCTATAATGAATTAAGTGTTAATAGAAAGCATAGAACATTTGGCAAAAACCAGTAATAAAAGGCGTGTTATTTAACAAGAAAATATAATAAATACAGCCTTAAAATATAAAATAAATTTTAACAAGAAGCACGACATCATAGTATTAATTAAAATACAACTTCGCTTTAACTTTTATATAACATCAGTCAGTACCTATTGAATATTTAATTTTATGCAATTAATAGACGTTCTTATGATAGTTAATTTACATAATGTTAACTTAATTAGAGTTTAACACACTTAAAACAATTATATAATTAGGTAAATTTCACTAAAACGAGGGAAAAAGATCACTCAGTGTCATTTTGACTAATTTTCTAAGGTTTATAGAAAGAAAATAATTTATTATTTCTAGTTAGTCTAGTATCAATCATTTAACTTTATTAAACGTATTTACATATTAAATTATCAACACTTTCGAAAATATCGAACGTTCAAGAATAGGGCACTGAACTGGCAGCCGTCCAACATCACCTACAGCAGTCATTAATGGAGCCGACTATTTTATTTCAAGATACGGAATTGCGATACAAAATTATTTGTTTTAAAATACCAAAAAATACTTGTACAAATATTGAAACGTATATTATTGAAAAATATAATTTAAGTTTGTTTTTGGAGTAGAATTGACCATAATGTTAAGCAATGATGTTGCATATTCCAAAAACCACACAAGAAAATTGACAAGTGTCATACATCGTTCGGTGTCACTTTCAATTCAAGCAATACTTATCGTAGACTAGCGACCCGCTCACGGCTTCGCCCGTGTAAGTTCCATTAGACAACTATAGCCGCTTTGTATTTTCGACCGCCTGCCTTCTCGCTTAAGTTAAGGGGTTTACATTTTTCTTTCAAAATTTTATTCCATTTTATTTCATGAAGGATGTTTTTATACAAAAGTAACCTATGTTTGATAATGGATCTTCAACTATTTTTTTTTTATATAGAAAGCACAAGGCACAACAGCGTTCGGGTCAGTTGGTGGTACGTAAAGACCGCCGCCTACGGCCCCAAGTGACACGAGAAGAGCTAAAGGGACTTTGCCGGCCTTTGAGGTGGATTAGCCATGAAAGCGTAACAAACAAACAGACAGACAGACGAACAATCACATTTATAATGTAAGTACGAAAGTATGGATACATGCATATATTGCGTTCTATTAAACTATAATTCCATATTATAAGACTTGATAACAATTATCGTCTTTGTTAGTCCGCAGTTGTACAAATAACGTCTACATTATCAAGCGTTATCCATATCGAAGCAATAAGCATGTACAATGGTGGCACCAATTGTTCTTATATAAACAGTAGCGTTAAGTAAACAATACTAGTGCATTCTTTCAATTCAAAGAGTCAATCATTCACGGTGATTTTTTCATATCGTTAATAGGCGAACTGATTATGCATAAAAACTTGGTGTTTCCGATCTAAATTTAAAACATTTTAGTTTACACAATTTATATAATTTGAGTCGAGATGCAGAAATAATGAAATATTGATTTTGCGCGGCGTTGAGATCCGCCACTCAATACGCAATTTCTCTATTACGAGCGTAAACTGGAGAACAGAGTGTCTTGACACTAGGTGTTCTCTGACTACACTGCTGTGCGGGAAAATACTCTTTTCTCCATTTTTCGCTCGTTGCGATAGCTTCATGGCTAAAAAAATACTTTATATAAGCAATAGTAAATTACTTTAGAAAAGAATGAAACAGAAACACGCTTAAATAATTTCTCGTTATGATTTCAAGGTCATCAGGTTCATGCTTGAAAATATTGTATTATCATCAGATACGGTCACGTGTGTAAAATTTTTAAACAAACCGGATGGCAAGAAGTGTGTCAAAATAACCTTGTGGGTTTTTTACATTAAGTTAGAACAGGTGAAGTTAATAAAGAGAATGCCATGTCCCGTAAGTAGAGAATTCAGTTTTTTGATTTAGTCTTCGTGCGGACTAGGAAAATGACTATTCAAGGTAAATTACGTGATAAAGTATCAAAAAAGGTATTATAGATACAAGATTAAAAAATAATGGTAAGAAAGGCGTGTGATGCAAAAGTGACGAGCAAGAGATGTAGGGGAGGACCTCAGTTGACCTTCGAGAGCTCAGCATGGACTCTGCAAAAGCATGAGACCTCCCGGAGGCTGTGGTAGACGAGGTGGCAAGGAAAGTATGCAAGGACCGTAGCGTTTGGCACTCTATACCCTTTTACTATCCTCTTAGGGATAAAGCGTGAAGGTAAAAAAAAAATACAAAAATGTATTTATTATCAGGTGATGGGTGACACCTGTCTAGTAGTATTTAGATTACACTGTTTACTAATAGACAGATAAAAAAAATAATATACTTACTTTAAATTTTATGCAATCTATGAATATAAAAATTAGCAAAAAGTGCATAATGGCAAAATCATTTACCATAATTTTAAGCTAAATCAATGTCTAAACATGGTATTATAATTGTAGCATAAATTTCAATAATTGTGATCATATTTCCATTCTATTCAAGACAATGTCAGTTTAAATGTTACAAAAAGAAGCACCAAAGATAATTTTATTGAAATGGGTGAGACAAAAGAATTAATGTTTTGTAACTAAATTAACACAATTAATGTTTTTTTAAGCTTCACACTTTGCCTCGCATAATAGGGTATAACTTAGTGTAGTTCTCCGTGCAATGCCGCCTAATTCGGCGATAAGTGGGGAGCGGAGTGTCTTAACACTAGTTTTCCTCTGTCTACCCTGCTGTGTGCGGGATACAGACGAAAGCTAATAATGAAAAAGAATTAATTCAACAAAACATCCCTGAATGGGAATTGAACCCACAACCATCACGTTTACAGTCAGACAATAATCTTAATATTGATATGTTTAGAAATATTTAAAAATAAATGAATTACTTAAATTGATAAGTTACCAAAATGACAACTAAATCATTTTATTACTAACCAATAATTTACTTCTACACTAGCGCCTTAAAAATTCCAGGCATTTTAATTTTTAGCATATTCTCATAGGAAATTTGAATAAACCTTTGCGTGTTAATTATACCCAATTATACTTCATAGGCATAGAATTAAACAAATAATTTACAATTTATAAACAAACGAAATAACAAGTATTTAAAAAAGAAAGTATTCATAACTAGTAGCCCGCTCGCGGCTTCGCACACGTTATCTACTCAACTATATTAGCACGTAACTATTAGCACGCGCCGCCGCGCCAACATCATATTAGAAACCTCTAAAATTATCAGTGTTTCTCTAGTATATTATGCAAGTATTATACATATAAACCTTCCTTTTGAATCATTCTATCTATTAAAAGAAATCGCATCATTTATCTGTTGCATAGTTTTGAAGATCTAAGCATACATACATATAGACAGACGCGTAAAGCGACTTTTCTTTATACTATGTAAAGAAGTACTCACTTAAGACCATCACAAGATAGCGTCTCGAATTCGAGCGAGAAGTAAAAAACGGAGAGTCTTAACACAAAATTCCCTCTGCCTACTCTGCATTAGATAACCTATTTTTTTACAAAGTATTCTAAAGATTAAAAACAAGCAACAAATGTAAACAGAAACAGAAACTCAAATACATATACATACATACATGAAATAATTAGTGTTAAATAAAACTAACGACAGTTCGACAATTTACCACAGGGAAGGCTGTCGGCGACGATATTTCGAGATAAGCCACTTCGCTGAACGCTCCTGTTACGTTCCCACGCCACTAGCGAGGGCGTGGTCGCAGTGCGAGCGATACTTTCTATGAACTAGACTAATAGACTATTAACAATATGAAACTTAAGATGGGTGACCGATTTCGATTAATTCTTTTAAAGAAAATTGTTTTTTTTTTTTAAAAAAAACCAACCTAGGAGTTGAAGAATATGAAAATTTATAGATACAAAGTAGATAAATAAACCGCTTAGCTTAAGCGAGAACGTAGGCCGTCAAAAATACGAAACAGTTATAGTTGTGTAATAAAGATCAGGCGAGCGAAACAGCTATATAAGAAAAAATCTATTTTAATAAATAGTGCAACATAGTTTTCAGAATAATTTATTTAATTAATTATTAAACTATTCTATTACTATGTAGTGTTCATGTAGTTGTACTTCATGTTTATGCTATATTTATTATTTCTACATCATTAAAACCACATTACCACAATCACATCGTTGTATGATTAATTAATAATAACAACTTTTTAAAGTTATTTATAAATATGCAGTTGAATTAACTCATAAACTTTTAAAGTAGCACGCTTTAAAAAATACATAAATAAATAAAATTGAAATGTCTGTCTGTTATATTAAAATAGCCTTTTTATAACTAAATCCATACATATGTATGTATACACTGTTATATACCAAGACAACATTTTATACAAATTTTCTATCTGTATGTCTGTTTGTCCCGGCTGGACTCTGGGAACGACTGAACCGATTTTGACGAAAATTTACTATATACAGCTGATATAATGAAAAGTAACATAGGTAACATTATACATATATTAAAATTATAACTTTTTCAGACAAATTTCGCAAGCAAAGATAAAATAAGTAAGCCAAAAAACCAGTAGCCCGCTACAACATAGCACAAACATTAGACGCACACGTCCACACGATTGCCGAGCCATTTCATGTTAAAATATAAACTCTTCTATTAAATTTACAGATCTTGAATTTAAATTGTTTGTACAAGCTCATAGTAAAAGTTCATTTGCGTAACCCCGTCGAAACTGCTTGCCGTGGAATTTCACTGTATTATACATTGTAAATATTTATAGGGGTCAAGGGCCTGTTTCACATTCAAACTGGATTGTCGCTATGGTATTCATAGTAGAACGATAAAAAATATTATTTTTTTACTAAATTATACCAAATATATTAAAGGTAAAAGTGAACTTTCGGTTTCAGAAAAATGAAATTCAAATCTTTAATAATACCTTTCAAAGCTGTTTTCCTGGTAATTAGGTTAAAATGAAAATTACATTATTTATTCCAAAAACGTTTGTAGGAAACACTTTATGTAAAAAATTGTATGAATTTTAGTATTTAAATATATTTCTAATATTCCTTTTTTATTTATCTTTTAAAATTATAATCATATACAATGATTTCATTTTATATTTTAGTTATTTAATCTTATTTTGATTATTCAATTTTGGTATTAAGTCATATGCAATCATTTTAAATCTTTCTATTATTATAAAAGTAGTTATTGTTCATATTTATAACTCTTCGTTCTGTTTCAAAACAAAGCGCAGCGTTGAGTTCCACCACTAAATGAACTCGCGCAATGCCTCAAATTAGAATGGAAAGTTAAGAAAGATTTTTTTATATAATATTCTTTATTTTCATATAAACAAAAAAAAGTCATAAGAAAAAGCATTTGTAGAGAAACCATACCATACCTACGTAACAAATTATATAATATTTCCTTCATCTATATGAAACTTAATAAATATATTGATATTTTTACGTGCTATTCAAAACAGGCGCCAGTCGGCGTCAGCGCGGCGTTGAGTTCCACTTAGCACGTAATGCTTCCAAATATTTGGCGGAAAGTGAGCACGGAGTGTCTTAACACTAAGTTCCCTCTGCCTACCGTGTGCGGGATACAGCGTGAAGCTATTAACAACACTTGTATTTAAAATTTTTTTTTAAAAAATCGTATAAAAAATTTAACGAAGCAGAATTTTAATCTGCGACCATCCATACCGGGCTCCAATCATGCTACGTTCAAAATTATAAACATTTTCTAAAATTAATTTTAGTCTTTGTAAAAAAAGTATATCTGTATTTAAAAAAAAATATTCAGATAAATTTACTAATTGATATTATACAATTTCAAAACCACCCAAAAAACACCAAAATAATTCAACACAAAGTACCAGGAAAACATAACTCGCAAGGAGCTCTATCCACCGACGCACAGCGGTCTTCGACCCGGGAACGAAACGCCTTGACCTGCGAACTCCTGCCAACCTTCTAACACCCGCTGTTGTCCTGGTACTCCGGCTCGATTCCCCAAAACGTACGATGACCCCTCCGTTAGGTTAAACACCTAAGCGTTCATAATGCGAGATATTTATTATTTTCTTTACAAATTCGTAATGGATTTTTTATAGTGTCAATTAATATCAATTAAATTATGTAAAGAGAAGAATAAATTGAAATTATGTTAATAAAAATGATTTTTACTTGATTTAAAGCTTTTTTTTTACTAAACTTATATAAGGACTAGGAGTGACTCCTTTTGCTTGTGCAAAAAAACATAATGGAGAACGGAGTATCTTGTCACTAGGTTACCTGAAGTTGTTAAAGAAAAAAAATAATGTGCATAATTTGAAAGCTTTTAGTCCATATTAGTGCAAGTTAAAGTACAATATAATTATTATGGGTCTAATTATCACACATTATAATTATAGAAACGAATTCCGTCAATATTCAAGTTTTAGTGCCCGACGTTTCCAAATTAGCCAAAAACGGAATACTTCATCACTAAATTCTCCCCAAACAGTAAAAAAATAAATATAATTACTTATATAATAACAAAATCAATATAAACTAACTGCGATGAACCGTACACACCGCGTCACCCGCACTCGACCTGGCAGACGTCACTAGCCGACACTCAAGTGAATGACCCAACAACCTTGAAATATGTTCAGAGCACCCAAATTCGCTACACAATTTATACTCTATTATTCATTTTTTTCACCTTCACGCTTTATCCCGCAAAGCGTGGTAGTTAGTAAAGATTCTAGTGTCAAGACACTTCGTTCTACACTTTCTGCCCCAAATTGAGACTTTGAATGGCGGACCACAACGCCGCACAATATCGTACAAGATCAGATAAATTAACATTATTTAAATGAACATGAGAATGAACTCTTTCCAGCGATTAAGGATCAAACCCGACGAGAGGCCGTTGTGGCGCAGTGGGATAGCATCTGACTGTGGGACAATGCAATGGGTTGTGGGTTCGTTTCCCACTCGGGAAATCGTGAAAATTATTATTTTATTTCTTCGGTCTGGAACCGCGTTGAGTTTAACCACTCAATACGAAATGTATCGATTTCGGGCCGTAAGTGGAGCTAGGAGTGTTTTACAACTAGGCTCTCTCTGAAAAAAAAAAAATAACGGACCAAACCCATAACCCATCCAGTTTGCAGTCAGACCCTGCCCCAATGCGCCAATAAGACCGCTGCCCGCAAGGCATCTCTTATTATACCTACCTATATATAAAAATACTCTAAACGCTCTATAAATAACAGGTTTACAATGAATTTGTACGTCTAAATAACACGTGATTATTGTTAAGTTTTTTTTTAGTTGCACCTTTGTGTTTATGCTAATATTTTTTCCTGCCTCAATACAAGATTTCATATAGAGCTTAAAGTGACAAGGACGTTTTTTTACGGCTATGTAATAAAAGAAGATTAATTAATATAACAATTACTTAGTAATTAGTGACTGTCTCGTGTGTGCATATCAGTCACGATAGTCAATACGTGATAAAAGTAAAATATCTACTATACTAACTATCTATTATATGAAATATTGTTAAATAAACAAATATACATTATCAACTTTGTACGTTTTCCTGCATAGGAATTAGCAGCATAGTCAAAGACTCCCCGCATTCTACCCGACATTGCGTATTGTATGGCGATACTCAACACCGCGCTTTGTAAGATAACAGAGCACATAAATGAAAATAAAATGAAAATCATTCCCCGAGTGGGAATCGAATCCACAAGCAATCGTGTTTACAGTCGAACCACTGCCCCACGATAGCCTCTATATTAAATTTAATTATATAAATATTCTTGTTTTAGAAATTTTATAATTTATGGGCACAGACGTGTGAGTCCAAATGACGGATTGTGAATTCGATTCCCACTCGAGGAGTGGAAATATTTAATATTTCCATTTTTTTCGCTTTGGTACCGAGGCAAAGCGCGGCCTTAAGTTCCGCCACTTAACGCGCAATGCCTCCAAAATTCGACGGAAAGTGGGGAACGGAGTGTCTTAACACTAGATTCCCTCTGCCTAACCTGCTGTACGCGGGATACAGCGTGAAGCTAAAGAAAATTGTAACAAATCAGTACTATTAGTATATACGTAAACCGTACATATTATGATATTTTAATGGTTAACGAAAACCAGTCACGTTGAGTCTTTATAGTTTATTAGAGCATGACTAACATAAATATTAAAGACACGCTCGTTTGCTTAGCCTTTCGAGCGAGATTTGAACTCGTAACCTCTGCGTAGGGCAGACAACGCAAACGAACGGTCCCCAGTGTAAAGCCGTGGTCATTTTACATTTATGTATAATCAATCTATTGAGATGAATAAATATTATAAGAATTTAAATAACAATACATTAAGTTAAGAAAAAACTTTTTAAAGCATAACTTTTTGCAGCTTTACATTTCTTCACACATAGGCAGAGAGAATTGAGTGTCAAGAAACTTCGTTCTGTAGTTTACATATGTTTTCACATATGCATTGCGTAACAAGTAGCGGAACTCAACGCTACACTTTGTCTTGTCATGAGAGCGAAATATTAATATAGTTTAAATAGAATCATACCTCCGCGTTGGAATCGAACGCATGATTTAATTTATATTTATTATAAATTTTTTGGTTATAAATTATAACTTTTTGATGTCATATTTCATACACTATGAACACAAAAACAGTAGGTATTTCTAATTTTTTTAACTATTGTTTTTTTTTTATTTTCTATTAACATTATTTTCAACTAGACTTATACGACTATTACTGTTCAAATAAGAAAAAAACAATTTCAGTTGTTAGAAAAATCTTGTGTTTTTTTTGAAATATCACTATTTAATAGCATTTACTGCTTTAAGTATCACATAGGTAGATTTAATAAAAATAAAAACTTATATATAGGTACATATGTAGGTTATGAGTAACACTGACTATTCTATAAATAACAAAGACATACAATATAAAGAAAAAAAAATATAAAAACAACTGTTCCAACAATCTATACCAACACACACATGAAATTAGGCTTGAACACTCAAGGCGTATTTATCGATGCATGTATTAAATTTTTAACAACAAACGATTACAATTAAGCTAGAGAACATCTGATTAACTAACTCATTGTACATTCAGATCACACGGTACATTACCGAAGTAATCGATTAACTGCGTGAGCCTCGTACGGTTCAGATACAGGCGTGTATTTATGAATATTTTCAAACGTGCTGTGTCGCTTATGTAAATTTTATAATTATCTATTCGGGCGACTAGTCAAGTGCCTTAGTTTTGTTGCCGACTTACATTTAATTAGGAGCTATTTAGTATAGCGACGGTAATTGTTTAAGAATCTATTGTTAGTAGTAAATGTTTCATAATGTATGTACATATAAATTCCAAGTTTTGCTTATAATATTTGAACACTAGCTTAGGTAGATATGCCGGAACAAATAGACAGACAATAGAAAAAATTGCAAAAAAGGATACTTTAGTATATGTATATATTATATTATGTGTATATGGTATATTATTTTAATATTACAAAGAAGCACAGTAATTTTATTTGTTTCTGTAGATATGTAGCATCATAAAACCTAACAAAACCCATATAAAATCAACATCAAAACAATAAAAAAAATCTAAATTACAATACAAAATTAAAGGTACCGTTCATATATAAGCAAGTCACAAGTAATACCCACACGTCGAGTGCGTCATCGCTCACGTAGCCAAGTTGTCCACGCGTTGCGATAACGGTACGTCGCGGGCCGGATGCTCCATCCGGTTACCTCAGCCAGTGTGAACAAACAACGTCTCTCGATACTAACGCCTATAGGATCATCTGCTTTTAAAGTATATCCTAATATACATCCGGATTCTTCTTAGACTTGTATTTATATTTTGAAGGTCATGATGATGTAAAAGATTCACGTTGTCTTAGTTAGTGATGTTTTTCTAATTTATTATGATTGCAATATTAACATTCTACAAATAATTTGTTGTGGCCAGTCGTGGCCCAGTGGCACAAGTGTGGTGCTGTACACGACTGGTACAGTCACACGCTCACGGTCGAACCCACAGTTCGATTCCCACTCGAGGAGTGGAAATTATATTTCCATTTTCTTCGCTCTGGTGTCGAGGTAAAGCGCGGCGTTAAGTTCCGCCACTTAACACGCAAGCCTCCGAATTCGGCGGAAAGTGGGGAACGGAGTGTCTTAACACTAGGTTCCCTCTGCCTAACCTGCTATGTGCGGGATACAGCGTGAAGCTATAAAAAAAAAGAACAAATAATTTTTTACTGTGCCAAATTTAATAGATCTCTGTAAACGTAGTTTTGTAAAAGAAGGTAAAAGGTTTTTCTTCTTGTATAATAATATAGTATAAACAGATGAAATGTTTTGTTGTAATATAAGAGAGTCAATATTTAATATAAACTCAGTAATCAAATATTCAAATTTTAGCATGTTTTGTGAGCTGTAAATTCCAGTTCCAACTAGACCTACTAGCTTATGTTAAGTTGAAAATAACCATGTATTTTATTTGTATGCATATAGTTTGTCCTAACAAAAGATTTTATAAAACATATTTTATCTAAATATGAAGAAAATAAAGGAAAAATAAATAAGAATAAGAACAATTAAATTTAGTTATTTGCAATTACATTATAGAAATATATATGTACGTCCTTCCTTCGCATTTCGGTCGCAGCGGAAATTAAGGCTGCGATTCTTGAGTGGATGATACGATACGCCCACGAGTTCCAGTCAGAAAAATAACTTCTAATAAGTTATTACAGGTTTGTCGAAGCGAAATGCTACTAAATATCATAATGGAAAAGAGAAAACAAATGATTTTTAAGTTAATCTAATAAGTTTTAATAAGTAGTAACCTATATAATTAGTTAGCTTTATAATTTCGTATTTCTATAATGCATGCAGTACAATGGCAATGTAGGCAAAACGCACCTAATATCAAATCTCTTTAATTTTCCGCTTTCCAACTGAATTCGTTTGGAACTCACCGCTTTATGTGTTTATAAGGTGGAAAAATTAAAGATTTTTTTTTGTCAAATCTTTTCCCTCAGTGGAAATCGAACCCACAACCAAAATTCGTCGCTCTCCCACTACAAAGACCATAAAAAATAAACAATTACCTTATCACAATTACTATGTTGGCATAAATCCTAGCAATCACCACAAAATTGAGATTAAGATGTTATTTTAAACGAACGAGATCGATGATGCCAAGAAAAGTTGCAAGAGTTGTCACAATAAATATTTATTTCTGGTTGTATTGGCGTAGCATGAAGTGTATGTTACGGGTTATATCCGATCTCTACGATTTATGAAGCGATTTGAACAAATGTTTATGTCGTGTACTTTTAAATAACGTGCACCACGTCCATGGTAAAGGATTATATTTTTCACGTTATAAATTGAGATATATTATTGCTATTGCCCTACTTATGAAGTTGTTAAAATTAATCTGTTAAATAATGACAAAATACGATATGACGACACCAAATATTATTAATTAATCAATCAATAATAATCTATAACAAAATCAATCAATATAATTTTTCAATAAGTCAAATAAATCTACAATAATAGAGAAAAGAAGAGAGAAAAAAGAGTTATTAATACCAATTTTTAATTAGTTTAACTTTCACTAACTTATAGTATGTCTGACTGTTACTGATCTATGGTACGGTATGGTTGTGAGTTTGATTCCAACTCGGGGGATGATTATAAATTATTTTCGTTTCTCTGCTCTGTTTTCTAACACAAAGCATGGCGTCGAGTGCCACATAATACGTGATGCCCTTAATACTATTCTATTATCCGGGGAAAAGCATGAAACTGCTTCCTAAGTCATATGTTTTAAGTACAAAACAGCATTCTATAATTAACAAACTAATTTAGCTGAAAGATCGTACCATAGTACAGATTAATCATCATTTAATGAAGACAAATGCAGTTAAATACTTTGCCATTTCTATACGATTTGCTTTGAGAGCAAAGGAAACCTAATGTTAACAAACTCCGTTCCCCACTTTCCGCCGAATTCTGAAGGCTTACGTGTTAAGTGGCGGAACTTAAATCCACATTTTGCCTTGACACCAGAGTGAAGAAAATAAAATATTAAACCTTTTTAACTCCTCGAGTGTTGTCGGGAATCGAACCCACAACCAGTCGCGTATATACTCACACTTTACACCCCTGCGCCACGACTGGTCACATGCGACTTGTGTTAGTATATTATAGTTCCCACGCTCGACTTGCTACTTCCCATCACAAGACCTTCAATACACCATTAGTACGACAAGACTCTATTGATAAGAAAAGGGTTGCATCTTCGGTAATATATTAACTGGTTCTATCTGTAAGATATCTTGAATAAATCAGATGCAATGTGATTTTGAGATGCACTAATGATGCTTCAGCTAAAGTGGAATGAGTAAAATAAGCTTAAAGCAAACTGCGAGCTAGATTGCTGAAAGATATATAATGAAAATAATATGTTTCGACTTAAAATTTCTACATGAATTACAATAATAATATTAACTGTTTAAAGTGGTCGTGGCGCAGTGGCAGAAACATGTGACTGTAAACGACTAGTTGTGGGTCCGATTCCCACTCGAGGAGTGGCCATATTTAATATTTCCATCTTCTTCGCTTTGGTGCCAAGGCAAAGTGCAGCGTTAAGTTTCGCCACTAAGCACGCAATGTCTCCGAATTCTGCGGTAAGTGGGGGACGGAGTGTCTTAACACTAGGTTCCCTCTGCCTACCCTGCTATGTGCGGGTAACCCTGCTGCTTTGTAAAACAAAATATTCAATTGGTGCATTTTACTGTTTTAAATATTTAACCATAATAGTAGTAACGCTTTGAGGTGATCATAGCGTAGAATCTGTCTTCTTTGGTATCTAAGATAAAGATTGGAGTTGAGTTCTTCATCAGAAGCACGTGTGAAAGATAAAAAATACTATGTATTGGGTTGTTTTCCTACACAAATGAAAGGTAATATATATACAAAACTACATTTACTAAGTATCAATTTATCATAAGTTTATAATGATTTGTATTACTAATCATTTACTGTAGTAAATCTTCTGATTTATTTAAAACATTAAATGTAATAACATCATTATATTATTGTTACAAGTCACAATTTTGACTAAATTTGTAAAAACATAATTGTCATTGGAGCAGCAGGTGTCGGCAACATACGCTAATTTCCGAATTTCATACGTAAAAATTGTTTGTAGAAATTCACAACACCATATAATATATATATGTACATTCGTTCTCGGTAACTTACCATCGCCTTAACGTGAAATGCAAATGTGATAGAGTCCATGAGGGACAGTCGATCTTGTCAAGGAATCTGCTGTTGGAAGGTACAACATGTTATCCCTTAGGTTCATCTTAAAGTAGCTTCTAGTTTACTTACCTATTTGAGTTTAACGATGCCCATAATATCAAATATTTATACCATAATTTTCAATACTAGTTTAATGTTTCTATACAAACTGCCCTTCCCGCGGTTTCTTTGTGGTGATAAAAGAATTTGAAGTATTCAGTAATTATTATTTGTCCCGTCTGGTTTTTTTAAAATATACCCTGGGCATTTTCCTTAGTTTTTTTCTATCCATACGTTACATGTAAGGAAAGTACATAAGAAATTTACATTGTAAAATCAGATTTGTCGACTTGATATTAAATCAATTTTATTTTTATTTCATGACGTTTCTTTAATGCTTGCGTAGAATTTGTGTATATGTAGTTACGAGTCTGCCTGGTATAGCTACAGAAAATCTTTAAAAAAATAATCGCTATATTTTTTAAAAAAAGCGAAAAACAAAGTGATTTATTATTGAGATTCTATCTTTACCACTCATACAGATGAGGATATACAAGAGATATATAATTCATAAAATTAATAACATGAAAATTAAGAAAGTCAAACTTTAATTTATTATATTAATTATGGAAACTCGTAATAAATAAATATCATATTAACGTGTGTATTCACAGAAGAAAGCAATAAATATATATATATAAAAAATATAGAGAAACAAATTCAGAATTGAATATTACTTGAAGCTTGCATGTCTGACATTGAGTAGACGATACGTCTCTACATATTTGTAAAAATATAAATAGTATACCGTTTGTATTGTATTTCATTCTTATTATTGTACATCTATTCTTTTAACTAATAGTATATGTAGGTGGTGATATCATTATATATTTTAACACATATCATCAATACTTATCGCACGTAAGTGTGACTGTAAACGCGACTGGTTGTGGGTTCGATTCCCACTCGAGGAGTGGAAATATTTAAT
The DNA here is from genome assembly GCA_019049465.1 of Dryas iulia moderata. Taxonomy (NCBI): domain Eukaryota; kingdom Metazoa; phylum Arthropoda; class Insecta; order Lepidoptera; family Nymphalidae; genus Dryas; species Dryas iulia. The sequence continues at coordinate 46,034 of CM032440.1, forward strand.
ATTTCCATTTCCTTCGCTCGAGGTAAAGCGCGGCGTTAAGTTCCGCCACTTAATACGCAATGCCTTCGAATTTGGCGGAAAGTGGGGAACGGAGTGTCTTAACACTAGGTTCCCTCTGCCTACCACAGCAGGGCGCTGTGTGCGGGATACAGCGTGAAGCTAAAAAAAATCACTACTTAAGGAATAATTATTAAGTAAATTCCCTGGAAATACTTAAATGAATTCCCAAATGATAATGGAGAACGTTTTTACACTTCGGGTGTATCCTAAAGTAAAGCAGTTTTGTTTTAATATGATAATTTTTTTTCTGTCTACCTGTGACTACGGACTACAGTAAAGTGTTCGAAACAATCCGGTAACATACAGTTTCATTTCAAAATAGTTAAATACCTCTTGAATACGACTACAAAGAATTTTCTTTACAGATTTTCCTTATATAATGCGACAAGCAGAAAAAACCTACAGAGGAAAGCCAAGTAATATAACACTGCATCATGTTACTACAATTTTAGAAACAATACGTACCTATAATAAATAAATAACTTACTACTTAAATACTTAACTAACTACCCAAGATTCTACGCAAAAAAATCGGAAAAGTACTAACTTATTTAAATATTATCGCCTTCACACTTTTTTTCACATAGCAAGGTAATCATAAAGAACCTAGTATGGATAAAGTCCGTTCTTCACTAAATAAATAATTCTTAAACATAACAATATGAAAATCAATATGAAAAAACTATTTTTCTATAATTATCAACGTCCTAATTTTGTAAATTATAATGTTTTAAAAGTGTTTTAAAAGTAAAGTGTAAATTTATTTAAAACATAAATTGCACATATTGAGATGAATCTAGACAAAAATCAAATATATAAAAATTCACGACTGACAAACACACATAACTGATGTGTTCACTCAAACAAGCGTCAATCGCGTTACAATATAGTCCAGAGTAAAAATAATTTTTATAAGGATGAATAAAAGAAGATTATTTAGATAAATATCACCACAATACCATAAAAGCTATGTGACCCTGTTGACCAAATGAATACTAGATAGCGTATAAGATTGTATTACTGATGTAAATCATGCTGTAAGGAGGTTTTATATTATACAAGGAAAAAAATACTGCAATAAAATAGATCCTCATACAAAGTAAGTATGATTTATTTTTATAGCTCTCCCACGGTCAGCTGTACGAGCTGAACTCAAATAACACGCGGGTCATATAAAATTATATGTTGTAAAATTTCTACGAAAAACTATTTTTCTTTGTTTATATTTAGACGCATGTACATATATTTCGTGAAATATCTATAAAATGTGAATTATATAATCGTGGCGCAGTAGGACAGAGTCTTACTATCATCGCGATGATTGTGGGTTTGATAATCACTCGCCGCCGCCTTCTTGACGTCGAGTTAGACAGAATAGGGAGATAAGAATAAGGGTAAAGCTAAACATTATTATATATGACACACGTTCAAACACGTTCAATTAAAAAAACTGTATACAAAAGCTGTCTTGAAACTTCTGTTTTCGCTCTTGCTACAGCAAGAAGCGAAAGTGGAAGCAGGAGAAGAAGCGAAAGTGGAAGCAGGAGACAAAGCGAGAGCGTGAGTGAATCGGAGCGTAGAATCTATCAAGAAGGAATACAGTTCACGAATATAATTCAAACAAATAATAACTGACATGTAAAATACATTTAGAAAACGTTTAAAAATTTAAACAATGCACTGAGCTTAGTGGTGAGAGCGCCTGAACGGTATTCAGAAGGCGCGGGTTCGAATCCCGCTGCGTTCAAATTTTTATACGTTTTCTAAATGTCTTTTTCAATTTTCCTAAGTGCAGAATAACACTTTAAAAATGTTAAAAGTAACTAACATGTAGTTATTACTAATATGTTGATATTAATGAAATTCTATAATGCTTTATACCCATATCTTACCCTAAATCTCTTTCGTCCCGCTTCTTCTCGTGCTTCCGTTCCCGCTCACGCTCTCGTCTCCGTTCACGCTTCTATTTCTACTATACTAGAAGCATGCGTAAATTGTGAGTTTAGGTTAGCGGGTGCTATAAACACTTATTTCCCACACAGTTATTTTGTAATACTATAAGTAAAGTAAAAAATTATAAATTTTGAAAAACGCTTTTAAAATCATTTTATATAACATTAATGTTAGCTTTAGCGATAAGGAAATGAACTGTCCATTTCTTGCATAGGTATATATTATTAAAGAAATTTAATTCCCTTATCCTTTGATTTACTTTAAATCTCGTTAAATATTAATTATACTATTTTAAGATATTATATAACAAGATAGTCGTTCTTTGTATCGATGAAAAAAAACTTAACAATCAGTGAAAATTATTAAAAGTATGTAAAACAGACAGTTTTTTCCATACTTTTAATAAAGCTTTTTCAGTATAGTCTATAATTAGAGTTCGTACAATTGTCGCAAATGTGTTTTTGAATTAGAAAAATATTTTTAAAAGTGTACAGAAATTTGAGCACTGCTGGATTCGAACCTGTTCTTCTTGAACCTATCCAAGCACTCTAACCAAATGGGTTATACGCCCTTATTGTGCTACGTTGTTACGTTATAATACGCTTTATAGAAGTATATCCTATTTTTATTGTTGGCATCTCTTCAATATTTGCAAATATCTCCCATATTTGTACTACTTAAATTTATGCTATTCAACGATAGTTTCTAAGAATAAACGAAGGTTTGATAATGGAAAGTACTATTTGTTAAACATCAATGTTAACGAAGTGTAAACAATAAAATATTATTTTATATATTGTTTTATATATCTTAGGATATATAAACATTTAAATGTAGGAAAAATTCTAAATATTTACTGTGTTCTGCTGCAGCTTCTTCACGTGTAGCGGGGTAGTCAGAGAAAGCCCAGACACTCTTTTCTCCACCCTCCACCTGAAAGCGATACATTGCGTGGCTATATTTAAAATGTTCATGTTCCCTGCACGTCACGTTTTTAAATATTAGATTTTATTATAAATAAGTTACATAATTAATATTCTTTGAATTCATAGCCATATGGTCATAAAATAACAAATATAAATAATACATTTATTGAAAATGTTACTTCATCTAATATTACTTCAGTAGTGATAGTTTACAAATAGGTTTGCGGGTTTCACGTTAGAGCTAGATTAAACTGCACTGGTGTTTACATATTCCTACGAAGTATATGGAAATACGTTCGTAAATCTGTACGTAATGTATTCAGGACACGTTTCAATACATCGATATAGTTTTAGACGACATAAATTTATCTACAAATAGAGGTTCGTATAAGCTTCTTAAGGTTTATATATCAATTATAGTTTAATAAGGTATTACTACTACTATTATGAATAAACTAACGACAAATATGTACAATACTTAAATACATATGTATTTAATGTTATATGTTATGTATAAGGGTATATATGAGCGTATATATTTACATTATAATTATATAAGAAAATATAAACGATAAATAAATAATGTGTTATATTGTATCTAATATAACTACTATTATATTAATATACTTTACTACGTAGTAATTTAGGCCGTCGTTGCGTAGTGGGATAGCGTCTGACTGTAAACACGATGGTTGTGGGTGCGATTCCCGCTCAGGGCAATGATTTGAATTTTTATTTCTTCGCTATTATATCAAAACCAGCGTGAGCGTGGTGTTGAATTCCACTTAACTTGCAATAGCATCGATTTCGGGCGGAAAGTAGAGTACGGGGATGGTACTCTCTGACTACTACTGTGCGGAAAGAAACAAGAAGCTGCAAAAAATATACAAAATTAACAATGTTTGTAAATAATAGTATGTAACTTATATAGTGTTTAACTTCTTTTAGGCAAACTTAAAAATTCTACATTAAATCTATTTAACTTAAGGCCCTTAGTTTTTATAATATCCTGTTTCTTATAAAATTTTGTCATAGAAATTGTAAAAATGTATCAATTTTTTTTCAAGTAAACTGAAAAGCACAAATGTCACAAATAAAGAACTGAAATGTCTATACAATTTCCTCCGTGTGTTCTCCATATAGTGGCATTGGAGAAGCGATTTGGGTTTCTTTGCAACGTTCGTAACTCCAAAATTAAAGTACTGAACAGAACAGAACTGAACTAATTATTTTCTCCTATTTTACGTGATAATTTAACACTAATATTATTTCTAATTTTATGCAATATATGTTGTAACAGTTACGTAGAATAATGCAGTATGTCGATCACGTTTGTGTATAACAGCAAAACCGGAGCATGTTGACAATAGCTTTTACTGTCGACTGTTCACAGTTATTCGTATAGGTTTCTTTGATTTTAATCAAATTTTGGACTAAGTTTATGTTGTTAGAATCTCTGTAGAGAGATTTTTACAAATTTCTGCTACCCAAAGATTATTCTACGAACAATCATTTGGCAAGAGAGAATGCTATTTATTAAATACTTTTTTAAACATTTTTAAAGTGTTATTCCACACTTAGGAAAATTGAAAAAAACATTTAAAGAAAACGTATAAAAATTTGAACGCAGCGGGATTCGAACCCGCGCCTCCATAAATAAGTTGTAATAAAGCGTATAAGAATTTCGACGCAGCGGCTAGTAGAACGCATGGCTCAGTGGTGAGAGCGCCTGAACGGTATTCAGGAGGCGCGGGTTCGAATCCCGCTGCGTTCAAATTTTTATACGTTTTCTTTAAATGTCTTTTTCAATTTTCCTAAGTGTGGAATAACACTTTAAAAATGTTTAAAAAAAAAACATAAAGATAACATATAATCATACCTCTGGGACGGAAATCCAACTCGTAACCATCGAGTTTACAGGCAGACGTTGTCCAACTTGACTATGGCCTTCGTTTTCTTTTTTCCGATATGAGGGTTAATGTTGTCTGTCGATCTTTAAGCGACATCCGGTTAGAAGGTAACAGAAAATTATATTCTGAAAAATTGCAAATACTACATGATGTAGTCATTCTTGAGTAAATGCTGCCCGGATGCGGGAAAAATGCTTTGTCGCGCATTGTTAAAAGCCACTGGATTCTCTCTTTTTCTCTGCTATGCTGGAGTAAGCTAAAAAATATTTTATGACACACGCTTGAGGAGAAAAATTTATATCAATAGCTTGATATAATTTTTTCTCCTTTAATTTAATTTTAATATGTTTGCAGATTTTACATTATTTATATTCTATCTTGCAAATATCTTGTTGTATTGACAAATCCTTAAAAGTTCAAAATGACTTTCTTTATAAAACTCCATCAAAATAACGTGAGCATATAAATTAGTACCTGGATTTTTTAAGAAGAAATTATCACATTTACGCTCGTAAAATGCTTTTATAATTAAGTATAGCTTAGTTTATATTATGGTATCTATAGTCCCGGCTCCTGGTTTAAGCCCTACTTCCGTTCCGCTCCTTTCCCGTTTCCGCTTTCGCTCCCGCTACCGCTCCTGTCTCTACTCTTATTGTAGTCGTAGCGTGCGTAAATTGCGACTTTAGATCACAAGGTGCTATAAAACCCTAATTTTATATATATTACAATATTACCTACATTTAATTTTCATATATTAACATTTTTTTATCAAATAGGCACTTTAGATATTCATGATGAGTCACTTGCCCCGTACTTGAGCGAACTTTAAATATTTTTTCATACTTCAGCAGAGGTCACATAAGTAGCTCAAGGAAATTGACAAGAATTTGGTACGCAACAAAACTAACAGATTTTTTAAAAAATGTTTAACAAAATCATAACAGTAATGTTAGCTTTAGTGATAAGAAGAAGAACTATCCTTTTCTTACGTAATAATAACTTAACTTTAAATGTTAGGTCTCTTAAAAATGTTATTTACCTATATTATTTTAACTTTGGTGTGAAAATTAAGCGTTTCTCGATTAGAAGAAACGTAGCATCCCAACAATTTTACGTGCGAGCTCTTTAATAATTTTAAATATTGTTATAATAATTACATTTTTTAAGAGGACTTAAGCTATCAATGGTCTCGACACTTTGGAGCGGATGTCATCAGAGGGCTATATAATGCTAATAAATGGTTCAATTATTAGATGGCTGACAGTTGGCCATTTTTAAATACATTTAATAAGCTTTTTTACGGTTGTCTGAAAGCTGAATCTAGAAAAAAAATGTGTGGCATTGCCGTATTTCAGGCATATGTAAAACATCAAAAGTTTGTAAAAGTAGAATTTTAATCTTTGTATAGGGATAATGGGATATTTAACGATAGTAAGACGTATAGCAGAACGAGAAATTCATATATTTATGTTTTTTGCAAAAATAGGTGAGGGTATAGTATACTATAAATCATTTGTATTCATCACATATAAAAGTCTACTTATACTATCATATGGCGTATCGTTGCAAATCGTGACGGCACCAAGAGCCGCTCTAACCAGCCGCGGACATTTTACATCAAGAAAACAAAAAAAATTCTCTGTAAATCATAAAATATATTTAGATCTATTGCCTAAGAGGGGACGGGTGCCACAAAAACCACAGGACCATAAGTATGTCTAAGGTTGAACTTAATTACTTTTAGCTTCCTGTGTTTATTTGAACAATTTAATTTTGTAATTGCATATAATTGAACAGTGATAAATTTGATTTCAGTAAAACAATAAGAGAAATGTCTTAGTTAAAGTCAGTAACTAGAGTTGCAACAAAGTAGATTAGTCTATTTGCAAAATGAAGACAACGCTGTAACTAGCTTTGAGTCTCAGACAATACAAACTAGTACAAGTGAAACAACAACGAAATGAACAACGGAAATAAAGATTGTATGTTATATATAAAAACGTATATTTATTCTGAATGATCTGATGTAATTAAATACAAGAACTTTTTTATACACATTATTACAATAAAATCATTTCTTTTTAAATAATCTTGTACGAAATTTGAATAATTACTTTTTTCAGCTTCACACTGTATTGTTCTTTATTATAGAACCATGGTTGCGCAGTCAATGGAATTTAAAGCACTTGTTGTCTTGGCACTCCATTCGCAACGAACTTAAAAATCAATTATAAATATGATGATTGAGAGAAGAATTTAGGATCAGTCAACTTACGTTCAGGTCCTAATATTATTCCGTTCATTTCGAAAATGCCAAATCTGGCTACGTGACCAAAACATGTTCGGTAAAATACTCTATTTTTAAATTCCAATTACTCGAACTACATAATAAAGCTATAATATAGTTCTATAATAAAGCTTCACACTGTATTCACACACAGGGAACCGAGTGTTAAGACACTCTGTTCCCCACTTTACGCCCCACTTAGGAAACATTGCGTGTTAAGTGGCGGAACTTAACGCCGCGTTTGGTCTTCTTATGGATACAAAAACCTAGATACGGAAATAATTTAAATAAAATCTACGACGAAAACATTTCCGTTAACGCATTTTTTCGAACTGTTTAATAAGTGTTAATTAATCTAGCTGAAAACAAATTATTTTTGAACAAATATTTATCGATGGGATGAAAGAATTTTGGAAATCTGATCTATAATTTCGTATATTACTCACCTCAAACATACAAAACTCATAAACGAATATCACTTTATAATATTAGGGTAGATTATTTAGGTATTTAAATTTTATCTTTAAATAACCAAAAAAAAATTACATGTCGAAAGGCAAAGTGTAAACGACATGGAAAAACGTACCACAATTGCATTGTCGATGCTCAAACAAAGCCTGAAAGGATTCGTGCCGTGGCTCGAGTCCGTTATCGAATTTGAAGACTCGACACGTAGATTTCGATTTCAATTTTCATGCCTTTTATGTAGTTCGAGTAATTGGAATTTAAAAATAGAGTATTTTAACGAACATGTTTTGGTCACGTAGCCAGATTTGGGATTTTCGAAATGAACGGAATAATATTAGGACCTGAACGTAAGTTGACTGATCCTAAATTCTTCTCTCAATCATCATATTTATAATTGATTTTTAAGTTCGTTGCGAATGGAGTGCCAAGACAACAAGTGCTTTAAATTCCATTGACTGCGCAACTATGGTTCTATAATAAAGAACAATAAATTAAATTAAATAGCTTCACGCTATATCCCGCACACAGCAGGGTAGACAGAGGGAACCTAGTGTTAAGACACTCCGTTCCCCACTTTCCGCCGAATTCGGAGGCTTGCGTGTTAAGTGGCGGAACTTAACGCCGCGCTTTACCTCGACACCAGAGCGAAAAAAATGGAAATATAATTTCCACTCCTCGAGTGGGAATCGAACCCACAACCAGTCGTTTATAGTCACACTCTTGTGCCACTGGGCCACGACTGGCCACTATAATAAAGAACAATTATTGTTTCTCAACCCATCTTAAGATCCACATTTAATCTTTACCTTAAAACGTATATATATAAAATACAGGTCGTATTTGTCATGACTACGTGAGATAAAGCGGTCGACGTGACCCCGCGTCGCCATCAGCCGCGTTACGTATACCGCGTTAACTGATCGTTTGTATACGGAAACTCGTCTTTTGTTCGCGTTCTTCATTTGCAATTAGGATGGAGAAAGTTAAATTTAAAATATTTTTTTTGTCAGACAGAGTGGTCAGTCATATAGTTTTTTATATTTTGAGAAAGCTGTTATATAAAGTTCCTTTTAAAGCTCGAATAAATGACATTACCGTTTATACACGGTATAGTTACTCTACCGAAAGTTTTATTTTTAGAATATCTTAAAATCTTATTTATGTCTATAAAATGATAAGTACAAATATTGATTTATGACATCAAAAATAACATGATTATCATCCATATCCGAAATTCCGGACATTTTATGGTATACCTATTGATGAAGGAAGCTGTAAGATTAAAAAAGTACTAAAGATATGCAAATACAATAACAATATACCATGCATTACCCACATTATAAAGAAATAATAATTAGGCGTCTTAAAAAAAAATATAAACGCAACTTCCAAAAGCTCCCCTCAAACAAAATTTGGCGAACAAACAACTATTAACCTTAATACGTTTCAGGACACCTTTTAGTATTTGCTCATACAATTTGCCTAAAAAATAAATTACGGTGACGCAAAAAGCGTTCTTAATGTCCCATGGTTTACTTTATAACAAAATGAGAAAGTAGGCTTTTAGTTTTATTGCTTGGAAATTGTACCCAACTTGTGTAATTCGCGTTGAAAGATAAGTTTGTGTTAATGTCGTCGTATAAAGAGATGTTTTAACTTAGAAATGTCAAAGCTTAATAAATAAATAAATTAAATTATTTTATTATTTCTTTATTTTGGAGATTTTGGTTTGTATAGATTTTGTTATTTAGTTTGTTGAATTGAAGATATCTCTTGACAGGTATGTAAAAATTAGACGTAATTATGCCGCTTTACACGTGCAAAGCAGCCTATCTCACTATGTAAGGAAAACACACTGAGGAGAACAATTCATAGAAAAAAGATACAGTCACTACTATGGTAGTTAAGTGTCAAAAAGAAATATTTAACCAACGCGTTATATGATCATTTGAATTGATCTATATATATTTATATGCATATGTATTACTATACATTTTGAAATTAAACAATTTTTAAACGGATTAATCGCATATATTTTTGGTATTCGGTCCGTGGTCACAGGTAAACTGAATCAGTCTTCCTGTGACGACGGACTACTGTAAAGTTTTCGAAACGTTGGATTTCTAAATATGTATTTTCCAATACCAATATACGCGATTAATCCGGTTAAAAATAGCTTCATTTCAAAATATTATAACTGAGTTAATAGCGTTAGTTATTTTGGTCATAGACAGGTAGTGAGTGGGCGTGTATCTGTTTTTGTAACATCTAGTTTTCAAAAATATACTTTCCAATACTAAAATATAACCAATTAATTCAGTTCAAAAAATGTTATTTAAAAAGTGTAAAAATCACTAAAATCATCTTTCAAGTCTGAATTCTAAAAGTTCTCGAAAGCAATTTAATTAAAACAGTAGTTTAACATAGAGGATTCACGTATCCGCTCACACTGTTACAATAAAACTTTATCGATAAATAGTAGATTAAATCGAAGCGGCGAGGAAGTGCAGCACGAACTTCGCCAATTTGATATCGTTGACAGAGTAATTTCCACAGTCTGTAGTGCAGATTATATCACGTGTAACGCAGTAATTTAGTTTTGTTATTGTTTAGTGACTTTATATATATTTATTTATATATATTTTGTAAGTCAAAGCTTATTAATTTTATTCCAAATAAGAATTTATGTGATTTACTCTTCGAACAGCAAATAATTTAGTACCAGTTCCTCAGACGAACCGGCGTATAAATACAATAACTATATGACGGATATTAAAAAAAAGTATTTTAATTCACAGCTTCAAAAATTTCAAAATTTCTCAACTTTGAAATTTTTATGGTAGATTTTTGAAACTTAATTGAAAATTCATATTACAAATATTTTTTGCAGCTTCATACTTTTTGCCGCCTATTATGATAGTCAAAGAGAAGGTAATGTCGGGACGCTCTGTTTTATGAGTGTCTTTGACGAGACCTTATTGAATGGCGGACTTCAATTCCGTGCGAGATAATTTTAAATACTATTAGTATTAGAACGCATGTCTTAGCGGTCAGAGCGTCTGGACAGTTTCCAGGAAGTGCGGGTTCCAATTCCGCTGCGTTCAATTTTTTATACGCTTTCTAAATGTCTTTTTCCAGCTTCCTAAGTGTGGAGTAACACTTTAAAAATGTTAAAAAGAACTATTATTTATTTAACAAGATTTTCTCTTAAAACTTGTATTCCAGAATTAATAACTGTCACTAATAACAAGTCATATATTACCTATGGCTCAAAAATAACTTTTCTCAGCGAAATTTAACAACAAAAATTCACTATGGCCCGTAAATGCTTTTCACAAAACTAAAACAAACTGTAAACCTTGTTGTCGTATAAATCCTGTCTTTATTACAGCTTCTAATATCGTTAGATTTTGTACGTTACACTACACTTAAAAAACCATATAAATTTTTTTTTTAGCGTTACGCTTCTTTCTGCACACCAGGGTAGTTAGAGAGAACCTATTGACATGACAATTCCCTCTATGCTTTGCGCCCGACGTTGCGTGTTAAATGGCGGAACTCAATACTGTACTTTGTCATAGTTACCAAAACGGAAGAACGAAAATAATTTAAATAGGTAGACAGACAAAAAGATGGAAGGATGACATCAGGGAAATAGCTGGGCCAATATGGACCCCTGCATCGTAAGATAGACAAACATGGAAAGCTTTAGATGGAGACCTTTGTCGCAAGACAAGTTACTAATTAACTACCGTTTGCCGATAAATATCTATCCATATGTGTATAAATATGTATGTGTGTAAATAACCGTGTATGTGGTTGTGTGTATATTTACATTATAATGTTAAAAGTAAGTAATGTTAATAGGTAAAGTTGTAGGCATATCTCGTATTTGTATAGCATGTAAGAAAAACTAGAGTAACAATAAAGGTTTAATTTATTTTATCTACTTATTTATTCCCTCAATTGGGAATTGAAGCCACAACCATTGTGTTTACAGTCAGACGCTGTCACTCTGCGCCATAATGACCTCATCTGCGCCATAATGACCTCATCTGTTTTTATATACTCAACAAAGGGCGTAACTTTAGTTAGTGGAATCCAAGTCATAACAACATACAAGTTACATTCTACAATATTTTAAAATACACGTTTTATAAAAATGAATATAATTTTATACAAAAATTAGTGAAACATATAGAATTGTGTTTTATATTTTTTCGTCAGATTTTAATATTGCTTATAGAAGATATCAATAAATATATTGATTTAGTAACTTAACTTTCAGTATTTTTTTTAGTCTTATTGATACACTTTTACTTTATAGAGTTTCAGTATAAAAACAATTGTTTAAAATGCAACCATCTGTTAGCTTGATAGCCGTCGGGTTAAAAGCTAACAAAAAGGCAAAAGAAACTCGTAACAATACTTTGCAACGTTATTCATTGTGTATCGCCTCTGTGTGAGCAAAGTCAAAGCGCGTTGGCTTTCGCCTTTCACAGCCAATCTCAATTTAAATTTAAAATTTTTAGACTAAATTTAAATTTTCCTGTGAAAAACTAGCGTATGTATATTTTTGCACATTCACGCTTTTTATAGCATGACAGGGCAGAGAGAGAAAACTTAGTGTTAAGAGACTCCTTTCTCCAATTTCCGCCTATATTCATGATGTCGTGTGTGTTGAGCAGCCGAATCCAAGGTTATATCTTGCCTTAACAAAATGTGGTAATATATTATCATTCTCAGCAAAAATCGAACCCATAGCTAATCGCGCTGTCAGATGTTGTCTCACTGCGCCACGTAGCGCATATATTTTATTTTATTTCAGTTAAAAGTGAACAGTTGTAGTTAGAAATGAGTTTATTCTCCTTGTATATTGTTTCTAATATATATCGTATATTTTTCAATAGAATTATGTGTAAGTCTTATATAAGTTTGTGGAAAAGGATATTTTTGCTTTTTAATCAATATGAAACCTTGGACGCAGTAAAAATGCACATATTTTAATTATTTGGAGCAGGTAGACGGACTGCATTTTCGTTTTATACTTCGCCGATAACGTAATAAGAACTAACTTAGGCTGCTTTTATTTTAAAAACATATGTTCTTGATATATTTCACTCAGACAAAGTCACGGGTACAGTTAGTACTACAGTTTCATAAATATTATGTACCCCGTAATAAGAACAAACATGCTAATTACGTCCTAAATTAATATAAGGGAAAACTTCTAACAACGCATTATAATACGTTTTACATAAAATAATAATATATTTTAGATGAAGTCCCAATTTCGGCTAAAACATTGTATCAAATTATAATTTTTGGGTGATAATTATTCTGGTAGCGACGTGTAATTTCCTAATTTTACACAACACTTGTTTTCCCCTGAATCAATTTCAGCCTTTTGATACCTCGTGTATTGTTAATTTTATATGTGAATTTAATTAACATACATTACAGGTGTATCATACACATGGTCTGAAATGTTTAACGTAAATATAAAATATACTTTACTGCGAAATTGCCATTTTATTAAAAGCGAGCTGTTATTTTATTGACTTAAAACATGCCTTGTTTTTATTCAATAAGATCTCTTTTTACCCGCGACGGAACGGCGACTGTATATGTGTTTGGGGTGAGAGGTTGTTTGTTTGTTTGTTTGTTTGTTTGTTTGTTTGTTTGTTTGTGTGTTTGTGCAAATTACTATGTCAATTATTTCCAAAACTATAAGTCCGATTTTGATACGGTTTTCTATGATAGGTTAAGGTTCAATTGGCGTATGTTTTTAGATATGTCTTATTGCCTTAACTCACCAGGGGGCGCTGCAGTAAGCATTTTACGTGAAAACGAATGTTTTCAATTATCTCAAAAAATAATAGTCTGATTTCGATACGATTTTCAGTGATAGATTTAGGTTTAATTGGTGAATGTTCTTAGATATGTTTTATCATATTAAACCAACAGGGGGCGCTGCAGTAAGCGTTTGTTTGTACTTTTTTTGTATTTATTTGTCTAAAACCGAAACTACTGATCCGATTGAAAAGAGTTTTCAGAAAAAGATTCATCTTTGCTTGATGCATATTTTAAGATTTTTCTTTTTTTGTTACGGGGAAAACTCACCAGGAGGCGCTGCAGTAAACATTTGTTTATACAAATCAAAAACTACTAGTCCAATTTAGATGTAACCTTCAAGGGTAGGTTCAGGCTTAATTGGTGCGTCTTTTCATATATATGTTATGGTGACCACTCATCAGGGGGCGCTGTAGTAAGCATTTGCTTGTATTTTTTTGTGTGAAACCAAAATTTTTCTTGTATTTATTTGTCTAAAATCGAAATTACTTATCCGATTGGCTAGAGTTTTCAGAATGAGATTCATCTTTGCTTGCTGCATATTTTAAGATTTTTGTTTTTTTGTTACGATGAAAATTCACCAGGGGGCGCTGCAGTAAACATTTGTTTATGCAGAGCAAAAACTACTAGTCCGATTTAGATGAAACTTTCAACGATAAATTCAGGTTTAATTGGTGCTTCTTTTCATATATGCGTTACGGTGACCACTCACCAGGGGGCGCTGTAGTAAGTACATTTGTTTGTGTAAAACTAAAACTACGAGTCCTATTTGAATTCAGTTTTCAATGATAGATTCAAGTTTACTTAGTGCATATTTTCATATATGTGTCATGTATGTTTACTTAGTGCATATTTTCATGTATGTGTCAACTCTCTAGGGGGCGCTGCAGTAAGTAGCTGCTTCTATTTTTTTGTGTAAAACCAAAACGACTAGTACGATTGTCAAGAGTTTTCAGTATTAGATTCCGCTTTACTTAAAGCATGTTTTTAAATTTATATTACGGTGACTTGTCACCAGGGGGCGCTGCAGTAAAATATTGTTTGTGCAAAGATAAAATGACGAATTTGATTTGGATGCAGTTTCAATGATAAGCTCAAGTTTAATTAGTGCATGTTCTTGGGTATGTTTTATCGTGTTAACTCGCCAGGGGGCGCTGCAGTAAACATTTGTTTGTAATATTTAATGCAAAACCACAACTACTAGTCCGATTGGGCAGAGTTTTTAGTAATAGAGTTACCTTTACTTGGTGTAAGTTTTTAGGTTTTGTTTACGTCAAGAACTCTCCAGGGGGCGTTGCATTAAACATTTAATTATGCAAAGCTAAAACTACAAGTCCGATTTGGATGCAGTTATCAAGATAGGATCAGGCTTAATTAGCGCGTGTTCTCGTATATGTGTCATGGTGACACCTCACCAGGGGGCGCAGCAGTAAGCATTTGCTTTTATTTTTTGTGTGAAACCTATTTAGATGCGGTTTTCTGTGATAGATTCTGGTTTAATTGCTGCGTGTTTTTATATGCCATATCTACCACGACTACCGCGGGGCACTCCAGTATAAATTAGTTTGTTCAAAATCAAAACTACTAGTGGGTTTTGTGATTTTCACTGATTTGGTTAGATTTAAGTTTCGTGGAAATGTTACGGTGACAATCTGCCAGGCGCTGCAATAAGCATTTGATAACCAGAAAGCAATGGGTTTATAATTTCTTTTGGATTTGCATGAAGATTAATATAAAGTATTTCAATATTATGTAATAATATATAATGTATATCTATTCACTTTAAAAAGTTTAAAATAAAAAGCAAAATTAAAAATTTTGAAAAAACCCACGACGGTTTAATTGTAATTGTAAAAGGATAAAATAACTATAAATCCCCCGCCTAAAAGAATATATGTAACGAGATGATGGGGACGACTTCGTCGGGGGCTGCCAGTTGCAACCTCTATTTTAAATATAGTAGCTAACAGTATAGATTTCGTTTTAAAGTCTTTAAAATACCAGTTATCAAAACTGTAAATTCATTTTAATATTTAATTTTTTTGCCAAACCTGTTTTAACAGCAAGAAAACCTATGAGAAGGTTTGTGCAAACTTAAAGTAATGACAAATTCGGAAGCATTGCGTGTTAACTGACACCAGAGTGAAATAAAAAGCAAAATTAAAAATTTTGAAAAATCCCACGACGGTTTAATTGTAATTGAAAAAGGATAAAATAACTGTAAATCCCCCGCCTAAAAGAATATATGTAACGAGATGATGTGGACGACTTCGTCGGGGGCTGTCATTACTTTAAATTTGCACAAATCTTCTCATAGGTTTTCGTGCTGTTAAAACAGGTTCCCAAAAAATTAAAATATTAATATGAATTTACAGTTTTGATAACTGATATTTTAAAAACTTTAAAACGAAATCTATACTGTTAGCTACTATATTTAAAATAGGGATTGCAACTGGCAGCCCCCGACGAAGTCGTCCCCATCATCTCGTTACATATATTCTTTTAGGCGGGGGATTTATAGTTATTTTATCCTTTTTCAATTACAATTAAACCGTCGTGGGTTTTTTCAAAATTTTTAATTTTGTGTCGCTTTCACTATGATTTAAGTTTAGTTTAGAGTTTATTTACTGCTCAAATGTATATTTTTTCAATTTGTTCTATATTTATCTGCATCGGAATCAAAATCCTATACAAAACCAATAAAATTAAAATAAAAAAAGTGTAAATTTGTCAAAACAAATGACTAATCTGTCCTATTTTTAATTTCTGAATTTTTAAGACTCTTATTTATTTATTATATGTACCTATATGTTCGCATATTGTAATCGTGTTGTATTATTTCAATAAATGTTAGAAAATTAATAAGGAAATGTCATGTTACTAATTTTTCTTTGACTGCCCCAAAAATATGATATAGACATTATTTAAAGGTGAAAATAAATTAAATTAAGTTTTAATATCTATGCGAAATGTTCTACAAACAATTCGACAGCAACCCCTTAATAACGATCCTTTTCGCAGAATATTTTAAATACAAAGTATCTGGGATAATAAAACAAAGTTGATAACGTATAATTTGTTCGTAATTTAGAATTTGAAGGGAAAATAAATTTAGGATTCAGGAGAGTTTGGAACTTTTGTTGGGATCGGTTTATTAAAGTTAGTTAATACAGGTGTAACGATAGACAGATTAAATAGAGTTGTTAGTTGTATGACACCGATTGCTTTTCAATTGTAGTGTCATTACATGAAACTTTATATAATGACTGAAAATAATATTGCTTTATAATATTTTAGTTAATATAGTTTAAAAACCTACATGTATGTATTTTGCTCAAATTCTTTTTAAGAGAAGGACTCACGAGTCGTGACCTTATGTTTTTCCGAGATTTATATCGTGTATTATACGTATATATTAGTCATATTTTTTATCTATTAATTAAAAAAAATACCTAAATAAGATATTTTCTACATGATCATGTCGCAGGTGACTAATGGTATATCCACACACAATGTACAATGGATGCATGTTTATTTTTAATATTTAGTATATTTCAATCTTAACGATTTAGAAGGAGTTTCGAACTTTTGTTGCAGTAAGCGTGTTAAAGTTAATTTTTATTATATTAGAATAAATTAATATGCTAATACAGTTGTAATAAAAGATAGAATAATAGTTGTTAGTTATATGTAGTGATACACATTACGTTCCAATTGTTGTATGTTATGACATGAAACTTTGCCTATTGATTCAAAATAATATAACTAGTAACTATGTGTATAGTATAGCAGCTTCACGTCTTTATATAATAGCAGTGTAGTCAGAGAGAACCTAATGTGAAGACACTTCGTTGCTCACTTTTCCGCCCGAAATCGAAGCATTTGCTTTTTAAATAGCGGAGTCCGACTTTGTCTTTTTATAACAGAGCGGGAGAATAAAAAAAATATATAAAATCATTCCCTGGAATGGGAATAAAACCCATAATCAATAGTGCTTCCAGTCAGATGGTGTCCTGCTGCGGTACGATGGCATCACTTTACAGAAATTATCATATCACAGGTGAATTAGTTTCACTATTCAAAATAAGCAATAGATTTAGAGTATTCAAAATAAGCAATAGATTTAGAGTATTCAAAATAAGCAATAGATTTAGAGTATTCAAAATAAGCAATAGATTTCCCTATTCTCAAAAAATAGCAACAGCTTAAAGCTCACGTGTACAGCATCGCGACTTATGATTGGCTTAACTCTCGTGATATGGAGATACGCCCCCGCTATAAGCCGATTTCATGTCGATTCATTTAAGTGGCTTTTTAAACGATTTTCTTTTATGATTATCACTTTAGTAAAAAATCTGGCCAGAAATCTAAAACATATTTGCATAAACGCATTTGAACGCACGGCTCAGTGGTGAGAGCGCCTGAACGGTATTCAGGGGGCGCGGGTTCGATTTCCGCTGCGTTCAAATTTTTATACGTTTTCTAAATGTCTTTTTCATATTTGTATAAGTTTTACAAATTTAATTGGATGAATAAAATGTTCCAAATAAGGGCAGGCTATAGCAAGTTGGTGAAGGAGGCAAGCTCCGACTGTAAACGCTCGTGACGTTGATTGTGGGTTAAAATTACATTTAGGGAAATAACTTAATTCAAATTATTTGCATGCCAACGCTCACTTAGCGTGCAAAGGTTGGAGAAAAAAATTACATTGTAACTGTAACTACTCTACCTCTTCCTAATCTCTATCCGGAAAAGAGCGTTAAAATAAAATAATAAATCATAGTTATTTTCCCATCACATTAAGCAAAGCGCAGATGCAAACCTACGTTCGGGTTTGCGATACACAGTATTATAGAAATTGGACAAAGAATGACATGAAATGAGACATCTCTGTTTTCTTTCTCTTATAAAAAATATTGCTTGCTTCATTTTATACAATGTCTTTTTTTTCAAAATTGAAATATCACTATGTAAAAACTATTAACTTTGCATCAATAATCTGATTAGAAGGGAAAATCAGCCAAATAAGAACATATTTAGTAATTGAATGTAAAGTTTATTTTTCTACTTACTTTTTATTATTTTTTACTTCTTTTTCTCCACCACTACAAGCTTATTCTTAAAATAAATGAAAATAACCACCAACTGTCTCGATCAACTCAGTTTTTATTTGTTTTAGCTTAAAATTAGTTTACAACGGGTCCAAATATTTTCTACATACACATATATGTTACATACTTTCGTTTTATATTTATTCTTTAATACCAACACCCAACCCAGTGTACAAAAACTCTGTACGTAAAAACACTAGCTATCTATCTATCTTAACTTTTAGTAAAGCAGTAAAATCAGAATGTTTATATGCGCCGTTTTTTGAGCCGTAAATGAGAGTTATATAAGGTTACTTCACTGAGACGACATAAAGTAAGTCCTAGATAAAGTACAGTACTTTGAAACAACTTTAGAATATAAAATTGTTGCACTTTTGTTACTGTACTCTTCAAAAACTACTTCATATATAAAATGACTAGAATAGAACTACAGGTTTTACTGCAGCTTGCAGCTTCACGCTTTTTCTCGCATAGCGGAGTAGTCAAAGAGAACTTGGTGTCAAGACACTCCGTCCTTCATTTTAAGTTCGACATTTTCCGTGTTGAATGACGGAACTCAACGCCCCGCTTTGTTTTACCTACCAGAGTGAAGAAATGAAAATTTAAATATAATCATTCCCCCAAGTGGGAATGGAACCCACAACCATCGTTTTTACAGTCAGACGCTGTCCAGCTGCGCCACGACGGCTTCACTTTTGGAACTATCGCTTTTTATTAAGAAAATATGAAACATTTCCCTATTTTATTTTACTTGAGCAATATTTTCTTGAAGAATATGAAAACGATATTACACCAAAGATTCGCTGAAAGGTCAACATTTTCAATAAAAAGCGTAATTTTCAAATTTACTATTCATACCTTGGGGTACTTCAAAGCAATTTTCCTTATTTTCTCAAAAACCCACGCAATCTGAGGTGACAGACGACAGACTCTTTATTTACTTGCGTATTGATATTCAAATAATATTTTTATAGATTTTTACTATTCAATTAAAATAAGCTTTAGTTCAAGTCGTGCTTACTTGAAGATGATGTATGCATGTAACAAGCTTCTACCCGTGGGGGGATGGGTTAAGAATACAATTCCCCCCGCCGCTGGGTAGCGTCCCGTAAAAGGCGGGTAAGCCAGTAGCTCAGTGGTAGGAGATTCGTTCTCCGACTGACTCGCGACCACTATCGTGTCAAAGACGAACCGCCAAACATCTAATGATGTGTACCGGTTCAATGACATGAAAGCCAGCTCACCCTATTCCCATTATTCCCATCCTTCCTCCCTTCATCCCTCCTACATCCCTAAGGCTGGCAACGCATCCATAACTCTAATGTTGTGGATGTCTATGGGCGAAGGTAACCACTTAACACCAGGTGGGCCTTCTGCTCGTTTGCCTCCTTTATTTCATAAAAAAAAAGCTCCGAATTTCAAGCAAATTACGTTAAAAGTGGCTAAGCGTGGCGCAGTAAGACAGCGTTTGGCTGTAAACGGCAATCATTAGATTGTGGGTTCGATTCCTTTATGAGGGAATGTTGTAAACCAAAATCAAAGAAGAAAATGGATATCGGAGCGTCTTAACACACTTTAAGATTCTCTCTGAGCACCCTGCAACGGGGATATCTGCTGAATTAAAATATTTTAACGAGTGTTTTCGACCTAAAATGTGAAATACTATAACAATAAGAGCTTGATTAAATTATTAAATATATTTTTACTTAATTAGAACAAAATAAAATAACTTTAAGGACCTAAATATTAAAAAAAAAACAATAGTAACAAAATAGCTCTAAGCTTCACAAAAAAGTTAGAAGTGAGAGTTTCAAGATTATCATTTTTATTTAAATGTTCTTTAATTTAAAATATTCTAATTAACTGCAAATATCTAAAAATGCTACATATGTTCTTAAGTCATGCCTCCAGCTGTAAGTGGATAAAACTTTTGAGACCATAAGTTTGATTTTAGTTTCATCATAGTCTTAGGATTAAACTAAGGAGAACTTATATACACGCTCCTGCATTGTGTATTTTCCGCTTATATATACGGACGTTAAGGTTAGATGGGAAACTCAGCACGTTTGCGTCTAGCACCCGCAACTAACTTTAATGAGGGAATTGTTACATTTAAAATAAAGTTTGCTTATAAAGTAGTATATGTTAACTATTACAGTAAAAAACACAGTCATTGTATATGTGATGGTTTGAGTTCGATTTCCATTCGGAGGAATTTAATTTATTTGCATTTCTTATGAATAAGGCTAAATGCCAGCATATAAGTATGTAGAGTCTAATTAATAACTCATATTTAGCAGCATCACGCTTTTCTTACGTAGCAATATAGGCAGATAAAATCTAGTGTCAAGTCTCCCTTTGCTTTGTCTTGTCACTTACCGCCTGAATTCGAGAATCATTGCATGTTAATTGGCAGAAATTTTAGTTTTTTTTTTTATTCACGAGAACGAAGGAATGAAATTAAATTATGATCGTTCCACCGAGTGGGAATCGAACCCATAAATAATTGCGACGCTGTCATTGCGCCACGTAAAGTAAGGTGAAATAATTTAAACGAAACTAAAAGTTCAGTCAGTAATAACCTAGTCATTCGTGAATAATGGTTTTTTTTAATTAATTGATTATTTTTCCACTGTACAAATTTTATTAAACATTACATTAATATATTAAGGATAAGTTTAGAAATTTTGTTGAAAGGTTTAATCCCAACACCACAGTCATTCGCGTGAAACAACGTCTAATGAAGTTTGTTTAAAAGTTTAGTTTTAAAACCAATATTCATTGCGACTGTACGAGCTTAGTGTTCAAAAGCTTTTATTTGGAAATACGTAGTTTTGTACGTTACACTCACTTGTACGTTATTTTCACATCTTATTTCGCATTAATAATTAGTTAATAGTAATTTTACATTAGTTAATCAGCCTCCTTCCAATCAGGTTACAGTCAGACGCCTTCCGATTGAGGTACGGTGGCTTCAAATTGATGTCTTTGATCAATCATCTTTCCCCAGTCGAGCAACGCTTGAATGTCAAAGCGATGGTTATGGGTTCGATTCCCATTTGTCGGAAAGATTACATATTATTTTAATTTCTCCGCTCTGGTACCTAAAGCTTGAGTCCCGCCACTTAACACAATGTCTCTATTTCGGGCGGAAAGTGGAGAGTTATAATTCAAGACACTCCATGTTGAACTATGTTCTCTCTAAAGACACAGAAGATTCAAAAAAAGAATAAATAAATAACTAACTCATTAACTTACTTTTATATTCAGAAAAACACTATCTCAATATAGATATCTTATAGATAAAATTAAGAACGATTATAAAATTGCTTTTACATTTTTGCAAAAATACCCTTTTCTCGGTGTTTCTTTACACTTTATTCAGGTCCATTTAATTATAATGGCTAATCAAAAGCCTTTCAATTTCATTAAAGTAAGTGTTAAAACCAACGTAGTAATAGCAAGCTTGCAATCTCGGTTGAATAAACAAGATGACTAATTAACAGTTTTAATTAGCGTCAAGTGGCGATGGTCGATCTTAACGATTGTGGCTAGTACTGCGATTATATAACAGACACTATAGAAAATGAGATTTACTTTATTTTAGTCTGCTTTCTTCTATTCGTGGTACTTGTATATGATGATTTTAAGTAATAGTTATATAGAGAACCGTTTATTTATTTATTGTTGCTCTCTGCTTTCCACTCGGACTTAAAGCATAGCATTTTGGCTGTTTTAATAACTTAACTTAACTGTTTTTTTAGCTTCACGTTGTATCCTGCACACAGCAGGGTACGTAGAGGGCCTAGTGATAACACACTCCGTTCCCCACTTTCCGCTGAATTCAGGACGCATTGCGTGTTAAGTGGCGGATTTTACCGCCGCACTTTGCCTCGACACCAGAACGAAGAAAATGAAAATATGGAATCTTTCCACTTCTCGAGTGCGAATCGAACCCACAACCAGTCGCGTTTACAGTCACACTTTGTGCCTCAGCACCACGACTGGCCCTAAAGTATAGTCTTGTTTCTAGTAAATACAAATATAATAATAGTAACCTTACTGAAATTTATTATCCCCTATAGTGATATTTAAATACAAGATTGATCTACTTAATTAATATATGGAGAGCCAATTATTAAGTCCGACATATTTTGATTGATGATGATGTAGCACTACTCGCATTAATTAACTTCCTTTTCCTTTCATAGAAATGGTTGTTACTCTGAATTAATTGTGATTTTCTATTAGTTAATATAGCTTTTATATATTTATCAGCACATATTAAGAAATCCCACATACTTCTGATATCGCAAACGGATGTAATTAATTGTAGGTAGATAGATCGATAAAGACATATTTTTGACCTTTACTTATATAGGTGTATTTCCTGTCTAATATTGTTTTGTTTACGACGTTTATGAAGACGTTAATCATAAAGGGGGCTCTGTATTGTAATTAATATATTTACACTTTCATAGTTATACCTACATAAAAAAATATTTAATTATACTCATATTATTTACTATGATACCTAAGACAAAACGCGGCGTTGAGTTTCACCATTCAACACGCAATGAGTCTATTTCTGGTGGAAAGTGGAGAGCGGAATTTCTAGGCTCTTGGTTCTTGCTGACTACTCGGCTATGCAGGAAAAAACGTGAAGCTTTTTATTATTCAGACTTTCGCGTGTATAAGTTAAGTTTAATATAAGTTAAGTATAAGCATTAAACTTTTTGAAAATACTAAGTAGACGTTGATGCGTAAGATACGCATATATAAATTTCTACCAAAATAACTACTTAAAAAGTATACTATTACTACATGTAATATTAATATTGTTATTTTAATGTATGAAACGTTGTTGTTTGAATGTTCAGTTTCTGCACTTTTTCATAAAGAAAGCTACTGTTCTCCTTCAAAATTACCACTTACCATCTGCTTGTTAGCCCCCATTTTATAATAAAAAACAAATCGTGATACAAAATTGTAAAAATTTTTTTAATTATATTCGATCGCTTCATTTTTATATAACCAAAACTAATGTTTATTTAGTAAATAAATAGACGCGCCCTTTGAAGATACCCATATCATGCCTACCTGGAAACACTCCGGCTGGTAGGTCATGGTTATACGGCACGTAGAAGAAAATTCTTACATAATTCTAAGATATAAATAGGATTACACGAAATAAAACAACCAATTTAAATTTCATATCATTTTTATTACCATTCTACAAACTAGTCAACGGCTATATACAGCTATATGGGCTTTGGGAAAACATATTTTAACTAAAGTAACATTATTTAATAAAAATAATGTAACAGCAACATTTTATTTTAATATGGTTTGAGCACATTTTCAATTTTACCAATCGATGTTATAAAATCGATAACAATCTATCGATTTTTGCACGCGTTAATTCTCTCATATGCATAACAATTAATATGCAAAGGCGAAAAGTCTTACAAATCGATGTTAATAAATCGATAATAATCAATCGATTTTTGCGTTAATTCTCTGGTATAACAAATGAATGTGCGATTTTTTTAAAATCATATCACAGTATTGCATAAAAAATATAATATTTTATGCTATCCCATATATATTCGAATATATTTCCCATTGAATATAACGAAATTAACCTAAAATTTAAACACTTGGAATATTTCAACTACATGCGCTACGTGAAACTGAACGTTATCGCAAAGCCGCCATAAATCGTTTAGTTTATTAGTTTCCTTTATGACAGATAGAGCTCTAACAGATTATATATTATAGTGCTGTACTCTAATCCAGATAATATATTAGTTAAATCAATAATAAAAGTTAATAACAGTAGAAATTCGATTATCTCAGTAGCTAATTATATTAAATACCTACCTACCTACAAGTTGAATTTATGCAAGCCTGAACACCTCGAAAGTTAGAACGCGCGTACGCGTTCTAACTTGAAAGGTTACAAATACATATCGCTTATATGTATGCATTTGTTGTTTTTAATAAACTTATAGAATTAAGTACCTACTACATATGCACAAAACTCGCTTTTCTTCATACATTCGATTATCCGGATTCCTAACAATAACAATAATTAGTCTGATTAATCGAGTTTCTACTGTAATAGTTCTTGCAAAATAATAACTCTTTCGTTTCCATAAAATGATATAACAAAAAGTTAAGTAAAACGATAATTTGCCAAAATTTACTCATCAATTGTAATTTAAATTTACTATTTTTCAATACAAATGCTAGAGCTCATATATATATAATAATAACAAAAATAACACAAAATCTATCCCTTGCTGCGTTTAGATTCCTTGACATCGTCCTCAGTCTCGGGGACACCGCTCGGTATGTTCTTCTTATCTTTAAGTGCTTCTTTTACAGCGTCGACCAAGTTTTGTGGATCCGATATTGAAACTTTATTACCTGTGGATAAAAGGAAATAAAAAATGTTGTAGGTACAATTGTTTATGTGTTTAGGTTGCTTTGACGTTTATATGAAGGTTTGAGTCCCAGTTGGGGTAATAATTATATATAAATTATATTTATTTACCCACTAACAGAGTGAGCATTATGATGGAGAACGGAGTGTCCTAACTTTAGATTAATAGATAATTAGGCTTCGCATTAGGTCATTAACAATATAAGAATATGCATGTTTGTTAGTATTATTACGTAGCTTGTATTGTGGAGTATGTACGTAAGAATTTTGGCTCCTTTCTACATTTGAAGAAATTATGTTTATTTTTGCCTTTTTAGACGCACCTATAGTAATCTACATGTGAGATTTTCTAGTAATCTTTAATTTAGTCCACTCCCGACATGTACATATACTTTTTGTTAACTGTTACATTCTAATCGCAGTATATTTTAAAAAAAATCTAGTTACTTCCTCTCCTGCGTACACAATGTTTCTATTTCGTGCGAAAAATAGTGAACGGACTGTCTTGTTATTCGGGAAAAATCTTGAAGATCAATAGAAGCTATGTGTGCATGGAGTGACTGATAACTATGATCTTTGAAGTACTAACAATTGAGTTTAGAGGCACGCTACGAAGTTCTGGCATTTTTAAAAAAAAATCATCCAATGAGATCATAACACTAGAATTTGCAATTAATATTTTGTATTTCTTGTGAATATTTTAAATATCATTACTAAATACAACTTGCAGAAATAATAGAACATATGAGACGACATCATTAAACCGATTTATAAATTATTCCATTAAAGTATGAAACGATAAATCACGAACATCGAATTAACTACTTACTTGTACATCCCTAGTAATTAACTAAAATGTACACTTTGTAATTGATGTGAAATTTTAACTAATAATATATCACTGTCAATAACATAAACCTGGCAAATGATGAAAGTTTGTGATTGTGTAATTTATGGGGTGCGTGCGTGTGTACGCATTAATTAACCTTTGCGCAGTTTACTAAACAAAATTCCTATATAGATATAGTTGGGCCAGTCGTGGCGCAGAGGCACAAAGTGTGACTGTAAAGCGACTGGTTGTGGGTTCGATTCCCACTCGAGGATTGGAAATATTTAATGTTTCCATTTTCCTCGCCTGGAGCCGAGGCAAAGCACGGTGGTAAGCTCCGCCACTTAACACGCAATGCCTCCGAATTCGGCGGAAAGTGGAAAACAGAGTGTGTTAACACTAGGTTCCTTCTGCCTACCCTGCTGTGTGCGAAAAACAGCATGACGATAAAAAAATAAAAATAAATAATATATGTTTTAGGTTCAAATCTATGGACAGTCGACAACAATATATAAACTAATAGAATTTTGTAAACGGCTAAATCAATTTTGAAGAAGCTTTAGGAACCAACACTATATTTTTTCGACGATGTTTAAGAGAAATCGTTTCGCTGAAGCCAGAAGTGAAAGATAATTGTCATAATTATTTCTTCACTTGCCATGTTTACAAAATTATGTTACACAATCTAACACTATATCTGTGTCTTTATATTAATGGAAATATATCTCTATCGTAACTTACTGTACGACTAAGAAACAACATACAATCGAAACTAATATCTAACCAACCGTAACATCGACTTAAATCATTTGGGTTTTTAGATGTTCTGTAAGTAATTGTAAATCTTAATGAAATGGCCACAGAAAACTGAAGTTTGACATAAAGTTTATTTGAGAAAAGTAAGAGAACATCAAGGAAATTTACGAAATTTCCCGAACAGAAAAAAAAACTACATTTTACATTTTTCTCAACCTATGCAATGTTGCAGATTTTAATCAGAAACAAAAACAAAAACAAATCCAAACAAAAACAAAAATAATTGTATGAAAAACGTATTAATAAGCCAAATAAGGGAAAACTACTATCTACGAATACACAGTAACTAAGGATAAATATGTTTAATGAGGAATATCTTTAATGATGCTATTTACTTATAATTGTATTTCTTCTATACATCATTTTTATGTTTATTTTTGTATTAATTAAAGAATAATGCCATAATAACGTACATGATTATGGTGATTTTTTTTAAAGTTAGCATAGTAGGTTCAATTCGCATTCAGAGGAATGATTACTTTCCCCCGCTCTTAGAAGACAAAACACGGCGTTAAGTACTACGAAATGTAGCGAACGTATCTGAGAATAAAGCGTATACTAGATTCTTTTTTCTCCTTTATATCGCTCAGATGAAAAAAGCATAAAGCTTATCAATATATATAAAATATTAATTTAATAAATTTATTTTTTAAAATCATTATTTTTTTATTTAAATAAAAGGTTATGATCCTACAAAATTTTCTGCTTCATTCTCGTGTTTTCCCTACCAGTGGCAGACTCACTGGCAGATTATTTTGCGCCTGTGATCGCAAAATCAGGCCATTAAAAAAAAAAAGTAAGACAAAAAAGATTATGATTGACATTATTAGTAACAACATAGTATGCGTGAATTTATATTTTAAAACTTAATTTAAAGCTGGTTAAGGCCTAAACGGTTGACGTTTTAATTCCTATTGACATATACGTTCAGTTTAACTGACAATGTACGGTTAGCTTAGCGATGTCATTCTGTATCTAATGTAATGGCGTGTGACGTGGTAAAAGTTAATACTGCTGAAATTGAAAAATATTTATTTAGATTTAAATTAACATTTTAACTTTACAATAACATTAAAACTTTTAACATTTTTAAAATGTTATTTCACGCTTAGGAAAATTGAAAAAGACATTTAGAAAACGTATAAAAATTTGAACCCAGCGGAATTCGAACCCGCTCCTCCTGAATACCGTCCCTACTACTACCAGCTGCATCGAAATTCTTATACACTTTATTACAACTTATTTTAGTTGTTAGCATCTCTGTAGAGATTTTTACAAAGTTCTGCTACCCAAAGATTATTTTACGAACAACCAGTTGGCAAGAGAGAATGCTATTTATTAAATACTTTTAAACATTTTTAAAGTGTTATTCCACACTTAGGAAAACTTATTTTTGTTCTTAGCGTTCGAAACCCGCTGCGCTCAAATTTTTATACGTCTTCTAAATGCCTTTTTCAACTTCTAAAAAGGTGCGGGTTGGAATAATTTCATACGAATGTGTGAATAATGCTAAGAAAAATATATTACCACCTAAAACTTGAATATGACAAATAATTACTTGAATATTAATTAATTCAAAAACACTTATTCTCATAGCAGGGTTAGCCTAAAGAAAATTTAATGTCAAATCACGTCGTTCTCTATTTTCAACCTCAATGCAAGATTTAAATATAATCATTCTCCCGAATAGGAATTGAACCCATAACCATCATATTAATTACTTTTAACATTATTAAAGTGTTATTCCACATTTGGGAAAATTGAAAAAGACATGTAGAAAACGTTTTTTACGTATAAAAATCCCGCTGCGTTTAAATTTTTATACGTTTTCTAAATGTCTTTTTCATTGTATTAATTCTAATTTAAATAATTATTGATTTTGAAAATTAAGTGTCCGATGTTAATAACATACACCATATTATGTACAATTAAAATGACAAAATGACTTGTTACCAAAATAAAATAACTATAACAATTTATGTTACACATACTACGAGGATGAATTCTAATGCAAGAAATAAAAACTTACATAAAAGCAGAACTTTCGGTTTTAAATTTTCTCACCTATAGAGCAAAATTACAAATTAGTATGTATGCCAGTAGGGGCCAGCCGTGGCGCAGTAGCACAGGCGTGTGACTGTAAGCAACTGGTTGTGGGTTCGATTTCCACTCGAGGATTGGTAATATTTAATATTTCCATTTTCCTCTCTCTGGTGTCGAGGCAAAGCGCGGCGTTAAGTTCCGCCATTTAACACGCAACGTCTCCGACTTCGGCGGAAAGTAGGGAACGGAGTGTCTTAACACTAGGTCCCCTCTGCCTACCCTGCTGTGTGCGGGATACAGCGTGAAACAACGTATGCAAAGCAAAGTGATAAAGAAAGATCTGTATCAGTGTTATGACTCACAGAAAAAAAATAGAGAACCAATATTTTAAGTAACTTAACGTTTTCCAAATTTTAATTTTCTCTAAATAAAAATGGAGCGATGTATTGCTATTTATGCACGTTTTCAAGACGATAGAAGACAATATTTACTATCTCAGTAACATTAACTATGTAATGCACTAAACAGAGATTGTGTGTTGAAAAACCTACAGGAAAAAATCTTATCTTTGCTAATAAAGTTACTTGGACTTCCTAATGAAATACTAAATATAGAATCGATAAAAAAAATTAAGAAGCTACTGTGGAGCAGTGTGACAGCTCCTGGCTATGAACGCAATTGGGTGTGGGTTCGATTACCACTCGGGTGAATATTTAAATTATTTTCATTTCTTCACCCTGGTATTAACAAAGTGCAGCATTGAATTCTGCTACTCAATACGCAATATCCCGATTTCGGGCAGAAAGTGCGGAACGTAGTGTCTTGACACTAGGTTCTCTCTTACTACTCTATTTACGAGAAAAAGATTGAAGATATTTATCTATCATTAAAAAGATTATACAGATTTGGATTGTAATTTGTTTAAAAACCCACCCATTAAGGATTATAGCATGATGGTATTGGGATAACAGGATGACAAATAAAACAACAAATACTTTGTACTTTTCGTATATTATCCACAATCAAATTACATTATATACATAACCATCATACTACAATCACTAAAATAATAATAAAACATTAAACAATGCATTAAATGCTTAAAATATTTACATAAAATCAGAGGTGCGCAACCAGCGGCCCGCTTAATAATATAATGCGACCCACGAAACGTTTTTTTATATTATATTTATAATATAATATAAATCTCCCATTACTTTGATATACCATAAAATGATATGATTTTGGCTTGAAAAAAATAAAAAATGAAATAAGCCTATTACTAAAAAAGGTTGCTCACCCCTGTATTAAATAATATTTACAAATATCAATTGTGTATTTTTGTGCCGTTAACTCAATCAACTTAAGGAATTAATATAATTTTATAGTTCAAATGTTAACTTCTTAGTCATAACTTAAACATAAAATTAATATTTAAAATCGCGATATAAATATTGCAAATTTAAATTCGAAATACTTTAATTAAAGCACTATTGAATGGTCGAAATACTTGGAAGCAAGTTCTGCTGAGAAGAGCCAGTAAAAACTCAAGAGTTGTTCTTTTCTAATATAAAAATTACAATTTTAATTATATTTATGTATAAGCATTGTAAGACATTGAGTGAAATCGAGCCTTAATTCAATTTACTAGAAAGTTGTTATTACGGTACTGCCAAACACTGAGCTGAAATACTATACGATATGTAAGTACGAACGAGCAGAACGATGGGATTAATAATGCACAGGGGAGAGAGAGAGATGTAAATACCGAACGATGTACCAATAATTTAAAACATTTATTATCGCTCTAATATTGTGTCAATTAATATAATAAAGAAAATTGTCTTTTTAGGATCTTTGGACAAAAAAAGGAACTGAATACCAATGTCATATTATAATCTCAAATTTTAAATAAAGCTTAATATTAATATATAATGAATATTAATCATTTAGAGGATTGTCGTTTTTTTATGCTTTTTTTATAAAACGACTCATATTCTTCGTTTCAAGATAATATGAACGTGTCCCAATACTACCTTCTTAATTCAACAATTATCGCCCCAAATGTTAGAACAACAAAATTCATTAATATATAGGAATATAAACTGGTAACTTATTACAATCTGTAATAAAGCATAATAAATAGTCAATACTTAGCAGCTTCAGTAGTCAGACACTCTATTCTTTACTTTCCGGCCCAAATTTAGACATTGCGTGTTGAATAAAATTCAACGTCACGTTTTGCCTCAGGTACCAGAGTGGAGAAAATGAAATTAATTTAAATATAAACATTATTATGAGTGGGAATCGAACCCACGTTAACCTCACAAAAAATACTCCAATACAATAAATACTCAAAAAAGTATACAACCACTTGACTCATCTTATATTAAAAAAAATAAAATTATAAAATATTAAAAAAACAAAAAATTAAGTCCAAATCGAACCTATTACCCACAGACTAACATTCCAGAACCAATAAAAAAAAAGCACTACGCATCATACAAATCAGGATTTTCCCCACCCGCCTTCAACTCCTAAGACACTACGTTTTCCACTTTCCGTTTGAAATCAAGGCATTTTGTGACGAGTGATGGAGTGAGTGGGTTTTGTCTCAGATACCAGAGTGAACAAAATGAAATAAATTTAAATATAACATTCTTACTAGTGGGAATCGAACCCACAACTACACGGGTTTTCAGTCACAATACTACTGCGCCACAATGATAATGATCACGATCTTATACTATATGAAAAAAATACATGTCCAAATCGAACCTACGACCCACCCACTAACATTCCAGAACCAATACCAAAAAAGCATTACGCATCATACAAATCAGGATTTTCCTCTCTCTTTCTGCGCATAGCATTAGAATAGCCTAAAGGCAAGTCGCGATAATTCAACTCATGGTCAGGTTTCTCATACTTATCTAATAAAGTATTTATATCGATTTTACTACGCGGATCGTACAACAAGTAGACAAAACAGAACATGGCCGACAATACAAAACCAAAGACAAATGTAATTTTGTTCCTAATAAAACTGTCTATAATACATATATAGATTTTTGATGAAAAAGCAATTTACTAATTAATTATAACTACAAATAAAACTGTCACCTATGTAACTATTAACAAGGTAATTTATTACAATCTGTAATAGAGTACAATAAATACTTAAGCAGCTTCAAGCTTTATTCTCACACAGTAGTCAGGAAAATGCTAGTGTCAAGACACTCTATTCACTTTCCATTCTAAAACGAGGCATTGTGTGACGAGTGATGGAGCGAGTTGTCTTAGATACCAGAGTGAAGAAAGTGAAATAAATTTAAATATAAACATACTTAGTGGTGGAAATCGAACCCACAACTACACGCGTTAACAGTCACAATACTACTGCGCCACAATGATAATGATCACGATCTCTTATACTATATGAAAAAAATACATGTCCAAATCGAACCTACGACCCACCCACTAACATTCCAGAACCAATACCAAAAAAAATCATTACGCATCATACAAATCAGGATTTTCCTCTCTCTTTCTGCGCATAGCATTAGAATAGCCTAAAGGCAAGTCGCGATAATTCAACTCATGGTCAGGTTTCTCATACTTATCTAATAAAGTATTTATATCGATTTTACTACGCGGATCGTACAATAAATAGAAAAAACAAAACATGGCCGACAATACAAAACCAAAGACAAATGTAATTTTGTTCCTAATAAAACTGTCTATAACACTATCTAGAAAGGTCCATTGCGCTTCCCCGGTTTCGTGTTCGCGATTAGCTTCGTGTATTTTTTGTGTACCATTGGTATCTTTACTATTTTTGTCTGTAAAATAATATTTTTTATACAGATTTTTGAAGAAAAAATATATTTAGTGTAACTAATTCATTTTAACTATACATTTTCACTGTTGGATTAAAATCCAAAAAGCGTCTTAAATACTCTCAGAATTTAAGTGGCCTAACTTACTTGCAGTAAAGGTCATGGAGTTATAAATTATAATAGAATCTTAGAATATCTTTTAATTGTTGCTTTTAGCTGTAACTTTTAGAAACTTTTAGAACTTTTTTAGTAGAACTAAAAGTTACGGAAATTTTGACTTAGGTCAGTTTAATTCTGAAGGTGCGACATGTTTAATACTAACTTAGCTGACTGTTTTAGAAAAACATAAAACTAATATTACCATAGACTAAGTTAGTAAAGTATAATAGTAAATAAAAATATATTTAATACTAATAACATATACATTATTGCTAAGTTTTCTTACCATCTCTATCATATGACACTCCGTGTATCTGCCCAGGAGTGTCTTCCTCCATTTCCGCATATGCATATATAAGGGCTTTTTGTTTGTCACTTAATGATTTTGGTACCTAAAATTTATTTAAATATATTATGTTATGAATTACTATAAAAATATATTTATTTTAAAAAAATGTACTGTATGTATCATTTATTTTTTTTTAACTTCACGCTGTATCCCGCAAATAGCTGGGTAGGCAAAGGGAATCTTTTGTCGAGGCATTTTATTCCCCACTTTCTGCACTCTTCGAGTTTGAATCAAGCCCACAACCAGTCGCGTTTAGTCACACCTAAGTATCCTTGCGCGTTGACTGGTCATTAAATTTTAAGTAAATGTTGAATATTTTAAAATAAAAAAAATATATACTTCTATAGTTATAAAAATAATTGTATACAAAATATTTTTTAAAAGCTTACTTTAAGCTCACAGAAGTTAATTTTTAAATGCTATTTTTCGTTTGCAAGCAACCCGAATTCGAGTCTTTGCGTGTTGAGTGGAGGAACTCAAGCCTTCATATTTGCCAATTATAATCAATTAATGTAAATAAACGTATTCTTGTTAGAATACCTTAGAATGTATGTTTATATAATGATAAATAAGGAAAAATCACCTGTATTTTAATATGCACATAATGATCTCCGTAGCCGTGTTGACTTACTCGCTTCATTCCTTTCCGCGACAATCGGATTGTACTGTGAGAGGATGTGCCTGGCATTATCTGTGTTTAATCAATTTAAGCCATTAGGGATAAAAAATATTTTTTAAGGACATAAAAAATTTATTTTTAAAAAACACATATATTTTGAAGACTTTTTC
Source organism: Dryas iulia moderata (assembly GCA_019049465.1). Classification (NCBI taxonomy): domain Eukaryota; kingdom Metazoa; phylum Arthropoda; class Insecta; order Lepidoptera; family Nymphalidae; genus Dryas; species Dryas iulia. Next base: position 79,874 of record CM032440.1, read on the forward strand.
AGCTTCACGCTTTAACCGCAAAGCAGGTTCAGAGAAAACATAGAGTCAATTAATTCCATTCTTCACTTTCCGACTAAAAGGACGGAGTACAACGCTGCACTTTGTCTTGTTCACCAGAGCGGTAAAATGGAAATAAGTTAACATTCAAAATTAATGTCGGACAATGCGCCATTGCACAATGATTAGCTCTTTTTTTTTATTCATACCAAAGACTATGATTACATACCTGTATCGTATGATCTTCATAAATGCCTTGTACCCTCACAGTACCGCCCAATAGAGCTTGCGACACAGAGATCTAAAATTAGAAAAGTTATATTAATATATATTTTAAATTTTATCTTTAAAACAATAGGAACAAAAATATTTAAGAAATTCCTTAGCATTTCATGTATTCATTACGTACACCAAGGCATAGCTTTGAGGGGCTCCTTTAAAATTTTCATTATAATTCTCCGCTATAGTGTGAGCTTCTCCTTTTACATAACCAAATTTAAAAGATCCTACTAACAAGGCCCTCAAAATACGTGCTAGAAATAAACTGATGATAGTTCTGGATAAGCCAACATTTTTTAGTATATCATTAAGATTACAGTGTTCTACAATTTCTAATTCATACAAATTGACATTACGAATACTCACTGTACAATCAGTGTGTACATCAGGGCCATCTCGTTTAAAGTATTCAGAGCTCTCAACTTTGAATGTAATGAAAATTTCATTATTTCCCACTGCCATGCGAACTGTTTGTCCATCTTCTACGCCCGCTGGTACTGGCACGGTAACTTTTTTTCTTTGTACCTATAATATAATTAATAAAAAAAATAATATTAGTATAATAAAATAACTATGCAATGATTCAGTCTTCACTCAGAGGTGTAATTGTAAAATTATTTCATAACCATATAAATAGGTGTTAATAGAATATAATCTTTTGTTACTAGACAAAAACAATTAAGTAAAGGAAATTTCCGCAGAGTTTTATTGCATTTTTATATGATACAAAAATATTACCAATATATTAAAATTGAACAATTAGGCCGACAAGACACAGTGAAAAAGCGCCTGACTGTCAACGCAATGATTGTAATTTAATTCAAATCAGATTGATTATACATTATTTTCATTTTTCTACTCTAGCGTCTATGATAAATGGAAGTGTTGATTTAAGCCTCTCAACACCCAATGTCTCGATTTTGGGTAAAAAATGGAAAATGAAGTGCCCAAGTATTCTCTATGTTCTTACTGACTATACTGTTATGTGTGATAAAGCCTAAAACCACTTTTAACATTCACATATGGAATGTATACTAATTGTTAATAAAAGTATATTTTAAGCATATCTCAACTACACAAAATTTCATTTAACTTGCCTTATTTTTATTAAAATATATTATAATAACAGTATACTTACAGATTGACCTTTTCCCTCACATTCTGCACACGGGAACTTTATCAACATTCTTGTACCGTGACAATGTCGACAAGTAGATCTCATTACAAATGGACCTGAAATTCACAATATAATAAGATATCACAATATACAATTGTTATACATCAGTTATTATATTTTTTTAACCAAATTGCAGATACATATGTTGGTATTTAAAAATATAAAATATTAGTTTATTGTGAATACATTACAATAGTCCATTGTCACTGATAGTCACTTGCATTTTTAAAAACAAAACATAATAAAATCAATGAAAATACACAATGTGCTTACAATTTTTTATGTAATTCCTTATTTTTATATTTTCATAAGAAAAGATAACGACTGTAAACGACTGGTTGTGGGTTCGATTCCTACTTGTGGAGTGGAAATATTTAATGTTTCCCTTTCTTCGCTCTGGTATCAGAGGTAAAGCGCGGCGTTAAGTTCCGCCACTTAACACGCAACACCTCCGAATTTGGCGGAAAGTGGGAAATGGAGTGTCTTAACACTAGGTTCCCTCTGCCTACCCTGTTATGTGCGGGATACAGCGTGAAGCTAAAAAGAAGATAAACTAATCAAATACAATGTGTTTTATTATAATGTAGTCATTAGAAGATAGAATAAAGAAAGAGGTTTTAACGATTTAATATTTGAAGATGTGCATGGATGAAGGTGATGTCAGATTTTTCCAAGTAACAAACCTCTATATACAAATCATTTTTTTAAATGTATAAACAAATATAAAAGTTCTTCTGCCTAGAAATTTGCTTCTCAAAATTTTAATACCAAAATGAATATTGCCATTGACAAACAAGAAATTACTCATTTCTTTTGTAATAGAACTAATACATAATAATTATTTTATTTCTTAACTGTCTTAATATGATGATAATTATAACTTAAATTTTATGATTTTAAACTTTAAAGCTAATTTTCTAGAATTAATATAAAATTTTGCATCATATCATATATTACATATGTTTATTTGTACAATAAACATACCTCTAGAGAATGTTTCCATGCCACTTCCATTACAGTAAGTACATTTAATAGCCTTAGTGCCAGGTTCACATCTCGATCCTAAGCATTTGGGGCATGTGTCCACAACATTGATATTTATATCTTTGTTCACTCCACGGGCCGCTTCAGTAAATCTTAAGTTAACAAGGAACTGGAAAAGACATTAAATATTTAATATTAAATATTACTAACTGTTTCTTTCATGGGACAATGTATACGCTTTTACAATAGGATCCCAGAAAACGTCCAAGAATGTTCCATATCACAATTCAAAAAAATTGTGAAGAGACGTTTGTGTGTTAAGGGTTATTACCTAATTAATGAATTTTTGAACGATAACACGCCTTGGGAATGAAATGCTCGCTCCAGGCTATTCCAATGGTATCATTGTCAATATATAATTATCTGTAAATGCTTGACTTAAAAAAATATATATATATATTAAAAAAAAAAACGTCCCGCTGAGTTTCTTGCGCCGGTTCTTCTCAGGTCTGAGGCATTAACTTTAGTGAACCGGTGGTAAATTGTTTGACGTTCAAAAAATGAAGCATGTAACTTCTTACTTTGATTAAAATTATTTGACTTTGACTTTGGACAGCAATAAAAGCCCAAATTTTACTTATTATATGTTATAACTTACAGCAGAAGCTCTTTATTAGCGGGGTATATGTTCCGTAAATATGCCGTGAATACAGAAAACTTGTATACTTATAATAATAATAATAATAATAAAGCTTTATTTAATTCCACCATTGAAAGAAACAAAAAAAGGTTACAATATAAGAAAAGAAAATGTTAGTTAAAATTAGTTATTTTTCAATGTGGATCCCTTTTGGGTAAAAGCCTCCTCCAATCCCTGCCATGTTTTCCTATTTAGGGCTTCCCGCATCCAATCAGAACCTGCAACTGAGACAATATCATCTGACCACTTTGTCCTGGGTCGACCTCTACTTCTTTTTCCTCCTGGTCCTTTCCATTTTGTTGCCTCAACTGTCCAACGCCTATCCTTGTATCTAGAGAGATGTCCTGCCCAAAGCCATTTGAGGTGAAGAGCTTGTTGTAGGGCGTCATGTAATTTTGTTTTCTGTCTTATGTACTCACTCTTAATTTTATGTATTTTTCTTATTTTTAGTAGACTTCTTTCCATTGCTCGTTGGCATGTTGTAATTTTGTTCCTTATTTTATTAGTGTAAGTCCACGTTTGACTTCCGTAGGTGAGACTAGGTAGTATTGAGGTGTCCATAACAACTTTTTTGAGTGATATATCATATTTGGTTTTTAGGATTTCTTTTTGTGACCAGAACTTCTTCCATGCAATATTGATGCGTCTGTCTACTTCCTCCTCATTATTTGATTTGCTGAATGACACTTGTTTGCCCAGATAAATATAATTATTTACATATTCAATTTCCCTACCAGTTATATATATTGTTTTCTTTCTGCTATTTGTCATTACTTTTGTTTTACTTATGTTCATTAGTAGCCCAATCCTTTTGCTTTCTTTGTCCAGTGTCCCTATCATGTCTTCCAACTCAGTAGCTGATTCAGAAAAGAGGACAATGTCATCTGCAAATCTGAGGTGGCTTAGTTGTCTGCCAGATATCCTGATTCCCTTAGCTTCCCAGTTTATATTTCTAAAAATTAATTCTAAAACTGCAATAAATAATTTTGGCGAAATAGGATCTCCTTGTCTGACTCCTCTCTCTAGTTTTATATCTTCCCCATGTATTTCCATTCGCACTCTGCTCACACTTTGACAGTATATATTCTTTAGAGTGTTTATGTATGTTTTATTTATTCCACAGATCTTCAGAGCTTGCCATATTGAGCTATGTGATATGCTATCAAAAGAATAAAACAAGAGAAAACTTGAATATGGAATGGTAATTTATATGGGGTTATAGGGGATACGTTCCTAGGCGACGAAATAAAAATAGCAAAGACATAAAAAATCGGTTTAATTTAAATCATTTGCAATCCTTAAGCCTTTACTAAGATTTTTCAGATTAAATGTCACGTTTTCAGTGCTTGTTGAAGCCTCTTCTTCAATGGGTTGTGAATTTAACATTTCCTCTAAGTCGGTTTCAGTCAAATCTTCATCTTGCGATTCAAGCAACTGCTGAATGTCACTTGGTTCTATTTGTTCGAACCCATCTCCTCCTATTCCAATCGCAATTTCGGCAATGTTTTCAGTTAAAGATACCGAATGCTTTTTATTTAGGTACTTACATAATATGTATGTACCGACTCGATCCGCGAATAAAGAAATATTAGACCGCGAATATAGGACTCAATTTTATAATTCGCGAATAGTGAAAACGCGAAAGAAGGAAGCACGAATAAAGAGCTTCTACTGTACATATTTTAATGGTTTTTAGTGAAAAATCAAAAACAGAATATATGAAATTGGATTAGTTGGTTTAATAATTAGATGTTAAAACAAAGCAAAAGACAAAAAAATGCATTTATACACTATCAGTTACTAAAAGTTCAACACAAGAAAAATGGATATTTAAGCTATCTAAATATTTACTTACTTCTTGAGACGCACCAAACCCAAATTTACTCTCAGCAAAGTCACTAAAGGCCTCACTTTTGAAGCCAGCATCTCCAAATATTTTGCGGAAAAGCTCTTCTGGGTCAATAGTGGACTTGTACTGCCACTGATGGGAGAACCCATCAGATCCTCCTGGTGTTCCACCCATTCCCATTTGTTCAGATGTTGTGCCGTAAGTATCATATTGCTTGCGTTTATTTTCATCAGACAGTATCTGTAATTATGCGTATATCTTCATATTAGATAGTGTAAACAATAATCGTATTAAGATTTAAGCAAGTTAACATTTTGGCATTTAAATGTACAAAGGCTTTAAAGAATATAAGAAGTAAACAATATAATTAGATTATAAATCATTTTTTCTCACCTCGTATGCTTCGGAGACTTCCTGGAACTTTTTCGGAGCTTCTGGATCTGACTTATTAGCATCTGGGTGATATTTTTTAGCTAGTTGGTAGTAAGCCTTCTTTATGTCTTTGGCTGAGGCATTTTTGGCCACTCCTAGCACTTGATAATAGTCAACTTTAGCGTTTACTTTATTTGTAGTGTGAAAATATCTGGGTCTCGTACCAAGTTCCGAATCTAAAAGTATTTGAGGTTATATTACAAAGTCCGTTCTAGAACAATTCTATTACATAGAAAATGATTTATTTGAACATTTATAATAAGTGAAATAGTACACGAACAATAATATTTGCTTTTAAATGATATAAATTAGAGCCGGTGATGTAATATCAGCATGAAAAACTTACACATAAAATTTTTCCGACCATTTACAGTACTAGATGAGGCGGAGCTGTTTAGACATTGCCTGCAATTGTCGAATCTGTGAATGAATCTGCATGAATTTTTTGAAATGTTATTGCTTAAAACGGCACTAATTGTTTTTTGATTCAAAAATCTAATGATACTCCGATACGGATCCATTTTGAAAAACTGAACTGACAAACGTCAAGTTGAAAATTGAAATAATTAAATTGTCAAGAAAATGTTGCTAGTCAAAATAATATAGAAAATTTGAAAAACATTCTGAAATTTCATAAATTGTAAATATAAAAAAAATATTTCTTGTACATATAGCTATTACTTTAAAAATACTGTATAAGAAGTTTGAATATACTATTTACTAAACAAAATCATACAGTTCGCTATTATTTTAAAATGACTCAAATATGAATGTAATTAGATTTTTCTTAATTTATTAATAAATCTTTTGCATTCAACTGCTGTGCCCAAAATGATATATCACTTGCCGTTTTTATTTTATTAGACAAATGAAGTACAGTTTCACTAAGCAAATTCGTAACATGAGCCTACATTTATTTTTAAATGATTATTTTTAAAATTTCATATGGCACCGTTTGAAGTCGTATTTTTTTGTCATTATACCTTCTCCTTTTTACATCAATTGATTAATTGTTAAAATTACGTTGTTAAATGTCGCAATTAATTGAAACATGTACGTCGTGGTGCCGTTCACAGCTATATATTGTGTCATGTGTATAAATAATTAATATAGTGTAAATTACTTTGAGATTTTTTTCCCATTGATATTAATATGCTCAAGAAACTGAAATACAAAAATGGATGAAAGTGTGCTACTGCTTGGTAATATGTCCGTATGTATTAACTTTTAAGTATATTCCATGAGTTACTTTGTAATTAATTACATTTTTTATACGTTTTCTCTGATCTATATTAAAATTATAATTATAAAACATAAAATTCTTTACAAAAAGACGGTGGTAAATGTGTAACGTAAATATTTAAAATGGCAACTTTTAGTTCTCTGGGCAACGGTAGGCAAGATGATTTATAAACAAAAAATGAGCTTAAAAATTACCAATATTTGTATCGAATTTTGAAATAAAAGTATATTATAAGTTATAACTATTACTTAGTGGCTAAACAATCGATATTTGTATGGTAAAAGAATAAAACGACATGGCTTCAGTAAATATTCGGGATCAAAAGATCGAACAGCAAGTGAGTGATTTAAGTATTACACTAAAAAGTATAAATAATTTCCTTATACATTTCTATTGAGTAATGTAAAAAATGTGAGTTATGCTAGAAAATAAGTATCAAGTGTTAAGTTTTCTTTAAAATTTCAGCGTCAGTTGTTGGAACAAAAGATGAAGCAGAAACGACAAAACTCAGGAATGGTTCAAGCTAACGATTTAAGAGTGGCTTCAGCAAAACGTCCCATATCTGGTAGCCGATCTCGTGAACTGCATGGTAACGATAGAAACACATATGTTTGGATTGTGCTATTATTTATTTCATTTAGCATGAATTTTCGCCCTATTTTTGTTATGCGTTTTATTTTTTAATTTTCCCATAACAGGCTATGATGGTCCGATGCAATTTCTTATGTCACCTGTGAACCCTGACCAAGTTATCCCTCTCCAAACAAATAGAGTATCAACTTATGATGGTAAGTATTTTTATGTGTTAATATAGCTTTAAATATGTTTTTATTATTCCATATTTCTTCTCTATATTTAAATTTTACATGTAGCTTCTTATTCTTATTTACTTAGTTAATATAAGAAGGTTATAGAGTCAAAGCAGGGGTGAGCAACCAGAACTTTAACTTTATTAAATAAATAAAAAATCTTGATAGAACTTTTTTATAAGGCTAATATGGTGCAGTGGACCTATATCAGACTGTAACCGTGATGGTTGTGGCTGCAATTGATTTTTTTATATATTATTTTCATGTCTTCGCTCTGGTATCCAAGACAAGGTTCCATGTTGAGTTCTGCCACACTATGTTTCGACTTTGCTTATTTTTTGCCTTTTAAGTAAATTTCTCCTTCACCAAATCTGTTAAAGACTTGTAAAGCCGATTGCAAGTAGTTTAGACGGAAACATAAAATTCTTAATTATTTACCGAAATAGGCTATTGTGGCTCAGTGGGACAGCATTTAACTGTAAAACAATGGTTGTTGGTTGGAATCCCACTCAGAAAAAGATTATAATATAAACCTAAGACAAAAGTGCAGCATTGAGTTCCATCACCCAACACTCAATTTCAGGCGGAAAGTAAAGAATGGAGTGTCTGACATTAGGTTCCCTCAGACTAGCCTGCTATGTGGGAAAAACCATGAAGTTGAAAAAAAAAGGAGTACTAAATAAATATAAATATGTAGATCAGTTCAACTTGACCACAATTGAATGACTAATATATTGTTTACCTACTTTTACTATGAGTCATTTCAATTTGTAATGTTGTGTTTTGAAGTGATATAGTTTTCAAATACTTTACCATTGTCCTGGGAATGACTAATATTTGTTTTGATATAGTTAAAACCACTATTTATAAAGATTTTTTATGTTATGACTTATTGAATGCAATAAATTTTGTAGTAAAAAATGTAAGCAAATATTTTTGAACAATAATAATGTAGATTGTAATATACTCTTATATATAAGAAGCCATTGTGGTACTGGGTTTAAGTGTATGGGCAATGGTTGTGGGTTCAATTCCCACTCTGAAGAATGATTATATTTTTATTTATTTTTCTGCACAAAGACTTACATATTTTTGAAATATATTTAATATTTTTTATAATTAAAATGTCAATTTCTTATACAAAACCAACCAGCCCACATTCAAAGATGATGACATTTAAAGAAAATATTCGTAATTTCAGTATACTATAATAATAAAACTTAATGATTTTAATAAATATTTATAATGCAAAATAACTAGTTTAATCAATTAGATCGATTCACAATTGTTCCGCAGGTAGTCAGAGAGAACCTAGTGGCAAGAGATTCCGTTCACCCCTAATAAAAAATAGTATAATGAAACTTAAGTCTACCATTTTTACATACTTATAAACTTATATTAAATCAAGGCGACAGTAAATTATACAAGAAACTTATTGTCAAAAAATATATATAAATTTCTAACCAAAAGACTCGCGACTTTAGTATATTTTCATGTTTAAATTACGTATTTTTTTTTTGTTGTATAATAAATTATAATACATTTCAGTGGCATAAGTCACGCACCTTAAGTGCCAACCAATATAAAAAATAGTTATACTTGAAGGCCACATTTTAGCCGATTTGAGTGAAGTGAAGCTATTTAACTACTCGGCCTCGCAGTCCCTTTTTTTCGCATTGTCATAGAAACAAAGAAAGCGCTTTCATACTTTTTTTCTATGTGAAACACGACTATCAAAGTAGTTTCTATATATATATTTTTTTATCTTCACGCTGTATCCCGCACACAGCAGGGTAGGTAGAGGGAACCTAGTGTTAAGACACTCCGTTCCCACTTTCCACCGGATTCGGAGGCATTGCGTGTTAAGTGGGGGAACTTAACGCCGCGATTTGCCTTCATTAAATCTGTTAATATTGTTTACATATAATCGCACTTCTCTCAGTTTTAAATTATGGTAAATTTTCCCGGAAAATGATATAATATTTATGATATTTGACGTCATTTGTCCATCTGTGTATCTGTGTCAGACCACAACAAGCATTCAATGTGATTAGGTTGATTCTAAATATATGTAACTGTTTTTATATCAACAATTAATAAAATAAAAAAATACATTATTTTTTTTCTCGCTCTGGTGAAATAATGAATATTTAAAAAATGTATTTCTTTAATTATTGCTGTTTCCTTGTTAAAAACAAAGCGCAATGTTGAGTTTCGCCACTAACAAATTCAAATTAGACGCAAAGGCATTATCTAATTCACTTGGAAAGCAATAGAATGACACCAGGTTGCGTATGTTAACCCTAAACTGAAATAAGTGCATTCATTATTGTTTAAAAGTCATATTTACATATTTTTTTACAGAATTAGGCAATCAAATCGAAGTTCTAACGGTAGGTGATGATATAGGAGAGGGGAGTGGTGAAGAGGAGTGTGAGAGTGTTCCCGTGTGTAGTATGGGACGAGACGCTAGTACTGATGATGTGTGCGCTGATGCTGCTGTGGCACCACTGCAGGATCGGCCGCGGAGAGACGTGTCACCGAGTCAGGTAAGTAATTGTGTAGATTAAATGGTTTTTGTTTATTTTTTAGCTTTACGCTATATTCTGCACACAGCAGAGTGGACAGAAGGAACCTAATGTTAAGTCATCTCGTTTGCCACTTTCCGCCGAATTCTGGAGGCATTACGTGTTAAGTGGCTGAATACAACGCCGTGCTTTGCCTAGTCACCACAGCGAAAGAAATGAAATATAAAATATTTCATTTTCCTCGAGTGAGAAACGAATGCACAAGTTTATTGGTTGTGGGTTCGATTACAGTCACACTTTGTGCCCCTGCGCCGCGACTGACCAAAAATATTTCTTTTGTGTTAAATGTTTTTTTAACTATGATAGCGCATTAGAAATTTATTAGATTTGAATATGCTAGTGTTAGTATGAGTTCGATTTTCACTGGATACCCCCTGCGAATGGCTATATTTAAATTATTTTAATTGCTCCGATCTAGTAAAATATGAGAGTGCCGATGTTTGCCATGTTGCAAGTAATAGCTCAAAATGTAGTCTTAATAACAGTTTCGGGTCTCACTATTTTTATATCTTCTAAATGTGTGAATAACACTTTATATTGTTCGACAGCAGACCAAATCTTTATAAATATGGCTTCTTGCCAAATCATTTATTAACATTAATTGGCGTACCTTATTTCTTCTTTGACATTAATATGCCTGTTAAAATATGACCCACTCTCTGCTCTGACTATTTACCGAAATAAGCTGTCGTGGCGCAATGGTATTGCGTGTGACTGTAAAAATATATTTGTGGGTTCAATTCCCAGTCGGGGAAAGATTATATTTTAATTTTTATTTATTCGCTCTAGTCAAAGCACGGCGTTGAGTTATGCCACTCAACATGTCATATTTCGATTTTGGGCGGAAAGTGAAGGACAGAGTATCATGACACTAGTTCATCTCTGACTACCCCGCTATCCGGGAAAAATGCATGAATCTGAAAAAAAATACCGGAAAGTGACTAAAGAATATAAGAAATTACAACGTTAAAAGATCATTGATGTATTGTACGTCTAGTATTAAAATCTAGTTTACCCTACAGGAAGCTAGTTGTATTATTGTTTACTTTATATCATAGGGGGTTTTTGTTATTTATTTACATTTGTAAAATTCATAATGACTTGTTTTTTAACGTGTTTTACACATGTGTCATATTATGTTGTAAGTTTAGCAAATATGGTAACTTCACACCTTTTCCCGCAAAGTCAAAGGGAACCTAGTGTCAAGACACTCCGTAATTAACTTTCCGCTCGAAATCCAGACATTGCGTGTTATGTGACGGAACTTAACCCTAAGGTTCTTCTCATATACCTGAACAGAGAATTCATTAAAAATAGTAGAAGAGAATAATAGAGAATTTCAACAAGTGAGAATCGAATCCACAACCATTGCGTTATAAGTACACGCTATCCCACTAAGCTACGATGGCCTCAATATTCTAGTTAAAGTTAGAAAAATTAGAAATATATACGTGGTTAGCTAACCTTTTTCCCACTATGCTAAACACTTGCCACGGTTTTTATTTAATATCAAAAGCTCATTAAGAACGCAAGTCCTTCGTGCGTTTGGCCTAGTTTATTTAAATTATGTTTAATTCATATGTTTTTATAAAAGCCGTCGTGGGATAATTTCTGACTTTAAATCATTTTCATTTCTCTGCTCTAGTTTACCAAAGAATCTGAACTAACGAAATTATATAAAATATTAGGTGTTTTCTCTTTAAAAAATATTCTTTTCACATAGACGTTATTTTTTTAATTGTAAGAACGGTATTTGTTATTACAACAAATAATTGATTTGTGAACAAGGTGTATACATAGGTGCCTCTATAATTGTAGATGTAAGTAGGTCATCAATAATTGTAAGTAAGAAAATGTCAATCATATTGAATAATATATTACATATTACGTAGTAGGCCCTCGTGGCGCAGTAGGATAGTGTTTGACTGTACATTCTATTTTGTTCTGGGTTCGATCCTTACTTAGAGAAATTATTTTATTAAATTTGTCCTCTTCCGGAAAGACAAACTTGTGACATTGATTTCTGCCATTCAATAAGCAATTCGGGCCGAAAGCGGAGAACAAAGTATCTTGACACTACCTAGTGCTCTCTAACAACCATACTGTGTCGTGAAAGATTGATAATAAAATATTACGTATAATGTCTTTGAAAGCTACGTTACGTTTTTTGGTAAATATTATTCAGTACAATTATAACTTACGGAGCACAAGGTAAGGGTTCCCTGATGGCTTGTAAGCGGTTACACCGCAGCTTTACGCTTTTTCCCGCATATCTTGCGGCGGTTCCTCTCAGGTCTGAGGCATTAAATTTAGTGAACCGGTGGTAAACTATTTGACGTTTAAAAAATGAAGCTTGTAACTTCTTATTTTGAATAAAATTATTTGACTTTGACTTTATCGGGGTAGTCAAAAAATCCTAGTTTCAAAACACTACGACTGTAAAAAATTGACAAGAAAAAATATGTTTAAAGTTATATATAATATTATCTTAATTAAAAGTTAATTTGATTGTAAAAATAAGTATAGTAAATATAACAGGATAACTCGCTTTAGTCATTTAAAACTTCATTTTAGTTTTGAGTAGCATGTCAATGTAATTTAAGAATTGTAATCAAATCATTTTAAGGAAAAAAAGGATACGAGACCGTGTGTCTGTAGTGTTTAAGTATTTAAATAAAAAAAAATAAAAAAAGAGCACAACTACTTCACTCTCAGTTGAGGAAATCGAGACATTGTGTGTTAAGTTGCGGAACTCAACGTCGCGCTTTATCTTAGGTACCAATGCGAAGAAATGAAAATTATAACGTACGTAGAACAATACACGATATTTCAATACGCGAGAAAATCAACAAGGTGCATAAAGTAAAGTGGTTAGTTTCCAAAGTCCCATGTATACATTAATTAAGGTTACATCAGAAATATTGATCAACTGAGATGACGTCATTTCATTTTAATTCACAGAAACTGCACGCGTAATATTACTTGTTAGAAACTGTAGTAAATAGTGCTAGTAATTCATTGGTCATGGTTATGCAAAAATGTACCAACAGGTAGATATTAGCTTTAAATTTCTTCCCACAACTCCTTCCCACTACTCTACTTTGGAGAGTACTTAAGGTCAAGACACTCCATTCTTCATTTTCAGTCAGCTTGTTATTTAAAAACTACAAATCATATACCAATAACAATCATACCATATACATTTCAGTTAGTGTGCCTAACCTAATTTTTCTGCCCCATTTCACTATCGGACTTCAATGAAAACTGCTTCATGCTATCCGTACATGGTGTAAATTCATAATATACGGATAAAGTGCTTTGGGTTTATGTAATTTTTCATTTGCACAGCGATTCAATGGTGCTTATTGCGCGTGTCTGTATTTTATTCCAAAGTCTTACAAATTGAGAATCTTCCAATTGATTTAAGAAAGCGTGGGTCACCGTAGACCAAATGAACCTTAAACACCGGGCTTGGTGTGAACAAGCGCGGATCTACCGTTGTGGGCATTATGGTCATGCCCACAACTTACATTGCTTGTAACGTCATATTTTTTGGTCTTGACACAAGTTCTCTGACTTACACCCGATTTCAGTATCACTGTATCATCTTAATAAAATCATAAAAATATCGGTGCAAGTTTCTAAATTATAATAATTTTCATGTTCATACTCCGGCTCGCACTTGGTCGATTTTACGAGGCTGTGACAACCTATTTTGAGGGCTGAACCCTCTATGCAGGAAAAGGCTGAATGTCTGCATAAATATATAAAATAATTAGGGGATTCCGCCACCTGCTCGTTTCGATCGACATTTTTTTCGACCAATATTTCTATCAATCGCCACTTGCAACGATTAACATTAACATTTATTTTTTTGTATACACCTGGTGCAGTGGCGAAGAACATTTATGTACTGAAAAAAGAAATAGAATATGTTAATTAACGCATCACGGGAATTAAGTCGGAATTTTTTAGAAATACATATTATAATTCCGTATAATCATTGAACGTAGCTGGAATTTTTGTATGGGATTTTTGCAAATTTTTACCATCTAAATAAATAAATAAAATTATACATTAATATTGGCTATATTTTGATTCACCACTACGTAATTATGTTTAAACCAAAATGCGTATTTAATTAGTCATGTAGTACACGTGGTTTGTATCATTTATGCGGTTACGATTTCCAACTCATTGAAACTAAGTTATTGTAACTAACATCTTAAAAGTTTTAGTACACGACAACCAGTAGTGTGGATGTGTTGTTGAATTTATATATAAATGAATTTTATGTGTAGTAGTAGTAATTTCATGTCTATATTCGATATTAATACGATGTTACTATTATTTATTATACTGTAAATATACTTGTATATTCGTGATGTTCCGCTCTTCAAGATGTTCTGTAAGTGATTTTGCAATTAGATTATGATGATATAATTTTTAGGTCTGTGAGTTTTGACTTGTATGTAATACATTTTATTATTTTTGATACAATTTATTTTTTACATAAGTGTACGTACCTACTGTGAATATGAAAGTTAATAAATATACTAACATATTTTGGTACAGTTGGGAACCTAATTCTGTTTAAGTATTTTTTTAATCCTTAAAGTGTCTTTGTTATGTTTATAAGTTTTCTAAATTTGACCTGATATACGATATTTCTTGTTAAATTGAACCCTGTTTGAATTGAACTTACACGTTAGTCTCCGAAATGTATCATTATTTACTTAATATTTATTCAGTATTGTTTATAAGTACATGTAATTTCACTCTAAAGCTTGACATTTTTGTAAAATTGAGACATTAGGACATCGTCTGACAGTTGTCATTCCGGTGGTTGTGGGTTCGATACCCAATCGGTGACATAACTTTATATAAGTAATTATATTTCCTCGCTTTGGTAGGACTAAGCGCGGCGTTGAGCTCCGCCACTCATTAGCGAACAGAAAGTGATGAATTGAGTGTGTTTTTACTAGGTGCTTTCTGCTATGCAATGTGAACATAGTTTTATTTACACTTTCAGACAGCGGAAATAGAAGGTTCAGTAGAAGGTGCAGTGGAAACGTTCGTAACAACTCCAGCGAAACATGGCACCCTCTACAAGTGTCGTATAGCCAGAGACAGAAAAGGAATGGATAGAGGGTTGTACCCAACGTACTTCCTGCATCTGGAGAAGGATTACGGCAAGAAAGTGTTTTTGTTGGCAGGTGGGTGTAGATCTTTTTGTTCATTTAGCCTGTTTACTTATTTTGTCGTCAGAGTTTATATTAAAATTGAAAGGACTTAATTAAAAAATGGTACTTTTAAACATTTTTAAAGTGTTATTCCACACTTAGGAAAATTGAAAAAGACATTTAAAGAAAACGTATAAAAATTTGAACGCAGCGGGATTCGAACCCACATTCGCTATTTATTAAAAGTATTTAATAAATAGAATTCCCTCTTGCCAAACGATTGTTCGTAGAATAATCTTTGGGTAGCAGAAATTTGTAAAAATCTCTCTACAGATGCTAACAACAAAAATAAGTTATAATAAAGCGTATAAGAATTTCGAACCAGCGGATAGTACGCGAACGCAGCGAACGCATGGCTCAGTGGTGACAGCGCCTGGACGGTATTCAGGAGGCGCGGGTTCGTAACCCGCTGCGTTCAAATTTATATTCGTTTTCTTTAAATGGCTTCTTTTTAAATGGTATTGAAGATAAATTACTTAGAATAGTGTTAAATTATATGATAGAACTTTTATGGTACGTTTTTAGCAAAATCTGAGCTATACGTTTCAAAAAGTTTGAAATAGGTCATTTTTATTTTTATTCTAAATGCGCGATGTATGACGTTTTTCATCTCATTAAAAGTAAATGCTTTTTACTAAAACTAGGTTGTTTTGAGAAAATTTTAATATTAATATTATGTGTGCAATTAAATGATGCTATCGTGGCGTAGTTAAAAAAAATCTCTCGCACTCTACTACACGATGTTTGTGGCATTTAGGACGGTTTATATTTTTCATACTTTAATTTTAATCTGGCTTAATTTAGTAGGTTGGGGCAGGTCGTGGCCCAGTGGTTCTGCCTGTCATACGTACGAATGGTCTGCGTAAACTGCATTTCCCAGCGATAAAAAAAAAAAAAAAAAAAAAAAACGTCGTGGCCCAGTGGTACGAACGTGTGACTGTAAACGACTGGTTGTGGGTTGGATACCCACTTCCACAGGAGTGGAAATACTTAATATTTCCATATCCTTCGCTCTGGTATCAGAGGCAAAGGGCGGCGTTAAGTTCCGCCACTTAACACGCAATGCCTCCGAATTCGGCAGAAAGTGGGGAACGGAGTATTTTAACACTAGGTTCCCTCTGCCTACCCTGCTGTGTGCTGGATACAGCGTATGAATTGAGTTTTTTACTCGGTTATAAACCGAAAAATGTCTAAATAAACAAAGAGACAGGTAGCTCTAGATTCTCTGTAGTCTCTAGTTTTAAACAATCTATCCAGTGTCCAATATCAATGAAACACTTTGCAGAGAATAATTCGAAATAAGCTTATTTTATAAAAACGGTTTATTTTTTAAATTATTTAATTTTTATCTTTCCGCTTTTTCCCACATGGCGGAATAGCCAGAGAGAATCTAGTGTCTATCAATTCCGTCCCCCACTTTCCAAAATCGATACATTACGTGTCGAGGTGCATCATTCGACAACGGCAATCCTCGAGTGGGAATAGAATCCTCAACCATCGTCTTTACAGTCAGACTCTATCCCATTGCGACACGAAGACCTCTTGGGTCATTAACTTAAATAATATTATATTTAAACATTTCCAGCACGAAAACGCAAGAAATCAGCCACATCTAACTACTTAATATCGACCGATCCAACCGAGTTGACCCGTCAAGCGGACAGCTTTGCGGGTAAACTCAGGTCTAACCTACTGGGCACTGCGTTCACTGTGTACGACAATGGGAAGGCGTGGCGGAAGAACCATAAAGATCCGCCGCGACATGAATTGGCGGCTGTTGTTTATGTGAGTTGTTGTTTTTTGTTTGTCTGTTTGTTTTATTGTTGCTGGGAAATGGATGGACTGGTTTTGATGCGGTTTTTTTTTATTGGAAAGTCCGTTTCGGTAGTTCGTGATGGTAGAAATGGTTATCAGTAATCTACTGGGCACTGCTTTCACTATGTACGACATTGGGAAGGCGTGGCAGAAGAACCACAAAGATCCGCCACGACATGAATTATCAGGTGTTGTTTATGTGACTTGTTGTTTTTTGATTGTCTGTGTGTTTGTGATATAGTTGCTGGGAAATGGATGGACTGATTATGAAGCGATTTTTTTTTGTTTGAAAGGCCGTTTCATTGTGATGATAAAAATGGTTATCAGTAATCTACTGGGCATTGTGTTCACTGTCTACGACAATGGGAAGGTGTGGCGGAAGAACCATAAAGATCCGCCACGTCATGAATTAATTAATTAAATTCGGCTGTTGTTAATTATTATTCCAATAATGGAGTTGTATGACTGAGTTTAATTGATACGAATTTATTTAGTGTTAGAGTGTAAATGCGATTTATTTGTGACTGTATACGACAATGGGAAGGCGTGGCGGAAATACCATAAAGATCCGCGATAACAAAAATTAGCGGCTGTTGTTTATGTGAGTTGTTGTTTTTGTTTGTCTGTGTGTTTGTTTGTTTGTGCCATAGTGACTCTAAATTGAATGGGCAGGTTTAGATGCGGTTTTTCTTACTTTTGAAAGCCTCTCCAAAAACCAACAACAGTAAAATAAAATAAATCAATAATAACAAACCAATCCACACATTTCCAGGACACAAACGTCCTTGGCTTCAAAGGACCACGCAAAATGACAGTCATCCTACCAGGAATGACTCCGGACAGACAGCGAGTCACAATAGCACCCCAAGACGACAGCGAAACCCTATTAGAAAGGTGGAAAAGCCAAAATTTCGACGATATAGTCGTCCTTCATAACAAAACACCTGTATGGAACGATGAGACCCAATCGTATGTGCTGAACTTCCACGGCAGAGTTACACAGGCAAGTGTGAAAAATTTTCAAATAGTACACGATTCTGAGCCGGATTATGTTGTTATGCAATTTGGTAGGATTTCTGAGGATGTTTTCACTATGGATTATAGGTATCCCTTGTGTGCTTTGCAAGCGTTCGGTATTGCTCTCAGCTCGTTTGATAGTAAATTGGCTTGTGAATAAGTTTTTTTTTGTATTTTTTTTTTATTTGATTTTGTATGGGAAATTGATTGCCATAGTAAAAAATAGTTTTTTTAAATATTTCAAATGATATGCGGAAATTTGTCTTTTATTGCCATAGTAAAGAAGAGTTTTAAAATATTTCAAATAATATGTTTATCTTAAGCCATAATGTTCAATTTAGTACAAATATTATTGACACCGATTATTATTATGTATGTTTTATGTTTAAATTTATTTTATAATGTTTTTATTAAGCTTGCTGTATAACGAATTAATGTTTTTATTGCACACACAAAAACACAAACACACACACAAACATATTACAATGAAAATAATCACAATTTAATATTAATAATAAATGTTATTAGTAATTACATTTATAAATAATTACGATATATAGGTAAGTATAAAATCCTACATATCGTTGTGTGAACTAACACAGTATGAACTTATATGACGTAAACGCACATATTTTTTAGTTTTTGGTGCTTATTTTTTATTACTTATTGGTTGTGCTTGTTAGCTTCTTTGAAATGTAACTATATTATAAATTTGAATAATTATGAATGATTCTGATGATGAAGAAAAAGTTCTGTAAAAGTCTTTTTTAATTCTGAATTTAAGTTCTGTCAGACTACCTAAACTATTAAATATTGATATATAGTGGGTTTACATAATATATTTGAATTTGAACAATTATATTAATGTAAAAAACGTATTTAATTTTTTTTTCGCAGTAAACATTTGTATCAAATTTCTTAAAAATAACTTTTAAAAGGTAACTGTATATGTCATAGTAATGTCAATTTTAAAGTTTTACATTTCATATCATAATTTATTCATATGTGTCTTAAATTCGAATTTATTTATTAGAATCATTCATCATTTTAATTAGTAATTTAAAAATTCCTTTTATATAGTTTACTCACAAAAAGTTGTTATTTTCACTATTTAGTCATAATATACATATACCGTTAATGTTACAGTATCTTTGAATACAAACTTAAAGCCATATTAGTAAAAAAATTGTTTTTCAATTTTTTTACTAATATGGACATTTTAATATGAAATATATTTAATAACATTTAACATTCCAATATTTGAAATTGTTGCACATAAATAAATGAATCATGGTATTATTTTTTATTTATGATGGTCAAATATGCAACTTTAAAGAAAAAAATGATAAAATAGTGCATAGTTTTATATTTTAAGTTTTATATATACCTATTTTACTTGCCTTTCGTTTTATATATTTTGCACTGCATACAAAAATTGTGTAAATTGTTTTGTACTAGTCAATCTGTATTTAGTATTTAATTTAGTTTATTAAGTATCTTAATTGTAGTTAAATTTTATAATGACAATTTTTAAAACGTGTATGTAATATTATATATTTATTGATTTATACTTTGTTGCACATTAAAATTAATATTAATATAAAATAATCGAGAAACAGTTAGAATTATGTAAGGCACAAAGACAGTGTTATCTGTAAGGTTAGAGAGATTTGTGAACTTATTCCGTGGGTGGTGTAAAAGTATATTATATATGTATAAAACTATATATCAATCAGCAATGTTTTAGAAACAAGATTATCTAAATTTTGAATTTTTATAATTTTTATGCAAACCAAAATCATGCTTCTGAATAGTATTTAAAATTTTATTTATATTACAAAAATACTAGTAAAATGTACTTATATAATATAAGTAAACTATTAAACGTACCGCAAATTGCTCACCCCTATCCTAATATATTGACGAAATGCACAGATACTTATAAAATACATACTAATATATATCGTAAAATAAATCGTAAAATAATAACATTATATTTTAAATATGATAATAAAAATAATATTAATTATAAGACACACTGCACTGTTGAAAAACTTTACTACAGTAGCTAGCGTTTTAACGCAACTTGTATAGAAAATTCAAACTTATTTGTACTAATAAAGCACTGCATTTTTACAGTTTGCATAATATAAAGTGATATTTCTGATTTAATTTAAAATAGTTATAAAAAATATGCATTTTTCACCATTACACTAAGATATATCGACCAAATCAGTATTAATAGTTTAAAAGTTTCTTCTATTCCGACAATAACACTACATTCCAATCATTCTCACTGCCTTTTATAGCCTTTGAGTATTAAGCGTTTAAATTAAATTATGAATTAAAATGTTAGATACGTGTGTAGATTGTAATAGAAATATCGATACAACTTATTTTTGACACTTTAAAGTGTTATTCAGACACTTATGAAATTGATAAAGATTTTTAGAAAATGTGCATATCTTGAACGTAACAAGACTTTGACCTGCGCGGTAACTGTACTCCGGCTACGTCGGAATTCTTTTACATTTATTACAACTTATATTTGTTGTTAGTAATAATCAAATCAAAATAGTAGAAAATTGTAAAAATCTCTCTAAACTAACGATAAGAAAAAAAATGTAATAAGCTTATAAGAATTTCGACGTAGCCCGACGTAAAACGCATGGCTTAAAGGTGAGAGCACTTGAACGGTTTCAAATAGACACGGGTTCGAATCCTGTAGCGTTCGGTTTTTTATACGTTTTCTAAAAATGTTTAAAAAAATATTTATTTGTTACAAATTTAAATAGAATAACGAAGGAATTTGAATTGAAATGTTACTAAAAAAGCGCACATACTGTCTATTCTTCTTTAAATAAATGTTAGCGTATTATAAAATGGCGCCGCTAAACGTGACGTCATTTATTGGTAGTTAGTAATTTTAAAATATTGCAATAGTACATACTTAAAAGAATTTAGCACGATTTTTTTCGTTTGTCTTTAATTATATAAGGCCAGAGCTGTGCATTTTTAAAATATTTGATTATTAAAAAAGAAATTCTGAAGGAAATACAAATTAAAATTGATATATAGGTAATATTTAAATGACATGACCCACTGTACACCCGTACTACATTTTTAGGGACTATAAGTATATAATGTTCTTTTGAAGTAACTTAGTGATTTTTTTAAATAATTAGAATCATATACCTCCACACAAATTTTATTTTTTTATGATAAAAATTGTATGTGTTGGGAAGTATGAGGCTTAAGCGTTTCAACTTTCTCATGTATAATACCTCTAATGTTAATTTTCTTATATGCTATGGTTATATATTGAATATTGAAATAAAAACATATAGTTTAGTTATTGGCTAGAATACTTAGATGTATCAGAAGAGGTACAAGTTCAAATACTACATTTAAAATGTTTAAACAAAATTCTAATACATTCCATATCATTCCAAAACACAATATCAGCTTTATTTATACAATATTTATATATTTTATTTAAGTAAATATAAACCCCATCACAAGTAAATGAAAATTAAATTAATATTAGAAAAATAAATGTGTGCCTATGTAGGATATGTGTATAGATAGATTAAAGTATAATATACTAAATCAATTGTACGATAAATAATTATACTGAATTAAATGCATTGAATTCACGAGCTTCTAGTGTGTATTGTATTGAAATGAAGGTCTCAGCGAAAATGTCATTATTTTGTTTTTTATTTATATTGTTTTTAATTTTTTTTATCTGTAATTGGAAAGATTATGTATAATATAGTGTTTAATTAAATTATGTAATGTATTTTATTATGTATCAGCATGTGACTGTAAAGGCGAATAATTGTGGATTCAATTCCCACTTAGGGAAATAATTATAATGAAATTTTCCACTCTGCTAAGATGAATTGCAGCTTTGAATGTCTCTATTTAAAACACAAAGCCTCTAATTGAGGTAAAAAGTGGAGAATGGAGGGTCTTGACATATGTTTCTCTCTGCTGACTGTACTATTCAAGAAAAACTTAAAATTGACAAAAAAGTGTTATTATATACAAATATTTATTTTAAAATGATTATTAATATTTATTATGATCAGTTATATTTGAAATCACCCCATATTATCATAATTTGTATATAATTATATGTATATTAAGATGTATTAATATATTTGGTGTATTGTGCCTTTGATAAAAATAGGTTAAATGTTTGTGCCTTTTATTTCCACATCTACTACGTATTTTGTACCTGAAGCTTTTTGTAAACGCTTATCTTTCTTACACTAGAAACGCTTTACACTCTGTAGAATGAACTGAAAATTGTAAATTGCTCCAGAAATTATTATTAACATCAAAACAGTATTCATAAGTATTATTTTATTTAATCTGTGTAGAATATAAAACCTTTTTTGGTATTTTTTTTGAGGAATTGAGCAAGTTATGATTTTTAGGTAATGTCTTTAGGTACATTAGAAGTAGAAGTGAATAAATGTGTAGATTGTTGTATTTTATGATTTAATCAATTTTTGTTTTTTAATAGATTGTATTGAATAAAATGTACACTTTTAATTCTAGAATTAATGTTTGTACTATTTCATATATATTTACGTTAATATGTAACACAATTTTCTACAGTCTGTCTGATCTCAAATTATTAATAACTCACAAATTTTCTCAAGTTATTTTACTTAAATGTATTAAAAACAAAATAATTGCTCATTTTTCTAAATAAAACAACACTATTCGTCACTTATGATATAGATAGTTAAGTAAATGTATCTCAATGATTTAAGTATATGTATTTCATATATGAAGTATGTGTATAATTAATATTTATTGTTTTTACTAATATTTCATTAAACTTTTTTATTTTTTACTATATATCCGAATTGTAAGTAATAATGAAGTATTCAAATGAATCATGTTTGAGGCTATTAATTTATTAATTTTATGTACAACATAACAAATGAATTGATTCTCCAATTGTCTTTTAAAATTTATTTTAAATAAATGAAATAAATATTGTATTGTTCTTTTATTTCTAAGCAAGATATCCTTAATTTGTTAATTACCTGTCACTAAATATATGACATCAGTATTTTTTTTTACTGTATAATATTTAATTATTAAAAAACACTAGTTATTGTTTGTATCAATATTCATATAGACAAAATTAACATTTAAAAGATTACACTTGGTACATACAATATGCATATAGGTTAAAATAAGAGCACTTTAAAGATTTTATATTTTTTATTTCTTTTTACATACAAAATTAGTCCACTTTGGCGGCTACCGCTGCAGCAGGTTTCTTAGTCTTAATTTTCCTTTGGGAACGGAGGATGGCTGACGCACGGCGGAGAGTAGCCTTAGCTAAGTCTGTGCGGTAGTTGTTGGCTCTGATCAACCTCTTCACTTTGTGCAGTGATCTCCTAGCACCGGCTTTGAATGGACGACGGATTAAGTTCTTAGCTGGCTTGTTTGTAGCCTTAGCTTTCTTGTAAACCACTGAAAAACCTTTCCTGTCGGGGTTCTCGACCACGCCGATTGCCTTCTTGTGGATCAAGCCATTGTATCTGAACGCGTTGAGGTTAGTCACATTGTTGGGCTCCTTGCTGAATGGCTTTTTGATGTTACGCTTCTTCACAAGGAAGGCGTTATTGTTTCTAATTATCATCCAGTTTAGATGGGACGACATTTTTACGGTTTGCACGTAAAAATCACTAAACAACGTGCTCACGACGTGTCCGTAGACAAAAAAGAAAGACAGAAGACTTTTAATGTTCAGTGTTACTAGTATTGAAATAAGCCATAGACTTTATTCTATAACAACGTTTATGATATAAAAAGAATTAACATTTAAATTATAAAACATATAAACGAGGTATTAATTGAAAAAAAAATTGTCTATAAATTTATTATTTGTATTTAATGTTCAAAGATCAGTTGCTATTGAGTTTATACTATAGACACTGTCTATGGAAATTACCGTTGTTTCGTCATTTTTGGCACTTATGGTGATATGTCAAATTCCAAACTAAACTTGTCTGGGACAATTTCGCGTAGGTTCTTATATTATCTCTTTTACGTACTTTATATTATATACAGTGTATCTTATTTTAAATGTAGTTCTTGTCTAATAAAATTTGTATGTGATTCGTGAAAAGTGCCAAATTGATGTCTCGAATTTGTCGGTATTATGAATCAGTTTGATCAAAATATAAACAAAGATATGATTGATTCTGATCTTATTGACGTGGAATCCTTAGATTTTTCAGATGATCAGACATGGTGAGTACGGTATTTACCTTATTTATAACTTAAAATGCCCACCTTTCTCCTTTAGAGCACCAAATGTGTGTCACATAGCTAGACCCAAACTTGGCAAGTCTATACCTGTTTCGATTATTATTCTTTTTACCTTATACTGCCTATTTGACTCTTAAAGGAGGTATAAATTTTATGTATGGCATCTTACATTACTGCATTCAATCTGAACTGTAAGAATATATTATATATTAGACATTTTTTAGCAAACAGGTTAACAACTTCACATTTAAAAAAATATTTAAGTAGTCTATTTTACTTAGAAAATTTTCTGTACTTATTAAAATCGAACTTTAAGTGGATAAAATTGGACATTTTATTATATATTGTAATAACAATTTATTCACCTTGTAATTTATCCTTATTGAAGATTAGATTATTATTGCATTACTTCAAATTGTATGCTTATTTAAATTTCTTCTAGAAAAACTTGATATTTTTACTTTAATATGCTTAAAATTATGTTTGTATATATGCTCCGTAGGGCAAACCATGTTACTGTTAATAATTTGGTTCACTAGGAACCACTTTTTGTATTGTATTAGTGAATATTTTTTAATTACTACCCCCTACAATTAATAATATTTTATAATACCAAAAATATAATATAATTTCTTTTTTTTGTTTTAGACTATGTCTCTCTTAATTATAAATTGTGAAAAACTATTTAATATATTCTGTGATACCCAGCCTCATTAAGTGTTATGTATGTGATGATAATATCAATACTTATTATGTGCAAATTGGTATTGTTATTTATATGTATGTAAATAGAGTTTTTGGAAAACATAACAAATTTGGATGTTTAATATTTTATATTTATAACTATAAACTATTAACACTAATGATGTAAATTGAATATAAAAATATTGAAATAATTTAATGAAAATTAAGAAAAAAGTTCTATGTAAGATTTCTTGGATTAGCAAAGATTTTACCAGGGTAGCAGTTTTATAGCCACTTAGAAGCCCCCTCTCTTACTTGAATTGAATTTTAAAACTTGTATCTTTATTAATATTAAGAAAAGAAATCTAAATACACTATATAGATTTTTATGTCTTTTTTTTGGTGCACAGGTTATATATCATACCAGAAGATTCAGGCCAAAAAGTAGACATAGTTGAATACAATTTGTCTTGCGACTGGCCTATTAATGAAGATGATGATTATATTAAATCTGAAAAGGAATTGTATAGCATATTGGATAACCTCCTTAAAAGTAAGTGAACATTTTATAAATTATCATATTAATACATTAAGGAAAAAATTGCATCTCTTTGTAAGAATATTATGTTTATGTAGGTGTAGAAAATTTGGCATAGTTAAAGTTAATGTAGTAAAGAAGTGAAAAAAGCTAATATTTTATACAAAAATTCATTAGAATTACATTAAGTTAATAAAATAAATATAACCCATACATATGTTGGCAAACATGTCTGTATGAATTGAGAAAGATTTTCTAAAAATGTATTTTTGAATACTAAAAATATGTGTGATTAATCTGGTTAAAGATAGCTACATTTCAATATGTATAAAGTTACATTACTTAGGCAACATGTGTTTAATGCTTCAAGGAAGCATTTAGTATAAATGATTATTTATACAGTTTATAAAATATAGTAAGTAAAAATATAAGAAATATAAAATGATACATCATGTTTAAATATAACATAATTGATTTATTATTACAGTTCAATTGTTTTGATGATACAATACTAATAGCTTATGTTATGGATGAATGAAATTTCACACTCCATAGATTTTCAACAAAAACTTGTGGTAGATTGTCCTGTGAATTGTAGGGAATATATATGGATAATCTATACTAATATTATAAATAGGAAATCTGGCTGTTACACCTTTATGGCTAATCTGCCGAACAGATTTAGACTGAATTTGAAACAAAAATAGTTAATGATCCAGGTTCAAGCATAGGCTAATTTTTTTTTAAAAAATCGTTGAAAGCGTTGAAATAGGGGATGAAAATTTGCGTGAAAAACTGTGTAGGCCACACAAGTGAAACAACAAGCCGTCACTGGTAAGATATGTTAAGATGGGATACATGTTCTTTGATATTTATACTAATTGACTAACATTAAAGAATGAGACTAGATTAATTATTTTTTTTTTTATATAGAATTGTTATAATATATAATATAGCCCCTGATAATAATTTTTCTCATATGTCTTCCATGTACGGACAGCGATCAATTACGTTTTTATTATATGTGTAGTTAAGTTATAATAAACGAAAACCAACCTCAATCTATCTAATCAATACCTTGTTTAAGAAATTTAATATAAAAATGAAAAACAAAAACTTATTTATAAACCTTATAATTACTAAATAGTTATAATTTTAATTCTGCGTGTAAAAATACTCAGAAATCACAACTGCATAAGGCACGGAACGGTTCAATGCCAATGCGTTCATTTAATGGGACTAATGTATCTTTAAATGTGTTTTTATTTGTCGTCATTACGTCTGTTTCAATTGGACATTCTAATGGCAGTAGAATATTTTAGTCGTAGAACTTACAAAACTGTTGCTGAAGGAAATTAATATAAGAATTGCGTTTATGGAGAAACCGTTATGGCGCAGTTTATAAGTTTAACATATACACTGTCGGTTTGTGGGTTCGAATATGTAAATAATATACCTAATAAATGAGTTGCAGTGGACCAGATGCTCACTGTAATCGTAATTGGCTGTGGGTTCAAATCTAACTGGGAGGAACGATCATAATTTAATTATTTTGAACAAGACAATGCGTCGTTGAGACACGCTATTTCCAACAAGCGATGTCTCAAATTCAGGGAGAAAGTAGAAAAGGGAGTGTCTTGTCACTAGGTTCTCACTGACTCTTGTATAATAAAAATCCCTTATGTATATTTTCTGCAAGGCCATCATATTAATTTACAGATAAAAACTGACTTTTAAGTAATAATACGAATACAAGATTCGAGTTCTACAACAACATTAATAATTCATTACAATAGCATAAACTTGAAACGTTATCAAGTAGGTAATGAGTAACATAAAAATAACTCAATGGCACTCACTACCGTTATCGAGCAATAAGACGGAGGAAGTAAACGAGGAAGCCGACCTGTTGCGCGACAATTTTCCAATATAAGAAATATTTTCTTCGATATTCTGTAGATATAGTAGATATACATTGTATACAAGGTAGAAGGTACTTCCGGTTTTTGTATCACACGTACTCTCCCAGTGACGCATCCGGTTTATATGTATTGATTAGAATTAAGCCTCAATGTAGCGTAGTTAGAAAACGTTTTTTTTTAACTCGTTAGTTGTGAGTTTGATTCTCACTCGAAGCAATGTTTATATATTAAACATTTTTATGAAATAATTAAAAATTTGAATGTTTAAGTGGATTCGAACCTGCGTCTTTTGGAATCCGTTCAAGCGTACTGACAACGAACTATACATTCTATCCAGCTACGTTGAATTTCTTATAGATTTTTACAACTTTTTGTTGTTGTTAGCATCTCTTTAGGTAGAATTTTTACAAAATTCTATAACCAAAGATAATTTCTACGGAGATTCGTTCACAAGAGAAAATGCTCTTTGTTAAATATTTAATACTTAAAGTGTTATTCATACTCTAAGGATATGGAATACTTATTTAGAAGACCTATTCCATTCAGAGCAATATTTATATACCTAAGTACCCAAAAATGTATTCGAAAGAAAAGAACTTTACATAAATTATTTCGACCCATAAATATTTGAATAATTATTAAATTAAGCAATTTTAAACAACATCACAATTTAAGTTTAAAGTTTAGATTTTGTCGCTTGAAAAATGCGCTTGTAACAGAATTGCCTAAATTAGAGTAACGGTGTATTAACTGTGAGAAAACAGTTGTTGGCAATGTTTTTTTTTTATTTAAGTCAAGCAAGCTTAAAGCGTATAAACGATTATACTATTTTATTAGCTCTAGAGAGAAATAGTAATCGTTTAGTTCCATGTTATTTCTATTGCATATTTCAGGGACATCTGAAATACTTATATTTTCAGTAGGTTTACGCTTTTTCACGCATAGCATGATATTCGGACAGAACCTAGTGTCAACACATCCCGTTTTTAATTTTCGTCAGAGATCGGGACATTTCTTGTTAAGTAACGGAACCTAACGCCACGCATAGAGACATAGAGATATGTGTGAGCTACCAGCGCGGATAAGTGGAAATAATATAATATATATCCATTCCGCCGAATTGTAATCTTACCCTCAATCATAGCGGTTTACAGTCAGACGCTGTACAACTGCGCCACTATGGTCTCATGTTATAATTTTCAATCTTTTTTAATTTGACTAAAATAGGAGTTTTAAAGTTATATAGGGGAATATTAAATTAAACAGTAAAAGGTTAAAAACAAACAAAATGGTCTAGAAATACGTCGTTTTTGAAATATAAAATGCAAGGGACCTCTCGTGGTTGCGCCTACGTAATTGTCAAATATCATACAAACTTTTATCACCGATTTCAAATCTTCAGGGGTTGATTTTTGAAAAAAGAAAGGGAGCCTATGTTTAACCTAGGTCTTCATGTATTATCATTTCAAATTTCATTCAAAATCGGATCAATAGTTTAACCGTGAGAATGTCACATAGGGACAGACAGACTCAGGTATTTATAATATTAGTATAGTATGGATTATGGCTGACGATGTATATTAAACGTATGTTTATGTGTATGCAAGTGTGCTTAACATATTGTGTTGAGTTACCTCATACGCAATATTGATAAGAAATATAAGTCAATTCCATTTGTTTTACCTTGATAATTTTCTCGCATCATTTACCATGGGCAGAAGAATTCAAGTAGTAAGTTATTTACGTCTATGTTCTGTCTACATAATGAGACCATTGTGGCGCATTGTATTATGCTACTACAGGTTACTTAGGCACCTACCTAAGATTATATTTAAATTATTTTCATTTTATATCTCTGGCAAAAAGATAAAGAGTGGCATTGAGTTCCGTTTCACACGTCATGTCTCTGATCCGGGTCGAAAATGGAGAACGGAATGTCTTGGTTCTAGGTTATCTTTGCCTATAGTAGGGTACTATACGGGAAAAAATAATGGATTTTGACCCAATCTAATAATTATTTTTATATTTAGATATACTTAGCAACTTACGCCAAAATTTCGTTGCTCTAACAAAAGCATTATAAGTGATGGTCGTATTTCCTCCATTATAGCTATACCTACTTAACTAGAGTTTCCGTTCCGCATTTACGTCGTGACAAATAGTATACTAGACGTTTTTATTGAAACAACCGTTTTCTCACCACGCTCTTTAGTCTATAATGATCATACGATACGCTATTTTTTATTTATGAGATTTTTCTTATGTTTTCCTTTGTGTAATGTTGTTTTTTAGTAGATTTATGTTTTTGTCTGTTATAGCGAGATATCTCGTATATCGTATCTCGGGTTGTCAGAGAGAACCTAGAGTTAAGACACTCCGTTCTTCAATTTCCGCCAGAAATCAAGGCATTGTATGTTAAATGGCAGAACTCAACGCCGCGATTTATCTTACGTGCGAGAGCGGTGAAATGAAAACAAATTTAAACTTCACGCTGTATCCCGCACACAGCAGCGTAGGCAGGGGGAACCTAGTGTTCAGACACTCCGTCCCCCACTTTCCGCCGAATTCGGAGGCATTGCGTGTTGAATGGCGGAAATTAACGCCGCGCTTTGCCTCTGATACCAGAGCGAAGGAAATGGAAATATTAAATATTTCCACTCCTTGAGTACATTTACACTCACAAATTCATGCCACTGCGCCACGATTGGCCCCAAATTTAAAATAATCATAATTTCATATAATCCAAGTGGGAATCGAACAATAATTGCTTTTACATCAGATGCAGTCCCACAAAAAACTACAAAAAAAAATTATTGCAGTACATGTTACGCCTACACGATTATATTTTGTTTTAGTTTGTAGCATACTTTAATTAGTTTGTACGTACATCAATTTATCAATCAATCAATGTAAGCTAATCATACAACGCTTTTTGACCCACTTGTTCATATT
This sequence comes from Dryas iulia moderata, assembly GCA_019049465.1. Taxonomy (NCBI): domain Eukaryota; kingdom Metazoa; phylum Arthropoda; class Insecta; order Lepidoptera; family Nymphalidae; genus Dryas; species Dryas iulia. The sequence continues at coordinate 110,406 of CM032440.1, forward strand.
CTGTTTGCTTGTAAAAAGTGTATATGTAGCATTCTCAAAGCATCAAAATGATATCCTTGAAAAAAAAAAAATAAGATGGATGGATGAGACAATATTTAAAATTGGTTTGTTATTTAATGTAAAAATGAAATAACCAAGAGATAATTTTAAACGTGATTCTTTTATTTTCTTTAATTTTTGTTTCGTTTTTAAATTAACGTAACTAACTAAAACATAACTAGCTTCACGCTATATCCCACACACAGCAGGGTAGGCAGAGGGAACCTAGTGTTAAGACACTCCGTTCCCCACTTTAAATTAATTTAAATTAATTAAATTAATTTTGTTATTATTCACTGTACTAACATATAATTGTATAAATAGCTTAATAGTACATTAGGTTAGTATAACATTGTTTCTATTTTAAAAGTGAACCGGTATTTGATAGATCAAAAATTAAACGATTTTCTAACAAGTTATTAGATGAAATCTTTAATGTAGCAGCGACAATATATTTAATTATGAAATAACGCGAATATATCGAATTACATGCATGCAAGAGTGACCCATCCTTATCTTTCAGGCGACACTGTTGTCTTGTTTTATGGATCTCAAATTAAACCAAATAGATACATTTTTTTGCAAGGACCAAACTATGTCTTTTCCAATTACTTAGTATGGGGAATATATTGTCATTTTACCGGTTTTCAAAACAGCTGCTGATATACAGTTTATTCCAGTTTTACACTTGTTGTTGACTTGTTTATTGCTATGGATATAAAATTAATTTCGTGATGTTATAGTATTAGTAAATATCTATATAAATTCGACGTTGGAGTAATATTCTTTAATACATAGATATTTTTTATATTAAAAAGTCGTAATAACATATAGTAAAGTCGTAATAAATAAAGTACTACACTATCACTACTTCCTATATATTAGTTAATTAAACAATATTTTTTTCAATATTCCAAATCAGTAAGTAACATGTATGCATATGTTTGGGAAAATAAAATATTCTTTTCCCATATACCATTCGATATTAGAATAAGAGAACTACACTTACTACGTAAGTGATACGGGATGTCTAAAAAAAGAGTATTATTTTTTAATACACTATGCCGTTCCATTTCCTATAAGTAATTGTAAGTTCATAATTATACTATAGTATTAATACCTAAGTCCGTCGTAACGCAATGGCAAAACGATTGAATATACAAGAGATGGTTTTGGGATCAAAACTCACTTCGGGAAATGTTTACATAATTTATTTAAATTATTTTCATTTACCCGCTCTGATAAACTAAAACAAAGTTGAACTCTTGCATTAAAAATGCAATATCTCGAAATCGTGAAAAGTAGAGAACGGAGTGCCTGGAACCTACGTTCTACCAATCCCACTATGAGAGAAATCGCGGAAAGCTTCTATATTACCAAAAAATGTACATATTTGTTCATTTGTATAAGATTGCTTGTAATTTCGGACTATTGTGGGAAATAAGAAATTAATTGCATTGTTCTGATGTTTGTTCGGAGGTGTTATTTTACAGTTATACGTTTCGAATGAAATGAGTCATATCTTGTATACATTTCAGTAGCACGCTCATTACTCATATAAAATCGAATGTCTGTGTTTTGTTGACTTTAATAAATTAGCTTAGTAAATTATTTAATTGTAGCTTGTTAGTCAATAATTTGAATGTTAATCAATTTGGGTTAATTGCCTTAAAGATGTCCTTAGTTGATAAAGGTCCTTATTCCTAAAATGGGTAAAGAAGAAGAATTTTATTACATATCATTTGAATTATTCTCTTTGTTGCTGCTTTGTCTCTCTAGTGTGAACAAAATTTGGTATTTGGACCAGTAACAATCTATACATAGTATAGCATATTATAGCAGCTTCATGATTTTTCCCACATAACAGGGTAGTCAGGGAGTGTCAAGGCACTCCATCTCCTGTTTTCCATCTGAAACCGAGACATTGCGTATTGAATGGCAGAACCCAACGTCGGGCCTATCTATTAATGTACAAAGTACACATACACATTCCAATGCGGTATCATAGTCATTTTCAACATCTATGACTTGAAAGTCAAAGTCAAAGTCAAATAATTTGCTTAACTGCCTACTTGCTTGACCACCTTAGCATATTTTGTACAAGAATCGATTTCAATGATAAATTTTATAGTAAATAGTTAAGTTATTCCCCATCATTTAGGCTTTTATTAAAATTATATTATCTTATCTTAAAGTTATTAAAAAAGAGAAATACTATGATCCATTATAAGTATTTCAAACAAAAATTGTTTGTTTAAAAATCTTCAATGAACGAAACAAAACAATTAATTTTCAATGTCGGTCACGCTCGTCCCATATAAACAGATCACTTTTAATAACAAAATCCATATACATAAAATAATGATGTCATCGTATGCACACCACCTACGCTTCGATCATTATTCATAACTGGTCCTACTGTCCTAGTGCTTTCACTTTCTATACTAAATCTGTCAAGTGTCCACTATATTTCATTATAAACATACATACCTTGACACCTTGAGCTCAAAAGTACCTCAAGTCAAAATTACTACTTTTTTTACAGCAAAGGTAATCAAAAAAGGATTTTTTATTTAATTAATATTAAACATTTCATATCACTATAAGCGCATATTTTAGCAGCATTAAAATATTTAAAACAAGTAATTTAATAATAAATACAGCAGCATTTTGTATATTTCACTGTCATTAACGATAATTCAAAAGAAACTTGCCTTATTTATTTTATTTTTTTGAACCTAGTGTTAAGACACTCCGTTCCCCACTTTCCGCCGAATTCGGAGGCTTGCGTGTTAAGTGGTGGAACTTAACGCCGCGCTTTACCTCGACACCAGAGCGAAGAAAATGGAAATATAATTTCCACTCCTCGAGTGGGAATCGAACCCACAACCAGTCGTTTACAGTCACACGCTTGTGTCACTGGGCCACGACTGGCCACTTTATATAATTACTGTAAAACCCGAAATCATTATTTATTTTTACATATAAAAAAATAAGGGATTAAAATTATATTTTTCCATAAATTCCAATCGTAAAAATGTAAATAATAGTTTAAAATGCTATAAAATATTTTATATTGCTTGTACTGATCATTTGCTGATAACATAATTAGTCGGTTGTTTCATATTAATTAACATAAACTGTGTTTCATATTAATTAACATGAACTTAACTTTAACTGACTGTCATCTTGATCGTTATGGGTTCGATTCCTTCTCGAAAGATTTTATTTAAAAAATGTAAACTTTAATGATTTTTTTGAATTAGCAGTTTGAATTTGGGCGGAGAGCGGAGAACACAGTGTCTTAATACTAGGTTTTAAAGTAAGATTACATGCTTTATTTTTGAACGTCAAAACGTTAAATTTTTACTCCACTATGTGGGGTATGAATCTAAATAGAAATAATTAACTATTTACAATTTATGGCTTAAGAAATCAACGCTTCTAACAAACATGTTTTACTATAACCGCTATCGTGTTAATAGAAAGCTGGAAGTTCTATGGCATCGATGAAAACAAAAGTGACACCGTACATGTAATAGGGATTAAGGTCGTCTATACGAATCCCGTTAACGCGTACAAGTGTAACAGATGATCGACATTTCCTGTCCCAATCATACTCAAAACGGTTAACTTCCGTTTTGAAATTTACTTGTGTATTGTATGTTTGACATGTTCTATGTCTTTCAATATAAACGAATGGTTGTTTGATTAAATATTGTATTATTGTTTCTTATTTCAAATGGGTTTATTTTTATTGATTTTTTTTTCAATTTTGTAACTTACTGATTCACTGAAACACTTATGGGATTAGTTAAAACGAGATTTTACGCTTTACTTTGTTTTTAACAAAAGACGAATAAAAGCTTTCGTGGTGCAGTGGAGCACCGTCTCATTCGAGTGAACTTCTGGTACCTAAGACAGTGTGCGGCCTTGAATTCCGCCACTCAATACGCAATATTTAGATTCAGGCGGAAAATGGTGAAAAGAGTGTTTTGACACTAGGTTCTCTCTGACGATATTGCTGTGCGGGAAAATGCGTGAAGCGAAGAAAAAGAGAACAGAAATAAAAATACGATAGGTTATAAAGTCCATGTAAACAAAGTTGCGTGCGACAACTAGTAAAAGAAATAAAAAAAAGGTTATATCTAAACTTAACACGAAAGAATGAACGTCGACACAAAAAGTTGGCTTAACGATAAGGAGTTTTAATTTAAAACACACTTTAAAGCTATAAAACGTGAAATAGTGAAATATTGTGTTTCACAAAAACGTGAAATATTTTAACATGGTATGTTATTTGTTCGTTATCATTTTAATTGCATTGTATATATTATTTGATGTTTGAGTTTAATTCCTCTGATATGGGCACACAAGCTCTCTGCATTATTGTTTGTTTGTTTATTAATTCCATTAGTAGTTAAATACTTTGGTCTTAAGTGGAAGCAGCTTATATAATCTTAATGAAGTAATCGTGGCGTAGCAGGAGAGTTTAACTGCGAACACGGTTGGTTGTGGGTTCGATGCCCACTTGTAACACTAATGATATTTCAATTATTATCTTCTCCCTTTGATCTGAAGCAATAATTTGATCTGAAGCAATAATAAATGCGCGGCGTTAACTTCCGTAATCTAGCACGTGATGGCTCAAAATCACAGAGTGCTTTTACATTAGATACTCTATAACTACTCTGCTGAGCGGGAAAAAGTCTGAAGCTGTTTTTTACGTAATTATAACTCTATCAAATCTAGATTGTACATATTTACAAATACTTTTGACTATTGCGAGTCTCACAGAGGACAATCGTTCTACATACAAATGTATCACATAGACCGTATTCACGTTGCTATTATGAATTTTTACCCACGAAAATGTTACTTTTTTCAGTTTCGCTTTGAATGTAAAATTTTAAACATTAAGTGTAATTATTAGCCAAGCGCTAGTGAACTTGTATACTAATACTCGTTCCCTGTGTGCGGCTGAGTGCTTTTACTATAGTTTTTTATTTGTGACTTCAGGTTTATTTCATACTATAAATAATGCTTATTTTTTATATAATATACTGGGGGAAATCATATTTATATTTGCGAAATAGTTTTAGACTATTGCCAGAGAGTATCTCGTGTATCTCAAGGCACTCCGTTCTCCATTTTCCATCCGAATTCCAGACATTGCGTGTTGATTTGCGAAATATAATCCCACTCTGTCCGCTAGAAAATAGGCAAGAAATGAGAACATGTCGACGTGATATTCACTTTGTGGGGATCGAACCCACCATCGCGCGCAGTTACAGTCAGAACCTGTTCCACTGTGCTCCGATGGTCGCAGATTATTTACTTTATGATAATCATAATAGTGTTTGATCTCTGACCTTAAAAAATGGAACCCTTGAACGATTAATTAAATATTTAAGCCTCAATTGAGGCTTTCCATTTATTATGAAAACAGTTTTAAACGATTTTATTATTATTTTTTATTTATATGTGCAGTGGAATCTACTACATAAATATACGTGTAGTAATACCTATTTAACATAGCAGTAGTTATCAGGACAATCAATTAAATAATTTAATCGTTTCAATCCGAATCACTGCAATTAAATTTTGATAACAAATTACATAAACGCCATCGTGGCGCAGTCGATCATCGTCTAATGATAATGACCATAGTGAGTTCGATACCACTCGAAGGAATTTAAATATTTAAAATTATTTTCAATTCTCTTCTCTTGTAAAACAAAACGCGACATTAAGTTCCACCAATAAACATGCAATGTTATGAATTGGAACGAACTGAAGTGGAGAATTGAGTGCCATTACACTTCGGTCTCTGCTATGGGAGAAAAAGCGTAAAAAAATAATATGTACAAGTTGAATATTAAAAGTATGTATAACTTGACTATCGTCACAATCTGTTAGCTACTTTAACGTTATCAATCAGAAAGAATTGCTGTATTAAAATTTTGATAATTACATAATTACATAGGTAGCACAATTTGCATTAAAACATACTTCGATGTGATATAACAGGACAATATTCTATTTATGATATGTTACGTCATTCTCACTAGTCCGTTCACCTTTGCACGCGGTTATCTAAGACCCATCTTGTATAATTAGAATTTAATATGTTTTTTTTTGTGAATTCTAAAATATGTTTCCTTTTTTTTGTAGCTTTACGCAGCTTTATTATGTCTATGTTAGTTGTAATAAATAAATAAGTAAAAAAGCATTCTGGTAAAGTGAGATATTTTCTGACTGTAAATACGATTTTGGTTGCGGGCTCAATTCCCTCTCGGGATAATATTTAATGTTATTTGCAATCTCTGCTTAGTAAAACAAAGCTCAGCGTTAAGGTAGTCAGTCAACACTCGATGTCCAGAATTTAAGAAGAACTAAGTATAAAGTTATTAGTGTCACTCTTACAGTAGCGTCCTTAAGCGTAATCTTGTCTTTTACTGTATTTGAGGTTGATTTTTAACCTTTGTGTACATTTTATCTATCAATAGATTATTTAACTATACATCGAAAATACACGAATTACATTCTAAACACAATTATAATAACAAAATCTGTTTCAGATGACGTGGCAACACCAGACAGGCACAAGTTCGATTCTCGGACTTACGTCAAGCCAAAAAAGAGAGTACAAAGGCCGAGTATCCAAAGCATTGTGGAGGTTGCTTCCAACCCTTCGTCTATGTCGCCCCACCCTTCCCTTAATCAGTCTGCGAACAAATATCTAACATACAACAAGTATACGAATCCCTTAGGCGCAATAAGTCCTATGCTAAGACTAAAAACGTTTAATGTGGATACGAATACAGACAACAGTCATATAGTGAAAGATTTCGCTATGAAGAGGCGGAGCTTGGCTCAAGATGATGATCCGCAGGTAATTATAAAATTTAGGCCACGATCATTAGAAATGTCGAGTGAATTATATATACATGTTTGTATTGACAGTACTCTTTTGTTATTTAGTTTTGTTGGTGAAATTGTATTTTTTTGGGTTTGTTTTGTGATTGTAAATGCGACTGGTTGTGGGTTCGATTCCCACTCGAGTAGTGGAATTATTATTTTTTTTTATTTTCTTCGCTCTGGTGTCGAAGCAAGGCGCGCAATGCCTACAGAATTTGGCGGAAAGTAGGGAACGGAGTGTCTTAACACTAGGTCAGTGATAGACATCACCATTAGATAATAAGATTAAATATAAGTCTCAGTGCTTTTGAATTGTCACACTACATACAAATTAATACTAATAAATGCCATGGGCACCTGTGAGCCCATGGACAGAGTTCCTTTATTAAAAAAAAACTATGTTCCCTTTGTTCCCCCCTCTACCCTCTGAAAAGCAGGCGTGAAGCTTTGATTTAGTGGAAATTTTTTTGTAGAGAAAAAAACTTTTTTGATGTAGATTGAGAAGTTAGATTTGACCGTCATATAGCAGATATGTGCTAAATATTTCAATTGTAGTACACTTGTGTACATATTACGTGTTAACAATATTATCATTTGTGCTATAACTGATATGAATTCTATACATGATATAAAAAAAAAAACTTCTTCGGCATAAATAATAATAATAATATAATTTAAAATAATAATAATATAAGCGGTAATTTTAAAAGTTAAAAGTATACATTATATGAAACACTTACATAAATTATTTTCTACTTTTGAACGAACATGTTACCAAATAAGTTTTAAACAGTCAATACATATTTGACACGATCAAAGTGTTAGACTTTTGTAATGGCGCCAATTCCTTATTTCTTATTGTTTAACTGGTTATAATTCTTCATCAGGTGTTCCACTTTTCTCTGCCTAAGCTTATAAGCTATACGACAAAAATGTTTCATTGAAATCCGTCCAGTATAACCGAATATATGCTCGTACAATAATTGTACAAGCTAAAAAAAAACCATTGATTTTCACTATTTTACAAACATCTTTCTTACTGTTCTATAAAATAAAATATTGTTCCGAATTAAATTAAGCCCACTAGAATTGGGATCAGGTTTAGGTCAGGCTCGTCTAAACTTTGCCACAATGGCATTCTAAATTAGTCTGATGAGAAGTGTAATTCATTATCTAGGTATTAATAGACTAGATGTGAGAATTCACATGTTAATGTGGATCTTCTTAAAAGTGTGTTTTTTTATTTTTGTTTATGACTTGCGTATTAATAGAATGATATATACAAGTATCTTGCATGGTGACAGAAAAAAAAGTTTTGCCGAGTTTTGTCTTAGGTATAAGAGCGGAGAATGAATTCGAAAATAGTATATAATCCTTTCCCCTAAAGGGAATCGAAACCACAACTATCGGGGTTTTAATTAAACGCTGATCAACTGCGCTACGACCGCTTCTGATTTTAATTTTTTTTAAGAATGATTTTGCGCGCAATATTTTAGCAAATTACGTGAATTAAGTCGCGTAGCCTCGATTCAAAATCCTTATCATAATCTTGTATAAATTAATACAGCAAGATTATGATATCAATAATAAAGATACGACGCAAAACAATTTTATATTGTTTTTATTTGTATTTATAACTACATACGGTTCTACGACAGAGTCATGATGTTTTTTTATATATAACTTTACACTGTATCCCGCACACAGCAGGGTAGGCAGAGGAAACCTAGTGTTAAGACACTCCGTTCCCCATGCCCCGCCGAATTCGGAGGTGTTGCGTGTTAAGTGGCGGAACTTAACACCGCGCTTTACCTCTGATACCAGAGTGAAGAAATGAAATTATTGAATATTTCCACTCCTCGAGTGAGAATTGAACCCACAACCAGTCGATTACAGTCACACGTTCGTGCTACTGCGCTACGGCTGGCCCCAATATATAGTCATGATTATACTTATATTATTTGCATTACTTACACTCTGGTAAAAAAGCGCGGTGTTAAGTTCCGTCTACTTGCAATGTGTATTCTTCCTGCTTACCCCGCTTCCTGCTTACCTCCCGTAAACGTGAAGCTGATTTTATTACATAAATTATTTCATACATCAAGACTGTACGTTACGTTTATATATCTATGTATATATATATATATATATATATATCTATGTAACGGATCTCTAGAATCGCTAACCCATTTAAGAGCGTTGAATATGCAGCAGTGTGTATATTTCGCCACGGCCTTGACATTTAACACTAAAGTAGATCATTAGACTCTCATTACGAGCTTAAAACGAAGAAAGCTGTTCTTTATATGTCAGGTATATGTGTGAAGCTTTCATATAAGTTCTAGTGATGGTTCGTTATTATTAAATACTGAATTTTGTTCGTAAATAGTTACTTTTTAAATGTACTGAAGGTTGTACTGTATAAAACAAATCAAGAAAAAATATTGATCCAAGTTATATATACGTTATGTACCTATACCAAAATATAACTAGCTTAGAAGAAAAGATATTTATTGAAACTTTTTTATCAAAATTTCATTCATGCTGTTGGCTTTGTGTGTATTTTTTGTGTAAAACTTTTATATGTAAAAAAAGAAAGCTTTAAGATATTTTCGAGAACTCTAGACAATGCGTATTGAGTATAGTAAGCATCGTTCAATCTTGTTTGTATTTTATTGGTATTATTTTTGACGGGCTTTCCTTAATTACAAGAAATTATCATTTTAAATTTAAATTTTCCTTATTTAAAATCATTGTACCAAAAAAATCACAAAATCACAAAAAGCTACACAAGTAATTTAAAATGGATTCATTTAAAATCAAGTGTAAAAATCACTATATTCAGTCTAGAACGCGGTCAGATATCTTATTGATGCTCATCTTGTTAATCTCAATATAATTGAGAGGAGCTTGAACCAGCGGCAGCGTCGCGGGTAATTTATGCCGCCATTGATACGGTTACAGACGATTTGGTAACGTCGATCTTTTATGGATCGTAAATTTTGCTTAAAAATATAGCTAGTACATATTTTTTTAGATTGCGTATTAATATTGGTTTAAGTTGGTTTTTTTTTGTTTGTGGACATATTTCTTAATTAGTAATTAGTCTAAATATAGTGTCAAGAAAATCTGTGGCCATGAAGCCCACTTTGTGTAGCGGCACAAAGTAACCGCGACTAGTTGTGGGTTCGATTCTTACTCGAGAAATTTAATGTCTCATTTTCTTCGCTCAGGTGTCGGGGACGACGTTAAGTTAATAAGTAACACGTAATGGCTCCAGAATTCAGTAAAAGTGTAAAGGGAAGGGGGTATAACTTTAGGGGGCTTAACATTAGGTTCCCTCTGCCTATTCTGTTGTGTGGGATTGAGCGTGTAGCTAAAAAAATCGTTTTCCGCCCGATTTCGAAGCATTACGCATTGACTGGCGGTACTCAACGCCGCATTTTGTCATTCCAAAACGAGGAAATGGAAACAGATTACATTAAAAGATTCTCCAAGTAGGATTTGAACTCCCATCCAAACGCGTTTACATTCAGTAAGGAGCGAAGGGAGTATATTAGATTCGCTGTTTACGGAGAAAAAGTGATGCTGAAAAAGAAAGTTATATAGAATCTGGTGAATTGTGAAAAATCACTCTTCTCCCTTCGTCATTTATAAACCCATTCATTAGAAAACCTTAATGAATTCTTTTGTTTTTTCAAATATTCAAAAGGCGTACTTAGTATTTTATCAAACTGATTTATTCTTTTGTGTTTTGAGAACGGTTTTAATTATCTAGGCCCTGAGGCTTTTTTAGAGGCCCGATTTTTTTTCGCCGATACATAGTTGCACAAAATATTTTTAACGACAGTGCTAATTCATTAAATAGTTAATATTCGATATACCAATCTGTTTTTTGAATAGGTACGATCAAAATAAATACAGAAATTTAAGAATAATTAAAACGCAATGTCTCAAACAATGTCTCAAAGTCGGTCGAAAAGTAAAGAACGGAGTGTCTCAGCACTAGGTTTTCTTTTAAACATTTTTAAAGTGTTATTCCACACTTAGGAAAATTGAAAAAACCATTTAAAGAAAACGTATAAAAATTTGAACGCAGCGGGATTCGAACCCGCGCCTCCTGAATACCGTTCAGGCGCTCTCACCACTGAGCCATGCGTTCTACTAGCCGCTGCGTCGAAATTCTTATACGCTTTATTACAACTTATTTATGTTGTTAGCATCTCTGTAGAGAGATTTTTACAAATTTCTGCTACCCAAAGATTATTCTACGAACAATCATTTGGCAAGAGAGGATGCTATTTATTAAATACTTTTAAACATTTTTAAAGTGTTATTCCACACTTAGGAAAATTGAAAAAGACATTTAAAGAAAACGTATAAAAATTTGAACGCAGCGGGATTCGAACCCGCGCCTCCTGAATACCGTTCAGGCGCTCTCACCACTGAGCCATGCGTTCTACTAGCCGCTGCGTCGAAATTCTTATACGCTTTATTACAACTTATTTATGTTGTTAGCATGATTGTTCGTAGAATAATCTTTGGGTAGCAGAAATTTGTAAAAATCTCTCTACAGAGATGCTGATGATGAGATGATGGTTAGGTTTATATTTAAATACTTACAAAGCTTGACAGGTCTAACAGCTAACTAATTGGCTTTCAAAAGCTTACACATTTTAAGCTTACCGTAAGTAATCTTCTTTAACAAAATTTGTTCATTTTCGCTAAAGCTACCACAAAATCTTATAATAGGATTTCCACTTAAAATTTCATGATGTATGTTGAAGTAGGTATATACTATACCTATTAGTATTCACATACAACTTCGTTTGTGTGATTCTTATTTAGCTTTTCCACTCGTAATTTCGGGAAACACTTCTTTGGTGCTTCCCAATACCACATAAGAAACATAAATCTTAGTCGTAAAAAACTGTCTATCTAGTTAGTTACCAACGTAAGGTTTTTATACATATAGCTGGACTAATTGTCACTCACAACTTCGTATGTTTAACCCTTATCAAAGTTCCTGTAGGAAATTAGGGAATCCTAGCCGATTTTCCTTTCTTCTTTTAAATTCTCGTAGGAAATTCGGGAATCCTCCTTGTAGGAACCTAATAAATACCTAATTTTAGCTTTTTACACCCATTTCAGTTTCAACTATGTATTATTTGTCAGTCAGTCAGGAGTCAAGAATTTTATATACATACATACATACAAATATATGGATAGTCGACGTAACACGAGTAACAGTTCACCGCAAAGGGAGCGATATTAATTCCTACGTGAAATATTATTCTGAGTATAGCGTTGCGTAAAGCGATACTTGCGCATGCATTTGATTTATTTATATGCACTAATACTAATAATGAAATGAGATAAGCTGAAATATGTTTGTAAGTCTCTAAATATAATAAATGGGTGTTGATATTGAATTAGTTTAGTGTTTGGGTCAAAATAGTTGTAGCAAGTGGTTTATTTGTTGATAAATGTCGTAGGTTTATTTGGTGATAGAATTACAGTTGATTGTCTATAATAGTTCGGAATAAGATAGCAAAAAAAATGATTTAATGAGTGTTCGACTTAAAAAGAATATTCATACACTTATATCTATATGAATTAATTAATAAAATGTCGGCACAATTATTTTTTTTTTAAATAAACAACATTTTATAAAGTTATCTTTACGAAAATCTTTTTATTTTAGATTAGAAGCCAGAACATTTCTTTTGGATTTTATTGTTATAGTTCGGTAAATTTCACGTCTTGTACAAGAACTACGAGTTACTGAGTCTGGTTTTTGCATTTCGATTTAAGCAGTATAAAAGTCAATACCTCGCACAAAAATAACATTTTGTTTGAGTTACAAATTCTAAATAATTCGAGTATGTACACGTCGAAACGAATGTAGGGGAGCGCTAGAATACGAAAATCCCACAGGACCGAGAACAAACGAGATTATACATTTTTAGGTCAAAATTACAGAAGAAAGGACTTCTAAATCTGTCTATTATATATAAAAGAGTTAACTTTTTTTTATACATAGCTTCACGCTGTATCCCGCATACAGCAGGGTAGGCAGAGGGAACCTAGTGTTACGACACTCCGTTCCTCATTAATAATCGTTAATAATCTACTATTACTTTACAATTATTTTAAATCTTTTTTCTTGCCTTCACGCTTATTCCGCATAACAGGACAGTCAGAGACAACCTAGTGTCAGGACACTTCGATCTCTTCTTTTCGCTTGAATTGAAGTTATTACGTATTAAGTGACTGGGTTACACGCCGCGTTTGGTCTTATTCACTAGAGCTGAGAAATTAAGATCATTCCAGAAATTGGAAATCAAAGCTACAAACAATTGTGAATACAGTCAAAGGCTTTCCCAATGGCCCATCATTACCCCAAAATTCCCCTATTAAAGTATATAAAAACGTAACAACGATATTTTTGATAATATGTACTGATTTTAAAGGTATAATGTATTAGAAATATGAATAACAAAACAAACCCGCAAAGCGCCTGCCAAAATTCTTCATTGCAATTAATGACTTCATCTTTTTATTTATATATGTATATAGAAATAGCTTTCTCTAAATAATTATACAGATTCATATTTATTAGTATGTAAGTAATCTAATACCAAAGAGAGGCCGTTTGTGTGGTAACAAGAACTTTTATTTTGTACATTTTAATAAGATCTTTTGTTTTTCATTATATATAGATGTTATGATTCAATTTGGTTAAAATAGTTTTACTGCAAAACGTATGGTAATAAAAAAAGTATTAGAATCCGATCCTATAGATTTCATTTTTAGTACTTAACAAAGATTCAAAGTACTTTTTAAGATTAAACATCTCAAGGTTGTATAATTCTAATTCTTCCAATACGCAATATGCAGCTACACAAACGATAACTTATTTTTTTACATAAATATTGGTTTACTAAACCCGTTATTTTAATATTTTTTTTAGTATAAAACCAAATGACCTTCTGTGAATATCAAAGTTATGAATCTCTTATTTATATAGAAATTCAATTTACTATTTTTCTTACGTTACTCGGTTTCAACTTTTTCAATACATATATTTTATAAGGACATTACATAGGGAGTTGTAGAATTTAACACGACACGTTTTGTTATGTATGATCGTTTATGATCGTAAAACCTATATACAATATAAATGTTTTTAAAGAAGTGATAGACATCGATTCATCTCAATTGCTACGACAATGTCAGTATAAGCCCTAAAAAGTTTCGTTATTAGGTATCCTATGGTTATTTGAAAAGAAAAATTATATATTATACGTCCTTTCACGCTTAACGTGAATTTCTGTAGGGCTTTTCATGTACCATGTAACAATGACCTATAAAACTGCAATATTTTTGAGTTGATACAACATAAGTACCTTACTAAAAGCGATTTATCTTCTTCCATCCTCCTTGAAGACCGGTAATGCACCTATTTCTCCTATGGTGATACACGGGGCCGTGGGCGGCGGTGCTCACTTACCATCAGGTGACCCCTATACTCATTTTTGTCTTGTCTTCACTATAAATCAAGTAGTACATTAAACTGATTCAATTCTAAAACTGTAAACACATTAGTAATAAGATGTACATAAATTGACAACACAAATAGGTACAGGAAGTACGAATGGACGAGATGATGTCACGAAGCGAGGCAGGTTTTAGTGCAACTCTGTTGTTTGTTACATAATAAATAACTAATAGTTTTTGATATTTAACTTGGTGGTGACGCTTCATGGTCATTTTAAAGAAGCATGTTGCTTTTGCAATAGCAATTGCGATTTTGATACATTCTCTATGTAAAAAAAAATAACTTTTGATGCTCCGTTCTCTTCGACTACCCCGCTAGGGATAACGCGTGACTCTCTTTCCGATTTCCCAAAATTATGCGGACGTATTATGATTTATACGAAGAAGTACAGAATTACAGTATTAACAATAGTTTAAACTAATAAAATAAATATTACGCTTATTACTACTATCAGCGTTTGACAAACACGTTTTTAAAGCACCGCGTATTTTACTCTTCAACGGCGCATCTAGTTCATCTAGTCTCGAAGACATCTACATATTTCATTCATAATATTGATCTCACAGTATGAACTTCCTAAAATACTTATGACATACTTACAGTAACATTTGAAGACTAAAATTTTATAAATATACTTACTATGTTTATACACTACCTATGTTTATATACTACCTATGATTATACTGGTTGAAAAAGTAATCATTCTCTGAGGGGGCCAAAAGAAAAATATTTATGATAGCTGCAGTTTTAAATATTAAACAAGATATTCGATATTGCAGTTTAAAGTACTCGATATAAGTGAGCAAGAACTGAACACTTTCGAAATGATTTCTTACAAGAAATTCTAAATTCCGTTACTAGACGGTCACGTTTAGAAGAAATTATACGCTATTTCGCTTTTTCTATCTAAATTTTGTTTTTATCGTCGTCTGACGATGTTTACGTCATATATTGGAAGTAGACGATTATACAAATGATGCCAAGTTTATGTTTACACTGACTACGTAATGTGCTTACTAACAAGATATTATTATATCATGATAACGTTAAGACTAGACTTGGCGATCTTTTAACCTAATTAAGATAATATTCTAGAATATAATTAATTAGTATTCTAGAGTAATGACTAGTTGTTTTGTTTTGTAATAGCGCAGGCACAAAGTGTGGTTGTGGGTTCGATTCCTACTCGAGGAGTGGAAATATTTATTATTTCCATTTTCTACGCTCTGGTGTCGAGACAAAGTGCGGCGTTAAGTTCCACCACTTAATACGCAATGTCTCCGGAATTCGACGGAATTTGGGGAGCGGAGTATCTTAACACTATGTGCCCTCTGCCTACTCTGCTGTGTGCAATATACAGCGTGAAGCTAAAAAAGAAGAATAATGTACCTGTTTCCCTACAAAATACGGTTTCTATTCTAGCAATTTAAAAGAGTGATAGTTAAGATGAAATATTTAAACAACGATGTCCCAAATGTTTGTTTTTCTAAATACTCACAGTCATCCGACTTCCTACCCGCTTAAAATAGCTGTAACAGTTTTTGAAAGCGTAAACAAAAGATAGACGCCATGCGTTAAGTTGTCGTTTCTATATTTTATATTTAATTTTCTATTTATAATTATTATATAAAAGTAACTTTACCCTTCTTTCCGCATAGCAAGATAGTAAATCTAGTGTCATGACACTTCGTTTTTCGCTTTCCGCCCGAATATTTACTTTTAACATTTGTAAAGTGTTATTCCATACTTAGGAAAAAAGACATTTAGTAACGTATGGCTTAGCGGTCAGAACGCCTGGAAAATTTATAGGAGGTACGAGTTCGAATCTCACTGCGTTCAATTTGTTTTACGTTTTCTAAATATCTTTTTCGAATTAACACTTAACTCTTGTATATTAGTTGTAAACATCATTGCAGCGGAGTTGTGTGCTACACGCATAGTTTTGGGTACAAATTGAACCAGACATTTTATATTTAGTTAATAATAAATATTTCATAGATCTTCAGTTGATTAATTTAAAAAGTAAAGCAAAATCTCATGTCATTCAATTGAACTGAAAGTTTATGTTATGAAAATATTTTATTGTCATCCATTCGGATATGTGTACAAATGACGTGTGCAAGTTTTCATACAAAAAATGTCAAAACACCGTTGTTATATTTTTTACATTAATAATAATTAAGTAATTAGATAAAAAATATTGCAAATATATATGAAATTTATAAAAGCGTGTTATAAATAGTATTAGTTATATAAATAATATATTTATTGAGTAATTAACTATTAATTATTAGTACTCATTCTATGCGTTATGTGTGTACTGACAAATTATAACTTCCGCCGATATAATTCCGACAAGTCTACTGTAGATTCCGTGAATGAAGTTCGCGGTAGTAGTATAAGTTTTATTTAGGCTTATGTGAATCATTATCATTATATCTATATATTAATATATTAAAATTAACTACATGAAATATATTCAAAAACTTGAACGTAATAATTTTATAACTGATTGTACATATATGATGACAGTTCGAACCTTACTAAAGTTAGTAATTTAATTATTTTATCTTTTTCGTTTTAGTTATAAAAACCGCTTCTTTGGGTTCCGCCACTTAACTAGAATACGGGATGAAAGTGGACGATGGAGTGTCTTGAGACTAGATTCTCAGTCTAACAAAAAAGTGCGGAACGAAATGTGAAGCTACCATTTTTATAATTATTATTGCTTACTTAACCTTTTTTTTCTTTATTGATTCAAATTTCATATTTTTTTTTTATTTATTTATTTATTTTTAATCTGTTTTTATTACGGGACTCTTTAAGTAATATGCAAAAATGTCAGCCCCATCGTTCCCTAAACCAAATTTTAAAAACACAAACATAACAATTAACTTACTTCTAAGAATATTATTTATACTTAAATCTATACAGCATTTTAGCCACTACAGAAGCAGGCTCAGACAATAAACTATGAAAAACACCAACATCCAATAAATTTAATATCAAATAACTAAAAATAATATGTCTAGTCGTCTTATACTTTTTAAATGTAAAATAAGTACCGGAACAAAATGCACAACTAGTGTAAACGATACGTTCCTAGACCACATCGTGTTATACAAGGGAGGTGTAACATGCGGAAAATACTTGAAACACAATACAATGACAATTCTTATGTTTCTCTATAGTAATTCACTTTTATGATTTTGTATGTAATCATATATTTTTAAGATATAATTTGAGGATTGTAATCTTTTAAAGTTGAATTTAATTTGTTATTTTTAATTTAGTTATACATTACCTGTTTATGCTTTACGATCTCTTCCACCTAAAGGGGGTAGTCAGAGAGAAACTAGTTTAACACAGCGGGGAAATGAAAATTATTTTAAAAAAAATATTTCTCATAAATAGAGATAGAACCGCTAACTAACTACAGCTACATGTCACAATCAGAAGCACTCCTACTTCACCACCAATTGGCTTTAATTTTTTTTTATAGTTTCACGCTGTATCCCGCACATAGCAGGGTAGGCAGAGGCAACCTAGTATTAAAATACTCCGTCCACTACTTTCCGCCGAATTCGGAGGAATTGCGTGTTAAGTGGCGGAACTTAACGCCGCACTCCTCGAGTGGGAATCGAACCCACAAACAATCGTTTACAGTCACACGCTTGTGCCACTGGGCCACGACTGGCCACAATCTGGCTTTCATATCACGCTGTATCCCGCACACAGCAGGGTAGGCAGAGGGAACCTAGTGTTAAGACACTCCGTCCCCCACTTTCCGCCGAATTCGGAGGCTTGCGTGTTAAATGGCGGAACTTAACGCCGTGATATACCTCGACACCAGAGCGAAGAAAATGGAAATATAATTTCCACTCCTCGAGTGGGAATCGAACCCACAACCAGTCGTTTACAGTGACACTCTTGTGCCACTGGGCCACGACTGGCCTCTGACTTGTTCATTATAT
Organism: Dryas iulia moderata; assembly: GCA_019049465.1. Classification (NCBI taxonomy): domain Eukaryota; kingdom Metazoa; phylum Arthropoda; class Insecta; order Lepidoptera; family Nymphalidae; genus Dryas; species Dryas iulia. Next base: position 128,901 of record CM032440.1, read on the forward strand.
TTCTTTCTTATCATTTTAGTAGGCTTTCATATCATTTTAGTATTATAAAAAAGTTTATTAACAAAACCATTTACATAAAAGCCATTTTTATTAAGCTGTTAAATTTTATTAATAGATTTTAGTAATATTATTTCTTATATAATTCTACGACGTGTTTTCATATTAGAATCTATACGGTTATTAAAACTGTTACTCGTGTATAGCGTGAATGTCGTGACTGTTAATAACTTTCAATTTCATTACAGATAAATTTCGTATTACGTTTGATTCTTTCCAATAACGTACGAAAAATGATTAAATAATACACTTTTTCTCGCAAAACAAGTTAGTTAGAGAAAATTTAGTGTTAAGACTCTCCGTTTTCCGCTTTCCGCCCTTTATAGAGACATGGCGAGACACTGCTTTTTGAATGGAGGAACTTAACGCGTTTAAGCCTTTGCGGTACCAGAACAGGGTTCTAATTTATTTAAAGTCCCCCAAGGTGGGGTTCAAACTTGCAACTATTTCTCTACAGTCAAATCTTTTCTACTTTAATATAGTTTTGACAATAACAACTGAATAGATTCATCCAACTTAGATTAAGAAATCTGTGATTTTAATGATATTTTGATATGTTTTTATTACTTCAAAAATAAGTAACTACAAGTATTATACTACTTTTAAATATACTGAATATTTCAATTTAATTTTAAATGTTTTAAATTGAGTAATATCTTTATATAAGATCGATTTCATATATGTACATAAATACATATTGGAAAAAGAAAAAAAGGCAGCTTCAAGCTTTCTCCCATATAGCCTGGTAAATAAATCTAGTGTCAATACACTCCATTCTCTTCTCTTCTTTACATCAATATTGAGACACTTCAGAATTCACAACATCTCGTTGTCTTGCTAAAGGAAATAAATAAACATGACGTAGTTGTTTTCAGAGTGGAAATTGAACCCATAGCCCGCGTGTTAATAACCAAACGCAACATTTCAATGGTCTCTATAGTTAATAATAATATAAATAATACTTTATTTCAACCATATTCCAGCTAGAAGATCTAGATGTGGGAAACGATGTGTCCGAACGTATAACCGAGCACGTGCCGTTCAAGGCCATCAACATTGATCTATCGCAGCCGGCCCACAACATACACAGTACGTTCAACAGGTTAGTGCAAGCTAGTTCTTACTGTTTGGCTGGTGTTTTTTCTTACTTATTGTATTTTCCCATAAAGTCAGAGGGGAACGTAGTGTACAGACACTCCGTTTCCTCCACTTTCTGCCATAAATTAAGACATTGCGTGTTATTTGGCGGAATTCAAAGCAACTTTTAAAATAAAATATGTTGTCACAGGTGGACAGCGTCTTGACTGTAAACACTATTGGTTGTGGGTTAAGTTCTGAATTAGGGGAATGATTATATGTAAATTATTTTCAGAGATATATTGCAACTTGTAGACAGCGCGATGTTAAGTTCCTATTCTCAAAAAAATATATACTGTATTTATTTAGAAAGTGCAGAACGAAGTGACTTGAAACTAAGTTCTCTTTGACTACCTAGCTATGCGGGAAAAGTCTGTTTCATTTGATAATAGAAAAATAAAAATAATCTTTCATAATAAAAGCCTACTTCAATGTTTATAATACGTTACTTTAACTTATTACAATTGCGCTAAGAAGGTGTCGTGTAACTAACATTACTTTAGAGTTACCTTTCTTGAATATATTACACTATCTCAAGTATCCTACAAGTATTGTATTCATACTGGTTTTTGTTGTTCTATGTCTGTTTGAATATACGTATGGAAGTATATGTGAAAACATTTTGCTTAAGAAAACAATAACGTTTAAACTTGTACTAAAATTATATTATTATTTTAAATTAAAAAAATCATTCCACCGGTTTCTCTAGAGTTAATCCTAAGGCTCTGTAAAGGTCTCAGATCTGAGTAGAAACAGCTAGATTTACATAGCGTAAAGTTAATTTTTAAATAGGTGCAAGTGATTTATTCTGACACATTCTTCACTCTCCGTCCTAATTCGAGACGTTACGTTTGGGAGTGGCGGAACTCAACACTGCGTTTTGACTTGTTCAGCAAATCGGATAAATAAAAAGAATTCAATTATCATCATTCCGTCGAGTAGAATTGAAATTAAATTAAATAGCTTCACGCTATATCCCGCACACAGCAGGGAAGGCAGAGGGAACCTAGTGTTAAGACACTCCGTTCCCCACTTTCCGCCGAATTCGGAGGCATTGCGTGTTAAGTGGCGGAACTTAACGCCGCGCTTTACCTCGACACCAGAGCGAAAAAAATGGAAATATTAAATATTTCCACTCCTCGAGTGGGAATCGAACCCACAACCAGTCGTTTACAGTCACACGCTTGTGCCACTGGGCCACGACTGACCACTAAAACGAGTCGAGTAGATGGTCGAGTAGAAAACGAACCCATACCCTCAGACACTTTCCCTCTGCGAAGCTACAATGGCCTAACCTCTTAATTACTTTATATAAGAAAATGTATTTAAAATAATCAATCTTCATTCAATTCGTCGAAATTCCTTTGTTAAAACCAACTAATTTAATAGATAGTTAACAAATAAAACGAAAACAATAAAGCCAGACTTTCAGTCAATTATTCAAGATGACTTAGCATCGGTCTGGCAAAAACCCGTGAAAGCTATTTGCTACGAACATAATTGGAATGGTTTTCCATTACTCACTAGTATGCTATATCGCTTCTATAGTCATTATATGTATGTCTTTTTATAATGCAAGAAATAAATTGAAAAAAAAAAAATTGGTCGTGATGGAGCGGTGTGGTACAGAGTTTAAACGCAATAGGTTGTGTATTCAATTCCTACTCAACGCGAAATGTCTCGATTTTGGATGGAATGTGGGATCTTGACATTAGTTTCTCTCTGACTACACTGGTAAGCGTGAAGCTGAAAAGAAATACTTTTGCATTGCTCTGCTCTGACAAAACGAAAGGCGCGGCGTTGAGTTCCACAACTTAACACTTGAGTATTAATTTCAGAGACAAATTCAACAACAGAGTGTCTTGACGCTAGTTTCTCTCTGCCTTCCCTGAAGTGTGGGAAAAAGTGTAAAGCCTAAAGAGAGCGTTATACATACGTTCTCTTTAGGTACGCTTTTTTTTAGGGTTTACCTACACTTTGATGATTTATGATTAACGGCGTGTCTTAACACTAGGTTCCCTCTGCCTACCCAGCTGTGTGCGGGATACACCGTGAAGCTAAAAAAAACGTACATTTTAATAGTAAAAAAATATTTTCATATATTATAGCGTAGTATTTTAGTGGATGCCGTGCTTTTTTAACTTGTCAATACTCGTTTATTAATAAAAAGTAACAGTTATTGTACTATTTTAACTTTCATCTGACTTTGGGAAGTATTATTCTTTGAACATTTCTAATGTTACGACATAATAATTTAATTATATTTTTATTTTGCTGTTATTTAATAAATTACATTTATAGGTATTACGTGATTTTACGAAATTTTCGTTACATATTTTCTGACATTTTGTAATTTAGGTATATTTTCTTGTATTATAGTGACAATAGATAGTTGAATCACTCTTGTAGTACAATACAAATTTTAGTTTTATATTATCTATATTATATAATAAAATGTAAAATCTTGTTGAGTAATTTTTCCTTTATGTAATTCATAGCTGACAATCTCTTTGAAATACTTTAATATAATCGAAACTATATACGGTTGTATTATATTTTAAAAAATCTGAGAAATAAGTATTTACATAAAAATAAAAATTAAAAGAAGCTTTTTTAATATAAGTACTTTTTAATTATAAATATTATATGTTTTTTAATTATAAATATTGTTTTTAGGGGCATGATGAACATGATGCACGAAAGCGGAAGTCTTAACATGTATCAAAGTGGGGAATCCCTGATGAGAATGTCGCCGCCTAGTCTTGTTTCCTCTCTCGTAATGGAGAGCTCGGGAAACTTTAACCCTGAGTCATTGGAAAGTAGGAAATCTATATCGCAGAAAGATTCAGGTAAGATTATAGCTATATAGATTATGTAAAAACTTCGTAAAAAATTTACACGCAGCCAGATTTTTTGAACCCGCGCTTGTTACAAACCGCCCAAGAGCTCTGGCCGCTAAGCGAAGCATCTAAGTTCAAAGATTTATATGTTTGTCCTTAGTGTGTGAATAACTCTTTAAAAATGCTTAAAATTTGTAAATAAAGTATCGTATCTGAATTTTATTTTTCTTTGAGTTTTTTACGCTACATACTTTCGGATCTGTAGCTTGGAATTTCTTTATTTTTTAGGTTAGTTAATTATGTTCTTCATTGCATGAATTCTGAGGTGTACTCAGCAAAGATTATTTGGGATTGATGTTAGATTAGAAAGATAAAAGGCTACCAATGTCGTCTTCTTCTTTTATTTGCCTGCAGTCTTTTTTATCTGTATAAGATAATGGCATTTTAAAATGCTCTATGTTGTCTCTATACCACGGAAACCCCGTAAAACTAAAATATATGATTGAGTACCTTTTAAATAATTCCGCGTGTATACTTAAATAAATTGCCCTATAAGCCAATTGTCGCTTTTCCAAGTTATACTATACAATTTAAAAGGGTTTTCCTCTTTTTTATATAATTATATATATTGTTCTTGATAAATTGGAAAATTTTAACCTTAATATTTTTTTTTTCAGGTCTACCAATATCAGGTCGCGACAGCATAGATCCCATGATGACGAGCATGACGCTCAGTATCTTGGACGAGAAAGATATGAGCACCAGTTTTCTCTCACAGACCACTTATCCAGACAATGACAGCCTAATGGACTCGCTACCACCGAGCTTAGTCAGTTCAGTGAACTCGTCATACGTTATGTCAAACACATCTAAAGCCAAAACGGAGAATACAGACACTAACATATTCAGTTCAGCCACGTTCACTCATCTGGAACAGTCGGAGAAACTTCTATCCGCCAGACCGAGATGCGCTCTATTCAATAGCTTCACAAAACGAGATTCGATAAAAAGCACGGAAAGTTATACGAAGTCTCGTGAAGAAGCGTCTCAAATAGATGCAGTTAAAGTTTTAAACGAGAATTGTGACAACACTCCAAGTATACCACAAATGCCCAAGCCTCAAGCAAAGCCTAAAACTAATGGGGAAATGAGTGAAACCATTACATTGCATTTCGCCAATAATAAGTTCAGGAGAGACAATGACGCTGAAAAAGAGAATCTAAACGCAACGTTTCAATGTGATAACACGTTTTACAAAGAAATGGGTATACAGAAAGCGGATTCAGCGAAGAATAGCTTAAACGTAACGCTAGATAAGCAAGAGTTGAATGAAATCATACAAGCTCGTCAGAAATTATCGTTAGCAAGAAAAGCATTGCCAACCGAACCCGAGAAACCTCGAGATTTATCACCAATTAAGACAATACAGCTTCCAAATCAAACGATAACTGTACCACGGCAAAGTATGGAAAATGCATCGGAATTATTATCAAGAAGAAGAGCTATTAATGTGTACGATAAGGAAGATACGAGAGACACCCCGAAAAGAAGTGCTACTTTCAAAAAAGTATCGCCGAAATCGAGTGCAATGGATGCAACGGTTGTCTACGTGAAGAATGATGATAATAATATAATCGATATTAATTCGGCTACGCTTAGTCTAATCGATTCTGGTGATCGGACTTTGCAGCAAGAGGTTAGTAAGATGTTTTGTATATTATTTTTATACATTTAATTTTTTTTTAACCGGATTTATATAATAGCGTATTTTTGATATTAAAAAAATAGGAAATATCTAAAATGTATGCTTCGCATAACATAAATATACGCAAGTTAAAAATTGTTTAATTTTGAAAAGATTTGCTTTTGCCGTCGCTTTTATATACAATACGTGTACTGTATACACGTATTGTCTCGAATTAGCGAGAAGGAGAAACAGGTTTAAAAACTAATAGTCTATTCATTATAAAATATAAGTTATTTTAATAACCTTTTTTACAGGAATGGGGTCTCCAAGAGCGTGCGATGGTTGGTTCCTCTGAAAGTACAGGTACAGACACAGGCACCTTCAGTTCGAGCAGCCCGCCTGAGAGTGTACCTGAGAGTGCTGTTGATCCACGTGAGTCTTTTTTTTATCTTTTCTATATATAAAACACCATGACAAAGCACGGGCGAAAAGTGAAGAATGGGCGCAACCAGACCTTCAATATCGACTTGCTGCGCTAGCGAAATCTCGGGTGCTGTTAACATATTGAGCGAAGCGATCGAATGAAAATCATTTGTTTAAGTTCAATGGGATTTTTGGTCGTAATTCCTCAAGGACATCAATTTTTTTTCCATTTTTTTAATACCGTCTCCATATTGGCATTAGTGTACGTGCAAAATATCATAAATTTCTGACTTTCTGATTTCGGATTTTCGAGCCTATTGAGTGTGAGTGCACAGAGTGTCAAAAAGTCTCCAGTAGAGCGCTCCGTCCGCTTCGCTCAAAAAATATCATATCCTATTATTACATAGCGTTATATATTTACTTAATAGTAAATATATATAGTAACTCTGACTTCCGGACTAAGAAGATACATATTTTTCCCTTGGTGTGTCTTTGTTTATTATTATTAATGTAATCATTAATACACGTTTAAGCAAGTAAATTAATAATAACATTACATTGTCATATGTTTTATTAACGCAGCAGTACTCAAAATTATTATTTTTAAACCCACAGGTACCCAAGTAGCATCAACACCGTTAATGACGTTCAAAAAGGGATCCAAAAACGAACTAATAAATTTACACAACACGATATCTCCGATCTACGACATGGTCGACGACAAATCGTACACTGTAAATAAAGTGATGGCCTCGGATATGGAAAGAACGTACGATATGAACGCAACGGTCATAAATAGCGCTACTATGGTTAAGAAGAGTTCAGCCAAAAGAGATATCTTGGCTAGAAATAGCCCGGAGAAGAAAATCACTTCGCCACTACAAATACAGAAGACGTTTAGTCGGACGTCGCCGAGTGAAACAGGTATTTTTTGTGATGCTCTCTTTGAAATATTTTTTGGGGAAAACATTCTTAGAAGTTAAACTTCTTGACGAAGAAAGGCAAGCTGGTGACGAAAGTGTTACGAAAAGTGTGATTGGGTGAGGCAAACGGTAGTTGAGAGAGATGTCAGTTAGTGAAGATAGAATAAGAGAGAGAGCGTTAAGTAAGTTATTGTATAAAAGAGAAAGGTGCGAGAACATATTTTTTTCTCTCTTTCTCTTTTAACCAGTTATGTTACGAACTTAATATTACGAAACTACGCAAGAAAAATATTTTTCTTGTACTTTGATGTAAGGACCTGACCGACAGACAGAGACGAAGATATTTTTTAAACCTACACGCTTTCAGTCAGAACCTAATGTCAAACTCTCCATTTTCATTTTCATTCTCTTTTCCAATGCGAAATATTGCGTCTTGAATGATGGAACGACGCATGTTGTGTTTTTATTACAGAAGTTTAAAATAAAAATAAACTTAATATTAAATTTAATATTAAACTTAATATTAAAACTTCTTAATGATCATTACTACTAGAGGGAATCGAACTCGCAACTATTGCATACACGATCACACTCTATTCCACGGCTCCATGTTTTGCTCGTGTGCAATCATTTTATATTTACTTATTATTTTAAACATTTATTCTTAAAATTGCTTTAACTAATTACTTAATTCTAATTTCCTTATTGTTCTTCCTTATTGCGTTTATTTCTACAAAATTGTTAATATTTTTGTTTTTTTTAAACAGCAATATATCCTGAAGAATAATAACTTTATTATAAAATTCCACACGGCCAAAGTCGCAGGCGCAGTCTACCTAAGATAAATGTATAATATAAAATAATATTAACCAATATTAATATATTAAGATTATTAAGGCCAGTTGTAGAACCGGAGCACGATGTGTGACTGCTGTTGCTTGTGAGTTCGACTCTCACTCGTAGAGTGGAAATATTTAATATTTTCATTTCTTCGCTTTGGCTAAGCGCGGCGTTAAATTCTGCCACTTAACACGTAATGCCTCCAGAATTAGGCGAAAGGTTTTTCATTCTAACTACTAAATTAAGAAACTAAAGTTCCCTCTGCAGAGCAGAACACGCTATAGCAGCGCGCGCACATAGTGTGCGGGATACAGCGTGAAACTAAAAAAATATTAATAGAAAATTAACCAATATTTCAGGACCGTACGCTGCAATGGCCCCTCCTTCAGGTGTTCCTAGGAAGACGAGCCTGCCCACCTCGAAGTTACGTCAGTACAGTTCACATAAAGAATTGAATAGGATACCTGGTTAGTAATTAATTTTTTTGATAATTTAATTGAGTGTAAGTATAGAGAGTAATTTAAAAGTATGGTGGATATGTTCCCCCTAGTAATTTAATACTTATTACAACTTATTCTTAAAATGCTAACAACATAGATAAGTGCAATTTTTCAATCAATATGTAATCATTCCCCCGAATGGGAATCAAATCCACAACCGTCACGTGTAGTTCTAATAATATTTTTATAAAATATGATACCATCGATTTATGCTACTTTCTCGTAGTTCTAATCTAGTTTCTCCTTGTTAATTGTCCATTGATAATCACTGAACGAACAACTTACAAAAGGTAAGCCAGTGGGAATCGTGGCATATGGACATTTTGTCACTGATTCACAGTCACATATATACCACATTTTGCAGTCGCAAATCGCACCCCCAGAGTTAAAGTGGTGTAACTCAAAAAAAATGCATTTTGATCTAAATTATAATACAATAATAGAATAGGAGGCATTTAATGTTCGTTTTTAGCTCAACCAAAAACAGCTAAAATTTTTGGTTAGGTCAGTTTGATTCTAAGGGTGCGAAATATGTGTGTCTGCTATGTTATTCTATGTATGTGGCGAAATGTTCATATAATTCGCGATTCATAACGGCTTAGTTTTTGTCAATTATTCGTTCAAGCGAAACGTCGAAAGCCCGCTTGTTTGTTACGGTTTCTTGGCCAATTTGCTGGCCTCATACTGTTGAAATTGGGAATTAAAATAGTTGAAGATCCAGTGTCAATCAGAAACTACTTTTTTAAGATCATCCCTAAGTGGTTTCAAATAGATGAAAATTTGTATGAAACATTATGAGGTTGCTAGTTAATAAAATTTTAACACTGGCTTACAAATATATAACAGTTCGCTACTGTTGTATAGTATGTAACATTGTCATATTCCTCTATCCCTACCTTATCTAAGACTAAAAGTAATTCCTGTCATTATCGGTCTACCTACAACTAATTATATATTTGTTTCTAATATCAGAAGTGGTTGATTTATTACTTGAAGTAATTGAAATATATTTAATTAGTCATGGCACAGAGGCACAAAGCGCGACCGTAAACGCGACTTGTTGTTATTTCGATACCCCCTCGAGAAATTTAAATATTCAATATTTAATTTTTTTCTCTCTGGTGTCGAGACAAAAGACACGGCGTTGAATTACCACGTAGTGCGTCCAGAATTTGGCAAAAGTGGGGGACAGTGTCTTAACACTAAGCTCCTTCTGCCTATTCTGCTACGTGCAGGATACAGTGTGAAGCTAAAAAGAACCCTTTAATCCCCCAGGCAACCCCCCCGCGACCGCAGCGCGCGTGCTGGCGGGTCGCACCATGGTGCGTCGCGGCGTGTACGCGTCCAACCCCGCGCTCAGCCCCACCGCGCCCGCGCCCCCGCAACCCCTCTGCGCGACCCCCAGCGTGCGGCGGGGGGAGTACGCGACCGCGGGCTGCAGGGTGAGTGTAGTCCGTACCAGTCCCCCAGGTGACCCCGCGCCCCCGCAACCCCTCTGCGCGACCCCCAGCGTGCGGCGGGGGGAGTACGCGACCGCGGGCTGCAGGGTGGGTGTAGTCCCTACCAGTCCCCCAGGTGACCCCGCGCCCCCGCAACCCCTCTGCGCGACCCCCAGCGTGCGGCGGGGGGAGTACGCGACCGCGGGCTGCAGGGTGAGTGTAGTCCGTACCAGTCCCCCAGGTGACCCCGCGCCCCCGCAACCCCTCTGCGCGACCCCCAGCGTGCGGCGGGGGGAGTACGCGACCGCGGGCTGCAGGGTGAGTGTAGTCCGTACCAGTCCCCCAGGTGACCCCGCGCCCCCGCAACCCCTCTGCGCGACCCCCACCCCCAGTGTGCGGCGGGGGGAGTACTCCGCCGCCGGCTGCAGGGTGAGTGTTGAAGATGCTACGACGATAGTTGTCTTTTTAAAAAAAGAAATCGCTCAATACGCAATGTTTCAAAGGTTGAGGACGAAGTGTTTTGAGCATAGGTTCTCTTTGACTACATTGCTATGCAGTAAAAAATTGATGCGGATATAAAATATTTTAACTTAATCAACCATGTGAAGAAAAAACGTATTCCATATAAAAATACGCTAAATAAATTGAAAATAAATAATTGCAGAGAGAAGAACCACAAAAACAAGAGAGGCCAACTCTAACCAACCCTCCTGCGTTAGTTCGACAAGGAACTGAGACTTTGCGACGGGAACGACCACAGAGCCAACTGGTGGCGCCCAGAGACGTGAGTATAGGGCAGGGGAGTGGGGAAATGGGAAGTGGGAAGTGTGAATGGGAAAGTGATATGGTTATTTGTGTTTGTGGTTTTTTTATATATTTTGAAATAAAACTATTTTTAACAACCAATTAGGTCATAGGTAGATAGACATCTAATCTACCTTTGACCATGGACTACGGTAGAGTTTTCGAATACCAAAAACCTACGCGATTAATACGGTTAAAATAGTTTTATTTCAAAATGGGGGAGTGAATAAAGTTGGAGGAAAATTATGGGGAAATGGGGAATTTTGGAGACATAGCATGGGGTAGTGGGTATAAGTAAATGTGTTTGTGGGGAAGTGTGGTATAGGTGGGTTGTATTTGTAAGTGTTTAGTAAAGAAAAATAATTCTATTTTAAATAAGAAGTTATATACCTTATTTTAACAACGTCCAAAAATTGACCATCGGTTCTCTGAAGTTAATGTCTGAGACCTGAGAAGAACCGATGCAGAAAATCATTGGGACTACTTTTTTTTTTAAATCAATAAAATACAGTAAAGTACACTTACACTTACTTATATATGAGAAAAAGTATACATATATTTTGAAGTAGTATATGTACTCCGTATACAGTATTCACATAAGTTGAGATATGCGTAGAAGGACGTGGGAAGAATAGACCAGACTAGGGAAGGATATTTCTGTATCAGGCGTTAATAGTTTGATAAGTCGAATTGTGTTTACATTTTTTTATGTCAATAAAGTTTGTTTTATGATACAACTAAATAAAAACATTTAAGCATATAATAGAATGTCACTTAAAAAATATTTAACTACGGTAAAATTAAAAAATGTATTATTAAAAATTAAACAGAGTGGGCTGTTTAATTTTTAATAATGTTTTTTAATACTAAAATGCGTTTTGGAATTATCGACACATTATTTACGACTTGTAAGGAATTGGAATATGGTTCTTGAAACTTAAAAGAATATATCATCTTTGCTTAGTTTTAACTTTACAAAAATTAAAGTCACATTTGTGACTTTTATGATAATGTTCCAAATTAACAATTAATTTTAATTTGATAATTGTTAAAATTTATTTGTTTGTTAAAACTAACAAAGGGGTTCCAACTCGTAACTTTCATACATGTCATAAAGCAAAGACATTTTATTCACAGATAAAAATAATTATTTCATTGTTTTTTTTTTATAAAAATCATTTGACATTTAATAATATGGTGATGGTGGTACTCATGTGTTTTTAATAAATGTGTTTTTATTTGTGTAACTAATTCATGGTCATATTCATTGTGTTTTTGTGTTAATACTATGTTTGTTTTTTTAATATTTTAAATATGCGACTTTCTTTTTATATATTTTTCATAAATAATTTATTAAAATAGACATTAGAACCATAATTGAAGTAAGCTATATCAGTCAGTTAGTATTGGACATACAATAATCATTTTAATGAGTAATTAGGAAGTGACAACTCTATTTTATTTACTGTACTCTACAATACAATAATTTAATGAAAAAAATATATATTTATAAAAAGTTACTAGAACCTTTTGTTTTCGCGGTTCTTACATATTTGAAATAAAAGTAAATTAATCAAACTAATCGTGTAGTTTTTAGTATTTGAAAATATATTTAGAAATCTCGACGTTTTGAATACTACCGTAGGTAAAGATGGCGCTCTTGTAGAGTATGTTGACACTAAGCTCTCTCTCTGACTATTCTGCTTTGCGGGAAAATGCTTGAAGCTAGAAAAAAAAAATACATTTTTCGCTTTACATTAGACTGTGTCTACTTGTAACTATGACAACGGACTGTATGTAAAGTATTCGAAATGTCAGGTTACCTAATATTCACATTAAATATACGCAATTAATCCGGTTAACATAGCTTCATTTTAAAATTTATTTTTATGAGTTGTCACTTCTTTTTTTAATATTGAATATATTATTACATTAATAATTAAAAACTTATATTTTTTTAAATATCATTTATATGAATATTCGTTTAAAATATCCATGCAAAAGTCGCATATTTAGAATGTTTATAACATTGTGACATCAGTTACGGCTGAGCGTGGCGTGCGGCGTGCCTCTCCCCCGCAACCAATACGCGATAGTAAGTTGTGCTTACTAGTTAACTTGCTTGCTTGTCTGTCTGTCTGTTTGTTTTTGTGTTTGAATGTATGTATGTATGTAGGCTAGAGGTTTTACGGTTTTATAGAGGATTTTTTTACTGTTATGACACTACGTTCTGTGATATTGCAGTCAGTTTTTAGTAAAAATGTTATCATTTTAATACTATTATTATTAAAGTATTATATAAAAATTCATTGTTGCGGGAATTGAGACGTCTTGGCCGACTTCGAAGAGGAGCTAGTTTGAGTTCCAAGTTATAATTTTTATATGTCTTCTACAATATATTAGAAATATTCACCCAGTTTTGCCTGTCCGTACAATTATTTATGTTTTTTCTTATGAAGCGTGAATCTAAAATAATTTAAGTTTTTAGGGTGATTTCTACATTTTTTTAATAGCTGTCTTGTTTTAAATTTATATAATAACAAATACTTATTTATAGTATTCAATAGTCATTTCATATGAAAATTTTAAATACATACATACATTCTAATACATTTTTCATTTCTCATTATTTTTTTATCAGTAAATAACTTAAACAATTTAATTTACTTCTGCTTTTTTCATATTATTAATGTTTTCGTTTTAAAATAATACTTTATATAACATGCCTTCATTGCACAACGGTTTCCTATTGCGTCTGACTGACGTCGATTTCCATTTGGTGGATTGATTAATATCTATTTATTTTTATTTATTCGCTCTGATACCTAAAATAAAGCGCTGCGTTGAGTTTTACCACTTAACACTACACTTTTTTTAGGCGGAAAGTGAAGAATGGAGTATCATGTCACTAGATTTTTTTTGACTACATTGATATGCTGGAAGAAGCGTGAAGCTGAATATTCTTATTACATGCATTTATTTATCTATTGTTTTTGAAAATGGCTTTATTTAATCTATGCATATATTATATTTATTCTATTACATTTTTATGTATATAATGTAATAAATAATATTTAACTGTTGTTGATTGTATTTCATATAGCCACCTACGACCAGGCCCTATTCTATAGCGGGATCGTCGACTTTACGAGTATCGCGACCAACTACTGTACCCTTACAAAGACCACAAGGTAAGGGAAAGAATTTGAATTTATAACATTTTTTGTTATAAGAGTAATGTAAAAGAGCGTGCAAAGTGGAGGAGTTTAAGTTGAAGACATATACTGTCTAACGTTCGGATTAATGCCTGCAAGGCGAAGAGAATTGATAATAATTTTAGTTTTCTTTTTCAGATAGATATATATATATATAACTTAATTTACAATACTATGGTATTAAAATGATGTTTTGTTATGTAAAAATCTACATACTTTGTGGTCATCGTGACGCAGTGAGACAGCGTCTGACTGTAATGTTCAATTATTTTCATTTTTCCACTTTCATAAGATAAAGCGCGGCGTTGAATTCTGAAACTTGACACACAATGTGTTTATTTTGAAGTTCAAAGTGGAAAACTACTAGTGTCTTAACACTTTGTTTTCTCTGACCAACTAATTATGTGGTAGAAAATTTTATATTTTTTTATCTACACGTACTTACAAAAATATATTTAAAAATAATTGTGGCCAGTCGTGGCCCAGTGGCACAAGCGTGTGACTGTAAACGACTGGTTGTGGGTTCGATTCCCACTCGAGGACTGGAAATTATATTTCCATTTCCTTCGCTCTGGTGTCGAGGTAAAACGCGGCGTTAAGTTCCGCCACTTAACACGCAAGACTCCCAATTCGGCGGAAAGTGGGGAACGGAGTGTCTTAACATTAGGTTCCCTCTGCCTACCCTGTTGTGTGCGGGATACACCGTGAAGCTAAAAAAAAAACAAACGTACAAAAATCTTTGAGTAATTCCCATCCACATCATGATTATTTTTATATTCGTGCTCTGAAATGAATTGTGTTTTGGCACTTAACACGTCATGTTACGAATTCTGGTGGAAAACAGCGAACGGAGTGACATAACTCTAAGCACTATTTTCCTTATGCCGTGAAAGTAATACTTTGGAAAATATTAAATTTTAAATAACATTTGGTTACACAGTACCACCACCTCAAGTAGAACAGCCACGGCCTGTCACCAGCGAGGCGAGAGTGTCTTCCTTACCGCGGCCGTCGCGGCTACCCGCCCCGAGAAGAGCTTTACGGTGAGATGACAATGTTTTGGAAAATTTATATGGAAAATGTATGTTTGGATGTAGCGGGAATCGAACCTGCGCCTTTTGGAAGCTGTCTAAGTGATTATATGTGCTTATAGTAAATGACTTGATTTTTTTTATTAATATCTGTCAAGTAGGTGCCCTAAAGAGTATAAGGGGAGTACTAAGAAAGAATTTAAGAAGTTACTCAGAAAAGAAAAGTTGGATTTTTTGTTTTATATTCCACGCAATTTCCGTTGTAGGCTGTATCGAGTATTATATTTTTTACAAAAGTAAAAAAAATGAAAGCAGTAGGCTTTGAACCCGCATCTCTTAAAATTTAAACTGTCGAATCATCTAACAGCGACTCTCAAGTCTAAATCTAACAGAGACTGTTAAAAATATTTTACAATTTATGTAATTAATGAAATAGTGTGTAAATAACACTTAAAAGTATTAAAAATATTATTATAAATTAAATATTACAATTCCAGGCCCCCATCAGTATACTCGGTAGCACCAACAGATATGGAGCAATACTGACAAAACGCCTGCTGTGCCAACATACTTGGCATATTCAACTAATTATAAATAAAACGACTGAAATCTACTAAAAATACTGACTTTTTATATATATTTAAACTGGTTTTTAACAAAAACTGAAATTTGAAATGTATAAGTGATCTGTTTTCTGTCTGTTTAACATTACTGTGTAATGATATTAACTTTATTTTCCCCCTCTTTTTCTTATTTTTTTTAATGATTCGTGTAAAATACACTGTTATAACAGTGTTGCCAGATACCATGTGAGATTTTTACGAAATTAAAAAAATATATGTTTTCTTAAACTTAATTTTTATTACTTCAATTTTTTAGTAGAATATATTGTAGAAAATAATTTACAATACTTTGTAGTTTCGCTGTATACTTATAATCTTTATGGATATGCTTCCTTTGTGACTATATACATGTTTAGATTATACCATATAAATAATATGTTTGGTCGGTTGGCAATAAGTTCCTTGTAAACATTTATTAAATTGATTATTATAATATTATATATGTATATAAGTGTAGATAATATATATAAGGGATGTTATGGATCTCCGTAAACAAAATAGTAAACTATACTGTTATACTATGATTGTGGATTCGATTCCCATTTGGATGAATATAAATTATTTTCGTTTCTCTAATCTCGTACTTGAGGTAAAGAGCGGCGTTGAGTTCCGCTACTCAATGGGTAACGTCTCTATTTCGGGAGAAAAGTGAAGTGTCTTGACACTTGGTTCTCACTAATTACCCTAAATTATGCGAGGAAAAGCTTAAAGCTATAAAATAACAGCCCGAAATGATTTTAAAAACAAAACCGATATAGGATTCTTCAAATATCCGTATACGTTTTCAAATTTGAAATGCACATCCGTAACGTCCCTAGTTTATATTGTTAGAAAGAGATGGAACATATAAAAGTGTCATTTTATTAAATTATTAGTTTAATCTCTGAATTGTTGTATCTTTTGTCTCTTTCTTACCTATACATTATGTTATTTATTATCTACACTCTATATATTTATATTGTATTAATGTGTATTGATATATCATGTTAGAAAAATATAGACATTGTAAATTAAAAGGAGATGAAGAATTTTCTTTTTATTTTATATTTTTTTAATCTTTGGCTGTATTTCACAATTGTCTAAATATATTTCAGTTACATTGTGAATAATTGTATAAATTTTTAGAGTGTTAAAACTTAAAGGCTTTCCTGTATACTTATTGTCAATACTGACTGTCATTTTGACAAATTTAGATTTTCGACATTTTATATATTGTATACCCCCTAATTAATTATTAATAAAATTCATTTAATGACATTCAAAATTTTTGTTAATAGAAAAATTTTGTACATGTCCTTTTGTATGAGGAAAGAAATTTACTTTTCCAAAGTCGAAAAGTCTCCCATTTCAACCCTCTTTATTGCTCTCTTTTTTTATAAAAATATATTTGGCGTTTCGCTCAAAATTCCAAATTAACACCCAAACCAAGTTTTGGTACAAAGACATACAAATTAAGATATTATTTCTATGTTATTTACAAATTTAGTATGTAATTATTATAATATAATACTATAAAAAAATAGTTACGAACGATTTTGATTAGTTATTTATTTGTGTATAAGATTTTCGCATTTCGTTTAGATATTGTAGAGATGTGTACATGATTTAGATGTTAATTATATAACAATTGAAAATAACCTGTAAATTTTAAGTCGAGTATTATATTTATATTATAATATTATTCATATATATATTGTGCGCACAAATAACATAATAATCACGCTAAAACCTTTTTAAATGTAAATCGGATATATTAACAAATTGTTGTATTTTATTGTAAAACTATACTTCTAAATGCTCACATATCGACAGATTATATATTAACATTACGCTTTTCAATAATAACTGTCAATACAAAAGTGGTATTCCAAATTCCTAACATTTTCTTATTCAAAATAACGTTATATATAAATTAATTTTTATAATTATTTGTATAAATGTTAAAGAAATTAATTAATAATCTTGTACAGCTACTTTTGTAATGGCAGCGTATATACTACATTATAAGAAATAATATATGCAGTTAAATGTTTAAAGTAAAGATCACTTGTTGCACACTTTGCAGATATATCGAAAAATGCCAATTTTTTTAAATTATTATTTTTTTTTAAATTTTAACCTTTTTTAAATATTAAAAAAATATTGAAAACTTTTTTATATGCATGTTTTTATATATTAATAATTAAATTTGACAGTTCTTTTTTTGTATTGGCAACATTTATTACTAATTGTTCATACAAATATAAAAACGCCTGGTGTGTTTAAATTAATTGTTTTAGTATTAAAGCTTTATGTGAATATATTTAAAGCTGAGTGTACATTGTGAATTTTATTGCATAAGTAATTATATGAACGAAAATGTCTTGACTAAATTTTAACTAAATTAAAATTTTATTATTATGTGGATTCCAAATACGTAGCGTTTTAACGATGCTCTTGTCTCTTTTTGATGAAATTGAATAGAATATTTTAGAACAGGGGTGAACAACCCTTTATAGCAACCGGTCTATTCATTAGTTGAAATTTTTTGGCGGTCTAAAATAACTATCATCTAACTTCTTAATGATATTCAAAATTAATTACTAAATGACCACAAAATTAGTATAAAATAGATTTCATGCAAATATTAACAACAGAATACAATACCAATATGTACTTCATATTATTATATCTTTTATTTGGCTGGAGTATAATAATAATAAGACGCTTTTCTGTAATATAATAATAAGACGCTTAAAGGACCACAAAAAAATGCTACGCGGACCACTGGTTGTTCACTCCTGATCTAGAACAGTTAGAAAGAGAAAAGAATATAAAATTGATTTTTTTTCTATCTTCATATAATTCGGCTTATTTAAACTACAAAGAGTGCAAATGTGATACCACGCCGTGTTTCTAGCCTTTTATTCCATCCGTTGCATTGCTTGAGACATACATACATACATACACATTATAATATACCGCCGTACGTTTGTTTGGATACGTCGTGCCTTATTTAGGTAGTTTAAGATATTTTGTTTTCATTTTCTAATAAAACTGTGTATTTACATGGATTGTGTTTTATTTGTTGTATCTTCATGATTTTACGTTGTACTTGTGTGTGTTGATGACGAGTTGGATAGAGTCTAGTGTTAAAACACTCTGTTTTCTACTTTCCGCCCGTATTCGATACGGGTTAAGTAGCGCAAATTAATCTTGAGCTTGGTCTTTGGGACCAGAGCGCATCATGCTCCCGAGTTGGATCGAACCCACAACCATCGTGTCAATCTCTTCGAAAGAGATTTCTTTTTTTAGATTTGATTAATTAAAATAATGGCCAGTCGTGGCCAGTGGCACAAGCGTGTGACTGTAAACGACTGGTTGTGGGTTCGATTCCCACTCGAGGACTGGAAATTATATTTCCATTTTCTTCGCTCTGGTGTCGAGGTAAAGCGCGGCGTTAAGTTCCGCCACTTAACACGCAAGCCTCTCAATTCGGCAGAAAGTGGGGAATGGAGTGTCTTAACATTAGGTTCCCTCTGCCTACCCTGCTGTGTGCGGGATACAGCGTGAAGCTAAAAAAAAAATTCAGGTATTCTTTGTAAACTTCACGACTAGCTAACTTGGGCGTCTCGTGAAAGGTGAGCAATCCAGTGATTTGGTGATATTGGAGATTCTTTCTACTGCTAGCTCGAGACCACTATCTTGTTAAAAACGATCCGCTAATATCTGATGACATGATGTTTTCCGGTTCAATGTCATGTAAGTCAGCCAGTTCTTCCTATTCCCACCTATCCTTCTCTCTCCTTCACTCTCAAGGCCGATAATACATCTCCAATTCATCTAATTTTATGGATGTCTATTGGTGAAGGTAACCACTTCCACAGGTGGTCCTTCCGCTCGTATGCCTGCTTTATGCAATAATAAAAAAAATATCATAGCCAGACCAATAAATTAAGCCAAGTTTAGCCTCCTGAGATTTGATCTGGGCAGTAAATTTGTCGCTAGCCCTACTTGCCTCCCTCTTGACGACGATCTTAACGGTAAAAGAGCGAGTGGCGGTCAATGCTATGTTATATACGGAATATCTATTCTATACGGAAAATTTTAAAACAGAGACAAATAGTTGTATAAGTACAATAATGAAAGATGGTGACGAAAAAAAAGCGGTTTCAGAAGTAGTAGCATCGATCATAAATTTAGTTACAAATTTCAGTATTTAAATTTCTATATAACAAACAACATATAAAATAAGTTCCCAGAGGCCTCAAAAATGATAAATTAATATCGTGAATTTTAGGCCCATTATCATCATGTAACTTTTAAACAGAGCAAGAAGAATATTGAAAGGACAAGAACGAACTACAGAAAAGCTGGATTTCGATAGTGCAAGAAAACCTTTTAGGTACATTCCTTTTGGACTGTTCACAGTATTTTATTTAGTGAAATATAAAACACTGGCTCAGCAAGATGTGCCAAAAAATTAAATACATACGCAAAAATAAAGACTGCTTATAGTAATGGCACACCACACTTGAATCAGGTGAAGATATTCCAATATCAATAGGTTTAAGACAAGGAGGTGCGCTCTCTGTAAAGCTTCTCTCTGCAGTGCAAATCTTGAATAGGGCAGGACATATGACAAACAATATGAAAATAACAATAGCAATCACATGATGTTAGAATAACGCCAACAGCAAATAAAAAATATTGATAGAAGGATAGATTACATTAATTTAAATCATATAAAACGACAACTAAGTAAAAAAACGATTAGAGGAGTGGAATAGATTGGAATTGAATTCAGACATATAGGGTATCTGAATTATGCTTTCTTTATTCGAGTTTATTTTTGTTACTCTACAAACCCGCCTACGATCTCACAGATCGAAGGCTTGAACCCTTGATAAATATATTTTTCGTACAAAACTTTATCTATAAAGTGGATATTTTTCTTTAAAGTCACAAAATTTAATAAAAAAATATGTTATTATATACAAGAAAGAACTATAAGTTTATTATAAGATATTTAAAAGAAGTACTGTTTTTCGCTTATTACAAAAGCAGGTCTAAGGTGTTTCTATCATCTAAAAACAAAAAATATGTAGTTTTAAATATTACGAAACGCTTGTTACATAATGTATACCTATGTCATACGTAAATTGTATAATTATGAGCCTTTGCTATCTCATTTAGCCTTTTCAATTCTTGCAGTTCATTAAAAGAATTACAAAAAAAAAAGTTCCCGCCCATTTATTTTTGTTTATCAATCGACGTTTACTGTATCACTCACTGAGAACATCGATATCCTGCTTCTAAGAAGTCTACGAAGTCTTCTAGGACTTCAGTTGAATTGCTAGCAATTTGTAATACCTACATAATTTAAAAGGATTTTATTCCATCGGCCATACTTTTTTTACGTAAAAATCTCTAGACTTTTCACAATTTCATACTTACTTGGGTGCTTCTGTCTACAACACCGCAAGGAAGAAGGAAGACGATACCAGGGCTTTGCCCTCTGATCGCTATTGTCAACACCGCCCACTATGGATGAGTCACTGTTGAGGTCAGTGGCCTTTCGTGGTATTTGACAAATTTATACCATGAGATGAGAATGTCGGGGGCAGGGAGAACTATTTACAGCCTGGGCAGTTCACTCAGGCGAGACCCATGATTAACTCAGAGGAGGCCTAAGTTAGGCGACCAGAGGCCTTGACAGCAGCTGAGGAATTTGATAACGATGGTAAGCCGTGTCATAGAGCAATACCCCGGTTATGCGAGTGCTTCGAAAAACTTGCGTGGAGGAACATGTTCCTGGTTAAATCTTGGATAAGTTCTGCAAGGGTCACGGTTCTGAGGTCTCAATACAAAGATGCCTTTCTCACGTACCAGGGAGCCTGTATAAAAGGGACCTAAGAGCTTTATACTTCACTTGTTTTTTTACCGCTTCATGCTGTATTTCGCACACAGCAGAGTAGGTAGAAAGAATCTAGTGTTAAGATACTCCACTACTCACATAATGCTTCATGATATTCTCTCTGTGTATAGTACAGTATTCTCTTTATGTATCTTAATATAAAACATCAATATAAGACGACAGTGAAATATAAAAATAAAATTGCTTCCAATAACCAGAACATTAAAAAAATATATAGAAAAATAGACCTATATACAAATACATCAAAACAACCAGCACCAAGCTATTAATTTACCAAAAACAGCATATTAAAGTTTATTTAGCAACAAATCCAGAAGTTAGAAACAAGTTCGAGTCAATAGTATTTTATCATTCAGTCAGTTAAACATCAGTATTCGGGTCAAAAAATACATCACCAATACGCTTAAGTTACGATATCATAAACATTTAAATAATCACATAAGTTAATATGCTCAATCATATTACATCGCGCTTAAATTTCAGTTAAAATAAAAATTGTATAGAATTCTGAAAAAAAACCCAAAGAAGTCATGAACATTATTTCTTTCCAGTCTCTAACACATCCAGCAATGTAGATCTTTTTCTATTTGTATAAAATACATTTTCTTTCACGTTTCAAAAAAATATTCTTGAAAAGAAATATCTATACTATTTACTAAGACAAATCAACGTCTACTTAATAATTACTTATGAATATTTATGCTTATATACAGTATCCAATATTAATTTAACAAATAAAACTTAAAAACAAGTCATTACAAATAGCAATAAGTAATAACAACAACTGTAAATAGAATTAAATAAGTAGTAAAGCTTACTAAAAGAAAAAGTGTTATTTAAAGAAATGTTGCCATGACAATAATATATAATATAGTAGAAGTAGGCCATTATTATCTGTTACCTTAGATAGTTGTGCGTGTGTGTGTGTGTGAAACGAAATCGCACGTTATACGCGAGTGTGCAACGTCGCGAGTGCTGTCTACTAAATAATTTTCGCTTTATACGTTTTTATTTTTATAAATTATCCATTTAGACCAAGTGATTAGTAATGTAATAACCTAAAGTGATAACAATTGTGATATTTCGACGCAATGGCCATGAAAATATACAGTGTTTTCGTATATGTGATCCCGTGCAATAGCTCACTTTGGTTGTTTGTCAATGACGTCTGCGTTTAGCGCAACGAAAAGTGGAATTGTAGTTTGATTGTGACAACTAGTGCAAACATAAGTTAATTAAATTGTGATAACCGATGCGAATTAATAAAATGGATGAGTGTTTTCTTCATTGGAACATTCCTAACACAACTGGGGCCATCGAAGTTGGCTCATGAAGAAAGGGTTAGTTTACCTGTTTTTTGTTTACGTTTGGTGTAGTACGCTATTTATTTACTAGACCTATGAGAGTGGATGCTAAATGAAACTCAATTTGCTTCTTAAACGTCGTTTATGTTTGTGTAAACTATGAATTAGAGGTTATGATTGGTCATACATTTGTTTATTGTCATATTTTTGATTTGTACTTCATAATATTATTACATACAGATATAGTGCATGTAACATTTACTATTGATAGTAAATACGGATATGATAGTAGTCTTAGATTGAGGTTGGGATGTATTCATTCTCTTTTGTTACTTTCTCTTATCCATGGAGTGAAGGGAGCGACAGTGATGGCTAGATGCCCATCGTCACGTACCAGAGCGAGATAGCGCTCTACTATGCAACATACACCTCTGTTTTCAATACATCACATATGATTACATTACTTTTCTATTATAACAAACTTTTCAATGTTATACTTTGTGTGTATCTTTTGTTACACTTTAAAAATATTTTATAAATAATTAAATAAGACAAGGTAAAATCAAAGTATTTACTATAATATTGAGTTATGAATCAAGTTGCAAAAAAAGTTTGTGAATGAAAGTAACTTCTACTAAGTGATATTATTCAGTTAAATATTACAGTATCATTAGTTTTAATATTACCATTACAATTCTAGTCATTTATTAAATTAATATACAAAAAAAAAGTTTTAATGATAATATTGATAGATATTTTTAGTTTCTTCTATGAATAAAGTGATTTTAATTTTATTAGTATATTATATTTTACCTTATTATGAAAGGAATTTAAAAGCTTTGTTTAACCCTACATATTTATTTTAAATTATTTACTTCCAAATATTTTTTCAGGTCATTCATTTTTAATATTTCTTTAATGCACATAAGTTTATAAAAAAATACTATAACTTGTATTCAAGTATAGAAATAAAAATAGAATGTGTTTGCCGTTTTCTTTTGCTTAAAATATTACAACAAGACTATATTTAGTATGTCTCACATACATATTCAAAAGTTTAAAACACATTAACATTTTTTATAGAAGAATAGAGTTTTAAGCTGTTGAAGATTATATATTACGCTGCAAATTTAAATATCACCTGCATATTATTAAAATATGAGCAAAATTACTGTCATGCTAATAGCCCACATGTTTTATGGACTTTCCCCATGTGAATTTGCAAGTTTGTGTAATATATTTTTACTGACATTTATATGTTGTATTAATCTAATAATTAAAATATAAAATTATACATATTATGAGAGAATAGAGATTGTAGTGTTGTGACACTATTTCTCTCTGATGTTTCTGCTTTGTATAAAAAGAAGCTGCCAATTTAGTAATTTTATTTTACGCATATTTACTGAAAGTAAGTCCTTTTACAAGAAAAATAACAAAATTTAGTCCTATTTGTATGTTGTTGCTTGTTCTAGTATTCATATAATCATATAAATAAATATTCAAGTTACAAGGACTTATGTTTACATAATTTATGCATGACATATACTTTTATAGTATATTATGTAATTGTTAGGTAATTAAAAGTAAAATATAATAATATTGCCACATATAAATTTGGAATGTTAAGACAACCTTTTTAAAAAACATGTTAAGTTTTTTTTGAACTTGAAAAAACATTCCCTTAAAACTATGTGAGTTTTCTGACCACTTAACTATATATCCTATCTAGCTATATTAAATATACTTTTCATTTGCTTGTTACAACTCAGTTCCGTTGTTAAAATTGCTGTAGAGAGATTTTTACAAATTTCTGCCAAGTTAGCCTTATTTCTATATGTGTAAATGACACTTTAAACATTTAAAAATAATAACAATAATCTTATAAAAACAATCTCTTATTTTTGATTATATTCAATGAAAAAAATGTTTCACTTAAATTTAATAGGTACAACATTGTCTAATGGAATTTCATAATCTACTGTAAATTATTCATTCTGTATTTACTTATGAACTACGGTAAAATTTACGCTAATAGTAATACACTTTATAATAACACAATACACAATTGCAATCCTAAAAAAAATAGATTATTGCTTATGTGAATGTCTGCATTTTTAAAGTTGAACTAAACTCTAAAGCAATTATTTTCAAATTTAATTGATTAAATAATATACTAATTTCTGTTGCTCACTCAAGCTCAAGTCTCAAGTTTTTTACACCATATTATTGTTGTTATCCTAAAAACATAGAACTTTTTTCTCAACCTATCACCATGATTTGCTATATACACTTTCAAAACTTAACTTTAAAAGTTTACATAAGAATTAAAATTAGACATAATCTACAAATTTACTGACTTAATAATTATTAGAAATATTATATTAAATGATATTCAAACTTACACAAAATCAAGAGAGCTAGTTTACATTTACAAAAAATACATATATATATTTCTAATTATGAAATGACACTTGTTTATGTCCCAGGGTGAAGATATATTTCTTTCATAATTAAGTAGAACAGAACTAATGCACTGTTATCCTAACACTCATAGTTATGTGTGAAATGTCTATTAATTGCAATATAAATTTAATGAGCGTCCCTGTTGAGCATAAAATATGCATTACCTTAGTAATGTTTATGTCACTATGTATGTCAAGCATATAATAGTGTGTGTTGTATTTCTAATAGATGAATACTGGAAGATATTGGTTTTCTAAAGTACATACAAGGATTGATACTGAATTTCGTACTTTTCCATCTGCATATTTGTTAAAAGAGGTCTAAGGTTTCTTTTGCATAATAATATAACTGTTTATATGTCTATATTTTCAATATATTGCTTTTACTGTTCTAAAGTATTGTTTTTCACTTACATATATTTAACAATTTCTTTTTTATGATGTTTTAAATTTATTTACTATATCCTGAGATATGCTGAAAAACTTACCTTGTTAATAATATATACAATTGACATGATTATACCTAGATTTATAGTAAAATATCTCATAGAGCAATTTTAAGAAAAGATTTTACAAAGTTAAGCACTTATCAAAAATATTTTAATATGCACAATAACTTCCAATAAATAATTGCAAATATTGATTTAAACACAAATGTTATCACACAATCGTTTCCGTGATAAGCTTTCACTGATACTGTCACATGCCAATATGTCAATGTAATTGTAGTTTGAAGATATTTTTTACCATTATTTCAATAAAAGAATTTTAAAAAAAGAAATAATAATATTTTTTTATATCCAAATAATAAAATGAACCGAATTCTGCCAATCATTAATTTTGATTAATATGTTCATATTTTGTTTATTTATTTATTATTTTAAACATTGTACCATATAGTACAACATTTAATTAAATTGCATCATTTTCATGTTTATCAGTTACAAACATAAACAAGAAGTTCTTGAAATGGACATATTTTTTATGTGTTAAAATGTTTTAAGAAATTTATTATTAAATTGAAATGCTAGTATGAAATTTTAAATATAAACCTTTATAAGTGCTAAAATGTGATGTATGTCCACAGCCATTGTTAGCCATTGAAGTTAACCTATTTACATACTGATAACACTGAGGTCAAATACATAATGCTTACAACTGAATAATTGCTTGAAAAATAATACACATTTTTGTACCGATTTTGCTTTGAATTTCATTTTTCATATTATTTTTTAATATATTCATAAGTTTTTCTTCATTATTTTATAGTTTTTTAAGAAATAGCTCATTTAAGCGCCATAATTAAAGAACTAAATTGAACTAAGTGGTAGATATTATCTTTATTTTTTTGTCATTGATATCTCTTTATACAGAATGAATCCTTTACAATTGTAGAGTATGTAATAAAACTGTAATATAAATTATACACTTATTTATGTAAATTACAAAATACATAACAATAACCAATAACTTAACATGTTTATATAAATAGTACTACCTCAGTCCAAGCAACATTAGTTATTAAAGAAATTGCAACATTATAGCCTTCGTATTTTTCTGTTAAAATATAATTAGTTGTTCATAAAATATAGACCTAAAGATTAATAGATTATTACACTATATAAAGATATATTGTATTCACAATTCATAATATTAGTTGATTACAAAATAAAACAAAATCCTTTAAAAGTAAAGGATTTTGTTTTCTTTTGTAATCGGCTAATATTATGAATTGTGTATGCTTACAAGTAGATGTAACAATGGCAAGCAATTAATTTTAACTGTTATGAATAATATTGAATAGTTTTAAAGTTGTCACACTGTTCTGTTTCATCAATAACTAGGAAAGCTTTCACTTCCCTGTCCCTTTCTGTCCCCTTTCTCTATTTTTTTTACTTAATTTTCAAGTAACATTGAGTGGTAGAACTCAACGCCGAGCATTTCTTATATAAATATATAAACATGTATTTTTTTTTTGTAATTAGATTAAATTATATTAGATAAAAAATAAAAACACATTCTACAATACAACTAAGTATATGCCCTAAGTAAAAATTGGATCAACGTACTTTGGTCTCACGACAAATTCCAACGACTAGCTTGCTACCAGACGATAACTTTTAATCTCTTCATTTCAACTATCAATGCAATTAATGTGCCCTAGATTAGCATGTATAAAGTAAACCTAAATAACAAGTAACTATAACTTCACCGGTTGTCGATAATGGAAGCAATTAATCGTTGCGCACGCGCCATCTCGCTTCTTTATCGGAGCTTTACGATTGGCTGGCCGGTCCCAGATTGATAGCCCCCCTAAAGCAATAAACGAATTGTAAATATACTTACATGATTATCGTTATTTTAAAAATATTTTAATTTGACAAGTTTTGTTTGTTTTTATATATTTTAATATTTTTTATGCGGATATATGTATTATAGGCAAGTGAGGCGTGGCTCAGAGTCACGTCTGGCTGTATAAGTATGCTGGAGAAATGATTATATTTATATTATTTTTATTCTCTGGTCTACGCATTGTTTTGGATTGGGGTGGAAAGTGGAAAACGGAGTGTCTCGACACTGGATACTCCTTGACTACCCTGCTTTGCAGGAAAGTGTAAATTAAGAAAGAAACAGTCAAAACTATTAACATCACAAAAACGATTTTTATGGCAACTTTACGTACTTTTAACGTAATATAAATCGTAAATTTTACAGTACATACATCGCAATCTTACTTCATTTATTATTTATTTTGTTAAAATTAAAAAATATATTTCTCGCGAATGTAATTTTATGCAAGTTTTATTGCTCTCGCTCGTAACTTCATATGTCATCAGGCATAAGCTTAATTATTTTTTTATTAAACACTTGTCTGTGTTCTTCCTAGCTAGATGCAATTATTTTAAGGTACAAAAACGTATGACATATAATGAACGCCGTTATATGTTTTAGAGTAGGATGGCAAATTTTAGAGTAGGAGCGTTTTAGTTTTTTTTATTCAGTTATAATGTAAAAAGAGGCGTTATGAATTTTTAATTATGAGACATTGCATGTTAAGTGGGCTTAACGCTGCACTCGGTTTACGATGTCTTAACATGGTATTAATTTTGTCTATATAAAAATTAAATTAAAAAATAAGTTCACATAGACATATAAAACCTAGAGTAAAGACACTCCTTCCTCCGATTTGTCTCTCATTTCCATTCGATTCACGTTTTGTTACGGAACTTAACGCCCCACTCTTATCAAAGCAAAAAATAAAAATAATTTAAATATAACCCACAGCAACGGTCATACAATATTTCTCATCAGGCACTGTTCCACTGTGCAATTATGATCTCTATATATTGAAATTGAAATGGCCAATTATAAAGTACTAAAACATGAATTTCCGTTGCTATAAGGGTTTATATCTTCATTAACTTCCCGTTGTGGCGCAGTGGGACAGCTTCTGACTGTAACGCAATGGATGGGAGTTCGATTCCGACTTAGGGAAATGATTATATATTATTTTCATTTCTTCGCTCTGTGTCTGAATGTTGGTCGGAAAATAAAAGACGAAATGTCTTGACACTATGTTCTCTCTGATTATCCTGTTCGCTATACAAGAAAAAATACCTCTAACAGTGTCTTGTGGCCAGTCGTGGCCCAGTGGCACAAGCGTGTGACTGTAAACGACTGGTTGTGGGTTCGATTCCCACTCGAGAAGTCGAAATTATATTTCCATTTTCTTCGCTCTGGTCGAGGTAAAGCGCGGCGTTAAGTTCCGCCACTTAACACGTAAGCCTCCGAATTCGGCGGAAAGTGGGGAACGGAGTGTCTTAACACTAGGTTCCCTCTGCCTACCCTGCTGTGTGCGGGATACAGCGTGAAGATAAAAAAAAATACCTCTAACACAACACAGCCATTTGCAATCATTTAATGCAGTTTAAAGTTGTGATTAATTTATAACTCGGGCTCTTATAATGGGTTATGCATGACGCTACAGCCACTGGCCTTGTCCCGATGCTCCCGATTCGTGGATGACATGAATCTAGTACATAGAAGTAATTTCAAATGTACTGTACATACCCACTGCGTATTGTTATTATTACGATAAACGCACGGCTATTATTAGACTGCTAATAACATATTACACTATATCAATAAAACCTAATTGAAATATGAATTGTTTTCATAAAAGATAATAAATAATTTGTATTGAAATTTATTTTGTTTGATGATAAAATTTCTATTGCGGCGTAGTGGGCATCTATGTATAATACTTCTGTTGGATAAGTGTTTATTGTTTAACGGTTATAGATTCATATCCATATAAAAACTTTTTTTAAATATATTAGTATACTTTTAAACATTTTTAAAGTGTTACTCCACACTTAGGAAAATTGAAAAAGACATTTAAAGAAAACGTATAAAAATTTGAACGCAGCGGCAATGCATGCTCATGCATTGCTCAGTGGTGAGAGCGCCTGAACGGTATTCAGGAGGCGCGAGTTAGAATACCGCTGCGTTCAAATTTTTATACGTTTTCTTTAAATGTCTTTTTTTATTAGTATATTTGTTTATTTAGTAATGACCTCATAAACGGACATTAGTCTAGACAAGCACAAAGTCGCGGCTTGCAGCAAAGTAGGTGAGACCTATGCTTAGGAAAAAATAATCTTCACGTGTCATAGTTAAATAAAAATTAATTATTAACGAAATATTATACAAGAGTCGATTATCTTTACATATGTATAAGTTTTGTTAATTAATTAGTATTTAAAATTTTATATGCAATTAGAAATTAAGCTGTGGTTACATTTTATCGAAGATCGTGCATAATATTCATATTATACATTTAGTTTTATGTTTCAATAATTAGGAATTGAAGGTTTAACATTTACATAAAAGTATTAAGATAATTGTAATAATATTCGATTTCCACTCGGAGTAATGATTATATATTATTTCAATTTTTCCATACTAGTCCTGTAGACAAAGCGCAGCGTTCAGTTCCGCCATTCAACTAATGTCTCGATTAGACGCAAATTGGAGAACGGAATGTCTTGACACTATGTTCTCAATAGCTCTCATACTATAGGAAAATCGTGAATCCTACTTTTGCTTTTTTATTATTATTAAGATAATTCAACTTTTTTACGCTTGCTGACAATTTTATGAAGATGGCGATCGCTTATCTCAACCGTAATTACAGTATTGGAGAAGCCATTAATTTGGCCCACACCGAGATAAAGTGGAATTTAACTTACTTTTCGCTTGCTATATTAAAAGTGTAACAGTATTAAGTAAATCACATTCCAATTATCTAAGTGCGTACTAAACTGTTAAAGTTTATGGACTAAAGAGAAATGAGGGCATTACGTAAGCCCTATTACGGTAGACATCGGATGTCTTTGTTGCTCAAACGGAGCGTTGTATTGAAATCTCGCTACTGTTTATCATAATGGCTATCAATGTTTTGGCTTTAAAATTGTGATTTAAACTTCTATATACAGACTGTGGAAAAAAACTTGGTGATATAGCACTTATTTTTTTAATTGTTCATCACTACATATTATCCACTGCTTAGAGAGAGTGATAAAACACTATTTTTCTATTAAGAATAAAATTCGTCTTAGAATATGTTTATATGATAAGATTAGAATTTTGACATACTTTTTGAAAGAACTTGCCCTACTGATTTTATTTCTTTAAATTATCATTTACTATACATTTTTTCTTCAATAAATTTTAATATTAAGTTATTGATAAACTTAATTATTCAATAAGTTGTTATTGAAGAATAAGAACAAAAGCTCATTTATACTTATTTTCAGTTTATGTTTCAACAAAAGTTTACCTGTTTTACAAAATGAAAATAGACCATTCAGTTTTATTTTTATCGATTGGAAGCCGATATTGCTATCGAATTATGATAAAGGTGATATAATAATCAATATGAAACCAATATCATAACATTAAAACGTTGCAAAAACGTTCTTTATCTTATAAAAAAATATACAGTTTTATAAATAACAGTTACGAAATTTTCAAGCCGACAAAACAGTGCGATATCATCTGTTTAAAAACGTAATTGGTTGGGGATTCGATTTTAAGTAAGAGAAATTATTATATGTAAATTATTTTCATTTTTTCACTCTTGTGCTACCCACTACCACTCCATATACAATGTCTCGATTTCGGAAGGAAAGAGAATAACGAATTTTATCGATAACAAGATACTTTTAACACCCCTGCAAGAGGAAAAAAAACGTGATGTCGAAAAAATATTTATATAAATAAAAATATATGGCATTAATATCGTACAATATCCGTTCCAATACACATCGAGATATGTATGCCGATAACCCCAGTGTTGACCGTCGTAAAATGTAACGGAAGGGTCCATCGTTCAAATCTAAGGTCAATAATAATTTGAACGGACCTAACAATCGTGTAAATGCCTCAAGTGTACCTCCGAGAACACTTTGTACCGGCTTTTTTTGTTGCTCCGACATTCAAAACGTCTTGCTATTCACTGTAAACTCAACACCCGACCTTGTGGACCTTGTGTTTGATCCTGACATTTGTTTACAAGAAATATTCAAAGTGCCATTGTCGATTATTAAATTGAATTCTTGTTTTTCCACTTCTATTATTTTATATTATTATAGATAGATGTCTGTAGGTCACTTGTAATTGCAGGTGGTTTGGTTATTTTGTTAATGATTTATGTGTAGATTGGTGCAAAACGGAGAACGGAGTGTCTTGACACTAATCCTAGTTCTCTTTGACTATCCTGCTATGCAGGAAAAAGCGTAAGGTTGCTTTTTTAATTTATGTGTGATGACAAATAAGGATAAATTATTTGATAATTGTGATTTTACGAAATTTGAATATACAAAATAAACATATGACATTGGTATCTTAGGTCAAGATCAGCCGGCTGATTTCATATCATATACCTAAGTACGTTGTGTAACGCGTAACAAACATGATTTGTTGTATTTTTGTTGAACAAATAAATACTCACGGATAGATTTACTGTTCTTATATTAAAAAAAATATAGATCTATCTAGCTTCACGCTGTATCCCGCACACAGCAGTGTAGGCAGAGGGAACCTAGTGTTAAGACGCGCCGTTCCCCACTTTCCGCCGAATTTGGAGGCATTGCGTGTTAAGTAGCGGAACTTAACGCCGCGCTTTACCTCGGCACCAGAGCGAAGAAAATGGAAATATTAAATATTTCCACTCCTCTAGTGGGAATCGAACCCACAACCAGTCGTTTACAGTCACACGCTTGTGCCACTGGGCCACGACTGACACAAATGCAGATGTTAATGTATATTTCTTGATTTTTATATTTCTTTCCATTTTTACGTACTTTCCACATTTTATGTGTATCATAAGTTTTTATGATTAGTAACATAACAGTATATTGTTTTAAATAATATAACTTAATTACAAAATACATTATTTATATTTTATTATGACAAATATTGCATTTTGAACATATATTATCGTCTCTTGAATAATTTCTTTCGCTGTCAAACAACGATTTGTTGTTGTCGTATGTTTGTCGTCTGACCGCGGGTCTATTGATTCATCCGAATGGAATCCAACCAAGTGCTCATACTGTGCAGCTCGTTTAATTGAATACACCCGCTCATGTGTAATATACACTTTGAAATGAATATCATATTGTATT
Organism: Dryas iulia moderata; assembly: GCA_019049465.1. Classification (NCBI taxonomy): domain Eukaryota; kingdom Metazoa; phylum Arthropoda; class Insecta; order Lepidoptera; family Nymphalidae; genus Dryas; species Dryas iulia. The sequence continues at coordinate 161,797 of CM032440.1, forward strand.
TTATTATGCATTTTTACTTTTAAAAGTTATTTTGAGTTAATTTTTATTATTGACTTTAGGTTATTCGATAAATGTAGTCATTTATCGACAGAAAACTTAGGTTTAGATGTATTTTATTTTATATTGGAGGAATATGACCTTATATTTCTTGCTATCTCTTAGGCTAAACAACTAAATATTATTACAGAGCAATATTATTATTTGTACATAACTTCACCCTCTCAGAGAGAATCTAGACACTCCGTTCTCCCCATACCAAACTCGAGACAATCGAGTTGATGTGCCGAACTGAACGCCCCGCTTTGTCTTTTTCACCAAAGCCATAATGAAAATAATTAAATTAGGATCGTTCCTCCGACTAGTAATCGAACCCACGACCAATTATAATAACAGTCTGTCGCTGTCCCATTGTTAGACGATGGCCTCAACTCGTAAGTTTTATTTGCATATTTATTGAGTGATATATAATATACTCGTATACCTAAAGAAGACATTTTTTTAAAATTACGAACATTAAAATTACTTTTAATTTTGTTCCATGTGCTAGTAATACAAAAAAATAATTACCTTTTTATTATATATGCATAAATATAAATATTTCCTATGTAAAAAACTTGAACGTACAATCATTATGTGCAAATTAAGTGGAATTAGCTAGCACATTTAACTGCGAGACTGAGTGAATAAATATCAATATTCCTTTACAACAGATAACTTACTATCTATAGAATTGTTTAAACTTAGTATAATATAATTTTAATTATTCATTCTATAGTTATTAATACTTTTGAGTTTTAAGAAGAAATTTTATTAAAATTCCTCGTAAGCTAAAGCAGATTCTCGCTTTTTCTTGCAAAGCAGAGTACTCCCTTTTCTGCCGAAATCGAGACATTGCGTATTGTGTAATGAGGAAATGAGAGTAACTTGTATATAACCAACCTTCCGAGTGGGAATTGAACCAACAACCAATCGCATTTACACTCAGACGTTGTTCCAATGCGCTATGATGGCTTCAAAATCTCACACAAAAAATAACCTAATACAAACATCAAAACTGAGCGTGAGAATAACATTTTACAAAACTAAACAATATTAGAAAACAAGGATAATCTCAAATTAGTAATCATTCGAAACAATCCCCAAAAGAATTTTATCGAAAATGTAAATCAATAGATTGTAGATTACACGGATTGTAGGAGACGAACGATTCAGACATCGCGGGAATACCATGGCGGCATGCCAATACCCGGCTAGGAATCCACTATTTGCAATTATCCGCGAACGGACTTTTTGCATCAATTGTGTACCAATTTGGATTATGTTAAGTTTTGTGAATTTGTTTTGGGTTGTATGGTTATATGAGAATCAATGTTTTAGAATATGTTTTTTTTATGTGTTATTTTTATTTATTAAGCAACGTTGAGATTCGCCACTTGACAAGTAATGTGGCATCAAGTCGATTCCGAGCGGGAAGTGGAGAACAGAGTGTCTAGACTCTAGGTTCTGTCTGACTTTGTTATGCAGGATATAGCATTAAACTGTTTATGTTGTCTTTGGTCGTATATTGGAATTAAGGTAACTTTACTCGGTGCTTATAGATTCAAATTCGAGTAGGGTAAATATTTCGTTAGTATTATTCTTTCTACGTACGATTGATTATACGATATACAGACTTTTTGTGCTTACGATATGTTATGGATATCGTGCACGATGCAATACAAATCGGTATGACGCGACATTACAATTTTATTGTTGAAGTATTATGCTAGAACTTTAAACTCGCAAAAATAACTATATTTCATTGATTTCTGAAACATCTTAAAAGTTAAAATTCTTTATTTGTAATTAGACTCAAATTCATCGTATTATAATTGGACCAACTTTTCTTTATAACACAAAGAAGTAATGTTCTACGTGTCATTAGAGACAGAATTAATTAAACATTCTCCCACCTTTGATCTGAATAAATAACAATCATCAAACACTTATGAGAATCGAACAATTTATGTTTGTTAATGAAATAACAGTTGAAGATACAATGTATGAAGCTACAGGATTACTTAGTAGCTATTACCATAATTTGGTTTAATTCGCTTTTTATACATTCGCCTGTTGCTCCGCCCACGCACACGTCTGACCAATGACCAGTCCGAGTGACAGACAGAAGATATCACTTGCAAATATAGTATAATTGTGCGCACGATTTCGACACATATTTTTGTATTAAAATACTAGTGACAGATTCGCGGCTTCGCCTGCGTAAATTACAGGACTATAGATAACTATTTCGGAAGCCTGTTTTCTCACTTAAATAACTAACTACTCAAATTATTGGAAATTATACGGATATCAGAGTTTGCACGAAATGATTTTTGATTGCGCTTTTATCCCGGATTTCTGAAATAATTCGTATTCAGTTAGATTAAATAACACTTATACAGGTAAGTGTTATTTAATCAGACGAATTATTTCATAAGAAGTAGCAATAATAGGGATAATGCAGCTTTTTTTAACAGTAAAAACATCTTTGAAATCAGTTTGGTTGTTTCGGAGATTACCTACTTCAAAAATACAAACTCACAAACGCTTACCTCTTTATAATATTAATAATATAAATAAACAAGCAAAAAATATGCTAATGACTTTATTTTTAACTCGCATAATGTATTTTATATATTTTTGTATGAAGAAAAAAATTATAAAAAACGATAGTTGTGCAGTTAAGTCTAATGTTTTATTTTTATTGAGACTTAACACAGTTTATAAGGACACTCGTTTTAAGTGTTTTGTTGTGAGGAAACTTGATTCGAGATGGCCAATGTAGTGTGATATTTGTATTTTATTCTTTCTTTTTAGCAAAAGGTATGTGTAGTTCTTTTTAAACTGCACCACAGTAACTTGTGTACTGTCAATGAATCGTGATGTCGTGCGCTATAGGCTTAAAGCTAGGTTATTTTAAATGATTTTCTAAAAGATTTATGTTAGTATCTGTTTAAATGTTTATTTTTATAATATTTCTTATTCACACAACGAGCAAATGGAACTTATTGCGATCTGTATTTCCTAAGTCTACTTCTAGCCAAGCGTGTATCATCGTAGACAACAATAATAAAAATATTTTACATTAAAAAATATTTTGTCACCGTCTTTAGTGTCAGCTGAGCTGATATGAAATTCACGTCTTGCTACAATTATATTTGTAGTACTTTTATCTTTTATGTATGTCTGCCTTATCTATATCTAATACAATTTTAATCAAAATTCGCGCATAAACGTGATTGGTCACAGGTTTAATTCTCACTCGGGTAAATGATTATATTTAAATTATTTTCAGTTTGTTTACTATTCTATATAACTGAGCTTAGGCTCAGGCTCAGGAAGAGGCCTATTAACTCGTCCTTCTCACCTATTCTATTAACAATCTTCTTTTCCTATTAACATTTTAGAGCAATTTGACAACTGTAGAAATGTAGGATGTGGAAGTAGCAAATAATATTTCCTATAGGTATTACGCAAATGGAAAAATACACTGAGTATACTTTTTACCATACTTAATGGCACATACTGTGCCATTAAGTAGTGGTAATTCAAATACGATCCAGTCCAGAAGTATTCTTAAGTCTTATAAAGCGCATACATAAAGAATTCGTTATAAATAATAAAGACAGGATATATCATAGAGACTCTCAAATCCAGTCCATCCAGACATAACCTCTGCTTGATGAGGTGGAAATATTTAGCCGTGATCAACGGTAGAATATAAATAAAGTACGGCGTTCAGTTCCGCCGCCCAACAGTTGTTTGTTCCGGTGTACTTGTTGTGTGGTTTTCTCTTTAACGTGTCTTTAAAAAAAATACTACAATAATAACTGATGCTATTCGTCTTGTCATTACTAAAGGGCATATGTTTCTTAAGTCATATATAAGTAAGTAAGTACATACTCAAAGAATTTCTGATATTGTCTTTTGAGATAAATAATAATGACAGAATATATCATAGAGACTCTCAAATGTCATCTATTTTCGGCCATCCCCACATAACCCCTGCATGATGAGGTGGAAATATTTAAAGCCGTGATCAACAGTTGGATGTACACAGATACAGATGTTCATATCCTCACCGCACTTGTCAAAACAAATTATATATAGACGGCCAACATGGAAACGTGTTCTTAAAACGTTTAATTTATAACGTAATTACCGTTTCACTTTCGTTGTTACTTCCGCGTACATCCATTTTAATTGGTGCTATTCGTAACCATTGTATTAAGTTATTCCCACTTGGGGCAATGATTATATATTTTAATTTCCATTTTGATATCAAGACAAAGCGCGACGTTGAGTTTTGTCACTGAATAATTCTCGATTTTGGGCGGAAAGTGGATCGGAGTGTCTCGACATTAGGTCCTCTGACTATCCTGCTAGGCGGCAAAAAGCGTAAGGCTGTATTTATAATGTATAAACTATACAGGAATGATATTTGTCATATTTATAAAAAAACAATGCTATGTTAGGTATTTCAGGCGTCAAGTTTTTGGTCAAAACTGTGTTAAACTTTTTAAATCGATGGATAGGTAAAAAATAGTTATATGACGATATACCGGTGAAGCTTTTCATTAACTTGACCTAACGTGTTAAAAGCGTTACACTTCTGATTCAATTATGCCTGTACATAACGATGTTAAAAAATATGCACCGCACCAATAACAACGCGAAAATAGACTTATCATACCTTCGCACATTATCACTATCTAATACTACGAGTATTTTTCATTTTCATATTTTTCATTTAAGTAAATTTATCGTAATTTGAACGTTTCTTATCAATTAGATAGTCTGACTGGAATGCCATGCTATGGTTCGATCCCACTCGAGGGATAAATTAATACCATTTTTTTACTCAAGACCAATTGCGGCGTTGAGTGCTGCCACTTAATACGCAATGTCTTGTTTTCTAAGGGAAAATGGAGAACGGAGTTTCTCAACATTAGGTGCTATGTGGGAAAAGCTGCCTGTCAATTTGTTTAATTTTATCTCGTTTCAACTGTCATCAAGTACGTGTGATGTTTGATCTTTTAATAAACCTAAACCGTTAAATATATAACTTTTATTAGAATTTTTCAGTTTCACGTTCTTTCAAAGCAAGGTAGCCAAAGAGAATCTAGTGTAAAGATACTCTGATCGGCACTTTCCGACTGAAATCAAGACTTTGCATGTTGAATGTCGGAACTCAACTCCGCACTTTACCTTACCGAATCGAAAAAATTAAAACATTTTTTAACAAATTATTCTCCTGTGTAAGGATCGAACCCACACCAATTGCATTTACAGTCAAATGCTGTTCCACTACGCCCCGATGGCCTTTTTTTGATAATATAAGTAATTTATTTATAAAATCAAATTTACCATTTTGAGGTATATTTATAATTAACATTATCTCGTTAAAACGATTTTGCTTATGTAGAATTATTTAATCGTTGTAAGTAATTATCTTAATACATTTACCACGCGAGCACGGTGGCTGGCGTCTCGAGCGATTACATGCAGGACCCGGATGCTGTAAACACACGATAATGTGGTTATGTTAAAAAATTCAATTATAAGCGCACTTCTTGCCGCTTCATTGAAACCTGTTCTATGAAAATATTTAAACAAGAATTAATTCTGATCAAAAATACATTCTTAATATTGTCCTACTTAAGTTTATAAAAGTCCAATTTGTTTTTGGATTAAACCGATTTGGATGCAACTTTCATATGGAAATAAATTAGAACATTTAAATATTTAATAGTGTTGATGGTAATTATCTATATGTAAATTCTATTAATTTTATGTGATATAGAATATTATTGAATATTGAAAAATAAAATTTAAGAAAAAAACTAACCTAATAAGTTTAATGCTATGCAATTTGAATGCAATTGAAGGTTTCGAATCCGCGCCTGTTGGAAAACTTCCAAGCGGTAATTAAAATGTTGTAAAATCTTAAGTGTATGAATAACACTTTATATTATATTAAAATATTAAGTAAATAAATGATTTAAGCGCTTTTCATTGAAATATAGCGTTCACACCGACGACGCCCAGCTACTTATACCTATACCAACTGGCTATCAATGTTTATTACGATTATTATCCTCATTTAGAAGCTACCGATATAGCAGCAGTAAAACTACATTGTTAAATAATACTTTAATTATTGATTCAAGTGTCTAACAGTAGAATCAAAAGGGAAAGACTGTCTCATTATTAATGAGTTGTAAGATGATGAGGAAAAAGTTAAAAGTACTTGTATTCATATTCATTCTTATATAGCAAATGACTTCTAATAAAACCCTGTTATCATAAATTTCATTTATTCCTCGCCTTTTTCGCTTACAGGGGTAGGCAGAGTGATTCTTGTGCCAAGCTAGACAGAATGTTTTTGACACTTGGTGTTCGAATTTGAGACATTGTGTATTGCTTGACGGAACTCAACGCCATGCTTTATCTTAATAGAGTAGAGTTTTTTGTCAGTCTTCTCTTAAAGACTGTACTGTCTTCTGCACACTATAATACACTGTAACTGCTATATTGATATTTTTTATATATTTTCAAAGTAAAAGAATATGTACTGTTTTTATTAGCTTCCAAATTATTTTGCTGGCTTTATCTGTATACATATATCGATCTGTGCTTGTGCAAATCAATTTATTTATTTATGCATGTATTTACATAAATGTAAGTTTATCTAGTGTATGATCATTGTAGCGCAAGCTTAAACTAGTTTTGGAGGCAAATAGCAATGTATTGTTATTATTCATATACATATATTATTTGCATTTTATTTTAAATTTAACACTTTAAAAACTTGAAAAAATAACCGTAATAAACACAACGCTATTACAGTGATTATTAAATGCGAGACGTTTGGTATATATAATTTTCATATGTTAATCATTTTCATAGGTTAATAATTTCTACTTTATTTTATCATTGCATGTTGTGATTGTCTGTAATTGGAAAATTATTTAGGTTATTTTTGAAATTGATTTAATATGAACATGTTGTAATATTTCTTCCGTTGACAATCCTTAATTAATAAATAAATATTATTTATAATTCTTAAATAAGATTTTGAGACCACCGTGGCGCAGTCTTGGAGCGTATAGTTTTAAACGCGATAGTCGTGGGTTCGACTACCACTTGGAAGAACGATAATTAATTGTAGTTAAATTATTTTCAATCTCTTGCTGAGAAAATGGAGAACGGAGTGTCTTGACACTAAGTTCTCGCTGACTTTCTTGATATGAAAAAAAAAGTAAGAAGCTGCTGTAAATAATTTTTTAATTCATTTTTTACAAACTTATGGATATAATTATTGAATACATACCTATTGTAGAATCAAATTGGGGAGAATATTTGTTTATCCGGATTTTAAGAACATGTAGAAACAGTATTACACAAGGAGAATAGAACATCCGGGAAGGAAGTGGTTGTTGCGGTGCACGCAGTCCTAGTGTAACCACGGTTCATCTCGACGTTTAATATTCATTGTCGGAATTAGAAAGCCTTTTGTATAATATATTGTTATTATATGTACCATTATAGTAGTAATCTCTTTTTGGTTATCACGTTTGTTAATGTTTGCCCTAGTAATTACTCTAGTAGTAGTAATTCTCTAGTTGTCAAGTTGGTGTTTAGAATACGCGTTGCTTAGCAACGTATGTCCCTTTGTTCACAAGTCTTTATTACAAACACATTGTAGTATGTGCAATATTTATTTTATTGTGTATGTATATTACAAATAAGTTATTATGAAAGTACCTATTGGCTTTCTTTTATTCTCTCCATAAGGCAGTCCACAGGTATTTCGTAATCAGGGGTCGAATAGCTGACAGATAGGTAGATATTGTTGATATAGAACTTATTGATAACATAAACAAGCTATGAGACTAAGAGTATTATATCAAACATTATTAATCTTCTGTATATATCTCCCAATTTATTTTATTGCTGCTTCTGCCTTAAAATAGTACCCACAGTATTTAAAATATTTACACATATACGTAATAAAAACAAAAATGTCGTAAATAATTTGTGTTTGAATCGCTGTTTTTACAGATTTTTAAGTAATTAGCATTCGAGAACTCGTGTGCGGTCATGTGAACCGATATAATGTGTGTGAACACTCTTTGTCTCAGCCCCTAGTTTACAATGACGGATAATTTTAATGTGTTTTAGTGTTATCGACCGAACCTTTCAACATAATGCTAAGCTTTGCAATAATGAAGGTTTTTGCCGTAGCTTAAATTACTGGGTGCTGAATGCACTTTGTCCTCAATAGCCTGTTGGTACTTGGTATTTAATGCGTATGCCGGTTGATGGGGAATTTTTTTATTTTCTTTTTAATATAATGTAACCTAAAGGTTTAAGAGCATTGTAAAGAAAGTTTAGTAGTAATATTAAAATATTTTCCACCAAACATCACTTAAAGCAGTGTCTGACTTTTAAAGTGATGGCGGTGGTCTCAGTTCCCATTATTAATGAATGATTACTTTTTGATAAATATTTAAATTTTCATGTCTTCGCTCTGGTACCTCATTCAAAGCACAGCGCTGAGTTCCGCCACTCAACACATAAAGGCTCAGACGTAAAGAGGAGGACGAGCCTTGACACTCACTAAGTTCTCTCTGACTTGCTATGCAAAAAAGCGTGCAGCTGCGCTTTCTTATTCTCTATTTCTTTCAAAATTGTAAATTCATTTAAATTATTTTAAAAAATGATTCAAGTACTCAATTGTTTTCCATAAAAATTGTTCCATAAAACCTTGAAACTCTATAAATTAAATTTTACTTCTTACACGAATTATATTTAATATAAGTAGGTATAATTTATGAACAATTTAAAAAAGAATGGCAACAATACAATGACTGTTATAATGAGACGTAAAAATATTTTATACATGTATTTCTACTTGGCTTTATTGTTTGTAAGCAAATTTGGATAATTTAATTAAATTAACGCTTTTAAAGCAGATGTTATCTGTATTGTAATTATTAAGAACCACTATTTATTATTATATAGTCGTTTTCAGTTGATATTGTAATTTTTGTTAATTGTATTTGTTTAATTTAATAATATTTTATAACTATTGCTTATATTTTAGTTATTTTATTTTCTTCTCTCTGGTAGCTAAGACAAAGCGCGGAATTTAGCGGAACGGAACTACACTATGTCCCGATTTCGAAGAAGAACTAAGTATCCTTAAACTACCTTGCTATGCGAGAAAAATTGTGAAACTCCAAAAAATATATTATTTCTAATCTATACCTAAATCCAGTTTGATTATTAACTTTGGAATTTTTGATAGTAGAAACCTAATTCACCTGCATATAAATATGGATAAATTAACAGGTAGGGTAGGATTTGTAAAGTCCGCTAAGTAAAACACGGTACAAGATCCACTCTTGTTTTGTAAACGTTGGCTTGCAAGTTCCTCCCGTCATTGTTTCACGGATAGACGAAAATGCTGCCGAGGGGACGTATTGTTCCTACCAACATATTACTCTGCTATGCCAACAGAAAAACGTGTAAAAACAAATAACTAGCGACAATGGGCGGTTTCTAAAGTATAAATTATTAGTTTTTTTTGGTGAATTGTATGTGATTATTATGTATTTTTAGTTTGTTTAGGAATTATGATGGAAAAGATTTTATTTTTAGGAGAAAAATGTAAGAAGTGCATTTATTAATATCAATTTTATGACAAACAACGATAATTTAAATGTGGCTTTTGGGATTTCCCACACTCCTAATGGGGCAGCATAAAAATTATACCTACATTAAATATTACTACGATAGGAATTGAGTCTTTAGTAATAGTGTACCGTTACATACATGCAAGTATTTCCCGACTGCATAATAATTACAATGCTTTAAGTTCAGCTCCACAATTTTTCCTTCACACCAGAGAACTTAGTGTCAAGACTCTCTGCTCTCAGATTTATAGTCGTATTTGAGACATTGGATTTTGATTTAAGTCGCGCTTACTTTTTACTGGAGACGAGTTATTTTTTTAACTTCGCGTTCTAGTGGAGTAATCAGAGAGAATGGAGCGCCAAGCGCATCGATCCCTACATACTTCTGTCGCCTCGTCCACTGTCATTAACCCCGTCAATTTAACTTAATAGATTATAATAAAAAAAATATAGCCAGAGTGATTTGTCATTAGTTTCTCTCTATGTCATAAGACATTTGAGATGCGTAGATAATAAATTGGGTACGTTTAAATTGGATCATTAAATATACCAGTACGAGTAAGAATAATAAAAAACGTTAGTTCCCATCCCATTCCGATTAGGTTAGCGTATTAGAAACGGTGTCACTGCCTTTCTAACTAGGTCACTGTGAGATATAAGTAGTGTTTTGTTAATGCTCCACTATTTACTATATAGAGAAAGTAAATGCCGTTTAGTCTAAACTGAACGTTGATCGGATGTACTTGGTCGATCGAAGGCGAAACTTTGTATTTCTTGCTTAAAAAAAGCAAAAGCTAGTTTTAGCTGTATTTTTATTAGTTATTTCTATGTAACTAGGTAATCTACAGCATTATTTGTTTTCTTAGGAATTGAAGGTGTCCCTTGGATATGTATTTGTTTTAAGAATATATCAGTTCATTTTTTCTCCCTCATAGTACGGTAGGCATACAAAACCTAGTGTCAAGACACTCTGTTCCCCACTTTCCGGCTGTATTCGTTGAGTTGCGTAACTAATCGCTGTACTTTGGGTGCGAAAATATGAATGTCTTTTATATAGTAGTCGTTTAGTAGGATCGAACCTACAATCATCACGTTTACAGGTAGACATTCAGGTCTAATTGTGCCATCATGACCTTTAAGATAATAAATTATTTGTTCTATTTTTCTATTCTATATGAAATGTTAATTAATGTTAATTACAAATAATTATGAAGTAAGATTGTACACTTTATTTAAAGCTTTATAAACAACTAAGTTTTTCCTTCAAGTTATCCGTGAATTTCAGCGACAGCTTTCGTTTCGCACTCGATTCTTTGCTTTCTTATTTTTCTGTTTATCGCTTTGCACAATTACTTAGAAAATTAAAAATCTTAGTAAGTAAAAGAAATTAATTAACATGATTATTATTTTTGTTAATAAGATTGTAAAAATTATTATTATAAAATTATTATTAAAGTAGTATTGTAATTTTGTTGTAAAATCAATTGAAAATATTTGTTAATTTTTTAAAAGTATATTGTACTTACATAATATTGAGACCATTGCGACGTCTGACTGTATACGCGATCGTTATGAGTTTGATTTCAACTCGGTAAATTAATTGTATTTAAGTTAAATCTCCGCTCTGGCGACAACACAAAGCGCGGAGAGTTATGACACTCAAAACATAAAATGTCTGATGCGGGCGGAAAGTGGAGAGAGATATGTTCTCTCTGCCTATCCTAAGCTTTATATAACTGTCTTAAAAATCGTATTATACTGATTATAAGGTATTTTTTATGTACAAATCATCTTTGGAAACTTGATTGGTTCTTGGACTACTTTTAAGTGTCGTCAGTATAATTAAATGTAACAAATAAGTAAATAAATGAGCAGTAGAGTATTCTTTTATAATTAATTCATCACTATTGATCTAATTTGGAATCTATACTTTGTTAAACCGAAGATGTTAACTTTTAACTACCTATAAATCGTCGCTGTGTTGAAAATAAAATATTTTCATCGGCCGTCGGCATTGATTTATTGCCACGAGTCAAAATAAATCGTTTCAGGATGTCGTGAAAGTGAAGTTGAAATGTGTTTGTCACGGGTTTGTTGGAAATTGACACTTTATATATAGATTCGTTTTACGTATTTTTTTTTATTACCTGCTAACGTCACGCATAGGGGTTGTGTAAGATAAAAATAAAGCTTGTATATTTCATATTTAAAGTTAATTAATTGTATTTTTTTTTTAATAATTAATTAATTATGAACCTAATCTGAATTAATTATGAGCTAGTAGTAGAACAGAGCCTAACTGTAAATGCCATGGTGGTGGGTTTCATTTCCACTCAAGTGATTAAATATTATTTTTATTTCTCTGCTCTGGTACATAAAAAAAAGCGCAGGATATGGAGAACGGAGTGTCTTGACACTCTGCGACTACCTAGCTATGCGGGAAAAAGCGTATAATATGAAGAAGCTGTATAAAATGCAATTTTCAAATATAAGAACGGAAACGTAACTTTTATAATAACATTTTGTTCGCATATTTGTGCAGAGAAAGTGAAAGGTCGCGGTCTCGCTCTCGTCCACGATGCTATAACGCGGCTATTTCTAGTGTTCAAACCTATATCGAATACTATTTTGGTGTCAAGAACGAACGGTTAATTCTTTTCTTTTTATATAAATAACAAGGAGTCTAAGTTTAATACATTTTGTATGTACCTAAGTTTAATACAGTTGTTCTCTTTTGCATAGCAGGATGGCTAATTAGAGAGAACCTGATTCATCCATTAAATCCATCTTCGAGACATTGGTAGTTAAGTTCTGGAATTGAACACCGTGCATTGTCTTGCTTAAAGTAGAATATAAAAGCAATTTTAATATAATTATTCCTACGAGTGTAAATTGAACCCACAACCAATCACGATTACAGTTAGACTGTTCCACTGCGTCTCGATACCCTCAGTATAGTTTTAGCAGGTTTTTAAGATTTTATGCAATAATTAACATCTTCAATTGCATTGTCTCACCATTAATAATTACTTAAGAGCAGTTTAACTTTAGTATAACCTTTAATAATTATATAAATGAGTTCACGCTATAGTAATTATATAAATGACATTCATAAAAAACAAATAAATCGATCAATCGGAGGCGTTAGGGTCATCCTACACGGATTGCTCTAAATAAAACTATGATACCGTTACGTTTAAATGGCTCTTCGATAAATGATTGAAAAAATAATAAGAAAGAACAATAATATTTTGTAATATATTTGAAATGGCCGGATTTAGACTCTACTTACGGCTTAGTGGTCGGAGGGCTTGGATAGTTTGACAGTTAGACAGAACACGAGGTGCAGGTTCGAGTCTTTTTGATACGTTGTCTAAAAACATTATCATATCCCAAGGGTAACAATAACATTTTAAAAATGTTGAAATTAAAATCTATATGGAAAGGAGTTCCAATAGTAGAGGGAAGCATTTTAAAACAGTACCTTGCTTGTTGTTGGGCCGGAAGTCCCAGGTAAAGCTCTGATCTCTGTTCACAATCTATAGAAAGCTAAAAAAAATTATGTATTTGTATAGTTCTCTATTTCCTTCACCTAAACTTCTTCCCTCCATATTATAATAACAAGTTGAATATCATCAATTGGTTTTAAAATTTTAAGCTGAGACTTGCGTGAGTTTGACACTTGTTCAAAAAAATATCAAGAGAAAAAGACACCAATAAGTAGATTATCGTTTTTAATTTGTATTAGTACAGCGTTGCGTGTCACGCGCCATCTATTATTGCTAATGGTCTGGTCTGATCGGTGCACGAAACTGTTATTTAGCTATTGCATAGATTATGACGCGTTAGTCATATCTAAGTTATACCGAGGCGGTTTTAATGGGGATTATTGTAGGGTTTCCGCTTCGCTCTGTGAGATGTTTTACTTGTATGTTATGTACATTGTAATGTTTTGTTTATAATGTTGCCATTTTATTGTTATTTTATCTGTTTTTGTGGAATTATGTAATGATTAGTTTTATGGCGTTTAGATGGATTTCTTTTTATTTAATTTTTTTAATTTTTATACGTGATTATTAATTACGAGTAATTTTAATTGATATTTCTCAATACAATTGTTTCAAATTATTATTATATAATGTATTGTTATGGTACTTGTTAAGTTAACAAATTATATATTCTCTAAGAATATCTTTATTTTGTTTAATTTAATATACAAATATCGTTTTTTTGCATTGCTCATTTAATACTAAAAAAAAAAAAATTAAAATGACTGACGTCAACCTATATAGCATTAGCATGTATACTCGTAGCTTCTTTAAATAATACTCAAAGTGGTAACAACATCTTTGTGCGACGATAATATTGTATATTGCGTACATATCTATAAATGACTTTGAAGTCTTAATCTAATAGAATGCCGTATCATATGCCGGGGTGGCAACCCTAGTCCAGGGAGGCGGTCCCCTCACTACACGTGTTCGTTTGTGTTTAACCGTTATTTAGGTCAAAATGAGATGGTGGAACATTAGGACATGTGTGTTTTATGCTACGTTTGAAAAGTTAGTTTTTTTTATTTTTTCTATAATTGTTTTTTTGTGAATTTTTTTTTTAATATTTTTTGTGAAAGCTTAAGAAACTTAAGTTGTATTAACAAACTTAATTGTACAGTAATTAATATGATTATAACATTAGTATGTGAATTCTCTCAATATCTTTGAAATACAAATAATAGAATAAGACGAAACTTTGATTTACACACAAAACGCAATTACATATGAATTACTTAATCAAACATAAGATATTATAGGATAAAATTAAGACATAGAATAATAGCTATCACTTATCATAAGTTGAAATCTTCTTAAATAAACAAGCTGGAAACTAGGCCATAAATACAGATTTACATATTAACAAATTAAACTCGTACTGTGGGAACAAAGTCCAACGTAACTTGGCCTACTACCAATGTATGAGAAGAAATCTCTTTATAAAACCTTTTACTTTTATCTCGGTAAGTCTGTGGGAAGCGACCGAATAATATTTTCAAATTATTTGTACGGTTGCATTTTCTGCTGCGTTTATTTGTGTTATAACTAGCGACCGCTCGCGGCTTCGCTTGCACAAATACTCTATTTTTCATACGAACTTCCATTTCTTATTTCAAGTATTTAAATTTGGATTTTTGGAAATATGTTTGCTATGTTTTGATCCTCGATCTTTATCTATTTTTATTCTGAATTCCATCCAAATCCGACTGGTTAACTAGCTGTGAAAGCGATTCTTATTATTTTCGTATAACCTTCACATTTATAATATTAGTATGGATTTCTTTGAATTTTGCTAGTATATTTTATAACTTGGGGTAGGCTAAGTTTTATATTTTCTGGGAATATACTATGTTATAACATTCATATTTGGCACTTCTTATTATGTTTATACTTTATATAAAATAATATATTTAAATATGTAATTAATTTGTATTCGCTTTTACGAGCGCTATAAATCTTAATTATGAACTAAGTTTAAAACATTTGTTGAACTTTTTGTACCTTTTTTGTGAATATCTGTAATATTATAATTATAGAAACTCAAATTATTGGGGCGCAGTGGCACAGTGGCAAAATCATATGACTGTAAACGACTGGTTGTGGGTTCGATTCCCACTCGAGGAGTGGAAATATTTAAAATTTCCATTTTTTTCGCTCTGGTATCGAGGCAAAGCGCGGCGTTAAGTTCCGCCACTTGACACGCAATGCCTCCAGGATTCGGCGCGATATGGGGAGCCGAGTGTCTTAACACTAGGTTCCCTATTCCTACCCTGCTGTGTGCGAGATACAGCATGAAGCTAAAAAAATATATATTATTATACAAACTCATATAAGATAAGTATAATAATCGTGAATATGATTTTATACGCACGGTATTCAGTGTGGTTAGATGACAAAGCAATTGTATGGAGCACATGACTAATCGTCCAAAAATCTATAGAATGTGGCGGACATCTTTACCGTACGTTCTCAGGCGACGCATGAGTAGGGGAAAGAGAAACTAGTAAAATTTCTATACTATATCTTGGCCCGAATTGAGGGATAGTGCTTAATGAATTAGTATTTTAGTAATAATATATTTAAGAAATATTGAAATTTTAACAGGTTTTTTACGATTTTAATGTTATTTATATGCTAAAAAAAAGGAAATTATTTAGACGGAAGTTGATGATTCGACATGACAGAACTCGGAACTTGTAACTCTTGGACGGACTCCAAGAGGCGCGGCTTCAAATCCCGATGCGTGATTTTTTTATATATTTTGCAATATATTTTTCTTCTTAACATAGATTCTCCAAGTGTTTCAAAATAGCTTTGGCAGATTTTCTTACATAGATAGATACTGGTGCAACTAACAAAAGTGTATTAAAAACTTGATTGATTAAGACAAATAACTGCTTTTCCTTTAAACTTATATCTAAGACTAGCGGCCCGCTCGCGGCTTTCCCTCCGTAAACTAAACGAGTATATAACAATTTATTAACTCGTTTAAATCTCAAACTTTGCTCAAGTTTACAGTTGTTGTAACGTTTTTCTTTATGAGTATATTGCAATAAAATAAATATTAAGAGAGTTAATACAAGGATACCACGGTCAAAATAAAAAAATCACTGTTTTGGGTTTTATAATAATGATAAATACCCCAAATAATACTTTCTCTCATGTATCTTCCACGTACAGACAGCATTAGTTATATTTTTATTACATATATACCATAGATAATAGTTAACTCTACCATTAAAATTTAATGTTAACACCGTTTCAATATACATATGGCTACGTATTATGCGAATATGTTACAGTACAACGAGTCACTCGCACTTAATGTGTCAGTTTGTGTCTACTCAGCTCTTTGTTGTGATGTGTGACCTACCTTTTATGTTAATGACCGCGTGTGGTTTCACCTGCATTTTGCTAGGTCTTCTCGCTAACATGTAGTACTTATATTTTTAAGTAATAATTTTTAAATATTGTATTGTAAGCTTGACATCGTTTAATTTTTGTTTTTAAGATCATAATTCTAAATTTTTCTTACTTTATTTATATTATTTTTATAGCGTTTTTTGTATGTATTTATTGGATAGAAAATACACTAGTGACCAAAATGCTTTATCTTACTGTGTTGTATTCCACCACTCAACCAGAAATATGTCAATAATTTAAATGTGAAGAACGGAGAGTCTTGACACCAGGTATTCTCTGCCTATATAGCTAAGAAGCTGAAAGAAATACACTTTATTAATTGCAATTTTCAATTGAATAGAAACATTTGCTAACATACTTAGCGACGTAGCGACATGTCTTTGAGTACACATGTGTACAATTGTTATCCTTCAACTGTCATTCTTATAGATTTTCCACTTTATAAAGAAGTAAAGTGTTTTCTTTGTCTATTTATTATGTATTGTGTTTGTAATTATTCTGTACATTAAATATGCGGATATTGAAAAATCAAGCATTGTCTTGTTTGTTACTGCCAATAAAAGCTGGGAATTTCAGGTTTACGCTTTTTCCAGTACATAAGGATATTTAGAGATACCATAATGTTAAGACACTCCGTTCTCTATTTTTTATCCAAATACGAGGTCATGTAATTAGAAACTTGAACTAATTTAATTATTTTGGTTTCTACTGCCCTTTGGCTAATTAAGTCCGTCTACAATTTGAGTGGGGAGCGGAGAACGCCATTGATTCTCTCTATTCTACAATACGGAATAATGCGTAAAACATAATATATAATATATTTATACATACATCCACTTACATAGGCATACATACTAATACCTATACGACAGTTTGTGACAGCACTTTGACTATGTTATTAAATATTTCACGGTATTTGTTACATAGTAAATAATAATAGAGTTGTTATGATTCATATTGTGTTCTAAAATGTTGATAGTGATCTAATTCAATATAGAGCATGATGTTATATGGAAGCTTATTATAGGTACATTTATCTTTATTTGAGTAAAAAATTAAGTAAATGATACGTAACATTATATATAAAAATACTAGCGGTCCGCTCGCGACTTCGTCGCGTGAACTTTTTCGTTATATTGCAAGCCTCGGGGGCACATATTTAAAAAATAAAGTAGCCGATGTTTAAGCTTAGATTCTCTTAGATCAACTATATTTATGCCAAAATTCATTACAATTGGTCAAGCGGTTTAGATTTTTCATATAAACTTGCATCCCTTATTTTAACCCTTTAGAGATTGATTTTTGAAAAAATAAGTAGCCGATGATTAGACCCAGTCAGTTTTACTACTTTTATTCTAAATTTCATCCAAATCAGACTGGTAGATTAGCCGCGAAAGAGTGACAGACAAACATACAGCACACAGCAATTTTCGCATTTATAATATAAGTATGGATAAGTACTGACTAAGTTATTAACTGGTAAGACAAAGTTAAGTTTTGCCATTTTGTAGATAAGAACTCAAATTTAGTCAGAGGACGTATCTTATGTGTCTTATGTACACTATTTTGAAAAACATTGAAGCAAATGAACGGTACAAGAGATAGACAGAGACCTCGGTTGACCTTCGAGAGCACAGTATCTATAATACTGGAGGAAGGTCACGTTAAAAATATAAGGACCCCCCGGGGGTGATGATAGTGGACGAGGCAAAAGAAATATGTAACTAGCACGCTAGTGATAAAGCGTGAAGCTAAAAAAATACCAAAACTTACTAAAATACACATTATTAACATTAAATTAGTATACTTAACATGTTATTAGCGCTTTCCAACTAAGTATTAAAAAATACATACGTAAAATAAAAAACGAATGGAAAATTTCAGCGTAATTCAACAAATTATTAATTTTAAAATAAAGCTGTTTTTCCAAGACTCCCGAAAGTTAGTCTAAAGTCGATAAGACGACATTTTGATAAAATTTATTAGGTAATTACGTATTCGCGCGACCTTGTGGTGATTCGCGTCACGCGACCAGTTGTTTTGATAGAGCAGATAGTGTTTTATAATACGTTATCGCCAGTGTTTTTACATTTTGTGCTTTGCTTCGAACGTGATTATGTTTACTTTTAAAATTATTTACGACACAATCAATGTGTTTGGTATTAGAATTGTCTTTCGTTAATGAATGTTAATGATTTAAATATATAAAGTTAGGTGCTTTGTATATTATAAAGTGAATATTATTATTATTGGGGCCAATCATGGTGCAGTTGTGGTGGTGGTGGATTCGATTACCACTCGAGGAGTGAAATTTTTAATATTTCCGTTTTCTTCGCTTTAGTGTCGATGAATGACACGCAATGCCTCCAAAATTCAGCGGAAAGTGGGGAACGGAGTGTCTTAACACCTGGTTCCCTCTGCCTACCCTGCTGTGTGTGGGATACAGCGTGAAGCTAAAAAATATATTATTATTTAAGGTTAATTTATTTTAATTTTAATCCAAATTTATGCACTATTTTAAGTAATTTATTTAGAACTATAAAGACATTTAAGTGACAAGTACCTATCTGCTAGAAATATGACAAAAGAAAACAAGTTCACTTAACAGCTGAAAAGCACGCAACAGTTAATGTGTATATAATAATATATACTTGTATATATTTTGTTGTTCGTTTTTTCCTTATCTCCTAGTGAAATGATAAATATCACACTAGCATACTATTGCGTGTCAAAAGTCACTTGTGAGTTTTTGCGGTTTTTCTACTCTATATTGATAGACTAAATAAGTCAATCATTATATTATCATTGAGGCCGTCGTGGCACAGTGGTGTTTGAGGTGAATGCGATGGTTATGGGTTCGGTTCTAACTCGGTAGAATGATTTTTTAAAATCATTTTTAAATTATTTCGTTTCTCTGCTCTGGTTCCTAAGACAAACGCATTGTTGAGTTTCACCACTTTATGCGCTATATCTTGATTTCGTGCGGGAAGTGAGGAATAGAGTGTCTTGACACTAGGTTATCTTTGACTACCCTGTTATGCGAGACGAGGCTTGAAGCAAAAAAAATCATTACATTAATATTACAATTTATAAGCCTCTGAAAACCTTTATATGAAAATTAATTTTATTTTTTGTATAGAGAAGAAGTGATTTTTTGTTGTCTTTATACATTGGAAACATTGGAAATATATTAATAAAATAAATATTGCCCACTCTACCACATTTGTTTGTTATATCTACATTTTTGTATTAAGTGACATACATAAGTATATGTTGCTAAGGCAAATTTACGCCTTAACCGACTACTTTTAATGCAGTCTAGTTAAATAGATGAGGAAAATACTGTATTTACTACTATTTCCTCTAAGTATTTATGGATATATAATTTCACGGTCTACTTACGCCTTAACTTTAAAATAAGGATCATTTTAACAGTACTGTATATCAATATTTATATAGTTTTTTTATAGTATGAATTATGATGATATATGTTTGTCATCATTTATTTAGTAAATAGGTCATGTCTAAAACCAAATGTGGCATTTCAAACATTAGTATTTTTGAACTCTTGCAGCTTATTTTCTTAAATACTTGAACTATATTGCATTATAGATATAAATATACATATTGATTAGACATTATACAGCATGTCTGTTAATTACTTAGTGTATATGAATGTGATTGACTTTTTTCCGCCTAGGAGGGTAGTCAGAGTGAACTTAGTGTTAAGATACTCTTGACTGGTGGAAGTCAACACCGGAATTTCCAGGAATCGAATTATCACAAGTAATCACCTTTACATTTACACGCTGTGCCAATGCGCTACAATGGCCTCTTGGTATGACGTCTTATATTTTATTTTGAATTTTATAAGATATTCTTTGACGTACTATTATTTTCATAATGCATATCTAATACATCAACTTATAAAACTTGATATATCATTATTCAATTATTCAAAACGAAGTGTAGTAATTTGCAACCAATAAAGGCCAATATAATAGGTGCCGCAAGAAAATGGACTCATTTATTTCATATGACATAGCTGTTAGTAATTGTAAGTTGTGTCCGCCCCGAGCATGTAAGTTTAATTATTTCTCCAGTCGCTCCACGGTTATTTATGGGCTAGAGTTTTGTTGATGTAAACACGGCATAAACTATTAAGCCAATACCCTCTCAATACTCTTAATTGCTTTATTATCTTGATGGAATCGCCATTAATTCTGCATTAACTTTTGCCGTGATGCCGATTTATTGTGTTATTCCTATAGTCTGTATGAATGTATATATTTTTACGCGTTTTTTTAAATTTTAATTATAAGAATATATAAATGTAAGTCTAATGATTTCATAAACAACGCTGGTTGAGAAGTATATATCTTTTAAATGACTAGAATAGTTTGGGCTATGTGACAGCTTCTGATTGCATACGTGGTTGTGGGGTCAGTGCCCATTTCTCCCATTTGGTGATAACGTCACTTGAAAGCGAAAAGTAGAGAACGGAATGTTTCTCTACCTACCTTGCTATGCGGGCAAAAGCGTAAAAAAAAAACATGTATATTTCCTACATTTTTTTGTAACTAAAATAATATTTTTATTTGTATGATTTTCTTCTCAATGTAATGGAAAAATAAAATGATAAAAGACGTATCTTACTTCAGTAATGTAATTAAATCTCTGAATATGTATTTAGTGAGAACATCAATTAAATTCATACTTCCAAGAAAGTATTATAAAAGCGACTCGACTCGCGGAAGTAGGTATATTACAAAAACGCCAGACGAAAATAATACTGATTCACACATCGGTCAATGTTACTGCAATGTCAAGACTTGCACGAAATGCAGTTTCTACACTTTGTAAGATGAATATTATTTTTTTATTAATTATTTATGAATTAGAATTCTATTGTCTTTATAGTTACTTTGTACCTTGTGTGTACTTTGTATCTTCATTTTATATAACATGTTTATGATTTCTGTATTAGGTATAAAAAAGCTTCACGCTTTATCGCACTTAGGTTAGTTAAAGAAATCATAGTGTTAAGACATTACATTCTCTACTTTCTGAAACAATGTGTTTTAAGTGGCGGAACTCAACGTCGTACTTTCTCTTAGGTATCAGAAAGGAAAATTGAAAATAATATATAATATATAATATATATAATCGTTCCCCTGAGAGAACCCCACAATCACGTTTACAGATACGCACTACCACTGCACCACGACAGCCTGAATATATTAGTGTCTAGATAGGTTTTTTATTTTTATACTTATATTTAAAATGTTTTTATAGCTTCAATGTTTAGGATGTGTTTTTCCTTTTCTCTAAAATAAAATAGTAATATAAGAAAAAAAACTCTCTTAACCAACAGTAAATATTAAATTGTTGGTTATATTAAATTTGTCCTTTTTTAACTAAACTCAATCAAAATCGCTTATAATCCTAAAAAGAAGACTTCAATGGAACCTAAAACATCGGTCACGTAGCATATGGCGATGTGTGACCTTGCCTTGTGCCGTGTTAACGAACCCGCCGAACTTCCGAATCAGCCCCTGCAGCTGCCGCTTAGAACGCGAGAAAATAAATACCTACGCCTCTTTGTAAAACATTATAAAAAGTCTAGAATTTATTATAAATATAAAGCCTATTCAAGCTGGGCCATTAAGACTGAAATAGCCATATTTTATTGCCTTAGGTAGGTAGGTACCTAGTATGATAAAATAATAAAGTTATAAGCGTGGACGTAATGCCTATATGGGTGTGTGGTACACTTTTAACATATTTGTGCGTTTGGTTGCAAATGTATTGATTTTTTAATAATTTTGTAATTATTTTCATATATTTAAAGTGTTATTTACACGCTTAGGATATCAGAAATGTGTTTAGAACGTGTATAAAAATTTTGACGTTGCAGGATTCGAACCCGCGCTTCTTGAGAATCTTCAAAATGTACAGATATAAAAATAATAACAATCATAGAACGTAATAGTAAGCGAATAAGTTAAGCACATTGAAAACCTCGCCGGATGTAGAACGTATGGCTCAGCGGTCGCGCTTGGACGGTTTCCAAGGGGTGGGTTCAAATTCCGCACGTGCAATTTTTTAACGTTTTAAAAATATAGTTTTTTTATTGATGCAAATACAGAGTAAAAAAATATTAATATTTTATTCCTATCCAAATTTTATACTGTATCAATATCAAATATGTCTATCAATAGATATTTAGCCTACCAACATTTAACAAAAATTTGAAACTCTTTTTTATAAAAACATACTTGTTACTAACACAAGTATCGATTGCACTAAGCCGTCGCGTTGTACCAATTCGTTTAGTTAACTCCATATAAAATATACAAAAAGTGTGAAGCCCGAAATATTGGACACGTAACATAGTGATAGATGACCTTGCCGTGCCTCGTGTTAATGAACGGCCAAAAGTTCCGAATTAGCATCTTTACTACCAGTTAGCGAATTGTGTCTGGCTTATTATTATACATATTATCATTTTTTATCAATATTTTATAGAATTATTTTATTTTTCTATGAACCTGACCTATTTATGGGACCAGCGAGGTGTTTGTCGGAAAAAGGTATCACGTCCTACCGTAACATATTATATTTTCTGAGTAGTTATTCGTTTGTATTATTTCTAGTGAATTGAGTTGCCTTTTGAGCTGCTATATTTGTATTTTGTTATTAATTAGCGAGAAAATTTTTAAACAAAAGTAATAAATGGCGAGAGCTATTAAACTCTTTACATACCCTCTTTCTCTGTTAGGTTAAGAAATAAGGTTAGGTTCCGACATGACTTATCGCTACGTTTCCTCTGCCTTATGTAACATGGTAGTCAGTCAGAGAGAACCTAGGGTCAAGAAACTCAACGCTGCGCTTTATCTGATGTCTAGGATGGGATCTAGACTTGAGAAATATTTTTATAGCTTATCGCTGTATCCCGCACACAGCAGGGTAGGCAGAGGGAACCTAGTGTTAAGACACTCCGTTCTCCACTTTCCGCCGAATTCGGAGCTACGACAGCCTCAAATTCAAATTTTAATCTACATGCAGCCAGCTATATTTTCCACTGTTTACATCTTATAAATTTAAGCCTCAGTTTCCGGAATTAGTATAAAAGATATGAGAACTTCACCTAATTTTGCATTCGTAGAGCTCACAGTAGAATCGGATTTAAAGTTGGACAAGTTGACTTCGTTTATCATGAATTCGACGAACGCCTCTAGAGTTACATTTTTAAATTAAACCAATCCCTAATCTGACTCCCATCACAGGATTTGACGAGATTTTTTTGCGAAAAATGATTGTGAAATTTTTCTATTTGTGAAAGAATTGAATGTGATAGAAGCTATTTGATTTATTTTTTGTTGTATAAATAATGGAATTAACCTCACATTTAGCGATTTTTACATGTTTTAAAATGATTTTTTTAATCAGTCAATTAATAAACATGCAAATTTGGAAATAGTTTTGGAAACAAGTCTTTTTATAGTATTTCTTAGTTTTTTATGTTTATATTTTTTAAATTTGTATTTCTCTATAACGGTAATAACTTTTTTGAATTTGAATTAATCGCATATAATTTTGGTATTCTATTTTTGAAAACCTGACATTTCGAACACTTTGCAGTGGTCACAAGTAGACCCAACACAGTGTACCTGAAATAGTTTTATTTCAATCATTTACTAACACCGTTTCGTCTCGTACGTACTTTCATTCACGGTGGCTTCATAGAATTTCCCACGCTGCGCTAGCGATCAATCGGTGATCGCTACGTGATGGCATTCAAAGCGGTCAGCGTTGCTCACAAAAGGTATCACTTTCGAAAAGTGTGTGTCAACTTTTTGATGGTTTTTTCTTTGTGGTGTAACTAAAAGTATTGTTATTTAGCTTTCGTTGATTAATACAATTTATGATATTTTGTTTCGACTTGAATAATAGCAGTGTTTTTAATTTTGTTACTACCAATACGCGGCATAGAGTTCCATCACTCAATATGCGATATCTCGAATTTATGTAGAAAATGCAGAACGGAGTGTCTTCACATTAGATTCTCCTTGACTACTATGCGGGAAAAGCGTGAAGCTGATTTTTTAAAATTTTTTTTGCGGCTTCTTTTAATTATTTGCATAAATAGTAGTTTTTTTTTTTTTTTTTTTTTTATATAGCTTCACGCTGTATCCCTTGCGGGGTAGTCAGAGAGAGAAAGAGCTGCGATAGATATCGTCTTATAGCATTTTAGTTGGTTATATTTAAGGACGTGTGGGACAGAGTAACTAGGAACAGATAATAGTGGCTAGTCACTCTGTGGATTACTAAAATATGATAAGTAAAAATGTCAAAGAGGGTAGAAGTTACTATATAATTCTTGTAACTTTTAAAAAAATCTACATTAATCATACACTTATAAATAGTAGTTTATTTGCATAAATCGTGTTTTTAGAAAATAAATATTATCTATTTTCTAAAAACGTCTAAAAATGGTTTCATACATTATTATCTATGATATGGACATAATTTTGCCTAATTTCACTAAACTGAGCACGGCCGCTCTGGTGACTTATAAATAAGCCTGTCATTCTGACGCTTGTGAGTTGCACTGTCTAGAACGTAGCGTCAGTTCGCCGCGTGGGGCACTTCACTGTCGGAAGTATGCGCCTGGTTACAGTATGTGGTTTACCGATTTATTAAAAAATATTAGCAATACCTGTTTAGTAATATTAAATAAAAAAATGTTTTTTTATTGTTGGAGTTTATAATTGTCATGATGACATGTAGCAAAATTATATTTTTATGTATTGTTGATATTAGATTTAAATCTTACTGATAGTACTGTTTATATTTATAAGATATATTTATAAGGTAGATATTTTTAGTCTTGTTACGAAAAGTGCTGCGATAGATATCGTCTTATAGCATTTTAGTTGGTTATATTTAAGGACGTGTGGGACAGAGTAACTAGGAACAGATAGTAGTGGCTAGTCACTCTGTCGATTACTAAAATATGATAAGTAAAAATGTCAAAGAGAATAGAAGTTACTATATAATTCTTGTAACTTTTAAAAAAATCTTCATTAATCATACACTTATACATTTGGCATTTTCTTTTACAAGTACTTGAGTGTTTATTTCCCTCTACAATAAATATTAACGTTTATCATAATTCAAAGCGCACAGAGTTTTAAACTATCGAGCAATGATGACCCCAAGAGAGTACAACAATAAAATATGCCTACTTAGTCCGATGCGACGCGAGTCGATATATCGGCATATTTATCTAATTTAGTGCCACATTGTCTAGAGACGTCGCGCCGGCCGTCGCGTGGCCCGCCTGCTAAACCGGAAATGTGCACCAAGAATAGGGTAGCTGTCTAAAAAATCTGTAAACCGGGACAAGAAACGCGAAAGACTTGGATTTTAAAGTCCACGGGGACAACACACCCTGTGTTTTCGAAGTTACCTAGTAGAATAATAATATAAATATATTGTTTATTTTAACAAAGTTAAAAATGAAGCAGACTGTTTAGAAAACGTAAAAATTTGAACGCAGTGGAATTCGACCCCGCGCCTCTTGCAAACCATCCATGTTCCAAGAGGGGCAGGTTCGAATTCCGCTGAGTTCAAATTGGTAATGTTCTAAAAATATATTCTTTCTACTTCCTAAATATGTGAATAATTTACAAACCTTAAAAATATGAATCAGTATCTTTTCTACGTTTTAAGTCACTATTGGCTGTTAAATCATATTTTAAAATTATTTTATCTCTGATCAAAACCTGGACTTAAAATAGGTAACAATCCCGCTTTTTCGCTTCTCAAACGTCTTTTAAAAATATTAATCTGAAGAAATCTAGATGTATGGTAACCCTAACCAAGAACAACGTGCATGCGAAATGTGGACGTAGCTATTGTGTGTTAGCTTTTTATTGTATTAACCTCCTTTGGTTATTATTGCTAAGTTTTGATTGTATTGTAATCTCTTTTGCTTTTGTTATTCTTTTTTAATTTTTATTAATCAGTAATCAGAAAAAAGGTTTTTTGAAAGAGACAAGATAACTATTTAGTTATTATCTAGGCTACTGAAGCACAGTAGGGCAATATCTGACGATAAGCAATGGTTGTGGATTCGATTCCCTCTGAAGGAATGAATTATTTTAATTATTTTTATTTCTTCTCTCTAGTACCTAAGACAAAGCGAGCAGCATGAGCAGTGTCTTGGACCAAGCCTACTCTTCTCATCTTGTGGCAAATGGCAAATAAATCAGGATTATACTAGGAAAATATTGTATTTTCATCTAATTTGGACAAATTTTCAAACAAATCGAAGAACAAGTAGGTGAAAATAGTGTAATAGGTTTTATTGAAAGATAGTATTACATTGATAACAGGTTAATTAAAGTGCAAAAAAAACTGAAACAAAAAAATCTTTCACAGTCTGGTTAGTAAATTGTTTAGGATAATATTATATTATAGAATATTCTCTTCATATTATTAAATTAAATATTTACATGAACCAATATTTATTTAAATATTTAAATTCTGTACCTTTTTCTTATAAAAAAAAACATAGTGAATTATGCACTTACCATGAAATGTACTACAGTAAAAATAGTTCTATTTTTAAATGTTCATTTAAAGTTAAAAAAAATACCTTAAAGCTTATTTCATTTAACAACTGGTAGTAAAAATGTCTTTTCGTACAACAATAACATTGGATTACAAACTGCATCATTATAGGCGCAAGTAGACATACCTGCATGAATGACTAGTTTATCGCTCCCGGGCATTGTCCTGTAATGGCGCTCTGTCTGCATCTAGAAATGAGCCGGGTAAGTGTCGCGTGTTCCAAGACTATATGTTGTAAACCCTGTGTGACATATGTACACGAAATTGTCGCTAAGATGGCTATGGCGCTATTAAATTATGTTTTATATTTAAGAGACTGAGACACGTATTTTATTATATTTTGACTTTGAATTCTGCTTGTTTATTGAACTCGTTTAAATTTATTGTCTAGTCTATGAATTTTTATTTTATTCGAAACATGTAATTTATTTTTGTAATCAAATGATTTGTTGCAACTTCGTATCTTAACGATTACTCAAGAGCACCCATAAAGCAATCTATATATAAATAGCGATACTTTTTTTTCCTTATTGCAGTTATAATACAGCAACTTGTATGATAATAATCATGAATATTTTTATTGAAATCCATCGTATGAATATTTAAATACACAAATAATTTTGTATATCGAAAATTTATGAAATGAACCGCTGAGCGCTGTTATTTTAGTAAAATTAAATCGTATTATCATTTAGGTAATGTATTTCAATTTTCCAATACGCGGCATTTAACTTAAATATTAGCTGTAGCAGGCTCGCGATTAAACAGCTTATTAAAATACAATATGGTATTAAATTCAGCCTTGTTGAGTGCGCGGTTCGACGCGGCCTATTCGAGCATGACATCCGTTATTGTATCGCTTATCGACTTATCTCTTGTATCCGTATTTGTGGCTCGCTACAGCCAGTCCCGCCCGTCCACTGTCACGCAACGCCATCAAATCTGTGCTTAACACTTTACTGATTTTCATCTTCTTTTTATAAGTAAATGTAGGTATAAGAGGAACCATCCCAGCCTTATGACTTCCGCCTGTAGTTTTCACACGAGAAATATCGTGATTTCTCGCAGCGTCTTTAGCTTTGTTAACGTTTACTATTCTATAGTTTGTGTGTATGTCTTGATATAATTTACATAAATAGAAATGGTTATACTAGTTTGGCCTAAATGGTCAAGTTGCTAATATTTTTCGAGATTGCTTTCAATTTTACTATACCTATATTATTTGATAATAGATTTTTATTCTCATTCCTTGGAAGTTTTATAATAAATTTATATTTAAACAAGTAAACAAATTTTGCTTTAGCTACAGCTAACTACATTAACACAAAGTAATTTATGTAAGAAACTACCGGTAGAATCATAAGCTACGACTATTACTAGGCAATTAACATAAGAAATTAAATTACAACACTTAATTTACCTTTTCCCTTACTAAGATTCCTACACTAGCTATATAAATCATCAGTTACACT
This sequence comes from Dryas iulia moderata, assembly GCA_019049465.1. NCBI lineage: Eukaryota > Metazoa > Arthropoda > Insecta > Lepidoptera > Nymphalidae > Dryas > Dryas iulia. The sequence continues at coordinate 190,624 of CM032440.1, forward strand.
AAGATTATATTGTGGTATACTATGTACATATATAAAACGGACGGTTGCTCTACGTATCCGTATCCGATGAAATATAGGTATTTGCGGCTTAAGTCCGTATCTCGGGATGAAACCGAATAGCTTCCTAACAAGTACGAGCCAGTGGAACCGTTTTAATAGAGACCCTCATTACAGATTTAGACATCTGAGAGATCATATTCGATTTTGTGATATTTATTTCATTATTTACTTTTGTTTGTATAAAACTGTTAAATAAATAAGGTGGTATATTTTTTGTGTTTTTACATTTAGCAGTTAACGTTAACATATTTGGGGGTTTTGGCTATAAAATTGGAACGTGGCGGGATTTGAACCAACACCTTTCAGTAACTGTCTAATTTTGATCAATATTTGAACAGTTACTTAATTTTTATTATTTTATCTCTATTTAATTAAACTAATCGCGTCTATTGATAGTTGTACTAACAAACATATCTATTAGAGAGGATGTGTATTCTGAACTAATCTTACTACTGTTTAAATGAAATATAAAAAAATTGTTGCAAATATTATAACATTCTTATTTTATAAAAACAACACTATGTATCACTTGATGCATATTGTTGTTTTTCTATAAAACACTAAAATAATAATATGAACTGAGCAAAGAGTTAATTAGGTGTAAAGTCGTTATAACGTCGAGCGTCTAAACTTGTATCGGGAGCTAAGTCTAACTGTGAGTCACAAATGAGTAGCAACTAATCAAAACTTCCCCAGAACTGCACGAGTACACTTTATGTGAACTGTGTTTCATACAAAACTTAAGTGCTCTCTCTATGTGAGAACGTTCAAATGTTTTTTTTATACGTTTAAAAGTCTAGATTTTTTTTTTTCAATAAAATCTGTAGGTTTAATTGATTTATTTAGGTTTAGGCGAATATCAAATTCTAATTCAAAAAGATAAACTGAAATTTATCTTTTTGAGTTTGATATGGCAAGCTTTAAATTGATTTTTGTCAATATTTTTCTTTATTTGAGTGCAAAAAAAATATTTGCTATAGGGAACGGAGTGTCTTAACACTAAGTTTTTCTTTCCCCTGCTTCAGCGTAATTAAATAAAAACTTGGTTAGTTAAGAACAGGTCCTTATTTAAAAAGTTGATTTTTTTTGCATTTTTATATCTTAATGTACACATTAAGAATGAATTTTATATTCAAAACCTATTCTAGAAGATAAATCAGAGTATATATCGTTTTTATTGCTCGGTATAAGGGTAAGCGTTTACGTACGAGTAGGTATAGTGTCTGCTATTCATGTGTTTTGAGTTTTTTTTTATTTTTACACCTTTTCTCTATTTTCACAGAACTATTATGATAAGTTACTTCGTTCTTTCTATCCATTCTAAGTAACTTTGTAAGTTTTTTTACAAAATTTATTTAGATCAAAAACTAATCTTCCTTATACTGAGAACTGAACCAAAAACCATTAATATACATACAAAGTGTGCTATATCTATACCGTCATTGATATAAGCTGTTAAATTTCACATGTTCAGTCATTTCACTATTTGTAATTAGAGTATGCGGGAAATGCGGCGGCACCAGCTCAAACTAATTTACCGGTAAAAGAGCTACTTCGTTGAACTAATAATTCGTTTAATAAAGAATTTCTTGGAAAGACCTATATTAGTTCATTTTGGTAATGGTTCAGCGAATGTCGGTGTTAAATTAAATCGAATTATAGATTAGTATTTAGAGACGACAAAGGAAATCTGAGTTCGTTCGTAGCGTTCAATGTACTTACAATGAATGGTCACGACAGCATTTCTGCTTAAAAATGTATTATTTTTATTCTTTAAACGTCAGATTAACGTAAAATTTGTATAACTTTCTCAGAAAGTCGAGTGCATTACATCTGAGCATTAGCAAATTACATTTTTTTCGAGAAATGGCAACAAAATACATGTAAATTTTCCACCGACTATATTATATGAAGTAAATGAAAACATTAAACTTTATTATCTACATAATTACTTATGAATATTATGAGCTAGAGGTTTTCAAGTTTTTAAGGTAATTAAAATGGAGCACGTCACTGGTTAAAGCAAGAAAGTCAACACATTTTTCATTGTAGCGGCACGCTATTGAGCGCGGTGAATAGGTCATTGGAATACCTAATATGCCCTAAGAACATTAATCATGCATGTTACCGCTATGGATATGTGTGCTGTTACTTATTACGTATTTATGTAAGTTACTCCTCCTATACCTAAGTAGTTGGTTATCTTTGTGTTAATATTAGGTAGGTATGTATTTATTTTATTTATTTATTTAACTAGTGTTATCTATTCTGTTGTTAAGATGGTTATGTATGAAATGAAATGTTTCTATTTATTAAGCTATACATATAGTTAGCATTTTTACCGTATCTTATTTATTCATTATTAACCAAACCATAACAGATAAACCGTAGTGTCAAGACATTCCGTATTCCATTCTCGAATTGGGTGCCCAAACTCACCGACTTGTTTTTTTACATACATCTATCTATGTATACATAGCCTTCTCTCAGATGGCAAAGTTCAATCATAGAAAATGAACTTGAAGTCTAACTAGTACAATTTTTCTTAATCGTTCATTATTATCGGTTCTACTTACAAACAACTAAACACTACCTTGTAAGTCAATTTTGTTTTGCCAGCTTGGGAAGAGTAGTTGTACTATGCTATTATGTTAGCTAGTAGTATTACTGCTGAAATCTCAAGCGCAGCTTCACAAGTACTGCAGATGGCGACACTGAATAGTATGCATCTAGTCTGAAAACCATTGTGTTGTAACGGTCACCGTACGTACGTACATACCTATATATGTTATTCCCATAACATTTCAATAGTCAATATTAAATAAATTATACGCGACTTAAAGCTATCATTTATATAATTAGCTAGTTATTACGATACGCTATAATGATAATGTACGTATAATTTTGCTAAACAGTTGTATTTCGTATCGATTACGTGTACTCATACACGTGTGACTTTAAAATATTTCGTTATTTCAACCTGTGTATATATTTTGTTGTTCTATGTTTTAACGAAAAAAAGTCCATTTGTATATTTGGAAGGCCGTTACTAAGTGCCATTGTTCAAAGGTGCTTATTATGATATACCAATTTCATATGCTTTATTTTTAAAAATATACCTCACATCGTGTCACATCCATATTAATATCATAAATGCGAAAGTCTGTCTGTCTGTATGTTACACTTTCACAGGTTATTTTTACCGGCCCGTTTTAGCTAAATTCAGAGTGATAATAGTCTTCGACTATTAACTCATAGTTAAATATAGGTTACTTTTTTTAGATCGCTAGTAATCTTTCATAGGTTACCTAATACCAATACCTAATATAATCACTCAAATCGAATAATAAAATAAATCATTAAATCACAATCCAGAACAGAAAACACATAACAAATCAATAAATAATATTTTATTTGACAGTTTATGAATCGTTCAACAAAATAACTATTTATCTCACACCAAGGTGTACCTACAGCACTTTACTTACGCGCATCCTCATTCTTATACGTCAACAGGAATATTCCCAACGCATGATATAAAGAAACAGCTGGTTGATATTGCAGGGACAAATTGATCTAGAATATATACAAGCTACCTGTATTATTTATAGCTCGGTTTGTAGTAGCTCTAGTCTTGTAGGCCGTTATTAATTGAATACGTGGAACTAGATCGGCTTTCTCAATTTTGGTTCTGTGGAATTTGGAATATTTATCTGAAGATTGATATTTTAATAGAATATGCTATAATAGATATTTTAATAAATATGGCCAGTCGTGGCCCAGTGGCACAAGCGTGTGACTGTAAACGACTGGTTGTGGGTTCGGTACCCACTCGAGTAGTGGAAATTATATTTCCTTTTTCTTCGCTCTGGTGTCGAGGTAAAGCGCGGCGTTAAGTTCCGCCACTTAACACGCACGCCTCTGAATTCGGCGGAAAGTGGGAAACGGAGTGTTTTAACACTAGGTTCCCTCTGTCTACCCTGCTGTGTGCGGGATACAGCGTGAAGCTAAAAAAAAATAAATGGATTAAATTGTATTTAAGTAAATCTGATTACTTATATAGGGATTTTTAGTTATATAGGGTTTAGTATGTTGTATATTTTAGTATACCTAAGGAAAATGCACCACGAAAATGATTCAGACATGTATACTTCAATAATTTTTATATTTAGTAACAATGCTAAAATAAATTAGTAAATTTATTCTGTTCTTTACAAATCTTACAGTTTCACTTTTATCGTTTGTAAATTGCTCTTAAAATATATTTTATTAATTGTATAAATTGAAAAACTTTTTTTTTTTATTTTTTAAAAGTGACACTTGGGAAATTGATAAAATATTTTTAAAACGCAGTCTTGAAAATCAAACATCAAACACCAAGAAACTATGCAATGGTTCAAGTTCATATTCGGTGGAGAATAAAGTGTCTTGACGCTAAGTTGTCTTAAAAATAAAAAGAATATAAAGAATATATTCACTCTATAAATGTTGTAAAAAGCTTTTCCTAAGTACATTTAAAATATTTTTTTATTTTTTAAAATAGAACTTCAATAGCTTATTTACATTTCGCAACAACTGCAAATGTGCTCGCTTATTTATAAATACTTTCTTATCGCTTACATACATACTGACTGTAATGAGTGCCTTGGCGCAATATAAGTTTATTACTTGTGTTATATAGGTTAAGATTATTTTATGTAAATGATGTTTTTATTTGTTTAAATCAAATTTATTGAAAAATAATTTCTTTATCTGAGAACTTCTAGTACATTTTATACTTTTTTAAAATGTTACTCACACATTTAAGATTTTTTCCTTTCTAAAAATGTATATTTCTAGTACTCTATTAAATAACGATTATACAACTTGTATTACGGTACAAACGAGGACATGGCACGAGTCAAAACATTTTTATTAGACGTGTTATACGATAAGAATAATAAAACAATTAGTTACGTTAGCGCCACCGCTCGTGAGTGCTGACGACACCGAAATAGACGTAATATCTAACGCAATAACGTCGAACCGACGTCTGATAGAAAAGCGTGTAACAAGGCGACAGCTATTTACCAAGAGCAATGAGAATTTCACATCTTCCTGAAAATTAATGAGAAATGCCGCTTACGACGTTTGCGATCGCACCTCGCTCCCACAACGTACGCAAGCTGCCCCGCCGCCGCCCGCCCCCCGCCGACTAATGAATACCATACGAAACACTAAAAATATATCCGTCCCACTTACACGACCGCATAAACTCATACCATCTCTCTCCCACAAAATCCAAAGCGGCAACGTTGCGTTTTAACCCGGATAAATTACATCCTATTAACTTCGTTCCGGTGCTCGATTTGCGCTTTAATGTCGCCCAGCGTAAGGATTAAACTTGCGCGGAGGCATTTGTTTTATTGTTTATGTTTATTTGAGACTTTACGCCTCACATTATAAAGTCGAGTTTGCATTGTTGCGGGCCGCGATGAGGCTTTTCGGTTTCCGCGTAGATTATTAATTTGCTGTCAAATAAAGGGGCCCGCTCACTTGGGCGTTCGTGTCGGGGCAAATTTCTGCCATACTTCGGAATCGGTAGTGATTATTTTTTTGCCTCCGCTGGATTCGCAGACGGACGTTTTAGTACGCAATATTCTAGTTTCATAATTTAAGGAATGCCTTCTAATTGTGCTTTATTATGCCGCAAGGATTGTTGTTCCCAAACAAATATTTGGGTACAAACGTTACAAAAGAAACATTATTACAATATTTAAAGTTAATGAGTACGAGGTGGCCATGAAATAGCCTAATAACTATTAAACACTCGTTATTCTTGTAACAAGCGTTTTAGCGGTTTATTATAATGCAACATATTTGTAATCCCACTTGAATAACTGTTACACAAGTCCCCTCGTAAATTACGGTTATGAATAATTATTTACATAATTTAAAAATAGAGTTCGATGAAATAACAATTTCGTCGATATCGTAAATTCATTTAAATTTTGTAAATGTTTATGTTAACTTTAAATAGATATTTATACTATTTTTATTTCTCTATACTGGTTACTAAGACAAAGCGTGAGTGGGTTGAGATCTGCTATTGACCATTAAATATGTCGATTTCGTCCGGAAAGTGGAGAACGGAGTGTCTTGACACTAGATTCTCTCTGACTACTCTGCTATGCGGGATAAAGCGTGAAGATTCGTTTTTTTTAAAAAACTAATCAGCAGTGAACAGTATTCATAGAATTAGTTAATAAACAAACACAACCGCCTCAACACACACAATGTAGGATAACATTCTACGGTTATCTATATCCCATCAATAAATGTAAACACTGATCCCCATTGTTGACCCCTTATAGCTTCGGGCTTAACGATTATCTGCTATATGGGTAAGTCAACCAAAACAATTTAAACAGAATTCTATCGGCTCCATACTATATAAATATCATATAAACACCATAATGTAAGGCCTTCGTTGTTTAGTTTGTTTAAGTTTAATAGGAGTTGTGGGTTCGATTTCCATTGCGTTTCTTTATTAAGAATAAATCCGATGCTAAATACCGTCACTCTAAACCAGTGCTGGGCAAAATATAATTGCAATTAAATCGAAAAGTGGGAATTAAAATAACAATTAATTCATTGTTAATAAATTAAGGTGTAAACGTTATGAACTAATTAATTTTCAGGTAATTGTCATTTTTAAATGATTATCCACAAACAAATAATGAATTATTAATATTTAATCGTTACCTGCAATTTTTTTTGCCCAACACTACCCTACACCGATGTGAGCTATCAATCACCAACAAAAACTTTGAGAACAGAGTGTCCTGACACTATTTTCTATTTTTTCTCTCTCTCAGTAATAAATAAATATATATAAAATATCATGATAAAGTGGCTCTCTTGTATTTATAATCTACATTATACCCTATCAAATGTAAACACTGGTCCCTTCATTAAACAATATGATACGCGCTACTTAACGCTCGTTTTTATTCAATGTGTTATCAATTTTACTATATGGTTTCTTATCACCATTATTAGGGTCTTAATGACTCTTTTTTAATTTAATTTAAAATTTTAAAGACATTGTGTATCGTTTTCATAATGATTTTTATTAGATATAGTAGTAATTATAAAGATCCCCACAGGTCTTATAGGTCTTTCCATATGGGTATCCTAAAGCAGGGGGTAAGCAACCTTTCTAGCAACTGGATTTTTTATTTTTTTGGGCTAATATAAGAGAATTAAAGATATGTTATAGCCTTAGCGATCCGCATAAAATTATTTAGCGGGCCGCATAGATTATAGGGCCAAAGTTGTTTCCATGATCTAAAGAATGTGAGAATCGACTAAGTGACCTACGCTCACTTTACAGTAATGCTAATCATACACGTATTACAATTATTTTAATAGAAATATTACAATAAAAATATTCAAAGAAATTAAAATTGTTATTGCTTCATATATGCTTCATGATATGTAGGAAAGAGTGACACGTACCTATTTACTTGTGTATATTAAATATAGCTTGTAATTTTATTGTTTAAATATTTTTGTATTTTTTTTTATTACACATGCTTTTATAAACTGTCTATGACCTCTGGCCGTCGTGGTGCAGTGTGACAGCATCTGACTATAAATACGATGGTTGAGGGTTCGAATTCCACTCGCGGAAGTGATTATATATCGTTGTAATTTCTCCCCTCTGGTAACTAAGACAAATTGCTGCGTTTAGTTCCGCCACTTAATACGCAATGTCTCAATTTTCTGGCGGGAAGTCAAGAACGAAGTGTTTTGACACTATGTTCTCCCAGATTACACTGCTATGCGAAAAAAACTGTTTACCTGTACCTATCTATCAACCTCTATAAGAAAACTTTATTTTGACCCACTTCTTGCCTACCGATTAGCTTGAAAATTAACACATGTGTCCGTCCAGATAGGATAACATAATATTTTTATTGCAAGTTTTTTTCAGTAATTCTGAGAAGCATGTTTGTTTTATTTTGTTAAGACATTATATAACATGTTTACTTACTTGAAACTTATTATGAGCTATTTACATTTTTATCGCACAATTAATATTCATAAAGAATATAACAATTGTATTATATAAAGACAAATAAGTACCTAATATAAATGATAATTGAACTTCTATTTATAATTTTCAAGAATTTTATCTAATCTTATCTGTTGCATATTTATACATGTTTAAATATGCATGCGGGGAACATAAAATGGGTTTGTAATAATATAAGATTCCTTATATTATTGCTTGATAATGCAAAGTGTCTTTTATACCAAATAAATAACGGAAAGTATTTTATACAAAAGTTACTTTGTTTTCCGTACTATATGAGCGAGATTCATAACAATAAAAAGGCTATTGTGGCTCAGTAGGACAGCATCTGAATATAAACAAGATTAGTTGTGGGTTCTATCTCCATTTAGGGTTATATTTAAAAAAAAATTTATTTTCTCCGCTCTAGCTTCGTTCTGCCACTTCGCACACAATAGCTTGATTTCGTACGAAAAGTGGAAAACGGAGTGTCTTAGCACTAGGTTTTCTCTCTGTCTGTAAAAGCGATAAAAATATACGGTATTTTTCCCATAAAACGTATACAAGCACATGCTGACCTGACGTGACATGTGTATCTATCTACATGTACGTACATGTATTCCTGATCCAATTTAACCTCATTCTTATTCAACACCCGGGTTCGAGGTTCTGGAGCATTTCGAATGCATTAGGATTTTTATATTATAAACGGACTTCCTTGTAAACCCTTCTGTTATGTATAGATTTGTTTACAGCTTCGCTCTTGTTCCCGCCACTAGTAGAAAGAGAACCTAGTGTCAAGACACTCCGTTCTCCGCTTTTCTAAATTGAAATATATTATGTTGGGTGGTGAAACAAGACCGCGCTTTGTCTTAGGTGCTAGAACGAAGAAGTGAAATAATATGTAATTTTTCTCCCAAGCAAGAATCGAACCCACGACCATCGCGTTTACAATCACACGCTGCCCCACTGCGCTACGACGGCCTCATATATGCTTATGTCAAATGAGATATATTTGATAATATCAGGGCGTGCTGTACCATGTACAGACGCCATCATGGTGCAGTGGGGACAGCGTCCTAGCTGTACCTAATCACTTTTATTTTGATTCCTACTTAATGAATGATTGTAATTTAATTATTTTCATTTTCTGATTTCATAACCAAGACAAAAAGTGACGTTAAGTTTCGCCACTCAACATCCAATGTCTCGATTTCAGGCGGAAAGTGGACGAGGGTCTTGACACTAGATCTCTTTCTGACCTTGCTATGCGGAGAAAAACGTGAAGCTACTGACTGTATACTTATCACATGCTTAAATTAAAGAAAGTATTTCTTTGCCATATTCCATATTTTCAGCAAAGAAGCTACTACCAATACATCAATTTTAATGTTTACTAAGTATCATAAATTATTATTTAACATCAAAAGAATTCCATACGTAAACATAGCCTACAATACAGTATGAATTGGGATTTCCCCGAAACACTGGTTCGGATATCACAATTAATGCCCGACGTGTTTACTTTTTAGCTTTTTGTTCAGACTGCTTCGAATATATGCATGTACCTATATATGTACGTACGACGGGTGTATTTGTGTGGCTGTGCGCCGCCGCTGTGAGAGCGTTCTCGTAATCAACTAATAGTGTGCATTTGCATTTATTTAAATTAAATTGTTTTTTTTGGGTAAGTTAGGTAAAAATTGAAGTGGATGTTTTTATTGTTCTTAGTTTTAATTGATTATGTTTTTTTTAAATTAGTGTTTTTAAGTATTCTAGAGTTAGGTATGTAAGTGATGCGTCGTGATTTTTGGGACTTAATTTTGGCACCCACTTGTAAAAGTTTTAGAATTCACTGTATAAGCTTCACGCTGTGCTCCGCACGCAGCAGGGTAGGTAGAGGGAACCTAATGTTAAGATACTCTATTCCTCACTTTCCGCCGAATTAGGAGGCATTGCATGTTAAATGGCGGAACCTAACGCCGCGCTTTGCCTCGACACCAGAGCGAAGAAAATATAAATATGAAACATTACCACTCCGCGAGTGGGAATCGAACCCACAACCAGTCGTTTTACAGTCACAATTTGTGCCTTTGGCCCCACTGTATATATATATTTAATAAATATAATATTTACCTATATTAAAAGTAAACGCATTTAACTTAAATCAAAAATTACCTTTGTAATACTACCAGGATAATCTCGTAAATTCCTTATTTATACCAAGCACTTGTTAATAGATTGGTATATGAATACGAAATATAAGGCAATGAAGCATCTCCGCCCCCGCGTACGTGGGAGTTGTATTGGTGCTCTTTAAAGGTGAAATCTTCACAGGTTAAAAACTCCGTGTTAAACGTTATTCTACCAGAAAGGTCCTTTAATAAATAGACAAGTGTTAGAGATAATGGATATTAGAGGATAAGCCTACGCGTTTTTGGTACATGCTTATATCTTCAACTACCAAGATTAAGGCTGTAAAGTGATAAGAATAGAATTCTTGAAATGATAAGCTATGTTAATTTTAGTGGGATTTAGTTACATATTTATTTATTAATCTCTTATCTCTTATGTTATGTATAGACTAGCTGATGCTTCGTAACTTTGTCCGCGTACATCATTGTTATTCCAAAATAAAAATAGACTTCTACTAAAATGGTTGATGGTTATGAGATGCAAGGCTGTTATCACCTTCACTTTTAAAATGTTTCAGCCGTAAAGTTCTACAAACTTTGAAACAGGTCTTTACTTATTTTTAATCAGTACTCAAAAAATAAAGTTTTATATTTCTAACTTCCAAAATTACTGACTTCCGCACCAGATTACAATTTATGGAACTTTAAAAAAAATCACAATGGCCAAAGTTCATGAGTCTAATTTTATTAATTTAGGCTGGGCGATGAAGAAAGTAGTCAGTCAGTAAGTGAATAATATGTTATTTTAAAAGTTTTAAAATAAATAGTTCGGTTGAAATTTTTAAATAATAATACTATAGGTACTTACTAAAAAATATATATCCTTATGGTTGTTAATAAGCTTAATTATTACAAGCTCGTCAAGTGATTAACATAACAATAGTTCATCAAACGAAGGTCAATAACGTCGTACACGTAATATTATGAACAAATTAATAATTTTAATTGGTAACTAAGCTTCGAAACATCGATATAAACTCATTAGTATCGTGTAAGTAAAGTCGACACGAGTGAGCGTAATGCCAATTAAGTAGTGGCTCAATTTATACGTTAACGTTTAAACGCAAAGGTTACCAAAGGTACCCCTAGCACGCCCACGGCGCCGTGGTATCGCTACTGTACCGAGACTGAGTGTATGATGATTATGTGTGGGTTTACTGTGCTAGGAAAGTAGTTATTGTGTGTCTATTTTTTTTATTTTTTCCGTTCTTTTAGAAAAATATTGTGAAGAATGGAGTGTTATGTTGTTATCGGTTCTCTCTATTTATTATTATAAAGGATAAAGCGAAAGTTGAAAAAAACACTTGCGTTATTAATTGGCTAATTTAATGATTTTCTTTTTATATTTTAATACGAATAAAATATACAAAAACAAGTATGTTTTTTGCAGATTTATTGTTTAGTATAATTTATGAAAATATTCATATTTACTTAATATTAATGAATTAAAACGTCATGATTACATTAATACGTGAAGCATAACATTTTTACAAACAAAAAATGCGCGAATGGATAGGATTTAGTATACATAAATTTTATATAGCGACGAAGTGCAGCAAGTCAATGTTTTTTTTCATAATAATACATTAAAAACATATTAAATTAATATAAATGAATACTACACACACTTTAATGTGTTTTTAATACTTTAACATAAAGTGACATACGCGTTGCTAAGGCAACGCATGTTTCACTTGTCAAATGGGCAGATAGTAAAAATAATTAGAAAACTTAATGCCATTAAAACATCTATATGATGTTGTTTCATGCTTTTTTCTGCATACCACAATAGTCAGAGAGAACCTAGTGTCAAAACACTGCTTTCTCCATTTCCCGCTCGAAATCGAGGCATTACGTATTAAGTGGTGGAACTTACGCTGCCTTACTTATCTTTGGTACCAAAGCGGAGAAATTAAACATTATATAATGATTCCTCTGAGCGGAATCGAACCCACAACCATCGTGGTCACAATAGGACGCTGTCCCACTACGCCACAGCAACTATGTTATATGTTCTTGTAAATATTATAATGAAAATTTACATGACCATAAACCATGGTTCAGTCATTCATTACATAGAATCTATGGTTAGCTGAATATATGATGAGTAATAGTAACAGCTCATTGCAGTAGCTAGTATTGCGAATGGAACAAAAAGGTCAAAGAGGCAAGGCCGATGGAAAGGAACGTATCGCGGCGTGGTACGAAGACGAAATTGCGATAAGCGACAGCAGCTCTGATGTTAAATTATTGCACTTTATATCAAAAACATCGGCTGGTGATAGACTTGTAATAAATACTGGCTTAGAGTTAACAAATCATATGAGATATATTTTTTATATGAATTGTTTTTTTTTTGTAAATTTTTGTAATGGTTTTTTTTATTAGGATAGGATTCGAACCGCCGCATCCTGATAAAAGTCCGCAGTAAAATCGATATTTTTTAATAACACTTCAAAGCTTCACGCTTTTTTCTCACATAGTAGGGTGGGTAGCCATAGAGTGCTAGTGACTCGGTTCTCCACTTTTTTTAGCTTGCCGAAATTGCATGCCGTGTAACGATACTTAACGCCGCGCTTTGCCTTGAATACCAGAGAGGAGAAGCAAAAATAGATTTAAATATAATTATTACCCATTTCCGCTGTTTCACTGCGCCACGATGGCCTCTCTGAGCAACACTTGAAAAATATAGAAGTATTTCTTTGTTATAGTTTACTTTGTTGCTTTTATTGTAAAAATTAAATTATTATCTTTTTGTTTCAGGTATGTTCTATGTTTGATGACTTCTTACAATGGGATTATGAATTTCTTTTGTAAGTACTATAGTAAAGGGCAGTTTTTTATGTAAACTATAGAAGAAGACGGGCAGAATATAACATATTGGCCAACTGATACACGTCGCGCCTGTCCATAATAAATGTAGTGGAATAATATAGCGTGTGTATGATACTAACTTGAATATATTATGTTTTTTACATTTTTATTTATTATGAGCTGTTGGTAGTATATTTCATAAAAAATAATAAGTAGTAGGTAGTAGGTACTACTTGTATCACTCAAGAAAATAATTCTTAAATAAAATAATGTAGTAGACTAATGCTATTGAACATAATATTAAAATACTCTGTTGTCCAATTCTCGCCTGAAATCGAGTTATTCTATGCCCAGTAGTACGCGTAGTACGCAACTCAACGCTGCGTTTTCTTACCAAAGCGGATAAATAAAAAAAATATTTTAAATAAAAAAATTCTTCTGATTAGAATTAGAAATCAATTCTACAAACAATAGTGCTTTTAGTCAGACGGCACCTCGATGGCCTCAGAAAATAAATTAAATGCATGGCTTAGCGGTCAGATCGCTTTGACGGTTTCCAATAGGAGCGGGTTCGAATCTTTTGGTCCGTCCGAATCAAATGCGCTCAAAATGTTATATGTTGTCTAAAAATGTCTTTTTCAATATCGTCATCGTGTGAATGACACTTCAAAACATTAAAAATAAAAAAAATCCTCAGCGTGTAAGGCAATAAGAATATAAAAAAGATCAAAGATAAAATAAGATATCACTTTACAACAATTCTGATATGAATATCAAAACAGTATGTAATTTTGTAAATAAACAGTTAAAGCTCTTCGTACAATAAAAGTTACACAGAACACAAATATTTCCCGAACGTTGATTGAAACTATGGGCAGTGAGCGGCCGATGTTTGTTAGCGCAATTATCTTTGTGCTCTGTTTATCAATAGCAACCACTTTGCAGTTTAATCTCAGGTCGACATGTCCTGACTGTTTGTTTGCTACTTTTACAAGTTATATTTTCAAAATATAGTCAATATATGTATAGGTTAGAGTGACTAATTTAGGTCGAATTTTTTAGATTGTGGGTTCAATTCGTAAAGTTACAAGTTGTCAAATATTTTTTTATCTAGAAAAACTACGTTACGTTTTTTCGACATGCAGGGTGGTGAGAGAGAACCTAGACGTTCGTGTCAAGACTATGCTCTCTTCTTTGTTGCGATTTGTCCTAGGAACCGTAACGAAAAATATTTTCTCATTCCCTCGAGTGGAATCGAACCCACAACCATCGATTTACAACCAGTAATGTGTCCCACTGCACTACGATGAACTCGAGACTTCGCTAGTTTAGTACAAGAAAATCTGTCAAGAGAAATATTAAATGCTCTTTGTTGATATAAAATACAATATAGTGTTAACGGCAATGCAAAAGTAATATCAACAATTTACAATTTGTGTACGGCCAAGAAAATAATAAGTTCATATTAGTGAGGGTAAGCTATACAACCTATGAAACTTATTTCAAGTGTTGACCAGAGGCTTAAGCAACCCAAAAGTTTAAACGTAATTGCGGCGTCCCGAGAACTTTGTCTCTAATGAAGCTGTTAGAACTTCATGACTTATTGAAATAACATGTATATATGTATGTATAATAATGTCGTGTTCAAGTATTTTTATATGATAGTAATTGTATTTACTTAAAATTTGAGTTTTAGTGATTAAAAACATGAAAATTAGTGTTTTAGACGTAATGAAACTTTTTAAAGTGTGAAAAGCAGTAATTTGAGTAAGATTTTTATAGTAAAATAACATTTTACTAAGAGCTGGCTAAATGATTATGTTGTATATTACGTGGAAAATGTACTATGAAATATATTTATAAGTTGGTTGCTTGTTATAAGGACAAAGAAAGGCGAACCTTCAGTAGTGTTCCAATAACGTTTACATACAAAACTGTTTCCTAAAAATTGTTATTAGCTATTTGTTTTTATACAAGATATATATTCAATTTGAAGTGCAAGAACATATATCTAAAACGGAATATTAAATGAGAAATGTAACAATTAAGGAACTGCGCTCAGTCGGAAATTAGTCGCCGGGAGAAGCGACGCGGGTTGCAGATTGCAAACTCCGCTAACAGCTAGGCCCATGCATTATGTAGAGTTTCATGCACAACTGAATTTATTGTTTGGAAAATAATCTGCGATGTGCGCAGCGATAGTTTGTTGAATCTAACTTTGTTAAAATTTCTAACTTGCGTTTGTACTGCACTGTAAGCCGTTTACGCTGACATGTTGCTACCAAATTAGTAAGATTATATCGATGTTGGATAGCGTGTTTGCTTTAAATTAAGAATATATTATTTTAAACGAGATAATTTTAAACATAGGAGAGTTGAATCATTCGTAGTAGATTTTTTTTTATTCTAAGCATTTTAGGTATATGTAACTAATTTCTGCAATGTTTAACTTAAAGCTAAATAAAAGTTTTAAACATAATTATTGCATTTTGAAGTGCAAAGAAGAAAATATATAAATTTAAAATGTTCTCAGGATAGGACAGCTGGATTTTTTTCTGATTCCAAACATAGTTAAAGTAAATACTAATTATGCAACGAATTTCTGGAATTTTGGGGCTACAGCTAATACGGTTTCTAGTGTTGATATACATACATGTTTATGTATCAAACATCAAACAACTTTGACAATTTTATGATTCCAGTTTTTATAGTATTTCAATTATATCATACTTTATAAAAAATTTTGCAATACAAGATATTACTGTTATTTATACTTGTTATTTGAATGATAAGCATTATTTGGACCATAAATTCGGTAATAAGATATTTATATATATTATGCAGAAAGAAATTAAAGCTTTATCTTTTGTTTATTTGCATGTATGAGGTGTCACATTTGTATATAAATACTATATAAGCAGCAATCAAACATTTGTGTAGTGAATAAATAAGAAAATAGAATATAACATTTGATTATTTACTTAAATTAGAAGCCTCCTTGATGCGTTTAACACGCGTTGCCTAAAGTGTATGGCACTTCATACAAACTTGTATATCAAACATATATAGGTACAATGCAATATTTATTTTATTTATTTAATGTTTTCCTGAAGTGTTTTTAGGACAGAGGTCATCGTGGCGTAGTGGGATAGAGTCTGAATGTTACGCGATGGTTGTGCGCTCCATTCCATTTGAGGGATAATTCTATTTAACTTGTATTCGTTTCTCCGCCCTTTTGATAAGATAAAGCGTGGGGTCTATTTTTTAGAATTTATACACTTTGTCCCAGATTCGGACGGGAAGTGGAGAATGGAGTGTCTTGATACTAAGCTCTCGCAGACTACCCTGCTATGTGAAAAAGGGAACATAAATTAAATGAAAATTCTAACTAAAGCATTATTATAAAAAATATATTTGTTCTGTATTTCTTCGCCATATAAACTTTAACTATGCTTGATCTCATACTCCTCCATCCGTATAATTCTCGTAAAAAGGAATGCAAAGCTTTTCCCTCACGTATTAATATAATGATTCCACGTAATACCCAACTAAATTCAAGTAGTTTACATATGACAGATGACATTTAAAATTAATCCGTACACGTGTTGGTGAGCATTCCAAGTACATTCGTTACGGAAATACGTTGATAGATAAATCTAATCAGTGAGAACAGAGAGGGAAACAAATACGGGGACGGTGGCTCGTCGGTCGTGACGTGCGTTGAATTAGGGCGTAAATAAACACATACACTATGACAGTTATTCTATTTCGGGTAAAGCGACCCCTGTCGTTGACAATTGCCCTGATTTATTACGTAAAAGCCTCTTAAAAAACTCTATGAATAGAACGACGTGGTTCTGAGATGGCACTTCGTAATTGATACCGGAAGACGTAAAGAACTCCAGATAAATATAGAATATTTGACTTTTATTAATTATTTTCTATAAAAATTATATTTTATACATTTATAACAGGTAAAATAGTCTTACTTTTTAATTCTTATAGCTGTTAAAAGTAACAAACACAGTTTTATGCAGTGCTTTGGTATTTTCAAATCATAAACAAACATAAAAACATTCCTTGACAATATCAAAAAAACGAATTACTTTTTTGAGGGATTGAAAATTATTAAATATGCGAAAGGCGGATAATTGCTGCGAAACTCGTTTTATCTGATATGACAGCCTCGTTTACAAATAGGGTAACCAGAGCATAGAAGGAACAAGGATAAATATAAAAGGACTTCTAATTGAAATATGTTTTCGCTTTAGTAGTGCGATTTTATTACATCTAGATATTTTAATTTAAAATGACTTAACAGTTTTTGAGTAGTTTAAAATGTAATATTGAATATTCTTTAAAGGATTCCTTATTAAAAAAGGTTTTTGTTTGCCCAAAATATTGTCCATTACACAAATATTGTCCAAGAAAAAGTAAACGTGAGTTAGTAACTCTATCGTATGCGTCGTGCAGCTGTAGTCGGTAATCCAGTCATTACCTAGCGGGTGGTCCGTCCCCCACTTTTCCTTTATTGTTTGTTTTACGCTAATAGGCCTCGCTAGCCGGAATGTGAGGATGAAGCGATAATTTGTATTGACTTCACTTGTAGATGCTAAATGGGATTTTTTTATGAATCTTTCACGCGTTTGTTCTTCAAATTTTTGTCTTTTTAGGGCATTTTCATGAACTTATTTGAAATCTGCATTATTCTCTAAAATTATGATATTATGTTGTTTGTCTTTATTTTTCGTTCTTTTCAAAAAAACATATTTTTTGTTAATGACAAAGATTCAGCAGATAATAACTTGTTCAAACTGTGCCAAAAGAATGTAATCTATGTGTATATAGAAAATGAATGCGAAATCAATGCCAACAGGCTAAATTACCAAAGTATAAGATGTCTGTCAAATATTTTTCATAAATACTATTTTTAATTTTATAAATATATAATATACTAACGGCCTGCTCACAGTTTCGCACCCTGCGTGTACTACAAAACTATAGCTGTTTCGTTCTTTTACAACCCTCTTACAACATTTACATTCTTACAACATTTTACAAAAAATCACCCCGATTTTTTGTAAAATGTTAAAAGAAATATTTGGACCAAGACTCTTCAATTCTTTTCATTCCCAATTCCATCCAAATACGGCCTGTGCATAAGCCTTGAAAGCGTAACAGACAAACAGACAAACTTTCTTATTTATAATATAAATAGGGATTGTATTACATGTGCTCTACAAACATATACAAATATGGGAAACTCGATTTATTGCATAAATTGCCGTAAGCTGTAACGAAACAGCCATACGACGCGGCTGAGTCACGTAGCTACGGTCGGACCGGGCATATCTATGACCTTTATTGTGTATACTATAATGACTATAGTAATTACTTGAGGCAAGTCTACACGTCGGGTGTATCGGCAGATGTTGAAACTTGACCCCGTCTCGATAACAATAAACGACAAACGACGGTAGATGTAGTATGTTCGTACCCCATTTCGTACTGAGACATTAATGTAAGAGCTCTTTATTTTCTTAATAATTATATTGTTGGTTTGAATACTAATGTAAAAGTATGTGTTATTTTAGTTTAGGTTTGAAGTTGATGCCGTGATAGACATCACATCAGCTGTTATGTTCTAAAGTTATTTATATAACTAGTGACTTTATCGAGACTTCGCCTGCATAAATTATACAACAATTTTTCGCCAGCCTGCGTTCTTTAAATGACTAACTTTGCTTAATTTTATAATTTAAATTTTTGTAACTTTTTATTTTTGAACCCGTTGAAAAAATTAACACTAAATTTTAAGGGAAGCTCACCAAAATACAATAGTGAAACCTGCATTCAAATCGATTAAGCCGTTTCTTATATTAGTATAAACAAACAGAAAAAAAATATATTTAATAATCATTGATTTGGGTTCTCTTACATTTTTAAATGCCCCCCCGTAATCATTTTACTCATATATCTTTCATGTCTGGACGGAGAATAGCTACATTTTTATTTTAAGTATCTACATATGTATTATATTAATACATTAAATAATATTTTTCTTGGTACAACAAAGAAACAACGTATTAGATTACAACACAACTTAAGATCCAACTTATTGCATAAACCTTATAGAAAACATGTAAAAGACGCATTTATTTTATTGTACCTACTCTTACAAACGAAAAAGAATATATTTTTAAAATTAAGAAATAAACCGAAGGTGATCAATATTATACAATCTATATGCTAAAGCATGCATTTTATAAGGCACACGTGCGCCATAAAAGGTATCGACTTAATTGGACGTTGACATTTACTAAAAATGCTTTAAAACGTCGAGGTCTCCCACTAAAATGAAAAATGTTGACCTTACTGTGAAGTTATTTGCAGTGTTTTCACAATACTTTAATTAAAGACAATTTTGTGTAATATAAATAACTAATTTTTGAAACATAAACGAGGATTACGTCAGTTTTGTTATACGTTATATTGTATTTTATTAGTTTCCTGTTAGACAAATTTTGTTTAAATACCGATTTTGGTATTTCCAATATGCGTGATTGTTACTAATTGATAAACGTTGTTTGACTATAGACGCGATGGTTGTAGATTCGATTTCCATTCGGGGTAATAATTACATTTTACTTTCATCCCTCCAGTCTGGTCTATATAACATAGCGGTTCATTAAATTCCACTACACAACACGAAATGTCTCGAATGTCGGGCGGAAAGTGGAGAATGGAATATTTTGACACCAGATTCTCTCTCAGAAAAAAACTTAAAGCTGATAATCACACTATTATTTTTTCAATAATAAACTGGTCAGATGAGGTCAGAACAGTTTAGATAATATAATTTAATAGCGCCTAGCCTAAACTTCTTTGCTTTTAATTATAAAGGCGAGCAACCCTCGGGCTACGCGTCGCTCAGGATTTACAGTACACAATTTAGTACCCTACGCCGACACCTGCTGCTCCAATGACAATTATGTTTTTACAAATTTAGTCAAAATGGCTTGTAACAATAATATAATGATGTTATTACATTTAAATAAATCAGAAGATTTACTACAGTAAATGATTAGTAATACAAATCATTATAAACTTATGATAAAGTGATACTTAGTAAATGTAGTTTTGGTTATATATTACCTTTCATTTGTTTAGGAAAACAACGCAATACATAGTATTTTTTATCTTTCACACGTGGTTCTGATGAAGAACTCAACTCCGATCTTTATCTTAGATACCAAAGAAGACAGATTCTACGCTATGATCACCTCAAAGCGTTACTACTATTATGGTTAAATATTTAAAACAGTAAAATGCACCAATTGAATATTTTGTTTTACAAAGCAGCAGGGTTACCCGCACATAGCAGGGTAGGCAGAGGGAACCTAGTGTTAAGACACTCCGTCCCCCACTTACCGCAGAATTCGGAGACATTGCGTGCTTAGTGGCGAAACTTAACGCTGCACTTTGCCTTGGCACCAGAGCGAAGAAGATGGAAATATTAAATATGGCCACTCGTCGAGTGGGAATCGGACCCACAACTAGTCGTTTACAGTCACATGTTTCTGCCACTGCGCCACGACCACTTTAAACAGTTAATATTATTAATGTAATTCATGTAGAAATTTTAAGTCGAAATATATTATTTTTTATTATATGTATATCTTTCAGCAATCTAGCTCGCAATTTGCTTTAAGCTTATTTTACTCATTCCACTTTAGCTGAAGCATCATTAGTGCATCTCAAAATCACATTGCATCTGATTTATTCAAGATATCTTACAGATAGAACCAGTTAATATATTACCGAAGATGCAACCCTTTTCTTATCTATAGAGTCTTGTCGTACTAATGGTGTATTGAAGGTCTTGTGATGGGAAGTAGCGAGTCGAGCGTGGGAACTATAATATACTAACACAAGTCGTATGTGGCCAGTCGTGGCGCAGGGGTGTATAGTGTGACTGTAAACGTGATTGTGGGTTCGATTCCCGACCCCACTCGAGGAGTGAAAATGTTTAATATTTTATGTTCTTCGCTCTGGTGTCAAGGCAAAATGTGGATTTAAGTTCCGCCACTTAACACGTAAGCCTTCAGAATTCGGCGGAAAGTGGGGAACGGAGTGTGTTAACATTAGGTTTCCTTTGCTCTCAAAGCAAATCGTATAGAAATGGCAAAGTATTTAACTGCATTTGTCTTCATTAAATGATGATTAATCTGTACTATGGTACGATCTTTCAGCTAAATTAGTTTGTTAATTATAGAATGCTGTTTTGTACTTAAAACATATGACTTAGGAAGCAGTTTCATGCTTTTCCCCGGATAATAGAATAGTATTAAGGGCATCACGTATTATGTGGCACTCGACGCCATGCTTTGTGTTAGAAAACAGAGCAGAGAAACGAAAATAATTTATAATCATCCCCCGAGTTGGAATCAAACTCACAACCATACCGTACCATAGATCAGTAACAGTCAGACATACTATAAGTTAGTGAAAGTTAAACTAATTACAATTTCGTAGTTAAAACTCTTTTTATCTCTCTTCTTTTCTCAATTATTGTAGATTTATTTGGCTTATTAAAAATTTATATTGATTGATTTTGTTATAGATTATTATTGGTTGATTAATAATATTTGGAGTAGTCATATCGTATTTTGTAAATATTTAACAGTTTAATTTTAACAACTTCATAAGTAGGGCAATAGCAATAATATATCTCAATTTATAACGTGAAAAATATAATCCTTTACCATGGACGTGGTGCACGTTATTTAAAAGTACACGACATAAACATTTGTTCAAATCGCTTCATAAATCGTAGAGATCGGATATAACCCGTAACATACACTTCATGCTGCGCCAATACAACCAGAAATAAATATTTATTGTGACAACTCTTGCAACTTTTCTTGGCATCATCGATCTCGTTCGTTTAAAATAACATCTTAATCTCAATTTTGTGGTGATTGCTAGAATTTATGCCAACATAGTAATTGTGATAAGGTAATTGTTTATTTTTTATGAGGTCTTTGTTATGTAGTGAGAAAGAGTTGGATTTTGGTTGTGGGTTCGATTTCCACTCGGGGGGAAAAATTATATTTGAGAAAAAAATTAAATTCTACACTCTAGTAAGACAAAAACAACGGTGAGTTCCATTCAAATTCAGATGGTAAGTGGAAATTAAAGAGATTTGATATTAGGTGCGCTTTGCCTACATTGCACTGCATGCATTGTAAATTAGAAATACGAAATTATAAAGCTAACTAATTATATAGGTTACTACTTATTAAAACTTATTAGATTAACTTAAAAATCATTTGTTTTCTCTTTTCCATTATGATATTTAGTAGCATTTCGCTTCGACAAACCTGTAATAACTTATTAGAAGTTATTCTTCTGACTGGAACTCGTGGGCGTATCGTATCATCCACTCAAGAATCGCAGCCTTAATTTCCGCTGCGACCGAAAAGCGAAGGACGTACATATATATATATTTCTATAATGTAATTGCAAATAACTAAATTTAATTGCTGTTTTCTGGATATTTTGACATAACTCTGCTTTTATGTATTGTTCCTTTAATTTCTTGATTTTTAAACTAAGTATATTGTGTAAAAATATTGTTAGAACAAACTATATGCGACCAAATAAAAAACCTTCCTATTGTCAACTTAACATAAGGTAGCTTGTCATGTTGGAAAATTGCAATATTTGAAGAAAAGATTAGTAATCTTTTAGTTTTATATAAAATATTGACTCTCTTATATTACAACACCTTTCATCTATTGATACTCGATTGCTATTAATAAACGTGAGACGAAAAACCTCTTGACCTCTTTTACAAAACTACGTGGACAGAGATTTATCAAATTTGGCATAGTAAAAGTTTATATGTAGAAGGAATACAGGAAGTTAATATTGCAATCATAATGCATTAAAGAACATCATCACTAACTCAGACAACGTGAATCTTTTACATCATCATGGCCTTCAAAATATAAATACAAGTCTAAGAAGAATCCGGATGTATATTAGGATATACTTTAAAAGCAGATGATCCTATAGGCGTTAGTATCGAGAGACGTTGTTTGTTCACACTGGCTGAGGTAACCGGATGGAGCATCCGGCCCGCGACGTACCGTTATCGCAACGCGTGGACAACTTGGCTACGTGAGCGATGACGCACTCGACGTGTGGGTATTACTTGTGACTTGCTTATATATGAACGGTACCTTTAATTTTGTATTGTAATTTAGATTTTTTTTATTGTTTTGATGTTGATTTTTTATGGGTTTTGTTAGGTTTTATGATGCTACATATCTACAGAAACAAATAAAATTACTGTGCTTCTTTGTAATATTAAAATAATATATTATATAAACATAATATAATATATACATATACTAAAGTATCCTTTTTTGCAATTTTTTCTATTGTCTGTCTATTTGTTCCGGCATATCTACCTAAGCTAGTGTTCAAATATTATAAGCAGAACTCGGAATTTATATGTACATACATTATGAAACATTTACTACTAACAATAGATTCTTAAACAATTACCGTCGCTATACTAAATAGCTCCTAATTAAATGTAAGTCGGCAACAAAACTAAGGCACTTGACTAGTCGCCCGAATAGATAATTATAAAATTTACATAAGCGACACAGCACGTTTGAAAATATTCATAAATACACGCCTGTATCTGAACCGTACGAGGCTCACGCAGTTAATCGATTACTTCGGTAATGTACCGTGTGATCTGAATGTACAATGAGTTAGTTAATCAGATGTTCTCTAGCTTAATTGTAATCGTTTGTTGTTAAAAATTTAATACATGCATCGATAAATACGCCTTGAGTGTTCAAGCCCAATTTCATGTGTTTGTTGGTATAGATTGTTGGAACAGTTGTTTTTATAATTTTTTTCTTTATATTGTATGTCTTTGTTATTTATAGAATAGTCAGTTACTCATAACCTACATATGTACCTATATATAAGTTTTTATTGTTATTAAATCTATGTAATAATTAAAGCAGTAAACGCTATTAAATAGTGATATTGCTGAAAAAAAACACAAGATTTTTCTAACAATTGAAATTGTTTTTTTCTTATTTGAACAGTAATAGTCGTATAAGTCTAGTTGAAAATAATGTTAATAGAAAATAAAAAAAAACAATAGTTAAAAAAATTAGAAATACCTACTGTTTTTGTGTTCATAGTGTATGAAATATGACATCAAAAAGTTATAATTTATAACCAAAAAATTTATAATAAATATAAATTAAATCATGCGTTCGATTCCAACGCGGAGGTATGATTCTATTTAAACTATATTAATTTTTCGCTCTCATGACAAGACAAAGTGTAGCGTTGAGTTCCGCTACTTGTTACGCAATGTTTCACATATGTAAAGTACAGAACGAAGTTTCTTGACACTCAATTCTCTCTGCCTATGTGTGAAGAAATGTAAAGCTGCAAAAAGTTATGCTTTAAAAAGTTTTTTCTTAACTTAATGTATTGTTATTTAAATTCTTATAATATTTATTCATCTCAATAGATTGATTATACATAAATGTAAAATGACCACGGCTTTACACTGGGGACCGTTCGTTTGCGTTGTCTGCCCTACGCAGAGGTTACGAGTTCAAATCTCGCTTGAAAGGCTAAGCAAACGAGCGTGTCTTTAATATTTATGTTAGTCATGCTCTAATAAACTATAAAGACTCAACGTGACTGGTTTTCGTTAACCATTAAAATATCATAATATGTACGGTTTACGTATATACTAATAGTAGTGATTTGTTACAATTTTTTTTAGCTTCACGCTGTATCTCGCGTACAGCAGGGTAGGCAGAGGGAACCTAGTGTTAAGACACTCCGTTCCCCACTTTCTGCCGAATTTTAGAGGCATTGCGTGTTAAGTGGCGGAACTTAAGCCGCGCTTTGCCTCGGTACCAAAGCCAAGAAAATGGAAATATTAAATATTTCCACTTCTCGAGTGGGAATCGAACTCACAACCCATCGTTTGGAGTCACACGTCTGTGGCATTAAATTCTAGAATTTCTAAAACTAGAATATTACTATAATTTAATTTAATTTAGAGGATATCGTGGGGCAGTGGTTCTGACTGAAAACACCATTGCCTGTGGATTCGATTCCCACTTGGGGGAATGATTTTCATTTTATTTTCATTTATGTGCTCTGTTATCTTACAAAGCGCGGTGTTGAGTATCGCCATACAATACGCAATGTCGGGTAGAAAGCGGGGAGTCTTTGACTATGCTGCTAATTCCTATGCAGGAAAACGTACAAAGTTGATAATGTACATTTATTTATTTAACAATATTTCATATAATGGATAGTTGGTATAGTAGATATTTTACTTTTATCACGTATTGACTATTGTGACTGATATGCACACACGAGACATTCACTAATAACCAAGTAATTGTTATATTAATTAATCTTCTTTTATTACATAGCCGTAAAAAAACGTCCTTGTCACTTTAAGCTCTATATGAAATCTTGTATTGAGGCAGGAAAAAATATTAGCATAAACACAAAGGTGCAACTCGAAAAAAAACTTTACAATAATCACGTGTTATTTAGACGTACAAATTCATTGTAAACCTGTTATTTATAGAGCGTTTAGAGTATTTTTGTATATAGGTAGGTATAATAAGAGATGCCTTGCGGGCAGCGGTCTTATTGGCGCATTGGGGCAGGGTCTGACTGCAAACTGGATGGGTTATGGGTTTATTTTTTTTCAGAGAGAACCTAGTGTTAAAACACTCTAGCTCCACTTGTGTCCAAAAATCGATACATTTCGTATTTCGTATTGAAACTCAACGCGGCTCCAGACCGAAGAAATAAAAATAATAATTTTCACGATTTCCCGAGTGGGAAACGAACCCACAACCCATTGCATTGTCCCACAGTCAGATGCTATCCCACTGCGCCACAACGGCCTCTCGTCGGGTTTGATCCTTAATCGCTGGAAAGAGTTCATTTTCATGTTCATTTAAATAATGTTCATTTATCTGATCTTGTACGATATTGTGCGGCGTTGTGGTCCGCCATTCAAAGTCTCAATTTGGGGCAGAAAGTGTAGAACGAAGTGTCTTGACACTAGAATCTTTACTAACTACCACGCTTTGCGGGATAAAGCGTGAAGGTGAAAAAAAATGAATAATAGAGTATAAATTGTGTAGCGAATTTGGGTGCTCTGAACATATTTCAAGGTTGTTGGGTCATTCACTTGAGTGTCGGCTAGTGACGTCTGCCAGGTCGAGTGCGGGTGACGCGGTGTGTACGGTTCATCGCAGTTAGTTTATATTGATTTGTTATTATATAAGTAATTATATTTATTTTTTTACTGTTTGGGGAGAATTTAGTGATGAAGTATTCCGTTTTTGGCTAATTTGGAAACGTCGGGCACTAAAACTTGAATATTGACGGAATTCGTTTCTATAATTATAATGTGTGATAATTAGACCCATAATAATTATATTGTACTTTAACTTGCACTAATATGGACTAAAAGCTTTCAAATTATGCACATTATTTTTTTTCTTTAACAACTTCAGGTAACCTAGTGACAAGATACTCCGTTCTCCATTATGTTTTTTTGCTTGTGCAAAAGGAGTCACTCCTAGTCCTTATATAAGTTTAGTAATTAATGTAAATTAAATTATAAAAAAAAACTTTAAATCAAGTAAAAATCATTTTTGTTAACATAATTTAAATTTATTCTTCTCTTTACATAATTTAATTGATATTAATTGACACTATAAAAAATCCATTACGAATTTGTAAAGAAAATAATAAATATCTCGCATTATGAACGCTTAGGTGTTTAACCTAACGGAGGGGTCATCGTACGTTTTGGGGAATCGAGCCGGAGTACCAGGACAACAGCGGGTGTTAGAAGGTTGGCAGGAGTTCGCAGGTCAAGGCGTTTCGTTCCCGGGTCGAAGACCGCTGTGCGTCGGTGGATAGAGCTCCTTGCGAGTTATGTTTTCCTGGTACTTTGTGTTGAATTATTTTGGTGTTTTTTGGGTGGTTTTTGAAATTGTAAATTAAGTAGTAATTTTATCAGAATATTTTTTTTTAAATACAGATATACTTTTTTTTACAAAGACTAACGTTATTTTTAGAAAATGTATATAATTTTGAACGTAGCATGATTTGAGTCTGGTCTGGATGATCGCAGATTCAAGTTCTGCTTCGTTGATTTTTTTTATATGATTTCTAAAAAATGTTTTTTATATACAAGTGTTGTGAATAGCTTCACGCTGTATCCCGCACACAGTAGGATAGGCAGAGGGAACCTAGTGTTAAGACACTCCGTTCCTCACTTTTCGCCAAATATTTGGAGGCATTACGTGCTAAGTGGAACTCAACGCCGCGTTTTGCATCGACACCAAAGCGAAGAAAATGGAAATATTAAATATTTCGACTCCTCGAGTGAGAATCGAATCCGCAACCAGTCGCTTTACAGTCACACTTTGAGCCTCTGTACCACGACTGGCGCCTGTTCTGAATAGCACGTTAAAATATCAAAATATTTATTAAGCTTCATATAGATGAAGGAAATATTATATAATTTGTTACGTAGGTATCGTATGGTTTCTCTACAAATGTTTTTTCTTATGATTTTTTATGTTTTATATAAAAATAAAAAATATAATATGAAAATTAATCCCTTTTTAACTTTCCATTCTAATTTGAGGCATTGCGCGAGTTCATTTAGTGGTGGAACTCAACGCTGCGCTTTGTTTTGCAACAGAACGGAGAGTTATAAATATGAACAATAACTACTTTTATAATAATAGAAAGATTTAAAATGATTGCATATATATGACCTAATACCAAAATTGAATAATCAAAATTAGATATATGATTATAATTTTAAAAGATAAATAAAAAAGGAATATTAGAAATATATTTAAATACTATATTCATACAATGAGTATTTTTTACATAAAATGTTTCCTATAAACGTTTTTGTAATAAATAATGTAATTTTCATTTTAACCTAATTACCAGGAAAATAGCTTTGAAAGGTATTATTAAAGATTTGAATTTCATTTTTCTGAAACCGAAAGTTCACTTTACCTTTAATATATTTGGTATAATTTAGTAAAAAAATAATATTTTTTATCGTTCTACTATGAATACCATAGCGACAATCCAGTTTGAATGTGAAACAGGCCCTTGACCCCTATAAATATTTACAATGTATAATACAGTGAAATTCCACGGCAAGCAGTTTCGACGGGGTTACGCAAATGAACTTTTACTATGAGCTTGTACAAACAATTTAAATTCAAGATCTGTAAATTTAATAGAAGAGTTTATATTTTAACATGAAATGGCTCGGCAATCGTGTGGACGTGTGCGTCTAATGTTTGTGCTATGTTGTAGCGGGCTACTGGTTTTTTGGCTTACTTATTTTATCTATGCTCGCGAAATTTGTTCGAAAATGAAGAAGATTTTTGATATATAATAGCTTAAGTTACTTTTTATTATATAAGCTATCTATAGTAAGTTCTCATCAAAATCTGTTCAGCTGTTACAAGAGTCCAGCCGGAACAAGCAGACATACAGACAAAATTTGTATAAAATGTTGTCTTGGTATATGGACAGTGTATACATACATATGTATGGATTTTGTTATAAAAACGGTTATTTTAATATAGCAAACAGACACTGCAATTTTATTTATGTGTATAGTTTTTAAGTCGTGCTACTTTAAAAGTTTACGAGTTAATTCAACTGCATATTTATAAATAACTTTAAAAAGTTGTTATTATTAATTAATCATACAACAATGTGATTGTGGTAATGTGGTTTTAATGATGTAGAAATAATAAATATAGCTTAAACATGAAGTACAACTACATGAACACTACATAGTAATAGAATAGTTTAATAATTAATTAAATAAATTATTCTGAAAACTATGTTGCACTATTTATTAAAATAAATGTTTTTTTATATATAGCCGGTTTCGCTCGCCCGACCTATATTACATAACTATAACTGTTTCGTATTTTGACGGCCTACGTTCTCGCTTAAGCTAAGCGGTTTATTTATCTACTTTGTATCTATAAATTTTCATATTCTTTAATACCTAGGTGGGTATTTAAAAAAAAAAAAATCTTCTTTAAAAAAATAATCGAAATCGTTCACCCATTTTAAGTTTGATATTGTTTAATAGTCTATTAGTCTAGTTCATAGAAAGTATCGCTCGCACTGCGACCACGCCCTCGCTAGTGGCGTGGGAACGTAACAGGAGCGTTCAGCGAAGTGGCTTATCTCGAAATATCGTCGCCGACAGCCTTCCCTGTGGTAAATTGTCGAACTGTCGTTAGTTTTATTTAACACTAATTATTTCATGTATGTATGTATATGTATTTGAGTTTCTGTTTACATTTATTGCTTGTGTTTGATCTTTAGAGGACTTTGTAAAGAAAACAGGTTATCTAATGCAGAGTAGTCAGAGGGAATTTTGTGTGTAGACTCTCCGTTTTTCACTTATCGCTCGGATTCGAGACGCTTTGCTATGATGGCCTTAAGTGAGTACTTCTTTACATAGTATGAAGAAAAGTCGCTTTACGCGTCTGTCTATATGTATGTTTGCTTAGATCTTCAAAAGTACGCAACAGATAAATGATGCGATTTCTTTTAATAGATAGAATGATTCAAAAGGAAGGTTTATATGTTTATAATTGCATAATATAGTAGAGAAACACTGATCATTTTATAGGTTTCTAATGTGATGTTGGCGCGACGGCGCATGCTAATAGATCCATATATAGTTGTGCATTTAAGGCAGGCGAAGCCGCGAGCGGGCCATTAGTTATGAATATTTTCTTTCTTAAATACTTGTTATTTCGTTTGTTTATAAATTGTAAATTACTTGTTTAATACTATGCCTATGAAATATAATTGGGTATAATTAACACGCAATGGTTTATTCAAATTTCCTATGAGAATATGCTTAAAATTAAAATGCCTGGAATTTTTAAGGTTTTAGTGTAAAGGTAGCTTGTAGTTTGAGTTAGTAATAAAATAATTTGTCTGTCATTGGGTTCCTTTTTTTAATTTATCAATAGAGACTTTAATAGAATTTATTTATTTTAATACATGTTTCCTTAATAAAAGCATAAATTTCAATAACGTATATGGCGTGGCGCAGACGGACTATGTTTGACTAAACGCAACGCAACGCAACGCAAACAATGGTTGTAGGTTTCATTACCTAATCGGTGATCTTTAGGAAATTATTCTTTTTAATTTATTTTCATTTCCATCTCCTCTTAAAAAGAAGCAGTGTTGAGTTTTTGCCAATTAACATATAACAACTTGAATTTAGGCAGAAAGAGGAAAACGAAGTGTTATATTAAGTGGAGAGCTACACTAAGTTATACCCTATTATGCGAGCCAAAGTGTGAAGCTTAAAAAAAACAATAATTGTGTTAATTTAGTAACAAAACATTAATTCTTTTGTCTCACCCATTTCAATAAAATTATCTTTGGTGCTTCTTTTTATAACATTTAAACTGACATTGTCTTGAATAGAATGGAAATATGATCACAATTATTGAAATTTATGCTACAATTATAATACCATGTTTAGACATTGATTTAGCTTAAAATTATGGTAAATGATTTTGCCATTATGCACTTTTTGCTAATTTTTAAATTCATAGATTGAATAAAATTTAAAGTAAGTATATTATTTTTTTTATCTGTCTATTAGCAAACAGTGTAATACAAAAACTACTAGACAGGTGTCACCTATCACCTGATAATAAATACATTTTTGTATTTTTTTACCTTTACGCTTTATCCCTAAGAGGATAGTAAAAGAGTATAGCCACCACCATAGTCCACAACAGCCTCCGGGAGGTCTCATGCATTTGACGAGTCCATGCTGAGTTCTCGAAGGTCAACTGAGGTCCTCCTCTACATCTCTTGCTCGTCACTTTTGCATCACATGCCTTTCTTACCATTCTATTTTAATCTTGTATCTATAATACCTTTTTTGATACTTTATCACGTAATTTACCTTGAATAGTCATTTTCCTAGTCCGCACGAAGACTAAATCAAAAAACTGAATTCTCTACTTACGGGACATGGCATTCTCTTTATTAACTTCACCTGTTCTAACTTAATGTAAAAAACCCACAAGGTTATTTTGACACACTTCTTGCCATCCGGTTTGTTTAAAAATTTTACACACGTGACCGTATCTGATGATAATACAATATTTTCAAGCATGAACCTGATGACCTTGAAATCATACCAAGAAAATTATTTAAGCGTGTTTCTTTTACATTATTTTCTAAAGTAATTTACTATTGCTTATGTAAAGTATTTTTTTTAGTTATGAAGTTATCGGAACAAGCGAAAAATGGAGAAAAGAGTATTTTCCCGCACAGCAGTGTAGTCAGAGAACATCTAGTGTCAAGACACTCTGTTCTCCAGTTTACGCTCGTAATAGAGAAATTGCGTATTGAGTGGCGGATCTCAACGCCGCGCAAAATCAATATTTCATTATTTCTGCATCTCGACTCAAATTATATAAATTGTGTAAACTAAAATGCTAAAAGCATTTAGATCGGAAACACCAAGTTTTTATGCATAATCAGTTCTCCTATTAACGATATGAAAAAATCACCGTGAATGATTGACTCTTTGAATTGAAAGAATGCACTAGTATTGTTTACTTAACGCTACTGTTTATATAAGAACAATTGGTGCCACCATTGTACATGCTTATTGCTTCGATATGGATAACGCTCGATAATGTAGACGTTATTTGTACAACTGTGGACTAACAAAGACGATAATTGTTATCAAGTTTTATAATATGGAATTATAGTTTAATAGAACGCAATATATGCATGGATCCATACTTTGGTACTTACATTATAAATGTGATTGTTCGTCTGTCTGTCTGTTTGTTTGTTTGTTACGCTTTCATGGCTAGTCCACCTCAAAGGCCGGCAAAGTCCCTGTAGCTCTTCTGGTGTCACTTGGGGCCGTGGGCGACGGTCTTTACGTACCACCAACAGACCCGAACGCTGTTGTGCCTTGTGCTTTCTATAAAAAAAAAATAAAATAGTTGAAGATCCATTATCAAACATAGGTTACTTTTGTATAAAAACATCCTTCATGAAATAGGGGATAAAATTTTGAAAGAAAAATGTAAACCCCTTAACTTAAGCGAGAAGGCGGGCGGTCGAAAATACGAAGCGGCTATAGTTGTCTAATGGAACTTACACGGGTGAAGCCGTGAGCGGGTCGCTAGTCTACGATAAGTATTGCTTGAATTGCAAGTGACATTATGAACGATGTATGACACTTGTCAATTTTTTTGTGTGGTTATTGGAATATGCAACATCATTGTTTAACATTATGGTCAATTTTCCTACTCAAAAACAAACTTAAATTATATTTTTCAATAATATACGTTTCAATATTTGTACAAGTATTTTTTGGTATTTTAAAAGAAAATATTGTGTATCGCAATTCCGTATCTTGAAATAAAATAGTCGGCTCCATTAATGACTGCTGTAGGTGATGTTGGACGGCTGCCAGTTCAGTGCCCTATTCTTGAACGTTCGATATTTTCGAAAGTGTTGATAATTTAATATGTAAATACGTTTAATAAAGTTAAATGATTGATACTAGACTAACTAGAAATAACATATTATTTTCTTTCTACAAACCTTAGAAAATTAGTCAAAATGACATTGAGTGATCTTTTTCCACCGTTTCAGTGAAATTTACCTAATTATATAATTGTTTTAAGTGTGTTAAACTCTAATTAAGTTAACATTATGTAAATTAACTATCATAAGAACGTCTATTAATTGCATAAAATTAAATATTCAATAGGTACTGACTGATGTTATATAAAAGTTAAAGCGAAGTTGTATTTTAATTAATACTATGATGTCGTGCTTCTTGTTAAAATTTATTTTATATTTTGAGGCTGTATTTATTATTTTTTCTTGTTAAATAACATGCCTTTTATTACTGGTTCTTGCCAAATGTTCTATGCTTTCTATTAACACTTAATTCATTATAGAATTAATATAAAGTATGAGTTTTTAGTGAACTTTCTTGAGTAAAGTTATTGCTTTTCGCTCATTTCACTCTCAACTTTTGCATCCGAAAGTCTAAAGATAGCTTTTTGAATAAGCCTTTTTTATATCAGGGCAGAGAAATTTCAATATTTTTTAAAATTCCGTCGTTACAAGATTACATGTAAACCCACGACCACCCTGTTTTTAGTCTGACGCTATCTCACTGTGCCACGATGGCCCCGGAATGAATTAAAAAAAATTCAATTGATATTTTTATTTTTAAATATGTCTATATATTCAGATTCATAACATTTTGGAATAATGGTTAAAAAAATAAAAAAATATATGCAAAATATATAAAAATTCAATTTAGATTGATTGCGTATATGCTACGTTTTCTTTGAGCGGTCAGTTATTTGCGCGAGGTGTAATTGCCTCCGCGTGTTTCACTGCACCTTAACCTCGTTCAGGACGATTATTTCATATAAATGTATTGAAGTTATTGATAGATAATAATAGAGTAGTGTTGACTTCGTAATATCGTATAGTTTATAGTATTTTACTTTTATGTTGCTGTTGTATGTGTTTTTGTTGTTTAAATCGCCTTTATAAGGACAAGGGATTCAGGTTACCATCCTTATCTAATTTGTAATTGGAGATATTTATGTGTTCAACTGACTGAAATATATATAGTTCAGAAGAATTTTGAAAAGAATGAGTTTAATCTTTTGAAAAGTATAAAACGACTTAAACTTCTTTCATATTATTGTAATAGAATCGAAATTCAATTATTACTGCTTATTTTTAGTATGTTATTACTAAAAAAAATATATAATATATAAACATATTACTAAAAAACGGAACTCTTTTAATTAAATTAAAAAACTCTTAATGTAATACCAAAAAATAACTTTTAAGATATATAATAATTTATATGCATGCATGTTGAAAATATATATTTCATATATTTCAACATGCAACAACATGCAACACTGCTTATGTAGAAACTTTTGTTATTTGTGTTATTTCCTGGCTAGCTTGGCTCGTGTCGCTGTGTGGGGTCCATCTTGAATTGAAATAAGACTTATATTTTACCCTATTTTATATTATGTACAACTCTTATATATAGCATCCTATAACACTACTATCTAAAATCATAAATCATTTCACCACACAGTACGAAATATAATAAATAAATAACCTTTAGGCGTAGAAATTTATTCTCTCTGTCAATTGGCAGGAAAATTGTGATTGAATGCAAATGCAAATTCTTCTTCTTAAACTTTATATGCAGTTTTACTCGGTAATATGTAAATGACGAGGTTGTTTCAATGTCCGCAGTCGTCTCTCGTGGCAGTGTTAGTTACCGGTACACGTCATAATATTATATTATAGATATTTGTATGTATATAGTATGAACTAGTAGCCTCGTTGCCGCGTAAAAT
Source organism: Dryas iulia moderata (assembly GCA_019049465.1). Classification (NCBI taxonomy): domain Eukaryota; kingdom Metazoa; phylum Arthropoda; class Insecta; order Lepidoptera; family Nymphalidae; genus Dryas; species Dryas iulia. Next base: position 225,315 of record CM032440.1, read on the forward strand.
AAGCGTTGCCTTAGCAACCTATATGTTATTTTAAACACATGGTAGGGTGTGTAATATATTTTTAATTTCTTGATGTTATTCTAATGAGTTTTTATGAAAAATATTGCGTTTCCGCATATCTCTGTTTATTAGTTACCTGCGTCGAATTTAAAAACTGTTCTATTTTTTTTTATTTTTAATAGTATTAGAAAATAAGTGATGTTGCCGCTGTGATGCAGTAGGAAAGTACATATCAGTGCACACCATATTGCGGATTCTGTCACCTCTAGGTCGAATAATTAAATATTATTTTTCATTACATTGCAATTAAAAACACTTTCATTATGTAAAAATATTATATTCTTCTCTGTGTAAATATTTTTTAGTTGTTGCCCGTTTTCAGTTTTTCTATAATGGTACCAATACCCAAGTTTTAGGAGGCAGTAATATAATTCTGAGTCATAATCTAACTGTGATTAAGAGTGGTTCTATTAAACGTATGCGCATTTTGGCAATCAAGACCAGTGCAAAAAGTTTCTTTTGTTTTTTTCATGACCTCTTTGCTGATTAGAAAACGGAATTCCACTCATTGGCTTAATTTATTTGGTTCGGTAGCGTTTCAAAGTGATTTTCAAATTTCAAAGTTTGTTATCAAGTGTTGTTTATAGTATTTACCCCAGTTTATTATAAAAGAAATCCTTTGCCTAGGTTTCTTTTGTGACGGTACAATGGAAGCGTAGACCTCGGCGACCGAAGCACTTAACTGTTCCGCTCCAAAACTCCCCTATATCTATAGAGGTAGGTTAAGTAAAACTTGCATTCAGTGTTATATAATGCTTAAATCATATATGAAGACGAATGTTCAGAATATTTGCTTGTCATAAATCGAGTTGTAACCAATATTCAATATTTTACTACCCGTGTCTGTGACTTCATCTGCGTGGAACTTAACAAAGTTATAATTCTAAAATAGCATCCTAAGTAGCCTTTTTGCATCAGCTGTTTATCAATAAAAATCTCGTCAATATCCGTCCAGCTAATGTTCAGAACAGCTGGAACAAGACAAAGAAAACAGACAGGGAGACTGAGAAAAATTTTAAAAAATGATATTTTGGTATATCTAAGATAGATAAAAGTAATAAAAAGCGGTTATTTTAATATTACAAATAGACACTCCAATCTTATTTAGACGTTTAGATTTAACGTCTTTTATTCTTATTTTAAGAATAATTAAGCTTCAAAGTTTCGTTGTTGGTATTTTCTTAATAGGTTTTTAGGATAATTTAAATTTTGTTAGAATCTCTTCTACTTAAATTTAGTAAATAAACCCATCAGCGCAAAACAGTGCGCAAGTCTGACATTGTAAAGTTCTTTGGCCAAGAAATTGTATACAGATATTATATTAAATCTCCACAACTCCTTTTAAGATGTTCTTGCGTACTTAATATTTTTACGCAAAATTATTTCTATGACCGTCTCGTGTTCCAGCAAACGAAGTCAAAGGCAATTAAAATGATATATAGCAAGATGCATCGCACTAACACGACGCTTTGCTTTATAATATAAATATGAATTTTAAATAAAAATTCTTTTAGTATTTTAAAAGGTGTTCAGATGTGTTAATTGTGTTGAATATTTGTGTTCCGCGAACTTTTCATGGCGTAAAATATGATATGATTATTGCGTCACTTTATATTGTATTATAATTTTATAATATTTATATGTGAAGTGTTCTGTTATTCTTCTTGTAAATTATGTTTTATTTATTTATATATTAATTTTGTATGGTTTAAGGCTTTTATGTAAAGAATGAGGACATTATAGTGCAGTGTGACAGCGTCTGATTATAACATGGGATGGACTTGGGCATAGTATTGATTATAATTGTGCCCTTGATTCCCAGTTTCCGCCCTGGTGACAAGGTGGAACTCTACACGAGATGTAGAGTTCCATCGTCCAATTCGTAATACCTCGGATTCGGGTAGAATGTGGAGAACGAAGTAGTGTCTGGACACTAGATTCTATTTGCGTACACAGCTAAGCTACTATTAATAACGTGATAACATTTTTATACTTAAATTGTAAAATTCTAATACATATCTAATAAGTTTCTCTTAGCATGTGATAAGCTAAAATATCTTGTTAAGATATTTTAAATAAGTCTTTAGGAACAGATTCATGTATATGTATAGAAAAATATTAACATATATTTAATATGAATTGTCAAAAAGTGACAACAATGTTAGTTTCCTAACATATTTAGAAGTTGACAGTTGCTTCATAATGATACGGTCAGCAGGTAAAGCAGACGGGCTCTAGCCCAGTTTCCAACGACAAACAGTAAATAAATGTAAACTAGTGGCGGTTTAAATTTACATTTTGATTGGAATTTCCACTGAGATCTGTTGTATGCAACTCGTGTAGAGTTGGTCCACTGAAGTAATGAATGTATTTACGTTTCACACTGACGCTGATGCTTTGGGGGAAATGGGTTTTGTTACATTTTTTTTATGTTATCGGTGTTAAGATATTATTGGTGTCCTTAATTTTCTAAATTATTTAATAAAATGAAATATTGTATAACATTAGTCCAGGTTAGTGATAAGAGAGAATTGAATAGAAATATTCATTCATACCTATAAATACGAAAGATAGTAGAAGTATATTATTGTTGCAAAAGTATAACAATTCTGATTGTATTTAGGCAACTAATTAACTATTAAGTAAAGTGGTATATTATTTCTTTATTGAATTGAAGGAGACGAGAGCTCAGTGTTTTTTTTCTACGTTTATCACACTAATTATTGCGTAGTATGGGATTGGCCCAGATTATTACTTTAATTAGGTTATTATCAAGATAAACTATTTAATTCCAAATAGTAAATTAGATTTGAACCTACGACTACACGCTTAATTGAACAAGTCCGAATTGTGCCGTGATGTTAATATGGAGGTCTATAATTTGTAATTTAGATGAAAACAGTACTTCGCCACATAAATACTGAGGTTAGGATGTAGGTCATGCTTAGTAACAAACCACTAATTGACTTGTAATATTCTCACTAGACAGTCTAAATAAACTTTAGTTATAGCAGTTATAACAATACTTTCTAACTTCGATTATGTCCTTGGTTAGGTAATTAGGAAACGTTTTTTATAATAATTACTTAAGGTTTTATAATAATTTTTCCCGCATAGTAGAGTAGTCAGACAGAACCAAATGTTAAGATTCTCTTTTCTCCACTGATAATAAATAGGAAATTATGACGGAGTTGTGTTTTTAAATGAATGGCAATTTTTAAGAAGAGTTTTTTATTATAAAATCCATGGTTATTCATACTATCTATAACCAAAAAATGTTGTGTTAATAGTTAAAAATATATTCATATGTATAATTTCATTTATTTACTTATTAAGTAAAGCAATTTAAAGGGAAGGGTCGATTATGTGTTATTTTATCATACAATGCAGAGGGAATAGTTCTTTCCTAAAATTTAATAAATGCGCATTTTAAGTTAATACTTGGAACTTTAAAATGGATGACGTCTAATATTTTTTTTGGGTTGCTGTTGACACACGTTTTATAACGTAACTTTTACATATATTACATTATTAAGAATTAGTAGTAATAAATATTATAATAAACGCCATGTCTCGATTACGCTGAAAATGGAAGACGGAGTGTCTTGACACTGCGTCGCGCAGAAAGCATGAATTGAAATGAATTCTGTAATAGAAGTAAATACTAAAAAAATATATCGTAATAAAATATTTAATATAAACTATAGATGATTATAAAAACATGTGTATTTTTGCTTTTTGCACTATTCACGGAAAAAATACATTACATAGAACGCAGTTTGTATTCTCGATGATTACGATTTTCCTTATATTTTTCTAGTGTGTGTATAGCATTATGGTAAATAGGTAATACATAAGTACTTAACATAAATTATATTCTTACAAGTAAAACTATACAAAAAAATGTTTACTCACTATATGTTATTATTATTAACTCAACTCAGGCAAGCTTGTTTTTCAATGTTTAGAACAGGGTTAAACTGCGGCCCGCATGCTACGTGCGGCTGGCTCTTTGGGAGATCTCTTTACTGGCACAGTAAGACAGCGTCTGACTGTTAACACGTTTGGTGGTGATTTCGATTCCCACTCGAGGATATGATTATATATAAAAAGATATTTTCATTTCTTCACTCTCGTAGATAAGACAAAAGAACGGAGTGTCTAGACACTAGATTGTGTCTGACTAACCTTCGGAAATAGTGAGAAGCTGTTCCTTGCATACCTTTTATGTGTTTATTTAATTGAAGTTCGAGAAAAATTTCAAACTTTGAAAAATGGCTCGAACTATCAAATAGTATATACTATTTGATATATACTAGGATGACCTTAAGGTCATCCTTGGTTTAGAAGTTACGTGCTACATTTGAAAAGGTCACAGTTTGATACGATGAAAGTTGGTGAACATTTTTGTTTAATTCTTTTCGCCCAGCTTTTGCAAGAATTTTTTTGAGGATTTGTTTAATATACGTACATATATAATGTATTTTTTTATCTTGAGATTTATGTATGTAATTTGTATTCCAACGTGGTATTACAGAGTGACGAGTCACACTGTTTTCTCTTAGTCTATTTTCTGATTTAATCACCTCTGTGTAATAACATCACAGAAACGAAAAAATGTTAAAATAATATTTTCTAAATAACTTTAATAATTTTATACAATGTTCACGTATAAATAATTGTAGATAATATCGGCTCAAAACATTACGGTTCTAGTTCTGTCTCTATTTGTAATGTGAGAATAATAAATAAAAAGAATACATTTTGAACTGTGTAGAGATTTTTAACTTCATGAATCAGAATAAGATTACCAAAAATATATTCATACATACATACAAAGACTCTAATGAATTGGTTTTGAATATACTACCATCTCGTAAAATCAGACAGGAACCTACTAACTTCTTCACAATAATACTTATTACCCATATCTAAAATATTATAATTTAATATGAAGTTGATTAAATAATCTATAATACGAAGCTTTCCTATGATTTTATTAATTTTCTTTTGACGACAACTTTTATTCTAATAACTTTCTCTTTGAAACTTTAAGTAATAACAACCGCTTATTGCTAAGCGCAAGTAGCTTAAGTAATATTTTCTTAATAACTCAATTCCCTGGAGTGGCAATAAAAGAAACGTATCTCATGCATAAAGAAGATTAAAATGTGTATAAAGCAACTGTGAAACTATCATAGTGTTATGTTTATAATGATTCGTGTTTTTAAAATGGGACAAATGTTTTGTTTTTGATATAGAATTGCTTTTTATTTATTTTTTCAGTTTCATGCTTAGGATTTGGGTTTTCTCACATAGGATTTCCGATAGTTAGAGAGAAACTAGTGTTAGGACACTTTGTTCTCCACTTTCCGGCTAAAATCAAGATATCGCATATTGGGCCCAACTCGGACTTCATCTCAGAAATAATTTACCTAAATATAATCATTTCCCCATCAGTAAAAATCGAACTTACAGCCAGTCGCGTTTACAGTCAGACACTGCCTTACTCCGCCATGATGGCCTCAATTTCTTTTATTTCTTTAATTGGTACCGTAATTTTTATACTCACCATAGAAGCGTGTTAATTGGTCTAAGACTTAAGCAATTATAACATTAGATACTATTTTTGGACAATTACCAGACATGTTGCACATAGGTATGCAGAGGACGTAATGTCAATACACTTTTTTCTCTATTTCCCATCTCCGGAGTAGAATTTTACGTGGTTGAGTAGCGGTGTTTAACGCTGTGCTTTGTCTTGTCAAGCTTGTCGGAGCTAACATTATTTGTCAGCATACGTAAATATGTTAGCATATGTAGACATAACATAAAAAAAATACTCAACATACAAATATTTAAAAAAAGACATTTAGAAAACGCTTCTCCTGAATACCGTCCAGGCGCTCTCACCACTGAGCCATGCGTTCTACTACCAGCTGCGTCGAAATCCACGGGTTCGAATCCCGCTGCGTTCAAATGTTTATACGTTGTCTAAATGTCTTTTTCTATTTTCCTAAGTGTGGAATAACACTTTAAAAATGTTTAAAAATACAAATATTTGTTTATTGAACTTGTGATCTACGCCTTTATATTACCTAACCTGACCACTCTAAATATCTAGATAGAAATTATACAACACGTAAACATAAATAGTTTCCCTTTAATTTCATTCGCTTTATTCAACTGTATATTTTAACATTTTAGCTTTTAACTAACAAAACAATTTGTGTTTATGTTACAATTAGTTGATATCTATAAAAGATTCACCATTAACATCTCAATTACTCGAAAATGTATTTAAGAGTAAATAACCACGGCATTTATCACGTTTCGAGAAGAAACCGACGATAAAATCGAGTGGCGGTTTTTTATTCATGAAGTGTAGTTACGCTATTGAATTCAGAATTATGTGAATATTAATAAGTCACTTACCTTCGTGGTGTCATTTGAGTATGTGTGCATACTTTATGCGTGTACTAGCTGTGCTCACGACTTCGCCTACATGGAATTGAACAAAAAGTATAATTCTGAAATAAAAGTTGCCCACCTTACTTAAGTTCACTCAAAATTGGTCAGGCCGTTTCATGGATTAGCTGGAACAAACAGACATACAGATCGATATTGGAAATAAAAATATTTAGCTATGTGAACAGTGTATATATACATATATGCTTTTAGTATAAAGCGGCTATTTTAATATTACAAACAGACATTCCAATTTTATTTATTTGTGCAGATATATGTATATTATGTACGTATGTATGTGTGTCCTTTCGTAATGCTGCAATGTCGAATTTTGATTGAACCCCACACCTTGACACATTTTCTCTATTGTGGTTTATTTACGTAGTATAATATATGCTTCATGTTACGTTATGTTTACTTAATATTGCTGATGGCTATTGTCTTTATATCTTTGGTATTATATAATATATTGATTTAATTAACTTTATTACTTAAAGTGGGGAATGGAGTGTCTTGACACTAGGTTCTCTGTGACTATCTTGCTATGCAGAAAAAGCGTAAACTACTTGTAATCGTTTTCATATACTAGGACATGTTATGTTTGTAACGAAGAATGAAAAAAAAAATAATTTCATTTTCCTTATTCTGCACATATAGAATTCTATAGAGGCCCTCGTTGCGCAGTAAAATGCTATCTGACAGTAAACTTGATGTTTTTGAGTTCGATTCCCACTCGAGGGAATGATTATAATAATGGTTTCATATCTCCATTCTGGTATCTAAGACTATGATTTGACTCTAGACTTTCCGACTACGCTGATATGCGGAAAAAGCGTGAAGCTGCGAAAAAATAGAATAATATTTATGTATTACACGTTAAAATATTTACCTACCTTTTATTGTTATAAGTTAAAAAACTAATCTTACAACCTGTAAAAAGGATAATATCTGATTTCCACTACAATAAATCATATTTTATAATGAATAATTATTATACAAATACAAATTAATAATGATGATTCACTAATTAATACTCTATACAGTATAGTTTACAATAGGAAAGGCTGTTTAATAAGGTAAAAGTAATTTCTTTCTGCAAGGAAATTAAAACAAAACAGACACTAAGAGAAATAAGTGGAACGCAACGAAAAATTACAGCAATGTCCCATTTTTAGTGCTATATTATAGCATAATACTACTGAGTACTGAAGTTGTATTATCCAGATGAATTACTGTTCAGATAAAGTGGTAATTTATATTCAAAGCTTCAAATTTAATTTTATATAAGTATATTTTTAAGTTGGACTCATAGGGGATTAGTGGAGTGTCTAATTGTAAAAGGAATAGTTGTGGTTTCAATTCCCACTTAGGGCATTGCTTATTTATTATGCTTATTTCTCCGCGACCATTCAGTAAGAAATGTCTTGATTTTGAGCAGAAAGTGGAGAAAGGAGTGTCTTGACACTAGGTTCTCTCTGACTATCCTGCTGTGCGTTGGTACGCAACATACATTTTTCTGCCAAAGATAACTAGGAAAGTCTTTATCACACAATTTAAATATTTTTTTACCTAAACCTTTACACTAAAGGTTCGATATTTGAACCGATAACTTCCACGTATTGTAATATTTACACAATACAACTTTGATAACTTCGACTAACATAATAACTGTTCTATAAATCAGTTTTAGCATTTCTAGAAATGAATATTTAATATTATACAAGTATTTAAGTGTTTCTCAACCAAATGTCAATCAAATAAGTTTGCAAAGTCTGGCGTACCCTATAATAATAAAACCTTTGTTGAAACGTTTTGTAATCACGAAAGTATATCTTAACGTGTAAAACGTTAAGCAATATTCAAAGTGCAATGAAAGCTAACAAGGTCGTGTAACAACTGATAACCGCTCCCGGTAAACGCTATTGTTCTTTTTATCAATTACCCAACACGTGATCAGAAAAAGTAGGTACGTAAGTGTTTGTATGCTATCACATTTCTTATTTATTTTTAATATTAAAGATTATTGAATAAATTTGATTGGTTATGGGTTTGATTCTTATTTGAGGTATGATTATATGTAAATTTTATTCATTTTTCCGCTCTGGAGCCTCAAAGACAAAGCGTAGCGTTGAGTTCTACAACTTAACGCGTAATGTCTCGCTTTCAAGTAGAATATGGAGAACAGAGTGTCGTAAAAAATATGACAATCGGTTCTCTCTCTACCTACGTATGCGGAAAAAACGTGAAAATGTTTTTCTTCATTGTAGATTTTTTTTGTACTTTTTGTATTATTGTTTTTGTAAAATACATTTAAAGAAAACGTATAAAAATTTGAACGCAGCGGGATTCGAACCCGCGCCACCTGAATACCGTCTAGGCGCTCTCACCACTGAGCTATGCGTTCTACTATCCGCTGCGTCGAAATTCTTATACGCTTTATTACAACTTATTTTTGTTGTTAGCATCTCTGTAGAGAGATTTTTACAAATTTCTGCTACCCAAAGATTTTCCTAAGTGTGGAATAATACCTTAAAAATGTTTTAAAGTATTATATTTTATGTTACTAAGATTATTAAATGTTCGTTGTTTTACATAAATATTTCTTTAAGAAGGATTTAAACCCACAATCATTGCATGCTATCCGACATGTACACAACTGCGGTGCGTCAAACTGTACCGTCAATATGCAATATCAATTTGGTCGGAAATTGAACAGCTAGGTTCTCGCTCGCTCGGTGAAATATATATATTGAATGAATGAACATGTTAATAAATATTTTAATTTGTAATGTTTTTCGTACACTTATATGAAAATTATTTCTAGGAAACGAAACAAAAGAAATTTTGAATGCAGCTGGATTCGAAGCTGCACCTATACTAAAAACAAGAATAAGTTGTAATAATTTCAATATAGGCTTAAATCACATGGCTTAGTAATCAGTGTGATTGGACAGTTCCCAAAAGGCGCGAGTTTGAATTCCGGTGCGTTCAAATCTTAATAAGCTTTTTAAACGTTTTTTTAAGTTAATAAACATTAAAATTCATATTATCTCTATTATCAAATGTATATAGTATATAAATAGAATTGTGTAATACAAAAATGTGCATATTTAACAAAATCCTGAATTCTATAATAAGATATTCCTGTTTGTAGTTTCCCCTTGACATGCAAAGTGGAAAGCAATACGCAATGGTTGGCAAGGTCGCTACAGCTGATAACTAGTCCCGTCACACCGGTGCGATGCTTATACTGTAATGTTACTTACTATACTACTATACCTGTAGTACAGTATACACGTCCGCATTGCTACTATTGTTTTTACACTTGTAACTGATTTAGATCATTTGGTAGTTATAATGTTACTAAACGCCATTGTGGTACAGTGGGGCAGCGTTTTACTGTAAACTGCGGTTGCTTGTAGATTCGATTCTCATTTGAGGGAATGGTTTCATTTAAAATACTTTCACTTGCTCTGTTAAGACAAAGCGCGGCGTTGAGTTCTGCCGCGCATATGTTTTTTAGATATTAGGTTGTTTTTGACTATCCTGTTATATGTCAAAGGGATTAAGTTATAGGATATTATTAAATGTTCAGTTGCTTATTTTGTAATATAGATTCATACCTTGATTTAATCGGAACTGTTTAGCTGTTAGAATTTTGAAGTATAATTCCGTAGTGTCATAAAAAAGTCATCACACTCATCAAATTACCATAAGCCTCTATTAAGTTTGAAATTGAATATGATTATTTCATAATAAATACGATTTTATCCACATATGGTATAAGTTGATCACGTTTACTAGTTTCTCATGTAGTGGGATAGCCAGAGAGAAGAGAGAGTCAAGGCTCTCCATTTTCCACTTTCAGCCCAAAATTTCTATATATTTAATAATATTTATTTTTTTACCTTAAAGGCCAATAAAGTCACGTTATTATATGAATATTATATATATGAAGAATATAACATAATATAATATATACTCTGTCAAACACGAACATCCTGCTTCGTCTCTTAACCTGGTTTTCATAAAAAAAATTAGTCATGAAGATATTGAGCTCTCACATTTAAGAACAAAAAGCTCTTTCCACAGTTACTTAAGCATTCATAGCAAAAGTTCTACAGGCAAGGGCGTATAAAGTCAAGAATAAAAGCAAATATTTGTAAATATGAAAGAAGTTATTAGTAAGTCACTCAGCGCTACTGTACTGTGCAAGTGATCTTTCTGTAGCTAGTGAATTTGAAAATATGATTTTATATTCCTTGTAATGTAATCGTATTGAATGGAAACTATTTTAACTCGATTATTTTTTAGTATTTGAAAATGCATTTTAGAAAACCCAACGTTTCTTCACTTTACTTTACTACTAAAGGACTACTCCTTGGTTACAGGTAGATTCGTTGTCTACCGGAAGTAACCACGAAAATATAAGCGATTAACCCTGTTAAAACAGTTTAATTTCTTAATAAAATCGCTATTAAAAACATTAGTAGTGTAACTAGACTATTCTTACAAATAATATACATGCTGAATTGGATAACCTAATTGCATAATATTTTATTTTAAAAGAGTGATATGAAAATAATTAAATTATAATCATTCCACCTGAGAGAATCGAACCAAAACCCAATTCAGTCAAACGATCTTCAATTGTCATATGCCCCTATATCAATTATATATAACTTAATTATGTTATCCAGTTATCCGTTTCTTATTATCATTTTTGTGAGTGTAGAGGTATTTGATTTCAGACCCAATTTTAGTTTATTACAATAGTGCACGATTTGAAGTGTCTATAACTGCCAGAGACAAATAATACTGTTGTTTTAACTCCTATAAAAGATAAGATACAAATCTTAAATATATTTATTAAGATACCTGTTCAAAAGAGTATTAATATTTTTACATTTTTTTCTGAATTACTTTTCATTCAAAGCAAAATTTATTTTTAGCTTAACGTAGGCGTTTTAGAAGCGTCGTGAGCTTGTATATTAATTGTAGGATTAATAAGTTTTGTGGTAAACTTGATTTTGAAATAGATGTACGTACTTAAATATAAATCGTGATGAAGATGGATGAACGCGTAATGCTGCTCACTGTATTGGATCGTTGAGAAAGAGTCATATAATATGTTACGTAATACTTTAAACAACAAGCTTATCGTTAAAGCTCAGTCTCTAGTTATTTACTTCTAAAACTCGACTTTGGACAGGACAAAGCAGCCATAAATCGAAATAATTTTTGTTTGTCCCTCGCGATTTGACTTATCGAAGTTTTGCCGTTCATGTTGACATTACAGTAGTTTCTTAACAAAATATCAATAAACACGGCGAGTGTCTTATTAAAAGCATTTAATAGCCCATATTTTCTATTATGCCTTACATCTATTCATTCCATACAAAAGACAAACACAGTGAAAAGTTTTAATAAGAACACCGAGAGATCTCAGAGCAGCAAAACCTCTGAAGTATCTCCCGTGAAAAGTGCAACTTGAACAATAAAATGCATGCATAAAAGTAGTTGCAAGTTCAACGTTATAAAATAGTAATTGATTTAATATTATATTAAAACTTAGAGAACTTGACGTGGTTTCTTCCTAGGTGGGAATTAATATTCACTTATATTTTGTTTTTTATATATCAAGAGACTTAAGTTTTGACTAATACGAGAAATTACGTAACTAATCTACGTATCTATTCTAATATTATAAATGCGAAAGTCTGTCTGTCTCACTTTCACGGCTAGTTTACCCGCCTGAATTGATGGAATTCGGAATGAAAAGAGTTCAAGAACCAGAGTCAGGCATAGGTTTTATTTCAAAAAACATCTTTTAGATTAAATTGAGGCCTGAACGTTTGTATGTGTACAACTTAACGCCGCGCCTGGCCTCGAAACCAGAGCGAAGAAAATGAAAATATTAAATATTTCCACTCCTCGAGTGGGAACCGAACCCACAACCAGTCGCTTTACAGTCACACTTTGTGCCACTGAGCCACGACTGACCCCACATAAATAACAATTCCCTATGGGAAGACATATTTGATGGAAACATTGTCATAAGTGAAACTAAACTAAAGTGAACCTAAGTGAAGAGCTATAAATGACAATTCCTTATGGGAAGTATAAAATCTTTGTAACGGATAACCAAAACAGGTATTCGAATCTACAATCAACGCTGTGTTAAAGGAGGGCAAGATGATCACTGCGTTTGACAGGTGTTAGTTACAGTTCCCGTGATTTACGCAACTTATTATTACTTAGCGTTGCCCCGTCGGTTATTCAATAAATTCGTAAGCTAATCTTAACGCGAACTCGCTTACTTTGCGCAAACTTTATAAAGGACTATTTACTGTTGTTCTGTTAGTTACATTCAAATTATAGTACTTATTCGGCGTTTGAGATTGTCTTTTAAGTGAATAATTTTATATGTGAACGTACGTAAGTACTCGATTAAAAGCCTGCTTGCTATACGAGTTTAAAGGGGGAAAAGTGGTTTTATCATATTTTTATTAATTTGACCTCTACCTATCTATAAATCAATGTAAATAAAATTTTGTAAACCTATTTTGAGTCTCTTCTTGCCGTTCTATTTGTAAAAAAAACTTGCTTACGTGTCCGGATTTGATGATAATACAATGTTTTCATGACATTAAGCCGATATCCTCGACGAAAATAGATGTAAATATATTTTTTTATTTATATTTTCTATTTTAAGATGTTTTTAATTAGATTAAAAAATTGTTATTTTAAAACCCCGTGTATTATTATTGGGTTTAACGCTCCCTTTAAATAAATTTTATAAAGGACTATTTACTGTTGTTCTGTTAGTCACATTCAAATATAGTACTTATTTGGCGCTTGAGACTATCATTTAAGTGAAATAACTTTGTATGTGAAAGCTCGCTAAGTACTCGATTAAAAGCCTGATATCCGAATGTAAAGGTGAAATACGAGATTTACCGAAGCACTCATTTATTTGTCTTGATTTGCCTCACTTCAAGTGCCGACTGGTTTAAAATAGTGTTGATTTTCTCACTAGATTTAAAAAGGTAATGCCGTTTGTAAAATGGTGCTAGAGTTTAGAACTGGTTTGGTGTAAATACTTCATATGTTCAAGTGTGTTAAAGTTTTAAGTTGATGGATGATAATGTAAACAATTGCAAATTTAATTGTTAAGGGCATGTTTTAAAGTTCAAGCTTTTTCCTGCATAGCAAGATACGAAAAGACGTTTTAGTGTTACGACACTCCGCTCTCAAATTTTCACATTGCGTGATAAGTGGCGGAACTTAACGTCGCGCTTTGTCTTAGGTACAGCGGAGAAATAAAAGTAGTACGAGTATATAATCATTCCCCAAATTGGGAATCAACCCACAACCATCATTCCCCCGATTGAGAATCAAACCATGACGGTTATAGTCAAACACTGTCACAACAATAACTTAAGCTGTTTGTATTTTATTTATTTTTACATACAACTACAGATGAATACTAAATACATATGAACAATAATACATTTAATCAATATTTAGTATGCTAAAATGATTTTAGATTCCATTTCCAAATAAAGATAATTGAATACAATTTATTTATAAATATAAGAATAATAAAATTAGGTTCTTCAGCTAAGGTTACTCGTGTCGCGGTTTCAAAAATGATTTTTCTAGCACCACTTGGCCCCTTTAGCTGAACTACGCTTGCTAATGAGCTGATGTATTATCTACGGAACCAAGCATTGCATTCATTAACCACGTCTTAAAACGTAAACCTCTTACGTTTTACGTTTATATTATTTTATTGGACCTTTCCACTCTAACCTTAGTGCGGCCTGTTTTTATACTAATTAGGTGACTAGAGGTACTGTAGGCTAGCTATTGCATTATTTTCCTTGTTAATGCTTTGAAATATAAATTTATTTTAATGTTAAGTGTGGGTTTAAATCCTGTAATAATATAGCTGTGGTTAATTTTTTTTATTTTAAGTATGTTTGTTAAAGTCTTCGTTGAGATATTTGGCTCGATAGATCTATTTCTTTTACAATTAAATGTTTTTTTTTAATTAACAATGGTTCACGTGTTAATAATTATTAAGTACTTATGATAATTATTAAGTACTTAGTAACTTAAAAGTAATGAGCCAAAGGTTTTGTTTTTTATATTTGATTATTTAAATTAATATATTTCAAACAAATAATTCTAATCAGTAACAATCGCTTGTAAATACTCAAAAATATACCTAACATTAAGAAGAAACCTTTCCTTTTTTTGTTGAAGTATCTAATTGATCAAGAACAAGTTTACTTTGAAGATGACCGCTATTCTTTGTAATTATTTAATAATATGTTTTTGGTCATTCATCAACATTAAATTACATATATTTGTGCAGAAACAAAATTAAAGAAATTCCAATTCGACTTTAATAACCTTAATTGGCTATTTGGTATATGTATGTATATATAATTGATAACTGGTAATATTGTACTACATATTATGTATAGCAAAACTTTATTTCGTTTTGGTTGTTTAACGTATTTATGTTGTTAATACAGTTTTATCTACTATACTATCTATCTTTTATCTATTAATGTAAAAAAAACAATGGTATCTTGAGCCTTTTCCTTGACTAGAATTGAAAGAAAATCATTGTAAATGTATCTTTTTATTTTTTTTCTTTTTTGAGATTACTTTAATTAGTTAAAAAAATGTTATTTTAAAACCCGTGTGCAATACATCGGTTTTAAAATAACTTTTGATACGTGAATATTCTTATATAAGTTTATTCGATAGAGTATGTTAATTTGAATTGAAGTCTAAAACGCAAAATAAGTGATATAATTTTGAAATAAACATTAATCTCGGCCATTCAGATGAAAACCTAAAATTTGCATTTTATCTAAGTCGAGCTTTTACAGTAAGATTGATACTAACACAGTACAAGATCTGAAATAATAATGATAAATGCCTTAGTGTTTATAAATAATGATCCCAGTCTTACACAATAATAGAATAGAAAAACAATTGTAAACTTATTTTGCTTTTGTACATTAAAAATATTCGTCACTTTCATTATAACAAGTATCTTAAGAGATACCAGAATAAAGGAGGAGAGGAACAATTCTTTCTTTAGAGCAAATATTTCTAGCGACCGCGTTTTAAATTCCATACAAAACTAAGGCATTCTTTGAATTTCACCATTCTAAATCTTTTATTATTTTTAGCGCCTAGACATTAAATATTCCCTTTAGTTTGGTTACTTTAATGTTGATTAAGTTTACTCTTTATGGTTTGGACATCTATTACTACTTTAAAATAAATTAAATTATTGAAAGCAAATAGTAAATATAATTAAACATTTTAATATACGTAAATAAACTTATTACTTGTTAATTTTCCTTTTAGCTAGTTATATCTGTATTATCATCATGACGTAGCTTTGTGTGATAACAGTAGCTTAAACCACCCAGCACGCCTTTTTTTCAAATATGCAAAAAACAGAGAACAAAATGTTGAGTCACTACCTTTTCTCACCTATCTACTGGAGATAATGCTTTGTAACCTAATTAAAAGGCAAGAATAGACTAAAGCCGTTTTGGTGTAGCGTGTCAGCGTGTAACTATAAACGCGATGATTATGGGTTTAATTCCCATTCATAAAAATTATATTAAAATTATTAATTAATAATTTTCATTTCTTCGCGCTATACCTAAGACAAAGCGTAGGGTTGAGTTCCGCTACTCAATACGAAATGTCTCAATTTTGGAAAACTTAAGGAAAGATTTTAATATGAGGTTCTTTCGAATATCAAGAAAAGCATGAAGCTGAAAAAACAGGCTAAGAAGATACTTATGAGTTAGTTAAATAATTCAGCATTATAAAGATATCTATCTAAATAATACAATAAATCAATCAGAATTAAAGTTAAATGAGCTGTTATATAAGTGCTCTTATTAAAATATGAACAGTGTTCGCGGCGTGACACATCAATTAATTATTCATGTGTGTGTATTGCTCCGATATGAGACGTTGACCAGTTAATATTGTAAGGCCGGTATTTTATGTTTGCTATAGTACTTTTTAATTAATTATCTGGGATATATTATGTTTATCTGCAGTTATTTTCTTTTAAATATTTTTGTTGGTAATACTTTGAGAGTAGAAGTTATCATTTACTACACTCATTTAGCATATAAATATAATTTTTCTGATTTATTTTCTTTATTTTTCTAATCATTGAACGTATAGTTATAATAATAGTTAATTTGTAAGTTAAGATTGTGTGTCTATATGATACATTTTAAAATTACTTAAAATCAGTAAATTAAAGTTTATTAAATTTAGTTAAAGATGCACCGACACAAACCTAAAGGCAGTATTTAGTTGATAATGTAGTGATGCTTCATTTCCTTTGTCCACTTTTATTCCTTTAATGACCGAGCTCTATAACCGCTACATTTGATATAATATCTTAATATGATTCGAGGAAAACTGTATCCTCACCCACCGTTTTACGAGCGGTATTCGTTTGATGAATTACATGTTCCATATCAGATACAATTTAAACTCTTTGTTGAAATACTTTAAGCTTTAAATCCGTTCACGTCAGAAGTTTCATTTGGGTCGGATCGCAAATTTACCTGCTCCGAAATAAAAGATGGTGGAGCTAGTTCAACGTGTGGCATCGTTGTGTTTTTTTTTGTCTGATTTATTAAGCGAATTGTATTGACAGTGAATTGGACAAAACTTTTATCTTATCGTTGGTGGATCGTGGATAGATAGGCAGTTAGTTGGATGTGACACGTGAGTCGCGTGAAATATATCTAGAACATATATTCGATTTATTGAATGTTTTTAATTTTGATTTGATTTATTATTATTTGGAAATTTAAACATAGATTTGAATGGTCTCGTGGAATTAAGACCTGTTTATGTTATTTTTTTTAAGTGAATTTCGCGTTGAATAATCTTTATATTGAGACTGTTTGATGTTGTAAATGAAACGTTAAAAATTAATGTATGTATCATGCAAAACTTATGATATACACAGATATAAATAAAACTCGTGTCATATCTGTTTCCTGCTTTAAAGTGATTAGAATGATAATAGTCTTTCATTATTGATATATTAAGCTAACGGGGTGATTGATGGTAAAAATAATGTTTTTTTTTTCAGCTTTAATCGCTTAATTCCGCTGAGCTATGTAAGAAATGAAATGAGAGGAAAAGAAAAAGGAATAAATATCAAACCTACAAACATCAAGTTTATAGTAAGACAATCTCATTACCACTCGACGGGCTCAAAAAATAATTCCTATAGTATTATAAGAAAGTCTACTGCTTATGGAAAAAGATACAGTTGTTGGCCAAAATTTCACTGCACTAAATTTAATTTCACGTTTGTATGTACCAAATATTTAATATTCATCACAAAAGAATCCTTATTAGACTTACGTCATACAGAGAATGTTGCATATTTGTACAACAGATACGGAAAATTACTAGGTCAAACTAATATTAATAAGCGTTTCTGTGGTAATAAATTAATTGGCAATATCGTTTTGACCAAAGCTAAAACGGTTAGCCAACCAGACGATATTTGAAATGTGATTTGACTATAAAGGTATTACGTCGTTTAAGTAGCAACTTTATGCGGGTATTACAATACTATAATGCTTACAGTTCTACTACGTTAAACACGGATTTAAAATAATATCATAATGAAGGAAATCACTAGCATTATTTTTTTATAACCAAAATATTAATAGTAGATATAACTAGGAGATAAGTAGTAATGGAGAAATATTTCAATCCTCTAATAAAAAGCATTGGGCTTTGTAATTATGTTTTACATTTTTAGAGTTTATAATAAGTGTATATATGTAGTTTAATTTTGACATTAAATTATTGTGATAATTAATAATGTAAGTATTTGTTATATGATAAAATTAAAATAATAGTAAAGATTTTTTTTTAAACCAATTGAACTAATATATTTATCAGGAGTTATCCCCAACTATAAGGTAATTTTATTATTTTTTTTAAATCTCTGCAATTTTGACTACGAAGACTAAAACTTTTCGACTGGTACAAGACTTTTCTACGAACCTACATATATAGGGATTTATGTACTTGAACTAGATTTTCTGGCCTAGTAGTTTTAGCTTTACTGTTACTGTGTGTCAGTAACAAAAATAATCTAGTGATACCATTTTAGGCACATTTACAGACAAAACGTTGTGAATGGTAAAAAGCTCCATTTCTTGACTACTTGACTAGGAAATACCTGTAACTTTTTGTTAATCGTAATAATCGCAAATTTAAATATTTTAGAATAGAATTTGGACTCATAACTCTTACACTCAGGCATAACATCAAATTCTTAATATAAGCACATATAAATATTATATGTTTAACATGAAGACGCCCACTTGCTGGTACTTAATAAATGATTCTTGTTACTCAATTGTTTCTAGGTTATAGCTCTCATAACCTAACTGATAAGAATAATAATTCAAACAAATTCATATTGATTCTTTATCAAAGTAACAGCCAATTGTAAAAACTTGAAATGATAACAGCGTTGATAAGTGATAAACGAACGGCCATGGAAACTAATGTAGCAATTTGAGATGACCTCGGCAACCTTGACGGTGATAACAATTTATAGACCAATAATTGCAATGAGATAAGGAAGACATTATAATGTATAGCTAAAATTGTCTTTATAGGCGTATATACTTTGATTTCTAATACTTTTATATTCAAATAAAATGTGTTAAGTGTTATTTATCATTTATAATATATTTTAAAGTGCAAACAAGTAACACGCTTGTGTAACATAGTATATAATTATAGTATTTTTTCATTGTATTTCCTGTTACTATTATTAGATTCAGTTTTGTATTGTACATAAGTACATATTGAGTGGTTACGATCAGGTTAATATGATCTTAACAACATTTATTACTACAACATCTTTATAACTTCTCTTCAAAGATATTCTATTTTTACAGTTTATTTATAATATAACATAAAGAATGTATAAGAGAATTCAAAGTATATTCGGTTCGCTGGCTATCGTTTGATAATTGTTTCTGCGTATTGATATCATCGTCCGCTTTAAATATCCCCAGAGGCCGCAAAATAACACGCTACAGGTCCTTCGGGAGATCGATTAATATCCAGCGGTGGATCCATAACTTGCCCAAGATTATCGTGATTGCTTTCGTGTCTATCCAATCCGATTCCATTTAGTTTTCTGTTTAATATCGGATTTACATTTCTGATTTCATTCCGCTCTGATAGTGGCCTTGCATTGTTAAGTTTTCCTCTTCAATGACATTTATTTTTATAACAATTATCAACTGTTTTAGTTGTTTTTCCGTGGTTGGTTATATTTTTTAAAATTTGAATTTGACAGTCAAGTGCACACCATTATGATAGTTTTATTTTTTTAATTTTAAAATAGTAAAATAATGGATATGTATGACTAAATAAATTCTTATTTCTACGACAAAAATATTAAGATTAACGAAATCCTAAAATGTGATATTTTTAAATTTGTTTTATGTTATTAGATTGTCAATTTCTTTTGCTATTGATTTATTTTTGTGTACTTACTTTTGTTTTTCTTTTTCAGGCCACACAAAATGATGCTGGAGTCGAGCCGGTGAGTTATCAAATCAATCAATTTCCTCAACGGAAAAACTTTGAACCCATTTTTAGGAAAATTATCCTCTTTGCAATGTTTGAGAAGTATCAAGTTTGGCATAGCTTAATTTTATATAGGGAATAAAGTGCTGAAAGCCAATATTGATATAATATTAGAATAAGAATGCATTTAATTCATAAAATATATCATATATTTGATATATACTTTGTATAAAGTTTTCTATGGCAAAGTTAAAAGCAAATAATTTTGGCCAAATCAATTGTTAGACAGTTTTACAGGACATCAAAACTATATCTTATATTTATAACATGCACAATGTTCCAGAATAAAATATTTAAGTTTCTCGCCTCGCAAAATCTCCTTTAGGAAATCCCGAGTTGCAAATGCCAAGTTAACGACTTTACCCAGTTAGGTAGCGCTGTAGTATGTGGAAGACGAGCGTTCACATAATACATATAGCCGAGTGTGTTGCACTCTGCATAATTAGTTTCGCCTATCCACTCGCACTACCATCAATTACGTGAAAGTACGTCATTTTCTAATTTCTATTTTAATTACCATTACATTGCGTTGCGATGTCGCCTTTTTTTTAACTTAGCACTCACTGTTCTATTGAATGTGAGGGAAGGTAAATATCTATGTATGTTACTTATATAACTGGTTCTGCCTTTGTTAGTGTTCGTTTGGTTTGGATGTGAAATGTTTTTTTTTATTAATTGAGTAAAAATGTTCTTCTAAATGTTTAGTTTTTCAAATTAAACACTATTTATGTTTTTTTAGGTATGGATTGACTCCTAAAGTCAAACAAAACGCAGCGTTTAGTTACGGCATGTCACTAAATTCTCTTGTCCAATGCTGAGAAAAAATGAGATACGCGAATATCTATTAAATTGTAGGCCTGATCTTGATTGTGTTTTGCTATTTCCGCTTGAATAGCTGATAGGCCATGACTTTTCAAGTTTGTTTTTTTTATCAAATTACTAAGCGAAGCGAAGATGTGTAAGAAACAAAATTTCAAAACTCAATGAATTTGGCGTAAAAAATGAAATCTATTTATAGACACTTTAATCACGTGTAGTAATCTATTTTTACTAACTGATCAACATCAATACTCATTGCTCGTTTCTTTCGATCTTTAAATAAAACAGTGAACAAAACCAATAATTATTTTATAGTACCATCTTAATTCTGATACACAGAGGCGAAGCTCATTTACAAGTAGCGATGTAAAAGCTCCTAGATTATAAATCACCAAGAGAAAGACAGCAGTATGTGATTCACTAGAAAAGTATACGTGGTAGAACGAGACCAATATATGTTGCGCAATCTGCACACATAACGGCCGTGAACCGCGGACGTAAACATCGGCCGTGTAAATTAATTTATTTATACCACTCCATTCTTCTAATTTAGATTTAATTTGCCATCTTTATTTAGTTCATTATCGGATTCGTATAATATATATCACTAATCTGATTCATAATTAGGTCGATATATCATTTTGTGTGTTAGACACTTTCTTATACATATATTAAATATAAATATATATGTATGTTTGTAAATGTTTGTGTAATATTTTGTGTATAGTTTTTGTATAACCTAAAAGATAGTAGAAAAAAATCTGAAGTCAAAATAAACTAAGTAAACCCACAAAAAGCAATTTACGTCAACTAAAGTCTGCACATAAGACCGAGTTTCTTTCCATCTAACGCGTAAATGAAATGAAACAAGACGTTAGATTACTTTGTTGCTAAGGTAAAGAGAGAGCCCACATTATCCATAAGTTGTCGCCTCTGTTCCACTGTCCAGGAATTTATGACGAGCCGTCGTCTGTTTACGATTACGAGCTATTTATTACTTTCCAGTTTTCAGTAAACGACGATCCATTGTAGTCGTCCGTAGCGACGTTAAAACGGACAAACAATAGAATGGCACAGAATCCTCCGAACAGATTCTAAAAGGCCTCCGGCACAAAAAGGTGCATCTAATCAATCAAGGCGACTCCGCCAGTCGGATCCCCGTTTTTTCATCTCCCATTAGCATATTATACATTCTCTTTCTTACATATGCTCATATGTTCGGATCTGAGTTTAAATGTAATGACATGCGCGTGCGACGATGCCGTTTTACCCATAACAGATGTTTTTTAGTAGTTGTAGCTAGCACTTGGTCGTATAATTTTGTTTTGCATTTTCTGTAATTAGACACATTTTACACAATTGCGCTACTACAACGAATTCGTTCCCTTTACCCATTATGTTTCTTCGTGATCAATGGTAATGACTTAAGCAACCAGTTCAATTTTGTTGAGCAATTCCTTGGTGCTAGCCGTGGAATATTTACTTAATTCAAGTTTTAGACTATTTGAGGTTCAACAGTTTACATTTAATAAATTTAGTTCTTTTAAATTATTTGAACCTTACAGTGATTTATATCGCAAAATTACTTAAGATTATCTAAATGTCCTATAAATTACAGTCTATAAAGTGTTACATTTAATCACTTGTTTAGTATCGTAAAATAAGCAGTAGATTACTGCCTCACTCGCCGTGACATTTATTTTCTTTGTACAGTGTGTTATCGTAAAAAAAATTACAACTACACAGGTAATTGAAGCATAAAGAATAAGTAAGCTATTCACGTTTCAAATAAATATTTTTTTGGTAAATTTTACAATTTCCACAGGGTAGACTAGTAGAGATTGGATTAGAATCTCAAGGTGGTTGATAAAACATCATTATTCAAATGTGTAAACTAATGTACTTGTATTAATTTAGCGTGTTTTTATTCACACTTAATGCGGATATTTTTATAGAAATAATTATTTACATATTTTACTTAAATATTACGAACACTTTGGGATCAAAGTACATTATGTAGAATGAACGGTACTGTTACTAAGTTGAGAGACAGAAATAGAAAGTCTATTCACGGCTAATAATAATCGAGTTATGACCTCTTGAGGTTACGTCTTAGATTTCTATAATACATATAATTTCAAGAATTTGAACTATAATTAAGAGAAGCCACTTTATTTTGCCTGATTTATATAAAATAACAGTTTAATAATATCGACCATTCATTCATTGTGAGCGTGTGCTCAGTATGTGTGCCAGTGTTAGTGTGACCAAAACGAAAACAGTGTTGAGTTTGTAGAGTTATTATCAATAGTTTGCACGTGTCACGCCGTCAAGGTAATCAACATTGTATAGAAAGCTGGTAAATACACGGTCTCTTGTTTTGGCGAATATTTCAGTTCTGAATAGTTTTATATGTATGTTTAAACAATTTCAATGTATTAAGTCCGATATTGTATTAGTTACGCCTATTGTCTTCTACATGTATATGACTTCTCATGTTATAAGGGTGTTTATTGATTACAATAGAAATAATTTCATTTAGATTTTTAATTAGATTACTATTTAAAGTATATCATTTCTATAACAATTGATCACAAAGGTTTTTACATAGTTATTAGTTACATTATTATCATTTACTATGATAATATATTGTTTTATCAGATCCATATAGAAGAGCTTTCACTGAATCGTTTATGTGCATCATTTATATGGCATTTCATGATGTCATGCGTGTCTTTGTTGTATTGCGTAAATATTAGCTCGTATACTTTACACGTTTTGTATGCATCACGCTTCGTATTAACCCGACCTATTTTATTCGTGAAATTATTAATAACATTATCAACAGCACAGGCGAACAATGAAACCACTCGCGATAATAATTTATTATGAAACTTCCAGCCAATCACGATCCTATTGTCATATGTCTCATTTTAATGGGCCTCGTATTTATAGATTGCTCTTCCTGCTGCTCCGCTGGTCATGGACCGAGGAACTGTTTTTCTATTTTTTCTATTTAAAATAATTGGTTAATATTATGATTGTTAATTTCCTTTTTTCTTCTATGCTCAAGCTTCTTCTTTAGTATAAATTTTAAAACTCGCAAGAGCGAAATATTAAAAAAGACACTTATATTTCGACGTATATACTTTTTAAATATTCTGTAAACTAAGTTAAATAAATAATATGATAAATATAGCCAAAATCAGCCAAATCCGCTCAATCGTTGTTTAAGCAACAAACTTTAAAATATACAAACTTTCATATTCAAATATTAATATTAAGTATGTAATATGTAATAGATCAAGTTACTTTTCAAAAATAATATGACCTTCTTACTAATGAAATTTTTAGGCATTTTAAACGCAACTACATCATATAATACCTTACCTAATATTTATAAAAAATCTTAAATGAGTAAATTGTTAATCCAAACTACTACGTTGATTATTACATAATAAGTGTTTAGACAAAAAATAATTATATAATCGTGCAATGCGTCACCAAGGTGTGCGGACCTTGGCATTGATAGCTTGTTAAACTCAAAATACACGAGAGCCTTTGATCGTCCGTCCGTCGCTAATTAACTACTACGACGGATTTTATCTCGTGCCTCTGTTTATTTTTACTCGATAAGGACAAATATGTAGAAAATGTAACGTGATTTAGTCTTATTACACTCCACCTATTTGCCCAAAATTTCTTCGTCCCGTGGGAAGATTATGCGCGAAGTAAAGTTGCTTTTGTGGAATGAATTTCGTTGGTTTCATTGTTGTTGGGTTTGTTTGTTTATTTATTTAAGTTTAGTTTTTGGCATTTTTGAGTGTAACTACGGTTAGTAATTATTATGGGTATTTTAGGTAGATGGTAATTGCTTATGAATCAAAGGTTATCAACATTTAATTGAAGGTGATTCCAAATTTTGAAAAATGTTTAGATTTTTAATGTTCGAACTTATGATTTTGTCCTTATTCTTATGATCTGTTAGTAAATTGCTTTTATATTAATATGCTTGTTAAGTTACCTGTGAATAATAATGTTCAGCACGTTCTATACATTTTATGTTATATTAATGTGCAATTCAAACAGCACTAAGATACATTCTTTAAGCACAATAATTTACTTATTTCTTACTTAACAATACATATTTGAGTCAGAAGTTAAAAAATAAAGCCCAAATCCCAATTAAACTTTACAAAGTACTCGAATTTAAATATTGATTCGTGAAATGTAGATAAGTAAATTAAAAATATGCGACTACAAGGTCTGGGATGATTGATCGTACTTCGTTAATATCTGCCAAAAAGTTTTTAAATTTGTGGGTGAAGGCCTCGAGTGGTTACCGTAGCTGCTTTAGGTGTTCTAGATAAATTGATGCTACGTCGGTCCATTTTTACTGCAGTGGAATATTGAGTTTTCCATATAATATTTGCAATTAAATGTATCGCTGTTACCTGAAAAACGCAAGCTAAAATACGTACTGTTAAATTGTCAAAGCAGAAATTCCGATCCAATACAAAAGTTCAAATATTTGTACGGTGTAATTCATTCTAAAAATATCAAAAAACTTTTTGTCGGTTTAAACTTTATTGCATTTTTTGATTGTACGTAAAAATTGCTACATTTAACGTGTGGTATAGCCAGTCAAAGTATACATAGCTATACAGCTTTCGTTTGCCGTCGTCCATTTATTTCCTTATTGTAAATTCGTTCCCTAATGAGGGGTGTTAATCAAAAATTCTCTCATTACTCTGTCATTGAAATGTTCAGCGGGCGCCTATTATTCTCGAATATTGTAAACACGAGCCGGGAGAAAGTCTAATATATTCGCGATTTGCCTTCTACCAACATGTAGTTGACCTATATACTGCAAATGCATGTAGTTTATTATGTATAGAAACGGAACCGTCTTGAGACGAGCTACTTTTCTGACTGTGAGATAAAATATTGCCCGTTGAAAATGCTCAAATACTCGTGAACATGAACGTACAGTGTTTTATTGTGAATCTCGCCGTATTAAGATTTGTTACGGGTGAAATTAGCCAAATGCTATTTATAGAGCATATTCCCAAGAACAAAGGCTGCAAAATAACAATGTAATGGTTTTTAAACATTTTTATTTTTAAGTATTTGAGAACATTGACCTGTCTAGATATTAATAGACGTATTTTCACTTAAAAAAACCTCTATCTCGCCATAGTCGAGTAACTGATACCGTATTTTCCCGGCACTGCATACTACACATAGTAAATATTTGCCATACAAATGTTTGTTTCATCGGGTTAGGACAAAGCGTAGAGATTGCGATCACTATCTAGCACTCATTGTCCTTAAATCAATGGATACTGAAGAACGGATTGTTAACTTCACAAAAGGCTCCTTTATAGCTTCGAAAACTTTTATAATTCACTTTTTGCCTGAAAATATAGTTATAGACTGCTACTTGAGACTGAACACGAACATATGTATGGAATATGTATCAAAACCAAATATTCAACAGGTATATTTGCGTACCATTCCAGTATATGTAAAGCATGCCGCTTATGTGCGTTGAATTAATTTCATATTTTGAGTATTTCTAACATTTTGGATCTATGTAAATTATTACTATCAATAAATTATATTTTTTTATGATATATTTATATTTATTTATAAATAACATTGATAAAACAACGCTCTTTATAGAATAGTCTATCAAAATAAAACAAATAATATCATCAACGCGACATGAATTACTGTTATTGCGTCCTGTGTCTGTCATCGTAGTAGAGACGTGTACCCTCGAGCGACATCGCTAGGGATGTCTAGCAAAATCGATTTTGTGATTTAATCGATTATTTCTTTAGATAATAAATTAAATAATTGAATATTATCTAAGTCATCATTTTATCATTTATTTATATAGATAATAAAATACTAAAACACTTTTGAATATTATCGATATTATTGAACTGTAAATAAAATCCATTTATGATCGATTAAATCTTTCGTAATCCGAGTTTTGACCTCGGATGTTACTTGCTAAGCTAAATCAAAAACAAATGTACTACATAGGTCATCGGGCTTAGGTCAAACAGATGAAATGCTATTGTGTAAAACAATACATAATTAATCGTATATATTGTATTATTTTTCATAATGAAGAATAATTAAAAGAATAATTTGTAGAGTTGGTTTATATATTATACGTACATATATCTAAATACTAAATAAACACTTAAGTTACTTTTTGTTATACGTACACACTTTGTTGAATTTTCGCGTCATTTAAAAATATCTTGCTAAATTATTCAGTATTCAGGGTCGTCTGTGTACACAAAAAAATATCAATGCGAAAAAAATTACGAAAGAAGTAAATGTGCAAAAATGTTAACATCATTTATTAAATGAACTTTTACAGCAAAAATATGACAGTGATAAAGCAACAAGTCCCTTTTTGCCACATTTGAGGGCATATTCCTGCAGCCGGGGGAGGTGGGGTGTCGCTCTCACCGCCATAATTATTTCATACTTTGCATTTCGCGTTCCGAATAGAGAAACAATCGTATCCGAACGACGTCGTATTTTTCCGTCTGGCTGCGCGGGGTGGAGATTTTAGGGTTCCTTTTTTATTGTTTTATGCTATTGTGCCCTAAGTATATATACATAAAATATTTTTACGAGTTTCAGCTTTAAAATTAGTGTGATTATAATTAGGAAAAAGGGTTTTATATATAATGAAATAGGTTTTATATTTTTAATATACATATACTTGCAGTTTTATAAGAAATGATCAAATTCATTACTTTAAATGATATATCATAGTAGCAACGCTATTTGACTATATCGCTTTACAAGTATCGCGGATCACATGCGGAATCACTCTCCCACATAACAATCGTTTTCACTTCATATTTCCCGTTTTCAAACGCAGCCCTGTTTCAAATGTCTTTGTTTGTCGTACAGCGGTCCACAAAAGTATATATTTTAGCATTACCAGCTTTATGTTTGCTGCAACAAGGTTTGTCACCGTCTCGGCCCCTTTGTACCTATCCGATACGATACGTCATACGTAAATGCACACGCCCTGCGATGAAAATGCGCTACGCTTTTGTATATTTTTAGACTGCAGTTAAAAATCTATTGTGCTCTCATGTCATTTTTACCTTTCAATATTATATAGTGCATGTTTTCATTACTTATGCAAAGTGTTGATTTGATCAGGTTGTTGGTTGTTGTGAGCAGTCTGTGTCAACGTTTTTTGTAGAATAAGATGCATTTTGATATATTTTATATTAATTAATAGCCTCACGTCTTTTCTCGCATAGTACTTAAGGAGAACTTAGAGTGGACAACCTCCGTTCAATACGTTAAATTTTAGATACCAGAGCGAAGAAATGATAATAAATTCCATCAAGTGGAAATCGAACGCACAATCATCGCGTTTACAGTCAGACGTTGTACATGACGGCCTCGATAATTAATGGGTTTTTAATTTATCCTTTTTAATTAATGATATGTATTCCAAAAAATCTTAATTAAGGTAAAAGAAAATATCTAAAGGTTATATGTTTAACTAAATGGTTAGTTGTACGCTAAAATCAGTTTAATAGTAAAAACTAATATTATATAGGTACATACATACATTCACACTACTATATCGATATAATTTAGCATATATCTATGTACACATACATATGTGCATATATTTGAACAATCATTTATATTTATTGATAGAACACTTGATGATTCACGTTCTTTGAAGACAATGGAAAAATTGGATTCATGCTGTCCTCTCATGTTTATTGAATTTTGAGTGATGTAAAATTTACATAGATTCGACGTTTTTATTGTGTTTTTGTGAACTTTGAAGTTTAGTACCACCAAGTTAGATTGGATTTGTAACAAGAAAATAATAATTTCCCTGTAATTCGGCGGAGGCGTATAACACGCGTTGCCTAGCAACGAGTATGTCGCTTTTTATAAATTTTTGTGCGTGTGTGTAAATAATATGGTAGTGTGTGTAATATTTATTTTGTAAACTTATTGAAGAACTTTAACTATGCCAATTTTCATATTCTTGCTTCCGCATTATTTTCAATGGGATTTCAAGTTATTTTTCTGTGAATTCATATACAACTTGTATATATTTTCAAATTTGGTAAATAAAAATTAAAATCACTTAATATTATCATTGTTTTTCTAATATTAGTATTCATTTATTTAAAATACATGAAAACAAATCTTTGAACAAACAACATGAATTGTAACCTGAAGAAAAAAAATCTATACAAGAAATATAATATTATTATAAAATGAATCTATTGAAAATCAATATCAACAAGTACTCAAATCGCTTTGTTCTTTATAGCTCATATATTATAGTATGTATTTAGAGTTGTTTACGTGCGTACAGCGAGTGCTGTAATGTAAGCCTGTAAGCGGTCGTTGCCATTATTGCCGTCATTTGCAAACTGAATATAAATAATTGTGCGCAACGCAATGGGGAACGGAGTGTCTTAACACTAAGTTCCCTCTGCCTAACCTGCTGTGTACGGGATACAGCGTGAATCCAAAAAACAACGTTATTAGGGTAACTATTGTTCTGTTATTTAGATAGCCTTAATTCTTAATTTGACAAAATTTTATTAAAGTGTTAAATTCCGCCGCCAAACGTGAAATGAGGAAGACGGATTCTGATATCTTCATATATTTACTTAATAGGCAAATGGAATAGACGTATTGTTGGTACCGTCGTAGAATATTAGAATGTGTCGAACTTTGGACTATGAATATAGGTTCAAATCTTATTTGGCATAAATATTAAAAGAAAAGTATTGATTACGTCAGTGCTGGTCATGTCGTATTTGTAAACAAACACGTGTAAACTAATATATTTTAATTTTCTAAAATAATAGCATTCTCTAAGTATAAAAATAACTCGTTCGACATCGTGACGCAGTGTAGCAACTGACTGTTTTTACGACGGTTGTAAGTTTGATGCCCACTCGGAGGAATTATTTATATATTTGTTTTCATTTCTCCGCTCTGGTGATTGGAAGGAGAAAAGTAGTGCCTTGCCACTAAGTTCTCTCGGACTACCCTGCTATTAGTGAAAATGCGTGAAGCATATATTGCATGAAGCATATGTTTTTTCTTATAAAGTTTAGAAAAAACACAAATACCACTTTAAAATATGTCACACAATATGTATAGTTAATTTAAAATTCAAATAATAATTAAGAAATACGAAATAATAATAAATCCCGTGAGAAATATCCTAAATGTTACCGAAATGCCACTTGCACCTGCCTGCTGAAGGGTGGAATAAAGGCACCACTGACAAAGGATCTAGCGGGACGCGTAAGGGAATGTGAACTGCAATAATATATAGACTTTATTAAACTGACTGCTAATTAAATTCTACTAAGTTATTTAGATTTACTTAAATTACTATTATTTTTTTAATTTAATAATATGTAAATGATTTAATTTGT
This sequence comes from Dryas iulia moderata, assembly GCA_019049465.1. Taxonomy (NCBI): domain Eukaryota; kingdom Metazoa; phylum Arthropoda; class Insecta; order Lepidoptera; family Nymphalidae; genus Dryas; species Dryas iulia. Next base: position 255,845 of record CM032440.1, read on the forward strand.
AGTTTATAAACGCCATTGGGGCGTAGTGGGATAGTGTTTTATTGTAATCTTGATTGGTTGTGGGTTCAAATCTCATTAGAAGGAATCTTATTATTTTAGTTATTTTTATGATCATTGCTCTGGTGATCGAAACAAACACAACGTGAAAGGTGAACTTGACGGGAGTGTCTTGACACGATATTATCTCTGTCAAACCTGCTCCGCGTTAAAAAGTATAAAAATGACCTAGAGAAAATGACTAGATTCAATGTTTTCTTGCAATTCTTATTTCATTTTATCTCCACTTGATGTATTTTGTAAATATTAATTAATTACAAATTGTATCACGTAGTGAAATGTTAATATTCAATCTTCGTAAATTTCAAGCGTCAACCTTGTTCTTAGAAATTGTAGTAGATACAAGTATATGAAGTTCAATGTTAACATGTTGTTATGAGGTTAAATACTAATGATATTGTGTTTTTACATTTTCTAAAAGTGTTTTTATTTTAACACACTTTGGTAAAAAAAGATAATACATAAAAAAAAATAAAAATTGCATCTAACTTGGGCGGTATCCAAAAAGCCTAGGTTCGAGTCCTGCTGTAAAAAATGTCATACATGTTCTAAAAAAATTGTTATGTTTCTCATATAGCAAAAAATATTATTTTCAGCATTAGCATATCCTTTTATATCATATACACAAACGCTATAAGAAACAATTACATATAGCAAATTTTCAAAAAGAAAGTAGTCAAATTGGTCAATTTCTTATTAAAAAAATAAAACATGTACACAGCATATCTTATTACTATATATTAACTTAAGTAACGAATATAAACAGTAATGTAATGTAGAGCTAGTAGAAAGTGTGCGTGGTTTCCCCCGTCGGTCCTAAATTTCCCCTTGCTACTCCCTCGGGATCATCCGCCTATTTCCGCGCCGGCGACCGCTCCACTTGTCATGAAATTTGGGTCACCGCGTATTAGTTGTATGAGGAATTCATTTAATGGTCAATAAAGGATTTCTTTCCAAGGCCATGTGATTATGCATCTCATTTCTATGACGGAAATAATGATTGGACCTTTGATTACGTATTTAGTAGGTTTTTTGGTTTTAACAAAAGAAATGCCAATTTAACATAAACTATTCCATAAAACTATATAATTACTTAACAAGACTAATTCATAGCGACAGTTTACCGTACTTCGCGCGTATGCTAATTGATGTCAGAGTTTATTTTAGTGCCGAGTTTCGTACACAATTTAGAGTAATAAACATGAGTAACTACGGCGTAAGTGCTATGAATTAAACGCTTTGATGTCCGTTACAACTCGGATTGCACATTCACGCCGCCTGATGGGGCCTAATGATGCTTATGGTGTGACTTAATAAGCGACAAAAAAAACATATTTTTCCACTCCCCCGCGTCACGGCCACTTCACAAAACTCACCGCAAAAACCTCAGTGGACTGATACATTCATCAAACGGAGAACGCTCCTTAATCCGACCAAAATATAGAGAGCCGCGCAACGTCTTGCTAAATGGAAATACACGTCGGCCGAGAGAAAGGAATCCTACGACAACAGGATAAGGTCGCAACTCAGTTTGTAGCTTGTAATAATATTCAAGAATACGGTACGTGGCGCTCGCCTGAAAGCGAGCAACGCTTAAGCGACTTCAAAACAGTCGCGATACGGTGCACATTTGAAGCTTGGCGTCCCCTCGATATCAACAATTTTCGATCTCACCCAGAAAGAACGGTTCACAAAACACCGATCGAATTCCAACTTGTGCGATTTTGTATTAAGGTTAATTTTTGTTTGTCGTAAATAGTCATGGGACATCAAATTTACAGTCGGTCTCTAAATGCGGCGCCCGGCTCATTTCAAGGAGTGATACCTTCGTCTTTGTTGATACAATTCAAACGCGTCGACTTACGTTTGTTGGTATATATATATTATAGGTACATATTTCATTGTTTTGTTTCTTCTTGATGTAAACTAATTGCTTTACTCTGTTTAATATGATTTATAATTTCATCTCTATAAGTAAATCTAAGTTACCATTTATTATTATTAAAAAATATATATAAAATAGATAAAAGAACATTTTATTGATGTTATCAATAATTTAGCACGTTTTAAGATATGTAAGGCGCTAAACGGTCACCACATCGGATTTGGAACGTTTACAACATAATAGAGCATTAGTCCGATCCACTTTTGACATCATTATCTGTGTAGTGTGTAGCCGACGACGATAACCTGCGGCGCGCCTCGCCCCTCGCGCCAGTCGCGCACTCAGCCGCTCGCAGCGTGGTCGTGTCACTGTGTCTCAGTATTACCACTTTTGGCGGGTATTCGTATAACGTGGCGTGAGACGGAATGCGCGAACGTCACAGTGAAATCTGTGACTCTAAACACTTGGATTGCAGTGTTGGATGTGGAGTGATTTTTGTAAGGATGCGCTTCGACTCGACTCGACCGACTCGACGATTCATGCGTGACGCTCTATCGCTGGAACTGCCATTTTTTTTTTGTTGCCATTATTATTAAATTTGTTTTGATCATTTTTATTTTATTTTAGATTTTGTTTATTTTATTTGATAATGAATTTATTTAATGATTGCGGATTTTTTGGAATGCGTTTTTTTTATAATTGAGTTGTTAAATGGTTTTTATCTATAGATTAGGTTATACATGCAAATGGATATCTGACTATTAGACTAATGATTTCTTAATTATGTTACTACATTATTAGGCTATCAATATATTAATTAGGGCTAATTATTAACAAAAATGTTCATACAGCGTATGATATATGCATTATAATAATATTGTTTGCTAATATTAAAAGAATCTAAACAATATTATATGAAAAGATTACTTCTACATTTATTAAATGCAAAATCTCTGGGCTATTAACGATACATTGATTTATATTATGTTGTTTTTATTGAACCTGTATATATGAGATACTCATTACAAAATGACTATAGCACTCATTACAAAATTGTGAACACTAAAAGGTATCATGGAATAGAGTCGCCATAAATTGTTTTTAGAACAAAGAAGCGGGCACGAAGATTACGTAATTTATTCAAAAGGTTGTAAATTTATAAATATAACTTTGTAATAATGTTTTCATGTTGCCCGCTATACTGTTTAATGCTTGTTTAGTACAATACAATCAATAATCAAGTATTAGTTTATTCGATTCAATTTAAATCGGAAAGTTAAACAATGATTCAGCGTTTCCACGAAAAAGCTTATCTTATATACTTTTGTTTTTCTCAGAATATAAAAATCTTGGAATATCAGAATGAAGAGCTTTTAGTAGAAATGCAATATTTTTTTTGGAGTGATCGTGACTTAGTGTCAGCGTCTGATTGTTAACGCTATGGTTCTATGTTCGATTCCCACTCGGGGGAATGTTTATATAATATTTATTTTTCCGCGCTTTGGTTGGTACCTATGTCATGTTCTTGGCGGAAGTTGAAGAACGGAGTGTCATGACACTAGGTTCTCTCTGACTTAGTACTTGCTATGCTCGCTTTTGCCCAAAAGCTGCAATAATTTTTTGGAAGTGTTGATTTGTGATCAAAAGTTACGACTATGTAGAATTGTATCATCAAATCTAGTGACAAGGTGATTAGACCGACCTCGGTTTAAAGTGGGTTAATGTATTTGAAATGTGGCACGGGCAAGATTTGGCTCTAATAGAGGTTTCCTCGTATACACAGAGAATTGTAAAAACCTTGGCTGACATTTTAATTATGACTTTTTTTGCATATGTTGACTGTCTTGACTTGTTCATGATATAATGTTTTATTTTAGTTATTTTTATATATTTTGTTATTATTTCTTTTATGTTAGATAGTTTTAGTAGACTTCCTTAATATTTTTTTGTAGACAAAACAAGGAAAGTCAAGAAATAATACTTATTATTCGTTCGTTGTTTAAAAATAGGATTAGGAAAGCGTATTCTAGTTGACTTGTGACGTCATAAATTACTTTTACGTTGAAGAAACAGTATGTGCACGTAGCATTAATTATTTATAATTTTCACTATTAAATGTTTTTATAATATAATGTGATTCCGCAACTTAGCACGCAATGTCTGTTTATTTGTTAATGTAGTCTAAGTCAGTAAGAAAAGACGGTTGTAATTTCTATTTTAATACTGAATACGTTGTTTTATATTTACTTTTAAATTTTATATATGTATGTATTTACATATAGCGAAAATTGTTTAATTGTTTGTAAACAATATATTTTTAGTCAGTAAATACTGTTCCTTTTGCCAGATAGATATTAATGACTTGGACGAACCAAGTCATGCCAAAAAATAACATTTTTTCGTCTTTATTAAATAACCACACAAAATAATCTAAGACAAGATACATTTATGTAAGAGATACATGTTCCGCAAAGTGCGTTTCGACCAGCGTCAATCAATCACCCGCGAAAACATCCGCGTAACAGCTCGTCATGACCCCTACCAAAACACCACATTCTATTTACCGCGTGTCCGTTAAATAAGGCAAAAAGTAGCCGAGTACAGATGCAATTAATCATCGACAACCCGGAAAATTTAGTAATCATTGTACTTTCAATTAAATTTGCAACTCATTTTGGTGAATCGCGCCACGTTTTAGATTATGTCTTAAGTACTTAATCCAGCTTCGTTTGTTTGATTTGTTATCTTGAATTTTGTTAATTATACCGTCAAATTGATTTGGAATTGAAAAAACAACGGATAAATAAAGACATTTGAATGATCAATATATTTAAAGTGTCATTTTTATAGTAAATTTGAACGCAAAATACGGGCACGCGTGCAAAAAGGTGTTATTTTATATGATAGTGGCCATCAATCTTGTCGAATCCAGCTGAAATATTTGGTAACTATACCGATCGCGTTGCGTGATACGCACCAAACAAATGTGCTTACGTGATTTTCTTTACCGTAACGTTATAGATGATGCTGTCGCCCTCTCCTTCACTCCATAGCCTTCTTGCAAATTAAATACGCGTTCACAAAGTTAACTTCTGAGACGGAAAATGTTGAATTTTGAATTAGTTATGTTTTCTCAACTTTTATAATTTGAATTAAATCATTTAAGGTTCAAATTGTTAATTAACTTCGACCTAATTCCGAAGTTTTGGCAAGTTTAATAGGATGTATGAGCCGGGTTTTGTTATAGAAAAGGTATGAGCGAAATCAATATGACTTTAATTCGTTTCCAGCGATAAAGCGAAGCATGACATGAATATTAACGTTAACTGATTGGTTTACATCGATTTAGAGTGCCGCGTCTAATGGAAAATTTGTTTCACAGTAACCATCTTGGATTTTGTCTCGGTTGATGAACGCGAACGTTCCGTCCCGAGGAAAATGTTCGTACGTGGTGTAGATTGAACAAGTGATAGCATAGAGTGAAGTGCGCCCAGTTCCTTATTGTTTTGTGATTGTGTACTGTAACTCGTTCAAGATTTCGCTCACTGGCAATAAAGTTAAGGGGATTGCTGGTATGCATATGTGCTATGAGAGACCTAGCGTGGCCACCGCCCTGAACGGAGGCGTCGGGTAAGATTACTTATTCATTATTTTTACATTTTTTTAAGTGTTATTCACAGTTAGAAAATTTAAAAAGACATTGTAAGAAAACGTATAAAAAATTTAACGCAAGGCTTAACGGTCAGAGCGCTTGGACTGTTTCCAAATGGTGCAGGTTCGAATCCCGCTGCGTTTAATTTTCTATACGTTATCTAAAACATACTTTTTTACTTATTATTTATCTATTCTGTTATCTTTCGTTTCGTATGTTTTTTCATAAAGGGGACCTAGCACTAACTGTCAAAGATAATTATTTAATTTTTATCTTATAATATTTAAATCAACAACCATCGCATATATTTTGACTTAAGCTTAAAGGAAGTACGTCTGAGTCTATCATTATATTTATTAATATATTTCGACGTAATATAGCAAATCTGTAATAAACAAATATGTTTGTCATACACTCACGTTATGTAATATTTACGCTATAAGATTACATTCTTATATTAAAGCACCTAATACATGTATTGCATAAACAGTGTAATACTCGTATATAGACGTATGTACCGTATTTTTAATAATCTTTGTACAATGTAGGAGATGAGAAACAATAACTGCGTTTATATTTTATGGCGCATAAACGCTGAACTCGACTTAGTGCGTTGTAATCGTGTAATAAAATAACGAAATCAATTACGGAAGAGCCCTTTCGGACGATCAAAGAAAGTTGTGCCTTTCTTTTTCTATACTTTGAGTTAAACGACACGTGTAATAGTAAATAAGCGTTTTTGCGGTAAATTATTGGTAGATTTATTACGGTAAATTTAATTATTTATATAATGATATATCTGATTTTAAATGTATATTATTAATAAAATTTTGACGTAGTGGTATGTTTAATGAGTCTCTTTTGATTTGATCAAGCAAAGTAAGCCAAACTTTGTGCAAACGCATAGAGTTTTTTGAGATGTAAACATAAATAAGTAGGTAATGTAGTAAATAAACTGTAGTTAAAATGCTTATAATTGCAGTATTTTTAAATCTAGTGAATGACAAAAGCATTTAATTATGATTGATAAAATTAAATATATTATCATATACTTTGCTGTTCTTATATTTTTTTCGCTAAATGCAATATACAATGAGAACACAAATCCGGTGTTAACACCAAACAATGTGAGTTTACATAATAATTTACTTAACAGCTATTAATGATTTAGTCGGCATAATGCATGACGCCGTTCCTTTGTCAACAATGTCGACTTGTATCACCGTACAAAGAAATTTGTATCTTATCACCTTAACATAAGATTTGGATTCTATTAACAATAATTGCAGGTTTTAGAATGGCATTTCGCTATTCTTTCACATTTCACAGAATATATTGATGTTCAAAGCATTTTTATTTAGTTCCGTTTATGTAATATGTCTATTTTGGTAATAATTAAGTGTATAGTTGCCTAAGTTTTAATTTATACGCGGATTAAGTCGGTTTTTACTATTTTTTTTATTAAAAATCCAAGATAAATAGGAAGTCAGCTTCAGGCTTTTTCGTAACTGGGTAACTTACTCTATTCTTGTCACTAAAACTTAGTGAGCAGACACTTCGTTCTCCAGTTTTCACCTAAAATCAAGACATAACAAGTTAAGTGGGGAAACTCAACGCCGATCTTGTCAACAAATGAGCCTTGTTATATAAATTCAATACAACTAATGGACATACATTAATTAACTTGTTAACTAGGAAATTAAATGTATTTTAACATGAAAAAGTCGTTGAGAACTACTATAATTGTAAACTAAAGTAACCGAGCGACAAAAATTGGTTAAAATAAGATATATTTTATACCGTCTCGAGCTAAACCCAAAAAGGGCACGACCAATATTTATTATCTCGTATGTGAACAACCTGAATACCATATTAATACTTTTTATATCATACTACATCGATTACCCGGATGAAAACTGTTCCATATGAACCTGTGGACTATAAGCTACCACCATGACGAAATTAATTGATTATTAATTTGTTTTTGAGTGATTGACAGACAAACAGACAGACGAAAATTCAAAAATTTTATTGAGTGGTCTTTTCACCTATTGCCTCACGTAATTAAAAAAATCTTGAAATCTTTTATGTACGGAATCGACTTTTCTGCTCATTTATTATATATTTATTATGATATAGTTAAAGAGACATTTTATTTCTTTATCGCCCAACAGATTCGAGATAGGCGTTGTAATATTAGCAAGTAATACGTGCCGATAGTGCTTTTATACGTGTTCTCTTTGAAACTATTCGAATAAGATGTAGCTCTACAGTCCAATCTCGTCACCGCAGTGTTGGCCGATACTGTGTAAATAGAAGTTAGATCGTGACTTTGTCTGGTCTATGTTTGTTTCGGTTCAGATTTACTATGATACCTACAGTTAAGGTATTCAGAGTTGAGTAAGTTGTGATAATTGTATTGTTTTTTTTTTTTAATACAGATTACTGTGGTAAGGGTAGACAGGGGGAAATTTTAGTCTTTTCATTTTACCCCATAGTAAGGTAGGAAGAGGGAATCTAGTGTTATGGCACTCCGTTCTCAGATTGACGGAACTCAATGCTACGCTTTGTCTTATCAAAGCGGAGAAATGTCAATAATTTATAAATTATCATTTTACAAAGGTCGAATCGAAGTCACGGAATTACGTTTGCAATCATACACTGTCACGTTTTTCAAATATTGCAAAAAATATATTTAACTATTTTTTTTGTAACAGTCGTGGCCCAGTGGCACAAGAGTGTGACTATAAACGACTGGTTGTGAGTTCGATTCCCACTCGAGGAGTGGAAATTATATTTCCATTTTCTTCGCTCTGGTGTCGAGGTAAAGCGCGGCGTTAAGTTCCGCCACTTAACACGCAAGCCTCCGAATTCGGCAGAAAGTGGGGAACGGAGTGTCTTAACACTAGGTTCCCTCTGTCTACCCTGCTGTGTGCGGGATATAGCGTGAAGCTATTTAATTTTTATTTTTTTTTTAATTTTTATAACATGTTTGCTTGAAACAAGCATTCAATCCTTTCCTTAGTTTTATTAAATAAGTATTGTCTTTCGGCAGCCTATGATATTCGGATTTATTTTGCAAATACGATATTTGTGATTTCCTTTTCAAATAACATAACATACATATAAAAGAATGAAGTAATAGCTTTTTGTACGTGTTTTGGCTTTAACGTAATCCAATAAGCTGAATTGGTAGCTAGAGTCAACCGTCTTGCCGCCGCGTCGTTACTCGATACTAGGTAAATAGTGTTCAGTTCGTGACGTTGGCCGGCCAGTGGGGAATAGAGGTTAATTCTGCCTGCCAGTTTGTATTTCTAAGTAAATTTTGACCATGAATTATCAATGGGTTGGTGTTATGTATATGAATGTGTGTATAGTTTTATATGATTGTCTAATTATTATATGTGTACAAGCTTGGTTTGAGTTAAGTATTTTTTAAATTATATTAAGGACTAGTGACAAGCGAGTTGTCTCATTTGCTTAAATTGAAAGTTTCAGCGAGCTAATTAAAACAGTTATTTTATGGCAAAATTTAAATTGTTGTAAAATATCTTAAGGGAAGATTACCAATATACTATAATAAAAACTGCATTTAAATCGGTTAAGCCGTTTCAGAGACTAAGCTGGTTAAATAGTAAATACTCAAACAAACGAAAAAGAAGTTTTGGAATTTACTGTTTTGTTATTTTTCCTCACATACCTTCCATATACAGATCAGCGATCAGTTACATTTTTATTATACGTATAGATAAAGCAATGAGGATACACAATATTGTGTTACAAAAATATCTTTCTTTAAATCGGTGTAATTTACATTATTAGTAGTTAGTAAACTACGACTAACATAACTATAAATATTGATTACTTTTTAAAGCAAAACCTGTGTTGTAAGTAAGTAATCCAGTCAAAAACGATTAAATTAATATATATTAACTGTCGAACTGTAACGTTTCTTTTTTTGCGCCGGTACTTCCTCGTGTACTTATTTTTTTGTACAAGAAACACACAATAGCACAAGAACATTTAAGGAACAAACGCACAAAAGCGATCATTTCGAGCCAAGATTTTACAATTTCAAGAAGCTTTAGTAATTGCGACCGTTATTCTTTTTATTTAAGTACGTACGATGCCAGTCATAGCTGCCTTGTCAAAAGGAAGGAAAATAAACCAAAAACTAACATTTTGTGCACCGTATGCACCTGGGGTGCATACGGTGCTTATAAACATAAAAATAAAATATGTAATAAGTTAAAAGCTTAAAGAGGCAGAGTTTTACATAAGTATGAATTTCAAATGCTCCACGTTTTAAATTTTGTTTGATTCGTATACCTTTCTGGATATATTTCTTATTTTTCTCTGCTTTTCGCTTTTTCTTCAGCAGTGTAGGTAGAATGAACTTGTGCCAAGACACTCCGATCTCCATTTTCCACCCGAATCTGAACATAATTTTTTATATTCTTTATTATATTTAAAAATTACACAGTGACAGCAAGTAAATTTGCTTGTTAACAATGGTGGACTTATCTCTAGAAGAGATCTCTTCCAGTCAACCCGTGGAAGTGGATAAGTAACATGTTTAGTAGCGCAACTCTATGCTGCGCTTTGTCTTGACACAAGAGCGGAGAAATTCATAATAGTTCAAATATAGACATTACCTTGAGTAGAAATCGAACCCACAACCATCACGTTCATAGTCAAACGTATGCTCGTACATATTATATGCCCTCTTAAGAACCAGCTAAGTTGTTATTTTCTCATAAGCTAATAGTAGGTGTTTATCGATTATGGAGACATTTTTCAATTAAAAGACAGTTTGCATGCATTAAATGTATGTAAATTGTAGTTGTGCAACTTTAGTTTTGCTGGTTGTTTTTCTACTCGTTATTTATCGTTCTCTATAGGTATGAAATTAACACATTAGCTACAAACGCTATCCTGGCGAAGTAGGCCGGCGTCTGACGCCAAACACGACTGGTTGTGGGTTCGATTCCCATTCCCAGAATAGGTTTTAGAATAATTGTTTAAGTAATTTTCGTTTCCCCGCTCTGGAATCATAGACAAAGCGTAGCGTTGAGTTTTAATACTCAACACGCAGTGTCTCCAATTCGAGCGAAATGTCAATACTGAAGTATTTTGATACTCGGCTTTCTCTGTCTACTATTCTTAAAATGGTATTATATATAACTGTCTGTCAATTTTTTTTTATAATATAATGTTCATAGAAGGAAACAGTAAGAAATGTCATTAGCATTAGCTTAACATTAACCGTATTAAAAGCGGTATAAGCTCATATCTTCATACATTTATTAAAAAAGTTAAAAAATAAGCGCCTAAGCTTTACAATGTGCTTAACAAAATATCAATTTAATAACCGAAATCTGATAACAGCATTTTAATAAATGCCCGCGCTATCACCGTGTGTACATTAAATTTTAATGTAAATTAGAAGCTATTGAAAGATATTGCGTCCGCCCATACACGGCAATGACCAAACAAAACGTGCAATTTAACCAATTACGTCGCTAAACTGATTATAAAACGAGTGGAATTAATGCATCCGGGCGACCCAAGCGGGGATCGAACTTGCGATATTCACCTGTGTTCTTAGAGACATAGAGCTGATATACTTTACTCCAAGTAAAGATGTCTCAGTAATATAAAAAACTAGCCAGTAGTGGCGTTAGAATTGCCTCCCAGTATCATATTTCAAAGGAAAAGATGTTAAATTACAGGGTACATTTCGTAATTACTCTTTGTTCTAGTCTAAGCGAATATTTGTGTTTGTGAATAATTAGTAAATAGCAATTTATTAAGATATTTTGTGAGGTAAAGAAGGTATTATTATTTAGTTACTTTGAGTGGGCTTAATGTTAAGTAAGACTTAAATATTAGTAAAGTTAACCTATTATTAAATAAAAGTAAAAAAGAGTCTATTATTAGGAAAAAGATCATACCATTCAACCGTGGTTGGATGAACGCAAAAGTTATGTATACAAATTCTATTCGGAAATGTTTTACACTTAATTTGCCACTTTTAGGGGCTGCTATAAGCTCCTCTCCCTGCAAGGCGATGGGCTCGGCCCTCACACGGCGTAACCATGAATGTAAAGGTGTTTCATGTCATCCCGTTTCGATAGACAAAGAACGGCGTTGGGTTTGACTATCATAATGTCTTTAAATAGAATACGTACGGAAGTATACTAATTTATTACCAGAGTTTCTCTCTACGTACTCCGCTAAAATGCGGAAGATGCGACAAAATAAATCTTAAATAAAACATTGTTACAATGATGTCTCATTTTTTGGCACATTTTCAGGAAATACAGCATTCAAAATAGCGCCTCGACAACAAATTGTCGGTCACTTAGTTAATTGAATAAGATAATTACAGTAGATCCTCGAACGGTTGTTGGTTGATAAATGAATGTTATAGATGAGCAGACGGGTGCGCTAATTAAACAAGCGGCGAGGTTAAAACACGACGTCTGGAGTTATGCGGCGTTGTTTAAAACCTCTAACCGGCCTGTTTCTGTCCTTTTTTCCATTTCGAGATGCGATGCATTATCTTTATTACTTATTATTCCTCGCGCAGTCACATTTACGTCTGCCACTTTGGCTTCCATTTTAATTGTACTTCATACCGTCCGTACGTCACGATGTTGTTTCGTTCCCGATATTGCGCCGACATTATACGGTTTTAGTTCAAATTTTATATTCATTGTTTAATTATAATTTGACTTGTAAACAAATTCTCCAGATCTGTAGAGATTTTATTAAATTCCAATTAAGTTATTTAAATGTCTTTGCTCCTTTGGATGGCAGTTATTTGTTTAGAGCTACTGGAGGCTCAGCACGGACGTTGACCTGCGGTGTTCCCCGCAACAATAATGTCGCCCGTAATGTTACTTGATTTTTTTATTTTATCCTCTTTCTAAACCCGACTAATACTGTTGACTTTTATTACACATTATTGTAATATAGACTTAGTAAAAATATAGCCACATTGAAATAACTTCCATATTGTTTAAGGATTATTCGTTTTAGAGAGGCAACGATACAAAGTTTTTTGTTTTATTTGTATGCGCCTGAGGTGGTCCCATACAAATTTATTTGTGATGTGATCATCGAGCCCGAATGTATGCCACGAAATTCTTTAACAATAAATACAAACGTTAACAATCAACAAAAAAGTTTATTTCGTTTTCATTTCACAATATTGGAGATTTCGAACTGGTTTTATACAAAAAGTAAAATGTTTGCGATTCGCGAACTTTGCTACTTCACTTGCCTACATTGTGTTATCTAGTGACATTGGGTTCATTATCGGAACGATAAAATTAATGTCCTCGGAAAAATAGATGTCAACGACCGTTCAGCTGCCAATGGCTCGTCGTTTTCGTAAATTATGCTTTATCGACAGATAAAAAGTATTGACTCTTTTGAATTTATATTTTTAGTCAAAACGGTCAGTTTGACTGGTTCTGTTAGATTTAACTGAATTAAATATTTGCGGCAATTTTTTTGTGATATTTGATATAATATATATTTAAAACAAGTTTTTGATTGGAAAAATTAAATCATAGTACTATTAACCAGTATACTATATTAAAAGAAAAAATAACAATATATTTTTTAAATCGTTTTAGAAATAATGAATATTAATTTTTCTCTGTTATGGTTAATAAGACATAACTCGGTGTTGAGTTCCGTCACTCAACACGTAATGTGTCGATTTCTTCTGGAAAGTGAAGATGAGTGCCTTGGCACTTAATTCTCCCTAACTATCCTGGTATACGGTAAAAAGTGTGAAACTGCCCTTTTTTATTATACAAATATAATAAATTCTTATATTTTTGTGTATAATACAATGAATATGTCTAAATAAATATATTATTTGTCACTTAACCACTTTCAAACGCGAGATAGTTATAGTGGCGTATTGGTGTTTTTATTTATTTCAAAGGGAGCGTATTATGGGATGCCCTCTAGGCTCTTGAATTACGGTCGATGACCTGAAGAGGGTGACTTTAGTACGCGAGGGGACTGATAAAGAATATAATATGTTGTTATTTACCTTTTTAGTATGTAACGTTGTTACTCTAACAGAAGATTGGTTATCTGATGTTATAAGGAGAGGATTTGATTGTTTTTATGTTTTGTTCTAATGTATTGGCTTAATATTAATGTTATTTAACCATTTTTTTTATTTTTTTAAAAAAAAATTATAAAGAACGTGATATAGGTTTTTATTTGATAAACGAATTACATTACTTAGGACTCTTCTATAAAATAGCTTTAGGTGACGAAAAGGTCCACAAAAAATATTATTTATATAAAAAAATATCATAGTATTTAGAGGCAAGTACTTTATAAACAAGTCATTTCCCATTTTTTGAAATATTTCAAAACAATATTGTAATATAATTTAATATTGAAATTCTTTTCTTCCCCAGTATTTTGAAGTCGAATCAACTACCTGAGGATTTAGAAAAGCTAACAGAAATACAATGTTAACAACGAGAAAATAATAAAATATTACAACCCTTTGTGCTCTTTGCGTCGCATAACAACGTATAAAGACATTGTGTGAACACTGATAGATATGAACAGTGAAAAGTGCGGGAGACAACAGTTGTGTCCCCATTTTAAAGTTTTAATACCAGGCGCGTTAATGAAAAACTACGAAATAAAAGTGGTTTTTCATATAATGTGTGCCATGTTTTTTTTTCTATCTTGATTAAGTTATTGTGTATGCAGATTTAATTGTTTGAGTATTCTATTTTTTTGTTTATATTTTGTTTTGTACATATATATATTCGGCACATTGCACACTGTGTATCTCGTAAGGATGTATGGATTAAAATGGCGAATGTAGTTCCGGTCGGGCTATAGAGTGTAATTATTAGTATGAGTTAGTGTTATTAATACAAGTAGGATAAAAGTTTGATAGAAAAGGAAAAAAAATGTTTCTTATATGCTTCATATGTGGGTTCTTTTTATTCTTGTCTCCTTTATTCTTATTTGAAGTCAACGTTACATAATAAGGACATATTGATGCTATATAATTATAAATACATTATTACATTAAATATCTCAATTATAGACTAACTTTAAATGTCATTATGTTCAAAATGTAGTTTAATCTTCCCCCTATAAAAATGTGCTTGATATCAAAATCAAAATCTTGATATTATAATAAAACAAAAAAGGCAAAAGGTAATCAAATTAAAATTAATACAAACATTCTTACTAAAATAAATAAAAAGAAAACCTTCAACAAGTCCAGCTAAATTGCTTAATATTCAACAACCAATGAAACTACTATCCAAGGAGCTTAATATTTTTTATCAGTTCCCATTGCTTTGGTTTTTTTTCTTTCAACGTCTTCTCGGTATACGTTCATGAGTAATCAGGTAGTTAGTGTCAAGTTAAAAGATAACGAATAAGAATCATCGTTTTTTATTGTACCCCTTCTCGATTGTTACTGCGTCTCTTCATACAAAGTTTTATTGTTAAGTTAATAAATATGATGTTTCCTAAGAATTTAATTAAAAAAATGCTGCTCCATGCTTTTCCTCATGGCATAGTGAAATCAAAGGGAAGCTAGTAACAAAACAGTTTGTCCTCTACTTTCCGAAATTATATTGAAAATTAAAATTAATATATTTTTATTAAATAACAACATAAATAAAACAATAAATTTTAATAACATAAAAAAATATTTAAGGGACTAGTTGTTTTGGAAATGATATAATATAAAGATGTAATAATATTTTTGATCCTCTTTTTAGAAGAAATAACTTATCAATACAGCCTCTGTAGTGTGTAAAATTAACATCTCATAACTAATACTAGAAAATCTGACTAACTATATTTTTGTATGATTCTTATCGTAATTAAATAAGATAGGTATCTAGTATTTATTTCATTATATATAAACATAATACATCTGATATTCAGTTCACTAATCTTTAATTGAGTAGCAACCAAAATTCATGGCCAGTAAAGGCGGAAACAGGGACATAGCGTGACGAGCTCGCCTTGACATCGCTTTTATTCATTTCAAGACTTCATTACATTAAAGTTTTATTTTGTTTTTAAATAAATTAAAGTTAATCTATGTTAGAAGTAAACTATGTAGCATTTAATATAAAAAAAATACTCTTTTCTTTCATATTTTTACATAGATAGTGTATGACCCAGTTCAGGCTATCGGTATAGTGGGACAGCGCTTGATCGTAAACACGATTGGTTGTGGGTTCTATTTCCACTCAGAGCAATAATTATATTTAAATCATATTCATTTCTCCGCTCTAGCTAATCGACACCACTCAACATGCAATACGATTCGATTTCTCGCGGAACGCTTCTCGACTGAGAACGGGGAATGTTTTGACACTCTGACTTTCATGCTATGCGGAAAAGTGATACCAAAAGGATAGTCTATAAAACAGGTGTTATAATGGAATAAAAAATAACTTGAAGGTGTCAGTTATTACTATTAATATATTGCTTCTTTTGTTCCCGTAATAATTAATTACCGTTCCGCCGCAACGGGCGTGTGATATTTTAAATATAATGCGTTCTGTTAAAATTGATTGCGATAAAGCTATATACAAACACGATAAATTCCACAAAGCGGGCGGTTATCAATCACTTGCTAGTTAGTCCTATAATGGCTGCCGATAGGACATAGCTGACAATACCGATTGATCGTCCATACACCACTTACATTGATGATTTTGATATAAGCTATTAATTTATGCTTTAATAAGTCATGTTATAATCAGATTTATAATATAGTAAACGTTGGTGGTAAGACAAAATGCGGCGTTAGGTTCCGCTTCTTGAGTTAATGTCTTGAATGAAGGTAGAATGCGGAGATCGGAGTGTCGTACATTAGGTATCACTCCCTTTAAAAAAAAATCAGTCGGAAAGCGAAAAACGAAGTGTTATGACTCTATATTTTCTCTCTATGTGTATGATGATGATAAATAATGGTATTTGAAATAAACGAGTGATATTATCTCGGTAACGCGAATGCAGAAACCTGTGTAATGCATTAGTGCTAGTACTTCTTCATTCTCGACTCTTAAACCCCTAGTTCGCGACTGTATAAGGCAACGCTGACAACGCAGAATGTGGCTTAAGTCCCGCATTACGTACGCTCAATACATTACAAACGTTGATGTATTTTCTTGTTGGTTGGTGTTCTTCAGTTTTTTGTAATGAATGTAGAAATGTACTTTGACTTAGAATTGCTGGTATGATTTTTGAATGGTTCAATGTTTTGTTGTTTTAGAAAGATTGACGATTGTTAGAAGTATGTATTTAATACAAAAAGTTTTTTAGGACATGTATATAAATTTGAATGCAGCTGGATTCGAACTGTCCCCTCTAGCTGTCCCTCATGCGTTCTACTATCGGCTTTATTACAACTTGTTTTTATTGTTAGCACAATTTCCTAAGTAGGCGCTATAAAATGTGAAAAATATATGATACAGTTTATAAAGATATGTAGAGACAGGAAGTAAAAGAATTTTTACTGGTATATTATTTTGTATGTATTAAGAGACAACGCTTGAATAGTACAAACTTTTTAGCTATTTAATATCAAACCTCCAAATATGCGAATTTTCCATACATTATATTTCGTTTTCATCAAATATTTTGTTACAATTTAGTATCTTTATATTATCAGTCACCATAGGTATAAAAATTAAGATATAAATGTTAAACGTTAAAAAATGTGTTTTGTTTGTCCAAAGCTATTCACTCTACAAACATTGTTCTAAGACCAAGTTTAAATAAACTGTCGGAATTTTCTACTTGTAGCCATTAAAGAGACGGTTAAAGTTAGTTGGATAGTAGTGTTGCCTTAGAGATATTAAAATGTACGATCTTATCAAGGGATCTCGACTGTACCATTGTACGCCTTTGTTATAAACTTACAATTGATAGTGTAGTGTTCACTGCGACACAATTCTGGACCGGTTTAGTTGGCTAAACTAATTAGTTTACTTGGTTGGATTAGGTGCTCTATGACTACGTCACTCTATGAAATTAAATAGTAGAAATAAGTATTAAATTGGGGCCAGTGGCACAAGCGTGTGACTGTAAATGACTGGATGTGGGTTCGATGCCCACTCGAGAAGTGGGAATATTTAATATTTCCATTTTCTTCGCTCTGGTGTCGTGGCAAAGCGCGGCGTTAAGTTCTGCCACCTAACACGCAATGCCTCCGAATTCGGCGGAAAGTGGGGAACGGAGTGTCTTAACACTAGGTTCCTTCTGCCTACCCTGTTGTGTGCGGGATACAGCGTGAAGCTAAAAAAAAAAAAAGAAAGTATTAAATTGTGTACGGTCAAATAAATCAGAAAATCAGGGTGGTCAGAGATAAGTAGTGTCAATTCTTCACATTCCACCTGAATCAAGACATTGCGTGTTTAATGGTGGAACTTAACATTGCGTTTTGTCTTAAGTATCAGAGCGGGGAAGTAAAAATTATTTAAATATATTCATAATCATTCCCCAAAGTGGGAATCAATCTCACAACCAATCGTGTATACAGTGAAATACTATACCCACTGTGCTACGATGGCCCACTAATTATATAACGCATTGCATTTTAATTCATTGCATTTTAATGCATTGCATTTTAATTCATTGCATTTTAATGAATGTTACTTTTACTTAAATTATGAGAAACATATGAATTTATTGTTATTTATATACTGCCATATTCATCACAATAAATCGACTGACCATATTCCGTCATTGTGGTTACGACACGTCAAAGCGTTGACCTCAATATGTAAAATATTACGTTGATTTTCACTCGTCTCCCGTATTTTTAGAGAGGCTGACTATAACACTGACAGGTCCCCTCTGATTTCTACTTTCTAACCTTATTAGGTGTTAATTGAAAATACCTATATTTTTATGATTTTTTTTATTTCTACAATAAGAGTACATAAGTACTTCTTAACTTGTCGTCATGGCGTTGATTAGGTTTTTCCTCAATAAAAATAAATGAGACACGAGACAGTAAGTGTTAAGTATGGAGTGTTGTATATGATTTTTTACCATACAACAAACAGACGTACTTTCGTTAAAGAAAAATGTAATATTTTTTTTTATTTTAACTGTAGTATAATAAATTCATAATATTAATAACTCAATAAGCAAAAATATATAATTTATAGTAGATATAGTGTACATATTGCACATTATAAAATTTGGTATGTTGAAAACCCTCCTGTTTTCTTAATAATATATATAATTAACAATCAGTTTTGTTTGTTTTTTTTTATTTGAAAGTTATACCTGTTGCATTTTTATGGCTATAATGAATTATAAATACAGAATTTCTACTAACGCCTTTCTATTATTCGTTTTCCATTAAAATATATGACTTGTGATGTAGTAGACCTTTAATAACTGCAGTATAACAATAAGTCTCACTACATTATAAAAGTAAAAGTTAGTTCCGCGATACACGAAAACTCGTACAAAGCAGATAAGGAACCTGATTGAATCCATGTTATATTACTTTCACCTTACCGGAGCATCCTATTTTTACGTAGAAAGAAATGTGATAATATGACTTTTGTTTTTTTTTAGTATTTTAAAATATAATAGTCTTCGACCGTAATTTTACAAATTTAAGTGTTTGTATTAATTTCTATATGTTTGTAATGTTTATTAATCTTTTATTGACTTTTATCTAAGCTTTAAATAAATTACAAATGTTAATAAAAACAATCTTAAAAAGCAAAACGTTGTACCACTTTTTATATAAAGGAGGAGTCTAGAATGTTCATATTTTTTAAGATAGTGCATAAAAATATATTTTTCTTCATTCTTTGTAAAAAGTAAAAAATAAAGTAATTGAAATTCACTCTTACCATTTGTTTAACATATACGTCTGTTTAAAATGACGTAAGCGTTGCTATGGTGACGCCTATTTTATGCATCAAGGGAGGGAACACTTGCTAACATAAATTAACTTAGGAAAAAGTTAAATAGTAATATTATGAATTTATGATTATTACTGTTACTTAAGATGTAAAGAATATTATTTTTTTAAAAGTTAGTTTAAAAAAAAATTGTTCTGTGGTAAAAAATCTGTAAAAAATCAAATGTGTTATACATTAGATTTTTTTCATTTTTGCTCCATACTGAGCGCTTACCGTCTCGTGTCTCAGTAATTATATTTCCTTGCAAATCGCAAATTACTTGATAACGCAAGACTTATGCGAGAACGAATGTTATAATTTGTGCGCAACGGGCATTCTTAGAAATTACACCTGGCGTAGATGCACTACGATGCGCTATCTTGATGCGCCGTACTGGACTTCATATATAATAATGTTTTATGTACTGGCTAACTGTAAACTTAAAGAATAAGTGAGTTTATTTTATAAATAATATGAGAGGCTATGACTTGCATTTTTTATTTATATAGGTGTACGTAAATTCTTAAGAAATTATATATTTAATTATTTGTTTTTCGGTTTATATTTTATTTTCATTTATTATGTCTACAACTCCCTGAACATAAAATTGTGGATAAAGCTATATATAAACATATAATAGTTTAAATTTGTAAAATGATATATTTGGAAGTGTCTTTTTTCTTAGTTTCACGCTTTATCCTATTTTGCAGGATAGTCAGAGAGATCCTAGAGTTAAAAGATATTCAGTTCTCCACTATAAGTCTGAAATCGAGATAGCCAAGTGGTTTAACCCAACGCCGCGCTTATCAGAGCGGAACAATGAACATATTTTATATAAAGTGATTTGAAACCCCAGACGGAATAAAACCTACATACAAACAGTAGCGTTAAGAGTCAGACGCTGTCACACTGCACCGCAAAAACTTTTTTTATTTAGACTTTTCGATATATTAATATTAATGTAACAAAAATGTGTATGTTATAGAAATAATGCCCACTTCATGCTTTAGTCAAAAATATCTTTAAAACTAAAAATTACAGATTTTTGTCATAAAAATTGTGTGAAGATAAATATTGTCGATATTTGCTTCTATTTAGTTCATGTTTGCTGGAATTTATGAAGAATTATATTCATAGTGGTGTGCTCATCGTACATTGCAAGTAATTTCATGTTGCACGTCCTAACCCTTCCTCCTGGCGCGCTTCCAGCAAATACAACTCATCTTTATTACTGCTATTCAATAGAGTTATCGGTTTTTACTAATACTATCTTAAACTTTTATTGTTTTAACGGTTTCTAAACGGTCATTTTGTATGTTAGTCAAATATAAAGTATTTAATTGGCATTACTTACTATTTTGAGCTTATTCTGTAACTTGCACTTATCAAGTAGTGTAATAGCATGACCGTAACTGCGATGGTTGTGAGTTCTATTCTTGCTTGAAGGCATGATTATATATTATTTTCATTTTTCTGCTCTGGTACCTAAGATAAAGTGCGGTGTTAAGTTCCGTAACACGCAATGTCTCGATTTTGCTTGGAAACTGGCGAACTTAGTGTCTTGAATCTAATTTCTCTCTACCTACCCATCTATGCAGGAACAAGCGTGAATTTCATTTTTTTTATTATTTTTTTCAGTAGAATAATTTAAAAGTTAGTTTAAACTCGACGTATTAATTATATTTATTACACCTTAGAGAAGCGTAGAAACTCATCTATTTGCGCGAAATATTAAACGAGACTTAATAACGTAGATTACACTTAACAAATTGTTCCAAATGCGTTACACAAACAGGCATTTGAAACAACGACGGCAAAGTTAATTAAACACAGGTACACCGCGCATCCAGCTTAATCTGCTAAACTAATATACTGTTTGATTTTGTCGTGCGGGCTTAGAATTTTTATATTTAGTATAAAAATATCATCGTGTCTTAGTTGGTGGTGTCTGACTGTAAATTATGGGTTCGATTCCCATTTAGGGAAATTATTATCTTAAAATATGTTAATATTCCCGTTCTAGTCTTGAAACATAGCGCGGCACTGAATTCCGCCACACAACACGCAATGTCACGGATTTAAGCAGAAAGTAGAGAGCGGAGTGTCTAAACATTTGGCTTCTGCTCTTTGTGGGAAAGATAAATGATTATTTAAAATATTGTATTTTTTTTTTTTTTTAGCTTCACGCTGTATCCCGCACTCAGCAGGCAGAGGGAACCTAGTGTTAAGACACTCCGTTCCCCACTTTCCGCCGAATTCGGAGGCTTGCGTGTTAAGTGGCGGAACTTAACGCTGCGCTTTACCTCGACAACAGAGCGAAGAAGCGTTCTAGTATAGAAAAAAGCGCGGCGTTGAATTCCGCAACTTAACACACAATAGGAGTAGGAGTGTCAACGGACACTAGGCTTTTACGATTTGCGGGAAAAAGCTCGCTTATGAAAATCCAATTTTTGATCGGTTTAGAATTTCGGTAGCATGAATGTATCGAAATATTTCAGCTACATTTCAATATTGCATTCTCTGAATACATTTGGTTTTATTGTATGTTTGTCAATGTAAAAATAATATTTATGTATCACAACAATATTTGTACTGGCCAATTACTTATTTATTTATTTTATATTTGCTGTATCTCGTTTAACCTAAATGTGTTTTGATAAAATAAACCATGTTATGTGGGATTTTTTCGTATGAATATGTCTTATGTTTATTTCCTATATGGAGACTTGATTACGTTATTTTTAATAAGTATTAAATAGTGATGAATCACTGTGCTCGTTCGCTAAAAATTTAAATAACTTTTGTTTTGCGTAAATCTAGAATACTTTCAATTCAGGCTCAATTCAATACGGGGAACGGAGTGTCTTGCCACTAAATTCTCTCTGATAAAAAAGATTAATTATTATTTTATCCAAAATATTCAAAAATATATATTTCACATACAAACCAACTAGCAAAAGCTAGTAGCGCCCGTGAAAGGATGACTGCTGTACTCATTAGTCAAATAGCACGAGATAGCGTAACTAAACGGTGCCATCTCTGTACTGGTGTAAATAAGGCGATAATCGATACCTTTGATTTGCATATCCTGTATGCATTTAAAAGCATTGCAACCATACTATTCCACTAATACACTGTCTTATCTTTGGTTACATTTAGCTGAAATATTGGAATTGTAATATATGACATATATTTGTTAAGTTATCTTTGTAGGTAATAGGTTTTTTTTAAACAATTATGAACGATTGCTCTATTTTTAAACGCGATTGGTTGTGGATTCGATTTCCATTTCTAAGTAATAATTGCATTTAAATTATTTTTTGTTTTTCCTTTCTGGTAGAATAAAGCGCGGCGTTTAGTTCCGCAATTTAATACACATTAAATTTGGCGGAAAGTGAAGAACGCATTGACTTAAATATAATCTAGTATAGGTTATGTTTTCTATGCTAGAATATTTACTTTGGTATGCGAGAAAAAATATAAAACTCATAAATTGTAATTATTTCACAATATCTAAAAAAAATAATAGTAATTATATAATTTGATAAAATGCAATTATGATTATTTGGCAATACGTTAATCGATCTAACCATACATAGTCACAGTGGCTCACATACTTGTGTCATCCGATAACCGCGGCCTACCCGAATCTGTGGTTATTATACGCGGTCGACGTTATTATGTGTTACATTATATAAATCGCTAAACCGTTGATATAGTATTTGTATGGAAAGTCTTTCTTTGTATCCTTTTTTTACCCGCGACGGAACGGCGACTGTATATGTGTTTGGGGTGAGAGGTTGTTTGTTTGTTTGTTTGTTTGTTTGTTTGTTTGTTTGTTTGTTTGTTTGTTTGTTTGTGTGTTTGTGCAAATTACTATGTCAATTATTTCCAAAACTATAAGTCCGATTTTGATACGGTTTTCTATGATAGGTTAAGGTTCAATTGGCGTATGTTCTTAGATATGCCTTATTGCCTTAACTCACCAGGGGGCGCTGCAGTAAGCATTTAACGTGAAAACGAATGTTTTCAATTATCTCAAAAAATAGTAGTCTGATTTCGATAGATTTTCAGTGATAGATTCAGATTTAATTGGTGGATGTTCTTGGATATGTTTTATCGTGTCAAACCACCAGGGGGCGCTGCAGTAAGCATTTGTTTGTACTTTTTTTGTATTTATTTATCTAAAACCGAAACTACTGATCCGATTGAAAAGAGTTTTCGGAAAAAGATTCAGCTTTGCTTGATGCATATTTTAAGATTTTTCTTTTTTTGTTACGGGGAAAACTCACTAGGGGGCGCTGCAGTAAACATTTGTTTATGCAAATCAAAAACTACTATTCCAATTTAGATGTAACCTTCAAGGGTAGGTTCGGGCTTAATTGGTGCGTCTTTTCATATATATGTTATGATGACCACTCATCAGGGGGCGCTGTAGTAAGCATTTGCTTGTATTTTTTTGTGTAAAACCAAAATTTTTCTTGTATTTATTTGTCTAAAACCGAAATTACTCATCCGATTGGCTAGAGTTTTCAGAATTAGATTCAACGTTGCTTGCTGCATATTTTAAGATTTTTGTTTTTTTGTTACGATGAAAATTCACCAGGGGGCGCTGCAGTAAACATTTGTTTATGCAGAGCAAAAACTACTAGTCCGAATTAGATGAAACTTTCAATGATAGATTCAGGTTTAATTGGTGCTTCTTTTCATATATACGTTACGGTGACCACTCACCAGGGGGCGCTGCAGTAAGTACATTTGTTTGTGTAAAACTAAAACTACGAGTCCGATTTGAATTCAGTTTTCAATGATAGATTCAAGTTTACTTAGTGCATATATTCATATATGTGTCATGTATGTGTCAACTCTCTAGGGGGCGCTGCAGTGCGTAGCTGCTTCTATTTTTTTGTGTAAAACCAAAACGACTAGTACGATTGTCAAGAGTTTTCATCAGTATTAGATTCCGCTTTACTTAGAGCATGTTTTTAAATTTATATTACGGTGACAAGTCACCAGGGGGCGCTGCAGTAAAATATTGTTTGTGCAAAGATAAAATGACGAATTTGATTTGGATGCAGTTTCAATGATAAGTTCAAGTTTAATTAGTGCATGTTCTTAGATATGTTTTATCGTGTTAACTCACCAGGGGGCGCTGCAGTAAACATTTGTTTGTAATATTTAATGCAAAACCACAACTACTAGTCTGATTGGGCAGAGTTTTTAATTTTAGAGTTGCCTTTACTTGGTGTAAGTTTTTAGGTTTTTTTTCACGTCAAGAACTCACCAGGGGGCGCTGCATTAAACATTTAATTATGCAAAGCTAAAACTACAAGTCCGATTTGGATGCAGTTATCAAAGATAGGATCAGGCTTAATTAGCGCGTGTTCTCGTATATGTGTCATGGTGACACCTCACCAGGGGGCGCTGCAGTAAGCATTTGCTCGTATTTTTTATGTGAAAACTATTTAGATGTGGTTTTCTGTGATAGTTTCTGGTTTAATTGCTGCGTGTTTTTATATGCCATATCACGAACTACCACGGGGCGCTCCAGTACATATTAGTTTGTTCAAATTCAAAACTACTAGTGGGTTTTGTGATTTTCACTGATTTGGTTAGACTTAAGTTTCGTGAAAATGTTACGGTGACAATCTCCCAGGCGCTGCAATAAGCATTTGATAACCAGAAAGCATTGGATTTATAATTTCTTTTGAGTTTGCATGAACATTAATATAAAGTATTTCGATATTATGTAATTATATATAATGTGTATCTATTCACTTTAAAAAGTTTAAAATAAAAAGCAAAATTAAAAATTTTGAAAAAACCCACGACGGTTTAATTGTAATTGTAAAAGGATAAAATAACTATAAATCCCCCGCCTAAAAGAATATATGTAACGAGATGATAGGGACGACTTCGTCGGGGGCTGCCAGTTGCAACCTCTATTTTAAATATAGTAGCTAACAGTATAGATTTCGTTTTAAAGTCTTTAAAATACCAGTTATCAAAACTGTAAATCCATATTAATATTTAATTTTTTTGCCAAACCTGTTTTAACAGCAAGAAAACCTATGAGAAGGTTTTTGCAAACTTAAAGTAATGGCAGCCCCGACGAAGCCGTCCCTATCATCTCGTTACATATATTCTTTTAGGCGGGGGATTTATAGTTATTTTATCCTTTTACAATTACAATTAAACCGTCGTGGGTTTTTTCAAAATTTTTAATTTTGTTCTTAGGTTTTATACATTTGATATTGATTCCATATAGAATAGAATGGTAGGTATATAATATAGTACTAGGTATCGATTGTTAGAAATCCATACTTATATTATAAATGCGAATGTCTGTGTGTTTGTCTGTCAAAAAATATATAAACTACTGTATGGTGTAGGTAATCTGAGAAACGTGAAAGACTGTGCTTATATTTATAGTAAACTTGGAGAAAATTAATAACTTTATTCAAGTTTACCATAAATATATGCACAGAGGTCCAGCATTTGACTGTAAACTCGATTAATGATGGGTTTAATTTCCACTTCATTACGGAGTGCCTCGATTATGTGAGGAACATGAAGAACAGAGCATCTGTCTACCCTGCTATGTAAAAAAACCGCAAGAGCCTAAGCCTAATTTCTTTCTTCATAAAAAAATATTTTTTGAAAACAAAATATCACTTTGAAATGAACAGGTACGACAAAATTTATTGAATATCTAGAGATTCAATTTTGTCCCACAGAATTTCTCCACACATGCATTGCATGAAATAGTATAATAGTGTAATACGATTGATATGGCAATGCAAGTACCTATGCAGTATACGGCCCGCTCTATGGGAGGAATTATTGCGGAATCCGGCTAATCCATTAACCTATAGAGATGTCAGAGCAAGATTGAACTATGTTGGTGTTAGGTGCTCGAAATACGTGTTATAATGACCACTCGGTTTGTAATTAGTTGGGTTTGTGTTTGTTACTGAAATTTGATATTATTGTTTTTTTTTAATTATGAGATATTTTATAATATAATAAGCTTTCAATAGTTTTTAATTATTTAAAGCTTATTATATCATAAAATTATTATAAAAAGATATGAAGGTTTATTATCTATAAGACAATTTCGGCCTAATGGAGGGCAACCTACTTGTCTGACAATAATCGCTATTAGTTTTGGGTTTGATTTCGACTCGGAGACATGTTCAATTTTATTTATTTTCTTTTCTTCGTACTTGGTATATACAAAAAAGTACGGCGAGTTTCGCTACTTAACATCAATGTCTCGATTTAGCACAGAAAATTAAGTATAGTAAAGACTGTCTCCACAATAGTTTCTCTGCCTATCCTGCAATTCCAGTTATAAAAAAAGCATTTTAAATTTCATTTTGTTACAAATCCTCAGGGCATACACATGCTAGTAGTATTTTTGAATAATTTTAGTCGGACCTACTTTTTCGACTATGCCGTTGGCGGTACGTGTCTCTACCGCGTATCGTATACGGTCAACGAGCAACGGTT
Source organism: Dryas iulia moderata (assembly GCA_019049465.1). Taxonomy (NCBI): domain Eukaryota; kingdom Metazoa; phylum Arthropoda; class Insecta; order Lepidoptera; family Nymphalidae; genus Dryas; species Dryas iulia. The sequence continues at coordinate 282,909 of CM032440.1, forward strand.
AGTTAGGATAGGTTATGATAGTTTCTAAGACCACCCAGTAAAAGGAAGTAGAAACGCTTCGTGATACAAACTCAAACAATCCCTTCATTAACACACTGAGCTTAATATTCCTTACAGTCTATTTAAGTGATTTATGTAAAGTGTAAAATAAACAGAGTAACTTCAAATATAACTTTTGTTACATAATATAAAATACATATTTTAAAAAAAAAATATAATTAGTATGCGCTCCTCGTGGTGCAGTGTGACAACAGTCTATTGTAAGTGCGATTAGTTGTAGGTTCAATTCCAACTAGGGAGAATAGATTTAGTTATTTTCATTTCTCTGCTCTGATGAGAAAAAACGCGGCGTTGTATTCTACCACTTAACATGCAACATCTCGAACCCGGACGGAAAGTGGAGAACAGGGTGACTTGACACTAGAATCTCTCTGACAACCATGCTACGCGAGATAAGGCGTGAAGCTACAAAGAATAATATTTAAATATTATAAGTAAAGTAAATATTTAACACAATTTTCCTTCTCCTTTATAAAGCTAGAACACTAATTAACTGTAAACATCAAAATTACGTTAAGTTGTCGGTATCAGGTGTGGAATAAAGCGTATAACACTCGTCGGTATAGCTGAGCCAACTAGGCTACACGTAACGTGACAGGTAGTCCTGTATGAATCACAAATGGCAATTGTTTATTGTTAATACTGCCTTTAACTGTTTTTGTTTAGAAATGGTTAATAAAGTTATCCAAGTAGACCATAGGTGTAATTTAAATTAGGATATGTTTGATTTTCGGAATACATATCGTTTAAGAGCGATATAATTACTAAAAGTGTTTATTGGTAGAGTATTTTGAATAGTTTTTAGAGTCTCAGGAATAGGTATATTATACAATATTTTTCATATATGATTTATTTATTACATAATGCTTAAAAGTTAAAAATATAATGTATTTCACATTATATTTTTGAATGTGAAATACATTATATTTTTAACTTATAAACGTCTTAAAAAAATTTAAACGTAATTACGTCATTGTTTTATGAGCGATATATATTCTAATAATGTTTCAACGTTCAAGTATGGGAAGTGTAGAACAAAATATCCTAACATTAGGTTCTCGATGCTTATTCTGTAGGCAAGAGATACCTTAAGATAGAAAATAAACTTATGACAAATAAATGGGCCATCGTGGCTCAGTACAACAGCGCCAGAATCAAATACATGTATCAATTTCGTGGAATGTGGAGGAATGTGGAGAGCGGACTAACTTGACGCTAGGTTCTTTTCTTCTCTAATAAATAAGTACATAAAATAAGATGCAATTGTCCTTACATAAAATAATAAATTTCCTATTATTTCCAGGTACGACAAGTGGGACCGGGGCGGGGCGGGCGGCGCGCCCGGCGCGTGGGCGGGCCGCGAGACGCGCGACTCGCGCGAGCCCCGCGCCGAGCCGCGCGACACCCGAGACCGCGAGCGCGACCGCGAACGCGAGCGTCAGGCGCGCGCGCACCAGATGTCCAACGCTCACGCGGCCGAGCCGGATGCGTCGTCGTTGTTCCCAGCGCCTTTTAGGGTGAGTGTTTATATTGAGTTTTTTTAATTTGTTATGCTTTATAATTGTTACTGGAAGGCAAAGGTGAGCAATCTGGGGACGGCTTTGTAATTTTATGCGGCACGTCAAGTTTTATCGATATAAGAAACTAGCTGGCTAGGTCGCGATATCGTTCACGGGGACTTCAACAAATGAAGTATAATTCTAAAATAAAAAGTTAGGCTAAGTTTATATTACATCAAATATCCGCCAGTAAAAGTCCCGTCAAAATCGGTCCATTACTTCCAGAGATTAGCTCGAACAAACAGACAGACAAAAATTGTAAAAAATATATTTTGGCATACGCAATAGTATAGTGCATAGTGTAAACAATGTTGTTAAATGTTGTTATCATTACTAAGAAATAAATTTAAAAAAAAAAATACGTATGTATTTAGTAAAATGCGGTTATTTTAATATTATAGACATACACTTCAATGATATTTATTGATATTCATTCTCCTTTAAATGTTATCGAGAAGTGATTATAGCCTGCCAAAAATTTTTTTGTATAAGCTAGGGATTATATGTATATATAATAAATTATTTTCATTCTTCGCTTTGGTACCTAGACAAAACACAGCGGTGAATTCCGCCACTGACTGCATGGACTGAATGCCTAGATTTTCATTCTTTAAAAAAATTGCTGACCCCTGTTGTACGTGAATAGGCATGTGATAATTCGTCTTTACTTTGTCAGGTTTTTAATACTTGGGTATAAATCACTGTAATACCAAAAACCTGTTCATATTATTATAAATCATTAAAAAATGAAAAAAAAATACATGTAATATAAGGAAACATATTAAAACATGAATTTTCTGTACAAATTCGGTTTTTTGGAAAAATAAAAGCTTATTAATTCGAAGAGATTGTCTAGCTAGCGCCGGATTTCGCGAAACCGGATTCTCGATTTGGCAACAACATCCGCAAATTCTACTCGTACAAAATGGGCTGACATTGCAGCAAAATGTTAGTCTACTTGCTTACAAAGCAAACGTAATATTATTTTTTTAATTAGTTCTTTGTTGCACTTTACATATTTTTTGTGGATTTTTCTTTTTTTAATAACTAAGTTTTTTAAATGAAATTTACATTTCATTTACACTTTTTTCCACATCAGGGCAGTCAGATACATTCCATTCCACACTCTCCGCTTAAAATCGTAACATTGCGTGTTAAGTGGCGAAACTAAAATAGTAAAATGAAAACATTATTGTTTCCCCGAGTGGGATTCGAACACACAACCTTCACTTCCACAATCTAACACTTTTTACAAAACATGTATTCCACACAGTTGTAACTTAGCATATTACCCACATTTATTTGCCCAAGAAGTTTCAAGTGAACCGATCTCCGCCTGTATTTGAATTTCACCATTCCATTTAACTTTTCATTTTCAAATCAAGCCTCCTTGTTGACTTTTATCTTTTGGCTAATCGTGACACACAATTTGCTATACATCCAATGGACTAATTATATTATTTTTAATAGTTTTCTGGAAAGTTACTATAAAAATGCATGCAAAAGTACTACAAGGAATTCGAAATACATTATATTATCAACTTTAAACTTTTAAGGCTCTCGAAAAAACAGCTAAAACGTAATTACGTCAATGGCTGAGTGACAATCTGTGCTAGGAACGTGAATTTGGTCTTAGTTTATGCGCAACAGCAACGAAAGTCACAGAGTTATTCTGTTCACAAAGTTACTGTTACATACGTTTGTATTGTAACGTTTATAAACATTACATTTAATAATCATGAAACATGCAATGTTATTTACAATACTCTTTCGCTAAGTTCTAAGAAGCCTCTATCGCCAACTGTCGCACAAATCGCGTGACCGTTCGCAGTGAGAATGAAGCATGTAATTTTATGTTAGTCCCCACATCGTGCTCACTCGAAGCGGAGATGCTAGTTCGATAGCTCCCGCTCATTTAGTTTAATGAGATCCCCGATAGACTCGCACTTCTCAGCCGTTTAAACTGACTGCGAACGCTAACGAATGAACATATAATTCTTCGATTAATTATTGGTAATAATCAAACCACCTTCAGCCATTACTTCATTCAAAAAACTGACTGAGGCCACAAAGTGTGATTGTATAGCGACTGGTCGTGAATTCGATATCCACTCGAGGAGAGGAATTTCTTAATCCTCCCTCTGAACGGAGTGTCTTAACACTAGGTTGCCTTTGACTACCCTGCTTATGCGGGATACAGCGTAAAGCTAAAAAAAATGACTGCTAGATCTTAAGATGCAGTTCTTGGACTAGGATCGATTATTGATATTGGGCGTAAGTGTGTTCGGCCGGGCAAACTCTGAGAGTTCGAGGCCGCGGTTGTTTACGCTTTGACGTCGGTAATTGCTTACGTTCCGTCGGATCGCGTGGAAATTGTTGCCAAATGATTTACTTGTCTAATATTTACACCGATGATAACGAGAGTGTTTCGCTCGGCTCCGTTGTTTGCGTTGTGTGAAGTCTATTCTCTGTTGTGACGTCGTCTGGACTGTTTAACTACAGGATTTCCTTTATCCGCTTTTAAAAATTTAAATGTAGTTAAATTTTTAAAGGTTGTTAATAATTGCTGCTACAGTGGTTACAAGGAATAAAGAGATATAATAATTTTCTAAAGCGGTCTGTGTTCAGGCGCGACCCAGTTCGCGATGCATCGAAGCGCTCCGAGCGCGCATAAACACATATTGCTGTAATTAAACCTCAATGTCTTCTCAAAGTGAATCCGATAGTGACGTTGCCCGCCTGCTCGCCTGTTGCTTTGCTTTTTAAACTTTATATCCCTCCCGAGTGTCTTTTGTTGAACGCTGGTTGAAAGGTGAATGCGCTTCTTGTGTTTAGTGTTACACTAAAAAAGTTGCTTTAACGTTTACTTGTTAGTAGTTTTAGGAAATAAAATGCAGGTTCATATTTTTCCTCATAGCAGGGTGGTTAGAGAATGTCAAGATACTCCATTCTCCACTTTCCGTCCAAAATCTAGACATTGCGTGTTGAAGGGCTGAACTTAACGTCACACGTTGTCTTAGCAGTCACTATAAAAGATCTTTTCTTTTTATAAAATCTTAAAATTATATTATATATTTTAAGGAGCTACTTTAATTTTGTTATTTAAAATACACATATCCTGTTAGTTTTTATTCAACATTACACAAAGGTCAAGTGTCAAGTTCACAACACAAAGCAAAAGTCGCCGGGAATTATTTAATCAAATAGATGTTCTAGATGCATTTAAATTGTGTATTTAGTGCAACCGGTTCCGCCGCGAGTTGCCACACTGTTTGCGAATAGAATCTTAGCGTCTTCTTGCCTAACTGCCTAATGAGCATCCGAATGTATGCGAAATGCGTTCGTAACAAAACCTTAATTACTTTGTATGACTTGTATAATTTGTGTTGCGTTAAGTTGAGCGTAATGTGCTGGTAAATGTTTGAATTTAAGACGAAGCGCGGCGTTGAGTTCCGTTATTTAACACGCAATGTCTGGATTTTGGGCGGAAGTGGAGGAGGGAGTGACTTAATACTAGAACTTCTCTGACTACTCGTGAAATGTTGAAATATTTTTTTGTTTTTTTATTACATTTTGCGAAAAGGTAGTTTAGTTAAGTACAGTGTCTGGGGGTAAGGAACTACGTGTTCCACTTATTGGTAGTTCTCAATGTTGCAAGGAATGCTTTATTAATAAGTATTCAAGATATAGTGATTATTTTAAAATTAACGTGCATACTTGGATAGTTATTTTCTTTCGCAAGAGAAGTGGTAATTATAAAATCATTAGAGTTGTTGACTGAGTACTATATGATAGATTATATACTGTTGTGTTACATAATATGTTTTGATTCAATAGATTCTGCTATAAATTTGTGCTTAGAATATACCTACTTTGCAAAATTAATTTTGAAAGCCAAAGTAAGTAAGTTAAAGAGTTTAAGATATAATTTTTGAAATAACTTTCAAAATACTTACTATAATAAATACCTACTATACCTACTGTACTTTTGTGTCGAAAGAAAAAAATAAAAATGATTAGTTAATATTTTTTCATAGATATATTATCGAGTAAGATCATTACACGTTACGCATCATTATTATATTAACAACTTTTTAAAGTTTTTGTCTTTTTTATAACGAAGGGTTTGTGTCTTGACATTGGTCAAGTTGATTTACACACAATAACACTGTCTCCAAGGACTGAAGAATATTAATGCAGAGATATCAAAATATTTTTAAAATTATAATAAAAACATTACCGTTAGTATTAAAAACGTAAAATACAATTAGCAAAGGAACAACAAAGTGACTTTAGCAAAATATCTACATGCGTCATACAAATCCTTTTCTTCGTGTACACTCTGAGTACCTTTAAATTGATTATATTAAAACAAGTTAAATAATTACACATTTTACTGGCTTAGACTACTATTTATTTATTAATAAATCTTAGCTTTTATTAATAAGTCTGCAATTTTAATTTGTAATTAGTGTTGTCTGATAAAAATTGATAAAGCAGATGTACAGATAGTTTATTTGTTATATAAAAGAGGATGGACGTCGAATGGCCTGGAGTGGACAGTGACGCTTATCGACGTCAACTCCAGTTCGATAGCGACGTTTAATTGGTTTTAGTTCTTTGTGATAAATGTATGCAATTTATTTATGTTTACATTTTATGTACAGGAATTGTCAAGTTTTGTAGTCGAAATAATTTGAAAGTTTATTAAAGTATTGTATTTAAGTTATAATAAGATTTTACGAAAATATAGTTTATCGTTATCTTTTGCTTTTTTCTGCATATGATAAATTGAAAGAATTTAGTTAGTGTTAAGACACTTCTTCGTTCTGTTATATATTATTCACTATCTTATTTAATAAACGTGTTTTTGTTACTGTTGTCTCAAAAAAAACAGAAAGTTAACTTCCAGATTGACTTATCGACTAGTAAAAATGTATTAATTAAAACAATTTTTTATGAAATTTACTATATAATAAATTTATAATATATTTTTCTTTCATATAAAACCTTGGCTTGTTACGATATCGCTTTATATAGAACTACTGGTTATTTACTGTTTTGAACTATATCATATGTATTTAGTGTCATTATCAACGAGTTCTTCATTTTTTACCTTTCAGTTTCTCGTTTCAAGTAATACCTGTTTCGAGTATCACCTTGACAAGGCCACTCAGATAAATTCCGAGGTTTCCGCATACTCTCATGCACTTTATATTTACTCATTTTAATACTCATTTAAATAAATTGCTCGCCTCTTTTAGTCTATTAGGAATATGCAAAAGAACATTATGCGCCCGCTTTATCACTTAATAGGTCGTGGTTGATACCTTGTATATATTAAATATAGTTCAAAGCCAACGTGACTTTATTTGTTGACTAGCGACCGCTCGTTTTCATTGAAACTTTCATCCCCTATTTCGATCTGAAATGGTGCTGTTTTTTTAAATAAAGCTAGGTCTATGATTGATCCTAAGTCTTTAACTATTTTTATTTCGAATTTTCATATTCCATCCAAATCTGACCAGTAGATTTTCCTTAAAAGCATAACAGATAGACAGACTTTCGCATTTATGATATTACTATGAATATTGTATTAAATTATACAAACAATTAGTATATAAAAGTAATTATTTAAAGGTATTCCAAATTGCCAACCAGTGTTTTATATTTGTAATGCAAATTGGCTGTCATGAATCTCGGACGCGTTGTGTTAATTTTGCAGTTCATTAATCATTTGCATGCCACGAGGTGGATACCGGGTTAGGATACAACACACAAATACAATATAGCATTGTAATACCGTGCAGCGTCTAGACGGCCTCATTACAAACCACCACCCTGCCTACCCCCTGCCAGGAGGGTGTGCCTCGTCCTTGCGCAGAAAAATATTCTTTGATAATCATATTGTCTAGCATATAGCTTTTATTTAGGAGCTCGAGTATTTCGCGATTTAATGGGAATGTGTATTTATCCTTATTATCCTCCGGTTATAAGCTTATTCGACTTTTTATGTGAGAAAGTTGGGCTTTTATTTGAATTGGTTTGTAAGTTTTGTATGTCTATTACTATCTGGTTGCCTTTTTTCTATACTTTTACTTTTCGTCGTTTTTTTCTTTAACGTCAGCAGCGGGATAGTCAGGGAACCTAGTGTTAAGACACTCCGGTCGCCATTTTCCGTCAAATTCTTGAGGCATAGCTTGTTAACTGACGGAACTCAATCTCGAAACCAGAACTAAGAAGATGGACATATTAAGTGTTCCAATTCCTTAAGCGGGAATCCCACAATTAGTCGCGTTTACAATCACACTTATGTGCCCCTGCATCCACGACTGCCTCTTTCTCTCTTTTTTTCTTACTTTACCAACATTTTAATCGTTAAAGCATGTCACATGTTATTTTTATGGCAACTTGTCAGTTCAAATTCTATTGCTCTTCAAGTTACTTAGTTAAACTGCCTTCGCTGGCAAGTTAATACTTGTTATCGTCAAGACAACAGTTCACCGCTTCTGCCAAATCTGCCCCAATGTAGCTAACGCCATATTAAGCCTAGCGACATAAAATTGTACTCAAGTTGTCGTAACATCTTGTGTATGTAGCGGAGTTTGGGCGTATCTTAGGCGCTATAATCCATGTCTCTCTTGATAGCTATTACCACGCTGTTTCGGTCCGCCATCTCATGTCGATCATTTTGTTCATCATATTGTTTATTATCGTAAATGCTTATTTATTTTGTATGGAAACGAGATATTATGTTGATTGTGCTCATTATTTTGTAAATATTAGATTTATTGTAAGATTATGCCAAGTCTTAGTTGGGCATTATTGTGGTATATCATGAAATGGGTCTATCATTAAATGTATTATATTTTTTGTACTAAATATATTCTTATTATAGTTATACAGAGATAGGACAAGTAGGACAACTAAATGTTATGTGGAAAAGCAAAATCTTTAATCAACATAAAAAAGCAGCTTCACATTATTTTTCGCATAGACATCTAAACGTTATGTAGTATTAAGGCGACAGAAATTAACGTCGCGCTTTGTATTAGGTACCAGTGCAGACATTACTCCGCACTGGTGTGCGGAGAAATGAAGATAATATTTAATTATCTCCCAAATGGAAATCGAACCCACAAAAATCTTATTTATAGTCGGACGCTATCCAACTCAACCACGCCTATTTTTTTAAACAACATTTTGCCCTAAAAGTAGAAAATGTAATAATTGTCGTATATTATTCGTAATGACCTACGTTACGTAGGAACTTAGTGCTAAGTGTGCATTTGGCTCGTTATTTTCGTGCTCGTGGCCCACTGTGCCGGCCGTTGACTCTACGCACGCGATATATCACGCCCGGCGTGCGAGTGCGGACGATTTTACTTACGCCATTGACATATTTATTGCGGTACCAACTACGCTCCGTCCCTCGTACCGTTGAGATAGTTTTATTGAATTAATTGCACGTTTGTTTCCCTTCGCCTGCCTGCTATTTGCGGCTTATATTTTGTTTGCTTTGATGAAACACACCACGATTTACGGAATTCACATTTTGACTCCTCTCCTTTGTGATTTTATAGTTGCGGCTCCACAATACCGCGCGTTTAGACTTTTGCGCTCGGCTATAAAGTAAATTGAAAATATAAATGTTGATCCATCGATATTTTTAGAGCAATCCCATTTTTTCCGTGTTGCTTTCCTGTTCCCATTGTGTATTCGCTGTGGAACGTTATGCCCAAAATGAAACATAGGTCAATTCATCAGCTAAGGGGAAAAGGAACAAAGAATTTAAAACTTAAACCTCGAAGAAACAAAAGCCAACAACTCATCATGAAATATTTTGGCAGATATAATAATAAACATTTTAAATGACTCTTTTGAAAATGCGCCCAGACAATAATGCTACTTTGTACATATTATTCATTGCGTTAAGAGATATTGCTACCACTCGAGTAATATTTTGAATTTCAGTAAAAGGAAGTGATTTTCTTTTGTGCGTGTAAATGAAAGATCGGTGAATTAATTGCTTAAACAAAAGTAATTATTTTTTTAATATATTTTATTTCATCTCACTTTATTAAAGAATATGTCAAAAATACTTTGTGTTTAAAACAAATAAATTAATTAGTATGAGAGCATAGTGTATTGTCTTGGTTGGATGAATCATATGCTGAGTAACAGTGGCTATGTTTAGCCCAATACGTGTCTTATATGCGTGAAGTGAATCTGCAGTGTAAATATAGACCAGCTAGACGCGATGCGAGTGTCGAAAATCGTAAACACGGCCAGCCTTGACTGAAATGCGCCCTCGATTCTAATGCAAATCGTATTGATGTAGTGACCAAAATGCAATTGTCAACTGGTGTTTTATTTTGATATTTTGAAATTTGTTGATAATGCTGTATTGAAGTCGATTTTTGATTTATTTTAATTAGATTCGGACAAGAGTGTTTATTTTTAAATAAGTTATATGATAAGAAATGCGTTAAAATAGTTACAAAAATATATATTTATTTAATATAATTTAATTAATTTAAGATAATATATGCAGATTTGCTTTATAAAAGCGTTTAAGTAACTATACTTTTTCATTATATTTTTATCTTTTACGTAAATAACTATTTTTATGTAAAATTAAATATAAATGCTCATTTCAAACATTTATTTTTAAGAAGATGTTTTAGGTTTTTGTCATTATTTCATTTTATTTTTATACTTACTTTAAGCGGTTGGTATTTCATACGTAAGACTGCTTGTTTATCAGATTATTTGTATGTAGTTACTTACCTACATACATGCATTTTGTGTTATGACTTTGCAATGATAAGTGTACCTACATGTTGATAGTAACTCTATTATGATTCTATTAAAGTAAACTCGCTATCAATTATCATTACGTTCCTTGTATACTTAATTTGATCACTTAATATGTAGTTTATAGTGATTAAATATATATGGACATTTAAATAAATATATTATTTGAATTATTATTTCACTTAAAAAATCAAATAGTTGAAATATATTTAAAATAGATAAGAATTTTCTTGGTATGCATATATATACGTTATTACAGTATTTTCAGTCATTAAACACACATACAGAGAAATTTATATACATAAAAGTTTTTTATTACAAATTCTTTATATAATGTAAGAAATAATCTGCCATTTTATTACATAGAATAGATTGAGGTTAAGTGTCCAATGCAATGTAGGTATTACGATATGGAAGATTAGCAAAAACATCCGGATACGTACTTGCCGTCGTTTGCAACGATACGGCAAGCCTAAGTTATTTTAGAAATAAAGTAAACTAAAAACTTTAACGAGAAAACCTTTATTGTTTGCTAACTATCACAATAGATCGATAGACAGACAAAAAGTCGATTCGGTTTTTTCCCAATTGTAATAGTCTATTAGAGTTATATAAAAACTGTATGTAGAGAGGTATTATTGATTTAGTAACTTAATAGTTGTAGGTTGTTTCCTTTTTTTTGTATTTTATTGATGATTATATTTGTAAATTTTTATCAAATAAGGTTAAGCTTTACGACAGCTCTAATGTACGTTTTTAAACATTTTTAAAGTGTTATTCCACACTTAGGAAAATTGAAAAAGACATTTAAAGAAAACGTATAAAAAATTGATTTGAACGCATGCTCAGTGGTGAGAGTACCTGAACGGTATTCAGGAGGCGCGGGTTCGAATCCCGCTGCGTTCAATTTTTTCTTTAAATGTCTTTTTCAGTTCTAATGTATATTTATATTTAGTTACGTTATTTACAGTCGCATTTAGAGACGTTAAATACTTAGTTTAACTGATACGAAAACTACGCGTAAAATGTGTGTTATCATAGCAACATTTATTTCACTTTATATAAAAGTGTATGTCAAACACTTGTTAGTATTTGTAATATTTATGTTATTAATTTTAAATACTAATGATGATCTAATCAGTACTGAAGTAAAGAATATTGGCACTCTTCCTTTAAACTCTTTCTTTTTTATTTTATTTTTCTGTTAGTATAATTACAATATATTAGTTTTTATCCTGTATTAATACGATTAGGTATATTTTACGATTATGTTTAGAGTGCGGATGTTAGTTAGTCATCTTCGCCAGAACTAAATTACAAAATTATTCAGTTCCACCATCGCTCCATACTAAATTTAATGTTGAGTCATATTATGATACATTGATGATTGTTGCAACTAATAATGATACATTTTAGTATATTATCTTATATCTTTATCCATTAACGCCGATGCAATGCATTTGGAACGCATCTGACTAATACCGCCTACTGTATGAGTTTGTACTGAGCCCAAGTTATAATTAATTTTAATATACTATAGATTCTTTTTTACTCAGCTTCACACTTTTTCCCACATAGGGAACAGGTTATTTATAAAAAATCTAGTGTCAAGACATTCTGTCTTCCATTTTCCATCCGAAATCGAGATATTACACGTTGAGTGACGGAACTCGACGTCCCGTTTTGTCTTTGGTACTAGAGCGATATGAAATGAAAATTTAAATTGAATTACTGCGTGTGGAATGGAGAATGGAACCCACTACTACGCCATTTATATAGTTTAATTTTTCAGTTTGCAGTGATCAATGTCTCTAATTGATTGAAAAATGGAGAATGAAATCGTGCTGAATTAGGTTCTTACTTCTTGTTTTATACCATATTTTATACTTTGAGTTCTATTCTCTAACTCTTTTATGTTTGACTTTATTTCATACTTGATATAGTTATTTACGTCATATTACGTAAAACAGTTTAAACGCCCAAAAAATGACTAATTTGTCAACGAAAGTTTTGTTATTCTTAAGACTTGTATGAGATTTGATTTATACACTGTCTGTTATTTGTTATACTATGTAGCTGTCATAATAATGTTAATATTTATTTAAAAAACTTCAAAATGAACTACTGTCTGACAGCGAATTTATATGTAGCAACAAAATTATTTATGTGTGACATAAGCAGGTATTAGTGTAAATTTTATTTAGATTATTCTGTAACGAGGGGCCAGTCGTGGTGCAGTGGCACAAGCGTGTGACTGTAAACGATTGGTTGTGGGTTCGATTCCCACTCAAGGAGTGGAAATATTTAATATTTCCATTTTCTTCGCTCTGGTGTCGAGGCGCGGCGTTAAGTTCCGCCACATAACACACAATGCCTCCGAATTTGGCGGAGAGTGGGGGACGGAGTGTCTTAACACTAGGTTCCTTCTGCCTACCCTGCTGTGTGCGGGATGCAGTGTGAAGCTATAAAAAATATGTTCTATAACAAAGTAGCAAAATTAATTTCTTGGATAATGAACAAACCAAATGGTCGTTTTTAATGAATTTGAAATAAAACACTTCCTGTGATTACGACAAAGTTTTAAAAATTATTATTGTATGTTTTATACTTTAGCACCGGAAGTTGTTTATGTTAGAGATCGTGTTAAATTTAATAATAGGTACTAGTAATGTGTCATAATTTTTGTAGACATTTGGAACATGTATTTATTTTCTTTTAATTAGCGTATGGAGTTATTTAAGACCGGTGAGAGACCGTTGTGGCGCAGTAGAACAGTATCTATGATAGTGACGATGGTAGTGGGTTCAATTCTGCGGTAATGATTTTCCTTTCTACGCTCTGGTATCTAAGATGATGTGCCTTATAGAACTTAACCACTTAACACACCCTGTCTCGTTTTCGGGCGGAAAGTGGAGAACGGAGTGTCTTGTCTCTAAGCCTTCTCACTAAGCCCTGACTGTTTCTAATCCTGCTATACCGAAAAAATGTGATTTTGTTTTTCTTTTTAATATATATTTTGTGAACCTGCTACCTCCGGCATGTAACATTTCATGTTATTTTGACACATCGTGTCATAACGGCTATATGTTTTTATTTATGAGAATAGGTCCACCGAGGTGGTCTCACTTGTCTCGATAAACAAGATTTACTCACGGCGAAAGCCTTATTCACTTGAGTAAATTTGACGTCGATCTTAACTTATACGCTGTGATGTCCACCTAAGAATATAAATATTAAAGGAAAAATATTAAACGTTCAGTGTGTTTGTATGTAAAATTTTTATATGTTTTTTCTTTGTAAATGGCATTGAGCGATTTTACCTATATAGCATTTGATCTCATTCCGCTAAGTTTGGTTAGCCTTGATATGTCGACTTTATAGGTATAAATTATTATATTATTAAAATGTGTTTTTGGTGACAATTATATGTAATAAATGAATTTGGAGTGTCTGTTTGTTTTATTAACATAACAGCTTTTTACTAAATGCATGTGTACATGGTACATATTACACCAACATTACATGTTTTATAACTTTTATCTGTCTATCTATCATGTATATGATAATCTCTGGAACGATTGGATCGATTTTGACGAGACTTTCACAGGCCGTACTGATGTAATAAGAAGCAACTTGGCTACGTTTAATTTAGAATTATAATTTTCTTATTAAAGCTAGCTAGTATTATAAAAATACTATTTAATTAGACATATCTAATATATTCATTTTGTTTTTGTTTCAGGTGACAGGCAATAGGGACCGTGTGAGTCAGCAAATCCAAATAAAACTCGGCGACTACCGGCTCGCGCAGACCCTACTCGACGACCCCAGCAAGTCCATCGGAATATGCGCCGAACCTCCAAGTCCTGCTCCATGTAAGTACTATTATTATTTTCTACAGAAAGTATAAATGATAAGATTTTGAGCGAAATAGTACATGAGATCTCCGTGGCGCATTGTAACAACGTCTGACTGAAACTCGATGATTTTGGGTTCTGTTCTTATTTGGGGGAAATAATTATATTTCAATTTTGATACCCAACTCTGATATATAAGACAAGACGCGGCGCGTTGAAATATGCTAATAAACACGCAATATCTCAATTACGGGCGGAAAATGAAGAACGGAGTATCTTGACACTAGGCTCTCTTGAAGCTCGCAATGGCAAAACCTGGCAAAAAAATAAATAAAAGGACGGTAAAAAAGTGAAGCTGAAGAAAAAATACATTGTATGTGATAACGAATTTAATTACATTTCGTTATATATGTTTAAAAACTCTTTTGTAACTGACATTAACGCAACTATATCTCACCTTTGAGTTAGCTATGAGACACAGGATATCAAAAATTAATCCAAGACATTCATTAAATATTTTTCACGGTAAATCCTTGTTATGTATAATATTAATTAAATTAACACACAAAATAATTATGAACAACAGTAACGAATAATTTTTAATTATACATTTTAATTATGATTGATATAAATAATCCGCAACGGCAACGTATTCGTTAATCGGCGCATTGTGAGCGCCGCTCAAAGCGATACCCGCAATCATCGCAGCTCACCCGAATAAAGTGAAATAATGGAAACTGCATAATAAATCTGTTTTAATGTCGGCCTCGACGTGCATTATGTCTTAAAATATCTTTAGCATTTCGCTTTGTATCAAGGCGAAGTGAAGATTTCTGGTTTTTAAATGATTTTCTGAATTGTGAATTTTGTGTTGTAGATTATTTTTGATGTAGATTTGGTTTTTGTTTGTGTTTTTATTTCTAACTATTTTTTGTACTGGATTATTTTTTTTTTATTTTTTTCACGCTGTATCTCGCACACAGCAGAGGGCAGAGGCAGAGGGAACCTAGTGTTAAGACACTCCGTTCCCCACTTTCCGCCGAATTCGGAGGCAATGCGTGTTGTGTGGCGAAACTTAACGCCGCGCTTTGCCTCGGATACCAGAGCGAAGGAAATGGAAATATTAAATATTTCCACTCCTCGAGTGGAAATCGAACCAGTCGTTTACAGTCACACGTTCATGCCACTGCGCCACGAGTGGCCCCGATTATTTTTTAATCTTTTCTAATATGGACAGAAAAGCCTAGGAGAATAGAGATTTAGTATTTAGTGCTTTTCCTTTCGTTTGTTAAAGTAACTTCACATTACTAATTATAGAACCTATATACCTAAAGTAATATAAAAACTAATACCAAAAACACTCTCCGATTAGGATTTAAAATAATCGTTTGTGGTATATGTGTTAGTTTAATTTGAATACCTATTTCACTTATTATTCATTTAACAAATATTATTTATAATTTTTCCTGTTAATGTTGCAAACATTTTTGCCGTCTGTTAATATATATTTTAATACAACAAAATTGTCTACTGGTTGTGTAAAACATAAACGATCATATTAAGGATAAATGAGATTATTTTGTATAGAATACATTTATTTCTTTATAAAATTAAGCGTCGCGTCTAAATTTTAATAAAAATCCCTAAATTACAATTGAAGATTCTCTAGAGAAATGTTGTTGAGCAACAAAATATTATTTGACGTTATTTCGTTACTTTTATCTTTTGAAGTACCTTTCAGCCGCAATCTTCTTTTACATATATAACTAAGCAAGGTCGACATAATGTCAAAATACTCCGTTCTTTACTAACCTCTCAATGTCTATTTTTTTGATAACTTAGCAAATTCAATCTAGTGGGAAGACACTCCATTTTTTGCTTTTTTCTCACAGCATTTTTTGACAACTGGAAACGAGTGTATTTTTTGTGATAATTTTTAAAATATAGAACATTACCTGTATCGTGTACTGCCAATTTATTTCTTGATATGTTGCCAAAAGCGTTATCTTGTTTGCCATTTTAAACTATTGATTCGGTGGAACTGTTTTCCTTGTACTCGAGTGTCAGACAACGTTATTATTCTGTCAATCTTTATTATTCCAATTCGCTCTTTTCCAGTACAAAAAGTAAAATTTATGTATCACATATCCTTTTGTTTACAGCTACAAACGATTGTATTTATAATAATATTTCTGCTCGAGAGAAGCTTTCTTCTTTTCTATTTTATTTTAAATTTAAAAGACAATGTAATCTAGATTTAAATTTAGATTTTTTTCTAACTATTCTAATTTGTTTCTTACACTTTATATATTTTTACTTAAGCTAATAAAAATCACGCGGCAGTTTAATATGGTCTTCATAAAGTATCTTGAAAAATGCCGCTTCACGGTTGTTCCCGTATAGTCTTTGACTATCTAGGAACTAGTGTCAAGACACTCCGCCCGAAATTGTTATGTTGCTTGTAGAACTCTACGTCAACGAATTACCAATTTGATTATAATTATTCCGAGTGGGAATCGAATCTACAACCATCGCGTTTATAGTCGAACTATGTCTCACTTTACCCCTACAGTTTCTTAAAGCTTTTCTATTACAACTTATAAAGTTTATCCGTTGAAGTTTTTAATCTGTCAGCACACAGTAACTACGATCTATCTATAACAACGTAATTTCGTTTGATCTATCGCGAAGTCGCGGACATTCTCAAAGGGTTCAAAGATTCTCAAAGTCGTTCAAGTAGAAATTCGATTTTGCAGCAGTAGCATTCAAGCAGTATGATGAAACTGTTTGGTTTTTGAGTAATAATAAGTGGAAAATTTTTGTCTATTATTTTTTTGTGAAAGGATGAAGATTGTGTTTAAGAGTTTATTATTGGTTTTTAATATTGTAAATTATAGTATTAAAATAAAACTTAAACTTGAGACGTTCTCTCTAAGACTCTCCATACACCATATCTTATTTTTTTGTGAAAGAGAGAGAACGGTGTTTAATACTAAAAGCGCAAAGTTACTAAATTTATAAACCTTAAGCAGCACGGCACATGATATTCGATTCAACAATTTTAAAAAAATATATATAAATATTATTAATTACGTAATCATAACAAAAAAATCATAAAATTTAAATATCAGTATAGTGATTATACGTTGATTTCAGCAAAAGCTCTTTAACAACTTTTGTATCCAGATTACACACAGAAAAGATAATTCAGCAACATTACCATAACAAAGGCTAAGTTATTTGATACGCGGCCGCAGTGGAATCTTCAATTTTTCAGGTGAAACAAAAAAGGAATATTTTCGGCCTGTCTCGAGATGCCTATTTGCATAATGGCTCATTTGAGATATTCATACCGGTGTACTTTGTGTTTGTACTGATGCTTTGTGTTAAATGTATTCATTATATAAAATGCATCAATTTATTATTTATTTTATGTTTATATGTTTTTTTTTAAGTCAGAAGTGATAAAAGTCGCGTTTATTGATAATTATTATGAAGTGTTAAAATTAAATGTTTAATAATGTTGAAATTGTGTGGCTACTACCAGCTAGATCTTTAGTGTATAAATTGTAGTATATGTGTTATTCTGATATTTAAGTTTTATTACTATATAAAGTTTCATGTAAATTCTCGAAGTGTTTTTCCGTGAAAAAGTACAAACATAAATTAATTATCACATTCTTTGGCATATATTAAGCAAAACCGTTTCATGTTTTTCTCGTACAGAAGAGTAGTCAAAAAGTGTGTTTAGTGTCAAGATACTCCGTCCTTCATTTTTCCCCAGTTATCTAGAGAACTCAACGCCGCGCTTTGTTTTTGGTACCAGAGCGTAGAAAATGAAATTTTAATCAATCTACCCACTCTGAAACCCACTCGGGGTTTCAAACCCATAATCAATCGTGTTAAAAGTCAGATGCAGTCACTGTGTCACGACGGTCTCAAATTACGGCTATTATATTAGCATTAATGAAATTTAGATAATCGTAAGACTTTATTTACCGGTTAATAAATGCTATCAACACAAATAGGCACTCTATTAAATACGTATATTCAAAGTAATGGAAATGCCGATCAAAAACATCGTCGCCAAACTTTCCAATCTAATTAAACGTCAAATAAAAAATACTAAGACCCAATGGACGCCATATAAATGCTAATTATCGAGTTCCCAGTACTGCCGTATTAAAGATGCCACTTTATAAGTAATCAACGATTCGAAGAAAATACTTCTAGTTCTTTGTTCTGAGACCTGTATCACCTATTTATTACCTATTGTCGATGTTTTTTTTTAAATTTAATGCTGTGTTCAATCTTTACATATAATAAAAATGTGAGTTATCGCTGTGTGTATATGGAAGATATATGTGAAAAGTTGTTATTGGGGGCATTTATTAATGTAAAGCTATCGGAAAGAATCATTTTTTATGTTTGTCGGTGCGTTTGTGTGTGCTAATCTCAGAAACTCCTTAATCGATTTATATTTAGATTTGACTATTCTTTTGGTAAACTTTCCTTAACATTCAGTGTTTAATTTATTTCAATTGTTCTATTATAATCTCGTAGTTTACACAGGTAAAGCCGCGAGCGGGTCACTAGTAACGTATAAGTAAAAATGTATTGTCATAATTATAGAACTTGTTTTTGATTGGAATTCGACAAATGCAATTAAATTATTTGAAGAAAAAGAATTTTTGCATAAAATGACGGATGTTAATAAAGAAATTGTTAAGATATTATTGTATATAAATAAATATATTTGTCGGAATTTAAAGTTTTTTGTCACTTATTTTGAATTTTAATTAATATTTCTTGTGAAGTTATATTAAGAATATAACTTCAATGTTTTTTTTTAATTTATTGTAAGTTTTAAAAGAGTTTTTATTTAACAATAAATTATTATATCTTATTAAAAAATATATATATACATATTTTACAAGTAATTTATCCATTTATTCAAATAAATTTACCCTATCACAAGAAGTACTGTACAATCCGCAATATAGTACACAAAACGTAAAGGGAAAACAAAGTATCCTGAAGGCATTTTTTATGTAGCGATTTATTGGCACCGCCCCCGGCGTTGAGTTGCGGCCTCCTAATAAATGATTCAGCGTGTTGTTCTCACAGCATTGTCACGCTGATGACAAGTCACGTCACTGAGTAGATCTACATAGTACATGTGCTACGTGAATATGGGTTTTAGAATTCGTATTCGTATGATTTTTCTTATGTTTATTGTGACTTTATTGGGATTAGAGTTTTTGTTGTAATGGCGTAAGTTAGTTAGCTTGTAGTATGAAAAGATTATTAATAATTTTAAAACAATAAAGAATGTTTATTATACCTATTAATATTTATAGTTTATGTAAATATTTTAGTTCCTTTTGTTTGTTGAATATAAAATGGCGCGGTGTTCCACCTCAATCGTAAAGTTACAGAGAATGAAATGATCATTACTAAATTACTAAATTTTACTTAGGTTGTAATGCATAACCAAACACGAAGGCGCGATGGTTAAAGGTTCGATTCCCAATCGGGGGAATGATTATATTAATCATATATCCGTTCTAGTACATATATATAGATAAAGCACGACGGTTCCTCCACACTATATGCGATGTCTCAGTTTCGGGCGAAATGTGGGGAACGGAGTGTCTTAACACTAGATATTCTCTGACTACCCCACTATACTAAAAAAAGCTGTAAAAAATGATGCTCTAGATATATCAAGATAAAAGAAACATAAATACATATACTTGATATTACTACTTTTCAACAAACAACACACATCTCGATGCAAGATTATAAATAATTCAGTGTGATACTCTCGAGCGTTGTCAATGATGATCGTTCGCATTATCATACGGACGATAAATGGATAACACGTTGATAATGCATGTGGATATTTTTCTTAATCGCTCTAATAAAATGGTCTGGTTTTACCGTAAAATGGAACTTATCTTATAGTAAAATGGGTAATAGATATATAAAATGTATTTTTTATGTATAGATATGGTAAAATAAACTATTTTGTTAAGTAATTACACGGTATGATGGAAAAAAAAAGTATTTTTGAACGATTAAATATGATAAAACTTTATTATTATTATATTATTTTATAATTTAACTGTAAAACATATAAATATATTGAAATGGTACTATTTTAACCAATACGGTTATTTGACTCCTTTTTTCCTATCAGTCTACCTTGGACAAATGTGAAGTTCGAAACATCGGGTTTTCTAGAATACGAGTATATTTTCGAATACTAAAAATATATTCTATTATATTCCGGTTAATGCAGTTCTTTTCAAAATGTTTAAAAATATTTTGGAACGTCAAAATAATACATTTTATAAAATATAAATATATATATGTAATGTTTATTCACATAGCTTCTATGAGCTTGACCCGCGTCGGTAATATCATGGAAACAGTTAATATCTCAAAAGCAACGGGCCTTAAGAGTGGCTATAAAAGAGACCTATAAAACCTATAATAATGGTATCCCAGAGTAAATAATATACTCTACGCAGTATAAGACTGATTCTTCACCGGATATATGGGTACGCAGATATATTGCGTGTTTACAATACAGTTATATTTACTTTAGATGAAGTCGTTTTTTCAATAGGAAATTTCATCAAATTTAGTATGTAATATGCATTTGTTTTTTCTAATGAAATTGAATAAGAAAAATCTTTCTTGAGGCCGTAAACGAAATACGTAATAAAAACGTCGTGCCAAAGTTGCAAAGCTGACTTGTGACTGCAAAGCTAACCTGTGACGTGATTGTGGGTTCGATCCCATTCGGGGGAATGATTATATTATATTATTTTAATTTCTACACAGTATTATGTAATCTCTCTATTCAAGACAATGGGGAATGGTGTGTTTTTACACTACGTTCTATCTGACAACACAATGATGAATCTCTCTAGAAGTACACGGAACAGTAGAGTCATTATAAGAAATATTAATTTTAAATAAATAATCAGTTGTTTCAGTTGAAAATGTAAAAATATAATACTTGTTCTTTTTTATTTTAATAAGAAAAAACTTTCTTCACATTTGAAATCAAAGTGTAAACTTTAAATAGTATTTTATAACGCAAGTAATGATCGTATGACGCACGATCATAAATATTTATATACATTTTTTTATTATCAATATCGTAAATGTGACTATAAAAATGTAAAAAATAGTTATTTGTAAGAAATTATAAATACTATATATAGTGCTTATTTTTTTTGATTTTTTAGCTTCACGCTGTATCCCGCATAGAGCAGGGTAGGCAGAGGGAACCTAGTGTTATGACTATCGACGTTCCCCATTATATAGTACTTATTGTGGATATTATTTTCATTTCTCTGCTCTGGTACTTAACATAGAGAGAGGCGTTGAGTTCCGTCATCCAGCGAGCAATGTTCCGATTTCTGACGGAAAGTGGAGTGTCTTGCCACTAAGTTCTCTCTTACTACCCTGCTATGCGTGAAGTGCTATTATAGACTTTTTGTTTTTAGGTTCACGCTGTATCCCGCATACAACAGGGTAGGCAGAGGGAACCTAGTGTTAAGACACTCTGTTCCCCTCCTTCCGCCGAATTCGGAAGCGTTGCGTGTTAAGTGGCGGAACTTAACGCAGCGCTTTACCTGTGATACCAGAGCGAAGAAATGAAAATATTAAATATTTCCACTCGTCGAGTGGGAATCGAACCCACAACCAGTCGTTTATAGTCACACGTTCGTGCCACTGGCCTCTGGCCTATTGTAGACTTATAGCTCTATAGCGTTTAATAACTTAAGTTGTCGATGTAACTCACGTTTATTTGTCTTCGGCTTGATTCAGTTCTTAATTAAACTGGTTTAAAAGGACACTTTAGAATACTCCTCTGACGGCTCGGAAATTATACATGCAAAGCTAACTCAGATCGTGCCGATTGTTAAAACGTTCTGTTTATGCGATTTCGATAATTCAACTGAACCTATAGCCGTTTAAAATTTTTTTTTTTGTTATGAAATTTTATTATTTGTTTATTTAAGATGTGGGTTTATTTGAATGTGACGTTATCTCTTGTAGTAAAACCTATGTTTCTGTAGAGATAGATCTTAGGTCGTCTAAAAGATGAAGTAAATAACTAAAGTGCTATGTAAAGAGCAGTTAACGACTTATTTATTTATTGACAGGTTCGTCGTAAACTGTTCATTATAAGAATATACGAGGAAAATGGAAAAAAAACCCAATATGCAGAAAAAACTTGATATTGTGGGAAACTTAGTGACATGAGAAAGCGTGACACTGTCTTAATATTAGTTTCTACTAGATAGAGAAGATATGAAGCTTTTTAAAGAAGCCTCTTTATTTTACTTTGTTTTAAATTTACATTTATAATGTGTTAAGTTAACTTAAACAAAACTTAGCTTTAGTATTGAGTAATAATATATTTCATTGCAATTTAACGGTTAAGAAACAAATAATATTAAGAAATAAAGTATACGAGACCAGATGTCTGTAATTGAGTAAGTAAGTAAGTAAATAACTTATATTCAAGTAAAAAAAAACTAAACGTTATACGTTTAATGAAATATATTTCAACTACAGAGACATCTTAGTATTTATTTTCATTTTTCACATGAAACTTATAATCTGGGTAATATTTGCTGCTAGCGTAATGTGATTTTGACGATAGTTATAATTGAATTGATTCGGACGATTTGGGATCCAAGTCCAGCCAATTGAGTAGGGTAGGCTCTGTGTATTATAATTGTAATTGATGTTTCTGATTTATTCTTTTGTTGTGTTTATTGTTTAATAGAATTGTAGTTGTTTAATAAATAGCACTCTCTACTCAGCTTCAAGCTTTTTCTTTTATAGCAGAGTCGTCAGAGAGCACCTAGTGTCAATACACTCCGTTCTCCATTTATTGTCCGAATTTAAGATATTGCTTGTTGAGTGGCGGATTTGAAAGCGGAGCTTTGTTTTGCTTACAAGAGTGGAAGAATAAAAATAATGAAATTACGATCTTTCCATCGAGTGGGAATCGCACCTACAACCAATCGCGTTTACAGTCATACGCTGTTTCACTTCGCCACGACATAAACATTTCTTTTTATTTATGTATTTAAAAATTAAACACTACGACATAAGTAAAAATGTAATTTTATATTACATTTTTATTTATGTTGTAATTTTTAATTTTAAATGTTAAATAGACTTGCTATTTTTAATAAAAATTCATGCCATTTTTTCAATCACAATAATTTTAATTATTAAGTCACTGTAAATTGAGTTAAAAGACTTTATTAAATGTACTTAACTGTAAAAATAATAAATTTTAATACACAATTTACATTTTTTTACAGTTAACAATAATTATAGATAGTTAAATGCCACAGAACACAATATTAATAGTATAAGGCGATTACAATACGTTACGGTTATAAGTTATAAGCGAGCCATGCTTATGAAAGAGCGGCCTCAATAAAGACAATGATTTCGCATCACGCATACGCGCAAATATAAAATACGTGAGCCGAATTGTGTTTGGCAATTTTTATATTACTTCGGCCCTAAGGCCATGGTTGCGTTTCATTTATATATAAATATATAGTATATGATATATATTTGGTGAGTTAATATATAGATGTGTTTTGGACTATGTGGGTGATAGGTCGTGATAGTTGCTAGTTCGGATTCCGTTTGGGGGTACTTTTTGGATTTTTTTTTATTTTTTCAGTCTAGTTAGGTAAAGTGTAGTGTTAGTTTCCGATATTTAGTATGTGAAATTGATAGAAAATGGAAAACGGAGACTAAAAAGTATTATTGACACACTAAAAAGGTTGCAATAAATGTATGAAAATTTCCACGTAGCCGTATGTAAAACTCATGGTTTAGCGATCAAAGCGCCTCGACGGTTTTTAAGTGGTACGGAATTCGAATCCCACGTTCTAAGTTTTGATACGTTTCTGAAAACTATAACTAGGCTAATAATTACTTTCAAAATGATGAAAAAAATGAATTTACTAGACTAGGCATATACCTATGCCTGGCAACAATAGGGGTAGCGTATCGTAGTATATACAAAATTTAGGTCAAACGCTTCCTTGGGAACATCTGTTATGCTAAACTACCAAGTTAATATGGCTATATTAACTCTCATACCACTCAGTTTTGTAACTCAATAATCGAACTCCTAAAGTGTCCAAGATATATTTGTGCAACTTAACTTTAATATATGTATGTAAAAGGTTTATTTTCTTGGAAATTATGAACTTAAAGCTTATTTGATATTTGAAGCTTTATAAAATATAACATTGAGCTTTTCTCAGAATACTCTACAAATAATTGTTCATTTTATGGAAAACCTTCAAATAAACCCGTTTAAATGTATAAAATATATATTACTTCCCTATATTATTTTTCTAAGTAGCCCTACAGATTTATTGTTTTTTTTCACCATTAACGCTTTTTCCGTATAGCCAGTAGTCAACATAGTGTTAAGACACTCCGCTTTTCACTCTTTGCCCTGAATTCGAAATATTGCGTTAGTAAAGATGTGTAAAATTCATTCGCTATACAATAGTAATAAATAAATGAGTATATAAATGTTTGAATGGTTTCATAGTGTACGTTTATATAAGTACCGACATGACATTGTATGTTCCAGTGTCGGTCAAGGCAACATAGTACAGCGCCCAAGGGAAATAATACTCTGGTACACTTTATGTCATTTTATTTAAAACAAATTTAAACGTGTAAAAAAAGGTATATTATATTTTTGAAAGATTATTTTTTATAGTTCAATAAAGAATAATTAATTTATTAATATATTTGTGTAAGTAAATAAAAC
Source organism: Dryas iulia moderata (assembly GCA_019049465.1). Taxonomy (NCBI): domain Eukaryota; kingdom Metazoa; phylum Arthropoda; class Insecta; order Lepidoptera; family Nymphalidae; genus Dryas; species Dryas iulia. The sequence continues at coordinate 308,051 of CM032440.1, forward strand.
CTTTGTGGCGCAGTGGGATAGGAAGTGACTGTTAACGCGAACGGTTTTTGATTCAATTCTCGTGCTGGGAAATAATGATATTTAAAATTATTTTCACTTTTTCGCTCTGCTAACTAAGATAAAGCGAAGCGTTGGCTCTCCCTAACTAGTCTACTATGCAGAAAAAAACGTTAAGCTAATACATTATTTAATATTATTCTACATTTTCACTTGCGTTTATTAATTATACTATGAAAATCTACTAACTAGCCACACTGAGCCCGTAATTTCCAATTTGCGTCACTGTGTGTGGGATGGCAAATCCCAGACCGGAACGAACATAATATGAGTGGATATAAATTCAATATATTTGAAGCTATTCGTTGCTAGACATTTAAAATACTTGCTTGATGTACTTTTATATTTTTAAATACTAAATATTTTGATATTTCTGAGGCCATCGTGGTGTAGCGTTTGATTGTTAATGCCATTAGTTTTGGGTTCAAACCCTTTCGGGGACTGATTAATTTTAAATTACACAATAATTGTTCACTCTGACCTAATTCCTAGGATAAAGTGGCGTTGAATTTCGTCACTCAACACGCATTATCTACATTTCGGACGGAAAGTCAAGACCGGAGTGTGTTGAAGATTAGGTTTTCTGACTGTCCTGCCAAGCGAGAAAAACGTGAAAGTAAAAAATATTTTTGAACGAAATATTAAAAATTTACTGCTTATTAAAATGTTCAAACAAGAATCAGATTTGAAGAACAACATTTATTTCATAATTTTTTTATTACTCGATTGTAATACAATAATAATAGTTGTTAAATGCTTTGTTATCGATGTAAATAATTGTAGTCGTGTCTCATTATTATATATAGTATTTTCTTCACTGTTTTGGTTTTTTAACATTTTTCAGATAATATTACTAAGTTATAGTCAAAACTAAGTTAAGGAAAGTAATTTGATCATATTTTCATATAGTAACTATATACATAGTTTCATATTATAATAAGTTAGTTACGCGGGTTCGTGAGGCAGAGGCTAAATGTAATTTAATTAGTCGAGACAGACTGCTGTCGATTTTAGGTAATTCAATATTTACCTAACTTATCTAAATATTTTTTATATTATTTTAGTAACTTTTTTATCAAGTTTACTATAGTTTTTTAATTATTGGCATTTTTGTATAGAATGAACAGTGGCAGAACTTAACCCTGCGTTTTTAGCTTAACAGTTAAAATATAATTCTTCCCAATAGGGAATTCTTTTATTTAATTGCAATTCTCTTTTATAATTACTTTATTCATAGCGGCATGATAACCTCCCTAATATCATTATTTATTTATTTCTTTTAGTTTCACGCAGTATTCCGCACACAGCAGGGTAGGCAGAGGGAAGCTAGTGTTATTATTAGGACACCCCGTTCCCCATTTTCCGCCGATTTTTGGAGACATTGAGTAAATTTAAGACCGCGCTTTGCCTCAATACCAGAGCGAAGAAAGCAGAAATATTAAATATTTCCACTCCTCATGTGGTAATCGAACTCACAACCAGTCGTTTACAGTCTCACGTTTGTGGCACTGCGCTACTACTCATCTGGCCCATAATAATTTATTAAAAATAATAATATAATTATTTATAATTAATCATAATTGAATAAATAATAAACATGCAAACCACTAACCTTAATTTAACAGTAATTTTTATTGCATCAGAAAGCTCTTAGGCAATATTATATATCCGGCCCCAAGTTTTACATCAATGAATGTCAAGGGTGGGCGCAGCATGAAGATGCGAGCGAGTGAACGAAATAAATTGTGAGTGCCAGTGAGTGATGTAAGAGATCATTACAAAACTACTGCAATCGGAAATGAGGCTGGAAGGATCACTCCTCGTTAATTGTAATTATATCTACATACTGTGTTAACGCGTTTTTTTTATAAATTTTAATTGTAGTTAAAGTTACTTTGGGGTAAAATTGTTTAAATATTTTGGGTTTTGTGTGTTTTATTTAAATTATTATTGTTTTTGTCTTAAAAGGAATAGATGGATTGATTTATTCGTAACTAGTAGCTGCCGGTTTACTTCGTTTGCTAATACTAATTATGCTTATCACAGCTGTTCCTATATTTGTTATATTTTAGCAGGACGGTTGTCGTCATCAATCAAGTTTTTTAGTGCTAGAACTCACTTACAGCATAAGTCAAACCTAAGTTTAAAGCTATACAATAAAAAAGGTTTCATTTAAATCCGTTCAGGAGTTCCAAAGATGTGCGCGTTCAAAGTTTATGTTTTTACTGTTCTTTTATAGTTATAGATAAGTATAGCGTGTAGGTAATATATCTTAAATAAACAGTGATTAATTGAAGTAATTTATTTGCCACCAAAATAAATTAATAATAATTTATCAACCTATAAAGGCGCTTTATAAAAACAAGTCCTCTTCAAAAATAAAAGTCACTTAAAGATTAAAAACATGGAAATAATAAATTATTTCCTCACTCCATCTTCATTTGCCTCGTTTAATTACGCTGAAGGCTTTCTGGGTCGTCCACTGTGTGCAACAGATTCAAGAGAATTCTCAAATTCAAGGCATCTTAGGACACAATATTACCTAATTGCATAAGTAGATGAGGAATTTATGGCCTAAGACGGCATATAAGGCAGATAATGAAAACTGAGCTTGTATTTTTAAATCTATAATAATAAATAACATGGGAGTGTCTGTTTGTAATTTTAAAATTACTCCTATTTACTATGTATACACGATACTTATACCAAAACAGCATTTTTTAGAATTTTTGTCTATCTTTCTGTTCGTCTATCCATTTGTTTGTTCCGACTAAACTCTGGAATGGCTGGACCGATTTTGATGCGATTTCAAGTTAATCACAAAATCAGTCAAATTAATATGATTTTTTGCTGGCTGATAACTGATATCATAGAAGTAACTTAGGTTACTTTTATGTTAGAATTATAAACTCTACGCGGACAAAGTCGATGGAATAGTCAGTTTAAGAATACGATTATTAAATAAGATTAGAATAGAAAAGTCATCTTTCAAACTGGTGGTTTGAAGCGAAGCGATATATAAACTAATAGCTTCGACAGTGTCAAATTAATATGATTTTTCATTTTAAATGGTCGAAGTACTGTTATGTGTTGATGAAAACAACTCATTAGTTAGACAGTGATTCATATACATACTTGGCAACAAAATAGTATGGCAATATCTTAAATAGTAATAATAATAAATTGTATAACTTTGGTTTATAATAAGTACGTTTTAACTGGAAGGAATTTAGTTATTTTGCAAATATAAAATCTAAAGATCCCAATTTTTTGTTATTTTAAATACACTTTTTTTCACGTTCATCAATTTCTCACTTTTCTCCGCATTACAAGTTAAACATAAAGAACTTAGTGTCAAGACACTCCGCTCTCCGTTGGGATAATAAAACGAAATGTAAAAAAGTTTAAAGCATACCTATATGAATATACTCTTAAATATAAGTATCTAATCTTTGAATAAATATATTTCATAAAAATTCCAACCCAACTATGATAAAACTGTGAAAATGAAACAAGTATTAAAATAATTAAAACTCAACCTAGATTCTACTTGCAAATGACTAGCAAAGCTTTGAACGAAGGCGTGTGTCTAAGTACAATGTTGCCAAGATCACGGCCGCGGCGACGCCGAGAGCGTGATATGTGAAATCTGAGATTAATATTATTTTATCTATTATAATCTGTCCTTCTTGAGGCTATCGTGGTGTAATCGGGCAGCGTTTGTAAACGCAATTGGTTGTGTGTTCGATTCTAGTTCGAGGAAATGATTAAATATTAAACATATATTTATCTTCACGATCTGGTGAAACGAAGTTCAGCGTTTTCTTCCACCATTCATTATTCTTTATCTTGAATATAGGCTGAAGTAAAAAATAAAGTATGTTATGTCCTACTCGAAACTACCTCGATATGCGACGCTTTATATTAATAATTTCAAAGAAACAACAAGTGAAATTACTATAATATTTATCAATAAATTTCGATTTATCATTATTATTATATTATAGATAGACAATCGATTTAAAAATAGTCTAGCAATTGTTCGTTTAGTTTTGCAAAGAGATATGTAAGTTACTGGAGCAGTAACAAGGCCACATCACAGTGTCGATGAGGGCGTGTCCGCGTGTGCTATAGACTTCTACAGATCTTATCTAGACATAGACGAAACAGTTAAAAGGTGTTTTATTAAACGCTAATACTGTTTTGTTTGACTGAAAGTATAATAAATTTTAATTTATAATAATTTAGAAAAAATATTCGAATTATGTTTACGCTTCACGCTTTATTACTAGCGAGGTAGTCCCTGCACACTTCTTTTGCCTCGTCCACTATCATTAACCTCTTCAAATGCCACCTAGGGGGTCTTCATGTTTTTTACGTGTCCTTCCTGCAGTAGTATCGATACTGTGTTCTCTAAGGTCAACCGACGTCTCCTCCTCTCCTCTCTTACCGTCTATGCTTCATATATATATTACGACTTTTACAAATTAGGAGATAAAAACTACAAGAAAAAAAAAGCGTATTAGATTATATCAAAGTTAATAATTTAAAAAAGAAATTTAGCAAAATTTAAATGATAAATGAAGATCTGTATAGATGTCGTTTTATTTAAAACAAATTTAAACGTGTAAAAAAAGGTATATTATATTTTTGAAAGATTATTTTTTATAGTTCAATAAAGAATAATTAATTTATTAATATATTTGTGTAAGTAAATAAAACCTTTGTGGCGCAGTGGGATAGGAAGTGACTGTTAACGCGAACGGTTTTTGATTCAATTCTGGGAAATAATGATATTTAAAATTATTTTCACTTTTTCGCTCTGCTAACTAAGATAAAGCGAAGCGTTGAGTTCCGCTCGCTCAACATTGTATGTCTCGATTTTGTGCGAAAAGTGGAAGTCGGAGTGTATTGACATCATGCTCTCCCTACCTATTCTATGATGCAGAAAAAAGCGTTAAGCTAATACATTATTTAATAATATTCTACATTTTTACTTGCATTTATTAATTATACTATGAAAATCTACTAACTAGCCACTCTGAGCCCGTAATTTCCAATTTGCGTCACTGTGTGTGGGATGGCAAATCCCAGACCGGAACGAACATAATATGAGTGGATATAAATTCAATATATTTGAAGCTATTCGTTGCTAGACATTTAAAATACTTGCTTGATGTACTTTTATATTTTTAAATACTGAATATTTTGATATTTCTGAGGCCATCGTGGTGTAGCGTCTGACTAGAAATGCGATTGGTTTTGGGTTCAAACTCTTTCAGGTATTGATTAATTTTAAATTACCCAATAATTGTTCGCTCTGACCTAATTCCTAGGACACAGTGGCGTTGAATTTTGTCACTCAACACGCATTATCTACATTTCGGACGGAAAGTGAAGACCGGAGTGTCTTAAAGATTAGGTTTTCTGACTGTCCTGCCAAGCGAGAAAAACGTGAAAGTAAAAAATATTTTTGAACGAAATATTAATGTTACTGCTTATTAAAATGTTCAAAAAAGAGGGAGATTTGAAGTACAAGATTTGTTTCATAGTAATTTTTTTACTTGATTGTAATACAATAATAATATCAGTAAATGCTTTGTTATCGATGGTAATTGTAGTCGTGCCTCATTATTATGTGTAGTATTTTCTTCAATGATTTGGTTTTCTTAACATTTATTATTACTAAGTTATAGTCAAAACTGAGTTGAGGAAAGTAATTTGATCATATTTTCATATAGTAACTATATACCTAGTTTCATATTATAATAAGTTAGTTACGCGGGTTCGTGAGGCAGAGGCTAAATGTAATTTAATTAGTCGAGACAGACTGCTGTCGATTTTAGGTAATTCAATATTTACCTAACTTATCTAAATATTTTTTATATTATATTTAATAACTTTTTTTTTAAGTTTATTATAGTTTCTTAATTATTGGCATTTTTGTATAGAATTAACAGTGGCAGAACTTAACCCTGCGTTTATAGCTTAACAGTTAAAATATAATTCCTCCCAATAGGGAATTCTTTTATTTAATTGCAATTCTCTTTTATAATTACTTTATTCATAGCGGCATGATAACCTCCCTAATATCATTATTTATTTATTTCTTTTAGTTTCACGCAGTATTCCGCACACAGCAGGGTAGGCAGAGGGAAGCTAGTGTTATTATTAGGACACCCCGTTCCCCATTTTCCGCCGATTTTTGGAGGCATAGCGTGAACTTAACGTCGCGCTTTGCCTCGATGCCAGAGTGAAGAAAGTGGAAATATTAAATATTTCCACTCCTCATGTGGTAATCGAACTCACAACCAGTTGTTTACAGTCTCACGTTTGTGGCACTGCGCCACGACTCATCTGGCCCATAATTATTTATTAAAAATAATAATATTATTATTTATAATTAATCATAATTGAATAAATAATCAACATGCAAACCACTAACCTTAATTTAACAGTAATTTTTATTGCATCAGAAAGCTCTTAGGCAATATTATATATCCGGCCCCAAGTTTTACATCAATGAATGTCAAGGGTGGGCGCAGCATGAAGATGCGAGCGAGTGAACGAAATAAATTGTGAGTGCCAGTGAGTGATGTAAGAGATCATTACAAAACTACTGCAATCGGAAATGAGGCTGGAAGGATCACTCCTCGTTAGTTATAATTATATCTACATAGGTACTAACGTAACATATGGTGTGTTAACGCGTTTTTTTTTTTTGTAAATTTTAATTGTAGTTAAAGTTACTTTGGGGTAAAATTGTTTTAATATTTTGGTTTTTGTGTCTTTCGTTTAAATGTTTATTGTTTTTGTCTTAAAAGGAATAGATGGATTGATTTATTCGTAACTAGTAGCTGCCGGTTTACTTCGTTTTATACTTGTTATGCTTATCACGTTGAATAGTTGCTAAGACGATGTTCCTATATTTGTTATATTTTAGCAGGACGGTTGTCGTTATTAATCAAGTTTTCTAGTGCTAGAACTCACTTATAGCGTAAATCTAACTTAGGCTTTAAAGCTATACAGCAGAAAAGTTTCATTTAAATCCGTTCAGTAGATTCTGTTTATGTTTTTACTGTTTTCTTATAGTATAGATAAAAGTATAACGTGTAGGTAATATTTTAAATAAAACATCGTGATAAATTGAAGTAATTTATTTGCCACCAAAATAAATTAATAATAATTTATCAACCTATAAAGGCGCTTTATAAAAACAAGTCCTCTTCAAAAATAAAGTCACTTAAAGATTAAAAACATGGAAATAATAAATTATTTCCTCACTCCATCTTCATTTGCCTCGTTTAATTACGCTGAAGGCTTTCTGGGTCGTCCACTGTGTGCAACAGATTCAAGAGAATTCTCAAATTCAAGGCATCTTAGGACACAATATTACCTAATTGCATAAGTAGATGAGGAATTTATGGTCTAAGACGGCATATAAGGCAGATAATGAAAACTGAGCTTGTATTTTGAAATCTATAATAATAAATTATATGGGAGTGTCTGTTTGTTATTTTAAAATTACTCCTTTTTACTATGTATACACGATACTTATACCAAAATAGCATGCTTTAGAAATGTTGTGTATCTTTTTGTTTGTCTGTCGGTTTGTTTGTTCCGACTAAACTCTGGAATGGCTGGACCGATTTTGATGTGATTTTCGCTGGCAAATGACTGATATCATAAGAAGTATCTTAGGTTACTTTTATGTTAGAATTATAAACTCTACGCGGACGAAGTCGATGGATTAGTCAGTTTAAGAATTCGATTATTAAATAAGATTAGAATAGAAAAGTCATCTTTCAAACTGGTGGTTTGAAGCGAAGCGATATATAAACTAATAGCTTCGACAGTGTCAAATTAATATGATTTTTCATTTTAAATGGTCGAAGTACTGTTATGTGTTGATGAAAACAACTCATTAGTTAGACAGTGATTCATATACATACTTGGCAACAAATTAGTATGGCAATATCTTAAATAGTAAATTATATAACATTGTTTTATATTGAATAACTATAAGTCTATTTTAACTGGAAAGAAATGTACTTATTATGCAAATATAAAATCTAAAGATCCCATTTTTTTATTATTTTAAATACATTATTTTTTCACATTATCAGTTTCTCACTTTTCCCCGCATAGCAAGTTAAACATACAGAACTTAGTGTCAAGACACTCAGTTCTCCGTTAGGATATTAAAATGAAATGTAAAAATGTTTAAAGCATACCTATATGAATGTACTCTTAAATATAAGTATCTAATCTTTGAATAAATATATTTCATAGAAATTCCAACCCAACTATGATAAAACTGTGAAAATGAAACAAGTATTAAAATAATTAAAACTCAACCTAGATTCTACTTGCAAATGACTAGCAAAGCTTTGAACGAAGGCGTGTGTCTAAGTACAATGTTGCCAAGATCACGGCCGAGGCGATGCCGAGAGCGTGATATGTGAAATCTGAGATTAATATTATTTTATCTATTGTAATCTGTCCTTCTTGAGGCTATCATGGCGTAATCGGGCAGCGTTTGTAAACGCAATTGGTTGTGTGTTCGATTCTCGTTCGAGGAAATTATTAAATATTAAAAATATTCTTATCTTCACGATCTGGTTAAATGAAGTGCAGCGTTTACTTCCACCATACATTTTATCTTGAATATAGGCTGAAGTAAAAAGTAAAGAATGTTATGACTTACTCGAAACTACCTCGATATGCGACGCTTTATAATTAATTAATAATTTCAAAGAAACAGCAAGTGAAATTACTATAATATTTAACTATGAATTTCAATTTAACATTATTATATTATAGGTAGACAATCGATTTAAAAATAGTCTAGCAATTGTTCGTTTAGTTTTGCAAAGAGATATGTAAGTTACTGGAGCAGTAACAAGGCCACATCACAATGTCGATGAGGGCGTGTCCGCGTGTGCTATAGACTTCTACAGATCTTATCTAGACATAGACGAAACAGTTAAAAGGTGTTTTATTAAACGTTAATACTGTTTTGCTTGACTGAAAGTATAATATTAATTTAATTTATAATTTAGAAATAAATATTCAAATTATGTTTACGCTTCACGCTTTATTACTAGCGAGGTAGTCCTTGCACACTTCTTTTGCTTCGTCCACTATCATTAACCTCTTCAAATGCGCCATCCAGGGGATCTTCATGTATTCTACGTGACCTTCCTTCAGTAGCATCGATACTGTGTTCTCGAAGGTCAACCGAGGTCTCCTCCTCGTCTGTCTTATCGTCTATGCTTTATATATATTACGATTTATACAAATTACGAGATAAAAACTAAAAGGAAAAAAAAGTATATTAGATTATATCAAAGTTAATAATTTAAAAAAGAAATTTAGCAAAATTTAAATGATAAATGAAGATCTGTACAACAAAGATTCAAAGGCGCGTAAGTTACTGAAGCGTCATCAAGGCCGCGCGAAGGCGACGTCGACACAATAGAACAAGACATTGACTGTGTCAAGTATCGATAAAGTTCCGTTTGTGTTGTTTTCTGTACGTACTTGGGTAGATGTTTAACGCAATTAATAATACGCCTTTATGCTTTTTGATATACGGTACAATTTGTTTGAATTACTTAATAAGAAGTCTATAGAAACCTTAGTGTGGGTTGATATTATATTGTTTTGTAATTGTATACTCTACTCTATACGTTTGAAAAGGTCTACGATTGCGCAAGGTTTAAAATTTCGGCACATTCATCTAATTCAAATAAAAAGTACCGTAGAGTTAGGCAAACAGACATTCTTGCTCTTTTATTTCTTCGTAAAATGATAGCGTAATGACTATTAAAAAAGAGACCCGATCAAATTGACTTGTAATTTTTTACCAATTTTAACAAATCGGTCCATCGATGCAAACAAAACAAATGTTTTAGCGTGTAATTTAGTTACACTGTATTTATACCCGCTATCGCTCAATTACACCGTCCTCTTCCGTAGTAATCCCTCGGGCTGGCCGCGATATAATGAGAGTAAATAAAACAGGAGGCCACCAACCGTCGGCTGAAACGCTTCATAACCGTCCACTTTTTACGGGGCGGCTTATAATTGCACTCTGTAGCACTTTTCAATGAGATTCGTTGGATTTTTGGTATATGTATAGTTAAGTTTTTGCTTGCCTTCCTCTTTGCAATCGATTTTATTATTATTGTTGTTGTGGGCCGTTTAACAGATTAAAAAGTTACGATACGTTAAACAATGTACTATTCATTCTTTGTGTACAGATATTATGAATGAGTTCTCGATTTGTATGCAGTTGAATGGTTTTGATATGATTTTATTTTAAATTTGCATCGTGTTTTCTGTTAGCTCCTTTTTTTTCATTATATTTGTTTATATTTGTTTTCAATAAAACAGCTATATTAAAAAGGCATGTTTCATGCTTATATGAAAACTGAAATGTCGTTTTGGTAATAGCCGGAATAATCAACGGTGATGTCTCAATTAAGCGGGTTCCACACTCTCGGTACGATGCGACGACAAGTCAATTTGCAACCACATGTCTGTCACGATACAGATTACCAGTTTACGATCACTGCTCCGATATCTAGATAGCCTCTGGATATCAACAGATTGGCGGAAGATGCGTTCTTACTGAGATGAAATAGCTTCAGTTTTCTGTTTGCAACTGAAAGTCGTTTGATGGTCTGTGACATTTTGTTTTGGAATAAAATAAAAATGAAGAAGTAATACTTGGACTGATTTTATTTGTAATAGACAAAAGTTAAACACAAATTGATTTAATGAACTTCTTGACTTATAGGAAGTAAGAATTTCACCAACGAATGTCGAAAAAGTTACAAAATACGTTTGTTGTAATAAGTTTTGCTTAAGGTTCGTGATTGCAGATGTGAGATACGTAATGTGTTTATCATCAACAAACAATCAACCATTTCTTTTTAGTTTATATAAAACATATTACATTTATTATTAAATTCATACAAAAACTTCAATACAAGAAAATGCTCATCATCATAAAGGATCAAAGATGATGTCTCAATACAGCGAATCCCACACTCACGGCATTAAAAGCGCGACAAGTCAATTTGCGAACGCATCGCGCCGTGTGTGCGGTTGTCAACGCGGATTACACTGCACCGATTTGCTACACTAGGAATACCATGATGTTAATATTATATATATTGTAGTATTTGTCTGTATGTTTGTAGATTTTTTATATGTAATTTATTTGGTATTTAGGTTGTCGATTTTTTGTAAAGTATTTTTATGATTTTGGCTTAGCTAGGCAAGCATTTTCCTTTTTTTCTAGGTAGGCAGAGAGATCTTAATGTCACTTTGTTTTTCAATTTCCACACGAATTAGAGATATTGCGTATTAAATGGCTGAACTCGATGTCGTGCTTTGTATTACCATAGCAGATGAATGACACTTAATTTCCTAAGTATGTAATTAACACTTTCAAAATGTCAAAAATAACAATTTTTTTCAAGCGGAAAGCTTAAATTGTTCTCATTTAAATTTAATCATTTTTCGAATACAATTCGAACCCATAGCCAATCCTTTACAGCCAAGCCTTTACAGTAAGTCGATATACCACTAAACTACGATATTGTTATTCTTCCTTCTAGTTTCTAGAATTTTAAAGTAAATCGTTAAAACTGAAGTTTTACTCTCGTGCTCAAATAAAACAGGTGTCTGTAAGATGTTATGCTTAAATCCACTGGGAATATTTCAAACATCACAAATGTAAAACTCCTAGCGCTATTGAATATCAAAGATGAAAACGCAAAGTTTCTCAGTATACATTTCATTCTGGCAATAGGGACCTCGGATTAAATTTCATAGTAAACTTTGCTATGTAATTTGAATCATAAAATGTCATACCAGAGTTTTCTTAAATAATAATGTCTGTTCTTATATAATTATTTTCATACCATATATCTATGCCAGGCATGAATCTATGCTAATATTATAAGTGTGAAAGTCTGTCTGTCTGTCACGGTTTATCTCTAGTAGATTTGGATGAAATTCGGAACGAAAATAGTTGAAGACCCAGAGTCATACGTTACTTTTTTCAAAAAATAACCAATAAAGAGTTGAAAGCAGGGATGAAAAAGCCACGAGTGGTTGCTAGTAGGTTGATAAGTCGATTTGCATATTACATTTTTAAAATATTAATAAGTATTAGATTTTTTTTATTTATAAAGTGAATAAATAACTAAATAAAAGGAATCAAACAATTTAACCTCTTTTAAGTTTAAAAAATATCTCTTTAAGTATAGAAAAATATTTAAATTACATAAAAACAAAAAGACAGACAAAACTTAAACATAGAAATACCTGAGCTGCAAAGAATGCATTTTTGATTCACCAACTTATTCAGGCATCTTACACGCTTATACTAAATATACTAAATATGTTCCTCTCTTATAACCTAATTTGCTTTCACGCAAAGTATTTGCCGAATTTATTGGGACCTGCTGTTATAAATATTTTGACAATATAATTTATCCGAGAATATTTATCGTAGGGTATTCACGGCGGAATCTGTTTTTACATTACTTGGTATCCAATAATCCCTTCATCCCTGAATGGATTGAGAGTAGGTACCAGTAAGCTGATTTATAAAAATGTTCCATATTAAATTTGTAATGCCGCTCGTTTGGTGAATTAAGTATGTTTGTATGTATGATATTGTATCTTCTGATTGTCATGCGATGATTGTGGGTTCGATTTCTATTCTGGGGAATGATAACATATTATTTTTTCACCGCTCTGGTACCTGGGACCAAGTGCGACGTTGAGCTCCGCAATTTAACAAGCAACGTCTCGATTTTGGGCGAAAAATGGGAAACGGAGTGTCTTAACACTATCTTCTCTCTGATCCGAATCAGCGTGAACCTGTATAAAAATAACTTATATCAAATGAATGCATCTGAATGTATGGTTATGTGTTAGAAAAGTATTTTAATTACGATTTAAATATTTGCTTCTTGGCTTCAACTTTTAATTATAAAAAAAACCATAACTTATGTCTCAACGTACCAGCAATTCTAAGAACGGTGTGCTAATATCACAAAAGGCATGGGCTCCCTACCACGAATCATTTATCATCAACAGAGGGTATGTAATGAACATACGACGGGCGAGGTCGTTAACGGAATTAGCCACTGCACAGTGGGCACACACACATGCACAAACACACACGCACACAACGAACATTCAAACGCACACTAGTTCACAATAGTGTGTACACATGTGCATTTCCAATACAACACATGCAAGACGCACGTCAATTGACCAATCGCTCGTTTCGCATTAGTCTAATCGGACTTTCACAGTGAAAACAGACTGATAGGATAGATAGGACTGGACTAGTTATTGTGTTATTTTAGTATGAATTTGATTTGTAATTATAGTTTATTATTATTTTTTAGAATGTAAGGCGGGGTTGTTTGGCTACTTCGCGGCGTTAAGTTCCGCCACGTAATGTGTCGATTTTGGACGAAAAGTGGAGACCAAGGTGTCTTGGCGCTAGATTCTCTCTGACTAGCTACTAGCTGAAGTATAGTGTTTTTAAAAGTAAATATTATTATCATACTAAATACTAAATAGTCATATCTCGTAACAAAAGACGCCAGTCGTAAATATTATAAGTAAACAAATTGACAATTCATGCTAAATTTAATTTACTAAGTTTTATGATAGTAATATCTTTATATTTTATAATGACAAGTAACATCGATGTTGTAAGCACTTATTACCCATTGTTCACCTCAACGTACTCGCTAACGAGAATCCATACTAATGTTATCAATCCGAAAGCCTATTTGTCTGTCTGTTTGTCAGTCTGTTAAGCTTTCACGACTAATCTATTAGCCCGAATTGGATTGAATTCGAAATAAAAATAGTTGAAGAGCCAGGGTCTAACATTAGCTACTTTTTTACGCCTAAAAGGTTGAAATATGATAGGAAAGTTTATATGAAAAGGCGAAGCCGCGAGCGGTCGCTAGTTACTCACAAGAAAAAACAACCAATAGCATGCACACAATGGAATAAAGTTACTTTCACGAGGAAAAGTTAATTTGCGATAAAAAAAACTGTAATTAAATACTCCAGTACTGGTAATGACTAGGTTGCCCGAGTTAAATTATTTTTCTTAGATACTTATATGATAATAATGAGGCCGTTGTGGCGCAGGAAACGTGTGGTTGTGAGTTCGAATCCCATTTGGGGGAATCGTTATGTATTATTTTTATTTTTCCGATCTGTCTATTGATTTCTAAAATAGCGACACGTTGAGAGTGAACGTCGAGAACGGATTGTATTGACACTAGGTTTCCTCTGACTTTTGCTATAGGATAAAAAAGCGTAAAGCAGTTTATTATGATAATATTAAGATATTTATGTATACAAAAATATATTCAACGTTTTACAACGTTTTCATTCCGTTAGAAATTTAAACGAAGAGAAACAAATGAATTTCTTTTATTTTAGAGGATAAAGCTATAGTATACGAATGCACGTTCAACCAATAACTTTTATGTATATTTTCTCAAATAATATTTAAGTATTGTTCATTTTCATATGCTAAAAATATATACGTACGTACGTACATATAAGTATGTCGTAGTGCATATTGCATACTGCATAGACAACGTAGGACGCGCTGGCGTTAACCGACGTCACATAAATATTGGCCGATACGCAAATCTCTAGTTTATGCTCAATGTGCCATTGTATTCTAAACGGTTGGATTCTGCTACACGTCTGGAATATTACTTAGCGTTCGTTCGTTGGTCATTTTAGTGACGGAGCTTTTAGATTTATTGGTCGTGTGTTCGTTTTTTGTTCGCTTTTTGTTGTGTGATTTAGGTTTTTGTGAGAGAATAATTGATTTTTAGTGATTTTTGATAATTTGGGGCTCTTGTGGAGCAGTGGGGTAGTTTTTGACTGTAAATGTAAAGGTTGTGGGTTCAATTTCCACTCAGAGGAATGATTATATATTAATTTTCCTTTTTTTTGTATTCTGATATGTAAGATGTAGCGCGGCGTTAAGTTCCGCAACTTAATACGCTATGCGATCTTTTGTAAGTTTATTTTGATAATGTTTCTCAGAAATGTTACCTATTTAATTATTTAAAGCGATTTTTGTTTTGTTTCTAAATATATATTTACTAATTTAATTTTATCCACTAATTCCCTTGTTGTATTCATTTCCCATCTAAAGGGCAATATCCCTACCAAAATAAAAATTCCGTGAGCGCACCCAACGACCACTTAGATATACTTAGTTGCCATTGAAAATTTATGTTTGCATTTGAAAAGTGTACGCCGCGTACATTACGAGCGCGATAAACATGTCTACGTAGCTGAGTTTTATTCGTTACCTTATTATAACCGAGTCATTCTGGGAACACGTATCGGTTCTTTTTGCAACCGCCTAATATAAACGTCTTGAGTCTGTTGTGTTTTGTATGGCTTTATGATTAAATATTATGGATTTTATAGCTTCTGTAAGTAGTTTGTGAGTAGAGAACAGAGTGTTTTGACACTAGGATATGACTTTGGATTTCTTTTGATCCTGGTATGCAGGAAAAAGCGTGAATAGTACAGGGGTGAGTAACCCCGGCCCGCTTAATAATCGCTCGTTATTTATTTCGCGTTGTTTAAAAAAGTTCAAAAAATGTTCAAAAGTTTTGAGCCATATGGCCCCTTGCTGAAAATGATTGTTCACCTCTGGTTTAGTTAATATATAAAATTTCAAGAATATAATAACACCAATGTAACGTAACACGAATAGCAAATATTAATGAGTTGAATTACCCAAAGTCCTTGTGTTTACTTTAGGGTTATATACTCTAGTATGAAGTTTTATACGATTTGTTTTCTTCCATTCAGTCCTCGTGGAGCGCACCTTGTCATCCCGTTCCACTTGAACCCCCTTTCACCCCCTTCCACCCCCTAAGGGTGGTTTCAGGAAGTTTTATAGGTCTTGTGTGCGTCGGTACAGCTTTTATACGAAACGTTATGGCTTTTGCCATTCTGAATCAACATTCTGTGTACGGTGTAATAAAAACCTTTGTGCCCTCGGAATGATAGAAAGACGATACAAGGTGAAAATGAATGAGTCAGCAGCGTGTGTGGAATAAAACGCGCTGTGACTAACTTTAGTCGGAATTAATAGTTTTAGGTATAAGTAGTGTTTTTAATGTAATAATTTATATTAATCGTTTTAATTTTTTAGTAATTAAATGTGGGTAGTCTAATGAATAACATTTTTAGTGGTAATTTCTTTTTTTGCAATATTTATGACATACGATTTTTATATCTGAGGTGTTTTTGTATATGACTCATACAAATTAAATTTCACATTTTATTTACATATTCTTATTACCATATATGGTAAGTGATATTGTAGTAAACAAACATTGTCCTCTTCCTCCACGAAGGGAAAACCTCGAATCATCTCTTGCATTGACCTCCTTACGGTCGTGTCGGAACAACGGCGGCCTTGTCGAACAAAATAACGTGATTCGCATACCTTATATGATTTATTTTACTCGATTGGTCGGTAAGAGAGGTAGGGGGAGACCTCGGTTGACCTTCGGGAACACAATATTGATGATTCTGGAGGAAGGTCATGTAAAAAGCATGAAGACCCCCCGGAGGGCATGTATGGAGAGGTTGATGATAGTGGATAAGGCGAAGTATGTAGTTGTACAGCGTTTAACGCTCCGTTTTCTCTGACTACCTAGCTCGGGGTAAAGCGTTCAATAAAAAACATGAGTGGAAGGGTCAGACAATTAACTAAGTCTTCAATGTCAGAACTTTCTTACTATGGATGTCTACAATAGATAAATTGAGTTCAACATGTTTTCAGATTTGTCGTCTGGAAAGTTTTTATTCATTTTGATATAGGTATGCTTAGAAATACGGTAATTTTAATTTAAATGGTTTTTAAAAGTTAGGTTTGCATTAAATTTAATATTTACAAATATTTATTTGTAATTTTTTGTTGGGTTCGATCTCGCTCGGGCACATAATTATAGTAAAATAATTTTTCATTTCTCTGTACTAGTCTAAGACAAAGCACGGCACTGAGTCATATAACAACTTCTTTATTTGACTTAGAACTTAATCTTATAAGCTATATACAGTTTTACTGTGCACTTTTGTTAAGAAATTGTTATTCTAATTGATTGTGATTCATTTCATTCAATACTGAAGTTATGGACCATTGTTAAACCCACGCGCAAACCTCGGCACGTGCTTATAAAATTAAACATTCTAAATAACCTACGGAAAGATATTGGCGTACAATATTTTTTTATAAAAGAAATCATTGTTTTTGCAACGGTTCGATTCGATTTGATTTGATTTGACCTTGATCCTCTTGATTGATTTGACCTTGTCTAAGAAACTGCTATAGTGTATGTAATAAATATATAGAAATATTTTTTAGTTTTACACTTTTTGTTGCAGAACATAGTGTCGGTTCACTCTGTTCTCCGATTTCCGCCCGAATCTGCTTTGTCTTGCCTCCACAGTGGGAAAATGAAAGTAATTTAATTTAATCATTTCCCCGAGTGGAAATCGAAATCACAGTCATTGCGTATGTCAGTCAGATGCTGTCACACTGCCGCCCCCGTGTTTTCATTTTACTATTTTTTTTAAGGATCAGTTACTTTTTTTTTACTTCTTTGCATATTAGGAAAAAGTTATTTTTTATTCGTGTTTTGTATATCCTTAAACTTAAACATTAATCTTATTGATCAGTATTCTCAGACACTTAGTAAATAAATAAATAAACTAAATCAATACACCCAACCAATCACTTACTGATAAAATTAACTCGAAGCATTCAAGTCCTAGTTTTACGGATCCTTGGCTATAAACAAAGGTCTGGAATCTGGCCTATATAAACCTGATTCGGCTTTAATACCGCGGCCTCTTTCAGCGTTAATTCTTCACAATTTATACCAAGGAAAAATATTTCATCCACTTTGTGATACGCTAATTAGTTTTACGTGGTTTCTAAATTGCGTTTAGATATGAATTTTGGTAAGCATTTTTTTGGGAGATGGTATTTGTATCTGTTTTTGCATATAATAATTGTCTCTTTTAATTGCAAGTAATCCTGCCGCAATGCAATAACGTCTGAATGCGAATACTGATAAGATAATGCGTGGCGTTTAATTCCGCCTTTCAACACGCTGTCTCGATTCCCAGAGGGAAGAAGTGAACAAAGTGTGTTGAAAATAATTTCTTTGACTATCCTTCTATGTGGGAGAAAGCGTGGCTTAAAACAATATTTTATAATAAAATGCTTATTGTAAACAGTCGAATTGAGTCAACATTTGTACTACTTTCTTATATTTACGTAAAATATTTTTCCTCAAAATGAATATTCATATTGTTTAAAACGAAGTCGATTCGGAAACCCATTGTCGCGACGCGTCGTGCTAAAGTTATTACGTAGTTGTGCGATAAAAGTCCCGAACTAAAAATTCAATATTTAACTTTTTCATTCCAGTTGTTTGTAGGTCACGAAGTAATCACAAACAAAGCCACAATTGGCTAAATAAATATTTCAATTTGTCCGTCGGTAAAACCTATTCTGAGTCAACCACAGCGTTATAACTTGCCTGATTGTACCCGACGGTGAATAAGATTGTGCGTGGATATTGAAGTTAGTCATAATAATGTACAACTAAAAGTTTAGTTACCTCAACCACAGTTCCGCGGAACAATGCTCAGTTTCTGAAATAGAGTCAAGTGGTTCTAGAGTTGTAAAGTTGCAATATTATGTTTATTTATGTTAGATATGTTTTAAAAGATTGCTTGCCACGTTTTATTGTTTTAAACGAATTTATAATATAGATACGTTATACGATATATAGATACGTATAGCGATATATCGATATATTGTTATACAAAACAGAACAATAATCAAAAAAAAATTTAAATTATGCAAAACGAATGTTGGAACTTAACGCCGCGATTTGTCTTAGGTTGGCACCAAAGAGGAGAAACTTTGGTACTATATAATTAGTCCCTCTAGTGGGAGTCGAACTGACAATCATCGTGTTTATAACCAGACACTGTTACCCTGTGCTACGACGGCATTGGCATATTTTTTATTAACGTACATTACGCCTTAAGATAAAACTATAAAGCTTCTTAAAACGCTCTTAGGTAGCAGTCATTTAAAGGCAAGCAGATGATCCATTAAATTTCCACATAAAAAACAAATCGATCGTAATACATTTAAGGGTGATACAATCTGCCGGTGCGCGGGCGCATGTCAACGGCCGCAGGTGTCATTGCCCAGCCGAGCCATAACGCATTGTTTCATATTTGTACGAACAACTGATTACTTTTTAATGCACTGCAGATTATGTTCTTTAGATTTTTTTATATATATATTTCGCCTTTACCTTTATTTGAGTTTTAAAATTAATAATTGTTTAAGTTTTATTGTCTTTGGTAAAGGGAAATGTCGTTGGAATAATGATTCGCTATGGTAGATGGTACTTTGTGATGACTTCCGGTGTATTGCAATCTGTTTTTTGTATTCATTTTGTGATATAAGATAATATAGTAATGCTAGTTAGACATTCCTTATTTGTTAAAGGTGTAGAGGTATATACATCTTAAAAGAAAAATGGTGTGACAAAGACTTTCGCAAGTCTTAAGTGCAGTCGTGATACAGAAGGGATATGTTCAATTATCACTGGTGCAGTTCGTAATGGCGCTATAGTTTCGATTTTACCAACAGTATTGTTTATTTGTGAGTTGATACTAGATTCTTTATATCATCGCAAAATATATGTTTGTTATTTATATTTTTATATCAAATATATGCAAATGTATAAAAATATATTCAGTCATTTCGTTGTTTTTTACTAATTTTTTTTGTCGTTTTCTCTTCGTGCTATACTTCGTACTGTTTAAACATATATATTCCGATTTGACTACAGATCATTCATTTATACATAAATTACTAATCTTCAAGGAATATAAGGCGGACGAAGTGTAATTGACGCCATTTATAATTATTAGTCAACCAATCGAATATTAAATTAAGTTAAATTTTAAAAGTAACGTTGCAACATAACTTATATTATTTTATATTTAATTATTAGTTTGATAACGGGCACATTGGGTTTTTTGTCAACTTGCTGAAGTTGATTATATTGTATTTTTCATTTATTTCTCATATAATGTAGGTAGATAGATATTCTATTGAGTCACTCAACATCCAATGTCTCGATTTCGGACAGAAAGTACAGAACGGAGTGTCATAACACAACGCTCTCTATAACTACCTTGGGCTATGGCATTGCCTTTTTTCTACACTATTTTCTGATTTTGTAACTCCGCAGCACACCAAACATTTTCATTAAATAAAACCTGAAATCATACCTAACATTCAAGTAAATAAATCGTCTCACAAAACAGAAAAATACATAAGAATTCAAAATACTTATATTCATAAAAATGCTTCTATACAGCGTCTAATCTCAGAAACGAGTGCAACAGGCGTCTTATCGGATATCAATGCAATACTTTCTAACTCGCCATTGTACGGGAGGGAGGCAATCGCGCCGAGTGCATCTGGGAAATAGGTCCTATATACTACTATCATTCGATTACCATTCGCTTAGTGGATATTTGAAAACGTCCATGCATTTGATAGATCGTTGTAGTTACGGATAGGAGTATAGTGCTTTGGTATCTATCTTTATCTGTTTTTATCTTAAATGGGTTGAGTTATATGGATTTGTGGGGCTAGTTGACTTTATTGGTGATGTCACTTAATATGAAATGTTGCTGAAAGTTGAGAATGCAGTGTCTTGATACTACGTTCTCTCTGTTTATTTTGGTATGAAGGAAAACGCGTGGAGCTAATAAAATAATCATGTGCTTTTCTAGTTTAACTATTTTCTTATTATTATTAGAATCTAATAATATATTTTGTGTTTCATTTTCCTTTTTTTAAAAGATTTATGAATCAATTTAGATTAGTAATTAAAAAAAAATTGGTTTTCGGTCTTTGTGACTAATGTTTTCCGTTCTCTCTAACTACAACAGTAGTGATAGCGAGCGTAAACTTATAATAAGATTTATATTGTAGTCAAGCCTGTATAGCAGTGATTCTTAACCTTTTTTTTGTTACTGCACATATTTAACAATTTCAGAATTTGGCGGCATACAAAGAAAAAGATTTGAAATAATATAATTTAATAATATTAACATTATTATATATTTGCAAAATTTGTTTGTCACAGTGGTTGAGAATCACTGCTGTATAGTCTCATATTTATTTTGTTTTTTGCTTACAAAAACACATATATGCGTACTAACTCTGCACCTACGCCAAATATTTGAATTCCCATCTTATCAGCAAAGTACTTTTCACCTCGTCTCTCCATAAATTGTCTCCCACAAAAAGTCTACAGAACTATTGCACTTATTTTTATGGGCGATCCGATAATAAAGTACCGATATGGAATTTATTACGCACTAAGTTATGCTCAAAGAAGCTATCTCCTGAGATGTCGCCTACATACATTTTATATTTCCCTTCGAGATTTCTTTAGTTTGGCATTCGAATATTATGTGTAACGGTGGGTTTGATGAAATAATAAAATATTCATGACTGATATTATAATATCTAACGACTTGATTTTTTTTTGTTTATTTACTCTTGTATAATTTATATTTTGGTTTACAGGTTTATTTAATGTTATGAAAAGTGTATTTTATTTGTAGTTTATTTTTTTTTTAAATTAATATTTTGCGGCACCGGCTCTTAAGTCATAACGCGACTCTTGACGACGCGAGTCTTGAATTCAGGTGGAAAGTGGAGAATGGTGGTAATAGAAAGTCTTGTTTGTGATATTAGGATTTTCTGGTAGAGTACGGAACTTATCTAGGCGTTAATTATTTTTTTCACCACAATAAAACAAGCCATAAAAATATTAGTCAAATAACAATAATATACAAACATTCTATAATACAAATTTCATCGTCTCCCAGATTCGAACTACGATCTTCCCGTTAACACTAATTAGTCTCGCCCCCCACTGAGCTCGGAGGATGTCATTAACTTTTAATTAAGCAAATAAGACCGCATCTTCATAATAACAGGTAGTTAAACCAACAGTAAGCTATAAGTATGATATTAATTAAAATGAGTCCGGTTGTTCAAATTGATTAACGACCGACTACGGTAGCCGCGGATTACTGAATTGATCTTTTTTTTCATATTTTAATTCAATAAAGGTGAGCCGATAGCGTTAATGCGCAGTGAATAAGTTTAAAAAAGCAACGCGGTGTGCGGACTATGCCTCGAACGCTCAGTATAGTATGAGCATTTTATCTTGAACAGTCATATATACGTACGTTTTTCCGAAATGTCGTGCAGATTTAGTCAACCAGCCAATCGAAGTTGACTGAGATACAAAATACTACACATAATAAAATCACTAGTATTTGTTTTCTTTGTCTCGTTCATCCCCTTGCCACCAATCAATCCCTAAGAGATGGTTTTGCGACGCCTATTATAGCTAGGTTCCGATCTTTCAAGTTAAAATGCGCTCACTATATCGATGTATGTACGTATGTATGTATTTATGTAGGGAATGCCTAATTGGGCGGCGTCGGTGTTCGTTACGTCACTTGGGATTTTATACGTGAGTGTTATATGATTGTGTTATACCATTAATTATTAATAGGCGTGCTTTAATTATTTACAGCTTTGGATATTTTGTCTCAGAGATCGTAATTAGCGTTTAAGTATTGTTAAGAGCATGTCCTGGTGTAGTGAGGCAGCGTTTGAGTGTAAACGCGATGGTTGTGGATTCGATTCCCATTCCAGGGAATGATTATACTTATATTATTTTCATTTTTTCGTTCTTTATCTAAGATCTTTATCTTAGGCGGCGTTGAGTTCTGTTACTTTACACGCAATGTTTCGATTTCCGATGGAAAGTAGAGAGCGAAGTGTCTTGAGATTAAGTTCTCTCTGACTAGCTACTAGCTTGCTATGCTGGAAAAAACGTAAGCTACCTTTTAAAATATTAAATATTATTAACTAAAAATCGTAATATTGACTTTTACAAAGTAACATTAAACGTTTATTTTGGTACATAAAAAGTAACTAAAATGAAGTGTTACAGTCTAGCTATTATACAACAGGTGTTCAGTAGAAACTTGTATAATTCGTCTTTGCACTGAGAGGATTCTCTTCGTTAACTAAATTTACAGCTAGAGCTCCATTTAAATATATTCATAATTTAATACTGAAGTTGCTGTAAGGTTTTTGTCTTTTTTTTCTTCTTTTACTGCTTGTTTTATGTCACAATTAGGCTTTAAATATCTGATTGAGAATCGAATTCATACCGTGCAGGTGTTTTCTAATTACGCCTCGATATGCTCTTGTCTTACAAAATCAATAGATTATCTAATCTATGTTTTTTTTATTTAGAATAGTAATTAAACTATTAGTAATTTACATGCTTCACGTTTACTATAAATATGTAGGTACTTAGATCTCTTATTAAGCATTGAGGCCATAATAGCTCAATGGGATAGCGTCTGACTGTATACGCTATAGTAATAAATTCGATTTCTTCTCAGAGCATATATTGAAATTATTCTCATGCCTCTGCTGTGCCGACCAGAGAAAATTGGTGTTAAGTTCCGCTACTTAACATGTAATGTCTCAGTATCAGGCGTAAAATAAAGAACGGAGTGTTTCGACACTAGGTTCCCACTGACTACTCTGCTATGCCCGTAAAAGCGTGACGGTATAGTCGACAGTCAATTGCTATATTTATATTATAAGTAGTAGAACAGTGAAAGTGAAGCATCACGTTGCGTGAGTTGTTGTGTTTATAAAGTAAAAGGAATTATTATTAGTTGAGATTTTTTTTCATTTTATAATATAAGATATATGTATATTGTCATTTTCTTTTTAGTAATTGTAGGTACATATAGTAATAATTTTACTTTTGTAAAATATTGAAATTTTTTGAAATCGAATTTTATTTAATGTTTGAGTATTATTTTTTACATTAAAAGTTATTTTTTTACATTAGAGGTCATCCGGGCGCAGTTTGACAGCGTCTGAATGTAAATGATATTGATTGTGGGGTTTGATTCTTGTTTGAAGGAATGATTTTATGTGTTGATTACTTTCAACTTTTACTAAACCTGATATTGAGTATCGGCACCCAGCAGGTAGTTTCTCGAATTTGAACGATAATAGGAGAATAAAGTGTCTTGACACCGTGTTGTCTGAAAAATGTAACGCGAATATAATAAAAAATAATAGCACATAACAGATTTCACGAAATTCTCTGCAAAAGTAACCTTTTAGTTTATTTTGCTAGTAACTGCGCTCTGCGTCGCGTCTACAAAAAATGTTTTCCATTTTGCCCTAAGAAATACCGTGTTAACGTTTCAAATAAATAATCGTCATGCTCGAAATGCTCGTGACCTTAAAATTCACCTACAGCTACAAAGTTAGTTACGATTTTGATAACCTATTGTATTAAACCGTTGATATTATATAAAGAAACCATTGTGGTGCAGTGGGACAGCGTCTTAATGTAAATGCGAATGATTGTAGGTTCAATTCCTACTTGGGGGAATAATTATATTTAAACTATTGTTATTTCTTCGCTTAAGTTAGACTAAGCGCAACGTTAAATTTGGTCATTCAACATGCAATGTCTTGAATTCAGGTGGAAAATGGAATCTCTTGACACTAAATTTTCTCTTCTTAAGGTAGACTGCGTGATACAGCGTGAAGCTGAAAATAATATATATAAGTAAAGTAATAATATTTTTCCCGTGTGATAGCTATCTTACTATAAGACGTCGTTTGATCGCAAAATGAGATTCAGTTATGAGCCGTTCATTTCTACGAGTATATGATACCGCCTTGTTAGGGACTATCCACACGTATACGCACTTACTACGTTGAGAATAGTATGTATTGAGATTGGGTGCAATAAAATGTTAGTGAGCTTAATATTTACTGTTTACAGTCCTTTGAATATATGCGTCTTTTATTGCTTTTTGGTTATTCTGTTTTTATTTTATTAATTGTGTGTGGTGGGACGTGTTTGAATATTATTATGGGGTCAAATTTCGTTTGTTTCACGGTGTTTTCCGTACAGCAGCAGCTAGAGAGAATGAAGTATTAAGACACTCCGACTTCGACTTCACAAATTCATTAGTAGATATGGTATATTAAATAAAGCATGAGGTTACGTTAGCTAATACGTAATGACTTAAATTTTCATAATACCTTGCATTTTTTTGCGTCCACCCAAGAATACGAATTAAGCCCGAAAACTAAAAAAAACATTCATTAATACTAAGAAATTTAAGTAAATTTTAATCTTTCTTCGTAGTTTGATGCTCATACGAATACATATAGTGTCTCCCTCACATCGTATTAGTAGCAAGCAAGTAGCCGGTAATAGAAAACGGCAAATTGACCAATCAGAAGCGTCGTACATGAGTAATTGAACTAGATGTGCAATTCTGCAGGTTTTATCTGATAAAGTCTGCAATAATGATATACTTGAATCTTATCAAAACTTCTAAACTGTAAAAATAGTTGAGAATAATCACATGTGTGTGAATCTACCTTGGTAGCGGTTTTATAGCTTTCATTTTTGTATAGGAAAATGAAATGTTGCTATTTTTTAAATATATAGGTATTTTTTTAATTATTTATTATAGGGGCCAGAGTCGTGGCACAGTGGCAAAGTCATGTGACTTCAAACGACTGGTTGTGGGTTCGATTCCTATTTGAGAAGTGGAAATATTTAATATTTCCATTTTCTTCGCTTTGGTACCGAGGCAAAGCGCGGCGTTAAGTTCCGCCACTTAACACACAATGCCTCCAAAATTTTTGCAGTATTAATCGCAAAGTATATAGAGGTAAAATTTAACATTGTAGTGGGTGTCTTTTTTTAGTAAAATTAGTAAAAAGCATTTAATTTTTAGCAACCTCCAAATAAAAAAATACTTATCTTTAACGCAGATATTATTTACAGTAATTTAATATTAATAATTACTTCCGTAGTATAATTATTCAGCCTTACATTGACTGCGGAAGGCCGGACTTTTATGTCGCAATGCATATTACATCTTAATTTACATAAGGTTGTATTTTTTTCAATACTTTAAATGTTACGTCTGACGTTTTATTTATTTTACAACCAATCATTTTGATAATAATATTTTTTTGGTTATTTTATTATTATTATATTACATTAATATAGTCATTTTGTTCGGTTACAAATTTTATCTTAAGATGAGCCTTTACCTGCCTGTAAAGAGACTGGCCTAAAGAAACATTTTCTTCATTATCGCTGCTTATAACGTGACAGTTTTATTCCTCTGGTGTCATGCTATTAAAATATTATATTGTCATTGTAATAATATGTGTCCCAAACACATCTGTAATTTTTTATAACATGAGAAAGGAAAAAATATTTCAAAATAGCAAAATAAACTTATAGTCATATTCATATATATTTTATAAATTTAAATATATATGTAAAATATTAAAAATGAATGCGGAAAACAGAGTGTCTCTGAGTATGTAGTAAAAAGCGTAAATCTGCTATACATTTAATTTCGTAATATACCAACCTAGAACAGCAACACATTCATTAGATACAAACCGTATTTCACACTCCAACTAATAAGACTCAGTATTTTACACCATATAGTTTAAAATAAAGACGATTCACAATTTTGCCAGTAAACGTATGCATTAAATTACATTAGCACGTCGCCAAGTAATTTAATACACGACAGTAGTGCATTATGTACGCGACGCGACGTGTATGGATAGCGTGCCTGTGTTTGTCCGCAGATGCGTGCAATTGTGGCTGCATTACGTGGACTTGAATGGTTTGTGAGAAGTTATCGAGATTATATCAGATTGATTTGAATTTTATATTAGGATTTTTTTGTTATTATTTTTTTTTATATTTATGTCTAAAAATGTTAATGTTTTTGCTAAATGCCATAGTAGAGCAGTTGAAAGTCCTTTTCGGGGGAGTTTATTGTATTTATCTACGTTTTCTTTAAATGTCTTTTTCAAGATTATTGTATTTATCTAATTATGTTTATTATTATATTTAAAAGTTACATACATTTAGTATCAAAAGTCTTAAAATGAGCACAAAGACCATTTAGTTCCGCCACACAACACGCAATGGACCGAATTTAGGAAAAAAATGAGGAACGCAGTATCTTGACACTAGGTTCTTTCTAACTATCTTGCTATGTACAAAAAATGTGAATCTGAAAAAATAACAAGCAAAAAGCAAAGAATGGAGGTTACTAGTAGTTCCTTTAAACATAAAATCAACTACACGTTTCATTATTTATAATTTAAAATACATTTGCCACGTTAAGGAACAATGCTCATATCCGATCAAAGGCGAGTGAATGCGAAATGTAAAGCTACTCCTTTGTCCTGCTCGCAATCTCCATAAACCTAAACACCTAGAGATCCACTCCGTCGTACCACCCCTCCTTAAAGCCCCCATTTACATGAAACGCTCTGAGCTTTTAATGTCCTAAAAGTGGGATATTGCAGTATTCTTTTAAAAGTTATGGTTTTTTTCATAATTATTATGCTATTTGTTATGTAATACGTATTAAAAGTAATTGAGTCGTTATTATCTATGATAAAGCGCGGCGTTAAGTTCCGCTATTTAGTACTCAATGTTTCGATTTTGAGCGTAAAACGGAGAATGGAATGTCTTGACATTAAATTTTCTCTGACTACTCTGCATGTGAGTAAAAGGAGGAAATTGCAAAGAATTATGAATAGTTACATCATTTCTGTATGCATTCTTAAAATTTATAACTTCTGAATTTCGTTTGATAAATCATTTGTGCGTCATGTTTCTAGTGCAAGAAGCTTTTCTAACGTGATATTTTCTTAATAATTTAAGAAATTACCCTTGGCTTGCTTAGTTTAATTATTGAAAATACAAAAAATAATTTATAACAATTTTATTTTTTATCTAAACTATTATAATAAACGATTACTATACAAATTGTGGTGATATTGAAAAGTTTTACAAAATATTAAGATGGTTAGTCCGCTCTTTATCTCTCCCTGCTGAAGTTTCAGGCAGCGATATGACAGCTAAAAACGAAAAGCCGTTTTAATTTTCCTCTGAAATCCCGTGGACGGATGAAACGAATTGCGGTCGATGTTAAATTTATTTTTAACAAAAATTCAAAAGTTAAAATAGTTTCAATTTGAATGCAATATCAAAAAGGCAGTATTTATGCAATTTTATTTTATTATGTGTGTTAATGATTTGATTTGTCTAATTTTAAGGACTAATGGAAATACTATTATAGTTAGTTAGTAGTAGTTGTTTTTCTTTAAAATTTAATATGATTAAAAAAAATACATTTTTTAAAAAGTCCTGAATTTAAAGAGTACTTTTTAGTAAGGATAACCAATTAAAGAATATTTGTAACATTTGTACCTACAAGAAAGTATCTGCTTATTATGATCTAATTAGAAAAAGTTTTTGTTAAGAAGAGAAGCGCGGCGTTGAGTTCCGCCACTCATCCGCAAACACGCGGAATGTGGTTAACGGAATGTTTTAACACCATGTTCTCTCTTCTAACTACTCTTCTATGCGGAAAACTGCGTGAAACTGCTTTGAAATTAAATATATCAAACAAAGCACGAAGCGTTTTTTCTCGACATAAACGAAGTTGGTAAAAGAACAATTTTTTAACACGTGCTATTCCACATGGGAAATAACGTGAAACTATGAAATATTCACGCAATTCTATTGTTTTATATTATTTTTTATATAATTTTACTTTTTCTAAAATATTTTTAATAATAAATATTACTTTATAAGTTCGCTGCTCCTTGCAGTTGTAAGATCTAGACACGAATATTCATCCCACGTACTGCGAACCTGATCTTAATTTTGCAGTAAATTACACTACGTCTTCAAACTAATAGGTACTCTAATAGAGTATGGTGTAAGAAATTAAAACAGATATATTTAAACCTATCTTATTATACGTAAAGTTGTATAAATATGATATATAAATAAATGTGAATATTATAACTTGTAGTTTTTGAAATAAGCAATTGATTTTTTTTAATAACAACATCGATATCAAGTTTACACTTTTTTCCGCATAGCAGGATAGTCAGAGAGTACATTGTGCCAAAACACTCCGCTCTCCAGTTTCCGTCGGTAGTAGAACGCTGTGCATTGTCTTAGGTACAAGAGCGGAGAAATGAAAATAATTTAAACATAACCATTGCCCTGATCGTGAATCGAACCTACAATCTTCACATTTACAGCCTTTAGCCTATATGCCCCAACAGTGTATACTAAATTCAAACAATGATTTTTAAAACATATTAAGTTTACTAGTCTACCTGTGAGCATGGACTATTGTAAAGTGTTCAAAACGTCGGGTTTTCTAAAAATGTATTTTCGAATACCAAAAATATATGCGATTAATCCGTTTAAAAATTGTTTTATTTTTCAACTATACTAACTTTAATTCCAATATAACCTATTATTATAAAACTGCTTCAGTTTATGCATATTTTCATATTTACTTACAGCCCATTGTTTTGTCCCCAGGTCACCCGTCACGCCGCGAGAATGAGTTCAAAAAGCCTACAAACGCTCTACAAAATGGCCGAGTACACCACCGCCCGCCGTATTATAACAAGGTATTGTAATAATTATAATCTTTAGTTATTGTTTTCTATTTTCTTTATAATGAAATTAAAATTATTTTTCTTACTTACCTACTACACTTAAGTTACACCTAAATTTATTTTTAGCTTAACGTTCTATACCGCACACAGCAGGGTATACCGAGGGAACCTAGTGTTATGATACTCTGTTCCCCATTTTCCTCCGAATCGAGAGGCATTATTTGTTAACTGGCGGAACTTAACACCGCGCTTTTCATTATCACAATAGAGTGAAGAAAATAGAAATATTAAGTATCGCCATTCGAAGTTTAGAAAATTAAATTATGTTACATTGTTATTCAATTATATTGTTATTTAGTGGAGGAGGTAGTGTCTTAACACTAGATCCTTTTTTATTACCTTGCGATGTGAGAAAAAGCATGAAGATGCTTTTTAATTTAACACGTAAATTATTTACTATACTGGCTAAACTAAGAGCTACTTACTATATATCTCCTGGTATTTTTTGTAATATCAATAAAACTTGATAAAATATGCAAACTTAATAACTACAGTATAGGTATAACAGATTCACGATCGTTTGTCACTGTCATTTCGGCTTTTCAATTAAGTTGGAAAAGAGCAAGTACGGATTAGGTTATCAATAACTACTCGCTATTTCTTAGAATTTAATATTAAAATTCAAATTATTATATTAATATTATTATAAATAGCTGTATTTTGTTTAAATTGTTTTTTTATTATATAAGTATTTATACATAGAAAAGGTCAGAAAAAAGTACTTGTAAGTAAATCTATGTGATTTATGCGAAAAATTTCATATAATAAAAGGCAGCTTTACGCGTTAGTTTGATAGAGCATAGTGTAAGGACACTCCGTTCTCCACTCTCCGCCTGGAAACGAGATATTGCGTATTGAGTTGCGAAACTTAACGACACATATTTATTTAGATACCAGAACAAAGAAATTAAATTAATTTAAATATTATATCATCATTCCCCTTAAGTGGGAATCGAATCCACAAAAAGTCACTTTTATAATCACACTTCCCACTGCGTTACAATCGCCATAATAAGCTATTTATATTACCTATCACATGTTTAAATACACAAATAAATCATATTCTTAGTAATAAAATTGTTATATTACGTTCATACTAAATATCAACAAAGCCTACGGTCTTTCAGTCCCCGTCACGAGCACTCGTCCATCCTCGATTGTGGAGATAAAAGTACCAAATTACGTCTCTGGAAACTTTGCTGACAACGAACATCTATTATTTAACTTTGCATTTAAAAAATTCATTTCTTTATTAAGGAATTTCTCTGTTCTGTTAGAATTTTGATTTTGTGTTTTCTGTTTGATTGTGTGTTTTCAATTGTTATATTTGAAAAATATATAACATATAATTACTGAATTGTATTTAATAGTAAAAAAATGTTGTTATTAAAAACTAATTTGTTGGTGATCGTAATCGACTGTAAATGGGATTGGTTGTAGGTTCGATTTCAGTCCGGGGTAATGATTATATTTTATGAATGTATTTTATTTCTTTGCTCTGGTAAAGCTCGGTATAAAGTTACGCCACTTATACAATGTCTCAAATTTAGGTGGAAAATACTGGGTTATCTCTGCTTATTTTACTGAGTATATGACTGAGTATGAATCTTAAAATGTAATTAGTTTGTTATAATATTAAAATAATTTAAATATAAACTTTGCCCCCAGCGGAAATCGAACCCACTACTATCTCATTTGGGCAGGCACGTAACAAAATTATATTACACAAAATTCAAAATAAATTTAAATGAGTGCATCTCGATAAACGATATCAACAGTGACCTATTCTGAGACAGCTATTGTTATGCAAAGCTCCAGCCTGATCTTGTGCTCTGATCAAATTATTCTCGCCATTATAAAAATTTATTCGCCTCCATTATAAAAGGAATTTCTTTTGAATCAACTGAACTCGACTCGCTCGTAAATCTTATAAGATTATTCGTATTACTTATATTGCTAATATTGAAAGTTTCGAAGTGTTGACTTTTTTTGTTTGAAATCTATTATATAGAATACCTAGTGACCGTCGGCGGCTTCGCTCGTGTAAATTACATAACTATAGCTTTTTCGTATATTCGACGGCCCCCGTTGTCGCTTAAATAAAGCTGTTAATTCAAATTTTCATCCCCTATTTCAACCCCTTAGGAATCGCTAAATGATTTTGAAAATAAATATATACCCTACGTTTGAACTTGCGTTATCAATTCCTGGGAAAGTTCATCGAAATTGGTTAGAGACTAAGATTTTTTTTATACAAACTTACAAGACCTATTTCAAACGTTTAGGTGTTGGTTTTTTAATTATAAATAGCTATATTCATTTTTTTCATTTCCAATAGCATACAAATCACACCAGTAATTTAGCCGTGAAAGCGTAACAGATAGACAAGCAGACAAACTTTTATATTTATTATATTAGTATGGATTTTAACATATTTCATAAAATTATGGTAGCGGTTAAGTTATGCTTAACTAAGCCACTGGTCGGAAGTTTCGTAGTTTTACTTGCAAGTTTCTAAAGCGAGCGCCTCGGGCTGCCTTCCCGATACTTTGCTCTATTGTAAACACGTGCTCCAGATTTAACGCTTTTTGATACTTCTTTGATGTATTAATTAAATCATTGGTGGTTTAATTTAGTCTTTAGTTTGATGTTAATTATACAACACAATATGAAACCAACGTGGCGCAGTGGAGCAGTGTCTGACTGTAACTGCTATTGGTTGTGGGTTGATTTCCTCTCGGTTTAATAATTATAAATAAATTATTTTTATTTATACACTCTGGAAAAAAATGCGACTTTAAAAGTCAGACAAAGTGTTGTATTTGGCCGTAAAGCGAAGAATGGAGTATCTTGACATAAGTTTTTCTCTAACTACCCTTTTATTTGTTACAATTACTGTCTTAAGCAAGGTATCAATTTATTATACTTAAAAATTATATATAAAAATAAGTTATAATAGTAATCCATTTTGTCAACAGAGCGAAGGACTCAACTCGACGGGTCCGGCTGCGCATCGACCACCTCCCTTACGGTTACCCAACGGAATTCAATCCCAAGTAAGTTTGCAAATATTACTGCAATTTATTGTTAGTATAAATATTTTTAAATATAAACACAAATAAGGACATCGTGGCACAGTCGAATTGCGTTTGACTGTAAATGAGATTGGTCATGGATTAAATTGTTACCAAGGGAAATTATTATATTCAAAATATCTTCGTTTCTTTTTGCTCGCACCTAAGACAAAGCGCGGTGGTACAGGGCCACTAGTGTTGAGTAGTGGAACTCAACACCGCGTGTTGACGTGATATCTCGATTTCACGCGGTTAGGAGATATCTGAGTGTCTTGACACTATCTTCCCTCTGACTATGCGAGAAATGCATGAAGTTGTAAAAAGACAAAGATTGTATTTGTTTAGTAATAACATATTATTTTACATATGCTACTTATAAAGATTTCTTTTGTGCCCTGTTATCTAACTAGTCAAGATGCATACAATACTGTACGTGATTCTATTATAATCTCAAAAATACAGCAAACGTTCGTCAACAAAGTAGTCTCATATTTTACGTAAATTCGTATTTATAATGAATAGTTTTCGGGGAAGTAATAATTTGTTTTGGACATGAACATAGCGCTTTACGTGCCGAGTTTGCGCTAACCTAATATTGTTTCTAAAACATGCTACAAGTAGAGTTACCCACTTTCTAGGTCACAGACGGCTTCAATGCCTTGAAAAGTAATTTTAGGTAGTGATTAAGTTACTAAGTCCCTTTCTGTTGGTTGTTTTTGTGTTTAAAATGTGGATTTAGATATTATGGAATTGGTTGCCTAATAAAAGAAAATGGGTCAGCGTATTTTTTTTTTATTTTTTAGTAAATAATCTAGGTAATTATAGGGATAAATAATTTTGATTATAAAATTCAATTTAATAATGAAAATAGTATGTTTTGGTGAGAGAAATAATTTGAGTTGCAAGTAATGTATGTATTACCGAATAGTTCGTTGTTTCTCAGAAGTGAGAAAATAACTATTATGAATTTATTTCTCTTACGGTTAGTAAAATATGTAATTTAGATATGTACTATATTAATACGTAAAGAAATAACTTTACATGAAATAGCGGCTTTTTATACAAAATATAACAAAAAATACGAGTTTGAATTTGGCATAGTTTAAATTTATATGAATTGAGATATCATAAGTTATACACAACCACGAACAATAGGTGCAATATTAAAAGAAAAATGTTGTTTAATATATTAAATTTAGGATAGGATTAAGCTTTTAACTATTTTAATTTATTTTGTATTAAGAAATAAAATAAAAAGGTAGCTTCAGACTTTTTCTCGCATAGCAGGGTCGAAGAAAAGTCTAGTGTCAAGATATTTTTTGACTGAAACTCAGATATAACGTCTTGATTGTTGAAACTAAACGCCGCGTTTTGTCTTCTATACAGCGTTTCTTAAGAAAAAACGAAACAAAGAAATATAATTTCATAAAAATTATAATTTCATAAAAAAAATATATTTAATCATTTAAATACCTCAAAGTGACAAAACATTAGTATATTACTCTACTACACCGTTACTCCAATAGTAGTAGTAGTAGTCCAGTAGTAGTAGTTGTCTAGTAGTTAGTATTGTTTCTGCGTAATTAATTAGTTGTGTTTGAGGATAATTAGGTAAGATTATTGGGCACTTGATAAACTTCAAATGTCGCCCACGATTAGTATGAGGAAGGATTAATTAATTTATAACTTATAATATTATTGACAGTTATATATGTATGTATATATAAATGACTATATTTAAATTTTCGTTTCTTCGCTCTGGTACCAAGTTCGTTCGCTTTGCTCAAAACGCAAGTTCTCGACTTCGAGCGGAAAGTGAAGGACGGAGTGTCTTGACACTAGCTTCTCTCTGACTATTCTTTATTACGAAAAAAACGTGAAGCTATAAAAAAAAATAGTAATTAAACAGTTTCAGTAATTTAAATTGAGTGTCTCGTAATGCTCGTAATGAGCTTTTGTTCGTGATTTTCTGTTTGTAGATTTAATTCGATGTGAAAGTGGAAGCTTTTTCGATTGATCACGTAGTTTACTATTCTTTTTTTGTTATAAATTGCACTGTATTGTCTATATTTGTACAGATTCGTAGGTTATGGGTTCGGTCCCATTTTGGGGATATGATTATATAAAAAAATATTGTCCTTCATAGGGGCCAGTCGTGGTGTAGTGGCACAAGCGTGGTGTAGTGGTGACTGTAAACGACTGGTTGTGGGTTCGATTCCCACTCGAGGAGTACAGGAAATATTTCCATATTCAGTATTTCCATTTTCTTCGTTCTGGTGTCGAGGCAAAGGGCGGTGTTACTCTGCCTACCCTGCTGTGTGCGGGATACAGCGTGAAGCTATAAAAAAAATTGTCATTCCCCGCTCTACGCGACGTTGACTTTTGCTATTTAACATGTAAATGTCTCGATTTTTGGGCGGAAAGTGGAGAACAGAGTGTCTATTATTGACGTAGCATCGTCCAATACAAAAGCAAGCCTATTACTAGAGTCATAAGGTTGTATTTCTAACTAAAACGTTGGTAAAGTTAATAGTCAGGACTCGCTAAAGTAGTAATCACGTGTTTCCATAAAAATAGTTTTATTCAGTAGTTTCTACAAATTTGCTCGTTTTTTACGGTCGTATAACTCCTTATGGCTAAGTTTTACATGGATTCTGGTATAAAACGATTTTCCTTTTTTTGCATTTTTATGTGTGTAATTTTCTGTATATTACGTAAATATAGTTAATTTATGTACTTAGTAAATACTAGCTGGATTTACAAAAGTTTGTTAGAACTCTAAAATCAAAGGAATCTATTTTCTTGATATTTTAGATAATTTGCAAAATATGTTTATAAATTGTAGCCTATATTTTATTTTGATGTATAAGCTATATTATTGTAAAGTTTTATTAAAATCCATTCAGTAATTTTTACGTAAAAGAGTTAGTGGCGCGTCATTAGATTTCATAAAATTATTCTTATAAAGAACAACAGAGTGCCTTAACACTGAATTCTCTTCGAAAATCCAATCGTATGTATTAATAGACAAGCGTAAATATACTACAATTCGTTAGAATACCTAGTTTCTATCGAATAAACATTAATTAATATAGTTCACTTATAAGCACTTAATGATATGCATAGTGCATATTAAAATTATATGCCAAGGATATTCATTTTGAAAATAAATCATGTTAATTGATAAGCAGTTATTATTTATTGATGAAGGGAAATACATGATTATATAACAAACCTTGACTTTTTATTTTAGCTTCACGCTATATACTGCACACAGCAGGATACGCAGAGAGAACCTAGTGCTAAGACACTCCGTTCCTCACTTTCTGCCGAATTCGGAGGCATTGTATGTTAAGTGACGGAACTTAACGCCGTGCTTTGCCTCTGAAACCAGAGCAAAGGAAAATAGAAATATTAAATATTTCCACTCCTCAAGTGGGAATCGAACCCACAACCAGCCGTTTACAGTCACACGTCCGTGCCACTGCGCCACGACTGGCCCTACCTTAACTTAAAAACAGCTTTTTCCCGCAAAGTAGACAGGCAGAGATGATCAGGTGTTAAGACACTGCGTTCCTTGTTTTCTGTCAGAACTTAAGGTATTGCGTGTTAAGTGATGGAATTAAATGTCACTTTCTAGTATGACAGTATCAAAGTGAGAAAATGGTTTTACAGCTTTACACTTTTTCTTACTAGCAGAGTACTCGTAGAGAATCTAGTAATCAAACACCCAGTTGGACCTCAGTTAGAGCTGGGGAATGAAAATAATTTTATTATAATTTTACTAAGTGAAGATCGAACTTTGTAGTAACGCAAAACTTGGCGTTTATGTTAAATAACTATAAAGCAAGGTTCACTGTAATTTAAAATTTTATTAATTATATATAATACCTATGTATAATTATTTCTAGTTCTATTATATTTAATTTATTAAATAAATATTATTAAAATATATATTGACAATTTTTGTAGTTAACATTTACAATATTTTCCACTCTGTTGTAGAATTTAATGTTGTGACAACGTGGTATTCCCCATACTTTAAAATGTTTTGATAAGAGATATGCAATAAATAAATAGCTTCACGCTATATCCCGCACACAGCAGGGTAGGCAGAGGGAACCTAGTGTTAAGACACTCCGTTCCCCACTTTCCGCCGAATTCGGAGGCTTGCGTGTTAAGTGGCGGAACTTAACGCCGCGCTTTACCTCGACACCAGAGCGAAGAAAATGGAAATATAATTTCCACTCCTCGAGTGGGAATCGAACCCACAACCAGTCGTTTACAGTCACACTCTTGTGCCACTGGGCCACGACTGGCCATACTTTAAAATGTTTTGATAAGAGATATGCAATAAATATATAATTCTTTACATGTAATGTTATGTTTCTTTCCAGAATAACATCGATAGCAGCCAACCACCAATAGAAAGTATATTAAAGGTAAGAATCCTCTTATTAACAGTTTAACGCTTTAAATATTGTAATTGCAAGCCTGTATATAAAACTTTTTAAAAAGTAATATTTATTACACGTTGAATTCAAATTGTAGCCCTATTTTTGGTTTTTTATTATATATTTTATTTAAAAAAACAGGATTATTATTTGCAGCGATGGCGATTTTTTACTGTGTATGCGTTTGTCTGCGACTTTTAGTAAGCTTTTAATCCTATAATATATGTTTATACTAGCGACCCACTCCCAGTTCCGCTCGCATGAACTACAAAAGTATAGCTTCTTTATTTCTTCGACGACCCACTTTAACACTAAGTTACGGGGCTTAAATTTTTCATATAAACTTTCTTCTGATTCAATAGTAAATTATAAATGACCTTGCATTATTTACTATCGTCCTGAGAGAACTCATTCAAATTGGTAAAACAGCTTAGATTTTTTATACAAATTTTCGTCCTCTATTTCTCTGTTATGGTCTTTAACTATTTTGACGCCGAATCCTATCGAAATCGTGCTAGCAGATTGGCGATTAAAGCGTATCTGACGGACAAACATTCAGAGCGTTCTGTTAATATATCTATTTAACAATAGTATCAAAAATAATCTAATTAAAAACAAATTATGTCAACATATGTATTTTTACTTAAATTAGACGAAATTAACATATTTTGATTGTAAATATATAAATATGATAGGCGAAAGTAAAAAAAATATGCATTTCTGCAAAATTTACAAAAATTTTTTTTTTTAAAATAATACAAGTAAACACAAGATATATTTGTTACCGTTTTGTAATAACATAATATTGAAGCATAAGCCAAAATATGGTTGTACTGAATATATGAATATTTTATATCGTAGGAGATGAAATCACTCCCAACGCCGGTCTCGGGGATCGCGGCGACGCCTAGGAAGGAGTTAGAAAAAGAATTCATCTTTAACCCGTTTACCAACAAGGTAAAGCATATTTTTATTATTATATGTTCATACCGCGGAGTTAAGTTCCGCCACTTAACAAGTAAAGCTTGGATTTTTGGGTGGAAAGTGGAGAACGGAGTGTTATGACTCTAAGTTGTCTCTAACTACCCAGTTATATGGAACAAGCTTGAACCTGAACTAATAAATATAATTAAATTTAGTGAGTCTCTGTCTGTAAACGATAGTCGTGGGTTCGATTCCCACACGGGAGAATGATTATATATTTTTTTTCATTTATCCGTCCTCTTTCGTAATTAAGACGAAGCACGGCGTTGAGTTCCGCCACTCAACACGCAATGTCTCGATTTCAAGCGAAATTTGGAATATTTTTTTAATTAATACTACACTAAATTTATACATTTGCAACAATTTCAAGTGTTCGCTTTTTTAAAATAAACGAATTACCTTAACAAGGTAAACGAAGTAGAGCGAAATAAATATTAAATGTAAATTCGCAGGTGCAAGAGAATCCTCAGCTATCTCAAACAAACAACGATCTCAAAACACCCCTTACAAAACCCGGTAAGTTTTTAACTATGCCTCTTAATTTTAGGTTTAATCTTTTTAATAAAATGATATAAAAGAATATCATTTCTTTTTTTAATATTAGCACGTTTATTGTATATTTTTAAGTTGCAGTTTATTGTTAAGGAACACTAAGCTATTAAGGAACATATGTGTATATGTACATTAAAAACTTTATCGTTAGTTACTAAGTGACTGATATTGTCTGTCAGTCATAACATATAGCTAAAAATAGTGGGCATAGAATTGGATATATGTAGGGAAGGAGTAAAAGATTCTACGTTTCATAATTGAAATAGTATTGACGTAATTGTAAATTTCACTCAATGGTTATGTGGAAGGTATGGTTTTAACAGACTGGTAGCATTTTAAAAATATCTTTAATTTATAAAATACCGATTAAATTAACACTAGGTGAAAAAAAGAAAGGCAGTTTCTTTACTAGGGTAAGTTAAAAACGTAAATATAAAAAAACAATAGAAAAAATTTAACTGTAAATACAATTTTGTTAGGAATGTTTGAATAAGTTTAGGTATACTTACTGAAAATGGCAATAATGTTTGGTGTAATTTTATTCATATTTTAATATTTTTAATGGGATATTTTGGTTAACCTTATTTCTTATCATGACCTTCGACTTGACTGAGTCACTTGGGGAAATATTTATGACTAACTAAATTTGTCACAATTATTTATTTTATGGTGAAATATGATGATGTATTTCATAACCAATTTTAATATTATATTACATATTTTAGTGATAATATTGGTCTGTCCTTAAATTATTCATTAATATCCAGTAGTACGTTTCGAATATGGTTATTTATTATTTGCATTTCTCTGTTCTGGTACCTACGCCAAAAGCAGTTTTGAATTCCGCCGCAATGTCCCATTTTTGGGCGGAAAGTGGAGAATGGAGTATTTTGAAACTATTCTTGCTCTGATGGATGTTAACGAATAATTTAAATTTAAAAAGAATTAAATACAACTCAAATTAAATTCAAACAAATATTTAATAGTATTGTATTCAATTAAAATAGTCTTACACAAGTCCATGTTGGATTATAATCTAATACAATTACAGATATAGGTATATTATTAGTGGAAACCGCAATTATTCGTCTTTAATGACCAGTTCCTTAAAGGTCACATATATGTTATTTAAGTTAGCTTCAATTAATTCTCAAAAAACTAAATTAATATACTACACGTCCTAAGTGTTGAGAAATTTTAAGTAAATATTTATTTTGACCACTAATTTTCTGTATAACTTTTTTAATTTTTAAACGATTTTGTTTTTGGTTCTTTGGTCAAAGCTTATTTATTAAGCATAAAGCTTAATAAAACGATTTTAGATAATGTATAAATATTTTTAAAAAATTGAATACAAATGCGTTTTTATCCATTATAAACGTAAAAGTTAACGTTTTCTAAATATCTTACGTAGCTTACTTCGAGAGTAAAATTTTAATTAAACAAAGACGACGACGAAACTGTCCATATAAGGAATGTATGTGGATCGCAAAATAAATAAAATAAAAAGTTTCTATTACACTTTTAAGGTCAAGTATGTAACATCTGCATAGATATATGTAGATATATGAACCATAAAATCGTATATTTTATTGAGGAAATATAAATATTGCAAGTGACATTTAAACTTAATTCCGTTGATTTTAAGAAATCTAGACGTTAAGCGTTAGATTACAACGAAATAGGTTTGCGGATTGAGCTCAGTTTACGTTAGAGGGTTGTTTTTATTCATTTAATTCTCTTAGTTTGTCGGTTTTTTTTACGATTTTTACAAGTTTTTCGTAAAAGAGAGGTAGCAAGAGTTTAGTAAGTTGCGTTTACGTCACAAGCTATAATATAGTTACTTCTTTATGTCGTCATAGCAAAATATTCTCAGACCATCGTAAACGTGATGATTGTGGGTTCGATTCCCACTGAATGATTGTATATTATTTTCATATCTCCTCTTTGTTGAAGTGAAAGCTTAAGTTAAAGCAAGGCCTAAGTTCTGCCACTTAATACAAAAAGTCTCCATTTTCAGGCGGTAAATGAGCAACAGAGTATCTTTACAGTACGTTTTTTATAGAAATATATATCATTTGCTATTCTAATACAAGTAATTACGTAATATCTAATCTAAATACTTCGGTTTCATTGTTCAAATACTTTTACCTTTCTATATGTATCGTACATACTAATGTCGACGTGGGCCATCGTGAATGTCTGAAATGTCGGCGGCCAAAGGCTATAAAAACTCAAAACGCCTATTTGCTCGCCTAATTGGCTACCTCAACTGAGTAAAAACCAAGAGCTAACTTTGAATGAGCGTCTCCGTCGCAAGAAATGAGAATTGTTGGTGATTTTTCATGCCGAAGTCAACTTTCGAGTCGAGTATTGAATTAATTTGACTGTTCCCAGTAGTTATTACTGATTGTTTAACATGAATCTATATTGCGAGGGGCGTCGTGACGCAGTTTGTGGGTTCAATTCCCATTCAGGGGAATGATTTTGTATTGACAAAGTAGGACACTACAAAGTTTAGTCTCGTTTGCTACACTACAAAGCGGACGAACTTTGTGAACCGCTAAAAGAAGCAAACTACTACTTTTAACCTTTTTTTAAACGAAAAACTAGAAATGAAACACTCAATGCCCATCCGCCATTCAGCGTTAATCGGCCCAATGTAAACGAAAATATGACATTGTCGAAAATATTAACACATTTATGTATTGGCACGGTCGGGCGCGAGGAAATAAAAGTTAGAATGAATTATTAAAGGCAGTTTACACGTATCGCGGGCACGGATCGCCAGCGCCACCTGTCGACGACGCAGATAAATAAAATAAAACAACAACCGTCGGCGCTCTCTGACGTCGCCCCGCGATAAACTCATAAAACAAACGTGCCCGCAAAAATATTTGCTGCGCTAACTGAATAATAATGAATGCGACGGGCAGGACGGCAGACCGGCAGGACGGGCAGGACGGCCAGTGTGCGCCGCCCTTATCTGCCATCTATTACACTCTGCACGCGAATTCTACTCATTTCCGCACGAAATAAAAGCGATTTTCCCTTACTCTTACACGACACAACCAACCTCCGTCCTATGTAAGCCTAATGGAATTTTTACCGACTAAACTTCTAGTGTTAACTAGCCCAGTATTTGTCAGACACTCGCAAACAGTTTTGGGTATCGATAGGTGGACGGCGGCTTCGTTTTAGGATTTCACGAGGCAATAAAACCTCTCTACGATCTTAAATAACCAAATGAGATTGAATCGCCATCGCTAGTCGGGCTATTTGTGTATCTCATCTCGTAGAATGTGGGACGCTCTAAATGTTGCCACTCGCGCGATCATTCATGCGCTTGTGATTTTTTGTTTTTTTTTGCCTTGACTGTGATGAGCGCAAATATTACAAAGAACAATAAAAAGGATAAATGTCTATTTAACTAACACATACACTTTAAGCTTTTTGCAATTTAGTGTGATATTCAAAGGGAACCTTATGTCAAAACTCTTCGTTTCACATTTTTTCTTCTGCCTATCGTATTCAAAATGCACCTATCGTCAAACAGTTGATTTCTAGTCAAATAAATTCTGATGTCGCTTTTAAACTTTAAACTTTTACTATGACTAAGCTTTTCGAGAGACGCTGCAGACAAATGAATACGCGCTAACGTGCCGCTTTTCCTTTTTCCAAGTCGGCAAAACGGGCACGATTTAATATTCTATTGGTTTTATTTTACGATAGATAGCAAGCGACTGCGAATACGCTGAAATAACATGGGACAGTGTGTGTGTGACACGACGCCGGGGGGCCGTTATACGAATTAGATCCGCTGAAAAGTGAACCTAGTGTATTTTTTACCTATGCGACTAAACCTATAGTTATTCCGCTCCCACCCTCTCTCTACACCGAGTGCAGTAAAAGCGTTGCAGTTTATACCCCTACACCCCTTTGTTAGTGAATGGCAATCGAGATGTTAACGAGTGAGTCCTTTGTCCGCTCCGGTCATCTGATTTGGCGAAGTAATTACTTAATGAAATCGTTTGTATGGGCGTGGACGGACGTATTGAAAATTTGTTCATTTTGTCATCTAAACTTTTAGCCACTTATTCATTAGGCTGTGCTGCACCTTATTGACTTGTTTGATATAATATTTTTGCAAAATGCGGTAATATTATATTAAAATTTAGAATTACTATTATACAACAGGTGTAATCAATAATGATTGAACATATTCTTACATATTATGAATTATATTATAATTTATTCGGTACATATGTATATACGACTCTGTTAGATAATGATACTGCTTCAGAAAGAACCAAGTGTCAAGACGTTTTTCTCTACTTTCTGACCGAATTTGATATATTCGATTGAGTAGCAGAGGTCAACGTCACGGCTTTTTTTCTTATGGTGTATAATACTATAGGCACAACGAAAATAATTAA
The DNA here is from genome assembly GCA_019049465.1 of Dryas iulia moderata. NCBI lineage: Eukaryota > Metazoa > Arthropoda > Insecta > Lepidoptera > Nymphalidae > Dryas > Dryas iulia. The sequence continues at coordinate 351,435 of CM032440.1, forward strand.
ATTATGGCCAATACCACCCAATTAAAATCGAATCTACACTCAATCGCGATTACAGTCACACGTTGTCCCACTGCGCCACCACACTTAGTTAATACACTAAACATAATTATTATTCCACGCATACACTTCACGACGTCGAGCCGAGCGTCGCGCCGTAGAAAATGCAAACCTGTTGTGAAAGTACAGGATAATTAATTTGCCCGATTACTAGAGTGCGAAACGTAAATAAAAATAAGACCGTCACAAAGGAGATCAAGGAAAACAGAATTTAAATCTCGTCGGGAACAGTGAAACTTTAAAGTTCATTAACAGTGTGTATTTTATCTTCGCTACAAGTTTATTAGCACTAAACTGGAGCTTTGACAATTAAAAGCTTCATAGTTATTTTAATTTAATTGTAAGTAGCATTGACTTAATGTAAATAGTGTTGTGTGTATATTTTCTTTTGTTTGCCTTTTATTTATAGGTGTGTTTTGTGATTGTTATATAAGTTCTACACATAGTATTTTTAATTCGGCCTAATGTGGAAAACGGAGATTTTTAACACTAGGTTGTCTCTCATTATCTTACTACGTGGTAATTATTAATGTATAATTCTAAATTATCGATTCAACATATATGAAGACTTATTATTAAAAAAAATAGTAATTATATTCAGAAATTCACTTCATGAATTGAAAACATTTCAACTTAATCACTTAAATGTTGGTTACTATTGTAATAATCACATGCCATTGTATGTACGTATGTGTCACTTTGACCTCCACACCAATGTACGTCATTAGAATCCTAGAGCAATCTGCCTTATGTCTTCAGATATATCGCCACGGCTAAGGCAACGGATGCTTATAAACGATACGTCGTAAACATTGTGTTACGATGCATACTGATATTTTAGTGGAGAAAATAATTTTGTCTGTTTATCTGTCTGGTAGCTTTTTGAAGGCTGAATTTGAGGGAAAAGGGAAATTATATTTAAAAAATTAAAATTATAAAAAAATGACATTTAAAAATTAAAATTATGTGTAACAATAACAACAAGATTATTAGAAAAATATTTCAATGAAATCTTTACTATTAAGCATATATGAAAAAATCATAATAAATGAAAATGTAACATGATTTAGAAATACCTTTTACAGTTGCCTTTTTTATTTAAATAAAAACTAAAAAAGAAATAAATTTATACTTTTTTTTCTTAACAGGGTAGTTAGAGATAACATAGTGTCCAGACACTCCTTTCACCTGAATTTAAGACATTGCTGTTAAATTGTAGATGAATTAAATGAATGAAAATGCAGCGCTTTGTCTTGACCAGAAAATTAAAGTAATTAAATTTACATCACTCCACAGATTAGGAATCGAACCAACAACATAGATATATGTAGATATATGAACCATAAAATCGTATATTTTATTGAGGGACATAAATATTGCAAGTGACATTTAAAACTTAATTCCGTTGATTTTAAAAAATCTAGACGTTCAGCGTTAGATTACAACGAAATAGGTTTGCGGATTGAGCTCAGTTTACGTTAGAGGGTTGTTTTTATTAATTTAATTCTCTTAGTTTGTCGGTCTTTTTACGATTTTTACAAGTTTTCAGTAAAATAGAGGTAGCAAGAGTTTAGTAAGTTGCATTTATGTCACAAGCTATAATATAGTTACTTCTTTATGTTGTTATAAAAGAATATTCAGAGGTCGTCGTAAATGTGATGATTGTGGGTTCGATTCCCACTGAATGATTGTATATTATTTTCATTTCTCCTTTTTGTGAAAGTGAAAGCTTAAGTTAAAGCAAGGCCTAAGTTCTGCCACTCAATACACAAAGTCTCCATTTTCAGGCGGTAAATGAGCAACGGAGTATCTTTACAGTATGTGTTTTAAAGGAATATATATCATTTGCTATTCTAATACAAGTAATTACGTAATATCTAATTTAAATACCTCGGTTTCATTGTTCAAATACTTTTAGCTTTCTATATGTATCGTACATACTAATGTCGACGTGGGCCATCGTGAATGTCTGAAATGTCGGCGGCCAAAGGCTATAAAAACTCAAAACGCCTATTTGCTCGCCTAATTGGCTACCTCAACTGAGTAAAAAACCAAGAGCTAACTTTGAATGAGCGTCTCCGTCGCAAGAAATGAGAATTGTTGGTGATTTTTCATGCCGAAGTCAACTTTCGAGTCGAGTATTGAATTAATTTGACTGTTCCCAGTAGTTATTATTCATTGTTTAACATGAATCTATATTGCGAGGGCGTCGTGACGCAGTTTGTGGGTTCAATTCCCACTCAGGGGAATGATTTTGTATTATTTTCGTTTTTCTAGACAAAGCACGGCGTTGTGTTCTGTCACTGCGCATGCAATGTCTCGATTTCAAATGGAAAGTGCAGGATAGAGTGTTTTCACACTAGTTTATGCCTGTTTACTTTGCTGTTCGGGTAAAAACGTGTAATTCTTTTTTTATATGGTATAATAAATAATACATCGATTGATTATAATGTGTAAAAGAAGTGATTTCAGTTTTTAATCTAAATGCAAGCAACACTGTGACTACAAAAAGCTTTAGAAAAGACAAAGTAGGACACTACAAAGTTTAGTCTCGTTTGCTACACTACAAAGCGGACGAACTTTGTGAACCGCTAAAAGAAGCAAACTACTACTTTTAACCTTTTTTTAAACGAAAAACTAGAAATGAAACACTCAATGCCCATCCGCCATTCAGCGTTAATCGGCCCAATGTAAACGAAAATATGACATTGTCGAAAATATTAACACATTTATGTATTGGCACGGTCGGGCGCGAGGAAATAAAAGTTAGAATGAATTATTAAAGGCAGTTTACACGTATCGCGGGCACGGATCGCCAGCGCCACCTGTCGACGACGCAGATAAATAAAATAAAACAACAACCGTCGGCGCTCTCTGACGTCGCCCCGCGATAAACTCATAAAACAAACGTACCCGCAAAAATATTTGCTGCGCTAACTGAATAATAATGAATGCGACGGGCAGGACGGCAGACCGGCAGGACGGGCAGGACGGCCAGTGTGCGCCGCCCTTATCTGCCATCTATTACACTCTGCACGCGAACTCAAATCATTTCCGCCCGAAATAAAAGCTATTTTCCTTTACTCTTACACGACACAACCAACCTCCGTCCTATGTAAGCCTAATGGAATTTTTACCGACTAAACTTCTAGTGTTAACTAGCCCAGTATTTGTCAGACACTCGCAAACAGTTTTGGGTATCGATAGGTGGACGGCGGCTTCGTTTTAGGATTTCACGAGGCAATAAAACCTCTCTACGATCTTAAATAACCAAATGAGATTGAATCGCCATCGCTGGTCGGGCTATTTGTGTATCTCATCTCGTAGAATGTGGGACGCTCTAAATGTTGCCACTGCCCACTCGCGCGATCATTCATGCGCTTGTGATTTTGTTTTTTTTTGCCTTAGCTGTGATGAGCGCAAATATTACAAAGAACAATAAAAAGGATAAATGTCTATTTAACTTTACGCTATAAGCTTTTTGCAATTTAGTATGATATTCAAAGGGAACCTAATGTCAAAACTCTTCGTTTCACATTTTTCCTTCTGCCTATCGTATTCAATAATACACCTATCGTCAAACAGTTGATATCTAGTCAAATAAATTCTGATGTCGCTTTTAAACTTTAAACTTTTACTATGACTAAGCTTTTCGAGAGACGCTGCAGACAAATGAATACGCGCTAACGTGCCGCTTTTCCTTTTTCCAAGTCGGCAAAACGGGCACGATTTAATATTCTATTGGTTTTATTTTTACGATAGATAGCAAGCGACTGCGAATACGCTGAAATAACATGGGACAGTGTGTGTGTGACACGACGCCGGGGGGCCGTTATACGAATTAGATCCGCTGAAAAGTGAACCTAGTGTATTTTTTACCTATGCGACTAAACCTATAGTTATTCCGCTCCCACCCTCTCTCTACACCGAGTGCAGTAAAAGCGTTGCAGTTTATACCCCTACACCCCTTTGTTAGTGAATGGCAATCGAGATGTTAACGAGTGAGTCCTTTGTCCGCTCCGGTCATCTGATTTGGCGACGTAATTACTTAATGAAATCGTTTGTATGGGCGTGGACGGACGTATTGAAAATTTGTTCATTTTGTCATTTAAACTTTTAGCCACTTATTCATTAGGCTGTGCTGCACCTTATTGACTTGTTTGATATAATATTTTTGCAAAATGCGGTAATATTATATTAAAATTTAGAATTACTATTATACAACAGGTGTAATCAATAATGATTGAACATATTCTTACATATTATGAATTATATTATAATTTATTCGGTACATATGTATATACGACTCTGTTAGATAATGATACTGCTTCAGAAAGAACCAAGTGTCAAGACGTTTTTCTCTACTTTCTGACCGAATTTGATATATTCGATTGAGTAGCAGAGGTCAACGTCACGGCTTTTTTTCTTATGGTGTATAATACTATAGGCACAACGAAAATAATTAAATTATGGCTAATACCACCCATTTAAAATCGAATCTACACTCAATCGCGATTACAGTCACACGTTGTCCCACTGCGCCACCACACTTAGTTAATACACTAAACATAATTATTATTCCACGCATACACTTCACGACGTCGAGCCGAGCGCCGCGCCGTAGAAAATGCAAACCTGTTGTGAAAGTACAGGATAATTAATTTGCCCGATTACTAGAGTGCGAAACGTAAATAAAAATAAGACCGTCACAAAGGAGATCAAGGAAAACAGAATTTAAATCTCGTCGGGAACAGTGAAACTTTAAAGTTCATTAACAGTGTGTATTTTATCTTCGCTACAAGTTTATTAGCACTAAACTGGAGCTTTGACAATTAAAAGCTTCATAGTTATTTTAATTTAATTGTAAGTAGCATTGACTTAATGTAAATAGTGTTGTGTGTATATTTTCTTTTGTATGCCTATTATTTGTAGGTGTGTTTTGTGATTGTTATATAAGTTCTACGCATAATATTTTTAATTCGGGCTAAATGTGAAAAACGGAGATTTTTAACACTAGGTTGTCTGTCATTATCCTACTACGTACTAATTATTAATGTATAATTCTAAATTATCGATTCAACATATATGAAGACTTATTATTAAAAAAGATTGTAATTATATTCAGAAATTCAATTCATGAATTGAAAACATTTCAACTTAATCACTTAAATGTTGGTTTCTATTGTAATAATCACATGCCATTGTATGTACGTATGACACTTTGACCTCCACACCAATGTACGTCATTAGAATCCTAGAGCAATCTGCTTTATGTCTTCAGATATATCGCCACGGCTAAGGCAACGGATGCTTATAAACGATACGTCGTAAACATTGTGTTACGATGCATACTGATATTTTAGTGGAGAAAATAATTTTGTCTGTTTATCTGTCTGGTAGCTTTTTGAAGGGTGAATTTGAGGGAAAAGGGAAATTATATTTAAAAAATTAAAATTATAAAAAAATGACATTTAAAAATTAAAATTATGTGTAACAATAACAACAAGATTATTAGAAAAATATTTCAATGAAATCTTTACTATTAAGCATATATGAAAAAAATCATAATAAATGAAAATGTAACATGATTTAGAAATACCTTTTACAGTTGCCTTTTTTATTTAAATAAAAAATTAAAATGAAATACATTTATACTTTTTTTCCTTAGCAGGTGAGTTAGAGATAACATAGTGTCCAGACACTCCTTTCACTTGAATTTGAGACATTGCTGTTAAATTGTAGATGAATGCAGCGCTTTGTCTTGACCAGAAAATTATAATAATTAATTTTACATCACTCCACAGAGTAGGAATCGAACCAACAACCAATTGCAACTTCAGTCAGATGCTGCAAAACTTTATTTACTAAAATGATAAATACTAAACGTTACATGCAGTAAATATTATTGTATAATAGGTGGTAGCCATATTAAAATTTGCAATGCGTGTTCCGAGCCATCTGTCTAACACAACATTGAATATATCAGTCGCTTTATTAATATTGATGTGGAATTCATTTGCATGCTTAGTTTTATTGTCGTTTGACTTTAACTAAACAAACTTGACTGTTTTTTTTTTAATGATGCAAAGTGTTTTGTGACTTTGGATTGGATTTAATCGGTTTTGTTATATAACAAATATATATTTATAAAAATTCTTATTATATACATGTAGTATATTATATACATATATTTAGAAATAACGTATTGTAAATAGGGCAGCCTGTAAACGAGTTGGTTGTGGGTTCGATCCCAGCTTGTAGTGATTATATTTCAAAATATTTTCGTTTTCTTGCCTTGTACACATGCAATAATGCATGGCGTTTAGACCGGGACTCGGGTGGAAAGCAGAGTATAGAAAAAGAAGAAATTTTGAAGGAGGAAAGAAATCGATTTGACTCTATTTTTTTTCATTTTAACACTTTCTCAGCGACCAGAAAATGTAACTAATTTAAATATATTAAGTCTCCCGAAAATGGCAATTATACAGTCGGACGTTGTGTCACTGCGCCACGATTAGCATTTTTGATATTTTATTACCACACATATAAAATTAAAGAATATTTTTAAAAACTATAGAAAAGTTTGAGTTCAGTGGGATGTGATCCCGCCAACTTGATTTTTTTCAAAGAGGCCCGGGTTCAAATCCCGCCCAAAAAAATATACGTTTTCTAAATATTTCCTTCAATAAACATCCAAAATGATCACCGAAAACATTACGTAAACGTTTAAACAGTATCGACGTAACGAATAAGTCTACTTTTCACATAGATTTATTAGGGGCTATAGAACCGCGCCTGGCTGCTCGTAAACAATTTACAATTTGTAAGCAATGTAAGATGAAAACATTAGATATTCACGCGAAATAACTTTGGAAGGTACGCTTCATATTGTTAACTTGTGATTTATTAACACAGAATTTGGATTATTTAAGATTTTCTTATATATTTTAAAATTTTTATTAATATGATAATTTAAGAATTAACCGTTTCATTCTTCTTCCACGTAGCAGGGCAACTAAAAAGAACCTAGAGTTAACACAATCCCTTCACCGCTTTCCGCCCGCAGTCAAGACCAATTAATGGAATGTCGTTCTGATTGGCGGAACTTAACTCCGCACTGTATTCTATCTGGCCGGGGTCGCTTTATATTCTTTTGAATTAGTAATTATTATTCATATTAAGATGAGGTTGACTGCGTTTGTTTGCAAACGCGATGGTTATGGGTTTAATTCCCACTTGGGGATTTCATTATATATTTCTGTCATTTCTCTCAAGTGCTATCTAAGATAAGTACGTGTAAGTCCCACCACTGAAGCGTTAAACGTAAAAACGTAAAGTTGCTTGTTTTTTTTACTAATTAATATAATTTACATCATGTATACATTCTCTTACTTAAACATACATAAATTAAGTCACCACCGTCTCGCTTATTACATGGCCACGAATGCACACGGAGATTATATTAAATTTGATAGTCTTAATTACTTAATATTTATGGTATGCCGTAACAGGTGTGTCTACAACACGTTATTAACATAACTAGAATCGATGTATTTACATTATATATTAGCTGGTTTTGATTGGTGCTTATTTAATTTAACCTTTTAATTTCTATTTAAGGTTAAATTAATTATTGTTTTTGGTTAGCTTTTTTGGTATGTTCTGTTTATTTTATATAATTTATTTTTTTAATTACCTTTTTTTGCTTGGGCTTGAGACTACGTTTTCTCTGGCTATTATGCGGAAAAATTATAACTGTAATGTCTCTGGTATTGAGGATATTGAATTTATTATTTTTGCAAATCACAACAGTACAATTTTGCAATAAAACTACATAAGGTTGTTTTTGACCTTTTCACGAAAAAGGAGTTAGCTGGTAGTTATAAAGGAATTTCTTTAGGTATTTAAGTTTAGCTGAACTACTATGACTTTACATTAGGTGTTCCGGTTTTCAAAATCGTTATAACTCACGCTTTTAACCTATACGAAAAATGTTTCATTTAAAGGCTACATTTCCGTCCAGTAGTTCCAAAGTCCGCGTGCAAACATTCTTTTTATACTGTTTTATTTTATTATAGATACTTATATTTACTTTATTATATTTGTGGCCAGTCGTGGCCAAGTGGCACAAGCGTGTGACTGTAAACGACTGGTTGTGGGTTCGATTCCTACTCGAGGAGTGGAAATTATATTTCCATTTTCTTCGCTCTGGTGTCGAGGTAAAGCGCGGCGTTAAGATCCGCCACTTAACACGCAAGCCTCCGAATTCGGCGGAAAGTGGGGAACGGAGTGTCTTAACACTAGGTTCCCTCTGCTGTGCGTGAAGCTAAAAAAAAAAAAAATATTTACTTTAAATGTTTATTTAGAATAAAATAGCATTTAATATTGTCCAAAATTCACAAATCCTATTAAGATAACATCCAAATAAGTTGTGTTCCACCTGCGGTCGGGATTTCCAAAGCCGTCCGCTCCGCGGTTATTAATCGGTTCAACAACTTTATACCTCTGTCAGATACCTACTTACCAATTGACTAGCTGAGAGGATTTAATCAAGTATAATATGTTATGTATGTTTTGTTATAAGATTAGTTACTAAAGATTTGTTATTTTTTAATGGAATAATTAATAAACTGTGCTTAGATTTAAGGTAGGAAGACCGGCCTTTAGAAGCGCGTTTTTGAAAACATTTTTATTTCTTAGAACTTTCAGAAGTTTCCTTAGTATTTGCCATACTGTGGAACGTAATGGTCTGCATAAAACAATATTAAATTTAATAACTTAAGTTACAAAATCAGTATATATATAGCGATATATATTTAAATTTATTTCATTTATGATACAGACTATCATATCAAATCAATCATCAATAAAGACGATATTCTCTATTAAGTAGGCTTGAATCTTCCCCAACTTGTTCATCGTACAGATCTAAGCTAACGATTTCAATATCTGTACATCCTGTTAGTTAATACAGTAAATTTCCGTCGCATCTCTCCATCGACACTAGCAAGATGTTTCAGTTTTGTTAATTTCCTCTAAAGCCTTGGAGTGGCAGTTGTATTTATTTACAAGCCCGCCGACCGTTGCCGACCGGGCGGACTCATCTTCGTTAAGTTTTAATTAATGCCCGTAGTTTGTGTACCGCGGGCTTTTCTGTCGCCTGATTTACTTGCCGCTCTCTCAATCGAGTGGGCCGTTAGCTGATGCTTCATTATGGAATCAATTTGTTAATTATTTGAAGGACTCTGGTTATATTGAATGTGCTGTGTGCACACGAGCGTGCCATTGTGTTAATATTGTTACGCCATACTTCACTAAGCTATCGTATTATTGTATGTATATTAAAATTTACTATATAATAGAATTTATTATACACATTTACTTGGTTATAATCAATGAAAAATGGCCTCTGTTCTCCAATTAAAATTCCCCTTTACTTGTTCAAGTTAATTTGAAATATTGAATATTATAAATTCCTTTGCTCAGTTGGTCGGATCGTTATCCGTTAACTGAAACACCGCTGCGCTTATTTAATACTGTGTGTATGATATTTGTCAACGACCCGATGTTTATGCTATAAAATAATTATCAGCGAATTATAATAACATTTATATTAGCATATATGAATATTTGGCTGATAGTACACCTTTTATATTTAAATTGGTGCGATTTGTTCGTCTTCTCATTGTTCCCTCACAATGCTTTTATCCCGTAAATAATATATCGCGATTGCGAATACTTCACATTCTACAGACGAGAGAGGTTTAGAATTGAGAAGTTAAGAAAGTGGGATTCCCAACTCAGATTTGCTCCTTTTTGCTCCGAACTAGCGGGAAATTGTGGCATTCGCAAGACAATGTATTGGCCCGATACTATTTCATTTCGAACGATTGTACGCTTTGAACGTGATAATTCAATTCAAGCCGGAATTGTTCAAGTTTCTTAGTCCATCATCTTTAAAAGCTTTTTAATATAAATATTGTTTTTTGTATAGTATGTGTCCATCGTAGTGTAGTAGGACAACGTCTCACTAAAAACGGTTGTTTGTGGGTTCGATTACCCCACATTCATAGATTCCCACTTGAGAAAATTATTATTCATAGATCCTCTTGTACATGTTACATTAACATGTGTGAAAAAATATTTGAATCCATTCATTTTATATTTCTTTCCGCGTAGCAGGGTTGCGAGAGAGCATGTAATAAACTAATTTCTTCGTCTGATTACCAGAGCAGGGCAATGATATTAATTTAAATAATTTTCCTTTTTCCCAAGTAGGAATCGAACTTACAAACATTGTGTTTGCGGACACTGTTACACAGCGCCAAGCTTCTACTAAACTAATCTTTTACATAAATATAAATAAACATAAATAAATCGCCTTTCTACGTCAAGAAAACATTTTCAAAAGAATTATAACTACAAAAATAGAATACAATCAAGTTATTTCAATGTATAAATATCTTGAATTTGTATGTCTATATAATAATCGTAGTACGCCATCTATTGACCGGGCCTCGTGACGTAGCCGGGGGGCCCCACCCGCTGCGTACGTAGACGTGCTAGTGACGTGCGGGTGCTGAGAATCGTATTTACGTTGTTTTTTTTGTTGATATCTATTATTAGGTAATTTAACGGTTTTTTTTTGGTAAATATTTTTATGATAATATTGGTGGGTTGGTGGATGTTTTTAACTATTGTGAAAACTTGGCAAATTTTAAATCCTATACTTAAAAAAGTTTGAAAGCATGTTAAATAAAATAATAAGTTAACACACCTTATATTTTTATTTTTAACGACTAACAGATTTTTATGTTAATTAAAACAACAACGTAATAAACATTAATATTATAAAGGGCCGGCGCAAATTGACAGCGTCTACAAATAAGTTCTTATTTCTGGTACCTAGCGGGATTGAGTTTTACCAGTCTCCCGAATTCAAGCGGAAAGTAGAGAATGAAATGCCTTAACAACAAGTTCTCTCTCGAGAACTTAGTGTTATGACGCTTCTCCCTACTACACGAGAAAAACGTGAATCTAATGTTCATCTACTATAATATAACATTATTGAATTCCATATAACTTTATGAAGCTAAAAAAAACAAAAAATATCTCGTATATTTTACTTACCAGTTGAACATTGTAGTTCATACAACAAAGTCACTCATGCAAATATATTAAGAATCGATTTTGTATGCAAGTCTAGACGTCCCCGCCCTACTATCTGCATACGCTCTATTTTCATCAGTCGTACTATTCTACTACGAGTCTAGTTGTAGACTCTTGTTTATTGCGCTCTCAGCGTTAGATTATCGGTTAAACTCTAAATGCAAGTTATTCGATAGTTTCGATTCTATCTTTGTTAAGTATGTCGAAACACTAGTTGGATCGGTTTTAAACGTTACTGTTTCAAATATAGGTACTTATTGTATAAAAAAAATAAGGCAATGTCAAAGTTTTCCGTATAGTAGGGTAGTCAGAAAGAACGTAGTGTCAAGACACTCCGTTCTCCATTTTTAAACCAAATTCGAGTTAAGTGGTGGAATACTATGGTGCCCTTTGTCTTCGGTATCAGAGCGGAAAAATGAAAATCATTTGAGTATGTTCATATCCCCGAGTGGGAGTCAAACCCGCAACGATGGATGGTCTTATATATTATAATATTTATATACTGTTATAGCGATATCGAATTTAATGTGTAGCGATATTGCGTCACAATGCGATGATCCAAGATCTAATTTAAGTCTAAAGTAAACGAGTTAGGTGAAACGATTTTGTCACTTTTATACCCCAAACTCGAGAGATATTAAAACATGAAAATTATACATCTGCTTTAATATTCTCTTTAAAGTATTATAAACAGTAATTTTCAGTACTAATCGCGTTTTATTATTCACCAAAGATTTTAGTGACAAGCTTCTTACAGCGTTCGGGATGGAAGTCGCCGTTTAAGAGGTAAATCAACGTCAATTAAATTATGAAAGGGTGAAGGTAGGTAGGTAGGAAGGTAGGTATGTAGGTACCAGAGCTGCGCACTTTGGCAAATCTTGTCCAAAACAAAGGGTGGAGTGAGACGCTTGCCCAGATTTTTATAGCTTATATATATTATGTAGTCTATGCTAACATATGTATATGGAATATTGGATTCTAATTAGCGTGGTTTGAATTTGTTGAAATTATATTGTGGTTATTTTAATCAAGTTTTAATAGGGATAGTAGGACAAAGAGTATTATTTGTATTAAAATTTTAGTTTCATTTTAAAATGAAGTAATGGTGAGATAGCGTTTGACTGTAAATCAATTGTGGGTTCGATTCTCGCTCGGAGGACTTAATTTTATTTTTGCTTTCTGATGTCTAAGACAAAACGCGGCATTGAGTTCTGCAACACAATACGTATTTTTTTGATTTTGTACGGAAAATAGAGAAAGAATCGTCTGTTTTCTCTGACTGGGAAAAGGCATGAAACCATTTTTTTTTTCTAAATTGTATTATATAGCTATAATTCTATACTATTACTATAGCTCAAAAACTATAACCTATATAAAACATGTTGTTTATTTAACTGCACCAAAGAGAAATTGTTCACCCATACTCCTATATCTAGGTTTAAAATTGAAGCTTAGAAAGTAAGCGTATCTAACTACACCAGCCAATCGTTCCATACCAGCTATTCTGTATTCTGCATTCGACACTACTGTCAATCAATCAGTACCTACATATATTGTAAAAACTATACGATATATATTTTTTAATCAACGTACCTACATATATGCACGAATCAATCAAAGGTTTTGTTATCACGAATAGAGGGTTAGCTATGTTTTTATTTTGTTTGGTTTTTGTATGTGAATATATGGGTGTGTGTCTCGTTGCAAGTGAGTTTATTTTAAAATATAAGATGAAGTTAAGAGAAAAGTCTTTGATTTTGTTGCATGTTATAAAAAGATATATTGATCATTCTTTTAATCAATATTATAAATGCCCGATGGTTGTGGGCTCGATTCCTATTTAATTAACACACAATGTCTTGATTCCGGGTGGAAAGCGGAGAACGGAGTGTCTTGACACTAGGTACTCTTTGACTATGCGGGGGAAATACGTGTAACTGTAATAGATGCACAAATGGCCTTATTACTAAGAGTTACCTTCTTCCAGGCTACCGTAAAGAGCACATATGATGCAGTGCAAACAACATAAAAAAACACAATTTAAATAAATACTGTTAAACTACATACATATATTCTGTTAAATAATATAAATATATATTTAGACTTCAGAAAAAAAGATGTTTAAACGTCGTCAAAGTATTATTTACACAGTTAAGGAATTATTGTAAAATGTCATAGCGCTTAACTCAGGGCGCTTGGACGGCTTCCAATAGGTGCGGGTTCTAATCCCTTTGCTTTCAAATGCATGCTTACAAATTTTTATTCGTTCTCTTAAATGATTTTTTAATGGAAATTACGTTTAACATGTTATTTTAATTCCACATTCTAGTAGTTTAAAACGGTCTTTGCTATTAAGTTCATATAAGAGATTCGTTAGATGGAGTGAGGTAATGTAACGAGCGTACATGTAACCTAATGGGAACGGACCAGTGGAAACACCGTGACGCATTCTAATGCCGACCCAGATTTGAGGCAATTGACTGCCATTATGTACCTTTTATCGTTTTTGTTAAACTTAAAAAGTATTTTGCGTCTATATTATTTTTTGTTTTAATGCATTTCTTATTGTGGGATAGATTGAATAAATGTTGAATTGTAATTTATATTATTTTTAAATTATTTGCATTATTTTATTCTTCCTAGACAAAGCGTTTTGATTTTGTGCGGAATGTAGAGAACGGAGTGTCTTAATACTAAGTTATTTCAGTGTAGTGACTCTTCTAAGTGTGTAAAAACGTGAAGCTGAAAAAAATAATATAAAATAATGAAAAATTACACCATTTTGCCTCAATTAGGAAGTATGTATTCTAAATATGCTTTGGACTGACAAATAGCGGAGTGACGCGACACTACAATCGTTCTCCGTTATACGTTAAGATAAAGTCAAATATATGTATGCAACAATAATTTCATATATTATTTAATGTGACCGAATAAGTACTAGAGCCTTGTCGCATCCTAATTGTGACCTACATTGAATACTGTAGATCTGGCATACATACTCGTATACCTGCACTCGAGTAATGTGAGGAAATATTGTCGTTGTTTGAAAAGTGTTAACGTTTTAGTACCGGTCCTTAACAAGTTTGGTTGTTTTTGTATATCTTTATAAATATTGCGTCTCACAGAATTCACAGATAGTGTATTAGAGTAAGAAAGTTACTCGACTTACTCTACTATATTAAGCAAAATGGAAAAAAATGTATATAAATAATTCATATTAATTTAATTTAAAATATTAGTGAAAAGATAAAGCGGTAAGCAAAGAGATTATTTTTTTATTATCTTGAGAAATGACATCCTGTTTTTCATTACAACGGTTGTTTTTTGTTAATAAGTAGAATATATTGAATTTATTAAACAAAACCTCATTTGAAGCATTATTTCAAACCGAAAAACATACATGCATTTGAAATCCGTAGCAAGTATCCATCGTGGATGCTAAGCTAAGCTGCCTGCGGCGTCGTGTAATGGCCCGCATTCAACGGTAAACTACCAGCGACTCCACGACGTTGCCAACTACATCCTTACGGGAAACATATGTGTGTGCCGCCTATCTACCGTTTTATTTATTTACTTGTATATTTTATAAAACTCTCTAATACTCCAATATTTACAGCAAATTAAATAGAAAAATATTTTTCCCCAAGTTATTCAAACGCCGACAATTCAAAAGACGCAATTAAGTAACAGCCGTCATAAATAATAATAAAATGTAAATAAGGAAAAACGACCTTTAAAAGCCGTGAACGAAATAATAATGATGATAAGTATAAAGTTACGAGCAACGAGTCAGCGTAATCGCCGAGTGCGCTACACCCGTTTAATTCAAAGCTCTCGTCAAAGCCTATCTGAAATAAACATACTTGTTTGTGTTTGAGACGTTGCAAAATATCATGTCAAGTGGTTCTTGCATGATATACTACAGAACGCGGTCGAATGTAAATTCCCGTAGCAATTCCTATCTGTGCTCCCCGCTTTGTTTAACCTCTCTAAGCTCCGATATGAAAGACGGCTGCCCCCCTGCAAGGACGCCGTAGCTGCCTCCTCGCCTATGAACCAGAACGTCGCAAGTCCACCATATATCCAAAGCAATTTTAATCCTGAATTGCCACAAGGAGACCGAATTTTCCTCATAATAAATTGAGCTCTACAAGAGAGGATAATAAACGCATTATTTACACGATGAAAATTGAACTTTATCGAATCTTTGCGAGGTTTCTTTCCCGTAATATTGGACCGAAATTCCTGAAGAATCCACTTTTCGTAACGGAAGCTATATTTTCTCTGTCACTTTGTATTTTTTCAGGCGATTTCTCACTTTTCAGTCTTAAAGTTTTATCGTTCCTCGGTAGATTGCATTTGACCTCGAACAAAATTTTAACTGCCCTATTAAAAATTGAGTAGAAAAATCTTGGGTCGGCTATTTTCCTTGATCTCTCTTGGAAATAGGTAGTTGGTCTGGAGAGCTTTTTTAGTACTGCATGCTTCCAACCGTATCGTCGCGTAATTAAATTAATTAAGACGGGGTTTCGTGAAGCCATGCACCGCGCACGGTGGAAGACAACAACCGATACGCTTAAAATCAATTAAAAGGTATTATCAGTGTTTTTACACCTCATTTGAAAAGTACAAATGGTTGTAAATAAATCGCTTTTCGAGGTTTATTACTTTGATGTGAGATTGCGGATATTGAACAGGTTTTTTTCTTATAAATCTTCACCTTAAGCAAAGTATAGCCTCAAAAAATATTTAATACCTCTTTGATGCTTATACAAGGTTTAAATATTTCTTAATGACTACGATCTTACATTATTAACTAAGTGTGTACGCTACAAACTTTTATGTTGTCTCTAATCGATACAAGCCGAATGGGAACTTTTGCCCTCTCCGAGCAATTATATGAAGGGTTGAATTCCGTCAAGTATTTTACAAAGGATTTGGAGTAATTTATACATAATAAAGGAAGGTTTACTATTTGAAATACACTGTGTTTTAAGTTTCATTTATAGCAGTTCATATTGATTTTGAAGATGTAACTAAAATAATAATACTTGTTGTTATTTATTAAGCCCCTAATCTTTTTAGGTCGTCGTGGCGTATTGGGATAGTGTCTGACTGTAAAGGCGATTGTTGTGGCTTTGATTTCCACTCAGAGGGATCGGATACTTTGATTTTTTCATTTTTATTTTAAAAAGCTCCGCAACTCAACATGCAATGTCTTAATATTTAGGTAGAAAGTGTAGATCGGAGTATCTCGACATTAAGCTTTTCTTTGACTACCCTGTTATTAAAAAAAAACACGCTATAAAACACGTAGCTATCTACTGCTATGCTATTTATTGTAGTGCTGCGCTAAAATGAATTAATAAAACGCTGTCACATATATTGGCTACTTGTATATATTGAATTTGTTATTATTCAATTAACATTTTCACTTGTCCGTGTAATACCTATTAATAACTGGAGGGGAAATGCTAACCGACCGATTTTGGACGGTGTCACGTACGCACAATTGATATCCGATCATTTTGTATTAACTGTATAAAGGTATACAATCTGTATTGTGTGACCTTTTGGGTCAAAATGGATTGCAATTATTTTAGTATAGACTTGTTATTGCAAACATATGTATGTACTAGCGACTCGCTCGCGGCTTCGTCTGCGTAAATTACACGACTATAACTTCACGTTCCTATTTATATCACAAACTTTACTAAAGTTCATAATTGTAACTTATTTATTATTTATTTTTGAACTGGTTGAAGTAATATAAAGTCTAAATAATAAATCAAGATAAATAAAATTCAATAGTCCAAAGACCACTAAATTGGTTCAGCCGTTTTTGAGATTAACGTGCACAATCAATCGCACGGAGAAAGAGAAAAAAATATATATAAAATAATTGTTTATGGTATCTATTACAATGATAAAAACCCTTAATAATAGGTTTTCTCATGTATTTTTATTATATGTATAGGATAAAGGTAATGGGAATGACATCTGTACAGGTAGCAAGTATCCACTGACTGTAATTAATGTGCAATGTAATTAAACCATATGTGAAAGCGAGCTTATTATGCAATTTTGCTTCACGTATAATACGTTGAACCTATAATTTTGCATGGGTTTTTCCTAGATAGAAGATCCACGCCTTTTTTGCATCATATGAGAGAAAAGAATCGCTAGTGATACGTCACTCCGTTTTATTTTATACCCAATTTTTAATAAACTGATCGTTTTTAATACAGTTGATGAAAACAAAAACCTTATCTCTATTTCAAATTTCAGAGTGTCTTAACACTGTTTTCTCTAACAACCCCGATATGGTAGTTAGGAATTTCTAAAAATAAGTAAACTTTATCATTTATTAATATTATAAAAAAAACATAAAAGAAATCGATGATTCTATAACAAAATAAAATTAATATAGCCCACCCCAAACGGTAGATATTCAATCGGCTAATGCGGCCGTGTACGATACACGCTGAAATTAACCGCGCGCCAAGAGGAGGCGCAACCGTTTAATTTTGCAGCGTGACATTAATTTTAGGGCAGATTTCAATGTATTTCGCACCAGAGCATCCCTGATATTGTAACCTTTATAATATAAATGGCTTCTTTTTAAATTGTTTAATAATGTTATGTATTGTAAAAGATTTAAGGTTGTTATGGCGCATTGGAACAGCGTTGGATTATTGACATGGTTGGTTGTAGGTTCGATCCCCATTCGTAGTAGGATATTTTTTTTTTTTCATTACTTTGCTCTGGTAAGATAAATGGGAAATGGAGTATCTTGACAGTGGGTTATCAATCTAAGTTGCTAAAATAAATATTTATTAACAATTTTAAAATGTTTTTTTATATATTTTAATTAAAAATACGATTTGGTAAATATAAAGCAAAGTTTGAAGTAGACTTCAACATTTATTTATAAATAAACAATGCTTTCAAATTACCTACAATGACATATTCCTTGAAACCGCAAGAATTCTTAACAGAAGTTCACAATAAAGTATGACGTGCAAGGACCATTCCTACGTACAGCTATTACAGAAACATCATTAATAACCGTCTAAAAATATAATGTGCGATAAATTGTGTCAACAGTTCCCAGAAACCGTGATGTAAACAAAGAAGGGAAAATAAAAGTTGTATTACTCGAAGTAACATTACGCAAATTTCGACAGAATCCCTAAGAAAGCTAATTGTACGCATAATTCGCTGTCGGTCTTGATATTATATTAAAGGCCGAATCTCTGGAAGTTTTACAGCCTTGTTTAATTATGATCTTATGTTTGTAATCTATATAAATAAGTGAGATTGGAGTGTCTGTTTGTGTATATTGAAGTAACTGATTTTTATTTAATGCTTATTGTGTATGTGTGTACGGTACATATACTTAAATAACATTTGTCATATTTTTTTTTGTCTATCCTGTCTGTTTGTTCCGGTGGATTTGGAACGATTGCATCAGTTTTAATGAAATTTTCACTAGTAGATAGTTGATGTTGAACTACTTTTATGTTAGTATTTTAAGTTTTTGGGAAATTCCACGCGGACAAAGTCAAGGGTACACCTAGCTTTTTATTTAATTAAAGTATTTTACCTCTGAAAGCACAGTGTAGTCGTTAATCCATTCGTTTAATATGAAATATATGAAGTTAGAAATGTAACAAGCACTGGCAAAAGCGAATTTAAACTAAAATACTTACTATCTATTTTACTATCTAAATTATAATAAGTAGATTTTCCGTTAAAATCTCAATTTGATCTTAATTATATCAATCCAATAATAATTTAGCATATTTCCGAATGAAAAGCCATTTAATAGGCTTAGTGATCGGCCGTTTTCATTTATTTTCAGTTTACGTTGAAACTTTGTGGTTTATTTGGGTGTTACGGGTCGATTAATTACATTAGCGCCTTGTTGCGTAATGTAACTGGTTTTTTAATGTGTTTGTTTAAAGTTGACGCTTTTAACACGCTTCACGCTTTTTCCCGTATCGAGTAATCAGAGAGGACATAGAGATAAGACACTCCGATCTCCATTTTCTGCCAGAAATTGAGACTTTGCTTGTTGAGTTGCAGAACTTAACGCCGCGCTTTGTCTTAGCTACCTGAGCGGAGAAATGAAAATATTAAATAATCTGGAGTCGAATTCACAACCATCACGTTTACAGTCGGCCCGTGTTCCACTACGCCACGACGGGCTCATATTTTTAAAGATACATAGAGTTTTATTACGTTTTTAAGTTTTTTCTTAGTGGTAAATATTTCAAAAGTAATTATTTAATTTAAATGATGCTGGTACGTAATTGCTAGTTGTTTTATTTTGCATATATTATTAAGCACGTGGTAAGGAGTAACATATGGGGGCTACGCCACAAAGAGCTCGCAGTCTGCTCGAGGCAGGTGTCCAACAGGTGCTTTGGACTGTACGATTTAACCGTCATCACAGCACCTTGGTTTACTTATGTATATTTATAAAGCGGCTTCACGCTTTTTCCCTCATAGCAGGGTATTCAGAGAGTGTTAGTGTTAAGACACTCTGTTCCCAAATTTACCCCCGAAATCGAGACACTGCGTGCTTGAAAATAATACAATTATAATCCTTCCCTCGAGTGGGAATCGAAGCCAGTACCATCGCGGTTACAATCAAATAGACTCATTATTAATTTTACAAACCAGGTAACTTGGAGAGCTTTTCTAATACTAATTTTTCTATTAAACTTTACTTAAGCAAGCTCGAAAGAACACAAAAGGAAATGATTTACCGCAAACTCAAACAGTCGATTAGAATTTAATTTTGGCTAAAATTTATATTGAAATCAGTATGGCTGTATAATAATATTCATGAGCCTATAAATTCTTTCGGTTATTTGTGTAATGTTGGTCATGCGTACAAAGCTGCGAGTACCAGCAATATATTGGCATTACGTAATATTCATAAAGTAGCTCTATTTAGACGTTGGCTTGAACAGTGCATGTATGTAGTTTATTTAAAATAAGTACTTTTTATATGTATGTGTATATATGTATGTATATAGAGGCCGTCGTGACGTTGATAGGCAGCGTCTGTGTGTTGCAGGTTCGATTTCCATGGGAGGGAATGATTTATTCATTGATTATTTTCAATATCTACTCTGGTATCTAAGACAAAGCGCATCGATAAGTTTTGCCATTTAACACACAAAGTTTCGATTTTAGGCGGAAAGTGAACAACGGAGTGTTTTGACACTAAGTTCTTTCTGACTTTCCTGCTATATGAGGAAAAGCATGAGTTCATAGGTATTTTTAAAAAATATTCACGGTATTTAATAAATTTAGATTTAAATTTCTCAATAGAAATACGATTTATATGTAGTCGAAGTTGAAAAATCTTAAAATTCTATTGAAATCTGTTTAGACGTTTTCTTATTTTCTTTTCTACTATACTTAACTCAAGTAATTTCAAGCAATTGAATTTGATTTGTGGTTTGCTACTTCTGTTAGGCGTATCTACGATATATGATAAAAATCATATTATAAATAAAAAATATAATATTATAAATAATAGTCATAATTTCCTTGGTAATTGAGAACGGAGTGTCTTGACATTAGGGTCTCTCTGACTACCCTACGATATAAGAGATAAAATTTGAAGCTGCATAACTTTTGTATTTGTACAATCATAGTACAAAATATTTGTATATTTTTTTTTGTTTATTTTTTAACGTAGTGTAGATTTGAAAGTATATTTACATGATGTAATAAATATAGGACGTTTTAAAGAGCCGATAAAACATTAGTTTAACGCGATGCGAGTACGGAAATAGACTGGGAGGCGGCGGCGCGACGCGCGTCGGTGCCGTGCTATGCTTTAGATTAAACAAAAAACTACAACGCTAACTCCTTTTGTACGAACTTGTGATTAAAATATACATATCTATGTGTGTACTGGTAACATTTTCATATGAAGGATATTCCTAATTTTCTCTTTAATTTTTAGAATTTAATCAAATAAAGCTATTTTATTATTTATTATTGAAAGTCGTATATAAACTTATTGAAAGGGAGAAGCAGCTTCATTCTTTTTACTTCATAGTAGGATAATTGATGTCAAGACATTCCGTTCTCCATTGAGCCTCCAAAATCTTAGATGTGCCTTGTCTTAGATACAAGAACGGGAAAATGAAAAAAAAAAACTTAATTTTAATATTTAAATCATAATATTTAAATAAAAAAATATAATATTTGAAATAAAAATTCTTAATTTTGTAGCAAAATTAATAAACGAGTAATAAATACGTTAAAGAAATGTAACAACAATAGTCTTTCATTGGGGGCGATGATTGTAACTCAAAGCGAATGCAGAAACAATGCAGATGTAAATGTTTTTCTTCGTAATTTATTTCTAGATTTTCTCCACGCAAGACGAGGGCGTGCTATTGATGTCATAAAGTGCGCGCAAAGGCTTGGCAGTGTCGTGTGAACACTACGTCACTTGTTTATTTACATGACGCCCGCCGCATATGCATTACACAAGGAAAATCCGCACGGAATATTTATCTCTATTAAATATAAGACGTATTTGAATGCCTTATACGGTTTTGAAAACCCCAACTTTATTAATAATTGGTGATAATTGATTGGTCTGTGGGTTTAGTGGTTAGTGTGTCACTGCTAAGTTAGTGGTTGTGGGTTCTGTCGCCACTAATGTTTGTCTGATAATAGTATTATGTGAACTACTTAATTAAACTTTTTTTATATTAAATGTCAAAAACAATCTAAGAAGATATTAATTCTTATGACAGAAAAGAGTAAAAATTTTAACAACTTCAATATCAAAGGCATTTAAACCCTAATTACAAATCTTCGACAAATATTTAATTCATAACCAAAACTTTGCTTTTATATCGCAACATCCAGTTCAGTTTAAAAGTACTAAAGCGGGCGTCACGAGACGTTTCGACCCATCGGAGTTTAGAACTACCCTCGCTAATTAAATATTTGGCAACTTATCCCCACTATTCTAACGATGCATAGCTAATAGTGCATCGAGGACGTGCGTCCGAAAGGCGCGTGCGGTCAGTACACTCGCGCGCGCTCTAGCGACCTCACCACTGTGAGTGACTGTCACGGCCGAAATAAATGTATTCACACATTACACTGTATTAAGATACTCGCTTGATAAGCTTGCCGTCACACTTTCTCGACATTTTGTAATCGGTATTGGCTTTGAGACGCCGAGATTCATATTACGAAATATATATAATACTCGTACTTATTAAAAAAACTAAGTTTCCCACATGATTTGAGGTGTCAACAAGGCTTTATCAATGTTTGTCTCTGTCTGTCTCTGAGAACCTGAGAATGATCCAAGTCGGGAAGTTCTTTTGTGTCTCTATAAGGACGTAGCGTACGTGCCGTGTCGGGCGTCCCGAAAATCGATGAAATGCAAACATGTTGATGTGCGAATAATCAAGCCGCGATTCAACCCCACGTTTCAATGCGAGTAATAATAGCGACGGAAAGGGAGAGAGGGAGTACAAGTTGGCAAGGGCCGTGCCCACGCACGCGACTTACTACTTAATTTGCAAGGATTAAAAGTCACTGTGCATTGATGAAGTGCCGTCGCTACATGCACTTGTGAATGGTTCATTCTCATCGATTTTAATGACCCTGTCTACTACGGCGAGAGGGCTCTAAATTCATTGATTAAATTTATTGTTATGTTCTAGTTGTTATGAAATAATTACTTTTTTATATTCCTGGATTCTTGTTTGGAGTTAAGTAAAGTAACATTATAAACGGAATATTATCACACGCCTTTGTTTGTTCGTCGCTTGTTAAATGAGACGCACATGTAACCCAAGAAGATACGTATAACGGCATTACCCCACCTTTCTTTTAAAAGGGTCGTCGTAAAAATAAGTGAACTTTGAATTAGATTACAAGAAAGCGGATTAGAAATACGACAAATCCGGTGACTAGTCGGTAGATTCGTAAGAAGTAGAGGGGAAGTAGGGGATCCTTGTCACCACCTGTCCGTTTTTAATAGCTTTAGGAAGACGCAGTCGTCCGGAGGCCGTCGCTCGCGCATCTGTCGTTACTTCGCGCCAAAACATACAAAGGAAGGATGTGTTAGACTTAGAAATCGTTTGATTTATTTAAACTTAGTTTTTATTAGGATATAATTTGTGTTTTTACTTTTTTCAAGATGAATACTTAATAAGTGGTTTAGTAAGATATATCATATTTAATTAATATCAGTGATATAAAGTGAATTTTTAAGTTATGTGACAATGTTGGGATTTCTAAGATCGGATTTTGGATATCAAAACCGTTTGACACTCTTACAGCAGCTCATTGATTGTGGAGATGTCTTGCTCGGAAAAGACTTGGATGTTGTATATGGTATGTATGATGCATACATTAAGTTAATTACAATTAATTAGCCTATTAATAAGATATAAAAGTATAATATAAATTATGTAAATATAGAATATTGTGTTTCTGAGGGTTCCAAAAGTGCCTCTTGGAAATCAAACAGCTTTAGGGTTTTTCACGTACAATCTAGTGTCAAGACACTCCGTTCTCCACTTTCCGCCCAAAAGCAAGACATTGCAATGGTTTCAAAAGTGACGTTAAATGTAATGATTGTGGATTTAAAGCCTATTTGGAGAATTGTTTGATAAGGCGCTACGTTGAAATTCATCTCGAATAAGCTCTCGAATATCTCTAAAAAAAACTGATTTTGGAATATAAATTATCATTATTTTTAGCATAAATATAAGCATTTTAATTATTGCGTAAATGATATTCTATACCTCATGGGTTTTAACAACCTTTTCCCATACTTCCGTTGATGAGTCCACACAATAAATAGATGCCGATACATGAACACATGCACTCTACCTTATAATTTATTACCACTCAGTACGTAGAAAACCAACCTTTCTATGACGGCGAATTAGTCCTACGACAAATGACTTATAGGAGCAGTCTGAGTAAATTATAGCGTAGCTCCTGGGAAATAATAAACCGTTTAATTGTTTAAGTGGAAACCCAAAGGAATACTGCATTCGTAATACGTACTCGTGTACAAGAATGTATCTATGTTATGTTATGTAACAAGTGTTTTATGTAAATTGTTATGGTGTTTTTTTAAATGATAAGGTAAATAATATTGTGGGGATTTTTTTAAATAATTTGTTAATTGTTATCTAATTTGTATAATTTTAGGGCAGGCTTTAAATTGGAGCTCGTTTTATAATTTTATATTTTTAATAAAAAATGCAGTTTAGTTGCTCACTCCATTTCTAAGATAATATATTTCCGAGATGAATATTCCTTATGACCTATATATTATTTAATGTAAATGTAAAAGGAAATTGTGTACGAGGAAGAGAACCTAGTTTACCTCTTATGTGTTTATTAGTACAATTATATTTTTTGTTAATTGTTTTTTTCACATTTCTGCTAATGTAAATCGACCCTAAGATCATCTTATTCAATCAGACGTATGTCAACTGCATTACAATGTCAGATGTTTTCATACAAAATAATTGCTTATACAATGTCTACACGATTGTCGCGTCAAGTATTTCCCAGTAATCGTTTCTCAATTACGACAGGGAGTGACAATTGTTAAGGAAAAAAGAGGCAATATATCACATCACAATCAGATGTAAATAACAGGTGTCAAAATATGCACCGGCCATAGTGCGGTGCAGGAGTGCGGGTGTAACAAGGCGCCTGTGTCGTTTTCGATGCTAATTACAAAGATTTATGACATCGCAAAGACAATGCGACGATAAATAAACGAGATTCGATCAGTGTCTACCACTCAGTGGATTCACGATGCTTGATTGCGTCAAATTTTGTATTTATAGTAACAATATAGTAGGTATTAGTTGTTTGGTTAGTAGTATAAGGTAGTGATGTTCGTTTGCCGTGTTCAGTTTAATTAGATAAAGAGTAGAAAGAGGTGATAAGACAAAACACAGCGTTAAGTTCCGCCATTCTATGTGCAATCTCTTGCATTTAGACAAAAGTTGAGAATGAAGTGTCTTCACATTGGGTTCCCTCTGTTTACCCTGCTATGAGAGAACAAACGTGAAGGTAAAAAAGAAAGAGAAAAACTTATTGTTTTTTTTAGCAGTAGCAGTAGGGGGGGGTCATGGCGTAGTGGCACGAACGTGTGACTGTAAATGACTTCTGGTATCAGAGGTAAAGCGCGGCGTTAAGTTCCGCCACTTAACACGCAATGCCTCCGAATTCAGCGGAAAGTGGAGAACGGGTTCCCTCTGCCTACCCTTATTGTTTTAAGGATATATAAATTCGTAAAGATTAAAAGCATAATACTGAAGTTTGTTATAAGCTAACGTTAGTGACTATAGTAGGTGTGTGTGATAAAAAAAACTTATTTGAAAACAATAGCGATTGTAGTTAAATAAATCATAAGCAGAAGTGAGTTGTATCACACATATTATTAGACTGGTAGCGTGATGAAAACACGTGATTGAATCTGAAATTATTCATACATATGTACTAAAGTTAATCTTATATGGCTTAGCTGTATCTAAAATAGGAATATTATGAAAATATTGTTTTAGTAAGCGTATTTAAATTTGAATAAAGTAAATAAATTGTAATAAAATAACTAAAAATGATTTATTTCGGACGATTAATCCATAGAATGTGTTATTGTGTTAATAACAAAATTTTCATATATTTATAAGAAACTAGCGTATATTATTACTAAATTTACTATTTAAGCGTAAAATAATTTTGACATAGCCAGATGTAGAACGCATAGCTTACCGGTTAGAGCGTTTGGACGCTAACACGAGGCGCGGGTTCTAATCCCATTCTAACCCTAAGTGTATGAATAACACTTTAAAAATATTGAAATAGAAATCTTATAATAAAAAATATATATTATGAAGACAAAGAAAAAAAATTAAAGGTCTTAATTATATAAGAATAATAAAGAAAGAAATGTCATTATATTATATATTTATAAATATACATAAATGTCATTGATTATTACTTACTATACATATTATTTGTGGTACACGTGTCTTCAAAGTAGACGATACTCATATATAACCATATGATAAATGACTAAAAGCCGAACGCCGTATTTTGTCTAACGATACAGTGGATTTTTTTTATAATAAATACAGTTTTAATTATTATCTTGAGTCCCATGTGGTGCAGTGGAACAGTGTTTGACTGTCAACGTGATGGTTGTGGGTTTGATTCCAACTCGATGGAAAGATTAGTATATATAATTTTCATTTCTACTCATTTTTTGTGATAAGAGTGCATTGTTTCTGCTTTGTTTTGCAAAGCGCAGCGTTAAGTACCACCGCGCAATATCTCAATATCGCGTCGAAAACGGAGAGTCTTGACACCAGATATCCCTGACTATCCTGCTAGTTTAATTTAAACCCACAGTATCTGAATAATATTTATTGTTTTTATATTTACAACAATATATAAATAATTTCAACGCCGTGAAGTCTTTAAATTAATAAATTTCAAATTCAATTTCACACGAAATTTGTGTGCGTAACGCTACGTGCGTAAGTGAGTGCCGTGCTAACGATTGGACACGCAAAATTAAAGAAACATTTAGTTCCTTCTTACCCAATGGTCGTGATTCTTAAATTACTTTTTTACAGGCTAATATCTACTTCCCACGAATCGACTCTTGTTCTCTGGTAATGTTACTTTTGTTATTATATTAAAAACAGGTCTTTATGGCGCAGTAGGTTAAATTCGATGGTTTTTTATTCGATTCCCACTCGGCGATTTTTTATATATTTAATAATTTTTAATTCCCCATCCATTATGGTGAGAAAAAGGGCAGCGTTGAGTTCTACTATTCAACATACAATATTTTAAAAATCGCTGATAGTTTTTTTTATTATTTCAAATTTTGACGCCGGTGTAAAAATATTTACGAATTTTCGACGTGGCTAGACAAAGCGTAACATTCATTTCCGGCTCACAGCACGCAACGTCACTGGTTGACTACTATTATATAGTAGGTGTTATGATTTCTTTGACCACCCCTTTAAAATTGAATATGTGAAGAAGAAAGATATATATTATTTATTTTAACACTTTTAAAGTGTCACTCAGAAACTTAGGATATGAAAAACATTTTTAGAAAAAGTATAAAAATCAGAACGTAGCTGGATTTGAACCTGTGCCTCTTGGCAAAAGTCTAAGCATTACTACCGCTAAACTTTGCGTATTTTATTTGGCTACGTTTAAATTCTTATACGCTTATTCTGACTTATTTTGTTGTTTGTGCAGATTTTTGCTGCCCAAATATTATTCCTACGGATAACTGTAAAAGAATTTTGAATCGGAATTTCGATGAAACCGGATGTAAAACGACTTGACTTAGCTGTCGGAGCGTTTAGACGGTTTCTAAGAAGCGCATGTTCTATTACTACTGTGTTCAAATCTTTACACGTTTTCTAAAAATGGCTTTCTTATATATAATATTTTTTTTATGTGTAATAAAATTAACTATGTCCAATTTGTTTTAAACTAAACAATATGCTAAATTTGTAAGCTTTAAACGTTTTGTTCGTTTCAAAGTCAAGATCGACGTTAAACGTCACATTTCCATTGTTGTTTATTTTTATTGCCACTGACTAATTGTTATGTAACAAACATTGAAGCCCTCGCAATTGTAAGAATATATTTAAGTTTCTCCAAATGGTTTTTTAAATTATATTATAAACTAGCGATCCGCTCGCGGCTTTGCCTGCATGTATTGCAGTTTCAGTCAATTTAATTAAGTAGTTATTTTACAAAATTTAAATTATTATAACATTTGTATTTATGAACCGATTGAAATGCAATAAACACTTAATATTAAGGGAAGCTTACTAAAATACAGTAGTCAAAACTGCATTAAAATCGGTTAAGCCATTTCAGAGATACTCGTGCACTAACGTACAGACAGACAAAGAGTAAAGAACCGTAAAATTAACTGTTTTCGGTTGTATTGATAAATGCCGAAATAATACTTTTTCTCGTATATCTTCCACGGACAGACAGCGATCCGTTACATTTTATTATATGTATAGATTTCCATACAACTGCCTACTTTGGTGGATTGTTAACTCTAAACAAAAGATATCAAATAATGGCCTTCTAAGAATCTCCTCCACCCTTTCCCTTTCTTTACGCAATATAAAACTTTTTACAAATCAAGCGTGAAGTAACCTTTGAAATTTTGGCATCAGATATAATAGAATGTTTATTTATTTTCTTATTTATTATACTTACGTCATTGTCAAGTAGTCTTTAGAATCTGATAGAATTATTTCTTCGGCAAATTGGTACTTTTAAATGGGACTTCCAAACGAACAGTGTTTGGGGATTCTAATATCTAGTTATAATATTGCGTTCAGTAATCAAAAAGTTTATAAAATTATATTAGGTAAATGAAATTAGTTTTACATCTAATAAGACCAGCCACTCAACACGCTGTCTGAATTTCAGGCGAAAAAGTGGAAACGGAGTGTCTTAACACTAGGTTCTCTCTGACCAAAGTAAGAAACTAAACATATACGAACATACTACACTTAACACAAACAACCGGAAATTTTTATTAATTTCAATTGATAAGTGGAAAAAGAAGTGTCTTCGAAGTACCTACTAAGTTTTCTGTGATTACTTTCGAGCGCGAAATAGCGTAAAGCTTTTTGTTTTATTTTTTTAGCTTGAAGTTGTATCCCGCGCACAGCAACCCGTAAGCAGAGGGAACCTAGTGTTAAGACACTCCGTCCCCCACGCATCGCCGAATTCCACTCCTCGAGTGGGAATCGAACCTACTACCAGTCGTTTAAGCGCGAAGCTGAGTCGATAATTATCTATATCTTATAACCTATCAGGTTATTTTTTCACCACACGCCGATGTAGTGTTTCCAAGTGAAGAACAATAGCATTACATTTGACCGACAGACCGCAAACAAAAAAAACCGCAGACTTAAATATTACGTGAAAAATCTTCCACGCAGATACGTCATCTATTACCTTTAAAGTAAAGGTTTTAATTGAATATCCGTTTTACACGGTGTATTGACCTGTGTACACATAATCGAATAAGGTAACTTGTCTTTTTATTAGGTACCATTTGTATACCTGTTCCTATTATGATAAAGTTCAAATTTCATTTGATTTTGAAACACTTTCGACTGACTTAATGTTAGACGTTATTGCTTTAGTTTTATGTGTGTTTTATAGATTTTGTAACTTTGTTTATTCGTAAGTGTATTCTTTAAACAGTCAATTATAGCTATTTTTTAAATTAGAAATTGTAGTCGATTGTCGATTCCAACCAATGTTTATCAACACAGTACTCAGAATAATGTGCATGATACTTTACTCATGTGTAATATTTAATATATTACACATGATTATGTATTTCTGAGCCCTCTGTTGCTACATATGTTACATTGCATACTACCCTGCAGATTTTTTTTTAAATCGATTTTTTTATATATACATTTAGATTAGATCGAAATATAACTACGATACCTAATATCTATGTCTATTTCTTATAAAAAAAAATATAGCAAATTAGTTAACAATGCGCAAAAATAATTTCCAAATAAAAAATTATTAAAACCTCATAAAAAAATCATACTTTTTGTTCTTTACACACCGATAGTATAAAAGTTTATTTACTTTACGCATTCACACCACTTCAGAGCGTAGTCTAGACTTATAATGAGCTTCATACAAAATTAAATTGAACTAAGTTCACATCGTTCGTGCTCTAGTGCGGGCATAAAGCGAATGTATATTTCAACAGACTCTACAAGACGGGATTTTTAGAATACTTTTATTTAAATGTTACACAAACTTAGTGGAATAATCGTTTTTTTTATGTGATTTTATTTAAAAATTTAACGTTTTAGCATTTATTATGAATTAAAAGAGGGTGAGAAGTCGTCATGGCGTAATAGGATAATGTCTGATTGTAAACGCAAATGGTTTTTCGGTTCGATTTCCATTCAAGAGGATAATAATTATTAATAATTGTATTTAAATTATTTTCTTTTCTATTGTCTGGTGGTAAGACAAAGTGCAGCGTTGAGTTCTGTCACTCATTATGCAATGTCTCGATTTCGGGCAAATAGAAAAATAAAGTTTGACATTAGCTTCTCTCTGGCTATCCTGCTATGCGGGGAAAAAGCGCGAAGTTGATAGAAGGGGAGAATGGATTTTGTGATTGAAAAATTATTATAAGTATTTCAATTTCTTATTTATTTCTCTCCGCTGACAGGTCAATTGTTTTAAATTCTGGTTGAAAGTGGAGAACGTAGTATATTAACACTAGATTATCTCTGCCTTAAACTACTATGTGGGAAACAACGTAACCTTTATGTCTCTTATTCTCTCTTCTATTTTAAACTTAAATCAATAAAAAAATAACAAATTATTGAACCTTATCCAGTAGCGGTCTAAGGGACGTGAAGCGTGACGCACATTGTACTTGTACCTACGCTAATGCGTCGCAATGATACGTTCTCATAGTTTGTGTAATTATACTCCGTGGTACCGTTTCCTTTGTGCATCTATGAAGGGCCCGTGATGACATAATCTACGTATATATTTGCCGTTGCGAAAGCTACGTGTAGTTTAGCGATGTAGGAAATGGTTTTTATCTTTGTTTGATGATTGTTTAGTTATTTTTTAAATAGTTTTCTTCTTTTTTTTGTAAAATAATTTAGCAAAAAAGTTATAATTCGGAAATAAAAGTCGTCTACGGTACTCTTTAATCGAACTATATGCCAACGAAAGTCCCGTAACAATCGCTCTAGGCATTCCAGAGATTTGCCGGAACAGAAACACAAAAATTGCAAACACTCCAATTTTATTTATTTTTATAAATTATCATACTTTCCTCATAAATGGCGGCCATCAATTGTTCTTTATAAATGAATTTCTATTTTCTTCTACCATCAGTTGCACATTTTAATTACAGTTAAACAAATTATTTCGCTATATAAAAACAACTGACTATAACAAAGTAGTCAGTTACACGAAAATAACGTTAAATCGAGCATGACAATGTATAATATTTTAATTTTTTACATAATTTCACGTGAATTGTTCGTGTATTACAAACGTAAATGTTGTATACAAGAAGGACATTTGCATTCTCTCAACGGTACCACGAGACATCTTGGCACATCAATCTTTATTTTTCCTAGAAAAAGCTGTAGTCGCATTTGCTACGTGCAAATGTTGTGCTTTTTTGTGACATTCTTTAAAAATTACTATGTAGGTACTTCTATATATGTAATTGCTTATTTGGTTTTTTAAGTTTGTTCGTGTAATGGATGTTATGGTTGCTTATCTCTGAATCTTTTACATTTTTTGTGGAAGAATTTGATATTTCGTAGTCTGCATATTGTGGTCTAGCTCGTAGCTGTCTGTATATTGTGGTATCAGGTGAAATGGTTCTTGTATTGTTTTGATATTTTACTAAGTGGGTTTGAAACTTAACTCAGACACTAGCTCGAGTAAATTAAATACTACGAAAATGAGATAAAAACGCAGTTTCAAGTTTTTTTTCCTCTAACAGGGTAGTCAGAGATAACTCATACGTTTTACATTACGTTTTTCACGTCCCAAATCGATATATATCGCATTGAGTTGCTGAACTCAACGCCTCGCTTTGTCGTATCTACCACAGCGAAGAAACGAAAATAATTGATATAAAATCGCTTCCCCCAGCGGAAATCGAAGCCACTACCAATCACATTTTCTATCAAACGTCATCCCGCTCCTCAAAAACCTTAAAGTGAAAGTTTAATTATAATATATCCCCCATATCTACGTTATAATAAGTTTAATACTACACAGTTATGTTACAGACAGGCAGACCTAGAAATATATATATAATAACACAAAGCAATTAACGTTCTTTTCAACTAATAATCCACAATAATTCACAGACAAATATGAAAGTAATTGTTAGTTTGATTTTGTGAGCGCAACGGCCATAGGGTCAAAGCCCTATAGGACGGCTAGGTCACCGTTGTTCAAACCCTGTGTCTCACGTGTTTGTGTATAATAGAATATTTCGTAGACTTATTGGTATTTTGATTACATTTTCAGGTTAAATTTGTAAGGCGAAGTTCAATAACTTTACTGGTTGTGTCATATTTGGTAATTAAATCTGTAGGAGAATTATGATTCGTTAGTTTTTATTAAATATTAGCTGTGCCCGTGAATTTCGAATTGTCCGTGTGGGATTTGATCGTATCAAAATTAGTGCAGCCATTTTTTAGCTGAAATAATTAGGAAGATATACATTGTAATAAACTTTATTTTCGTATTTACATACATTTGCATTTAGCAAAAAACAGTTATATTGATATAACAAACAGATATTACAGTTTTATTTATTTAGTATAGATAGGTCTTTTGTTTGATGAAGGAACATGAGAAAATAAAAATTATTAAGGAAACAAATTCCTGCATAAATATAAATAAGGACGTAATTTTACATTTCATCATATACACATCATATATGTAGGTATAAATAATTATTTTTTACTTACGTGGCGTTACTTATTTTTTATCTTTATTTTATATTTAATATGTAAAAAATATATTTATAATTTCTTATAACTATGAAAATAATATGAAATGATCATGCTTACCAACAAGTGCTAGAACGAACAACTAAATTTTATTCTAGTTTTACACACAAAATAAGGTGCATGAAACCAGTATTGTATATCAACAAACAATTTGTCGAGTGGGAACCAGCAAAGTACAATAACTCGAGAAGTTTGATTGAATTATTCGTATACAATCTCGAGTCGTGCCACTGTAAAGTTCGTAGCCCCAGTAGGTATAGGCTGGGAACCAAACCCGGTGTTTACATTCGCGCTCGCTGCGCCTAAACAAACAACGGCCCTTTCTTCTCGATATATCACACACAATTTGATTTCTATTACCTATACTTTAAGAGTTACTCTTAAAAATATTAATAAGTTGCTAAGCCGTGAATGTGAGTGACGAAGACATTAACGGTTAAGTGGTTTTAAAACTAAGAAAGACCGCGGTAGAAACAAATGTTTGAAAGTAAACTTGAATAGTGTGTTTGTAATTGTATTATGTATATTATAACTGTTTTAAATTTGGTTTATGTTTGTGGGATTTCATGATGTGGTTCATGGGACTGCTATGAGAAATCTAATCTATTGTGTAAGTCTGTCTGTTACGCTTTAACGCCTATTTTACCAGTCCGATTTGAATGAAATTCAGAGCATAAATAGTTAAAAAGCCAGATTCAAACATAGACTACATTTATTTTCAAAAATCAACCAATAACGTCAATATATTGTTTTGTTTATTATAAATTATATTTATATTCACACTAACCTTCTATTTTTCTTTGTTTACAGGTGTTGGTAACCGGATATCAAATTCAAGGAGTTCTGTGTCTCCGTAAGTATTAAAATATCTGATGCTACTCTATGTACATGCTATTGATAAAGTCATGACAGTCTGTTCTTCACTAATGTACTTTTTTTTTAGGCAGAGGCAACCTTGTGTTAAGACACTCGTTCCAATTTTTCTGCCGTATTTTGGAGGCATTGTGTGTTTAGCGGCGAAACATAACGTCGCGCTTTATCCTCTACACCAGAGCGAAGAAAATGGACATATTCAATATGTCCATTTCTCGAGTGGGAATCTAACCCTCAACCCCTACGCCACGACTGGCCTCACTAATTTTATTTTAGTTTGTAATTAATATTTGAACTCCTTCAATATTTTGGTATATACTGCATCGTATCGTAGTTTTGAGGAAATAAGAAAAAAGTATTTGAAGATAATGGTTTATTTCTTTTAGAGTTTAGCTAAAGTATTTATTAGCATTGAACAATAATGAATGGTTTGAGAATCTCGTATTTTAATTTCACGCTTTTTCCGTATAGCAAAGTACTCAGAGCGAATTTTCTTTGTGTCAAGACACTGCCTTCTCCACTTTCTGATCTAAACCGAGACTTTCTTCTGCACTTTGTTTTGTTCACGTTGTCTTTGTGGAAATATGATTAAATTATTAATATTAATAATTTAAATATGATTATACTTAAATTTCCTCGAGTGGAAATGGAACCCGCAACCAATCGCGCTTGCAGTTGCTTTCTATCCCACTGCGCCACGATGGCCCTCCAATTTTAATGTATAAAAACTAAATGATGAATTTATTACATAGCTTGAAGAAAGGAAAAAATACAAAATTGTGTTTATACATAAATATATAACCGGCTCAGTATATATGTGCGTCAGTATTCAAAGATAAACGTAACTTGAGTGACGTAATAAATTATGTGCGTGGTTTAAGTTTAATATTTATTATACATATACATGTCACTTGCCTATCTAAACATACGAATGTTACCTTCAATTTACTTTAAATTGTCATTTTATTATTTCTATAGTAATTCTCTTTCTTTTTTGTTTTTTTTTAAATTATGAATTTATTGTGGCGCAGTGTGAATGTTTCTGAATGTATACGCGATGATTGGATGAGTGGGTTCGATTCTCTCTTTGGGGATTAATTTGGTTAAAGTATTGTTTTCATTTCTTCTTTCTGATGTTAAGACAAAGCGCGGCGTTGAGTTTCGCTCCTCAATACACAATATATTAGATTCCGGCAGAAAGTGGAGTATAAGGTGTCTTAAAACTAGAATATTTGCACTGTGTTTTCACCACTATGCAGGAAATGCTGAAAATAAAAAAATATTTTCATCATGCCAACATTACTGATTCTACATATCTTTCGCTAAATTTATCTAAAAATTTTACTCATAATTAATATATGACTATATTATTTTCTAATACATACTATAAATGACAATTGCACCATTACAGCGACGTGGTGAACAAGAGCCTCGGGCTGTCGGAGAGCGACGACGAGGTCGCTGCCACCACCACGAGGCTAGAACCGTAAGTATATAGCTTTATAATAATTACTTAATTTTTACACTTACAATTAATAAGCTAATTAAGTAATAATTAGGTACCTTTGACCGATTTCTTGAATATATTAGAGTGGTTATTATATAGATAGAGGGGTGACTGCATATAACCATCATATATAGGTTAACCAGGTTCGAGTCCCATTCGGGAAATGATCGTAATTTAGTGGTTTTCGGTTTCTCGTTCTGGTGAACAAGACGAAGCTCAACTCAGCAAAACGTTGAGTTCTTCAGTGTAAGAAAATGTATCGAATTCTGGGGGGAAGTGGGGAATGGAGTGTCTTGACATTATTCCCTATTAGGCTGCTTTGCTATGCAGTTTTGACTGTAAATACGACTGGTTGTGGATTCGATTTCCATTTGAGGAGTTATACTGAATGACTGATGCTGAACAAGCTATGATTATATGTCAAAGTCACAATAAAATCTCAAAATTAATACTTTTAGTCAAAATACATGAAAATATTTTAAATTTAAACTATATAACTAACTCATTTCTTAGATAATTTCAAAATATTCAAGTTATTGGCTTATAATTGACTATAATAATAATTCTATTATAAGTGTAGGTAGGTTAGTATATAGTAAATAGTAAATCTTGTCACATTATGCTTTCACCTAGCCTTGGCTCTTGAGTTCTTGACTCGAGTATGCCCGCTACGCAATAAGTCGGTCAATTTGTGACGAACGATACACAGATTACTTGCATGTAGGTAGTTATAAAGTGCTATGTAATGCAATATCGACATTGAACTTTTTGTTACGTCATAAGAATTATTATTATATTTGTGGCAGCATAAAGTCGTGTTTTGGTTATGAAAGCAGGTTTAGGAGTCAGAAAGCATTAGGGGTCAAATCTCCGTTTTCTACTTTGCTACCGAATTATCTAATTCGGTATCTATTTTTTTTAATAAACGACAAAAACCGGGCAATACATATGATTATAAATATAATCATTTCTCCATCCCCAATACCCATTCCCCAACCGGGAATCGATCTATCAAGACTCTGTTATATTCACTTTACGTCCGAATTACAGACATTTTATGTTGAATGGCGGAGTTTAACGTCGCATTTTATCTTAAGTATCAAAGCGGAGAAAAGAAAATAATTTTAAATACAATTTTTCTGCCAAGTAGGAATAGAACCCACAACCAATCGCGCTTTAAATCCTACTGCGCCACAAATGTTCTCTGTAGTATCGACATTGACCTTTTTACAACGTCACACAAATCATTATATCGTGAGTTTTTATGATGTGAGAATTATTTGTTTTGATTTTTTCATTAATTACCTTGAAAATAAGCAGCATCACTGCCTTCACTAGAAATAAGCTTAAATTAATATTTCTTAAATATGAATTGCCTTTAAATGAAGTTTACTGTAAACGTAGGTTCGACTCCCAATTGGGGGAATGATCTTATTCCAATTATTTTTATTTCTTTGTTGAGTTCTGCTACTTATAAATTGTTGTAATATGTCCTGGATAATTAATATCTAGTATTCAAGTGGATAAATTCTTTATTGCTGTGCGTAAAAAAGTGCTTAAAAAATTGTCGTATTGCTTCGTTTAACATATCTAAATTTACTTAAATTTATAACAGTTATTTAACTTTTAAGAAAAAAATAAATTCTAAATTTCAATGTTATTATTATATATATTATTTCATATAAAAAATATATTTTCAGTTAATAAGTAATTATAAATAAAAAAGTAGTTTTCCAGTTAGTTTTGCCCAAAGGAAACTAATATTCCTTACTTATTTTATTTACGACATTCATAACGTACCTTTATTGTTACATTTTGCTTCGACTCATATTATTTACTACCAATTTTCAAGTCAATTTACCGCATCATACGGGTGATGTGTTTAGTCAATAATGTTAGAAGTTTTTTAATCTGCAAGTTCAATATTTAACTATAGCTAACTTTTCTCATAAACTGTGTAAATGACACTATCCATAATAATATTATAAATGCGAAAGTCTGTCTGTCTGTTACGCTTGGTCTTTTGATTTAGCGGCCCGATTTTGATGGAATTCAGAGCAAAAATAGATGAAGACACAGGATCAAACATAGGCTTAATCATTTTTCAAAAATCAACCCCTAAATGGTTGAAATAGGGGATGAAAATTTGTATGAAAAGTTCTTCAGTAGAGCAGGCTAAACCGCGAGCGGTCGCTAGTAAGGTAATAAATAAGTCGCCCTTTGTTTACCGACTTTGGTACTAGACAGTATTACGCTGGGAAGGCTTCATATAAGATTGTTAAAACGGCTTGAGTTGTTTTCTTTGATAATATATGTTAGAGGCTATAGTAGAGCAGTGGGTTAATGTTTGATTGTAAATGCGAACGGTTGGGGGTTCGATTTCCACATAAGGCAATGATGATGATTATATTCAAATTATTTTTTTTTACTGTGGGATTTTCGACCAAGCGTGACGTTGATTTTGACGGGGAAATGGAGAACGAAATGTCTTAACAATAGGATTTCTCTGACTACTTTGATACGAGGGTAAAAAAATATAAAAATATAAGATTATATATGCTTGGTTTTCATATGTTAACCAAAAAAAAACAATTATATATAATTTCTTGTTAATTTAAGTCATTAATTCATTCTTTCTTTTACAAATTCACTCACGTAATGAATCGTAAAAGGCTCTTCTATCAAAATAAAACAGTCTCAGTTACCTTATACGCTACTATAATCGTATTTTATTTAGGTGTATTAAACGGTGTCTGCTATACAGATAATTTACGTTTACGTTCTTCCACTTTTATCGCAAACAACGGTTATACGGTTATACGGTTTTACGCTAGATAAATAACATTCGTTAATAATGTGAGAGACGCCTCGTGTTCGTATTGGAGCTATATTGTCTAAAGGTGTTGAGAAATACAATGAATTTGTTTTGCCTTTCGTCTTTAAATCATTAAATTACTTTCCACGATTATATTGCGAAGTGATTGTTAAGAATATTTTGCTTTATTTTTTGTAATGTGGGTACTTGTTTGTCTGTTTTCGCTTGAGGGTAAGAAATATCGTTTGTCTAATATACTTGTTGATTTTACTTATTTTTATGTATTTATGTATATTAAGGTTTTAAGAAGTTGGAAGTTGTATTTAAAAAACTATATGCGTCTTAAGAAATCAAAAAAAGATAAAAAAATATTTTTACAAATATAAAATTGATTTCGATCTCCATTATTTAGCATTTGAAAGTCGTGAATTTGTCACAAAAATATAACACAGCCCATCGAATAACAAACAGTACGAGTACAGTAGAAGCTGGATATATGAATGAGCATAGTGTTTTAACTTTCCGTTCTCTACTTTCCGCCCGAAATCGATACATCGAATCCATGTTGTGCAGCAAAACTCAACGCCACGCTTTGTCACATTTTAAAGATAAAACAATTACAATATCGTCATATATATCCTGGACAAGGAATTAAACTCATATCTGTCGCGGTCATAGACAGACGTTACACAACGCCACGATGGCCTTGTTATTCCTAATATTAACGACGTATTTGTACAGCATTCTCTTTGCAATTCGTCTCCATCAGATTCAGAGTCATGTCATCGAGTAGGAATCGAACCCACAATCATTACGTCACACGTTGTCACACCACACTACGAGAGCCTGATTATTATTAACTAATTCCTAATATTAACCCTCCTATTTCCACAGCATTCTCTCGCCAATCGGCTCAGGCGGTAGCCCAAGCTCAGGTAGCGAGTCATCCCCATCAGATTCTGAATCAGAATCGTCATCAGCGGAGTCCACCAGCGGGACCGCGCCCCCGCCGGCGGTGGCCCCGCCCCCCGCGCAACGCCCGTCGTGGAGCCTGTCGAACTTCGCCCCCCCGCCGGCCCACCCGCCTGATCACGATCTTAGTAACGTGCTGGCTGATGCTAAGGGGAAACCGGTTAGTGTTATGTTTATTATTGTTGTTATTTTTGTTTGTACAAATTTTATTTGTGATGTATAGTAGTGTTGTTAATGTTATTATTGTTAGTTAATGAAAGAAAACAAGTGCGATTTTTAATTGTAGTTTCATGGTTTTTGAGCATAGTTGGGGGCTCAGAGAGAATCTAGTGTTAAGACACTTTGTTCTCCATTTAAATAAGTTATGTCTGAGGCATTAGGTGTTATCCCTACTTAGCGATATCTTCCACAAGGCTTGACGTATAAAGTATATTATTGTAATGTCTGTTAAGTGATCCAAAAGAGAATCGAAAGGAAGGAAAACAAATAATTATTTT
Organism: Dryas iulia moderata; assembly: GCA_019049465.1. Taxonomy (NCBI): domain Eukaryota; kingdom Metazoa; phylum Arthropoda; class Insecta; order Lepidoptera; family Nymphalidae; genus Dryas; species Dryas iulia. The sequence goes on from CM032440.1 coordinate 390,960, forward strand.
TCAAGGATCAAAATAAGCACCAAATCAAAATAAGGATTTTTCGTATAAATAAGTCACAAATTTGAAATTAACAAAAAGATTTCCATTACTATGGGGGCTAAATCGCGGCTAAGATATTTCGCTTGAGAAAAAATATAAGAAGCCCTTTAGATAAAATGCAAAACTTCTTACAAAGGTATAGATGATACATACTCGTATGTAACTGAACGTCAGTTATATACTATGAATATAGCATTCTAATTTTTTCTGCAATAACAAGCAGATAGTTTAATATTGTTGTTGCATTTGTATACTGTGTAATGTGCAGATAGCACCTTTCCCAGGTGTTATATTACGAGAGATAAACACTTCTCCGTAAACGGACGCTGATTCAGCAGGCTCTTCATGTTCTATGCAATTGTGTTCGAGCTTTTGAACTAACTGCTCCTTTGTATTAATTATTCTTAAGAAATTACTTATTTTTTACCATTTCATACCATCTAAATGGACGACGACGTATATCAACTCATCATAAGATTGATGCACAGTATCGGAAACTGTCACAAAGAGAATATTCACCAAATATGGATCGATTTAGCCCTTTTGAAATGCAATTTGAGGAACGGCTTAGTAAACTTTGAACGGAATTTATCAGGTCTCCCGCCTAGAGAGAAGCATACTGTTTTGAATAACTTTTTCAAACTGAAGGATATGCTATGGAAGGCTGTTGGTGCTTTACATGGAAATATAAGCACCATGTCCAATTGGGTAGCAAATTTTTAAGAAACATTTTCTAACGCGATAAATTTTGCATTTAATTCTTTGGAAATGAAACTGTTTTAACAGGATTAATCGCGTACCTGGATCATGGACTAATGAAAAGTGATCGAAGCGTCCATTTTTTTTAAAATGGAGTTTCGAATATCAAGAATATACTCGATTAATCCGGTTAAAAGTAGTTTAATATCATCATGTGTAAAAATCACGAATACAATACATAGCACTATTTCTTTTTTTAATACCATTAAAGTGCTGTTTCAAATGTCACATTTAGTGTAAAATACATAATTTTGTAAAAAAAAACTATGGATTTTCTATGTCTATTTTAAATAATACAAGCGTTCGTTCACAGAGTCCCATATCGGAACTATCAGATTCAGAAGCGTCGTCGCCTTCCCCCGGCGCGAGAAGGCGGAGATCTCTCGCAAACCGCATCTCAGCCGCGTCTAGCGATGACGAAGCGCCGAGACCGAATCCGGTAGGAAATTATGTTATTTTGTATTAAATTGTAATTTTATTTTGATATGTGTCTTTTTGTGTGATTATTTTTTTTCCTGGCTGAATGATATTTGGAATATCGATTTTAAGAGATATTTTTTGAAGAATATAGTAATATATAAATATGTAATGGGGTGAGCAATCCAAAGCCCACGGGCCATATACGGTTAATAATAATCTCATGTTAATTTTTTAAATACGACTCAGAAATATAATTTAGACTAAAATAAAAAAAATCCGAATTTGGATAGATTCGTTGCTAAAAAAGGTTGCTTACTCCTGGTTTTTAAAAATGTACCCACGTTAAAAATGTGTAGAATTATAAAAAATATATATTTCTTGAAATATTCATAGTTATATAAAGGGGGAGGGGGATGAATATTATCTCATCAGGTATAATATACAAACTGACTACTATAGCTGTCTCAAATTACCAAAACATAAAACTATTTTTCCATAACACACAACAGGTACGAAATCAAACATCACCTTCCATATCAATCACGAACAACTCCCAAAGCGGAGTCAAGCGTGGCAGACCTCCCAAACAACCGCGGACGCCGGAAGAGAGGCCTGCTAAAAAGAAGCGTGGTAGACCCCCAAAGAAGACGGTCGGGGGCCCGCCGACCCCCGCGCCTGATAGTGAACCTGAACCCGACCCCCCTCAACATCACCCCTTGCAAGACACTAAGACGCATATATTTAGAAAGGTGAGATGATTGTCTGTATTATATCAATTTAAAAAATATTTTAAGTATATATCTTTTTTTTAGCTTTACGCAATATTCCGCACACAGCAGGGTAGTCAGAGGGAACCTAGTGTTAAGTCACTGATCCCCATTTTCCGTCCAATTCTGGAGGCATTGCGTGTTAAGTGGCGGGACTTAACGAAGCCAAGCGGCACCAGAGCAAAGAAAATGGAAATAAAATAAAATGTTTAACATTTTCACTGAAGTATGAATCGAACCCAGAACTAGTCGAGCTTACAGTCATATGCTTACGCCACTGGCCTAGTTTATTTTGTTATGTACATTTATAATTATGTATACATAAGTTTTATGTATACATAAGCAGTCTTATTAAAGTATATATACTTTAATAAAACTGCTTAATTCATTGATAAATACAGTTCATTAATTGCAACACCATTTTTTACAGGTTTTTACACCAAAAAAGACGGACGAGTGCGGAGGCAAAGGCGGTAAAGGCGGCAAAGGGAAGGGCGGGAAGGGCAAAGGTCAAGTCACAATAATAGAGAGCACGGCCCTCGAGTCGAGGGTCGACGACGACGATAGAAGACACAGAGACCGGTCGGCGGAGAGACGCAACGAGGAGGCCATCGCAAGAGTGTCCCCCCCACAGGAACCGGAAACGCTGACCAGGAAACGAGAAGCAGAAAGGATGGCCTACGAGAGGATACAAGAAAGAGTGGCGATCGAACGGCCCGAACGTACGAACGATCGGATACCGGACCGAACCGACCGGCCACCTGACAGACGGTCCACCGACCGACTACCCCCCGACCGCTTGAACACCGACCGGTTGCAAGAACGCCTATCGAACGACAGACTGTCATCCGAACGGTTATCGGACCGGTCGTCGCTCTCAACGAACGATCGGTTATCGTCAGACAGGAAATCCACCGATCGACTCTCTGACAAGATGCTAGATCGAATACCGAGCGAGAAGATGTCTATCGATCGCCTGTCGGGTGAAAAACTCGAACGGATGAGTGATAAAATGTCGCACGAACGGTTATCGAGCGACAAAATTTCACACGAGCGGTTATCGAGCGACAAAATTTCACACGAGCGGTTGTCCGGCGACAAGATGTCGAACGACCGGATATCGGGCGATAAGATGTCAATAGATCGGTTGTCGGGGGAGAAGTTACCTTTGGAGCGAGTGGAAAGACTGGACAGGGCGGATCGCTACGTCCGAGCAGAAGCCGACGTTGGTTTCGTTCAATGCCCCGTTCAGAACTCTTTAACGAACGGTCAGTATTTATTTATTATTTGCGAATTTATTTTATTAAAATGGCTTTTTTGAACGATTTGTCCTTTTATGATGCACTATTGATTTATATCTTGGAAATATAAATTTGGCGTGTATGCGTAACACTTTGGCGAGTGTGTGAAAGTGACATTATTAGTAATATAAAGTGACTAGTAATATTGCAAAAACATAATTTTATAATATTTAAAGTGTTATCCACACACTTGAAATTATAACATATTGAAGTTTCGTATTAAATTTGTAAACTTAGTTGAATATTTACTTGTTTAATTATGAGTTCAAATGTTCTAGCCAATTATATATGTTCATGACTTGCCACATCTATATTTCTTTACGATTGTTTGCAACTTTTGTCATGGCAGGATGTGGACATATTGGTTATTTGGCTAGAGCATTATAATTATTATAAATGAAATGTTATTTTTTTCCACTTATTACAATCCAAAATATGAATATTCAATATGTTAATATGAAAGATATTACAATACTATGTTAATTTTGCACTTCTGATAACTTATTTGGTGTACTTTTTATTTGGTGTAATTTTTCACGAAGCAACATAATAAATCCATGCTAGGCGTGAATAAGTTGATACGTTGAAAGTGTGTATTTTTAAGGTAATCTCAGTTGAATAATGACTTTTTTTACCTGAAAACGCATTATTTGCTTAATTTTTTGTAGTTATTTAGTTATGTATAACTATTAATAAAAAGTATCAATTTAATTATGAAAAATATACATACAAGTTGAGTTATCAACCTACTCACGCTTACTACGGAAATAACAAGACATACGTTTGTATAATCTCTTTCAACATACAAGCTTACAAGCTTTTTACAAAACAACAACGATAATATATAATAAAACCTATGTGTTTTGTAAACTCTAATTCGACATACTATAAGTTTCCACAACAACAACAATAATAACAAAATACTATAACAGTAGTGTTTGTTGTTAACTTATAGTACGTATTATAAACTTTTCCCATACACAACAATAATACTACAAGCTTTTCACTAAACAAAAACAACAAAACAACAACAATACTAACACATACATTTGTCGTGCAATAATACTAACATATATATTCCTCCAACAACAACACTAAAACACATCTCCCCTTATTCCCAACACTGGTAGCTCCCGATTCCACCGCTCCACGCTACCCGTCCTAACACACATTTGTCTCGCTGCTACAGCTTACTATAATCTTTTCACCTAACAACAACTAAACAAAAACAACACTATAAGCTTGTCACCAAACAACAACAACACTAACATACACATTTATCCCGCTGCTACAATTTACTATAAGTTTATCACCAAACAAAAACATCAACAATAAGGTTGACCAAACAACAAAACAACAAGACTAACACCCGTGTCTGTCGCGGTGGTGTACAGGCAGCTCCCGTTCCCGCCGCCTCACGCTGCCGGTGAGCGTGCCGCTGTCGCGGCTGCGCGCGGACACGGCGCGCGCGCTGTGCCGGCCGCGCCGCGCGCCGCCCGCGCCCTCGCCGCCCACGCCGCCCACGCCGCACACGCCGCACACGCCGCACGATCATGTGAGTTTGTGCTTCATTAGTTGATCAATTTGCTGTGTTACTTACTCTTCGTTGATGATAATTCATTTATGTTGATGATTTATTACCTTGGTTGTTAATAAATTGATGGTTAATATATACATATCTATTAAGTGATGGACAAAATTCAATTCCAATTAACAATTGAATATTAACATTCATTATTTGTTAATTTTAATATTTCCTTTTTAATTACTAATAGTAATACTAATTTAATTGTTAGTTGTTATAAATTTTTACCATATACATATATAAAAATGAATGTTTGTCCCAATGTACTTTATAAAATCGTAAACTATGCATTTTGTCATATGATAATCTTTAGCAAGGTTGTTGTACATGAGGCCACAAAGGTTTCGAAGTTATAAACACTGCAATATCACATTTATTTCGCAATGAACAAAATCAATATGAAGACTCAGAATAAATTAAATATTCATGTGAATGTCAGTGTCTGTATCAAATGCCTTTACTTTAAGTTTATTTTAGTTATCAATGGTAAAGTGATAAATGCCCTACTTGCACGTTCGTAGCACCATTAATAAAGAACTGACTGACTGACTATTTCAGTTGGTGGCGTAGTAACACTCGTTAGATACATCTAGTATTTATGTGTATTTATTCTATCACCAGACGCTGGAAGGCAGCGGCGTGAGCCTGTCCGGCCTCAGCCTGGAGCGGTCGGAGCGCTGCGCGAGTCGCACGCCCATATACTACTCGTACTTCGAGCGGCTCCCCGCAGACGCGCTGTCCGACGAGGAGCGGGATCACAAGTGAGTTTGTTTGTTGTTTTGTTGTTTTTGTTCTTTGTTGTTGTGTTTTTGTTTGTAAAAAATTGTATAATTTACGTACTATCATAATTGTCATCGTAAAATTTGAATTGATGATTGTTGGTATGAGGTTATCGTTTGATAATAAATATAATGCTTGTAAAATAAGGCTTTCAATCGTTTTTTTGTTGTTTATATATTTTTTGTATTACTTGAAATGATATAAAATATAATATACTATAATTATACACTACTAGATAGAGACAATAATCGAGTATACTTGTATACAACTTAAGTTTTTCTAACAAATATATTTAATAACATTTTTAGTTAGCAAACTACGCGAATAAAACTTTAAAAATATGAAAATACTTTTACCTTTTCAGATATTACTTAGCCGAAGCGAAACGTCTTCGTACAGCGGCTGAGCGAGAACAAGAACCCCTTCCACGAGTAATGTTGTACCTCGAGTCGGTACTGTGCTTCGTCCTGACCGGGCGAGTGCTGGAACTGGAACTCGATACTAAACGGGCCTTCACGATATATCGAGAAACAATCGAATATATAAAATCGATACACTCGATGCCACAACGATTCCGCGCCTCACCGCATTCCACTTTTAGCAAGTTGGATATTTTGAGGTGAGGAATTATTATTTTTAATTTAATTTAGTTTTTTTAGTTTTCTAAAAATACTTTCAGAGTATCTGGCTATAAACCTGAAATTTATGGGTTCCATTCCCGATTGTGTGGGAATGATTATACTTAGTGTTTTTTTTTATTTCTCTTCCCTAATTAGACAAATGGTGAACGGAATGTTTAACTCTAACTTTTCTCTGCTTGTGTTGTTAATGATTTAGAATACTTTTATCATTTTTTTCTGAAATTTCACTTACAATAATAAGAGAGTTTCAGTTATATACTCGTATTTTAAAATAAAAATAAATTTAAATATTTTTCGTAATTATTTTTTCCAGTCTTCGGGTGCAAGCGCTGCTGTACCTGAGAATGTTCAAAATGTACAACCGTGAAGTAAGAGAGTACAATAAAATCGTGCAAGAATACCAACAGAAGGTAATTCATTATTTTGATTATATGTAATATATATTATTTATAATAATTTACGAATTCAATTATTAATGTGAATAATTAACTTTGAGGTTTTAAATTTAGTATTATGACAATGAATATAATATAAGAGGCCAGTCGTGGCGCAGTGGCACGAACGTGTGACTGTAAGCGACTGGTTGTGGGTTCGATTCCCACTTGAGAAGTGGAAATATTTAATATTTCCATTTTCTTCGCTCTGGTTTCGAGACAAAGCGCGGCGTTAAGTTCCGCCACTTTACACGCAATGCTTCCGAATTCGGCGGAGAGTGGGGAACGGAGTGTTTTAGCACTAGGTTTCCTCTGCCTACCTGCTGTGTGCGGGATACAGTTCGAAGCTAAAAAAATAAAAATATTGTGGGTTCGATTCCTACTCGGAAGAGTGGTTATATTTTAAATTATATTCATTTACATTATTTTCTTCGCCTTGACTTCACGAAACGCTGCGTTCAGTCCCATCATTTATTTCGACTTTAGGCGAAAAGTGAAGACGAAATGTCTTATACACTAGCCGCCCGCTTTTTCCTAGAGAACCTAGGTTCTCTAGGAAAAAGCGGGAAGCTCATGCGTGTTGTTTAAAAAATATATTAACATACATATTTTAATTTTGTACTTAAATTTATGAATTTTGGTTTTGAGTTGTTAAACTTCTGACATTCATTCATGATTATTAATAAATCATTTGTTTTAAATTCATTAAATAAAAGTAACTAAAATAATTTCTGTCTTACTTGCTATTATTTAATGAATTAATTAGAATATTATTTAATTTACTTAACAAATTATTCAATTTATTCAATAAATTTATTCACTAAACCAATTTTGTTCACCCACAGCCGGCGTGCGCAGAATCGGTACCGGTGTCAGGGGTATCGGCGTCCTCAGCGCGGTCCGCCTCCCCCCTCTCGCCCTCCCCCTCTCCCGCCGGTTCCGTCGGATCCGGTTCCGGTTCCGGTTCGTCCGGTTACTGCTCCTTAGCGCACCCGCCCGGTTCCGGTGCACCGGGTTCCACTGGATCCGGATCCGGTTCCGGTTCAGGTTCCGGTTCGACCGGTTTCTGCTCGATGGCGCATGCGGTTCCGGCGCACGCGCATCACGCCCTGTTGCAGTTGACGAAGTATTATACGTTCTTGTATGTGGCTCACGATCTGTGGGAGCAGGCGGATGGATTGTGCCGGTTGAGGCCTAATCAGGGTGAGTGGGACTTTTTTTCTGTTCTAGATTTTAAAAAATATATTGAGTTTCGAAAAAGACATTTAGAAAACGTATAAAACTTTGAACGCAGGGGGCTTCAAACCCGCGCCTTTCGGAAACCCTCCAAACGCTCTGACCGCTAAGCCATGCGTTCTACTATCAGCTGTGTTCAAATTTTTAGACGTTTTCTATATGTCTTTTTCAATTTTTCTAGGTGTGGAATAACACTTTAAAAATGTTTAAAAGTATATTGAGTTTTATTGAGAATGTAGGAATAATTTTGTTTTAAAATAGTGTAGAGATGGATGTTGGGATAAATATGAAGCGGTTTTACGTCGTGATCTTCGTGACGTAGTGGGTTCGATTCCTATTTGAGGGAATGAATTTATTATTATTGGTTCGTTCTGATATATATAACAAAGCGTCCTGTTGAGTTGAGTTCCCTCATTCAAAATGCAATGGATTCCGAGAACGAAGTGTCTGGCACTAAATACTCTCTGATTACCCTACTGTACAAAGATAAATATAATTACTCTTGACTCGAACTTGAGCGGAGAACGAAGTGTAAGCTATATCTAAGCATAACCTCTATATTTGCTTCAACCACTTTATTAATGGGTCAAAATATAAAGCTAAAAAAATTGTTACGCGAAATCGAAAGGAAATAACTTAAACAGCATAAGCTTGAATAATATAAACCATAATTCAAAATAAGACGAAGTTATCAAGAAATCAATTTAAAATAAATCAAATTAAAATCATATTTACCTCTAACAACTGATTTATCAACCGTCATAAGTTATAAAATGTATTTATTTCCATTAACAGATCTGTTCATAGCGGTAGACCGCAAGTGCGGGCCGCTGACGCTGTTCTCGACGTTCCGCCACCTCGTGCAGTACGTGCGTCACGCCATCTCGCTGCTGAAGAACGCGCCGCGCGAGTGACCGCCGCCGCACGTGACGCGCGCCCGACGCCACGTCACGCACTGACTGGCGTCGCGCGTCATGACGTCACACGTCACCCGCGTCATGACGCCTCGCCATGTCGCTGTATCTTCGTGCTCAAGAACGCGCCGCGAGTGATGTGCACCTGACGCCACGTCACGACGTCACGTAAGCGCCACGACGTTACGCCGTCTTGCTGTTCGAGATCGTGCTGACAGTGATGCGCATCTGACGTGACGTCACATACTGGTGCTTCATGACGTCACGCCCGCGTCTCGACGTCAAGCTGCAAAAGAACGCGCCGCACACATGATGCGTATGTGACGTGCGTCAACGTCAAACACTGATGCGTCACTCGCTGTTCAAGAGTGACAGTTTGCGCGCGTGACGCGTTCCTGACGTGACGTCATATATCGAGCGCGTCATGACGTCAGGCCCACGTCATGACGTCATGACGTTAGGCGTCAACGTCACACAAGGAATGTTTGACACAGTATCTCCCTCGCGAGGCAACACCGCGTCACGATAATGACGCGTCATTTACTGGATTTGACGAAATATCGATTAACGGACTAATTTAGCATATATGTATTTGTTTTTTTTTTAATTCAAATTCGATTTTTAAATGACTTCCGTAATGATATTTATTGTAATTGGTTTTGCTGATTGTTGTTTGTTTGGAATCGATTTTGAATTTGTAAGTCGCTAGTGTTTTTTTTAATTTGTAATGTGGCCAACATTTGAATTGGAGATGTTCAGGCCTACCAACTGTTGTGTTTTGGGTTGCCAACTTTAAAATCAATTTATATAACATGGATTTACTTTTATACTGGAAATAACGAGAAATCATAAATTATTATTTAATTGCAGCGTTACAGTTTTTACTAAACATAATAATAGTAGCAGGACGGCACTCGCAACGTGACATGTTGATTCCTTTTTTTATATATAATAATCAATTTATCATTTTGATTGCAAGAATGTGATGTAAAATAAAATAACTTAGGCTTAACTACGATCGGACGCGTTATTTTTATACAATACAAGTTTTGTATGAGTCGGAAGTGGAAGAGATTGTCGTTTGTAGCGTTAGCATAAAAAATCGTAGACATTTTTTACATTTTCTCAATAAATAGTGCAATTACAGTGTTTTTAAATTTTTGAGCAAACTCGTGCTTCGGTGTTAGTTTATAAGAGAATTGATTGATTGATTGATTGATTGATTGATTGGTTGATTGATTGATTGGTTGATGTACGGAATACGTCACGGCCTGACGCAGTCGTTAATATGATGACCGTTTCTCTTATATTATCTGTTCTTTTTTTTATTTTATCCTTGTTTTGTTTTATTTTTTAATTTAATAAAGCTTAGGTTATTTTATTTGATTGGAACTCAATTAATTATTTATTTTTCGATTTTCTCAAATCAACTAAATTAAATTATTTATTGCATGTATTAAATAAAAACGAATCATTTTTACTAAATCACGGTTTAAATCGGTTGATCGATTGATTTAATTGCCGATTGATAGATTGACAAGATCTTCCTTTTAGTGTTGCCTCAAGGAGATAATTCGGATATTCCTTTAGAATCGATATCGACTGCCAAAAATAAAATGACAAAACTTGTCTCCGCGTTCTCACTTCCCAAGATTATGACCAAAAAGTGTTGTAAAAATTGTAAATAAATAAATAAATAAATCGGTCGCCAAGCGAGTAATCATAAGCTATAGAATAATCATATCTTAAGTGTTTTATTTTACTTTTTGTTCTTTTAAAACGTTTCTTATATCGGAGTTATATGCGCCTCGTTCGTATACTTCGTGGGCCAAACGAGGGTATCTCGATAATTGAAGGGATCACTTAGTGTTTGAATGCGTTCCTCCTTGCAAATTTCTATGTATAGGCTTGAAAGAACGCTTGTCGATTATCTTATATCGAGTTTAGTACTCGATTGTTTCGATGGAGGGCGCCATTTTAGTTATGACAGCTTTTTTCGTAAATAGACGGTCTTTGTTGGCCAAATATGTTATTTCTGCCTAGAGTTTGTGACACGAACAACTCGGCGAACAATTTTTTCGAGCAAAAAGCCATTTTAGTGACGCATTAGATGATTTTTTATTATACATATCAATGTCTCAACGGTGGCGGTATGACGGTTTTAGTTAACGATACATTGATATAATGGGGAAGACAATAATCGATTCCACGACGAGTATCGATACTCGATGTGATCGCGGATAGCTTAGTGACCTAGTGACCTAGTGACCCGTTCGCTACAATTGTTAAGCATGATCCGCATATTTTACACAGTTTTTTAATATTTAATAGAAAAAAATAATAATAATAAATGTTATTCCGTAACAAAGAACAGAACACCAATACAATTTTTTCTCTTGGTTGTTTGTCAGTTTAAGTTGTGATTGTAAATATATTATATATTATACATTTTGTAATGATATACATGTTAGTGCCAGATAGGTTTTTGTATGGAAGTTTATATTAAGTAGGTCGTCGGCCGTCGACGAACGAGACGAGATGCCTTGTACATAGTATTAAATAAGAAATGTGTAGTTTTCATTCTATATTTTAATTTATATTTAAACTATATTTATATTTAAGATGAGGAAATAATAAGTAAGGAAGTTATCGAGGCCTGGCGTGACCTAACACTAGACTAGAGCTTGCAGCGGAACACCTTATTTAAAGTAACATCGGTACTTACGATTCGCACAAATTATTTATATATATTTTTTTTCTTTTTAATTCGTTATTTATTATGACATTATTATTTATTTATTGTAATGCAAATTATTTGTAGCGAAGTTTACTTAATGGTTCGCGGGTTCGGTCCCCGGATATTGTTTTTTTTTTTTATTATTATTGACAATTATTCTTTTTTTTTTTTTAATTTGGTAGTTTTTTTTGTATGAACAAATTTTAGTATGTCGTTCGGAAATGCGAAATGTACTTTGGTTTCTTGTTAACGTTCTTTTAGTTTTAATTTGATATCGCAAGTTGGTTGTTAATTTTTAAGCTACGGATCGGCTTTGGATAGAGTAACGAACAAGTGTCCTTTATTGTCTGCAATACGCAAAGTGTTTATGCAAGTCAAATAGATTAATTAATGAAAAAACCGTCGCGTTCTCGTTTCGTTGAAGTTACCTCGTTTTTTTTTGTTTCGCGAAAAAATCGTAAATTTCAATGAAAACCACTAAAATTGACGCCAAATTTTTATCGACAATTATATTTTTAAGTACCCAATGAACTTATTTGGTTGGCGTTAGGCGATTGTTCTAGACAATTTGTAAAATAATGTTTTTTTCTTAAGTAGCATTCTTGTGTTGATAGCGTGTATAATTTGTTTTTTTTTTATATATTTGCGTTAAGAGATATGTATAAATTTGTTTTCCTCTAATTTTATTATTTTGTGTAACTATACCCTATGTTATTTGATGATAGAATACATTAATTTTTATGTATAGTATATTTTTTGTTTATTTTCTTCCCCTCCCTGCCTTTTCTTTCCCTTTTTTAGTTTTGAAGATTCGGTCCCCAAGAATATATGAGAGTCAATTTAGTGATTGTTAATTATAATGTGGATCTGGACTTACCTCTTAGAGAAGCAATTAACGCATAGTTACGGTTTGCTGTAAGTCATTGTTAGCTGTTAGCTTCGTCAATTTGTTACAAGTGTTCAACTGCCCTCATGTATGTGTGTTTGTTTTTTTATTATTTTTTGGATTTTTTTAGTACGACAAAAGTTTTGGTCCTTCGAGCCTTATTAGTAATTGATTTTTTTTTTTAAATTATCATATATCAACTCTTAATATGACAATTATCTTATTTTATTAATACGCAAAAATAGTAATAACCTAATACAAAAACAATTAATTGTAGTTCAAGTTACTATTTGTTTTTTTTTTCTTTTTTTTTAATATGAGGGTATACCATAGTGTTAGGGCCAAGACAGCCATGCAATAATACAAAATGTTATAATATGTAACTGTAGTTACATTGGCTGACGCAATAAATAGTCTCAGTGAGCTAAATGCCTTAAAAGTGTTTCAGTCGCAGTTAGTTGTACGTACGAGTATATGTAAGTTATCTTAAGAGTTCAGTACTTTTGGAAAGAGAAACTACTTAATTCTGAAATATATTCAAATGAATATGTGTGTAACAATATCTGTTTTATATTATAATTCATGTTTCACCTCTAAATTTCAAATTTATTTACTTTTTTATTGTGCAAATCTTTCACGGTATATGAATTTCTAAGCATATGCTTTTTTCTTTATTTAAATAACAATTTACAACTAATTTAATAGAATACTCACCTTGTATTACTTAAAATATGACGTCACAACCAGTACATATGACTGCACCATCTAATGGCAAAGACAAAGATAAAGTTAGTTATTACATATTATAAAATTGTAACTGGATTGTTTTCAAAAGGAAATAAACAAATTAATTATCAATAACCAAAAACAAAGTGAAATAAATGATTCCAAAAGTACTGAATTTATAGAGAATTACAGCACAAATTAAATGTTAAAATATCATAAAATATAATAATAATAATAAAATCAGATTAACGACTTTTGGTAAGTAGCGTAGGATCGCTGCAAGCTCCTTAATATTTTGTATACATTTCTATATAACGAATTGACACGGACCCTAGGACACTGCCTTATAGCTCGGTTAAATTGCAACACTTAATGAAATAATCTTAAACTATTTTTTTTAATTAAATTATCTTTTAATGTATTGACAAAGAAAGTGTAGTTTTTATTTAGGACGGAGTAATTTAACGGTACTAGTAGTCTTAAATTACTCCGTTCTGTGTTTTTTGATATTTTTTATTCTTTTTAATATTATATTCATATTTTTTTGGGTTAATTATTTAAATAATATATAGAGCAAATGAATTTTGTTATAATTATTTGTTGTTAATATGAATGAAATAATAAAAAATATTTAATACTATTATTTTGATAAATTAAATTTAAAAATGAATTCCAACGTTGTACTTTAACCGAGCAAAGCGCTTTCGCATAACCACGCTAAAATATATGCAGACGGAAAATTATAGTAAATATTATATTAATAGAAATATTTGAATTGTGCGTGGTGCGAACATACTTCGCGCTTTGTATACGATATATAGGGTAACTTAGAATATGGTAAACAAACTGTAAGGGGTGGTAGTCAGGACGGAGGTCGCAGGTTCGATAATGTTCATATTAGGCATAAGCTTTTAGCTACTTAGTAGTCCGTAAGTTTTGCGGGACAAGGATCGTGTAATGTTTTCGCGTCGGCTTAGCGGCTTTGTTTACCATATTACTGCTAGCTTCTTTCGAATTTCGGCCAAATATTTTATTAAACGCTTAGAAATGTGCTGTAAACGTATTCGTAATAAATATTGTAATATTTTTTTATGTTCGTATAATGTGACCAAATTCCTCGTCAAATTTGATTGTTGCCTAAAATTTATTGTTTTATTTTTAAAAAAGTGCCCGTTTGGAATATCGCTCAGATAGAGGCCGTTTAGTGTTAATAATAAAGTTTGTATAATATAAGATGAAACGAAACAACATTAATATATTTCATAATACTAAGTTTTACGTGTCGGTATTTACTTACGGAACAAAAGTAGACGACAGCTAGCGAGTACCTCACTACGAGGAGGGGAATTGAATTAATTTATTTTAGACTTAAATAAAGTTCAAAGTGGAAATTTAAATTGTGCCTTAGTGAGAAATCGGACAGCCAATTCATTTTGGACGGAAGCGAAGACCGCGGTGTCAACTGCGCACCTGAATGTAAAGACTTTGACGTTTGAAAGAGAAACCCCTTCTGAGTTATAGACGAACTAAATGAACGCAATAATGTTTAACAATATTTTGTTTTATCGGATGTTGTAACTGATTATTGATTATATTTACATTATATTATATTATATTATAGAGTAGATCGGTATGTACATGTCGTAGCAATAATTTAAGAGTGGCAATAAGTCTAGTGGGTTTGCTTTTGTGTCTTTGGATATATAATTAAGATGTATAGAATGTCCTTCCTGAACCACCTCCCCCCCCTTGCCTCTCTCCCCTCCCCTCACAGTACCCCCTCCTGCCCGCTCCCGCTCCCGCTGTACACTGCTTACCATAACCTACGCTACATTTGACTTCTTAACGTTTTTAAAATATATATATTTTATTATACATAATATCGATTAAGTAGAAACGATTTAAGTATTTAATATTTCATCGATGTGCGTGTTCCAATTGATTTGATTGCTAATTTGTAGCTGATTATGAATGAATGGATTATGGATATTCTGCTTCTTACTTGACCTTCTCCGTGTCGGCTCGGCGGAGAGAGCTCGGTCACTCCGTCTCGCGGACACCATTCGACTTCTCCCCTAAGCTTTAACGTTTAGTACAATTTGTTTGGTTCCACTATAAATATAAGCGTAAGACAAAGTGCCAAGAGACGCAAACCTTTCCTAAGTGCAATTCCTTCTCAATTACTCTACTAGTACCTCTGTGTGTATGTACAATGTATGTATTTGAAGGCGTGTTGTATTGCTTAGCCTAAAGTGTTCTCGCGGGATACTCCGCGCGACCTCCGCTTCACACTCGAGCTTCTGCCGAAGTATCCCGTCGAGCGAAAGTGAGACAAATATATCGAAAATGTAACAAGTAGATTATAATTATAATAACAGCCACGTATATTCTAAATTATGTTTTGTAGTCGATGTTTTGGATTAGAGCGATCGTGTGAGGGACGCCACGGCACGCTTGTCCACTTGCACGTCGGCCCGCAGTAGGGACAAACTAAGTATAGTATAAAATTGTTTACCACTCGCCCGAGCGGCGTTAGACGAAAATATTATTTTTCTTAGATCACATTATATTGTAAGTAAAGTAAAGTAAAGTAAAGTGAGCGGTGTGTGGCGCCGCGGGGCGCGGGACGCCGCGTCAAAGGATATTTTTTTACAGCGCCGCGCCCTCGCCGCCACGTTGTTATGTTTAAGAGGATATCTATTGTCTATTCCAAGGGTTGAATAACTACCAACACTTTTTTATATTACAATAATTATAGAAATTATTATTGAGTGTGATGTTTTCTTTTTACCCCCTCTTTTATATGTTGTACTAAAAAAAAACCAATAGTGATTTCGTGCAGTCCTAAGTGTACTAAATGCAGTCATAATGCATTTGGTAAGTGTTAATAACATTTAGAAGTCAATGTGGTAGACAAGTCAACAGACACAAAACAGCATCTGACTGTTAACGCAATTGGTTGTGGGTTCAAGTCCAACTCGAGGGTATCATCATACTTCAATTAATCTCGTTTCTCCGCTCTGGTAAATCAAAGCCCAGCGTGGAGTTCTGCTACTAAACACGATGTTAAGAGCAAAGTGGATAACTGAGTTTATAGTACAAAATTCTCTGTGACTGCTGCCATGAGGAAAAAAACGAAGTGGTGTGTTACTTATTTAGTTATCTAGATACATAGGTCAATCAGTTAATTTTTAAAGCTAGGAGCTTTAAACTTATATTAAAGGTTGTTTCTTAGATATATAAAATAAATACGACATTCAAAGCTTATAAAAATACCTCCCTAAAGGGGATTAGGATAGGGCATGAAAGATTTTGCGTGATGATAGTGGCATAAACTTACAGCTCAGATAAAAAATATAAAAGAAATACAGAAATTTATGGAGTATTTACAAAAGGTGATACTGATGTTAACGCTAGTAACAAACCAAGTGCTATATATCGCTGCTTTGGAAGAAGACTGTCACATCTCCAAAAATCATCATTATCGTGAAAACGTCGTTTAAAGTTTTTTAAACCGAAAAATCCAGAACATTCATCCAAAGTAAAACTGACACATCTGCCCTCTGACGGCAAACCTTGCAAGCTTGATTTATGACAGTCTTCCACATAATAGTATACCACATTACCATCTTGAGACATGACTAAACTGGAATTCGAAAATTTTTGAGATGTGACAGTCTTCTTCCAAAGCAGCGATATAATGAACGCTGCGCCAGGGGACTGGAGCGTTCAACAGAGTTGCTAACAACAAAAATAAGTTGTAATAAAGCGTATAAGAATTTCGACGCAACCTGTAGTAGAATGTGCGGCTTAACCGTCAGTGTGCGGCAAGAGGGGCGGGTTCGAATGTAACTGCAGCATTGAAATTTTTATATGTTTTCTAAAAGGATATTTGTCGCTAATAATAAAAAAATATTAGCGATGAATGTATTTTAAGTTGGTGCCTTAAGTCAGATCCTTCTGATTATAGCTAGTGGTACGCCGGCAAATGAAATATATGCTTGTTGTCTATCCTGGTATTTAAATAAATATGAGCAATAGGGTATGGCTATGTGAAAGGACAATTATGGCGCCGACTAACGATACCAAATTAACGAACTTGGCGCTTCTGCTCCAAACAACTACACAAAATATGTATATGTGACTGTAAAGCGACCGGATGTGGGTTCGATTTCCACTGTAACAAAGTAGAAATATTTGATTATTTCTATTTTCTTGGTTCTGGTGTCGAGGCAAACCGCGGCGATAAGTTCCGCCACTTAACACGCAATGCTTCCGAATTCGGCAGAAAGTGGGGAACGGGCTGACTTAATACTAAGTTTATTTATTTATTCATTTATTTATTTAATATGGAACTCCAACAGAGATACATATGTCACACAAAAAATACAAGTTTAGACAATAAAATACCAAATGTACCTCCAATTATAGGAGTACACAACATGCGCTAATAAAGTAACGAACTCTAAAATACAACTTAAGAATTAAAAATAAAAAACAAAGTAATAATTACAAAACAATGAGATAAAACAATTTATCGAAAACTATTTCACAAATCTAAACTAAACAAAATGAAAATACTACAGAAACAAATTATACAAACAAATTTACTTTGACAAACTAATTTGCGTAAAAGGCATAACATTTATTTTTGAAAGTGCTAAAACTGTCGAAACCCATGTCGATAGTTGGTACTGCGTTATACAAACGTGTCATTCGGGCTAATGGTGAGTTTTTCCCAAGATTGGTTCTGTTCTTACTAATTTTGAACAATGGACATGGGTTCCGAGGTGGTCTTCGTGGCACGTTTATATTAAGTTTTTCGAGGAGATATTTACTGTCCACTTTATTATGAAAAAGCTTATACAAAAAGGCTAAATCCAATAAGGATCTTCGCACACGAAGAGGTTGCATTTCGAAGTACCTAAGTCTATCGCTATAGCTTTTTACGTGTACCCTCATTCTGTAACACAAGTGTCTCAAAAATCGTTTTTGCACCTTTTCAATACGATCATCATATACCTTATATAACGGTGACCATACTTGGCAACAATACTCAAGTTTACTTCTAACATAACAATTATAAAGTCGAATCATGGTGGATGCCCTCCTAAAGTCTTTAGATTGTCTTATAATAAAACCCAGCGATTTCAACGCAGAAGTGACAATAGCATCAACGTGAGCATCGAAGCGGAGACTACCGTCAAATATAACGCCTAAATCACGGACGGTTTTTGACTCCTTTAGATTTTTTTCGGATATTTTATATGAACTAATTATTGGATTTCTTTTTCTTGTAAATCTAATGAAACAGCACTTCAGGGGATTCAGATACATTTTATTTTTCTGACACCAGGTTACTAGATTGTTTAGGTCCTCTTGAAGCTCCAAGACATCAGACTGTTGCTTAATAATCTTAGTGATTTTGAGATCGTCGTCAAACATGTATACACTTGAGTGCTTCATTACCGTTGTGAGATCATTTATGAATAATATAAAAAAGAGTGGACCCAAATTTGAGCCTTGAGGGACCCCGGAGGTGGCAATGTAGGGATATGATTCATAGCCATCGATGACGACTTTCGCTGGTCTATTACAAAGATAAGATTCACACCATGCCAATAAAGGATTGGAAATTCCGTGATGTGCCAGCTTAAGGAGCAATAGACGATGGTCAACTTTGTCGAATGCCTTTGAAAAATCTGTGTAGATAGAATCAATTTGCAAATTACTGTCTACTGCGTCTATAAGATCTGAAAGGTAGTTTAATAAATTTGTATTTGTGGACCGCATAGCAATGAATCCATGTTGATCGGATGATAGAAGGGGCTTGAGATGATGAAAAATAAATGGGTAAACAAGGGATTCAAAAACCTTCGACATTGCTGATAGGATCGATATTGGCCTGTAATTGCGCACACACTCCTTATTACCGTCCTTAAATATTGGTAGTATTCTGGCCTCTATACTAAGTTCCCTCTGCCTATCCTGCTGTGCAGAATATAGCGTGAAGCTAAAAAAACGAACAAATCACATCAAACGTGGAAGGGGATAATTTTGAATACATCCTGTAGAGCTTCAAATCTCTTTAGAATTATCAGTACCTATAGATTACCTATAGATTGAGGATGAAAATTGATTTCTCAGTTGTATTAGTGAGTAATCAAGACGAGCCAAGGCTACGAATAAAAAATACAAAAATAACAAGTTACACATCTGGGACACTCCATTATAAAAGCTACAATCATGACTGGAATGATAAAAATGGGAGGAAATTCATGTATATGAAAAATAATTTTCCCATGGGGCAACTTTATATGGCATACCCACGTCTATCAAACCCACAAAATTTTTATATTTAGGCCAAAAAACGGAAAAATTAAAAAGGTCGTCAATAAAAAAATATTTTAAGACGCTATTTAAAATACTGCCTATGGGCTAATTTAGTATGATAATGGGTTTATGTGTTTTATTTGAAAAATAATGGCGGTCACAGAACGTAATAAAATAAACACATCAGTTATTACTTATTAGCTCACTTTAAGCTATATTATAAACATTATTCCAATTACCAGTGGCGGATTCAAAAAACGTAGTGGTCACAACTATCATAAACTCGGCTAAACGTGAGTCGGAGTATGACCACAGTAATAATTACAATTCAGAAACACACACAAGCTATTTTTTCTTTTATTAAAGAGAGATGGTGATAGATGACTAGCCTCTGTTCGTTTATTTGGTTAACTATATCGTTGGTTGACGCCATAATTGCCCTTTCACACAGCCATTCCTGACTGCTCATATGTACTTATTTGAAAACCAGGATAGACAACAAGCATTTATTTCATTTGCCGGCGTACCACTAGGTATAATCAGAAAGACCTGTCTTAAGGCACCAGCTTAATGTATATTCATCGCTAATATGTGTGGCACAAGCTTGTGACTGTAAACAACTGGTTGTGGGTTCGATTCCCACTCGAGGAGTGGAAATATTTAATATTTCCATACACACCACGAAATTATAATAAAATAAAATAATAAACAAGATAACAAACTTATGAATTAATAAGAACAGAGGAAACAAAGGAATAATAGTAAGCGCATCGAAGACGAAGTAACGACTGTGCGAAAACGAAGAAGACGAAGTAACGAAGCAGCGTAACTACCGGCGGCTTCCGAATATTATTTATAAACTAAATGCTAATACTTATAATGCTTAAATACGTAAATAGGAAATTATATTATGTATCGTGTATTGATATAATAAAATAAAAGGAATAAATGAATAAGACATGATATTTTCTTGTAATAAATAAACGTACAAATGAAATATACTAAATAAACATCAATTATAAATAATAGTTCCCTACGTATATTCCGTTCATACCATTTACAATAGGTTTAGGTACTTTTTACCCGCGACGGAACGGCGACTGTATATGTGTTTGGGGTGAGAGGTTGTTTGTTTGTTTGTTTGTTTGTTTGTTTGTGTGTTTGTGCAAATTACTATGTCAATTATTTCCAAAACTATAAGTCCGATTTTGATACGGTTTTCTTTAATAGGTTTAGGTTCAATTGGCGTATGTTCCTAGATATGTCTTATTGCCTTAACTCACCAGGGGGCGCTGCAGTAAGCATTTTACGTGAAAACGAATGTTTTCAATTATCTCAAAAAATAATAGTCTGATTTCGATAGATTTTCAGTGATAGATTCAAGTTTAATTGGTGGATGTTCTTGGATATGTTTTATCGTGTCAAACCACCAGGGGGCGCTGCAGTAAGCATTTGTTTGTACTTTTTTTGTATTTATTTGTCTAAAACCGAAACTACTGCTCCGATTGAAAAGAGTTTTCATAAAAAGATTCATCTTTGCTTGATGCATATTTTAAGATTTTTCTTTTTTTGTTACGGGGAAAACTCACCAGAGGGCGCAGCAGTAAACATTTGTTTATGCAAATCAAAAACTACTAGTCCAATTTAGATGAAACTTTCAAGGATAGGTTCAGGCTTAATTGGTGCGTCTTGTAATATATGTGTTATGGTGACCACTCATCAGGGGGCGCTGTAGTAAGCATTTGTTTGAGTTTTTTTGTATAAAACCAAAATTTTTCTTGTATTTATTTGTCTAAAACCGAAATTACTGATCCGATTGGATAGAGTTTTCAGAACTGGATTCAGCTTTGCTTAATGCATATTTTTAGATTTTTGTTTTTTTTGTTACGGTGAAAATTCACCAGGGGGCGCTGCAGTAAACATTTGTTTATGCAGAGTAAAAACTACTAGTCCGATTTAGATAAAACTTTCAACGATAGGTTCAGGTTTAATTGGTGCATCTTTTCATATATGTGTTACGGTGACCACTCACCAGGGGGCGCTGCAGTAAGTACATTTGTTTGTGCAAAACTAAAACTACGAGTCCGATTTGAATGCAGTTTTCAATGATAGATTCAAGTTTACTTAGTGCATATTTTCATATATGTATCATGTATGTTTACTTAGTGCATATTTTATGTATGTGTCAACTCCCTAGGGGGCGCTGCAGTAAGTAGCTGCTTCTATTTTTTGTGTAAAACCAAAACGACTAGTACGATTGGAAAGAGTTTTCAGTATTAGATTTCGCTTTGCTTAGAGCATGTTTTTAAATTTATATTACGGTGACAAGTCACCAGGGGGCGCTGCAGTAAAATATTGTTTGTGCAAAGCTAAAATGACGAATTCGATTTGGATGCAGTTTCAGTGATAAGCTCAAGTTTAATTAGTGCATGTTCTTGGATATGTTTTATCTTGTTAACTCACCAGGGGGCGCTGCAGTAACATTTGTTTGTAATATTTAAAACAAAACCACAACTACTTGTCCGATTTTGCAGAGTTTTTAGTATTAGATTTACCTTTACTTGGTGTAAGTTTTTAGGTTCTTTTTTACGTTAAGAACTCACCAGGGCGCGCTGCATTAAACATTTAATTATGCAAAGTTAAAACTATAAATCCGATTTGGATGCAGTTATCAAAAATAGGATCAGGCTTAATTAGCGCGTGTTCTCGTATATGTATCACGGTGACACCTCACCAGGGGGCGCTGCAGTAAGCATTTGCTTGTATTTTTTGTGTGAAACCTATTTAGATGCAGTTTTCTGTGATAGGTTCAGGTTTAATTGCTGCATATGCCATATCACCAACTACCAACTACCACGAGGCGCTACATCAAAACTACTAGTGGGTTTTGTGATTTTCACTGATTTGGTTAGACTTAAATTTCCTGAAAATGTTACGGTGATAATCTGCCAGGCGTTGCAATAAGTATTTGATAACCAGAAAGCATTGGGTTTATAATTTTTTTTGGATTTGCATGAAGATTAATGTAAAGTATTTCGAAATTATGTAATAACATATAATGTGTATCTATTCACTTTAAAAAGTTTAAAATAAAAAACAAAATTAAAAATTTTGAAAAAACCCACGACGGTTTAATTGTAATTGAAAAAGGATAAAATAACTAGAAATCCCCCGCCTAAAAGAATATATGTAACGAGATGATGGGGACAACTTCGTCGGGGGCTGCCAGTTGCAACCTCTATTTTAAATATAGTAGCTAACGGTATAGATTTCGCTCTAAAAGTTTTTAAAAGGAGTACCAGTTATCAATTAATTGTAAATTCATATTAATATTTTAATTTTTTCCCATATTAATATTTTAATTGTAAGTAATGGCAGCTCCGACGAAGTCGTCCCCATCATCTCGTTACATATATTCTTTTAGGCGGGGGATTTCTAGTTATTTTATCCTTTTTCAATTACAATTAAACCGTCGTGGGTTTTTTCAAAATTTTTAATTTTGTTTTTTATTTTCAATATACGATTGACTCATTAACGACAGCGACATCTCTGTCTCACATATCATTTTTTTTATTTGAGCATTTTTTTTGTTTTATTTGGGTATTGTACTTTTTTGTTTTTAAGTTAACTTTTTGTTTTTTTATTTTATTATTAGTAAAATGTTTATTGGATTTTTTTCTAATTTCTTGTATTTCTTTGTTCTTATATGTAGTTTCTGTTTAATTTACATGTATTTTTTTTCAACAAGCAGTATATTTCCCTAATTCTTAAATAAATAAATAACTATCTAATTTCCGTTTTAACCAAAACTGAGCTAATATTATCACACTTCTTCTAACACTAAATGGTTATTTCTTATTTTTTCCTAATATTTGAGTGTAGGCAATTTACACATCATCATTAGAGATCAATTATGAGCAACTACCATCGCATTATATCTTTTTAAAATTCTACCCCCTCTTTTTTATAATTCTATAAAAACAATCTACAAAATGACAGGTAGGTAGTACTTTCTACTTTACAACTAGGCAATTGAGTCGATTATATGACTTTCACACCCACTGTTCATTTCATATTCTTGCATTGCATTCATCAATTTCTTTTGCTAACCTGTGTTTCGAAAAAATTTCCTTGTGGGCCTTCTATACCACAAATTCTTTCAATTAGCCCTAGATTTACGAAGTATTTAAATATGCTTATTTATAATTACAAGAAATATATTTATTTATAAAATAATATAAAGTTCATAAAATTAATCAGTGACAAAAGTCTTCTACAGAGAGAAAATACGTACTACATGCAGTAGGAAATTTAAATTGAAATTGTAAGACCAGTCATATAGACTAGTCTGGTAAATCTAGTGTTAAAAACAAATAAAAATAGGACAAGCTTACCTGATGATGATTATACTTCTCGCAACGTTGGCTCACGACCGTCGCAAAAATGAAGGTCCACTTTTGAGCTTATATACACTTTCCACTTATCACAATACTTTCAATATTACAAGAACATTTACACTTTATACAATATTTTTCTCAAGTTGTCGCCGTTCGATAACAATTCTGATTTTAGAAAGTAAATACTAATAAATTTTACTGTTTTTTACATCAGTGTAAAAACAAAGGATATATTAAATATTTCCACTTCTCGAGAGGGAATCGAAATCACAATCGACTGATTTACAGTCACACTTCGTACCTTATGATCTTACTTTTGCTGTCAAAATGATTTTACAACTACCCTTTTTTTAAACCAGTTAAAGAACTATATAGCAGAGCCGCCAGAGAGAGCTAGTGTCATAACACTCCGTTATCTACGTTAACTGTTTAACCGGAAATATAACCAGCGTTATTATGGCCGTCGTGGCGCAATGTGACAGCGTCTGACTGTAAAGCTATGGTTGTGTGTTCCGTTCCCACTCGGAAAATAATTAAATTTAAATTTTCATTTTAGTTATTAGTACCAAAGATAAAACGCGAAATTGAATCCCGCCATTCAACACGCTACGTCTTGATTTTGGCGGAAAATGGAGTACGGAGTGTCTTGGCACTAGGTTCTCCCTAACTACCCCGCTATGCGGGAAAAAGTATAAAGCTGCTTAAAAGGTGCTTTGTCCACCTAGGCTAGATCTGAGACTAGCCTAATATTTTAGTAATAATTCTTTAATGGCATCGTGGAGCAGAGTTGTAATGTCTGATAGTATACACAATGGTAATGGGTTCGATGCTTAATCGGAGGAAATGTTTGAATTATTTTGATATCTCTGCTAACCAGAGTAGATATATATTAATGTAATGTTAATTTTAAGTTCTTGTGCCACTGGGCCAGTCGTGGCCCAGTGGCACAAGAGTGTGATTGTAAACGACTGGTTGTGGGTTCGATTCCCACTCGAGGAGTGGAAATTATATTTCCATTTTCTTCGCTCTGGTGTTGAGGTAAAGCGCGGCGTTAAGTTCCGCCACTTAACACGCAAGCCTCCGAATTCGGCGGAAAGTGGGGAACGGAGTGTCTTAACACTAGGTTCCCTCTGCCTACCCTGCTGTGTGCGGGATATAGCGTGAAGCTATTTTTTTTTTTTTATGTTCATTTTAATATATGTTATTCTTTATTTTAATATATATTCTTGATTTTAGTATATACGTTTTATACTAAATTTGGTTTTACATTTAATATAACAGTATAATTGAATAAAAAAAGTATTTTTTTGTTTCTCTGAAAAATTTTAAAACCAAAAACCACAAAAATAAAAAAAAGCTTAAATATCTTTAAAATTCACATATAAACAATTCAATTTCACACATAAGGACACATACAATAAAACAATACTAAAATATGATTATAAGTCACTTTATGTAATTAATTTCTAACATGTTTTTTCTTTTTCTTCTTCTTGTTGGAGTGCGCTTCAATCAGGTCCTCTATTTCCTTACTATCTTCACCGAGACGCTTTTCCCCACTGAAATTGTAAAAGTCATATAAATTATTAATAAGCAAGTCACTATTATAGTGCTGTGGGATAGCATGATGGTTGTAGGCTCGATCCCCACTCGGGGGTACGATTATATCGCGGAGTTAAATTTCGCCATTTAACTCGTAATAATTTTATCATTAGGCAAAAAATTTCCAAATTACTTGTATAAGAAATGCAATCAATAAATTTTTATGGTATAAAGGAGGCAAATGAGCTGAAGGCCCACCTGGTGTTAAGTGGTTACCTTCGCCCATAGACATCCACAACATTAAAGTTATGGATGCGTTGCCAGTCTTGGGGATGTAGGACAGAAGGCGAGGGGAAGGATGGGAATGGTGGGAATAGGGAGAGCTGGCTTACATGCCATCGAACCGGAACACATCATCAGATATTTGGCGGTTCGTCTTTTACAGGTTAGTGGTCGCGAGCCAGTCGGAGAATGAATCTCCTACCACCAAGCTAACTGGGTTACCCGCCTTTTACGGGACGCTACCCAGCGGCGGGGGGGAATTGTATTCTTAACCCGTCCCCCCACGGGTACAGGTTTAGGTCCCCAGGGGTACGGGTTTTGGTTGAATTTAAAAATTATATATTTTTAAATTATTACTTTTTACTTCTAAGGTTTTATTATATAACAAAAAAATGTTGTCTTAAATCTGGGAAAAGCTAATCTATACTATATATAAAATAAACAGGACAGCGTGAAAACGCGACTGGTTGTGGGTTC
The DNA here is from genome assembly GCA_019049465.1 of Dryas iulia moderata. Lineage (NCBI taxonomy): Eukaryota > Metazoa > Arthropoda > Insecta > Lepidoptera > Nymphalidae > Dryas > Dryas iulia. The sequence goes on from CM032440.1 coordinate 417,216, forward strand.
GATTCCCACTCGAGGAATTAAGATATTATAATATTTAATTTACATCACTCTGATATCGAGGCAAAGCGCGACGTTGAATCCCTCTGTTTATCACGCAATGCCAATACTCGAAAAACGGCGGAAAATGGGGAACGGAGTGTCTTAACACTAAGCTAAAAAAAAGACCCTACGCTAGTTTCTCTTTAACAAAAAAACGTAAATCTATACTTAATCAGCTATAATAATTAAATAACATTCATATACCTTTTAACCGACACAAGTTGTTTCGCGTTCCCCGTCAACGCCTGTCCCCAGTCGAGGTCGCTGCCCTTAATGCGATACTGGCCCAAGTCCTCCCCCATTAGACGTGACAACTCTTTTCTTTGCTTTTTTTCTAATTCCTGTTAAAAAATAGTTTTTTTTTAAATTTTAGAAGGTAAACGGCATTATTCCTGTAATAGTGTTTTTTTTTAAATATGTTAGATACAGAATTAATTATTTTAATGTGGTAAGTTAATTAACTAATTGCTTTAAATGTGTTGTACGCAGTAATAAGATGCATGAAGAAAAAATACATTAATTACAAATTAAATTAAGAGTAGGAGCACCTATTAAGTTATTTTAAACATATATTCTCAAATTCGGTAAAAAGTGGAAAACAGAATTTCTGGATCAGGTTTTCATTGATTATTTCGCTGTGTAGCAAAAAGGGTGAAACTACTTTTTAAATAATATTCTTTTTCTAAATTCTAGAACATATTATGTAAATATTTATATATATTTATATAAATATATATTTATATAAACATTGAATAATAAATATTCCAACCTTTAGCCACTACTAACAATCAAAACAAAGAAAAAAATCAAACTACAACATAAAATCAACATTTATTCCTCAACACAACACCCAACATAAGAAATCCAACACAAAAACCAACATAAACATATACCTTGGCAGCTTTAGACAATTCCTCATTTAAACTCTGTTTCAAAGGTTCCTCCATTTTGACCTCCCCTGACTTCCCATCAATACCCATTTCTTTGGCCACAGAAACTTCTAGAATAGAGTTAAGTGCTGAATTAATTTTTTTACACGCTTCGTAGAATTTCGCTAATATTTGTGATCCGGGAAGACTGAGCTCTGATGCGATATCGTCTACGTCCTTCATTTGGAAACCCATGGCTATGAAGAGGACCTGTTGACAAAAATGATGATATGATTTTTTTATACGAGTCTATCAAAATAATTAGTATAGTACACATGTTTTTTTTTTAGCTTCACGCTGTATCCCGTACACAGCAGGGTAGGTAGAGGGAACCTAGTATTAAGATACTCCGTTCCCCACTTTCCGCCGAATTCGGAGGCATTGCGTGTTAAGTGGCGGAACTTAACGCGGCGCTTTACCTCGACACCAGAGCGAAGAAAATGGAAATATTAAATATTTCCACTCCTCGAGTGGGAATCGAACCCACAACCAGTCGTTTACAGTCACACACTTGTGCCACTGGGCCACGACTGGCCACAAGCGGTCTGGTCTGGCTTAGCGGTCAGAGCACCTGGACGGTTTCCAAGTGGTGCGGGTTCGAATCCCGCTATGTCCAAATTTTTATATTTTAAAAGTAAACCCACCTGTTGCACAACATCCAGTTTCATAGACACTTTAGTATGAAACACTATATAAGCTATAGGGCCGAGTAAGTCAGTTATAAGGCGATAGTCGGCTTGCTGTCGACAGTACGCCTCTATGCGGGAGAGATCGTGGCCGGAGAGATACTGCTCTATTAACTGCTTTGTTAGAACTGGAATATAAAAATTTTGTTTATTAAGTAAGTTGTCTTTAACTAGTAAGCCGCCATGATAATGGGATAGTGTTCAATAGTAAATTCTACCATTTTACCAAACGTGGATCCATCGTTGTAGGCACTATGGGCATGCCCACAACGTAAATAGACTTGTGACGTCAAATGTTTTGGTCCTTTTAAAAATAGTGGGCCAGTCGTGGCGTAGTGGCATGAACGTGTAAACGACTGGTTGTGGGTTCAATTCAAGAGTGGAAATATTTAATATTTCCATTTCCTTCGCTCTGGTATCAGAGGTAAAAGCGCGGCGTTAAGTTCCGCCACTTAACATGCAATGCCTCCGAATTCGACGGAAAGTGGGGGACGGAGTGTCTTAATACTAGGTTCCCCCTGCCTACCCTGCTGTATGCGGGATACAGAGTGAAGCTTTTAAAAATATGCTTAGTTGCGTGGCTTGTCAGTATCATTGTATAAAAATATCGTAAAATAAAAAAATATTGATGCTAGTTTCTCATTGCAATAATGTCTGTATTTATATTCTGGCTTGCACTTAGTTCGGATGGATTCGAACCTGCACTCAACAACGCAATGTCTCGGATTTGGACGAAAAGTGAAGAATGAAGTGCCTTGACACTAAGTTCTCTGTAACTACCTTGCTGTGCGAGAAAAAGGTTGAAACAATATATAAGCTATAGGCCTGAGTAAATAAGTTACAATAGTCGGCTTGTATTATATTAATTTCATTATCCAGCTCTGGTAAGTTGTGAATTTGGGCAGCATATGGAGAACAGAGTGTTTCTGCACCTTTAAAGTTATCTTTATCTTCTCCACTATGCGGATAAAAGTGTGAAACTGAAAAAATATATAACTATAAATAAAACATTCATAATCCACTAATTAGTATATTCCACTAAATCGAATTAACAAGTCACATTATCATTTCACAAAGCGGAGAGATTTCGTTTAGATGGCAGAGAATTTTCTGCCATCTTTTCTATACAGACATTTTAATAACGTGAAACATTTAGAAAAAATAAAATATACCACTTACCAGGTTTATCAATCTTCACATTATCATTTAAGAGGGTAGAAAGCGCAAGGGCGGAGGGCAGAGAGCGGAAAGCCCGAGACAGTAGACGGGAGAAGCGGAGGCGGAAGTCCGCGCTGTAGGCGGACAGCCAGGCGGAGGGTTGGACACTACGCAGCATTATGCAGGAGTGCTCGTTTGTTATGTCGTTTGATTTTTGACTGGAATAACATTATTTTGGAAATTAGATTATCGGTATGTTAAAACTAATTTTTGATAATTACATAACATATTTTTGATTAAAAAGTAGACTGAAAGTTTGTCACAGTAGTTTATTTTGTTTTAAAGTTAGAAATAATTACGATTGACATTTCAATTTAAAATCATTTTTAACTACTAGCCAGTAAAACCTACAAAGTGAAATATCTAAAATGACAAGTGAAATGTACTTTGAACTGAATAAATTCACTACAATTACTTAAGGAAATGTCACTAAGTAAAACTACTTTTAAAGTTCAATCAAATCAAAAGTACTTAGCACTTCGATCCAAACTAGGATGAATGTTTATGTTTTAATTATTTTTATTTCCTTGGTGTGTTCAATCAGTGTGGCGTTAGGTTCCGTCACTTAACACTAAACGAATCTAACGAAATAACAAAAAGTGAGAAAGGATATATTTTGTGCCTACCACACTAACAATAATATGAAAAAGTACTACGAAAAAGTTTCACATTATAAAAATTTCGCATTTATAATATAAGTAAGAGAGTAGAGATTTCACTTTTAAGCCAGTGTTTTATAATGGGATGTTAAAAAATCATTTTATGTATGTGTGACAGCAACTGATTGTATGTACGGTCCTTTTCAGGAAGTGATTATATTTAAATTATTTTCATTTCTCCGCTCTGGTAACAAGACAAAAGCGCGATTTTGAATTCAGCCATTTAACGGATCCATCGGAGTGTCTTAACACTAGGTTCTCTCTTCCTACCATGCTATACAAGAAAGAATTAAGCTTATTTCTTATAACATAAGTATATGTAAATACATTACCTCAAATACACCGGCACATACTTCTGCGACTTCCAAAACTTCAACAAATCTTCCGTCAGTCCAAAGCTAGTTCCCAAATAGTCTAAATGTTCCGCTCTTACTTCCGTCAATCTTCTTAGAAGAGTTGGTGGCTTTGTTCTATAAAGTTAATAATACATATTAATATATCAACCAGTAACGAATGGACCAAATTAGAGGAAAAATCTATACAAATATATAAAATTATCTGTCTGTCTGTTTGTTTGTAATATTAAATTAACCACTTTTTACTAAACGGATATGTATGTATGCACAATACATATATCAAAAAACTTTTTTTAAATTTTTGTCTGTCCATCTGTCTATTTGTTTGTGCTGGTTAATTTATGAACGACTGAACCGATCTTGACGGAACTCTCACTGGCAGATACTTGATGTAATATAAGGAATAACAGGGGCTATCTTTAATTTAACACGCAGAAGAAGTCGGGAGTTCAGCTAATGTTATATAAAACAGCTAGTTAATGAGATTAATCCTGCAAGCTGCAAATAATAAGCTTTCTAATAATGTAGACATTAGGTATAACAAGACTATCGTGACGCAGTGAGACTCTGTTAGACTACTATTTCGATTGATTATGGGTTTGATGCCCACTCGGGGAATAGATTATACTTAAATTAATGTCATATTCCTGCTCTCAACGCAAAGCATGGCGTTTTAACCCTTAATTTGGCACAGTCAGCTACAACAAACAATCAAATAAATAAAAACGGGTGGGTTTATGAAAACTTTCATAGAGGCTTAAATATCTAACAAAAATCTTTAAAATATATTTTACTTATGATAAAAAAATAAAATTATTATTCGGAATCCGCATTTCCGAATTCTTATTTGAATTCCGCCAATCAAGACGCAAACGGAGTGTTTGAACACTAAGTTCACATTAACTACTCTGATTACGAAGACGTGACAAACAAAAGAATATTCAAACTTAAATACATACCTGGGCACTATACTCTCCGTTTGCAGAGAGTTATTCTGCCCGTTTCTCTCTGTATCCTCGTCTTCGCTCATAGCTTCGTCCAAGCACGGGATATCACCCGAGTAGTAAGCGGCTAGTTGCTGTAGAGCTCGTTTGCCGTAACCCATCTAATAAATAGATCAATTAATTGATTATCAGCGGATGTAACGTTATAAATGATTGTTGTGGGTTCGATTCCTACTCGAAAAATGTTATTTTTTTTTAATTTAAATTATTTTCATATCTCCACTGTAAAGATAATTAGAAGTATATATTTTCAAAAAATGTCTTTTTGAATTTTCTAAATGTGTGAATCTCTTCAATTTTTTTTTTTTTTATCTTTTTCTATAAGTACTTATTAAATAGCATTCTCTCTTGCTAAACGATTGGTCGTATAAAGATCTTTGAGTACCAGAAACGTAAAAATATATAGAGATGTTAACAAATATAACTTGAAATAAAACGTGTACGGATTTTCGACGCAGCTGGTGGTAGAACGCATGGTACTTTGACGACTTCCAAAAGGCGCATGTTCGAATCCCGCTGCATTCAATTTTTTATACAATTTCTAAAAAATATCTTATTCAATTTCTTAAGTGTGTAAATAACACTTTAAAATTTTAAAAAGTGAGAAATGGCTTTTTTGTGTGTACTTAAAACTATATCTGTACAAAATTTCAAATATTAATATAATCTTACCCTCTGATAAGAAGGATGTGTTGCTATCCTCACAATCCTTGCTCCCGATAATTTAGGGAAATCTTTATCCCCAAACTGCTCACAAATATTCCAAGGGATTAGGTCACCAGCTGCTTTTCTTCCACGACCTAAGCTGTCCTTGACTGATCTGTAAGAAATTTTATTAAATAAACAAATTAAGTTATACAATTCAAAAAAAGTTAAAACGTGTAGTGGCAAGTTCCGCCACTTAACACGTAAGGTCACGAGATGTGGCAAGTACGTGGCAAGTAAACTTAAAAAATGAAACAAGCTACAACCAGATACACATAATTCTGGTGTTAAAAATTACAATAAACATTTTATATACTACAAAAGTGTATTTTATTCAAAATCCCAGAAAGTATTATATAAAAATATATACATTTTCCAAGTGATATTCGAACCCATACGCATCGCATAAAAATGTGTTATAATAAAAAAAAAGAATTTAGATAAAAAAACACTAACTTATCAGAGAGATTCCCCTCCAAGCACAGTTGTATGACGCAGAGCACTTCCGGCATGGATGTGGAACGTGGCGGTGTAGGAGCTAGTAGCACGAACAGGCAATGCGCAGGCGCATCTGCCAATAGTTGCAGGTCGTTTGGACTGTTCTGATGGATGGATTTATATGTTTGTATTAATTAACAAGATATTAATTATTTATTTCTGCAAAAACATTGAAAATTTAGATAGTATTCACTTTGTTTACTCTGCAAACTTTAAATACCCATTTAAAACTACTTTATAACTATTAGTAATATTTAATACAGTTACAGTTACAGTTTACGCAAAAAAGACTTTCAATAATAAAATTAAGAGAACAAACTGCTGTTAAACTCGGAAACTGTGAATTATCTTATAATTAAAATATCATTCATACAAGACATTCTTTTTAAGATTAAAATGTGAAAATATATTTCCAAACATTGTGATGAAACCTTATAATTCTAATGTATGCAAATTTAATATCAATATCATTACATACAAACTACCAGACTGTTATGTTTTATATACGATATACACTTTAGATATACCCTTTTACCATACAAATAAATAAAAGTTAACATTTCAGAACACACAATATACCTTAAAAATGTAAAAATACACAAAAAGGAACATAACCACAAAACCTATCTTATAATGGCTAAAGACATAAATCGCAACCAATCTATGCAAGAAAGCCTCAGCAGCCTTATGGAAACAGAACAATGCGTCTGTATTGACTCGCAACAGTTTACAGAGTGACGTGAGAATGGAATATATTTAATTTTTTCAATTCCTCAAGTCAGAATCGAACTCACAACCAGTCGCGTTTATAGTCACGTTAAATGTTAACATTTCCAAACTATATAGTGCCTATAAAGTCCAAAGAACACACAATAACCCTTCTTTGCATCGTGATGGAAATTTCCATCATACCATTTAAAAGGAAAAATAACATTATAGGACTCCACACAGACAGTCTTTTTGCATGATGATGGAAAAATCCATCATATCGTTTTTTCAATAAAAAAAGCTATAAAAATAGACAAATATTTTTTTATTTATTTTTCCTGTAATGTATGAACTGAATTACAAACACATGATTTTTTTTTAAAAAGTAAAAAATCATGCAAAGAAGGGATAATATACTATAAGCACATAGAAACCTACCTTATAATGGCTGGACACATAAATAGCAACCAATCTGTGCAGGAACGCTTCAGCAGCCTTATGGTAACAGAACAATGCGTCTCTGTTGACTCGCAACAGTTCGCAGGCGGCGGGGGGCGGAGCGCCCGCGCCGGGGGACGGGGGCGGCGCCTCCAGGCATAGGAGGGAGTTCAGCCACTGCTCTATAGGGTCACCGGTTCGATATCGGATTGGCTCCTCTAGCTTTATCTGGGGTTAATAAAGTGTTGGAGTAAAGTTAGATGTCGTTAATAATTAGTTTTTAGAGGTCAGGTAGTATGTCATAAATAATGGAAAGAGTTTGATTTTAAATTCATGTGTCTTTTTTATCTTTTTCTATTTTACGATATGTTTAATGAAATGATCAAATGATTCTTTGTCTAATATCTAGTAAGTAATATATAATAGTCTAAAAAATTTTAAAAAATAATACCAAAGCATATTTTTTGGCGCCCTGTGTGGGACTATACGGAATAACATATGGTAACAAAAATATAAAAAGTAATTATTTAAAAATATTTTTAACTGAATATATTTTATCTAGTGTAGACTTCTTAATCTAAATCCATTTTAACCGTAAATAAATTGATAGTCGAATTACACATACGTTTTTATAAATACTAATAAGTATGAGGGTTTTTGTTATTCAACGATAAAAATATCGAGCAAACAAGAAAATAATAAATTTAATAATAAAAAAATAAAAATAATTGTTCTAAAAATATGCAACTTATTCGCGCCTGTTACGTAACGAACGTTACTTGATTATTTTCTTTTGAAAAAATTATACTTCTAGAATGGGAATGGACCCTACAAACAGTCGCTTTACAGTCACACTTCGTGCCTTTGCGTCACGACTGGTCCCTTTTTTAATAATAATAGCATTTAACTGCACAAAAAAAAGGTAAAAGGCGGCCTCATCACTAGAATTAATTATTTCCAGGCAAAAACTAATGAAAGAATTTAGAACATCCCAAAAATCATTTATAGTTACTTTTACGGTTTGTCCACAGTTTGGTTCTGATATTCACATATTCAATTGATTTTTCTAATTTCTTTTTAATTTTAATTTAAAATGAGATAAGTCATCAGATATTTATACTTTATATTAAATTAATGACTGATGAAAAATATTATATTAAATTAATATAAACAAACATAAATTCGAGCATACAAAATACATTCAATCACACATATAGAATATATAAAATATATATAAAAAAAACAAATACAAACCGGAGCAGGCGCACTATATTCACTCTGCAACTGAGCGAATAGCTTCAAAGACAAGGCTCGTCCCGTCCCTTCATACCCGGACACAGTAGACGACAGTAGCGCTAGAGGCGCCTTGGTGGCGGCGGCGGTGACGTGCGCGAGGGGGATGGCCGCCGCCTCGTCCACGAGCACCAGGTCAGCAGCGGACAGCAGGGAGTGGTCGTCTGGGGTTATGTACTGGAATTATACATATAAAGAAATTCGGCTTCACTGCTTTTCCTCACATAATGGGTAATCAGAGAATCTGGTACTTTCGCCCGAAATCGAGAGAAACTCAACACCGCTTTTGTCTTTGGTACCGAAGCGAAGAAATGAAAATTGAAACATATTCATTCCCTCGAGTGAGAATCAAACTCACGATAACCGCGTGAACAGTATGACGGTATTCCACTGTGCCACAAAGGTAAAGTATAGGACTATAATTAGAAAATTGATTAAAATTCGGTTTATTTAAGTCCAGCGCCTTGCGAAGGATTGTAACAAAGATGTGTGTTGTTGAAATTAAAAGTTTTACAATCATTGAACTTCTAAAATTGACGTGAACTTCTAAAATTGATGTCGACATTTAAGCCAAAACCACTAAGTAAATAGCAACAATAACTAAACAACACTTACTTGTACAGTCTGCCTTGAGTTCCTAGCAATATTAATCCTCACAATTGCCTTCTTAAAATCAGGATTAGTTGATCTTACAATATTATAATCTATATGTTCTTGATACAAGCATGCATCGAGGCCTTTCAGTACAAATTCAAATAACGTAATTAAGTTTTCAGGGTGCGGTGAAGTGACATATATGTTGACATAGCCAAGTGATACTGCAGCAGCTATGGATAGGCCAAGGCAGGCCGATTTGCCTCTACCTCTGGCTGCAGTTAGACAGTGGGGTGGTCTGGAAACGAAAAAAGTAAGTTGTGTAAGTAATTGTATTACCATGTAAGTTGCATTAATTGGGTCGTGGCGCAGAGGCAAAAAGTGTCACTGTAAATCGACTGGTTGTGGGTTTGATACCCACTCGAGGAGTGAAAATATTGAATATTTCTATTTTCTTCGCTCCGGTGTCGCGGAAAGTTGCTAACGGAGTGTCTTAATACTAGGTTCCCTCTGTCTACCCTGCTGTGTGCGGGATGCAGCGTGAAGATAATAAAAAATAATAATAATTAACAACTCAAGGGTGTTTTATAAAATACTAAATATATTTAGAGTTTGTTTTTTTAATACGACCACCCTTGCCTTTACAGTAAGATGCTATCCCACTGTGCCACGATGCTCAAATAAATTGCCTAAAAACAGCTTTTTAAGTATTTTATTTGATGTATAATAATATAATAAAGAAGTAAAGACTACCACCACTTTCATACCCCTACCCAATCCATGAAAGTGGTGTCCTATCTGCCTCTTTCCTAATCTCTCCTCCTCTTTTTCCTAATCTCTACCCCCTTTTACCTTTTCCCTTCTTCGGTTTTACCCATAACAGGGGTTTTGGAGGTCAGACGGCAGTCGCTCCTTTAAAACCACCCTTCGCCATTATTATGAGTGACAACAAGGACATGCTGGGTACGGCTAGGGCGTCGCCGCTAAACGACGCGCAGGCACATCGCCCTACACCTGCGATAAGTGGGCAAGGGCTACCGTGTCAAGTACGGGCACGGCTAAAGACGTCAGTACCCAAACGGAAACTCCGCTTTGCAACGTGGAATATTGGCTCTCTTACCGGACGATGCAGAGAACTCGCAGATGTACTCATGAGACGTCGGGTCCAGTGTGCGTTCCTCCAGGAAACTCGCTGGAAGGGCAATAAGTCTCGGAACATCGGACAGGGTTACCGGCTGATATACACTGGGTCGCCTTCGGGTAAAGCTGGTGTAGCTGTAGTGCTATCTGAAAAGCTTCGGAATGGTCTTCTTGAAGTCGACCGTCGCTGCGACCGCCTGATGCGGGTGCGGGTGCTGATTGAGGGAGTCATTACAAACTTAATCAGTGCCTATGCCCCTCAGGCGGGATGTAGCGGGTCCGAAAAAGAGACATTCTGGGAGCAATTTGAAGAGGTTCTACGCGCTATACCAGCTGCTGAAGTAATCATAGTTGGGGGGGATTTGAACAGTCACGTAGGTAAGGGTGCGGATACGTATGAACGTGTGCACGGTGGCTTTGGTTACGGTCAGAACCTGTATTGTGTCTGACTTGGCCGTCGTGAACACGTTTTTCCAAAAGACTCCGCAGCACCTTATCACGTATAAGAGCGGATCCCACTCAACTCAAATAGATTACTTGCTGACCAGACGGTGTCATATCGGCAAGGTGACTAACTGTAAGGTCATTCCAGGTGAAAGCCTGACGGCCCAACATCGTCTTCTTGTCATGGACTATGTCGTCACCCCGAAAAAGAAAGTAGCCGAGAAACGTAAGCCTCGGATCAGGTGGTGGTTGCTGAATGGACCGATGCAGACCGACTTTCGGGCAGAGGTTGAGAGTCAAAATCTTTCGACTAATACCGAAACTGCTCAGGAGGCTTGGGATCGAGCCCAGTCAGCAATTATCGCAGCAGGTAAACGAGTTCTTGGCCTTTCTAGGGGAGGACGGGTCATCGACAAGGAGACATGGTGGTGGAATGACGAAGTGCAGGAGGTGATTCGTGGAAAGAAGGCTGCCTTTAAGGAGTGGCAGCAATCCAACTCTCCTGAAGACAGACTAGAGTACATAGCAGCGAAACGTGCCAGTAAAAGAGCTGTTGCCAGAGCCCGCAGTGACAGGTTATCACCTTTATATGATACGCTTGAAACTGCGGAGGGGCAGACGCTCATTTACAAATTGGCACGAGCTCGGGATAAAGCGACGCAAGATATCGCCAAATGTCTTTGCGTCAAAGATTCCCAGGGCGCGCTGCTGTGTAATCATGCCTCTGTGAAGGAGAGATGGAGATGCTACTTCAAGGAGTTGCTAAATACCCAGCACCCATGCAGTCTTCCAACCAAACCACCTCCTAATCTTGGACTTATTGCCCCGATAACACCTGACGAAACTCAGAATTGTCTTCAACGCATGAAGAATCGGAAAGCGGTGGGACCTGACGACATTCCGATCGAAGCGTGGAAATCATTGGGCTCTCATGGTGTGCTCATACTGACGAACCTTTTCAACCACATCTTGAACACTGGGACTATGCCACGTCAGTGGCGTTACAGCTTCATTACCCCTATTTTCAAAAGCAGGGGCAGTGTTCAGGATTGCGGTAGTTATAGGGGCGTTAAGATCATGAGTCACACCATGAAGCTCTTTGAGCGCATGATCGACCTCAGGCTCCGCCGAGAGTGTACTGTCTCTGAATGTCAATATGGGTTTCAGCCAGGATCGGGCACTTTGGACGCCGTTTTTGCCCTCAGAACTCTGATGGAGGCATACAGGGAAAAAAGGAGAGCTCTGCATGTGGCATTCCTTGATCTGCAGAAGGCCTTTGACTGTGTGACCCGTCAATGTATCTGGTGGGCATTGCGATCCAAAGGGATCCCTGAGGCCTATATTGACATCATCAGAGACATGTACCGCGATTCCGTTTCAATGGTTAGGACTGCTGTTGGCGATACAAAACCCTTTCCGATTTCTGTTGGGGTTCACCAAGGCTCGGCTCTTAGCCCGTTCTTGTTCAATGTAGTGCTGGACACTGTCTCGGCTTACATCCAGGACCAGCCCCCATGGCTGATGATGTATGCCGATGACATAGCGCTCATTGACGAGAGCCGGCTGACGCTGGAGCGGAGAGTGAACCTCTGGAAGGGTACGCTTGAGAACGGCGGTCTTAAACTAAATGTGACGAAGACCGAGTACATGGCTTGCGGGAGCCCGGACTCATGCACTATCCAAATAGGTCCTGAACCAGCCGTTAAGTCGGAAAAGTTCAGGTACCTTGGATCTATTCTGCACGAGTCTGGAGGCATCGATCACGATGTCCAAGCCCGTATCAGCGCTGCTTGGGCGAAATGGCGTGAGGTCACAGGTGTGGTCTGCGACCGCAGAATACCACCCAAGCTCAAGGGACTGATATACAGAAGCATAACCCGACCGGTTCTCTTATATGGCAGCGAATGTTGGCCAGCACTGTCCAGGCACACTCAGCATCTTCATCTCCGTGACGTGAAGCTGCTGAGGTGGATGTGTGGCGTTACGCGGGCTGACCGCATACGCAACACATTTATCCGAGGTAGTCTTGGTGTCCGTGACGTAGCGGATAAGCTTCAAGAGAGTCGCCTGAGATGGTATGGCCACGTTGCACGCCGGCCTGAGAACTATGTCGGAAGAATTTGCCTCGATATATCTGTCCCTGGAGCAAGACCCCCAGGACGCCCAAGAAAGCGATGGCTGGACATCGTGAAGCACGATATGAGAGCCAATGGACTTACCACCGAGGATGCCAAAGACCGTGCAAAGTGGAGAAGGTTAAGCAGGAAGGCAGACCCTGGCTAGAGCCGGGATAGTGCCAGGATGAATAATAATATAATAAAGAAGTAAAGACTGTAACTTTGTTTGTAAATGGCAATCTTCGGAAATACTGAACCAATCATTAATTTTATTTTACTATTAGAAAGCTACAGTATTCAGGAGTGCTATAGGCTATATTTTATACTAGTGACATGCAGCGAAGATGCGAGCGGGTTGCTTGTATTATATAAACTATTCCCACTCACCTAGACTGTCTATCTGCAAGTGTATTTATAAGTGCAACCAATGCTGTTGCTTGGTCATACGTTCGACATAACGCCACCAGTGGGCCCGCTGGCGGAGTGTCAGATAATGAAGATACTAATTCTGTAAGCTTTGGATTCACTTTCTGAAATAACAAGTAAAAATTTTATTATTATTTAACCACTCAGTAAGTAATTTCATAATTCAAGGCTAAACATTTGATATAATGACTTAAATATTTCAAGCAATATTTAAAGTTACCATTGTAGGCTATCTTTATGATTACTTCCACAAAGCAGTGTAGGCAGAGAGATGCTACTATCAAAACACTTTATTTTAAACTTTCCACCTGAATCCATAACATTACATGGTGCGGAGCTCAACACCACACTTTGCCTCACCACTAGTGTGGAGATGTAAAAATAATTTAAACACAAATATAATCAGTCTCCAAATGATAATCAACATACAACAATATTGTTTACAGTCACAATGATCTCAAAATAAAAATATATTAAAAATTACATATACATATATGAAGTATACAACAAGTTTTGTTTTAAATTAACTCTGCCAAAATAAATTTAAAAAACAATAAAAGAAAATATTACCTCTGATATAGCATTTGCTGGTTCAACTTGTGCTGTCTTAGATGATATTGGAAGTACATTCAAAGCATCATCCAACACTAAACATCTTGGATTATCAGCCAGTGAAAGGAGAAAACGCTCATTGAATCTATTAACTACAGTATCATAAGCTTCTGTTTTAAATCTGAAATTAAATAAAATATAATAATTTAATTCAAGTATTTGTAGTAACTTGGTAACTGTGTGTGACTTTGTGTGCCTGGTTTTAATACTATTCTGACTGAAATATCAATAATGATGTGTTAATTTATATTCAAGTGCATTTTTTTAATAATTTATAGCATAGCCACACATTAGGTTTTACATAAGTTTTCAACCTAAATCCTGCTTAAGCTTAATAGGTAACAACAAAGGTTTTATTCAAATAGTTACAAAGATGTAACCATATAAATAGTATTATTTTACATTTTTTTCATAGTATATATCAGATTTAAATATTGTTTTTTTTTTACAAAAAACAATAAATATATATTTTTATATTTTTTGGACAAAAATCTACTTTCTCTACATTACATTTTTTTTGTATTTAACTATATGACCTGTACCATTGGCTCTTAATACAGTCAAATTATTTATACATTAATCTTATATATGTATAATTGTAATATGATATACAAATCAAGGTATGAAATATTATTGTTATTATTGTAGGAACAAAATAACAATAAATTTAAAGGATTTATATGGGAAACAAAGCTGAAATGATTACCTGGAATGTACATCCATAGTAATAGAATGCAATTGCCTCAATGAATCCATGGTTTTCAACAAGAATATTATAAGACCACCTCCTTCTACAGTTTCTATTGTGCGAGCCATCAAATTTGGTGTTAAAGCTTCAAAATCCTAAAAATAATAATTACTTTTTCATACATTTTTTCACATTTCCAGAACTTAGATAGTACAACATAAGCTTGTTTAGTTTAATACAGATTTTGTTCACAATTTACGTTTTGGTGAGATTTCAAGGCCCCACCCTGAAATCAATCAAAAATAATTTAAAGATGAAAATTCTTCTTTTCTAACACAATTTAGCTCACCTGTAAAACACAAACTCCATATGTCTGTCCAAGCATAGCATGACTTTCGGAGTAATATCGACCATGTATAGTTGTAGCCACTCTGAATGCATCAAAAAGAGATTCTTCTGAGACTTCTAATTTGCCTGCTGCTATCTTCTTTGCCCTTTTACGGCCATGACTATGGAAATATTATAGAGTATAATATTTACAATTAAAAATTATAAAAAGGGAGTGTAAGGCTTTTTCTTGCTACTTACTTGCTGATAGCTTCATCTTTATTTTTATAGCACCACAATACTGTTGGCCGAGCTTTTACAGTCGACTTTACAAGCATATCATATAATATAGGTACCTAAAACGAAACACAAGTATTTGAAAACAATATTTTTATTTTTCTAAATCAATTTTTGGACATGATACTAAAAACAACATACTTGATCTCGGCTCTTGTCTCCAACCAGCAGAAACATTGTGCGATGACCAAGTTTGACTCCATTCTCGATCATGACCCGTATACGGTTATCTATTTTCTTCTTGACCATTTTTCAAATTTTATTTATCCTCAATTATAAAGTAATATTTAGGAAAATATAACCTAAAACCGCATGTTTGTCATCAAAACCACACGAATTTGACATTTAACATT
The DNA here is from genome assembly GCA_019049465.1 of Dryas iulia moderata. NCBI lineage: Eukaryota > Metazoa > Arthropoda > Insecta > Lepidoptera > Nymphalidae > Dryas > Dryas iulia. The sequence continues at coordinate 432,747 of CM032440.1, forward strand.
AAGTGAAGTTATTTTGACAAATGGTAATGACAGGCTTTTAAGGTTAAAATGACAACATCCCTTTTCACGTAATAAATGTTATTTTTTCTGTTTTTCAGCCTTTTCCCGCATAGCAGGCATAACAGGTAATAAATTAATGTCTAGACAAGCAGTTCTCCGTAATATGTGATCGATGAAATAAATTACGTGATTATTTTTGTTAATGTGTCGGTATGTAGATGATTTTTATCGGTATGTAGATATCTTTATCTCATCTTTCATCTATAAATTAAAATAATCCTTTACTTGGTCAAAAAACTCAAAACGTCAAATATAAATGTACAATTTTAAATAAACTGGTCCGTATGTTTTTTTTTTACATCATACAGTCGGCCTTACAAGCCTTTAACAGATTTTGTGAAGGAGATTATTGACGTTTGAGAACTGTTTTTCCAGTGAAAAAAACTGTCTCTTATTGAATCGGAAGTTTGTCAATGAACAAAATCCCATATGTGTTGTCTTTTAAGCCTTCTGTTCGACATGGGTTCACTTAATGCTGTTCACTTAATTGCTAGGCTATTAACATGGTCCTTAAACCGTTTTTATATAATTCTGCTCTGTGTTCGATTTCTTCTTTAATTGTTTTCGTCCCTGTATGCTCATGCAGTTCATTGGTTCTGGTAAACAGAGGTGCATTAGTTATTGGTCTGAGTGCCTTGTTCTGATAGCGTTGTAGAATCTCAATATTAGAGTTTTTCGCTGTGCCCCACAGCTCAATGCCATATGTCCATATTGGCTTTATAATGGTCCGTATGTTGATAATAAATAGATTTTTACAAACAACTACTTTAATCGATAATATACGATTAGGTCCAATACTCTTCGATTTTCCACTCGACATAATAAGTTCGTTTACAGCGTCAAATATATTTTTTCTAATCTAATTATTTAACTGTTCCGATCAACATATGTTTGGTTTTGCCTATACGTATTGATTTTACGTAGATTTACGTAGTAAATGTTTTACAAAGTAGTCGTCCCCGTATCTTATACAAATCTATTTGCGATAATGCAGAAGAAACTTTCATATTTTTAACCAAATAACCACAATTTGAAAAAGAAAATATTGTAGATTTCGTATGTATAACTTTTTATATAATTATCAATAGCATCCAGTAAAATGTTTTATTTGGTTACACTCACAAAGTCACAAAGCCAAGCATTTAGATTTTCAATCTAATTAATTAGATTTTCTTGTTCAACATCTGAGAAAGCAATGGAAAAAAAGCTGAAAAAATATATAATTTAAAATAATTAAGTTCATATATGTAATAACTTAGCTATTTAATTACTGCTGCTCAGGTATTTGTACATTCAGCAAGCCTGTGCTTTGATTAGTGCGGTCAAGGACAAGCACTAATCAACCTACCAACTAGTTTTAGTGTTACTTTAAAATGAGGTGCATAAATGTATCACTTACTTCGTAGTGTAAAAGATGGATTTGTGCATTTTTATGGTTTTTATTACAAATCTGAAGAACAGTCAATGTTTGTAAAATTTTCTAAAATTGAAATGTTATCATATTAAAGCAATTAAAATAGATTTAAATTTCAAAATAATTATAGCGTTTAAAGTCACTTTTATTTATTAGCCCCCAAATCCTTACACTACATATTCGTAGAAAGATATAAGTATCACTATGGTTTATAAATTATTATACATATGAAATTATGAATATATCATATTCAATATTAATTTAACGAAACCGTTATTCATTATAAGTACAGCAACACCGCACGCGTCGCCGCTTCACTATAACGCTGTCAATGTCAAATGTGTCGAAGATTCTAATTCTGGATAATCGGCATTTTTTTCCAATTATAACTTTTGAATAACAATCTAAATACTTAATATGTTTTATGTGCTTAAATTGTTCATAAATATTATTACTTTCTTGTGATTGTCACCGCGCTTACCTAAGAAGGAGTTGTGTAAACACCATCACACAAAAAAGCGTAAAAATGGCAAAATCTCAAATAAATACAAAGTCTAGAGACTATTTACGTGACAAGGAAATATTTTTGAAAGAATTAAAACAATTCAATGAAAGTAAAAAGTGAGTATTCTCCTCTATGTAAGATTATTGAATATTAAACATATATAGTTATTGGTTGATAGCTACAACTTACCAATTATAAATTTTGTTTTCCAGTATCCCATTCAAAATACCGGTGGTCAATGGTGTTGATATAGACTTGTATCTCTTATACTCTTTAGTGCTCCAGAGAGGTGGTTTAAGTAAAGTAAGTGAAATATTGTTTTTATAAGATATAGTAGTAGAGATAATAATTTGTTTGTATTGTAAAATATCTTTAAGCAATATTAAATATATTTTATTGCATGATTGGCAGGTAAAAGCTTATTATATAAAGTACAAAATTTTATTAGAATTACTTTTGTATTTCTCTTTCTTTCAATTTGTTTATTATTTAAGGTAAATCAAAATGATACTTGGGAATCATTTTTACGGCAGCTAAGACTTCCACATCCCTGTGTTAATGGATCTACACTTTTGAGAAGAATATATGGAACTTATTTAGAAAAGTGAGTAGAATTTTAATTAAGTTATTAAGTAAGTAGTGGTAAAAATATAAAGAGGTAGTAGAGTGTTGAAGATTATTTCTTTAACTACAATTATTTCTACAGCATAACAATTCAACTATTTATTATTCTCTACCCTAATAGTGATTATGGTATTGTAAATAGAATAAAAATATTTTTTTATCTAATGAGAATAGTCTGATTTTGATATTTAAGTGTAGGTTCAAACCATATATTTTTCTTAGTTTTATATAATGTATCACTCAATATTTTATATATTTATATATACATTGAATTTAATTGAATTAAAATAAATGTGATCATATAAAAGAGCACATACAAAAAGAGTTTATTAGATGAATATGTGTTATACACAAATTCATAAGAGTATACATATAAATAAAGTTTCTCCATCACAGACTTTGCTATTTAATATAAAAAGCTTTTGAAACCTTTTTAAGGTAAAGTAACACTCAGAGTAAAATTGACTTACTTAAAATTAAAAATCTTGCAATTTTTAGGGTATAGTGTATATGTATCTCAGAATAATTTTTTTATTATTGTTTTTAGCAAAATAAAACTCCACACTCTTATTGCAAGGGACATATATGTGAAAATTAATAAATATTGATATTATAGATATGAACGAGCAAAAGGACCTCCTGGAAGAGATGATGATAATGATATGGATGAAGATCCAAGACGAGGCAGAGGAAGTGGTATGCCCCGTATTAGCTTTGGCAGTGGTACTTACATATCAGGTAAATTTTGTAAATCTAGAAATAAAACAAAAATACCATCATAAAGAAGTCATTGTCATGAACTCTAACACAATACTATTGCTAGAAATTCGTGAAGAGTATGAATCTTCTAGAGATTTCCAAAGACACTTTCTGTGGTATAATTAGAAATTTTGAAGTTGGAAAACATTTTTCAAAAACATACTAAAATTTGATGCCAGTGGTGCCCCACAAAGTGTGATTGTAAATGTGAATCGTTGTGGTTTTGATTCCCACTCGAGAATGGAAATATTTAATGTTTTTATTTTCTTCACTTTGGTGTTGAGGCAAAGTGTGATGTAAACTTAATCACCACTTAACACACAATGCTTTCAAAAGCTGGCGGAAAATGGAGAATGGAGTGTCTTAAGACTAAGTTGCCTCTGCCTACTCTACTGGGTGTGGGATATAACATGAACCTAACAAATAATTTTAATGCAACAGAATTCAAACTCTCTTACTAAACTGTCCAATAAAGTTGCTTGCCTCTTTTAAACTTCTATGTTTGATCTTCTACAATTATGGCTAAGCACTGGTAAGTTTTTTTTTTCATCCAAAATAAAATAGGTAACAAACAAAGTCACAGATACACAGATAAATCATCTAAGAGAGTCTTTTTCTTTCTCAATAATTTATTGTGCTCATTTTTTTCTATATAAGCACTACTGCTTATAAATAAAGTATTATATTACATACATATTGTAGCTTGTGAGTATATTCTTTTATTAATTAATTAGCTTTCATTGTTGATGCAAGTTTTACAATAATTTTTACTTCATTGATTAATTTTAGTATTTTATAAAACTATTGGCTATTTCAAAACAATGATACCTAATATCCCCCAAGTAAGAATTGAACCCACATACCATGCAAAATTTTTAGAATTTTGTAATACCTATGTTTAATTTTAGCATCTGGTGAACAACTTCGTACAGGAAATCGTGTAGCAGGACCATCAGAACGCCTCACTCTCTCCCTTCTGTCGCCGATGCCCAACGAGCAGGACTTTGCTGTGAATGTGTGTACCGTGTTGGCTGCAGATCATTCTAATCGTCTGCCGTTGAGTACTACGCCTCATATATTGGATTTCTTATTGGCACACGCTGGGGTGTATAATCATTGTGAGTATAGCTTATTTTGTTCTTTAAAAATTTATTGTAGAATTTAAATTAAATCGAGAAAAATGTTATTAGTAGTGTTAAGACTTCGTCGCCCATTCTCTGCCGAATTTTGGAGGCATTGCGTGTAGAGTACCAGAATTTACACTACACGTTGCCTCGACACCAGAGCGAAGAAAATAAGACAATTTTATTTGAATATTGAATATTCCAATGCTTCGAGTGGGAATCGAGCCCACAATCTGTAGCATTCACACTTTGTGCCTTTACGCCATCACTGGCCTATTAACAATAATAAAAAAATGTTTGATATTTTATTAAGAAACTTACTTACTAAGAACTTTTAAAGTTACGAAATTTCATGTCTTCATTTATATAAACGTCGTGACTTCATTACGTATCCATGTTACGGTTGTTGGTTCGATTCCCATTACGGAAATATGGACGGCCCAGGATTCTGGTGAAAAGTGGAAAACCAAGAGTTTTGATACTAGCTTCTCTTCGCCATACTACTCTTGCTATATACTCGTAATTTTCTATAATATTATGTTATTTTGTACTAGCGTATTAATAATTAATCTACATTTAACACTACTTAAACAGCAAGTCTACGCGACACAATCGGCCGCTCCTACTACGAGGCACGCGGTCGTTACCCCCACGACTTCTGGCAGCTCCGAGCCGGCGGTGGTGGGGCTAAGGAGTTGGCAGATGAGACTAAGTTTATGAATCCTGGCGTGGAACAGCCTGAGCTGATGGTGCAGGCCCTGGCTGCCCATAATATGCTGACTGATTGTCTGATGCAGGCTGATGGGAGTGAGGACGTTGGGGATAAGGTTTTGGATGAAGTAAGTTGGGCTTACTTTTTTCCCCCCCAGACACAGCAAGGTAGGTAGAAGCCTAGTGTTAAGAGACTACGTTCCTCGTTTTCGAGGTGAATTCTGGAGGCATTGCGTGCTTAGTGGCGGAACCAGTAGGAAGGAGATGAAATATTTAAATATTACATTTCTTTGAGTAGAAATCTAAACTAAAATATCTAAGGAAGAAATCGTGCTTACAGTCACACTTTGTCTTTTAGTTAAACAACTGGCCTTTTTTTGTTCGATTCGAATTGAAGGTATAATATTTTTTATATGATATGGATGTATTTTTTTTTGTGTTACTTGCATTCGGATATGAAAATTATTTTTAGACAATTCGACGTATAAACATTTAAACAGAGCGGGATTAGAACATGCGCTTCTTGGAAACTGCAATAGCGCTCGGCCCTCTAAGCCATATGTTTGTCCCAATTGGATTTTTTTTTAATTTCCTAAAATGAATTTTTTATTTTATTATTTCATTGCTTTTAACAATGATACTACTGATTTGGGCAAATCATAATCAAATATACATATCTACGTGAAAGAAAACTAACATTTAAAAAAAAAAGCAGATGAATGAGTATGAAATTTGTCACAGTCTAAACTTATATAATAATAATAATAATTTTTTTTTTTTTTTTTTAATAGCTTCACGCTATATCCCGCACACAGCAGGGTAGGCAGAGGGAACCTAGTGTTAAGACACTCCGTTCCCCACTTTCCGCCGAATTCGGAGGCTTGCGTGTTAAGTGGCGGAACTTAACGCCGCGCTTTACCTCGACACCAGAGCGAAGAAAATGGAAATATAATTTCCACTCCTCGAGTGGGAATCGAACCCACAACCAGTCGTTTACAGTCACACTCTTGTGCCACTGGGCCACGACTGGCCACAAACAAAACTAACATTTTAAAAAAAAAAGCAGATGAATGAGTATGAAATTTGTCACAGTCTAAACTTATATAGAAAAGAAATTTTTCATAACAATGCTTTAGAAATACACTAAATTATTTTTTTCCCAACATTTTTATGTCGCGACTCACAAAAAAGCTTTAAGATAAATAAAAAGTCTTGCGACCCCATCACTATAAAATTATAATAACGTTCCTTTAATAAACGAATCTCTTGTACTTATATGTAGTTTGTATTTATTATTTTTCAACAGACTGCGACCCCTTTAAATACAAAGATCTCCGATGTGCTAAAGTCAAAATTAAATATTACACATATCATGTGTTTAACATATGTTTTTGTTGCTAAAACGTCGCAAATTTTCACGTTATTTTTTTTTTGTTATTACCAGGATATTCTAGAAGATTGGGTGACTGAACCATCAGAAGAAGATCAGCTATTCGCTCCGGAGTTAAGTGGAGGCGCCAGTTGTGTGTACACACAAAGAGTGTTGCAAATAGCATCTATTGTGCGATCGCTTTCCTTCCACGAGGAAAATGTGCAGTATCTTGCAAGAAATACTACCCTTATACGGTAAGAGGGATAGTGTTTATTTAATTTTCTGTAGTTTACGCTGTATCCCGCAAGCAGCAGGGTAGGCAGAGGGAACCTAGTGTTAAGACACTACGTTCCCCATTTATTTTAATTCTTTTTTATTATAAGTTTAAGTTACTTGCAATGTATGTTTGAGTGTATATGCAAATTAATTTTTTGTCAATTGACTTGAAATTTTGTGTACACGTTTAATTTAGATAATAATGCGTGTTTTTTTTATGACGTCATTCTAAATTAGTAATTGAGGAAGACATTCTTAGGAAGACAATTACCTAAGTATAAGAACAACACTTTGAAATCTTAAAATAGTATAATAATATTGTGGAGGCTTTTTTTATTTGAATCAAATAGAGTCACATTTTTTGACGGTTTAATTGATCGGATTCGTTATTATATCAAACTTCAGATACAATTGTAGACGGAGACGTACTTAGAAAGTCGTGTGTTACAACACTCTTCTCGCCACTTTCCGTCAGAATTTCATATATTTGTCTTACTAAAGCAATCGTAATATAACATTTCCTCAGAGTGAAAATCGAATCCGTACCCATCGTGTTCACAGTTAGACGCTGTCCAACTATACTATTATGATTTCTTGAATTTCTAAATAAATACACAAAAAGTGGTTAGCTGAGCTATTTTTCATTAGGAATAAATACCATATATTTATATAAAGTGACACTTATGCTTTATTTATTTTAATTATTTTACTATGTTTGTTTCAGGTTCCTCCTTTTATGCGCCAATTGTTGGGTCGGCACGTTGCGGCAAAGTGGTTTAGATACACTTGGGAATGTTTCCACTGAACTTATTATTAAGGTAAAATATTATAAAATGTTAAATTAAAATTGTAGGAGCAATCTAATGAACGTAAACCGTAAAACTCGTGCGCTCGCAGCGTTAGAGTTACTTAATATTAGCTCAAAACTTGGAATTTGAATATGTTTTGTTATTCGATATTATAACAATAAAATTTGTACAATAAAATTTGAACATCTAAATAACATTTTAAAAATATTTAATAAATAATATTTTCTTATGCTGAACCTTTTTTAATAAATAATTTCTGGGTAGCGGAAATATGGTAAACAATAAAAAATATTTGTACCAAGCGAATACGACTTTCGACGTATCTGAATACAACATATGGTTTAGCACTTAAAACGCTTGGATAGTTTCCAAGAAGCGCGACTTCGAATCTTAAATATTTATACGTTTGTATAGAAAACTTATAATTATTTCTTCTCTTTCTTAGGACCCAGCAACATGTCTAATATCACGTCACGTACTGTCAACTATACAGTGTGCGTTAGTGTCTCCGGACAGAGCTCGGGTGCTCGCAGCTTTAGAGTTAACTTAGTTCAACATTTTAAATTTATAGTGTTTATTAATCGATTCCGAATTGGATAGCGCAAATATGTACGAAATAATAGAAAATAATTATTACAAATGTATAAGAATTTCTACGTAGCAGCGCAGAAAGTGTGGTTTAGTGATTAAAACTTTTGTATAGTTTTCAAGAGGCGCTACTTCGAATCCAAAATTTTTATACGTTTCCATAGAAACCGTATAATTATTTCTTGTTTTTTTCTAGGACCCAGCGACATGTCTAATATCACGTCACGTACTGTCAACTATACAGTCGGCGTTAGTGTCTCCGGATAGAGCTCGTGTGCTGGCAGCGTTAGAGTTACTCAATAAGTTAGCTCAAAACGAGGCCAATGAAGATGCTTTGTTAAAAGCTCTTGATCCTAAGGTATGTATGGAAAAGCAATCATATCCTCTATTTTAGTAGTGTACAATATATTACCTTACTTTAATTTAATCTCAGCTTCATGATTTTTTTCGTGCCAGTCGTGGTGCAGGGGCACAAAGTGTTACTGTAAATCGACTGGTTGTGGGTTCGATTCCCAATCGAGGAGTGGAAATATTTAATATTTCCGTTTTCTTCTCTTCTCTCTGTAGTCGAGGCAAAGCGCGGCGTTAAGTTCCGCCACTTAGCACGCAAAGCCTCCGAATTCGGCGGAAAGTGAGGAACGGGAGTGTCTTAACACTAGGTATCTTCTACCTACCCCGCTGTGTGCGGGATACAGCGTGAAGCTAAAAAAAAAGATTTTTTTTACATAACGGGATAGTCAGAGATGACCTAGTGTTAAGACACTCTGTCATCCACTTTCCGATCGAGATGGAGACATTGTCAGTTGAGTGGTGGAACTCAACTTCGCATTTTGACTTATGTATGCGAGCGAAATGTAATTTTAAGTGTGGAATTGAACCTATCGCTTTATAGTGAGATGTCGTCTTACTGAGCTATGATGGCCTCTTTGAATTTAAATATTACTTTTGTTAATTATATGTATTTAAAATAGGTTTTGTTCTAGTTACGTATTATTTTGTAATAAGAATTATTATAATAAGGTTTATTATATTTAATTTAAACGAGAGTAACTAATTCCTAAAAAAAATGGATTCTTAGACATCTCGTTGCAATGATTTTTCACATTTTTTATGGTATACATAGAATTTGTCTATAAGTGTAGGCTTAGTGCACTGAAAATGTTGTACAAAAGTTATTTAAAAAAAAAAAAAACAAGTAGTATCACACGTAGTGTAACAGAGTTCTATTTTCATTCCAAATTCCATTCAAATCAAGTCTTTGGTTTAACTTTTAAAACAAACAAGCAGACTTATGCATTTATAACATTATCATATCTATTCATCTGTGTGCAAGTGTACTTATGTGTGTGCGTGCGTGTGAGCGTGCGTGTATGTATTCGTATTTATATTATAATGATGTATACATGTGTGTGTATATATGTGTGTGTCGTGGCGCAGGTGTACAGCGACGTGTGCGTGCCTGCGTGCGTGTGTACGTGTTGACATGTGTGTGTGTGTGTGGCGCAGGTGTACAGCGACGTGTGCGCGCTGCTGACGCTGCGCGACATCATGGCGCTGGTGAGCGCGCTGGAGTGCGTGTACGCGCTGACGGCGCTCGGCGACCGCGCGTGCGAGGCGGCGGCGCGCGCGCCCGGCCTGCTGCACACGCTCGTGTCGCTCGTCACCGTTGAGGTTTGGATATTTTTATGCTTTTTTTATATTCTTTACAAAAAAATCACAAGGAAGAATGAGTAAAAATACTCTTTCTCTGTTTTCTGATTGAATAACTTAAAAAAGCAATTCATTTTTGTCACTAAAGCGGAGACTTGAAAATTATTTTAAATATTATATTTTTTTCCACTAGGAATCGAACTCACAATGATCATGTATATAGTCAGACGCTGCGCTAAATTCTTTTTACATAGTTAATTTTATTAATTAAAATTGTATCTAGTTAGAAAAACAAATATATGTTTATTGGTTTGTGGTCAGTAAAATTTAATGTGTGTGTGTAAAAATCTGTAAAATTTGTGTAACCTGTTAAGATTATATAATAAAAATACAAGAGCAGTATTTATACTATTTATTATTTGTTATATATGATATGTCATAAAATTAGTCATGTTACCTACAACTTACTTCACTTTTATAATAAAAGTAATGTTAAGTAGGGTAGATTTATATAATGCTTCTTTCTTATTAAAAACGTGATTTTGGAACTAAAATGTGTTTAAATATAATAGTGGCGACGAGATAAAGTTTTTTTTACATAAATTCCATGTACAAACATGGCACATTTACAATCAGTTAAATTCCATGAGTACCAACCCGGGAATGAAGATTTTCGACATTACATAGACAGATTGAATTATTGTTTCATTGCAAACAACATTGTTACTGATGAAGCAAGGAGAGCAAACTTTTTTACTGTCTGCGGTGCACAAGTTTACGAATTAGTTGTAGCATTGATAACACCACTACAAACATATGAAGTCAGATATGAAACTATTATTGATATATTGGCAAAACATTATACACCTAAGGCAAATGAAATTACTATGACATACAGATTTTATAATAGGAATCAACGAGATAATGAAAAAGCGAGTGATTATAATACTGAGTTAAGGAAAATAGGTGCTTACTGTAATTTTGACAATTTGGAACGAAATCTTAGAGATCGCCTGGTGTGTGGTATGTGCGACGAAAAACTCAAATTTGATTTATTAAAACGAAACAAATTGAACTATCAAGAAGTGCTAGATGAGATGATTGCAGCAGAGATGGCACACGAGGATGTTACCTTAATGCAAGCAGCAGGTGTCTCCTTTGAAATTGCGAGTAATAAGAAAACAAGTACTAATGAAGAGGCTATGGATATAGGAGCTGTGCAGGAAAATTCTTTAAAGTTTAAGTATCGTTTGTGCTACAGGTGTGGTAACAAGCATAGTGGTATATGTCGATTTATCAACACGACTTGTAATTATTGCAACAAAAAAGGACATATAGAAAAGATATGCACACAGAAACGTAAAGAGAATAGTAACAAAAAAATTAACTATGCGACCGAAATTAGTAATTCAGATGATTTTCTAAATGGAATTTACTGTTTAACTGAAGAAAAACAAAATTGCCTTCGAAGAATACCTCCACTTGAGGTTAATGTGTTATTGTGTGGTGTTAAAGTGACTATGCAAGTGGACTCTGGTGCTTCATACTCTTTAATTAATACTGAAACATTTAATAGCTTACCAAAATTTGAAAAAAGCCAAATACAACCATTGTCTATACAATTATCGACATGGACTGATACACCTGTGAAATTGTTAGGTCAAATGAACATTCTAGTACAATATAACGGTTATAATATATGTTTACCTGTTATTGTTGCACATGGAAATGGTCCAAATTTACTTGGTCGTGATTGGTTTCAACCTTTAAATATTTTTATAAACAATATAAATACAATTACAACATGTAGAAGATATCAATATTTATTAACTAAATACAAAGATGTTTTCGATACGAATTTAGGAATGTATCGTGGGGAACCTGTGTCTATACAACTGTCACATAACGCTATACCAAAATTCCTGAAAGCGCGGCCCGTTCCGTATGCTCTTAAAGAACGAATTGAAAAAGAAATTGACAATATGGTTGCTGATGGAGTTTTAAAGCCAATTCCCTACTCGCAATGGGCAACGCCAGTTGTACCAATTATCAAAAAAAATGGAAGTATACGACTGTGCGGTGATTACCGAAGCACCATAAATCAAGCTACAGAATCAGATACCTATCCAATGCCCACCGCAAATGAGATTTTTGCTTTATTAGCTGGTGGAAAGTATTTTACTACCCTTGATTTGGACAGAGCATATACCCAGGTCACCGTCGATGATGAGACTGCCAAGTTGTTGACATTAAACACATGTAAAGGATTATTTGCAGTCCATAGGCTGGCATTTGGTGTGAAGGCTAGCCCTGGTATTTTTCAACGTATCATGTCTTCATTGTTAGCAAATATACCAGGGGTAGCGGTGTTACTAGATGATATTATTATAACAGGAACTTCGGGGGAAGAAATGTACAATCGTTTAGACATTGTGTTAAACCGTATAGCGAAAGCAGGCTTGCGGTTAAATAAAAATAAATGTAAATTTGTCCAAAATAGTGTAGAATTTTTAGGATTCGTTATTGACGCTGAGGGCATACGTCCTGCTGCTAGTAAAATAGAGGCTATTATCAATACGCCAGTGCCTAAGAATGTTCAACAATTACAAGCATTTTTAGGGTTATATAATTTCTATGAGCGTTTTATTCCGCATAAAGCAACTCTACTAGAACCTCTTCATAGATTATTAGATAAGAAAACTAACTGGAAATGGAATGAAACAGAACAAGACGCTTTCAATAAGGCTAAAAATATGTTAAGTTGTAATATTACACTGACTCATTATGATGTAAATAAACCATTAATTTTAACATGTGATTCCTCTGAATATGGCATCGGAGTAGTGCTGTCTCACGTTACGGCGAGTGGAGTAGAAAAACCAATAGCCATGGGATCAAGAACGTTACACCCACATGAAAGACGATACTCTCAGATAGATAAAGAAGCGACGGCAATAATTTTTGGAATTAAGAAATTTAACAATTATCTTATGGGCCGGCAATTTACTATCATCACCGATCATCAACCTTTATTAGGTATATTCAATCCGTCAAAGAAAATACCTGATTTGTTATCACCGCGTTTAGTCCGCTATTGTCTAGCATTGTCAGCACATGACTACAAAATCATATACAAGCCTGGAAAAACAATAGCAAACGCAGATGGCTTAAACCGTTGGCCTCAACCAGTTCCTACCAATGAAGCTGATGTACCCAGGGAAATTTTGTTAATGGCAGAGACACCACAAGATTTACCTTTTGAGACAAAAGAAATTGCTAAGCATACATCAAAAGATGCCGTATTGAGTCGGGTTGTGCAATACATTTTAAGAGGATGGCCAACACGAGTACAGGACAGAGATCTACATACATATTGGTTACATCGCATGGAGCTGAGTGTACAGGATGGATGTGCTTTAATTGGTAATCGAGTAATCTTGCCACCAAACATGAGAAAAAGTGTTTTACATATTTTACATCAGACGCATAGTGGAATAGTGCATACTAAAGCTTTAGCTCGAAGCTATGTATGGTGGCCAAGAATGGACAGAGATATTGAGGATATGGTTAGCTCTTGCCAAAGTTGCCTTGAACATCGGAAAATGCCAGCGAAGACAGCTTATGAGTGGATTTCCTCTAGTCGACCTTGGTCACGTCTTCACATCGATTTTGCAGGCCCTTTTCAGAATCGAACATTTCTCATTGTGGTAGATTCTTTTTCCAAATGGCCAGAAATAAAAATAGTTAATAGTATGACATCAGCTACTGTAATAAAACATTTAAGATATATATTTGCGCAGCATGGACTATGTGAAACTCTTGTGTCTGACAATGGAACTCCGTTTGTATCGAAAGAATTACAGAATTTTTTACAGGGTAATAAAATAAGGCACACAACAACTGCTCCCCATCATCCAGCTACCAATGGCCAAGCTGAAAGAATGGTACAAACCATAAAAAACAAATTAAAGAAGATGCAAAGTATACCTTGGGATATTAAATTGCCTAAAATTTTGTTAAGTCTGCGTGTTACACCTTGTTCAGCAACAAACAAGAGCCCTGCAGAGTTGTTGATGAATAGACATTTAAGAACACTACTAGACACTGTTCATCCGAATACTAGTAGACAAACAAGAAAAGAACAGCAAATAGAAAGAAATGTGGAAAAAACACACAGAGAAATAGATGAAGGATAAAATATTATGTACAGAAACTATACAGGGGCGTCAAAATGGATGCCTGGAAGGATTTTAGAAAAAAAAGGCCCGGGTAGTTACAGAATTGAAACGCAGGAAGGCAATGTGATCCATAGACACATCGATCAATTGGTAAGGGTGAAGGAGATAGAGGAGAATAACACTGTTGATATGGAACACGATGATGAATCAGAAAGTCAATCCCAGAGTTTTACTGAGGATGAGAATCAAGATGACCAAATCATTGAAATTCCTAATTCTGAACAATGGGGAGACATACTAGGTGTACCAACACCGTCAACATCTGATGTAGGCAAAATAAGAAAAAAATCCCAACTCCATGCAAAAGTCCCGTATGAAAGACCTTAGAGTTGATCGTATAACTTTATTGATTATGTAGTTGTAAATGTATTTAAATTACTTTTGTTAATGTATAGAGATTATTTGTTAAGTTGAGGGGAAGGTATGTTATATATGATATGTCATAAAATTAGTCATGTTACCTACAACTTACTTCACTTTTATAATAAAAGTAATGTTAAGTAGGGTAGATTTATATAATGCTTCTTTCTTATTAAAAACGTGATTTTGGAACTAAAATGTGTTTAAATATAATACTACTATTTTTTCTCATTTATAATAGAAAGCTACAACCATTACATACTATATTCTACTATGTTATGAATATATATTGCAATGTTTTGCAACAACTAAACTCTTTAGAATCTATTGTCAAAACACTCCATCCACTATCCCCCGAAATTTAAACATTGTGTATTGGTTGTCGCCAAGTAAATCCAACCAAGTAAAAATAAACCCACAGCTGTGACGTTAACAACCAAACGTTATATCACATATTTATGTATTATTTAATTTATAATTTATTCCCACAGGCACAGAGTTACGGTCCGCGTGCGTGTATATTAATGCGCGTAGTGGAAACAGTGAGCGGTCCCGGCGCGTTATCTGCGCCTGCGCAGGACGAACGACCTACTGTGCAACCTGTACAGGTAATATCGAACTCCCTCAAAATAAAACACTCCGTTCCCCACTTTCCGCCGAATTCGGAGGCTTGCGTGTTAAGTGGCGGAACTTAACGCCGCGCTTTACCTCGACACCAGAGCGAAGAAAATGGAAATATTAATTATTTCTACTCCTCGAGTGGGAATCGAACCCACAACCAGTCGTTTACAGTCACACTCTCGTGCCACTGGGCCACGACTGGCCACTTAAATAAAACTGGCCTAATTATACATTTTGCTATCATAAAAACTTATACATATTCTAAAATTCTATTTAATTTAAATGGATTTTTTGACTTAGATCATTTCAATTTTGAGAGTGTGATGTGTACTATATGATTTTTTTTTAGCTCATACTTTATCCCGCATACAACAGGGTACGCAGAGAGAACCTAGTGTTAAGACACTCCGTTCCCGATTTTCCGCCGTGTTTTGGAGGCATTGCGTGTTAAGTTGCTGAACTCCATGTCACACTTTGACTCGACACCATAACGAAGGAAATGAAATTAATTGCTTTTAGATTGAGAATGGCTCCGATTTAGTTTTGGATTTTTTTAATCTAAAAGCTAATCTTAATTTTTTTTATTATTTAAAACAAAATAAATTTGTGTCTCATTTTATTTCTATTCAGTCATGTATTATTATATTTGAAAAGATGACCGAAACTTCTTCAATTAGCCTACCATCTTTTCAATGTGTGAATATTTTTTAATTTGTTTTGTTTTTTTTTTATATAATTTCCACTCGTAGTATATCAAGTTAATAAATTTCCTGTGACATTCCAGCCGCAACCCCCTACACCGGCCAAAGTGGAAGCGCAGCCGTCCCCGAGCCCCGCGCCCGCGCCCATGACGCCGTTACAGCAATCGCATTTACAACAACGCACTGTACAGGTTAAACTTATATATTTAAGGAAAAAATAGCTAAACGTTTTTTCTCATATGGTGGGTAGAGAGGAACTAATGTTAAGATACTCCGTTCTCTAATGCCCGTCCGAAATCGAGATTTATTGTGTTGAGTGAAGCAATTTAATGCTGCCTTTTGTTTAGATACTAAAAGCGATAAAATGAAAATTTAAATATAATCATTCTCTGATCATCATTTTTACGAAATTTTTGTCTTATTATATTAATAGCAAAAATAAGTTATTGCGGTAGGAAAGTGGAGAACAGAGTGTTCTGACATTAGATTCTTTCTGATTATTCTGCTTTGTGTATTAAAGCGTAAAATTTATTTTATTGTTTAAAGGAGGCAAACGAGTAGTAGGATTTCCTAATGGCGGTGAATGGTCATTTTATATGGAGAGCTAACATGTCATAGAAATGGAACATATCATACGATATTTTTCGGTGGGCGGATGAATTTCCTACTAGCAAGTTACTGCGTTACCTGCCTTTTACGTTACGCTACCCAGCAGCGGAAGGGAATTATATCTCTAATCCTACGGGGTACAGTTGAAAAAATCTTTTATATAACTATATGAACACGCACAGGAAAACGAGCACTTCGCGCTTGCGTGGCTGCGCGCGACGTACGAGCCGCTGCCGGGCGGCGACAACAGCGCGTGCGACGCGCCCGACCTCTACCGACAGTACGTGGCGTGCTGCGCCAAGCTCGCCCGGAAGGGCGTCATTGCGAGTGCCCACTTTCCTAGGCTTGTTAGGTGAGTGGAGGGTGGAATTCGTTTTTTTTTTTAAGATAAGCTGTCCTTCTTTTTTGAGCGAAGCGAATGTTAGGTTAGTGGAAATGTACTAGAGGTTGTTTTTATAAGCTATCTTTTTTTTTGAGCGAAGTGCTCTACTGGAGACTTTTTTGTACTCTTTGTAACGAATAAGCTCGAAAACTACATATATCACATAAATTTCTGACGAGAAATTTATGATGTTTTGCACGTACACTAATGCCAATATAGAAATGGTTGGCTTATAAAAAAGTTAAATGTCCTTTAAGAATTATCATTAAAACTGATTTGTCAATGAAGTCTATGGCGGAATTTTTTCCTAATCTTATTAAGTGGATGGGGGATGGTTTTGTTTTATTAATATTATTCTTTAGTTTATTGTTTGTTTGGATTTTTCTTATCTTAATAAATAAATTTATACTAGCTGTGCCCGAGACTTTGTCCGCGCGGTATTTACGAAAGCAGTTATAACTGTGAAATCACAGGAACCTAAGTTACTCCACACTCTTGCCATTGCAGTGAAAATTTTAATCATGGTTCACTGTTTTGGATACGATATAAATATATACTTTGGGGGATTTTTTATAGGACTATTTAAGATAAACATTTCAGGGTAGCTCGCAGAGAAGCACACGCCAAAGTAGCTCGCAGAAAATAATTTTTTCCTTGATTTACTGAATATTTTGGATAATTCACACAATATCTTTATAAATAGCCTACGTTTTATTCTGATGTATACACTATATTATTGTAAAGTTTTATTAAAATTCATTAAAATCCAATTAGTACTTTTTATGTGAAGTAGGCCTACTTTTATGGGACTTTCACTGACAGATAGCTGATGTAATAAAGAGTTGCAAAGGCTTAAGTTATTTTAGTTTCATAATTATAACTTTTTTGTTAAACTCGGCGCAGAAGAAGTCGCGAGCACAGATACTTTTGTAATAAGAATAAATCGACGAGTTATATGTAGACAGGTTCAAGAGACAAAACCTAACAAGACAGTGATTTGAATTGCTTTGGAGTACTCTTAACATGTTTGATATAACATATTTTAATTTTATTCTGATAATTTAAATCCACTGTTATCATAAAAATATATTTATACGTACATACATATATTTAAGTTTTATTAAATTCTCATATAATTTTCCTTACAGAACGGTGTTCGGTGGTACAGTCGGACCCAACACAATAACGAACGCGTCAGGGGAATCCCAACACGTGTACATTGGTATACGAGCGAAGAATTTACCCAATAGAACTAATCCTCCTGTGGGTATGTATAAATGAGTGGTATTTTTATTGCATATATTTATTCTTTTCCGACATAGTGGTCATTCCTAAGGGAATTATATAAATAAAATGCTGGAGAATAGTAAAGAACTTATTTAATTTTGTGTATATGATGAAATAATGTTTTTCATATTATTTACAACATTTATTTTTTACTTTTACGCCACAAGACCAGTGGAACAGTGCTTCACTATAAATACAATTGATTAGTGGATTTTATTTCCATTCAGAGCAATGATTGTAATTTAACACAAAGATACAGCGCGGCGTTGAGTTCTGCACCTCAACACGGAATGTCTCAATTTAGAGCAGCAAATGGAAAAAAGAGTGTCTTGACACGCACTAGGTACTCTTTGACTACCTTGATTATATGCGGGAAATAGCGTGAAGCTGTTCTATTCTACAGGTGATTATTCGTAACGTTATTCTTTACTAGAACAGTGGACATAAAACAAAATCTATAGTAGCCATTAAATTTATGCATATTCAATTTTGAATTTAAATTTAAATTGAATAATGATTATATATTGTAATTTTTCTTTGGGACAGGTCCATCGTCGCCGATACTGAAAGCGCAGTTGACGAACAAACCGACTGTAGTCGAGCAGAAACCTGTCGTTGTTACACAAGCTACGGTAATATATTATTTTGAATTAATTATTTAATTACTTATTAATTATGAAATTAATAAAAATCTAGGTACTTAATGGAATAATAGTTAACCAAATGTAAATTAAGCCATATTTATCTTCTATTCTAAAATAATAATGTAAATATTTTTTTTTGTATGTAGACATACTTGGACTTACTGAATGGATTTGGATAAAACCTTACTTGATTATAGATATTAAACAGGCTGTGATTAATTTCAAAAGATGGAACGTCTCATAGAGAATCATATTAGATTAGACATACTATATTATAAGATAAAAGATAATTGTGACTTTATAAAAGTGGAAGAAAGAATTAAAAATAACGTCTGATATGTCTTTAAGCCCACGCAAAGACAGTTGCGGGCAGCACAGTTAAAATAATAAATTTAAAATTATTTAAATAATGTATACAAACTATCTTTAAGTTCTATATTTGAAAAAGTATAACCTATAGCATTTAAAGCATTTAAATTCTAAACATTTTAATATAAATAATAAATAAATTTTCACAGGTTCAACAAGCCCAGCCTCACCCCCACTTGTCGCAAGCCCTCGAACCCGTGACCATCGGCGTTAACAACACGTCCCTTATAAAACATTTGCTAGCCCACAAAGTAAGCCCGCCGCAAGTACAAGTAAGTTGCATAACTAACAATACTAACCGTTTTTTACAATTATTTATAAGTGTTTATTTAGTTATTTATTCGTTTTTTTTTTAATTTTTGACTTACATTTTTTTTAATTGGGCAGAGGTGATAAGTTGTACAGCCTAAAGTTGTTATTTTTATATCTGTTAGTTTATTATAGTACATAAATTAGATTAGAAGTTATTACTTTAACTGAATTATACATACATATTTTATTATTTAGATTTTGTTGAAGTTTTTTTTTGTCGTAGTAAGATTCAAGATTTTTTTTAATTGGAAATTTTTAAATGAATTAAAATGTGTTATTTTGAAAAAAAAAATATATATAAATATACTTTATAAATTAATGTTCAGGAAGGAGTTCCAATATTTCAAATATTCCATGAAATAATTCGAGTTTTTGGTAAAAATATTTATATTACTTTGTATGAAAAATAACAGAATGCATGAAATGAATTAAAAAAATAAATTGAATGTAGACTTCATTATTATTAGAAGCATGTCAAAATAATGTACAACTAACATTTGAATTTTATATTTTTAGTTTTGGCATGCGTGTGTAGCTTGTGTAGGCATGAATGAATTATAATAAAAAATATAATAATAATATGCTATAGATAGGCAAATAGTATGAAGTTAGTTTTGCCTGTGTAAATTGAACTTTTAGTTAATTTAATTAAAAAAAATATTTTATAGCTCAAATTAAATTTAAATGGTCGTATTTTTTTGTTTATGAATAGATCGATTGTTAAGGGAAAAATACTAAATTTTAATAGTCAAAATTGCATTTTAATTAGTTTTCGGATATTTTATTATAGAGTTTTCTTTCTCCACGGACGTAGCTCCGTACCTTTGTAGTTCTGGATCTTGGTTGGATTTCCTATTTTTTATTTTTTTCTTTCACGTTAAGTTATCGGTTGTTTCTGACATCAGCGTGCAAACGCACAGACAAAAAGACAAACAGACAACCGCCAAACACGCGGACCGAAAAAACTTTAGTCATTGTTTTAGTTTCTATTTATTACATTGAAAATTGCCCCCGATGTAGAAGATGTGTACGAAGAATGTTTCATTTACATAAATGTATTTTTTTAAAGTTATATTTTCTTTGATTAAGTGTTATTTATTATTAAATGTTTTTTTGGAACTTAAACTTAAAAACGGAGAAAATAAATATATACGAGTAGATTACAATAATTATTACATAAATATTAATTTCTCAATAATGAACAGGTGGCCCAAAGACAACAGAATCAACAGAGAGTGGGCGCTGCTGGTACGGTTGTTGTGCAACAGAATACTAATACAGTAAGTTGTTGTTATTTATAGCTTCACGCTTTTCCCTGGTTTGTTAGCGACAACCTAGTGTCAAGACACTCCCATTTTCAACTTTCCGTTCAAAAAGGGTATCGTATCGTAACACTGTGCTTTATCGTAAGTACCAGAGGACAGAGAATTAAGAATAATGCAATATAATCATTCCTCTAGGTGGTAATCGAATTCAATACCAATCGCGTTACAGTTAGTCATGTTGTCGGTATTATATGTTTTACTTATTTATTTTTTATGAATAATATAGAATAGGGAATATTACTAATGCTCTGATAATAAAGAGTAACATTTAGTAATAAAAGTAAAGGTTAAATTAATCGAGAGTTTTTAATTTCAAAATGTAATAGGTATATGTTTATAGGTAAAATAATTCGATTATGACACTGTTTTTTTTTGTTTCGTAGAATATGGAAGTAGATCCTGAGGCGTTAATTAAGTGCACTACAATTATACCGGGCGGTGTAAGTAATACTACTACTGGGGATAAGGTATGAACATTATGAATATATATTTAAAAAAAAAAATCATTCATATTTCTAATGCTTGGGACTTTATGTGCATTTAAATTTTGTTTAATTGTTGTTTAATTTTTTAAATGTATTTTTTAAATTTCCTCATAAAATTTAATATATAAATTTTCATTACGAGAATAGAATAGAATATTATATAATTAGATTTTTTGTAATGATACTTTAACTATATACGTACCACATATATAAAGTAGTGTAATACAATTGGGGTATTAAGTCTTAGATTAGTTATTAATTATATAGATTTCCTTATTATTGTCGACGTTTATATATATTTTATATTATAATTCTCCTTTTCTTGCAGCTGATAATTAATGCGAATGAAGAAGTTATAAGTAAGTCAATTATATTATATTATAACAATCTAGATTATATTTTTTAAAATATAAAGTTTTGTTTTTTATGTATTTTTAAAATCGTACCTTCTTTTAGTGCCTAAGGAAGAACCAGTACAAATTCAAATAGACGAGCAAGCGCAATTGACAATCGTAAGTATTAAAAATTTCTTTTCGAATGTTTTTTTTACTATTATTTTATATCATAGTGTCATAGTATTTGTTTTATTTTTATATAGATATTATTTCAGTTTTCTAATTGTAAACTAAAAACTATAGAAATTGACAGTCCCTTGCGAATATCATCGTAATGAATTTAATTTAGTGAACCGAAGAATTCATATTTCTTATGATATTTCTTACAGAAAACGGCGCAAAACAAAATGCTAGCAGATCTTCTAGAGAAAAAATCTAATCCACCAGTCCAAGTGGTACAAATGGGGCAACAAATCAGCGCACCCACGATACAAATTACAGAAACGGGACAAATTGTGCAAGTCAAAGCCGAAAATAACCCACTAATTCAAATAAACGCTGAAAACGTTCCCACTGCGCCATTTTTCCAAATTAAAAATGAACATGGGCAATTAATACAGATAAAAAATGAACAAGGACAGATAATACAATTAAAAAGCGACCAATTGCAGGGTGTCATTCAGTTGAAGAACGATCAAGGCCAAATGCTACATATTAAAAGTGATCAGCCTATACCACAACTTTTACAGCCCAGTGTCATACAGAGTGTCAAAGATAAGGAGACTATAGTGGAGACGGTAGTGACAGATCACTCTTATACCGAACCGCCGACGAAGAAAATGAAAATTGAAGAGAAATCTGAGGTATGTTTGAATGTAAGGAGTGGCTTTTTTGAAATATATTTTTTTAAATATTTAAAAATAACTATTCATTTTATGTAAATCTGAAGTGTAATAATATGTATTCAACATTGAGTTAATCGTGGCGTTGTGAGACAATGTTTGACTGTGTGACCCGATTAGTTATGGATTCTATCCAACTCGATACAGTGATCATAAATAATTATTTTCATTTCAACGCTTTTCTGATAAGACAAAGCGTAGCGTTTAGCTGACTATAGCCACACAATACGCCATGTCCCGAATTTAAACTGAAAACGTAGTGAGGTTGCCCTAATACACCTAGTATTGGACACCTCTCTTTACAGTTTTTTTTCCCGCACACAGCAGGGTAGGCAGAGGGAACCTAGTGTTAAGACACTCCGTTCCCCACTTTCCACCGAATTCGGAGGCTTGCGTGTTAAGTGGTGGAACTTAACGCCGCGCTTTACCTCGACACCAGAGCGAAGAAAATGGAAATATAATTTCCGCTCCTCGAGTGGGAATCGAACCCACAACCAGTCGTTTACAGTCACACGCTTGTGCCACTGGGCCACGACTGGCCACACATTTTTTTTCTTGTGTGGGATAGAAATATATTTTAATTTAATTTCATTCATATAATTGAATAAAAGTAAACATTTGCAATATTATACATAATATTAACATAAAAATTGAACGATCAGAGTAATTCCCCACAAGAGAGCGTGTCTAAAACGGCTGCCAATCTGTACGCGGCTCTCGCTGCGTCCGCATTGGAGGATGAGGAAGATTTGGTAAGTTGTGTCAGTTTGTTTGTTTGTTGAGCTACTGACATTATGTAATGTTGGAATTGTATGATATTTTTTTATTTTTCATTGGTAAGCAAAAATAATTTATTTATATTTAACTTATTATTAATTTAATTTATTTTAATTTGGTGTTTAGTATTGGTAATAGTTTAAATTAATTGTAAATAAAGTTATAATTTTTAATAGTTGAATATTTTTTTCGTTTTATGTAACTTTTTGATCAATTTGTATAATATTTTATCTTATACTATGTACTGTGCATAAATAATTTTTATTAATTCTTTTTAATTTAAGAAAAAAAATCTTATTTGTGTACAATAAATAGTTACTAATATTTATATAATATTCGTACCAACTGTTTTATATTTTTTGTATGTTTATAAGGTATATAAGAACGTGTATAAGAATGTTACTTAGTTTAAAATACATCATGTCAGTAGCTCATTCTATTCTAAATATATTGAACGGAAGTATTACGTCAAATTTAGTAATTAATTGAATTTTTCCATGTCTGTGCCTAAAGCGACATCGCGGGATTATATTGACTGGAACATTGAGTGCTAAGGTTTTTTGATATTTTACATATGTACATATTTTTTTACAAATGTTATTTGACGCCACCGTGACGCATTGTGACAGCTTTTGACTGTATATGATCGTTTTGGATTCGATCCCCCCCACTCGGGGAAATTATTATATTTAAACTTATTTCATTTCTTCGCTCGGGGTAGTAGATATTTTTGTATTAGTAGAATATAAGCTGTATAAAATTAATAATTTTATATAACAATTAAAAAAATATAAGATAATCTTTTCTTTTATGTTATACATGTGTGTGTATAATTACGAGGGTAGTTTTCATTTAGATGTATCAATGATATTT
This sequence comes from Dryas iulia moderata, assembly GCA_019049465.1. NCBI lineage: Eukaryota > Metazoa > Arthropoda > Insecta > Lepidoptera > Nymphalidae > Dryas > Dryas iulia. The sequence goes on from CM032440.1 coordinate 456,859, forward strand.
TTTTTAATATTTGCTAAACAATCTAAAAGTATTTTAAATCTACATTTATAACCTACTAGCGGTCCGCTCGCGGCTTTGCCGCGTGTGCTATATATCTGTTTCGTTATATTGCAACCCTCGGGGGTGGATTTTTGAATAATAAAGTAGCCTGTGTTTAGCCTTTGATTATCAACTATACTTATGTCAAAATTCATTACAATCGGTCAAGCGGTGTAGATTTTTCATATAAACTTTCATCTCCTCTTTTAAACTTTTAGAGGTTGATTTTTGAAAAAATAAGTAGACACTATGTTAGACACAGTAAATTTTACTACTTTCATTCTAAATTTCATCCAAATCGGACCGGTAGATTAGCCGTGAAAGCGTGACAGACAAACAGACAAAAATTCGCATTTATAATATAAGTATGGATATATTAATTATGTTAAATGTATATAGCTACCGCCCAAACAAGAAACAGTTGAAGTTATGCCGTCTTCAGTATTGGTTACTGGTGCTTCTGAAAATCCCTCGGTTATCATACAAGAACCTATTTTACAGGTAAATATTATTTGAATTTAATGATTTAAATGAAATGCTTTAGATAGGTTGGATGAGCTCAAATGTAATTGTAAGAATTTTGTGTTTTTTGTTTATATAATATGTTTGTATCTTAACTTTAACTTATATTTTTATCTATTGTGTGTTTATTTTGTTTTAGTGTTTAAGAACTTAATAAATAAAAAAATACATATGTATAAGAAAATATCCATCACATCTTATTACATTTTATTAAAATTTGCTTACAAATAATTTCTAATGTATGTGTATGTATAATTTAATTGAAACATTATCATTTCAGGTCCAGCAACCGACTCTTCAAGTTCAACAACCGACATTGCAAGTTCAACAACCCATACAAGTTCAACAGCCTATACAAATGCAAGCTTCTACTATACAGGTAATATTTATTGTTGAAATGGCCTTATAATAGTTATTTTTTCCCGAACAGCAGTGTTGGCAGAGAGAAAATAGTGTCAAGACACTGAGTTCTTTTCTTTTCATCTGAATTTAAAGCTTTATGTTGAGTGACGGTATTGAACTTTCGTTTTGTCTTATCAGAAAATGTAATTGTAATATAATAATAAATAATTTGTTCCATTTTGTTATTAAAAAAACTTTCTTTTTTTTTATAATCATGTTCTACCTAAAAAATAATCAATAAAGAATAAAGTTATAGGTGACTTACAATTATAGATAAACACGGTAGTATTACAGATGTTAACACCTTGTTTTCATATTATATTAAAATTTAGTTTGTGGCCAGTCGTGGCCCAGTGGCACAAGCGTGTGGCTGTAAACGACTGGTTGTGGGTTCGATTCCCACTCGAGGAGTGGAAATATTTAATATTTCCATTTTCTTCGCTCTGGTGTCGAGGTAAAGCGCGGCGTTAAGTTCCGCCACTTAACACGCAAGCCTCCGAATTCGGCGGAAAGTGGGGAACGGAGTGTCTTAACACTAGGTTCCCTCTGCCTACCCTGCTGTGTGCGGGATACAGCGTGAAGATGAAAAAGAAAAAAAAAATAAAATTTAAAATAAAAAAGTTATTTTTTAATAATAGAATAAGCTATATCTATATTTATATAAGTTATATTCTCTCTTTCTAATTTAGGTACAACAACCATTGCAAGTCCAACAACCGATGCTCCAAGTCCAGCCAATGGACGTGCAGAATATTATAGCGTCACAAGCAGGACAGATTATATTACAAGGTAAATGAGAGAAAAAAACTATTATTTTAGAAAACGTATAAAAATTTAAACGCAGCGAAGAGTGGCTTATCGTTTAAAGAGCTTGGACCAACCTCTTTAAACGATAGATTGGAGCTTTACCAACGGTTGTATAAAAACGTTTTTTATATCAGAATTTCCCATTTTTATATGCGAAGAAGTCACTTTCAAAATTTTTGTCTTATATTATTTAAAACTGTATGTATCTATGAACTATTTCAAAATATTCTTAAAATTATTTTTGAAACATTATACAAGTTAAATTCTTTAGTTATAGCGTTTCAAACGCGCGTTTGTATTGAGAGTACATGAGGAATATTGTTCGGTAGAATAAATTATATCTATTTTTTATTCTAGAAAAACCAGTGACGTCGCAAACGACGCAATTTGTTCAACAGCCGATGCAAATAATTGCAACACCTAGTACTTCACAAGGTATAGTACTTAATTTAAAATTATTTAATTCTTATTTATTTAAATATATATGTCATTTAGGTTTTATTTTCACAAGAAAACTTCATATTGTTAGTAAAGTAAAAAAAAATAAGTGATATTTCAATATTTTTGACACTTTTAATAGATTCATTTGGATTAACGTAAAAATCGGTAATTATAAAAAGAATTAAGCAGATTTCAAAACCTATTTCGAGAAGCTCCTGTGCTTTCGATAGCATCTGACTGTAAATGTCTGACGTCATGATCATGGGTTCTATTCCTACTAGAAGTTTTTTTTTTATTTTACCTTTCTGGTGACAAAACATGGCGATGGTTTCTGCCACTTAAGGCTGAAAGTTTTGTGGGACCTACATTACCTACCACACGCAGCGTTCATACATAACATGAAGCATATGACCGTCGCGAGCCGAAGGCGCGCGGTTACTAAAGCGTAGGAGCACATACGCCGAGTTTTGTATGGACGCAGGCAGGCGCATATTTATATGGCACCCCCCGCGGTGACGGTGCGCCCCTCACCTCTTGTATAATTCTTAGGAAATAATCATTGTTCTTACATACTCACTTGCTATTGGTAGAAAAGCCAATGTTTTGATTTGTACATAATTTTACTAAAGATTTTTATTTTTAATATAGCCCTTCTGATTGGTAAATCAGTAATTAAATTATAACTCACATTATAATCCAATTTCATTGGTTATAATGTGAAAGTTTTTATTGGAGACTAATTTCTGTAAATATTGTTTATTGGTTATTCATAATTGTAATTTTTGTATATATACCAATGTAATTTTCAAATAAAATCATTCCACCTGAAGCATCAACAAGTGTATTACTATACCTTCAAGAAACCTCCGAAATAGTTAGGGAAGTAAGAATCCCCTACAGTGGTGACCTACCGACGCTGAGAAAATGGATCAAGATACTGCTGCTCAAGATCCCAAACCTCAGGCCGATGTAGACCTGGCAGCCATATCCGTACAGTCACGGATACTACCATTCTGGAGGGACCTTCCACGAGCCTGGTTTATACAATTTGAAGCCGTCGTAGACCCCTTGAAGACGTCCGATGACCAGAAGTTCCGTTACGTCCTACAACAGCTGCAAGCCACGGACCTGCAACACGTCACTGACATCCTATACGACACGCCGGCTACTGATAAATACGTCACATTGAAGAACCGCCTACTCGCCGTATATGAAAAATCCGACGTAAAGAATTTTCAGAAGCTCGTCAGCGGTCTACAGCTGGGAGACCAGAAACCCTCTCAATTGCTTCGCAAGATGCGAGAACTAAGCGCCGGTATGATTACGAACGAAGGACTCCGTATCGAGTGGCTTAATCATTTACCTACTCAGATACGCGTGGTTCTATCAGTAAATACTGAATCATCGCTCGACACACTCGCCGCCATGGCCGACAAGATGGCGGAATACTCCGAGCCCCCCACGATCGCCGCGGTATCGACCGCAACAACAACAACGGACGCCGTATCAACACAAATAGCAATATTATCGAAGCAGCTAGAAAAATTGTCGCTAGAAATAAATGAAATACGCGGCCGCTCCACACATCGTCAATACCGTCGCTATCGCTCTCAGTCAAGACCACGATCAAGTTCAAATACACCTAGAAACAAATTATCTGTGAAGCCCGGCGATGCCACGTGGGAATGTAAATATCATTACCGATTCGGCGATAAAGCGAAGCGTTGCGAGTCGCCGTGTTGCCGTAGAAACAAAGCTTTAAACTAGCTCCGACATCGACTACGGCGGACCTCGATGTCCCTATTGCAAGTAACCGCCTATGTATCTACGATCGCAACACTCGAGAACGTTTCCTCGTGGATACCGGCGCCGATATATCCGTATTATCAGCAGCAAACTATAAAAGCAACACAAAAATCGAAAACGCCTGCAGATTATTTGCCGCAAACAACACACCTATCAAGACGTATGGCGAAAAAACGTTAAGATTGGATTTTGGTTTACGGCGAAACTTTCTATGGACATTCATCATTGCCGACGTCAAAACATCGATCTTGGGAGCTGACTTTCTACGACACTTCAAACTATTAGTAGACCTGCACAAGAAGAAACTAATAGATAAAGTCACCGAACTTGCCGTCGATGCTATTGAAATTTCCACAGGCGCTGAAAAAGAAACAGAAACGGTACACGTAATCGGCACAAACCAAGCCTATTACCACGTACTAAAGCAATATCCAGATGTACTACGACCCATGTCACTCAAACAACCTTCAAAACATAACGTAGTCCACCATATCGAGACAACTGGCCCGCCACTCTACGCCCGTCCGCGTCCGCTTCCACCGGACAAGTACAAAGCTGCAAAGACTGAATTCGAGAACATGCTGGAAATGGGCATCTGCAAACCGTCAAACAGCCCCTGGGCGAGCCCGCTACACGTTGTGAAGAAGAAGGACGGCGGCTTACGAGTTTGCGGTGACTACAGACGATTAAACGCGGTCACACTACCCGACCGCTATCCGATACCTCGCATACAAGACTTCACATATCAACTTCATAACAAGACAATATTCTCGAAGATCGACTTAAAAATGGCCTACTACTGGATACCAATCGCCGAGGAAGACGCGCAGAAAACCGCGATTATAACTCCATTCGGTCTGTTTGAATTCAACTGCATGACCTTTGGACTACGTAACGCGAGTCAGACATTCCAGCGATTTATGCACGAAGTACTTCGAGGCGTCGAAAACTGCTTCTGTTTCGTCGATGACATCTTATTATATTCCGAAAACGAAGAAAAACACATTGAATTATTACATCAATTATTACAACGATTAGAAAAATTAGGCGTCACACTAAAAATCGAAAAATGCGAATTCGGAAAAAACAAGATTAATTTTCTCGGTTACGAAGTCTCGGCGGACGGAATAAAACCTACTGAAGATCGCATTGAAGCCATTTCAAATTATCCGAAACCGAAAACTGTCGTCGAGTTACGTCGTTTCCTAGGCATGTTGAATTTCTATCGAGACTGCCTACCACATCAAGCCGAACTTCAACACGACCTCAACAAATATTTGCACAACCGTAAGAAAAACGACAAAACTCCGATCGAGTGGACACCGGAAGCCGACGTAGCCTTTGAAAATTGCCGTCAAAGCATTTTAAAAGCTACAATTTTAACTCATCCGCTACCCGGTACACAACTCAGCATCATGAGCGACGCTTCAGATCACAGTCTCGGCGCCATACTACAACAGAAAGTAAACAACGAATGGAAACCGCTCGCATACTTCTCAAAAGGAATGAGTGCTACACAACGCCGCTACAGTGTATACGATCGCGAATTACTAGCGATATATACAGCTGTAAAACACTTCCGACGACTCATCGAGGGATGCGAAGTGACTGTGTACACCGATCACAAGCCGCTTGCCTACGCATTACATCGCCAAGCAAATAGTACCGACACTCCGAGAAGAGAACGACAACTACACTTCATTAGTCAATTTTGCTCAAACATCAAATACATACAAGGAGAAGAAAACACAGTCGCCGACGCTCTCTCACGCATAGAAGACATTCAATGCCCGACGATCATCGATTTCAATCAATTAGCCATCGATCAACATAACGACGAAGAATTAAAATCATTGCGAAGACAACCTAACTTGAAATTCGCCGACGTCACGATGCCTGGGATACAGCAACCAATCACGTGCGCGCTGTCTACCGCGACGCCGCGACCGTACCTACCAAGCATTTATCGCTACGCAGCATTCAAAGCGCAACACGATCTATGCCACCCGAGCGTGCGGACTTCAAGAAAACAAATAAGTTCGAAATACTTTTGGCCGAACATGAACACCGACATCGGTACATGGACAAAGGCGTGTATTAATTGTCAACGAGCGAAAATACATCGACACGTCGTCACGCCCTTAGGCGAGTTCCCGCCGTCACAGCGCTTCGAACACATACACATCGACATAGTCGGACCGCTAAGACCGTCGAATGATTGTCGATATCTAGTGACTATGATCGACCGCTGTACGAAGTGGCCCGAAGCAGTACCGATACAAGATATAACAGCTGAAAACGTCGCTAAAGCCTTATATGAACAATGGATCGCACGTTTCGGTTGCCCGCTACGGATATCAACGGATCAAGGGCGTCAGTTTGAATCCGAGCTATTCAAATCTCTTATGAAAAGATTCGGAATTACAAGAATTCGAACTACTGCATACCACCCGCAATCAAATGGTCAAATTGAGCGATGGCACCGAACCCTGAAAGCTGCACTGATGGCGCGCGAAGCTACGATACAATGGACGGACGAGTTACCCACCGTGCTACTCGGTTTACGCACGGCGTTACGCAGCGACAGCAACTTTAGTCCAGCAATTATGACCTACGGTACTACTCTGCGCATACCTTCGGATTTCTTCGTACCTACACAGTCGAAGATTGACGACGCAGCGTCCATACGCCGCCTCGTCGAGACCATGGCGAAGCTACAACCGACGCCGCGCACGCACACGTCGCTTAACAAACCATTTGTATATAAAGATCTAGCGACGTGCACGCATGTATTCGTACGCAACGATACAGTTCGAGCTCCACTAACTCCACCGTACGATGGGCCTTACGCAGTTTTGAAACGCTACGACAAGTACTTCCAGATACGACTGCCGACACGCACGACAGTTGTCATATTGGACCGACTCAAGCCAGCATACACATACAACGAGTCGCCATCGTCTGAGGACCCACCGGTCAGCAGCAGATGCCAGGACAACTCTCCGAGCTACACGACGAGGTCTGGAAGAAAAATCAAACCATCCGTACGATTTTCTTGAGGGGGAGTGATGTGGGACCTACATTACCTACCACACGCAGCGTCCATACATAACATGAAGCATATGACCGTCGCGAGCCGAAGGCGCGCGGTTACTAGAGCGCAGGAGTTTTTTTTTTTTTTTTCGAATGTGTAGTATGCTGTTGGCCAGAGCGGCCTCGACAGCTTCACCGGGCTTTGGGGGAGGCCGAGCTATATGAGCTCTGACCTTGGCTTGGAATCCTCGCTTGTGAGGAAGCCATTAAATGACGACGACGGCATGGCAAGGGCGTCTCAGTTGAGACTCGAACCTCGACTTGCGACACCGTTTTAATGGGGGACTTTGCTTCGCTCTGTCCGAGCTAGGCCTAGCTAGGGGCGCTGGTGCCCGGGGCGGTATCGGACCGTTGAATAACTGGGACCTCGTCTCCACCGGCGGGGACGGTGTGTGTATCGTGTGCGTTTGCGTGTGTGTTTGAGTTTACCTAACACTTCAGTAATGGCGTCAGTTTGGGTGAGAATTTCCCTAGGCCTCGCGGGGCGTTTTTTACTGACCGTATAATCGCAGGCGCTTACCACCAGCGGGTTCGGATGCGTAGCTGCTTTTTCGAAGTAGCTACTGGAGAGTTTCCGGCAGTGCTCTTTTACCGAATCGAGCTTAGTGTCTTTGTGCAAATCTAAGTTACGTACGTACCACGGGGCGCCCGTGGCGTAGCGCAAGAATTTATTTTGCAAAATCTGAAGTCTACGAAGGTCTGTGTGTCCGAATACAACACAGGCGTACGCGAAGATGGGCCTGACACACGTTTTGTACAGGCGGATCTTGTTGCGGAGGGACATCTTACTTTTGGCGCAAAGTAGAGGATATAATCGACTTAATACGAAGCTCGCTTTGCGGCGGACGTACGTTATGTGCTCTCTGAAGGAGAGTTTCCTATCTATGATTACGCCGAGGTATTTCGCGGAATTAGCCTCGGGAATCGGTTTGCCTAGCAGACGGACTGTTGGTATGTCGTCGGTTCGGCGAAGAGGGAAGTATACTAGGGAGCTTTTCTCCGGATTGACTTCTATCCGCCATTTAGTTAGCCATCTACCGAGATGGTTCATGGCTTTTTGCAAATTGTTCGCTATATTGACTGACACTCTGCCGGAAGCGTAGATTGCGGTATCGTCCGCGTAGAGAGCGAGATTGCTCCCACCGACTTTCGGAACGTCGTGGGTGTACAGATTGTACAGAAGCGGGGATAATATGGAGCCTTGCGGGACTCCGGCTCTAACGGGGCGGCTTGAAGAGAGGGTGCCTTCGACCCGATATCTGAACGAACGGTGTGAGAGATAGTCTCTCAGAATGTGAACGAGCCTATCCGGGAATTGCGCGTTCATTAATTTGACTAGAAGGCCGTTGTGCCAGACTTTGTCGAAAGCCTTGGCGACGTCTAAGAAAATTGCCGCTGATGGCATCAATCTCGCTCTTAATAACAGGTGTTCCGTGAGGCGGTGTACCTGGTGAACGCTGGAATGTTTGGCTCTAAAGCCGAATTGTTCGGGCGGGATGAGATTCTTGGCCTCGACGATGGCCTGAAGTCGCGAGAGTAGTATACGCTCGTATATTTTGCCTACAGCGCTGAGAAGACTGATAGGGCGATAATTGGCGGGTGACGCGCGCGGTTTACCCGGTTTGTCAGCGCAGGAGCACATACGCCGAGTTTTGTAAGGGCGCAGGCAGGCGCATATTTATATGGCACCCCCCGCGGTGACGGTGCGCCCCTCACCTCTTGTACAATTCGTAAGAAATAATCATTGTTCTTACATACTCACTTGCTATTGGTAGAAAAGCCAATGTTTTGATTTGTACATAATTTTACTAAAGATTTTTATTTTTAATATAGCCCTTCCGATTGGTAAATCAGTAATTAAATTATAACTCACATTATAATCCAATTTCATTGGTTATAATGTGAAAGTTTTTATTGGAGACGAATTTCTGTAAATATTGTTTATTGGTTATTTATAATTGTCATTTTTGTATATATACCAGTGTAATTTTCAAATAAAATCATTCCACCTGAAGCATCAACAAGTGTATTACTATACCTCCAAGAAACCTCCGAAATAGTTAGGAAAGTAATAATCCCCTACAGTCTCATCTGGCGTAAAGTAGAGAGAATGAGTTTTAAAATAATCGCAAAATTTTCAGTGTCAATTACATATTATTTATTTATTTTGATAGACTTAGCAATCTACTAAACTTTTTCAGCATATTTTCTCTATCATATGTCTAATTTAAAAAATATTTAAATTTTATTATTTTCCTATATTTTTGACAGGTTTAAGTTACATAGCGCAAAATATACCCGGCAATATGATGCAGAAAACAATTATTATAGTACAAGGCCCTACTGGAGGTGGACCCTTAACGCTTACTGTGAGTAGTTACTATATATTTTAAAGTATTTTTTAATTTATAAAGATATTTAACAAATTTTAAATATATATTTTTGATATAAAACATTTTTTTAAAGGGATTTATGGTGTATATTTTTGGTATTCAAAAATACATTTTCAGAAATTCCGACGTTTCGAACACTTTACAGTAGTCCGTGATCACAGGTAGACTCTAAAAATGTGTTTGCGAAAACCAAAAAATATACACGATAACTCCTGTTAAAATTGTTATATCCCGTAAAGGAAATATTATTACTATATTTATTTTATCGAAAATATATTTCTTCTTTATTTATAATAACATAATAATATTATTATTATTATTAAAATATAACATTTAAAAAGGTTAACAACCCAGCCGGTCTCGACGAGGCGACGTTAAACAGCCTCATAGCGCAAGCTACAGAAGCGATAACCCAACAACAAATTATACAGGTTATAGCTTAGTCTAACTTAGACTTAGACTAGTCTAACTAACCACTTAGCACTTAGCCTGTATTAACACTCACTTAGCCTATATTGGCGCTCACTTAGCCTCTATTGATACTCTCTGCCTATAATTTTGTTTTCATCTTATGTCTAAGCTGGCTTTTATCATTGTTTTCTGTCGTTTGTTTCTATAATTTTAAGGTTTTTTTTGAGTTAATGACACATTTTTTGTGTAAAATTATTTCTTTCTGTATCCAGTATTAAATTTTCTTTTACTCAAAATATTTAAGTCTTAATACTGGGAGAGAATAAGGAAGAGAATTATCCCTGAATTAAAAAAAAATAAAATGGGCTTTTAGCTTCCTTTCACTGTTATCATTTCGCTTTTGGGTTTGGTCATATTCCATTTTATATGTTGTACCTAGAAAATGTATCCTTAAGTGCTTTTTTTTCTTTAAATGTTATTGACATTGACTTGACATATGACCAATAACATGGATATATTTGCCTATATATGCATTTCTTGCCCTAAATTATGGTTTAATTTTTTTATGTATAGTATATCTTGTTTATTTGTAAAAATGTTATATTATCACTTAAGGTTTTCTAAATCAGGGGCGAGCAACCTTTTTTTACAGAGCATATACAAATTTTGGCATTTTTGGCGGATCAAAATCATTTTTTAGCAAACTCATTTTTTTAAATATTTGAAATTGTAACCACATTATAAAAAATTGATTTCGAAAATAGGAAACAAAAAAAAATAAACATATCAAGAAGTATCAAGTGTATATTGAAACAAGTCGTATTAATTTGATCGAACTTAATATACTGTAAAAAGAATATATGTGTTATAAATAAACATTTGGCGGGCCGCATCAAGTTATGAAGAGAGCCGCGGATTGCTCACCCCAGTAATTAACAGTACAGAATATCCAAGATTATTATAATATATTCTTATTATTTAAAAATCACATATATATATTTTCTAACTTTTTTTCATGGTTTCAGCGCTTTTCATTTAATTTTAGCTGATCATACTCACACTAAGCTTTTTATATTATACATACATAGTTTAAAAAATCATTTTGTGGTGTTTTTGTTACTAATTTATAATAAATCATTATTGTTGATTATTTTAAATCTTACATAGATTAGTTTACAATGATAATTTGAAATATATTATAGTGTTAGGACAAAATGTCTAAATAATATAAATAAATATCCTGTTATATTTATTTAACGTTATTTATTATGATTTTAAGACTTGATTCATTGATTTATTGATAGATATGAATTTATTAGTTGATTGATTTATTGATTGACATATATGGATTTATTGATTGATCGATTTATTGACAAATGTGGGTTTATCGATTGATTTAATGACAAATATGGATTTAATGATTCATTAATTGATGTATAAATGAAATATAATAATATATAAATTACATTACATTATATCCCAATTCCCCATCACACAGAATTCGGGAGTGATACAATCAACACAAAGAGTGATAGTGAGTCAGCCGACTCTAGTGAGCTCATCACAGCCAATAGCAGTTGTTAAAACAACAATAACACAGGTGTTTAACGGTTTTGTGCACGGCTTTTGATGTTTGTGTGCATGAATTAGTGTATAATTTAGTTTTTTTTTTAATATTTTTTTGTTAGTTTTGTAGTATTGTGTAAAAAATCTGAGAAAGTCATGGTGCAATTGGACAGCGTCTGGCTGTGAGGGGTTCGATTCCTACTCGTGGGAATGATTATATATTGTTTTCACTTTTCGCTTTAATACTTATGACAAAGCGCGGCGTTAAGTTTCGCCACTTAACACGCAATGTCTTAATTTTCGGGATAAAGTGGAGAACGGACTGTCTTAACACTAGGTTGACACTGGTAGGCAAAAAAGTTCGTGTCGGTTAATGACGGTTGTGTAAATTTTTCCTGTCAAAATAGTACTTGGATAAAAATTTTAAAAATATCTGGCATATTAAATCGTTTGGAAATTAAATATGTAGTGTTTGAGAGCCAGTTTTATTACTTTACGATATTATATTTTTTGGAGAAATGTTATTGTATTTGTATTTTTATTTCAATAGTAGCTTTTTTATTATGTTAATTGTAGGATAACATATTTTTTTATTGGCATGACTTTCTATTGGTAGATGGGATTAGACATTGGTATTCATTTCTAGTGCTTGGTTTCGGGTGTAAACACGATTAGTAAAATAGTTTATTTAAAAGTAAATTTGTAGTTTTTACGTTAACACGTTCATTGCCGTAAAAGTATATATTCTTTTATTTTATTGTGTTTAATAAATTATACTCTATATTTATAAGTCATATTTTTGTATTATATTAGTAGAATATTTAGTTCCGCTTTTATATCTCGTTTCGCTTTGACCCTTACAATTAGAAGATAGTCATGACCACATAATCACGTGACTGGCAATGAACGTGCTATAAAATGTCTATTTCGATACTAAATTACCCTTTTTAATATACAGAACGCACCACAAATAACACCAAGCCAACAACCGATAATAACAACGCAACCGCAACCGCACAAAGCTCAAATAGTCAACCAGCCTCAAACACAACAAATTGTTGTAACCCAAAAACAACCACCGGCCCTAATAAGCACGTCTTCGAACAACCAAATAGTAACCAATCAAATTGTGACTACCAATCAGCAATTACTGCAAGGCAACCAACAATTGTTGCAAGGCAACCAACAATTGTTGCAAGGAAGTCAGCAATTGTTGCAAGGAAGTCAGCAGATTATTGCAGTGTCCAATAACCAGCAGATTATAGTGAATGCGCCCATGAAGCAAGGTGTCCATAGGGTTGTGCAACCGCAAAGGAGTCAGGTTACGACGGTAACGGTAACCAGTGCGCCTGTTACCATTGAGAGTAAATCGAATACTGTACAGAGTGGAGTGGTGAGTGTTTTTTTTTAATTTTTTGTTAAGACACATATAAATTGTAAAAATATGGAAATATAACGTATACAATATATGTTATATTTCCATATTTTTACAATTATTGTATGTATGGAAAAATAATAATAATAAAAAAACATTGTTAACAATATTTTAATGTATTTAGCCCTTAATGGCTGGTAAAATTGTGAGGTAAAGCGTTTTTTTTCCAAATTCAAATTTTCGAAATTCGAATTTTGAATTTCGAAAATTTTGTGTCATCTTTTCTTACTTATGCCTTCAATTACATGAAAAATGTAAAGTTAAAGTTCCTCGTACCTAAATGTATAAGTTTTGTAATATAATTAATGTTGTGAAACTATTATCAAAATATGTTATAAAGATTGTTTTAACTTAGTTCTGAGTAATATTTCAATGAAATTTAGTGGCTAAAAATCAAATAAAATTAAGGATCTGTAGTATTTAAACATTTGATGAAAAAGGAATTAAAGTTAAAGTAGTAAAGTTTAATATTAAAAAGTTCTTCTTTTTCACAAAAATGTTTAATCTCTACGTAAGAGAGTATAAAGGTCTAATAATTTTTGCTCTAATATTAAATTAATCTGTCAGTCAGTGAACCAGAACTCTTTATTTTAAATCTCAATTTTGTAGCTATTTGGGGCCATCGCGGCACAGTGTGACAGCGGCTGATTGTAAACTAGATTAGTTGTGAGGTCGATTCCCATTCGGGGATTAAATATATTAAAACCATTTTGATTTTTCTGCTCTGGTCCCTAAGACCGCAATGTCTTAATTTCGTGCTCAGTTTGGAGAACGAAGGAAAAATATCGTCGTAGCGGGGCCAGTCGTGGCGCAGTGGCACGAACGTGTGACTGTAAACGACTGGTTGAGGGTTCGATTCCCACTCGAGGAGTGGAAATATTTAATATTTCCATATCTTCACTCTGGCATCAGAGGTAAAGCGCGGCGTTAAGTTCCGCCACTTAACACGCAACGCCTCCAAATTCGGCGGAAAGTGGGGAACAGAGTGTCCTAACACTAGGTTCCCTCTGCCTACCCTGCTGTGTGCGGGATACAGCGTGAAGCTAAAAAAAAAGGAAACATATGTTGAGCTTATTTCCATAGACAGACTAAGATATTTAAAACCTTTTGTTTTATATCTTTTTTATTTATTTTTTATATTACAGAAAACTCCGCAGCCAGTGATGCGTCAAGTGATCACGCGTCAACCGGTGATGATGGGGAACACTAAAATAGGTGATAAGGAAGTGTTTGTTACGCAAACTATCACCGAGGTGAGGGAAATGTTTAATTTACATCATATTAGAGATCTTATTTTGATGATTTGTTTGCATGGTGGTCCTTCTCTTTTTTTTTTCAATAAAAAAAATATATGAAATTCTAAGTTTAAAAAAACTGGCAATAAGCGTTTAGATCGCAAAGCCAAACTAAATTCTGATACGCTGGCTTAGCGGTCTAGGCGCGGATTCGAATCTCGCTACGTTCCATTTTTATACGTGTTCTAATAAATGTTTTTATACGATAAGTTATTGCATAGTCGATTGACAAAATATTACCAATAAAACCGAACTATTTTCTTATATTATCTATGTATTATTTTTCAAAAGTTTTTTATATTTTCTTTTTATGATGACAAAGGAAAAATAGTTGTGTAACAATAAAATCAGAGTTCATTAAAAAAATTAACAAATATATATTATTATAATTATGAATAGAAACCAGCAACCCCTAGGAAGATAGAAACGCCTCCGCCTCAGCCGTTACCACCAGGTTCTGAAGACACCCCTTGGATCTGCCATTGGAGGGGATGTGGCAAGTATGTGAATTTATACATATATCTATTAGATACTGATTGTTGTGATATTAAGGCACAGTTAGTTGAGTCTTACATCTCAGCGCGGATCCACCATATTGAGCACTATGAATCTAAATCTCTAAATGAAGTCACCATTTACAAATGCTTGGGACGTACGTCATATTACAGTACATAATAACTTAATAAAATGAAAAAAAAAATTATTGTGCAAGTTTTTGAATTGTAATTATGTCCATGTTTTTATTCCGACTCGCACTTGGCCGATTTTAGGGTGGCTATGACCGTAACCTTTTTTGAATCCGTTCGTGTAAAATAGTAAATATGCATGATCGTTATGACTATATGGATGGATTTCACGCAGATTGGTACAAGTGTAAAAACACAAATTAAATTTTATATATGTTGAATATTGTTGTTTAATACATATATAACATAATATTATGAATTATGCATAACGTTTTTTTTATAGTTATTAATTTACCTTACAATTAATATTGCACTCCAAGATATATGCGCCTAAGGTTAAAACATCACTAATAATAGCGATAAGGTCACTTTTACATGTTATAATTTTATATGTATTGTGGCCAGTCGTGGCGCAATGGCCCATAGTGTGACTGTAAAGCGACTGGTTGTGGGTTCGATTCCCACTCGAGGAGTGGAAATATTTAATATTTCCATTTTCTTCGCTCTGGTGTCGAGGTAAAGCGCGATGTTAAGTTCCGCCACTTAACACGCAATGCCTCCGAATTCGGCGGTTCGTGGGGAACGGAGTGTCTTAACACTAGGTTCCCTCTGCGTACCCTGCTGTACGGGATACAGCGTGAAGCTGAAAAAAAAAATTATATGTTTCTGTACCTTTTGTGTTTTTTTAAAAAGTTGTGTTTTTTCATTCGTACCAATCCACGTAGGATTCGATAGAGTGTAATAATGATGTCTATCTACAAAATGTAGGACGTTCTCGAGCGCGTCGGCGGTGTTCTCGCACGCGGCGGGCGCGCACTGCCCGCGCGGCGCGGGCGCGGAGGCGCCGTGCCAGTGGGCCGACTGCGACCGCGTGCCGAGGAAGACCTTCGCGCTGCTCAACCATCTGAGCGATAAACATTGTAGTGTTCATGTGAGTTGCTTGTTTTTGTTTATTATTACAAATGTATTGTTATTTGTGTTCAATATGACGCTGATTATGATTTTTTTAATAGGTTATGTGTTTATGTTTGTATGTTTAATTAATTTTGAAGCTTTTATCAATTGGGTTGAAATTTTGCTTACTCGTTTATTTTACATCACAATGTTCAGTTCAGTTCAGTTCTTCATTTATTTCGCTTCGAAAGTGCCTATATATAATTGGTTGAGTGCTGATTTAAAACTCATTATGACGTCTCAATATAATTAACTAGTTCTTTTTAATAAATTCAAGTATGAATAAAAAATATAAATATCAAATACTTGCTAAGAATTAGTCAGAAACAGCTATTTTTTAAGAAAACTTTTTATACTTTTATTTTGTTATTGATAGTCTAAATAAAGCTCTTATACTATTGACTACTTTGAATAATGATAACATGATTAATTAAAATGTCTTATATAAAATTAGAAGCAAATAATTTTCTTACTGTCCCGTTTGTGTTCATATTAATTCAGATTAGAGACAAAATAATATTCGCACTAATAATACAATAGTGTTGGAACTCATGATATGGTTTTTTTTGGAATTTGACACAGTTCTATATTCAAACCTAAAATGAACTTTAGGTATGAATATAATATTGCGTAGGATTCGCCATTCGCATTTTAAGCAATAACACTATTGTATTATTAGTTATAATTTATATTAAAATAGTTATAATAGTTTTTGTTTTTAATATTGGATATTTATTATTATAATACTACGTTTTACATATATATGTTTTCATATTTATTTCAACAGGCACTAAAAACATTATACAACACGCGTCGTCACTTAGCAGCGGAAGCAGAAGCCAACAAGCCCATTTCAGTAGGATATCCGCCCAATGCCGCCCTCGCCGCTTTGAACAAGCACGCCAATGATATGTTCAATCCTAGGGAACTTATGGTAAGTGTGTTGAAATATGTATGTATGTGTGCGTGTATGTGTGTGCGTGCGTGTATGTGTGTGCGTGCGTGTGTGCATGTGTGTATATATGTGTGTAGATACGCACACACTCACACAAGCATACATGTTTTTTTTTATATTTCGAGGGAAAATACATACATAAAACATACATACATGTATGTGTGTATGTATGTATGAGTGTATGTCTGTACACATTGTATGGCTGAAAAGGAACGGAGTGTTTTGACATTCCGTTCCTTGACACTAGATTCTTATTGTGTACTGCATTGTTGACGGGTCTTATGTACATAGTACAAGTAAGAAAACGCAATTTTATAGTAGCGATTTGAAGGTTCCCATCGTTGTTTTTTAGTCACTATTTTTGATTTAGTCTTGTTTGTAAGGTTAATCGTGATAAAAGTGTAACTTTTACAGTCGCGACTGGTTGTGGATTCCACTCAAAATGTGGAAATATGTAATATTTCCAATTTCTTCGCTCTGGTTTCGAGGTAAACTGCGATGCTAAGTTCCGCCACTTAACACGGAATGCCTTCAGAATTAGGCGGAAAATGGGGAACGAAGTGTATATATAATACTAGGTTCTCTCTGCCTACCCTGCTGTGTGCAAGACACACCGTGAAGCTAAAAAAAATATTTCACCGAATGGGAATAGAACTCGCAACCGATTACGTTAAAATTAAGACACTGTTCCACTACGTCACTATGGCCTCAAATTGTGTTTATTCTAAAGAAATAATCAATCAAATCAATCAAATTTCAGTACAATGTTAACATTCAAAAGTATTTATCATTTTCTTTAAGTAGCTAAGAAAGGAAAACAAGCGAATATCATCCTTTGGAACCTTCAAATTACTTATCTGTGAAGTAGTGTGTTTTCATTTGTACTAATCTACTTAGGATTGATTTATGCAGAGTGCAATAAACTTTATATATTTTACTTTATTCTAATATTTTATATTATAACCCCACCAGTGGGGAACGGAGTGTCTTAACACTAGGTTCCCTCTGCCAACTCTGCTGTGTGCGAGATACAGCGTGAAGCTAAAAAAAAAATATTTTATTGTCTACTATTTATTGAGAAAGATTTGCTATTCTATAAAAAAACTTTATTCATATTAAAATAGATTTTCATACAAATTTAAGTAATATAAAAAAAAGTAAATACATAAAGAATATTTTTTTATCACCTAAAATAATTATACATAATGATGTTAGAAAAAGGATTTTGTATAATGTTATTAAATATAGACACACACCGTTCAGGCGCTCTCACCACTGAGCACGCATTGCTCAGTGATGAGAGCGCCTAAACGGTATTCAGGAGGCGCGGGTTCGAATCCCGCTGCGTTTAAATTTTTATACGTTTTCTTTAAATGTCTTTTTCAATTTTCCTAAGTGTGGAATAACACTTTAAAAAGGATTTTGAATAATGTTATTAAATATAGTAAAATTTGTTCGTTGTTCAACTAATAGTTAGTTGACTTAGATTGGCTGGATTGGCTCTTTTTAATTTAAACGCTTAATTTTTGATTGTAATTGGCTGACATTATTTCTTTTTTTTTTTCAAAATTTGTATTTGTGTCATAAAATTTATACTGTTTGAGGAATTTTACATATTTTTTTAATAATTACACTTCATGGAACACGAATTCATTTTATTTAGGCTATATTGTAAAATAACTCAAGATATCTTATTTTTATAACAAAATATTGTATATTTCATAAATTATCGTAAAAAAGAATTTCTTAATATTTATGTATATACAAAAATACAAATATTTCAATATATTTATGCAAAATGTAGCACATAGTAGAACTACACTATAATACAGTTAATAATTACAATGACAGTTCCATATATTCGAATAAATAAAAAAATAATCGATAATTGTATATTGGGCCATTTTTAAAGAAAATAATCGATTATTTGGTGTCGATCCGAATATATGTTACTATAACCGATTTCCAACTTCATACAACTTCTGAACATTTTTTTTTTCATTTTTACCATGAAAGTGCAATATTTTTTTTTTAAATCAATGTTCTGTGTTTTGAAATCGGTAAATGTATCGTCGATTAAATTATGTTGCTAACTCCCATTATTATAATTTGAAAACTAATTAATAGAGAGAGAGAACCTAATATCCAAACACTCTGTTCTCCACCTTCAGTCTGAAATCGAGACAAGGCGCGTTGTTAGATGTATCAGAGCAAAATAATTTTTTTTATTAAATTTTATTTATACCTCTACAATGTAAAGCTGAAATATAAAATTAAAATCGCTGTAATTTCTTCACTAAAGAAGATCTTACGATAACAAATATTATTATTCGAAGGAGTTAGTAGTTTAGAAACTTAATTAATTTAATTGACGATAAACACAAACATATATACGTTGTAATCACATGTACATTGCGAACAAATATCGAGGCAAGAAAGCGATTTTGTCATATCTCAAAAACATCTTTATTTATTTGCTATTTAAAATAAATTGGACAATTTTAACAAACGATTTAGAGAATGTTTTCTCAACTGGTGGGTCTCGTCTTATGAGGGGTTGAGTTTGTTTTTAAACGGGGTTGTAATCTGTTGAAAAATATTAAATATGAATTACATGTAGGAAAAAAAAATATTGTTTAAAGGAATGTTATTACAATGGGGCCAGTCGTGGCGCAGTGGCACAAATTGTGACTGTAAAGCATCGACTGGTTGTGGGTTCGGTTCTCACTCGAGGAGTGGAAATATTTAACATTTCCATTTCCTTCGTTCTGGTGTCAAGGCAAAGCGCGGCGTTAAGTTCCGCCACTTATCACACAATGCCCCCGAATTCAGCGGAAAGTGGGGGATCGAGTGTCTTAGCACTAGGTTTCCCCCTGCCAACCCTGCTATGTGCAGGATACAGCGTGAAGATATAAAAAAAATATATTACAATTTTATAGTGAAGGATGCGCAAAACTTTTTCTTTATCTTTTTCTGAAAATGATTGAAACATTGAAACGATGGTTTAGAGTATATTAAAACGATTTTATATTCAAGCACTGAGTGTTTATCTGTTTTCGTTTACGAGTTAAGGGTTTTTCAAATTATTTTTTTGCTCTACTGAAATCTTTCATATTGAGATACAATAAAATTGCCTTTTTGCATCGCTAAGTATATTTATTTATGTGTATTTTTAATTATTGTCACGTAATCACAATCGTGTGTGTGCAGCACCGCGCCGACGTCTCTAGAACAACGGACCAAATGGTGAGATTGCGTTTGCGTTGCTTTTGCGACGGGGCTCGGAGTTTTTAGGTTTTTTAATGTTTTTTTTAGGTTTTTAATTTTTTTTTAATTTTTTGCCTTTTTTTATTTTTTTATGTTCATTACGGGTTAGATTTAGAAAATTAGGTTAAAGTTTTTTTTAAGGATAGTTTTATATGACTTTTTTTACTTGAACATTTTTTCGTTTTTAAAATTGGTAATTAAATTTTTTTATATGAAGTAGCTATAAGATATTTTGTTATTTTCTATTTGGATATAGTTTATCTTATTTTTCTTTTTTTTTACTTTTATCGTTAACTTACATTGACATATGTTTTTACTATTTAAGTGATGCTTAAGTTAGTTAAGGGTGTTATTTGTATTCTACTATGATACAGTATATCCTATTATGATACTAAACTAGAAATAACCGATTATGTCGTAGAATAGAATTTCCTCCGTATTGCAAGAAATTATAAAACTATAGAATGACTCGATATATTTATGTATTTTCTAGTGTTATACTCATTTAATATTTTTTATATATTTTTATATATTATTATACGGTGACAATTATGCAGGATTTGGTCATTAACTTCACGTTTTTTTTTTTTTTCAACAAATGGTCTCGCTCTTGGTCAGATTTGAAACCACTATTAATGCTCGAAATAATTAAGCAAATATATATAGTAACGAGTTTGTGTATAGTATATAGTTACTAAAGAGTACATATTTCATTATAAATGGAAAACAAACTCGTTCTTAGAATATTTTATTGAATACGACTTACAAGTGCTGTTCAAAATTGAAAGCCCTTATAAGGTGTTTGCGTTCAGAGAGTGTTAAATGTAGTACGGTTTTATTGTAAGAAACCAAAATAATATAATGTTTATTTCAATGCAAAGAAGTGGTTATTTTTATTGGTTATCTTTAAAAATAAATAAAATAATTTGGACCGTCTAGGTGTAATATGACAGTCCCTGACTGTAAAGGTTGTGGGTTCGATTCTCACCAGAAGAAATGATTTTTCCGGTCAGGTGACGAGACGACGTGGAAAATTCCGCCACTAAGTTCTCTTTGTCTACTCTGCTATTTGAGATCAAGTGTGAGGTTGAAAAAAATGTACCATTTTTCACTTTCGAGACGTTTTGAGAATTTGACATAAAATCGTGATCATTTCTTCAAAAGGGAATCGAACTCATGACCACTTTAGTCTTTTACAATAACAAATTAATAATTTGAACTATTTACTTATTATAAAAGTCCTAGTTATTTTATCAAATATTAAAAATAAAATTATGAATATTCCTTCCAGAGGTAATCAAAAACACGAATAATTGGTTAATCAATACCAAGATAGTCTCAATACAATAGTAAATTATTAACTTTATATATACTTAAATGTTTTAATTATTTATTTTATATTTTATTTTTCATTTTCTCTCAGTATATTATTACGAGCCTCGTCGCACACTTTGCCACTGCACAATGTTTTTTTATTTTTATGTTGTAACGTCCATTTTGTTTTCTTCGCAGCTTTTTGTATACGTGATTTTATTTGTTTATTTCTTTTCTTTATATGTAGATAATTTGATGTGAATACATTTTTTAAACAGCTTCTAAAAATCTCATTTCAATGAATTATATAACAGTGATGATAACTGCAGGCCGCTTTATAATTTTATACGGTCCGCTAAATGTTTGTTTATGTTACAAATATTTACTATTACACTGTTACTTTCTAAATATGGTGTTATATTACAGATATATTCCTGTTATTTTTTAAACTTTGGAAGAACAAAAAAAAATGGATATACCAATTGCTAAAAAAGGTTGCTTGCTTACCTCTGGTAATGGTTGTCATCTCTTGCTATATAATAATTTGAACGTATCGGGATTCAAACTGGCACTTCCTGAAATCCGTTTACTTGATTCACTACTTGTTAAACTAATAGCAAATTTGACTCAAAAAACTTCTTTCTTAAATTTGTTATTAATAAATGTATTCACGTCGAATGTTGTTATTGTAAAATATTTTTAGATAGTTTTGTTAAAATGAATACTAAAGTAAACTCACTCTGTTTCAAAACTTAATTCGCTTAGATGATATTAGCGAATTTAATGACAATTATAGTTTAATTAGCGTCTCTGAGTGTGATGCTAGTTTGTAATAATAAGTACACTTATAATGAAAGTATTATTATAGAGTAGGTAAATTATATAGTAAAATAAGTAGCTTTTAAATTATTACCTCTTATTATTTTTCTAATTTTTTTCGTATGTTTGTTTGTTCTGTTAACGAAATATGATTATATTGAATTTATTTCATAAGTTAAAATATATTTATGACACAAACACATTTTAAGCGCTTTGTTAGTTTTAAGCCTAATTTTTTCGATTTCATTTGTAGGTAAATTATGTAGATTTTTTTTTTAATTGTGATCATGTAGTTTCATTTATTATTTTTTCGAAGACTAGTTATGTAAATTAAAACATAGATTTCTACTTTGTGTAAATTTAATTGTTAAGATACTTTTTAAGAAAAATGAAATATATATAATATACAAATCCTTTTAATAAAAGATAATTATGTATCTTAATTTAAATGGTAGGTTAAAGTTTATTAGTAAAATAAATAATAAATAACGTATTAAGGTTTTAAATTATATACATCTAAGAAGAAATCTCTGACCCTTTAAAAAAAACATGTGATCTGTATACATTCATATATGGTATTTAATTCGACGTTTACGCAAGTCGCGCGTAGTAAATGATAGACGTTTATTATAAATTAGAGTAATAATTTATTTTTTTCTATAATATTTTTTAGAAACGAGCTTTGGCAACTGTACTAGTATAGTAAACCCTTTTAAATTTAATAATTTAGGTGATTATTTTAGAATTTACTAGTAATAACTTAACTAGTTAATTATAGCCTAATTGTAAAAAACCGTTATCTTAACTAATAGAAATTTAATTAGAAAAATAATCATATTTTGTTAACAAATACGCTTTGTGTGATATATGTATATTTAAATTTATTTTATTTTATAAGAACATGTTGATTTTCATTATTTTTATGTATTAGGATGAAAATGAAGGACCCGTGACGAAAAGTATTAGACTGACAGCAGCTCTTATATTAAGGAATATCGTTATATACTCGAATACTGGACGGAGGTGAGATATTTTTTATATATTTATCAGTGTTTGTATATGAGTGTTTTTTCTCTCCCCAATATAAATATAGCTTTACGCTATATCCCGCACACAGCAGGGTAGGCAGAGGGAAACTAGTGTTAAGACACTCGGTTCCCCACTTTCCGCCGAATTCGGAGGCTTGTGTGTTAAGTGGCGAAACTTAACGCCGCGCTTTACCTCGACACCAGAGCGAAGAAAATGGAAATATAATTTCCACTCCTCGTGTGGGAATCGAACCCACAACCAGTCGTTTACAGTCACACTCTTGTGCCACTGCGCCACGACTGGCCCCAATTCAGGTAGAAAGTGGAGAACAGAGTGTCTTGACACTAGATTGTCTCTGTGTGAAAAAGCGTGAAGTCAAAATAAATTGAATTGTTTATTAATGTAAAGTAAAGTGTCATTTTAGATATTTCTATAGTAATGGAAAGTGCTTCGTGTCTTTAAAAAAAAACTAAAGAGCATCTTCACGCTTAACCTCGCAAAACAGTGCAAGAAAGAATCTTCCACTTTTCGCAAATTTTCATTATTTCCTTCCGAAATCGTTCAGTGACTGAATTCAACGTCACGCGTTGTTTTCTTGCTAGAGCAGAAAGCTATAATAATAATTAAAAAAATATTCGTTTCCCCGAAAGAAATTCGAACCTGCAACCAATAGAGTTTACAGTCATTCGTTGTCCTTCTGCGCGACGATGCCCTTCGCTTTAAAGATTTAGTAAGAATTTCAAGGTGCCATGTTTTTTTTATTTGCATAGAGAAATTAACGAGAAATCAAACTCAGTTTTACAGTACAGATTTATTTATTAAAAAAAATTAAGTAAGACCTATTTTACTAAGTACTACTTAGATATGAATTTAATGTATGTTATAGAGACTTCACTAATTATAATAAAAAAATATTTGCTTTATATTTAATATTAACTAAAACTGAACCCACAGTCCTTAGAAACAAAGTCACTAACCACTCCACAAATTGGTCACTAAAATAAATTCACTAACAAAACATTACCATTCCAGGCTCCTACGTTCATACGAAGCGCACTTAGCATCTATAGCGTTAAGCAATGTGGAGGCGTCGAGGACGATCGCCCAAGTGTTATACGATATGAATAACATTTGAGAGTCACTACCGGGTTAGAGCCCGGAGTGATTGGACACTACGCTAGTGACTTGAAAATGTATGTGAGCTTTTGTTTATAATGTTTGTCAAGTTGATTATGGTCTAATAGTAGAGATAAGTTGAGCATTTGATTTTTGGCTTTGAACGTAATTTTTTTATATTTTTTTTTATATTTTTTGTCTTTTTTTCTTTATAATATGTAATTTCTTAAAGAATGTATGTATCAGTGTATATATAATTTTTTTTTATATTTCGTTTCATAAATAATGTGTGTATGTCACTACCGGCTTAGAACCCAGAGTGAATGGACACTACGCTAGTGGCACGATTGTGTATGTGAGCTTTTGTTTATAATGTTTGTCAAGTTGATTATGGTCTAATAGTAGAGATAAGTTGAGCATTTGATTTTGGTCGGTTCCGTAATTGTATTATTTTGAACGTAAATTTTGATATGTTTTTAAATATTCTTCTTATTCTTTTCCTTATAATATGTAATTTCTTAAAGGATGTATGTATCAGTGTATATATCATTTTTTTTATATTTCATTTAATAAAGAATGTATGTATGTCACTACTGGGTTAGGACTCGGAGTGATTGGACACTACGCTAGTGACACGATTGTGTATGTGAATTTTTGTTTATAGTGTTTGCCAAGTTGATTATGGTCTAATAGTAGAGATAAGCCGAGCATTTGATTTTGATCGGTTTTGTAATTTTGATTTTGAACATAAATTTTGATATTTTTCTTAAATACTTTTTGTTATTCTTTTCTTTATATTTCATTTTATAAAGAATATATGTATCAGTATTAAGCTATGTAATATTATATATGTTTTGACTTAATTATATGTACAAAAATAAAAGTGATTGATTATTTTGGCAATATTTCATCTCTTTCTTTCTTAGTTGTTTATTATTTGGAAAGAAAAGGATGGATGATATTTAGTGACTTAAGTTAATTATAAGACTTAATCATTTATTCTAAAAACATTGATCTGAAAATTATTATGTATATGTATTTGTTTTTATTAATAAAATTAGAAATAATTGTAATAAATAGTCGTTAAGTGGTTTGTTTAAAATATAATCAACAAAAATATTTTTAATATAATATTTTTATAAGATAGTAGAAAGTATTTGACACTGTTTTAATGTAGTTTTAGATACAGTAAAACCCCTTTAATACGATCCCTTTTATTACGACTTCTCGTGTAGTACGCTCTGTTACGTGATTCATTGCAGCTTCGAGCGAGTTTTCATGCGTTGCGTTTGTTTTATTAAAACCAAAATAAATTAAAATTTTAGGCTCTGAAAATGTAAAATTCTTAATAGGAGTTAAGAAATAAATGTGATAAAACACAATACTATAATAACATTTATAATTTTACCAATATAATAATTTACTAACAGTTCAGTAAGTATTATACGAATATAATTCAATACTTTAATTCTAAATATAATACTATTACTTTAAAATACTTATAATATTACTTTACTTTATATTATTTTTAAAACATGTTACTTCTTATACCCCGCATAATAAGTTTTGACGTTTAATACGCGTTTTTGTGTAGGACACTACGAAATCGTATTAAAGGGGTTTCACTGTATTATAATGCAGTTAAATACATTAACTTGGGTTATGAAAGTAAATAGTAAAGGGATTTGGCAATACTGCCTTGTGGGTATTAAATCTTGTAAACTTCATATAAAATTAGAATTCGTAGAGTGTATGTATGTATGTATGTAATATTGTTTTTGCGTGTACAATACTCCGGAAGACAAGTTTGTAAATATCGCATTGCCTTATAATCATTCAAAATGATTTTTTTTAGCTTCACGCTGTATCCCGCACGCAGCAGGGTATTCAGACGGAACCTAGTGTTAAGACACTCCGTTCCTTACTTTCAGCCGAATTCGGAGGCATTCCGTGTTAAGTAGCGGAACTTAACGCCGCGCTTTACCTCGACACCAGAGCGAAGAAAATGGAGATATTAAATATTTCCACTCCTCGAGTGGGAATCGAATCCACAACCAGGCGTTTACAGTCCCACGCTTGTGCCACTGGGCTACGACTGGCCACATTAAAATTTCGTGCCTATAAATTTAAAATGTTATTTCTTACAATGCTTGAGTTACTCAATAAGAACCCTCAATTTTTTAAATAAAAATAATACCGCTGAACGCAATTTGTGTTAATAAAATTTTTAAGCTTCTCCCTATTTCAGTAAAGCTTTTAAAATGTAAAGGAAATTTAAAAAATCGCGCGAAAGAATTAATTGATTAAAATAATTAATTCTTCGCGGTATTGTACGCGTAATAACGAAATTAAATATCTTTTATACATATGTAATGTCTAAAATATTTTGTTATAAAGTAAACCACTAAAGTAACAATTAAAATAAGCAACATATATTTTGTTTTCGCATTTTTTACATATTTTTAAATAAAACTATTTTTAACCGGATTAATAGTCCGTGTTCACATGTTGGTTTGTCTATAAAAGTCAAAGTCAAAGTCAAATAATTTTATTCAAAGTAAGAAGTTATATGCTTTATTTTTTGAACGTCAAAGAATTTAACACCGGTTCACTAAAGTTAATGCCTCAGACCTGAGAAGAACCGGCGCCAGAAACGCAGCGTGCCAATTTTTTTTATTTTTTTTTAAGTCTAGCATTTACAGATATTATATAATTATATATTGACAATGATACCATTGGAATAACCTGGAGCGAGCATTTCATTCCCAAGGCGTGTTATCGTTTAAAAATTCATTAATTAGGTAATAACCCTTAACACACAAACGTCTCTTCACAATTTTTTTGAATTGTGATATGGAACATTCTTTGACGTTTTCTGGGATCCTATTGTAAAGTATCTGTGACCACGGGCTGCTGGGCTACTGTAAAATGCTCGAAATGTCGGGTTTTCTAAATATGTATTTTCGAATACCAAAAATATACACTATTAATCCGGTTAAAAATATTTAAAAGTCTAGATGTATTTCGCAATTATATTGCATGTTGGAATAAGTTGCAATATTTTGCCAGAACTTAATATATTAGCGGGAGAATATATGTTACAAAATTAAACTCATGAAATTATTAAACGGACCTCTTTTATATGACATTTGTTGTCTCTTTCTGTCATATGAATCCATCTCGCTCTTATATGTATTGCTAATAAGAAAAAACTGATTAATTAAAGTAATAATAAGTTAATTAATGTAAGTATACTTTTATACTGCATATATGTATATGTACTTACATAAAACGGTTTTATATTTGTCTGTCTGTACACAAATATTATAGTTCAAAGTATGTTAGTAGTCTTTATAAGAATACCCATTTAATTGTATTTAATATCTATTATATAGAATACAGTAATAAGCTCATGAAGTATTTTAATTTATATAGTTGAAGTAACGTGTGTATGTATGTATGTATGTATGTATGTACCTATGTACCTATGCGTGTGTAATACAAGTAAAATGTTAACAGTGAAATAAAATATAAGATCAATCAATTGTCTTTTTTATTTTTTGTTAATTGAATAGAGGTTAGATTTTATTTTATATTTTCTGATTCACAAAATAATTTGTTTTGTGAATTAGTCCACGTTATTTTTATAAATAAAAATAATGACTATATGTAAATTTAATTGACAAACAATAATTTCGGGTATCGTTCGCATATTCGGCAATAGGTGTCGAGGCAAAGCGCGGCGGTAAGTTCCGCCACTTAACACGTAATGCCTCCGAATTCAGTGGAAAGTGGGGAACGGAGTGTCTTAATACTAAGCTTTACCTACCCTGCTGTGTGCGGGATACAGCGTGAAGCTAAAAAGAATATAACATGTAAAGCAAGCAAGCACAGATCCATCGCTATGGGCACTGTGGGCTACCACATAAATTGCTTGTTTCGTCATATTTGTTGATCTTGACACAAGTTCACTGACTTACGCTGGATTACACCGTAATACAAGGAAAATAAAATATTGGTCCGAGTTTCTCAATTTGAAATATGTTCGTGTTCATACTCCGATTCACACTTGGGCGATTTTACTTGGGTGGTTCTGATTACAACTTTTTTTGAAGGATAAATCTGCTTCTGAAAGCATGCTCTAGGTTTTCCAACAATTTTTCAGACACAGTTAAGCAGCCAATGAGAGGTGTCATGTTAAGATACATACACGAAAAAAGGTAAATACTAGCGTTTGTTAATCTCTATGCTTACCGCCTCTACCAATCGCTCTTTAAAACCATTTCGGCGATGCATATTTCAGACAGCTTTTAAGGGTTATAATGGGGATAAATCCCACTACCATCGTGTGTACAATTTACATTGGGATTGCGATAGTGCCCAGTAAAATCTTTTAGTATCATGAGATAAACCAAACAAATGTTTTGTGTCTGATTTCCTATTTTTTCCGCACAGCAAAGTAGACAATGAGACTAGTGTGAAGAAATGAAAATAACTTAAATATAATTTTTTCCCGTGGGGGGACGGGTTAAGAATACAATTCCCCCCACCGCTGGGTAGCATCCCGTAAAAGGTGGTAGGAGATTCGTTCTCCGACTGGCTCGCGACCACTATCATGTCAAAGACGAACCGCCAAATATCTTATGATGTGTTCCGGTTCGATGGCATGTAAGCCAGCTCTCCCTATTCCCACCATTCCCATCCTTCCTCCCTCCTTCTGTCCTACATTCTTAAGGCTGGCAACGCATCCATAACTTTAATGTTGTGGATGTTTATGGGCGAAGAAAACCACTTAACACCAGGTGGGCCTTCAGCTCGTTTGCCTCCTTCATTCCATAAAAAAAAAAATGTAAGCCAGCTCTCCCTATTCCCACCATTCCCATCCTTCCTCCCTCCTTCTGTCCTACATTCTTAAGGCTGGCAACGCATCCATAACTTTAATGTTGTGGATGTCTATGGGCGAAGGTAACCACTTAATACCAGGTGGGCCTTCAGCTCGTTTGCCTCCTTTATTCCATAAAAAAAAAAAAAATCATTCCCCCAGTGGGGACCAAACCCGCAACCATCGCGTATACATTGACTTAAATAAATAAGTCTTAATAAATAAGACTTAACACTTCTAAAAATCATTTAGACCGCGTTTTTATCTAAAAAGGGTCTCTTGTATCACACTTTTAAATATTCATAGCGATGTGAACACACTTTGCAATTCAATGTCGACGCTTACCCGCTAATGTTGTGTTCGCGTTTCGCGTATAACCGAATATCCAATGTTACTGTTCCACGTTCTTTTGTTTCGGCTACAATTTTTTTTATTTACGGTTAGATTTTACGATTGGTGGATTGTGCAGGTGTTATCGAATTTGGGCTAGCTAAGCTATTGTGTTTCGTGTTATTGATTAATGAAGTTATTTTTCAGTGGCGCAGTGATGTAGCGTGTGAATGTTAATAGCGATGCGTGTGGGTTCGATTCCCACTCATTTGTCATTTCTATTAGCTAGGAAAAATCACGGCATTGTGTTCCTCCACTCAATATGTGAATTGTGGAAAATGGAGTGTCTTGACATTAGTTTTATTCTACCTTATCTGAAAGAAAAAAATTAAAGTAATGTAAAGCTTATTTCTCCGCTCTGATACATAAGACAAAGCGTGGCGTTGAGTTCCGTATTTCAAAACGCAATATCTGACATTGTGGAGAACAGAATGTGTTGACACTAAGTTCTCTCTGACTACCTTGCCATGCGGGGAGTGTATTATGCTAATAAGAAAAAACTATGGCCTGTCGTGGCCCAGTGGCCCAAGCGTGTGAGTGTAAACGACTGGTTGTGGGTTCGATTTCCACTTGAGGAGTGGAAATATTTAATATTTCCATTTTCTTCGCTCTGGTGTCGAGGTAAAGCGCGGCGTTAAGTTCCGCCACTTAACACGCAATGCCTCCGAATTCGGCGGAAAGTGCCTACCCTGCTGTGTGCGGGATATAGCGTGAAGCTATTTAATTTTAATTTTAAAAAACTATGCGATACAGTACACTAATAACATTATGCAGTTTATTTAATCTGCATTTAAGATTCTATGCGGCAGGCCATCTTTGTCCAATAAAAATAATGTTTACGGCTAGAAGGCTATATTTTACAAGGGATAAGAAAGCCACATAGTAAAATATTTATATTGAAAATATGCCCAGTGGCCAGTCGTGGCCCAGTGGCACAAGCGTGTGACTGTAAACGACTGGTTGTGGGTTCGATTCCCACTCGAGGAGTGGAAATTATATTTCCATTTTCTTCGCTCTGGTGTTGAGGTAAAGCGCGGCGTTAAGTTCCGCCACTTAACACGCAAGCCTCCGAATTCGGCGGAAAGTGGGGAACGGAGTGTCTTAACACTAGGTTCCCTCTGCCTACCCTGCTGCATGCGGGATATAGCGTGAAGCTATTAAAAAAAAAAAAAAAAAGAAAATATGAAGGAGTACTTGCTATCATATGTTGTTATTAAGTATGCTTTATGTCTGCGAACGACATTTGTAAGCTTTACACAAATATTTGTATAGCGTGACGAAAGTACTAACTCATAAATGGTTTACGTTAACTGAAAATATAGCTTAGTGGAATGTTAGCTGGTAGGAAGTAGTTAGTGATTATTAAAATTGAGTGCTTTTCCTTTTTTTACTTGATTTTGTTTTATTAAATTCAGCTTTTTAGAGCTTAAAGTTATCGATATAGTAGTATAGAATTCATTTTTGAAAGTGGCTGTAAAAGTTGTGTATATAATTATTACCGTAGGTATAAATAATTAAAATATTAAAATCACATAGTTTAATCTAATAGAAAAAGGCAATCATAATATTTTGAACTCTTTAAGATTTAACAATAATAATTTACCTCCAGATAATCTTCTAGATATAAGCGGCGCGTTACTTAAGAAGAAGAAGAAATGAAAGATTTTATCTGTTACACAGTTTTTTCTCGCCTAGGAGCCGTAGTCAGGGAGATATTTTTATTTTATTTTATTTATTTGGTTCACCAATAATTAATACACAGTAAAAAAAATACAGAAACAAACAATATGAAACACTTAGAACTATGTGTACAATCGTATTTAAGGCAAACACTGCATGCTAAAAAATTATAAAAATAGTTGTTTACAATGTTCTAAAAATCTATATAAAAAAGTTAAGCTTAAAGCAACTAATATGATTCTATATGCTCTGTTATTACGACATAATAAGAATGCATATGTTTCATACGTTCATTTGTTTAACAATGTACAATATAAAATATAACATAGTTAAATTGCTCACTTTTTTAATAAATTTTGCATAAAGTCATTTTTTGCATAAACACAATTTTACATATAACACCTTTATGCTTTTCCCGAATAGCAGGATAATCATAAAGAACTTAGTGCCCAGATACTCCGTTCCATATTTTGTATGTAAATATTTAAATTAAAATCGTTTGGACATATTCCCGGCTATATATTCAATAACCTCTTATAACTGAACAATGATATAATGTATGCATTTAAACTATAAAATATAGGTTAATTTCGTGAATGTATGATGTTTTGTCAATACAATTACGTATGCAAAACGATTGTTAATTTTACGGTTCATTTGATTGTCGCTTGTGAAGAGCGATACGTATAATAATATATATTGTTATTTATATGTATATTGATATGTATATTGGACGACTGCCGCGTGAATTTTTGATTTTGGAAAGTTATTCACATGTTACATTTGTGGCGCAGTGGTTGACGTAAACACTATTGGTTGTGAGTTCGATGCCTAATAGTGGGAGCTCTGGTAAGAAGGAAAGTGGCGTCGAGTTCCACTTAACACGTTTGTCTCTAATTCTGACGAGAAGCTTAGTGTCTTGATAAAAGCTTGTATCTGCCTGTTCTGCTATGTGGGGAAAAATGTTAATTTTTTTTTTAAATCTATAAAATTATTATTTCTTAAATTTGACTCTTATTTATGTAGAGAACCAAAGTCCTTTATACATAACGCTTAAACGCATAATATTTAAATATTATACCAAGAAGAACTAAAGTACAACTGAGAATAATATTTCAGAGAACAAATAATAGCCGCAATAGATAAGTTTCTCCGGATAGAATGCCACTTTTCCACCCACTTACCCACACATTGTGCTGAGTTCAACGGCACATTTTATTCACCGGACTTAAGAAACAATGTAAAAACTTTGGGTAACCTGTTTTACGTAAATTATACCGAAGTAAGAGTATAAAATTAAACATAGTTTCGGTGTATTTAGAAACACTTTTATAGAAGTTTATATTTTTTATAATATTTTAAGAATAGTTTGAATTAATAAAATAAATATTACACGTACTCCTGTGTATTTGACGTAAAGTTTTGTGATAACTTTGCTCGGATAACGCTTATTTTACACATTAAGATACTAAATAATATCTATTAAAATTATTTTTGAATAAATTTAAAAATATTTAATAATTGGCTTTCTCTCATGCCAAAAGATTGTTTGTAGAATCGTTGAGTAGCATAAATTAGTAAAAATCTTTGAGAAGGCGCAACAAAAGTGATTTTTTATATAAAGAGTAAAAAAAAATCATGTACCTACGACTAATATAGAATGGTTGTGGTCGTGGTTTCGAATCCCGCTACGTTTAAATTTGTTTCTCATATGCGTGAATAACGCTTTAAAAAAGTTAAAAATGGTAAATATAAGTAGGATTCGTTATAACATTAGTAAACATTAAACTTAAAAGGATACATCCCTAAATACATGTTCTATGTAATTATACTGTTTACATTCCATACGTCGTCTGTCGCGACGCGTATATCAATAAATCCGACCCGAATCGTCCTCCGTGAAGCAACCCTTATCAAATGTAAACTACCCTCCCTAATCTATTCTTTCATCCCTCCCGCGGTGTAACCGTAGTCCGTAAAGTAGATACTTGAATATTTATCGTATGAAAAGTGTTTTGATTGCTCTCTACATGTTTTGTAGGTTAGAGCAAATAGTTAAGCTTTTTTATATTATTTTAAATATTATTTCTCATATTTACATATGACAAAGTCTGAATGTAATAGCAATAATTGTGAATTAGATTCACTGTTTGTGAAAATTATTTGACTTTCTCGATTTGTTAATGTAAAGCAAGATGTTAAGCTTCGCACCTCAACACAGAGTCTTAGTGGGTAGAAAAGAATTAAGTGTCAAATCGCATAGTGACGTAATCATACTTTTTTTCCTTAAACAAGTTATCCGATTCATATAGTAATTTAAGTTGAAAAAAATTGTTCCAACTTTTTAGAGCAAAAAATGAACTCAAAAATATCGATTTTTTTCTCTCTCGGTATTCATCAGGATATAGCAGAACACGGCGCTTGAAAATATTTTCCATCTTAAGATCTCAAAACTAGAAACTTTAAGCTTTAAAATGCTTGTTCTTTATTTCAACGTGACCATTTTTGAGGAAAATACAGCCACATAAAAAACGTCAAAAAATTTGGAAAATTTTGCCGATCCTTTAATTATTTCCGCTAGTATATTTCTCAGTTTTTTTATTTAGTGTAGTAAATAAATGAAAATAAATGCCGCTTTAAAGAATATCTGTGTGCAATCGTGAATGGCTCGGTCTCAGGTGTTAGCTGTCAATCGAGTAGTGACAATTTTAGTGCGACGTAATCACATGATATTCGTCCTTTAGCACTTACGGGCGTCTGAGAATCTTTCCTGACAGTCATACCTTACCCACAATTAATTACATATCCGTCTGTCACATTCAAAAATGGCATTTCTTATTGAGGTCCGATATCCTATTAATATTATAAACGCGAAATTTTGTATGGATGTTTGATACTCTCGCATAAAACTATTGGTTGGATTTGAATAAAACTTTGCAATAATGTAGCTTATACGTCAGAATAACACAGGCTACAATTTATAAAGTAAATAAAGGAAAAAGTGAGTGCGCTAGCAATATCGCTAGAGTTGCACATATATAATGTATGACAGAAATGTTTATCTTAAAGAGTCCTACAAAAGATCCCGTCATAATGTATGTCTATATCTTATCTGTAAGCCTTGATAACCAAAATAGTGAGCCCATAACTACAATTTTCATTGGCAAAGCGCTAATATAATACGTAATAAATTAGGCGCCTTTGATTTTACTGTTACAACTGCTTTCTTGAATTCCGCGCGGACGTAGTCGCGGACACAGCTAGTTTATAAATAAAAAAATACAACAATTTGAATTATGTGACAAGTAGGCGAAACAACATAATAGTTATATTCATAGTTTGTGGCCTGTCGTGGCCCAGTGGCACAAGCGTGTGACTGTAAACGACTGGTTGTGGGTTCGATTCCCACTCGAGGAGTGGAAATATTTAATATTTCCATTTTCATTGCTCTGGTGTCGAGGTAAAGCGCGGCGTTAAGTTCCGCCACTTAATGCCTCCGAATTCGGCGGAAAATAAGGGAACGGAGTATCTTAATACTGGGTTCCCTCTGCTTAGCCTGCTGTGTGCGGGATACAGCGTGAAGATGAAAAAAAAAATGTAATTTATAACAGGCAATCCGCGAGCGAGCAGGCTAGTGTATAATAAATCCACCACGTAGAAATCGAATTTACACGTCTTTCTTTCACAAAATTCAAACAATCACTGTTCCACTTTAGACTTGATCTTTCATTTATGTCCGTAAATAATAAATTGCATTTAAAACGAATCTTAATAGAAATTAGTGACGCCCTAATCGTCGTCTAAATTTTCAAATGGCATAGAGTAATTAATGTAATACGAAAGTTTAATTGTTCGTAAGTTGGAGTTTTGCCGGTTGTTACTTTACAGGGCATTCTCGAGATGATATCTTATAACTTAACTTGCTACAGATGCTGCTACCTCAAATCTTTGAAGTTTCATTATAATTTGTTAGGGAAGATTTAAATGTAAGGTTAAGGTCGTTAAGGTGCAGTGATAATTATTATTGATTTACACTGAGTCGTAGGTTTGATAAAAAGTTCCATCCTATGAAGGTATGAAGGACTTTCGAAAAAACAAGTAATTAATTTACTGTATAAAACTATTTAATGTCGAATATCTACAAAGTGTTCTCAAAAATAATCCTTAACAGACTAACTAAGACACTAGATGAACACCAACCTAGAGAACAAGCCGGATTTAGAAGTGGATACTCAACAATAGACCATATACACGTCGTAAACCAACTTTTCGAAAAAGGCAGAGAATTTAACATGATTTTTTACTGTTGCTTCATTGACTATAGTAAAGCATTCGATTCAATAGAACACAACAGCATATGGAAAGCTCTTAAAAACCAAGGCGTAGAGAATAAATACATACGAATTCTCGGACACATATATAAGAATAGTAGAGCCAAAATAAAGCTAGAGAAGGAAGGCAATGAAATAAGAATAGAAAGAGGCGTGCGACAGGGCGATCCAATCTCACCTAAATTATTTACTGCCGTCTTAGAGCAAGTCATCCGTCAACTAGATTGGGAGAACTGTGGTTTAAAAATCAACGGAGAAACTCTAACGCATCTTAGATTTGCAGATGATTTAATTGTCTTTTCAACATCAAGAGTCGAGTTACAGACAATGTTGAACCAACTAGACGTGGAAAGTCGCAAAGTAGGACTACATATAAACTTGGAAAAAACTCACGCCATGACTAATGGGAAACAAGAACCGATCTCTATTAATAAAAAAATAATCGATTATGTTGAAGAATATGTGTATTTAGGACAAATAATCTCGCCAACAGATATGACTTCCAAAAAAATCAGTAGACGTATAGGTAACGCGTGGAAGGCTTATTGGAGTCATAAAGAGATCATGAAAAACAAAGAAGTTAGTATATCTATCAAGCGAAAACTCTTTGACACCTGTATATTGCCAGTCCTATCATATGGTTGCCAAACTTGGGCCCTCAACAAAAACCATTACAAAAAACTAAAGTCATGCCAAAATGCCATGGAACGAAGTATGTTGGGAAAGAGACTTTCAGATCGAATAAGAACAGAAGACATAAAAAAAACAAACAAGAACAAAGGACGTCACCGTAACGATCAAAAAATTGAAATGGATGTGGATAGGATAAGGGGGAAAGAGAAATGGTCCCGCACAATTATGTTCTGGTTCACACGCGACAGGAAAAGGAAAAGAGGCAGGCCACCCAGGAGATGGGTAGATGAAATAAAGTCGGTGGCAGGCAGCAAATGGACAAGAGTAGCGAATGATAGGGAGCAATGGAGGCGATTGGGGGAGGCCTTTGCCAGTAATAGGCATACAGACAAACACTAACCAAAATCTTTATCGTTCGATTTATAATTTAAATAAATAAATAAAATAAATAAATAAAAAAAAAAAAAAAAAAAAAATAAAAAAAAAAAAAAAAAATGTAAATAAAATTAAATGGAAAAAAAAACCAAATTACCATAATAAATAATTAAAAAATATACAAAAAAAAAAAAAAAAAAACAATCTTTATAGAAAATAAGAAAAATAAATTAATTAATTAAAAAAATAAATAAATAAATAAATGCAAGCATTAAATTAATAAATATTGTAAAATATTAAGTGTGATGTCTAGTTTTTAAAGGTTTTATTTTTATTATTATGTTTCTCTTTAAAATTCTCGGGTTCTTAGGAACCCGGTCCTTTGGAAGGCTTGCGTGGGGACACAGGTCCAACACGTAGAGGCCCCTTAGAGAATAATAAAATGTTTTACTGTGACGCATCAGCCGCGATCCATCTCTGAGTAACCAAAGTAAATTGCCCAGAGATGGTCACCGGCTAATGCGTAGGAACTATAGAAAATGTGGAGAACTAAACTAGAACTATGGAATGGAGTTTGGATGGATAGGCTAATGGGCTATTGAGTGAGACTACCGGACGTCCGCCACTTTCAACAGTCTCAAATTGAATGGTTGACGGACGGTGACTCGCCTCCCACTAGATGGGCCCCCACAAAGCGGCGTAATGCCTCGGGCGCAACACCGGCGTGGTCGGCTAAGGGTGTCGAGAGGTGTGCACCGGTTTCACCATCGCGAACGCACGGGTGCGCTCGTGAGCGGGTTTCCCCGCTATTACGCAGATTGAGCACTTCCACCCTTCCGAGCATATAGCTCTTGCGCTCCACTCTGCCAGCCGACGAAGGCAAGCCAGAGGCGGGGGATAAATATCAATTCCCCTCTGGAGGTCTCAGGTCCGTGGGGTCGCCACTCCCCAACAGCTCGCCACAAGCTGCCCTGCGGGTTTATTATTATTATTATTATAAAACTATTTGCTCAGTGGTCAGAGCGCTTGGGTACTACAAAAGGCGCGGGTTCAAGTCCCACTACGTGAATTTCTTTACGTCTTCCAGAGATGTTTCTTATAAATGTTTTTTTTTAAGATTTTTTGATATTATTATTTTTTTTCATTTCATTGTTGTTTTTTATAATTATCTTCCGCATCACGTATGTTTTAGCCCATGAGATATTTGCCCGTTGACCACCCGTTTTAGATATAATGCTTAACCAAACCAGGGAAAAATATTTTTAAAAATATTTTTTGTACGTCTTTAATTATTCAGTATATTTAAATATACTTAATTTATCGTAACGGAAACCAAACCTTCTTACCATCGTTATTGCCACACTGTCACGATGACGTAGTAATAAATCACAATAAGCAAATCAACAGAATAATACATGAATAAATGTATAAAGAATGAATATAAACTTATCTGCAAGTCTATATTCGCTAACAGAATTGAATTTTTTATTGTCGTTTTTAAAACCAATTTCGAAGTGATTGCCACTCGCGATGACGAGTCTGAAAGCTGTGTTAAGTAATTAACACTTAAAATATATGATAGAGCTACTTAATTTCTATTAAAAAGTATCTTAATTACATATTATAAATATTTAGGTAAACTATTAACCCTTTTGTAGAATTCTAAAATAGATTTTTAGTATTAACCAGTTATTAAAGTGTTACATAGTATACGTTTAAGAACCTGAAAACATTTTAGAAAGCATATAAAAAATTAAACGCAGCGGGATTCGAACCCACACCTGTTGGAAACCGGCCGATGGGTGTGTTCTACTACCGGCTGCATCGAAACGCTTATTATATTAAATTACTTATTTTTGTTATTTTGTTTGCTATTGGATTTTTTATTTTGAAAGTAAAAGATAAAAGGGAAGAGAATAGAATAGAGTTTTACGAAATGTAAGAGGCTAGTTCACATATTTCCTAAAATGATAACTTCATTAGCGTATATTTAAGACAGAAAAGGTAATACTTTTTAAAAATCAAACCTTATCATAAAGTGTTTTGCTTTTTTCAAAAAATGATTTAATCTTCTTCGAAAACACTCAAGACTGTCGTGGCATCTTGAATGACGTCTCATCGTGGCTAACAATAGCATTCTTGCTTTATGAATGTATGACAGTTGTTTATTTTTTCCGATTTTAATAGTTAAAATGAGTTTTTCGTACTATAAGCATTGTATGATACCACAATGTGGAAGCTCAAGTATACACCAACACCGAAATATTTATATACGAGTAGGAATATGTTTTAAGCGTAGATTCGATTCCCGGTCGGGGGAATGGTTATAAATTATTTTCATTTCTTCGCTCTGGTACTTTAGACAAAGCGCGATAATGAGTTCCGCTACTTAACACACGCAGTGTATCAATTTCAGGTGGAAGGTGCAGAACGGAATGTTTTGACACTAGGCCGTCTCTAACCTACAAAAAAATGTTACATGTATTAAACATAGGAATTTAATGGATATAACCTAGAAGAAGAGAGAGAAACTCTTCGCTGAAAAACATATCTGTAATGCAATTCAATTTTAGTAACATTTATATATGATATGTATCTATTTTTTAATTATTTTAGCCTAAATATTACGTAATAAGAAATCCGCATTTAAAAGACGGCGATTTCGTTATTTTTGCATAATTTAGATAGATAGACATATACATACATACATACATACATAAATTATCAATCAATACATCATAAAGTATATAATTTATCGTTTCTATAAAATATCCCAGAAGTTA
The DNA here is from genome assembly GCA_019049465.1 of Dryas iulia moderata. Classification (NCBI taxonomy): domain Eukaryota; kingdom Metazoa; phylum Arthropoda; class Insecta; order Lepidoptera; family Nymphalidae; genus Dryas; species Dryas iulia. The sequence goes on from CM032440.1 coordinate 496,283, forward strand.
TAATCTTCCATAGCATTTTTAAAATATTTTTTCATAAACAAACCGTTACATAGAAACGAATTTAATAACAAAATTCCAGTAAAAGTTTATACACGCCATGTTTCTTTAAACTGTAGCTAAATATATGCCCTTGGGAAATTCCCTATGAAGTAAATATAACGAATATTTTTCATGGAAAGCATCACCGATAGCGTACCAAGCTCCGGTATTAACAGTAATTAAATTGGTATCAGTTACAAATTGCCTGCGGCCAGTGGTAAGCTCCCATGGATTATTTATTAATTTTAATTGTAAAAATTCTATTTGTACACTTAATTTGAATATTTCGATTTGGTTGCGGTAAAAGGGATTTCTTGTTTGAATATATTTTTTTTTACAGCTTCACGCTTTTTTCTTTTGGATTCGAGTTGAGTGGAAATCAACGTCACGTTTTGTCTTAGATACAAGAAATGGTGGAAAAAAGAAAATAATTTAGATACCCCAAGTGGGAACTGAACCCACAACCATTAGTGTGTACAATAAATAGATAGATTTAAATAGATATGAATAATAACAAAGTAATATGAATAATTCCTAAATGAATAAAATTAATATAACTAAATGAACAATATTTTTTTACGAGAAGCATAAGTAAATATGGTTGTTTATAAATTTTTCGTACACCATGCTTACTTGCAGATGTAGTACCTTAAGAAAAACGTTTTAAAAAATCGTATAAGAACTTAAACGGGACTCGAAATCACTCTTCTAGGGGACCGTCTGAATGCTTTGACCACTGAGCTATAAGTTCTACATCCGTCTACGTCTCGTGTATACATACACACTGCTCATACATATGTGAACATTTCTATATTTCTATATTTCATAGAGTATCTAAACAATTTATTAGGAGTCCTTAATGGATCGATTGGGGACTTTTCAAGTTATTTAATAATGAATTTGCTTAGTAATGAAAGCATTAAGTAGTAATAATTAATAGTCTACTAAATATAAAGAAATCACCTAAGCTTTTCATGCCTTTTTCCGCATAGCAGGGCAGGGAGAGAATGTTAAGACTTCTTTATTATCCGATACATTGCTGTTGAGTGGTGGAACTTAACGCCGTGCTTTGTCATGTCATAATAAACGAAGAAAGGTAATATATTAATATAAATAAAATCATAACACGCAAGCCTCCGAAGTCGGCGGAAACAGGGGAACGAAGCGTCTTAACACTAGGTTCCTTCTGCCTACCCTGCTGTGGGCAGGATACAGCGTGAAGCTAAAAAAAAAGTCATTCCTTATATTAGGAATCGAACGAATTACGCTGTTACACGGTGACTCGATGGTCTCAGAAAACTGTTAATTAGCTGAAATATTTTTAATTACTTAACTACGTAAACGTAATAAAAATCTAAACTTGTGGCCGCTTGTTCAGTCAAGTTCTATTTGCGACTATCTAGTATAATTAAACAAAACATTCAAAACTACTCTAAACTTTCTGTCATTCAAAATTTACTAGCGTATATATGCCTAACATAAAATTTGTAATGTACTAAAATCTCTTAAGTTATGTAAAATAACAAATTTTATAAGTAAAAGCCTAATTTTTAGATATATTTATTAAGCTTTTATGTTAGTTTGTCTGTTGTCTGATTAACTTATATTTCAAAAACCTGATCTACTTCTAGCTTACTTTTGGAAAGTAGTATAAACTAAATAGTAATTAAAATAAACATTTAGAAAATATTTTTTATGCGTCTTCGAAGAGTTATTATATTTATTAGCCCATTTGGATAATTATTATTTGTTAGTGTTGAGATTCAATTTATATATTTGCTTTAATATTATTTTTAAGACCAACAATCGACAACTATTCATTATACTTAATACGTGAACACATCATACCAATTTTTACGAAAGTAAGTATGATATTTGCCATAGATAAATTTATATTCAGGGAACTAGTGTTTTTTTAATAAGTCATTAGAAATAATTAACTAACCATAGCAGATTATTCCCACTGGAGGAATTGAAATATTTAATATTTAATTTTCTTCGTTCTGGCATCGCGGCAAAGCGCGGCGTTAAGTTCCACCACTTAACACGCAATGCCTCCAGAATTCGTTGAAAAATAGGGAATGGAATGTCTTAACATTAGGTTACCTCTGCCTACCTCTGCTGAGTGTAGCGTGACGCAAAAGCAAATAACCATATAAGGTGACACACTTGGTGTTTTTGACATCTTTCACATTAAATGACACAATAAGAAAAAGCTATGTCGTCGGCGTTGGGTGTACTAGTTTTTATTAGCTTATGTCCCATTGACACATTTAGTTATGGGAATAAATTATTTATTATACCATATTAAAACTTAATATAAAAAATTGTGTATAACAGAATTATTGACAGTTTTCCTAATATATATCAACAAAGCATGGCGTTAATTTCCGCCACACTGAGTGGAGAATGGAGTGTTGATACTAAGTTACTCTATAACTTAGTACCTAACTTGCAATGTAAGAAAAACCGTGGATTCTATTAATCAATTCTAATTCTAAGCATTTCATCAGTTTATTAAATAGATAATAGTTATATTCCATAGAAGATAAGGTATATTCTCAATAATAATAAGGCATACTCTCAATAATGGAGGTGCAAGAATACAAAAAATAAAAAAAAACCATTCATCCCACCCATCAGTACCTTCGTAACGCAACTTCAATATTACTATACAAATGTTACAATCAAAGATACACTACATCTACTACGAAATATACGAACGGACAATAGACTTGCCATAAAATTTATATAAACCAGGCATATTGCTAGTCTGAGCGTGAGCTCTGGCTAGGTCGGCCATAATCTAGGATTATAGCCGACCTTTGTAATCTCCTGAATGCGGCTACAGCGATAGTCTACGTCGCGGCGTCCTTTAAAAATATTTAAACACCACTTTAATATGGACAAGGCACACAATTGCACTTCAAATGTGAAGAATTTGTAAAAGCTTCTAATATATGAGTGTGTATGTTTATTCAAAGTAAGCTGGGGATTTTATTTCAGGTTATGAAAATTACATATATTTATTACCTTCATTTTTTATAGCTTCACGTTTTATCCCACATGGGAGGCTAGTCAGAGAGAACTTTACCGCCCCAATTTGAGACAGTTCAAAGTGGTGGAACTCAATGCTGCGCTTTTTCTAGTTCATTAGAGCGAAAAAAATAAATTAATTAAATTATGATTAGATCGACACAGATCAAACTCATAATCAATCGTGTTTACAGTCAGACGATCTTCCACTGGAGTATGATGAGCTCATTACTTTTATAGATATTTTTTTAGAAAACGGAGTGTTTTGACGCTAGACTTTTTCTGAGTTATTATTATGTATTATTGCTTATATTTATTAATATAACTCAAAACTATATTTTTTTGTTCGTTTGTGCATGCTAGTCTCAGAAGCAGCTCTATTGATTTAAATGCATTTCGGTAATCTTTCCTTAACATTTCTATTTAATTTATTTCAATCGATTCATATATAAAAAAACTATAACAATTACATATAAAACTTATACAGTCTTAATACCTTGGCTGAAACTTCAGTTAATACAGATGACGCGACAGGATAACCAGTACACAATAAAGCGAATTAGAAGCATATTTGAAGAGGGTTTAAAACTTAAACTAAAAAGTTTAAGTTTCAATTTAATTTTAAAAAATAAATTTCTTAAAAGAAATAAATCTTTTGTCTTATATTTAAAATTGTATATTTCAAAACAGCGCCGTGACGTTATACTCAGTTTGAAACTTGTTTATTTCAAGTTCTCGGACTGTTGATAAGACTGTAATTTTGTTTTTAATCAGGGTCGTTGTTCTCGAGTGGGGAAACTTTTACAGGAACGATTTCGAGAGCTTCGTATATTTGTAATAATAGCACTCACTTTTATATCTTGAAAATTCAAGTATTTTTATTTATATATAATATTAAAACTTCTAAATTAAAAGTTAAAACATAGGTAAATATATATTATTTAATTCTGCGTAATTTTTGTGTTTTTTTTATTAAAATAAAAGTTATATTCGCTATTAATCGCGTGACGCTTTCTTAAATAATTGTATTGAAGCTGTCTAATTGTAGCGATGGAAACCTAATTCTAGTTGGATTAGGTTTCTTGTGAATTATATACAGTGCTGCCAAAATTATTGATTACTATTTCTCAAATGACCGCCTGTTTCAGAGGGAAACATAAGATACATAATATTTTTTTTTTAATCTAAAATGCAATATAGAAATAGCGTGATGTGCTACCTAATTTAGCAGTACTTTTATGAAAGTACGTTATGAGGTAACTTATTGAAGTTACCTCATATATATAGGAATATTGATTCCTATATGAATGGTACAATCAAAGATACACTTACACTTACAACGAAAGATATGAGCGGATAAGAAGACTAGACTTGCTATAAAATTTATATAAACCAGGCATAAAGACATCGTGGCGCAGTGTGACAGCTCCTGACGCGATGATAGCGAGTTCGATTTGCACTCGTGTCTAATGTTGTATTTGAATTATTTTCTATCCTCTCATCTTATGACAAGCACGGCGTTGAGTATACTACTCAACACGCAATCTTTCGAACACACTGCAAATGGGAACAGGAGTTTTGATTCAAGATTTTCTATGGCTTACCTGCCATCCAAGAAAAAGCGTGAAACTGAAAATATCTAATATACCTAATATAAATGACACAGTTAAATATGATAAAATTTTAAGCATTGAATTTCTAAAAGTGGTGAATCTAAAATTCAAAGCGGCCGCAGAGCGGGTCGAGCTCGTGATATTAAACGTAAATTGCCATTAAATTGTCCTGGCGCTGGATCGCTCGTAGCGACAGGCGTGAGGAGGAATGCCCATCCTTACTTTTAATGGACGTTCTACACTAAAATCGATTTTGTACTCAAGTAATTTTGCTATTTGTATTATTTTTGACCGTAATGGTGTGTTGGAAGCTTGAATTTAGGTAATAGGTTTGATTATTAAAATAGAGATAGATACTGGAAAATGGAGTGTCTTGACACTAGGCAGGGAGAACTCTATGGGGGGACGGTTTAAGAATACGATTCCCCTCCGCCGCTGATCATGTGTTCCGGTTCGATGGCATGTAAGCCAGCTCTTTTCCTAATCCCACCATAGGAAGGATAGGCCTTCCTCCTTCCTTCTCACCCTCATCCTCAAGGACGGAAACGTATCCACAATTTCTATGACGTTGTATGTCCATGGGTGAAGGTTATCACTAACCATCAGGTCCTTCAGGATCCTTTTGCTCGTTTGCCTCCTTTATTCTATAAAAAAATCTGGCTATGCGATAAAAAGTAAATTTCTTCAATTAGCTTATACATACTTGTTTGTTTTGTTTTTCCGATACATTATTTTAATGTACTACTACTTTATAAAATAAAGCTGCTGAAGTGAAACGTCAATATTTTTTTATATTCAAACAAAAATGTAAGCTGTGACTGTCTATTTTGAAAATATATTCCCAAAATATTTAAGATATCGTAACTACTGGACTGAACTGGACACGTATAATCGAATTTTCAAGCAAATCGAAATGCGAGTGGGTTTGAAAAAGAGATTAAATATTTTCTTGTGCTAGAAACAAGTAAAGCTACTAAAATAATAATAGAAACTGAAAAACAATGTGTATCTTTTTAGATTACATCATAATCACTAAATATAAAAACAACTACCACTAAAATAACAATATGACCTATCATTCCTCAGAACCATATAATTTTTATGTTCAAATATGTACTTATATATATTATTTTTGTATGCAAATGTGAGAGGGCGTGAAACCGTCAAGGGAATAAAGCCAGGGACGACAGTTCCTAGTAAAATTTTCCTGTGTATTACATTCAGCTACTGTGTTCTGAGTACCTACAGTCGACACATGTTAGCACGACAATATTGCTTCGTTATCACTACATAGTATAAAGCAAAGTCGTTTCCCGCTTCTGTCTGTACGTATGTATGCTTAGATTTTGAAAACTATAAAACGAAATTTGATGCGGTTTTTTTAGTAGATAGTGATTTAAGAAAAAATAATTCATTACGAAATAGAGCTGTAAAGTAAAAATTCAATATGTTTTTTATATTAACACAAAGTATTGGCCAGTCGTGGCCCAGTGCACAAGCGTGTGACTCTAAAGGACTGGTTGTGGGTTCGATTCCCACTCGAGGATTGGAAATATTTAATTTTTCCATTTTCTTCGCTCTGGTGTCGTGGTAAAGCGCGGCGTTAAGTTCCACCACTTAACACGCAATGCCTCCGAATTCGCTTTTTAGTAGATAGAGAGATTTAAGAAGAAGGTTTTGTATAGTATATACACTATATAGCGGGGCACTAGTTAGAGCATATATAAATGTACGAGAATGTCAGGTACAAGCTGTATGTAAAAATAGACTGGCATATTTGACCGTAAAATGCGCAATACGCGAAAAACAGCGTGAACTTTCACGTTATTAAATTTTTCGTGTTAGCTTTGCAGTTTATTTTTGACGTTGAAAATCGATTAGTTACTTTAAATATAGTACACGTAAACACAAAGCACCTTTACACTTTTTGCCACGTAGTAGGGTAATAGGGGAGAAGAAGAGAGAAGCAACCAATCACTCCGTTCTCTACTTTTCACCTGAAACTGAGAAGTATTAAGTGACGCAACTGAGCGCCCTGTTTTGTTAAATATGATCACTGCTTCGAGTGGAAATCGAACTCACCACCAATCGAGTTTACAGTCAGACGCCGTTCTTCTGCGCCACGATGGTCTCGATTATTAAATCTGTCAGAGAATTTAAAAAAGTTACTTAATATATAACGAATAAAGAACAGTCGTTGTGGCCAGTCGTGGCCCAGTGGCACAAGCGTGTGACTGTAAACGACTGGTTGTGGGTTCGATTCCCACTCGAGGGGTGGAAATATTTAATATTTCCATTTTCTTCGCTCTGGTGTCGAGGTAAAGCGTGGCGTTAAGTTCCGCCACTTAACACGTAATGCTTCCGAATTCGGCGGAAAGTGGGGAACGGAGTATCTTAATACTAGGTTCCCTCTGCCTACCCTGCTGTGTGCGGGATACAGCGTGAAGCTAATAATAAAAAAGAACAAAGAACAGAGAAAAAAGAAACTTTTTAATAACAATTCTTAAATCCTTTTAAGCAGACAAAGGTTTATAGAACAATACATGTACTCCAAATGACTCCAAATTGGCTTACCAGATTTTCATAACAAATTCTCACTAAGAAAGACTAAAACCACAAGTTTTCATCTTAAATAACACGAGTAAAGGCTCAAGCTTTTTGAGCATCTGCAGACAATTTGAAAATTAATTTAAGCTAAACATTGTTTAATACGTAATCCAGTATTCAGGGGCTTTGTCTCCCGCGCGCAGTGACGCCGCGCCGGTCCCGCTGAGCACGATAGTCTAATTCTATCGCAGCTTGTTAACTTTTGTTCTGTTATTACAATTAAACTAGCTATATTATCATGGTCTCCTCTGATCTAAATATCTACCACTTTTTATATTAATTTGTTACAAGTAGGCCTATTTATGCATTGCCTAATGAACGTGAATTTCACTTTATACTGTAAAAGTATACGAATATGTATATCTGCACTCTTTCTTCTTATAATCTTTAATCATATCAAATGTTACACTCCTTCTTAACAAATTCTTAAAAAAAATATATATAAAGTTTTTCTATTACATTTTGAAATAATGATTAAAAAAGCAGCTTTTTTCCTTTTCCCGCATAGCAGAATAGTCAGGGGACATAGTATTATGACCTTTCTTTCTGACATTGCTAGTTGAGTAGGGGAACGCAACGTCATGAGTTTCCGGGTGGATATTAAATTTTCACTCCCAAAGTGAAAATGATTTAAATTCTCAAAATTAAAATTATTTAAATACAACTAACTTGAATAGGAATCAAACCCACAACCATGATAGTTACATTTAGACACTATATTACTGTCTTGATGATAGTTCGTCTAATTTTTGATAAATACTAGCGAGTGCTCGCGGCTTCACCTTCGTAACTACACAACTTTTCATACTCCTATTTTAACCGTTTAATTTCATCCAAATCGGACCGCTACATTAGCCATGAAAGTTTAACAGACAGACAGACACACTTTTGCATATATAAAAGAAATATAGATATTAACATACTCATATTCAAACGAAACATTAATACAACCAATAAATTTTAGTAAGATTAGTTACATAACCACACACAATTCAGACTAACATCGTAACGGCTCATTAGCTCGTCAACAGAGTGACGGACGGAGTGATGTATTGCCGCAGCTATCTCGTGAGTCCTGAGTCGTGAATAGCGATCATTTGTAAAAGTTACATCCACTCGTGTAAAATGCAAATCGTGTTTAAGAGTCTTTCGTTTTATATTAGTGGTTTAAATCTTAGGTTTAAAAGATATATATTTAAAGATCTTCGCCATCGTTGCGCAGTTGTACAGTGTCTAACCGTAAACACAATGGTTTTGGGTTCGATTTCCACTTGAGAAAATGTTTTTTTAAACTATTTACATTTTTCCCAATTTGGAATTGCAAAACATAGTGTTGAGTTAAAAAGGAACCGATAAATTTACAATAGTTTCTTTATAGCTGTACGCTTTTTCTCGTAATTAGTAGTCAGAGAGGACTTAGTGTCAAAACACTCTGTCTTTGATGTCTACCTGCCATCGGATTTCGTGACAGAGCTCAATGCCGCGTTTTTTCTAGTTCATCAAAGAAAAGAATTGAAAATCTCTTAATTATGGTTATAACTTTTACTGATTCTTAACTTTTACTTATATGTCTTTTTTGATTAGATACATTATAAACACATTCTAAATTCATATCACTAACATTTAGAGTGGTATAATCAAAATATTTTAATTATAAAAATTACATTAAGTAGAAATCAAACCCATTACCACCGCGTACTTCGGTACACTGACTTTAATTCCTGGAAGTAAGAAGGTATAAAATAATAATTCCACATACAATGTTTCTTTACTGCCAAAAGGCTTAAAAAGTTTGTCTTAAATTTTACTGCACTAAGTACAATTTTTATGGTCTTTTTAGGTTAGAATCGCATTGTATTTGCCTTTCGTTCTTCTACTTATGAAAATAATGAGGCCACGTAATAAGACGGTCCCTACATTATTAAATAACATTAATTTATTATTTTTAAAAAAATTGTTCAGCTTTACTCCGCGTAGTAGATTAGTCTTATAATGTCAAAACACTACGTCTTCCACTTTTCGCTCGAAATAGAGACATTGTGTATCGAATGACGGAGTTCAACGCAGCATTGTTTTTTTATCATTCCATTTCCAAAAAGGAAATCGAACCCACAACCATGTTTGTGCCTGTAAATATTTTTTTATTCTTATTCCCTTAGCATAAAAACCTTAATATTTTACGATACTTTTTGTTAAATAAACGACAATTTAACTTTAAGATTTATTTTTAGCGTCATACTTTTTTCTCTCGTAGCAGAGTAGATAGTTATTTGACGGAACTAAATGCTGCATTTTGTTGTAGGTACCAGAACAGAGAAATGAATACAATTATATGTATAATCATTCCCCAGTTAGTGGCCAGTCGTGGCCCAGTGGCACAAGAGTGTGACTGTAAACGACTGGTTGTGGGTTCGATTCCCACTCAAGGAGTGGAAACTATATTTCCATTTTCTTCGCTGTGGTGTCGAGGTAAAGCGCGGTGTTAAGTTCCGCCACTTAGCACGCAAGCCTCCGAATTCGGCGGAAAGTGGGGAACGGAATGTCTTAACGCTAGGTTCCCTCTGCCTACCCTGCTGTGTGCGGGATATAGCGTGAAGCTATCATTCCCCCCACCAGGTATTGAACCCGCAACCATTGCGGTTACAATTTCACACTGTCACGCTGTACCACGACAACCTGATACTTTTATCAAATTTTACTTATTTAAAAGAAATTCTAAGGAATGAATGACGTAAATAAATTGTCAAAAACATATAAATAAGATGTATCACGTGACCTATTTGGAGCTTAAGGCCGGAAATCGAATACTTTTGCGTGTCGCCGCCGGCTTTGAGACCTCTGTTCCCGACTTGAGCGGTATTGACCTACTACCTTTCACTTTAAATCTTACTTGAAATAGAAATATCTCTATTTTCTTTTTCTTCTTCTTTTAAAGGAGGCCAATTATTTGAAAAAAAATTTTTGAAAAAAATGTTTGATAAAATAAATGCACTTAAGTGTAACTGTAAGCCCGGCTGTGGGTGCGATTCCCTCCTGGAGGGGAAATATTTAATATTTCCATTTTCTTTGCTCTGACGTCGAGGTAAAGCGTGGTGTTGAGTTTCACCACTTAATACGCAATGCTCCCAGAATTCAGCGGAAAGTGAAGAACGAAGTGTCTTCACACTAGGTTTCCTCTGCTCTGTTGCGTGAAACTAAACAATGTTTGGCATGTTTTATGATCTTTTGTTTTCGCGATTACTACACATTTTGAAATGAAACTGTTTTTGACCGGATTAATCGCGTATATTATTGGTATTCGAAAATACATTTTTAGAAACCCGACGTTTCGAACACTTTACAGTAGTCCGTGGTCACAGGTAGACTACCTGTGACCACGGACTACTATACGCGATTAATCCGGTCAAAAATAGTTTCATTTCAAAATTGGCATGTTTTTTTGCATCTGACCAACCATATTATTTTTTTAAATAACATACCTGTTGAGGCCATCGTGTAGTACGATTGTGTTTGACTTTATACGCGATAGTTGTTGGTTGCTTCCTACATAGGAAAATTAAAAATTATATTTCAATTATTTTTCTTTTTATTCTGAGTTCACAAGAAAAAGTTAGTTTTCTCACTCAACTCGCAATATCTTGAGTTCGGGCGGAATGTGAAAAAGAAGCGTCTTTGGTTACCCTGGGGATGGAAGAAAGCTTAAGCTAAAATGATTAGTGGAAACTGAATATTGCGTTATATCTCTCTCAAGATAGGCAGAGAGAATCTAATTTTAAATCCTTCCTTTTACATATCACTAAATCTCGAATCATCTTTTGCTAAATATATAAAAAAAAATGAAACTCTAAAATCTCTTCCCGCAAATACATAAATCAGTTCACTAAACCAAAAATTAGTTAAATAAATTTTCAAATCAGAGTTGACAAGCAAATTCACGAAAATGAATTTCCAAATTGAAATTGTGGTAACATACACTTTGAATACGGTATGTATAACATAACATATAATTTCGACGTCAATCACAGGTGTACGTATCAGATGCTATAATTAGTTAGACGTGATGTTGAGCAGGAAATGTATTAAGAAAATTAATTTTGCTGAATTAATATACATATATTCTAAATTGGGAACAACGTTCATTAATCATAATTTTACTATATTTTCTTTACTTACGAGAATTTTTATGGGATAGTCTTCGAGATTGGTTATTTGGTTTTTACGTTTCTTCCTTCTTCCTTGGTCTATCCTTTTCTTAAGATATGTCGAGTTGGAGACATTTGTTGCAAGTTAACTTAAATAAATATTATGACCAGTCGTGGCCCAGTGGCACAAGAGTGTGACTGTAAACGACTGGTTGTGGATTCGATTCCCACTCGAGGAGTGGAAATATTTAATATTTCCATTTTCTGCGCTCTGGTGCCGAGGTAAAGCGCGGCGGTAAGTTCCGCCACTTAACACGCAATGCCTCCGAATTCGGCGGAAAGTGGAGAACGAACTGTCTTAAGACTAGGTTCCCTCTGCCTACTCTGCTGTGTGCGGGATACAGCGTGAAGCTAAAAAAAAAAATATTATATTTTTCTGGGTGTGGGTTTCGCCACTTTACACAGTATTTCTAAATTTTGAGTGGAAAGTGGAGAGTGGAAAGTCTCAATACTAGGTTCCATCGCACTAAGAGTAAGTTGTATATATTTGTACCTGAAATATAATTCGCACAAGTACACAATGAAACTTGGCTTCTTATGAATTTCCGCATATACAGACCTTACGCGCTTATTACCACTGAAAAGTCGTGTATGTAGTCCGTAGTAACATTATTATGTTTTTTATTATATAAGTGAGTGTATAAGTGAGGCTAACGTCGCTGGGGTAGCGTCAAACTCTATACACGATAGAGAGTTGTGGGCTCATATAATTATACTTAAATTCTGATTTCTTCTCTCTGATACTAAACGACAAAGTATGACATTGAGTTCCGCCACTCAAGAGATAATGTCTCGATTTCAGGCGGAAAGTGGACGACGGAGTGTCTTAACAGTAGGTTCTCTCTCACTCCGTAGCTATGCGGGAAAAAGCACATAAAGACACGAGACGTCAAATGTAAATAAATCTCCATACATAGTCACACATTATATATATGAATTACTCCCAACTTGAACAAAAGCGATTATGTAAACGATTATGAAAATGCCTTGGATGAGCGTTATTCACATATAGCGCTAATTTTCATGAATGCGCACTCGTTATGTGGAAAACTCTTCGCAAGATCATAAAGACATTTTATAAGACGCGCTTTGAACGTATGCTGATTTATTTCAAGCGATGAAATATGGTAACTCTGCGTGAAGTTTCAGTTTGTTCTTTAACTTGTATACCTAAATATGTGTTATGTGTTTAGGTGTTCATATAAAATGTATATTTTAATATAAATAACATTGAAATGAGTGGATTTAAAATATCACTTTCTGTTTATGTTATTTATTTAAGAATAAAATAAATAAAAAAACTAATGAAAAACTACGAAAAGCTTAAAAAGATAAAAAGGCAAGTCAATAAAATTAGTCAATTGGTAGGCAGAGGGAACCTAGTGTTAAGACACTCCGTTCCCCACTTTCGCGGAACTTAACACCGCAGCTTTACCTCTGATACCGGAGCGAAGAAAATGGAAATATTAAATATTTCCACTCCTCGAGTGGGAATCGAACCCACAACCTGTCGTTTTCAGTCATACGTTCGTGCCACTGCGCCACGACTGGCCCCACTATGTTCAAAATGTTTATCAAGAATATAAAAAAATACGTAAAGCTAGGTCTTTTAAAAGCAAGAAATTTCAGTTAACATGCGTACTAGACTTCTCGACGATTTACCGAAGTTATAATCTATGTTTATTAAAGTTACAAGTTGCGAATCTTCATAAAAGTAACTTAGTAAGTGAAAGTTTCAAAAGCTTTTTTGCTGGTTCCTTTCAAAGCACTTTTGAAAGTATTCGTGGAGCTTAATTTCAATAAAGTTACTATGTTTCATGAAATATTAATAATCCTAGTAGATTTTACGACAGGTTTTCTTTTTCAATTTTTTTGTGAAGAATCTCAAAATTTAAAGAATAGATAGGTAAAGACGGCTATATAAAAAAATTAACGCGGCTGGCCTCAAACCTGCGCTTAAACGGTTTCGGACTGGTTCGAGTCCTGCTACTCTCAAAGTAGTTCTCTAGGCTCGCTTTTGCACCTTTTATGAAAATGAATTCAGAAAGAAAGATTTAATTACAAGTTGAATACAATTAATTTGCAATTAAAAAACAATCCAAAGGCATATATAGAAACAAGTTAAACATTGACACTAAAAATGACCAGCACAGAAATAGAACTCATGAGCGCCCAATTCGCATTTGTATTAAAATCTAGTAAATAAACAAACCATTCATCAACAGTAATCAATTATTCAAAATTGAATGATTAATTAATAGTAATTTCAATACTAACATAATATAAGCAAATTAGGTTATATTACACCATCATGGCATAGCACCTGTATGTTTAAATGAAAATGGTAGTTAAGGGTTCAATCTGTACTCGAAGGAACGTTAAGATAAATTAGTTAAAAAATGTGCAAGGAGTAAGCTTACAATATATATTTTTTCGTATCCTGGTCATCATAAAAAATATAATGCTATAAATATTGCATTATCGGATACTTGAGTAATTTTTAAAAAAACGAATTAATAAATATAATGATAAAAATTTCTGTTTTTCCAGGTCTAGTTAAATATAAAATGACTTGTAAGTAGAGAACAAAGTATTTTTATACTGATTTACTTTATTTATTCTATACTAGCGGCCCGCTTGCGGCATTGCCGCGAAAACCACATGACCACTATATTGCAACCCGGCGGATTTTTGAAAAATAAATTAGCCTATGTTTAAACTTGGTTATAGTTGATACTATATTTATGTCAAAAATAATCAAGCATTACAATCAGTCAAGCGGTTTAGTTTTTTCATATAAAATATCATCCCCTATTTCAACCCTTTAGGTAGATTTTTGAAAAAATAAGTAGGCTATATTTGACTCTGAGGTTTTCACTATTTTCATTCTAAATTTCATTCAAAACGGACCAGTAGATTAGCCGTGAAAGCGTGACAGACAATCAACAGACTTTCGCATTTATAATATAAGTATGGACAAGCTATGTGAAAAAAAGAATAAGAAGAATAAAATTAAGTTACATTACTATTATTATTAATCAATATTTGTGGACATCGGAACATAGCGAAGCAAACAGGGCCTGCCTGTAAATGATTGGTTGTGGGTTCGATTCCCACTTGGGTGGCGTGATTAATAAAATTATTTTCATTTTCCTTCTCTAGTACGATAAAGCATGGCGTTGAGGTCCTCTGCTCAAAAGACAAAGTCCAGAATTCAGACGAAAAATAGAGAACGGAGTGTTTTCTCCTATCTTGCGTTGAAAAATAATGTAAAACTAAAATAAATTATAACTTATATAAGTATAGATCAAAAATCAGTCACGATCGTACTGTATTATATAGGAATAATAGTTTCGCATCGTCACGTAACGCAGCGCTACGCACTTAATGACGCCTGCCCACTGACCCGGATACGGAACTCGAAATATCCGCTTTTAGTTTACGTTCAGGGCTATTTTGATATTATTTGTTTTTGTTATATTATGTAACTAGCGGCCAGCTCGCGACTTCGCCTGCGTAAGCTAAACGACTATAACCATTAACTATTCTGTTTTCTTTCCCCCTGCGTCTTAAATTTAATCAAACACTTTATTTAAATTCATATTTTAAATTATGGTAACTTTATTTATTTAAAGGCCAAAAGAAACAAAATAAATTAATTATATGTTATTTAAATTAATTAAATTAAAATATATTATATCAGAAATAATATAAATTCTTTATTACAAGGGCGGCTTACTAAATATATAGTATGATAGTCATTTAAATCAAAATTAAGCCATCTTTGGGATTGGCGTGCGTAACGCACAGACAAACAGACGCACAGATAAATAAATAAAAGAAAAAATCGTAATTATTTTGGGTTCTAAATTACATTAATTTAAATTATTTGATAAATGACCCAATAATGTTTTGTCTTATACATACATATATATATTTTCCATGTGCAGACAGCGATCAGTTACTTTTTTATTACATGCATAGATAATATACACATAATATAGATAAAAATATTACATACAGTAACTTTATTTATTATTATTACTTTTTTTTTATTATAATTGTTGAAAAAAAATGTTTCTTTATAAATTTCTTTTTCCGTTGTTTATTTGAAGGAATCCTAATGTCAATTACATTAACACAGAGCATAGTTGACACGTGGGCTTGAACTGTATTTGGTCAAATATTTCTAATGTACCTAGTTTTTCTTCGAAGATTAATTAGGTGCTGTCACTTAAGACACAATATTTAGAAATATTGCGTGCGTAGAATAAGAATAAGGTCTTAGAGTATTTACTAGGTTTTTCGTTTCTACGTTATAGATAAATAGCTTTACAATTTTACTGTATAGGACAAGTTTACTGAGAACTGTCTACTCGCAGAGGAAATTTAGTGTTCAGACACTACGTTCTCCGCATTCCATCCGAATTCGAGACATACATATATAAAATACCTTGTTACTTATAAAAAGCTTCACGCTTTATCCCGCATAGAGGTTTAGTCAGAGAGTATGAAGACATGCCATTCTCCTAATTCCGCCCAAAATTGAAATATTGTGTTGATTGTTGTCAACGTTGAAAGTTGTTGACAGACATGAAAATAATTCAAATATAATCATTCCTCCAAGCGAGAATCGTATCCATAATCAATCGTGTTTATGGCTAGACAACCAAAGCTTGCCCCACTAAACACAATTGCTTTTTTTTAGCTTCACTGTATCTTAGCTGTATCCCGCACACAGCAGGGTAGGCAGAGGGAAGCTAATGTTAAGACACTCCGTTCGCCACTTTCCGCCAAACTCGGAGGCATTGCGTGTTAAGTAGCGGAACTTAACGCCGCGCTTAGTCTCGACATCAGGGCGAAGGAAATGTAATTATTAAATATATCCACTCCTCGAGTGGGAATCGAACCCACAACCAGTTGCCTTTACAGTCACACTTACCTGCGCCACGACTGACCCCTCTACTAAACACAATGTCATCAAAATATATTTATTGCTAAAGTAAATACACATATAACTAATATACTAGGTATATTTGCCATCAGTCAAAGTTCAAAGTATTAGATCGTCATTTACGCAGTAACGTCACGTAGCACTGTGCTACGCGCGAGTAATTGCTTGTTCTGCAGTGACCTCAATACTATACTAACGGTTACGAGTATGCGTTAACATACATATATTAGTTGATATTGTGTATGTCTATGTAAGTAATGTCATTTTTGTTATTCGAACCTGAAGATTATTCCCAAAATGAATATCTTTCAAATTTGGCCATAAGTGGAGGGTGGAGTAGCATGACGTCTGTGGGATGCTAAACAAAATCAGAAGTGTGTAATATGTAAACAATATAGATAGGTCCCACAAAAAAAAAGATTGGTACATAAATTTCAAATTAAATTAATTACTTAAAAAAACCTAAAACTTGAATGAAAAAAAATTGCGAAAATTATTGTACGATTTTTAAGTAATTATTTTGAAATCCACACTTTTCTAGCTTTACTGTAACAGGCAAAATAAGGTGACGATATTTTTCTTAAGAGCTTTGGTTATCAGAATCGTTTGTTTTCACGATTTTTATACATTTTTAAATAAAACTATTCAAATCGGATTAATTACTTATATTTTAAGTAATCGAATATAGGAAAACCCGATGTTTTGAATTTCTGGTAATCGAATATACCCGGTGTTTCCAACACTTTACAGTAGTCAGTGGTCACAGATAGGCAACGTGTAACCAAAAATATGCATGATACATCCAGTTAAGATAGTTTTATTTCAAAATGGCCATGGATACGTTAGAAAAGATTGCCGTCAGAAAATATTGAAACATAATATTTATAAAGATTGCCATTACCGTAGTAACATCGTGCTACGCGTAGCACAGTGCTACGCAGCTACGAGCAATTGCTTACTCTGCAGTGTACCGACTTCAGTAAATATTTATATAAACTTGCGCTTAAGTTGATATTTTGTATATAAAATTATGTTTTTTGTCAGTGTTCACTTTTTTTGGGGGGAGGCTTGTTTATTGATTATGATTAGTAAAATTTCACTTTTTCATCTTATGTTTTATATTTGTACTAGCGGCCCGCTGAACTACAAAACTTTTTCGTTGTATTGCAACACTCGGGGGTGTATTTTTAAAAAATGATTTAATCTATGTTTATCCTTGGCTTATCAACTATCAACAACTTAGGTCAAAATTCATTATAATCGGTCAAGCGGTTTAGATTTTTCATATAAACTTTCATCCCCTACTTCAACTCCTTTGATGTTGATTGAAAAATAAATCGCCTATGTTTGATTCTAGATGTTTTACTACTTTAATTCTAAATCTAAGATTAGCCGTGAAAGCGTAACAGACAAATAGACCGACTTATAATATAAGTATGAATAATACTATTATAATAAACGAATAACAAATTACTTTAATTTTCTTCTGTTCTGTTCCAAGTTAAGTAAAGTCCAAACTTGTCATGTAAATACCACCACAATAAAATCTTAACAACTCCAATCCTTTGATCAATATAAATTTTAAAAGCAAACAAGCGAACAATTTACTATATAGCTACTTGTATTAGATAAGATAAGATAAGCCGACAATCTGTCAAGGTGGGGCTTCTCACTGTCACTTTCATCGCCTCACGTAACGCCGGATTGGAGTTAATGGCACGCAATCCCGACACCGAGCTTGGAAATTATAAGTCATTATCGATTTTGCTATAAAGCGTAACTCTTTGTGCTCTGTTGGGAGGTAAGGCTTTTGTTTTGTTTATTTTGAAGTAATTATTACTAAATAGATTGCTTAGATAATATTTTTTCCATAAAGTATGATTGTTAGAGAGAATCTAATGTAAACTTTTAAGTTGAATTTGGAACATTGCGTGTTATGTGGCGGAACTTAACACCGTATATTGTCTTGCTGGGGCAGGGAAATGGGGATAATTTAAATATTATGGTTTCCTTGAGTGGGAATCGAACCACAATCAATAGCGCTACAGTCTGCTTACCTTACTGCACTACGATGGCCAGAAAATTATGTAAATCAAATAATCATTTAAATGGTTGAGAATCGAACCTACAACTATCGCGTTTTCTGTCTCACTACGGCTTAAATTTTAGGTATTTTCTAAGAAAGTTCAATATATACTTTATATATTCGATTAAACATATTAAAAATATTTATCTTAAACAAAAAATGAGCAAAGTCATAGTTAAAAGCCAGTATTTACAAAAAGCTTTCATTACATCAAATAGAGTGGACGATAATAAATCAAACGGTCAATAGATAAAATTGAGAAGCTTTTGGCTTTTGTATTTTGACCTCGGCTTTTCATTATGAATGAATTGTTTCCAATATTTGTTTGTGTGCAAACATGTTTAGTAAAATATATCGAAAATATTGTAAAGTGCATATAAATATATATGGGGCCAGTCATGGCTCAGTGGCACAAAGTGTGATTGTAAAGCGACTGCTTGTGGGGTTGGGTTCGATTTCCATTTGAGGGGTGGAAATATTTAATATTTCTATTTTATTTCTTTCAAAGTGCGGCGTTTAGTTCCGCTACTTAACACGCAATGCCTTCGAATTCAGCGGAAAGTGGGGAAAGGAGTGTCTTAACACTAGGTTCCCTCTGCCTACATAATAAATAATAAATTTATTTTATTGGGGCATAATAAATAATAAATTTATTTTATTGTGATCATCGTGGCTCAGTGGAGCAGCGTTTAACTGAAAACTTAATTAGTTTTGGGTTTGATTGGGATTGATCTAATTAAAATAATGATTATATTTAAATAATATTCAATAACGGGTGACCAAGCTCCGTTCGGCATTGCTTTTATATAAATCGTGATTTTGAAATTATAGTATTTTTTTAAAAAATAATATTAAAAAATAATAATAAAAATAAAAAATAATCTGGCTGGTTACATTACTCAGTTTGGGCGCTGTGAAAAAAGATGTGACGCTACTCAACTTCATTCTATTCACTTTGCACCTATTTCTGTTGAGTAGCAGAACTCAACGCCGCTTTTGGTCTTGTTATCAAAGCGGAGAACTATATATTTTTTTTAGCTTCACGCTGTATCTCGCACACAGCAGGGTAGGCAGAGGAACCTAGTGTTAAGACACTCCGTTCCCCACTGCCGGCCGAATTCGGAGGCATTACGTGTTAAGTGGCGAAACTTCACGCCGCGCTTTTGCCTCTGATATCAGAGCAAAGGAAATGGAAATATTAAATATTTCCACTCCACGAGTGGGATTCGAACTCACAACCAGTCGTTTATAGTCATACGTTCGTGCCACAGCCCCGAAAGGAAAATAATTTATTAATTATATAATTAAAATATATTTTCTAGCTTCACGCTGTATCCCGCATACAGCAGGATAGCATAAGGAACCTAGTGTTAAATCTCTTCATCTCTATTTTACATAATTTACCATGAAATAATTTATTTCAGTAGAATCATTTCCTGAAGTAGAAATCGAACCGACCATCGCGCCGTCGCCTTTACTGTCAGATACTGTGACACTAAGCCATAAAGTCGTTTTTCACCACGTAATTACTAATTAATTGGCCAGTCGTGGCCCAGTGGCATAAGCGTGTAACTGTAAACGACTGGCTGTGGGTTTGATTCTCACTCGAGTGCGGGATGCAGCGTGGAGCTAAAAATTAATAAAAATCTCGCTAAGTAGAATTATTAAGACAACAAGGCAAAGCCAGAGAAAGTTCGAATGCAAAAAATTAAGCTTTCAGAAAATGATTCCAATCATAAAATAAATAATAGCGTTTAAGATTAAAAGAAAACACGATATCCAACTTCTTATAACGTTGTAGACGTATTATTAAAAATACGAGTAAGTATAGACTTTCTAAAGATCTCTTTCATGTGGAATTTGTATAGAATAATATATCTTTTATGATATTTTTTTATTGAATCTTAATTGTATGTATTCAGAATATATTTTAGTATTAAATTGTGGTTTAAATAATCGATACTAATATTATAAATGCGAAAGTCCGTCTGTCTATCTATCTGTATGGTTAATAATAATCAAGCGTCAAATATAGGCAACGTTTTTTTTTACAAAAGCAACCTTTTACTTGAAATAGGGTGTGAAAGTTTTTATGAAAAATGTAAACAGCTTAATTGATTGTAATTAATTTTGGCCTAAATATAGTTGACAATCTACGGTTAAACTTAGAATTAAGGATTGCAATGTAGAATTAAGGATTGTTTTGTTACAACTATTGTTATATAAAACACGCAGATGGAGCCGCGAGCAAATATTTATATGTAAAAGTTATGAATTACTGTATGTAATATTTGAAATTATCATATATTTATGCCAAAATTAATTACAATCAATAAAGTTGTTTACATTTTTCAAAAAAACTTTCACACCCCATTTGAATGAAGAGGTTGCTTTTGTAAAAAGAAAGTAGTCTATTTTTGACGCTGGATTATTATTAACCATGAAAGCATAACATACATATAGATAGACAGACGGACTTTTTAATACTCCGTAAGTAAATTAATTTAAGTATCGTAAAGTATACATTGGTTCATATATGTATCTCTATACAAAATGTTACCACAACCCAAATCGAACTAACAAAATCTTCGCCAAGTACATAAAAATATTTACTTATTTGATTATCTTACAATTTATTAATTTATAACATAAACGCTATAATCAGTTACAAGATCGCAAGTGTTACTCTGACCCTACTATTTAGTCTTTTAGTGGGAATCGAACTCAAAACTATCATGTTAATAACGCCAAAAAAAGAATAGTTATTTATATGAAAATTCACGTATATTAGAAAGAAAACAAGAATCTCATTCACATAATGATAGCATGGTAGGTTTAATACCATCGTTTACATTCTATACAGCTACATTAATCAGCAGCTCTGAATATGTCGCTCCGGAGCGAGGGACTGACTCATTGTGTGTAATAATGGCCTACTTATATTAATTTTCTGCTATTTGCCGCGATACTACTTTTATTCTCTTTTATAAATTACACTGTCTGTCATTTTGAAGGATGTAGACGTCGGTTTGGTTCTTGCTTAGAGTAATATTCTAGGTAAACATATGTAGTTTTAATGTATAGTTGTCTCACAATTCTGCCCGCGTGTTATTTCACATTAAAAATATAAACCCAAAATTAAAGAAACTAAGCCACTTCTTATCACGGCAGTTATTTGCCAGTAAAAATTTGGCTGGAATAATCAGAAAAACAGAGAGGCAAAACTTGTAAAAATATAATACATATATGTATTTAGTACAAAACGGTTTTAATAATATATTTTTACAAACAGATACTCTAATATTGTTATCATAGGTACCAGAAATTTGAAATGTGCATGTTCCTAGTTCCTTCATCGCATAAATATTTTCATTCTTATACAATTTGTATAAGAATGGAAATATTATAGCGCTATATATTATAGCGTCAAACTGCAAACACGATGGTTGTAAGTTTGATTCCTGCAAGTGAATTCCGCCACTGTCTCAGATTGGGGCAGAAAAGGAAAAAAGAAATGTCTTGACTTAGGTTTACCTTGACTGTCCTGCTTGCTATGCAGGAAAGAGTGTGCAATTGATATAATACACACAGAATATACACAGAAGAATAACAAAAATTACAAAAAAAATATTTAAAATGAAAAAAACAAAATTTTTATTCAAATTTAATCCTATCAAAATTTTTATTTAAAAAGAATAGGCAAATCTATTAACAATTAACAACAGTTTAATGTAAGGATTTCGAATGTAAACGAAAATCTTTGTTCCACGTTCAAAAGGGGTTTACAAAGGTTAGTCGTAATTCTTGATAATTACAAGGGTTCCAACCGATTTGAGTGTCAGAAATTGCCGTTTGAATATATTCTAATGAGATCTTTTTGTGGCCAGTCGTGGCCCAGTGGCACAAGTGTGTGACTGTAAGCGACTGGTTGTGGGTTAAAAAAAAATTTAAATAATATAAGTCCGAAATTAATTTTATATCTTATAGCGACATTAAATGAGTTTTTGCGTGTTTCAATTTTGGAATAATGCATTTTTTTTTAACTGTTTATATTTATGCTCCACGGACAAGTCTGAACCTTTTGTTAATTTATAAATATTACATTTTCATTTTTTTGTTACATTACTATCTATTATTCTAAATAGTACAAGTATTACACTTAATTTACAATTTAATTACACTAAATTTACATTACATATACATATATAATACCATATTATAATACATTATTTTTAATTTTGACATATCTAGTTATTTATTATTTTTTATTGTAAATGACAGGCCTTGGACCCAGGAGACCTTGGATATTTAAGTATTTGTATATCAAGGAGCAAGGCATTAAGGTATTTAGATATGAATGCAGATATATACTTTTTCATACATAACAGAATAGCCAAGAGAAAACTTAGATAATATCCTTCTTCCAATAGCCTATATCTTCGAAACTGGTGGACCGATTTGAATGCATTTTTTTTATCTTCTCACTCTATCCCGCACACAGCAGGGTAGGCAGATGGAACCTAGTGTTAAGACACTCCGTTCCCCACTTTCCGCCAAATTCGGATGCTTGCGTGTTTGCGTGTAATTTCCACTCCTCGAGGGGTATCGAACCCACAACCAGTCGTTTACAGTTACACACTTGTGCCACTGGGTCACGACTGGCCGCTGCAACCATGTTTGTAATATAGCTTTCAAATCGGATCAAACTTAAATAAATTAATTGTAAAGAGTGAAACACCTGATGTAGAAACACAATAGACTACCTCTAAGATATGAGGAAATTGTGCATTAACTAAAGTTGTTCAGAGTGTTGTTGGGGGCAGGTGCTAGTTGTAAATATTATTCTTTTGTACTGACAATAACATTCTTTTGTAAACAAGTTACGTTAGCTACAGTCAGAAGGTCGAATAAAGGTCAAAGATTAAAATTTAATTAATTAAAGTAACATTTCAACTTGTTATTTAAAATAAAAATATGACCTACTCGATGTAAATTCTAAGAATTAATGATTTATAAAATATTAAAAATAAGTAATTCATTTTTTTTTTTTTAGCTTCACGCTTTATCCTGCACACAAAAGGAAATGGAAATATTAAATATTTCCACTCCTCGAGTGGGAATTGAACCCACAACCAGTCGTTTACAGTCACACGCTTGTGTCACTGGGCCACGACTGGCCACCAAGTAATTCATAAATTGCAATTATGCATTTCTCGCGCCGATAATGTCTACCCTTGTCCACATGAAAGGAATTTCTGCATAAACGATTCTCTTTACACACGTACCTACCTATATGTAATTAACATGACAACAATATCATAATAATATAAAATTTTCTAATTACTATAGCTATTTTAAAGTCAATAACTATTCTCACCAAATAATATATAATTCTATATTGTAAAAACCTGTTCAAACAAAGGAAAAATCGTCTTACACTTGAATGCATTTTACTCTAAAAGCTTTATGTGCATTTATATAAGTGCTAGCGACGAAACACAATATATGAAGATGAATTGAAACGACGAATCGAAGTGTAAAGTGAAGTAGTTCCAGTGGATATTAAGCAAGAATCTATTCTGTCTCGTCTGAGCAAACTTAAACAAGATAAGTTTGAGATCAATTACGACGTAGCGTAACGCCTTAAAAGCTTACTTAAAAGTTTTATATAGAAAAAATGCTTTACATAAGTTTACTGTCATATTATGGTTGAAAATGATGAGATGATGTGGATATAGTATAAAAATTATTAAATAGAAGTTATTAAATTTTAAATTTTAATAATAAATATATAAATAAAATATTTTGGTTTCGCGATTATTACACATTTAGAAATTAAACTATTAAAGTAACGAGGAGACATTTTTAAAAAACTTTTCGAACACTTACCAGTAGTCCGTGGTCACAGGTAGACGTGACTAGTCGTTAATTAGACAAATTCCTGCATCCCTTTTTTCAATCTAATTTTTCAAGAATAGGAAAAATTAAAATGTTTAACACTCGACGGCAAGCTTTTTTCAAAATAATCACGTGTACATACAGACGTGATACTTTATTAAAGTTATATAGTTTAAATTAAGTCCGTAAAATGTTAAGACTAAGAACGAAGGAGGTAGTGATTTAGTTTGTTTCTAAAGTAACGGCAATTTTACAAAATAAACAAAAATATTTATACCAAAACATAAAAAAACATAAATGGGGGAAGGAGTATCTGGACACAAAGTCATTACTAATAACCACGCTATGTGGGACATAGCGTGCAGCTTTGAAACTACACTTTATAAAGACAAAAAGACGTTTAGAAAACGGATAAAAAATTGAACGCAGTGGGATTGGAACCCGCGTCTCCTGAAAACCGTTCAGGCTCTCTGACCACTAAGCCATGAGTTCTACTACTAGCTGCGTCGAAATTCTTATACACTTTGCTTTATATAGTACTAGCGGCCCGCTCGCGGCTTCGCCGCGTAAACTACATAACTGCTTCGTTATATTGCAACCCTCGGGGGTTGATTTTTGAAAAAATAAGTAGCCTTTGTTAGAACCAGTAACTTTTACTACTTTCATTCTAAATTTCATCCAAATCAGACCGGTAGATTAACGGTGAAAGCGTGACAGACAAACACACATAATATAAGTATGGATATAGACTAATTCATTTTTAACTTTACGCTTTACTTCGCAAAGCAGCATAGTCAGATAGAACTTAATCAATCAAGACACTGCATTCGCTTTCAGCTATTGGGTGTTGGAAGGTGGAGCTCAGAGCCACGTTATTTCTACCAGAGCGTAGAAATAGAGCCTATAGCCATTGCTTTACATTCGAACGCTGTCCCACTGCGCCTAGATGGCGTCAGTTGATTATTCTTATCACTGTATTTACATAAGTAGTTTAGGAAACGGTTTTCCGATATACCCCCACATACATACATATATCTCTGTTTAAATCGCAAAATAAATAGTAATATGTATTCCTGACGCCTTACACGAATCGTTGATAGTCTAAATAGGAGAATTATACCGGGACGACATTTGTACTGACCCTTGTTTATATATAAAAGAGCCTGCGATGACCTCGTTCATTTCTAGTGTGTACGAATAATGTAAAGTAAAGAGGGTCGAATGTTCACTTGTTACATACATTAACGTTTATACTTTGGGCAATTAAAGTGATTTTTAACCTCTGACGTTAAAATGGGTGGCATGTGTCTTAGTTTTCAAACGGATAGACTGATTTTGGTGTGGTTTTTTAATTTGATAGTCAGTTTTCTAGAGGTGGTTCTTAGCTATGTTTAGTAAAAATCAGCCAATCAAGTATTTTTTAATATCATTCCAGGTATTTTTGAGCATAAAATAGAATTATATTTATTAATGAATAAATTACTTATGAAGTATTTTTGCGAAGGGGCTTTTTAAATAGTTAATTTAATGTGTCTCGTTTAACGAAATTGTAGAACAAGTAAGGTACGATGGGTTTAGGTTACCCTCTAGAGGGGAGTTTCTTTTTATTACATAGCCGTTATCTGGATCTAGTTAGATTAATAGCGGTGTTATGTTCCACTACTAATGGTATGTCGTAAGATGGAGGAAAATCAAAGAGATATAGAAAATTTGAACGCAATGGATTTTTTTTTAAATGCTTTTTGCTATTTTTTTCTTTCTTTTTTTTAGCTTTACGCTGTATCCCGTACACGGCAGGGTAGGCAGAGGGAACCTAGTGTTAAGACAGTCCTTTACCCACTTTCTGCCGAGTTTAGAGGCATTGCGTGCTAAGTGGCGGAACTTAACGTCGCGCTTTGCCTCGACACGAGAGCGAAGAGAATGGAAATATTAAATATTTCCACTCCTCGAGTGGGAATCAAACTCACAACTAGTCGCTTTACAGTCACACTATATGCTACTGCGCCACGACTGGCTCCATTACTTTTTAAATTCCTAAATGTTTCAATAACATTTAGGATTATATTCTTTTAACATTTTAAAGTGTCATTCACATACTTGAATATTGAAAATTAAACACTAATCCCTAAAAATATCAAAAGTAATCAAAGCACTTATTTCTAAAAATATCTTTAACACTTTATATTTTTAAAAATAGACATGAATTTCAGAAAAATAATCTTCGTTTCATACATTTTCTTTTTATAGTAAATTCTACAAATCATGTTATTATGTATGTATATTATGTATGGATCCTTACATGTGCAAACATGCCATCGTGGCGCAGTGTCACATCGTCTAACTGTATTTCGGATTATTGTAGAATATAATTATTGCTTGATTTCCATTTCCCCGCTTTTATGTATTGAGTTCCGCCGCTCAACACGCAATGTTACGAATTCAGGTAAAAAGTGGAGAATGGAGTGTCTTAACACTAGGTTCTCACTGATATGTAGGAAACGTTTTTCTTATTATTTTAATGAAGTAAACGATTTTTATAAATCTTCTATTTATTTTTTATAAGTCTTATAGCTACACTAGATATAAAAAGCAATTTTCGAAAACGTATAAAAATTTTAACGAAGCGGGACTCAAACCCACACCTCTTTAAAGCAGTCCAAGCACACTATTAAGCCATACACTCTAATCTAAATATATTAAACAAAAAATACTTGTATTACTAATTGTACAAAGCGTATAAAAATTTCGATGTAGTAGGACAACGAATTTATATGTTTTATTAAAAAAATATATATACTTCATACGTCAGATAATTACTTGGATTAAAATGTAATGACATAGCTCAAGCAAGCGTTGCGCTGAATTTACGTTAAAACAAACATTTTTCGTTTCGCTCCACATTGTTCATGCAATTTCGCAGTTGTAAATTGAAATAACAAAAAAGTTGTTACAATTGCTCCAAAAATTTCTACCGTGGTGAATTGTGAATATATGTATGTATGTATGTGTGTGTATAAATAACTTAGTTGGCTAGTACGACTGGTTGCGAAATTGTGTTTAAAATTTTTGTGTTTCGCTTATGCTTTTTTCGCTTAGCAGAGTAGTCAGAGAACCTAGTGTCAAGACACTCCATTCTTTTATTTTCATTAGAAATCGACATATTGTGTATTGTGTAGCGGTATTTAACGCTGCAATTTGTCTTAGGTGACAGAATGGTGAAATGAAAATAGCTTAAATATCTCATTTTGAAACTAAATGACAGTAGAACACACAAGCAATCGTAACATTAGTTACGTGTCATGACACTGCACCTGCGATGACCTATAATTGTTAAAATTGATGACTAGCAACCTGCACCTGCCTATACCCGCATGATTTTGCACATCATTCCGTCCTTGCATCATTTTTATGCCCCATTAAACTGGGCCAAGGGGTTTAGATTCTTTATACAAACTTTTATCCCCTATTTCAACCGTTTTTTTTTAAATTCCTAATTTTTACTTTATTATGAATTTCATCCAAATCGGGCTGGAAGATTAGCCGGGAAAGCGTAACAGACAGATAGACAAATTATCACATTTGTAATAAATTATGTATCGTTTGAAAATTCTAGACTGTTGAACAGTTTATACTCTAAGTATGTTCCAACCGCAAGTGAGCAATTTAAACAGTTATTTCTCAACACAAACAAGTGAATGTAGAAATAATAAATATATCGGCAGCAATATGTGGCGTGGGCGGCGCATTTTTCCCTTTGTCCGGTCCCTTCATACATTATTTACTTCCGCAGCCGTACTGAGTTGTGGTTTGCAAAGTATATATTTACTTTACGAAGCGTTTTATTGCATTTCTCCTTATTTTATTTAATATTTTTCGTTTTATTACGTACATGTGTATGAAAAATACAGGTTACGTAGTGATGAGTGATGGCTGATTGTATAATATGATGGTTGTGGGTTTGATTTCCACTTGAATATAGTTTTAGTTTATTTTACTATTTAAACATTTTTAAAGTGTTATTTACTTACCACACTTAGAAAAATTGAAAAAGACATTTAAAGTAAACGTATAAAAATTGGAACGCAGCGGGATTCGAATCCGCGCCTCCTGAATACCGTCCAGGCGCTCTCACCACTGAGCAATGCGTTACTTTAAATGTCTTTTTATTTTACTATTTGTTAGGTATAGCGCAACGTTGAGTCTCTCCTCTCAACATGTATTTCAGATTCGGATGTAAAGTGGAGAATGACACTTGGTCCTATCTGCCTACGCTGCAAATTCAATAGAAAGACAATTAAATTTCCGAAGCTCATGCAGAAAAGTAGGAAACGTAATTTATTTTAAAATATTCCCAATTTTTTTCAATTATACATTTTTTAAATAAAAAAAATAAATTTATTTTTTACAAAGCTTTCTTCTGTATTTATATTCTCTATACTATAACTCTTAAATATTTAGGTATAGACGGCGACAGGGGAACTCAGCGCCATCCTTTAAGTAGCCAGTCGATCTTTTGCTGTTTGCTCTTAAGACGTCACTTGTTCTTACTGAAGAAATAAATGAGTTTCAGGCTTCTTCTTGCATAGCTGAGTAATCAAGAAGAATCTACAGTTAAGACACTCATTCTCCGTTTATTTCGCTCTAACTTTTTTGCTCGAAATCGAGACATTGCTTGTTAAGTTGCGAAACTTAACGCTCCGGTTTATCTTAGGTACCAAAAGGGATAAATGCAAAATAGTTTAAATATAATTGTTAGAGCGAGTGAAAATTGAATCTCCAACCATCAGTCCAACTTCAGTCTGTTACACTGCGCCATGTTTTATTAGATATTTAAAAAATACATCCAGTCACAGAGTGTCAGTCGTGGCGCAGTGGCACAATCGTGTGACTGTATACGACTGGTTCGATTCCCACTCGAGGAGTTGTAATATTTAATATTTCCAATTTCCGAAGTCGGCGGAAACAGGGGAACGAAGCGTCTTAACACTAGGTTCCTTCTGCCTACCCTGCTGTGGGCAGGATACAGCGTGAAGCTAAAAAAAACACCAAAAACACCAATATAAATCAAAATAGGACTTACTTCCCACATCCCATAAAGCGTTTTGGTCACATTTTGCTTAACAAAAAATAATTCTTAAAACACACAACACAAAAAAAGGTAATTCACTGTAACACGACTTACGTTTACAACAGAAAAGCTCATACATTTAATTTTCCCAAAGCTTTCAAGACGCCACTCGTTTACTTGTACTGGCCTCCAAGTGGGTAGGTTTATCTCGGAAGCCTGTCTTCACTCCGTTAGGTAGACAATATGTTAGGTGAACGAGCTATTCACTTAAAATACACCTCTTGTGATATTTTATTTTATTTTGTTTTGTTTTCTCACAATCTAGGTACAAATGTGTGGATATAAATTTAGGTGATGTTGTTCGTGTAATGTCGGGTGTTTGATGTTAAAAATACATATTTTTTGTTAGCATATGGTTTATAAATAAATCGTTCAGGATTTAGGATGTCGTGTATCACGAATGCAATTTTGTCAATTCTGCTTTCATCTTTATAACAAATTGAATTGGATATTTTTTGTTTATAATCTTATACGTATTAATTTAACAATAATTTAGTTAATGTAGTTCTTATTGTAAACTGATAATTTTTATTGTAACAAGTTGCTTCACGCTTTTTCCTGTATAGGGAGAGAGAGAGATCACAGAGGTAATCAGAGAGAGAGCCTACTGTCAAGACACTCCGTTCCCCACTTTCCGACCAAGACATTACGTGTAAATTGCAGAACTTGACGCCGCGCTTTGTTTTAGGTAAAAAAGCGAAGGAATTAAAGTATTTGAAATATAGTTCTTTCTCCAAGAGGAAATCGAACCCACGACCATCGTATCTACAGTCAGACGCTGTCTGATTGCGTCATGACAAACTGGTAATAATATGGCAAAAATGTTAACAGAAATATTATAATTCTTTGGGTATTTTTTTAAATATTAATAATACGTAAGTAAATCAATATCATTTTTAATATATATCAACAAAAAACGCAAAAGTGCAACGCAATCGTAGTTAATGGAGATTGGCCTTAGGGAGTATATGGTTAGCGCTAACGAAGAATTTCCTGACCTTCTAATGGCTACAGGAAAAACAGAAATTTAATTTTCAAAATAGAAACACCTTTTCTGTTTCTATTTTCACTTGAAAGCAACTTTTCATTTGAAAGAAGACACCAGCATTAACTAGTTTCGAAAAAAATCTCTAAATTCACCTAACATTCATAACACGAACGAGTAAAAACAATTTAAGCTTGTAATGTTTATTTTTCACTTAACTCCATAAAACTCTTCTGCATAAAATGTCACATTTTATCTTATTAAATTGTGTACCCTTCCATATTTTACCCTCGAGGATTGATAAGAACACAAATAAGTGGCGCATGGCTATAATATTCATAACTTATTCTGTCATACAAAAATACGCCTTTTGTGTATAGCAAAAGAGATGATTTTTCTTTGAATTATTATTAATTTTAAAAATTTTCACCGTATTGCTGTCCACCAGATGTTTAGTATAAAAGTGATGTAATAGCGACCTCAAATGACTTTGTTATGAGCCCGCCCCGACCTTACTGATATAGTTATAACGTTGCTCTTCCTCTCATTTTGGGGTTCATTACAGTTAAATTCATATGATAATAATCTATGATGAATAAAATAAGATTAAATTATTCATTGTTTCTTTGAAACAATGTAATTGTATGCAATAAATCTTTATTGAAAAATATTAATTGAACAATATTTTTAGAAAACGTTTAAAAAATTGACCGCAGCGGGATTCGAACTTGTTCCTCTTGGAAGTCATTCAGACCGACCGCTAAGTTATGCGTAGGACGGTTTCCAAGAGTTTCATGCGTGGGTTCGAATCCCGCTGCGTTCAATTTTATATGTTTTCTACTTCTATTGTATTATTTGTTTATTCATATGTGTACGAATAATACTTTAAAAATGTTAAAACGTTTTACTTTAACTTAAATCAGGTTTCTCTTAATTAGGTGTCTAATAGGCGACTAATATTTGAATGGTGCTCGAGAAAAGACAATATTTACTTTGTGAAACGAGTCTTTATCTACTTGTTATCAGATACCAGTCTCTTGTTGTAATTAAAATTTAATTTATTAGGCAAGTATTAGTAGAGGAGATAAACAAAATGCTTTTTGAATAACTTTCTTTGAATTTTTTCATCTTTTTTCTCTATATCATAGACGGATAGATAATTAAAACCTTGTATTAAGGCACTTTTTTGTTTACTTTTTTGTCAATTTTCACCGTAGCGATTAAGCAACTATAATCATTCCCTAATTAAACATAATCTCCCCGTGGGGGGACGGGTTAAGAATACAATTCCCCCCGCCGCTGGGTAGCGTCCCGTAAAAGGCGGGTAACCCAGTAGTTTGGTGGTAGGAGATTCGTTCTCCGACTGGCTCGCGACCACTATCATGTCAAAGACGAACCGCCAAATATCTTATGATGTGTTCCGGTTCGATGGCATGTAAGCCAGCTCCCTATTCCCACTATTCCCATCCTTCCTCTCTCCTTCTGTCCTACATTCCCAAGGCTGGCAACGCATCCATAACTTTAATGTTGTGGATGTCTATGGGCGAAGGTAACCACTTAACACCAGGTGGGCCTTCAGCTCGTTTGCCTCCTTTATTCCATAAAAAAAAAAAAAAAAGCCTACCTCTTGTGTAAAGATGATATCCACAAACATCTAGAATTTAGTCAAGTATATGAAGTGCTACATACGAAAAAAGTAGTAGTAGCAAAACTATAATTTTGATAATTTCTTTACATGTTTAAAATCTGATCTCGGAGTAATGATTATATTTAAATTATTTTCATTTCTCTGTTCTGTCAAGGAAAAGCGCGAGGTTTAGTTCCGCTATTCAAGCCGCAATGTGTCGTTTTTGGATGAAATGTGGAAAATCGAGTGCCTTAAAAAATATTTTCTCTGGCTATCCTACTATGGGAAAAAAATATTGTCAAAAAATAAAAAATATATATTTTATTAATATTTATTTAATATAAGTTGCTAAAAATATAAATATAACAAGACGACAAAGATCTGTGATTCTGCCACAGGGGCATTGGTACATACAAAAAAAAATAAAATGGTAAAATGTAAAAATTTTTTTTTTTTTAGCTTCACGCTGTATCCCGCACACAGCAGGGTAGGCAGAAGGAACCTAGTGTCAAGACACTCCGTTCCCTACTTTCCGCCGAATTCGGAGGCATTGCGTGTTAAGTGGCGGAACTTAACGCCGCGCTTTACCTCGACATCAGAGCGAAGAAAATGGAAATATTAAATATTTCCACTCCTCGAGTGGGAATCGAACCCACAACCAGTCGTTTACAGTCACACGCTTGTGCCACTGGGCCACGACTGGCCACAAAAAACTTAATAAACTGATATAATATTATCTTAACCAAAAACATATACATTGTAACAAGTGAAAAGGAAATAATTTATCTATCAGAGTACCTGCATAATAAGAAAGGCTGTATACATAAAATCTGAGGATCAAAACAAAATGAATTATGTGGGTGAGTTCGTTACGGGGATCTGCAATCTTATTACACTGATGTTTGACTAGAAATTATGCGGGTGTGTCTACGAATTAAGCTTCTTTGTTAACATTCATGTAATTGTGTATATCGGTTGTTATACTCGTACCTATGATAGAATAAAGTATTGAAGTAGAGTAAAATATTGAAGGAATATAGCTACTTCGTATTTTCGTTTAGTTTTCGCCTTTTTTCTCCCTTAAATGATTAACTACTCAATTATATAGTTTTATCCAATTATATACCGCCACTTAACACGCAATGCCTCTGAATTCGGCGGAAAGTAGGGAACGGAGTGTCTTAACACTAGGTTCCCTCTGCCTACCCTGCTACGCCTAAAAAAAAGAAAAAAAAGAATATAAATGCTTATTGCTAAGGAGGATAATACAGTTTTTAATAGAGCAGAATTTTTGAAATTATCTATGATAGAATAAAGTATTGATATTTAAGTAGAGTAAAATAATGAAGAAATATAGCTACTTCGTATTTTCGTTTCGTTTACGCCCGTTTTCTCCCTTAAATGATTAACTACTCAAATATATAGTTTTATCCAACTATATACCGCCACTTAACACGCAATGCCTCGGAATTCGGCGGATAGTAGGGAACGGAGTGTCTTAGCACTAGGTTTCCTGTGCCTACCCTGCTACAAAAAAAAAGAATATAAATGCTTATAGCTAAGGGGAATAATACAGTTTTTTAATAGTGAAGAATTTTTGAAATCGATTCAGTAGTTTCGGATATCTCAAATAAATAAGTGTAGATGAAGTCTGTCTGCCTGTGTGTTGCGCTTTCACGGCTAATAAGGCTACCGGTCAAATTTGGATGGAATTTATATTACATTTTTATTTAAAATCATTCGACAAAATTATGGAATATTAGATAAATGTTTATATGAAAAATTTAAACCACTTGACCGATTTTCAATTTTATTTTCTATTTTCGATTTTCAATTTTAGGATATTCGGTCAAGCGGATTATAAGTTTTAGGACAATTATAGTTCAACATAATACAACCCAGGCTTTAATATAGACTACGTTATTTTTCAAAGATCCTAAAGGGTTGCAATGAAACGAAACAGCTATAGTTGTGTACTTCACGCGGGCAAAACCGTAAGCTAGTCGCTAGTAAATAAATCATTAGCAAGTACATATATTCAAAGTATTATTAGAAGTATACTCATATAGTGCAGTAGTTACTCAAGTGAAATTAACACATGCATAGCGTAGCAATAGTCTAGCATTCCCAAATCTCGCAAATACTTCCTATGAAGTACATACTTGAAATTAATGACCGCTCGAGCCCATTGAATTTGGAAACGTTTCTACGTACTGCTTGCATTGCATTCAGCTAGCTGCCTCTAAAGTACTAAAGCTGATCTAAACGTTTAGGCTTGTTTAAGTTAAAATGTATTTTCATGTTGAAATATTTTTATTTCTTCGCTCTGCTACCTAAGCGAGGCCTTAAATTTCGCCTCTTATCACATTTTGGAGGAGAGCCGACAACCGCATTGATTGGAAGTCCAATGAGGAGACCTATACCCTCAGTGGGTGAATAAGGGTTGAAAAAGAAAGAAGAAGAAAGAGATCGCATTTTAAATGGACTTCCGGCTAAAAATGGAGGGAGAAGTGGTTCTCTCTGACTATCAAAGTCACTGAAGCTGAAAAGACGGTAAAAAATCAATTGCATCAATAAATAATATTTATAAATTTTCTCCCAAATTATGTTGCTCATTATGTGTACAATATTGGTTACTTATATTTCTGGCGTCAAGATTGTTTGTTAAATATAGGTGGGACATTGCCTATCTGTAAACGTTCTGACAAAGCGCGGCGTTGTACTCCGTCTCTAAATATTCAATATTTCAAACTCGAGTGAATAGTGGAGAACGTAGTTCGTTTTCTCTTAACGATTTTTTCACATATTAATAATGTAGGGTTTAGTAAGTGAAAAACATCGCTATGCTAGCTTTCTGTTTAGTTATGTTCTAGAGACGTTAGGTTATTTATTAGTGGAATATAACGTTGTAATTTGGCAGAGGAAAAATTAAACATTCTACAAGAAACTGAACTTCTAGTTATTGCGTATGTTCAAATATAATTAAACAATATGATTGCTTTTGACTTGCTCATAATGAACGGATTTTTTTCTTTTATTGTATAAAGAAACGAGAAACCAAACGAGCTGAAGGACTACCTGATGGTAAGTGGTTACCTTTACCCATAGACATCCACAACATTAGAGTTGTGGATGCGTTACCGGCCTTGTAGGTGAAGGAGGTAAGGAGGGAGGAAGGGTTGGGATGGTGGGAATAAGGAGAGGGAGAGCTGGCTTACATGCAATCGAACCGGAACACATCATCAGATGTTTGGTGGACAGTCTTTGACATGACATGAGTGGTCGCGTACCAGTCGGAGAACGAATCTCCTACCACCAAGCTATTGGGTTACCCGCCTTTTACGGGGCGCTATCCAACGGCGGGGGGAACGATTCAATATTATTTTCCGGCAGTTTTTTATATTATTGTTGATATACATATAAAACATTCTGTATAATAAATATCCTTTATATGTAATTTTAAACGCGATTGGTTGTATGTTTTATTTCGATTCGGGGGAATGATTATTTAAATTATTTTCATGTCTACGCTCTAAGAAGAGAAACAAAATGGAGAGCGGAGTATCTAGGCACAAGGTTCCCTCTATCTGCCTTCCTTACGAACAAAGTAATGAGCTCCATCATAGTAATACATGAACTACCAGCAAATCTTTCGTCTCCACACAAACTACATAAGCGGTATTAACAAAGTTTATTACGTATTCATTGGCGTAGGAACTAAGTAAAGTAAACTTAGGTACTTAGTTGCTCCTTTGATGATATTTGAAAACATTTTCAACTAGGTACACCCTCGTCAGTTTTCTCTGAGATGAAATTTGGGAGTGGACGTCTTAGCGACAATTTTGAGTTTGGTCTGTTTGTGAATAAGTCTGTTTCTGAGTCTATATTATTTGGAAAACAGTTTATTTGTTATAGGTGTGTTATTATTTTCTCATAAAATATAACTATGTAAGCGTAATTTACCTTAAAAAATACTAATAAATTCAATAAGCAAGTTTTTCCTGTCATAGCATGTGAAGGCAGAGGGAATCCAGCTTTAAGATACTCCGTTCTCCATTTTTTGACTCACGAATTCGAGATATATCCTGTTCAATAGTGAAACTAAAAGCCGCGCTTTGTCTTGTCAACATTGAAAATAAATTACAAATAGTAACTTCTTTGAGTGATAATCAAACCCACAACCATAGCCTTTACAGTCAGATGAATGAGATGAGTATGTATGTATTTAAAACATTTCATTACAAAACACCTTTTTAAATTGCAGCTTATATGTTATTCTGGTGTACACGTTTTATTTAGATTATTTTAATACTTATTTCGTAAAACAAGCATACATTTGCTTCCAAATACATGTGTTTTTTTTTATTTGCTTGAAGAATGATATAGTCAATAAACGCATTGTCAATTTTTAAAAACAATCTTTAAAAAAATGTGGTAAGGTCCATTTAGTTAGGGGTGGAAAATACCATAATTTATGCCTCTATTTAGTTATTATATAGTCTCTATTTAGACAGAGGAAACCTAGTGTTAAGACATTCCGTTCCCTATTTCCAACTGAATTCTGGTGGCATTGCGTGTTAAGTGGCAGAACTTAACACCACGCTTTACTGGAGCCCAGAGCGAAGAAAATTTAAATAATAAATATTTCCACTCGTCAAATGGGAATCGAACCTACAACCATTCGCATTACAGTCACGTTTTATGGTCCTCCATGACTTGCCTAGTTAAAATTAATCAGAATATTTCACATAATGTGTAAAAGCCCTAAGCACGGAGTAAAGTAGAGCAGTGCATGTTAATTATAACGAAGGTACGTGGTTTGAGTAATTATACAGCGGTTGCAACTTGCCGCGTTTGCGCTTACTTGTGTATTCAGGCTTTATGTTTAGTATAACTTATTCTAGTGTGATAGTTAAATACTTATGAAATTGTACAAATAAGTTTAAATGAGAAATGTTAATTATTTTTTGAAATTAGAAATTTTAAATATCATCAAATTTTTGAAATGAAACTATTTTTAACCGGATTTACCGCGTATATTTTTGGTATTCGAAAATACATTTTTAGAAACCCGACGTTTCGAACACTTTACAGTAGTCCGTGGTCACAGGTAGTTCATATCATCAAATTTTTGCTTTTCACAATTATTACATATGGCGGTTACACCGTACATGAAACATTACACATAACCTGGCTACAGTTTACTGTAATGGGCTCTTAACGTTTAGTTTACGTGACTTAAATGTGACTTTACGCTTTTTACCACAAAACAGATTAGTCAGAGAAAATTTAGTGTCAAGACACTTTTCTTCTCCCGCACAAAGCCTCTAGTAAGTAATGAGTATTGACATTTTATAAAAATACACCAAGAATCTGCGGGACTATAGAAATATGAGAGACAATCTTTTGAAAAGAAAATATTTTGTTTATAAAAATATTGTTCGAGCAATTTTCTCAGCGTAAATTGAAATTGACAACACGGGAGGAACAATTTTACCTTTCAATCCTAGACGGTACATAATTTATGTGTAATGTTTCATGGATTTTTTACATATATTCATATAAAAGTACTATTATTAATGTCTTAAGAGCAAAATTGTTAGTAATATTGAATATATGAATCCTTTTTTTTATAAGAAATAAATATAAACGTTACTTACCATTTGTGGTGTACTGGGACATCGCGATGGGTTGTGGGTTCGATTCTCACTCGAAGACTTTACTATTGGGTTGAGTTACGCCATTCAATTCTCCATATCTCGATTTTGGGCGGAAAGTGGCAAACGGAGTCACTAATTCTCTCAGATCCCTCCCCTTCCCAATGTGGAAAAAATTATGAAGCTGCTATTAAATACATATTACATTCAAGGTCACGTTATATGGACGTTAGGAACAAGAACGTTTATATAAGTAGTTTTTGTTATAGATTTTGATTTAAGTATTGAGAGATTTAAATAAAGATTTTAATAAAAAAATATAAAATTTTTACAGCTACAATATATATTGATAAATGTCCATTTAAGCTAAGTTTGAAATAATTAAATTACTTTTAAACACCGAGAGCCGGTTTTCATTTGGTTTTCCGAGTTCCATTGTAACATATTATCTCTGAAAGCCAACTTTACTTTAAAAGTTTATTTAGGTGCTTTATACGGAAAGCTTATTAGTAACGTAGAAATATCATACCTTTTACAAAGCTATATTATTACGTTCATCTTTTGTGAAGAGATTAATCTTCAGGGGATCATTGTGGAGCAATGGGCTAACGTAGTCAACTGATGTTGTGGGTTCGATTTCCTCTCGGGAAATGGAAATTCTACAAAGAAATGGAAATTATTTAAGTATTATGATACATACTTAAATTATTTCCTTTTCTTTGCTTTAGTGGTAAGACTAGTACAATCAAAATATAATCATTTCCACAAGTGAGGACTGAACCTAAAACTTGTCTCAAGAACAGGATTCAAACGTCAAATGTTTTTAATAAAAAAAAATTAAATATTCCTGTATATTTTGGTATAATAATTCAATATTTTAAATACATATAGAATTTGGTTACATATGACGTGATATTTGTCTGTGAGTTGATACACCATTGAATATTAATATACGTAGAAGCATTGCGTTAATCTTAACTTTAAAATATTATTTTAATTTTTAAATATTATTTTCTCGATATTTAACTGATCGATATTTAACTGATCGATTTTCAACGTATCCAAGTCAAATATGGATAGTTAAATACTGTGTGGGAGAAATCGTGGTTAAGCGATGAGGCTGCCTTTTGTGCCTCAAATATTTATTGTTATTATTATTTCTAATTTTTGTACTTTATGTCTTTTTCAATTTTCCTAAGTGTGGAATAACACTAAAAAAAATGTTTAAAAGAAGTTACATGTTTAATTTTTTGAATATAAAATAATATATCAATCGTTCACTTAAGTTAATGCCTCAGACCTGAGAAGAATTTACCGAGCTCTTTACAGATTCACGATTACTTATTAGTGACAATATGATACCTTAGAAATATACTAGAGCTAACATTTTATTCCCAAGGCGTGTTATCATTTATAAATTACATAAACTCCACATCTTTTCTATTGTACCTGACATTTGCGAACTAAATTGTGTTCAACTGACATATCTAAAAGCCTTAAAATAAGAAACGTGTAAGGATTTTTGTAAACGTCAAAGTGTGGAAATCGTGTTTTGATACGAGTCGCTAGTCAAAGGAAGCTTGTTTGCTTGTTTCATTTGTTTGACCGCGTTGTAAACTACGGGAATGTATATCTGAATAAATATATGAATGTATGTATGTTCAAACAAAATATTTGTTCTTCGTATTAGTCCATGAAACTTTTTAAAGGTAAAGATTTTGAAATACGTGTAGGATATTACATATAACTTGTTAGACATTGTGTTTTGAGAGGCAAGGCTCAACGTCGTGCTTTGTCTCGTTATATATATAAGTATATATTTTTTACGCTGTAAGGTAGGCAGAGGAAACCTAGTGTTAATTTCCCACTTTCCGCCGAATTAGGAGGCATTGCTTAATAAAAGGTGGAACCTAATGCCGCGCTTATGCCTTGACACCAGAGCGAAGAAGAATATTTCGATTCCTCAAGTGGGAATCGAACCCACAATAAGTTGTTTACAGTCACACGTTTGTGCCGCTGCACCACGATTGGCCCCAGTCTTGTTATCAGAGCGGAGTAATGAAAATGGTTCAAATGTAATTATTCCCTCGAGTAGGAATTGAATTCATGACCAACGTAATCAACGTAATCTCAGGAAAATTGTTGTATTTAAATATAGTTCCATGACCTATTTATTACATTTTCAGCATCTATGGCGATTGTTTATGGGTTCGCTTACCACTCATTAAAATTGAATTTTCTTATAATTAAATTATAAATTAAAAAAAAATATTTTTTTCGCTCTGGGGTCTACGATAAAGCGTAACATTGAGTTCCGCTATTCAACATACGATGTCTTGACTTTGAGTGAAAAGGGGAAAACGGAGAGTCTTGATAATAGGTTCTGTCTAACTACCCTGCTATGCGGTAAAAATTGTTTATGCAGCTTTTGCTAGTTTAAGCTTAAATAAATATATAGGAACTTCGATATCTTTCTACGGTGGTAGCTTTTGTTCGTTGTATCTTTCATAATAAGATTTAATGGGCTTTTGCACCCCAATGACAAAGTATTATGATTATTAACAAAGAAGCTTTTAAAGCGCCTCCAATAATTTATTTCTTTAGAAAGCCCTCATTTAGGAAAAGTTGATTTGAAATCGTTCTCATTTATATAAAAATTGGGATCCCTTTGATGCGTACAATGCGCGTTGTCTAAGCAAAACAAAACTGCATGTTAATCATGTTTTTTTTTAG
Organism: Dryas iulia moderata; assembly: GCA_019049465.1. Taxonomy (NCBI): domain Eukaryota; kingdom Metazoa; phylum Arthropoda; class Insecta; order Lepidoptera; family Nymphalidae; genus Dryas; species Dryas iulia. Next base: position 536,848 of record CM032440.1, read on the forward strand.
CTTCACGCTGTATCCCGCACACAGCAAGGCAGGCAGGGGGAACCAAGAGTTAAGACACTCCGTTTCCCACTTTCCGCCGAATTCGGAGGCATTGCTTGTTTAATGGCGGAACTTGACGCGGCGCTTTGCCTCGATACGAGAGCGAAGAAAATGGAAATATTAAATATTTCCACTCCTCAAGTGGGAATCAAACGCACAACCAGTGGTTTACATACTGTTATGTCACTGCGCGACGACAGGCCCCAACTGTATTTTATACATATAAAACTTTAATATAATAACTTATTTGCAAATATCTTTTTATCTCTTTAGGTAGGCAGATGTAAGATTGTGTGACATACATAAATAATATAAAAACCTTTGAGTATTCGTTTCAATGAATGCATGGATGAATATTTATCTCGCATTACAGTGGTTCAGTGATTTTGAATATGATAGCTTCAAACTTATTCTGGTACGACCTTAGTATGATATTGTAATTTTGTTTTTAGAATTTAAATAAAACGTTTAAAAATACTCTTAAAGTGGGGAACGGAGTGTCTTAACACTAGGTTCCCTCTGCCTACCTTGCCGTGTGCGGGATACAGCGTGAAGCTAAATTTGTATATGCTAGAGAGAAACTAGTGTCAAGCAAGACACTCCGTTCTCCACTTTTCACTGCAGTATGGAATTTGCCGTAGTTAAAGCGTATATGGAAAGTACAAAAAGCCTGTTTTTTTTTCAATTTGGAAATGTCTTAGAAACAGTAAAGTAATAAAAAGAATTTTACATGTATCGGAATGAAATGCTATGTATGTTGTCATGGCAACGCGTATTCTACGCGTCAAAAGATTTTTTTAAATACATAATAAACCAAAAATGTAACTGAGCGACCAAACGACTATAAAAATACACGTATTTCGTGAATATTTTTTCCTGTACAAGAGAAAACGTAATAGAGTTTGAGGAAATAAATCAACGACTAAGCTGAGATTGTGTCGACAGTAACGAGAATTGTTTTAAAGTATGAAACATTTTATCTCTCGAGTAATAATGCAGCAAAGTGGACGGATAGTGTACAAAATGTTATTACACCCAGCGTTTATTCAAATAACAAGAGAAGGAAATCCATTAAAATCTAAAAGGATTATTCTTTTTTAATACAATGTTTTTATGGATTTGATGATTTTTTATTATTTGTCTTGTTGTTAAGATAAGAGAGATCTATCGCTGTGCAATGTGGTAGCGTCTGACTGTAAACGCGATTATTTGTGGGTTCGATTCCTGCTCGAGCGAATGATTTTCATTTGCAATTAAAATGACTATCATTACATTACTCTGGTAACAGTTGTCATTACTCTGATAAGATTAAGAATTTTGCATTTTCAAAGTGTTATTCACACATTTAAGATATAAAAAATGACTTGAGTAGAAGTTTATCCTGTTCATTCCTTAAATTGCTAGTCATGTAAATGTACTTCCTTATGTAAGTTTTTTTTAGCTGCACACTGTATCCCGCACACAGCAGGGTAGGCAGAGGGAAACTAGTGTTAAGATACTCTTTTCTCCACTTTCCGCCAAATTCGGAGGCATTGCGTGTTAAGTGGCGGAAGTTAACGGTGCGCTTTACCTCTCGACACCAGAGCGAAGAAATTGGAAATATTAAGTATTTCCACTTCTCAAGTGGGAGTCAAACCCACAACCAGTCACTTTACAGCCACACTTTGTACCACTGTGCCACGACTGGCCTTATTTAAGTAATATAGATATTTATTGCTTTAACATAGATACATTTTTCAAAGTCAGTTTGAACCACTACTCTTGGAAGGTTACTGATATAGAAATTACGAGTCGATATTTCGCTTATTTTAAAAATTATATTCGTTTCTTTTTAATTTATATTCGAGGTCGACAAGGGCACTTAATATATTCGTATGAGTATGTAAGAGAACACCAATAATACAAGCACTCAATGATCGTAGAATTTCGGATTGCTAATTAATTATTATCGTACATATCATATTTCTGTAAGTTTTAAAGTTAAAAATGCAGCCTCTTTCTCGCTTTACATTTTGTATTATTGAAAAAATTGGGTTCTTCGTTAACCTATATATTATTTTAGATATTTTTATTTTCTTTATAAGCACATTTTGTAAGCAGTTTTGCCATAAAAAAAAGTGGGTGGTTCCATCCTCACTTGGCTGACTTGCTCGTTTGACAAACTAGTGCTAAAAATCCTGGCTGAATTCATTCGATTCCTATTCCATAAAATTCCTTTGACAAAATCGAAACCAAAAAAATATTACAATATTGAACTCTCTCATACATGTTACTTTAAGTTTGTTATTTTAATGTAAGTTTCAGTTTCAACTGGATTTAATTTCAATGTTTAATGCCTTCAAATTGTTGTATATTTTTAATTGTAAAATATGTTTGTTTATATTTACGTATGTTTTATAATATGCATTTATATGTAATGTGTTTATTTGTATTAGTGTATTTTTAATAAGTGTTCCTCAAAACGGCTTCACGCTCTTCCTCACAAAAGAGAATTGTCAAAATACTCCGTCCGTTATCCATTTTTTACCCGAAAAGCCATTTCGTGTTCATTGACCTCAATAAATAAAATGAATTAACGAAAAGCAATGGATTTCAAATATATTTTGCAACTAGAAAAGTAAATAAAAGGAAAAAATGGACTGGTTTTAGCGCAAGATCCATGTTACAGATTTCATACATTTTACCAAGATTCTAGGAGAAATTTTGTATTGCTTCCAGGTAACGGTTGAAGTCAAATACAATCTACCTCAAGCAAACTTTGGTAGAAAGTACCAATACTTGTAAGTAAATTAAATTTAAAGGGTCTTCTCTAAGCCAACAATTTACAGACTAAGCTCTAAAGGTTAGGACACATTTATATGCATAATATTTTTCTTTTTTTAAAATTTATTTATTACTACTAGCTACGTTATCACGTAAAATACGCGTTACCTTGGTAACCTGTATTTCTCTTTATATTATAGTGTATATCAAAGTGTGTGTCTATACTTATTTTATTTTTTAATTTTTAATTTTATCTTCACGCTGTATCCTGCACACACAGCAGGGTAGGCAGACTAAGCCTAGTGTTAAGACACTCCGTTCCCCACCTTCCGCCGAATTCTGGAGGCATTGGATGGAAAGATGACAAATATGTAGATGATATTCAAATTTACTTATATAAAATTACAACGTGACCTTGCTTTCAATATTTTTGTTAGTATTTCTTAGTCGTCTCTCTTTTACCTCATCATATCAAAAAGTTTTTGATCTTTATTTTTATATTATATTATTAGTTCTTTAAGAATGTTCAAACATAGATACCAACAGTAATAATTAATCGAATATTACAAAGGAAACAAAATCCTTTTTTGTTATTATCGATTCGAAGTTTTGATCGTCAGTTACATAGTATAGTAGCTGTCGATAGTAAATTATCTATGAGAATATACTTAAATTTCATCGTTTGAACGCGGCTTTAGAATCATTACAAGTTTCGATAAAGGATCTTGCGGAACACCAGATTAGTTGAAGCACACTTTGTCGCTAACTTGGAAAGAAGAGGACATACTTTCAAGTTCGACCTATCTATTAAATCAATACTATTATATATTCAACATTTTATCATTTCTTTTACACTTATCTCCCGTATCTTTGTGAAATAAGCAGACGTATGTTTCCGCTGTTTACGTTCAACGCTTTTAAGGCACTCTCTTGCTGATCTCAAGCTAGCTTAATAAATAATACAGCCTTGAGGGATTTAAACTCAAAACCAGAAAGTTGAAGATGATGAATATAGAAGGAATAGGAGATATTTCCATAAATAGGACCATCGTGGCGTATTCAGACAGCGTCAGTTTTAAACGCGATGGTGGTGGATTCGGTCACCATTCTGGTTTCACATTTCAAACATTTTAATTTCCCTGCTCTGGTGAGACGAATCACGACGTTGTGTTGTTTTATTCTATTTTTTTTAGCTTCACGCTGTATCCCGCACATAGCAGGGCAGGCGGAGGAAACGTAGTTTTAAGACACTCCGTTCCCCACTTGCCGCCGAATTTGGAGGCATTACGTGTTAAGTGGTGAAACTTAACGGCGTGCTTTGTGTAGATACAATACTATAATGCTTTTACCAGAGCGAAGAAAATGGAAATAGTAAATATTTGCACTCAAATCGAACCCACAACCAGTCATTTACAGTCACATGCTTGTGCCACTGCGCCAAGACTGGCCCCATATATTTTGAAATGAAACTATGTTTAACCGGATTAATCGCGTATATTATTGGTATTCGAAAATACATTTTTAGAAACCCGACGTTTCGAACACTTTACAGTAGTCCGTGGTCACAGGTAGACTCTACAGGTAGAGTCTACCTGTGACCACGGAATACCAATAATATACGCGATTAATCCGGTTAAACATAGTTTCATTTCAAAATGTGTAATAATCGCGAAAACAAAAGATCATATTATGGCCCCAAGTGATTTATTATTCACGCAATATTTTGTATTCGCACGAAAAGCGGAAAACAGAGTGTCATAACACTAGATTCACTGTCTACCTTGCTATAGAAGGTAAAGCGTAAAAATCTAAAAAAAAACGATTAAATCAAACTCGATCCTGACATAGTCTGTTACAATAGTATCTACAACTTTTGTGTTATCCGGAGCTTCAAAGGTTTTTCATTATTAAAGAACCTCGAACGCTGCGGTCACGGCGTACCTCTTTCGTTTTTTCCACTGTCATCAATCTCCTCATATATACCCTCTGGCGGTGGTGCTTTGTACGTGACCTTTATCCAGTACTGTCGACAGTATAGTGGGTTAGCCTGAGTAACCTATAATTGTGTTGAGACAGATATAGTGTAACTCTTTTTTTAAAATAGTATTTGTAGATACTTTTGTAATAAATAATAGAGAATATTGTAAACAAAATTATCGGTAAATATACTCTTATATTTGACTTAAAGTAAACAATTCAATTAACTTGTGTAAGAAATTCTATGATTTATTTATGTACATCCACCTTGATTTTATAACTTCCGCTATATATTGTTAGTATCTGTGGTTATTGATTATTTATATTAAGAGATGTTGTTATTCTTATTTGTTAATTAATCATTGTAATTATTAATAAATTAATTTTAAAATATTTATTATTGATTAGACATGTTAAAGAGTTAAAAACGCATGTCGCATTCGTGTCGCCATCTTTCGGCACAGATAATAAATAAGTCGATGGCACTGACACGAACGCGCCATATCGTTGCTGGAAGTTGAAGTAGTAATAAGTTCTGAAAATGTGTTATAATGTGGATAGAAATATAGAATTACAAGACAAAAGGTTTTATTATTGCTTTCACTTGTGTCAATAATTAAAAATAATATGAATAAATTCAATACATGTGTGACTAAATGCTGTCGCGGTGTAGTATGACAGCGTGTTGCAGTAAACGTATTGGGTGTAGGTTCGATTTCCGCTAGGGAAAATGATTAAATATTATTTTTATTTCGCTCTCGTACCTACGACAATGCGCAGCGATGATTTTTGCCACTCAAAATACAATATATCCATTTCGAAGGGAAAATGGAGAATGGAGCGTCTTGAAACTAGGTTTTCTCTGACTACCCTGCTATAAATTAGAAAGCGTGGAGCTGTTTTTTTACATACATATATAACTGTTCCATTTTATAGACATCGTATGTACCTAAAAATTCTAAGGGCAAACAAAATGTTACGTCTTAAAGTAAAAAATGTACGAAAAATAAAAATGCTAATTCTATTACAAGCGTAACTTCTGACTGCACGTTTAATAAAAATAACTGCTTAGATAGACACCATAGTGGCACAATTTCAATATTAAAAGCATTTCTCAATAGGGGAATGTTGTAGGTTCGATTTTCTTTAGGGAATTCTAAACATCATTTTCCTGATATAAGGTAAAGTATATATGATCAATTTTACTACTCGACTAGCTATATATTTTAATATTTTTAAAGTTTTATTTACACAATTAGGACAGACATTTTTAAAAAACATATAAAAGAATTAACATTGTGGGATTCGAACCTGTGCTTCTTGTCCAATTGCTCGTTAATTTTTTATCGTGAAATTCTATATGGAAAAGATACAAAAAAAATTGTGTAGCATCAAAACAAAATTAATAGAAATATCAACAAAATCAAAATAAATCTTACAAACTAATAACGATAACTTCTTCTAAAAATATATTGTTACATCAAAGCTCGGTTAAAAGCGTTCCATTAGAAGTAAAAGGTTGCGTGGGCAGTCCCCTGTGGAACCAGCTTAACTCTGTTCATTTTCCTAATTGATGAACCAAACCTTATTTTTTATTGGATATTAGTTCTTTATGATTTTTATTCCGCCTAGTTTATAAGGCAGAGAGAAATTAGTTTCAAGACTGCTTCTAGTGAAAATCGGCACATTGCGTGTTAAGTAGCAATGTGTGAAAGTAATTTGAATATAATCATTCCCCCGAAAGGAAATCGAACTCACAACCTTCGGTTTCGCACAGGTTCATCACTGCGCCACAATGGCTATAATATGTAATGGCACAAAATATGTATAGTTTATAGTTATGGTCCATTGTGGTGCAGTGGAAAAGTGTACTTCTTTAATCGGTTCATTCAGGTGGGTTCAGTCCATATTTGGGGGGGGTAATTATGTCATTCCTTAGAAAATACTGTGCTCTTACGTTCCGTTACTCAATACGCAATGTTTCAGTTTTGGTCGGAAAGTGCAGAACGGATTGTTTTTACTCTAGGCTTTCTCTGACTAACTTTTATAGGGAAAAGATGGGACTTCTTTTGTTTTTCTCTCCTTTTTTCAAATAAAGTTGAAAGCTAGGTAGACTTTGATGCCTTTGTTACTTATTCTTCGCTTAAACTTAACAAGTAGTGGTTTGTTACTATATTAATTGTACATTTGCAATTAGCATAAACTCAAGATCAAGATTAGTAGATACATAGAAAAGATATTTCGTTATATATTTTTATGTAATGAGGCGCAGTGGGACAGCGTCTAACTGTAAACGAGATGGGAACGTAATGGGTTCGATTTTTGCTCGAGGGAATGATTATATTATCTCAATTGTTTCGCTCTGCTATCTAACAAAGTACGGCGTTCAGTTCAGCCATTCAACACGTAGTGTCTCTATTTGCGGAAATGGAGAAGGGAGAATATTGACACTAAGTTCTCTCTGACTACTATGGTATACGGGAAAAAGTTAAAGGAAAGGAAAGTCATGTTATTATATAGTACAATATTACAACTACAAATGGTGCACTATGTAAATTTGAACATAAAGAAAATGCTGAATAAGACATTATGGTAATAACTAAACGACGCCGCACCATAAGGGTTACATAAATGTTACCGAATTTGTTCAAGGAAACTTGTAAAATTGTCTATATTTTGTGAATAAATGTATAACAAGTACACATTTACATAAACCATATTGTTGTGTGTTATAGACATTTAGAAAACGTGTAAAAATTTGAACGCAGCGGGATTTGAACCCGCGCCTCCTGAATATCGTCCAGGCATTCTAACCACTGAGCCATGCGTTCTAGTACCAGCTGCGCCGAAATTCTTTTACGCTTTATTACAACTTATTTTTGTTTTTATACGTTTTCTAAATGACTTTTTCAATTTTGGAATAACACTTTAAAATTGTTTAAAGTGTTGTGTGTCATTTTTTTTGAGTTTCACATCTATTTACATAGCAGGGTGGTCAGAGAGAAGCTAGTGTCAAGGCACTCCGTTCTCCACTTTCCGCTTGAAATTGACACATTGCTTGTTGAGTAGTGATTGTTAGTCTGACGCTTTGTCTTGTTTAGTAGGCATGCAAAAAAATAAATAAACTATAAACATTCCACTGAGTGCGAATCGAACCTATAACCTGCCGTGATTACATTCAGACACTGCTTCATTGCATCACGATGACCCCAAATAATTGTTTTATGAATTGAATATTTAAATCTTTCTAATGCATTGCTTTAAAAGTAACGTGGCTTTCCGTATTATTTTTCCTTATAAACTACATTATATATAACAACGTACATTATGTATACTAAATCACACTTCTATGTCCGTACAATTTTCGTTTAAATAAGACCATAACTTTTTCTTCTTCACCTATTATTATTATAATGGTTACTGCATATTTGAGTAGCAGCCTAATGGTTAATGTAAAATATACCTATATACTGAAAATATTAATGTTCGATATTAGGCTATAGGAGCGCAGTGAGAAATCGTCTGAATATAAACGCGATGGTAGTGAGTTTAATCCATATTCAGGGGCCTGATTATTATTTAAATTATTTCCATATAATCGGTCTAGTAAGACAATATGCAGCGCTGAGTTCCGCACACGCAAAGTGTCTATTTTTTTGGCAGAAAGAAGAGAACGGAGTGTGTTGACACTAACATATATATGGCTACCCTGCAAGTTAAACCGTGAAGTAGCAAAAAATACAATATATGTATATAAAAATATGGCCAGCAAATTTTCATTTCTCAAACGACAGTCATTAACGCAAATGGAAAATAGAAATTAATAAAATTCCACCATTGCCTGACTCCTGCTGATATCGTTTTCAATTTATCATCCTAGTTCCGCCGAGTTTCATTTGTTTTATGTGGGAGATTAATTATAATTAGTTTTAGTGTTACTTGCTGTTGATTGTTGATATGTATTGTTGTGGCCAGTCGTGGCCCAGTGGCACAAGCGTGTGACTGTAAACGACTGGTTGTGGGTTCGATTCCTACTCGGCGAGGGGAAATATTTAATATTTCCATTTTCTTCGCTCTGGTAAAGCGCAGGTAAAGCGTGGCGTTAAGTTCCGCCACTTAATACGCAATGCCTCCGAATTCGGCGGAAAGTGGGGAACGGAGTGTCTTAACACTAGGTTCCCTCTGCCTACCCTGCTGTATGCGGGATACACTGTGAAGCTAAAAAAAAAAAAAAATAAAAAAAATGTATTGTATTTATATTTGTATATTGGTATACATATCGTTCCTTATATGCATGTAAATTAGTCAAAATTAGACTTTTAAACTAAACTAGCTATGCTCGCGACTTCGTCCGCGCGAAAATCAAGAAAGCAGTTTTAATTGTAAAATGAAAACAGCCTAAGTTACTCTGTCCGTATTATATAAGATGTTTGTCGATGAAAACTGTTGTTATGGTTCACTATTTCAGCTGGAATGACTCACATATAAGATATAGACATATACTGTGGGTGGCTTTTTTGTAGGGCTATTTAAGATAAATATTTCTATCATACATTACATATATGCGACTTTACCTGTTTTGGCAGCCAAGAATACCTCGCAGATGTTATGATTTCTTCCGAACGAAATATCTTTATAAATTTACTTACTTACTTACTAATCTTTGTTAATTTAGCATAGATTACTATGCTTTATAGCATAGACTACTATGTATAAGCTATATTATTGTAACGTTTCATTAAAATCTATTCAGTAGTTTTTATGTGAAAGAGTAACAAGCATCCTTACAAATTTTCCCATTTATAATATTAATAAGATTCGTTTACATATCACGCTTTCTATACAATAGAACCACAAGTCAAAATTACACTTTTATACTGAATATTTATAAAAATATGACCATTCAACAATATACCCTCGCATATTAAAAATATCGCTTCATTTTATACATTTAAGAAACAATTAGCTAAACAAAACGTAAACTTAGATGTCCACCAGATTTCTATTTTAATTTTATTTCCACTCATAAATTATAACCAAGTCCTTACTGTTTATTACTATGTGTATTCACTTTTTATTTTAAGTCATGGTATGCATAAACACTGTCAGTCTTTGGCAATAATAAGGTACTTTTTCATACCTATCCTATATTATTCAACCACACGTGCTAAATGTAAAGCTATAAAAACCAAAAAATATTCAAATAAATATATACAAACAAAATACTTTAATACAGTAAATTCTTCGCGATATTTTTCCTAGATAACTTAGAAATTCTTAAGAAAATACGATATTATATCCCTACGTGATATTTGCACTTTATTATGAATAATCCGAGTTGTTCATCTTTCAAGTCACGTAATCAATGTGGTGAATCTTAGTAATCTTTTCGGTAGAAGTTTCTTTACTAACTTCTGAAAATATGCTCTTTCTGTTATTATTAGAGTATTTGATTTATTTGTTTACTTTGTACGGCGATATGTGAGTGTTTGTGGGTTATAATCGTGTGGAAATTATTTTCTTGTCTTTGTGTTTTTAGATGACACGTGACGTTAAGTTACGAACGTCGTACTATACCTCGTACAAGATAGCTTGATCTTTTTGACAGATCTAAATTTGCCTGATTGACATAACTTTGCAATGACGAACATATTATTTTTTGTTTAGCTTCTTATTCTTTATAAAAAATATTTTAAAAATAAAACTATTATATTTTTCAATCATATTTTTTACATTCTTGAACCTCCAATAGGTGGTTCAGACCATGGGACCAAGCAATTTTTCCAAAGAAACACGGATCGAACAGTGTAAATCTCGTCACAGTTTAAGGTTTTTTTTTTTTAGCTTCACGCTGTATCCCTTGCGGGGTAGTCTGACTACAGTTAAAAGTATTATAATTTTTTTTGGACTACTAGATATTTTTTGTTTGGCATCACTAACCCATCTGTCGAAAAGATATCTATCTATCTTGTACGGATTATATAAGAATTGATGTGTCATATACAGCTTCACGCCTTGTCTCGCGTTGCTATGTGAGTAGTCGGAGTTAACCTAGCGTCACCATTTTCTGCACTCCACTTTCCGTTTGATATCAAGACATTTCATTTTACTACAATTTCACGCTTTGTATATGTAGGCAAAGATAATTTCATTATAATCATTTCCCCGAGTAGGAATCGAACCAAAAACTAATCGCGTTTATTTTATTTATTTATATCCTTTATTGTACACAATTTAAAAATAAATATGTACAAAAGGCGGGCTTAATGCTAAAGGGCATTTTCTACCAGTCAATTAATATATCTGTAGAATATTTTACAATGTGATAATAAAAGCTTCGTCTGATTTGCTCAAACTTTTCAAACGCTTCTCAATATGATGACAATATATCATTTGTATAGCGTGAATCTCATGTCTTGTACTGGCCTGAGATAGTGAGGACGTTATTTTAAGGTCCTTTTTAGCACATTTTTTATAAGAATTTGTAATTTCAAAAAACGCTTCTCTCAGTGTCAACTCACAACCATCGTATTGTAACAGTGTCAATATCGATTCGTCAATTTTTTATAGTAGTGGACAGGATAAACTATTGAAGAGATGTATGTTGAGTTACAAAGTACAACGCCACGCTTTGTCATGTGACCAGAGTGGAGAAAGGAAAATAATTCAAATATAATCTATCCCTCCTAGTAGGAATCGAACTTACAACCATTGCATTTAATTACAAACGCTAATATAAACATCCTTACATATCAATTTGTACTTCTTATTTATATATGTGGCCAGTCGTGGCCCAGGGGCACGAAGGTGTGACTGTAAAACCCGGGTTGTGGGTTTGATTCCCACTCGAGGAGTGGAATTATTTAATATTTCCATTTCCTTCGCTCTGGTATTATAGGTAAACTTCCGCCACTTAACACGCAATACCTCCGAATTCAAATAAAAAAAATACTTAGGTAATAGTAGGACATTTATAAAAAAACATATAAAAATATTTTTAACATAGCCAAATGTAGTACTCATGACTTAGTGGTCAGAGCGCTTAGATAGATTTCAAGAGGCGCGGGTTCTATCCCGCTAGGTACAATTTTTAATACGTTTTCCCAAAAAAAATATTACTATATTTATTCTTATATACTTACATATACAAATATATAAATAGACAATAAATAATGTTAGACAAAACTTGTGTAAAGATGTAAATTTGGTCGGCTGTTATACGTCATTCAAGCACCAGCGCATAGCAATGGAGCTAATGAGCCGTTTCGACGGATTTCGCCAAATATGCAAATCGTCGATGTTTTGCTGAACCAAAGCTGCCTAGTGTCTGAAATATTATGGAATATATTTGTAACGTATAAAAGGTATATAATAAATATATATTTTGTATGTTAGTTCGTATTTTGGTAGTGTCTTAAGAGTTTTTCTTTTATAAGTTATTAGGAGGTAAAACGCAAGCCTCCGAATTCGGCGGAAAGTGGGGAACGGAGTGTCTTAACACTAGGTTCCCTCTGCCTACCCCGCCTGTGCGGGATATAGCGTGAAGCTATTTAATTTTAATTTTTAATTTAAGCTATTAGTAGTAGTAGTTTAAGCTTATAAAATTGTGGTTTTATTTTATTTGGGTTAAAGAAGATTTTGAGTTATATTTTGACTAAGTTTATTTTCTTTATTTGTAAGTAAGTATGTACGTTGTATATCTAGGTTTCTTTGGTCTAGTTAAACGTCTCGTGAATAATGCCTATAATCAAACGCAGTGAATAGGCACTGTTTTTGTGCTTGTGTAGAATAGTTTATAGAAATTATGGAAAATAAGAAAAAAACCATCATATTCCTAAATATAGGATGAAGCACTGAAAATATTTTTCTAGTTATGTTTGTCTGAATAAACAAGAACATCAGGTTTGCTTTTCAATAAAATTTTCGCAATTTTAATTATGACTTTGTTGACGCTCAAGATTATTTATCTCACCCAGGCTGATAGATAAATAGATGCAAGTGCGCTACTTTTATTATAACTGATATAAATTTCAGATTTCTTAGCTTCATGCTGTATCCTGCACAGCAGGGTAGGCAGAGGGAACCTAGTGTTAAGACACTCCGTTCCCCACTTTCCGCCGAATTCGGAGGTTTGCGTGTTTAGTGGCGGAACTTAACGCCGCGCTTTACCTTGACACCAGAGCGAAGAAAATGGAAATATTAAATATTTCTACTCCTCGAGTGGGAATCGAACCCACAACCAGTCGTTTACAGTCACACGCTTGTGCCACTGGGCCACGATTGGTCACTATAACTGATATAAATTTCAGATTTCTTCCACTGTGTAATTTTCGTGAAACAGGGAACTATTTTTACTCCACGTACTGCAGGTTTATTCAGCTGCATGCTTTTCTCGCATAATCGGGATAACTAGAGAATTCTCTCTATTTCTGTCATGTCAAGACAATAAGTCTCCCACCTCGGCCGAAACTGAGATAAGTGAAGTAACTCATCGATGCGATTTGTCTTAGGTACCAGAGTAAAAAAAAAGAACGTTTAAAATTTAATCATTGCCCCGAGTGGGAATCGAATCCACAACCATCTCCTTTACAATCGGACGCTGTCACTCTACGGACGTATTATACTCGTATATACATGAATTATTTCATGTAGTATACAATATTTTTATTTATTATTATCTACGTAACAAAAGGATAGGAATATATTTAAAAGCTTTATACAAAAGCTTAACATTCCATATCATTCCCTCTTGCGAGATATCCCAAAGGGCTTAGTTGACAGGTCTCTGCCTATCTAAATTTAAAATGTCGATAAGGGAACATTATCAGGTGTTCTAACGTGCATATTTAAATAATGTAACATTTAACAAATATTATAATATTACATTGTATTGAAGTTTAAAAGTGTTTATTTTGAACTTAGTTTATTATTACGATTATTAATATTACAAATATATATTTTTTCATAGTATTTATACTACCTGTACTACTTACTGTACCTAAAAAATACATTTCCTTAATTTTTTTGCATAAGTCGGAGGGAGTCTAGAAATTAGACACTCTCCACTTTCCGCGAGACTTCGAGATTTAACATACTCAAAGGGAGCTTAACGGCGCTCTTTGTCTTGTTCCAGAGCCTCTAGTCTATTAAAAAAATAATTAAATCCTACTAATATACTCTATTTTACTTCACTTTTCAAAAAAACGACTTTATTTTTCAAATATCCACCCCTGAGGGTTGCAATATAAAAAAACATTTTGTAGTCCGTAGTCGCGAGCGGGCCGCTAGTTATGAATGATTCATTTATTGTTTAATTTTAGAAAAAAATATTATCATTATATAATAAAAATGGGATTGTTGTTTACTTTATTTTTATATGGATCTAAGGGTCGAAAATAAAGATTTATTTATTTATTTTATTTATTTATTTATTTATTTTAGTTATTATTATTAGGTTTCCTATTTCAAAGTTACTAAATTATTAACGTAAAATATTGTGATGCGGCGCGGCGTTAATTTATGACCATTCCTTCACTTGGAAATAAAGCCCCTAACCAATTCCGATTACAGTCAGACCATATGACAGCTATTGTTATGTCAAATAAATGTATCTAAGCAAAATTAAAATAACAAATTATAATATTATTTTTGTATTTCTTTTTCCATACATTTCAAAATAAGCGTGATTAAAAGAAGATATTCTTACGCCAGTAGCTGCGAGCAACCCAGCGCTTCAAAACAATTTAATGGCAATTTACGTTTAATATTACGGGGCCGGCTTTACTCTGCGTCGTTTTCGAATCCTTAACTCCATTTTATTTGAACTGTTTATTTTAGAAATGATTAAAAAGTAACGCGATGTTATTATTTTTTTAAATAAATAATCGTTATCAGTTTCACGTCTTTCCTGCATAATAGGGCAGAGTATTTTTTTTTTACGTGAGGAAATCCGAGGGCAGAGTACCTAGTGTCAAAATATTCCGTTTTCCATTTTTTGCTTGAAATCAAAACATTGCATTTTGAATGGGGAAATTCAACGTCACGATTTCTTTTGTTTCCAGTGAAAAATTACAAATATAACTGTTTAATGTACATTTTTACTTAAAAAAGAAGTAGTATACATATACTGTATGGTAGGAAGAAAATGTATTTTTTCAGTTTCATAATTTTTCAGCATAGTGGGATATTTAGAGAGAAGCTAGTGTCAAGATATTCTGTCTTCCACTTTCCACTTGAATTACACATATTGTGAATGATAGAACTCAATGAATCGCTTTGTCTTAACTCCCAGACAAGATAAACTAAAAAATATATAATATAAACATGTACCAAAGTAAGTATCGAACCCATAAACATTCCCGTTTACAGTCAAATTGCCATACGAAGTTAACAAAAGCATATCAAAATTACAAACAATCTATACATTAAAACATATTATAACTATACGTCCAGTCTATTACGCTTTGCAAATAATCCAAAGCAAGGCCGTTTACACGTTATTTGCAGTGAGACTTATTCGTTCATCTCGTCCCTTCATACATTATTCAGTCACTCAATAATGTGACCCACAAGCCCAAGCATATTGCGCTATTTCGCTTTGTTTCGGTAAAAGGGAGAATTTTTATGAAATAGGCAATAAGGATTAGAATTTTGTCACTGTATTTACACATTTTTTTATATAAAAATGACTGTTTTTAATGTTTTAGAACAATTTGTTTTATGATGTTGGAAAAGAAAATAGAGACGATTATTTATTTAGATTAGTTATCATCATTGATTCTATATATATAAGTCATCGTAAAGATGAGATCTCTTCGAAAGATGTGTGGAGTCAGCTGATCGAATCCGCAAAGAAGAGATACACAGCAAGTGTTAGCGAGAACGATGACAGTGGACCAGGCGAAAGAAGTATGCAGGAGCCGTAGCGATTGGCGCTCCGTTCTTTCTGTCTACCCCGCAAAGGATACAGCATGATGCTATAATAATAATATTAATAATTGTGGCGCAGTGAAACATCGACAGACCGTAAACGCGATTAGTTGTGGATATCAGTTTTATGATGTTGAAACAAAAACTCAGTGACGATTATTTATTTAGATAAGTTATTATTATTGATTGTTTATATATTATATGGGTGTGTACCATTGTGGGGCAGTGGGAACATTAACTGACTGTAAATGTAATGCTAGGTTATTGGTATCCAATTCAGGCGGGAAGTACAGAATGGAGTGTTTTGACACTTAATTCTCTCTGACTATATTGCTACGTGGTTAGAAGCTGTAAAAACCTTAAAATATGGTAATATGATAAAAAAGGGACAATTTTGACGAGTCTTTACTCTTAGCAAGCTTATATAAATTCGGGATAACAGATTTCATTATCAGCTCATTACGTTTATTCAGCCACGCGTCTCGATCCATATTCGTATCACGATCGGCAATTTAGTACGCATCCGGGACCACTCACGTTATTGTTTCTTAGATAAACGTATCAAATAGTATAAACGGTATCTAGTGGTTGAAAATCTAAAAAAAAAATGTTAAAATACAATTTAAATGTATTCAAGTATTTTGAATTTAGTATTTTTGCCTTGTCCATTAAAACCATCGTTGTCTTAACTGCAGCTAAGTATTTTTTTTATAAAATATTTATGCTTGCTGGCAGTTCTGTTAAGAAATCGATAAAAAATTTCTATAAGAAGAAAATATGAAATTGTCGTCAGGAAAAGGTTTGCACTTTCTTTTCTACGAAAACTTTGACAACGAAATAGTACGAAAGCTAGAATCTATGTATATGTGACTGTATAGCCTATACTTTACTGATATCTTATTATATTAATAAAATAGAAATTTATTTTGTATTATTTTTAATAATTTTATTTATGGAGCCAGTCGTGGCGCAGTGGCACGTACGTGTGATTGTAAACGACTGGTTTTGGGTTCGATTCCCACTCAAGGAGTGCAAATATTTAATATTGCCATTTTCTTCGCTCTGGTATCAAGACAAAGTGCAGCGTTAAGTTCCGCCACTTAACACGCAATACCTGCGGAAAGTAGGGAACGAAGTGCCCTAACACTAGGTTCCCTCTGCCTACCCTGCTGTGTGCGGGAAACATCGTGAAGATAAAAAAAAATAATAATTAATGTACACTATTACACAGATCTATCATATTAATTTGATATTTATATAAAGCGACATACATACGAGTATTGTTAGGTCAACGTAAACTTTACACATCGAAGGGTCTGCTAGCATTTGCTATAAACATTATTATTCACACTTTGATTTTTTAAATGTATTATGTTTTAAGTAATATATTCTTACTTAACTTGAAGCGAAGTAGATACATAAACGTATTTTAGTTTCATTATTATGAAATCATATCTAAATACTAGGAATATTTAATTGCGAATATTAAAGAACTAAAATTCTTTTGCCTGGTAATCAACGTCTCTAAATACATGTACATAAAAATAACGACCATATCTTGACTGTAAATCTATGGTTTTGGGTTCGATTTCCGCTCGGAGAATGGCTATATTTACGTTTTCATTTCTTCGATCTGGTACCAAAGACGAAGCGCGACGTTGAGTACCCCCACACCACACAAAAAAAACAATAACATATACAATACCATAGCAAAAACCCACTATTGAAGCAATACCATGGCCATTTGCAATCTTTAAATAAATTTGAATACTTCAAACGCTGGGACGATATACAAATAGTATACAGACAGGGACAAATACAACGGCAAGCGGCGCGTAAACAGATTCGTTTCGTAAACAAATCGTGAACAATTTGCAAATGATAACAGAATTTATCTCTACAGTGTTAGCGATAAGGCCTATTACGGTAATAGTAATAATTTTCAAGTATAAAATTTGGTTCGGCCGTTTTTTTTTGTGGAAAGCTTAGAATTGTGAGAGATAAAGGGATGAAGTGTTTTTATTGTTTGGTGTTTTGTAGCGCTTAGCATTGGTGTTTGGATTTTTATTATTTTTAACTGTATTTCAAGTAAATTTTGATCCATTGTTTTTTTTTTATAGCTTCACGCTGTATCCCGCACACAGCAGGGTAGGCAGAGGAACCTAGTATTAAGATACTTCATTCCCCACTTTCCACCGAATTCGGAGGCTTTGCGTGTTAAGTGGCGGAACTTAACGCCGCGCTTTACCTCGACACCAGAGCGAAGAAAATGGAAATATTAAATATTTCCACTCCTCGAGTGGGAATCGAACCCACAACCAGTCGTTTACAGTCACACGCTTGTGCCACTGGGCACTTTGTTATTAAATACTTTATATTAAGAAGGTAACATATTTTAAAATTAAATTAATTTGGAAATATAAATAAATAATATGTAACGAACAGTAATTATTGTTTTATTATCTATACTAATAATAAAGCGGTAAATTTTTTATCTTTGTTTGTAAGGAGTAATCTTCGGAAATACTGGATCGATTATGAAAATTCTTTCACAATTAGAAAGCTACACTATTCAGGAGTTACAGGCTATATTTTTATTGGTAGAATATAAAATGTAGAAAATCCCAATGGGGCTTAAATAGCGTATAAAAAGAGCAGAACACGTTGTGTATAAAGAAAAATAATAATAAGAAGAAAATATACTATGTCAGCTTCATACTTATATGTACCGAAACCAAAACTGCATAGTAAATAACGGAGCTAAACGCTGCACTTTGTCTGCTACTGACCTCTGCACTGCGCTACGACGGCCTCAAGAAGAAGACAGACCGAAGAAAACATGCATTTCATATTGTTATTGGCATACTTAGATATATTGAACATGTCTAGTTGCGAATATATAAAAGTATGATTTCTTTGTACTGGTCGCTATTTCCCTTTGCAATACCTGAAGCATCCTATTTTGCTAACAGGCCATTATTTTTGGATTTGTATTTTAAAATTTATATATTTTGTAAGTATTTTTGTAAATATATTTCAACATGTTTGTTGTCTTCTTATTTTGCTTTACGGATCTCATATTTTTAGCAGAAAGATCTTTACTGTTTGTAATTTATAGAAGAATTGGCTTAGTTCTTTTACTATGAAAACTCGAAAAAAAATATCGAACCTGCTACATCCTATCTATTTAACAGGTACACATAATTCTAAATCAAATTTGCCTGATTCCTTTATCCCAGGAGGATTTATAGCAGCTATCGTCAACATATTGGCGTCATAAAGTTCATCACAGTTTTATGTCTACTCACACTGCCTAGTCTCCGAGGAGCACTTGAGCTATTGTGTAAAGTTTCTCATTTACTTGCATTTTGAGAGGCGGTACGGATTAGATGGAATGGTCTTTATGTGTTTTGTTTGGTTCTAGTTAATTAGTTTTAGTATTGTTTTTAGTAGTAATCTATTTTTGGTAGTCATGGCAGGAGATAAGTATTAAATAATTTAGAACATATATGCATGATATGTGATTGTCAGGAATTATATAGTTAGGTAGAAATTTAAAAAAAAAGTTTACAACCTCCAAAATATTTTTGTTTGAAAACCTGGATTCTATGTATTTGGGGAGTGGTCGTTTAGGATATTCAGAAAAAGCAAAGTGATAATAACTATTTCCAAAATTCGAAATTTGCTAGACGCACAAAAGACGCACATATTTCGAGGTACAGGAACTGAGAGCAATAAATAAATACAATACCTACTATAATAGTGTACTATGATTAAACACTAAAAAATATGTTTGTACATTGGATAGATTTACAAAAAAACTAATGAGAAATATGAATGTATGAAAAAAATGATAACAGGTCAATATCTGTTACCTTTTTTTATATCAATATCAATAATCTATGATTTTGAATTTCAAGTTTTCATGTTAGTGGTAAATGGGAGTAGTGTGCCGTAAAGTACAGACAAACATAGTTATTGGTAATTAATAATACCAAATAAAACCAAAAGATAAAGATGATAAAGTAAGCATGAACAATAGTAAAATTATTTTCTTCTCATAGTCCGAACATTTCTTTTATATTATTGACTAGTGGCCCGTTCGCGGCTTCGCCGCGTGGACTATATAACTGTTTGTTATACTGCAAGCCCCGGGGGTAGATTTTTGAAAAAAAAGGAGATATTAAGAGATTATTAGGCAGAAATACTATAAAAAACCATAATTTTTTGATTAGAATCTCTAGAATCTCCTATGAGAACATATTTTGGTTATAATATGTATATGTACACACTAGCGGTCCGCTCGCGACTTCGCCGCGTGATCTACGTGGCTGTTTCGGTATATTGCGCCTCTCGGTGGTGGATTATTGAAAAATAAAGTAGCCTTTGTTTAACCTTGGATTATCAACTATACATATATGCCAAAAAACATCACAATCCGTCAAGCGGTTTAGATTTTTAATATAAACTTTCATCCCTATTTCAACCCTTAGGAGGTTGACTTTTGCTAAACTAAGTAGCGTATATTTGACCCTAGATTACCACTTTCATTCTAAATTTCATCCAAATCGGACCAGTAGATTAGCCCTGAAAGCATGACAGACAAACAGACAGACTTTCGCATTTATAATATAAGTATGGATATTTCATATAAGTTCCCCTTATTAATTGATTATTCAATAATATAATATCAAAACTTAATGTGTATCATAAATAGCTTATAAAGTTTAAATAACTAAAGTACACGAGACGTAATATTTAAATTTAAATGCGAGGCGTTTAAAAAGCACTCATTTTTCATTTCCTTCAGCGAAAAGTACGAAATATTTTACATTTAGTATTGAATGGAGTGCCGCGGTAATATCCGCTCTATTATATGCAGCGATGATCGCTGTTCGTTTTAATATAGAAAAAGATGGCGAATTTTTTCTTTATGGTAAATTAACTTACTTTAAACGTATATTGCTTTTATTTTTTGGTTATAAAATAAGTTTTATTTTTTATCTGTTTGAATTTACATTTTAAACAGTTTATTCAATATTTCTTTTGAGAAAATAAAATAAATTGAACAAAATCTCATCTTTACATTTTTTCTAGCAGAGCAGGCTAAGTAGGGAAACCTTATTGTAAAGAAATTCCGTACTCCATTTTAGACTCGAATCTGAGATATTGTGTAGTCAGTGGCGGAACTGAACTCCGTGCATTTTGTTTTTCCACCAGAGTCGAGAGATCAAAATAATTTAAATATATTTCTTGTAATGGAAATCGAATCCAAAACCATCACGTATACAGTAAGACGCTGTCATAATGAGTCAAGATTGCGTTTGCAAAAAAATGACCGTTATAAACGATAGCAAATGCATTTACTAAAACAGTTATGAAAACAATTGTGAAACAAAAATAATATACTCATTTTCCAGTGAAAAAAGTAAAAAATTGAACATTTAACAAAAGACATTAACATTTAAAGTAAATACATATTCTTCGAACCAAAAAAAAAACTTTAACTCACAGGCGGATGAGTAAATTCGAAAGAACATTTCCCAAATAACATTCAAAATATTGGATAACCCCTCAACATAACATAATATAATATAATAAATAAATATCGTGGGCAATATCAATTTAATGAAAGGAAATACAAAATGATTTCTTCAAAGGCTAGGAAAATCCAATAATAATTTCATTTATCAGTTGAAAGACAAGTGAATCGAGTTGGTAAGTTTGATCGCGACAGACGCTTGAGAGGTACTCGAACAAAGTACTTCTAGTACAGGGGTGTGTAGTTCCAGCTTAGGTATTGGGTAAGAATGTTGTTTTTATAAATGGTCTTAAGGTTTTCTGTTTTAAAATGGTTTCGATGGTTTAAATGTAGGAAAGTGTATTTTAAAATATATTGCATTAGACAAACTGTGAAAAAGTTGTAAGATAAAATAGAATTTTCATTTCTAACAGTGCTTATTTCTATATTTTTGATTATTCTTGTTTTTTAATTGTGTGAAAAAAGAACAGCTTCAAGCTTTTTTTTTATACAGCAGTTCTCCATTTTACGCTCGAAATCAAGACTTTGCGTGTTTCTTGGTGCAACTCAACGTTGTATTGTATTTTTTTTAAACAAGAATAGAACAAAGATTAATTTTAATGTAAGCATTCATGCGAGTGGTAATCGAACTTTTTGTTAATTTTGTTAACTGTTAGATAGGTCGCGCTACAATGGATCATATGTCGGTGTAGTTTAGGTTACTAATTTATTAGTCATGATTAACGATATGAATAGTGGTAATCACATTAATCATAATATTTATATTTTATTTAGTAATTATGGTTAAATAAACATGAAATTTTTATTTAACAACGGCGTTAAAAATATATGTTAAAATTAATAATTTATGATACTTGAGTACCGTCACTCACCAAGGAATAAGAGAACGGAGTGTCCTGACACTAGTTTCTCTTATTCCATAGTGAGTAACGGAAGCTGAAAGCAAAAAAAATATATACCCTTAATCTTTAAATTAATTACTTTTGTATTTGAATGCAAAAGTAAAATGAAAAAGATAGCTCACCAGATACTAGCCTATAAAATTAAATCAGTTTTCTGCACTGAGCTAAGAACTTTCCTGAATCAACTCGTGAACTAAGATGAAACGAGTTGTTGATAAAGAAATAAAAGAAAGAAACTTAAGACGGTGCTTGAAAGGAGTAACTTCGCAGAATTACGTGTTATTTGATTTGAAATTGAAATATTTTCTACGAACAATTAAGACGATGCTTCAATTTGTAATACGAATTATTTTAATTAAAAGGTAGCTTTTACGTCTCGTACTTCTTTCTTATTGACTAGATGCTTTAATAAGTACCTATTCGATGAGTCTGAAGTCAGTTTTTTTGTTCATTATTTCTTGTATATTTAATATTAAGGTGTATTTTATTCTGCCAAAAGTTACTTCTTAGAAATTATATATAAGTAGCAAAAATTTGTAGAAAACAAATGTTGTTGTTGTTGTTTCTACAGATATAATGAGTAGCAGTAATTCGTAAACATTGATATATATTTTTATAACGTAAGTTAGAACTTGAAATCATTAATTAAATACTATATATTGTATAGATATACTTTTTACACAATATTGTCTGAATATTTAAAACAGTACCACAAGATATATAAAACGTAAGGCTTAGTGGTAAGAATATTTTCATGAATTTCAAGAACACAACTTCGAACCCCGCTACCTCAAAATATTTATATAATAATTTTAATACAACATCTATTATCTTCAATATCTCATAATTCATGTGTTACATAATTCACATAGGATGTTGTTCAGCGAAAAGTTTTTATAGGGACCTATTCTTGAAAATTGCTTATTTTATGTGCCTAATAAAAGTTAGGCAACTCTGATAGTGTACGCCAACTATGTTGATAAAGATATTAAAACCATGATACTGAGGTCGAGAATTTATCTCTTTGTTCTATTGAATGAACACAATGTAGTGTTTTTTCTTTTGTTTTTTTTAGTTTCACTCTGTATCCCGTACGTAGCAGATAGGTAGAGGGAGCCTAGTGTTAAGACACTCCATCCCCCACTTTCCGCTGAATTCGGAGGCATTGCGTGTTAATTGGCGGATTTTAATGCCGCGCTTTGCGTCAGCACAAGCGTAAAAAATGGAAACATTACATATTTTCACCCCTATGCAATGTAGAAATTAATAAAATCTTAGAAAGTAAAAGTGTTAGATTGCCTTTGAAAATGGAGAACAGATTGTCTTGACACTTGGTTCACTCTATATGCTATGCGGGAACAAGCGTGAAGCTTTAAATATATTTTTATAATTGCACGCATTGACGTAAAGCGAATCCAGTAAAAGTCACTCTATTTTCTTTTCACTCCATATTTGGTGAAATTAATTTTGAGTGATAGTCATTGTTTTGCTGTGACCATATTTAGAAATTCCCATATTATAAATATTAAAAATCTATCAGGCACGAAGCGAAACTCATATTGCATCTACTGTAGGTATGTATGTATGTATATACCAAATTCGATAATTATCAATTTTTACTGTATAGTATTTTTTGTCATAGCAAAGTAGCCTTTTTAATATAAATTTATTACTGCGTTTCACAATTGCTTTATAGATATATAACTAAGTTCATATGTTGTGTAAAAGTTGGATTTACTTATATATTCTATTTATTTTCATAAAATCTACAGACAAATTGACTCCATGCCATTTGGCAGCAGTTCTTAGGTATACTATAGTGACAAAATCAGATAAAAATATATTGAATACATATATGCTGAGATCATTGTGGCACAGTAGGACGGCGTCTCACTGACTGTAAATGTGATGGTGTCGAGTTCGATTTCCAGTCGATTATTTTCAAATTATTTTCATATTTCTCCGACCAAATAAGACAAAGGGTAGCGTTGAGTTCCGCCACTCACAATGCAAAGTCTGAAATGTGTCCAGAAAGTAGAGAATGAAGTTCCTCGATAGTAGGTTTTCTTTGACTACCCGCTGACGTAAATCGTAAAGCTAAAAAGAAAATAACAGTTATTTTTCTTCAGAGTAATAAATGTTCCCTTTAATAAATATTAATCAAAAGTTCTTTAAATTGGAAGCGTTTGTTTATAAGGGAACTAGTGGAGAGAAACTTTTTTTTTAGCTTCACGCTGTATCCCCGACACAGCAAGGTAGGCAAAGGGATCCTAGTGTCACCGTCCGTCAACACTCCGTTCCCCACTTTTCGCCGAATTCGGAGGAATTGCGTGTTAAGTGGCGGAACTTAACGCCGAAAACTGGAGAGAAATTTATTTTTTTAAACACGCTTTGTATTGCCAGAGCAAAAACTGAAAATAACTTTAATATAGTCATTCGCAACACTCTGCCCACCAGCACCACCTAAGCTAACTTAAATACATATTAAAAATTGAAAATCAATAACTAAATTACTCCACCCACATATAACTTGTGACCTAAAAACATTATCTGTTTTTACTCTTATAACATATTATGTGCCGTCTTAAACATATACGCGATATCATCAATCATGATTCCAGTCATGACTTGACATGTCTTTTGGTGTTCATACAAAAAAAATATGTAAAATATCTAATTTTAGCTGAATAAGGCCTACTTTTGTATGAAGCTTTGAAGTTTATGAAAATTGAGTATTAAAGTAAGCACATCGTCACGGTGGTTGGTAACAAACAATGATATAGTGTAAAAGTTCCCATCGATCACTTGTTTGTTTAGAGGTTGGCTTTTGGTTTGATTATTTTTTTGGTTTAAAATAGATTTTTAAAAACAAAGAGGTTTTGTAAAAGACATTTTTATAAATTTTTGTTTTTAACAATTTCTTAAGTGTGTGACTTTAAAAATGTAAAAAATATAAAGGTTTTTTTTTTAAAAATATATATTTGCTATTATAGTAATGTGTCGGCGAAGAATGGAGTGTCTTGACACTAGGTTACTAGTACTACTGCAAGGCGGGGCGAATGCTTTTAGCTAAACTTATATTAATATACCTCTTAATAGTTAGCTCTCTAACTTGTCTGACTGTAAAAGCCGTGGCTTCAATACTCTCAGGGGAACGATTATAATTAAATATTTCTTTTTTCTCACTGTTTCGTTCTGGTACATAAGACAAAGCACAGCGTTGAGTTCCGAAATGTAACATGCAATGTCTGGAATTTAGACATAAAGCGGAGAACAGAGTGTTATATCAGTACCTAGTCTCTCTGCCTATTATTAGTACGTAGTAAGAAAACGAGAAGCCTAAAAATATTCGAAAATAGCAAACTATTGAAAGATAAATAACATTTATTAAAGGCTTACATCCATCCTAACATAAACGTAGGTATCAGAAGTACAGCCGGAGGCGATACAGTAGACCCATGTCAAATATGAACTTAAATATCTCTAATACATTGCCCAAAAACTTAAAGTGGGTCAACTATTTCTTATTACAACTGTAGATTTGTCTTTTAACTATGATTTAGTAAAGGATTGTAACTAATTGGTTTCTAAGGAAATTGTTTTTATTTGTATACATGTATATAAAATAATGAGTATTTATAATTGTTATTGTAAATAACAAGAGTTTCGTGAGAAGCTAATAATATAGTTAGGTAAATAACTTTTTCTATAAATAACTTCTTTCATTGGATTGTCATGGTGCAGGGGCATAAAGTGTAACTGTAAAAGCCACTTGTTGTGGGTTCGATACTCACTCGATAAATGAAAATGTTTAATTATTCCATTTTTTCACTCTGCTATCGAGGCACTTAACGCGCAATGCATCCAGAATTCGGCGAAAAGGAATGCCTTAACATTCGGTTCTCTGCGTCTACCCTGCTGTGTGCGGAATACAGCGTGACGCTAAAAAAAAGTAAATAATAACAATATAAAATTATTATTTACAAAAAAATATTTTATCATTATTCATTTTTTGTATTTTGTTGCTAATATAGTTATACCAATCACTTTTTTCCATCTCCACACTTTTTTTACATATAGTAGAGGAGCCAGAAATAATCTTATGTTACAAACACACTCCACATTACACATTAATAATTACTTTAACACAAAACATACTAGAGAATCTGTAAACGACAGACGAACGTAATGTATCAAGTGATTGATCTACGCACTCTGCTTATTGTTCTACCACAATGAGATAAGAAATTAATGAACTTGAGCTTAGAACAGTCTAGCCATTTATTAGGAAAGTCATCTTATTTAATGTGATCTATTTTAGGATATATTTTTAATAATTGTTTAGCTTTACTCGTCTTTCCCGCAGAATAGTGTAGGCGGATATACCAAGTATTTTTTTTAGCTTCACCCTGTATCCCTTGCGAGGTAGTCAGAGAGAACGGAGCGTCAAACGCTACGGTCCCTGCATACTTCTTTCGCCTCGTCCACTGTCATCAAACTCTTCATACACGCCCTCCGTGGGGGTCCTTATGCATTTTACGTAACCTTCCTCCAGTATTGTCGATGCTGTGTTTTCGAAGGTCAACGAGGTCTCCCCCCGCCTCTCTTTCTTTTCCAAATCCGAGACATTGGATATTGTATGTTCTTTATTTATTTTTTTATTTATTTAACTACAAATATAACTTAGTATCACAGTAGTAGTAGAGAACTGAGTACTTTAACAGTCGCACAAGTTTTTTCTGACAAATCTATTAAAAGTAAAAAAAAAGTAGCAGAAAAAAAATATTAAAATTTATTCTCTAACTAAAGTTTACATAAAACACAAACAAAAAACAATTTCGGATTTGTCTTTTTTTTTAATTTCTTTAAAAACAAATGTTCATCACTTCCTTTTAAATTACCTTCGTAGATTATAATGAAAGTATGATGAAAACTGCAAACAGTGGGCTTCGACTACAGCGTAATGTACTGACGTGACTCCACTATGGGAAGTCGACTAAGCTGGGATGAAAAATGGAGGTCACGTGGTCAATTAGTTTGTTGGAAAAGTTGAATTTTACTACAAAATTTGATTATATAATTTTTTTAGCAGTTTTCTCTTATATTTACAAAAGTTTCTTTTGATTTTGTATTGTGTACAGAATTTAAAATTATTAATAAAGTCACTTATATGAAAAATATTATTTAAAAACTATCGTTTCCCGCGGCTTCGCCCGCTTCGCCCATAGCAAATAACAATAATTTTATTCTACATGGTAAATGTAATGATGGATAAATAATATTTCATAAAATTTAAATGTATTAAAAAGAGCTCGAGGTGACGTTAATCGTAAAGTGTACATACGATACGCCTGTGCTTTAAGCTAACTTCAAAGTCTCATTAGACATCGATCCACCTATCTTTTCAGTGCATACATACATCTTAAGATCGAGAGCGCAAGTGAAGTGTGAAGAAAGTGTATTTTGTCTTCCCCATAGGTTTTATATTTTTATATATATACAGCTCTGGACGCCAACAAGATTTAATGCTCTATTCTAAGATATATATGCCTTTCTACTGGGAATAAAAGCAGAATATTTGGGGAATTAGGAGAAGCACAATCTTTCTAAGTTCATACCCGCTGTCTTTAATATTTACCCTTGCGTCATTTTAATGATCACAATATTATAGTTAGTTTAATATTAAATTACATTATAAAATAATTAAAGAAAATGTATAAAAATTTTGAACGCAGCGGGATTTGAACCTGTACTTTTTATATGCCATTCTAGCGCTTCGACCGCTTAGCCATATGTTCTACTACCAGCTGCATCGAAATTCTTATACGCTTTGCAATTAAATTGAATGCATACTATATATTGTTTACTACTCACTAATAAGTGAAAATAAAAAAATATACTTATATTTATCCATAGACGAAGTTTAAGAAACTTAAGACATTGTTAAGTTTAGTATGGATATGTATCCATACTAATTCCAATGGCCTGTAACTGGTATCCCCCCCTTCATTGAAGTCATCCCTTCATCGATCTGAAATGTTTGACAATATATTAATCAAATCATGCCTTGGCTCATGATACGTCTTGTGGTTAGGACCTTTATTGTTATGTATGTAAGTAACTCAAGTTCTTTTTGAGATTCAGAGGTAACAGTGTTAGGAAATTCTACGTGTAATATACTAAATACATATAATAAGCCATCAGAAGGTAATCTTTTTTTAATTATAATTGCCATCAGAAAGGTATTGACTCATTTTATATATAAATTAGCCATCAGAAGGTCTTCCTTCTTAATTATTAGTTTGCCATCAGAAGGTATAGACTCATTTATATATTAATTAGCCATCAGAAGGGTTCTAGACATGCAAGTATCTAACACAAACTATCCGTTGCAATCACCCAGAGCTCGTCCGAGGAAAAGCCCTAGGATCGTCTCATTTATCTCTCACTTACAACTATGCAAGATAGCTATATTAAGAGAAAAAATGGCCGTGTGGCCCCGCCCCGCCACTTGCCGTGAGTTCCGTCCGATCGGCGGATCCGACCGATCATATTGAACCCTCCGAGACACAACGAAACAGTTCACGTATATGATACTTACGATGCCTTAGCAAACGATCAATTATTAGTTAGCTGTCACGTCATGTTTGTTAAGTTTGTGTGTGATCTTTCTCAAAGGTACTTGTTACGCTTATTATATATATTTAATTAGTTGTACATTGGTTTGTGAGACCAATATAATTCGTCGGGTTGTTAAGCCGATATACGCCACTGGTTTGTGAGACCAATGAATTCGTCGGGTTGTGAAGTCGATATACGTCAATGGTTTGTGAGACCAATGAATTCGTCGGGTTGTTAAGCCGATATACGTCACTGGTTTGTGAGACCAATGAATTCGTCGGGTTGTTAAGCCGATATACATTAATGGTTTGTGAGACCAATATCACTGGTTAAGCTATAAGCTATAAGCTACCTGAACCCACGACAGTCGCATGTCACACGTTATACCACAATCCGACTTTGTACAAGCATCGCTTACGCAACGCAAGACAGCATCAGAAAGGATACAACAAACCAACGTCGCTATAGCGGATCACTTTACCAAACATGTCGGCCTCGGTGCTGCAAAGCTACATTGATTGTGTCATTGACATCGCTTATCAGTAAGCTATAAGCTATAACCGAACCCTGACAGTCGAGAGACAGTACATGCATCGCCCCTGTACATGTAGTTTATATTTGTTTTTTTAAGATTTACACATTCGTATGAGATCGTGCCAATTATTGCCATAAAATATCCAGCTATTAAACGCATTGTATATTAATATCTTATTATTATTATTATTTGTACTACATGCATCGCCCCTATACATGTAGTACATATTTATATTATTTTAAATTTCATACATTCGTATGAGAATATTTGCCATAAAATATGTTATTATTCAATGCATCATTTATTTTTATTTAATAAATATTATTTACACTCGCAACTTTCAATTAATTTATAAATTTATAATATTTAGGAAAATGTAAACTATAATGTTCATACAACATTATTTTAAGATGGCGCCGCCATACGCCAAATATTTTAATTAATTTGTACTGCAAATTATACGTTTCCTTTTTCATAGAACTAATATTTAAAATATTTATTGCCTTTAACACTATTATATTATTTAGTTATTATTATTTAAATATTCATTTCAATATTCGCTTTGTTATTTTTATATTATTAATGTAATAAGAACTCACCAAGCAATTCTTCATAATTAACAAATATGCATCTTACCAAACTTGATTATTATAAAATTATTATATTTCGATCACTTTGCATTTAATATGTTAAATTTATTTATTAAATATCCATTTCCTTGTATTCAATTTATATTATTTGCAATTTAATATCAATAATTTTCAGAGCGTCACTTTTACCGACGCCACGCTCCCGCCATGCTCCCTTTCCCTTCTATTCCATTTTTAAAAATCAATCAAAACTATAATATGCCAGCAACTCATACAGCCAACGTTGCTTTTTTCTGAAAATATTAATTAAATATTTTTTTATTATTTGTTTAACCTATTCCATAAAATTGTATATATTTTTTTATTATTATTAAATTATATTATTTAATATTTTTTTATATTCCTACGTTTATTTATACAAAGTATGTATCGTTACAGGGCTTGAGATAATTTTTATTCTATGCCAGTCTCCAGCCCCTAAGTATAACCACTTTAAAAGATGGACAAAGAAATAAACAAATAGATAAGATAGAAGAGATATTTTTTTTCTATTTTTCATATTAGTATACATTAATTCGGTAATAATCTTTTTAATAACCACGATTTTTGCGATTTTAATTAGGCACAAAATACCTTGTACTAATATAATACCTATGTTAGTACAAGTTAATGACATCATAAGAATATGCATATAGCACATACAAACCCACAAATCACATATAGTACTAAGAAATCGAACAAGACTACGTTATGTAAACTACGGCATAATGACACTCCAGTATGGGCGATCAGGCGTCTTTGCACAGTGGTAAGCCTCCTAGATCACGAGCTATTATCTAGAGTTTACCTTTAAAATATCCCTCGAATGGGTTTCAAGATTCAATA
The DNA here is from genome assembly GCA_019049465.1 of Dryas iulia moderata. Taxonomy (NCBI): domain Eukaryota; kingdom Metazoa; phylum Arthropoda; class Insecta; order Lepidoptera; family Nymphalidae; genus Dryas; species Dryas iulia. Next base: position 567,631 of record CM032440.1, read on the forward strand.
TTGTATGGAACTTGAGTAGTACCTAAAAGCTTTTTAATAGTATGCTAATGTTGAATTATTATTCGGTTTGAATTCATGTTTAATGTAACTGACCAGATGCTGAGAGCTCTGTGGTAGTCTTGTGATATACTTGTTCGTGAATGCTTTTGGTTTAATCAAACATATGTTATAATATATGTTGTTACGAGTATTTCTTAATATGAAATATATTACCTTTTTTACCTAAATACAGTATATAATAATAAAATATAAGATACTAACTGTACTAACTGAACTAGTGGCCCGTTCAAAGCTTCGCCTGGGTGAACTACACAACTACATATTTCACTACAGGCACTTGCCGCTGTGCCGAAATCACATTAGAAATATATGCATGCATGTATATTATTTTATCTATTAAAAGAAACCGCATCAAAATCTGTTGCGTAGTTTTGAAAATCTAAGCATATATACATACAGGATACAACATACATACACACAGACGCGGGAGGCGACTTTGCTTTATACTATGCAAAGAAGCGCGACGTCAAGTCCCAGAATTCAACACGCAATGTCAAAATTTTAGATGGAAAGTAGTAAACGGAGAGTCTTAACACTAACTTCTTATTGACTATACTACTATATATGAAAAATGTAAACCTATAAAAACATTTAATACAGGATAAATCATAACATTTTATAATTTGCGATACAAATTTTAAACATTTCTTTAATACTTATATTTATAAGACAATAATATTTTCAGTAAATAAACATATTTTTTTAGCTCCACCCTGTATCCCGCACACAGCAGGTAGGCAGAGAGAACCTAGTGTTAAGACACTCCGTTCTCCACTTTCAGCCGAATTGGGAGGTATTGCGTGTTAATACCGTGAACTTAACGCCGTGCATTGCCTCGACACCAGGCGAAAAAAATGTAAACGTTGAATATTTCCACTCCTCGAGTGGAAATCGAACCCAAAACCAGTCGTTTACAGTCACACTCTGTGCCTCTGCGCTACGACTGGCCCATAAACACATTTGAGCTGAACTTAATCCGTTAGCTTAAAAATAAAATCCCTTTAAACCGTACTCTGTGTAACAATTGGTATAATTGATCGACAGCGTACGTCCTCCTCTAATTCCGGCTATTTCGCGAACCCATTGCTGCATAAAGATAGTGTTGTGCTTTCTCTGTTGTAGGTGTTTTTGTGTTCAATTAAAATATACTATTACGCTTTAGAGCGAGTAATAGTTATTTTTAAAAAGATAATTATGGTTATAACAAGTTTACTTTTAAACTTTCAATTATTCAGTAAGTCTTTATTTGACTCATTGTTTTTTGTTCAATTTTACTTTTTATTAAAGCTTTATCCTTTTCCCCACGTCGCATGGTAGTCAGAAAAGAACCTAGTCAACGCGCTGTGTTCTATAGTTTGTGCTCTTATTGAGACATTGTGTATCGAGAGGCAGAAAAAAAAAAAATTAATAGATGAAAAATAATTAACTAAGGATATTACTCATTTTCTTAAAAAATAAGTACTTTATGGTTTTACATTTTTTTCATAAATATTACGTTTGTTAGAAAATTGTTAAATTAATAAAATAAATACAACACATTGTTAAATTGTGTTTGTCGTATACTTTTGTCATATATTGTTCTAGTACATATAATTATTATTTACTTATCAATTATATATTAATTATACGACATTTTATACCCGGTAAGAATTACATTTACTGGCAGAAATACTTATTTAATTTACATATTCATCGATATGTAAAATAATATTTGACACCACTAAGGCTTAACTTTGACGATACCAGGGCACTGCTGTTGGTTAAAATTCACTTTGAAAGAGTAACATTCTGAAGGATTTAAGTATTTTTCAATTTTATCCAAATTTATTTTCAGTATAGCTTAACATACGAGTTATCTATCTCTCGTAGCTCGTATCCAACTTAAGCTGAGCTTTAAAAGCTTAAGTTAGATTTTCATATTTACGTAAGCAAATACATATTTTCCTTACTCCTATAATTTAATTTGATATTTTTAACGAAATAGAATTATTTCTTTTTTGAGAATTCATTTCAATATTACTTTTTAAAAATATTTAAACTTTACGTTATTTTAATTTTATTCAATTTTATTTTATTCAAGTATATTATTTATACTTACAAAATATATACATTGCAATACATTTGAGTTGTTGTAAATACTTAAATGATATAATGATTTAAAAAATGATTACAAAAAACACTTAAACCTAGGGCAGGTTTTATTTAAGGTAAATAAAACCTTCTCTATAGAGAAGGTCATCTCTATAGAGCTATGTCAGTTATACGCTAATTCATGTTCAGTTACTATCTGCTTTAAAAACAACAAGGTTGTATTACTAACATTTCTTTTATTGTTCGAAGAGAAAGCATTTCCTTGTATTGTTTGACGCTGCATAAACATTCGTCATATATTGAAAACGTGATGCGAGTGATGTATAGAGAGAGATCAAAGATTGTCGCGTTGATACGAATATGTTTCCTGCGTCCATACTTCCATACTTAATCTAATAAACGCGAAAGTCTGTTCGTTTGTCTGTCTATTAAGCTTTCACTGCTAAACCAATCGTTTGATTTGGATAGCTTTCAAAGTAGACAGTTTAAATTGTATTAAGGCCTTTATACCTGCTCCGAAATTATTTTAAGAATATAAAAAAGCATTTTTTGAAAATTATTATTAGAAAACATATAAAGGTTGAACGTATAAGAATTTCCACGTAGCCAGATGTAGAACGCATGGGTTAGCGGTCACAGAGGGACTGGGTTGTGAATAATGCTTAAAAAATGTAAAAAAAAACGATTAGTATAAATATTCGCAGAAATCAGTATCAAACAATTCTCCTCTGCAACAAATTTACTATTTAAAGCGAATTTTAAAATTTACTTACAACAAACAAATCCTATCTCAATTACACAAAACAACTGAAAATTCAAAATAACAACATAAATAATTTCATTCATATCAAACACAAAGCTCAAACGCTTTTCATATTAATTCCTCGAAGCTTCCCACCGTTTTTTATTATGCACGAGAAAATTAAACTACCATTTGCATATGTGTATGTACTTTAGCGGAGCAGAACGCGAGTGGCGTACAACACATTGTGTTTAATGACTGACATGTATGAAATATTCCGCTCTTAGAATCTGTATGCATGATAAAAGTTTTTAATATGGTTTTATTAGTTACACGGTTTTCTATGTATTTATAAAACTATGTAGATTTTATAGCTTTACGCTGTATCCCGCACACAGCAGGTTAGGCAGATGGAATCTAGTGTTAAGACACTCCGTTACCTATTTTTCGGCTGAATTCAGGAGGCATTACATGTTGAGTGGCGGAATTCAACGTCATTTGCCTCGACACCAGAGCGATGAAATTGATATTTTAATTTCTCCAGTGGGAATAGAACTCACAACCAGTCGCGTTTACAGTCACATTATTGGTCTCACAAGAGACGACTGACCTTTGAAACTTGAAAACATAAGTAATAAGTAATTTGCTTTTAATAGTGGATTCGACGACAATATTGTGATAATAATTTTAAACATTTTCCATGATCCTTTTTATTCCACTAGGCATATTTAAATTATATTTATTTCTCTACACTGGTATCTGTGATACAGCCAGCAATGTCTCAAATTCGAGAGGAAAGTGTAGAAAAATTATTTATCATTTTTTTTAGGGTTAAACTTATTTTTTATTAATAAATTAAATTTAGTATACATCAGTTTTCAAAAGAAATGCTTATGAACAAACTCAACTCATCAAGTACTGAATATTAATTAATTATTTTTTTTTAAATTAGCGAATTTCGAAACGGATTTTTCTGTCACTAACCCTGCTATGAGTTAAAACGGGTAAACCTGTTTTTTTATATATTATTTTAACTATTTTGCAATGATATTATAAGTGTAAGATTATCGAATGTCGCAAAAAGTCATCCAAGCGCTTTAGCCAGTTAAGCCATAAGTTATCAACTTACGAGCTACCTCGAAATTATTACACGCTTGTATAAAATAAGTTGTAACAAGTGTAGAGAGTTTCGACGTAAATAACTTTGTGTTACATCAAAGTATATTTGACTTGCACTTTTATATAAAGTGATATTTCCGTTACCAAGGCAACAAATTATTTATGAGTCAAACGGTGTACTGGTATAGATTAAAATGTCATTACTTACAATATGCCACTATTTCTTTAAAACGTTACGATTTTTTTTATTTATTTATTTATATCTGACAATGCTAGGTCTTAAAATAACACCTAAAAACGTGTAAATAATTAACGGAAAAAAGAAGCCATTGTGAGAGACTGGTGTCCGTACAGGGTAAGAAACCTTTACCTTCATAACAAAGTAGGCAGAGGGAACCTAATACACTCCGTTATTTACGTTCAATCCGAATTTGAGATATTACCTGTTAAGTGGCGGAACTAAACGCCGCAGTAATAAAGAAATACAAAATATTTTCCTTTTAAAAATATTAAACGAACCGACTTAAGTTTGCTCGTATTATATATATATATTCTAGTCACGACATCTAGATAAATCTTTTACCTATATTGACGGTAAATCCTAAAATATGTCCTAAGTTAGGTCTTCGAGGACGCTACAGCAATTTTAAAGCGGAATTCTTGAAGTACTTCTAGCGGATGCCTTACGTAGTGTTAGAGCGGGGAAAGCTTTAAAGAATACTTTTTAATACAAAAATATATCTTATCACTTACAACTGATGCTCAATATACAATGTCCCGAATTTGGGCGTAAAGTGAAGGACGGAGTGTCTTGACACTAGGTTTTTTGAGAGAAAAAGCGTAAAGCTGTATTATTACGTAACTAAATTTGTTCACAGTAACTGTAAATTCAATTATATCTTAAAAAGTTTAATTACAAATTTACCATAAGACTTCTTTACTCTGACGATATGTATATATAAAACATTACTTGTATAGTAGTTTGATAGTTTGAGCCTCGATTAGACTGATTTTTTTCTTTCAAATCTTTTTTCTTACGTTTCTATAACTAAAACTGCTTTTTTATAGTTTCACACTTTTTTAAGTGACTTCAAAAAGAAGGTTATCAATTCGGCAGTATTTTTTTTATGTGTATTACCGCCAAATTTTTTACTTACTTATATTGATTATTCTTTTTTATATGAAAGCTATTACGCGCCGTGTAGTCGTATTTTAATTTAAATAACATTTGACTTGTAATTTTTAACCGACATCATAAAAAGTACGAGATTTAAGATTCAGCTTTACTTTTTAAGTACTTTAGCACATATCTTTTTACTTAGTGAATCAATTTTGATGGTCCTTTTTTTATTATAGCATACATCTCTTATATGGTCCCACTTAAATTTAGTTAAGACCTGACCAGTAGTTTTTGAAGTATTCGTAATTATTACTAATATTACAAATGTTAAAGTAACTCTATCTGTGTTATATTTATTTACGCCTAAACTACTAAACCAATTTAAATAAAATTTTGTGAAATGATTCACTCTTTGATCCGTAAATCCGATTGGAATTTTTTTCCACTTCTTACAGTCCGTACACCGCATCCAACATTGACAAATTTTACTTACATATGTGAACTGAAATTCTATATTTTGATAATTGTTTTTTAGTCGTAACCATGCCGGAATCATATGTGAAGTGTTAGTGCGTACCCAACTGGGAAGTAGAGGCATTCGTCATATTTTGTAAAAGCAAATTGCCCGAAAGTCGTACCCTTAGAATATGTTATCTTTTTTACATTTTTAGTGTATATTATTTCAAGTCGTTTTTCCTTTTTTGTGAAAAATAATTTTATTTAGCGTAGCAGAGTAACCAGAGAGAAAAGTTAGTGTAGTTAGATACAATGTACTTCACATTCTGACCAGTAACGAGATTTTGCGTATTGAGTCACAGAACTCAAACCCACGCTTTGTCGTCTTACCTGAGTAATGAAAGCAATTCAAATTTTGGCAATCTGACCTAAAAACAATCACATTTACAGTTAGACAATATCCTGAAGTGCCACAGCAATTATTAAATTCTCAAATGTAGTAAAATATAATAAACTAATATTTTTATGAAAAGCTGAAGTTTATTACAGAAATTATAGACAGCAAAGTTGCAGTTTTCTTAGACGGAGCTACTTTATGAGTTAATAAAATAATTTTATCAGTACGATATAGTTATGTTCTGTCCATAAACGTGGCTTTGATTATAAAAGTTTGCAAAGTTTGCGATAAAGAGAAACTTATGACGACTACGTTCTAAGGAATAGGTAAAAGAATAATTTTATACTTATTTTTTTTTCTTGTTTTAAATAAAGTATTCGCCTCGTATTTGAAATATCTGATGTTTCAAAGTTCGTTAGGTAGATAGAAAAGCTCGGATATTGGTGGTGAGCGTTAATATATTTAAGGCCCTTTAAATCTACACTCGGGCCGGAAGCGCTAGGCCGAGCCCTTCTCTATGTGTTACGAGTACAATGGACACCGCAATAAGTATTTTAAACATTTTTTACCGTTACTTCTTTGATCAAGTTGAACAGTAACAGAAAATAGCTAAAGCATAGATTTTTACAAAAGATATTGTAGGAAAACTTATGAAAATTTGAAAACTTAATTAAATGATTTATTTGATTTATTATATTAAGCGTTATACAGCAATATTTAGTATCTTAAGTGAGCCTAATCTTGTTAGATATATTTTTTTTAGTCAAACTTAAATATTTCTAAATGAGTGAACAAAACTTTTAAATACATTATAATAAGCGCCACAGATTTTTCGAGTAAGATTATTTTTAAAAATATTAAACATAAAAGCTTGCAGTTGACTTGAGTTGCAGAATAATAACGTTAGCCTTTCTCGGGATTTACCGTTTCCATTCAACCAGCTCTCAACCGTCAGTATATATTTCTTCTGGAATATTTCAACAACGATTTGAATTTGAAATTTCTCTAAGTGCATTTTTCACATTTGATACAATTTGTTTAATATGACACTTTAAAAGAGATTCGAAGAGCTTTGAAGTATTAACATGTTTATTTGTTTGCAACTTGCAACTTTACTTTGTTTACTTTTCCTCACTATTCTTCGTCCGTTCATTCCGTGCGTTGCCGTCAGAGTGAACCTAATGTCGGTAACGACAAAGATTGCCTGTTGATTGTTTTTTTTGTAGCTTCACTTATTTATCCTTCATAACTCAAAGAAAATCTAGTGTCAAGACACTCCATTCTCCACTTTTCCACTCAAATCGTGACATTACGTGATGAATCGTGGAACAAGAAATCACGCTTTATCTTAGGTACCAAAATACAAACATTTCACTCGAGTAGGAATCGAAAACACAAATATCACCTTTACGGACATTCCCACTGTACCACAATGGTCACTAGTGTAAACAGTACAACATTAATGTCTAACATTTACCTCGGAATTCCTATCGTAGTCCAAACGTACCATTATACCTTTCGCAACTTCGTTCATTAGGAACACAGTTATAAAGCAACAACTCAAATATCAGAGCTAACTCGACTTCGTGACTAGCATGACCTAAGCTTAAACTTACATATCTGGCTATTATGAAACATACATAGGTTCTCGTTCACTTTACTGTAAGTTACTTTTAAAAGAAATCGAGCGAGTTTTAATAGATATTTTCACCTACTGAAGCCAAATTAGTAGACAAAACAAGTTAATTTTATTGCTAATTTTTCAAACGCTTTATCATCCAAATTCTGTTAGGAACAATCAAAGTATAAAAATATTATATAAATAAAAAGTCTCCATTTTCCACCCGACAACACGATTTTGTATTTGAAGTGGCGGAACTCAACGCCGTGCCTTGTCTCAGGTATCAGAACGGACAAATGAAAGATAAAAAAAGATGAAGTTACTTAAGAATAAAATGTAAACTTTAATTACTGTTTTAAAGTTGAATTCATTTATTCAAATTTAAAAAGCCATTTCATTTATTATGTTACTCTATATTTCAAAACTGCACGCGATATCTTAAATCTTAAGACCGTCATTATCTTAAGAAATGTTACTCCGGCGAGGTTAAACACATTTCTTTTACAAAAGCTTTAAGAAACATGATTCTTAGAATTATAGTTGATAATTAAAATTTTTACATATAATAAATTGTGTTTTTTTTTTATTTTTTTTTTTAATAGCTTCACGCTATATCCCGCACACAGCAGGGTAGGCAGAGGAAACCTTGTGTTAAGACACTCCGTTCCCCACTTTCCGCCGAGTTCGGAGGCATTGCGTGTTAAGTGGCGGAACTTAACGCCGCGCTTTACCTCGACACCAGAGCGAAGAAAATGGAAATATTAAATATTTCCACTCCTCGAGTGGGAATCGAACCCACAACCAGTCGTTTACTGGCCACTGAATGATAACAGTATATGAAAGAAAATATTACCAAGGGCATTTATCAATATAATAGGAGCTAATTTTTTTTTTCTATTTATTTATTTGCGCTTTCGCGCACGATAAAGTGTTAAACGGCTTAAGTGATTTAAATGCAGTTTTGAGTTGATTCAGTATTTGCCTAATAAATTTATTTTTTTATTTTATTTCAGTCGGTTCATAAATAAAAAATTACAGTAATTTAAGTTACAAATTTAGCCATTTAGTTTTAGTGGCCAGTCGTGGCCCAGTGGCACAAGAGTGTGACTGTAAACGACTGGTTGTGGGTTCGATTCCCACTCGAGGAGTGGAAATTATATTTCCATTTTCTTCGCTCTGGTGTCGAGGTAAAGCGCGGCGTTAAGTTCCGCCACTTAACACGCAAGCCTCCGAATTCGGCGGAAAGTGGGGAACGGAGTGTCTTAACACTAGGTTCCCTCTGCCTACCCTGCTGTGTGCGGGATATAGCGTGAAGCTATATATTTATTATTAAATTTATAAAGAAAATAATATCTTAATGATTATAATAAAGTCATGGACGAAGGCGCGAACAGGCCAGTAGTAATGAATATAAATGAACTTACACTATTATATTTTTGAATATTCTTGTACTTATCTCTCATGTAAACATATCTTTTCTATTATTATTTTGCAAGCAAACAAATTCAGACTTTAAGAAAATCTTTTGAAAATCTTACCTTAGAAATTTCTCCTTAGTAAATGCAATCTTGACATTCAACGGACTGAATCGAAATATGCATCTTACGTATTTCCCTTGGATACGGAATTTCTTGTTTTCATATTTTCAGTATATAGCACGCTCTCTTTTATGTACGGGATATGTAAGGAAATATATAATGGCTTGGTAGAATGAAATAAGGTTACTATAATATTGTTCAAATACCCGCGACACCCTGTCGCTCAACACGCAATGTCTCAAATTCAGGTGGTAAGTGAAGAAAACGGAGTGTCTTATCTATTGATATTAGATTCTCTCTGAATACTCTACTCTACTACTATACGGGAAGAAGAATAAAATTAACACATAACATTAAAAAAATAAACATTTGGTATATTTTAAATAACGTTGCACATTTTACCTAATTTCTAAAAAAATGAAATTCTCGGGTTATTAACACAACGGGTGTCTTGCAATGGTATTTTGATTCATGTCTAAATCTGTAGACAATAATTTCATGGCATGAACCTGATTTCCAAACCAGCATAACAAAACAAACCATTGACAAAAATTTCACACTAGTTGAAGAATGAACCATATAACTTCTTATATTGTACAAAATTATTTTATTTTGAATTTGTCTTAGTTTTTCAAATTTTAGTAAATATATTTGTCCCTAACCCTGCCCTATAGTATATCTTACGAGTACACTACGTATTTGATGAATTCAATTTACTGTTCAGCAATCTTGTCTTAGTTAAGTATTCAACTTACATCTAACCCCTAACACAAGCTACTGCTAAGCTACAAAGTATATACAACATTACAAGAGAACTCCGTATTATAACCATGTTCTGGCTTTCATTGATGTTTTGGCTTCTGCATAATAATTTTATAATTTTTGTCGCTATTATTAAATAATTATATTTATGTATAATACATTGACACATTTAGTTTCCTTTTTTTTTCAAGTTTCACGTTATCTGCTGTCTCTGCCTACCCTTCTGTGTGCGGGATGCACACAGCAGGGTAGGCAGAGGACACCTAGTATTAAGATACTCCGTTCCGCACTTTCCGCCGAATTCGGAGGCATTGCGTGTTAAGTGGCGGAACTTAACGCTACACTTTACCTCGACACCAGAGTGAAGAAAATGGAAATATTAAATATTTCCACTCCTCGAGTGGGAATCGAACCCACAACCAGCCGTCCACGACTCGCCACGACTGGCGACAGTTACAAATGTTTGAACGAATTAATTGATTATAGAACCTATGTAAATGTATGTTGCTGAAAAGTCAAAGACAAATTTAAACCAATTTACTAGTCAATTAGGAATAATAAACGTATTAGGTGAAATATTCACAAAGTATTTCACGCAAGCGATATTTTCCACATTTCCACTTGTCAAAATTTTTTGTGTTTCTAAAATACTAAAAAGTCTTACTGGATTGGGATTCGGATGTTTGCAAATTTGAAAAGCTTTATGCACTGTTTATTCACGTTTTATCTAGTATAGTTATCAGAACTAGAGTGACCATTTCATAGATAGAAGTATCTGTAATAGTTTTCAAAGCCAAACTATTATTATAAATGCGAAAGTATGTTTGTCTTTCTGTTACGCTTTCACGTCTAATCTATTAGCCCTATTTGGATGGAATTCAATTGAGAAGTGGAGAACAGTATATTTTGACACTAGCGTCTCTCTGACTACCAAACGTGAACTATATAGAGAACTTAGTGATAACACACTCCGTTTTAGATTAAATTAACTAATTGACAATAAATAATTAATTGAATGGTGGAACATAATGTTGTTTTGTTTAACAATAGGCTCGCGACAAAATTTATTATTTACAACATGTATAAATAATGTCATTTAACAAAAACTATAATAAAAATTTACAATTTATGTTAACTTAGAGGAATTTTTATGCTCTATCTTTTTTGCTAAGATTCAGTGAACAGATTTTAAGGTGTAACTGAAATGATTAAAATCATTTTTACATAAATTTTTGACTGAGCAGACCTTACGCTTTGTGTCATATAGTAGAACTTTTTTATTTATTATATATATTTTTTCTTCCAGGGCACAGAGAACCGAGTGTCAAGACTTTCCCTTTCCATTTCTAATTTCGCTTAAATTCGTGAAACACCACGCTTTGTCTTACCAGAGGGGACAAATGGAAATAATTTAAACATATTCAATACAATTGTTGTTATTAATTTTAAAAAAAGTGACTTAATTATGCGCAAGCACATCTAAAGTTTATCCTTTGCCTTTGTTAAAAACTTTTTCCACAATTTTTTACGAAATTTCAAAGATCGTTTAAGAAAAAATATCGCCAAAGTTTGTATGTCTTTTGCTAGTCTTAAACTTGGCTCACTTAAATATTCATTTTCCTGTCAAAGAAATTGCATGCACTGTGTGAACACTCAACGAGTGCTTTACGTACTTTTATTATAATCTTTGCTTGTGATTTTTATATGAAGAAACTTTCTTTTCATTGTGTTTTGTCAAATATTTGTAATTATAACATTTTTTAAGTGTTCTTCTCAAACTTATATTATTGAAATCCTTTTAAGAAAACTTATACATATTTAAGCCATACGTACGCAATTTTATACGCTTATTGCAGCTTTTTAGTTGTTAGCACAAAAATAATTAATATTAATAATTTAATTGAAATTCAAAATTGTACAAGATTTACAACACAGCTTAGCAGTTAGAGGACATAAATGGTTTCCCAAGAGGCGTTCGAATCGTGTTGTTTAAATTTTTACTAAAAATCTTTTTCATTTGTCTTAATATTCATTAAAGAACCTAATGTCAAGATTTGACATTTTGCACGTCCGAGAGGTTGCATGTTGACTAGCGGAACTCAACGCCGCGTTTGTGTTGTCAATAACATTATATATTGCATACAAGTAATAATAGATATTTTCAAAACTGGTTCAGCTTAATGGCAATAAGCCTCGATTTATACTCAAGGGATTATCGCTTACCATATGATTGATACCAGCTTATGCAGAATACTTGTATATTTAAAATAAAAAAATAATATTTTAAATATAGATTTTATTGAAATTGTCGCGTTAAGTTATTAAAATATAAATTTTAAATAGTGAAAATAAAAATACTTTATTTATTTATAATAATTATTATATAAGCTCAGTGGGACGGCGTCTGATTGGGATTATTATCCCATTATCCCATCCCATCTTGTTTTTATTATAACGTCATTGCTTATGGGTTTGATTCCCACTGGGGGGAACGATTATAAGTATGGATTTTCATAGCTCCGTTCTAGTAAGAATATAAAGAGCAGCTTAGAGTTCGACCACTCAATACACAATGTCTCGATTTCAGGCGGAAAATAAGGAAGAAAGAGTCTTGTCACTAAAGCTCCTTCAAAAACCAGTCATAAGTTTTCTAAAAATATATATTTTGCTTCTATCTTCCTAAGCAAAGGTTGTTTATTTCGCTTATTATAGACTTATATTAATTCAACGAATTAATTTTGTACGGAAATAAAATCTCAAAGTGTACTTTTTCTTAGATTGCTCCGTGGTTAAGCGGAAATGTTTGATGTGCTATCTTATTACGTTTGTGAAGAAAAAACAGTGCTTGTGAGACGAATTTAAGAACATATATAAGGGGAAGAGTTTTTATGTTATCAAAAAATTATTATAGGAAAATGTAATTCTTAAGTAAAGCGGCTCCACTAGTGATTGAACCTAGTGTCAAGACACTCTGTTCTCCATATTCCGGCAGTAATTAAATTCAACGCCCTTTGTGCTATTACTAGAGCGAAGGAACAAAAAAAAAAGATGATATAATCATTTGCCCGTGTAGGAATAAAACTGAATTTAATGAATAAAAAAATGAATGTTATATTCTTCATTTAAACTAAATAAATTAATATTTTATCAAGTGCTTATTAGATCCAAAGTAAGCGGACACCAGGTGTTCACAGCGACTTCTTTTACACCGCCTATTATAATACATTAGCACCATTATGGGTGATAAATCGCTAATTTACCTGATCCTGGGCAATGAAAGGCTTGTTATTGCACAATTTTGGTATAATATTAACATTTTTATTGAGGCATTATACGGGCATTAGTAAATACATAATTATAACTATAAATTTCGTTAGCATGATAATCTTCTGGAGGAAGTAAGAAGAGGTTGATGATAGTGGTCGAGGCAAAATTATGCAGAGACCGTAGCGTTTCGAGCTCCGTTTTCTTCGACTACTCCGCTAGGAATAGAGCGCGAAACTAAAAAAAAATATATTTACACATCCCCTTAATATTCCTAGCTATAATTAAATTATTTTATTTATGTTATATGAAAAATATAAACTTACAGTTATCAAGTTCTTTAAGCGCATAAAGTTATAAATGTTTATTTACATCACATTTATTTTAACATGATACATTTAAACCTTTACAAATGAGTGGATTTTGTTGCGTGTTGCTGATAAATTTCAACAATTTATATTACGTGTACCATAGAAGAAGGTTTTAATCAAGATATATAAAGCCATAAGTATATTTTAAATATTTATATTTAGATTTAAATCTTTTATGTACCTACCTACTCAAATTCCTTACAATATACTACAGAGGATAATTGTAAAGCGCTTGAAGAGTGCGACATATTTTTTCTTTTTTTTTTTTTAAAGCTTCACGCTGTATTCCGCACACGTAGGCAGAGGAAAATTAGTGTTAAGACACTCCGTTCCCCACTTTCCGCTGAATTCGGAGGCTTGCGTGTTAAGTGGCGGAACTTAACGCCGCGCTTTACCTCGACACCAGAGCGAAGAAAATGGAAATATAATTTCGACTCCTCGAGTGGGAATCGAACCCACAACCAGTCGTTTACAGTCACACGCCTGTGCCACTGGGCCATGACTGGCCACAACATGACATATATTGGATTTATTTCACCTATTCATATATTTCAAATACATAAAAGGAAATTCTATTATTTTTTTTATTTTATTTCTTAGCTACATATTTTATTTCGAGCAAAGTAGTCGAAGACAATGAAGAACTAAGCGCTACGGTGCATTTTTTTGGCCTCGTCCACTGACATCATCTATTTTGTTACTTAAAGCCTTTCTAAAGTCAAGTTCATAGTTTACATAAGATTCTGATGTCTACAAAACAAAATCAAAAGTGGTTCAAGATTTTTTATGTTAAAAATGTTAAAATTGCAAGCATCAAAGGACTTCTTCATTTTACTTAATAACCCCTTTAGTATTTTGAACAGAATTTGTATAAAATATAATATATATTATCCTAATTTAAGTGTATCTAATACTATTATATAGGATAACCCCCATATATATGTACAACTACTTGTAACATAAAAATATATTTATTGCAAATAGGATCCGCAAGTTTATGTAACCTCTGAAGTTACTTACAGAATAATAATATAATTTATTCCACTTATACTTATAACGAACAATATTGGAGATCACTACAAAAGGATATATTTACACTTTTTCCCTCATAGTAGGGCAGAAAATAGCGTCAAAACGGAGAATTAGAGAACTAACCCACCCAACTACTTTCACAGTCAGACGGTGTCTTATTGCACCTTCAGAAAGAAGAGAGAAAGATATATATAAAATAAGTCCACGCTGTTGGAAACGCGTGCTAAAATAAAGAAAATAGACGCATTCTTATATCTAAAAAGTAGGAAATGTAAGAAAATCTTCCCATACCATTTTGACCAATTTCTTGATGTCGTTGTCGTTTTTTTTTTTAAGTTTTAATAACATTTGTAATAAAAATTACCTTATTAATAATTTTAAAATCTGTACAAAATACAAAAACAAAAGATACTTTGGTAAATATACGAGAAAGCTGCTGATAAAATTGTATAATCAATTTTTTTTGTAAAATTCAACTTATCCAACAAACTAATTGACCACGTGACCTCCATTTTTCATCCCTGCTTAGTCGACGGCCCATAGTGGAGTCACGTCAATACATTACGCTGTAGTCGAAGCACACTGTTTGCAGTTTTCATCGCACTTTCATTATAATCTACGAAAGTAATTTAAAAGGAAGTGATGAACATTTCTTTTTAAAGAAATTAAGAAAAAAGACGAATCCGAAAATGTTTTTTGCTTGTACTTTATGTAAACTTTAGTTAGAGAATAAAATTTAATACTTTTTTCTGCTACATTTTTTAGGCATAGCAGATTTGTCAGAAAAAGCATGTGCGTGTGTTAAAGTACTTTCCTAAATCTGAAACATTGCGTATTGTATCTTTTTTTTTTTTTATTTATTCAACTAGAAATATAACTGAGTACTACAATAGTAGTAGTAAGAGAGGCAGGGGTAAAACCTCAGTGGACCTTCGAAAACACAGCATCGACGATACTGGAGGAAGGTCACGATAAAAGCATGAGGGCGCGTATAAAGAGGTTGATGACAGTGAGCTAGGCGAAAGAAGTATGCAGGGACCGTAGCGTAGCTTAGCTAGTTAGAGACGTTTCGCCTCGTCCACTATCATCGACCTCTTCATACCTCCTCCAGAAGATACTCATGCTAATGAAATTTGTAGTAAAAAATTATGTATTTCCTAATGCCTGTATAATGCCTCAATAAAAATGTTAATATTATACCAAAATTGTGCAATAACAAGCCTTTCATTGCCCAGGATCAGGTAAATTAGCTATTTATCACCCATAATGGTGCTAATGTATTATAATAGGCGGTGTAAAAGAAGTCGCTGTGAACACCTGGTGTTCCCTTACTTCGGATTTAACAAGCACTTGAGAAAATATTAATTTATTTAGCTTAAATGCTATAGTGAATTGTTATTAAAGGTGGGAATTCCAAATTCGTTCTCTTAAGTATCAACTTTTTTTTTTTAAATTACAATTTTAATTTTTTTACACGATTTTATTTTTTTTTTTTCAAATTTTAAATTTTGCTCATTTTAAGTGAAGCCATCGTGGCCCTTTATTGGATGCGGGCTCGATTCCCTCTAGAGTAAATTATTACACTAGAGTGAATGTAGAACAGAGTGTATTGACATTAAATTGCTTGCATATACTGCTAGGTGAGAAAAAGTCTCTCCCGTGGGGGGACGGGTTAAGAATACAATTCCTCCCCGCCGCTGGGTAGCGTCCCGTAAAAGGCGGGTAACCCAGTAGTTTGGTGGTAGGAGATTCGATCTCCGACTGGCTCGCGACCACTATCATGTCAAAGACGAACCGCCAAATATCTTGTGATGTGTTCCGGTTCGATGGCATGTAAGCCAGCTCTCCCTATTCCCAACATTCCCATCCTTCCTCCCTCCTTCTGTCCTACATTCTCAAGGCTGGCAACCATAACTTGAATTTTGTGGATGTCTATGGGCGAAGGTAACCACTTAACACCAGGTGGGCCTTCAGCTCGTTTGCCTCCTTCAATCCATAAAAAAAAAAAAAAAAAAAATGTATGAAGGTTGAAAGAGAATATTGAATAGTGTAAGTAAAATAAATGAATTTAATATGTTAGAGGATGAAATTAAATATCGAAAACTATATCGTTTCTGCATACCTATGGTAAATTAAAATGAATTCAAATTTTGTACTACTATATGTAAAACGTCACACAACTCGCGGTACTCGTTTCAGTTACCGCCGGAATATAGAGAACGGAATGTCTTGACACTATTCACTTAGTACCCCTCTATGCGGAAAAAAAACATAAAGGTGCTTTATGTAATTGTGTTTAGAATACAGGCTAAATTATATTTTCCAACAGTATATTTTTTGTTTAAATTAAAAGTCTTCCTTTATATATGTTTCTTAAATTCATCTCATAAGCACTGTTTTTCTTCACAAACGTAATAAGATAGCACATCAAACATTTCCGCTTAACCACGGAGCAATCTAAGAAAAAGTACACTTTGAGATTTTATTTCCGTACAAAATTACTTCGTCGAATTAATGTAAGTCTATACTAAACGAAATAAACAACCTTTTGCTTAGGAAGTGGTTTATGAAAATATTATACATATAGTATACTACTTTGAATAAGCAAAATATATATTTTTAGGAAACTCATGAGAATATGAATATAGCAGGAATCGAACTTTAGTGCCAAGACACTCTGTTCCTCGTTTTCCGGCTAAAATTGAGACATTGCGTGTTGAGTGGTCAAACTCTACGCTGTTATTTAAATTCTTACCAGAACGGAGCAATAATAATATTTAAATATCATCATTCCCCCGAGAGGGAATCAAACTCATAACCAATGCCGTTATTATTATCACAGTCAGATGCCATCCCACTGAGTCAATATAGGCTTTGAATAATTATTATAAATACATAAAATATTCTTGTTTTCACCATATAAAATTTATATTTTAATAACTTAACGCGACAATTTCAATAAAATGTATATTTTAAATATTATTTTTTTATTGTAAATATACAAGTATTCTGCATAAGCTGGTGTCATATGGTAAGCGATAATCCCTTGAGTATAAATCGAGGCTTATTGCCATTAAGCTGAACTAGCTTTGAAAATATCTATTATTACTTGTATGCAATATATAATGTTACTGACAACAAGCGCGGCATTGAGTTACGCTGCTCAACATGCAACCTCTTGGACGTGCAAAATGTCATGTCTTACACTAGGTTCTTTCATGAATATAAAGAAAAATGAAAAAGATTTTTAGGAAACGTTAAAAACAACAGGGTTCGAACGCGTCTAGGAAACCATTTATGTGCTCTGACTGCTAAGCTATGCGTTCTACCTCCAACTGTGTTGTAAATACTGTATATTAATACAATTTTGTGTAAACAACTAAAATGCCGCAGTAAGCGTACAAAAATTTCGTACGTATGGCTTAAATTTTTATGTGTTTTTTTTTAAATGGTTTTCAATTGCATTAGTTTGAGTATAACACTCTAAAATGTTAAAATTACAAATATTTGATAAAACACAAGAAAACAAAGTTTCTTCATATAAAAATCACAAGCGAAGATTATAATAAAAGTACGTAAAGCACTCGTTGAGTGTTCACACAGTGCATGCAATTTCTTTGACAGGAAAATGAATATTTAAGTGAGCCAAGTTTAAGACTAGCAAAAGACATACAAACATTGGCTATATTTTTTCTTAAATGATCTTTGAGATTTCGTAAAAAATGGTGGAAAAAGTTTTCAACAAAGGCAAGGGATATTAAATGTGCTTGCGTATAATTAATTTTTTTTTTAGCTTCACGCTGTGTCCCGCACACAGGCAGGCAGAGGGAATCTAGTGTTAAGACACTTCGTTCCCCACTTTCCGCCGAAATCGGAGGCATTGCGTGTTAAGTGACGGAACTTAACGCCGCGCTTTGCCTCTACACCAGAGCGAAGAAAATGGAAATATTAAATATTTCCACCTCTCGAGTGGGAATCGAACCTGCAACCAGTCGTTTACAATCACACGCTTGTGTCGCTACGCCACGACTGCCGCAAGTTTTTATTTTAAATTAATATAATAACAACAAAACTTATAATTAAATTATTTTCATTTGTACTCTCTGATCAAATAAAGTATGGTCTTTCGCGAAATTAAGCAAAACGTGGAAAGAGAGATTCTTGACACTGGGTTTTTCTGTGCTTACCCTGCTATTAAGCACATTTATTTTCGTAAGCAAAAATATAATACACGAAAAAATAAGTTAAAGTTTACGACAAAACGGGCAAGTAACTTAGTTATTGATGCGTAACGTAATAATTTAAATATAATATAATCATTTGAACTGAACTGAATTGAACCCACAACCAATCGTGTTTACAGTCAGATGCTGTCCCATTGCGCCACAATATACACTGATTATGTTCTGAGATAAATAGTTATTATTCTATGCAGAATCAGAAAGAAAATCGTCTGTTTATTGTAATTGCGTCCCCTTTTTATCCAAGTTTTATTACCATACCTGATCT
This sequence comes from Dryas iulia moderata, assembly GCA_019049465.1. Taxonomy (NCBI): domain Eukaryota; kingdom Metazoa; phylum Arthropoda; class Insecta; order Lepidoptera; family Nymphalidae; genus Dryas; species Dryas iulia. The sequence goes on from CM032440.1 coordinate 586,713, forward strand.
GTGTACAGGGACACTACTGGTATAGAATACACTTTGAAATATCTTATCTTTCTTAACCGAAATATCTTTTGATTTTAAATTCGTTTCGATTTCGTTTGAATTTTATATGTAAAGAATTTATAAACATTATTCTAAGTAATAAACTAAACTAAAATTTGTATGCATAGTTTGTAAGGGAAAAAATATACATTTACTGGTGACCACTCGCATCTTCCTGTATACCTGCTTACTTTTCATACAAATTCTCATCCCCTATTTTAACCGGCCCTGGACTTGATTTTTTTTTAAAAGAAGCCTACGTTCTATTCTGTCTTTAAATGTTTTGATTACTAATTCTTTCCAAATAGGGTTGGTAGGTTAGAGGTGAAAGCGTAACAGTTAAACAGACACACCTTAACATTTATAACCTTTAGTATGGCTTTGAATGCTACTACAGATTTTTCTTTACATCATATTCGAAAAAATCTGCGAAATGGTCAGTCCATTTCATAAAATTGTTCTAGATAAGACGTGAATAAACAGTACACAAAACTTTTCAAATTTGCAGACATCTTAATCCCAATGCAGTGGGACTTTTTAGTATTTTAGAAACACTAAAAATTCTGACAAGTGGAAATGTGGAAAATATTTCTTGCATGAAAACCATTGTAAATAGCATCTGTAACTTTATACTTCCTAATTGATTGGTATATTGACAAGTGCCTCTGACTTTTAAGCTACAGGCTACGGGTTCGGATAATATATTAGTACAATCATTTGTAATACTGTGTGTGACAAAAAATATTACTATGTGAAAATATTACCTTGGTATAAAAAATATTGTCTTTCTGCTCTATATGAAATTTAATAATTCTGTATCTCATACTCCACACTACATAAACTTATAATAAGGGATCGAAAGCTTTTCCTTCAACGGGCAAACAAATTTTTCCATTAAGTTCTTCAATTTTTTTGGTTCCTATACTGTGTATTTCAGCAATTAAATCAAAAACATGTTCAGATTGTTTGATGCATAGCAGGGTTATCAGATAGAATCATGAGGCTTCGTACTACAATTTTTACCCAAAAACTAGACATTATCTGCTGAGTGGCCTTAGAACCTTAACGCCGTTTATCAAACAAGAGAAATTTTAAAGGAAAAATGAAAATAATTTCAAATGTAATTTTATTTTCTTCGCTCTGGTGTCGAGCCAAAGCGCAGCGTTAAGTTCCGCCACTTAACACGCAATGCTTTCGAATTCGGCGGAGAGTGGAGAAAGGAGAGTCTTAGAACTAGGTTTCTTCTACCTACCCTGCAATGTGCGGGTTACAGCTAAATAAAAATCAAATGTATTCGTCCAAGTGGGGATAGAACTCACAGCTAAATAGCGTTTACAATTAGACGTCATGTTCCACTGCGCCGCGACCATAAAATTTCTTATATTCAAAAACAAAAATATATATAGGAAGCTAAATCGTCAACGAAAACCGAAGTATGGATATAATACGGACTTCTCTTGTTAACTACTACTTGTTATGCTCTATATACTTTGTAGAGTATCTTATGTTGGGGAGATGTAACTTGAATACTTAACTAAGACAAGCTTGCTGAACAGCAAATAGAATTGATCAAATACGTAGTACAGTCGTAACATTTACTAGAGGACCTGATACAAATTTAGTCACTACAAGCCGAGAAATTAAGTTACCGAAAAGGTTTACTATTTACTTTAAACAAGAAACTAAAAGTGGTCTTCGTCTTTTGTTTCGGTATGCTGGCTAGGAAATCAGGCTTATGCTATGATCTTCAAGCAAATCGGACTGCAAAAACCGAATCAAAATAGCATTGCAAGACACACTTGTATTGATAGATGCTAGGGTGAAGCTAATTAAGTTGTGTTAATAATCCCTAAATAATATTTTTTTATAACGTTGTTAGATAAAACATTAACATTATGTATAATGTTATAATAACAATTAACAATTATAACATTATTTAAAATGTACCATATTCATTTTTTTTTATTTATTTATCAGTTCTATTCGTTTTCCCGCATAGTAGAACAGTCAGAGAGAACATCATAATGGTGGTCACTCACAGAACATAATATCGATAGACACTTCGTCGTGTCCACATCGGGCGATAGCCCAAATTCAAGATTATGCATGTTGAGTATTTGTATACTTTTGATTAATATTATTATAACCTTATTTCATTCAAACTTCATCATTCTACTGTTTCATTATATATTTTCTCACGAAAACCGTACATAAAGGAGAGCGTGCTATATACTGAAAATATGAAATCAAGAAATTCCGTATCCAAGGGAAATACGTAAGATGAATATTTCGATTCAGTCCGTTGAATGTCAAGATTGCATTTACTAAGGAGAAATTTCTATGACACAGTACACCTTCAGTTCGAGTTTGTATGTATGAATTAATATAAGGTAAGATTTTCAAAAGATTTTCTTAAAGCCTGAATTTGTTTGCTTGCAAAATAATAATATTCTATAGAAAAGCCATGTTTTTATGAGAGATAAATACAAGAATAATCAAAAATAAAATAGTGTAAGTTAATTTATATTATATATGACTATATTATAATCATTACGATATTTTTTCCGCCCACGTTTTTACTGAAATAACAAATTTAGCTTAAACTTCTAACTTAAATTATTGTAACTTTTTTATTTATGAAACAACTGAAATGAAATAAAAAAAATAAATATTAGGCAAATACAGTAGTCAAAACTGCATTTAAATCAATTAAGCCGTTTAAGATATTATCTTTTTCATTCTATATTATATAGAAAAGTGAATGTTAACCTACGTATGTTTCATAATAGCCAGATATGTAAGTTTAAGCTTAGGTCATGCTAGTCACGAAGTCGAGTTAGGTCTGATATTTGAGTTGTTGCTTTATAACTGTGTTCCTAATGAACGAAGTTGCGAAAGGTATAAGGTACGTTTGGACTACGATAGGAATTCCAAGGTAAATGTTAGACATTAATGTTGTACTGTTTACACTAGTGACCATTATGGTACAGTAGGACTGTATGACTGACTGTAATCGTGATATTCGTGTTTTCGATTCCTACTCGAGTAAAATGTTTTGTATTTTGGTACTTAATACAAAGTGCAATTTTTTGTTCCTGTGTTCATCATGTAATTTCACGATTTTGTTGCTAAAGTGGAGAACGTTCTTTGACTACTGGGTTATGAAGGAAAAACAAGTGAAGCTGCAAAAAAAAACAATCAACAGGCAATCTTTGTGGTTACTGACATTAGATTCTCCCTCTGAGGGCAATGCACGGAACGGAGGGACGAAAATTGTCAAGAAAAGCATATAAAGTGTCAATAAAGTAAAATTGCAAACTTGCAATCACAACTTGTTGTTTGTAACTACAAACAAATAAACATATTTATACTTCAAAGCTCTTAACCTCTTTTAAAATGTCATATTAAACAAATTGTATCGAATGCGAAAAATGCACTTAGAGAAATTTCAAATTCAAATCGCTGTTGAAATATTCCAGAAGGAATACATACTGACGGTTGAGAGCTGGTTGAATGAAAACGGTAAATCCCGAGAAACGCTAACGTTATTATCAAGTCAACTGCGAGCTTTTATGTTTAATATTGTTAAAAATAATCTTACTCGGAAAATCTGTGGCGATTATTTTAATATGTGTAAAAGTTTGTGTAAAAGCTCATTTATAAGTATTTAAATTTGACAAAAAATATGTGCTTAGCAAGTTTGGGCAAACTTTAAGCATAAGGCCGGTGTGACGAAACAATAAAAACAAACAAAACAATAAACATATAGAGAATAAACTTTTAAGCATTGCATGGATTCACCATGTTGGTGCCCATTGCGTTGCAGAGAAAGGAGTTTGGAGCAGTGCTTAGGACTTGCGACCCAGTTTTAAGCTTAGCTCTTTTAAATTCATTAGCGGTCACCCCCAATAGCCGAGCTCCTAAACAAATTACAAAGAATCTTACTAATTCTTCCTTCAAAATATATTGTGAATGAACACTAATTATTACATTAATAGTTAATAAATTTTTTGCGCTCCTATTCGCAAAAAATATACGGCTGGAAGAGTATCATATTCAGCATAACTAAATTTTATATGGACAAGAAGCGCATAAAGTTAATATTGCTTATACAGTCAGGGCCAGTCGTGGCGCAGTGGCACAAGCGTGTGACTGCAAACGACTGGTTGTGGGTTAGATTCCTACTCGAAGAGTGGAAATATTGAATATTTCCATTCTTTCGCTATGGTGTCGAGGGAAATCGCGGCGTTAAGTTTTCCCACTTAACCCGCAATGCCTCCGAATTTGGGCGAAAGTGGGGAACGGAGTGTCTTAACACTAGATTCCCTCTGCCTGCCCTGCTGTGAGCGGGATACAGTGTGAAGCTAAAAAACCGAAAGAAAAATGTATACAATACATCCAGTTATTAAAATAAATATTACACACATACATATGTATGGCATACAGGTATAATGTGATACAAATGTTGCTTAAGCAATGCGTGTTGTATGTATTAAGAAGGTTCTAGTCTAGATAAAGATGAAAGATGTAATATATTTCAAATACAAGACGAACATTTTATTTGATAAAGCAAGAAAAAAATAAGTATAAAATTATTCTTTTACCTATTTCTTAGAACGTAGTCGTCATAAGTTTCTCTTTATCGCAGACTTTGCAAACTTTTATAATCAAAGCCACGTTTATGGATAGAACATAACTATATCGTACTGATAAAATTATTTTATTAACTCATAAAGTAGCTCTGTCTAAGAAAACTGCAATTTTGCTGTCTATAATTTCTGTAATAAACTTCAGCATTTCGTAAAAATATTAGTTTATTATATTTTACTACATTTGCCAATTTAATAAGACGTCGTGGCGCAGCGGGATATCGTCTAACTGTAAATGTTATTGTTTTTAGGTCAGATTGCCAAAATTTAAATTGCTTTCATTACTCAGGTAAGACGACAAAAAGTGGCTTTAAGTTCTGTGATTCAATACGCAAAGTATCGTTTCTGGTTAGGATGTGAAGGACATTGTATGTAAATACACTAAGTTTTCTCTCTGATTACTCTACTACGCGAAATATTTTTTTTTAAAAAAAAAAAATAGGAAAAGCGACTTGAAATAAAATGCATTAAAAAAATTTAAAGGAAAACATATTCTTGAGTAAAAATATGACGTATGCCTCTACTTCCCAGTTGGGTGCCCACTAACACTTCACATATGATTCCGACTTGGTTACGACTAGAAAACAATTATCAAAATATATAATTTTAGTTCACATATGTAAGTAAAAAAAATCAATGTTAGACTCGGTGTACGGACTGTAAGAAGTGGAAAAAGATTCCAATTTTTACAATCCGCTTTTCGGATCGAAGAGTAGTCTATAATTTTTTTTAGGCTCTAGACTATCTTTTTACTTTTTTTTTTTTTTTTTTTTTTTTTTTTTTTTTCCAGCCTGTTGCCGTCCACTGTTGGACGTAGGCCTCCCTCTTAGAGCGCCAACCTTCCCGGTCCTGGGCAGCTCTCATCCATGCGCTGCCAGCCACCTTTTTCAAGTCATCTGTCCATCGTGCTGCAGGGCGTCCTACACTACGCTTGCCTAAACGCGGTCTCCACTCTAACACGTGTCGGCTCCATCGACCATCATTTCGTCTAGAGACATGGCCGGCCCAATTCCACTTCAGCGTGCTGATCCTACGTGCAATGTCGGTGACTCTGGTTCTCTGGCGAATGACTTCATTCCCAATTCTGTCAGCCAGAGAAACTCCAAGCATTACACGCTCTCTCGCGCGCTGAGCGATCTTTAATTTATGGAGCAGCCCTACGGTGAGTGTCCACGTTTCTGCTCCGTAGGTCATCACAGGTAGAACGCACTGATTAAATACCTTAGTTTTAAGGCATTGTGGGACAGATGACTCAAAAATATGACGAAGCTTCCCAAATGCCGCCCAACCAAGGCGTATTCTTCTGTGCGCTTCCTTTTCAAAATTGTGCCGGCCGAGCTGGATTGTTTGGCCAAGGTACACATAATCCTGCACAACTTCAAGTGTAGCGCCACTTACGACAACAGGTCTCGGGGATACATGATCATTAAACATAATTTTAGTCTTGTCCAGATTCATCCCGAGACCCCACCCGTCTTGAAGAATCGCCCAGGTCATTCAGCATTTCCTCCAAATCCTGCAGAGTTTCCGCCATAATGACTATATCGTCGGCAAATCTTAAATGTGATAAGTATTGGCCGTTGATGTTTATACCCCGTCCGTTCCAGTCGAGCGTCTTAAAGACGTCCTCCAAAGCAGCGGTAAACAGTTTCGGAGAAATAATATCCCCCTGTCTTACCCCACGATGTAATTGGATTGGTCTTGTGCTTTGGTTCTGTACTTGGACGGTCATGGTAGCGGCTTCGTACAAACACTTTATCACTTGGATGTACCGACAGTCGATAAGGCATCTCTGCATGGATTGTAGAACAGCCCAGGTCTCAATCGTGTCGAAGGCTTTCTCGTAGTCCACATACGCTAGGCATAGAGGCTGATTATATTCCTCGGTCTTTTGGATGATTTGCCTGAGGGTATGTATGTGGTCTACGGTGCTAAAGCCTTTTCGAAACCCAGCCTGCTCCACAGGTTGGAAGTCATCGAATTTATTGGTAAGACGATTCGTGATAACTCTCGAAAATAACTTATATACATGGCTCAGGAGTGTTATGGGACGGTAGTTCTTAAGGAGGGCTTTATCGCCCTTTTTGAAAAATAATAAAACTACACCCCTGCTCCACTTTTTACTAAATTTTATTTAAATTGGTTTAGTAGTTTAGACGTAAATAAGTATAACACGGACAGACAGAGTTACTTTTGCATTTATAATATTAGTCATAATTACGAATATTTCAAAAACTACTGGTTAGGTCTTAACTAAATTTAAATGGGTGATCCCTTTTAAATTTAGAGATTTAGAAGACATGTATGTATGTATAGTAGAAAAAAGAACCATCAAATTGATTCACTAAGTAAAAGGAAATTTCTAAAGTATTTAAAAAGTAAAGGCGAATTTTAAATCTAGTACTCTTTATGATGTCGGTTAAAAATTACAAGTCGAGAAGTTGTTTTAGTTATAGAAACGTAAGAAAAAGATTTGAAAGAAAAACATCAGTCTAATCGAGGTTCAAACTATCAAACTACTATACGACTTGATTAAAAACGTGTCATATCCTCAGAGTAAAGGAGTCCTTATTTGAAATTAATACAAGAGTAAATAAGTAATGACAATTTTTAAGAAATAATTGAATTTACAGTTATTGTGAACTTTACTTACGTAATAATACAGCTTTACGATTTGGCTCGCAAAGTAGTGTAGTAAGAGAGGACCTATTGTCAAGACACTCCGTCCTTCAGTTACGCCCAAATTCGGGACATTGTAAGGGATAAGATATATTTTTGCATTAAAAAGTATTCTTTAAAGCTTTCCCCGCTCTAACACTATGTAAGGCATCCGCTAGAAGTACTTCAAGAATTCCGCTTTAAAATTGCTGTAGCGTCCTCGAAGACCTAACTTAGGACATATTTTAGGATTTACCGTCAATATAGGAAAAAGATTTATCTAGATGTCGTGACTAGAATATATATAATACGAGCAAACTTAAGTTGGTTCGTTTAATATTTTTAAAAGGAAAATATTTTTTATTTCTTCTTTGAAATGTAAAGAACAGAGCGTATTAACACTAGGTTCTGCCTACTTTGTTATGCAGATAAAGCGTAAAGCTTAAAAAAATAGTGGCATATTGTAAGCAATGACATTTTAAACAGTACCGATTGATGCTTAAATAATATGTTGCCTTGGTAACGTGAATATCACTTTATATAAAAGTGTAAGTCAAATGATATTTATATACTATATACTGTGGCCACTCATGGCCCAGTGGCACAAGGGTGTGACTGTAAACGACTGGTTGTGGGTTCGATTCCCACTCGAGGAGTGGAAATTATATTTCCATCGCTCTGGTGTCGAGGTAAAGCACGGCGTTAAGTTCCGCCACTTAACACGCAAGCCTCCGAATTCGGCGTAAAGTGGAGAACGGAGTGTCTTAACACTAGGTTCCCTCTGCCTACCCTGCTGTGTGCGGGATATAGCGTGAAGCTATTTAATTTTTAATTTAATTTACTATATACTTTGTGATATATATTTGATATATCACAAAGTTATTTACGTCGAAACTCACTGCACTTGTCAACAATTTCGAGGTAGCTCGTTATCAACTTATGGCTTAACTCGCTAGAGCGCTTGGATGATTTCTCGCTACATTCGATAATGTCGCACTTATCATACCATTGCAAAATAGTTAAAAAATGATGAAAAAAAGACACTATACCAATTTTAAATAAATTTTAAGATACATTAATTTTCAATAATTAGTTAATTGAGCTTGTTCATAAGCATTTCTTTTACTGAAATTTAAGCAAAAATAATAATTTTATTATTTATGCTTAATTTATTTAATCAATAAAAATATGGTTAAGCCTAAAAAAGATTTTTTCTACACTTTCCTCCTGAATTCGAGACATTGCGAGCTTTAAAATAGTACCAGAGCGGAGAAATAAATATAATTGAAATATAATCATGATGAAAATGGAATCAAAAGGAATATTATAAAAAATTATTATCACAGTATTGTCATCGAATCCAGATTTTTATAATTTAATTTATATCACTACGGACTGTAGTTTTTCGAGAGATAGATCAAAAGTAAAACTAAATTATTTATTACTTATGTTTTCAAGTAAGATCTACAAAGGGCCACTTGTCGCTTGTGATCACAATAGTGTGGTTGTAAACTCGACTAGTTGTAGGTTCAATTCTCACTCGAGGAATTGAAATATTTAATATTTGAATTTCCCCGCTCTGGTGTCGAGGCAAACGATATTGAATTCCGCCACTTAACAGGTAATGCCTCCAGAATTCAGCGAAAATAGGGAACGGATTGTCTTAGCACAAGGTTCTGTTTGCCTACCCCCGCTGTGTGCGGGATATAGCGTGAACGTATAAAAAATCTACTTATTTTGATAAATACATAGATAACAGTGTAACTAATAAAACCGTATTAAAAACTTTTATCATGCATACAGATTCTAAGAGCGGAATATTTCATACATGTCAGTCATTAAACACAATGTGTTGTACGCCACTCGCGTTCTGCTCCGCTAAAGTACATACACATATGCAAATGGTAGTTTAATTTTCTCGTGCATAATAAAAAACGGTGGGAAGCTTCGAGGAATTAATATGAAAAGCGTTTGAGCTTTGTGCTTGATATGAATGAAATTATTTATGTTGTTATTTTGAACTTTCAGTTGTTTTGTGTAATTGAGATCGGATTTGTTTGTTGTAAGTAATTTTTTATTAAAAATTGTAAATTAGTAATTTTTTTTTATTTGCTAATTATTTCGGCATTTTTTAATCTTTAAAGAAGTAAGTTATGTGGGAAAAGGCTAAAGTAATGTCCTCTGTTCATAGTCCTTTGCGTGAGATTTGAAGCCATAATTGTCTTCTATATAAATATAAATATAAATAGTGTCATAATTTCTAAGCTTTAAAGTTTTCACTATAAAACCTTAGAATAGTGTCAATAAATAATGTTAATTTTAGCTGATTAATTTAATGAGACTGCAACCTGATTTAAATTAGGATTTTAATTAATAGTAATATCTTTATTTACTTTTTTGTCTACTATTGATTGTTTTTCCTAGAACTTTGGCCGAGCAATCTCCTTCATGTGTTCTCTACACATCGGTCAAAGTTACTTGTACTTTACTAGTACGTTTTAAGCGCCATCATCATTTTTTATTAAAAATATCGACCAATGGCCAATCAAGTGATCGACCGGCTAGCTTATTATATAGATATATAGATTAGCCCCTTAGGGGTTGGTTTTTAAGAAAATAATAACCTGTATTTGACCTTGCGTTATCGACTGTGTGAGGAAATTCATCATAATACAATAATAAAATTCCAGTTAAGCAAGCGATTTAGATTTTTCATACAAGCTTTTATCCTCTATTTAGGGGTTCATTTTTGAAGCAATAAGTAGCCTATGTTTGACCCTGGGTCGTCACATTGAATTTCATCCTCATCGGGCTGGTGGTATAGCCGGGAAAGTATAACAGACAGACATGTCTGTCTGAATGACTTTGGAATTTATAATATTAAGTTTAGAAGTATGGAGTACGGATGGAGGAAGCAAATTCATATATCAACGTGACAATCTTTGATCTCTCTCTATACAGCATTCGTATCACGTTTTCAATATATGACGAATGTTTATGCAGCGTCCAACAATACAAGAAAACACTTTCTCTTCACGCAATAAAAGGAACGCTAGTAATACAACCTTGTTGTTTTTAAAGTAGATAGTAATTGAACATGAATTAGAGTGTAATTGACATAACTCTATAGAGTTGACCTTCTCTATAGAAAAGTTTTTGTTTACCTGCCCTAGGTTTGAATATTTTTTTAAATTATTACATCATTTAAGTACTTTTCACAACAACTCAAAAGTATTGCATAGTATAATTTTCGTAAGTATAATAAACATATTTGAATAAAATAAAATTGAATAAAATTAATATAACTTAAAGTTTAAATGTATTTAAAGAAGTTATATTGAAATGAATTGTCAAAAAGAAATAATTCTATAAGACATTTAAAGCAGAAATTTGTAAAAATCTCTCTACAGAGATGCTAACAACATAAATAAGTTGTAATAAAGCGTATAAGAATTTCGACGCAGCGGCTAGTAGAACACATGGCTCAGTGGTGAGAGCGCCTGAACGGTATTCAGGAGGCGCGGGTTCGAATCCCGCTGCGTTCAAATTTTTATACGTTTTCTTTAAATGTCTTTTTCAATTTTCCTAAGTGTGGAATAACACTTTAAAAATGTTTAAAAGTATTTAATAAATAGCATTCTCTCTTGCCAAATGATTGTTCGTAGAATAATCTTTGGGTAGCAGAAATTTGTAAAAATCTCTCTACAGAGATGCTAACAACATAAATAAGTTGTAATAAAGCGTATAAGAATTTCGACGCAGCGGCTAGTAGAACGCATGGCTCAGTGGTGAGAGCGCCTGAACGGTATTCAGGAGGCGCGGGTTCGAATCCCGCTGCGTTCAAAATTTTTATACGTTTTCTTTAAATGTCTTTTTCAATTTTCCTAAGTGTGGAATAACACTTTAAAAATGTTTAAAAGTAAATAATTTTATTTCACATAAAATATCACGTAACATTATAAAAATGTGGAAAATATGTATTTACTTACGTAAATATGAAAATCTAACTTAAGCTAAGCTTTAAAGCATACGAGTTAAGCTATACTGAAAATAAATTTGGATAAAATTGAAAAATACTAAAGCCTTCAGAATGTTACTCTTTCAAAGTGAATTTTAACCAACAGCAGTGCCCTGGTATCGTCAAAGTTAAGTCTTAGTGATGTCAAATGTTATTATTACATATCGATAAATATGTAAATTAAATAAGTATTTCTATTACTAAACTAAATACTTCTAGCGTATAAAAATTTCGTATTATTCGAATATGTACGAGTATATGTACTAAGACAATAGTTGACGGGTAAAGTTTGCACTATCATAGCTATATGTAAAAATATGTTTTATTTATTTTATTAATTTAAGAGTTTTCTAATGAAATGATGATAGTGAAAAAAATGTTAAAAGCAAAAAGCTAAGCCTATGTTTTATTACATTGGGTACTATTCGCATTTAATAATATTTTTTGTTGTTTAAAATAGTAAAGGAAAAAAATTGAAGAATAAGTTATTGGTATGAGGAATTGTATAGGCAATGTCTCAATTTAGAGCACAAAATATTGTACAGTGTGCGTTAACACTAAATTATATCTGATTACCCTGCTATACGGAACAAACTGGAAAGCTGTCAAACAAGTAATAAAATGAAACAAAAATCAAGAAATGAAATAAAAAATAATTGAATAGTTGAAATGTTCAATGTCGAATAGTTGAATGTTCAATGTTTCAAAAGTAAGTTATAATTTTGTTTAACTATAAATATCTTCTTATAAAAAACAATATTCATATTACTTTAAAGCGGAATAGTCAATTTTGAACATATAAAAAAAAAAAAACGTATAGAAAAGCAAGCACACCACTATCTTTATGCAGCAATGGGTTCGCGAAATAGCCGGAATTAGAGGAGGACGTACGCTGTCGATCAATTATACCAATTGTTACACAGAGAACGGTTTAAAGGGATGTTATTTTTAAGCTAACGGATTAAGTTGAGCTAAAATGTGTTTATTTACTGAAAATATAATTTTCGTATAAATATAAATATTTAAGAGATGCTTAAAATTTGCATCGCAAACTATAAAATGTCATCATTTTTTTTTGTAGCTTCACCTGTATCTCGCACACAGCAGGGGAGGCAGAGGGAACTTAGTGTTAAGACACTCCGTTCCCCACTTTCCGCCGAATTCGGAGGCTTGCATGTTAAGTGGCGGAACTTAACGCCGCGTTTTAAATCGACGCCAGAGCGAAGAAAATGGAAATATAATTTCCACTCCTCGGGTGGGAATCGGACCCACAACCAGTCGTTTACAGTTATACATTTGTGCCACTGGGCCACGACTGGCCATGATTTATCATGTATTAAATGTTTTTTACAGATTCATATTTCTCATATATTGTTTCATATATTTTATTATTCATATATTTTAGTCAAAAAGAACTTAGTGTTAAGACATTCCATTTCAGTCTAAAATTAAGCTATTGTGTGTTGTATAGTGGGACTCAACGCCAGGCTTTATCTTATGTGTCATTATTATTTACTGTATTTAATTTACAGACTAGTATATTTAAATTTTCCTATTAAAAAAATAGCAACATATATTATAACATATGTTTGCTCAAACCAACAGCATTCACTAACAAGTATTTCACAAGACTACCACAGAGCTCTCAGCATCTGGTCAGTTACATTAAACATGAATTCAAACCGAATAATAATTCAACATTAGCATACTATTAAAAAGCTTTTAGGTACTACTCAAGTTCCATACAACATTGAATCTTGAAACCCATTCGAGGGATATTTTAAAGGTAAACTCTAGATAATAGCTCGTGATCTAGGAGGCTTACCACTGTGCAAAGACGCCTGATCGCCCATACTGGAGTGTCATTATGGTGTAGTTTACATATATGTTATGTGTATGGTGTAAGACAAAGCACAGCGACAGTAAAGTGGAGAGTGAATTGTGTTAACCTGTTAACTGGACAAGAATAAATGCGTCAGGCAATAGGCAATATTGGGTATCAATAAATAATAACAATGCGGGTAGGACATATGAATACGTCCTCAAAAATGAATGTGCACCATGGAACGGACAATACGCGCCCGGCGCATGTTGCATAATTTGAACGAGAGAACTTCCTGGTTAACTGTCAGTTCCCTCTGGCCAGCCTGCTGTGCGGAAAATAGTGTGTAATTTATAGGTGTTTAGTTCTTCACTTTACTAATTCTTAGAGGCATAGCGTAATAAAGAGATATTAAGATATATTAGGCGGAAATATCATAGAAAAAAACATAATTTTTTGATTAGAAACTCCAGAATCTCCTATGAGAACATATTTTGGTTATAATATATGCAAATACTAGCGGCGGTGATCTCTGTGACTGTTTCGGTATATTGCAACTCTCGGTGGTGGGTTTCTTAAAAAAAGTAGCCTATGTTTAACCTTCGATTATGAATATATAGATGTAGATAGTATATATATATATAGCGGTGTAGATTTTTCATATAAACTTTCATCCCCTATTTCAACCCTTTAGAGGTTGATTTTTGAAAAACTAAGTAGCCTATGTTAGACCCAGACATTTTCACTACCTTCAATCTAAATTTTATCCAAATCGGACCAGTAGATTAGTCGTGAAAGCGTGACAGACAAACACACAGACATTCGTATTTATAATATAAGTATGGATGCAATATTTTGAAATGCGATTTAAATTTTACATATAACTACGTATTTTAAAAAGTCGGAAAGCCAGCAACATTTTGTAGTCACGGATCGTTTAGTTGAGTATCAGTTAGAGATTTATTGCACTAACGTTTCCAAGACAGCTATCTCACCCAAGCAATCCTTTTAACCCTCTTAACGTGTTGATTTTTTACTTTCAAGAATATATTTTGAAATAAGGAGTTTATTTGCAAGACATTTAAATTTACTTAGGATAGATATAATATCCTTAGTAAGGCATAATATTAAAGTCAGAAATAGCTTAGTGACAATATAATCTTTTGTTTTAGTTTCACGCTGTATCCCGCACACAGCAGCGTACGCAGAGGCAGGTACGCTGTTACTAGAGCGAAGGAAATGGTAATATTAAATATTTGCACTCCTCGAGTGGGACTCGAACCCATAACCAGTCGTTTTGTCACACGTTCGTGCCACTGCGCCAGTCGTGGCGTGGCTGTTTTCCATTTTCCTAAAAACGAGACTGCGAGTTGAGTGGCGGGTCGTCGCATTTTGTCTAGTACGAAAGCGGAAAAATGAAAATAATTTAATTTATAATCATTCGGAGTCGAACCTGCAACCATAAGAATTAAAAAAAAAAATAAGACGCTGTCCCACTGCGCTTCATATAATTGATATGACTATTTTATTATATAAGTTGGTCATTTTGTTGAACTTAGCAGCGTAGTAAGTCCGTTATTTAGGTATTAAAGTTATGTGTCACAGAATGATATTATTTTTATACAAACACAAAATCATAGCCTTCCAAGTGTAGAGCGAGAACTTCTGACTATAAACGCTATGTGTCCTTTTTATTGGGCTAGCTTGAGAAGAAAGTTCGCGGCGTTGAGTTCCGTAACTAAAAACGATATTTCTGAAATTCATGAAAATGGTGGATAAAAGTGTATTTTTGCACTAGATTCTACTTGCTTAACGCTTTGAGGTGAAGCGTATAGCTATAAAAACAATCTTGAATGTATGTCACGGGGTAAGCCTGCCAATTTCGTGAAGGGATGAATTACTAGGGTTACATTAAATTATTTCTGTCTCACGTACTGCGCTAGGTAACTCTAATTTGAGATATCTAATTATACCTTTGACCTTTCACAATTTACGTTGGTAATTCATTTTGTAGCGTGAATCTTTTAAATTACACCAACATGTACCGATAGGTTACCTGTGTTTAGTTTAATACTGGAAATAACGTTTTAAATTAATTTTGAAATGAAACTATTTTTACCCGGATTAGGATTAATCCCGTTCCTTGGTCACAGGTAGACTCTATTATGTCTATCTGTGACCACCGTCCGTAAAGTGTTCAAACATCGGATTTCTAAAAATATATTTTCGAATACCAAAAATATACGCGATTAATCCGGTTAACAATAGTTTAATTTCAAAATGTGTAGTAATCGCGAAAACAAAAGATCATATTGTTATAAATTGATAATAATTTAGGTTATTTAGATAATTTAGTTTGTCCACAAATTTCTTTTTATGTAATGGATGATTAAAATACATATATAAGTCTGTCATCCATATATACTTTAGCAGCTTCAACATTTTTTCTTGTTTGGCAGGGCAGTTAGATACTCCGTTCTGCACTTTCCGCCTAAATTCGAGATTTTGCGTAATGAGTGGCGGACTTAACGGATCTTGTAGAACTATGTCAAATAATACTTTTACTCTCTTGCCAAATGATTGTTCGTAGAATAATCTTTGGGTAGCAGAAATTTGTAAAAATCTCTCTACAGAGATGCTAACAACGTATAAGAATTTCGACGCAGCTGATAGTAGAACGCATCAGTGGTGAGAGCGCCTGAACGGTGTTCAGGAGGCGCGGGTTCGAATCCCGCAGCGTTCAAAATTTTTATACGTTTCCTAAATGTCTTATGTCAAATAACTTTGTCATACATTTTTTCTACTAATTTTGGTGTTACTTTCTAATATTAAAAATATACTTCAGTACTTTCTGCGTGATCGACGCGCACATTACGGACAGATATACAAAAATTCTGCTGAGTGGTTCTTTCGCTTCTGTTATCGATATATTAATTAATTGTAAATTGCGGTAAAAAATATAAAAACATTGAAGTAACTCTTCCAATTAACGATCAAAGTACCTTTCGTTGAATTAATTTTTTTATATATATTTTATTAGTAATTAAACATAAAC
The DNA here is from genome assembly GCA_019049465.1 of Dryas iulia moderata. Lineage (NCBI taxonomy): Eukaryota > Metazoa > Arthropoda > Insecta > Lepidoptera > Nymphalidae > Dryas > Dryas iulia. The sequence goes on from CM032440.1 coordinate 602,954, forward strand.
ACGCCAACATTTTAATAAAAAAAAAGCTTGAAAGAAAGAAGCCTTATTATTTTATGCCATAATCAAGTTAATTAAGAGAATATTGTTGAGAAATTTATTTATTTGATAACCCTTTTCCTTGAGGAAATCGCATTTTATTTTCCTCGCTTATGGCTTCGCTTTTTGTGATGTAAAATGTTCTGGTAAAATTTCATTCTACTTATCATAATATGACTGTGCTTATGTATTCCTTTTATATTATTTCATAAAATAAAACAGCTTTACGTTGTCTTCATGCATACAAGGATATGCAGAGTGAACTTAGTGTCATGATACTCCGTTCTCCTTTTTTTCACCCAAATTCAAATCATTATACGTTGAATTGCGTTGATATCAACAATCATTTGGTTATACACTGTCATATTATACACTGGTATCTACCCACAACTTCGTTTACGTGGACTTAATGAGAAAAAGTTAAACTTTGCCCGGTAAAATACTCCTCATGCAAATATTTTTTGTTAAGGCACATTTTTATTATATGCTATAGTTACAGTGCTTTATTTTGCACAATCTTTATTATACGTTTCTGGATAAGGTTAAAAGGTATTCTTATATTTTGAAATTATTTATACGTTTTCTAAATTTCTTTTTCAATTTTTTTAACTATGGAATAACATTTAAAAAATGTTTGAATGTATTTACTAAATAGCATTCTCTCTTGCTAAACAATTGTTCATAGAATAATCTTTGGGTAACAAAAATTTGTAAAAACCTCTCTACAGAGACGCTAACAACAAAAATAAGTTGTAATAAGGCGTATAAGAATTTTGACGCAGCTGGTAGTAGATCGCATGGGTTAGCGGTCAGAGCGGATGGTATTCAGGAGGCGCAGGTTCGAACCCCGCTGCGTTCAAATTTTCTACGTTTTCTAAATGTGTTTTTCAAAAAGATTTCATTCAAATCTGTATAGTAGTCAGGAGAATATGCGTGTACAAACATCGTATTTTTGCTATTTAGCTTTAGACTTTATGTTGCAAAGCATGTAGGCAGAGAGAACTTTTGTTTATACTAGGTGCTTCACGTTTGGCTTAAATTGGCAAAATTCAACATCACGTTTTATCTTCTTCACCAAAGCAAATGAGCATATATAAATTATAATCATTTCACAGATTAGGTACTGAACACAACCAATCATGATTACAATCAGACAGTACCCCACTGTGCCACAATAACCTTATATACATAATAAAAAAAAAAATAGCTTCACGCTATATCCCGCACACAGCAGGGTAGGCAGAGGGAACCTAGTGTTAAGACACTCCGTTCCCCACTTTCCGCCGAATTCAGAGGCTTGCGTGTTAAGTGGCGGAACTTAACGCCGCGCTTTACCTCAACGCCAGAGCGAAGAAAATGGAAATATAATTTCCACTCCTCGAGTGGGAATCGAACCCACAACCAGTCGTTTACAGTCACACTCTTGTGCCACTGGGCCACGACTGGCCAAAATATACATAATATCTTCACCTAAAACATTTTTTTTTCAGGTTCACACTTTATCTCGTATAGGAGTGTAGCCAGAGACAATACAGTGTATTATAGTGTAGAGAATCATATCTAGTGTAGATTAGTATAGAACTTCTAGTATATAATACTAGGAACCGTCTATTTGCTCTGCATGGCGGGAAGAGCTGAGTGAACTACATATTTAATGTTAATATATGTTAAAAAAGTTTGAAAAGAAAACACTTAACACTAACATAACACTTAACGTTACACAGCCTAAGTCTATGGGCATTTTTTGACCATGTAATTACCATTTATTCCAAAACTAAAACCTAAATACCACTAACTAGCTCAAACACTTCAAAGCACACAATACACTGTGCTCGATATCCCTGCCAAATATCAGAGGTCTACTAAAACTACAAATAGCCCAGGAAGAGTTAAACCACAACGAAACACCCTTTTGACTAGTAAGAAGTGTGGGTGGGTGCGTGGGTTCGATTGCACTCGAGGCAATAATACAATCATTGCATCGACTGGGAATCAAACCCACAACCAACCACGACTACAGTCAGAGCTCAATACGATCACCTCATTTATATAGTTCCTTATTTTAAAATACTTAGAAATTAGTAATAGAAATAAACCTCTAAAAATCTTAAAATATTCAAATAGTATGCAACAAATAGAAACACAAACAAGTAAGCTAAGGCTTAAAGAAAAGCTTTCAAAACAATGGAATAGTATTTAAATCCGACTTTTGCAGTGAGCTCCGTCGTTGTATAAGTAATTTCCGATACTACATACATACTGTTCTATTTGACTATTCCATTTTACCATAATATAGTTATAGTTACGAGCTTTTTCAATACAAACGTGAGCTTTTATTTTTATTGTATTATTCAATTAGATATTTAAATTACAATAATTCACTTTTTTTATTAAAAAATACCGTTACAAGTTAATAAAAAGTATTATTTATTATGTAGATGTTAGGTCCTTTCATATTTAACGTAAAGTTAAATTAAATTAGTAATAAAGTGGAGAACGAAGTGTCTTGACATATAGGTTTTGCACGACTACCCTACTGTGAGGGTAAAAACGTGAAGCTGCTGAATTGTACAAATTGTGGTCTCTGTATTTACTTGTCTATCACGTATAATGAGTAAATTCGGAAAGTACCATAAACTACTTTCATATTTTTAATGTATTTTACGTATTTAAGATTTAAAATATTTTTTAAGAAAATAAAAAATTAAACACCGCAGAAAATCGAACCCGCGACGATTGCATCAAAGATGAATTTCAAAACAATTAAAAGTTCTACTGCGTTTTAATTTGTATGCGTCTTTACAAATGTAAAATGAAGTAATAAAATAATAAACAGTGCGTTGGAAGCAGAATCAAGCTTAGAAAATGTATAGTTTAGCTTTTTAAATAACACTTAACAATTACATTAACTAAATAAAAAAGTTGTTACACATACTACAATGAGCTCGATACGAGTAGGTATATGTATATTTTTATATAAAGTGTCACACACATTACTAAGACAATACTTATTTTACGCGTCAACGGGGACTACTTTATATTATGTTTTCCTTGAATGAACAAATATTTCGTACCAATATTATGGTATGTATATTAGAATGTATACAGAATATTGAAAATTTGCAATATCCGCTCAATCGTACGTAAAGCGATGATCGCACCTCTAAGAATTTTACACATTTTATACTGGATACACGTTGTCGAAAATTTCATACTGCTAAGCATTTTATTTTATAAAAATATTTTTTATTAATATATTTTATGGCCGTGTCGTGTCGTGTCGTGGGCCAGTGGCACAGTGGTAAACCACTGGTTGTGGGCTCGATTCCCACTCGAGGGAAAATTAAACAAAGAACTTTTCTTCAGCTGAGCATGATAAAGTACAGCGATCATTTCCGGCACTTAACATACAACGTTTTAAATTTGAGCACAAACCGGAGAAGGGAGTGACCTGACACTAGGTATAGTTCAACTTCTCTGCTATGCGGCATAAAGCGCGAAGCTAACAAAAAACTTATAGAAACACATCTATACTAGCCTATATTAATATTAAATTCAAATGCAAAAATCCGTCTGTTTGTTACGTTTTACGACTAATCTACCAGCGTGGTTTGGATGTTTTTCATAATAAAAATAGCTGAAGACGCATAATCAATCATTGACTACTTTGGTTTTCAAAAATTATCCTCAAAGGATTAGGAATAGAGGAGTAAATTTTGTATGAAAAATTAAAACTGCTTGACCGATCTCAATAAAATTTCTCAGGAAGATAATGTATGACGCAAGGTGAAACGTAGGCTACCTATTTTCTTTCAAAACACATTCCTAAGGCTTTAGTAAATACTTTAAATTAAAAAAAATATTGTTTTTCGTACCACGTAATATAGTAATACTTCATGATAAATTCTTGTGTTCTTATGTTTTGAATTCGCATCTTTCTTATCTAAACGAGTAAAACATATATTACTTTTTATATAATGGTAAAGAACAAAGAAAATGCTAATACAGTCGCATCAAATTTTATGAGAGTTGGGGACATAAAGGCTATTTAAATTGTTGTCTAAAAATGTAGTATATTTGTGTAAGGCTATCGCAAAAGCAACAGTCGTGGGTTCTATTCCAATTCAAAGAAAAAAAAATATTTCAAATTATTTTATTTTCTTTTCTTTGGGCAAGCAAGGCGTTGACTTCCACCACTCAATACGCAGTATCTTGAATCCCATTATACAAGAATCTTTACGAGTTTTTTTAACTTAGGCTCAAGTTAAAAAAGGGTATATTCTGCATTGAAATGAAGATAATTTAAATATTCTCTAATTTGAATTCAAACCTACAACTATCACTTAACAATCAGAAGCCTTCACAACGACTGGTCTCAACTAATAACTAGTATAACTTCAAAGAGAATAATTTTAAAGCAATACATTATAATTTAAGTAGTGAAATCGTTCGATCCATATTATGTAATATGAACAGTGAACACGCTGACGCTTGGGGACTGCTGTCGTTGTAAATTGATGTATGGATTCAGTTCTAAGTCATCGCTTATATTCATGGCCTAGTATAGTTTATTGAATATCTTCACATATTTTGAGCATTATTATAAAAAAGCGGAAAGAATAAAATGTCAAGATACATCGTTCTCTGATTCTTGCCAATCAGATATTTACCACGGTGTGGCTGTCGTGGTGCAGTTGTAAAAGCGATATCGATTCTCACTCGGGGTAATGAAAGTGAGGAACGGAGTGTCTTAACACTAGGTTCCCTCTGCTTACCCTGCTGTGTAATGATTATAATTATATTTTAATTTCTTCGCTTTGGTACTTATAATAAAGAAGGTGTTAAGTTCCACCATTCGACAAGCAAATACCTTGATATTGGGCGAAAATGGAAGACAGAGTGTCTTGACACCCTACTATGCAGGAAAAGCTGCAGAAAATTGTATCTATCACTCAGTCAACTTAAGAAATAAAATCTTGCAATGCTACTCGAGTACTTAGGGAAAACTTAGTGTTAAATTCCTTCGTCACCACTTACCACCTAAAAGGTTTTAATACTTATTTGATATCATTTTTTTGTCAAAGTTAAAATAATTTTAAAATTTAATGTTACAGAGTCATTTCAAATGAATTTTAAAATCTGTATGTAAGTATTTTCTAAGTATATAATATAATATAATAATAAGGCCGTCATGATGCATATTGGTTGTTAATCCGATCTCCACTCAAAGGGACAGCGATATTTTCCTTCACCCGCTATTATAAACCGCGGTGTTGAGTTCCGCCACTTAATGAGCCAATGTTTCGATTTCCGGCGGAAAGTGAGAAACAAGGTGTCTTGAACACTAGATTTTCTTGAAAATCGTGAAGCTGATTTAATAATACAAAATAAATGCAAAGAGGAAAGATTATATTTATATCGTAAGGTAAATAACTCGATATCGTTATAAAAATTGCGCTTTTCCGGGTTCAGTCTGTGAATTTCAAATTTCATATTTTTCATAATTCCCTCTTCAATATTTATCGAAGAATAATTTACGTATAATACTTTTTCTTTGATTTTGTTTAAATTATTACTTAGGCTTTTTTATTACATTATATACTCGTATAAAAGCTTTTCTCTAATTTGCAATGTATGTTAAGCGTGGCGTTAAGTTTCGCCAACTAACACCCAAATACATATATCGATTTCGCGCGGTAAGTGGACAATGAAGGGTATTGACACTATATACTCTTTTCAACGTTTACCTCATGTTAACTGCGGTAAGCAAACTGCGGTTTAAAGGTAACGAATTCACTACCCTCTATTGTAAATTATTTCTAATTTTAGTCGTTTTAGTATTATTTTTGGTCTTTTTACCCGCGACGGAACGGCGACTGTATATGTGTTTACCCGCGACGGAACGGCGACTGTATATGTGTTTGGGGTGAGAGGTTGTTTGTTTGTTTGTTTGTTTGTTTGTTTGTTTGTGTGTTTGTGCAAATTACTATGTCAATTATTTCCAAAACTATAAGTCCGATTTTGATACGGTTTTCTATGATAGGTTAAGGTTCAATTGGCGTATGTTCTTAGATATGTCTTATTGCCTTAACTCAACAGGGGGCGCTGCAGTAAGCATTTTACGTGAAAACGAATGTTTTCAATTATCTCAAAAAATAGTAGTCTGATTTCGATAGATTTTCAGTGATAGATTCAGATTTAATTGGTGGATGTTCTTGGATATGTTTTATCGTGTCAAACCACCAGGGGGCGCTGCAATAAGCATTTGTTTGTACTTTTTTGTATTTATTTATCTAAAACCGAAACTACTGATCCGATTGAAAAGAGTTTTCGGAAAAAGATTCAGCGTTGCTTGATGCATATTTTAAGATTTTTCTTTTTTTGTTACGGGGAAAACTCACTAGGGGGCGCTGCAGTATACATTTGTTTATGCAAATCAAAAACTACTAGTCCAATTTAGATGTAACCTTCAAGGGTAGGTTCAGGCTTAATTGGTGCGTCTTTTCATATATATGTTATGGTGACCACTCATCAGGGGGCGCTGTAGTAAGCATTTGCTTGTATCTTTTTGTGTAAAACCAAAATTTTTCTTGTATTTATTTGTCTAAAACCGAAATTACTTATCCGATTGGCTAGAGTTTTCAGAATTAGATTCAACTTTGTTTGCTGCATATTTTAAGATTTTTGTTTTTTTTTACGATGAAAATTCACCAGAGGGCGCTGCAGTAAACATTTGCTTATGCAGAGCAAAAACTACTAGTCCGAATTAGATGAAACTTTCAATGATAGATTCAGGTTTAATTGGTGCTTCTTTTCATATATATGTTAAGATGATCACTCACCAGGGGGCGCTGCAGTAAGTACATTTGTTTGTGTAAAACTAAAACTACGAGTCCGATTTGAATTCAGTTTTCAATGATAGATTCAAGTTTACTTAGTGCATATATTCATATATGTGTCATGTATGTTTACTTAGTGCATATTTTTATGTATGTGTCAACTCTCTAGGGGGCGCTGCAGTAAGTAGCTTCTTCTATTTTTTTGTGTAAAACCAAAACGACTAGTACGATTGTCAAGAGTTTTCAGTATTAGATTCCGCTTTACTTAGAGCATGTTTTTAAATTTATATTACGGTGACAAGTCACCAGGGGGCGCTGCAGTAAAATATTGTTTGTGCAAAGATAAAATGACGAATTTGATTTGGATGCAGTTTCAATGATAAGCTCAAGTTTAATTAGTGCATGTTCTTGTATATGTTTTATCGTGTTAACTCACCAGAGGGCGCTGCAGTAAACATTTGTTTGTAATATTTAATGCAAAACCACAACTACTAGTCCGATTGGGCAGAGTTTTTAGTATTAGAGTTGCCTTTACTTGGTGTAAGTTTTAAGGTTTTTTTTCACGTCTAGAACTCACCAGGGGGCGCTGCATTAAACATTTAATTATGCAAAGCTAAAACTACAAGTCCGATTTGGATGCAGTCATCAAAGATAGGATCAGGCTTAATTAGCGCGTGTTCTCGTATATGTGTCATGGTGACACCTCACCAGGGGGCGCTGCAGTAAGCATTTGCTCGTATTTTTTCTGTGAAACCTATTTAGATGCGGTTTTCTGTGATAGGTTCTGGTTTAATTGCTGCGTGTTTTTATATGCCATATAACGAACTACCACGGGGCGCTCCAGTATATATTAGTTTGTTCAAAATCAAAATTACTAGTGGGTTTTGTGATTTTCACTGATTTGGTTAGACTTAGGTTTCGTGAAAATGTTACGGTGACAATCTCCTGGGCGCTGCAATAAGCATTTGATAACCAGAAAGCATTGGATTTATAATTTCTTTTGGGTTTGCATGAACATTAATATAAAGTATTTCGATATTATGTAATAATATATAATGTGTATCTATTCACTTTAAAAAGTTTAAAATAAAAAGCAAAATTAAAAATTTTGAAAAAACCCACGACGGTTTAATTGTAATTGTAAAAGGATAAAATAACTATAAATCCCCCGCCTAAAAGAATATATGTAACGAGATGATGGGGACGACTTCGTCGGGGGCTGCCAGTTGCAATCTCTATTTTAAATATAGTAGCTAACAGTATAGATTTCGATATCGATAAGTCTTTAAAATAACAGTTATCAAAACTGTAAATCCATATTAATGTTTAATTTCTTTGCCAAACCTGTTTTAAGGACAAGAAAACCTATGAGAAGGTTTTTGCAAACTTAAAGTAATGGCAGCCCCGACGAAGCCGTCCCCATCATCTCGTTACATATATTCTTATAGGCGGGGGATTTATAGTTATTTTATCCCTTTACAATTACAATTAAACCGTCGTGGGTTTTTTCAAAATTTTTAATTTTGTTTTGTTTTTTGTTTTTATATCAACAATATTTGTAAGCTTCGCTGGACGGCAACATGTAATAATGTTTTTTCTCAGTAAGTGAATGTAATATTCTTATGAGAAATAAATAAATTCATAAACCGTGTAGGTACTCTTACTTAATACCCTGCTATATGGCAAATCATAAACCAATGCAATGTATAAATGTTTATCCTGGTAAAATGGTTGGTTGGTTTTAGAAATCAAAATTTAAAGCTCATATCCTTAATTAATTAAGCTGAAACTTTGCATTCTCGTTTAGCTTGGATGACAGCGCATGGTTAGATGTGTGACGTTATCTGTTACCTTACATGGCGGATCATTCGAGCTTGCAGCGAATATGTAAAAAGCTTATTATAAAAAAAGGTTTCTTTATTTTAAAATTATATAATTATACACACCTTCCTATTATAGTTTTAGGTCACCACTATGGCGTGCGGTACATCCAATTCAAATAAATATTTGTATTAATATTATAGGCCTTCATATAGAGGCCTTCTTGGCGCAGTTGGACAAGATCTGACTAAAAACGTGATAATTGTAAGTTCGATTTAGTTTCTGAGGAATGATGCGCGGTGTTAACTTCCGCCACTATATACAATGTCTCAATTTGGGGTAGAAAGCGGAGAAAATTTTTTTTCAACACTAAATTCTCCCTGATTACTTATTTCATTATTGGCATTTCACTAAGAGGCTCTAACACTGATGTTGAAGAAAAATATACTAAAATATGGAAATTCCTTTAAGTTATCTTAAGTATGACATACTTTTAAACAAGTTTAAGCAAATATCGCGTACATAAATTCTAATAACTAATATTCTATCATCTTTAAATCACACTCATTCTTAGAAGTACAATTGAAATTCCATATTTGTATATAATCATTAAGCTAAAAGTGGTCTGTTTTTCGTCTTTCTGCTCAAAATCAACACATTTCGAATTAACTGGCAGAACCTTACACCGGGCCCTGTCTTAGCTATATATGGCTATATAGGAGAAATGAAAATAACATGTATTCCATCAAATAGGAATTGAAACTATAACCTCAAACGCCTCAAAAACAAAATAAGCTTAAAATATATAAATCTATTATAAAATGTATAAAATAACATAACCATAAATAATATCGTTTGAGGTTTACCCAAAATTCTTTTAACGTTTGTATACATTCACCAAAATGTATGTGTACGTATAAGGGCGTTAGCAAATATTGTTTCAGCTGAGCTCTACGTACTTGTGGAATCAGGTCACTTCAGACATGGAGGCTGTGACGAGTGAATATATTGTAACATTACTTTTCAATACAAAGTTCAAGTAGTTTTTGTAGGAAGCTATTATTGTTGTATGAACAATGAATATATAGTATAAAGCAAAGAAGTTGTCCGTCTGTTTGTCTTTATGTATGCTTAGATCTTTGAAACTACGCAATGGATTTTGATGCGGTTTTTTTAGTAGATATAGTAACTTAATAGATAGTGTATATGAAAGTAAAAGAATACTGATACTGGCTCCGCGTGCTTATAAATAACGAAATACTTATAGTTGTGAAGTTTACGTAAGCAAAACCACGTACGGGTCGCTAGTTTATGTCATATTTTCATTTTTTCTTAATATGGTATTCGCACATTAAGCAAGAACATTTTTAAAAAATGCATAAAAATATGACTTCTAATTTGTCTGTTTGCTTATCAGTCGGAGTGTTTGGACGGTTTCCAAGTGGTGCGAGTTTGAATCCCGCTGCGAATTCTTTTTGCATTTTTCAAAAATATTTTTCAATTTATTGAAGCATTTTCATATTAAAGCAACAGCGGGTTAGTATACCCACATGTTATAACATTTGTATATCTCATTTGTACACAGTAAGAAGAGAGAGCTTAGTGTGAATATAATCCGTTCTCTTCTATTCACCTAATTTCGACATTTTGTTTTAAATAGCAAGAAATAACCCCGCCTTTATATCACCAAAGTGATCAAGTGAAATATTACACATTTCTCCAGTTGCCGACCAAACATAGACGTATTAATTGATTAAATCCTAAAGCCGTGCTATGAACTACAATTACTGTGTGCAGTCAGGTAGTTTTCATGATATTTGACATATGATAAAAGGTAATATGTTTACTATATGAGACTATCGTAGCGCAGTGAAACGGTATTTGATTAACTCGCGATGGTTGTAGATTTGATTCCCACTCGAGGGAATTATATATTTAAATTATTATTATTTCTCCATTGAGTTCTGCCTCTCAAATCAGTAAATTTTATATTAGGTGCTCTTTGCCCACTCTGGTATGCAAAAATAACCGTAAAGCTAAATGATTTTAAGTAACTTTTGAACATTAACAATACTTATAACTTATAACAAATTCTATTATCTACAATATCGAAATTAAAGCTTAAATGGAATAGCGCTTTTGTATCTAGCCATTCGTGTAAGCTCATTACCAAATCTTCTTTCAGATGGACAATGTTGAATAAATTACGATTTTAACTTATTGTGACGGGTTGGCTTACTTTTGTGATACTTAAAACAGAATTCAGAACTTAAAGTTTTGGTAGAGACCGTCGCGGCGCCGTAGGCAGCGTCTGACCATAAAAGTGATGTTTGCTGGTTCAGTTCCTACTAGTGATAAAGAATGTTTATATTTTATTTTCATTTCTCCGCTCTAGTATTTAAGAGCGAGGGTAATATCTCGCTATTTCGGCAAAAGTTGTAAAAAATAGTTTTAATAGCAGTAAAAGTTTTTGAACAAGGGTAGTCAGGAAGAATTTAATTAATGTCAAGACGCTCCATTTTTCACTTTCGCGAAACACTGTATGCTGAGTGGTGGTAACTGGAAATTCTTTTAAGCATACACATATAATAAGTAGTTCTGCTTTCGCATGATTGTAATGAAATCATCCACGTAATAGTTTTACTAAGAAATCGTGAACTAATCTATTGAATTTGACTGACTAATTACAAATTAATTATATAATTTAATTTATTGAATTGGTTTGATACACTGATTAATTGGCTTCAAGATCATATTTTCTCTATATTTACCGGACTATATTACATTGAATAAAAAAACGTAAAAAGCTGGAAAAATAGCCCACTATTTACAATATACGTATCCAGAACTACGCATATTTATATTATACATTCAAAGATACCAGACAAAGCGTGGCGTTAAGTTCTGCCACTTAAGAAGCAATGCCTCGATTTCGGAGCAAGAATAGAGTGTGGTAAGAATAGATCACAAAATTAACAGTTATCTACGTTCAAAGATATTAGACGAAGCGCGGCGTTAAGTTCCGTTACTTAACAAGACACTTTACAGTGTTAAGAAACTGTATTATGTCTTACAAAAAAAACGTTAAGCTTAAAAAGGTAGGTAAAATTTTATGAAGATGTTACACATAAAAGTATAATCCTGTCCTTTTCTATCACTGTAATTGTGAAGAGAAAAACGCTCTCTTGTCTGGAACTTGATGGCTATTAATTACTTCCTCATTGTGGTGAACAATAGAGAATGATGCTGAAGCATCTATTAAGTCATAAATCTGTTCTTTAGATTTACTTCCATGGGCTTAATATTGCGTAATTTGACTCATTCTTTTCTATTTTACGAAAGTGGAAAGGTAAGTTAAATTAAGGCGTTAAGTTTTATCTCTTAACACGCAATGACTTGATTTCAGGAGGTAAGTGGAAAACGGAATGTCTTGACACTATACTGTCCCTGAATGCTATGTGGGAGAAAACGTGAATCTGCTAGTGGGCATGTAGGCTTGAAGACTCTCCGAGACATGTTTAGTTTTGAAATACTCCGGACCTGGAATACTATATTTTTTTAACTTTACACTGTATCCTGCACACAGCAGGGTAGGCAAAGGGAACCTAGCGTTAAGACACTCCGTTCCCCACTTTCCGCTGAATTTTGGAGGCATTAAGTTGCGGAACTTAACGCCGCGCTTTGCCTATATACCAGAGCAAAGAAAATGAAAATTTTAAATATTTCCACTCCTACAGTGGGAATCGAACCCACAACAAGTCGTTTACAGTCACACGTTTGTGCCACTGCGCCACGACAGGCCCCTGTAATACTATTATGTGATATAATGGTTTTTGAATGTAAGTGCTAAGTAAGCTACATACGTCGGTTATAAAAATAAACAGCTTCACGCTTTTTTCGCATAAAGAGGATGTAGTGTCAAAACACTGTTCTTTACTTTCCAGACATTACGTGTTTTTGCTTTTTAAGTGGCGTTACGGCCAGTCGTGGCGAAGTGGCATAAGCGGTTGACTGTAAACGACTGATTGTGGGCTCGATTCCCACTCGAGGAGTGGAATTATTTAATATTTCCATTTTCTTCGCTCTGGTATCGAGGTTAAACGCGGCGTTGAGTTCCGCCACTCAAGACGGAATACCTCCGATTTCGGCGGAAAGTGGGGAACGGAGTATTTTACACTAGGTTCCCTCTACCTACCCTGCTGTGTGCGGGATACAGCGTGAAGCAAAAAAGGAAAAAAAAATGTTAAGTAACAATACATAGAAATGACAATAATTTAAATATATCGCTGAGTGAGAATCAAAACCACAACCAGTAACGTACGCTGTCCCACTGTGGCTCTATATAGGTCATGAGGTCGATTTATTTATATGTATTTATCAATTTTAAATTGAATTAGATTATTTTAGAAGGGCTATCCCTAATATACTATCACGTCTATACGTGACTCTGACATATTATTTTAGAGTAGGTATATTTAGAACACAAGTTTGCCCTGTTGCATGAACTACATAACTATAGTTGTTTCATTATAATACAAACCTTTGAGGTGGAGTTTTGAGAAATAAAATAGCCTATGAATATAGGACAATTCATTATAATTAGTCAGGGGTTTTTTGGTACTTTCAACTTTCAACCTGTATTCAAATTAGGGGTGGTTTTTGAAAAAGTAGTATATGAGTGAGTGAAATTCAGAATGAAAATAATTGAATATAGTTTGATATAAGTACAAAATAATAATATAAAGTACCGTAGCGTTTCGCGCTCCGTTCTCGCTGACTACCCTGCAAGAAATAAAGTGTGAAGTTAAAAAATAAAAAAAAAAAGTACAGTGTCCATGGTTTGTAAAGAAGGTTTTACTACTAAATAATAGTCATTGAGGTCCACATTTTATTTTCACTTCCCTATACAGTAGGTTTAGCAGAGGCCAACTTAGTGCTGCTAAGAAATAGCCAGAAGTTACTTTTACTTGTTACAACAAAAATAAAATACTTGTAACAAATGCTTCCAAGGGACGAATTCCAAGAACCGTAGGTTCAAGTCATATTTCGTTAAAATTTCTATACATTTTCTAAAAATGTTTTTCATATGATTTTGTCAATAACACTTGAAGAATGTAAAAAATACAGCTATGAATCTCCTCCTTCTTCCTGGCAACTATCTCAGCTTTAGCCAGGGTCTGCCTTCCTGCTCAACCTCGTCCACTTTGCACGGTCTTTGGCATCTTCGGTGGTAAGTCTATTGGCTCACATATCCTGCTTCATGGTGTCCAGCCATCGCTTTCTTGGGCATCCTGGGGGTCTTGCTTGAATCTATTCATATTAAAAATAATTAATTTCAGACCTTATTACAATCTTATTAGCACCTCCATGTCAGTTATCTAAAATTAATTCAATCAATAGAACGCTAAACAAGAAAATCCCCTAACTAAATTAAATTCTCTAAGCAATTTACCAGCATGTTGTCAACACATTATTGTGGCGTGTAATATAGATGCTAATTTAATTACTCTCCCGCCAAATAATTTTCTATAAATATATGTACTGTATCTTAATTAAATTAAGACTAGGTGTGACTAAAATAGTTGTTTTTGTGATATAATTAATGATTGATTTTGTTTACATTGAATGATTAGATTGGGTAGAGAGAGCCTAGTGTCAAGACACTTCGTTCTCCATTTTCCATGAGAAATAAAATCAACAACGATATTATTTTTTTTCAATCAGAATATATTTTACTCATTTAAAAAATAATAGCGGTAATAAATCGTCAATTAAAAAAATATCAGTATTGTCAATCCTGCAAGAAGCAGGAAGTTCGTAAAGCAGTTCTGCTTACAAAAGGCATTGTGTGTTGAGTGGTGTAACAGAACGCCGCGCTTTGCCTTGTTCACTAGAGCTAAGAAATGAAAATAATTAAATTATGACCATCGGCTGGGAATTGAACCCGCAATCAATATAGTTTACAGTCAGACACCATCATACTTCACCACAATGGCGTCCTAAATATTATTATTATTTAATTCTTTGATCTTCGTTTTAATAGGACTACTTTCTTTAATACGACATTGAAGATTAGCTTATCTTTAAAAGTACATAAAAAATTAAAACAGACACTTGGTTACGAAATTGTGGGTTTTTAAAAAGCACTTCTAAGTTACAACAGTTACAAGCTTTAAAGTTAAGTAGCCTGTAAAAAGTCACCCTAAAAGCTTGCGTTTTACTGCCATTTCCTCTTACAAAGTCAGATTCTTCTATAAGAAACATTTTGTTATTCCTTGAATCTACTTGACTTATTCTGACATTTTTGAGATTTAGGTAGTCGGAGAGCGTCTGACTGTAAACGTAATTAGTTGTAGGTTCGATCCTCACTCAAGGAAGTGATTGTTTTAGCTTCACGCTGTATCCCGCACACAACAGGGTAGGCAGAGGGAACCTAGTGTCAAGATACCTCGTTCTCCACTTTCCGCCGAATTCGGAGGCATTGCGTGTTAAGTGGCGGAACTTAACGCCACGTTTTGCCTCTGATATCAGAGCGAAGGAAAATGGAAATATTAAATATTTTCACTCCTCGAGTGAACATCGAACCCACAACCAGTTGTTTACTGTCACACATTCGTGCCACTGCGCCACGACTGGCAAGTTCAGGGAAGTGATTGTACTTAAATTATTAACATTTTCCCGCTTAGATAAAAAAAACCGCAGTGTTAAGTTTCGCCACGTAAGTGAAGAAAGGAGTATCTTAACGCCATGTTAACTCTGGCTACCCCCGGTATTCTGGAACAAACTTCTTTTTGAAGTTAAAAAAAAATATGCAAGAAGTAAAAAAGAATAAAATAGATTTCGTTTCGGTTTGTTTTCGACGAAAAAAAAAATGGGCTGAAATTAATATGAATTTTATTTTCGTTGAATTATCTATTTTCGAGTGACAGATACAAATAAGAAATTGTGAATTTACTATGCTCATTTTAAATTTAAGACAACTTTCTAGCTTAATATGATTTTCAGAATACTCTATGGGACTTTTTTAAAACATTTAGTAAAATTTACTGGTGTTTCGGTTGCTAACCAAATTAATTAATAATAACTATCATTCAATTATTTTCATATCCTAAGTTTTCCTTCTGGTACGACAAAACATTAAATCCCACCACTCATCACACAATGTCTCGATTTTGGACAGATGTAAAGTTAAAGGAGTGTTTTAACACTAAGCTCTCTCTGACCACTCTACTATACGAGAAAAAGTGAAACTGAAAAACAAAACAGTTTTATTAATTTACCACAAGAAGTTACAGCGTAGTTCGGGGATAATTAAAAATGTAATATTTACAAAGTAAATTTATTATAAGGTTGAAAATATTTTAGACGAATTTTCCCTTTATTACTTCATTACAAAGTTCAGGTCACATGAAACGCTTCGAATTTTTCGAGGGACCTATAATTATATTAAATTCCACGAGCTAGGGTACATTTTTTCCATGCCACAGTTTGCTCAGCCTTCATAAAAGTAAATTAACATGGTTTATTATACGAAAGCAAGTTATACACCGTGGCGTTGATTTATATTAACAAAATAGGTGTGTTTATGAGATGATCGTGGCGTATTGGGGCATTTAGGTAGATTCAGCTTTTTTCCGTATAGTGCGGTAGTCAGAGAGAACCTAGTGTCAAGACACTTCGTTCTCTACTTTACCCTCAAATTTGTAAATGTATGTTGAGTGGTGGAGCTTATTCGTCTTATCACTATAACGTAGAAATGAAAATCATTTAAAAGTAATAATTCCCCCCGGAAGGGTATCGGACCAACGACCGTCGCGTGTACCTGATGCTGTCGTGCTTCATCACCATGGCTTCAAGGGCGCTTGAAGCCATGTAAGTAACTGATTGTAAATAATTAGTTGTGAGCTTAATATACACTCGAGGGAATGATTTTATTTAATTTCATTTGTCTGCTCTGGCTGAAAAATCAAAATTGAGTCACGTTTATTAATATCCACTGCCTCGATATTTGTTGAAAACAAGAAAACGCAGTATTTTGCCACTAGACTCTTTCTGAGACACATTTAAAATGTCTTTTAAAAAGTATTCGTGACAAATTGACTGAAATTTGTAATGCGACCTTTGTCTTCTAAATAGGAGCTATAATTATGTCATAAAAGAAAGATTAATATCTTATTATTTTTTATTGTTTTTAATTAAAAATATTAAACGTAATGAACGTATAGCTTGGCGATCATAACGCTAGGGCGTTTTTCAAGAAGCGTAGGTTCGAAGTCCGCCGAGTCCAAATTTTTATTTTATATAATGTACATATGATTGTTCATTATATTCATGTAACAAGTATCACAAACCAACTTGATCAAATGGTACTAATTCAGATTATATTACAATAATATGTATTGATTAGTAAGCGGAGTAATATACTAAAGGGAAAGCGTAAAATGCATGTTGCCACAGAAACCTTCAACTTATTCCATTTCGACATTCGACAATTACAAAAGTATTTATGGAAAGTATTCGTGTTGCCTAGAGTGTAGTATTTATAATATTATTTAATTTTATTGTATTACCACTTATCACTAGTTCACTATTTTTAGTTCATTAATAAAAATATCGGCTTTCTGCGTTTCTCTTCCATATTTAGCTCTAAATATGTAAGATTTCTTCCCATATAGCTCTAAATATATAAGATTTCTTTTAAAACATCCTTTTTTATAATAACTATTAATATATAGATTCTAACAACAAAATAACCCTCATATATAGGTAAGAGTAGTAATAAAAATAAATTCCACTTAGTATAAATAAATAAACATAGCTTCAATTTCTTACAACATATTTTCTGAGAGAGCACCATTAAAACGACATTGGGTTTCATAATTTATAGTTTGTTTACGCATAATGTGGGAAATGTGAAGGTCCACGTGAATACATACAAAAACTTATGCTATCATTTATTTTATTAGCTTCACGCTGTATCCCGCACACAGCAGGTTAGGCAGGTTAGCAATTCGGAGGCTTACGTGTTAAGTGGCGGTACTTAACGCCGCGCTTTACCTCGACATCAGAGCGAAGAAAATTGAAATATAATTTCCACTCCTCGAGTGGGAATCGAACCCACAACCAGTCGTTTACAGTCACACGCTTGTGCCACTGGGCCACGACTTAACACGGCTATAAATATATAATTAAATATAAGAGTAAAAAGGTTATGTCAGTACATTGAAGAGGTACATTAATGATATCAAAAATAGTAAGAGAATATGAATATATGACATTTAAAAAAAATATTATTATTTAAATTAACATAAATAATTGGGGCCAATCGTGGCATAGACACAAACAAAGTGTGACTGTAACGCAACTGGTTGTGGGTTCGACTCTCACTCGAGAAGTGGAAATATTTAATATTTCCATTTTCATCGCTCTGATGCCGAGTGTTAAGTTCCGCCCCTTAACTCGCCATGTTTCCTGAATTCGGCTGAAAGTGGGGAACTGAGTGTCTTAACACTAGATCCCCTCTGCCTACGCTGCTGTGTGCGGGATACGGCTTGAATCTAAAAATAATAATAATTGAGGATATCTAAATTTTTAAGTCATTGAATTTGTTTTCGTTATTAATTTACACATAACTCAATAGTAACACTTCATTTAAAATTAATAAATTATTTGTACGATTCCGACTGGGGGAATGATTGTATTCAAGTTATTTTCATTTCCTCGCTCCATGCTTTGCGCTTACATCGTTCTGACTGTAATACTAAGCATGGCGTGAAACTTAAAATAGATAAAAAAAAAAAACGGAACCGAACGGAGTGTCTTAACAATAGGTTCCCTCTGCCTACCCTGCTGTGTGCGGGATATAGCGTGAAGCTTAAAATAGATTTATTGATTAAGTAAAAAAAAAAATAAAAAAAGTCTTATATATGTCTCGTAAAACAAAACATTATCCTTGAAGTAAAATACTTCGTGAAGACAAAAATTTTAAAGGTTATACCTAAAAAGAATATTTACTAAAATATATTTTGTGGTAAACAAGACTATCAAGAAACTCATAACATGGCGTTAAATCTTGGAATTGGTATTTCTTCGTACAACATATTATATTTCTTGTTTCGTCTTTTCGTCTTTATTTATATAGATATTACTTTAAAAGATACAAGTCCTTTCATGAAATTAGTTGTTCGCTCATATTATAGCTAAGGTTTTCATTTTGTATACTTTTAAAAGAAGATTTCCTTTTATTTTTTAGCTTTACAAAGCTTTTTTCTGCAAAGTAGGTTAGTCAGGTTCGCAGGAGCCAGTCCTGACAGAGTGGCACATACATGTGATTGTAAACGACTGGTTGTTGGTTGGGTTGGTTGGTTGGTTGGCTCGATTACCACTCGACGAGTGGAAATATTTAATATTTCCATTTTCTACGCTCTGGTGTAGATGCAAAGCGCGGCGTTAAGTTCCCGACACTTAACACGCAATGCTTTCAAATTCGGCGGAAGGTGGGGAACGGACTGTCTTAACACTAGGTTCCTTCTGCCTACTCTGCCGTGTGCGGGATACAGCGTAAAACTATGTAGGTCAGTCAGAGAAATCTTATTATTATTTTAATTTGTTCCCTTTAATAAGACAAAAAGCTAAGATACACAATATACATATTGCCTCCAACTGTGGCGGAAATTTGAGAATGGAAATGTCTTGACACTAGGTTCTCTGCCACACGGGAAAAAGCGCATTATAGACACGATAAGTTATAGCTGCATGCCCCATAATTATGCCGAAGGATGTTTAAATTATTATAGTTTATCCATTCAAATAATGCAAAGCACAGCGTTAAATTCCGCATCTCAATATATAGTATTTCGAGCTCTGGGGAATTTTTTTCCAACACGTAGCCTCTAGACACTGGGATGTCTCTGTTTACCTTACGCTTTGCGGGAAATAGCGTGAAGATGCTTAATTTTAAATAACAGGTAAAAAATTGTACGTACACTAGACATGCGCAAAACAGTGCGCCATGAAGTGATGTGATATGGCATTACATTTCGTACCGCGTGATATTACATTTTAGCATTACTTTAAACATCACGCGTAATGTCGCGTAATGACATTACACTACTATCACACATGGCACCGCGTGATGTGATATTACTGAGATACTGATGACATGTAATATGAAATGTAATAAGTAATACGGCTTGCCCATCGCACCGCTATTTGTACAATGAACTAAAGCTGATTGAATAGTAGCTAACTCTTGATTTTTCGAAATGTCGTATGGTTTTACCATTATTTCAAACATAACACGCAATTACACGTAATGCCATACATTACTATCACTCCTGCGTTATTGATATTTATGTTAAAATTAGCTATCTAAACAGTAAAACAGTGTTTTACTTTTATATTATTAAAAAATGATAATTACTTTTGATACCAATTCTGAATTTTGTATAGATACCGTAATACAGGTTTCATAGTACGGTAACAGTCGCAACAACATAAATTATACCGCGAGTATTTGTAGCTATCTCATGATTTTGCAAAAAATTATAAAAATTGCATTCCGTGAAATAAATAAACTAAATATTATCATTTGTCTGAGCGCTTTCTTGCTTCGCACTCTAAGAAATGTGCGTGCACAAATATAAACCTTAAGTGTATAACAATACACTTCTAAATAAATATTAAGCCACCGCGAGCGAAGTGTCGCGTCACGACATGTCGTCCTCTTCGCACAGCGCACGGGCACGGCGCACGGCCGAGAGCTGTCCGAAAGCGGTCCGAGCAGTGTAATGTGTGATGTTTAGTTCAGCCGCGTGATGTGTAATGTTACAGTACGCGCTCGAGTGATATTACATGTAATACATCACTCGCATTACTTACACATGTCTAACGTACACCATAAAGCAATGGCGTTGTGTTTAAATTTATTAAAAACCTATTATTATAAAAAGCCATATACATATTTTTTACATATTTATAATAGACTTTTCGTAAATATTAATTTGATCTTCTTTTGGTAACTCAAACTCATTTCAGCAGCTTTGAGAGATAATTTGAAAAGTTTTAAAACGTTTTATGTGTAACATGTGTTTTTTATTTGTTTTGTAAGTTAGAAACCTAGTTTTGTTTAAAATTAAAACTAAAACAATTTTACATTTTTTTCCGCCCAGTAGGATAGTAAGAGAGAATCTAGTACCAATTTATTCCGCTCTCCACTTTTCGCCCTAAATCAATACATTACGAAATGGATAGTGAATCTCAACGCTCTTAAACTATTGTCTTAAATGCCCGAGCGAAAAATTAAAAATCATTTAAAAGTACAGATTTAAGAAAGGATTTTTTTTTAACTTTCCCAAACAGTTTCATTTTAGGCACGTTAAAGGACTATTTGATTTTAATTACTACAAAGCGGCAAAATAGGCTTTTTTAGAAATGTTGACACAATAATTATATTTTATATTAAAAAAGTATTTAATTAAAGAAATATTAAAACAACTATATAATAGTTATTTGTTATCGTGGTCTTCCTCACAGAAACATACGGTTTCTACTATAATAAAAAATATTACATTATAAAATTTCAACTAAACTAAACTAGGTCAAAAAGTTGATGCAACATTAACTAACATTGATTGGTAGAATAGGTCATCATGCTGCCTATATACGAGATGAATGTAGATACAATTCCTATTCGGGGAAATGATCGATTGATTAAATATTTTATTTCTCCGTTTTGGTCATAGTATAACAGGAAGTTCCGCTACTCAACACGTAATAGGTATGTCGAATTCAGGCGGAAAGTGAAGAACTGTGGAGAACTGACTACTTTACTGTACCAGAAAAAATGTAAAGTGGATTGATATAGAAGGATTCTAGCAAAAACGTGAAAAATAAAAACTATATATAAGCGTGGCCAGTCGTGGCCCAGTGGCACAAGCGTGTGACTGTAAACGACTGGTTGTGGGTTCGATTCCCACTCGAGGAGTGGAAATTATATTTCCATTTTCTTCGCTCTGGTGTTGAGGTAAAGAGCGGCGTTAAGTTCCGCCACTTAACACGCAAGCCTCCGAATTCGGCGGAAAGTGGGGAACGGAGTGTCTTAACACTAGGTTCCCTCTGCCTACCCTGTTGTGTGCGGGATACAGCGTGAAGCTAAAAAAAAATAAGCGTACATTTTGAACACTGTTCTATAATATAATAATAAAAATATGTTAGTTTATATAATAATCCTTTTAAGAAAATAAATTAATTTTATCTAGAGAAACGTATACAATACAAGTTAATATAGTTATTTCTAATCACAGTTACGTTGGCACAACGCCAACCGCGCTAGAGTATTTCAAAGGAATGAAAACAGATGACCTGAACAATGTTAGCTAACTATTTCAATGGATTTATTGCTATTGAAGTATTTTTATTAGTAGTTGGTCAATATTCTTATTTGGCAATTGACACTTGTTAAAATGTTAATTTGAATACAGGATTGTAGTTAAAATAATGATGTTGATTGTTTTAGAATGCTTTGTTACAATTTTAAATCTTGTATTTATATAGTTTTTGTACTAATATAATAATAATAAATATTTAGTATAAAATAAATAAATAAAAATTAATATTTAGTTATTTGGGCTTCACACGTTTCTCGTCCTAAATCGAGACTTCGCGTGTTGAATGGAAGTCAATGAAACACTTTATCTTAGGCACCAAAGCGGAGAAAAATATATTTTTAAGTATAACGGAGTGTTTTAACACTAGGTTCCCTCTGCCTACCCTGCTGTGTGCGGGATACAACGTGAAGCTAAAAAAAAAGAAAGAAGTATAATCATACCTCATGAGCAAGAATCGAACCCACAATCAATCACGATGACAATCATACACTGCTTCACTGCACCATGGCCTCTTAAATAAAAGATAAAATATCTAAACTTAGATTTTATCTGCATCGACGTTTTCGGGCTTACTGCAGCTAATTACAGAGCTGTGTTTAAACTGGAAAATGCCAATCGGCACAAAAGCTACAGAAATAGGATTAAGTCAGCGGTTTCGACTGAAGCGAAATTCGGAATTGAATGTAATGCCTAATTTTATATTTAATATATATTTTTTGAATTTTTCAACTTTACCCTTTTTTACCACAGTGTAGGATAGTCGGAGAAAAATTAGTTGCATTCTCCACTTTCAGCGGGGATTTGAAACATTCCGTGTCGAGTGGCGGAATTCCACGCCGCTAATAAAATAAAATGTATACATTTAGGGGGCCAGTCGTGACGCAGTGGCACAAACGTGTGACTGTAAACGACTGGTTTTGGGTTCGATTGCCACTCGAGAAGTGGAAATATTTAATGTTTCCATTTTCTTCGCTCTGGTGTCGAGGTAAAGCGCGGCGTTAAGTTCCACCCCTTAACACGCTATGTCTCCAAATTCAGCGGAAAGTGGGAAACGGAGTGTCTCAACACTAGGTTCCCTCTGCCTACCCTGCTGTGCGCGGGATATAGCGTGAAGCTATTATTTATTACTTGTTTGTGGTCTTAGGCGCACTAGTTTCTCATTACTAGAAAAAATAATGTCAATTTAGACTTTACTTTATAAAAATATACCGCTTAATTGGCTAAAGCGCTCAAATACTCGTATAACTTGGAAAGCATTTACACTGCTGTTTTCAAATTGTAATAATGTATATTGGTTCTACCTTTATTCATAATAATAATATTATTTAATTGTGTATAGTATATATGTACATATTTTCAAAATTTTAACATTTTATTAAGGCGCTGCTCAGGATGGTTCGACTGTTAACGTGATTGGTTCTGAGTTCGAATCCCATTTGGGAAGAATGATAACTTTCAATTATTTCCCCAGGTAAGACAAAACATAGTGTTGAGTTCCACCTCTCAACAAACAATCTCTCACTATGCGGAAAACACGTAACAAATTGGAAATACCATACATAACATATTTACGTTTTTTTATCTATTACAACATAAACGAAGAAGTGTAAACACTTAACTTTATCATATCAGACCAACTATCATAGTATGATGGTCGCATTAAAAAGATAACAAATAATTCTGCCAAAACTATTAAATGAATTCATAAATATATTTTTAAGATAGTAATATTATTTCAGCTTCAATTTTTTTCGTGCATAGTTGTGAGAACGTAATGGTCAAGACGCTACGGTCTCTACTGTCTACCCGAATCCGTGATATTGCGTATTGAGTGATGGATTCGTAACCCAACGCCACAAGAGAAAGCGTGTTATAAGAATAGATAAATAAAAGTAATTTTAATATTGTCATTTCCCCAAACAAGAATCGAATCCAAAACCAACGCGTAAACAGCCAAACTATCATTGCGTCACAATGTCCTTTATTATTTTTATTTATGAATTACTAGCGTGAACTACATATTTCAGATAGAACTTCGTCATATTGCAACCCTCGGGGGTAGATTTTTGAAAAATAAGTAGCCTGGATTTTGGACCTTGGATTATCAACTATATTTATGCCAAAATTCAATACAATCGGTCAACCAGTATAGATTTTTCATATAAACTTTCAACCCCTATTTCAATCCTTTAGAGGTTGATTTTTGAAAAAATAAGTAACTAATGTTTGACCCAGTAATTTGTACCACTTTCATTCTAAATTTCATTCAAATCAGAATAGCCGTGAAAGTGACAGACAAACAGACAGATATTCGCATTTATAATATAAGTATGGATTATAGTATTATTAGCTTTATTTTATTTAACCCGCATCGTGTAAGCCCGTCAAATTTGCGCCTACTAATTTCTACTGTGCGCTGTCTATCAGTTGTACAGCGAATGACTCGAGGGTGCTATATATGTACGTCCTTATGAGTATATCGATTTCAAAAATTATGTTAATTTTCTGCAGTACTGGGTATTTGTCTAATTAGCGTTCATTTTCTATCTTTTATCTCTTTCTAATGGTTTTTGAATTTCAAGAAATCCTCTCTTAGCTTTTTAGGAAGTCTAAATAATCCTAATGCAAATTTTCAGGTTTTGGCTAAGCTGTCATCTGTCAGTCACTCAATAAATGTTAGTTAGGTTTGGTCCTCATAATCGTTTGGATAGTTTAACATAAATATAAGTAAATATACTAAGATAAATATAAAAGTTAAATAAGTTAAATATAAGTAAATATACTAATATGGTTCTTTTAAAAGTGGTACCCCAAAATAAAAATGCTAAGTAACGGTGATACGGTATATGTATATATGTCAGATTTACGATTTTTTAGATATTTTCCTTTTTGTGTAAGACCATCTCATGTTTGCTATGGATCGAAACGTGAACGGCAAGACTGTGGTTATAACTGGCGGTGCCCAGGGCTTGGGCCTAGCTATGGTCAACAGTTTCTTAGAAAATGAAGCCGAATTAGTGATCATCCTTGATATTAATGAAGAATTGGGTAACCAAGCTTTAGAAAACTTAAAACTCAAGTATCCAAATAGAGCTGTTTTCTACAAATGCAATGTTCTAACAGATTTAGATGTAATTTATAATTTAATCATGAAAAAACATAAAAAAGTTGATATTCTAATAAATAATGCAGGAATTATAAACGAATCTGATATTAGAAGAACTATAGGTATAAATACAATAGCTGTTATGGATTGGTCCATGAGATTTTATGACTATATGAGAATTGATAATGGAGGCGACGGCGGCACTATTATAAATGTTTCTTCGATTTTCGGCCACAGAATCACAGCTCAACTTCCGTACTACCACGCTTCTAAGTTTGCTGTTATAGGATTTTCCAAGTCCCTAGGACATGAGATCAATTTCAAAAAGACTGGAGTACGTGTAGCCACACTCTGCCCAGGAATGACAGTGACTAATTTAGGTGCTGAACCCTGTTTTAGGGAAGAAGGTATGTTGGAAAAGTTTACTAAAGAACTCGAAAGAGATTATGAGTGGCAAGAAATTGACGCTGTTGGAGATGGTACAGTGCAAATATTTCAGAAAGCTGATAGCGGTACTGTATGGTTAGTCGAAGGTGCAAGACCTGCTGAAAAATGGAATATATAACTGTTTCATTATAATAATTTCGTTATTTATTACCTATTGCTAGCCAACCGCGATGTGCAGGAAAACCTGCGTTTTGGTGGTTCTGAATTGTACGTGACTTCTTCCCATTTTAGGTACAAACATCTACTTAAATTTCAACAAAACAGTTTACTGATATGATTGTATATTTTTCATTATAAAATACTTATACGTTTATTAAGTTAAAAATTTATTAATGTTACTAAGTACCTAAGCTACCTATTGTAGATTAACTCATAATATATGTGTCTGATCTAGGAAACCCCTTTTGCATTTTTCCTTTCACTGTTCATCAAAAAATCTTGCTAAGTTAGTATTAAAATTTAGTTTTTTTTCTTTAATTAAGTCGTACGCTGTTGGTTGTTGTCATATTATGTCCTAGTGGCCACTATCTGGTTACCAGTTTTTGTGAGTTAAGCTAGAGGAGCTCTGTATGATTCGGCGCATCACACATTGCCTACGGAGCGAATCTCCTATTTCCCCTACCCTGGAGGAGCTACTGCGTGAGGATCAGGATGATCCTCCTGCAAGTAATCAAGACTGGGTGCTCAGAAAGAAACCCCGGAGAACCCTGAAGCGACGGTGGCCCGCACCAGGCGGTTCATCCATCGAGGCGTCGATAAAAAAGGAGCTAGAAGCAGCATAGATTTGGCTTGATAATCTAGTTAGATATTAACATGGGAATCCATCAGACAAAATTAACTGCCTACTTTGTTTAATACACTCCCCACATTTCAAATTTGAACCCTTGAACATCCTATAAAGTAGACCAAGCCTCAACTACACTACGACAGCTTTTATAAATTTCTGTAGGTTTATTTGAATAGGCAATTTTTTCTATCAAACTAGCAGCAGATATATCAATCGGCCTGTCAATCGCTATCTAGCCAGTACTTCGCTCTGCTTGAACCGACTGTGTGCCAAGAATACTAGATTTATGGCGTTATACAATTAAAGGGAAATATATTAGTAAAATGTTTATTGAAATGAGTAAAATATAAAAGAATAGTACATTTTTGCTACTTTATTATGTATATAAAAATAGACTGTCCGTTTATATCAATTATTTATTGGCATAAAAAATAATTCTTAATATTTTTAATTTGCATTTTCAATATTTATATAGAAACTAGTCTCATCAGATTAGAAACCTCTAAAATTATTAGTGTTTCTCTACTACATTATGCATAAGTTATACCCACGTAATCATTCTATTTATTTTGAAGCTCTAATCTTATATACATATATTACATACGCTTATATACAGACGCGGGAAGCGACTTTGCTTTCTATTGTGTTAAAGTTGTTTTGTGAGTATTTATAAAACAGTTGTTACTAAGTAGTAATTTTAAGTAAGACATTTTACGACACTTCATATGCAAGCAAGTATACATATCATGCATTATAAAAAAAATGTTTAATTATATTCAATAATTCTAGCTATGTGGAAACGAAAAAATATATAATTATAATATAAATATAATATAAATTTAAAATAAAAATATACGATTCAAAGTCATTTTTCGTACTTCCTTTATGCTTAACTAGGTTAGGGTTAGGTGAACCACCTTCTTTTTAAAAACTCTTTTTTCATTCATGCAAAATAGTTAGAACTAAATGTGGCTTTTAACTTAATTTATTATTTGACTGTAAACGATATGGTTGTAGGTTTGATTCCCACAGAGGATTATATTTAAGTTTTTCCTGTTGTTCGGTCTGGTACTAAAGATAAACCTCAGCGTGAGCTTCCGCTGCTCATAATGTCGGCTGTAGGCAGAATGTGGAATATCTTGACACTTCTTCTTTCTGACATCTCTGATATTCTGAATAAAAAAAAAGCTTATAATACCATTTGTCAATTGACTTTGTTTTTAAAAAAAAAAGCTGGATTACTAATTTATTATACAATATAAATACAAAATAGTAGCAATTACATAATTAATGATTCGTTAATAATACTTTGTGAATGTTTGTTGCAGTGTAAATTGGTAAAAGCCCATGAGACATCTCACTGACAGAGAACAGACTGCATTGCAATATTGTTGTAGCCAGCGGGTGAATTTTAAAGTGACTACTAAAAACTCCACAACACGTTTACTCTAGTAAATGAATATATAAATAAATAATTCGCGAAAAAACTAAAAGTAGTACAGTTAAAATGAATATTGTATGATAAATATAATTAACAAGTACTGTACAAGTATAGTAGTAGTACGAGTATAATGTATAAAATACTGAGGCCAGCCGTGGCGCAGTGGCGCAAACGTGTGATTATACGACTGGTTATGGGCTTGATTTCCACTCGAGGAGCGGAAATATTTAATGTTTCCATTTTCTTCGCTCTAGTACCGAGGCAAAGCGCGGCGTTAAGTTCCGCCACTCTTAACACGCAATGCCTTCAAAATTCATCGAAAAATGGGGAACAGAGTGTCATAGCATAAGGTTCCCTCTGTCTACCCTGCTGTGTGCTGAATACAGCGTGAAGCTAATAAAAATATTATTTACATAAAAAATATACATAATCATTACATAATGATTTACATAATCATTTTAAAATTTAGACAAACTGCGGAGTTGAGTTTTTGTCTATCTGATGAGTGTTACCTTCACCAGATAGACAAAAACTCAGAAAATCTAAGGGGCAATATATTAATAAATGAAAAAATAAAATAAATTTATACATAAAAACAGCGTTTACAATTTTGAAGTCAGCATGAGCCAGTATTTAAAGGGGGGTGTTACAGTAGCCGGGCTCATATATAGAACAAGAGACTCCTTGGTAGATACAAAACAATTAATTTAAATAAAAGATTGTTGAGTCCACTCCCACGCCACTCGACACGCGACGTCTCCATGTCGAACAGAAAGTGAAGGACGATCCTGCATGCAGTTATGACATTGAGCATAACATATATTTGTGGCCAGTCGTGGCCCAGTGGCACAAGCGTGTGACTGTAAACGTCTGGTTGTGGGTTCGATTCCCACTCGAGCAGTGGAAATTATATTTCCATTTTCTTCGCTCTGGTGTCGAGGTAAAGCGCGGCGTTAAGTTCCGCCACTTAACACGCAAGCCTCCGAATTCGGCGGAAAGTGGGGAACAGAGTTTCTTAACACTAGGTTCCCTCTGCCTACCCTACTGTGTGCGGGATACAGCGTGAAGCTAAAAAAAAAAAGCTTCCTAGCTTCCTAGAAACCTGTCAAGACAATCCATTTTTTACTTTCCGCTTAAAATCGTGACGTTTCTTGATGCGTGGGAGTCGAACCCATGAACCCATGACACCATGTCGTTCCCACTGCGTTAGGATGGACTCAATAGCTATATAACTTTTTTTTTCAGCTTCACACTAACCAAAAGTGTGTTAAGACACTCCGTTCCCCATTTTTCGCCGAATTCGGAGGCAGTGCATGTTAAGTGGCAGAACTTAACGCCACGTTTCGCCTCGACGCCAAAACGAATAAAATGGATATATTATTCGTCCTCGAGGAGTGGAAATATGGAAATATTAAATATTTCCACTCCTCGAGGGGGAATCGAAGCCACAACCAGTCGTTTTACAGTCACATTTTGTGCTTCTGCGTCAAGACTGGCCCCATACTAAATAACATAATAACATAATACAAACAGTGAAAGTTTATATTTAGTTAGTCTATTAACATTGCAAATCGCTAAGTGGTTGAAAAACAACTGCGTTCCTATTAAACTAGCGCTGCAACTAGTAATGCTCGTATCGTATTCTATTTATTCAGTTATGTTGAGAATTTGCCAACTAAATGTTTAGTTTCAGTGGTATTAAATTAAATTTAACTTTAAATGAACTATAAATAGTTGTCCTCAACTTTATGACCGATTGTAAGTAGTTTCACGTTTTATCCTGCAGAGTGGGATAGTTAGAGAGAACCTATTGTCATGTTCCCCTTCTGTCATACCCACTTTTCAACTGAAATCGGAAAATACGTGTTGTATGGCGGAACTAAACGCCGCGCTTCGTATTTACCGACCTAGATACCAGAAAATAATTTAATTATTAACATATTCTTGGTCGCTTATGACAACTTTTCCTATCGAAACGCATGTAACGGATCACGTGGACGAAGAAAATATGACAAAGTAATAAGACAAATTTCTCTCCACTTTTCGCTTATTTTAATTAAAATGCTCTTCTTGACTTTTGAGTGGTTAAATTGGAAAACAGAGTTTATGTATATATCATAATCTGAATCATTTTTTTAAACGAACCACTATATTATACTATTCAGAATTGAGTACACAGTCATTACGTATATACAATTACGAATAACGTAAAGATGTCAAGTGAAGGCTTTGGTAACACAATGACTAATTTCAAAACACATTTGAGTCTAAAGAAAAAGTAGGTCAAAGGACTGATAAGCATCCAAAAATACATCCCAGCGTGAGATAAGGACAAAGTTGAGGGCAGAGTGTACTCAGAATGTTATTAAAAAACTTCAAGACTGTTTTCATTGCTTAAAAGCATTGTAAAGTTGTTCTACAAGTGTGTACAAAAGATGGATAAAAAGGTAAAATATTATGATTCTAGAGTTAAAAATATATAATACAAAAACTTTAAGCGTTTTCATAATAATTAATTCTACACTTTGCTTTAAAGTAGATTTAAGAGTCTTCGAGAGAGATTCTCCATGAAGGCAAGAGCTCATCACACCTAGTGGTCATCTCGTTGCAACTAAAACAAACTTAAGGCAGTGTCTGGGACTTGCGACTCAAGTGTACGTGTTAAGGTGGGCCTTTAAAATTTGCATCAACGCTCGTCTCCGGTACATATTCCATACAAATTGAAAGTTAAAGACTTTTCAATATATATAGCTATACTAAAAAAATAGGGCCAGTCGTGGCGCAATGGTACAAATGTGTGACTGTAAACGACTGGTTGTGGGTTCGATTCCCACTCCAGGAGTGGAAATATTTAATAATTCCATTTCCTTCGCTCTGGCATCCGTGGCAAAGCGCGGCGTTAAGTTCCGACACTTAACACGCAATGCCTAATTCGGCGGAAAGTTGGAAAGGACTGTCCTAACACTAGGTTCCCTCGGCTTACCCTGCTGAGTGCGGGATATAGCATGAAGCTGAAAAAAAAAGTACAAAATTAAGTTTTCAAGAACGTGTGGAAAAGATAAATTCTTTTCCTTAAAATCTTAACCTTAAAAGCAAATATTACTATTAAACATAAATAACGATGAATAATAATATTTGCATATATTTCTTCATTTTCAAATAAATTACAAAATCAAAAAAATCATCTTTAAATGAAACTGTTACATAATCAATTAAAACATAATGCATATAAATCTTTCCTCACCTTTACCTAGTAATCTCAGGAGCCTTGAATAAAGGAAATAATGTAGAAACAGTGTATGTTAATTAAAAGACGTGTTGTGTAGCAGTAATATTAATTACTGCCCTGCAAGCTACTTTATGCCACGTACGTATAATAAGACATTCTAAATGAAAAATGTGTGCAGCCTTAAGAAATTTTTCTTCACCTTTCTTTAGGATTTTAGGTCACTGTAAGACTTTTAAAATTTATAACAAAATTCAATGTAAATGTTTATATTACTATAAGCAAAGAGTGATCAATTCATTCTCATTGTATATGAGGATCGTTAATATTCATATAAGTTTTTTACAGTATAATTTAAACGAACTGAATATGTAGTTAATTTTTAGGTTGTTACTAGATATTTTTTTAAAATATCTTCGAATTTCTTCGTATAATACAAATTTAAGTTAAGTTAATTTCAATAGTAATAAAAATAAATGAATATATAAATGCGATTAAAGGGAATTCGACGGAAAATAAATGATGAAAGTTCAGAATAAAAGCTAGTTCTCTAAAGCTTTTTCCTTTTTCACAATCTGGTTTTGTGAATGAGTGTATTACTCATGGAAAATTGTAGGCCGTGAACATAAAAGAGCAAGCTATGAAGCTTCTAAGTAAGAATATTAGCTAAAGTGGGATACTTATAAGTTTTGTGAAAAATTTAAAAGACAGAGCTTTCAAAAGACGACGAGTAGGAGCTTTTTAGAACTGCACTCGTCGGTTCCTAAAGTTTTTCACGCGAAGGTACGTACGTCTTTGAAAACGAAATGAATGTTTAACATCCAAGTTCAAGAGACAAGTTGAATTGAGAAGTGCCTTCGAAGTTCTTGAGATTTTCTATATAATAGCATTTTATCTTGCTTATTTCTTGTTTATAAATTAGGCATTGTTTATGAAATACTTTTGAGAATAGGGTACCTAAAACTATTATTGTCTCTCTATTATAGTTAATATTATACATTTGAAACCTATTTTAATAAATATAATATAATATAATTTTCTCTTATATTATTCGATTGTGGATTTCTGCCCGAAATCAAGACATTGCCTGTTGAGTACTGAACTCAAAGCCGATTTTTATAATAGCTTATTTCTGTAAATAAACAATCATCAAATGTTACATTAAATCTAACGTATCATTTAATGTATTGTACTATACATTATAAACTATATGGTCACAAGTTTGAAACACAAATGAACTAGTCGTGGCTTCGTTATGTCAGTCACGTATAGAAGTTAGGATTTGGATTTCAGTTATTGCCTTATCTTTGCCTCTGATAATAAATGAAGTTGTTGTGAGATCTGCGGATTAGAGAGTTTGTGGTATTACTGGATTGAGGAAAGTTCCCATACGAGTGTGTATAACTTATGTTACTTCAGTAACTTCTAGAACGATTAACAGTAGTGACGCTTTTTGGTTATGTTTACACATATTTTTCTATATATTTTTGACAAGTTATATCGATTAATAGACGATTTATTTTTATTTACCTATGTAATTATATGAATTTGGTGAAATAGACGCCATAATAGGGATGAATACTTTATGTTATATTTTCTACGTGCGTCCGCTTAACAAATTACGTTTCAGTAACTCAACACTGTATTTTATATAATTAGCTTAAAAATATTACCTTCAATTTTTTAATTATGAAAGTTTTTATTTTCATGACGATTTATGACAGTTAGTGGTGTCGTAATAATGTAATCTTTTTACCTTTGAAACTAAACAAACATAGCTATGTGATATAAATGTTTTATTCATATCCTCCACTTAATTCCTTTTCCTATGATTAAGGTTACCGCATTTAATTATATATGTCCTCTGCATCCGTCATCAATATTCATAGATCCTTTCATATTCGTATTAACGAATCGTTCACAAAGATCATTTGAGTCGTCATACTATCCAGTTATTATTATTTTCAGTAAGTATAAATAAAGGATGTTATGAAACACGTAACCGTATAGAATTGGTTATATAAAAAATCTTATCATTTAAAATATGTGCAAAATCTAAATTAGAGGCGTCAATAACCAATTTTATACCGAAAAGGAGGCACTTCGGATAAATAGAAAGAAAAAATATAATAAAAAAGTCAAATGTAATAAAAATAATGTATTAAAATGTCTATCAAATAAATATGAATTATATTTTTTTTGTTAATTGAATATATTTTTGTTCACTACCTTGTTTGACATACATATTTCTATATACATAAGCTGCTAAGGCAACGTTAATTTTACGCGTCAACGGTACTAATAAAATGAATGTACATTGTGAATACAGCCTAACTGCATCACGATGTCATCATTCATCAATTATTCATCGAGATATTAATCTGCATTCAATATTGGAATTATTTTTGTACGAAGTAATTGAGTTCACTATTTTCAAATGCAAGTAGAAAAAAGTAAGCGGAAAGTGATGAGCGCTTAACGATTTTTACATTTTTCTCATCGAAAATCGGAGAATAAAGTATATTTGTATTAAAATAAAGATGAATATTGCTTAATATTAGTTACTTTGAATAAATTATTAGTTTTTTTTTATTTCCTGATTGTTTCATCCTTCACCTTCTTTACACTAGTATAGGAAGAAAGAATCTATTGTAGACACTCCGTTCTCCGCAGTACACTCTATTTTTAGACGTTACCTGATAAATACTACAGCCTATATAATCTAAGAGCTGGAAAATGAAAATTATTTGATTAAATAATTGGGTCGACTGGAGATCGAACCCATAACCATCATATTTACAGCCATTGCTGTCCCACTGCGTCACTATAGCGTCATTAATTTATAAATCTTGAAAGGAATATAGATATAGACATATTAAACTAAAGGAATACATTACAACGATACAATTCTACTACATGGTGTTACAACTTAATTGTTTCAACTTGATAACGATATTGGAAGTTCTGATATGTAAACTTTGTCGTGTTACGTCCGAGGTTAAACCCGGAGAGGTTATCAACGTAAATCCCTAATTAATCTATAAACTCTGAACGGATTATGGATTAGATAGGCAAATTTGCTTTGGACTTTGAACTGTACTGTAATATGCGTTTATATTACTGTGGATATAATTTATCCTTACTTGTGATATTATGTTATGTTGCAATCAATTGTTAACATAAATATCTATGTATTTTTTTATTTATTTAATTGTTTTTTAGAGTAGAGTAGAACGGAGTGTCTGGACATTAGGTTCTCTATCTCTGCTATGCGGGAAAAGCATGAAGCATTATAAATATAAAAGTAACGAAAATAAACGTATTACTAAAGGTTGTTCCTATTTCCCCCTATCTTATTATGTACGATCATACAATTAATCCAGAGTGGAACAGTGTCCGACTGTAAGTGCGGTGGTTGCCGGTTCATTTTCCTTTTCAAATACCCATTATGTCTAATTTTTTTTTCCTTTTCAATAAGACTAAATGCGGCGTTGAGTTCCGCCATTCAAAATGCAATATCGATAAAAGTAAAAAACCGAGTGTTATAACAGTACCTTCTCTCTGCCTACACTGCTATATAAAAAAAGCTTGTACCTAAAACTTTATTAGAACCTATAACTCAAAAAATAACAAATAACACTAGCCATTTCATATTCACTTTACATTTTATAGAGAAAATCGTGTGGATTTGTAAACATATTTTCACATTTCATCCTTTCTTTACTAGAACGCGTCTGTAACGTTCGTACATCATTTAGGCTTTATTGTTCACTGAAACTTTTACTGACACCCGTTGTTTTCCCCTCGTCTATTTGAACAAGCCTATTGTTGAATCATTTTATTGTTATTCTTATGAATTTGTTGTTTTTTATTACATTTTTTGTTTACAATTTTTTAAAAATTTTAAAAGAAAAAAAGTTGTAAGTGACTTTGTTTATAGTTTTTTTTAAGCAGGGTAGGCAGAATGAACCTAGTGTTAATACACTCTATTCCCCACTTTACGCCGAATTCAAAGGCATTGCGTGTTAAGTGGCGGAACTTAACGCCACACTTTGTCTCGACACCAGAGCGAAGAAAATGAAAATATTAAATATTTTCACTCCTCGAGTAGGAATCGAACCCACAACCAGTCGCTTTACTGTCACACTTTGTGCCACCGTGCCACTCCGCCACGACTGGCTCCTATTGCTTTTATAATATGTATAATATTAAAAGAAAATATGTTTACTCTGTCAAGAATTTGTACATTCGTTTGAATCCATTGCTACAGTGTCTATATCAATAAATTGAAATATTCGAATTTATTTAAAGATTCGGAGCGGTGTCAATATATTTTTTTTAAATTACAGAAAAGTAACAAATTATATAACTTAATAAGATCTATAGTTTTCGTAATTTTTACACATTTTGAAATAAAACTATTTTAACTAGAGTAATTGCGTATATTTTTGGTATTCGACAATATATTTTAAGAAAGCATGATGCTTCAAACTTCCACTTTACAGTGGTCCGTTTTCACAGGTAGCTAGTAAATTACAAAATTATAACTTTGATTAAACTTAAGTCAAAAATAATAAATGACTGTAAGAAGTTACAGTATACGCAATATATATTCAGTGCCTAAGTAATTTAACTAAAAGCTATCATCCTAAAACAATAGAGCTTTGAGAAACATTTAACTTTCAATTATATTGTAAAACACAAAGTTTCAATTTAACACCGTTAGTGAAGTAACGTGAATAGCAAGTTGTAACGGTCTGGTGAATGTTATATTTTAGTAAGGAATTCGTCTATAAGTACGATTTGAGTGTTGGTTTGTAATATTAAAATAACCGCTTTTTACTAAGTATATATGTGTGTATATACAGTACATTTTTTCTTGTCTGTCTGTTTGTTTCGGCTAATCTCTGAAGCAGCTGGACAGGTATTGACAAGACATTGACTTTGACTGTGATTTTATTTTTTTTTACTGTTAAAATTTAAGCGGATGAAGTCGCGAGCGTAACTAGTTTTAAATGTAATGAGAAATATATATATATTTTGTTGGTCCTCCTTACAAGACGCAACGAAATGATATTATATTATGATTTTTTTGAGTGAAGATAGTCGCGATGTACTATTTCTTTTACATTTTGACTTCCTTCTGTTTTTACCTTTGGACTTATTTAAACAATTAAATTCAATTAAACTTATTTAAGTTGGTTCTGATTATATTTTATTATTGTATTGCTGTTAATATAGTATTTTAAATAACATCTAAGTAAAGTAAATATCTTATAGAATTTCAAATATTGTTGTACGAATAATTGTATGTATCGTAAGATAGGATTTTTTTTTAGCTTCACGCTCTATCCCGCACACAGGAGGGTAGGCAGAGGGAACTTAGTATTATTACACTCCGTTCCCCACTTTCCGCCGAATTTGGAGGCATTGCGAGCTAAGTGGCGGAACTTAACGCCGCGCTTTGTCTCGACACCAGAGCGAAGAAAATGGAAATATTAAACTTTTCTACTCCTCAAGTGGGAATATAACCCACAACCAGTCGTTTAAAGTCACACGTCTGTGCCACTGCGCTACGACTGGCCGCAAGACAGAATTTTTGTGTAAAAATATCAGTAAAACAATTTTTTTAGTGGTTATTAGAGTAATAATAAAAAAACGTTACTAGTACTAGGTTAAAAAACGTTACGAGTATCTTCATTCCAGGAAAAAATCTAAATGAGGTACAGAGTAGCTACAAATTCAACTCCAACAAAGAATACGTCTAAAATGACGATAATTAACAAGTTAATAAGATATCCTTTGTTTTATCTACAAGAAAAAGAAAAACATACATTTAGAAAATAATAGGCAAAATACACATAATACTAGAGACCTGCTTGTGGCATTGCCCTCGTGAATAATGTCCTTGTATTTTTGACTATTTTCATTACGATTTTTTTTTGTTTAACTTAATAAACGGTACCACGTGATGGTAAGTCGTTACCTTCACCCATAGACATTCACAACATTAGAGTAGTTATGGATGCGTTCACAGCCTTGAGGGTGAAAGAGGGAGAAGGATG
The DNA here is from genome assembly GCA_019049465.1 of Dryas iulia moderata. Lineage (NCBI taxonomy): Eukaryota > Metazoa > Arthropoda > Insecta > Lepidoptera > Nymphalidae > Dryas > Dryas iulia. The sequence goes on from CM032440.1 coordinate 640,110, forward strand.
GGTGGGAGAACAGAGAGTGCTGGCTTATATGTAATCGGAACAGAACACATCATCAGATGTTTGGCGGTTTGTATTTGACATGATAGTGGTCGTATGGGAATTGTATTCTTACCCATCCAAATTGGACCTGTAGGTTAGCCGTAAGAGTGTAACAGTAGTAGTAGCACAACGTACATGTATTAGTATGTACATGTAGTGATTAGTATGTGTATAAAAATTGAGAATTTTAGTTATGAAAAAAAATTCATATTTAAATGCTTCCACGAAATTACGTACATAAGGACACATAGTATAATATAGTGATACGTATCATATAGGGTAGTAGTGTGCATTGGGTGAGAGTAACCATAGGAAATTGTTGTATATACGATACTGCAGTCAAAGGAAACTGGAAGTTCTGTTAACACAGATTAACCTAGCTTTGTTTGACTACGCTTAATACTCAGTTAAAGCATATTGTTTTAGTTATTTGAAGATTTAATAATATGAAGATGAAATACTAATTATTGCTATACTTTTTTGTCAGTTTTCTTATATCTTTATATTTTTTCTCTCTGAGGCGAGTAGAGAGAAAAAACACAGTGTCAAGACACTCGGTTCTATTATCCCACTTCGAGACGTTACTTGGTGTATAGTGTACATCAATACCGTGATTTGAATTATTAACCTAAATTATGATACTTAAATTATGATCATTCCACCGACTGACAATCGTACGAATTACCAAACCAGTACCAATCGAGATTGCAGTGAATTCCGATTGTAATGTGTCAGAAAGCGAAGAATTAAGTGTTTTGACACTTCTACGTCAGAAAGAAAGAAAAAAGAAGTAAATAGATTTTTTTAAATAAATTTTTCATCCGAGTAATATGGGAAGAGCATAAAAGTAAAAATTCTGATGAATTGATACGGCATCTTCACACCCACAACGGTTCTACGGTAAAATTTATGGCGAACTCATTATTTCAGTGAGTGATTTATTCAGTCCGTTTTTTCTATTCTATTATTTCAATATATTTTTTCACAAAACTAGTATTATTTGCAATTTTTCCTGTAATATATCTAATAATTTTCTTCTTACCAAATAGAAAATGGTAACTTAATTATTATTACTATAGTATTTTATCAAATACTTTTTACGAATATTAAAGTGATGATGACATTGTGGGTTTGATTTCCACCCGAGAAAATTATTATATTTCAATTTTTATGTCTTTGCTCAGTCACTTAAGGCAAAGCACGGCGTTGGCAATGTCATGATGGCAATGTCATGATTTTGGACGGGATGTAGAGGAGGGAGTTTATTGACACTAGTTTTGACTACTTGACTATGCGTGAAAAAACGTAAAGCTGCTTTTTTATAATGATTTTTCAGTTTTATACTTGAGTTTCGTAACGACAGCATAAACCATAGCCCTATGGATTCATTTTTAAATAATTAACGTTAAAGATCAATAGCTTTTTAGCTTCCGGAAATAGCGTCATTAATCGTCAAAAGGATTATTTGCATCATTTATTTGTTTAAATGTTTGTTTATCTTTGTTGATTGCGTGTTACGCAAAACTCATTTTAAATTAAGGAAATTAAATACTCTGCAGGTAATGTCTTAAATTAGGGCTTGGAGCACGGAGTGTCTTAACACTAAGCTCTCTCTGACTACCATACCATATTGAGAAACGTTAAGCTGACTTTTTTTACTAAATAAAAGCATAACGTCAACGTTCTTCTTCTTCTTATTAAAAATATTCTTTTAAATTACGTAAATTAAGTGTCGATTTAATCAACTTTGATTTCATAATATGTATCATAAGTACGGCCATTTTATTATGACCAGTTTATCAAATCTACGCTTCCCGAAAGCTCACTCCAAGTACAGCCAACCAGCCAGTGAGAGTTGGCAATGGATCGAGACACAAGACACTATACGCCTATAGTGGGTTCATCGTTCCTTTAGACACGTTTAATACATATACATACATAAAAAATAATATATACATAAAGTTATTTGCCGCATGTTTAACCACAATTTCCGGTTTTATTTTAATATTTAACATTTTCTCTACATTTCTTCAAAAAATCAAGTACCAAAATATTTTTGACTTTTTCTATTTTTTTGTACATAATAGATGATATATAAGTAAAATAATTATGAAGAGCATTTTTCAATGTATTAGAACTCAAAACAATTACTTTTTCTCTAGTCTCAGGAATGGTTTAAAAACCGCCATCTAACACGTGTTAATTGCTAGTGCAAAGTGAACAACGGAATATTTAAACACTATAGTTATATATTACAAAAAATACTTCGTATATTTAAATAAATAAATGAAAAAAATATATTTTTATTATCATAATTTACTCTATTCAAGTGAGCTTGGAAGCGCAATAAAATTAATTACGCATCAAATATTCATTTGCAGTTGTGCTAATTTACTTTTCACTACAAGATACTGCTTACTAATTTAACTTTAAAAATGTTGTTAAATATTTTAAAATGCAAAAGAGCCCGTCGTGGCGGAGCGGCTAACTGTAAGGGCGATGGTCGTGGGTTCGATTCCCACTCGGAAGATTGATTATAGTTGTTTTTACATCTTCGCTCTGGTAACTAAGAGAAAGTTCGGTATTGAGTTCCACCACTCAACACGCAAGTTCTTAGCTTTGGGTAAGTGGGAAAGTGAAAAACGGAGTGTCACAATACTAAATTCTGGCATTAATTATTAAAAAATATACATATATACTCAAATTCAAAAATACATTACATAAGTCAAAGTCAAATGGGGCCAGTTGTGACGCAGTGGTACGAAGTATGACAGTAAGGCGACTGGTTGTGGGTTCGATTGCCACTCGAGGGGTGGAAATATTTAATATTTCCATTTTCTTTGCTCTGGTGTCGAGGCAAAGCGCGGCGTTAAGTTCCGCCACTTAACACGCAATGCCTCTGAATTCGCTGGAAAGTGGGGAACAGAGTGTCTTAACACTACGTTCCCTCTGCCTGCCCTCCTATGTGCGGGGTATAGCGTGAAGCTAAAAAAAACAAAGTGAAATTCAAAAAGTCAATACTTCAAAAGATATTATATAAGTCTGAACATAATAAATAAAATATCTACATACACATACGAGTACACACATATTAACTATATGTTAAATGCATACCAAACATTTAATTTTATATTTTTAAGCTTACTATTCTCCGTTAGCTTTTAAATTCACGATATAAAAATAAACATTTACAATAGTTTAAAAATGAAAACTATCTATTTGAACGTGAATGGAAGCCGGAGCGATCGCCTACACTCAATGAAGCGGATATTACAACGATACTTCAACATTCAATATTTAGTGCAAAGTGTTTCGTATGCATGGACTTTGAATGGAATAAACTGAAAGCGCACTTTAAAAGTTATGAATGTATTGAAATAGTAAATTCTATGCAACTTTATAAAAATATACTGTCGTGTAGCGCGTTTTGTGATATTTCTAGCAATGATTATAATTTTTGCTAGCGACCCGCTCCCGGTTTCGTCTGCGTAAACGTGCATAATCGTGTATATTATAATTATTTTACTTTTTTCGCTACCCTGAGTTCTCATTTAAGTCACAAACTTTGCTTAAGCGTATAATTTGAATTGTTGTAACTTTTTTATTTATGAAATATTAATTCAATAAACAAATGAAATAAAATAAAATTAAGGGTAATTTACCATAATACAATAACAAAAACAGCATTTAAATCAGTTAAGCTTTTTCTGAAATAAGAATGCACAAATACACAGAAAACAGACACATAGATAAACGGACAAAAACGAAACCATTGTTTTAGGTTCTATTACATTGGTAAATATCCCTGATAATATTTTTACTCTTATATTTTCCACGTACAAACGGTAATAAGAATCAAAAATGTTTTGTTAAAGAAAACATCCAAAGAAATAACCGTTCCATAATGTTTCAGAGCTTCACTCGAAAGAAGAGTGGCCAGTTGTGGCCCAGTGGCACAAGCGTGTAAACGACTGGTTGTGGGTTTGATTCCCACTCGAGGAGTGGAAATATTTAATATTTTCATTTTCTTCGCTCTGGTGTCGAGGTAAAGCGCGGCGTTAAGTTCCGCCACTTAACACGCAATATCTCTGAATTCGGTGGACCCTACCCTGCTGTGTGCGGGATATAGCGTGAAGCTTAAAAAAATAGCGTCACGGTTTTTACCGCATAACAGAGAAGTGAGAGAGACCTAGTGTTAAGACACTCCGTACTTCACTTTCCATCTTAACTTGAGACATTGTCTGTTAAGTATTTAATTCATTTAATTTAAACTTATTTTTAAATGAATTTCGCATAACACGCAATCTACAAGGATAAAGAAGAAACATTTAAACGAATAGAAGATGCAAATAAACCCTTTGACGATTAATGACGCTATTTCCGGAAGCTAAGAAGCTATTGATCTTTTACGCAAAATATTTCAAAGTCTATAGGCCATTCTTTCATTTCATTCTGACTTTTGCTGTCTTTACGAAACTCAAACAATAAACGAGTATAAAACTGAAAAATCATCATAAAATAGCAGCTTAACGTTATAGTCAGGTAGTCAGGAATAGTGTCCAACACACTCCGTCCTCTACCTCCCGGCCATAATCAAGATATTGCCTATTGATTGTCGGAACTCAACGCCGTGCTTTGCTTAAGTGACAGAGCAAAGAAATGAAAATTGAAATATAATAATTTTCTTGGGTGGGAATCAAACCCACAATATCACCATGGCTTTATATTAGTAAAAAGTTATTGACAAAATACCATCATAATACTAATAATTAAGTAACTATTTTCTATTTGGTAAGAAGAAAATTATTAGATATATTACAGGAAAAAGTGCAAATAATACGAGTTTTGTGAAAAAATATATTGAAATAATAGAATAGAAAAAACGGACTGAATAAATCACTCACTGAAATAATGAGTTCGCCATAAATTTCACCGTAGAACCGTTGTGGGTGTGAAGATGCGGTATCAATTCATGAGAATTTTTACTTTTATGCTGTTCACATATTACTAGGGTGAAAAAAATATTAAAAAAAAATCACTTTTCTTTTTTTTTCTTTTTTTCTGACGCAGAAGTGTCAAGACACTTCATTCTTCGATCTCTGACAGATTACAATCGCAATTCACTGTAATTGCGATTGGTAATTCATATGATTGCCAGTCGGTGGAATAATCATAATTTAAGTATCATAATTTTGGTTTATAATTCAAATCACGGTATTGAGGTCTACTATACACCAAGTAACGTCTCGAAGTTGGATAATAGAACCGAGTGTCTTGACACTGTGTTTTTTCTATCTCCTCGGCTTTGAGGGAAAAAAATATAAGAAAACTGACAAAAAAGTATAGCAATAATTAGTATTTTATGTTTATATCATTAAATCTTCAAATAACTAAAACAATATGCTTCAACTGAATATTAAGCGCAGTCAAGCAAAGCTAGGTTAATCTGTGTCAACAGAACTTCCAGTTTCCTTTGACTGCAGTATCGTATATACAACAATTTCCTTTGGATTACTCTCACCCAATGCGTACTATACTACTACACTATACGTTCTGTACCACTATACTATACTATTTGGCTTTATGTACGTAATTTTTTGTAACTATTTAAATATAAAAGACTTTCAATAACTTAAAATACTCAATTCTTTTATACATACTAATAATATAAATCGGTCTGTCTACGTTGTGCAACTACTACTGTTACGCTTTCACGGTTAATCTAAAGGTCCAATATTGATGGCATTACCCGAGGGGGGACGGGTAATTCCCATTCGTTGCTGGGTGGCGTCCCGTAGAAAGCGGGTCACTCAGTAACTTGGTGGTAGGAGACTCGTTGTCCGACTGGCTTACGACTACTATCATGTCAAATACGAAGCGCCAAACATCTGATGATGTGTTCTGTTTCAATGACATGTAAGCCAGCATCCCCTGTTCCCCCACCCATCCTTCTCCCTCTGTCTCCCCCAAGGCCGACATAGCATCCATAATTACTCTGTGTTGTGAATGTCTATGGGTGAAGGTAACGACTTACCATCACGTGGTGCCGTTTATTAAATTAAAAAAAGGTTTCGTAATGAAAATAGTCAAAAATACCAGGACATTATTCACGAGGGCAATGCCACAAGCAGATCGCTAGTATTATGTAAATGAGAATATTTTGCCTATTATGTTCTAAATTGTATGTTTTTCTTTATCTTGTAGATAAAACAAAGGATAAAGTATCTAATTAACTTGTTAATTACCTCATTTTAGAAGTATTCTTTGTTGGAGTTGATTTTGAAGATACTTATTTAGGCTTTTCCCGGAATGAAGATACACACCTAGTACTAGTAACGATTTCTATTATTAATCTTAATCAGCACTAAAAAAAATGTTTTACTGATATTTTTACATAAAAATCTCACGACTGGCCAGTCGTAGCGCAGTGGCACAAACATGTGACTTTAAACGACTAGTTGTGTGTTCGATTCCTACTCGTGGAGAGGAACTTAATATTTAATATTCCCATTTTTTTCGTTCTAGTACCGAGGCGCGCCGTTAAGTTCTACTACTTAACACGCAATGCCTCCATAATTCGGCGGAAAGTGGGGAGTGCCTTAACACTATGTTCCCTCTGCCTATCCTGCTGTACAGATACGGATAAGATACAGAGTGAAGCTAAAATAAAAAAAAATCTATAAAAATCCCTACAATACATACATTATTATTCGTACAACATATCTGAAATTCTAAAAGACATTTACTTTACTTGTGAGATGTTATTTAAAATACTATTTATAAATAATGAAACAAAAATGTAATCAGAACAAACCTAAATAAGTTTAATTGAATTTAATTGTTTAAATAATTCAAAATGTAGAAACAGAAAATGTTAAGAAGAAATAGTATATCGTGACTATCTTCACTCAAAAAAAAGCAAAATTAAAAATTTTGAAAAAACCCACGACGGTTTAATTGTAATTGAAAAAGGATAAAATAACTAGAAATCCCCCGCCTAAAAAAATATATGTTACGAGATGATGGGGACGACTTCGTCGGGGGCTGTCATTACTTTAAGTTTGCACAAACCTTCTCATAGGTTTTCATGCTATTAAAACAGGTTTGGCAAAAAATTAAAATATTAATATGAATTTACAGTTTTAATAACTGGTATTCCTTTTAAAAACTTTAAGAACGAAATTTATACTGTTAGCTACTATATTTAAATAGAAGTTGCAACTGGCAGCCCCCGACGAAGTTGTCTCCATCATCTCGTAGTAACATATATTTTTTTAGGCGGGGGATTTCTAGTTATTTTATCCTTTTTCAATTACAATTAAACCGTCGTGGGTTTTTTCAAAATTTTTAATTTTGCTTTTTATTTTAACCTTTTTAAAGTGAATAGATATACATTATATATTATTACATAATATCGAAATACTTTATATTAATCTTCATGCAAATCCAAAAGAAATTATAAACCCAATGCTTTCTGGTTATCAAATGCTTACTGCAGGCCCCCTGGTGAGGTGTCACCATGACACATATACGAGAACACGCGCTAAGTAAGCCTGATCCTATCTTTGATAACTGCATCCAAATCGGACTTGTAGTTTAAGCTTTGCATAATTAAATGTTTCATGCAGCGCCCCTTGGTGAGTTCTTAACGTTAGAGAAACCTAAAAACATACACCAAGTAAAGGTAAATCTAATACTAAAAACTTTGCCCAATCGGGTTTACTGCAGCGCCCCCTGGTGAGTTAACACGATAAAACATATCCAAGAACATGAACTAATTTAACTTGAACTTATCATTGAAACTGCATCCAAATCGTCATTTTAGCTTTGCACTTACCTTATTTTACTGCAGCGCCCCCTGGGGATTTGTCACCGTAATATAAATTTAAAAAAGCAAAGCGGAATCTAATACTGAAAACTCTTTCCAATCGTACTAGTCGTTTTAGCTTTATACAAAAAATAGAAGCAGCTACTTACTGCAGCGCCCCCTAGAGAGTTGACACATACATAAAAATATGCACTAAGTAAACATATATGACACATATATGAAAATATGCACTAAGTAAACTTGAATCTATCATTGAAAACTGCATTTAAATCGGACTCGTAGTTTTAGTTTTGCACAAACAAATGTACTTACTGCAGCGCCCCCTGGTGAGTGGTCACCGTAACACATATATAAAAAGATGCACCATTTAAACCTGAACCTATCGTTGAAAGTTTCATCTAAATCGGACTAGTAGTTTTTGCTCTGCATAAACAAATGTTCACTGCAGCGCCCCCTGGTGAATTTCCATCGTAACAAAAAAACAAAAATCTTAAAATATGCATCAAGCAAAGCTAAATCTAGTTCTGAAAACTCTAGCCAATCGGATAAGTAATTTCGGTTTTAGACAAATAAATACAAGAAAAATTTTGGTTTTACACAAAAATATTCAAACAAATGCTTACTACAGCGCCCCCTGATGAGTGGTCACCATAACATATATATGAAAAGATGCACCAATTAAGCCTGAACCTATCCTTGAAAGTTTTATCTAAATTGGACTAGTAGTTTTTGATTTGCATAAACAAATGCTTACTGCAGCGCCCCCTGGTGAGTTTTCCCCGTATCAAAAAAAGAAAAATCTTAAAATATGCGCCAAGCAAAGCTAATTTTTTTTCTGAAAAATCTTTTCAATCAGATCAGTGGCTTAGGTTTTAGACAAATACATACAAAAAAAGTACAAACAAATGCTTACTGCAGCGCCACCTGGTGGTTTGACACGAAAAAACATATCTAAGAACATTCACCAATTAAACCTGAATCTATCACTGAAAATCGTATCGAAATCAGACTATTATTTTTTGAGATAATTGAAAACATTCGTTTTCACGTAAAATGCTTACTGCAGCGCCCCCTGGTGAGTTGGGGCGATAAAATATATCTAAGAACATACGCCAATTGAAACTGAACCTATCATAGAAAACCGTATTAAAATCGGACTTATAGTTTTGGAAATAATTGACATAGTAATTTGCACAAACACACAAACAAACAAACAAACAAACAAACAAACAAACAAACAAACAACCTCTCACCCCAAACACATATACAGTCGCCGTTCCGTCGCGGGTAAAAAATCATAATATAACATCGCTTCGTTGCTTCTGTAAGGAGGACCAACAAATATACACATTTCATTCCATTTATAACTAGTTACGCTCGTGACTTCATCCGCTTGGAATTTAACAGTAAAAAATATAATAATAAAAATCACAGTCAATGTCCTGTCAACACCTTTCCAGCTGTTTCAGAGATTAGCCGAAACAAACAGACAGACAACAAAAATTGTATATACACATATGTATTTAGTAAAAAGCGGTTATTTTAATATTACAAAAAAACACTCAAATTGTACTTATTTGCTGATGATAATAATAATAATATGGATAGACGAATTCCCTACTAAAATATAACATTCACCAGACCGTTACAACTTGCTATTCACGTTACTTCACTAACGGTGTTAAATTGAAACTTTGTGTTTTACAATATAATTGAAAGTTAAATGTTTCTCAAAGCTCTATTGTTTTAGGATGATAGCTTTTAGTTAAATTACTTAGGCACTGAATATATATTGCGTATACTGTAACTTCTTACAGTCATTTATTATTTTTAATTTAAATTTTATCGAAGTTATAATTTGTTTATTTACTACAGTTACAAAATATTTTGACGCCATTTTAAAAATCCCTAAATAAATTTAAATATTTAAATTTTGTAGGCACTGTAACGATGGAATCAAACACGGTGTTAAGATACTCCGTTCGCCTCTTTTCGCTCGTATATGGAGTAATGGAACTCAACGCCATGACTTGCCTTGTCACCGGAAAGGAGAAATGAAATAAAGTAGCAGCTTAAAACTTTTATCCGCGTAGCAGACACACAAATAACCTAGTGGCAGAGTATGACAGTCGGAGTTCTTCAATTTCTTTCCGAATGCGAAATAATGTGTATTAAGTGGTGGAATTCAACACTGCACTTTGTCTTTAAATGAGTATTCTTAAAACTTGACAGATTAAATGTAAATTCTTTTTAGTATTATACATATTCGAAAAACAAAAAAATCACTCTCAACTATTTTTCTTTTGTTAACGAGATATCTAAAAATTCATGAACAAAAAATGTAATGTTGTTTTTTAACAACAAATTCATAAGAATAACAATAAAATGATTCAACAATAGGCTTGTTCAAATAGACGAGGGGAAAACAACGGGTGTCAGTAAAAGTTTCAGTGAACAATAAAGCCTAAATGATGTACGAACGTTACAGACGCGTTCTAGTAAAGAAAGGATGAAATGTGAAAATATGTTTACAAATCCACACGATTTTCTTCTTTCATATAAAATGTAAAGTGAATATGAAATATCTAGTGTTATTTTTTAATTTCTGAGTTATAGGTTCTAATAAAGTTTTAGGTATAAGCTTTTCTCGTATAGCAGTGTAGGCGGAGAGAAGGTAGTGTCAAAACCTTCGGTTTTCTACTTTTATCGTTATTGTGTTTTGAATGGCGGAACTCAAGGCCGCATTTAGTCGTATTGGAAAGAAAAAATATACATCATTTAAACATAATCGTAAAAGGAACTGAGCCGGTAACCACCGCACTTACAATCGGACACTGTTCCACTCCGAATTAAATGTATGACTGTTAAAATTATTCATCGTACATAATAAGATAGGGGAAAATAGGGACAACCTTTAGTAACTTGCTTATTTTCTTTACTTCTATGTTCATAACGCTTCATGCTTTTCCGCATAGCAGTATAGTCAAAGAGAACCTAATGTCAAGACACTCCGTTCTCATCTTTGAAGTTAAGCCAAAGCCCTAAAAAAATGAAATAAATAAAAAAAAAATACATATATATTATATTAACTGATTGCAACATAACATACTATCAAAAGAGACGATAAATTATATCCACAGTAATATAAACGCATATTACAGTACAGTTCAAAGTCCAAAGCAAATTTGCCTATCTAATCCATAACCCGTTCAGAGTTTATAGATTAATTAGGGATTTACGTTGATAACCTCTCCGGGTTTAACCTCGGACGTAACACGACAAACTTTACATATCAGAACTTCTAATATCGTTATCAAGTTGAAACAATTAAGTTGTAACAATTCTACTACATGGTGAGTAGAATTGTGTCGTTGTAATGTAATCCTTTAGTTTAATATGTTTATATATATGTTCCTTTCCAGATTTATAAATTAATGACGCTATAGTGGCGCAGTGGGACAGCAATGGTGGTAAATATGATTGTTGTGGGTTCGTTCTCCAGTCGACCCAATTTAATCAAATAATTTTCATTTTCAAGCCCTGGAAAGATAAAGCACGGCGTAGAGTTCTGTAGTATTTATCATGTAATGTCTAGAAATGGAGTGGAAAGCGGAGTACGGAGTGTCTGAACAATATATTCTTTCCTTCTATACTCAGAATAAGAAATAAAAATAGCCTATTAGTTTAAGCACAGAAATAAATGTCAAATTATACTCAAATTTATTTTAATACAATTAATATACTTTATTCTACTATTTTTTAATGAGAAAAATATGAAATTTGTTAAGCGCTTTTCACTTTCAGCTTAGTTTTTTCCTCTTGCATTTGAATATACTAAACTTGATTACTTAGTACAAAAATAATTTCATTTTTTATATTGAATGTAGATTAATATAATTATATGTGGCCAGTCGTGGCCCAAAGGCACAAGCGTGTGACTGTCAAAGACTGGTTGTGGGTTCGATTCCCACTCGAGGAGTGTAAATATTTAATATTTTCATTTTCGTCGCTCTGGTGTCGAGGTAAAGTGCGGCGTTAAGTTCCGCCACTTAACATGCAATACCTCCGAATTCGGCGGAAAGTGAGGAACGGAGTGTCTTAATACGAGGTTCCCTCTGACTACCCTGCTGTGTGCGGGATACAGCGTGAAGCTAAAAAAAATAAAATAAAATAATATATCGATGAATAATTGATGAATAAATGATATCGTGATGCATTTAGGTTATATTCACAATGTTCATTATTTTTTTAGTACCGTTGACACGTAAAATTAACGTTGATTTAGCAATGTATGTATATTATGTATATAACATCAAGCAAGGTATAAAAATATATTCAATTAATGAAAAAAATATAATTTATATTTATTTGATAGACCTCTTATAATATATTATTTTTATTACATTTGACTTTTTTTATTGCATTTTTCTTTCTATTTGGTTCGATTTCCATCCCAAGCGCCTCCATTCGTTTATATCAGTTATTGACGCCTCTAATTTAGATTTTGCAAATATCTTAAATTATTACTATATTTTGTTTCTTTGCGAACGATTCGTTAATACGAATATGAAAGGATCTATGAATATTGATGACGGATACAGAGGAAATATTTAATTAAATGCGGTAACCTTAATCATAGGAAAAGGAATTAAGTGAAGGCTATGAATAAAACATTTATATCACATAGCTATGTTTGTTTAATTTCAAAGGTAAAAAGAATTCATTATTACGACACCACTAACTATCATAAATCGTCATGAAAAAAAACTGTAGTAAACTTTCATAATTAAAAAATTGAAGGTAATATTTTTAAGCTAATTATATAAAGTACAGTGTTGAGTTACTGAAACGTAACTTGTTAAGCGGACGTACGTAGACAATAAAACATAAAGTATTCATCCCTATTGTGGCGTATATTTTACAAAGTTCATATAAATATTTCATACAAATGTTATATGTATTTACCTATATAAATAGATAAATACATATCAATCATATATTAATCGATACAATTCGTTAAATATATAGAACAAAATAAGTATAAACATAATAAAAAGCGTCACTACTGTTAATCGTTCTAGAAGTTACTGAAGTAACATAAGTTATACATACTCGTATGGGAACTTTCCCCAATCCAGTAATACCACAAACTCTCTAATCCGCAGATCTCACAACAACTTCATTTATTATCAGAGGCAAAGATAAGGCAATAACTGAAATCCAAATCCTAACTTCTATACGTGACTGACATAACGAAGCCACGACTAGTCCATTTGTGTTTCAAACTTGTGACCATATAGTTTATAATGTATAGTACAATACATTTAATGATACGTTAGATTTAATGTAACATTTGATGATTGTTTATTTACAGAAATAAGTTGTTACAAAAATTAGCTTTGAGTTCAACTACTTAACAGGTGATGTACTGACTTCGGGCAGAAATTTCTGCAATCGAACAATATATGTGAAAACAATACATTTAATTAAATAGGTTCGAAATGTATTATTATAACTATGACAGAGAGACAATAATAGTTTAAGGCACCCTATTTTCAAAAATATTTTATAAACAATCCCTTATTTATAAACAAGAAATAAGCAAGATAAAATGCTATTATATAGAAAATCTCAAGAAGTTCGAAGGCACTTTTCAATTCAACTTGTCTCTTGAACTTGGATGTTAAACATTCATTTCGTTTTCAAAGACGTACGTACCTTCGCGTGAAAAACTTTACGAACCGACGAGTGCAGTTCTAAAAAGCTCCTACTCGTGTCTTTTGAAAGCTCTGTCTTTTAAATTTTTCACAAAACTTATAAGTATCTCACTTTAGCTAATATTCTTACTTAGAAGTTTCATAGCTTGCTCTTTTATGTTCACGGCCTACAATTTTCTGTGAGTAATACATTCATTCACAAAACCAAATTATGTACAAGGAAAAAAGTTTTGGAGAACTAGCTTTTATTCTGAACTTTCATTATTTATTTTCTTTCGAATTCCTTTCGAATTTGAAAGAATTCGAATGGGGAACGGGGCGTCTTAATACTAGGTTCCCTCTGCCTACCCTGCTGTGTGCGGGATACAGCGTGAAGCTAAAAAAAAAAAAAAGAATTCCTTTTACTTGCGTTGTAATAATCGATTTTTATTACTTTATTGGTAAAATTGAAATTGACTTCAATGTTACGACAAAATCAAAAATACTTTCAAAAACATTTATACTTATCGAAAAAAATCATGAAAACTAACAACACATATACATACTGTAAAAGCTTGTATTAGTAATGCAGTTGCAGTGGCGAAATTGTTAATAATGTAATAATTTAAGTATTTAGGTGGCCAGTCGTGGCCCAGTGGCACAAGCGTGTGACTGTAAACGACTGGTTGTGGGTTCGATTCCCACTCGAGGAGTGGAAATATTTAATATTTCCATTTTCGTCGCTCTGGTGTCGAGGTAAAGCACGGCGTTAAGTTCCGCCACTTAACACGCAATGCCTCCGAATTCGGCGGAAAGTGGGGAACGGAGTGTCTTAACACTAGGTTCCCTCTGCCTACCCCGCTGTGTGCGGGATATAGCGTGAAGCTATTTTTTTTTTTTTTTTTAGATCATACGGGGGTGACGTAGCCAATGTTGTGACTGAAACTCCTTAGGGTAAAATTAGAGAATAAAAAAAAAAGCTTGTATTAACAGTCCTCATATAAAGTAACAATGGTTTGATCAGTCTTAGCCTATCGTGTTGTAAACAATTACATTGAATTTTGTAATAAATTCTAAAAGCTAAATCAAAATGGAAATTACTACTAACCATACCATGAAACATATTTTTGGAAACAGTTGTACATTTTTAATACAATAACTTAAGTAATTATAAACAAATAAGTAATTAATCTGTATCCGTTTATTAAAGAAAAAAGTAGCCTTGCTTTTATCTATGAAACTTTCAGTGTTAATGATGGCAAGATAAGATGTACGTAAATAATATATTTCATCGGAGGCGTGTGCAAATTTTCAAATACGAGAAGACGTGGGTCAGACTTGAAGGTAGCATAGTATCATATGTATATGAAATAATATAAAATATCTGTACATCTGTACAGATATACAGTAAATCTTATCTGTACAATTTATTTAGTTTCACGCTTTTATTACACGCGTTGTAAGGTAGGTGAAAAAGGCTATTGTACAATTGTCTTAATTGTAGTGATTCGTTCTCGACTTTCCATCTCAATACATTACTTGACATGATAATAGCGGATATGTAAATAAATTAATTTTAAACACACCCTCGAGTAGGAATCAAGCGCATAACCATCCAATATACAGTCAGACGCTGACCTACAGCCTCATAATGACCTAAAATCTTAAAGAAAATTGTTAAGGAAAATTTCCTAAGACTATTCACATTTTTCATTTAGAATGTCTTATTATACGTACGTGGCATAAAGTAGCTTGCAGGCAAGTAATTAATATTACTGCTACACAACACGTCTTTTAATTAACATACACTGTTTCTACATTATTTCCTTCATTCAAGGCTCCTGAGATTTCTAGGCAAAGGTGAGGAAAGATTTATATGCATTATGTTTTAATTGAATATGTTTATAGCATTAAGTGTTTAAAGATGAATTATTAGATTATGTAGTTAATTTGAAAATGAAAAAATATATGCAAATATTATTATTAAACGTTATTTGCGTTTAATTGTAATATTTGCTTTAAGCTTAAGATTTTAAGGAAAAGAATTCATCTTTTCCACGCGTTCTTAAAAATTTAAATTTGTAGTTTTTTTAATATAGCTATATACTATATTGAAAAGTCTTTAATTTTCTATTTGTATGAAATATATAATGGAGACGAGCGTTAATGCAAATTTTAAAGGCCCACCTTTAGTACACTTGAGTCGCAAGTCCCAGGTACCGCCTTAAGTTTTTTTAGTTGCAACGTGATGAGCATATGGTGTGATGAGCTCTCGTTTTGTTTCACGGAAAATACACAGAAGGCTACTAAGACTCTAACATTTACTTTAAAGCATAATGTAGCATTAATTATTATCACTCATAGTTTTACTATTATATATTTTAAATTCTAGAATCATAATATTTTACCTTTTTATCCATCTTTTGTACACATTTGTACAACAACTTTACAATACTTTTAAGCAATGAAAACAGTCTTGCAGTTTTTTAATAACATTCGGAGCACACTGCGCCCTCAACTTTGTCCTTATCTCACGCTGGGATGTGTTTTTGGATGCTTATCAGTCCTTTGACTTACTTTTTCTTTAGACTCAAATGTGTTTTAAAATTAGCCATTGTACTACAAAAGCCTTGACTTGCATTGTTATTTTATTCGCAACGTAATATTACTCGATGACTGTGGATTCGATTCCCAGTAGTGTAATAGACAGATAGATATATATATATATATATATATATATATATATATATATATATATATATATATATATATATATATATATATATATATATATATATATAAAATACAGTGTGGAGTTACTGAAACGTAACTTGTTAAGCGGACGTACGTAGACAATAAAACAAAGTATTATCCCTATTTTAGCGTATATTTTACAAAGTTCATATAGGAAAATACAAATAAATCGTCTATTAATCGATATAACTTGTCAAAAATATATAGAAAAATATGTGTAAACATAACCAAAAAGCGTCACTACTGTTAATCGTTCTAGAAGTTACTGAAGTAACATAAGTTATACATACTCGTATGGGAACTTTCCCCAATCCAGTAATACCACAAACTCTCTAATCCGCAGATCTCACAACTTCATTTATTATCAGAGGCAAAGATAAGGCAATAACTGAAATCCAAATCCTAACTTCTATACGTGACTGACATAACGAAGCCGCGACTAGTTCATTTGTGCTTCAAACTTGTGACCATATAGTTTATAATGTATAGTACAATACATTTAATGATACGTTACATTTAATGTAACATTTGATGATTGTTTATTTACAGAAATAAGTTGTTACAAAAATTAGCTTTGAGTTCCACTACTTAACAGGTGATGGCTTGATTTCGAGCAGAAATTTCCGCATTCGAACAATATATGTGAAAACATTATATTTAATTAAATAGGTTCGAAATGTATAATAATAACTATAATAGAGAGACTTTAATAGTTTTAGGTACCCTATTCTCAAAAATATTTTATAAACAATCCCTTATTTATAAATAAGAAATAAGCAAGATAAAATGCTATTATATAGAAAATCTCACCAAGTTCGAAGGCACTTTTCAATTCAACTTGTCTCTTGAACTTGGATGTTAAACATTCATTTCGTTTTCAAAGACGTACGTACCTTCGCGTGAAAAACTTTACGAACCGACGAGTGCAGTTCTAAAAAGCTCCTACTCGCCGTCTTTTGAACGCTCTGTCTTTTAAATTTTTCACAAAACTTATAAGTATCCCACTTTAGATAACATTCTTACTTAGAAGCTTCATAGCTTGCTCTTTTATGTTAAAGGCCTACAATTTGCTGTGAGTAATACTCTAATTCACAAAAGCAGATTTTGTACAAGGAAAAAAATTTTGGAGAACTAGCTTTTATTCTGAACTTTCATCATTTATTTTCTTTCGAATTCCTTTCCAATTTGAAAGAATTCGAACGGGGAACGGGGAGGCTTAAAACTAGGTTCCCTCTGCCTACCCTGCTGTGTGCGGGATACAACGTGAAGCTAAAAAAAAAAAAGAATTCCTTTTACTTGCGTTGTAATAATCGATTTTTATTACTTTATTGGTAAAATTGAAATTGACTTCAATGTTACGACAAAATCAAAAATACTTTCAAAAACATTTATACTTATCGAAAAAAATCATGAAAACTAACAACACATATACATACTGTAAAAGCTTGTATTAGTAATGCAGTTGCAGTGGCGAAATTGTTAATAATGTAATAATTTAAGTATTTAGGTGGCCAGTCGTGGCCCAGTGGCACAAGCGTGTGACTGTAAACGACTGGCTGTGGGTTCGATTCCCACTCGAGGAGTGGAAATATTTAATATTTCCATTTTCGTCGCTCTGGTGTCGAGGTAAAGCGCGGCGTTAAGTTCCGCCACTTAACACGCGATGCCTCCGAATTCGGCGGAAAGTGGGGAACGGAGTGTCTTAACACTAGGTTCCCTCTGCCTACCCCGCTGTGTGCGGGATATAGCGTGAAGCTATTTTTTTTTTTTTTTTAGATCATATGGGGGTGATGTAGTCAATGTTATGACTAAAACTCCTTAGGGTAAAATTAGAGAATAAAAAAAAAGCTTGTATTAACAATCCTCATATAAAGTAACAATGGTTTGATCAGTCTTAGCCTATCGTGTTGTAAACAATTACATTGAATTTTGTAATAAATTCTAAAAGCTAAATCAAAATGGAAATTACTACTAACCATACCATGAAACATATTTTTGGAAACAGTTGTACATTTTTTATACAATAAATAAAGTAATTGAAGAGAAATAACTAATTAATCTGTATTCATTTATTAAAGAAAAAAGTTCCCTTGCAAACTTTCAGTGTTAATGATGGCAAGGTAAGATGCTTTGTAAATAATATACTTTACCGGACGCGTGTGCAAATTTTCAAATACAAGAAGTGGGTCAGACGTGAAGGTAGCATAGCAATATATTCTTAAATAAAAAGATAGATACAGCACATATGTATGTGAAATAATATAAAATATCTGTACAGATTTACTATAGAATTTATTTAGCTTCATGCTTTTACTATACGCGTTGTAGAGGAGGCGAAAAAGCCTATTGTACAATTGTCTTAATTGTAGTGATTCGTTCTCGACTTTCCATCTGAATACATTACTTGACATGCAAGTAGGAGATATGAAAATAAATTCATTTTAAACATATCCCCGAGTAGGAATCAAACGCATAACCATCCAATATACAGTCAGACGCTGACCTACAGCGTCATAATGACCTAAAGTCCTAAAGAAAATTGTTAAGGAAAATTTACTAAGACATTTTTCATTTAGAATGTCTTATTATACGTACGTGGCATAAAGTAGCTTGCAGGCAAGTAATTAATATTACTGCTACACAACACGTCTTTTAATTAACATACACTGTTTCTACATTATTTCCTTCATTCAAGGCTCCTGAGATTTCTAGGCAAAGGTGAGGAAAGATTTATATGCATTATGTTTTAATTGAATATGTTTATAGCATTAAATGTTTAAAGATTAATGAATGATGATCAATTATTAGATTATGTAGTTAATTTGAAAATGAAAAAATATATGCAAATATTATTATTAAACGTTATTTGCGTTTAATTGTAATATTTGCTTTTAAGCTTAAGATTTTAAGGAAAAGAATTCATCTTTTCCACGCGTTCTTAAAAATTTAAATTTGTAGTTTTTTTTAGTATAGTTATATATATTGCAAAGTCTTTAATTTTCTATTTGTATAGAATATATGTAATGGAGACGAGAGTTAATGCAAATTTTAAAGGTCCACTTTTAGTACACTTGAGTCGCAAGTCCCAGGTACTGCTTTAAGTTTTTTTTAGTTGCAACGTGATGAGCACATGGTCTGATGAGCTCTCGTATTGTTTTACGGAGATTCCACAGAATGCTAATAAGATTCTAACATATCTACTTTAAAGCATAATATAGCATTAATTATTATAAAAACACTCATAGTTTTACTATTATATATTTTAAATTCTAGAATCATAATATTTTACCTTTCTATCCATCTTTTGTACACATTTGTACAACAACTTTACAATACTTTTAAGCAATGAAAACAGTCTTGAAGTTTTTTAATAACATTCTGAGTACACTCCGCCCTCAACTTTGTCCTTATCTCACGCTGGGATGTGTTTTTGGATGCTTATCAGTCCTTTGACTAGCTTTTTCTTTAAACTCAAATGTGTTTTAAAATTAGCCATTGTACTACAAAAGCCTTGACTTGACATCGTTATTTTATTCGCAACGTACACGACGACTGTGGATTCGATTCCCAGTAGTGTAATAGACAGCGGTTCGTTAAAAAGAAGTTTTTTTTTGATATTCATGTATAATCTCTTTTTGACGGTTCAATCACTCAATTGCCAAGAGCAAAGTACATAAAATAAGCAAAAGTGTAGTAAAAGCAAAAGTAGTTTGTCTTAATACTTTGTCATACTTGTTTAATCTATCCATCTTGCTTGATCCATTCAAAGGTTGCGAATAAAAAAAATGTTTTAAGAGACCAACAAAATATAAATAATGTAAATATAATTATTTTCTTATATTTAGGTCGATAATGAGGTTGTATTTACGAAGCGCAGCGTTTAGTTCCGCAACACAGAACACAATTGCTCGATTTTACGTTCAAACTGAGCGTTATAACAGTATGTAGGTTTTCTCTAACTATCCTGCTACGCGGGACAAAAACAACTTGTAATCATAATAAGTTCTTTTATTTTCGCGATTATTTGTGGCCAGTCGTGGCCCAGTGGCACATGCGTGTGACTGTAAACGACTGGTTGTGGGTTCGATTCCCACTCGATGAGTGGAAATTATATTTCCATTTTCTTCGCTCTGGTGTCGAGATAAAGCGCGGCGTTAAGTTCTGCCACTTAACACGCAAACCTCCGAATTCGACGGAAAATGGGGGACGGAATGTCTTAACACTAGGTTCCCTCTGCCTACCCTCCTATGTGCGGGATACAGCGTGAAGGTAAAAAAAAAGAATTACACAATGAATCGCGTATATTTTTGGTATTCGAAAATTCATTTTTAGAAAACCCGACGTTTCGAACCCTTTACAGTAATCCGTGGTGACAGGTAGACTGAGGTGGCATTCGTCTGTCAGTTGATACCTACATTATTATATCAAACTACCGCCGAAGATTTCTTAGTTGCCTTATAGTCATAAAGTTGAGAACAACTATTTATAATTCATTTAAAGTTAAATTTAATTTGATACTACTGAAATTAAATATTCTACAACTACACATTTAGTTGACAAACTCTCAACATAACTGAATAAATAGAATACGATACGAGCATTACTAGTTGCAGCGCTAGTTTAATAGGAAGGCAGTTGTTTTTCAACCACTTAGCGATTTGCAATGTTAATAGACTAACTAAATATAAACTTTCATCGTTCGAGTAAAGTGTATTGTGTTATTTAATATCTCATATTATACTGTTGTGTATTTTTCTTTTGTGATATACTTTTAACTAATGATTATATTTGAATTATTTTCATTTTCTTGTTTTGGCAAAAGTTGGATAACTGAGTATTCAAAATATGCATGATAAAAATGCCGCCCAGGTCTGCGGACGATTGGGGCAGTGCCCGAAACCTGGGCTAGTGGTGGGTTAGGAGCACCGTCAGGTTTTTAGTGGGTAAACGGACGAACGAACCGGAGTAAGCGATCGCCTACACTCAATGAAGCGGATATTACAACGATACTTCAACATTCAATATTTAGTGCAAAGTGTTTCGTATGCATGGACTTTGAATGGAATAAACTGAAAGCGCACTTTAAAAGTTATGAATGTAAATTCTATGCAACTTTATAAAAATATACTGTCGTGTAGCGCGTTTTGTGATATTTCTAGCAAGTGACTATGTTTTTTACTAGCGACTCGCTGTATGACATTTTTTTTGTTAGCTTTACGCTGTATCCTGCACACAACAGGGTAGGCAGAGGGAAGAGGGAACCTAGTGTTAAACCACTCTCCCTCACTTTCCGCCGAATACGGAGGCAATGCGTGTTAAGTGGCGGAACTTAACGCCGCGCCTTGCCTCAAGACCAGAGCAAAGAAAATGGAAACATTAAATATTTCCACTCCTCGAGTAGGAACCGGTCGCTTTACACTTTGTGCCACTGCGCCAAGACTGTCCCTACTATATGACTATACCTAACTAATTTATTTTTGAACTGCCTACGTTATCATTTAAATAACAAACTTGCTTATATATATATATATATATATATATATATATATATATATATATATATATATATATATATATATATATATATATATATATATATATATATATATATATATATATATATATATATATATATATATATATATATATATATATATATATATAAGTTAAATAGTGTTTTTTTTTATTTATTTATTATTATTAAAATAATACCCTTGGCGAATCCAATAGAAAGAGAATTTTATTTTTTTATATGGATAGTATCAAAATGCAGAAAAATAACAGATTATTTTTGAAATCGTTAATTAGATCAAAAGACTTTAAACATTTAAATTGATATTTAAATAAAAAGAACTAGTTACATTATATAAAGATTATTTTAAATATTCTGCTGAAGCTTACAACTTATACATATGAATTAAAACCTGTATTGCATAACATTTGCTTTTCCCAGCATACCAGGATAATCGGGGACAACCTAGTGTCAAAAATTATTTTTCATTTTCCGCATGAAGTTGAAACATCACGTGATGGAACTTAACCTAACTTTTTCTGAGATACCCAAGCGAGGAATTTAAATTAATTTAAATATGATCATAAGTAGAAATCGAACCTACAATCAATCATATTTACAGACAGACGCTGTGCCACTACGGCACGATCATAAAATAATTACAAACTTAAATGAATTACTTCTTGTGTAACCATCAGCAGTAAAAATAAAAAAAAGACATAAAATATCTATTAAATTTATGCTATAAAAGCCCAATTTAAATGGATCAACAAAACAAAAGCTCAAAGAAAAGACGACTTTCCGAAGGAAAGGCAAACGTAATCCGTCATTTCGCTTGACGAATCCAATAGAAAGAGAAGTATGGTACATTCTCACTGTTGTTTGAAGAAAGATTTCTTATTATGTTAGCAAAGTAAAATTATAAGAAGGTCATCGTAGCGCAATCATACAGCGTTTGACTGTAAACGGTATTGTAGTTTCGACTCCCATTTTAGAGAGACAGAAAGGCAGACTCCCTTTGACTAACTTAGTAAATGGGAAAAGACTGAAACTGGTCAAAAAGATAATTTATAAAACTGCGAGTTCGATTTGGATTTAAGTTTAATCAGTGCATGTTGTCACATATGTGTCGTCACTGTACCTGTCACCCTAATTGACAATAAATGTCAATTTTGAAACCACGACGATCGTGTTTAAAAATATAAGTAATTTTCTTTATATTATACTTATTAATTATATTATACCTATAAACCTACAAAAATATTAACCCGTAGTGCGTAGATACCTCCTATACCGAAAGCACTTTTAATTTCATTAAACCGCTACACCGGCCAATTGAATTAATTATTCATTGAATAGAAAAGCGACCGATATAGCAATAAAGCTTTTATGTTTTATATTCCCTTTCGTAATTGAAGAAAATAACAAGTCTTTTCTACTTTATATTTAATAAAAAAATAAAGACAAGCAACATAGTGTAACTGTAAGCGCTACTGGATGTGAGTTCGATTCCCACTCGAGGAATTAAAATATTTAATATTTCATTTCTTTCGATCTGGTGTCGAGGCAACCCGCCGCTTTGAGTGCCGCCGCATTATGCAATGAGAAAGGGAGTGTCTTAAAATTAGGTTCTCTCTGTCTACCTTTCCGTGTCTGGGACACAGCATAAATAATAATAATAATCTAATTTATTAGATGTATTTATTTTTATTTATTTACTAAATTACATTTTTATAGGAATTATTTATCTTAAATGATACTTTTTATCCTTAATAATTCGAAATCATGTACGAAAGCAATACTACTATTTTCTTATAATAATAAAACCAGTAGATCCTTCTTACTAATAATACACGTGTATTATTTTAATAATAAAAAAAAAAATACTTACAGATTATGCTCAAAAGTGACTATTGCATTTAGAGTTTTTAAACTGTGGCATCCCACATGCTCACTTTAGGAAGTTAAAGAACTTATTAAAAAAACATTTTCCATAACTTTTAGGGGTGAACGGTATTCAGGAGACGCGGGTTCGAATCCCGCTGTGTTCAAATTTTTATACGTTTTCTAAATGCCTTTTTCAGTTTTCCTAAGTGTGGAATAACATTTTAAAAATATATAAACGTATTATATAAAATTTCTATCTAGCGGAATTCGAACCCGTTCCTTTTGGACGGCTTCCAAGAGGTTGTAGGTTCGAGTACCTATGATATAATTCTTATCCTAGCTCGTTATTTATAATTGCAATTGTATTAGAGAGTAATTGTTATCAAGCATCGTATTAACATACCGCAGGTCGGTAATTTCAGTGATGGCTTTAGTGGTATTCAATTCTGCACATCCTATTAAGCTTGATTTACCTATTGTCTATTGCAATCAGTATTTCGATTATAAGATATAAGAGAACAAAAATATATTTTTTGGATGAATAAATGTATTTTAAGAGTTTCCAATTATTATATATCTAAAAAAATGAAGAAGCCGCCGTGGCGCAGTGGGACAGCGTCTAATTGTTAAGCGAAGGTTTTAGGTTTGATTCCCACGATGGGAGGAGGAATGATTTTTCATTTCGTTCATTTCTTCGCTTTAGTACCTAAGACAAAGCGTAGCGTAAACAGGCAAAGTATTCTCTGAGTGCCACGCTATGCAGGAAAAGTGGTAAATTCAAATTAAAAACGAGGATTGACGCTTTTTATTCCATTTACATGAGACGAAATTTGTATAATATTAAAGTAATATAATAAAGTAATTAAAGTAAAATATTAAAGTAATGAAATACCTTATAAACTGCAACCATTGCCTAAAGACAGATAGTTTTAATTGTTTTATGTTGAAATTAGGATTTCATCAAGAAAAACTAAATGTGACTGTGACACATCACAGTGACTATTCAATCAGAGAAATTCTAGTCGAAGTCTGAGCCGAAGTCAGGAAATTGCATGTTGGGTAACCTTTAAACTGCGCTTTGTCTTAGATATCAGGACGGAAAAATTAATAAATAAATATTCTCTTTTTTTAAGAACGAAAAAATTAAAGTCGTAATCGATTCCATAGCCTATCACGTACATCATCGGACACTATTGTGTGTATACTGTGCTAGAATGGCCAATAGCGATGTAATAACATAATAATAAATAGTATAATAATTAATAATATAAAAAAAAATAAAAATTAAATAGCTTCACGCTATATCCCGCACACAGCAGGGTAGGCAGAGGGAACCTAGTGTTAAGACACTCCGTTCCCCACTTTCCGCCGAATTCGGAGGCTTGCGTGTTAAGTGGCGGAACTTAACGCCGCGCTTTACCTCGACACCAGAGCGAAGAAAATAGAAATATAATTTCCACTCCTCGAGTGGGAATCGAACCCACAACCAGTCGTTTACAGTCACACTCTTGTGCCGCTGGGCCACGACTGGCCACATAATAATATAATAATTAATATAAAAAAAATAAAAATTACACTAAGAGCTAATATAATTGAAGAAGGATTTTAAGTTTATCAACTGCATAATCGTGCCGTCGAGAAAAATTGAAACGAGAAAAGATAGTCCATAGAGAAAATTCATTTACCAAGCAAAGGAGTCTTGCTAAGTTTTAAATTTGCTCGGCCTTATTTTATCTTTTAGTTTCCTTTGGTTATTATCTGCAATTTTACTGCAAACAACTATAAAAGTTCATCTTAAGCCGTTTTATAACTTTTCATAATATTTCTACTGAGGAACGTTAAACTACCTGTTTCTTTGAATTATTTAGTTCTACATTAATAATTATTGCCATCATAAGGGTATTCTGACTTAGTTGAACATCATTTTTAATGTGGATTTGACTCCCATTCACTAATTATATTTAAAATTAGATATACCCGCAACTTGGTTTGCGTGGAACTTAACAAAAAAGTTATAATTCTTATATTAAAGTAGCCTAAGTAGTAGCATTAGTGTAGTGTAGCCTTCTTATTACATATATCTATCGTGTGAAAGTGAAAGTCCCATTAAATTTGGTCCAGTCACTCCAGGAGATAAACCGAAACAGACAGATATAAAAAAAAAAAATAAAAAAAATATTTTGGTATATATACCGTATATGCATATATTTAGTTAAAAGCGATTATTTTAATATTATAAACAGATACTCCAATTTAATGTATTTGTTACTCAACATGGAATTCAGGGCAAGTCTTAACACTAGAAAAAAAATGTATATAGAAAAAATGATTACTTTACAATAAGAAGACCACAATATTTTACTTTCACCCAAACTAAGTTAAATTTTCAAAGTCAGCATAGAACTTGTCTTTATACTTCTTGCCTTTTTAGGTTTCAACAACAAGTTTCAAGTAGCGGCAATTCAAGGGGCTTTTTCGTTGTCTGGGCCAAAGATATTTTATTTTGACGTAGATATTCAGTCATTAGAATTAAATTAAATAGCTTCACGCTATATCCCGCACACAACAGGGTAGACAGAGGGAACCTCGTGCTAAGACACTCCGTTCCCCACCTTCCACCGAATTCGGAGGCTTGCGTGTTAAGTGGCGGAACTTAACGCCGCGCTTTACCTCGTCACCAGAGCGAAGAAAATGGAAATATAATTTCCACTCCTCGAGTGGGAATCGAACCCACAACCAGTCGTATATAGTCACACGCTTGTGCCACTGGGCCACGACTGGCCAGTCATTAGAATATTTACTTAAATATGTTTATGAGTCAACTGTGTTTTAAATATTTTGATATAAAACAATTTAAACGGATTTATTGCGTATACTTTTAGTATACCAAAAGTATACGCAAAAATTTACTTTCATAATGAATTTGCTTTGGTATATGAAAGTAAATTTTTAGAAAATCCGACGTTTAAAATACTTTACGATAGTAGGGCACGTGGTCACAATTGGGTTTCAAAATGTAAAAATCACGAAAACAAAAGGTGTTATTACGTGTGGTAAAGAGTATATAATTTTAAACAATATCCCAGTTACGTTTATGACACAAATTTACTTATTTGTTAGCATTATAAAAGTTACTCATTTTTAAATTATAAAGAAGACTGAAAAATGTCAAATGGTTCAATGGATGGAAAGGGACACGCTGCCCTGTATCTAGATTAATTGAGTACAATTTCTCTACAGTCATTGTTTTCTTTCTTGTGTTTTGTAAGAAAAAAAGTGAGGTTTTAAACTGCATTTTATGTAAATTTATAATTTAATTTAGGAGCCTCGCCTTGTTCTCGTTATGAAGGTAAAACATCTGCCGTAATACCCTGTGTTTTTATGAAGGCAGTGATTATCACTACGGACAAGTTGCTTATACTTTTTTTGTTTTAAGAAAACGTTATTAATAAAACGCCTACGCTTAATCGTTTTTGGTTTGTTTACGTATTTTTATATTGAAATTATTTAATTAAATATATAACATTAAAATACATCAGTTATTCTGTACAAGAATAAATAAAAAAAAAATATACAAGATTAAAAGAAAAAATATACAACAATAGATTAAAAGAAAATAATAATTAAGCCATATCGGATGCGTCGCCATGATGGGTTTAGAATAGCTTCACAAAGCTTATGCATTTGTGTTTCAATCTATTTTTTATAGCTTTATAGTTTCACGCTGTATCCCGCACACAGCAAGGTAGGCAAGGTATGTAGAGGAAACCTAGGGTTAAGACACTCCGATCCCCATTTTCCGCCGAATTCGGAGGCGATGTGTGAAGAAGTGTGTTAAGTGGCGTAACTAAACGCTGCGCTTTGCCTCTGATACCAGAGCGATGGAGATGGAATTATAATAAATATTTCCACTCCACTTACAGTCACACTTTGTGTCTCTGCGGCGCTACTGGCCCCTAAAATGCAAGTAAAATAATTAATTTAAATACAGATATAAACCTGAGTTTGTATCAAGTCCACAACAACGAAGTTTTGGCGGTCAGCGTGGCGCAGCATCTAACCGTATAATGATTACGAGTTTGATTGCTTCTATAATAATCGGGGAATTCTTGTATTCTTTTGACTTTCGCCAGACAATACGAGTATTACGATACAAATTCAAACAGAAAGTGGTGTAAGGAGTGTTTGCTCAAACAAGCCGTACTGGGTTATTTCTGCCTGTTCTGCTATGAGGAAAAGGCGTAAACTTAAATATTGAAGGTCATATAGAAAAAAAAATAAAGAAAAGAAAAAAATAAGATATTATATTTTGGTCATGATTTCAAAAGAAAAAAAAAATACTGTAGGTAGAAAACAAGATCGATTGCTTTTAGTTTTAGTATGAATTTAGTTTGTAATAAGTTATCTAACATTCAAAGTTAGCAGTGAGGATATTTTGAAAAACTTTATTGAATACAATTAAGAATAGAATAGAAGAATATTTCTCGAAATGATTTTTGGCACAGCTACATACATAGGTATTTATAATACATTCTGATATTAAAAAAATATATTTTTAAGGCCTTTTGATTTTATGATTATGATAAATATAACTCTAAAGTGAATGAACTATCAATACATATCTATTATGAAAAAAAATATATATCAAATATAATAACAAAAAAGGATGCATATGTTTATGACTAAATCATGTATTTTATATGGGAAATTACGACCTTCAGCTAGTCATTAAAAGTCACTAAGTACTAAAACAGCCACTCAAATTGACATATTGTACGAATTTACAACATTTTCCTATTTTTGGTAGCAACATTAATTCATCTTTATAAAAAGTCTCTTCACATTTTGTTCGCAAAGAACTCTTTGAGGTAATCAGTCTTGCTAAGTGGCGGGAAGAGCTCTTGCCATAAATAACTAGCTACTTTTTACTTCAACCAAGCGGTAGTGTAATCAGATTGTATTTAGTATTTTCTACTATAGTATAGTATATACAAAATATATGTATATTTTTGTTGACGGTTGTGTATGTTTATGAAATAAAAAACGTGGAGTTAATATTGATTGTGCTAAAAAATAAATTGAGTCAATCGATTAAAAAATAATTGTTAAACACGAGATATTTTATTATATCAGCAGTAGAATGTCACTTGTGACTATTATTGTCTAAGGGTTCGATTTCCAT
The DNA here is from genome assembly GCA_019049465.1 of Dryas iulia moderata. NCBI lineage: Eukaryota > Metazoa > Arthropoda > Insecta > Lepidoptera > Nymphalidae > Dryas > Dryas iulia. The sequence goes on from CM032440.1 coordinate 669,008, forward strand.
TTTTATATTCGGAGGCATGGTGTTAATTTCATATGTTCCGGTCAATAAGACAAAGCGCGGTATTAAGGTAGAACACTCAACATGAAATTTCTCGAATTGAGGAAACTAGAGAACGGGACTGTCTCGAATGCTCGAAATGCGAAAAAACATGAAGCTAAATAAAAATGAATAGAAAATGACTATCACTGATTTTCTATCAATGAATTTCTATCATTTCAATTTGCTTTCCATCTATAAAAACAACATTTACCTGAAGCATTTACTAAAGCATAAACACACATCAAATAATTTGAAAAAACTTCAAAATTTTCAAAACAATTTTGCCAATGAGCCAGGAGTGTGTTAATTTCCATATGTATTATAATATATTATGCAATATGGGTGAAAGCCAGGTGTAAGTTTGAAAGTGAAGTGGCTATAAAGAAGCCATGCCTGGGGTCATTATGTCCGGTACTTACCTGCCTAACCTACCTGAAGTAAAGGGGAAATAATTTGGTATCGTAAAATATTTTTGTTATATTATCCCTTATAAGAGGAGGTTCAGAAATACTGTATTTTAATATTTTTGAAGTGTTATTTGTACACTTGGAAATATATCACTATTATCAATTTTCAAAGTGTGTAATATATGATTTCAGTTTCTTCATTAGCGTAAATGAAACATTTTTTTATTTTATATATTTTTATTTTTTGTGGGTAGGCAGACAGTACCTACTCTTAACTGTAATTTAATATCAAAAGTAACTGTTTCGACTTTTCGACCGAATTTAAATTAAGACATTGCCTATTGAGCAACTGAAGTCAACGTGGCATTTTGCTTAACTAGAGCGTAACGATAATTCAAATAATCTTTCCCCTTTGTAAGAATCGAACCCACAACCTTTTTATTTAAATTTTTCTTATTTTTTTTACTTTTTGAATTATTTCCAAATTTCTTTATATCAGATTTGAAATAGTCTTGAACTAAAAGTAATGATCAAAACATATTAATGATATACTTATACTCATAGAGTAAATGTAGAATCAAAATTTTCGATTACCTTTTTAATTGAAGCTTTTGTAAAATTCCGTTTGAACTTTTTTAATTTAGCTGTCATAAGATAAATTATAATTTTTTCGACAATCTGCTGCTTCCGGATTTCTTTTTTCAATGAAATACTTGCATGTTTCTTTTAATTAAGAAATATATATTTTAAAAGAATATCTGTACCATTACTTTGTAATAATAAATTTGGATATAAATTCTGATACATATGTATTTCTAATTGTAATTTACGCAATGTTATTTACTTTTACAAACATTTAATTCTTGAGTGGTATTTTATATTTTATGATCAATTACCGATAATTTTGAAGTAATGAAGACAGAATGAATAGTGTAATTAGTGTTTTTTAGCTCACATTTTTTTCGCAAGTAGAAAACTTAGACAACTTAGTTCTCAATACGTTCTCTATTTTTCGACTAAAATGAAAATATTGCGGCTTGAGTAGCGTAGCTCATCACCGCGAGTTGTATTACCAGACCGGAGAAAAAGAAAAAAAAAATATAGTCATTCCACGAACCCACAGCCATTTGTGTTTACTGCCGGACACTACCCACTCAACAACAACAACATAACGAAAATATCGATTATTTTAATTCATATTATAACTTTATTTAATATTAAGTTATTATTTAAAAAATTTATATTTTAATAGGTATCTTTTTTATCTTTTGCTAAAATATAAACATTGTATTAAAAGGGAAAGGCAATGAATCTTCATATGGGCAAAATATCAGGTGTTTTAATATTTTGGGACAAAGCGACCCTCTTAATGATTTCATATATTTTATATGAGAATTTAGAAAGAACACCTGGTGCATGGGATATATATCACAATTAAGTCACTCATTATTTCGTACTTATTTATAAATATCCGGAATGGGGCCAGTCGTAGCGCAGAGGCACAGAACGTGCCTGTAAAGCATATGGTTGTGAGTTCAATTCCCACTCGAAGAGTAAGAATATTTATTATTTCCATTTTCTTCACTCTGGTGTCGAGGCAAAGCATGACGTTAAGTTAAGTGGCGGCACTTAACATGCAATGCCTCCAAATTTAGGTTCTGGTTCCTTCAATTTTATACTCGTTCTCCTGCACAGTAGTGTAAAAGAAAATAGTGCCAAGACACTAATCCTAACGAACCGTGATCACTGTCTTATTGTAAATTTAAACGAATAATTATTTAATAATTAAATTAAACATACTACTATTTTAATTTGTAATTGGTATTTCAGTGATGAATTTCATTTTAGTGTAGTTCTGGTAATATGGTAACCGGTTTTTTTTATTAAATAACGAATATCTAAAACATTTAAACTAATATAATGTTTTTTTTTTTAGCTTCACGCTGTGTCCCGCTCACAGCAGGGTAGGCAGAGGGAACCTAGTGCTAAGACACTCCGTTCCCCACTTTCCGCCGAATTCGGAGGCATTGCGTGTTAAGTGACGGAACTTAACGCCGCGCTTTACCTCGGCACCAGAGCGAAGAAAATGGAAATATTAAATATTCTCACTCCTCGAGTGGAAATCGAACCCACAACCAGTCGTTTGCAGTCACACGCTTGTGCCACTGGGCCACGACTGGCCACTAAGATAAATAATGCAGAAAAGAGCTTTTTAACGTTTAACTTTTATCCCCGCATTGCAGGTTACTTAGTGATATAACGTCGCGTTCTTCACTTTCCGCTTGAAATTGAGACACTGCCTATTCAGAGGAGGCACTCAGCGCTGCAATTTGTCTTCTTACCAGAGCAGAGATATGTATATAATTTAAACATGATCATTCGAACTCACAACCAGTCACGTTTACTTTCATATGCTGGGTCACTGGGCCACGATGGCCTCAAATACAAAGAACATTACATTACTATTGATAATAATATAAAGTTAGTTTATAAATTTTATATTTTACCGAATACTCAAAATCAATCCTTGCTTCACTTATTTCTATACTGAAAATACAAAAATATCCTCAAATGAAAAATGAACCTACTACCATCGCACTTACAAACAGACGCTGATCCTATGTTCCATAATTGTACCAATACTATACATAATTATAAATATATTACATTTATACATACAAAGTAGGCTGGCATGCACTCTCGCGGGAAATTTGAATTGGTAATATGTTAGCAATGTATAGGGCCCTAATGCGATTTGAATGTCAACACACATGTATGTAAGTGGAATGGGTCGTTTCTGTATGTATGCAAGGGACTAAATTTATGTATCTTCACGTTCTTTTCCGTAAAGTGGGGTAATAGAGAGAACTTGATGTACGTAACTTAACACCATATTTTGTTTCAGATTGTATCGTTTTAGCAATCGATACGAAATGAGATATCAGAAGCTTCTGTGGCGGAATTTAACCTCACAATCATATTTTTCGTTCGAGTTTTGGTTTGGTTTTTCAAAATAATAATATTATGGATATGAATGAATGAATATTGGATCTATCAAGAATAGCTTAAATATTAAATTTACATAATTTAAATTTATATTCTTTATGCTTTTCCCGCATTGCAGGGCTTAAGGCACGGCTTTGTCCACTTTCCACTCGAATCAAAAACATTGCGTGTAGACGGCCGAAACTCAATAGGTATAGCGCTTTGTGTCACAGTAACGGAAAAATGAAAATAATTATATTAAAGTCAATCCTCCGAGTAGAAATCGAACCCACACCCATTATATTAAAGCACTTTCCCACGCCGTCAAGACGGCCTCAACTTATATTTATATTTCGAAGATATAAAGAAAACAAGAAAAAATATTTTATTTTGAAATTATATTGTATGGAAAGGTATTTCCACCGTTGTTATCTCGAAGCTAATTCCTGTAACTGCATTTCCTAACGAGTTCAGAAGTAAGTAAGTAGATTGTAACAGTGGGAGAAATAAACTTTTGTACTTGTTTCACTTCGGAATCTCTTGAGCTTTTGGACAGCGCTCCATTGAGTTTGTATAAGTTGTACATTTGACTTTGTATCTGAATTAATAATAAAATCTTGGAATTAGAGTAGATTGATTGTCTTGAGGTCTCACCGTCGCGTGACTGTGAATCCATGTATACATACGTACAAAGTCTGCTAAAAGATTAAAAAAAAGAAGTCCCGCTGAGTTGCTTGTGCCGGTTGTTGTCAGGTCTGAGACATTAAATTTAGTGAACCGGTGGTAAACTATTTGACGTTCAAAAAATTAAGCTTGTAACTACTTATTTTGAATAAAATTATTTGACTTTGACTTTGACTTTGATCGGTACTGTTTGGGAGAGTGCAGCTGTATAACAATGTACAGGAATGCTTTTAAAGCAAAATTAAAGGAATTCGTGTACATGGTAAATTTTTTTTTCCTTTGCAAATAAATAAATTAAGCGTCCCAGAGGCACAATAAATATTGTTATATCTGTTTAAAATATTGACTGTATGTTGTATTGTAAGCGAACTGTATGTTTTTATGAGAATAAATTCTTTAAACTACATTCTTTAAGCTACAAAAAATCGGAATGATTGAAACTACACTAACTGGAATAAGTACTACTCAAATTGGAACGATCTAAAGGTTAAATATAATTGAGGCAATTACAAAGTGTCAATGTTTAACGGAGTTTAAACTCAAACAATTTTTTTTTTTTTTTTTTTTTTTTTTTTTTATTGACCAAAAGTAACAAATTACATATACACTCTAGATATAAGACTAAACAAATTACTTAGACAATTTTCTTTATATTACTAGAGGTGAGTGTTGACAGCCGTACTAGTATAAACTGTGTCACAGCCGCCAGCATCTTTGCCCCATTATATTAATGATTATACTATTGTCATTTTTAATACATTATGTAGGAAATACAGTAATTACACAACAGAAAAACCATTACTATAAACATGATGAAAGTACAGAAAAAACAAAATACATTTATGTTATAAGAAAACAAAAATAATAATTAAAAATTAAAAAAAATAATAATAAAAAAAAAAAAAAATAAAAAAATACCATATGTCTTGTTTGGGCATGTGTATGAATGAGAGTGTTTGTGTGTATGTGTGTGTGTGCGCGTGTGTGTGTGTGTGGGTGTGGGTGTGGGTAAGTGTGAGCATATGTGCTGATTATGTATGTGTTTGAATAACAGTTTGGATAAGTGTGTGCGAAAAGGTGCAAGTGTCATATTGCGAGCAAAATCGTCGGTACATATGGGTTATGTAGCATATTTGAGTGTTAGCAGATAGTGTAAAAGCAAAAAACATTTAGTTCTGAATAAGATTCTCAGCTTCGTTATAAGATATGTTTTGAATCCAATTTTTAATCACCTTTTTACACTTAATCGAAATTAGTGGATATATATTATTAACTTTATTAACAACATTGTACAAGTGGCTACTGACAGAGTAAAACTGGGTTCGAGCTAGCCTCGATCTGCAAAATACCGTATCGCAAATATTGGATATGTTGCGCTTACATATTGGCTTGTAGTTAATGCTTTTATGCTTACGAAGTATAACTGAAACGATATAAAGCTTACGCACAGATAGAACAGAGGTCTCGTTGAACAGTAACTCGGTGCTGTATCTTCTAGGTTTGCGAAGCATTACTTTTAATATAGCTCTTTGAGCACGTTCTAAAGGAAGTAATGTGTTTTTACTAGTACCTCCCCATACAACGATACAATAGCTTAAAAGGTTTTGAACTAAGGCATAATAAACAGAAAGTAAGGTATCAGAATCAGCGGAATTACTAAGTTTTCTAAATACAGGGATTAGCTTACGTATGCGGCAGGTTAAATTATTAACATGGAGAGACCAGTTCAGATGGCAATCAATAGTGACGCCCAGATATTTAATATTGGAAGTGCGAGGTAGGTCAGGACAATTGCAATTATCAAGATGATCACATGTATGCGCTTTGATAGATAAATTAGGTGGTGGTTGAGAGCTGGGACGGTGAGAGAACGCAATATATTTAGTTTTAGCAACATTAAGTGTCAAAAGGTTAGTATTATACCAGCTTATTACCCATCTAATCGCATTCTCTGCATAATATTTGGCTTCTTTCCACTCCTGCCCATACACTATTAATGCTGTATCATCTGCATAGGCGATAATATTACAGTTGGGTAATGATGTGTTGCAGAGGCTATTGACATATAGTAGAAAGAGCGTTGGGCCCAGTACACTCCCTTGGTGCAGGGGAGTACCGGAAAACGCCGTAATGGACGTAATGTTGGCGGGGCTATCGCGTTAGGCGAAACGAGTCAATTTTAACACTCTGGTGCGTAAGAAAGGAGAAGGTGAATGCGAGGAGTATCAGGATAAAAACAAGGAGGGAGAAAAACGTGAAATGTCTAATGGATAGACACAATCATACGCTACCTCGTGTATATTCCTATCTTTGACTCGCTATCTTAGTGCTTGTATCTGGACATTATGGAGACGGTGTCAAAAGCTTAGACAAGTCAGAAAAATACCGATTACTTTGATTTGTTGTCCATGTGTTTAGCTACTGCTTCTGTACAATAATGGTGCATCTTCGTTGATTTATTTTTATAAAACCAAATTTGGTTTTTTGCAATAATATTATTTTGTTGTAATAATGCTAATCTTTTGTTGAGGCCTTTTCTACAATTTTTGATAGGACAGAAAGTCCGATTTGGTCTGTATTGCCGACATTCCCCGCCGATCCCCTGATTATAAATAGATGACCGAGCTCTCTTGAAAATACCTGTGAAAAAACACACAGTTGACACATCTAATTAAAAATTGAGGTGAGACAGGAGCTATTTTGGCGCTGATTTTTTTAATACAGTAGAGTAGGTATACGTCAATCCTTGGGCAGACTCAGTATTTAGGTTGGCTATATAGCCATGATCTCATCTTTAGTCGGTATGGTATAAATACCATTGAATCCTTTGAAATATCTGTGGGGGGCCTGCATAATGTTACATAGATTTTCGGGATTTACGCCCTATTAAGAATCTCGTTGGCATAGGTTGCACCAATTCCTGCAAATAGTTTTTACGACTTTAACCGAGACGTTTGGATCACTGTTTAAGTCATAGTACCCATCCAAGGAGTAGGCTGGTACGGCTGATGTTGACATCTCATTAATCACTTTCCAGTACCTTTAGGATTTATGTTTTGTTTTTCAATTCACACTTTTCGTAGCTAGTCTTTACTTTTTTATCAAATTGTTGCAAAATTACGATATCTCTTATAGGTTACACGGAGAATAGCGTTATCACACACGACGATATGACCCTTAAATGTAAGCGACTAACCGTGAAAGTTCCGTGTACTCGCCGTAGGATGAACTATTAGATGCCGGTGGTTGAATAAAAACAGTTTAACATTCTTATTCTAAATTCACTGAATTAAACGTTTGTTTTAGTTTTGGTTATATAAGTTCACTTCACTGAAGTTAGCACATCACTTTAGGATACTTTTATTAATGAATAAATTTGATTTATAAAGATTAGCTATTTTATAATACGGAGACACAAAGATGTTATGCTACAGGTATAACGGCAGGGGAAACACCCGCGATACAAGTCAAATAAACGTTATTATTCGTGACGTGTCGCTACGATGTATGTACTAACATAATTAATAATTAAATTGTATAAAAACATTTGACGATCATCATGACTTAGGGTGACGGTGTAGGCGTCAGACTATATACACGTTATAGGTTCGATTCCCACTCGAAGGATTTGTCTTCAGTTAGTTACTCCGTTCCTCAATAAGCGTGGCTACGGACTTGAGTAGATTATGAAATACAAAGTGTCTCTCTGCCTATCCTGCATCCAAATTCCGCTGCGTTCATAATTTTTGTAAGTTTTCTAAAAATGTATTTTAAATTCCTAAATTTGTAAATTTTGTTAGCTTAAAATTTTAATAATGTTTGAATTTTTGTTCTCTCGCATATAATTCTAATTTTCACAAGTACTATTTTTTTTTACGAAGGACAAGACAAACCAGCGTTCGGGTCACTTGATGGTAGGTGAACACCGACGCCTACGACGGCTTTGCTAGCCTTTGAGCTGAGGATAAACCCGCTTTTTAAAGGTGCACATGTCGTATCGACCTGGAAGCCCTGCCGCTCGCAGGTCATTCCACAGTTGCGTTTCATGTGGAAAAAACTCCTACGAAACCGCACAATACTATATATGAAATCTAAACTTAACCTAAATCAATTACTGTTATTTCCCCTAATGCCGTACTGAAATTGCAGCGAAGACAAGTACCATCTTATAGGGGTAATTAGTAATGCACTGACGCAATTTAGATGTGCATTCCTTATGTTTCAATATTACATTGTTTAGTTAACTGAAGTAAATTTACATAAATTTTTAGTTAAATAAAGCTAAAGTGACGCCATTGTAGCGCAGTTGGACAGCGTATGTAAATGCGATTGGCTGTGGGTTCGATTCGATTCCCGTTCGAGGTAGTGATTACATTAAATTATTTTCATATGTCTGTCTGGCGCCTGAGACAACGCACAGCATTGATTTACGCCGCTCAATACGCAGTGTCGCGAATTTAGGTGGAACTTGGAGAACGGAGTGTTTTGACACTGTGTTCTCTCTGACTGACTTCTCTGCTATGCGGGAAAAAACGTAAATTAAAAGAAAATAAAAGAACATAACGTAATTAGAATTTATTTAAGTATTTATTTGGCAACTTATAGGAGTGAAAAAAGAGTTACAAATCTTTATATTTTTTGAAAATCATCACTTCCTTTGCTGAATTATTTGTTAAAATATATATTACTTTATTTATTTCTTCTATACTAAATGTGAACCTATCATATCATACGAAGTAGGCAGCGCAAAATACATACTACTGTGCAACACTTTTATAATTATATTTAAACATAAATTTATGCTAAAACGACATGTAAATGTGCGTCATAAAAGCCTCGTAAAATACGGCGTTAATAAAAGTGGGTTAATTGCTTTCTTCCTTAACTCGTGTACTGCTTACTCACACTCGGGTACACACAATTAAGAACTCCTAAAGACTATTGGCATACGACGATAAAGTAAAACTGTTGGAACTGCTCCGCCTAAGGCAAATCTAATTAAGATTATATTTAATAGAATACTTTATTTGGGATGACTGTCGGATTGTGGAATTAGGGAGATAAATATTAGTTGAATGGCTGTAGTCACAGAATAATCATATGTCTATAAATATAAAACTTTTTGACTAACGACGCACAGTTGAAACTGCTGGGCTTAGAATGATGATGTTTGCTATGTAGGTTCTTTGGGAAGTTCAAGGGACCACTGAGAGAGAAAGAAAATTATCTTCACGAAAGTTATCGCAAAGCAACTCTCTGACTACCGGTCAGAGATAATCTGGTGCATATTAAGTGGTGGAATTCAATGTGACTGCGATTAAGAAAGAATTGATGTACTAAGGGAGCAGGAGAAACGAGATAATACTTTCTATAGTCAAACCGATTTTATATCTATATAATTATAATAGAATGACAAAAAACTAATAAATAACAATTTCTTGCCAAAAAATAGCTAGAGGTCTAAGTTAATAAGACACGAGTATTTTTCATTTACTAAATTTTTCCTACCTTATAAAATGTAAGAAAATAAATAAATAAAGTATTTTTATTACGGGACTCATATAAAAACATAAACACAATATACAAGGGCATACCACATTTACTGGCTCACATTTATTTTTAGATGCTTTTCGTATCCCAAATACCAGCGAGGCAAAAGCAATCAAGCTTGATTAAGAAAAATTCCAACAGAGAAGTGCAACGAAGAATTTCACGGGTGAATATTTTTCTTCATTGCAATCTTAGAAAGAAAACGATCCTAATATTATATAAATGTGAAAATGACAGCCAAGTTCTGTAAGCTATAAAGTAAAGATTTTTTCTCTTAGCTTCACGCTGTATCCCGCACTCAGCAAGGTAGACAGAGGGAACCTAGTGTTAAGACACTCCGTTCCCCACTTTCCGCAAAATTGGGAGGCATTGTGTGTTTTGTGATGGAACTTAACGCCGCGCTTTGCATCGATACTAGAGCGAAGAAAATGGAAATAATAATCCTCGAGTGGCACACCCTATGCCTCTGCGCTACGACTGGCCCCAAAAAAGTAAAGATAGGTAATCTTATAAAAGTATTTTAAGGTAAGAAAGTGTATTACATTTTTATTAAAGCATAAGGGTACATATAGAAATAAATATATAAGAATATTAAGCGGTGTGGATAAAAAGGCAAAAGAAAGTTTTATAGTCGAATAAAATCACTTGTGACTGTTATACAACCCTGGCTAAGACAGTTTAATCTTAACAGAAATTATATAAAAAAATCACAGTCAGTAAATAAGCAATAAGCAATTTTATATGTTACAGAAAACGTATAAATAACAATAATAAAACAATCAAAAAATAAAACTAAAATAATTGGAAATAATATATAAATAATATTTATAAAAAGTAATTATATTCTGCCAAAATCATAAGTGTAGCCAAGTTTAATACCAAAAATATAAACCAATGTGACTTAGCATACAAAACAGTTGGAATATAAATGAGTGCCAAGTTTTCTAAATATTTGCAGAACTTGGCATTCTATGCTATAACACAATACATTCTAAATATAAAACATATTTTTAATACAATAATGTTTACTATCAAAAAATATAACTTGTTAAAATTCCTACAGAAAAAATATTTATGTAAAGCAAGATAAAGAAAGATAACTTGTAATAAATTTCTAAATAAAAATAAGTTTTTATAACACCGAATAAATTTGAAACCGATAAGTTGATAATAAAAAAAAGTTTTTGTAATACCAACTTAAGATCATTAATATTTCAATAACTGTTGAGCTATTATTTAAAAATTTTATTTAAGCTAGTATAGTTTTATCGTTTTTAAGCTAGTATAGTTTTAAAGCTAGTATTTTTTTTTCTCAGCCTTTTGCCATCCACTGTTGGATGTAGGCCTCCCTCATAGACCGCCAACTACTTCAATCCTGGGCAGCTCGCATCCATGCGCTGCCAGCCACCTTCCTTAAATCGTCTGTCCATCGCGCTGCAGGGCGCCCTACATTACGCTTGTCTAACCGCGGTCTCCATTTGTAACAGTATTTTACCTAAAAAAATTGAAAATATATATTAATATTTAAAAATATTAATAAAATATTACTGTGGCTCGTGATACGTCTCGCGGTTAGGACCTTTATTATTGTTTTCGTAAGTAACTCAAGATCTTTAAGAGATTCAGAGGTAACAGTGTTAAGAAATGTTCAAGATATAAGATATTAAATCCCATCAGGAGAGTTGACAGCAAATGCAGTATCATAACCTTTTCCGTTGTAATCGACCACAGCTTGTCTTAGGGAAAGCTGAGGTCTCGTCTTATTTATCCTCTCGTTACAGCTATCTAATTTGAGAGTCATAACAAGGGGAAAAATAGCTTAGTGGCCCCACCCCGCCACATGCCGTGAATTCCGACCGATCGGCGGACCCGACCGACCAAATATTGAACCCTCCGAGACGCAACGGAACAGTTCACGTATATGATACTTACAATGCCTCAGCAAAAGATCAATTATTAGCTAGCTGTCCGTCCGTAGTCGTCCCTTATTGTTTTATACGAATATTTAATATTATTAGTTACCTTTTACTCTTTATATTTAAATTAGATATTATATTTCTAAGGTACTTGTGACGCTTCTTATATATTATGTTAGATTTGTGATTTATGATTTGCTATTGATTGGTTTGTGAGATCAATATAATTTATCGGGTTGTGAGGCCGATATACGTCATTGATTTGTGCGATCAATATACCTAATTCATCGGGTTGTGAGGCCGATATACGTCATTGATTTGTTCGATCAATATACCTAATTCATCGGGTTGTGAGGCCGATATACGTAATTAGTTTGTGAGATCAATATAATTCATCGGGTTGTGAAGCCGATATACGTCACTGGTTTGTGAGACCAATGAATTCGTCGGGTTGTGAAGCCGATATACATTACTGGTTTGTGAGACCAATGAATTCGTCGGGTTGTGAAGCCGATATACGCCACTGGTTTGTGAGACCAATGAATTCGTCGGGTTGTGAAGCCGATATACGTTACTGGTTTGTGAGACCAATACAATGTAAGCCGCTGGTTTGCATATCAGTTCGAACGCACAACCACACGGTGGCTGTTTGATTGATTTAACCGCACAGCACACGCGTAGCAGTCGTTTGTCAAAACCAACATTTAAACTTAGTCAAACGTCTCCGACATCAGTTATTAGTTTGCTTTAAGCTTACGGAACCCCGACAATCGTATGCCACGAGTTATACCAATATCCGACTTTGTACAAGTGCTTATGTAACACAAGACAGCATCAGACAAGATACTACAAACTAACATTCACATAGCGGATCACTTTACCAAACGCGTCAGCCTCAGTGATGCTAAGCAGTATCGGGACACCGACATCGGTTATCAAAAAGCTTATAGCTTTTTGATCCCACGACAATCGTGTCACAAATTATACCAATGCTGTCGCCGTACGAGCTCCCTCACGGAACGCAAGACAGCGTCAGACACGATACATTTAACCAACACTGCTATAGCGGTTCACTTTACTAAACGCGTCAGCCTCGGTGCTGCTAAAGAACATTAGATCATGTCAACGACATCGGTTATCCATAAACTACCAGCTCACCAAACCCTGACAATCGTAAAACATTGTATGACGCAGCGTGCTATACATTTAATTATATTCTTTTAAATTTTACCCTTTTAAATACCATCTTACTATAAAACCTTTATTCTTTAAACGCATCTTATATATTAATAGCTCATTAGTAATTCCTAACCTTTCAATATACCAATACTTTATATTTTTCATAATATTAATGATAATGTAAACTAAAATGCCCATACAACACTATTTAAAGATGGCGGAGCGTCGCGGCATACGCTTTTACTTATAAATATTGTAAATTTGATAAATCTCATCATATAAATAACCTTCCTAACATCTAATGCTCTTAATATTATTATTTACCTTATAATATATATTCTTCTATTTAATTAGTTATCATTTCATATTCATTTTATGCAAATTTTCTATTAATAATACAATAAACTTACCAAGAAAATCTTCTTAATTTACAATTATGCATCTTACCAATATTGAATGTCCTAAACTATTATATTTCGATTCCATTGCATTTTATATATTAAATTTATTAATTAAATATCCACTTCCTTGTATTAAATTCATATTATTTGCAATTTAATTTCAATAATTTCCTAAGCGTCCTTTTATTGCGTCATCCTCCCGCCAAGCCCCCTTTCTTTTTTTTTTTTTTTTTTTTTTCATTTACTATAACCTGCCAGTATGGCATTCAGCCTACATAACATTTATAAAAATATTAATTACTTTTTTATTAATTATTTAAATATATAAAATAAAATACTATTTTTTTATTATTATTAAATTAAATTAAATTATATTATTCAGTAAAAATATTTTATAAATATTCCTACGTATATTTATGTACAGTATGGATTGTTACACATTCTAGCACATGTCGGCTCCAACGACCGTCGTTTCGTCTGGAGACATGGCCGGCCCAATTCCACTTTAGCGTGCAGATCCTACGCGCAACGTCGGTGACTTTGGTTCTCTGGCGAATGGCGAAAGCTAGTATAGCAGTATAGTTTCCAGATTTTTAAGCATAATGAAAATTTCATAGTTACAAGTATATGCTATATTTTAACTCAGGCAGCTGCATCCTCAGTTCCAGTTTCTTATTATATAGCTTATACATAAAATAATAAGCTTATATTAATTAGCTTATACATAAAACAGGTCTGATATCGTGGCGTAGCGTAACAACTTCTGGCCGTAAACGCAATGGTTGTCATTTCGATTCCCATTCGGAGTAATAATTATTTTCATTTAAATTTTCATTTTTCCACTCTGGTATAAAAGACAAACTGCGGCGTTGAGTTCCGCCACACAACAAGCAATGTCACATATTTTCAGTAGAGATAGCTAAAAGCAATACTATGCAAAGAATCTATTAACATCATAAACGTAAACATTTACTAGAAAACTTTCTAAGTTATTTCTTTTTCCTCTATGAGTAGGTACTAGAGTAATTAATAAGTCGATGACGTTATAGCTCAACCTCATAAAACTCACAATTAACCTCGTTAACCTATAAATATAAGTACCTATATAATTGTATACACTGATTTAATAAACTTAAAAGCTAATTGACGTTTCTATGCGTAGCTGTGATATTCTATAAGAGTATTTTTTTTTTTAGCTTCACGCTGTATCCCGCATATAGCAGGGTAGGCACAGGGAACCTAGTGTTAAGACACTCCGTTCCCTACTTTCCGACGATTTTGGAGGCCTTGAGTGTTAGGTGTTGAAACTTAACGCCGCGCTTTGCCTCGACGACAGAGCGAAGAAAATGTAAATATAATAATAAATATTTTCACTCCTCGAGTGGGAATCGAACCCACAACCAGTCGTGTACAGTCACACGTTTGTGTCTCTGCGCTACGACTGGCCCCTGAGAGCAAAATTAAAGTATAAAATTATATACCTTAACAAAATCTTCATTTTTCTTACAGGTATTTTAACTCACGAAACAAAGAGAGGGGTGCCATAAGTTTAGTTTTATGTGTTTAAAATATCTGTATCATATCGTAACTCTGAATCCGATGTATTGATTTCGATGTGCTCTTTTCATTCAAAAGTCTTGGCCTTTCCCTGTGTGTGTGGTTAGTAAAAGTTTTTCAAAAATTAAAAGTTTTTAGTAAAAGTAGTTTAAAGAGAATTACGTCGTTTCCAAAATTAATAGGAAGAGGAAGTAGGGCATAATTTTTGCATGTTTTCAAGGGTCATTTACTAACTATGTAAAAGTATATCCCTACGGGAATCTTTAAAAGTATCAATTTAATGTAGATGGTTAAGGGTTAAATAATATTTTAAATTTATTGGCGAAACCTAACGCCGGATTTTTGTTAAGATAGTAAAAATCGACCCTAGAACCACTGTGTGTATAATCTAGTAATTCCCAGCAATACCGGGTGATATAATTCATAAAATATTTTAATACCTTCACCTATTTAAAACTAAGTACTAACCTCGTTAACCGCACTTTAACAGGTACAAAGATCTTTACAGTTACTCAACTTAAGGCAAATTGGATTAGATTTTTTACTAGAAATGCTTAGGTAGCGTCATTTTTGTTCACACAATAACTTCTGAAGTCATACGTGCTAATTCGACGCAGCCGGATATAGAACGCATGGCTTAGCTGTCAGAGCGGGTGGGCGGTTTTCAAGAGGCGCTGGTTTGAATCCCATTCGAGGGAATAGGTACATTAAAATTATTTTTATGTAAATAAAACGCGGCGTTTAGCTACTTGATACTCAAATGTTTCGAATACAAACTAAATGAGGAACGAAAATTTTATACGTAAACCTATAAGCATATGAAAGCAACAATACAAACTTTTGTCCTTTAGTTATTTATATTTCTACACACAATCTAACACACTTTCAAAATTTATTACTATTACAACTTCCAACAACGGAATGGCGCGTTCGTGTCAGTGCCAACGTATTTATACTATGATTCTCCCTTATTTACTATCTCTTTTTTCTTTTTTTTTTAGCTTCACGCTGTATCCCGCACATAGCAGGGTAGGCAGAGGGAACCTAGTGTTAAGACACTCCCTTCCCCACTTTCCACCGAATTCGGAGGCATTGCGTGTTAAGTGGCAGAACTTAACGCCGCGCTTTGCCTCGACACCAGAGCGAAGAAAATGGAAATATAATTTCTACCCCTCGAGTGGGAATCGAACCCACAACCAGTCGTTTACAGTCACACGCTTATGCCACTGGGCCACGACTGGCCACATTTACATTTACTATCTCTAATCTAATCAATAATAAATATTTTAAAATTAATTTATTAATAACTACAATAATAATCTTAATTAATAAATAATCTCTTAATATAAATAATCAATAACCACATAAGCACTAAAATTATATAGCGGAAGTTATAAAATCAAGGCGGATGTACGTAAATAAATTAAAGAATTTCTTACTCATATATGTAACACATACTAAGCTGTTTTAATCAATATTTGTTCATAGCTCAAAGGCATCGAACCCAGAACCACAGTTAAGCTACCCGTCTACAGAGAAGTATAAAATAAGCTTATAAAATTTATTCAACTTTTCCAATATTCACATTTCATTTGCATGTTAATTAATTAATTATCTTTACGCTTCAGATAGAATATCTGCACTTCGTTTTCCACTTACGCTTGTATGAGCAATACATTTTATATTATAGTTTGCCTTCAATATGCAGTTGGGGCCAGTCGTGGCGCAGTGGCACAAACGTGTGGCTGTCAACGACTGGTTGTGGGTTCGATTCCCACTCGAAGAGTGGAAATATTTAATATTTTCATTTTCTTCGCTTTGGTGTCGAGGCAAATCGTGGCGTTAAGTTCCGCCACTTAACACGGCCACGTCTTAACAATTCCTCCGGATTCCGGTTCCCTTTGCCTACCCTGCTGTTTGCGGGATACAGCTTGAAGCTAATAAAAAAGAAAAATGTGTAGTCGTCTTGTTGCACTGGACTTATAATATTGAATTCAAATCTGACTTTTTTTTTAAATATATATACCTCTTGGTCAACAATGTCTCGGTTTCGAGTGAAATATGGAGAATATAGGGTTTTGACGCTAGGTTCTATCTACACGGAAAAAAGTGTAAAGCTGAAATAAAAAAATAAAATTGGGGCTTATAAGTATAAGCTTATAACTCTGTCCAACATGGAATACATGTGCAAGCAGTAAAAGTCCCCAATTTATCTAGGAAAGTCACATACAATTATTATTTAAAAGTACTTTTAAGGATCGATAAATAAAAATATTTCATTAAAATTACTTAAGGCCATAAAAATTAAAAGTATCTGTAGGTACGACACACTAATGTTAAAACGTAAAGTAAAACCTTTGTACTCTTTGACGTAATTTGATAGATGTTGCAGACGAGAAAAAGAAAATAAAAAAGAAAAAGGTTCACATCCAGTTGTTAAAGAGAACATAATATCAATGCACTCCGTTCTACAGTTTACGTCTAAAACTTACCGAAATGGCGAAAGCATCGCCTTATGTAACAAAGCAAAAGAAAAAAAATTAAATAATTTTTAGTATATTCTTTGATCTTCAGGGTAAAAAAATACATGCTTGAACGCATTTACCATAATTAAAAAGAAAAAAATTAAACTACTAAATTAAATTACTATATATATATTTTAACTTTTTAATTTAATCGCGGGGCAAATAGAGCTTTTTTATTTTTCATTATTATATTCGTTGATCCTAGTTCAACCGAACTTACAACCATCGCGCTTACAGTCAAACGCTGTCCCACTGCACCAATATGGTCTCTTTTTGTAATCCATTCAATAAGTTAAATAAATATACGCAGTGGCCAGTCGTGGCGCAGTGGCACAAACGTGTGACTGTAAACGACTGGTTGTGGGTTCGATTCCCACTCAAAGAGTGGAAATATTTAATATTTCCATTTTTTCGCTCTGGTATCAGAGGTAAAGCGCGGCGTTAAGTTCCGCTACTTAACACGCAACGCCTCCGAATTCGGCGGAAAGTGGGGAACGGAGTGTTTTAACACTAGATACAGCGTGAAGCTAAAATAAAAGAAAAGAAAAAAAAAATATACGCATAATACACATTATAATGTATTTGATATAGACTTTTGTACATAATGACATAATGTTGCTATGGAAACGCGTATTTTACTTCTCTAGCTGGCCTCTAGTATATATAATTTTAAACTCACCTTACCTTTACCTATTACTTCACTACACGTATAACTCTAAAAGAACGTCGACTATAAATAAATTTGTATAAAACATTTATAAGATGCAAGTTGTCCTCAACTAAATTACACGAAGCCTGAAAGAGAATTTTCAGCAGTCACCAAAGAAAATTAGTTCTTAACACCCTTAATATAAAGTCTCATTTCCTTTACTCCATCTAAATCCTTGTCCAAGGCAACAATAAAAATAGTACCTTAGAAAATGTTACTACATAATGTTATTAGTGCTTTTATGCAAATTTAGACTTTATTATGACAGAAGAGAAGTTTTAAATTTATTTTAATATTTTTGTAAGGTTCATTTTATATACTATTTACTAAAAGATTCACAGCTTCACTGTTTTCACCACATAGAAAGTAATTATAGAAAACCTGATATGTGTACACTCCGTTCTCCGTTTCCTGTATTAATTCGAAAAATTGTGTGTTGTAGTTTTCACTAATACTAATAATAAAAATAACACTTAATTGCACAAGACAAGAAAAAAAATACATTTATACTAGTAGTACATGTGCAATGGCGGCCTTATCTCTAGAAGCAATGTCTTCCGGGCAACCAATAATGAATGGATTTACAGAAAAAAAGATCGCAGATAGGTGCATAAAGGATTAAACTTAAATACTACAGTAAATTGCCAAAAACTAATAAATTCAATACTACTTCTTACTGTTTTTTTACACATAACAGTGTACACATAATCCGAAGGAACCTAGTGTAAAGAAACGCCGTTTTCAACTTCCTTCCAAATTTCAGATATTGCGTGTGAGTGGTAAAACTCACCTCAAACTAAATTTTGTCTTGTTCACGAGAGCAAAGAAGTGATATCATTTAAATTATGATCATTCCATCGAACGGGAATCGAATCTTGAATCGAGTCTCTTTTACTATTTTCTTTAAAGTTGTAAAAACTTTGAAGAAATCTTCGTCACTTTGTGCTCTCCTCCTTGGTTTCAAGGAACCTAACCACCAAACTTAAACTTTCTACGTCCAATACCGGCTGTTGTCGGTCGGTCATTTTGCGGCTTGCAGATGAATATATACCTAAATATTTTTATTGTATTTTATTATATTAAGTATTGTACATACTCGCATATAAAGTGACGAATTTATTACTTTTAAAACACGATGGCTACGAGTTCGATATCCACTCACGGCCTTGATTTCTATAAATATATTTAAGTACGTAAATACTTTTAGCAACCTCGTTAAACAAAATTGCAGTTTCCATACGGCGTTAATTTGGACTATATCAAATTGGCTGATGATGTATTTCACTGCATAATACAGGATAAATGTAAGTGTATAAAGAACGCAGTCAGCCCTTTGGGGCCAGTCGTGGCACGTACGTGTGACTGTAAAAGACTGCTTGTGGATTCGATTCTCACTCGAGGAGTGAAAATATTTAATATTAAAGTTCCGCCACTTAACACGCAATGCATCCGAATTCAGCGGAAAGTGGGGAACGGTGTGTCTTAACACTAGGTTGCCTCTGTCCAGTCTGCTGTGTGCGGGATATAGCGTGAAGCTAAATAAATCAGTGACATGACTTCGGTTTCAGATGGAAAGTAGAAAATGGAGGGTCTTAACACTAGGTTCTGACTACCTTGCTATATGGAAAAAACGTAAAGCTTTTATTCTTATAATGTGAATATATAAAATTAAAGATCTAATATAATTATTACAGCAGAAATAAAAGCTAGTTGTAAAAACTAACGATTGGATATTTTACGAATCATATATTTTAACGAGTCAAATGAATATTATGTTCACTTCTGCCCGGATCGAAATTACCGTCTGAACGTGGCACGGAAGTAGTGCAGTTAGAATTTTAGAACTTTAAAATATTAATAAAGCAGCTTCAAACTTTTACTAGATACTAAGGTTGGAAAAGAGCACTTAGTGTTAAGACACTCCGCTTTTCAAACGCCGCGCGAGTGACAGAATATAACGCAGCGCCGTGTTTACATTACTACTACGAAGAAGTGAAAATGTTTATTTGTATAATAGTTTCTGTGAGTTAGAATCGAATCTATAACCAATTGTGTTTAAAGTCAGACGCTCATCAGTATTTTAGAACTTTAAAACGTAAATAAAGCAACTTCACGTTTTTCCTGTATATCAAAGTAGGCCAGTAGGGCCTATGTAGGGGCCAGTCGTGGCGCAGAGGCACAGAGTGTGCCTGTAAAGCGAATGGTGGTGGGTTCGATTCCTACTCGAGGAGTGGAGCATTTTTTTCGCTATGGTATCGATATACTTTGATTCACATTATAAAAACATTTTAATATATATTTCTCTAAATGGATTGAACCCGCAACCAATCACGTTAATAAGCATGTCATGTGTCACAGCGCCAAAATGACCTCTACATAAATAAAGACTGCTTTTAAATTCATAAACTAAAAAGCTGTACCTAGAAAACAAAGGTAATTTTCTTTATCACACTTTGCTTGCAAATGGAAAATTACAGATACATACAATTTTGCATTTACTTGCTTCAATGATTTAGTGCATACATTATTACATTCTGTATTTGTATTTACAGTAAAGAGTTATTTAGTTAGTAAGTAAAGTTTTTATTTTGCGACCTAAAATCGGTCACTGCTTAGTTAGGCTTTGAAAGCATATTAATTATTATAAAACTACCTTTCAAGCATTTAAACATTCAATCTGGAATGTTTAAATGTAGTGTTTAATAAAGTGTACATAGAGAGTATGAGTAACATGTTATGCAAAATAAGTCTAGGGAAAGTGAAATTTACTTAAATTAAATCATTCCCCCGAGTCGGATTTGAACCCACAATCAATCGCTGTCCAAGTCAAGTTAATTTTGCATTGTACTTTAAATATAATAAGCAAAAGCAAGAAAATTAATTTTAAAACTATTATTAGTTATGGTATGTTAGAATAGAGCTACGATGAACAAGGTATATCGAAAAATATATAAACAGATTTATCAAAAATAATGTATACATATATTGCATAAGACTGATTAGAAACTAAGATTTAATTAAGTCATATATAAATAAATGTAATATGAAACATCATTTCATTTTCAATCCTAGTTGCAATTCCTATAATAATGTTTTGTTATCTATTCCGCGGAAATGCTCAGCTTTTCCGGGACTTTGACTTTTCTTACATTAAAATATAATATGAAATATTTTTGTTATATTTTGCATATTATAAAATATAATAGTTTATTTTGTATACATATAATGTAGTTCTTATTTCCTTAAATATCCCACTCTATTAAAATTGAATAATTATATTCATTATTGTAAAGATAATTACAACAAAATCGTACGTGAACTTAAATCCCTACTCGAGAGAATTGTTATAGTCATTTATTTTTATTTCCATTTTCTTCGCTCTGGTCTCGAGGCAAAGAGCTGCGTTAAGTTCCGCAACTAAACACGCAGTACCTCCGAATTCGACGGAAAGTGGGGAACAGAGTGTCTTAACACCCACTCCACTCTGACGAAGTTCGGCGTTGTGTTCCGCCAGTCAATTCGTAATATCTCCAAAATTGACCAAAAGTTGTTAACGAATTGTCTTAACATTAGGTTAAAGCTAAGACAAAGTGCGTTGTTCCGTTACTTAGCACGCAAATATCTCGATTTCTGGCGGAAAGTACAGAATGGAGTGTCTTGACACTAGGTTTTCTCTGCCTACCCTGATATGGAAAAGCGTAAAGCTGTAAACAAATATTTAAATATTTTTTTTTTAGCTTCTCGGAGTATCCTGCACACAGCAGGGTAGGCAGATGGAACCTAGTGTTTAGACACTCCGTTCCCCACTTTTCGGCGAATTCGGAGGCGTTGTGTGCTAAGTGGCGGAACTTAACGCCGCGCTTTACCTCTGATACCAGAGCAAAGAAATGGAAATATTAAATATTCCCACTCCTCGAGAGGGAATAGAACCCACAACCAATCGTTTACAGTCACGTGTTCGTGCCACTGCGCCAGGACTGGCCCTGACTGAAGAATATTTAAATTCTTATTAAAACAGCAGTCTTGCAATTTGTAGATTTTATTTTAATCTTAAAATAATAATAATATTCGCTGCTAGGTACAAAAATATTGCTTTTTGGTACATTAGGTATTATTTTTATGGCAAAAGTTCTCTCCCTTTTTGATAGTAAAAGGTAATATTATATGGGAAATTCTTCTTCTTATGGCATCCTAAAAAAATATATGTCAAGTTTGAAGAGTATGGGATATTGAGTGACCGATATTTTTTTTCTTATTCATGTAAAAACTATTTTATGTTTCTTTGCTTTGCTTTAAATTTACGTATCGTTTACATTGTATAGCGTAGAAAGGCTGCATAATATTATATCATTACGTACTTTCATTTTGTTTTCCGTACCTGGTGTCGAAAGATAGATTTTATCCTATAAAAGTGACAAAAATAAAAAATAAACGAATATTTTAAGAATAATTTCCTTTTTTTCTAACTCAAACGAGCTTGTTAAATTTTAAAATAAAAAGAGATTCTATTGAATGAATGTTACAAGACTTTAAACGTCAAATATTTACATTTGTCACTTGATTTATAGCGGTTCAAGAGTTATAGATAATACTTTAGTATTAAAATATTTCACAATGCTTAAGTAATAAATACTGAAAAAAGAAAATCTGTAGGCTTTTGGGTTGAAGCCTAAGCCACTTTTTTCCAGGTCTTCGGCTTTTTCTCCGAATAACAAGGTATGTAGATAGAACGTAGTGTTAAGTCACTCCGTTCTTTACAACTCTAACGTAATGAAACATTATTTAAGTAAAAATTAAATAAGATATGATAAATAGTTATAGGTACTCACAGTATTTTTTTAGCTTCACACTATATCCCGCACACAACAGAATAGTCAGAGGGAGCCGAGTGTTAAGACACTCCGTTCCTCATTTTACGCCGATTTTTGGAGACATTGCGTGTTAAGTGGCAGAACTTAACGCCGCGCTTTGCCAGGTTACCAGAGCGAAGAAAATTGAAATATTTCCACTCCTCGAGTGGAAATCGAACCCACAACCAGTCCTTTAGAGACACACGTTCGTGTCACTGCGCCACGACTAGCCCTAAAAATAATGTTAAGCCTTAAATATCACAGAGTTCTATTAAAAATACATTTATATTAGTTTTAACAACAAACAAAAACTGTAATGTGAAAAAACCATGACAATGACAGAAAAAATACTAGATTTCATTTGTTTAAAATCAATTCATTTCAATAAAATTTGTGCAATTGAATTGGCTGATCCTTTCACAATATAGTTTATGTTTATAGTCAGATAAAATTGAATAAGTCTGAAAACAACAAAATATATAACATTTAGTTATAGAATTAATTTCTGTTTTGTACTAGATTAAACTCGTCGTAGTGGGACAGCGTCTAACTGCAAACTGATGGTTGTGGGTTCGATTCCCTCTCGGTGAATTTTATAATGTTTTTTCTTTTTTTTAGCTTGACGCTGTATCCCACACACATCAGCAAAGGCAGAGGGGACCTAGTTTTAAGATACTCCGTTCCCACATGGGAAATTTGAATTTTAAAAGTTATATTAAGTTCTAGGCCAGTCGCAGGGGCACACAATGTTCGATTCCCACTGGAGGGGTGGAAATATTTAATATTTCCATTTTCTTGGCTTTGGTGCCGAGGCAAAGTGCGGCGTTAAGTTCCGCCACTTAACACGCAATGCCTTCGAATTCGGCGGAAAGTGGGGACCGGAGTGTCTTAACACTAAGTTTTCTCTGACTACCCTCTTATGCGGGAAAATGCGTGAAGATCCTTCTTTTACGTAGCTAGGTGTCAGCATTATTTTCGCTCGTACCGCAATAAATAGCGTGGCAGTCATATATACACGCAAAACAGCTATTAATCTAATATCTAGACAGAAACTCTAGACAAGGGGAATATCGTGCGAATATTTATAAATGTTCTTGTGGAACAGTATAGTAAAAGTAACAGCAATAGTAGGCGGTTCAAATAATGCTCAATGTACGTGTCTTTTTTTTTTAGAAAAGATAACGTTTGTGATAAAAAGCTTTTTCTTCTACACTTTGCAAACATATTTTCTATGTGTAGACATCTATAGGGACCAGTCGTGGCATAGTGGCACAGACGTGTGACTTCAAACGACTAGTTGTGGGTTCGATTTTCACTCGAGAACTGGAAATATTTAAAATTTCCATTTTCTTCGCTCTGGTACCGAGGCAAAGCGCGGCGTTAAAAAAAAACGTTTGTGATTAAAATCTTTTTCCACTGCACTTTGCAACCATTGATTGTATGTATAAATATTGTCTATAGGATTGCGGCTTGCTGTCGTTGACTAGAGTGAAAGAATGAATATAATGTAAGTATTACAACATGTCGCCAAACGTGGATTGAACCCATAGCCAATTGTAGCACAGTTACAAGCTGTGCCATTGCGCTAGAGATTAAATATTTTATTTTATAATTGCCATAAATAAGGTTATGAACCAAAAAAAAAACTCATTCATGATTTTTTCTTACACAGCATGACAGAACGACAGTCACAGAGAACGCAGTGTTAAGACACTCAGTTCTCCAATTTCCGCCTGAAATCAAGACATTGCGTGTTAAACGGCGAAACTTAACGTTGCACTTTGCCTTAGGAACCAGAGAGAAATGAAAATAATAAATAAAGATTCCAACGAGTGGGAATCGAACCCAGAATCAACGCGCTTACAGTCTAGCGTCTATATTAACTGAATATTCTAAGCACTTATATGAAAATCTAACAGCAAATTATTAAAAACAGATGCTACGAGCCCTAAGTTAGCTACTTTCTTATTTATATTTCATTTTCATCACGAAGCATGAATGATATGATATAGTACCAGAATTTATTACTAGAAATGAATAATACATTGCTGGGTTTTGCTTTGTAATAATAATATTCTTATAAGTTACAATAAGTGTGGAATGATAACCGTGACTACGCTCGTTCAGTGATTCATTAAGTAGTGGGCGGTCATATATTACCTAAGTAATTTTATTTTGCCATACAAATTTAATGTAGAGAGATTTTTAAACTATTTATTTTCATAAGTAAATAGTTTAATATAATGTTCAAATTTTGATACTTTTCTAAATGTCTTTTTCAAATTTCATGTATTTAAACAGAATATTAAACAGGCAAGTGCGAAGGCATCGTGGTGCAGTGGGACAGCGTCTGATTATAAACGCGGTTGGTTGCAAATTCGATTCCTACTCAAAACGTTTAATTAAAATATTTTCTTTTCCCTGCACAAGTAATATAAAAGTCGAGCTCGCAACAGGAGATATTTTGATTTCAGGCGGAAAGTAGAGATCGGAATGTTTTATGCTTGGTTCTCTTTGACTACCATACTATTTGTAAAGCTAAAAACATTAAAACAAAATAAATTGCAGAATATAGTTAATTTAAAATTTCTGTCTAAACTTCTAGGCTAGCTTCACGTTGTATCCCGCACACAGCATGGTATAAAGAAGAAACCTCTGCTACCAGAGCGAAGGAAATGGAAATATTAAATATTTTCGCTCCTCGAGTGGGAATCGAACCCACAACCAGTCATTTACAGTCACACGTTAGTGCCTTTTATATGTGTAATTTTTACATTCATATTATTATTTTTATGTTTAAACATAGTTATTTCTATTTCTTCTATTTATTTAAAAAGACAAAACAGTCACTTAAATGAGAATATGGCTAAAGATTACAAATTCGTAGAAAAGTCAATTTTGTCACCCTATCTATACTCGCACAATGTCTATAACAAACACGAGAATAACGTAGCATATTATGTAAGGTACATTTTGCAGAAAACTTTTAAATTTAATCTTGATTTTTACTATAATATTATTCCTTTTTTTAAATAACCTACTCCAATTTCCACCCCTAATATTTCGTGTTGACGGAACTCAACGCCGTGTCTGTGATATACCAGAATAGAAAAATAAACAATCTAAATGTCTTCAATTTCCCGTGGGGAATCAAACTCACAACCAATAGCGTTTACAGTCAAACACTCTCCCACTTAGCTACGATGGCCTCAATTATATAAACTTCGGATTATACATATTTTCTGTATTCCTTAAATGATGTAGAAGAGCTCATATGACTACATAAGGAGGACATTTTCATCTCAATTCTCGATGCATGTCAAGGCTTTTGAAGCCTATGAATAAATATGGCCTATGCTAGGCCAAGTGGAATGTAAGTTATAATGGAAATTGTTCTTTTAAAATACATAGCTTTCTTTTTCGGCTTCATGCTTATTCCCGCATAGCTGGGTACTCAGAGTGCCTAGTGTCCAGACACTCCGATCACCATTTTCTGCTTGAAATGAAGAGATTTTGGGAGCTGAGTGTCGGAACTTAACGCCGTGCATTTTATTAAGTTACAAATAAAAAAAGTAATTTAAACGCAAATGCAAATGCAAATCGAACCCACATTCAATCACGCTTTCCCAGTACGCCATGATTGACTCACAATGCTTAGAAAATAAAGCAAAATAAATAAATTGAAAAAAAAAAAATATTTTTTTTTAGCTTCACGCTGTATCCCGCGCAAAGAAGGGTAGGCAAAGGGAACCTAGTGTTAAGACACTCCGTTCCTCACTTTCCGTCAAATTCGGAGGCATTGCTTGTTAAGTGGCGGAACTTAACGCCGCGCTTTGCCTCGACACCAGAGCGAAGGAAATGGAAATATTAAATATTTCCATTTCCTTCGCGAGGAAATCGAACCCACAACCAGTTGTTTACAGTCACACGCTTGTGCCACTGGGCCACGACTGGCCCCCAAAAATATATAGAAAGCATTATATTTTATAGCGGAATCATTACTTACTTTGATGTTTTAAAATATTCTAGACAAATAAACGCTACGATAATTGAAGGCCCGAAGGACATCATTAAAATTCTATACCGTATTGACATTGAAAGGAAAAAGTATTTTCTAATACTTTAAGAGGCTTTGCATTGGACAGTTGATTGAAATTTAAGTATAAGCCAGCTTATTTAACATTGCAAAATAAATAATGTAAATGATAAAAATACTACGTCCGTATTCCAGTTGTTTTTTTTTTGGCGTCACGCTTTATTTCCATGGCTAGTCGTGGTCCAGTGGCACAAGCGTGTGACTATAAACGACTGGTTGTGGGTTCGATTCCCACTCGAGGAGTGGAAATTATATTTCCTTTTTCTTCGCTCTGCACTAACACTAGGTTCCCTCTGCCCACCCTGCTATGTGCGGGATACAGCGTAAAGCTTTATTTTACAATATCTGGTGACGTTGTCAACGATTGCGAAATTGACATTCGTATACTAATGATATTTTAGCAGTTTTTTTTAATGCCTGAAAATCCAGAGAAAACGACATTTTATAGAAATAAAACCTAGCTAGATCGAATTTCCTCCCCCGATACCTTTTACATATAAGAAATCTAGGTATAGAGAACCTAGTGTCATGATATTCCGTTCTCCATTTTCCACCCAAGTTCAGTTTGAAGCATTGTGTGTTGAGAGGCGGAATATAACGTCGCGTTTTGTATTATCAGAGTATAGAAATTAATACCAGAGCAAGAAGAAATAATTTTATTACAATCATTTCAGGGGACAATCGTGGCGCAGTGGCACGAACGTGTGACTGTAAACGACTGGTTGTGGGTTCGATCACCTCGAGTGGGAACTCGAGGAGTGAAAAAATTTAGTATTTCCATTTTCCCCTCCCCCCTGGATTCAACGGAGTATCCTAACACTACGTTCCTACCCTGCTGTGTGCGGGGTACAGCGTGAAGCTAAAAAAAAAATCATTTTCCTAGTAGAAATCGAACCCATAACCATCACGTAATTAGACATGGCATTATTTTTTGCTATTCATGGTTTTTATTTATCTTTTCTTTAAAGATATGAAGCTACGTCACACCAAGCCCTGCCTCAGTGGCGAAGTCTGAAATTTTTGAAGATCCAAGCCTTTGTTAAAAAAATACTAAAAATCTGGGATACCTGGACAAATAATTTACAAAAGGTAAGCCGATGGGAATCGTATTATATGAACACTTCGCTACTGCTACACCTACACATAATTATTACTTTGAATTCCTCTTACGGCATATTTATGAAATAGATATTTTTCTTCTTACGACTTATGATATTTGATGTCAAATTGCACTAATGAACGTGTTGTATCTAAATAAGTACAAACTGAAGATTGACATACATAATATCTCTGCCTTTTATGCTTTACGCTTTTTTCTGCATAGCAGGGTAGTCACTTTGATTTTCAATTTTCTCCCGAAAATGAGACATTGAATGGCGGAACTCAACGCCGCGCTTTATCTTAAGTACCAGAGAGGAAATACGAAAACAATATTCAATAATTCCCCTGAAAAGGTATCGAACCCACAGCCATCGCGTTTACACTACACACGACGGCTTCTTCTATTAGTCCGAAATAACTCAATTCTTATTTCTACAAATGCTCCATTTACGGAAAAATACGTTAAAATTATTATATTATTGTTAAGAAATACTCTGTTGTATTTCTAATATAAAGGGAAAGGCAAGTCATCGTTATATTTAATAGCTTTCTGATTTTAAGACAATGTACACTGATTCAAGCTTTCTGATGTCGAAGTTTTCTTTATTGAGCTTTAGAAGTGTTTTTATGTAGTATGATACAATATAGGTTTTTAATTTGTATATTGAGGCCGTCGTGGCGCACTGTAAAAGCGTTGATAGTGGGTTTGATTCTTACTCGGGGGAATTATTATATTTTTTGTATTTTTTCGTTCTGGTGCCTAAGGCTAAGCGCATCGTTGAGGTTCAAAATAATCATCGAACAAAATTAAATATAGTAACCATTTAAAAATAACTCTGCATCAAATGGTCAAAGTCCCATTTTGATATGTTTAGTAATTATTACGCGGTTGACGAACACAAAAATACCAAAAAGGCATTTAGAAAACGTGTAAAAATCGCGGCGTTCTCACCACTGATCATCGCATTGCTCAGTGGTAAGCAATGAATTGCTCAGTGGTGAGACGGTATTCAGCATGCACGGGTTCGAATTCCGCTGCGTTTAAATTTTTATATTTTTTCTAAAAGCCTTTTTCAATTTCCTTAAATGTGGAATAACACTTTAAAAATGTTTAAAAGTACAAAAATACCATTTTGCTTTCATATTATACATAGACTTTACAAAAAAATAATTAACAAACAATTTGCTTGCTAACAAAAGTCAAATATAATAAAATATTGAAGTACTAAGTTGTAAGTACATACTCATTTTTATTATTTATCAAGAAATACAAAGAAAGTCTATATAATAAAAAACTAAGAGCAAAACAACATTAGTGCCATTACTTTCAACAAGTTCCAACAAGTTTACAACAGGCGTTGTGTCTATTTATTCTTTTCATAATATTCTTTCATAGTACAATGCTTAGACTGTGATTGTTCAAGAATTTATTATGTGTAAAGATTTCTTAATGCCACTGAGCTTGTAAGGTTTCGGTTAACTGTCTACTTTATAAATAGTATTTAGAATAACTTTACTGTAGATTTTATGTAAATTGTTGTTGTTCGTACTTTTTCCCGCATATTAGGTTTATGAGAGAAAACTTAGTGTCAAGACACTCCGTTCTCCACTTTTCAGTCTAAATAGGGATAATACGTTTAGGTGACGTAGCTAAACGTCGCTTTTTGGTTTAGGTCCAGAGGGGAAGAAGAAAAATATAATATATGGACGTCTCATTAGGTTTACAGTTAGACGATATCCAACTGGGTCTCGACGACGTTATTTTTTCCTAACATTTTTTTTAAGAGTATAAAAAGAAATAAATAAGTAATTAAAAAAAATAATAAACAAGCTTAATTTGTTTTATCACGTTGTACTCCGTACTCAGCTGGGTATGAAGAGAGAGTCTAATGTTAAGACACTCCGTTACCCACTTTCCGCCTAACTGTGGAGGCATTACGTGTTGAATAGCGGAACTCAACTGTAAACCTACTTTGCCTGACACCAGAGCGAAGAAAACGGAAATATTAAATATTTTCACTGTGTGGGAAGTGGGAATCGAACCCACAACCAGTCGCATTTACAGTCACTCTTTGTGCTCCAGCGCCACAACTAGTCTCAAGATTTTTTTTAAGTATATTTTTATAAAATCTCCGATTTATATCAACACTTGGTTCTCTATTCCCACCCTATTACGTGAGAAATGCCTTAAGCTGAAATCAAAGTAATATTAAGCGAAATTCATCAATCCCATGTAATAATATTAGGCGTAATTTATGATTTCAATTTAATGATATTAGATTATGATTTAACATCTACAATGTTTATTAGAAGCGAACTAAAATATCATTCCGTCTAAATAATTAGAACATCAGATCGTAATGATATGTTTCTATTAATTTACTTAGAAATTGAATATATTTTCTTAATGCTTATATATGTATTTTTATTTTTTTAGTTAAGATCTAAATTAAATTAAAATTAAATAGCTTCACGCTATATCCCGCACACAGCAGGGTAGGCAGAGGGAAGCTAGTGTTAAGACACTCCATTCCCCACTTACCGCCGAATTCGGAGGCTTGCGTGTTAAGTGGCGGAACTTCACGCCGCGCTTTACCTCGACACCAGAGCGAAGCGAAGAAATGGAAATATTAAATATTTCCACTCCTCGAGTGGGAATCGAACCCACAACCAGTCGTTTACAGTCACACGCTTGTGCCACTGGGCCACGACTGGCCACTTAATCTTTTACATTAATGTATGTGCTAAATTGTTATTAAGGTTGTATGTTTTATTATATGCTTAAAATGTTTTTTTTAGCTTTAGAATGTTTCCTACATAATGCGATGAGCATGAAGATAAGTTTAGTGTTAAGATATTCCGTTTTCCAATGGCCGCTCGAAATCAAGGTCTTGAATAGTTGTTCATTAGTATACTTTTCGTAAAATAAGTATTTTTTTTCATAGTCATACATATTCCCGTATAGAAGAGTAATCAGAGAGAACTTAGTGTTAAGACACTTCATTCTCAACTTTCCACGTGGACGGCAGATCTTAGAGCCGTTTTATTAACTCAATCATAACTAAAGAAACAGTTTTCACTTTAAGCCATAATTTTATTCATACTTTCATTACAAATTTAATATATTAAATTTAATATATTTTAAATAAAAAATAAACATTTTAACTGCTATCCACTCTCAAAATAATAAAATAAAATGAATAAAAATCACAATATCAAAAAAATAATAATTAAACATAAAAATAAGCAATAATAAGCCTTATTTAATAGTAAAATAAGATCAGTTTAAATATCCGAGCCAAGCGTGCGCATCCCATCGGTATACGGTAGTACCGCGTAGACTCCACTACAGGCACTACGTGTCTACGGTTGGCAGAACGTGAATCGAGAGTTTTGTGTTTGTGTTATATGTATTTGTGAAATTTTGTACTGTAAGTATTATTATTATTAATAATAAAATAATTATTATTAGTACATTTTTTATTTTATTTTATTAATTTTTATTTTAAAAATAAATATATAATATATGAAGATTATTGAGTAATTTATTTATTTATTGTTTGATTTATGTTTTATAATTGTTTTTTTTTAAATTGATTTATTAAATAAATAATTAATTTTATATATTTATTTACATATATTTATTTTCATAATAAATATTATTAATTACGAATATGCCAATTTTTTTACGTGAAAAATTCTAATTTTACAATGAATTAATAAAATGAATAACTATTTCTTTTCATATTTATTTGTTAGCATAATAATTATATAATAAAATATATCTAAGATTATTATCTTCTATAATATTAATATATAAGTAAAATTATTTAATTTTATTGACAAACAGTTTTAAAAAATGTAAATTTTCAATATAAATTTATATGAAAACGAAATGTTAGCTTTGCATTTACAATTCGACGGGCCCAAGGGACGCGTTAAATATTTGTAAGTTGTATATTTCTCTCTTTTATTAAGGTATAGGCGCTGTATTGTTATAATTGCTTGTTGAAATGTTTGTTATAATAGACCTATAGATGTATAAAAGCTGTAGAATATATATAAAATACTTTTTCTATTTATTGTTGCGTTCATAATAAATATTTTTTAGCTTCACGCTATATCCCGCACACAGCAGGGAAGGCAGAGGGAACGTAATGTTAGGACACTCCGTTCCCCACGCTCCGCCGAATTCGGAGGCATTGCGTGTTAAGTGGCGGAACTTATTGCCGCGATTTGCCTCGATACCAGATCGAAGAAAATGGAAATATTAAATATTTCCACTCCTCGAGTGGGAATCGAACGCACAACCAACAGCTAAAAAAGACGTAATATTATAGTAAAATAAATATTTTGCCAATTAACTCTAGTAAATAAGCAATAAATTACATATTATATAGCTTTTATCAGGGGATTAAACGTCGGTACTTATAGGATTCTCATTATATTTACAACTAATTGTATACCCTGTCTTTGCATTATCAGTTTTTTACGCTTACGCTTTTCCTGAAATAGCAGAATAGCCAGAGAACCTAGTGCCACGGCATTCCGTTCTCCATTTTCCATGTAAGTTGAATAGCGGAACTCAATACTGTAATTTGTCTTGTTACCAAAGCGGAAAAAAGAAAATAATATTTAATCTTTTTTTTTTGGGAATCGAACGTACAACCAATAATCCTAACCACCGTTTACAGTAAGACGCTGTCCCTTATGAATAATTTAATACATCTTCATGAAATCAATTTTTAAGCCTTTTAAAAATTATCATTTGACTTAATCTGATGATTGTTGGATTCGATGATTTGGCTCCGGTAGAATAAAGCATGGTATTGAGTGTGATCACTCGCCAAGTCTCAAATTCAGGTGGATAGCAGAGAACGGAGTGTCATGAAGCTAGATTCACTCTTTTTATATATTTTAACGGGATAAAGCCTAAAACTAAAAAAAATGTAAAGGTACGAAAAGTTTTCTCTAATTGGTTAATAATATGTGGCATAAAAACGATATTATAATTTGATTATTAAAGTAAACTACAGATTCATTTAAAAACTTACTACATTGATATAGTGTATTTATTTATTTAGTACGTACATATAAGGCATGTTATACTTTTTCGAACCAAATGGAGAAAAATGCTATGTTTTATACAGACCCTAGAGTACACTCATTCACTATACACTTTCATATAAAACAAAATCGCAGAACGTGTTTTTTTTTACTTCTGCCGCTAAAATTGGTTACATTTTCGTATCACTTGTCGCATGCATTTAGAAAGTATTTTATACTATCAATTTGGTTGAAACATTTTCATCTCAAGAACCTGACCGAGAAGTACTAGATATACGATAAGAGAAGTTAGGGTATACCTCGGTTGTATTTCAGGAACACCATCTCAATGATATTATAGGAAGGTTAAGAAAAAAGCATAAGAAGGACTTGTATGAAGAGGTTGATGATAGAGGACATGGTGAAAAAAGTATGCAGGCACTCTGGTGTATCGCGCTTCGCTCTCTCTAACTAACCCCGTTAGGGATAAAGTGTGAAGTAAAAAAATCCTTGATGGTTATGGATTTGACTCTCACTTGAGTTCACACTTAACTAGACTTGCTTGAGTTTTCTTACTTGAGTTATTATTACCAACTGTGCAAAATTTCATAGAACGAATGTTCGCTTTGTTTCACTGATTAAGATAGAAGAATGACGCTAAAAATTCCTACTTTGTTTAATTATATATTTTTCTTTATGAGAAAAGAGTATCTATAGTCAGGTCACGCTTGACTACCCCGTTAGGGATGAAGTGTGAAGCTAAAACAAATACTTATTAACAT
The DNA here is from genome assembly GCA_019049465.1 of Dryas iulia moderata. Lineage (NCBI taxonomy): Eukaryota > Metazoa > Arthropoda > Insecta > Lepidoptera > Nymphalidae > Dryas > Dryas iulia. Next base: position 702,835 of record CM032440.1, read on the forward strand.
ATTACAGAATTATTAAATAAAATTCTTATATTAAAATAATTCCGAGTATAACTTTCGTACAAGATGTGTGTGTTTCGTACAAGTGCGGCGTTGAGTTCCATTCCTCAACGCGTAATGTTTAATTGTACACGTAATGATTCATTAAGAACAAAATGAATATATTGGCTGTTGCTTCTCAATACATATTTGCCAATGTCATGTACATACAGAAAATAATAATGATTTTACAAAAATCGGTGACATACTCAATATTAGCTTCACGCTGTATCCCGCACACAGCAGGGTAGGCAGAGGGAACTTAGTGTTAAGACACTCCGTTCCTCACTTTACATACACAATATTAATACTAGTAATAAGCATAAACTCAACTCCTGTAACACTCGATTACATCAAGTCAATAATCCATTCATGGGACAGTGTATACGCTTTTACAATAGGATCCCAGAAAACGTCCAAGATTGTTCTATATCACAATCCAAAAAAGTTCTGAAAAGACATTTGTGTGCTAAAAGGTTATACCTAATTAAAGACTTTATAAATGATAAGACGCTTTGGGAACGAAATGCTCGCTCCAGTCTATTTCAAAGTATCACTGTCTGCAATAAATCTCTTTATTACAATTGGTTTAAAAAAAAAGAAGACCCGCTGAGTTTCTTGCGCCGGTTCTTCTCAGGTCTGAGGTATTAACTTTTGTGAACCGATGGTAAACTATTTGACATAACTTCTTATTTTGAATTAAAATATTTGACTTTGCGGCGCTAAGTTCCGCCACTTAACACGCAACGCCTCCGAATTTGGCGGAAAGTGGGGAACGGAATGTCTTAACACTAGGTTCCCTCTGCCTACCCTGCTGCGTGCGGGATATAGAGTGAAGCTAAAAAAAAAAATATTTGACTTTGACTTTGCGGGCAGAACTTAAGAACAGAGTGTCTTTACTTTGGTTTTTTCAGATACCATGGGGTAAAAAGTGTGAAAAAGTATTTTTTTAATATAAATACTACCATTTTTTCAGTTCAGTTTTTAGTTATGACGTTTTTAACATCCCAACATAATTTTCATAATTCATTTATCAAAGAACTCATGACCTATTCATATTAAATAACCTATCAGATGAAATATATGAATTTTTAGTATAAATTTTATTATAAATTCCAAATACTTAACAAGACAATAATCACATTATAGTTGAAAATATACATTTTACAGAGTAAATAAATTATTATAACTGGTTATAGTTATGGTTCAAGTTACGTTACATTTTATTGTTTAGCTATAGCATCGTAAAAGTTTATTTGAAGAATTAATTAAATAGTTAATATAAATTCTTGAAGAACATTCTCGTTATATTGAAAGAGATACATTTTTTTAATGGTCTATGGTTTATTGTATACAAATATATTTATTAACTAATGACCCTATAACGGCTTCGCTTGCGTAATTTCCAATTTCAGGTAATTTAATAAAAAATAAAAAAATAATAATAAAAAAAGCAAAATACAATACCAGAACAAAAACAGAAAAGAAATTATGCATCAGTGTTTCAGGTTCTATTACATTAATAAATGCCCCCAATAATTTTTACACACAGACAGCGATCGATTACATTTTAATTTCATATATATAGATAAGAAAGGTCAGAATGCTTCTAAAAAATATAACACCTTCATTTCAAGGTCTTAGTAAAATAACGTTAAGTAATTGTTCCAAATTTTATACCAAAGTCATTATTAACGACAATATCTCAAAATCAACTCGACTTCGTATATTATATACATGCTTAATGCCACGAATGGCTTCTAAGCGTTTGCGGTTAAGACCAATGTTTGCTTGATAGCAGGTAGAGGAAGCGGTAGCGGTAGCGTTTTAAAAGAAAAATAAAATTAACTTATGTAAATATAGCCAGTCGTGGCCTAGTGGCACAAGAGTGTGACTGTAAACGACTGGTTGTGGGTTCGATTCCCACTCGAGGAGTGGAAATTATATTTCAATTTTCTTCGCTCTGGTGTCGAGGTAAAGCGCGGCGTTAAGTTCCGCCACTTAACACGCAAGCCTCCGAATTCGGCGGAAAGTGGGGAACGGAGTGTCTTAACACTAGGTTCCCTCTGCCTACCCTGCTGTGTGCGGGATATAGCGTGAAGCTATTTAATTTTAATTTAATTTTAATTTATATAGATTAATAAGATTTAGTTGTATGCCTCTTATAATCTGATAGGATTTTTTTATTTGTTTGATAATCAAATTTATTGCTATCAAAAGATTAGAAAGAATAAAATCTCAAATAATAACTAGATGTTCTTTTTTCGATTCAATTTCCGCTTAGGGGAATATTTGTTTTTATATAAATTTCATTTCGCCTTCCTAGTAAGATGATTAAGGGTGGTGTTTTTTTTCCCGTATACGATTTTTAGATTTACGGGGAATGGGGAACGAAGTATTTTGGAACTAGGCTCACTCTGACTACATATGGATGACGGCGTGATGATAATTTTTTTTAACTATGACTGAAAGAAGCCATTATAAAACTGTATCTTATAGGCACGTGGAGGTTGTAAAATAAGATCAGTTGGCTTTGCATTTTACTCAATTCCACTAATGAAATAGTTATTTTCGTTTTACTATCATTCAATATACATAGAACAGCTCGTTACGTACAATGCACAAGACTTATATTTTTTACATTTTTATAAATTTAATTTAAAAAAAAACTACAAAAATAAACGATTTTTTGAAAAAAAAAAATCTAAATTGAAACCATTATTAAGACTACTTTTTTACATATCCAACCTAGTGTCAAAACACTCCGTTCTTCACTTAATATATTATTAAACAATAAAAAAATATTAATTCACCGCTTATTCTATCAACATAGTCTCAACTGAAAAGCGCGCGTGACCCAGTCGCATGTCCACACCACCACAATGTGTATTCAAATAGTACCATTATTTCTCTTTTAATTACGGACCATTGTTAGTTCAGAGAATCGTGAAAAATAATTAGAAATAGCTAAAGTATTGTTACGCTCGTTACCTCTGCGGCATATTACAGTAGGTTATTCTAAGAATTTTATATAGCTAGGTGTATATACAAGTTGTCGCTTGGAACTTTGGCCCTAAAATCTTTTTTCTTGTTTCTGTAAGAATTGTAAAAAACTAATTCTTTCTTTTTTTAGCTTCCCCTTTTTAGTATTCCACACACAGCAGGGTAGGCAGAGGGAACCTAGTGTTAAGACACTCCGTTCCCCACGCACCGCCGAATTCCGAACTCGGAGGCTTGCGTGTTAAGTGGCGGTACTTAACGCCGCGCTTTACCTCGACACCAGAGCGAAGAAAATGGAAATATAATTTCCACTCCTCGAGTGGGAATCGAACCCACACCCAGTCGTTTACAGTCACACGCTTGTGTCACTGGGCCACGACTGGCCACAGATATTAATTACTACAAGTGACTGAAATGTAGTGAATGAGGGAAGAGTATTTATATTTTTATACCGATTTCAAAAAGTTTTTACATATTTAATTGTCTATAGATATGGCTATCTATGGAAATAATGTTCACACTTTCCCTCTTTCTATTTCTAACATCTTATCTTTTGACTTGTGAATGACCTAAATAAAAAAATGGCATGATATAATATAACTTACATAATATATACGATTTTAATAAATTAGAGGTCATCTCGGTTGCTTACGCGATGCTTACGGTTCCGCTCGCTGGAAGGGCTATATTTAGTTTCATTTCTCCGTTCTCGTGACCAAGACAAAGCGCGGCGTTGAGTTCCACTATTCAAGACGTAATATCCCGAGTTCAGGCGGAAAATGAGAACGAGTGTCTTAACTACCTTCGCTATGCGAGAGAGGCACAACTAGGTTGCTTTTTTTCAGCTTCACGCTGTATCCCGCACACAGCACAGCAGAGGGAACCTACCGTTAAGACACTCCGTTCTCCACTTTCCGCCGAATTCAGAGTTAGTCATTGTGAGTTAATTGGCGGAACTTAACGCAACACTTTGCCTCGACACCAGAGCGAAGAAAATGCAAATAATAAATATTTCCATTTCTCATATGGGAATGGAACCCACAACCAGTCGCTTTACAGTCACATTTTGTGCCTCTGCGACACGACTGGCTTCACTGTTTTTTTTCATATTAAACAAAAAAAATATCATTATAAATATCGCAATTAAACATAACCTATGTTATTATTTCATATGAAATGACAAGTTTATATTAACATAACAAATTAGAAAATTACACAGCAAGAATTTTTACAAAGACCGACGGGAAAGCTGAAAAAGGCTTAAATAATTCAAAGAAAATGAATATTTAGATTAGTTTTGTCTTTCAAACGAGCATGTTATTAGGTCTTAACTAGAGATGTCTGCATTTTAGGTTTTTATATATTCTTTTTAATGTAAAAAAAAAGAAATAATCAGAATTTATTCAGAGTGTTAGAGGTTATCGTAGTACAGTGCTACATCTGATTGTAATTACGATTGGTTGTGGGATAGATTCCCACTTAGTGGAATAACTATCAAAATTTGAATAGCGTGGCCCAGTGGCACAAGCGTGTGACTGTAAACGACTGGTTGTGGGTTCGATTCCCACTCGAGGAGTGGAAATTATATTTCCATTTTCTTCGCTCTGGTGTCGAGGTAAAGCGCGGCGTTAAGTTCCGCCACTTAACACGCAAGCCTCCGAATTCGGCGGAAAGTGGGGAACGGAGTGTCTTAACACTAGGTTCTCTCTGCCTACCCTGCTGTGTGCGGGATACAGCGTGAAGCTAAAAAATTAATAATACCTCTAATATGTTTTGACTTTTTATAAATATATTCTCTAAAGTCTAAAATAACTTAAATAAAAATTCCTCGTGTATATTAGAATTGTTTAAAAAAAATTGTACTTGTACGCGATGGTTATAAATTCAGTTTCTACTCAGATAATTTAATTATATTTCGATTATTTTCTTTTCTCCGTTCTGGAGAACAATACAAAGTGCGATGGTGAAGCCCGCTATTGAACACGCAGTATTTTGAGTTAGGGTGGAAAGTGGTAACTTGAGGGTCTAGATTCTAAACAATTATATTATTAATTCGTAATAATTATTTAGAAGATCTATTAAGTGATCGACTTTCTCATTAATTATCTTCATAACAAATATTTAACACAAAAAGAGCTTAATAAAGTTTGAATAATCTATGTCAAATAAAACTATTCGAAGGACTTAAAGGTAATACACGAAAAGTTATTTTATTTTAAATTGGTGTAATATACACCAATTATATATAAAAGTTATTGAAGCTATTGTAGCAGAGTGAGGACTCGTCTGAGTGTAACCGCGATTGGTCGTGGGATCACTAATCGGACGTTTTTTTTTTCCTTTTTTAGCTTCACGCTGTATCCCTTGCGGGTTAGTCAGAGAGAACGGAGCGCCAAACGCTACGGTCCCTGCATACTTCTTTCGTCTAGTCCACATTCATCACATTCAGACCTCTTCATACACGCCCTCCGGGGGGTACTCATGCTTTTTACGTGACGTTCCTCCAGTATCGTCGTTACTGTGTTTTCGAAGGTCAACCGAGGTCTCCCCCTGCCTCTCTTACCACTCACTTTTGGTTCATAAATCTTTCTTACCATTCTTCCATCACTCATAATCTCGACGTGCCCAAACCACCTGAGCACGCCTTTCTTCATTCTTACAACGACTGATTAATTTAATTTATTTTTATTCCCAGGCTCTGTTCAGATAAAGTGCAGCGTTCGGGCACTAAGCACATAATTTAGCCGGAAAAAAGAAAATGGAGGGCCTTTTTAAAAAATAAAGTTAAATTTACAATATTTATTTCACATTCGAGATTTCCTCCGGCCAAAGAAATAGTTAAAAACAAAAATTCACTTCTATTCAATTCTTCATACGACGACGCACTGCGGTAATAAGGATAGAATGACATCACGATTGTGGTTTAGTACACATAAAAGCTTATCAGTGCCTTTTCTGTTTGGTACGTAGTATTAAATTGTTATGGGATAAATTTAACGGTTCTTGTAGAGAATTAATTAAAAAGAAAATCCCAAGAGTCGTGGTTTCTAATGGGCACGGGTTCGATTTCCGCTGTGCTTAAATTTTTTATACGTTATCTAAAGATGTTTTTTTTTAATAATTATAATTGGAATAATGATGTAAACATGAATGTTGAAATTGAAAAAGTTATATATATTTAACTCCTCACCTTATTTTTTACGGAGTAGTCAGAGAGAGCAAAGTACCAAGCGCTACGGCTACTGCATATTTTTTTTAAATGTTGCATCTCGAGTCAAAATATGTTATTATAAATTAATTAATATTTAACAGCTAAGTTGCAATTCAATTTTGCCTTCAATCTTTAGATGCAAAACTTTAAGCTCAATTTTTCCGAAAACTCTCAAATCTTTTACTCCAATTTTTGGTTAATTATAATGTCACAGTTAAATTTTTCACCTCATAAGCGGTGTCTCATAAAATGAAACTTATATCAGACACACAACTGAAAATAAATAAATACCGAAGAAAAAATAAACTCCCGTTCAATACGCAATGTTTTGAATTCCGGCTGAAAGTGGGGAACAGATTGTCTGGACTCTAAATTTTCTCTGACTGACTTGCAAGAAAAAGACATGCTTGTTTGCACGTCTTTTCTAAACATCGATATTTTTTATATTTTTCTATGTGCGGGATACTGCGAGCAGCTAAAAAAAATTTTTTTTAGGTCATGGATCATTTGTATATAGCGATTAGTTTAGATTAATTTATAAAACTATCAAAAAAGTTATAACAAAAAAATAAATAAAATTAAACAAAAAAGTTTAAACAAAAAAAAATAAGATTTCGTCTCTTGAGTGACATGTGCAAGCGCTCCAGTCTAGTAATTTATTCATTCCAGTTCAACCGCAGCACACATTTGGTACGGCTCCGGCTGGTGCAAATTATTTCCTGTTAAAGGAATTTATACTGAGAGTTCAGAAATTTAAAAAAAATACCTTCAAAAATACCTTTTACATTTTAACCAAAGTGAGGTAAGATATGTGTATTTAAAAATTGTAAATTGTCTTCATTAAAATATCAATCATATACTATCATCAATACTATAAAATTAAATAAAAACTACTTTTATTTATAACCGCCATCGTGGCTCAGTAGACATCACATTGGTATGGGTTTCATTTTTGTTCAGGGAAGAACTACGTTTACATGATATATAAACGAGGGATTATATTTAAGTTATTTGCATTTTTTTTGCATTGGATCACCATGCAAAACGCGGCGTTGTATTCTGCCAGCATAAAGTGTTTCTTTTTCGGGCGAAAAGTAGAAAATTATGCGTCATTAAATTTGGCACTCAGTTCTCTCAGCCTACCTTGCTTAACAAAGATGAAAAAAATGTAGTCATTTAAACCAAGAAACTGTAACACACTGTAAACTGTGTACATTATATATCTATACTAGTGGCCCGCTCGGCACGTGGCGGCTTCGCCGAGTGAACCACCTAGCTATTTTGTTATATTGCAGCCCTTGGGGGCGAGTTTTTGGAAAATAAAGTAGCCTATGTTTAACCTTGGATTATCAACTATATTCATACCAAAATTCATTAAAACCGATCAAGCGGTGTAAATTTTTCATATGAACTTTCATCCCCTATTACGTCCCTTTAGAGGTTAATTTTTGAAAAAAATAGTTTGACTTAAGTTTAAGTAGCCTATGTTTGACAAAGTAATTTTTACTATTTATATTCTATATTTCATCGAAATCGGATGGGTAGATTAAGTGACAGACAAATAGAGCATGAAAGAGTAACCGACAAACAGATAGACATTCGCATTTATAATATAAATATGGTATGGTACGCATTTATAATACACTATTTTATTTTATAGGCCGTATAGGATTTCATAGTTATAAACATACTGATATAGAATTCTCTCATATCTAGTCGGATCTTTGTTTACTAATTCAGTAACCAAGCATGGATAATTGTATTAGACATTGACCGATCTTTACAGTACAAATTCTGGCTAACGTATATATATAACCTAGGCTTCAGTTTTACTTACACATGTCTTCCATATATAGGAGAAAAAGAGAGAACTTGTCGTTAAAACACTCCGCTTTCCACTTTATTCTATTTATGAGTGGCTTCCGAGTAATAACTATTTATTAAATCTTAATGTATTAGCGGGAGAATATCTGTACCATAAATAAACGTTAATCGGGCCGTACTAAATTATTAAGTATGTGGCGAAAAAAATATTGAACTATAAAATAGGAGACTTTTTTGTGACGCTGGGAAATGCTTTTACGCAGACCGCCCGTACCCAAAGGACGGACGGTACTGTGGGGCTCATCAGATAATACCTAATACTACCCACTAAAACCCTCTCCACCTACATAAGACGTCGCAGGATCACTCGCGTATGCATACTACGACGTCTCGGTGGATGGCCCGCCTACGGACCACCATCGCCTTCAAGGTGCTCCGGGGTTTCTTCCAGAGCACCTGCAGCCTCGATGACTTGCAGGAGGATAATTATAAGAATAGGAGACTAAGTTAACTTCTATTTAAAATTACTTTTTTCTTTAACTTTTACTCACTGGTAAACAAAATTAAAGAAGCGTGATTCAAACCAACAGTTATTTTAGATTATTTATAATTATAGCAATTGCATTATGTATGTAAGCGTGGGAGAAATAACATTGCAAAACAATTATTGACGTTAATGTTTCATTATAATGTTTCTTGTAATATATTTTATGTAGTTCATTCATATATTTTTAAAATAGCAAATTACGCGGAAATATTTAGATACTGCGTTCTCTATTTTTCGTCCACTTTATTGATTTCGTGTGTTGAGTGGCGTAACTCAACGCCGTTCTTTGTCTTAGGCACAAAATTGGAAAAATTAAAGTAATTTAAAAAATGTCTTACCCCGCATGAAAATCGACACCACAACCAATCGCGTTTACAGTCAGTGACTATCCCATTATGCCACGATGACCTCAATCATAAGAGATTTATCTCTAATAATTGAGGATTTTTTTTTAAATTCACGCATTATCCCGCAAGTGTGAAGACACTCCGTTCCCCACTTTCCGCCGAACGCGGAAGCAATACGTGTTAAGTGGCGGAACTTAACGCCGCACTTTGTCTCGACACTAGAGCGAAGAAAATGGAAATAACAAATATTTCCACTCCTCGAGTGGGAATCGAACCCACCACCAGCCGCGTTACAGTCACACGTTCGTGCCACTGCGCCACGACTGGCCCTATCTCTATTTATATTATAAATATTATAGATAATTCTCAGGTAGGCAATAAAAGTTGAGTATAAATTAGCGGTCTCAACATAAAACAAGAGCAAACAAGTACAACGGTATCGGAACTACCAGCGCAGGAAATATACATAGTTAGTGAACTTCCATTAGCGACGTTTATTCACTGTAATATACACGCCTTTCTGTATTTAAAATGATTTTATATTGTATTTTCATACTTTTTTGCAACTAAAAGCTTTTTGTTGTCATAGAGTTTATTAAGGCAATAAATATCTTTTGATAACTTTAGTGATAAAATCAGTTATTGATGATACACAGTCTATAGTACTCTTTTAAATTTTCATGTTTTATGTTTTTTGAAGCTTAAGCATTAGCCAGTCGTGGCGCAGAGGCATAATAGTGTGACTGTAACTCAATCGGTTGTGGGTTCGATCCACACTCGTCGAGTAGAAATATTTGATATTTTCATTTCCTTCGCTCTGGTATTCGAGAGGGGCAAAGCGCGGCGTTAAGTTCCGCCACTAAACACGCAAAGTGGGGAACGGAGTGTCTTAACACATGGTTCCCTCTGCCTACCATGCTGAGTGCGGGATATAGCGTGAAGCTAAAAAAACAATCTTACTACAAAAGATAACTAAATATTATAGTATTAATCAAGCAAAATATTCCAACAATAGAATACTCTATAACATCTATTCGACACTATCTATACTCTATTCGACAAGACCAGACAAATAAGTTCAATTTATTTGACTCGCTATCAAAAAACTATCTAATAACTTATCAGAAATTGTATTACAGTCAATAGTACTATACTGCTATTATATTCTTTATTATATATTTTACGACTGTAGCTGCTGTGTGATTTTATGATTTTGACTACTTAGAAAAGTTCTCTACTTTTAAACATTTTTAAAGTGTTATTCCACACTTAGGAAAATTGAAAAAGACATTTAGAAAACATATAAAATTTGAACGCAGCGGGATTCGAACCCGCGCCGCGAACAACAAAAATAAGTTGTAATAAAACGTATAAGAATTTCGACGCAGCGTGCAGTAGAACGCATGGCTCAGTGGTGAGAGCGCCTGGACGGTATTTAGAAGGGCGGGCTCGATTAAATTTTTATACGTTTTCTAAATGTCTTTTTCTAAGTTCTCTATTTTTCGTCTACAAAATAAAAGTCAAATAATTTTGTTGAAAATATAAGAGAACAAAATATACATATTTATTATTTTGAACGTCAAATAATTTCCAAATTTACTAAAGTCGAATAATAATGTTTGCTGAATCGTCAAATAATAAAGCTTGAGAATTAAAAACAACCGTCGTAGCAAACTCAGCAGGGCTTATTTTTTTAATAAATATTTTAGATTTATATGAGCGATAATGATAATTTTAAAGTATCTGGAGGAGATATATGAAGAACGATCAGACGAATAACTTAAACGAAATATCACATTTCCACCAGTTAGTTTTAAAAAATATTTTAACATTGTTTAAAATATTATTTACACAGTTTAAAAGATAATATTATGTCTTAGAAACCGTATAAGGAAAGGAACGCAGCAGGATTCGAATCCGCGCCTTTTGAAAACCATCTTACAGACTGTTAGGCCATGCGTTGTACGTCCGGCTGAGTAGAAATTCCTAGACGCTTACTCTTTTTGATGTTAGCATAATAAAGTCTTAAGAAGAACATATTAAGATTTTTCACCGGCTGATATTCAAACCCACCCACAACGTTATAAAATATTTTGTGATTGTAAATGGAATAAAAAATAAATAAAAGAAATATTAATACTTTAAGCTTAAGTTAAGTCTCTCAGTTTTCTGAATCTAGTATTAATAAAATTTCTTAGAAAGAAAAAAAAATAAAAAATCAAATCAAAATTAAAACCATTTTTTATTCCCTATACTAACCATTTTTATCTAGTAATTATAGTATACGTAGGTAGAACTGTGTAAACAAAATGGTATATAGAATGTATAAATAATATGCAATAGAGGTATAGAAATAGTATAACGGTGACAAATCCTAACCGTTACACGAGAAATGCAAATTCAGCGTAGCATAACAGCATCGCGTAGCGTAGCCGTCGTCTTTGATGTGTGCAAATAAAATTTTACATAACATTCACTAATGTGAAATATCCTTTACTAGTCTTTTACTTTCATCAACGTTGGCCTAAACATTGGCTTTATGACCATTTCTATACACCATAATTTTGTTTTTATGACCATTACTAATTTTTTACTAAATATTCCTTTTTTGGTTTCCTAAAACTTCCCGAAAATCTTCAAGGAGCTAAGATACAAATTCCTCCTACAATTTTTTTTTGCTTTCTACATAGAATACAATTTTTTGGCTGACCGTTGTCTATCGGTCGTTTAGCTAGCATCGGAATGGAAAAGTTTTATACATGTGTGTATATTGAATGGTGACCATTCTGTGATTGGTGGTCAGGCCTCAATTTCACTCGTGTTGGCAAATATACTTTAATTTTTTATGATTTTTGAGGCTATTGTAGTGCAGTGTGATAGCGTTTGTTAGTTCGATTTCCGAACGTGGAGAATGGAGTATCTTGACACTAAGTTCTCTCTGATTGTCATGCTGATTTATAACCATATAGTTTAGTTTTTCATAATTATTAACAAGCATATAAAATTTTATTTTTACTGGGATGCCGTACGATACCGTACGAGATATATTAAGACTTATAAATCTTTGTAATTCAATTTAATTATACCTTTAATAATTTATAAATAAATATAGAACAAAACTATTTATTAGCATCACATATTGTACATAATAGAAATCAAACCTTGAGTCTTAACTTCTCCCTCTAATAATATTTAGATATTTTTTATAGCTTCACGCTGTATCCCGCACACAGCAGGGTACGCAGAGGGAACTTAGTATTAAGACACTCCGTTTCCCACTTTCCGCCGAATTCGGACACATTGCGTGTTAAGTGGCGGAACTTAACGCCGTACTTTACCTCTGATACCAGTGCGAAGAAAATGGAAATATACTCCTCGAGTGGGAATCAAACCCATAACCAGTCGTTTACAGTCACACGTTCATGCCACTGCACCACAACTAGCCCCAAAATATTCAGATAATTATAATATTTAGTAAAGAACTGAAATGACAAGACTAAGGTTAAAAGAAATTTTACAACCCTCTTCCTCTAACAAAAGCATTCACTTATATAATATTTGCTTCATTATTCTATAGTATTTTTTGAAATAGATTTATGATAACCTTCATTTCACGGGTGGCTGATTTCTTTCCGATTCGCCCCGGAAGTTTGTACTGGAGGGCTGGTACTGTGATTTGCTAAAAGACCCACACTGATAAGGCTTGCGATGTTATTCCGAATATTACGTGTAACTTGCCAAAGGTATGGTGAAATTCGGCGGAAATCTATTGTTTTGCACTAAAATTTCATGTAAAATGGTATTTTGTAGAGGGATATAGTCTTTTTATATTTTTTTGTTTTATTTCTAGTTAATATATCAAAATTTATTCGATTATATTTTGTTTAGCGTACTTAACATAACGTTAAATTTATTTTTTTTATTCTGTTATCAGAACTGACCCGGTACGAAATTTACCTCCCTCAATCTCAGTTTAATAGTATATAGGTTTAATTCCACAGACAACTACAGGTAAAGGTATATTATATTGTATTTTCTCATTTTAACTGAAGGGTAAAAATAAAGAGTCTAATTGTACGTCGCTCGGTTCTCCATTTCGAATCTGACATATTATAAAACCACAGATTTCACCAGATTTTTACTCTATTAGCAGGGTCGAGAAATAGAACCTAGTGTTAGGAATTGTTTTCACGATATTTCTTTATGTATACTTTACTGTGCGAAGAAAATGGAGTGTTGTTCTCCACTTTCCACCTGAACCGGCTTTGCGTGTTGAGTGCCGCGAAATCGTCGTCTTTGTCTTACAAGAATGAAGACACAAAAAGAATTTTAAATATTATCATCCCCCTGAGTAGGAATTAAACTTACAACCATTAGGACACTTATTCGGATCCTATGACGATACATTATACAAGAAGAACCTGATGCCTTCCTTCCTTTAGGACAATCAGAAAAAATAAAAAATAATTTTGTTTGTAGTTCTAGTTATTTCTTTTACGTAGGCATTTGTTATTGAGAATTTTTTTTAGCTTCACGCGGTATCCCTCATCCCACACAGCAGGGTAGGCCGAGGGAACCTAGTGTTAAGACACTTCGTTCCCTACTTTCCGCCGAATTCGGGGGCTTTGCGTGTTAAGACTTAACGCCGCGCTTTACCTCGGCACCAAAGCGAATAAAATGGAAATATTAAATATTTTCACTCCTCGAGTGGGAATCGAATCCACAATCAGTCGTTTACAGTCACACGCTTGTGCCACTGCGCCACGCCTGGCCAAATTATTGAGCATAAGGTAATGTAATAAATTTTAACTACAACACATAACAAATCGTTGGTAATTAAAACTTGTAACTCCGCTAATAAGCGTGATTTGTTTGTTGGCAAGACTTTCAACTTGGTGCTAGAAACATGACAACGCTATTTTAGCCTCCATTAGGGTATTAAATCGATAAATAATGACGTAATGTGAAGGTAAAATGAAAACAGTTTATAATTTGTTTTCGTTTTGGTTGAAAGTTATAAGGAACTTAGTTTAAATATCTACTATGCGATACAGATAATGTATATGATTTAGGATTACATGGTTTAAATTTAAGAACAATAAAAAATCCATGTGTCAAAATTATTTATAAGTCATTTTTTTATAGCTTCATGCTGTATCTCACACGCAGCAGGGCAGGCAGAGAGAACCTAGTGCAAGACACTCCGTCCCCCACTTTCCGCCGAATTCGGAGGCATTGCGTGTTAAGTGGCGGAACTTAACGCCTTTTTGCCTCTACCAGAGCGAAGGAAATGGAAATATTAAATATTTCCAGCCCTCGAGTGGAAATCGAGCCTACAACCAGTCGTTTACAGTACCACGTTCGTGCCACTGCGTCACAATCGGCCCCAATTATAAGTTATTTAATTCTAAAAATAATTTTAAGCATTAGCAAGTTTATTTCATTTTTGGAAAAATGCTAATACTTTTTAAGCACACACTGATTTTGCCATCGCTAGGAAACTGGCTTCAAATGATAAAAACCGCATCAATAGCGGTCTATTCATTTAAAATCTACGATATCCACGACAAACATTAAGAATAAGTTTTAGCGTCAGGGGAAAAAAATGAAAATTTTAGAGACTACTTAATTTTTTTATTCTAACAAATATATTTATTATAAGTATATTTTTGTTTATATTTTACTCTCGCAACGAAAAAAAAACATGTAATCCCTTCAACGTGCAATCACTATCAACATATACGTAGAGCCAACAAAGAAGTTTTCCCTCCCCCAAGATCGATGACATCGTAAAAACTATTTGAACGAAACACTTGATTAAGACAAAACCCTCCCTGCTAACCTCGTCCAATCGGGCGTAATAAATGACTGTTTCTTTTTCTGTAGTTTAAGGAAAGGAGTGTATAATTAAGCTTAGTATTGTCGTTAGAAACATGAGGTTTTTCTACCATTATATGAAATATACAAAAATATGATCATGGTGAAAAAAATATTTTTTATTACATTTTTCCAGTAGAAGTCCGACTATCTAGAGATAATTTTGTGTAAGGATACTCTGTTCTCTATTTTGCTTCGTTCTCCGTTCCACGCTCTGCTCAAATTTGAGATATTATAACATGAAGGAAGAACTTTAGACGAGGAGTATAAAAATTGCTATATATATTACTATCATGGTACCAAACGATAACTGCGTTAGGCTTCAAGCCTTTAGAAGATTCCCAGAATATATTTTTTGTAGCTTCACGCTGTATCCTGCACACAGCAGGGTAGGCAGAGGAAACCTAGTGTTCAGACACTCCGTTCCCGACTATACGTCCAATTTGGAGGCATTGCGTTTTATGTGGCGGAATTTAACGCCGCGCTTCACCTCAACACCAGAAAGAAAACGGAAATATTAAATGTTTTCACCTCTTCGAGTGGAAATCGAACCCATAAACAGCTTTACAGTCACATTTTTTGTGCCTCTGCGCCACGGCTCGCCTCGTCATTTAAGATTCATCTCTCTTTAATCTCATAAATCATATTGAATCCAGAATTATTTTGAATCAAACAACATTGATTCATCACATATCACTACATTAGCACCACAAAGTGAGCACGTTCTACATATTTTTATTCCCCACCAAGACTATTCCTCAGAGTGGAACTGTCAAACTGTCACTGTAGCAAAGTAAGTTTGACAGGTAACTAAAATTACATTGTAGACTTGTGGGGCACGTGAACTTTGTATGGATGTCGCTTAACTTTACCACTGTGATTTAATACCTTGTCATATTCGGGTTTTACGAAGTGCGTGAACGTTTTGGGAAGAACAAAGATTGTTTTTAGTAAACATGACGTTATGTTTTATTAAACAAGAAGAAATCCTAAAAATTGTGTCTGTATTTTGGCAAATATTCAATATACAATGTCTTTCTAGAATACCAACTTTAAAAAATGTGAGTAGATGTAATCTATCAAATCATTGATGTAAAAGGAAATGTACCACAATAACTTCTATATGTTAACAATCATAATATACATTGTATCTAAAACTGTTTAGTTGCTTATTCAAAATTAAAGATGGCTAACAAATAACATAGATCTGTTGAGCATATAAAGTTGATATTAAGCATGACATTTTCATGGAGAATGCAAGAAATTACTAAAGGAGGGTTTCTTGGCGTTCCTATATGAAAAGAAAAGACCAGAACATTACATTTCAGCAGCAAGCAAATAGAAGAAAGCGATGCAGCAAGCTTGCCTTGCCTTTGAATAGTCAATAATAATGCAAATAAATAAAATCACAGTGTTCGTTTTATAATATTAAAATAACTGCTTTTTACTGAATGCATATGTGTACACTATAAATAAACCAAATCAATGTTCCATATAATTTTTGTGTCGCCATGTTTGTTCTATCTAATCTCTGAAACGGCTAGAATGATTTAGATAAGACTTTCACTAGCATATAGTAAAAAAAAAAAAAATAGCTTCACGCTATATCCCGCACACAGCAGGGTAGACAGAGGGAACCTAGTGTTAAAACACTCCATTCCCCACTTTCCGCCGAATTCGGAGGCTTGCGTGTTAAGTCGCGGAACTTAACGCCGCGCTTTACCTCAACACCAGAGCGAAGAAAATGGAAATATAATTTCCACTCCTCGAGTGGGAATCGAACCCACAACCAGTCGTTTACAGTCACACTCTTGTGCCACTGGGCCACGACTGGCCACAATAGTAGTAGTAGGCTAGCATATAGTAAATGCAACAATTAGTAATATAAGCTTATTTTACAATTATAATATAAGCTTATATTTGAATTATAACATCTTTTGTTAATATCTACGCGAACGAAATCGGGGGCACAGTTGGTAGAAAAAATAAAAAAAATAGAACAAACGTTTATGTGAGTAGAGATATGGTTAGCAATTTCACAGCAACAATAAACATATCGAGTGAGATTGACTTTGTACTTTTATTAGAGCTATTTTTTTTATTGCCTACATCCAATGAGGTAATATTTGCTGGACTCGCCTCCGATCAATTCTGATTAACTGGAACATGGCTTGTGGAATGATGTAACAAAACACATTTATACAACATATGCTTGTAAATTGTACATAAATACACATTGTATAATGTACATATGTATATTACACATAGCTTTAATTAAACACAATCGGTAATATTTAGTGTAGTATGTCTAAAAAAGCTTCAAAATATAGCTTCATGCTTTTTCCCATATACCAGATGAGTCAAAGAGAAACTAGTGTCAGGACACTTTGCTTTTCACATTCTGCTAGAAATCGGGGCGCAACCGCTGACCAAAAATTAATATATTAATATAATATTCTTTATCATATTATATAATATAAAATTGGTTCTAAAGTTGCCTTTACATCATATACTATATGTTCTATATGTATATTACTTGTTATGCAATTTTATTCTTTGTTTTTGGTGTAATAAAGAGTTTAATAAATAAAGTAATTAATTTTGCTACAAATTTCAAATATACATGTAAATCTTTCAAATGGAAATAAGTACACTTTTTGGTATGGCATTTGCTTGGACTACAGAGATTACTATTCACTGATATACTCGTATATCTGTAAAAACTTTTCTGCCTGTATCTAACTAAATTGGGTCTGGAAAGGTTTTCTATACCAAATAAGCTTCTTACAACTTTACGTTTTTTCTTGAATAGCAGGATAGTATCTAGTATAAGAGAGAATCTAGTGTCAAGACACTCCGTCCTCCAATTCCCACCCGAAATCGAGACATTTCATGTTGAGTGGAAGAACTCAACGTCGTCCTTTGACTTAAGTACCAGAACGAAATGAAGTTTAAATATAACAATTAAATATAACAATGACAGTTTAAATATAATTATTCCACTAAGTGAGAATTGAACCCATAACTTTCGCGTTTACAGTCAGACATCGTCACACTGTGCCATGACGGCCTCTGCACATAAGCTTTTAATGAATACTATTAAAGTACTTTTAAGTTAAACAGCCAAAATTAACCACTAAAACCGGAAAACCAAACATTTTCCACAGAGAAGCACCATTTTAAAATTATTATCAAGTTTACTTAACAAAATTTACATTTAAAATGTATTTTAACTAAGTAACATTTTTGTTACTCATGGCGCAATTGTGTAACTTTAGACGAGAGTTGTAGGTTCAAATACTGCTTGGGGGAATTTTAGTTCGTGAATGTTCTTTAGGTTCGCTTCACTGTTAGTAGTAGAATAGATTCCATTTTCTGCTTTTATAATATCAAATAGTAAGTAGATTGCTCGGCTAAGAATGATATCTGGAACAGGACCGGATTAAAAAGGTCTAAAGGATCACTATTTGTATGGAAGTCATTGTTTTTTTTACAACTAACAAAAAAAAAATACAAATAAGTATTTATTACTACACGGACGAAGTCACGTGTAACTGTTAGTCGATGTATCTACACAAAAAGAATAAAAAATCAAACAATAAGTACTTTAATAATAAAACATGTGTTCATACATCATTGTAACAGCTACATCAAATGACGATTTAGATGACTTCATTTCCTTGTTTCCTTTTATGGAACAATAGATACTTACCTAATTATATACCTACAGTGATACAAGCCCAAATAAGGCAACATGTCAAGCGTCAGTGAGGTTTTAGGTATTAGGATTAGTTATACTGTAATCTATATAATACGTTTTGGTTGAGTACATTTCTTTTGTTTCGTAAATGCATTTTCATAACATTTTTAGAATTTTTCAAAATTTCGAATATTTTACAGTAGTCACAGGTCAATCTGTCTTTCGAATACCAAAAGTATACACCATTAGTTAGGTTAAATAGTTTTATTTCAAAATATTAAAAATAAATATTTATATAATTTAATATTAAAATTGTTTTAAATAAGTTAACTATTCTTTTTTTAATGTCATTTTCCTTTTTTGTAATGTCATTTATGAGTATAAAAAGGAAGAATATTCTTAGAAAAGTTATAGACCATATGTAGGTATTAAATTAATTAAATATTTTAAAATAGCGTTAGTAAACATTTAATATCCACTGTTGCGTATCAGTAAGGTTCGTTTGGTGAATTGGGGCTTGAAAGAGTTAATTTAGAAAATTTCATATTTTAAAACTCATAATTTAATGTCGTTTACTTTAAATATATTATATTTGTTTTTTGTAAATTTTATTATAAATACACGTGTTTCACTTATCACTAACAATACTACAGTAGTAATATTAAAACAAGATTTGAAGCTAAAACTAATGGGAATCACTTTCAAATACTGTATTTCTATTTTCACGTTTTGACAAGACACTCCGTTTTCCGTTTACCTAAAATATTTAATTCTCCAAATGATATCGCAATCTAAAAATATATTCTTTTTTTTATCTTCACGCTGTATGCCGCAAACAGCAGGGTAGGCAGAGGGAACCTAGTGTTAATACACTCCGTTCCCCACTTTCCGCCGAATTCAGAGGCATTGCGTGTTAAGTGGCGGAACTTAACGCCGCGCTTTGCCTCGGCAGAGCGAAGAGAATGGAAATATTAAATATTTCCACTATTCGAGAGGGAATCGAACCCACAACGAGTCGTTTACAGTCACACGTTCTTGTTACTGCGCCACGACTGGCCCCTAAAAATCTAAAAATATAATTCATAATTTAGCACCATTGAAAAGATCGGTTACAGTCTAACAGTATTAAGTACGTGATATCTTGTACACTTACGTAATAACGCCACGCTGGTGTACTTTATTTGAAAAAGTACAAAAAACACGTTTCGTTTCGCCTTTTCGTATATACGATTTGAGAGATAATGATCTGTATATCATTTTTCGATTCTGCTACTTTATTTGGTTGAAGAGTAATTTTTAGGATATTGAAGTACCATTACCGTTTATCACTTCAATATCCTAAGACAAAAATATAAAATAATTTATTTTACTTGTGAATATAAAATAGGACTTATTTGAATAATAGTATAAGATTAAAAAATAATGATAAAGTAAAATATGATTATTAAAGTGTTACTCATGAAATAGGCCATTATAAGTTATCCTTTTTTCACACCTTGTGGGTTTATATGAGTTCAAATAACTTATAATTATAAGGAATACCGTAAATATAAAAAAGATATATAAGCTTCACGCTTTTTACTTCATAACAGACTAATCAGAGGGAACCTAGCGAAAAGACACTATTTTCAACCCGAAATCGAGACACTACATGCTGAGTTGTAGATCTTCGCTTTTTCTTACAGTGCTACAATGGAGAAATGAAAATAATATTAAATGTAATGTGGCCAGTCGTGGCCCAGTGGCACAAGCGTATGACTGTAAACGACTGGTTGTGGGTTCGATTCCCACTCGAGGAGTGGAAATTATATTTCCACTTTCTTCGCTCTGGTTACCTTGGTAAAGCGCGGCGTTAAGTTCCGCCACTTAACACGCAAGCCTCCGAATTCGGCGGAAAGTGGGAAACGGAGTGTCTTAACACTAGGCGTCCTCTGCCTACCCTGCTGTGTGCGGGATACAGCGTGAAGCTATAAAAAAAAATGTAACCCGTTTCTCGAATCGAACTCATAACAATTCGTGTTTACAGTCAGAAATCAGGTTGACTATCGTAAAGTAAATCTCATGCAAATAGGAGGAGAAACTACTTAATTATACTCCGATTATCTATTAACGAATGTAATGTATTAGTTGCTTTGTTTTACATCCATTGATTACATTTGGTTTTATCGAAGACTGCCTTCTATCTCTCAATACGATTGTAGTAGGTTGTTTTATTTGGAGGAATATTTATATACTTTTGATGTAATTCTGGTCGCAAGCTTGAACCGAACTTAAATGAAAGAAATATATTTAAATTATTTTATTCCTTGCCACCGCGAAGAGCCGCGTTGAGTTACGTTATTTAACTAACAGTATGTTGAATTAGAGAATTAGTGCGCAAAGTAGACAATAGAGTATCAGAGTAATAAAGAGACAGAAAGTAATCATTAATTATTATAATATAACATTAAACATTATTTTTTCCCGTGGGGGACGGGTTTAAAATACAATTCCCCACCGCCGCTGGGTAGCGTCTCGTAAAAGGCGGAATACCTAGTAGCTTGGTGGTAGGAGATTCGTTCTCTGACTGGCTCGCGACCACTATCGTGTCAAAGACGAACCGCCAAACATCTGATTATGTGTTCCGGTTCGATGGCATGTAAGCAAGCTCTCCCTATATCCGTCATTCCCATCCTTCCTCCCTCCCTCTGTCCTACAAAAAAAAACAAAAAATAAATTTTGATGCTCTTGTCATTAGACAAATCATTTCGGTTAGGTTTGGTTTTGGTTTGATGTCTATTTTTAGCACGGAAAAGTAAAAAAAAACATTTTTCTATTTCCTGTAAACGGAAAATTTACTCCACATTCTGAGCCTAGATCTAGACATAAAATTCAGAATATATGTACCTAAGTTCCTTGGGGACGCTAAACAAAATATTATAGTGCTTGTGAAAGTTTTTCGAAGATTACCCCTGAGATAGCAAGGGATGCAAATTTTTGTAATATGTAACCCGGAAGTAGGCTACATTTTATTATAATGTAGCTTATGCATTTACGAATATAACTGAACTGTTTACGTTCTTAAAATATGCGAATACACTTAAAAATCTTATATAAAAACAAATAAAAATGTTTATAGCTTTGCTTATTTTAACGATTTCTTATACATAAGCAAAACAAATTAACATTTATGTTAGTTTGTCAAAAAATATACTAAAAGACTGTTCGTTCTGATTAGGATATCGGGTTGATTCTATATAAATATTGTACTTGAATAAAATCCGGACACGGGTGCTAATTTTTAAAGAAAACTGTATATACATTGCAAAAATTTCTTAAAATAACTAGGACATAAGAATACCTTGACTGAATTACTAACTTCAGTGCGATCGACCCCACAACCGTTCTAGTGAGACTATCTCACTACACCAAATGCGTCCGTG
Source organism: Dryas iulia moderata (assembly GCA_019049465.1). Lineage (NCBI taxonomy): Eukaryota > Metazoa > Arthropoda > Insecta > Lepidoptera > Nymphalidae > Dryas > Dryas iulia. The sequence continues at coordinate 724,799 of CM032440.1, forward strand.
TCCAGTCGTGGCCCAGTGGCATAAGCGTGTGACTGTAAACGACTGGTTGTGGGTTCGATTCCCACTCGAGGAGTGGAAATTATATTTCCATTTTCTTCGCTCTGGTGTCGAGGTAAAACTAAACGTTAAGTTCCGCCACTTAACACGCAAACCTCTGAATTCGGCGGAAAGTGGGGAACGGAGTATGACGGCTAAAAAAAAAACAAAAACCAAATGCGCAATAACGTAAACTACATAACTTATCAATAATTAAATTGCTGTTTCAATCAGAACTTTTACATTATTAAATTAGTATAGATATCTAATCTGTAAACTGACCTTTCGAACGTTGACGTCCTCGAAGATTTGATTTTCCTCTCTGACGCATTTCATTTCGTCTCTAATGTGCTCGTAACCGAATTTTCTCACAAATTGCTTGTAAAATTAAATGGTTATTACCTTAGTATGAAATAGGATTTTTTTTTATTAAATTTGAATTTTTCTCGTTGAGATGAGTATTTGATATTCTGTTACTAATACACCTATTGACTTAATATTTAAACTTGTGGCTTTGCCCGCGTGAAAATTTCGCTATTTTTGCCTCCCAAAGGTTGTTATTTTTTAAAATAGGGAGCATGTGTTTAGATCTTGCATTATGTAAACTATCAGCCTGAGAAAAATCATCGAAATCGATCAAGTGGTTTAAATTGTTCATACAAACTTTGATGCCCTATTCGCAGGTTCAGGTTCTATCATGTTGACTTTAGAAAAGAAATAGCCCTTGTTTGACTCTGGGTCTTTAAATATCTGTAATAATTGATTCCGAATTTCATCCAAATCGGATCGGTAAACGTCTAATAAGACGTGAAAGCGTAACAGAGAGATAGACCGACAGACAGAGAAACAGATTTTCGCATTTATATTAGTAGTATGGACACGTGTATAAATATGAGTCATTTAGGCAACGTGTGTGTTACTTTATACAAAAATGTGTGCCAAATGCATGGTAGTGCGTGTAGAAAACAATGTATGTGTTTATTGTAAGAAATGAGAGTATTTATTTTCTCAACTTTTTACATGAAACCATTTTAGAAGAAGATAATTTTTGTTTTGAATATGAAAAACACCAAAAAAACACAAGCCAACTTCTTTATTAAACTCGTTTATTGTATCATCATAAGTTGAAGTGCCTTGCAGGCTTCCGCCGCCGGTGTCCTCGGACGATTGATTCGGTCCCCGTGGCCTGGCTAGTGGCGGTCGAGAAGGAGAACTGTCATGTTGTAATGGGTAACGGCGGCGTTACCATCTTGCCTCACCGGAGTCCCACTCGGGCTGGTATCAGTAACGGATTTTCTTGACGTTAAAAAAAATCATCATAAGTTACAAAATATTTTATTTTATTTTACAAAATCATTTTTATAGCGCTATATGGGTACCTTATATATTTTATTAAACTATGACGGTTATAATAATTACTACTTAGATAGGTACTAAGTTTCAAGACACGTGTTTCTTCAATTGGATGGCCAAATTTAATATAACACACCTCGAATCCGCAACTATCGTACTTACATTTAGACACTGAACCACTGTGAAACGATGGTTTTAATTTATTTTATTTAAGACATTTTCTACCAAAATAAATAATCAGAAACCTATTTATTATTATTAATAAAATACTATTCCTCGCTTGTATCAATAAAATCTACTAAGAATTATTAAGTTTTCAAACATTATTGATGTTTTAGCGAACGAAAACAACATTAAAACACAAATTAAACAAACTTCGTACAATATTAGTAAAATATTTTCAATATAGAAAGTCAATATTAATTCCTAAACAAGATATTAAGTTGTAGTTATGAGTATATTAATTCAGTCTGTTTGATATTAACATATGTATGTAATAATACAATGTTGACTTAGATGTGGATGTCACTGTAAATAACATGTATTAAGTGGTTAATTTTGATTTTAATTAATACAGAATCTATTGGCTTGGTTATTATATTTGATGTCGTAAGGAAAAGTGCGGCGTTAAGTTCCGCCATGTAACACGCCAACACAATGTCTTAAAGTCAAGTCGAATTTGGAGTGTTTTTGTTATTAGTACCAGTTGAAATTCTTGTGTTAATTATAAAGGAATATTTGTTGGATTATTCTTACAATCTTTGTAATATTTTCAAAATAATGTAACTAACTTAACACCGTGCAATAACAGACCATTTAAGTCACACGTATCGTAACGTATAATTATTATGAAGCGAAACACCCGTTAGAAAATGTTTTACTCAACATTTTACAGAATATGTAGTATATATTATATTTCTTTGATAAAGATTTTCAAACAGTTCACGTCTTTAGTAATGGCGATTCAGTTAAATACGTTAAATGTTATGCAATGTCAGTCAATGCATTTTGACTTAAAAATCTATTTTTATTATTCATTTTCTTATTATTAACTACTTTACATTTGCTGCTAATTAATCATGGTTAAATTATGTTTAGTAACTAGCGACCCGCTCGCGGCTTCGCCTGCGTAAACTACATGACAATGACCATTTAGATTTTCTTTAGGTCAGCGTTTCTTAAATTATACCTAGGGGTTAATCCCTTTCACAGATAAAAGAAAATTAGATAAACAGACAAACAGAAAATAAATGCAAAAGTCGTTATTTTTGATAATATTGCCTTGAGAAATGCCCCCAATAATATTTTTTTACCTTTCCATTTACAGGAGTGATCAGTTACATTGTTATTATAAGTGTTGATAATGATGCCATATAATATTTCCTTAGATATTAGATAAATGTATGTAGAAACTTAGACTAAGTATATCTCATGTATCTCGAATAGCGTACATCTTATACAAGACACTACCCACGTTACAAGTCTCCAATTTGTGGGACATTCGGAATTGTGTTAATGCTAATGAATATCTGTTTTCGTTAAACAATAACAAATTATAAGTTAATTTTAGTAAAATTAGTTATGTTGTTAAAAATATAGAAATTTAACTTCCTTTTATAAATCTTACTATTAATTAATAAAAATGTAAATAGCCTTCCATGGCACAGTGTAACAGCTTTTGACTATACACGCGATGGTTTTGAGTATGATTCCCACTCGGGCGTTTAATATTTAAATTATTTTAATTTTCCTGTCCTAGTGACAAAGCAAATCACAGCGTCTGTTCCACCACTCAACACATAAATCGTGAAGCCAGTAGATGTAGAACGGAGTGTCTTAAAAATAGTTTATCTCTGTTTGTTAAAAGATAAAAATATTTGTAAATACTTTCATTTAAAATATGTAAAAATCACGAACGCCTAAGACCAGTTTCGTATATTAGTCCGACACATAAATTGCCTCTTGTCCAAAAGTAGAAAACTAAACTAGCTTTTTCCTGCAAAGTAGGGATACATCTTAGCCTAATACAACAAAAAAGATCGAAAAAGTAAAACTTTGTCAGTCTGTCTGTTACGCTATCAACTGGCACGATTTCAATGAAATTCAAAACCAAAATAGTAATTGACTCAGGGTGAAACTAAGGCAACTTTTTTAAAAAAATCTACCCTTAAAGGATTAAAATAGAGAATGGAAATTTATATGAAGAATTATGCAGGCGAAGAGGTGAGTGGTCACTAGTTATGTAATACTTTGCGTCGCTATTTTTACTACGTACTATTAATAGAAGTTAAACTCTAAAAGAGCTCAGAGTACAGTTAGTATGTTTAAGCCTGTTACGCGACGTGAATGTTGTATAATGCACAATTGTATTGTGTGACTATGAAAATAAAAGCATTAATGTTATTTATTTGAAAGGAATTTTGGCTTTAAAATATAACCTTATAACCTTACTTTAAAATGAATTGTAGCTAACTAAAAAAAGGAAAAATGAATACTTTATTTATGAAAAAAAATCTTTGCTTTCGCAAACTAATGATTAGAAATGCATAAAAAATAGACGAAGCGATTTGAACCCGCGCCTCTTTGTTTTTTTTTATGGCTTAAGTTTATAACTAACAGTTTAGAATACATTAAAGTATGTTCTGTAACTAAATATAAATAGGAACCATCGTTGCTTAGTGGTACAGCGTAATGTAAACGTTATTCAACTGTATTGAGTTCGATCTTCACTTGGGGGAATATGTAAATTATTTTCAACTCTCCGCTCCGGTAAGACAGAGCGCGGGGTTCAGCACCACCAATGAAGACTCAATGATTCAAATTCAGACGGAAAATGGAGACCAGAGTGTCCAGTCACTAGTATTTCACTATCTACCTTCTATATATAAAAAAAACTAACGAAAATAAATAAAGCTATTTACTCAACACTCCTTATAAACCTAGACGATTAAATACACGCCACTGTCAACCCATCAGTCGTACGCATTCAGCGAAATCCTTAGAAAGTTGCTCCAGTGCATTTGCCATAATTTATCACTCTTATGTATGGAGCTACGACGCTGTTCGAGAATTTCCCTGTTTCAGCAGAGTATTTTGTTAATAAATTTGCCTTTTGGTCTTGTAGATGTACTTAATATTTGTGTGGAAATGTGGTTTTGGCAGTTATAAGGCTTAATTGTAAGCAATGTGTCAAATGTTTCGGTATTTTAAGAGAAATTTATGAGTTAATGTTTTCTGTTTTCGTTTTTATGTTTTATAGGATTTTGTAAGAATGTAGAAGTACATTTATAGATACATATATGTATATAGTATTGTATATTTACAATACAGCTTCACACGCTTTCCATTATAGCATCGAAGGCAAAGAAAAATTAATGTCAAAAAAAAACTCAAGACATTGCATTGCTTATGTAATTTTTATATATTTTTTTAGCTTCAGCTTTTTTAGCTATATCCCGCACACAGCAGGATAGGGAGAGGGAACCTAGTGTTATGACACTCCATTCCCCATTTTCCGCCGAATTTTGGAGACATTGCGTGTTAAGTAGTGAAACTTAACGCCGTGATTTGCCTCGGTACCAGAGCGAAGAAAATGGACATATTTCCACTCCTCGAGTGGAAATCGAACCCACAACCAGTCGTTTACAGTAATACGTTTGTGCGACTGCGCCACGACTGGCCCCTATTTTTATATAAACCGCCAAATTGGAATCCAACCCATAACCACAGCATTCACCGTCAGGCGCTATTTCATTACGCCACGACTGCTTATAAACAAACTAAATAGCAGGGAACGCAGAGAAAATCTAGTATTAGGTTACACTGTTCACCGCTTTCTGCCTAAATTCAAGATATTGCGTGCTACTTCACTACTAAACTGAAAATTGAAAAAAGTCATTCTTACAAGTGGGCATCGAATCATCTACCATCATTATAGTCAAATGATATTATCACCACTGCGCACTCATGGCCTGATTTTTTTTAAATATTTATTTTGACTTTGCTTAACATTTTATGTAACTAAACCTGCAATACCTTTATCCTTCACATGACATTATTTGGCAAACATTGTTCTATAATCAATATATGTATGTAAAGCAATCATGACTCACGACCTACGCTTGTACTCTGACAAATTCTATTCAACGAAATTCGGTCACCAAAATTTATATTATGAAATACGGTATATATTTTCAAATACGGTGTAAATGAATAAAAAAATATTTATTATGAAATTAGTATTTTGGGGCCAGTCGTGGCGCAGTGGCATGAACGTGTGACTTTAAACGACTGGTTGTGGGTTTGATTACCAGTCGAGGAGTGGTAATATTTAATATTTCCATTTTCTTCGCTCTAGTATCCGAGGCAAAGCGCGGCGTTAAGTTCCGTCACTTAACACGCAATGCCTTCGAATTCGGAAAATAGGGAACGGAGAGTCTTAACACTAGGTTCCTCTGCCTGCCCTGCTGTGCGCGCGATACAGTGTAAAGCTAAAAAGAAAATTCTAATATTTTTAACTATTTAGTACATCGAAGTCGTTTTGGCGCAGTGGTTGTGGTTTCGATTTCCACTTGTGGGAATGATTATACTTTAATTATATTCATTTGTTCATTCTGGCGATAAGAGAAAGCGGAGTGACTTCATATTGACACTCCATTCTCCGTCCATTGTAGATTTTTTCTGCTTATCGTGCTAACAAAACGGAGAATCTGAAAAATATTTTTAAAGTAGGTATAACTAACACATTTAGTATAAGAAATCATATGAAAATTTATGTTAATTTTCTTAGAAACCTTGATAAGAACTTGGTATACTTATAGTTGTAAATGTTAATTCTCTAAAAGGTCTGGACGGTTTCCAAAAGTAACGACTTCGAATCTTAAAATCTAATTTTAAGCGTTTTCTATTAAATAGCTTATTAATTTATTACTATTAAATTTACGGCCGACTCCCAGAAGACCTACCAGTAGTACTGTTGAGAGTTTGCTTCCAAATAGACTTACTAGGGATTTTGATCCCAACAGACTTCTCAGTAAAACAAAACAATATTAAAATCGAGACCTAATTATACATTTTTTAATATAACCGATGCTTGTTCTATCTATTAACTTATGCCCCAAAAAGTCCTAAAAAATAAAAACCTAAGTCCTACTACCATTAAGTCAGTAATTCTATTGGTAAGAAATTTATAAGTAGCCCAGCACAGTGTAATACTACTGGTAAACAGTAAGTTTACTGAAAATAGATGAAACTTTCAACTTTATTGATGTGTGCGTGCTCATCTCTTACATGTAAAAACAACATTTGTTCAAAGATTTATAGTGTTCATAACATACAAAGTAGTTATTTTTATATAAAGCGTTATCGTATGTCAACTTGGGCAATACCGAAGTCATAAATAAAGTAAATGGCATAATGCTACTACCTACGTACAGCGTTGGTGCTTCAAAATATTTACTACTGCTACGTGGAAAGAAATATTATTGACATTTTTAGATGATCTTGTTATTTATGAGATATATGATTGCATTTGTATTATATTAAAAGGTTATATAGAATTTTACGTAAATCATAATTAGGGAATTTATTTTGAGTGGTATTTTTATTTATTATTAGTTTCTATGGAACGGTACATTGTATACATATTCAGCTATTATTTTTTATAGCTTCACGCTGTATCCCACACACAGCAGGGTAAGCAAAGGTAACCTAGTGTTAAGACATTCAGTTCTCCACTTACCGCCGAATTTTGGAGGCATTGCGTGTTAACGGAACTTAACGCCGCGCTTTGCCTGCCGGTACCAGAGCGAAGAAAATGGAAATATTAAATAATTATTATATTACGAATACCGTATTCACTGAATATAATTTACAAATAGTGAGCCGGTGGGGATCGTGTTAGGTACATGTTCACTACGCGTCTGCTATCTAAAAAAAATACATTAACATTCTAATCATAAATGACACCTAAAATAATATTATAGGTACACTCTATATATTATAGTGAGTATTTAATAGATTTTAGTTATTAAGAGCAATTGCCGTCTGACCTTTGCATTAAGGGTGAACAAGATATTAATTATGTGAGATTAACCGAGTCTCTGGGGTAGAGATGATATAATTTTCGTATATAGGACTCTATCATTACGCAATATTTTTTGTATGAACAACATGTTTTGATGTTGTACATAATTGCTGTAATATTACTTTGTTAGCCAGCTTGGTCAATTCGTTGGTCTGAATATATGAAAAATCTAAACCGCTTGACCAATTATAATGATTTTTGGCTTAAATATAGTTGATAATTCAAGATTAAGCATAGGCTTCTTTATTTTTTAAAAATCCAACCCCGAGGGTTGCAATATTACGATAGAGATAGGGTAGTTTACGGGGAGAAGCCGCGAGCGGGCCGCTAGTATTTAATAAAACTCTTGCCAAATGATTGTTCGTAAAATTATCTTTAGGTAGAAGAAGTTTGTAAAAATATTTATATTAACAATAAAAATAAGTTTACAACTTAACGATTCATTACAAATGAATGGATAAAAAATTCAACGCCAGATATAGATCAAAGTATGGCTTAACTATTGACGGTTTCCAAGTGGTTACGTTTTTCATACGTTTTTTAAAAAAGTTTTTATTTTCCTAAATGTGCGTATAATACTGAAAAATAGATATTTTAAATCATATTACGTTCTTAATACCATCCTTCTTTGATGGGCTATAGAGATACAACACATCTCGTTTGCTTTTTCCATGCTTATCAATTTTTCATTGTGCATACTAAAGTATCTTCAGAATCGCGGATTCGAAGGTCAACCGAGTGGAAATCCAATTTAAGTATACAAAAAACAACAGTTTTATATATAATATTGTTTGTCTGTAAACGCGATTAGTTATGGATTCCATTCTGACCCCAAGTAAAGAGTAAAGATTATATATTATCATTCTGGTGCCTAAGGCAAAGCGCGGTGTTAAGTTTCGCCACTCAACACGCAATATTTCGATTTTGAGCAGACAGTGAAGAACGGAGTGTATTGACACTAGGTCGTCTCTTAATACCCTGCTATGTAAAATAAATCATGAAGCTGTTTTTTATATACACTTGTAAGTAGATATTCTATCCATACTATTTTACTTGAAGTAATTAATCCACCTTATACTATTTCTTTTTCTTATATATTTAACAACCTATATAAATAAAATATAATACTTAAATAAACAATTCCAAATTCTTCTTTAATACAGAATATATTCATATTCAATACATATAAATGATGTAATGAATAAAACGTCGAGGCATCATACCCAAGAGACGCGACTTACTCGTAGTCCGTGACTATTTGATAAAATTATACGGTTAACTTTAGTTATTAGCTTTTGCTTTCAATTTAATGTACACATGTAATTTAATATATGAATTCAGTTTAATTAAGTTAAAACATACTTTTGGAGCCATCGTGGCGCAGTGGGACAGCGTCTGATTGTAAGTGCGATGGTTGTAGGTTCTATTCCATGGGAAAATGATTATGAGGGTCAATCGTGACGCAGACGCAAGAAATGTGTCTGTAAAGCGACTGGTTTTGGGTTCGATTCCCACTCGAGGGGTGGAAATATTCAAAATTTCCATTTTCTCCGCGCTGGTGGCGTGTGTCGTATTGGTGAAGCGCGGCGTTAAGTTCCGCCACTTAACACGCAATATGTCCGAATTCGACGGAAAGTAAGGAACGGAGTGTCTTAACTCTAGGTTCCCTCTGCCTACCCTGCCGTGAGCGGGATATAGCGTGAAGCTATAAAAAAAGAAAATTCAATATTTCCATTTTCTTCGCTTTGGTGGCGTGTGTCGTATTGGTAAAGCGCGGCATTAAGTTCCGTCACTTAACACGTAATGCGTCCGAATTCGACGGAAAGTAAGGAACAGAGTGTCTTAACACTAGGTTCCCTCTGCCTACCCTGCTGTGTGCGGGATATATCGTGAAGCTATAAAAAAAGAAAATGATTATATTTAAATTATTGTTGTTTCACTGCTCTGGTAAAGCAAATCGCGGCGTTGAGTTACGCCATTCAATGCATATTATTACAAATTCATACAAGTCACTGAAAAATAAAACATTAAATTACATACGTGGCAACTTAAGAGATAATTTTGAATTTAATTCACGTCTTTTATTTACATTTAAGTATTATCTATATAAATAGAACTAGGGTTCAACTGAGACAATCATCATATAAAGTAACAAAATGGAAGGGGTTACACGAACATAAAGACTGTTTAGAGTATATAAAGAAGTGTACACGACTTGATATCAATCTAATGTACTAAAAATATTTTTAGAAAACCTCTGAAAAAATGAACGCAAGGGGGACTTAAACCCGCACTTCTTGAAAACCGTCCAACCGCACTCGTCATCGTTAAGCCATGCGTTCTACATTCAGCTACATCGATGATTACCTATATCCAAATAGATTATTTACCTAAAAACAAAAAAATATATATTCAAAACCTTATTTTTCACTAAAAAGACATTTCATGCATAGCTTCTCTAATACTATAATTTAAATGCAAAATTATAGTAACTAAAACCTTCCCCCTTTCAACAGTTTACTTCCATCCACTTAATCAAGTACGTGTTCAAGCTTACCCAAAATTGTATCTCATTATCGTTTCCGTTAATTCGTTAGTATAATGAACACTTAGCAGTGTTTGTGACGCGTAAACATTGAACGTTGTACGTATTTGAAGTATTCGTGCAATACTGCTATGTAATTGGTATTGAAATACCAGGATATATCGGTACCATTGCATTTTGTCTTGGATTCCACGATGGATTTTATTATGGAAGGAAGGAAAATTTATATTTACAGCAGAATCTTCATTTATTTTCAAAATTGTGTAAATTAATTTTGTGTAATATTTAGCATTTATTGTATTTCCTTTCCACTTTCTAGTTTATCCTTAGCGAGATAAGTAGAAAGAACGGAAGCCCAAACGCTATGCTCCCAGTATTTTTTTTCATTTCGTTGACTGTTAGCCCTCCGGTGCTACTCATTCTCTTTACGCATCCCTCCTTAGGTATCATCGACAATGCGTTGTCCTAGGTCAACCGAGATCTCTAAGTATCTCTCTTAGCATAGTAAAAACATGTCTACAGAAGGAGAGCAGAAAGTCTATATTTTTCATAATAATAACATCCACGTTGCTATAGCAAAACAGATTTCACGTCAATGTGGCATATAGATTATAATTGGTGAAATTTACTTTGTTTCAGGTAAAAGAAACAGTGGAGTGTAAGTGAGAAATACTATGACTTGATCGGACTTTAAGCAAACATGTCGTGTCCATTCCGCCGCGCGTCCTCCCAACATCAGTTTGCAAATGGAGGTACTTCCGGTAAAAAGGAGTTCCGGTCTCGACAGTCCTCAGTGCATCTGCCTGGTCCTGAAGAAGAAGATGGGGATACCCTTACATTGAAACATCTGAGCGAGGCTTTGAAATTGTTGACGGCTCCTTCGGTAAGTAGTTTGGTTTTAAGTCAAGTTCAGATTTTACTACGTTCGCTTAAGAATTTACTACGTCTTTATGCTATTCTAGTAAAGAGTATTTAAATTTTAAAGAAGCTGGTCACCCTTATATTAACATATATGAGTAATTTTTAGTCAAGCCTTCCTAGGCACCGTACGAAGAAAATTGACTAGTCGTAATGTTCGTCTATCAAAATGTAGAAATTCCATTTAGGAGTATTTTAAACTAATCGTCGCAAGTAAATCTTACTTACTTTTAGAATCTTAATATTCTACTTTTTTTAAAATACGTCAAAAGGGGAGAGTAACGTAAACACTCTTTTCTTGATCATCTTTTTAATTTTATTTTCATTGAATGCTTCATGCTTGACACTTTTCACAGCATAGCGGTTTTCAGAGAGAATTTTGTATTCTCACTCTATTCTCAATAAAAGTTTATTAGTAAAAAACACTAAATATTTAAGTTAATATAAACCATTCTATTAAAGAAGAATTGGGGGCCAGTCGTGGCGCAGCGGCACAAAGTGTGACTGTAAATGGACTGGTTGTGGGTTCAATTTCCACTCGATGGGTGGAAGTATTTAATATTTCCATTTTATTCGCTCTGGTGTCGAGGCAAAGCGCGGCGTTAAGTTCTGCCACTTAACACGCAATGCCTGCGAATTCGGTGGAAAGTGGGGAAGGGAGTGTCTTAACACTAGGTTCCTTCTGCCTACCCTGCTATGTGCGGGATACAGCGTGAAGCTAAAAAAAAGAATCCTAGAAGCACTATAACGTAGATTTAAAGGGTAAACTTTGACAATATAGATACTTAGTTTAGAATAACACGTTGGTTGAAGCGAAAGTGTCATTTTCACTAATAGTCGGATGGGTGAAGTAATAACAGGACTAAGAAAATATATCCTTATCGTAACACTTTGTATTAAATTGCATGTAACAGTTTGTTTATGATGTAAATATCTATTTTATTTGTTATTTTTTGTGATCGAGTAGAATATAGGATATATTATTGTAAATAATTTAGTACGGTCATTTAAAATCGCTCATCGAGACATTTAGAATTCTAATGAAATGTAATCTCTGTTTCATGCTAGATGAAAGCTCTAATTTTTCTAAAAAAAAATCTATTTAATTACTTTTTAATAAGAATAATTCAATCGGTTAAGGATATACAATGTTTAAAAAAACAATTTCAAGAATCCGTCTTGAAATTTTTGTTTTTTTTAAATGTTATGAAATTATCAAACTGTGTGAATGAAACTTTAAAATGCTAAAAATAATAAAAAGCGTGTAATAAAATGAGCTACAATATAAAATCACATTATAAGACTTTGAGCATCTTGGCGTAGTGGGACAGCGTCTAAGTAAACACGATGGTTGCGGCTTCGATTCCCACTCGGGGGAATGTTTCAGATTTGTCCTCTCTGGTACCTAAGATAAAGCGTGGCGTTGAGAGCTACTCAACACGAAAGGTCGGACGAAAAATGAAGAATGTAGTCTCTTGTTTGACTACTCTCTTCTTTGACTACTACTTCTGGGCAAAATTTGCGCAAAATATACAGTAAACCAAAAAGAAATGTTTTAAAACATTACGAAATGCTAGATTAGGTATATTTAGGGAAGACAACTTTGTTGTTCACTATCAAAGTTTGCTCTCGTATGAACCCATGTTTGTACCAACTTCGTCTGCAGCACTAACTTCAGTATTAAATCTTAAGTCCATGAAATATTTTATTTCCGGTTTTAAAGTGAGTTGGAAATTTCTTTTTCAAGAGCTAAATGAGGTAAGGAAATGTTTTTGTGCTTAAGTAAACGTAATACTTATAATGTAATATTTTTCAAATATGTTATGATTTCTTCAGTATACTAAATGCGGTGTTAAATTCCGGTACATTAAACTAGCGTCAAAATATGTTTAAATAGACTGAAAATCTATAAAATAATAACACTAGGTAAAAAATGTACATATGTGTAGTCCATTTTAGCCGTTTCTATTAAGATAGAATAACATTTCTATAAGCCTTTGTTTAGTTTTAGAAGAAATAGTGTATTTTATAATATTTTTAAAGGTCCTTATATTTTAAAATAAAAAAAAATAGCAGTCGTGGGACTGCCGATAGAAGTGAAAACGGAACTATTAAGTTGAGTGTAATTAAAACTATATGCAAAAATTATATGATTTTTTTTATGTCTTATTTATTAGTTACATATGATGGGTTAAAGAAATCATGAACAAAATATAAAAACAAAGTGGTTGAAAAAGCGTCCAACGCGCACATAATACAGTCAGAAATAGTCGATGTATTAGTGTATACGTGTACACAGGCTACTGCGCGTGCGCTAGTCTGGCTCTCCATAGCTATAGATATACTATTATTATTAGCATGTCGGTGACGCGAACCGAGGATTTACCCTCTACCAAAACGCTCAACGCGCCTAATGAAGTTTTCACTTCAAAAAAAACTTTCTAAATATATATTTCTATAATAATGGTAAAGAAATAGAAATGAAGCAATCGAAACCACAACCATCTGTGTTACAGTCAGACGTGTGTCATTATGCATTGACGGCCTCAGTGCCTTCAACTCAATATATCTCAATATTTGCAATACAAAAATTACAAGCAAATATTTTAAGTCCATTGGGGGCCAGTCGTGGCGCAGTGGCACGAACATGTGACTGCGAACGACTGATTGGGGGTTCGATTCCCACTCGAAGAGTGGAAATATTTAATATTTCCATTTTCTTCGCTCTGTGTCGAGGCAAAGCGCGGCGTTAAGTTCTGCCACTTAACACGCAATGCCTCCGAATTCAGCGGAAAGTGGGGAACGGAGTGTCTTATCACTAGGTTCCCTCTGCCTACCCTGCTGTGTGGGGATACGGCGTGAAGCTAAAAAATATATATATATATTTCAAGTTAACATGCATTCAATAATAACTGGCCTAAAAGGATTAAGTTTGACTTGCATCACAATGCCAATAATAGCATACTCTCACTGACTTGTGATGCAGAAAGCCCATTTCCGCTTAGTTACGATTGCATTTGAGATATCCAGTATGGTCCTGTTATATAATTGGAGAACTACAGTATCGAATTGATTTAGATTAATTTTATTACCCCATATTTTTTCTTGTTTAAAAATGTAGACTTAAAGAACCTAGTGTTAAGACACTCCGTTCCCCACTTTCCATCCAAAATTGAGATATTACGTGTTGATTGGCGGAGTTAAAGTCGTACTTTATTTAAGGTACTAGATATATCTTATATTTATGAAAAGTAATAGCAATGCTAAGCAGATTTACTTATTTGCATAGGCAAATATCTATACAGATAGGGAAGTTAAAGAGAATTTAGTGTAAAAACACTCCGTTCCCCATTTTTTAACTCAAAATAATACAAGTCTTCTTGATTGATGGTACTCAAAGGAAAGAAATAAAAATAGTTTAAATATATTCAATCCCCGAAGTTAGCTTTGAACCCACAATCTATAACATTTACAGTCACTTGGGCTACGTTTATTGTCTACGTTGAAATAGACTAAAAGCACCACATTTCGTATGATTTATCACTCTATGATCAATTGTTAGTTTTGAACACGCTTCTATTAGCTTTAACTGTATATATCAATCAAATGTGGGGAAACCGAATTTGACCCACTTCCGGTTTCCTTGAAAACTTGCACACGTGTCCGTATTTAGTGATAGTCGGCACCTACTGTATTTTCGTTGCATAAACTTAACATCTTTGTAAGGACAACTACATTAGTGTTATTTTAAGTAAAATGTTTTAAAATAAACTATTTTAAATCACAAAGTCAGATATTCAAATATTATAAAGTAATTAAATATGAATAAAATAAATTCGACATCTTTATTTCACTGTAAAAAAAAATATCTTTCATTTTTTATATTAGCACTCAAGTAACAAACTGTGTCAATGATTTTAATGTTTTAATTACTACTAATTAGACCACACGCAGACACGCTTTATTTTTTTTACTAAATTAATAATAAGCCAGTATTTAGTATAAAAGTCTTAAATAGCCAAGATTTTCCTTCCCATGTTGTACGTTATTATGTTATATTTATTTAATATACATATATGTATTCAAGAAGTATGTTCAATATTTAGGTACAGGTATAAAAAAAACAGCTTCAAACTTTATCTCGCGTAGTAGTGTGGCCAAAGACACTCCGTTCTTCAGTATGATGGAACTGAACGCCGCGCCTTGTCTTGACAACAGAGCGGAAAAACAAAAAAAAAATTAATATATATTCCTCCGAGTAGAAATCAAAACCATTGCCAATTATTTTTACTGTTAAACACTGTTTCCCCATGTGATAACGGCTTTAAATGTGTGGTGCGGAAATGATCAATAGATTAAATGAATAGAATATGCAAGCCCAGTCGTGGCGCAGAAGCACAAAGTGTAAGTGTAAAGTCAAGTTAAGGTTATGGATTCGATTCCCACTCGAGGGGTGGAAATATTTAATATTTTCATTTTCTTCGCTCTAGTCTAGGTAAAGCGCGGCGTTAAGTTTTGCCGCTTAACGCGCAATGCCACCGAATATGGCGGAAAGTGGGGAACAGAGTGTTTTGACACTAGGTTTTGTTCTGTGCTGTGTATGGGATCAGTGTAAAGCTACAAAAAAAAAAAGAATATGTAGATATAACAAATTTTACTATAAAAAAAATTTCATAAATAATTATAATAATAACTGCTATTCGTTTTAAATACTTGCTGGTACATAGTGAAAATTCACCTCTTTAAGACTCTTTGGTACATAAAATCCATCTAGACTAGGTTTAATATTTCGTTACTACATTTATTTCTATTGGTATATCAAATTTGTCGTGGCTAGGCTGTAAAACACAGTATGAGAATTCTACGCCTTTACGACGCTATTAAAAATATAAAGCTTCCTATAAAACCTTTTGCATCTAATACATTGGATCGACATAACACGAAGCAATAAATGTGTATGTTTTTTATTGTATATACGTAAAATATAGTGAATTGTGAGATTTTGTAGTAAATGTTAATGAAATATAAATATATATTTTTTATTTTTTATTTTCAATTAAATGATATGATGAATACTGTAAATAATGTTCCTATAAGAGTTAAATTTGTAATATTAAATGATTGCAAAAGTCTGTAATCTTTTTAAATATGTTATCTTAACGGTAAAATCGTTATCTAATATAATCCACAACTAGTTCAATGGTATTTTACTACTAATTTGCAAAATGTAGCCATCTTAGCACAGTGCATGGGACGGCGCTTAATGTAAACGTGATCGATTGTGAGTTCGATTTCCATTCAAGATATTTACATAAATTATGTATATTGGCTTAACAATTGAAAATGGAGAACAGAGTGTTTCGGGTTTTCTTTCTATCTACTCGACTATGCGGGTAAAACGTTAAACTGAAAAAATGTAAATTTATCTGCAAGTATTAAAACTTTATTTACCAATTGATATTGGTAAGTTCTAAGCATAATTAAACTTTGTTCTAATAGTTAAGCCTGAAGTTAACTAACAGAGTAACTTTTACGTTGCATAAAATTGTCAATTTTATTATCGTAAGCACACTGATAAAGCGAATAAACACAGTAATGTAAGCAGATTATTGCTAAATTTTGTTATAATAAGTAATGGTATTTGATATGCTGAAATTTGCTATGCTTATAAAAAATCTACGTAACACAATGGGGCAGCGGTAGGTTGTGGGTTCGATTCCCTGTGGCAAGAATAGTTAAACTGAATTTATTGTCATTTTTCCGCACTGTTGAAAAATATAAAAGGCGGCGTTTAACTCCGCCACTCAACAATGTCATGAATTCGGACAGAAAGTAGAGAACTCAACACTAGCTTTTCTACATTCTTTGCTTTAAGTACTGCATAATCCAAAAAAAGCTAATTATATAATTATGACTACACATTTTTATAAAAAGTATTTTATGAAAAATATTATTTACGTCGACTGTCTCATAAATTTTGACATATGTTTATTTTCTCGAAAAATTATTTTTATGATATAGATTTGATTTATTACAAAAATTCTTATAAACATCAAATATTTAGGTCGTACTGAAAAAAAATAAACGAACTATAATACCGATATATGTCTTTATAAAATGCGATGATTCAAAATAAGCTTATTACAACTTAAAAAAAAATAAGCTTGTTGTTAGTATGAAGCTTGTCTGTGGAGTGAAAATGTCTGTAGAGATAGATTTTTACAAATTTCTGCTACCTAAAGATTATTCTACTGACAATCATTTAGCAAGATAAAATGCTATTTATTAAGGAAAAGTGCTAATTTATTGTTAAATATTTCAAAAATATCAAGTATTTTTTACATTATAATATCTTTAACATAATGCCGATTATGTAAGGAAAATGGTACAAACGCAAGGCAGTTAACGAAACTTAAATCTTTATAACATCCAAAAATAAGATCTCTAACAAGCTAGACACACTAACACAAACGTTAACGTAAAACTTCTTAAAGACTTGCCCAAGACATGATGAAGACGGCTTTTTAAAAATAGTATTCACTTGAACCAACGCTAATGGGTTTACACGTTTACACATCAATCTATCATCCTTTCAACTGGTTTACACAAAGAAGTTTGCTTATCAACTGCTATTTATACGTACGGACATTGGTTGTATAATTTGCTTGTAAATACGCGTGTCCCATTTTGATGGTGTTAGTTTAAGTTTACTCTTTATTCGATTTTCTCCCCAATTGGAAATATTGAGTAGCGTAAGTCAATGACGGGCTTTTTGATATGAGATTAGTAAATAGATGATATTTAAAAAAATCAACAGTTTTACGAGTAGGATTTGAAATAATTAAATATCTTGTTTTTCTTATTAGTCACATCTTACTTGTAACTTAAGTAACTCAAATATTACAAAATATAATAAATTAAGCATTTTTTTATTTCATGTATGTATGTCTTTTTTTTATTCCTTTACATACTACCTATATGTCGCTCAATGGAGTCTAGAAAACAATAAACTAACATGCAATTCAGATTTCTCTTCAGCCTTTTATCCTTTTTCCGGCATACCAAGGTATAAAACCTAGCATCAAAACACTCAGTTCTTTACTTCCAGGCCAAATTCCAAATGTTTCGTATTGATTAACAGGCCTCAGTGCCTAGTTTTGTTTTGTCCACTAGAGCAAAGAAAGAAAATAATTAAATCATGATCATTCCCCCGAGGAATCGAATCCACAACCAATCATGATTAAAATTGGATGCTATCCCACGACGATAACCTCCGATTTTTTTTTAGCTTTACGCTGTATCCCGTACACAGCAGGGCAGGCAGAGGGAACCTAGTGTTAAGACACTCCGTTACCCACTTTCCGCCGAATTCGGAAGCATTGCGCGTTAAGTGGCGGAACTTAACGCCGCGCCGGAATCAAAGCGAAGAAAATAGAAATATTAAATATTTCCACTCCTCGAGTGGGAATCGAACCCACGACAAATCACACGCTTGTGCCACTGCGCCACGACTGGCCTCAATGGTTCCAATTTTATTCTACCAAAATAAACAATTTATGTCGCCATACTGGAGCAATGGTATAGGAATAACAATAGTTTTTGATAAGTACGGTATAGCATTTCAGGCCATTTAATTTGAATCGCTATTAGTAAAGGAAGCCATCTGTTAAGCGATGGGGCAATTAGTGATGATTAATAGTCCCTGCTAGGAAACTCTAAGACATGTATAGGAGAGGCAAACGGGTGATAGTTTTATGATAGATAAATGGATTTAATATTTATTATTATAATATACTGTCATCGCAGTTGGGGGAAGTACTAAGTCGTTATTTATTACTTACTATTTTAGCTTTACGCTTCTTGCATAATAGAATACTCAAAGAGAACCTGGTGTCAAAACACTTCGGTCCTCTTTTTACGGTATAGTTAAGTGGTGGAACTCAACAACGCGCTTTGTCTTGTCTGTAAAGCAGAAAAATAAACGTAATTTCTATATAATTATTTCGTCGAATTAAAATCGAACCCATAACCAAATGCGTTCACAGTAAAAGGTTTGTCACTGTGCGCAAAGATAGGTTAAATATTAAAATTTGTTAAGAAAATACTAGTATTTCATAAAAGAACGGATAATATTATATTTTTTTCTGAAAAATCGGAAAAAAAATTAAAAGAATTCAGCATACCCTTGAAATATATTATTAAAATTTTATATTAGGAGCACATAGCACATACATTTTTATTACAGACCGCGACTATTATAGTCCACATAATCTATTAATTAAAGTGTAACTTTGTAATATCATATAATATTTTAAAAATAAACATTTTTTAAGTAAAGTGGCAGAAATATGGTGTCATTACAAAACCTCGTTTGCCAAAAGTCATTTTATATTATTCGAAGGCCTATTAACATAGAAATGAATTCCTAAACTTCTATAGATATTGAAATTTATCGGTAATTTTAATATTTGAATAATGACTGCTAAATACCAGGCAATGCGGTGGTACCATCTTCGACAAACACAATAATATATATAAAATATTAAATAGCGTATGTACGTATATAATATATTAGCCACTAATATTGATTTTTGACATCTAGCTAAAGATCATTAAAAAAAATAATGAAAAAAAAGGGAAAAATGAGGCTATTGTTGCGAAGTGGGCTTCGTCTAAGTGAGGGTTCGATTATCACTAGGAGAAAAATATAGATATATTATATTTAAATGGAGCCAGTCGTGGCGCAGTGCCTGTAAACGACTGGTTATGGGTTCGGTTCCCACTCGAGAAGTGGAAATATTGAATATTTCCATTTTCTTCGCTCTGGTGTCGAGGTAAAGCGCGGCGTTAAGTTTCGCCACTTAACACGCAATGCCTCCGAAATTCAGCGGAAAGTGGCGAAAGGAGTGTCTTTACACTAGGTTTCCTCTGCCTACCCTGCTGTGTGCGGGATACAGCGTGATTAAAAAAGAAAAATATAACATCTGTTTCCGCCAACTATCCAAAAATTACAAAAAAAATAATAAAAGACTATCCACGAACGAACTAAGTTCTTTATCCAGATTTTTTTATTACTTTGCATAAAAAAGTGAGTAAAATAAAATGGTGTGAATTGTGAAAATATCCAATTGATTCATCCTCGTCAATGTTCAATTGTGAGCGCGGAAGGCGTGAACTCCAAAATCCATCAGTGATTGAGGCGTATGATTGGTTTACATGCGAATGGATCTGGTATTTTTGGCTTTACTGTCAGTTCTGTCAGTAACGTATTTTTTTTATAGAGTATATAGATATGTGGAAAGAACAGCTTTTTGCTTTTAACTGTTT
The DNA here is from genome assembly GCA_019049465.1 of Dryas iulia moderata. Classification (NCBI taxonomy): domain Eukaryota; kingdom Metazoa; phylum Arthropoda; class Insecta; order Lepidoptera; family Nymphalidae; genus Dryas; species Dryas iulia. Next base: position 745,063 of record CM032440.1, read on the forward strand.
AATGCTCTTAATATATTTAGTTTGTTAATGCGTTGCCATGGCAACAAAAATGTTTACATTCTTTCTCGCATAACAGGGTAATAAGAGAAAAATCTAGTACTAAAACACTACTAGTATGTATATATTATTTTACAATGCAAAGTAAACATTCTCTTTAATCGTGTGTACGTATTTCAAGATTTATGATTATAACAAAATATTGGCTTATTGCACGCTTTCTATACATTAACGTTAATCATATTAAATATAATATTGCTGTGACCGCATAATTTACTTACAAAGAATTCAAAGTTATTTTTTCATATTAAAAAAAAACAGCTTCACGTTTTCTTTCGCATAGCAGGTTAGGTCAGAGAGAATGTAGTCAAGACACTTCGTTCTCCACTTTGCACACGAAGTCGAGATCGTACTCTATGCCGCGCCTTGTCTTAAGTACCAGATAGCCATTCCGCCAAGTGAAAATCGAGCCCACAATCATCACATTTACAATCAGATACTGTCTCATTACTCCGCGGCAGCTTAATTAAAAAAGGTATAGAATTGCAAATTTTTTCTAATAATATTTATTATGTATATATTCTACATAATATTTTTATACATATTAAAATATCATGTACAGAGAAAAAACTCAAATTAAATTTCTAAAAAACTGTAAAGAAAACTAACAATACATTGTAAGCAACCTCGTGTTTCCAACCTGCCGTGGAAGTTACAGCGTAAAGTATTTACCCCTGCATTTTCAATTGACGCTCAGATAGAAGCGCTATTGAATTTTGCAATACAGCACTTCGAAAGCGAGAAAACTGCATCCGTATTTTGTATCCATGTTAATATTAAACTGGGAACTGGAACCTAAAATATACGAGTAGGAACGAAATAACGTTTCATTTTAGTACATTTTGTGAGAAAGTTTAATTGTTTCTGCAATTTAAATGCGAGGTGGTATTGTGTTTCGCTGTAAATTTTGGTCACTCATGTTTAAAATATAAATTTGCTTAGTTAGTAGGTATTTTTCCGTAATTTACTGTAGCGTGACTTGTGGCTTGGTTATCCTTTGTCAATTTTATTTTAAAACTAGCGGCCCGCTCGAGGCTTCGCCGTGTGAACTACATGTCTGTTTCATTATATTGCGGCCCTCGGGGGCGGATTTTTGAAAATTAAAGTAGCCTTTGTTTAATCTTAGATCAACTATATTTATACCAAAATTCATTACAATTGGTCCAATTAAAGCGGTGTAGATTTTTCATATAAACTTTCATCCCTTATTTCAACCTTTGAGAGGTTCATTTTTAAAAAATAAGAAACCTATGTTTGACTCAGTAATTTTAACTACTTTCGTTCTAAATTTCATCCAATACAGACCGATAGATTAGCCGTGAAACCGTGACAGACAAACAAACAGACAGTCACATTTATAATATGAGTATGGATTTGGTTATTTTTTACTATAGTCAAAAATAGTAAGATTAAGTCAAATTAAATTACTAATTCTAGTATAGAGCGCGGTGTTAAGTTTCGCCACTCAACAACACACGATATCTTATGTTGGGGTAGACTATGGAGAACGAAGTGTCTTGACCTAGTGTCAAGTGTACTCTCTGTCTACCCCACAATGCTAAAATAGTGTGAAACTAAAAAATAATTGCCTCTAATATTACTTCTCGTCTTACTATCATCCTAATTACAGCGCAAATCGATATATCTAAATAATCCTCTCAATGGCCAGTTAATTATAGACATTATTATGTTAACATTTCCCGTCTATACGTTGGTATAATACTTGGTATTGATTTGAAATGTCAGTGCAAATTGGTTATGTCAAAATGTTGTACAGATTTTGATGAAACCGATATTATTTTACGCTAAGATTTAACTCTGGATTCTTTCGCACTGTTCTCGTAAGCGGTAAGCAGACAAAAATATGTTTTTAAAGGTAAAAAACGCTTTAGACAACTTTGCAAAAGAATATGCGGGCGAAGAAGACTGTGACCATCGTAGCGCAGTGTTATAGCGTCTGACTGTAAATGTGAAGGGTGTGGGTTCAAGTCCTACTCGGATAAAAAATTATATTTAAATTTTAATCGTTCGCTCTGGTACCTAAGACGAAGCGCGGCGTTAAGTTCCGCCACTCTGTCTTGCTTTGGTGGAAAATATTTACTAGTAAATATAAAAATAATTACATATAACTGTGGTGTTGTGTGCTATATGTATTATGTTTGGATTCCAATATTCTTTCTTCTACTTTCTTCCATTATTATTAAATTTTCCTTTTTACACACACAACCGGTCATAAAAGAAGTTAAAGTTAAATATAAAAATTATTATTTTGTATTGCGTGTTTATTTTGTAGTTTATTCTTATAATATAAGTTAATTTCACGCACAGAATAGTCCTAGAGAATTAAGGAATGACAGAATATAGACTCTGCACATTCTGCTTAACTCAACGCCACGCTTTTTTTCTATTTAACCGGAGCCGAGCAACTAAAATAATTGAAATATAATCCTCTGCATGAAAATCGAACCCACAACCAATCACATTTACAGGGAAGCTATCTCATTGCGCTACGATGGTCTCAATATACACTATATATCTACTGCATTTATATAGATGCTATCTAAATATACACTATCTATATAGATGCATATATGTACCTACTAGCAGCCTGCTCGTGGCTTCGCCACGTGAACTACACGCTTTGGGCTGACTTCAATTTCAAAAAATAAAGTAGCCTATGCTTACACTGAGTGTTAATAACTATCTTTATGCCAAAACTCATTACAATCAGTCAAGCGGTTTAAAATTTTCATACAAATATTCATCCCCTGTTTCAACCCTTTACGGGTTGATTTTTGAAAAAGTGAAGCCTATGTTTGACTCTGGATCTTGAACAATATTCATTCCAAATTTTATTCCAATCGGACCGGATTAGACAGATAAACAGACAGACATTCGCATTTATAATATAAATGTGGATATATTACTTGCATTTATACTATTATTACTACTAGATACTACTACAACTATACTAGCGTATCTAAACAATATTGTAAAAGCTTATAAAAAATAAAAGCTAATAAAAACATCCATAAAACAATATTTTTCGGGCAAATGGTCGTATTTGTCATACAATCGACATATGGCGTACAATTAATTACATTTGAATCATTCCCATACTGCATTTCTATTCGTAACAAAATTGTTATTTTTGTATGAAATTTTGTGAATGTGAATTGGTTTGTTAATAACTTTTATATAAATTTAGTATTTGGTGTAGAATGAACAAAAAATATTGTTTTAGTTTGTATTCTATGAAAATGCTGAATAATTTTTTGGGATAAATTCTAAAATAAATTTTAGAATATAATTAAAAAAAAATAATAAAATATATAGCTTCACGCTATATCCCGCACACAGCAGGGTAGGCAGAGGGAACCTAGTGTTAAGACACTCCGTTCCCCACTTTCCGCCGAATTCGGAGGCATTGCGTGTTAAGTGGCGGAACTTAACGCCGCGCTTTGCCTCTGATACTAGAGTGAAGGAAATGGAAATATTAAATATTTCCACTCCTCGAGTGGGAATCGAACTCACAACCAGTAGTTTGCAGTCACACGTTCATGCCCCTGCGCCACGATTAGCCCCATGTACGAATACATATATATGTATTCGTATAATATTAAGATCATTTTGGTGCTGTGGGGCGTTATAAACACGATGGTTGTGGGTTCAGTTCTAATTTAGGGAATTATATTTTAATTATTTTCATTTAGTACGCAATATCTCGATTTTGAGTAGAAAGTAGGGAATAGATTGCCGACTATAGATTTTCTATCCAGCTCCCCAGCTGGAAACGGATAAAATTGCAATGAATATAACAATATACATATACATAGTTAAATTGAATTAAAGAATAACGGTATAAAACAAGGTCTGTAACAATTGTAGGTACAGGATACTTTGAAAATATTGTATTGTTTGAACACATGCGGAAATTCTCAAGTAAATCAGTCAGCAAATAGATACAAATTCAGTTACATTTGAATGATACAATTTTATATACAATTTTAATATAATAAAATTTGAATACCTACCCTAACACAAAGCGTTCTTTAAACAAATTCCCTTATTTTCGCAACTAAAAAACGACGAGAACAGCTTCATCTAGTTGAGTACACGTCCCGCCCTGTAATATTTTCTTATCTTTCCTCACCCAAAGACGCAAAGGGCAACCTTTAAAGAATCTCAAATGTCGCCCTGAAATAAATGCAGCATACATATTGTGTAACTTATGTAAACAACAATGGACTGGTTTAAAAAAGAAAAAAAGAAATTTAAAATATATTTTTTGTCTTGTTCGTCTTTACAAAAATCTCAAATACAGGATACTATAAATAACTATAAAAATATTGTATTATATATAGTAAAAGTACCGAATATGCTTGCACAATGATTTTCAAGCAAATCGACCAGCAAGTAGATAGATATCGAATTCGGTTAAATTAAATGTAAAATAACATACAGTTTTATATGTAACTAGATGTGTAAATTTAGTCCGCGTGGAATTTAAAAAAAATCTACTTATCAAATAAAATTAGCCAATGTTACTCCTATTATATAAGCTATTATATAAGCATATTATATAAGCTATCTTCCAATGAATGTCCCATCAAAATCGGTCCAGCCATTCCATAGATTAACCAAAACAAACAGGCAAACAGAAAAACTGACAAATAGAAATAAAAAAAAACAATAAATGCATGCATGCATTCAGCAAAAAGGGGTTATTTTAATATTACAAACAGTAACTCCAATTCCATTTATTTTTATATATAAAATTTTAATACATATATTACATTAACCCACATAAAGCGTTCCTCAACCAACTTTACCTCACTTTGACAACTAAAAAACGACAAAAACAGCTTCATCTAGTTGAGTACACGTCTCGCCCTGTAATATTTTCTTATTCTACCTCTTCCAAAGAGGGCAACCCTTAAAGAATCTCAAAATGTCGCACGACAAAGTTCAGTTATTTATTTCGAAGCGGAATGTTCGTATTGGAATAGTTGACAATTCAATTACGTGGATGAAATACTTATGAGCACAACTTTTTTTATTTCAAGTTATAAAGATGTTTCGTTACTCTATGAACAACTGTGTATTTATTATATACGTTTTGTAGCTTGTTTTATTCGTAAATGGGTACATTACCCATGATATTTTTTTATTAGAATTTAAATTATGGAGGTTCAAAAAGATAGAAGAACCTCCTTAGTACTTAATGGCTTTCATTTATCATGTTTCAGTTCCTAGGTAGGCTTCAAATGCCATTTTAAAATTAACGCTCAACTCCACTGACTGAGCTTCTCTCTCTATCTAACCAAATATGAAAAGATCCTACTAATATCGTCTTCGAAATGCGTGTTATAAATTAAGACGAATAATAACTATATTGGTAAAAAAAATCTTGAACTTAAAATTTGAAATGGTAATCTATATTTAAATTTAGATTTTTCATAAAAATATCTATACTTTTTTTCAAGAATTCAATTTTTGAAAAATAAAGTAGGCCATATTTTACTCTGGGTCTTCAATTATTTTTATTTCGAATTCCATTCAAGTTAGCCCGGTTGTTTAGCCGTAAAAGCGTAACAAATAGACAGACAGACCGTCAGTCAGACAGACAAACAAAACAGACTTTTGCATTTATAATGTTGGGATTACTACGGCTATAACAAGGAAAACAATGACTAAATTTAACAAGAACTGTAAAGGGATGTAGAATTCCCTAATCAAGTTAGACAAAGCGCCGCGTTCTGGTATTCAATATAGAACTAAAAGCGGAAATAACTTGAAAATTAATAGTAAAATTGAGACATTAACTATAAATTTTATATTATTATACAGTGTGACGGCGTTTGACTGTATACGCGATGGTAATGGGTTCGATTACCACTCGTGGAAATAATTATATTTAAATTACTTTCATTTGTCAACTCTAATGGCCACACAAAACTGATGGATGAAAAGACAAAAATTGAGTTCCGCCCCTCAACTCGGATGGAAAATAGAAAACAGAGTGTCTTAACACCAGTAGTAGTGTCTTGCACTAGGAGTGTCTTAACACTGGTTTTCTCTGCCTACCCTGCAATACACGAAAAAACGTGATACTGAACATTATTTGAAACATATTTACGATCTAAAGTCTTAGAAACTGAGGCGGAACTCGTTTGACTCTAGAGATCTATATTGTTCAATTCCTATAATAATAAACAAAAGACCTCAAAGTCATTCAAAAAGTAAAAGAAAAAAGAAAATTCGTAATATTTCAAGTAAAGCTCCCGTTTATTACTTAAATGAGCTTGAAAATTCTAAAAATTCTCTTTGAGTCATGTTATGGTTTTGTTTTCAAAATAATGCCGGATAACAAGGGCTTTGGCTGCTTTATACTTTTGCTATTATATTTTAAGGGTGATCTAAGGAAAAATTATATATACATACATAATATATACAATATACTTGTTAGTACGTTGGCTTCGTTCTATCATTTGGGGTTTTTGACGAATGAAAACGTAAGAAGAACTCAGAAATCATATACTAGCGACAGCTCGCAGCATCGCCTGTGTATCTACACAACTTTGCATACATACTTTTATCACCTTATGCAACCTCTTAGGGATTGATTTTTTAAAATAAGTACGACCACAGTAAGACAGAAACATAACCAAGCTATGCCTTTGTACATTTTACTCCATTACAAGACTTCTCTGTTTGCCTAGATTGTTCCCAGTGGATTAAGTAACTATAATAAAATATTTATATTGTCCAGCTAATACGTCTTATGTAATTAGTCTTATAAAGCAGGTGTTGGCGGCTTAGGCTGAAAGTATATTTAATTCTTTTTATTTGTTTGATATTTGAACACCTTCAACATTATATGATATGCCCAAGTTTAGCAAATAAGACAATGCCGCAGTGGGATAGCGTCTAATTCTAAAGGCGTTGGTTGTGGGTTCGCTTCCCACGTGGAGGAATGATTATTCAATAAGACAAAGGGAAACATTGAGAGCCGCCATTCAACACGTAAAGTCTCGAATTCGGGCTGAAAGCACAAATAGAATTTATGATATTATTCTTCATTTCGTTAAATATACAAATATTTGAATTTCTTCAAAAAAAACATTGTTTGTAACAAGGTTATTTTTCAATTATTCAATGCTATGTAAAAAATACATTTAGACAACGTCTAAAAATTTTCCTAAATGTGGAATAACACTTTAAAAATGTTTAAAGTATTCAATTCTATGTATTTAATTCTAAAAAATAACAACTACAGTAAATACAGACGGCTACTTTATAAATATAATCACATTGAAAAGCTGTCCATCCAACATCTGCACCACAACGGTCTTAACTATATAATACATATATAAGTATATAATATATAAAAGCAAAAAATAAAAATAATATTAGAAATAGCCCAAAATTCGGTGCTCTATAACGTTGTTTGATTTTGCTTTGGTGGAAAAAATCGTGCCATTAGTCACTTGACACCGCAATGCCTATTCTTCCGTCCGGAATCCTATCTATTTGGTCGATCACTTAAGGTTTCCTATTTCACACGGTAGGTAAGTGACGTGAAAAATTGTCGTGAAAATTATGTAAGTTACACACATATATTTGCACGTATAAAAATATTTTTTTTAGCTTCACGTTGTATCCCGCACACAGAAAGGTAGGCAGAGCGAACCTAGTGTCGAAACACTCCGTTCCTCACTTTACGCTGAATTCGGAGATATTGCGTGTTAAGTGGCGGAACTTAACGCCGCGCCTCTGATACCAGAGCGACAGAAATGGAAATATTAGATACCTCCACTCCTCCATTAAAAATATTACTGATCGCTGTCTGTATGTAATCTGTAATTTAGTGAAATTTTGACTTTAGTGTTTTGGTAATCTTTCCTTAACATTTTATGTTCATTTCATTTCAATCAGTTCATAAATACAAAAGTAACAATATTTCTTTTTAGCTTTACGCTATTTATATCCTGCACACAGCAGGATAGACAGAGGAATAATTTAAAATTGTTTACGCAAGTGGAGCTATGAGCGCAAACGCTACATACACACGATGTATACATATACTAAAATAACATTACAATTAATTATAATTTTGCCTGTATATCCGGATATGTTCCGGATAATCTATAAAACGGCTGGACAGATTTTAACATTTTGAAATTTGATTTTAAAATTTCACACTCTAAGATTTTGTTTGAATAAGAAAAGTAAGTTATCGCTGCGTTGAAAAGGTTCCATAGAAGATTGCAGAAAAGCTTGCCCTAATTTTCTATAGCAAGGAATACTTTTGGTACATGAATAAGGATGTCACAATTTTTGAACAAACCTGCTGAAAGATATATGTACATATTTACATATGTTACTTATACAAAGCTTCTTGTTAGCATATTGACATTTTATTTAATTTTCGATTTAATGACCCAGATGTCATACAATTTTTAGTCCTACGTATTAAACGATTTAAACACAATATTCACATAGACTATAGGTAATCAAAAAACTGCAGTAGGTAATTAAAAGACTGCCGAAAGAAATGAAAACATAATTAAAATGAATAATGCTAAATTTTAAATACAAATATTCGTACAAATATTAAAAATGTTTAAAAATATATTCGTTGTTTTCATTATTCATTTATCTGTATAAAAATATTAATATGTTTCATACTCACTTTTATACTGAAGTCAATGAATTTGAATTCAATAAATAAACAGTAATCCTTCAATTAAATAATTACAATAATAGTCAAATTAAAAATTCACTTAAATACTGTCTGGCTCTCCATAGCTATAGATATACTATTATCATTAGCATGTCGGTGACGCGAACCGAGGATTTTACCCTCTACCAAAACGCTCAACGCGCCTAAAGAAGTTTTCACTTCAAAAATAGTTTGTTTAAAGTTATCCTGGCGTAACGAGAACCGCTCTAGGCATAAGACAAAGTGCGGCGTTGAGCTCTGCGGCTCAAAATGCAATGGAGTATCTTAACACTATTTTTTTATCCTGTCCTGAAAAAAATGAGTATAAATTAGTTAGTTACTTAATTTAACCACCATATAATAATACAGTCAAGACAAGGCTTCAATGCACTAAATTTTAAAATAATTAGCATAAAAATCGTTAGCTAATTTTAATACTCATGTTGTCAGCTTTATAACAAGTTTTCAAAAGAGCTACTTCACTATACAGTATTTTTGTGTAACTTTGACTATTGACGTAGCGTACGTCGAGAAACTTTTTGAAAGGGATTTTTTCCGATTCAATTCACCAATATCGTAGCAACGGTAGCTTATTTATGGTAAATGTAAATAAGCTACCGTGAAAATTATAGCATATTCATTTGATAAGCATTTATTATTTTTGTGAAAGTTATATAAAAATGTGTGAAGTATTTTTTTTTAAATTGTGATAAATTAAAAATAGCTTAGTTTCTTCGTCGACGTCGTCTAACAAATGCAGATTCTAATCTACACCCACGTATCTTATTTCTTTTAGCCGTACGTGGCCAGTCGTGGCCCAGTGGCACAAGCGTGTTAATATTTCCATTTTCTTCGCTCTTGTGTCGAGGTATAGCGCGGCGTTAAGTTTCATCACTTAACACGCAATGCATCCGAATTCGGCGGAAAGTGGGGAACGGAGTGTCTTAACACTAGGTTCCCTCTGCCTTACGTTTAATCCCTAACAGAATAGTTAAATTAAGCAGAGCGCAAAATTCTACGCTCCTAGAAAAACTTATTTCGCTTCATTCGTCATCAACTTGTTCATAAATGTTCTCCACACCCCGGGAAGTCCTCATGTTTTTACGTGACCTTCCTCTAGTATCATCCATACTATGTTCTCAAAGGTTAACTGAGGACTTCTCCCTTACCGGTCACCTATGCTTCTCTATCTAATTAAAAAAATAATACTATGTAAAATTAAAATTTAACAAAGACTTGATAGCTTTTCAAAGGGACGAATACGCTTATTTAAATTATTAGCAGTTGTAATAAAATCCGATCTAATTAAAATCTTAGTCTCTTAGATCTAATTAAAATAAAAGTCTTATTTTGTTTTTTTTATTTCATACTATAATTTCTCTCTCTCTGAGGTTCTTATATAAAATATCTAATAATGTGAAAGTGAGGCCACCATGGTGCAGTGGGACAAGGACTGATTCTGAGTTCGATTCCCACTCTGACAAATGACTATATCTCAATTATTTTCTTTCTTCAGCTCTAATAAGAAGACAGCGCGGCGTTAAATGGAGGTCATTCAACTCGCAATGTCTCGATTTTGGGCGAATAGTGGAGAACGGAGTGTCCTAACACTAGATTCTCCCTGACTACCTGATAAAAGCATGCTTTTACCCGTATAGCAAGCTGAAAAAGAAAATGTTCGTGTAGGAGATTTCGGGTAAATAAAACGTCCGTTCGGTTTTGAACTATTATTATAATTGTAACCGAAAAGAAAGAGCACTATAAAGACTGCTTATCGTAACAAAATATAACCCGTCAATACACAGTAAAACCGGTGGCAATCCCTTTCACAGGGGAAGTCAAACGTCATACTATTTTTAAAAGATTATTTTTTTTCCTGTAATAAGTCAATTGACCAACTATGATATCAATTGATATTCCATCAGTTCGTGGAAGTTCAAATATGCTTACCACATAACGATTAGTAATTTTACAATCATAAATTTACATACAGTAAATTTTACATTCTATTCTACAATATCTAATAATCACTTGACACGGTACATGGTTGCGTCGACCTCAGCAATCCGATCTGCGCCGGGTCGATCACTTAAGGTTTCCTATTACGGCTGTGGACTTTGATCTCGAAAGATACAAAGTGTAGGGACTTATATTCATGTTAAAATATAGCCAAAGCAAAGGTTTATTTTTAACCAAATGTATTTTTGTAGATATTATTTGGTACTTTTAGCTGAAGTTCGGTTGAGAGATTGACAACAATGCTAACATTTATCTACACACAGTATTTCTTAAGCCAGTCGTGGCGCAAGGGCACAAACTGTGACTATAAATGAGACAGGTTGTGGGTTCGATTCCCACTTAAGGAATTGAAATATTTAATACTTTTTTAAATGCAAAAGTATGTGTGTTTGTCTGTCATGCTTTCACGGCTAATCTACCGGTGGGATTTGGATGAAATTTAGAATGAAAGTAGTAAAAGTTACTAGGTCTTACATAGACTACTTATTTTTTCAAAAAGCAACCGCTAAAGGGTTGAAATAGGGGATGAAAGTTTATATGAAAAATCTAAACCGCTTGACCGATTTTAACCAATTTTTAAATATAGTTGATAATCTAAGCGTAAGCATAGGCTACTTTATTTTTCAAAAAACCACTCCCGAGGGTTGCAATATAACGAGGCAGTTATGTAGTCCACGCGGCCAAGCCGCGAGCGGGTCCCTAGTATTTAATATTTCTTTATCGCTCTGGTGTTGAGGTAGGCAGAAAATGAGGAACGGAGTGTCTTATCATTAGATTTACTCTGCCTACGCTGCTGTGTGCGGGATACAGAGGGACGCTAAGAAAAAGAAAGAAAAACTATATATACATGTATTACAAACTGACTTGATCACTTTCTGTATGTGAGAGATATATGAGGAAAATATTATTGAGGTCAATTATAATGCAATAGAAGCCAAAACAATTATTTTTATTATTCTTATCTCTTTGTTTGTACGTTGTCGCAGATATTATTAGGGATGGGACTTTACAACTTAAGATTTTTTAGCTGAAATTCAGTCGAAGAGACTTATAACACTATAAATTATTTATTAAAAAATATTTATTTTATGTAACGGTATACAATTTTGAACGTTTGTTATTTAATAAATTATTAAATACTCAAATAGTATCAACAAAAATTAGACAATATTTTTTACGTTGGGGAAATTTGTAAGAATCTCTTTACAGATATGCTAACAGAAAATATAAAATGTTGTAGCGGCAGTGTATAAAAATTTCGTCGTACTTCGATAAGAACCTAAGTTCCTGCTACGATCAAATTTTATTTTACGTAATCTAATAATGGTGTTCTTATACTACGTAAGTCTAATATATTAATACTAATAATCTATTTATTGGTGTATTATATTTAATGGATTTATTACTCTCACTACCTATCTATGTGTGATTATAACGGTTTCGTTTCGCCCTAAGGTGGGAAAATTTAAATTGTCTGGTAGAGATGACTCCTACCCTGCTGTGCGCGGGATACAGCGTGAAGGTAAGAAAAAGACAAGGACAAATAGCTACTTAGCCATAAGACCGCCTTTTGTACATTTAATTTCCTTCGTTATGTATTATACGTAAATATGTTAAATGTAGTGTACAAATAAATTTAAAAGTTAAAGTCGACTAACGCTTTAAAATTACTCGTGTAGTCAGAAAACATAATATCGAGTTACGCTTTTTGCCAAAATTGTAGGCATAGTAAGTGGCGAAACTCAAAGATGCGTTTTATCTTAATTAAGTGGTTAAATAAAAATAATTTTATTAATATCCCTAAGCCAAGTTTGAACCCAAAAGCTAAGCTGAGCTACGATGGCCCTCTTATATATTTCTACATACTTCTGTATAAAAATATAATAAATATAATAAAAATTTATTATATCATACATGTAAGTATACCAGAACAGCTACTCAAAACATTCCCAGATCAATTTCAATTCACGGTGTAGAACATAAAATTGGTAGACGGCGGTGCCTCAATAATTCACTTCCAACTATTCAGTAGACATCTCTCTCTCGTATATAGGTCGAGTACGGCTTCTTTGACCTTACAATATGTTGTATAAACTGCAATGTAACGTAACACTCGTGTGTGTCATACACGAATGTCGGATTTAGACATGTTGCCTGTTTTGTTTATTTTATTGTGAAATGTATTGGGGCCCGTGGCGAAGTGGTACAAACGTGTGATTGTAAACGACCGGTTCTATTCCCACTCGAGGAGTGGAAATATTGAATATTTTCATTTCCTTCGCTCTAGTATCAGACGCAAAACTTGCAACCTTAGATTGATCTAGCAATTTTGAAGTTCAGTAAAATTTGGATGTGTAGTGCTTCGATTGGTTGTCAAAGGATTGCATAATCAACCTTTACTTTTATCAAAAAAATGATTGCTTGACAATCTAAGGTAGCAGTTTTTGAATTATAATTGTTTATTGATATTGGTCGCTAGAAGCTCTGTGGTGCAGTGGGGCACTATCTGACTGTAATCGCCATATTTCGTACATAAACGAATGTTTGTGGATTAGATTATAAATAATCTTTGGTTATTAGAAATTTGTAAAATGTTCTCAATAGAGATGCTAATAACAAAGTTAAGTTTTAAAAAACGTTTGCGGTTTCACTAAAGAATTTTAACGTAGTAGGATTTGAACTTGCGGCTCGTGGATACCCTCTAAGCGCTCTAGCCAATTAACCTAAATATTACGTCTTGTCGAATTTCGTATTATATATAGGTACTATATCTTTACATAGTATAAAGCAAAGTCGCTTCCCGCGTCTGTCTGTATGTATATATATATATATATATATATATATATATATATATATATATATATATATATATATATATATATATATATATATATATATATATATATTGCTATGGTATAACTATGTACATTGTTGAGTTCCACCTTATCACGAAATGTTTCGAAATTGTGTCCTTAATATAATGCTCTCTGTTTACTCTGTTTTGAGGAGAATAGAAAATGTTTGATGTTTCATTACGATAAATCTTACTCGTTGAGTGGTGGAACTCAACGCCGCGATTTATCTTGTTTACTAGAGATAAGCAATTAAAATACCCTCTTCCCTCACCCCCTGTACATAGTTATACCATAGCAATTTTATTATACATCAGGGAGTATCAAACCCACAATAATCGCGTGAACAATCAGACCTTTAACTTAAAACCCATAGAGACTTCATATATGTATGTATATAAGAATGACTGTTTTATACTACTGTTATCGATGCCATTTCATATCTTTTATGACAAAATTGTTGGCTCACGTCGTTTCGTTATACAATAAAAGCCATAGCAAAGTGCTGACAAGGACAGTATACTGAGAATAAGACAAAAACATTTATAAGAATTTCTTTAATAAATACTTTAACAAAGAAAAATACTGTCATAGATTGGAGATTTTTGATAGTATGCCAATCAAATTCCATATAATGAATATATTTTGGTAATTTTGAATGCTTGTATTTTATTTTTAATGTTTATGGATAGAAAGCTCAAATTATTTTTTATATCCATTACTAATATAATAAAAAGGCGAAGTTTGTTTTCCCATTTATGTAGTCATCAGAGAATAGTTAATGTCGAAAGACATGGAGTAGTTTTCTACTTACCGTTCGAATTCCGGGAATTGTGAGAAAAATGTGGAAAAACTAAGTAGCGGAAATTAATGCTCATTTCGAAATTTTAGGCAAAAAATAAAGAAAAGACTGATATTTCGTCGAGTAGGTATTACATCTCAACTATCGTGCTTACAGTAAGCCACATTGAGTGAAGTTGGCCTAATGTATTAAATTCATACTATATTAAGATTTAAAGAAGTATCTTTTTTCCCGCATAGCAGGGTGTCAAAACTCTCCGTTCTTCACTTTCTGTTCGAAATGGAGACATTCTGTGTTGAGTGGCGGAACTCAACGCCGCGCTTTGTCTTATTAGAGTGCAAGAATGAAAATAATTTAGATATGATTATATTTCAGTTATTACTCCCAATTCCTATTACTGCCCCTATTGGATTGAACCCACAACGATTGCGTTATAATCAAACGCTGTCTCACTGCACTATGATGGTATTTTTTATTTATTAAAATTTTAATCCTGCTTTTATACAAATTTCAATAGATACCGTCACAATTAAATTTCCCGCCACGATTGACAAAATTGACTTGATTGATATACTCGATTTAAAAATATACTAACAATGGTGCCTCGTCGCATACAAAGTATATATTTTAAAAAATAGCTAGATCATGCTTTTGTCCCCTTAAAAGTATAATCAGAGAGAATGACACTAACTAGGTCATAAACTTAATTCTCCATTTTCTGGGAGAAATTGAGATTTAGTGTGTTGAGTGGTTGAACTCAACATTGTATAGTTAATATCAGAGCAAAAACATAAAAATTTAAATATAATTATTCCCCGACTGGAAATCGATCCCACAATCATCGCGATACAGTCAAACGCTGTCCCACTCCCACACACACCCATTGATGTTATAATGAATTATCTTGTTTTTTTTTATTTGAATTAATTTACTTTATTTTGAGTTGACTATTTATATCTTTTTTATATACCTATAATCAATTTGAAATAATAACAATTCACAAAAAAATGAAAAATAATATACTTTCGGGATAGTTGATGAGTTTGACACTACTACTCCTGACTACTTTTACCATTTACCACTAAATTGTATTGACAAATGTATTTTTCCAGCTTTTTGCTCTTTCGACAGTCACTTAGTTCTCCACTTTCCACCCGAACTCAAAAGTTTTCGTAATACTAAAGGATAAATAAAAATATATATCATCTTCATTCATATTATATATAAACGAAATTGTAAGTAATTGTATTACATTCGAGTTGCCTAGTTAGAAGTTGGATACCTCCAAAAAAATAACAATTATAATAATAGGTAAATTTACCTACTTACCATTTTAGTATTAATTAACAATATACATACATTTATTGTTAATAAAAACATTTTAAACTACAAGTTTATTAAGTTTTCATATAAAACAAGCAAAAAAGAACTATCGGACGTGCTTCAATTACGCAATTAATTTTTTCCCTACCGAGGCGGGCTCGAAACTTTGGCTCAAGCCTCTTGTTGGCAAAGTTTGTGCTTTGACGTAAATTAATATAATTTTTTGTAAGAAAAAACAAGATTTATTAACAGTATTTTATTACTTTATTAAAAATATAAGAAATATTATAAAAATAAGTAAGCGATAATTTGTAAAAATCGTTAAATTTATATAATACAATAAAAATATTATATATTTTTCACTAAATATAACTACTGTACTGTAAAGAGGTCGCGATGTCCTAGCACAGTTGATATATGTAGGTAACCCCTGAGCACCCTGAAGGCGATGATCGAACCTATGACGTCTCATGAGGGTGGAGAGGGTTTCCGCTGGGTTTTAGTGGGTAGTGCCGGACTCATCGGTGAGTCCTACAGTATCACCCGTCCGTAAGGTAGTTTGCCTGCCTTACGTATGGATGGTCTGCGTAAACTGCATTTCCCAGCGAAAAAAAAATGTAGGTACCTTCAAATTCCACTTAAATGCGTATGCATGATAATAATATAGAGAGTGGTGGCATCGTGGCACAGTCGGACATAGATTATAATCGCAATTAATTTCAATTGGATTCGATTCCAACTTGGAGGAGTAACGATAACTTAATTGAAAATAATTATTTCTCTGCTCGGGGGAACATAACATTAGACGATTTGGAATCTATCACACACGTCAA
This sequence comes from Dryas iulia moderata, assembly GCA_019049465.1. Taxonomy (NCBI): domain Eukaryota; kingdom Metazoa; phylum Arthropoda; class Insecta; order Lepidoptera; family Nymphalidae; genus Dryas; species Dryas iulia. The sequence continues at coordinate 761,674 of CM032440.1, forward strand.
ACGCGTAAACATGGATGGAAAATAGAGAATGGGGTGTTTAGAATACTAGGATTTTTCTTAACTAACCTAATATATGTGAAAGGCGTAAAAATTGAAAAATCAATACGTCAAAATAACAAAAATTATAATGTCATTACCAAAAATTATAATTATAAGTAACATTTCCAGCCATTTTATCGGTGGCTCGGTTCCAATTTAACTAATTTAAGAAATCTGTTACCACATTGCGGACAACGGTTTTCGATATCAATCATCCCCCTTTCGACGTTCCATAGAAATATATGTTTTTTCATGATACTATCGAGGAACATTTGGCATTTTGCCCCAAAAGATATCAGAAAAACTACTGGACGCACGATTTATGGTTTGTCTATGATAATATGACACCATGAAAACATGGCTTATTTATTAAGTAGGGGAAAGTGTAACGTTTTGCCTTTTTTTTCTCTTTTATAATATTTTATGTGGCCAATCGTGGCCCAGTGGCACAAGCGTGTGACTGTAAACGACTGGTTGTGGGTTCGATTCCCACTCGAGGAGTGGAAGTATTTAATATTTCCATTGTCTTCGCTCTGGTGTCGAGGTAAAGCGCGGCGTTAAGTTCCGCCACTTAACACGCAATGCCTCTGAATTCGGCGGAAAGTGGGGAAAGGAGTATCTTAATACTAGGTTCCCTCTGCCTACCCTGCTGTGTGCGGGATACAGCGTGAAGCTGAAAAAAATAAATAATAATAATATTTTATGATGCATAAAATAAATTTAGAGTTTATTATAGATGAATGGTATTACTATTTAACAAATGACAAAAACCTAATCTTTCTCCGGTCTCCGGTATGTTGAAAAAGATAAAGCGTTGTGTGATACTCCCACTTAGTGTTGTGTGGCGGAAGTCAACATCGTCAAGTATTTTATTAGAGCAGAGAAATTAAAATAATTTATTCTCCTGAGTGTAGATCGAAATTTATACGTACAACGATTTCTTACAAGATTTATTAAAAGTATTAGTATAATATAATAGTAAGATAGATGTAATAGTATACTAGTAAGATAGATGCTACAGCTGCAAGCTTTTTCCCTAGTGAGTTAGGTAGATACCGCCTAGTGTCTACACATCAGTTCTACACTTTCCGCTCAAAATCGAGACATTACTAGTTAAATGGGTATCAGAGTACCAGAGCTGGGAAATTAAAATAATATAATTATAATAAGAAATGAAAATAATAACTGTCGGCCATTCCCTTAATTGAGAATCGAACCCACAAACATCGTTTACAGTCAGAACGATTCCAACTCCGCCACAACATATATTTATTTTATAATATAATGTACGGTTCTAACATACATTTATTTTTCTAGAATGACTGCCTACACGCTGCGGTGACGTCACTGACGAAGAATCAAGCTGAACACTATGACAAATATGATTGCCTGTAAGTATACTCTTAATTGATTTTTTTAATCTGCATCTATATTATTGAATAACCTTATATAGACTATAATATGTATATATCATAAAAGAGTAAAAAAGTCAATACTGTTAATGAAAAATTTCAGAAAAAAAATAATTGGGTGTGTTAATATATCGATAACAGCAGCGAAAAATCCTAATAATATTCAGTAGAGCTTCCAAAATTAAAAGACAGACAGATGAAGCTAAAATCCTTCTATCTAATTAACTAATATAATTATTTTTATAATAAAATGATTATTATAAAAATAAAAAGCAAACGATAAATATGTACATATAAGTTGTTATTTTTTTATAATGGCAGCATTGTCATGTCATGTCACTGTACGTCACTTTAACTTCTTCGTATCGCTGAATTGGTATTTTAATATTTTTAAATTGTTAAAAATGGTGTAATTTATGGAAAAACGTTTTTATAGACATTTTAGTTTTAATATAATACTCAGAATATATAGTTTTTCAATAACTTTAAAGTGTTCGCTGTAGTTTCATCAGCTGTCATGATGCAGGTAACGAACTATTTTCTTTTGAATAAGTCATGAAAAATCTGTATGTATTGAAGGTAATTAATAATTTCAAAATTACAATACACTGCAACCCAGTCTTTACAAATGCATCATTAAAAAAATGTTTTTGATTTGTAAATTCACTAGAAAAAATGAGATTCTTCTTAGGTCTGAAGCAATGAGTTCAGTGAACTGGTGGTAGATGAAGTAAATATATGATTTGATAAAATTATGAATGCTTCAAGTATATAATTTTTTCAAAAGCTAAATTTGTTATATAAACGGGAACACGGGCAACCGAAGATATGAAATAGCTATAGTAGTGTAGTTTGCGAAGGTGAAACTTTTAAAGCCAAAGCTAGTTTCTATTACAATCTAATATGAAATAACAACTGTAACTTTTTAAAAATTGTTTATTATATTTAATTAATGTAAAAGAAAGTGTCACAGAGGCCATTTTGGTGTAGTGGGTGTAGGTAACGACGTGACGTCTGACTGAAAACACGATTACTTGTGGGTTCAATTCCCGCTCAAGAGAGTGGTTATAATTAAATTATTAACATTTCAACGGTCTGGGAAGACGAAGCGTGAAGGTGAGTTCCGCTAATCAACACAGAGGGTATATGTAAATAGCAATAATAAAGGAAGACAGAGGGTAAGAATTTAGGATGGCGAGATCGTTCTAGATGGTTGTAAGTTCTATCATATAAAGAGAAAGGCGGAGACCTCGGTTGGCCTCAAAGGATACGAATGCCAAACGATGCCAAAGTTATTTATTAAATTTATATATAGCGTTTGTAGTTTAAGCGAAGACGATGGCAGCCACAATAACTAAATAGTTATAGCCGTGTCGTCTTTCCGTGAACGGATTGCTTGTTAATATTTGGTATAATCGAACGATTACTTTACAAAACTATTAACTATCACAACGTTAACCACTATCAAACTAAAATATTACAAAGAATATACAGCTTAATTTAAATTCTCGACTGAAATGAGATTATTTATTAAATAACGTGAAACAAAATAATAAATAGAAATAGCTCTTCAAATAATTTCTCTAAGACATCGATCGAGTCATCCCAAAATACCAAGTCACGTAATACTTTGAATTCTGAAAGCGTATTACAAAATATTTCTGATTCGTGACATGTTGAAACATCGCAATCAAAGGGAATCCTTATAACGTAAAAGAAACCCCGCTTATTAAGCCGTATACGTTTCAAATATTGTCAACAAGCTTAACTTTACTGAAATTGGGTACTTCAATTTATAAACACGAATATACATATGAACTAGTGATGCGCTCGTGGTTTTGCCGTCGTGATTTTTTGTATGTGTGTTAATGTGACATAACATTATTTATATACAAATTTTCTTCCCCTAGATTAGCCATTTGGTGGTCGGTTTTTGAAAAAATATATGTAGCCAGTTTGAGCTTATGTCATCAACTAATCCTTGTAAGAAAATTAATCGAAATCGGTTATTAAGCTATTTAAATTATTCATGAAAACTGTCACTTCTATTTCAACACTTTAGGGGGTTGATTTTTGAAAAAAACATACTATGTATACTATTTTTATTTCGAATTTTGTCCAAATCGGGCTAGTAGATTATCCGTAAACGCATCACAGACTAACAGACAAACAGACATATGTTCACATCTATGATATTAGTATGGATATATATATGTACATATACATATATGTACATAAATGAACGCAATATTTTTGTTTTAATGACGTCCTCGTATCTTTAATGACTTGTCTTTGGTTACTTAAAAAGTACTTGTGCTAAAATGTTAAGTTTTCCATTTTTAATGAATTCAAAACGTAGCTTTTTACTAGTGCTTATATGTATTCGTTTCGTTCGCTTGTTCTAGATTATATGATATATGCTTTGAAATGGTTAAGAGGTGGAAATATATTAAAAATATGATTATTATTAAAGAAAAATATTCAAGATTGGTTTTCCGATATATCAATAGATAATATTGGAAACGTGTAAGATTTTCATTTTTCTCTCCAGTAACTAAATGATGCGTTGAGCTCCTCGTTTAATACGGAATGTCTGGAATTTGGTCGGAATCGGAGAATAGAGAATGACTAGGTCCTTTTTATTTCTTCTCAGGTTCAAATTTCACTGTCAACAGGTAGCAATTAAATTAATATGCATATCATGGTTAGCAAGCCTACGCGAACAAAGCTGCGGGCAATCACTGGTGTAATAAAAATATTCTAAACAATGAATAAAACTCAACACAACCTGTTACAATACAAACTGTATATAGTTTTACATTTTCAATCAGAACTGAGTGGCCGTTATACGTTTAATCATTCTTGGGAAATACACTGTATATATAGATATTCATGTATCCCAGAAATAACCATTAAAAGATAACAAACATTAATATTAACTATTTTTTTGTTTTACGGATATATTTATTTACATTAACAGTTATTGAACATGTGTAATTCTCTGAATAAATTTAGATGTATCAATAATAGCAAGTGTATCTTATTGCGCCTTTATAGTATATCCTGTCCTTGATACAGTAGTGCGAAGAGAACAGAAATAGAAAATACTTAGTTTTGACCTTATTCCTACTAAAAGCTATTTTGATACTAAATAATTTATGTGTGAAGTAATATTATATTACAAAAAGCCAGTCCAGTGGCCAGTCGTGGCCCAGTGGCTCAAGCGTGTGATTGTAAACGACTGGTTGTGGGTTCGATTCCCACTCGACGAGTGGAAATTATATTTCCATTTTCTTCGCTCTGGTGTCGAGGTAAAGCGCGGCGTTAAGTTCCGCCACTTAACACGCAAGCCTCCGAATTCGGCGGAAAGTGGGGAACAGAGTGTCTTAACACTAGGTTCCCTCTGTCTACCCTGCTGCGTGCGGGATACAGCGTGAAGATAAAAAAAAATCCATCTATACGTATAATAAAAATGTAACTGATCGCTGTCTGTACATTGTAGATATAAAAGAAAAAATATTAATGGGATCTAATTTTTATCAATGTAATGACTCTTAAATTTATTTTCTATTTGTCTTTTGTTCGTTTATTGTTTTGTCTATATTTTGGTATGCCTTAAATGGCTTAACTGATTCAAATACAGTTTCGTCTATTGTATGGTAATCGTCTCTTAATATTTCATAAGAAAGAACTTACAATAATTTATTTTTTGTAAAATAACTGTTTTATTAACTTGACTAAAATGTCAATTTACGAAGGCCAAGCCGCAACATAAATAATACGATGGTCACAGGTTCAAGTGTAGCTTAGACAAAAAAATTGTTTCTTGTTAGTTAAAGAGAGTAAAGTGACACTTCGTATATAAAAACGGATGACTCCGTCGAAATGAAACCTTTGCTAAGTGGTAGAACTCAACGCTGTACTTTGCCTTCTATTTAATACTGGTATAATTGTCTTTATTATCATTCCCTCAAACGGGGATCGAACCCGTAACAATTGGTGTTTACTGTGAGACGTTTTCCATACTATGCTACGCAATGGCTTCGTAATATGTATGTTAATAAATAATTTATTTAGCTATACGGCTCCCAATATACCTGAATCAATGAGAAAATTACATATTATAATGGCTTCTAATGCATAAGAATAAGACACTTGTCGGTGAGACTATTGAATATATCGTAATATTCTATTTTTGTTACAGACGAAGACTACCGGATGACGTAAGAACGTGTAGGAACTATGCTTATTTACAAGAGATATATGACGCTGTACGAGCCACGGATAGTAAGTACATTTATACTATAGATATAACATAATATAGATTACATAATATATATACTAGAGATTTATACTATAGGAGTAGTAGTACGAATATGTATGGAGAAGATATTTTTCAGTGGAGGCAACCGCTATTAAACCTATATAATATTATTTTACATATTATTTACATATTAACGATAAAAAAATATACTTATGATCGTGTAAAAAGGGAATGTAGCAGGATTCAATGCTCTTTGGAATCTAATTAATTAAGCTATACGTTCTTAATCAACTAAGACGAGTTAGATGACTACTGCAGTATGTTCGCCAATTATCCTTTACCCCTGACGAAAAAAAATGGGACTTATAAGTTTGACGTCGATCTCTATCTGTATGTGCCATTATGATCCTCAACGGATGGATCGAATTCAATGGCTTTTTTCGTTCGATAGCCTGTTTCTTGGTGGACATTAGCATCCGCTAGCATCCGTTAGCTATGTTTTGTAACAGTCAATATCAGCTATGTTTGGTAACAATCAATCTACCAGTTTAAACAGTATCAGCTCTTTTCCAAAATTAATAAATAGACATATATATTATAATTTTTTTATAGCTTCACCCTGTATCCCGCATACAGCAGGGTAGGCAGAGGGAACCTAGTGTTAAGACACTCCGTTCCCCACTTTCCGCCAAATATATTATATATTTACAATTTCTTACCCACTTGATTTAAGATACGAGTCAGATACTTCCGTTACACGACAACAGCAGTCTGTGACATCATACAACCCAATTAAAACTTCGCCAATTTTATTAGATCGTTCAAGTTTTAAGACATTTAATTACGTATCATCTTCTACCTTTGAAGCGGGCTTATTTGAATTTTTTTCGAGTTAAAAACTTTTTTCGAGAACATAAACAATTCTTTCCACGATAACAATGGAAACACTTCACAAAGAACAAGCTCCCTCAAAACTTTTGGATTTTGATTCATTTCATTCTGTTGGCAACATTTTGAAAGTTTATATTGTAAATATAAATAATAGCTTAATTATTTTATAATACCTTTGTTCGTAATTTGTAACAGTTTATGAAATATCCGCCATTTGTCTAATCGTAGAGTAGGGGTACAAAGTGTGATTGTGAACGAGGCTGGTTGAGGGTTCGATTCCAACTTGAGGAATTAAAATACTTAACATTTCATTTTTTCCCTTTGGTGTCGAGGCAAAGCACGGCGTTGAGTTCCGCCACTTAAAACGCCTTCCGAATTCAGCGAAAAGTGGGGTACGGAGTGTATTAACACTAGGTTCTCTCTGCCTACCCTGCTGTTTGCAGGATACAGCGTGAAGCTGAAAAAATATTATAAAAAAAAATATTAGCCATTTGATTTTCTCTTTTGTTTGTAAAATATTCAGGTTTCACAGTTCGTTTAAGATGATTTGTGTTTTCGTCCTCATTATTCATTTTTTTCTTGTCAGCTAAAAATACAAAGTAAGATTGACGAGTTGTTTAATGATTTTTTTAACTGTATCGCCGAGAAACTTTGTTGACAGGACATCTTAATATCTGAGAGAATGTAAATGCTATAAATATTAAATAATTTACTTATACCACGTAATAATACGGTGATGTAGAATGATTTAGTATATTTTATACTTTACTAGTACTATTCAATAACTATAGATCTTAATAACATTTTTGTTTCGTGATTTTTACACCTTTTGAAATGAAACTATTTTAACTTTTAACGGGTTTATCATACATAGAACATACTGGAAATATTTTTTTTAGAATTACAACAATGTTAAGAATATTGTCACGTACGAAATTCGGGGTTTAAAAAAATATATTTTTGAGTACCTAAAATATACATAATAAATTAATCCAGCTAAAATAGTTTTATTTAAAAATAAACGATAATTTTAACAACTTAAACTAAAACCTATTAAGATATTTATATTAAATAATCTACTATTATTAAAACAATTAATTAAAAAAGAAGCCATCGTGGTTAGATAAAACAGCGCCTTACTGTAAAAGTGATTGGTTTTACGTTCAATTTTCACTTAGAAGAATGATCATAATGTAATCAATTTGATTTCTTGTCACTGGCAACCAAGACATAGCGTGGCGATAATTTCCTCCACTGAACACGTAACAAATTCAGATAGAAAGTGGAGAACGTGGTCACTAAGCGCTAGGTGCTGTTTTTTTAACAAATAAGAAATGAGCTTAAAAAAATCTTAGGGTAGCATAAATTTGTAAAAATCTCTCTAGAGAGATGCTAATAACGAAAATAAGATGTAACAATTTAATAAGGGAGGTTTGTTGGATTCTAAGAAGCGTGGATTGGAGTACTTCTACGTTCAAAAATGTTATATATTTTTTTAAATAATTTTCTTAATAATACAATGAATGAACATATTCAAGTTTTCATTTCTTCACTTTGTGCCGAGGACAATGCGCGGTGTTGAGTCCCGCCACTCAATACGCAATTCCCTTACTACTATCTACCTACCCACCTACCTACCTACCTGCTTGCCTATTATGCTGCGTGCGGGATACAGTGTGAAGGTAAAAAAATAAAATAATAATAATAAAAAATCTGCCATTTGATTTTTTCTTTTGTTTGTAAAATATTCAGGTTTCACAGTATGTAGTAAGTTTCACAGCTTGTTTGGTAAAATGATTTGTATTTTCGTTCTCATTAGTCATTTTTTCTTATCATCTAAGAATACAAAGTAAGACTGATATCTGTATTTCGAGCGGAAAATGTGGGACGGAGTGTCTTGACACTAGGTCGTCTCTGAGTACACCGCTATGAGAGGAAAATGGTAATACAGGTTTTTTTATAATAAAATTTGTTTCAGGTGTAAGCACTAAAGATTTCATGGCGAAACTAGGGGAATATTTAATTTTAACCGCCTTCTCACACAACTTCCGGTTGGAAAGGGCCTTCAAATGTTTAGGAACTAATTTGACTGAATTTTTAACTACATTGGATAGCGTGCACGATGTTTTACACGATCAGGTAAGGTTATTTTTTTAGTTTAATTCGAAGTTAGTTCAAATCTTGGCATAATCAAACATTTTAATTAGGGCTAAATCGGTATTAAAATATTACCGCTTTTATTATGGTAATAGACCAGTATGTATAAACATATTTTTATTACTTGTTATAAGCTAATCAAGGCGTCAGCATTGTGAAGTAAGGTAGCGTATGACTGTAAACACGATTGGTTGTAGGTTCTATTTCCGTTCAGGGAAATCTTTAAATACTCTGATAAGGCAAAAGTATATTATAAATATTCAATTTTGCCTCTACACAATGTCTTGATTTGGGGTATAAATTAAAGAATAGAGTGTTTTGACACTGGAAAAAGCTGAAGCTGTTTGCTGAGCGCTAATTGGCGTCTATCAGTGAGTTATGGCTTACATCAAAAATACAATCACATATAAATATTAATTTATAGATACTGGCGCCGGCGAGTATTTTTAAAATTTTTCCCTCTCCATAAAATATGAAATGAAAATTACAAACAAATTTACGCGTTACGACTCGTAAATAATAAAACTTGTCTTATATCATTAATAATGCCAGTGGCCAGTCGTGGCGCAGTGGCACAAGCGTGTGAACGACTGATTGTGGGTTCGATTCCCACTCGAGGAGTGGAAATTATATTTCCATTTTCTTCGCTCTGGTGTCGAGGTAAAGCGCGGCGTTAAGTTCCGCCACTTAACACGCAAGCCTCCAAATTCGGCGGAAAGAGGGGAACGGAGTGTCTTAACACTAGGTCCCCTCTGCTTACCCTGCTGTGTGCGGGATACAGCGTGAAGCTAAATAAAATTTTAACCTTAAATTTTTATTCGCATACTAAGCATAACAAAAACAATTTTAAGAAATGTATAAAAATACTTTACACCATTTCCAAACATTCAACAAATCTTAACCTTATATTCATTTCTAGGACGACGCTCTCAAAGACGAGTCAACGGAGTACGAAGCGGCCTTTGTATGCACGACGTCTCACGCAGGCAGAATACAGTTACACCTGACAACTGAGAGTGAACCTGTCGCGTATCTACTGGTGGGGTGTCTGAAGGCGATAGCTATGCGCCTTTATGACACCCAAACTGATATAAGACTGAAGAGCTATTCGAATGATCCTAGGAGATTTAGGTTGGTTTATTTAATTTTTTTATTTTTTTTAAGTATTTTTTAATATTTTGTGAAAGGTTTAGTGTACCAGGATTTGATATTGTGACAGTAATTGTAAATAAATATAAATATAAAATATCCGAAGTATGTTTAAAATAAAATATACACATTGAAGAGATGAATGTCAGTGTCAAGACACTAAGTTATTTCTAACGACCGTAGGGTAGTACGGTAGTCACTCGAGGAGTGGAAATATTTAATATTTCCATTTTCTTCGCTCTGGTGTCGAGGTAAAGCGCGGCGTTAAGTTCCGCCACTTAACACGCAATGTCTCCGAATTCGGCGGAAAGTGGGGAACGGAGTGTCTTAACACTAGGTTCCCTCTGCCTACCCTGCTGTGTGCGGGATATAGCGTGAAGCTATAAATAAAAAAAAATAGTAGGATAGTATTCGGAAAAAAAGCGTAAAGCTAAAAAAATACCTAAAAGAAAACATTTAAAAGCTTAAATTTTGAACTCAAAAAACTTGAAGGTAGCACTGATCCAACGATAACTTACATACATCGTTAAAAAAATTGGATGTATACTTAAGTATATAGTTTAGTTACGTCGACGCCATCATGGCGGGCAATATTTGAGCAATACAAGATGATTAAATTCAAAATTCAAATTTCAGAAACATTGAATATTGGTAACAATATTCAATGTTTCTTAAATTTCAAAAAATTGTAGAACGGGGCGTTTTAACCTCTTTTCTGGTTACCTAGTAGGTAGGTCTGGTTACGTAGGTAATTATGGACAAAACGCTAAACTAATAAGCAAATATTAATATTCTGTTAAAATAAAGAATAACCTCTCACCAGAACTGCCTTACGAGCTGGAGGTAGCTTTATATTCGACGATTCAAGAGTGCTTGTAAAATTCTATTTGAATAAAGGAAAATGGAATTTGAATATTTCTATATCATATTTTAAATAAATTTCCTAACATATATCTATATATTACAGATACGATATAAGCGCCATTCCATTACGTCAGAGGTCCAAAGAAGAGAACCACGAAACGAGCGACACGAGCCTGGCCACGTCGAACAAAGTGAATGATTTAAGAATCGGCGTCGCGAGCTTCTGCAAGGCATTCCCTTGGCACTTCATCACTGACAAACGACTGGAGCTTGTTCAACTTGGTATGTAATTTGAGTTTAAATGTCATATAGATTTATTAGTATTCTTTATAGATATAGAAATAGGGTATGTTTATACATATATAAAAACATGGACGGTTTATAAGGCAACGAGAACTTTTCTCTTTCGCTGTGTTTTTCTTTCAAATTAATATTATTCTTTTTATTATAGTATTTTTTAATTTCTTATGTTCCATACATAATAATAATAATACTTTAAAAATGTTATAGTACACACATAGTTATAGTTCAAATGTAACACAAGAAACATTATTAAAATTAAAAATATATTTCTTGTGTTACATTTTAACTACCATTACTTGTCTAGTTCGTAGACAAGTATCGTCATATAGAAATCTCAAATTTTTTGAAGATTTGACATTACAAAGGTGAAATTTCTTCAATATTTAAATATAACAAATAAATAATTCTCTATCCCTTACTGAGTAAATTATTTCATTCGTATAATTCAGTACGCCATGCACCTGAAGTAGGACATGTCAGTACTTTCTAATAATTTTCAAAAATTTACTACCAACCTAAGTCATACTGAAACATCCTCGTAAAACTTGTCTAAATATTTAATAAGGATAGTCGGAACGCTTTACTAGCTACGTGCTCTAACTTTGTTTACTTCGAAATACTTTTTTATTTATTGCTACTGCTACTCTGTCTCCTCGCAGTTGAGCTTCATAGCATAGTTTTGTAAGATATTTAATGTCTAAACTGTATAAATGTTATTTCGTTTTCTTTAACACTATATGATGAATGCCGTATTATTTTTATTTTTTTTAATCTGATGCCTAGGACCATGCGGCGTTGAGTTACACCATTTAATGTTTCACGTAATGTCTCGATTTAGAGCTGAAAGTGAAGAACGGAATGACAATAGTTTCACTGACTACCCTACCCTGCTGTGCAGTAAAAATTAGGAACCTGCAAAAAGTACAGATTAACTTATTATCTACTATAAAAATTTAATAATAATTACCTTTCAATATATATTATCAATTGTGGAAGTTACGCCTTTCATTTCTCTATGTATAAATCATTCTATCTATATAAAACGGGGAACGGAGTGTCTTAACACTAGGTTCCCTCTGCCTACCCTGCTGTGTGCGGGATACAACGTGAAGCTACAAAAAAAAAATCTATATAAAATATACTGTACCGCAATGTCCTATTTAATAATAGGCTCTTATGCAATTTAAATGTTATGTCACTTAGCGAAATCAGTTCAGGCGGACTTTTATAACTGGAAATTCTATTTTGGAGACGTCGCTGTGATTTAGTTTGACCTAGAATATCATACTGCAGTTCTGCCGCGTTTTCTTTATTTAGTCGAGACAAAGACAATTCGTTTAGAGAAAACGTCTAATTGCCTTCATCTCCGCAGGTAGAAGATTTTGATTTGTTCTTAATGATATAAAGGAATTGAATGGCTTTTTGAGAGTATGTTCCTTTTTGATAACAATTTTAATAACTTTATTTTACTAAGTTAAAAAAATAAAATAAAATAGCTTCACGCTATATCCCGCACACAGCAGGGTAGGCAGAGGGAACCTAGTGTTAAGACACTCCGTTCCCCACTTTCCGCTGAATTCGAAGGCTTGCGTGTTAAGTGGCGGAACTTAACGCCGCGCTTTACCTCGACACCAGAGCGAAGAAAATGGAAATATAATTTCCACTCCTCGAGTGGGAATCGAACCCACAACCAGTCGTTTACAGTCACACTCTTGTGCCACTGGGCCACGACTGGCCACATTTTACTAAGTTAATCGCCGATTTTTATATTTATAATGTTTATGTTTGAAATCTATACAAGCATGCAGCAAGTGAAAGGGCCACTGTCAATTTTTAACAAGCCATAGTAATAATGAACTTTAGAAGTTTCTTTTATTCCATAAAAGTTATTGAATAAGCTTTAAATATTATCCCCATACTTTATTCAGTTTACATAGAAAAGGAAAGGATACTCATATAAACTAACATGTTTTCACTGACAGGAAGGAAGTAGGGTGATATGTTCAAAAATATTAAAACGAATGAACGACTTTTTATCTTCAATTAGATATATCTATGTATAAATCAACTCTGATTAGGAAATATTATAACATTGTTTTGACATATTGGGAATCTGTCGATTATCTTGAAAAGCTGCACTCTTGTCCGTTTTTGATATTACTAAATAAAATATTTTCAATGCTTCAACCTAATATTCTTGGTATATATATTCTTAGCAGCGAGCTATTGATTTATTAGTTCGAATTTTACAATTAAAATTTGTTTTCAAATTAAGCAACATAATTCAAATTCTTATATTAACTACAGACTAATCGTCACAATAAGTTATATTTGGGTTTCCACGAAGCGTTATTTCTCAGAAGGTCTTGTTTATCACGTCTAAGCTTATCGTAAATTGTTGATAAAAATTTCATCTCCTTCCTTCCACCCAGTATCTCGTTATATTTACGTTCTATCAATTTTATGACCCCTACATTATCGTGTCTCATCAGAATCACCGGATTTATGACGATATTTACGATTCAATATAATAATTATTATACTAATTTGGTAAATAGAAATTATATATATTGTATTATATAATATATAATTATATTATAATATGGGCCAGTCGTGGCCCAGTGGCAAAAGCGTGTGACTGTAAACGACTGGTTGTGGATTCGATTCCCACTCGAGGAGTGGAAATATTTAATATTTACATTTTCCTCGCTCTGGTGTCGAGGTAAAGCGCGGCGTTAAGTTCCGCCACTTAACACGCAAGCCTCCGAATTCGGCGGGAAGTGGGGAACGGAGTGTCTTAACACTAGGTTCCCTCTGCCTACCCTGGTGTATGCGGGATACAGCGTGAAGCTAAAAAAACAAAAAAAAAAATTGTTAAGATTTTCTATTGTCCACTACATATAGTATAAAATGTTGATTACCAATTTGAAATTGAACTATGTTTGTGCTTAGCTTGCTTCCGCAAAAAAATACCTTATTTTAAACGAGTATTCCATTATATACTACGAAAGCTTCATACCACGAAAATGTAATATGTAAGGATTCGGACACGTATGCATATTTTCAAGTAAATCAAGGAAAGACTAGGTCAAAATAGCGTTGGAACATGAATTCATAATAATATAGATAAATAAACAGAAAGATTAATAAATAAAAGCTCAGATTCAGAGAGAATCTAATGTTGTAACATTTCGTTTTCTACTTTTCGCTCAAAAGAAATTGCGTGTTGTTGGAACTTGATGACGCGCTTTGTCATACTATCAAAAAAAACTTGATCCCTGAGTCTAAATAACCCGTGAAATGCATAAGTAAGGTGAAAATGAAAAATAAATATAGCTCTTATATTATCTTAGGAAGCAATTTAATTAAATCTTTTTGTGTTCAGCTTAACGTCTTTATAAGTTTGCTAGAAATAAATAAGCCCGAGAAAAGTATTTGCTTTGCAGATAATTGGATTAGCAAAGTTACCTAAAAGTTTAGTGCTGGCGATGTTTTAAAACAGTTTTAGTGTATAACCAACGTGGTGCAGTGTGACAGAGTCTGATTACATACGCGATGGATATGAGTTCCATACCCTCTTATAGCTCCACGCTGTATCCCGCACACAGCAGGGTAGGCAGAACGAATCTAGTGTGAAAACACTCCGTTCCACACTTTCCGCAGAATTCGGTGGCATTGCGTGTTAAGTGGCGGAACTTAACGCCGCTTTTTGTCTCAACACCAGAGCGAAGAAAATCGAAATATTAAATATTTCCTCCCTTCGAGTGGAAATTGAACTCATTCTCACATTTTTACTAGATTCACGTTGTATCCCGCACACAGCAGAGTAGGCAGAGGGAACCTAGTGTTAAAACACTCCGTTCCCCACTTTCCGCCGAATTCGGAGGTATTGCGTGTTATGTGACGGAACTTAACGTCGCGCTTTACCTCGACACCAGAGCGAAGAAAATGAAAATATTAAATATTTCCACTCCTCCGGTGGGAATCGAACGCAGAACCAGTCTTTAACAGTCACACGCTTGTGCCACTGGGCCACGACTGGCCACATTATAAAATTTATTCCCTCTTATATCACTTCTATAGTAAACATATAAAGAAAGCAAACTTGAAAGAGCCTAAGAACATTCTACAGCACGCTACCCATGTTGGTTAATTAATTACATTATGTACGGCCGTGGCGGGAGGGTCACTATTAGACGGCTCCACTCTATTTTAGTGCTCATCCTTGTCATCCTTTACCTTTTGACATAAACTTTCTTGTTATAAATAAATGAATAGATGTTTGTATGTACATTGTATGTATGTGTATTTGTAAGATTTTTGTTTTGTTTGTATGTTTGTTTTTTCTTTGTCTTAACATATGTTCTGTATCTGGCAGAAATATTGTGCAATTGCGTAGGCTTACTAAATAAAACTGCTAAATAGCGTTTATTATATAAATTACTAGCGACCTGCTCGCGACTTCGCCGCCTGAACTACATAACTATTTCGTTATATTGCAACCCTCGAGGATGGGTTTTTAAAAAAAATAAAGTTGTCTATGTTTAACTTTAGATTATGAACAACTATATTTATCCAAAAAATCATCACAATCGTTAAATCGGTTTAGATTTTCCATATAAACTTTCATCCCCTATTTTAACTGTTTACGGTTGTTTTTTGAAAAAATAAGTAGCCTATGTTTCACCCTGGATTTGTTGCTATTTTTATTCTCATTTCATCCAAATCGAACCGGTAGCCATAAAAGCGTGACAGACAAACAGACAGACTTTTGCATTTATAATATAAGTATGGACTAGCGATCCGTTCGCGGCTTCGCCTGTGAAAACTACACTTTTGTTTGCATTGTCACTTAAATTACAAAATTTGATTAAGTTTATCATAGAAATGTTTGTATTTTTTATTTATTTATGAACAAGGGAAAGAAATTTATCATAAGCACTAACATCAATTAACCAATTATTAATTATATAAAGTGACTATTGAAAATTGGTGATGTGTTTAATTGATTAACGATTTTTTACAAATATAAGAAGTCAAATTTGGAATAGAATGTAAAACAAATAATTATAAAATTTTCATATCATCTTGGCACTTTGAAAATATCGAAGTTCACTATTGCGTAAGGTTTCTGTGGTAAGGAAATTTTTAAGTAACATTTTATATATGCTATTTTGAGAAAACATTTTATAATCGCAGTTATGTAGGTGCACAAAGAATGTAACTGACAAGCTTATTTATTTGATTTTATATATATTTCTATATAATACCTCTATATTTCTATGCTCTGAGAGGATACTAGAGATTTTAAAGGGTGTATTGCCTTTTTAGCTAAGTGCTAAAAAGAATAATCAGAGAGAATCAGTGCCAAGACTCTGCCCTTTTTTTAACCACCCGATATATAGAAATCGTGTGGTGACTAAGTTAACGCTGTGTTTCGTTTTACTTACTTATACAAATGTTAAGTTTAACTTTGAAAACTATACATTACATTATTGTTATTGTATGACTTCTGTTCTATCTAATATGATTTTAATTAAAAGTACAGTTATACAAATTCCGCGATTAGTAGTAAATTTTTTTGTTAATATTTTTTTATTTTCTTCTTTACCTACTTGCTATATTTAGTTAAATAATATGCTATATATAGTTAAACAAGTTTTAAAGATAATACAAACACGTTCACATTATTTCATTCACTCACACACAGCTTCATATTTTTTTATATGGTATGACAAGCAGAGAAAACCCGGGACAAGACACTCCGTTTTTCAATTCTCTAGATAAGATAAGATTAAATACTCCATGTACTCCATACTTGTACGTCGAGGGGCGATACTCTTTCTTACCAGAGCCGAGAGTGAATATCATTTAAATGGTACTCGTATTTAGTCGTAATCATTTGAATCGTACCTACGACCATCGCTTTTACGGCCAGAACCGGGTCTTACTGAGCATAAATCGAACCTACACAACTAAAATACAACAAAAGTTAATATTTTTCACCAAAAAAATCCAATTTCTAAAATGTTCATAATCATTCAACTCAAAATGATTTACTACGGTGAATAAGCGGGCATTATTCAATCACGTTCTTTAGCGTCGCATGCCCATTGATCGAGATAAAGGTGGATGCGAAGGATGAATAATTATAGGCTATGGGGACATTATTCCATAAGTCCGAATTAAAATATTTTTCAATTCAATTATTTAGATGAGTTTAATCAAATGGATTGTTTTGTTGTTATGTAATATGTATATGAGAAAAAATAACTTCATCCGGTGGGAATACAATATTTCTATGCATGTCATAAGCTTGAGAATTTGATGTCTCGTGTACAAGACGAATCGCGGCGTTGAGCTCCGCTACTCAACACATATTTTATCAAATTAGCGCAGGGAATGGAAGATCTTGATACTAAGTTCTGACCTGCTACGCGAGAAAAAGCGTGAAGGTAAAAAAAATTGTCATTACCAGGACGTTTAGAACACCAAGAAAACAATTAACAGCCTTTTAGTTTATTTGCCACGCGATGTTGTAATCTTCAACTTTATGAGGAAGGGACACAGAATTTGGAATTAAATCATTCCTTTTACATTAAAGTAACGATCTTTATATACCTACAAGCTTTCCAAACACATTGGATGACTCAATGAAGTTTACTATAAGCTAACTCTTTTTTTGTGCAACTTCCGCCCCAAATCAAGACGTTGCATGTTGAATGGCGAAACTTATTGCTGCGTTATCTTACGTGTCACAGCGGAAAGTAAAAAAATCCATACTTATATTATAAATGCGAAAGTCTGTGTGTTTGTCTCTCACGCTTTCACGGCTAATCTACCGGTCCGATTTGGATGAAATTTAGAATGAAAGTAGTAAAAGTGACTGGGTCTAACATAGGCTACTTATTTTTTCAAAAATCAACCTCTAAAAGGTTGCAATCGGGGATGAAAGTTTATATGTAAAGTCAAAACCGCTTGACTAACTGTAATGAATTTTGGCATAAATATAGTTGATAATCTAAGCTTAAACATAGACTACTTTATTTTTTAAAAATGCGCCCCGAGTGTTGCAATATAACAAAATAGTTAACGCGGCGAATATACGTTGACGTAGAAGCTTATAAATCTCTCAAGGCCATAATCTAGCCTCAAAGCCCTCTAACTGATACATAGTACCATTTACACATTGCTTCTAGGCCATTAGATTAGTAGTAAGGCGTGGAGTGTTCTTTGAAATTACACATTTTGCTATATAAGTAGTGTTCCTAAAATGTTTATAGGAAACGAATTTTATATATTCAACGTATAGCTTAGCGTTAGACCACTTAGAAGGTAACCAATAGGTGCGGGTTTGAATCTCGCTACAGGAAGTGTAAGGGCACTCCGTTCTCTACTTTCCACCCTAAACCGAGATATTACGTAATGAATAGTGGAAATCAACGCAGTGTTTTTTCTTAGACACTAGAGTGAGCAAGTGAGTGGAAATCGAACTCACAACCATCGCGTTATCAGTCATACACTGTTAATATACGTATTTTTTTTTGTTTTTTTTTACCTTCACGCTGTATCCCGCAGCAGAGTAGGCAGAGGGAACCTACTGTTAAGATACGCCGTTCCCCACTTTCTGCCGAATTCAGAGCATTCAGTTTTAAGTGGCGGAACTTAACGCCGCGCTTTGCCTCGACACCAGAGCGAAGAAAATAGAAACATTAAATATTTCCACTCCTCGAGTGGGAATTGAAACCACAACCAGTCGCACTTTGTGCCTCTACGCCACGACTGGCTCCAATTATACTTAATACAAGTTATTATACGTAAGGTATTGTTTGACATATAAATAATGTTATATCAAAATACACTGAAACTACCAGTAATTAATCACAATGAAAACAATTAGCGTTTCCATTTAAAATGATTAATTTTGTTTTGTGTTTATTTTGGTTAAAATGCTACATAATGAAAATTTAATTATAATATTATGTTTGCTATAGGAATATTGAGTAGCTTAAACGTGACACCGTCATGGCTTAGTGATTGGATAGCAAGCCAAAGAATAGTTCTGGTTCGAATACAAATAGACGGACTTATTATTACCCTTTTTACAATATCTACATAATCAAATACGGTGGATGTGTAAATATAAAATATTCAAAATACATTACAAGAATTATGTTTCAGCTTCATGTTTTCATCGTCACGTGACATTAGATATTGAGAAGTGGAACTCAACGCCATGTTTTGTGTTATGTACCAGAGCGGACAAAGGAACATAATTTAAAATATTTCCCTTGAGTGGGGAATGAAAGGCATTACCACTGCATTTACATTCAGACACTGTCTCAATACTAAATTAATAAATTTCACTTAATGGTATGCCACTCAAACGAGTGTCACAATTTAAATATCTAGGACACTATATTACGGAAGACCTTAGAGATCATGTAGATATAGAGCGAGAACGAAGAGCCCTCGCTACGAAATGTAATATGTTGGCCCGCAGGTTTTCTCGATGTAGTAAGGAAGTTAAAATAACGCTTTTCAAAGCCTACTGTCAAACTTTCTACACGGGAGGCTTGTGGGTTAACTATACGCAGAAAGCTATGGACACATTAAGGGTTCAATATAATAACGGGTTTAGGGTGCTGTTGGGCTTGCCGCGGTTCTGTTCGGCGTCAAATATGTTTGCACAAGAGCGTACAGATGATTTTTTTGCTATTGTAAGAAAAAAGAACTCATCTCTTCTAACAAGACTGCGGTCAAGTACCAATAGTATACTAAAAGTACTCACAAGCAAATTTGACGCACCAATACTTCAGCATTTTATGAAAATACTTGTTAGGAGATAGTATAATTTATTGTAACTCCTAACATTTCTAATTATGTAGTATCCGTTTGGTGTGTGGCTATCTTGTTAATTTTAATTTTGAATTCTTTGTTAATTTATAGATTATTATTAGACTAACATAGTTTTATAAGTGAAAATTACTAACAAGTGGGCCTATGTTGCACAAATAAATAAACTATTATTATTATTATTATTATGTATCTCTCAATAAAGTTCTCGGGTTCAAAAGAACCCGGTCCTTTGGAAGGCTTGCGTGGGGACACAGGTCCAACACGTAGAGGCCCCTTAGAGACAATAAAATGTTTTACTGTGACGCATCAGCCGGGATCCATCTCTGAATAACCATAGGTAATTGCTCAGAGATGGTCGCCGGCTAATGCGTAGGAACTATGAAAAATGTGAAAAACTAAACTGGGGCTATGGAATGGAGTTTGGATGGACTGGGTACTGGGCTATTGAGTGAGACTAACGGACGTCCGCCATTTCAACAGTCTCAAATTGAATGGTTGACGGACGGTGACTCGCCTCCCACTAGATGGGCCCCCACAAAGCGGCGTAATGCCTCGGGCGCAACATCGGCGTGGTCGGCTAAGGGTGTAGAGAGGTGTGCACCGGTTTCACCATCACGAGCAAGCTCGAGAGCGGGTTTCCCCGCTATTACGCAGATTGAGCACTTCCACCCTTCCGAGCATATAGCTCTTGCGCTCCACTCTGCCAGCCAACGAAGGCAAGCCAGAGGCGGGGGATAAATATCAATTCCCCTCTGGAGGTCTCAGGTCCGTGGGGTCGCCACTCCCCAACAGCTCGCCACAAGCTGCCCTGCGGGTTTATTATTATTATTATTATTAATTTTACTAAATTAATATACGCCATAATCTAGCTTCATAACTCTAACTAATACATAGTACCATTAACACATTGCTGCTAGGATACTGGTTTATTAGGTGTTGGGTAGTGAAACTCAACGCCGCACTTTGTTTTGCAGAGCGCAGCAATGGAAATAATTGAAATATTAGGTTGGGGAAAAAGAAATCCATTATTTTTGCGTGAAATTCGGAACTCTATTTAAGATGCTTCGGATTGTCTGATTTGGGTCAAATAAGTACCGTTTTTTGCTACAATTTGTCGCCATTTTAAAGGTAATTTCAAATTGAAGGTGTTTTTAGTGTGAAAGAGCATCTTGACAAAGAGCATAAACTTGAAATTGTTTGATAGATGCTTTTCGAGATATCGATCACTAAAGCCACCTACCAAGAAAATAATGGATTTCTTTTTCCCCAACCCATTATTAGTTTCTCCGCATAGAAATCGAACCTATAACTAATCACATTGACAGTCAAACTATCTTATTGTACTAACTTGACATATTATATATGCTAAAAAATATATTTTCTTTTAACAGGTGGCGGCTTTATGAGATTATTCGGTACTTATCTCTCCTCCCACGGGTCGTCTCTCGGTACATATTTTAGGCTCCTCAGGCCAAGAGGAGTGCCTTTGGACTTTCGCGAGATACTTCAAAGATTAAATACACCGTTCATGTTTTGTTTGAAGATACCTGGATCCACTTCGTTAGCGGAGGTAAGTTGCTCAACTACTATTAGTTTATTCTGTTAGAATAATTCGAGCTAACTTCTGTAGATACATACATATACTGTTTTAGTATAAGTGCTTTAAATTCATTTCAAGTCGTTCATGTATGTACGAGTAAAATATATGTTTATTAAAATTGAGCTATTGCTTGTAATATGCAATCAAAAACATAAATATGATCATAGAAGGCAAGTGCAATATAAATAATAGATCATTATAATTTAACACCTTTTGTCAACATTATATTAATTGATTAAATGTTGCTATATTTGACGTCCTTAGCGAATATAACGAATTTACCTTCTGGCGATTTCAGCCATTGGTAAGCGACCCGCGGCAATATTAAGAAATATCGTCAAAAAATTACAAAAATTTGGATAGAACCATTGCTAAAAAACGTTACCCACCCTTGATTTAGATTAAATTTAACATTGCTTAGTAAGAAAATAACTATCATACATACAAATACATACAAAAATATAAAACTCAGCTTTCAAACAAACATAAATATAAAATTGTCCCACATTTATTTATTTTCCAAATAGTTATTAGTTTCCCCATACTTGCTGCAAGCCATTTATGTTGTAAAGAAAAAAAATCATAAAAAACGACGATAAGCAAAATGTATTCCTTGAAGCCTTTGTAAAAGAAGCAAAACACACAAATCCATTTGTAACCCTGCGGCAGATTTATTTGTTCCCAATACAGAAATCAAAAGAAATTTATTACTGTAACAAAAAACCGTGTATGTACGTACAAAAAAAAAGTTTATACGATTTTGTACGTGGGATTTACTAAGTGTTACATTCGGCTTATATTTTGACAACTTCAAACGGCGACACTTTTATAAATGGTTTTGGTTCTGGTTTGTAAATGTATTGATGGAATAGTAATCCCTACTTAAATATGGAAGTTGAAAGCTTCGATGTGTTTAGAATATTGCTGTTTTCCATCAATTGCTATTTACAAAAAAAAAGTTTATCACGCCCTATGTATATACATAAGACATAATGAACTGTTTTTTTTTAATTAAGTGACGCAGAGGCAATATTGACTGTAAAGCTACTAGTTATAGATTCGGTTCCCACTCGAGAAGTGGAAATATTTACCATTTCCATTTTCTTTTCTCTAGAGTCGAGGCAAAGTGCGGCGTTGCTTTCCGCCATTTAACAAGTAATGCCTTCGAACTCAGCGGAAAGTGGGAAACGGTGTGTCTTAACACTAGGTTCCCTCTGCCTACCCTGCCATGAGCGGGATACAGCGTGAAGCTAAAAAAAATAAAAAAAATAGATTGCAGGCGGAAAGTGGAGAACGAAGTGTGTAAATAAAGAATAAAATTTATAGATTCAATGTGAATATTTTGAGAACTAAAAATTATTTTTCAATTATTGAAAATCTTATACAAATAAGACTCAAAGCAGCTCACATATCGCAGGATAATCAAAGAATATCTGACATCATGACAACACTTTCGGTCTGAATTTTAGACGTTGCCTGTTGCGTAGCGACGACGATTACCGCCTCGTTTAGTCTAGTTCACCAGAGCGTAGAAATGCTAATAATTAAATTATGAAGATTCCTCTGAGTGGGGATTAAACCCACAACCAATAACAATTACAGTTAGATTCTGTCCCACTGCACCACGACAGCTTAAACCATTGATAAGGTAAAAAAATCATTTACTAATAAGTATTTTTTGCGACTACTTTACAGTTTAGAGGAATATTGTAGTCTTAAATAGTTTTTACTTTATGCTAGTTCTCATAATTAAGATGCTATTATCTTGAAATGAAATTAAATATAAACGGCTAACTTATTATGAGTAACTTACCTATATATGGCAAATAACAATGATCTTATCAAACGTTTATACTTAAGTTTATTATATCTTATCTATTCAATAATACTGTAATTGAACAAATTGAATACATTAAGAAAAATACCCTTCGTTATCCAAAGCATACTTCCATTTAAATACAAACATTACGAAAAATCAATGAAAATATAAATAGTAAATTTACATATTAAAAAGAATTTAGGCGATAACTCAGTGAAACAAGGTCTGACTGGAGACGCGCTTGGTTGTAGGTTCAATTCCCCCTCGAAGGTATGATATCCCGCTGTAGCAATGAAAATTATATTATTTTTTTATTTTCATTACTACAGAGCGTAGCAGAGGGCTGAGACAGCAAAAAAAACGTAGAACTCTGCCATTTTCAACAATTTTTTGAATTAGACAAAAAGTGAAGAATGGAGTGTCTTGATACTAAGTTATCTCTGACTACTGATGCCTTTTAATATAAAAAATAAATAACACAAGAAACGAAAAATTTCATTACGAAAAATTTTCCGCCGGTAAAATGTGGATTATTTTCTAATATCTGTTGAAAGTTATAATAATATTCTGCCAAAAAATCTTATTAAACGATGCCTTCGACCTTCAAACGGATTATCCAAACGATTAGGGTAATAAATGATGCGGCATATTTTACACAAGTTCAATGCTCCGCCTCGTACAACGATCTAGTACTAACACTTAAATAACTTATAAATTCTCTTAGTTTACAAGAGTAAATGATGCTTAAGAAACGCTTAATATTTTTAAAGTAGAATAAAATTGAATGTTTTATAACAAAAGTGGCTTTGTTAAATTTTTATATAGACCATCTTGGTATAATGGGACAACGTCTAGATTTGATTTCCAAGCGTGGGGATGATTTTTTTTAACTTCTCGCTGTATCCTGCACACAGCTGGGTATGCAGAGGGAACCTAGTATTAAGACGCTCCGTTCCCCACTTTCAACTGAATTCGGAGGCATTGCGTGTTAGGTGGCGAAACCTAACGCCGCGATTTGCCCCGACACCAGAGCGAAGAAAATGGAAATATTAAATATTTCCACCCATAGAGTGGGAATTGAACCCACAACCAGTCGCTATATAGTCATACTTTGTGCTTACTGTTATCTCCTCTGGAGTAAAAAGAAAAAACATGGCGTTAAGTTACGATCAACACGCCACGTCTCTTATTCTGCCTAATGGAGAACGGAGTGCCCAGACACTAGGGTCTCTGTGTCTATCCGTGCAAAAAAAATGTGAAACTGAATGATTTTTTTTACTCATTTTATCATCTATGTATATAAAATTCTTACATTACTAACTGACAGACAACATAGAAACGATACAATATGTTATATATGTACATAATTCCTTGGATAGTAGAAAAGAGCACTAAGATAGGATTTCCTAAAGTGGGAACTTTGGGAAATCCTGTACGGGAACTGTAAAAAGCAAGATATTGCGCTTTATGGTCCAGGCAAACGTAGTTGCGGATATCAATTTGTATAATATAATGCTGAAAGTATTGACTATAGATATATTTATTTTTAATTTTCTTCTACATTCTGACTATATTATATTCGATACCATTTCATAAAATAATGTGAATTGTTATTATTAAAACTCTTAAATAGTATAGGTACGAAAAATAAAAAATAATGTCATAGTTTCGCTGTGGAATAATGTCATAGTTTTTGCCTCTCTTTACCCTCCTCCTAAAAAATTTTGCTGAGACTACTTCCATTTCTTTTTCTCTATACAATTTGAATTTATTCAACTAAAACTTTAAAAATTTCCTAAAATAACAAAAAAAATATTATGTTTTTGCGTTTATATTAAGTTTTTATTCACATTCACGTTTCTTCCTCAACTAGGGCCTAACCCGCTAAAATTGGAAAAGAGAACGGTCTAGTGTCAAGGCACTCCGTTCTCCACTTTCTGCTGTATAGATATTGCATGTTGAATGGTATAACTATGAGCATTGCATTAAATTTCTAAAGCATACAAATAAAAATAATTTAAATATTTGCCGCCATTTCATGCATTCATTCATTTACATAGGTAAATAATCTTACGAAAAAGCTTTTATATTATTAGAATTTCGTGAGCCAATTTAAAATATTATCATAATAAAAATAACACATTGTAATATGAAACTGAAACACAAAGGGAATGAACCCGAAGCTATATTTCGCATGGAATGTCAGAATAAGTTATTACCTCAAAGAAAATGTAATCTCGTACAAAGATCCCGTAATTCTTTAATCCTATCTGCTTTGACCTGTAACATCCTTTTTTGCTACGTGCTTTAAAATATTTTACTATTTATAAAAAAGCTTGGAGCTTTTTCTTGTATAGCAGGGTAGTCTGTGAGAACCTTAAGACATTAGGTTTGCCATTTTTAGCTCGAAAACGAGACATTATATATATACGTATATTTAAAAAACCTTTTTATTAGTAAAAATTTTAAGCAATTTTTTTATTTTTATAACATTTCTACAATTTTCAAATATTTATTATATTTCCACCCTATCATTGCCTACCCAGAGCTCATACTAAGATCATGGCTTAAGATAGGATCATTGGGTCAAGTCTTGCGGAAAGTCGGTTAGACCCTGACTTAGCCTTTTCTTTCATATTTAAACGTGTTTTATATTACATGTTTAATATATTACGATGAAATAACGTTATATTTTACCAATATTGATCTTTTGAAAATTACTTTAGGTTATATCTAGTAGTAGTTACAGCACACGACTTCGTTTGTGTAATCATATTCCCAGTAATCTGACCGTGTATTTACCAGTAGTATTACTGGGAATCTCCCTTTCAATCAAGTAGAGAAAATAATTTTATTAATATGATAAGTGCTTGTTATAGATTTTAATGTATGCCCTGAAAAATTGTAAAATAAAATAACATTCGTAAAAATTTCTATAAGAAAGTCTGTAATACTAACATATAAAACTCTTTCGAAACCGAGTGATTGACAAAGTACGCAAAGCCACAGTTACTGGGCAAAGAAAGCTGAAATTGGCATGTAGTTCCCTTGGGATGTAGGGGAGCACTAACAAATTTCCAGAAATGTACAGGATTTTTTTTGCCCCATAGACTTACTGGTAGAATATATCTGGTGTGTTGTTTTTTCATAATTTTGAGAAGCATAAATGAATATATACCAACAATCATAACAATAAAATTATTAAGTCTGCATTTTACTTTTGTTTTGTTTCACTGATTTAAAAATTAAACTAAAATTCGTGGTATTTAAAAGAACATGAAGTAATGTGTACGTATAATACGTATTATAAGTTATTTAATCTTTTTTTAATTTCCACGTATATTTGTTTATTCTTTTTTCAATTTTTGCAGTGTTATAGTCATACAAGGAGAGTAGAAGAATATTCATTTTTTATGCATATTGTTCAAGAGAAATACATGTATGTAAACTCACTCACTGTTTTTAATAGAATTTGCACTTCCAAATGTCTTATACAGTCAGTCACATTCTTTTACAAACGTACTTATATACTACCTATTACGATACTAATATATCTTTGTGGCTTAGAAAAATTGCCTTGAGTAACTACGCCAGTATTGTTAGAAATGAAAAAGTGATGCTTAATATAATGTTACTTGTAAACGACATGATTTATTACTCTTCCACTGTTTCATGCCATTCTCTTATAATAATAAGGTATTATTGGACGATAATGCGAAGCCTTAAGACACTTAACACTTGATGGCTTGAGTTCAGGTGGAGGGTGGAGAACGGAGTGTTTCGACACTAGCTAAGCTTATCTAGTGTCGAAGTTCACAGGGTATACAGAGAGTATACACATACTCTATGTATATACCCTGCGAAGATATAAAGCGTTGAGCTACTCTTCAAGTGATAGGTTTCTATTTCATTTGTTTAAATGTTTATAAACTTTTATATACATAAAAATACATTGAAATTTTTTATAAAATGTTAAATGTAGCATATATGTAGTTTAAATAAACATGACTCTCTTGTGTATCATTCAAATGGTCTAGCCAGTGATGCGTTCACATTCTACTACTCTACTAATATTTATAATGTTCTATAAGCTTAAAATTTAAATCTATATGAAATACGTAATATGAGATATTTTATTTTTCTAATGTATCTACTTTTTATCAAAAAATATTACTAGCTTAAATAAAAATACATGCAATGTAAAGTAAAATCCTCAAATTCATGATTTATTAAAGGTAATATCACGTTAACTGCTTAGTAATATTATTTTACTACTGATTGCCCTCGGGTGTTCTTTAAAATAATTTTAATAGCCTGTAATTGCTATATCTGCCTTTATCTATTATACAAGTGTATCTATAATTCAGATAAAAGGCCATCGTGACACAGTGACTGTGTGACTATTAATGTAATAACTGTGGGTTCCACTACCACTTGAAGAAAAAAATATGTTATATAATATTACTTTCATTTTAGCTCTTCTCATAAGGAAAAACACGTTACTACCTTCATTCAGATATAAAACAGAGAACGAAATGTTTTGACACTAGTATATTTCTGCTTATCATGATTATGTGGGAATTGGCGTGAAGCTGGTGTAGTAAAATGACAGCAATTACATTATATGAATTACTTATTGGCAGATCTCAACGCTGTGCTTTGTCAAAGTAAACGCCAAACACCCCACTAAACACGCAAAATTGAAGAAGAATTTGGAAAGAAAGTGGGCAATGTGTCTTTAATACTAGGTTCCCTCTAAATGCCCTCCACTATCCTGTTAGTGTGCTAGCTGTAGTTAAATTCAATATACGTATTTAAGCAAAAAAAAAAACTTCACGTTGTATCCCGCACACAGCAGGGTAGGCACAGGGAACCTAGTGTTAAGACACTCCGTTCCCCACTTTAATAAGTAATCAATAAATAACATTTACAATTCACCAAGAACATTATTCATGCAACAGTAACTTAAACAACTATTAGTATTGCAAATTCCAATTCGACGTAGTAATTGAAGGAAAATATTTACAGATCCACAGTGGATATCTTACTTGGGCCTTCCATTGTGTGGAGTGTCCTCAGCTCCTTTGTAGTATAGGCTCTAAAACGTCCCTATACAGGCCCTTTGTACCGCAATGTTGGCGTATTACGTGGTGCGTTTGCTTTGACGCGTTTAGAAATTAGAAACGTATATTGATTTTATGTATTTTAATTTGAAGTTTTAATTCAACTACTTCTAACTCGTAAGTAAAATACGTTAATAAACTTTTTAAATTTTAACTGAACTGAACTTTGCGGAACTTAACGCTTTACCTCGACACCAGAGCGAAGAAAATGGAAATATAATTTCAGCTCCTCGAGTGGGAATCGAACCCACAACCAG
Organism: Dryas iulia moderata; assembly: GCA_019049465.1. NCBI lineage: Eukaryota > Metazoa > Arthropoda > Insecta > Lepidoptera > Nymphalidae > Dryas > Dryas iulia. The sequence continues at coordinate 790,411 of CM032440.1, forward strand.
TCGTTTACAGTCACACTATTGTGCCACTGGGCCACGACTGGCCACACTGGTATATAAATTAATTATTTTTAAAGAAAATTTACATTAAGAAATATATTGGGTATAATTGTTTACATGCACCTAAAATCTTTATTTATAAATTGCAAAAATTTAGATGTTGGGCATTCATGTATGTTTCTTTTGAATTTATATTGTTTCTTGGTTTATTAATTTTCCCGCATTTTGAAGAGAATCTATTGTCAAGACAGTTCTCCACTATTCGCTGAACAGAACATTAACAGAACACAACTCCACTCTTTGTCTTATACGAGTAAATAATTAAATTATTATCATTACTCTGAGTGGGAATCGAACACACAATCAAACGCGATTACAGGCAAACATCTTTATGCTACGTACGATGCCTTTAACCAATAGTAAAATATACGATTTTATACCATCAATATAAATAACTAAATCATAACATAGAATAGAAATTCCAAGTTTATATAAAGAATGAACTAGAAACATGTTAGCTATGCGGTCTGAATACCTAATATCTGGCAAGGTCTTGTACTCACTCGGAATTACAAGGAGTACTTGTAGCGATCAATGCTTCACGTTGAAATAACTTATTTAATTTTGAGCTCTAGATTCCATTTTATTTTTATTAGAAAAAGAGATTTCTTTTAAACAAGTTTGTTTAATAGTTTAAGTTATAGATTATTAGTCTGTCTGCGGCTTCGGCTACGTGAACTATACAAGTATACGTGTTTCATTCTATTACAAGCCTTCGGGGTTGATTTTTTAAAGATTAAAATATACACACAAATGTAGTCCATAGTCAAGGGTAAAATATAACCTTCGACTATGAACAATACTTGTGCCAAAATTCAATACGATCGATCAAGCAATTTAGATTTTTTATACAAACTTTCAACCCTTTAGGAGTCTATTTTCGAAAAAGCAGGTAATGTTTGACCCTGGTTGTTCAACTATTTTCATTTCGAGTTTCATCCAAATTGGACAGGTAAATTAGCCATAAAAGCATAACTAACAGACAGACTGTCGTATTTATATTATTAGTATAGATACTGTTAAAAAATTTTTGCAAAGATTTAAGTATTTAAGAGAATGTTAAGAATAAGAAATTGGTATATTTTACTAGCTCTGAACTTTATAGGAGTATCTCTATTATATTATGGTAATTGCATTCATATTTCCAGTTTTTACTTTTTACGTTAAACTAAATTTGACACAAGCTTATTTATTTTTTGAATATTTTTATTTATTTATTTTTCTACGAACGGTTTGTTTATAAGGAATGCACCGACGCAATCTTTAGCGATATTTGTACATATCATTCAAACTTGTGAAATATCGTGGATTAGTGACGGATCTCAACGCTGTTTTGTTAAAGGATTTTATATAACATTATTTTCCTAAGCGCGTAACACGCAATGTGTCGATTTTGGGCGCAAAGTGAAGGGTCAGAGTGCCTTGACACTAAGTTTTCTCTGACTACCTTGCTATGCTCTAAAAAACGCGAAGCTGTACCATTTACTTATCTTTACTAGTCCCACTAGGTCTAAACATATGAATTTAATAATATTATACAACATTTACAAAAGTGGTCTCTCTGTACGCAACAGGGATGCAATATCGGCGACCGCGAGTGAAACGCTGAGTGGCGTGAACGTCAGAAACGTTCGTACTATAATTTGTGTCCATCATATGTCGGGCTGTTGAAATTGTTCAACGGCGTGTATTCGGTTCTTTTATCTTTTAGTTAGCTTTTTGGATGCATTTTCTAGTGCACTTTGAAATGTATATGAATTTGGCAATAAAAGAGCAAATATATAATATTCGTTTAAATTCTTATAATACAAAATGTCAATAGTTAAATAATATAAATGAAATAAAGTATTGTTAGTGTAGTAGTAGTAGTAGTGTAGTTTATTGTCAAGTATTATGATTGTTATTTGTACAGAACTAAAAAAAATATCCAACGCATACAAATAAATTATATATTTCATAATATATTAAAAACCTAAGCTTTGTTCGTACAACACTATTCAAAGATGGCGGCCTTTCGCGGCAGACGCTATAATTAATTTGTATTACAAATTTATGTTTTTCATAGAAAGAATATTCTAAGTTTATTGCTTTTAACATTGATATATTATTTAGTTATTGTTCATTTTATATTATTTTAATATTATTTTAATGTAAATAATGTTAAAGTAACTAACTCACCAAAGCTTTTTCATAAATTAAACAAATAAGTTTCATATCACAAATCTTGCATATCACGAAACAATTATATTTCAATTCCTTTTCATTAGAAATGTTAAATTTAGTAATCAAATATACACTTCCCCGTGTTAAATTTATATTATTTCTAATTTTATGTCAATAATTTTATCAGCGTCACTTTTCCATACGTCACATTCCCGCCAAATTGCCCTTTCGTTTTTTTTTAAATTTTCATACCCATAATCGTCGAGTAACTCATATAGCCAGTGTTGCATTTTATAAAAATATTATATGGTATGTATTATAGTAGTATTGTATGGTTAATAAATACGATTATTAAATTAAATTATTTAATAAAAATATTTTTTTTATATACTTACTTTTTTTAATTATTACTTTACTTACTTTTTTTAATTATATATTTATTTTTGGCGGGTAGGCGCGAAAATAATAACAGCTGTTTTTGAACACTCCTAAACTATTTATTTTATTATTAATTTATACATACTATTTAGTGTAAAACAGTTATGAACTAAATTCTTAACCTACCAGCAGTGATACTCCTATAAAAAATCTCCATCTTATACAAAAAATAACACAAGATAAGTGACTACCTAGGTGACCTTGAAAAAGTGACAACCTTGTAAGTTCAACATAACTTTATATTAAACAAAATAAACAAAAATGGAATCCATCAAGCACTCTATGGTTGAGTTGACACATCACTTTAACTCTAAAATGGCAGAATTCCAAAAAAAATTGAGTTCTTCAAATAACACATCGAGTCCGGCATCTAACATTGCTGCACAATTTAATGTATTTCGCTCCTTTATGCTGAATTCTCTTGAGGCATTGCAGCTTCAGGTTCAGCTTCTGACTAAACAGTGTGATAGCATAGAGATGCATAGTCGAAGGAAAATCTTGTTGTTGCATGGTGTTAGTGAAAATAAGACAGAAGATCCCACTTCACAAGCTATACAGGTCTTGTCTAAACACCTTAAGATGCCAGATCTTTGTGTGGAGGATGTAAGTAGATGCCAGCGGCTGGGGAAACCATCACCAGGGAAGTCAAGACCCATCTTAATTAAATTTAGAGATCAACCGCTGCGAAATCAAATATGGTTCTCAAAGACTAGTCTCAAAGGCACTGGAATCACTCTGTCTGAGTTTTTAACAAAAACCAGGCATGAAACTTTCATGGCAGCAAGGCAGCGGTTTGGCATTTCCAAATGCTGGACTAAAGATGGATTTGTTATTGTCCTTGGGCCGGATGGCAAGCGTCATAGTGTAGTTCTGTGTGCCGAACTTGACAACATATCCACTGCTTCTGATGGTCAACCTCAAGGGACTACTACTTCGGCTACGACCCAGTCAGCGACCAACGCAAGGCCAGTGATACGTACAAGAAGAGTCCTGAAAAAGTAATTCTTTCCTTTTTGTTTTTCTGTTATTGGTGTCTCTTCTATATAGATTTCTTTTTATCCTTTAATCTTCACTTAATGTATATGTATTCTGATGTACTAGCTTGTCACTTATTTATTTGTTATTCGAATGTAATCAGTAGATATTAGTTTATCACTTATTATTATACTTTAATTTTCTTCGTTGGGTGCGTATATTCAAATCTTATAATATATTTGATTCTTTTTATTTATTATTATTATTTGTTTTTTTTGCTTTTGTTAAGTAAATGTAGTATATATTTGTATGGTTTATTACTGTCCTGCTGTGATTTTGTTTGATTGTTATATTTTATGGTATTCTATTAATATTTATATGTAAACAATAGCTAAACTGACATTTGACAGCGGCCAGCGATGTAACCATAAACAATATTAGATTCGTTTCGTAGTACGCTAACCCACTTCTAGCTTGTTCATTTGTTTTGTATAATTATTATTGTTCTTTTTTTTTCTTTTATTATAATAAAACGCTGCTGACAGGTTTAAGAGGTATTATAAAATTATATTTATTTATTTAAAGTTTATTAACTTAAGGTATATTTTTCGTTTTATAATATATTATTTTATTTATTTAAGGTTTATATTGTATATATATTTATTTATTTATTTATTTTTATATTTTATTATATTACTATATTGTACATATATTCATTTTACTTATTTAATCATTATAACAAAAAAACATGAATTTAAACAAGAGTGATAGTAGTAATAGTACAAATAGCGACGTATTTCACCAATGCAATTCAACAGTATCGGATGATAGTTTCCATAGTGTTTCCGAGCCTCTTAATTCCTCTTTACTCTCCTGCTTCAATCCTTTTCCCAAAAACTTTAATGTCGTCCATATGAATGCACAAAGTATTCCTGCCCACTACCCTGACCTGCTTGATTCCTTTGACGTAAAAAATATTCATGCTCTCCTTATTTCCGAAACCTTCCTCAAGCCATGCTTACCTTCGACTGCATATGCCTTACCGGGTTTTCATTTAATAAGAAACGACAGAATAGAGAAAGGTGGAGGGGGAGTAGCTATATACCTTCGAAGCCACATTCCTTTCTCTATTTTAGACAAATCACCGTCAGCTTATTCAAATTCTGCAGAACATGTTTTAATTGAAGTTCTTTTTGGCACACTTAAAATTTTACTTGGTGTATTTTATAGTCCCAACTTACATGTAAATTATTTTGAATCTTTTGAAGCTCTCTTAGAAAAATATGTTCCTAGTGCCGACCACACAATTGTAATGGGTGATTTTAATACTTGCCTGATTAAAAATGACTCACGTGCAATTAAAATAAAATCTATAATCAATAGCTCTAACCTTAATATCCTTCCTACAAACGCAACCCACCAGTCCCCTGGCTGTACGCCGTCTTTACTAGATCTCATGATAGTTTCATCCACCGAGCGTGTTTGCTACATTTGCCCAAATGTCAGCAGAAGCATTTTCGTATCACGACCTAGTTTATCTCTCATACAAAATACGTCCACCAAAAATAAAACCTACGGTGGTGATGCGAAGGTCTTTCAATAACATGGATAAGGAAAAATTCATGTCTGACCTTAATAAAATTGACTGGGATTGCATATTCAGTGCTCCTACAATCAATGATAAATTAGATATTTTCAATTCCCTTTTAGTTGAGCTCTTTGACATTCATGCACCTCTTAGACCGGTAAAAATAAAACATCTTCCTGCTCCGTGGTTGACAAAGGATATTAAGTTTCTTATGGCTAAGCGAAACTCTGCAAAATCTAAATATAAGAAAAATCCTACGGATGAAAATTTACTTAGGTACAAAAAACTACGGAACAGATGCAATACGACTTGCAGAGATGCTCGACGTAACCATATTCATTCGTCAATTGATTGTAGGAACCCTGAAAAGACTTGGAAACTTCTGAACGCAATGGGAATAGGAGGACGGCGTATACATCAGACATCTGTTTCAAGCTACTGTACGGATTTAGAATCTCTTAATAAGTTTTTTGGATCAGCCAGTCTGATGACCAGCAGCAGTAAAATGAAAACTCTTCAATCTTTATCACAACTTCCCGTTCCTTCATCTGCCCCCTTCCATTTTTCCCCCATTACAACTGCGGAAGTACGAAAGCACGTGATTGCTATCAAATCTGATGCAACAGGTTATGATAACATTAGCCGGCGCATGGTCTTACTAACCCTGAACTCAGTCCTTCCTATCTTGTGTCACATCTATAATTACTCCCTATCCTCCAGTGAATTCCCAGATACATGGCGTCATGCTCTAGTGATCCCAGTTCCGAAAATACCCAACCCCAAAACCTTCACAAACTATCGTCCAATTTCTATACTTCCCTTCCTCTCTAAAATCCTAGAACGTATCGTGTACGAGCAATTATACCTGTTTTTACAACATAACAATATCCTATCTTCCTTCCAATCCGGTTTCCGCCCTGGGCATAGCACAGTAACGACACTTAATAAGATATGCGATGACATCAGATATGGTATCGACAAGCAGGAAGTTACTGTAGTTGTTTTATTAGACTTTTCTAATGCATTCAACACAGTAGACTTTGATTTTCTTTTAGCTATTTTAAGGTCAATTAATATTTCTCCAAAAGCTACTGAATGGTTTAATTCCTATCTCCATGGTCGTACTCAACGCATTAACCTTGACGGGAAGCAAACTACCCAATGTCAAATGAATGCCGGTGTGCCCCAGGGCGGTGTGCTCTCTCCCTTGCTGTTCTCCATTTCTTAAACCCATTCTTTACTCAAGAATATATCGTCTTCGAATTCACCTTACGCTGATGATCTACAGATTTATAGGAGTGCATGCGTACATGATATAACCAGAGCGGTTTAATGATATAATTCCGACCTGCAAGTATCAGTACTGGAGTTAAATCGTTCGGATTGGTCCTAAATCCCAGTAAGTCTAAAAGGGTGATGTGGTACCTCAAAGGCAATTATTAAACTAAAAACAACTTCTCCCCCCAATTCTAGATATTCATGAATAACGAATATTTAAAGAATGCGGCCTTTCGCGGCTTTACGCTTTAACTACTGTATTGCAAATTTTACAATTTTCGATAAAGAATATTTAAGTTATTTCCTTTAACTTAATATATATTTAGTTCTCGTTCAGTTTATATGATGTTAATGTAATTATTTAAGTAACTCACCAAAGCTTTTTCATAAATTCCACAATAATTTCATATCACAAAACTGCAATGTCACCAAACAATATATTTCATTCCTGTGCATTAGAAATGTTAAATTTAGTAACACAGATATTCCCTGTGGTAAATTTATATTATTTCTATTTTATGTCAATAATTTTAGCAGCGTCACTTTCCATACGGCACATTCCCGCAAAGGCCCTTGTTCGTTTTTTTTTTAAAATTTTCCTACCCATAATCGTCGATCACCTCATACAGCCAAGGCGTTTCATTTTATAAAATCCTTAATATGGGTATATATTATAGTCGTATTTGGTGTTAATACTACGGATTACTTAAGTTAAATTATCTTTTTATAAAATTTTTATATCCTACCGTTTGCTTTATAATATGTATCGGTACTCACTGCACACCTTTTTTTTAACACAAATAATTAACATTATATTAACACTAAGCCTACTCGTTATCCTGAAAGTTTTATAGAATCATACAAACGTACACAGTCAGCCAAGTTCCCTTATTTACGTTGTTGTATTTATTTATATCTTGGAAAAATTGCCTTGAGTAACTACGCTAGTACAAATGAAAAAGTAACGCTTAATATAATGTTACTTGTAACGTCATGATTTATTTCTTTCCCATAATTTATGCCTCACTATAGTAATAGTAAGTGATTCAAGAGATGAATGGTAAAACTTAGCACTTAGCTTAACGCAGCAACTTGAAATCTGACGGAAAATGGAGACCGGAATGTATTGATGATATTATAAAAATTTCTTAAACATTTCTCAACTACTTCAATTTACTTTTTTTTAGCAGCAAGGTGCGCAGAGGGACCCTAGTGTCAAGACACTCCGTACCCCACTTTCTGCCGAATACTGGAGACATTACATGTTGAGTGGCGGAACTCAACACCGTGCATTGCCTCGACACCAAAACGGGGAAATTGAAATATTTCATATTTAAATCCGATCGAGCCCACAACCAGTCGTGTTTACAGTCACACTTTGTGCCCCTTCACCACGACTGGCCTCTTTATTTATACGTATATGTACATACTAGCAGCCCATTCGCGGCTTCGTCGAGTGAACTACGTAACTATTTCGTTACATTCCAACCCTCGTGTGTGGATTATTGAAAAATAAAGTAGCGTATGTCTAACCTTGGATTAAGAACTATATTTATGCCAAAATTCATTACAATAGGTCAAGTGGTTTAGATTTTTCATTAAAGTTTTCATTTAAACTCTGTAGTTTTTACTAATTTTATTGTAAATTTCATCCAAATCGGACCGGTAGATTAGCCGTGAAAGCGTGACAGAGCGTCTCGCATATATATATATGAATTTACTTATACATACATATTATGAATAGGTGGTTTTTGATAGCATTTTCCAGTCAAAGAATCCTTTCAAGCAGCAGAAATCAAGTTGTCAAATCATATGAAAGGTATTATATTCAAACGCCAGAACTGAAATATGACATGTTTTTATTACTTGTACGCCATAAATTTCCCTAGAAATAGATCTTTTCATTGCTTCATGGTTACTTTAAGTATTTAATATAAAATTATATGGGGATATATGTAGGTATATATGTGTATTTACCTACTCGTATTCCTTTTGTTGCTTAAAATATGCGTTGTCTTAGCAACTTGTATGTTATATTTTGACAAATGTGTATCTATGTTAAATATGTAACTGTTATTGCCACTTAACACGCAAGCCTCCGAATTCGGCGGAAAGTGGGGAACGGAGTGTCTTAACACTAGGTTCCCTCTGCCTACCCTGCTGTGTGCGGGATATAGCGTGAAGCTATTTATTTTTTTTTTAATTTAATTCCGTAATTATTTGATTAATTTAATAAGAATTGATATATCTAATGAACAAATTATATTAAAATAGTGAACGTTCCATATTTTTTTCTTTATGAAGCATAATAATAACGAATTACTTTTTTTTTCCTTTATGTATTAATATAATATATAGTGAGCCTCTTTATGTTTTTAAGTATTGGGCATTCAGTGGCTGAACTTAAATAATCAACTAATAAAATTTTCAAATTGAATCTATCAAGAGAGATTTTTTTACGAGTACAAGTAATGTTTTTTCACGAGTAATGGATCATACAGAAAATTTAATGGTTTGAGTGAAATATTACGTCAATTGGGGGACCAGAGATTAGGTCTTAAGCTACGCCACTCTTACTTACTAGATGTATTAATATTAGATAAGTAATAATAATCTATACTTATATTATAAATACGAATGTCTGTGTGTTTGTCTGTCACGCTTTAACAGCTAATCTACCGATCCGATTTCGATGAAATTAAGAATGAAAAAAGTATAAGTTACTGGTTCTAACATAGGCTACTTAGTTTTTCAAAAATCAACCTCTAAAGGGTTGAAATAGGGGATGAAAGTTTATATGAAAAATCTAAACCCCTTGACCGATTGTATTGAATTTTGGCATAAATATAGATGATAATTCAACTCCGAGGGTTGCAATATAACGAAACATTAAAGTAGTTCACGCAGCGAAGCCGCGAGCGGGCCGCTAGTAATTTTATAAAATGTTATATAATAAAGTAACCTAAGTTACTAAGTTTCACACCGTTTAATACGTTATCTCTCGTTTCGGGTAGAAAGTGTAGGACAGAGTGTATTGATACTAGGTTTTATCTGACTATCTTTCTGTGTTGAGAAAAATCCTTAAGTGGCATCAAAATTCTTACGTATAAATAATTATGTAGTTGGTAGCCTAGTTATGTAACAGAAAAAAAACATGTAATAAATCAGAATCAGCAAACAAAATGTACGAACCAATTGTCCGTGTTCCCAAAAGAAAGAAACACATTCAAACCTACTAAAAGCGTTATTGTAACACTATATCGTATATCAATAACCAATATTACTTAATCATATTAATGGACAACAATAAAACCAAAAGCAAAACAAATATAAGAAAATACTATCTAATATATTTTCTATATAAAATAAACGGGCGCAATCAGGCGCATCATTACATGTATCTCCGCTTTTCCCATAATGTTATTAATACGTTAATGAAGTATCATGGCGCAGTGGCACAGCGTCTGACTCTAAACGCGATTAGTTGAGGATTCGATTTTGATTCAGAGGAATGACCATCATTTTTTTATCATAATTTCGTTCTGATACTCAACACCAAACGCGGCCTCAAGGTCCAACCCTCTACATTCGGGCAGAAACTGAAGAAAGGAGTGTTTTGGCACTAGGTTGTATCCGACTGCGGGAATAATCGTAAATTTGAAAAATAAATATTTATACGTAGTTAATCTATATTTTGGCAAACATAAATATCCTTTATACCTCACACTTATCTCTCATAGCCTGTAATGGAGTAGACAGAGAGAAGCTAATGTCAAGAGGACCTAGTTGCCATATTCCATCTGAATTTGATATATATATATAGTACGTGTTGAGTGGCGGAACTCAAACGTGTAAACAAAAAAGTAAGTCTTTGTACTTTATAAGAATAAATATTATAAAAAAATGTTACTTTAAAATCGTAAATAAAATGTCATTTTCTAAAGTTTTTCTCAAACTACTTCCAACTCTACAGAGATAGTCCGTCCGAGTGTGGACAGAGGCTTAGCGTACAATTCGAGCGAAGAAAACATCCGAATTATATTCCCTTGACTGATTCACAATAGATCTCAGTAAAAGGATTTTAGTAGCTTATTATGTTTTATTTTATTTACTTATTTTGATATTTACAAGTTTGTTTTAAACGTTGTAAAATATTTCGGTTCGAAAGGGTTCTTTCTTGTTTTAGCATTCGAAAATATATTTTAGATAACTCGTCTCTTGACTTACTTGTTTACGATAATAATAACATAATATTTTATTTTATTAGGACCAGTTGTGGCGCAGTGGCACGCACGTGTGACTGTAAACAACTGGTTGTGGGTTCGAGTGTTGGAATGGAAATGTTGAATATTCCCACTCGAGGAGTGGAAATATTTAATATTTCCATTTCCTTCGCTCTGGTATCAGAGGTAAAGCGCGGCGTTAAGTTCCGCCACTTAACACGCAATGCCTCCGAATCGCCGGAAAGTGGGGAACGGAGTAACGGAATGTCTTAACACTAGGTTTCCTCTGCCTACCCAGCTGTGTGCGGGATACAGCATGAATCTAAAAACAATATATGAGATTAATCTGGTTAAAATACTTTAATTAAAGATGCTTATTATGGCATCAGCTACGGATTAAGACTGAGAAACGATTTAATTATATCAAAATTTTGTTACACGAACAATTATTTCATATTCCTTGCCTGGATTAGATATAGGTAAGCAAAAACCAGTACTTTACTTGATCAAAAAAGTGAAAATCGTTTTATTGTCTCCATCCTTTTAATGATTATCGATTATTTTTAATGAAAAATATTAATCGGCCCATCATTCAAATTGAACTTTAATAACAAAAGTCAGAGCAACTGAAGACAAAAGATATTGAAAGTCTTTTGTCTATGTTGTTGTTACTTTTATTTATTTTAAATGCTTGGATTTCATGACACAATATTTTGTCAGTAATTAGGTACTTGTAGAATAACGAAGAGTATACCAATATAGAGAAGAATAAGAAAAAAAATGGTTAAAAAAACAAGTATCTTTGCGTACATTTAAACATTTATAAAGTGTTATTCCACACTTAGGAAAATTAAAAAAGACATTTAGAAATCGTATAAAAAATTGAACGCATTGCAGTGGTGAGAGCGCCTGGACGGTATTAAGAAGGCGCGGGTTCAAATCCCGCTGCGTTCAAATTTTCATACGTTATCTAAATGTCTTTTTCGAGTATCTTTTCGATCACATGACTGAAGTAAATCTTGCAAAACGTGGGTGACTGTGAGAGAAAGATTAAAATAAAATGTGTGCTCACATCTCGCTCTCTTACTTTTACAAAACTTAACTATCTCTCTCTCTCTTTCAATTTTCACCAATTCATATTTCCCTTTTATTTTCCGTTCGCGTCGCCCGATCACACTTCTCGTAACGCATTTACCATCTTACACCTCAAGTCAAAAGAAAGAAGTTTTATTTCAAAAAAAAAATAACTACATCCTTTCTGCAGCTCTATAATCTTAGCAAATAACCTAGTAATTACGCAACACAGAATGGTTTTTATTTCCGTACAAATTACTGCTAACTCCATTACAGTTATCATAACAATCTCACAAATTGTTATAACTTGAGTTATGACAAATCATTTTTAGTGGGAAAACTTTTGTGTTTTGCTTCATTTTATTATATTTTTATTGTTGTTTCATTATTTTGATACAGTGACTAATATATCTTTTCAATTTGTTACTTGCTTCCATTAAGCCAAGTATCAAGGTTTTTACGTAGAAATACATTTTTTTGTACTAGAAGTGAATACGCATGCATTTTTTTATGTATAAGTAATTATATTTTAAAGTAATTAGTTTTCACCCGTGGGGAGACGGGTTAAGAATACAATTCCCCCCGCCGCTGGATAGCGTCCCGTAAAAGGCGGGTAACCCAGTGGTTTGGTGGTAGGAGATTCGATCTCCGACGGGCTCGCGACCACTATGGTGTCAAAGACGAACCGCCAAACATCTGATGATGTGTTCCGATTCGATGGCATGTAAGCCAGCTGTCCCTATTCCCACCATTCCTATTCTTCCTCCCTCCTTCTGTCCTACATCCCCGAGGCAGGCAACGCATCCATAACTCTAATGTTGTGGATGTCTACGGGCGAAGGTAACCACCTAACACTAGGTGGGCCTTCTGCTCGTTTGCCTCCTGTATTTCATAAAAAAAAAATCTAGCTGTGTCCGCAGTTTTTAAGTTACTCTTTATCATACTCTTAGGTATCTATCAGGTATCTACCGGTGAAATTCCTGTTAAAATAGGTTCAGCCATTCTAGAGATTAGCCGGAACAAGCAAACAGACAGGCTGGTAGACAGACAGACAGACTAAAAATGTAAAAAAATATACCGACTATATTTAGTACACGTATACATATTATGCGTTAAGTATAAAGCGGTTATTTTAAGCTTACAAACATACACTCCAATTTTATTTATATGTTTTAAAATACTATATAATTTTCATGTGGACTTAACAGGATAAATTCAATGATGTACCCTATTTATAGACGATGTCTCTTTTTGGGTGGAAAGTTTATGTATTTTCATATTTAACAGAAAACGATTATACTGTATTATTTATTGCATTTAAAAAAAATAGTATACAGAAAAGTAAAACAGAAATTGATAGTTTACAACGGTGGACTTATCTCTAGAAGAGATCTCTTCCAGTCAACCTGTGTAGGTGGATGAGTGCAAACAACAAGCGGAAAGCAATGCAAAAAAAATAAATAATATATATAAAGAGAACAAAAAAGAACGTATAAAATATCACTATCAATAATCACATATAAAATTAAAACGTACACCAATATATACATACACTTACATATATATACAACTAAATACACATAAAAAAAATATACTATACATTAAAATACATAAACAATTATATATATTATACATATATACATGTGTTAAATAAATATATTTAATAAATAAGATAAATTACGGTTGTTTTACTAATAATCACTGTCAGATATCACTGACTACTATTTACACTCGCAAGTAGGTACTTCTTAACTAGTGATTTAAAGGAAGCTATAGAGGGATAAGGAAGCTACAGAGAGAATATATACGATTTCGTGTGAAAATATATACTTTTCATCGTAATGCACGAGTATATCTATTTTATCTCAAATACCTAGACCGTCAAGCTTCAGTTTCATATCTATAACTATTTGTTCCGTTTAACAAAAGTTAAAACAACCCCTAACATCAAATTTTCTTCAAATTACACATAATATACGAAAATACCTACATTTTCGCTACAACTTAATAAAATTCTCATTATTATTTCCACAACAGAAAGTCTATTCAGAAGCGAAAACGTTAATATTTTATCAAAATTTTACTCATAAATGTGAACTCCATGCCAAAATACGACCAAAACAATACTCATATAGCCATGAAATGAAATGGGTCTCGCATTCAGATTTGGGCCATTTGCATCATCATGTAATAAGAAATATTCATATTAAAAATGTTGTATAGAAAATTATTTTATTCTTTCCTATATTATTTTGTTCTTTTATTTTTTTATTCTTTTATTGGTTTGTAATTTTATCTCTTATTATTTTTGAGTTAAGTAGTACTTAACTATTAACTTTTTGCTGGTCCTGAAGGACCGTTTGAGCATAACAGAGTCGTCGTTTGCCTTAACTTGATCGTATAATAACTTGTTTTATTATTAACATGATATACAATTTACTGTTCAAGACAGATAGAACCTACTGTCACATCACTCCGTTCTCCACTTTTGGACCTTTTCGTTCCTTTTTAAAAGATCGATTAAATACTTGATAAATAAATGTTTTTAATTCAACAATTTTTTTTTGTTGGCTACAATTTTTACTAACTTTACGATTCTGAGCAAAACAAATCATAGGTATCACAACAGTCATCAAATATACCAAATAATAAGATATATTTTATCTTTTTTTATAAAATTGCAATGAAACTTTATAAAAACATTGAATTTACCTAAAACAATAGCACTACCACAAAATCTCTACAGTTTACTCTAATCCAGGGTTAACCAACATTTTTAACAACGTGCTTATCAAAATTTAGAATTATTTTAACTGGCCTACTTCACTCTTAAGGAGTGTTTTATTAAAAAAAATAGCACGAGAATATCTATAATAAATAAATAAACGCTCACAATGCTAAGCGAACCACATGTTGCGTACTCCTGCTTATATCATAATTCTTATAATACACAAGTTTATATTCAAAAAGATTGATCTTAACAATCTTTCCACAGGGACTGGAGATAAAGGGCCAGATGGTTTTCTGCTCCGAATCAGATTCGCTACTTTTCGTCGGCTCACCGTTTCTCGACGGACTAGAAGGGCTGACTGGGCGTGGTCTGTTCATCTCAGATATTCCATTACACGATGCGACCAGAGATGTCATTTTAGTTAGCGAACAGACGAGAGCACAGGTTGGTATTTATATTTGATTTTTGCTTAAGGAACTAAAGTTTTTTTATGATTTTTAATGATAGTTACGTTTTAATTTTATTTAATTGTTTAAATAAACAATAAAAGAAATCTTTTGCTATTTAATTTTTTATTTTAAGTAAATGCTAAAGTTATAAAGCATATTGAATTTCTCGTCATAGCGGCAATGCCTGACTTTAAACACGATTTGTTGTCAGTTCGATTTCCTTTCGGGGATATAAATATATTCAAATTACTTTCATTTTCCCACTTAACATACCGAGTAACTTACTGAGATCCCCCACTCAACGAGTAATGTCTCACATTCAGGCAGGAAGCAGAGGACGACGTGTCATGACACTATGTTTTTAGCCCGCCCTGGCATGCGAGATAAAGCGAAAAGCCGAGTTCCTATAAAAAAAATAAAAGAGAAATAATTATAACAATCGTATTTAAAATTAATCAAATTATTCTACTATATTCAAATATTCATATTTACAACTCAAAATGAAATAATAACACTTTCAAATATAATATTTACAGTACACAATGAATTAATCACACTTTAAAATATAATAAAAATAAAGCAATTACTAGAACAAAGTAACAGTTTAAAAACATTTTAACATAACGCTTAATCGGGCTCAAAGTAAATATGAAAAGCAGTTAACTCGCTAAAATAGCTGTTAAATATTTAATAATTTTAAAAGTTTCACTTAATTATAGTACAAACATGGTTTTAAATGAACGAATTAAAATAGCACGATGTAATTCCGAGAACAAGCATAGCGGTTACAAGCAACATAATTGGCTTGTTTAATTCCATTTTGGGCGGAAATGAGGATATATTTTAATATGTTAACCCATGGAATGATTATATTTAAGTTGTTATCATTTCTCCCCTCTGGCGAGAATATAAAGTACGACATTGAGTTCCGTCAATAACACGCAGTTGAATTTTGGACGTAAAGCAAAGATTGCAGTATTTTGACACTAGGGTCTCTCTCTCTACCTCATTATGAAAAAAAGTGACACTGAATAAAAAAAATCCCTGTGGGGGGATAGGCTAAAAATACAATTCTCCCCGTTGCTGGGTAGCGTCCCGTAAAAGGCGGGTAACCCAGTAGTTTGGTGGTAGGAGATTCGTCCTCCGTCTGGCTCGCGACCACTAACATGTCAAAGACGAATCGCTCAGTTCGAAAGTATCAGTTGATGTGTTCCGGTTCAATGATATGTAAGCCAGCATTCCTAATTCCACTATCCCCATCCTTCCTCCCTCCTTCATCCTCAAAGTCGGCAACGCATCCACAACTCCTCTCGCGTTGTGGATGTCTATGGGCGAAGGTATCCGCTTACCATCAGGTGATACTTCTGCTCATTTGCCTCCTTTACTCAATAAAAAAAAAGCTTTTCCCCGCATAGCGGATAGTCGGAGAGAAACTAGTTTCAAGTCACTCAATTCTTCATAATCCGTCAGAAATGGAGAATTGTGTTTATAAATAAATAAATTGAATAAATAAATCTCTTTATAAAATTTCATTTAACTTATCAGATAATCTACCTTTAAAAACTTTATTACAAAATATAATATCAAACTGATCTCGTTATCGCTTTATGACAATATAATAAATAAGCAAAATAAGGCAATTCTATTTTCGTCACGGCAATAAATCTGACGATCCAATACAGGGTTTAATGGGAATTTCTAAATGTTATCTGCTTCCAATAATTGGTTTGCAATTAACTGGCCGTGAAAAAATACCCTTTCTATTTATATGTATGTATACCTACCTGCTTCGTTTTTAATGGGATTTTTGACAGATGGAAAGCTTCGCATAATTTTATGTATTATATATTTTATATTTTAGGTATGATTTTTTTGCGCATAACAGATTAGGCAAAGTGAACCTTAGAAATTTGGGACGTTTTCCTAGAGGCGGGGGTTTGAATCTAAATATGTTATTTTCTATTGGAAATGTTCTGTATACAAATTAAATTATAATTGAGCCCTTAGGGATGTCCCTATGTCATTCTTTTTCTTAAATTTTGACAACACTTACATTTCTTAAAAAATTGAAACAAATTAATGCAGACTGCTCCAGATATAGTTGACTTGTATCTTTATGGAATACGGAACTCATTATAATTACAGAAAAACATATTTAAAGAAAGATTTTTAGGCAAATATAACTGCAATTTATGTCAATTAAATATTTAAGTAATAAATTATGAACTGTATTTTAACGTACTGATTAAAAAAAATAACGATATCATCATTACATTATAATACATTTTTTTACATTTTATATAATTTGTTATTCACACACTTAAGGCAATTGAAGAGCATTTTTTGCAAATATATAAAATTTTTAACACAACGGGATGCGAACCCGCGCTTGTTAGAAACCGCCCAAATGCTTAGACTAAGTGATATATTCAACGTCTAATAATATAGAATATTTGTTTAAATGCAAAAATATTTAGCAGATATTTTAACAGTACTTTTTTCCAGGACGGCCTTCGAAAGAGAATGGACAAATTGAAAAATTCAATAATGGAAACCAGTAAATCAGTTGACAAGGAAAGAGAGAAAAACGTCAGTCTACTGCATTTAATATTCCCACCGCACATCGCGAAAAGGCTTTGGCTAGGTAAGTTATATTTTTATACTATATACTACAGTAGTATCGTTGAAGCGTAAAGTGATTTAGCAATATATACATAATTAGACAATCATAATTAGACATAAATTGACAAATTTATATGAATATGTATATCAAAGTGGATAATAGAGTGTTTTGAGACTAGGTTCTCTCTGACTGCCCTCCTAGGCGGAAAAAATTGAATACTTTTTATTTATTAATTTAATGTATTTCTAAAAAAAATAGCTTCACGCTGTATCCCGCACACAGCAGGGTAGGCAAAGGGAACCTAGTGTTGAGACACTCTGTTCCCCACGTTTCGCCGAATTCGGAGGCATTGCGTTAAGTGGCGGGACTTAACGCCGCGTTTTGATTCGACACCAGAGTGAAGAAAATGGAAATATTAAATATTTCCACTCCTCGAGTAGGAATCGAACCCACAGCCAGTCGCTTTACAGTCACATGCTTGTGCCACTGCGCCCAAGCTGGCCCCAATACTAATATAATACGTTTAATTTTTTTTCTTAGGTGAAGCTATAGAAGCCAAAAGCCACGACGATGTGACGATGCTCTTCAGTGATATAGTCGGCTTTACATCGATATGCGCTACCGCCACGCCCATGATGGTGATCGCGATGCTTGAAGACTTGTACAGCGTGTTTGACGTGTTCTGTGGAGAATTGGACGTTTATAAGGTCAGTCACGCTACGTGTTAGAATTATTAGTTTATTTTATATTTTTTTGGTAGTAATTTAAATATATATTTTAATATAAGCGATTTGTTTATAGCTTACCCCGCGTAAAATATAGGAATATAGATATTTCGTATTTTTGGCAAGCCTTTCGCTTAATTAATAAACTGCTTAAATTTATATTTTTTGTATTCGAGTTATTTGCACTACGACTTGAATTATAATCAAATTATATACAAGACTTATTAAAAAAAATGGTGGGAGTGCGGGAATAGCAAAATGTCGTTAAAACCAATAGAATGCGTTGGCATGCTACTTCCCTCTACTTTCCTCTTCCGCGCCTCCCTTCTACCGCTAAATAGGCCCAAAAATATAATACAGGGCTTTCAATTTCAGCGCTTATAGACGGTTGCAATCCCTATACCTTGTATATACACATTTTTTTCATCACTTATATAGGTTACATAGGTCGCGCGATGCGTTCAAATAATTAGTTTATTTCAGTCTTTTTTTTTATTTTTAAGTTTTGAGAGTATTTTAAATTGATATATTCGATATAGCGTACTGTCTGACGTTACTGTAGGTTTGATTCTCATTCAGTGAAGTGGTGAACATTTTTCTCTCACAAAACTTCTTTGTTCTATCTGTATATAGCGAAACCATGAGCAGGTCGCTAATAATAAATATAAGAAAACACACACTACGCTTAATAAAGTATGGTTTGAGCTTCAAAATCTTCCTTTTGAACATAAAATTCAGTTTAAGCTTCAAATTGTTTCTTTATGCTTGAAACTTCATCTTCATACTAAAAATTCAATTAATTAATATAACACATAACATTTACAATACAAATTAAACAAAGATTTGATAACAGGTAGAAACAATCGGCGATGCATATTGCGTGGCGAGTGGATTACATCGTAAGATAGAGACGCACGCGCCGCAAATAGCGTGGATGGCGTTACGTATGGTGGAGACGTGTGCTCAGCATCTGACTCATGAGGGGAATCCTATAAAGGTAAAATATAAAATATATATATATTTCTTATATTCTTTTATCTTCTGACTGTAAACGCGATGATTGTAGATTCGTGGGGGATTTATTATATTTTGTATGTGTCCAGAATACAGAAGTTAAAATGATATACATATATAGCCAGGGTTCTACCACTTAACACGCAATGTTTCGATTTTAAACGAGGAAAATGGAGAACAGAGCTCCAACACATAATAATGTGTTATAGTCTATATTCATTTGCTAAAACTTCTCATATGTAAATATTTTTATATTTGATTTAGGTATGTTAAAGAAATATTTAAAGTAACAGCTTAATATATAATAATAAAAAATAACAATAGTAATAAAAACTTATTGCACATCTACAAACCACAAACAAAAAAGATAGTAATAACAGAAAAAAAACCAATAAATAAAAAACATACATACAAAATAAGGCACATCGCTAAAATACTTAACGTGCAATAGGCGACCTTATTATTAAAATAGCGATTTCTTTCAGGCAACCTAAGGGTATATTTGGTATATTCACGATATAATTTAATTAAACAATACAAAAGAACATATATCATACTAAAATTATACTAATAACACTAAAACTAAAACGCATTGAATTATCAAATGACAGCTAATACCAAATAGTCGTACATTAAATATAATAAGCTCCATGCTGTTATAAATTATTTTATTATAATAATAAATTAACTACTAATTCATATTTGAAATTGCATACATATTTTGTTTAAAGTCTATATTAGTTTTACAGTAAGCAGCTTAGTTTCAAATGCAGATTTAATTTAAATGTACTAATTACATTTAAGTACCCATTAACTATATTTGTATTAGAACGCAGTATTATGAGCGTAAGATTTCTGCGGCCAGTCGCGACGCAGAGGCACAAAGTGTAACTGCAAGCGACAGGTTATGGGTTCGATTCCCACTCAAGGAGTGAGAATATTTATTATTTCCATTTTCTTCGCTCTGGTGTCGAGGTAAAGCGCGGCGTTATGTTGCGCCACTTAACACGCAATGCCTTCCATCCAAATTTTCAAAAATGCATGCAGTAAAATGCATTTCGTAAATGTTCAGGCCAGTCGTGGCACAGGGGCACATATGTGTGACAGTAAATGCGACTGGTTTTGGGTTCGATTCCCACTCGACAAGTGAAAATATTTAATTTTATTCGCTCTGGAGTCAAAAATATACCTCCAAAATTTGCAAAAATTTAGACTAACAAAAAAGACATTATTAAATAACAAATCTAAATACTAACTCATTTCAATACACACAGATGCGTATAGGCCTCCACACTGGCACAGTTCTCGCCGGCGTGGTCGGCAAAACTATGCTTAAGTACTGCCTGTTCGGCCACAACGTCACCCTCGCGAACAAGTTTGAATCCGGCTCCGAGCCTTTGAAGATCAACGTTAGTCCAACTACTTATAAGTAAGTTTAGATTAAGTTTGGTTTTTGGTAAGGATTTCAGAGTTTTTTTGGTCTACGAGATTTATTAAGTAAGCATTAAGTACAAATAACTTTCGATAGATTTATATGTGCCATGTGGCAAAGCGCGGCGTTGAGTTCCGCCACTTAACATGCAATGCCTTCAAAATTCGCCGGTGTGTGAGTAACGGAGTGTCTTAACACTAGGTTCCCTCTGCCTACCCTGCTATGTGCGGGATACAGCGTGAAGCTGAAAAAAAAAGGTTTTAGTAAATTATTTAACTGAAATCTATGATGTATTGAGATTAGTATTTGCTAGGTGTTGTAGCGTGGCGGAACTTAACACAGTGGTTTGTCTTTATAAATTTAAAAAATGACCATAACGCGATTTCTGCAGCTTAATAGGTGAATGTAAATCTTAAATTATATGCTAAATACTAAAAAGAGAATTTTGGCGTCTTTTTATAAAAATTACGCAAATGGAAGATAATATAATTGGGTATGATGTAATTTTATATGGAGAAGAATTAATGCAGGAAGCTAACATTTTTTTATAATAATACATTAAATAAGTAAAATAAATAAGTATTGCACACTCTATTATATGTTTTATAAATACGTTTTACTTTTTAATAGCACTGCTAGAGTTTGGTGAAAAATATGTTTTTAAATAGTCATTAATTAAAATAATTTCGTTTGATGTACCTTATTATGAAAAGTAAATATTGTTTTTGAGTTAAGTCTACACTATAATAAAAACGATTACGTTTTAGAGAAGAACCTCCAATATTTTATAGATTCACACCCAGGGATCATTCCAAGGATTTCGGTATAGAAACCGCATTATCATTTTCCATATTTGTAAGCACAAGCCACGTTGTTAACTTCTGCCACCCAACAAGCAATATTTTAATGTTTTTAGCAATAACACCTAGTAAATACTAAATCTTCCTACATCTTAGATAACAGTTAAATACTTTACTAAAGATACACATACATAGTACATGTAAATCTATTGACGATTGTTTGTATTGAATGCGGACTTAATCCGTTTCGATACTCAATTAGTGCGCATCGTCGATTTTCATACAAACCTACGGGCCGTTTAACTTTATTGTACAATAGATTGCCCATTTCCTGTATCGATATTGATTATAATGTATGCAAATGGAAGATATCTACGACGACATAATGTTATATGGTTATGTAATAGAGCCTTCAAGGTTTTATGTGAAATAGTTAGAAATAAAAGAGACCGTAACGGTACAGTGTGACGTCTGTACGTAAACTTAATGGTTGTGGGTTTGAATCTCACTTGGGCGAATGTTTTTTTTTTAATATCTAGCACTTATGCTAACTTTATCAGCGGCGTTAGGATCTGTTACTCATTATAAATGGAGAAAATGGGAAAATGCTTGAAAGTCCTTTGGATATAGTTAAAAATACTATTTTTTTTCACCTACTTTAAAAATTTATTGTATTAGAACAGCAAAATAATTGTTAGAAACAGGTAATATGTACAAATGATGATATTTGTTGTTATCACTTTCAAAGTAATTATTATTGTTCTAAATTTTCATGAAACCGCTGTGTTGTTAATAATTACTTATGTAAATTACGCTTACCGAGCACTTCTTATAAGAAAGAGCGTGTTCAGTTCCTCGAAGTGATGAACCATTAGATTCTTTTTACCTTCACCAAGTTCTTGAGATAAATGATGACGTAATTTTTCCTATTGATAATAGTTTATTCAGCTTTTCTATTAATTTCAACATTGTTTTGTATTTGAAAACAGTAGAGATGCCTCTTTGGCAGATAGTTCGTCTAATTCATTACAACTGCATTGCCAAATATTCTGCTGCCAAGTAGAAGTAAGTAAATATGCGGCGGTCCAGTTTTTAGAATATCTATTCAGAATTCTAGAATTACTTTATATGTATTTAAACAATATAATAAGAAAAATCCGAATTCGGCGGAAAGTAGGGAACGAAGAGTCTTAACACTAGGTTCCCTCTGCTTACCCTGCTGTGTGCGAGATACAGCGTGAAGCTAAAAAGAAGTAAGAAAAAGGAAGGAAGGTATATATCAGACTAAGTTGCTAAACATTGTCACAGTAGCCAAAGTTGGTAATAGGTAATAAAAAAGTGATAATCACGAAGTTTGAAAAATAATATTATTAAGCAAAGCTTAATATTATTTCAGTGTAGTCCAGATTAGCTATCATTGTATTAAATAATAAAATTGTAACTTCCATATTTGAGAAGAGCAATTGTTGAGTTTCTCGCCGGCTCTTTTCAGCAGAATTGCTTTTCGAGCAGGTAGTTTTATGTCCATTCAATATTCAAAAGTGTTTGCAAAGGTATATTTGAATAAAGTGTATTTTAACTTCGAATACGAATGTAGGTGCGCTACATATTTACAATCTGCGTCGACACCGAATCGAACCCAAGATATTCGGCTTAGTAATCAACATTAACAACAACATTACCATTAGACTAATTAGAAATTTAGTTCTCATCATATATGTAAAAAGTATAAATAATTAAAAAGTATAAGTGTTAAAGGTTATTACCTAGTTAAAGATTTTATTAATGATAACACGCCTTGGGGATGAAATGCTCGCTCCACGCTATTTTAAAAGTATCACTGTCAGCAATAAATGTGTATATAACGATTACTTTAAAAAAAAAATCCCGCTAAGTTTCTTGCGCCGGTTCTTTTCAGGTCTGAGGCATTAAATTTAGTGAACCGGTGGTAAACTATTTGACGTTCAAGAAATGAAGCTTGTAACTTCTTATTTTGAATAAAATTATTTGACTTTGACTTTGTATATGTTACTTGATAGCTAATAGATTTTACTTGATATCTTCTCCTTACTTACCTTTCATTTACATTTATTCCCTTGCAAGCCTAATCCCAAATTTTCACACATAATCCAGACGAAATTCAATAAGATTGTCCTGAAAAGTCATTTTTCACGTATACCCTCGGGTGAAGTTAGAATAACTGCTATAATTTTGTGCGCAGGTGGCTAATAAAGTTTCCTGGTTTTGAAATGGAGCCTCGCGACAGGTCGTGTCTCCCGAACTCCTTCCCTAAGGATATTCCTGGGACGTGTTATTTTCTTCACAAGTATTCACATCCTGGCACTGATACGGATGCGTCTCAAGTAAGTATCGATTTTTTTATATTGATATTAATTAATATTATTCAATTATATATACAAATCAGTCAATATATCGTGGCCAGTCGTGGCCCAGTGGCACAAGCGTGTGATTGTAAACGTCTGGTTGTGGGTTCGATTCCCACTCGAGGAGTGGAAATTATATTTCCATTTTCTTCGCTCTGGTGTCGAGGTAAAGCGCGACGTTAAGTTCCGCCACTTAACACGCAAGCCTCCGAATTCGGCGGAAAGTGGGGAACAGAGTGTCCTAACACTAGGTTCCCTCTGCCTACCCTGCTGTGTGCGGATATAGCGTGAAGCTAAAAAAAAAAAAAAAAAAATAATAGATTTGTAATGCAGCGCGCGAAATAAGTAGTACTGCGTTCGATTCCAACTTGATGGAATAATCATAATTCATTTATTTTCATTTCTCCTCCCTGGTAAATAATACAAAAGCCCGGCATTAACAATCAAATCCCTTAAATTAAAATGAAATGTGGAGAACGAAATGACTTAACCCTAGGTTCTCTCTGGCTACCCTACAATACATAAAATATCACAGAAACATACATTGATCTTCAAAATATTTATATAAACAAAAATATATAAAAGCTTATCTTTATTTAAATAAGGTTATAATTTTCATAATCGTATTCACATTGTCATAGGTGAGTCATTTATATAGCGCTATGACATGGGTTGGTCCGG
Organism: Dryas iulia moderata; assembly: GCA_019049465.1. Classification (NCBI taxonomy): domain Eukaryota; kingdom Metazoa; phylum Arthropoda; class Insecta; order Lepidoptera; family Nymphalidae; genus Dryas; species Dryas iulia. Next base: position 815,046 of record CM032440.1, read on the forward strand.
TGACCTTCATTAACAAAGAGTGTTAGGTGTAATAAATTTATAATGTTCAATATATGTAGGTACTATCATAGAAGCCATAGGCGCAGTGAGATATCGTATGGCGGTAACGCGATTGGTTGTGGATTTGATTTCTAATTGGGGAAATTATTATATTTAGATTATTTTCATTTCTCCACTCTGGTGTCTGAGACGAAGTGCGGCGTTGAGTTCCACCACTCAACACGCAATGTCTGCCCATTTTGGGTTGCAAATAACATACAGAGTGTCTTCACGACGTGTTCTCCCTAACTATCTCTGTATAAAATGTAGTCAATATGATTGATTCGATTATCACTGTATTCGTAATACAACGTTGAAATATAAAATAATAAAAAGTAGAAATTGTTACAATTGTTTTATTTTCACTATATTATATTCCACAATTGCCACGTATTTAACTAAACCTGATATTTGTGGATTTAAATTGTGCTATAAGACACAACACTGCATGAAGTCCCGCGATATATCTAATATATCAAAATATCCTATAATATATAAAAAATAAAGCTTAAAATAAAAAACGAAGTGTTGACGATTGAGATTCTATTTGATACATAATTTTCGGCTTACTTAGATAAAGTACAGCTTGAGTGCAACCAATAAGCACATCTCTTCAAATGTATTAGAAAATTGAGAATACAAAGACTTGCTACTGACGGACAGAATGACTGACTTAAAATTTGAAAATAATACTTCTCTACCAGAGTCATAAACATACATATATTAGCATCACATTATTCTCAGTAGAGGCTTACCCGCAATGAAAACATCCTGTAACCCTTACGCAGGTGACTCATTCATTCTGCGGACTATGACGTGGGTTGGCCCGTAGTTATTACGGCTACGTTCATTAGCAAATTGCGGTTAGTTCTGTTGTAAACACGCGTGTATACTTTACATAATATTATTAAGTTAATCTTTAATATATAGTTTTAGTAAATCTGTGGATCAATTGGTGTTTTGATGTAAGATGTGATGGCAGCCACGGGATCAGCATTTGTATGTTTGTGCTATGTTTTTGTAGTATTTAGCAATGATAAATCGCAAATCGTGGCCCAGTGGCACAAGAGTGTGACTGTAAACGACTGATTGTGGGTTCGATTCCCACTCGAGGAGTGGAAATTATATTTCCATTTTCTTCGCTCTGGTGTCGAGGTAAAGCGCGGCGTTAAGTTCCGCCACTTAACACACAAGCCTCCGAATTCGGCGGAAAATGGAGTGTCTTAACACTAGGTTCTGCCTACATATTTGAAAAAATAAGTAGCCTATGTTTGACTCTGAGTTTACTACTTTCATTCTAAATTTCATCTAAATCGGACCGGTAGATTAGCCGTGAAAGCGTGACAGACAAAAAGGCAGACTTTCGAGTTTATAATATAAGTATGGATTACATGATGAAAGTCAACGCTTCACTTCACCTTATTGCCTGAGGAGCAGTCTTTTGGAGCGGAGTAAAAATAATTTAAATATAATCTTTCCCCCGAGTAAGAATCGAACCCGCAACCAATTGCAAATACAGGCATACGCTGTCCCACTACGCAACGACTGCGATTATGAATTTGTTGCAGCAATATACAAATAAGTTAAAAGAAATTGAATTAACTCTTAACATACATACATACATTTTGTACTCAGGTCAAGCATATAGAGGACGCTCTCAAAGAATTTGGCATCGGAAAAGGAAAGACTACTGAAGTGGAATGCGAGGAACCTACATAGTCCAGTAAATCTTGTATCTGAAGGTTTGTAAATAACTGGTATTAGTTAATAATATTAAGCTATAATATATGATCTCGTAGAAATTTTGTGTTATATTAAAAAGTATGTATAATAATAAGATATAGTATATGGGTCTATTTGAAAAAAAATATTATTTGAACCGTATTAATCGCGTATATTTGTACACTAATCGTGTAATCCAGATAAAATGAAAGTCAAATAAATTTATTCAAAATAAGAAGTTATATGCTTCATTTTTTGAACGTTAATCAAATTGTCAATAGTTCAGCCGCAGCCTGGGAAGAACAGGCCTTTTTTTCAAAACAATAATTATTTACAGAAAAAAATAGTTACAGTTAGTATTTTTTTTTTTTAAAATAGGTTTAAAAATCGCGAATCGAAAGATCTTATTATGTGCGTCTTGTAATCTAATCACCAATGCGCCAAAGGGGGCGCACGAATTTGCACTGATTAAAAAATAAATTAAAAGTACCGACATAATCTGACAGAAGCACAGTTTATACAAAAACTTCGTTCGTCATAAAGCTTTTCCATTTAGAACCAATTATTTTCTGTTCCTTTGAAACGGTTTTTATTATTCCAATCGTTTTCGTGTTTTGCCCGTTGATATCTTTATGGTAATCTCTTAAGGGTCGTTTAATTTTTACATTCAGTGTAGTACTTCATTGTCTTGATTACTTAGACCAGTGGTTCTCAAAGTGGGGTACATATACTACTGGGGATATACTATTGAGTCACGTACGCGAAATAGTTTATAGTTTTTATTGAGTTTTACATTTCCACGGACGTATTTTCATGTTTTATTATTCGGTATTTTATTCATATTTATTGTATTATTATTGTCAAGTTTAAATTAGTCGAATCTGACCATTTGTTTAGCAGTTAACTTTGAACCTGCCTATAAAATTAAATAAATATCCAATATACTTATTTGTTCCATATAATACAAAACATAAGTATTTATTATTTTAAAAGCCTAATGATAAGAGGTTCATTATGGTCTTGAAAATCTTACTCCTAGATATGTTAAACAAAAACTTTGAGAACCCGTGACTGTTTAAATTAAATTGTGATTTTTATAGAGAATATTGCAGTATCTACATTAAAAAAACTATATCGTACCTTCATGCAAAATAGACTCTCGTAAACAAGTTTTTTTTTATAGAAAATTAAAAAAAGTTGTAATATTCACATATAAGTCACTTTACTGTAGTGTTAGAATGCACATATATTACATGTAAAAAAAATTAAGAATTGTATAAACTAGGAATAAGTAAAAATGTCTCTCAATCGCTTTGAAACTTAGATTTTTAACACAAAAATGACATAAAAACACAATGTAAGTAAAACATTTTAATAGTAACATTATATATCTTAACGATAAGGCCTTAATGGAAAAAGATTCATAATACTTAGTGTTTATTAATAATTTAATGTATACACGTAAATAAATAGTTAAATTTAAATTAAACTAAAATTTATTTGAAATAAATGTATTTTCAGTACTTTGTTTAGCTTGGACTTTCTAGCTTTGTCATAGTTTTCTCTTTCAGAGTTTTAAATATAAAAGTTTGAATTTGATGTATGGTGTTCCTATACGAGTTTTGGGAACTTTCGCTTAGTTTTTTGCTGTACTTCTCAAAAATCTTATATGACAAATGTTGTTTGTCTTTCATTCATTAGATAGCTGAAGAGTTTTTTTACATTTATTGATTGATTTATTAATGGATTTATTGATTTATTCATTATTTAATTCATGGTTTATTTGAATTATTAATTTATAGTTGATTTTAGATTAATGTTTTATTGGTTGATTGATTTATTGACTGATTGACACTGTAGTTATAGTTCCTGAAAGCTTGTACCTATATTAGATTCATCAGTTGCAAGTTAGAATCTCTGTGTTTAATAAATATATTCATATAATAGATACATATAGTAAGTTTTAGTGCTTAAGTATGTGTTTCTATGATTTATGCATACTTTTTTACGCATAAAAACAATTTGTTTTAGTTATCATGTTTTTCTTTCTTAAATTATGATTGATTATATTTATTTTTAAATCTGCATCATTCGCAGCGAATCTCTATTATGACATTTTTTTTAATTACAACTTTTATCAAGGTGCCTAAATCTTTATTCTGATTTATTAACAAATATTTAATTATAAACCGAATATTATCCTAAGAATTTATTATTCTTCCATGCATTACAACAAATTAAAAATAAAATTTTATTTTCTAGTTCCTACGAATATTTGTAAAGTATAAGTAAATTAAATTCCATATAAAGCTTTATATATTAAGTAAATGTAAATAATGAATCTGGGATAATTACGACTTATTACCGGTTATACGTTGCCGGTGTTGTATTATATGATATTAGAACTTAGCTACGTACACGCTTTAATTTAGGTGTAGAATTTAATATGATAATTGTGTAGTTACTTCATTAATTTCGTCTGATATTACTTTAAGCTTTTGTATATAAATGCGCTTTTAGTAAATTTTATATATTTCATTTTAAATAATCTTTTTTTCCACTAAATATGATTGGAAGTTAATAAAAAAATTAAGAACAGCATAGCTTAATATGTTTAGTGGAAAGAGAACCTTATTTCTAGTAGGAGATATAACTATATATATTGTTATAAAGAAAAAGCGTATGTTCTAAAGTATTTTAAAGCTTACGATATTGTAAATGAAATGTCTTCACTTAGGTATGTATTAGTTTAAATTTAAGTCTTGAAAAACGAGTCGGCTGCTACCTGAATGTTGTAACTTTCATAATGTTGACTTGCTCTCTGTAAAATATTCAAATAAATGTATTAGAATTTTTGTAATAAAGTAGAAAAATATATTTAATTTAGAATTCATAATAAATAGCATTCAATTCGCTTTATTATTACTCTGAATTTGATATTTTATCGAGAGTGAGAAACAAATCAAATATAGGCTAAGTTTTACATATAAATTATATGAAAATTCCATAAAACATTATTATTATTATATAGAGAAAAATAATACATACATATAGTCATTGTTAAACAACGATTTTTAAAGTTAGTAGTGTAGTTAATATTGTTTCTTCAAGAACACTATATATCTATTTATATTCAATTGCTTTGAAATTGTCGTCACATATCGCGTAGAATATTAGTGTATCTAGTCATATAGAATTAATTAATGTGTTTAGTTTTACGTTCTCTTTTAGACAATAAAAAGTATAATTTACTTCAAAAAAATATTATTTTAATATTTTCTTATTTTATTATAATTATAAAATTATATCACAATATTTCGATTTTGGATGAAAAATGAAAATAACTAAAACTAACTAACACTTTTCCCTGACTTACTTTTGTGAGAAAACGCTTGAAGCTGTAACAGGAGAAAAATGTATTTTTACAGCATCAAGCGTACACCTATGAAATTTTAAGCAAAGCTGGCAAAGATTGAATGTTTTCCACTTAATTTACTTAGCTATACGATGCTATCAAAGCTATATACTACTTATTTTGACACAACTGGAAAGGTCAGATTTTTTAACCAATCGTCGTGTTTTCATTTTCGCTTAAGAAAAGTGTTTCTAGTCATTGTTATTATTTTAAAATATTAACATAACTTCCAGTGTATCGTTAATGTATGGATATTCACGTAAATATAGTCGTATTTTAAATAACTTTTTAAAAATAACTAAGACATTACTTGTAACTGTTTAAAATACTATGTAAATAAATCTAGTAGGTATATTATTCACATACGAGTATAACCCAGAGAGGCTTTAAAATTTAACGCTATTTTATAGAAGAAAGAATAATACTGTAAATCTTATAGTACCTAATAACTTGTAATATGTAGAATTGTATCTTTATTAAAATTTCTTTTCTTTACTGAATTTCTGTCGCATTGCTAACAATGTTGTGTTAGTAAAATGAAAGGGAACAAAAAAAGTATAAAAAATAAATTAAAATTCAACATTTTTTTTTCTAAATATTAATGAAAAAGATATTTCGAAAGCCTATGAAATTTGTATGAAAATTTTATTTCGCATATATTGTTAGTAAATGCACGCTATACTTTTTTAACCCTTAAATGCGTGAAGTGATTTCGAAAAAATCAATATTTTTTTCAGTTAAGTCATTTTTGACATATAATAACAATTTGTCAAAAATATTTAAGTCAGAAAAGAAATGGCAATCTTATATATAAGTATTCAAAATAAAGCGCATTTAAGAGTTTATTAAAATAAAATATTAGTGAAATTACGAAAAAACTACATTAAATAATTATTAATAGTATATAAGAATCTGTAAATGTAAATTATATGTACATCTATCTTCTATGTATCGCCTAAATCACGGCCTTCTTATAGATATAATGTCTTAAATCTGAACATTAGGGCAGGTCAAGCTATTTGTATTTCACGCTCGTTTCGTTTCTATAGATCTTGCCGTATGGAAAGTGTAATTGTGGATGCACTGTTAGAAAAAAAATGTGAAATAAAATGTTTCTTTCATAATCATGATGTTTTATTTGACTTGTTAACTACACAAAATAAATAAATAAATAGCTTCACGCTATATCCCGCACACAGCAGGGTAGGCAGAGGGAACCTAGTGTTAAGACACTCCGTTCCCCACTTTCCGCCGAATTCGGAGGCATTGCGTGTTAAGTGGCGGAACTTAACTACACGATTATAACTATTTCGTTTTTCTTGCCATTTTCATTTAGATTGGAAACTTAACTTAAATGTATAAATGAAATTGCTATAACTTTTTTTAATTTAATAAAGTGATTGATATAAAATATTCAACGAATGTTAATTTTTTTAACAGCAAAGTACAACAATTAAAACTAAATTTAAATCGTTTAAGCCATGTCTGAGATTAACGTGCACAAACGCACAGACAAACAGATAAAAATAACAAAATAATTACGTTGGCTTTAATTACTTTAAGTGCTACCAATAAAAATATTTTTTTATATATCTTTCGTGTACAGACAGCAATTAGTTACATTTATATTATAAGTATTTCTTATATCATATATGATGTTTTAAATAGCATTTTAATTCAGTAATCAGTACAGTAACTTAAGTAGAAAAAAAATAGCTGTAATGAGTTCTAATCTCAAACCAAGCATATACATTATTAAGATGATATATGAACGATGTACGAAAGAAGACAATGCATTGACGCCTCATTCTTTCCCACATTCATCTTTATCTACCTACTTATCAAACGTAACTTACTTGGAAGCTACAAAATGTGAAGCACATTTTAATATACAAACTACCACAGCAATTTGAAAGCCGTCATAGCGTAGTTAGACAATGCCGCGCTTTACCTGGACACCAGAGCGAAGAAAATGGAAATATTAAATATTTCCACTCCTCGAGTGGGAATCGAACCCACAACCAGTCGTTTGCAATCACACGCTTGTTCCACTGGGCCACGACTGGCTACAGAAATAATTATATATGTCGAAAAAGAAATAACCCAGAGCTATGTTTTAAAGGAGTGACATCACCATTGCTGACGTCACTCATATGGTTTTGATGATGGTGGACGATGATAGGTCTAAAAATAAAACTGCTTAATATTATTGAAAGCCTAGTTTATTATTTAGGCATTGTAATATTTTCACAGAGAGGGACGCACTGTCCGAAGAATGAAGCGAGACCCCCGTCCTTGGAAAATGCCGGCGTATTTATACTGCAAAACTACCCACTATTTTTTATTATTATTTTTGCATTGGCTTTATGATAAAATCTAAACAACTTTACAAATTCATAGTTGTTTTAAGTTAGTAGTAGTTAATTTAATAAAGTTAATCTATAATTATTATAATAATTTAAGTCGTCGTTGCGCCTACATATATTATTTTAATTTCTCCACTCTCATACCTAAAACAAAGCGTGGAATTAAGTTCTAAACAAGAAATAACAGTGGAGAAAAGAATATCTTGACACTGAGTTTTCTACCCTGCTATACGAAAAAAAAACGAGAAGCTGTTTGTCCATTGCATTTACTCACTGCAACTAAACTTAACCTTTATTTAACCTTTAGTTTCACTTTTGGGTAACCTTTAGTTGCCCTTCGAATATCCTTTAGGTATGTTGTATGTAGATAAGCATAAATCACTAAAGTCCACAGGCGAGGATAACTTGCTTAGATACATAACGTGCTTAAGGAAATACTGGTACAATGTGTAAATGCTGAACTAGTTAAAGGTTTAGGATGTTAGACTACAAACTGAGTTTGAATTTATTAATAATAATATATATTTTTTATTAGCTTCACGCTGTATCCCGCACACAGCAGGGTTGGCAGAGGGCACTTAGTGTTAAGACGGAGCGTCTTTCCCACTTTTTGTTCCCCACTTTCCGCTGAATTCGGAGACGTAATAAGTGGCGGAACTTAACGCCGCGCTTTTCCTCTGATATCAGAGCGAAGGAAATGGAAATACGAAATATTTCTACTCCTCGAGTGGGAATCGAACCCACAACCAGTCGTTTGTGCCACTGGGTCATGACTGGCCTCTATATATATTTATAATAATAATGTATATTATCATCATAAAGTATATTTCAAATTATTTTATAAGCATTGTTTTTTAGATAGAATCCAAAAAGGGAAACCAATAATATTTAATTTAAAATTTTATTTTAGAACAACATTTTCTTCGTAGTGTTATAAATAAAAATCAGTTTAGGTAAGTAGTTCTTGACTATACTTACTTAGTTGTGCAGGAATTATGAAGCAGAAAAATTTATAATACAAAGGAGGTATTACTTACTTACGGAAATACGTGTCGTAGTATATATCCTAAAAGGGGATATATACTACGACACATACAAACATATTTGTAAATTTCTTAGCTTCATGCTGTATGCCGCACACAGCAGGATAGGCAGAGGGAACTTAGTGTTATAACACTCCGTTCCCCACTTTCCGCCGAATTCGGAGACATAGCGGCACCAAAGTGAAGCAAATGGAAATATTAAATATTTCCACTCCTCGAGTGGGAATCGAACCCAGAACCAGTCGTTTACAGTCACACACTTATGCCACTGGCCCAGTACTTGTAAAATAAAATGAAAAATCATAAATAAATACAAAAAACATTTCAATTCATATATTAAGTAAGCGTATTAATAAAATACTAAATGTACCTTAACACGAGAAAGACACTTTTACTTAAAATATTCTATTTTAACTTTCACGTTTATTATTCAAAGTCTAACAGTTTCATTTGTTATTAAATATTTTACGATTATTATATTAAAGCAGTTTTAAGTTTTTCTGTATATCTATAGTAGTGAGATCGTATTGTCGTAATATTCCGTTGTCCACTTTTCTCTTGAATTCGAGGTATTGGGTGTTGAGTGGTGGAACTTAACGCCGTTCATACGCGACATTCCTTTCCTTTTCTTCTTTTTTCGCTAGAAAAGGCAGAACTGCCCTGTGAACGGATGATATTGTGGGAATCATCAACAAGTTCGATACTACCTGCTAAAACCAAGCGGAAACCCTCTCCACTATTGTAAGACGCATTCTTCTACGACGTCTCGGTGGAGGTATCGGGTGTTGAGTGGTGGAGCTTAACGCCGTTCATCGCAACATTATCAATAACCTTGCAATAACTCAACGTTCTGTTTTATATTCTTATTAGATGCGAAGAAATAACCCAATCTCTCATCTATCTCCGAGTAACGATCATTCATGTCATTTGATATTTTTTTCTGAAAAGATTTTTTAATTTGGTAAAAATAATGACATGATAGTGTGAATTTTTTTTCATTAACTTTTCTCTAACATGTATTAGAGTAGATGCAAATGATAGTATTACGGCAATTCGACCTCCATTTTTCATCTAATACCAAGAAATGACAACTAGAGGAAATTAACGCTACATTTGTGCCACAAGAACTAAGAAATTAAAATAATTAAATTATAAAACGATTTTTAATATTACAGAATTACAAATTGTAATATAATTTCTGTTAACAGCCATAACATAAAAATTATATAAAGCACCAACGATAAAAGGGTTGAAACCAGATGTCCCCACTCTTATATTGGCCTCTTAACAGCTATAAAATTTTCCGCCTATTAACTTTTATATACGTCCGACCGAGAAACGCTATTGTGCCATTGAGATTCTATAGAAAAGTGAATTTTATAAAAAATAAACCATTTGTGTACTTCAATATTTTCTAACAAAGCCATTGTTAAAGGAAATTGTCTTGTAAATATTGTAACTTTTAGCTTCACGCTATATTCCTTGAGGGGTAGTCGGAGAGAATGGAGCGCCTAACGCTACGGTCCCTGCATACTTCTTTCGCCTTATCCATTGTCATTAACTTTATGCACGCCTTTCATGGGTTTTCATATTTTTTACGTTTTTAATATCATCGATACTGTGTTTCGAAGGTTAACCAAGGTTTCCCTCGGCATGTCTTATAGTTGAATATTGAGTTTATGTGAAAGGAAAAAACTCTTTGGAACCATAGTCCAAGTCAGTTTAATTTGCACGAAAAATGAAGACATGAGTAATAACGCTTTTTTATCTTCAATTGTATAAAGTTGTTAAATGTCAATACTTTATAGAATTGATGTTATGGTAATATAAACCATAACAACCAATTGTCGTATATCATATTACTTATCATGTCCGGAAATAAGAACCCTTAGCTTACATTACGTGAGGAATTCGATTCAATTCCAGTACATTTGTTTAAATATACTACGTATACACAATATATAGTTATTCCCCCCTTTAATTGTATATAGTATTTTAATACCTAATACTATTTTTATTTTTTTCTTTCTATACTTCTACTAAAATAATTTAGACTAAATTAACAAAACAAAGACACACTCCGAAATGTTTAACATACACTTATATATACTTAAGTGACAAATAAATTGCCATGGCAACGCCCATTTTACGCTTCAATTCGAATTTAAAGTTCCTCATATATGAAAAAAAAATAAAAAGTTACATCTCAAATACTCCTTAAGTCCAACCCCCCGCTTACAAAAAGCATTAACGAATTTCAGCCTCACTCGATAAACATATATTAGCATTCTAAGCGCTTAATAACTCCTAAACGACGCCGGCTCGTAAATTTGACCGAATAAACGCTTAAATTTATGGTTGAACAACAGGCCGCTTTTATAGATCATTTTCGTTCATCGTTTAAATTCATTTTAAGTGTATGTGTTTATTGGTTGCGTTAACCTATTTTCTTTAGTACATGGTATCCGGTAATTGCTTCATTTTTTTATATTCTTTAAGTATTTATTGATACTTTTTTTATAATTATTTTGTATTTACTATTATTTTTCATTTTTTGACATGATAGCCGTTGCGAGCCAGTCGGAGATGAATCTCCTACCGCCAAGCTACTGGGTTACCTGCCTTTTACGGGACGCTGCCCAGCGACGGAGGGGAATTGTATCCTAACCCGCCCCCCCCCCACGGGTAGAATACATCTTGCTATCGTACTCGCGTTTATAAGTGTCATTTATATATTATCAATTTTTCAAGATATTAAAGTATTATAATATATATTTTAACACCGTGAATTTATTTTTTTTCCAGCTTCACATTACTTCCCGCATAGAAGGAAAGTCAGACAAAACCTGGTGTCAAGTGTAGTAGAGTGGTCAAGATACTCCATTCTCTTTTCAGCTGAGTTAGTGGGTAGTATCAGGCTTGTAGATGAGTATCATCACAGTATCATCCGTACGTAAGGTTGTTCTGCTTGCCTTACTTACGGATAGTCCGCGTAAACTGCATTTCCCAGCAACAAAAAAAACTTCATTCTCTACTCCACTTAAAGTTAATATTACGCGTTGACTGCTGGAACTCAAGGCTACACTTTATCTTACTTACCCCAGCATTGAACTAAAAATAAACGAGCATCGAATACACAACCTTCGCGTTTACAGTCAACTACCACACTGCACCACGATAGACTCAACATAATTTTAAAAGCACTAATAATCCCCAGAGATTGGTGCAGAAACCACAATCATCTCAAAATCATAGTTAATTCATGTTTAGACATTAAGCCACCAGATTATATAGTAACCTTTGAAATACAATCTCGTTAATATTCAAAGTAATCAGTACTTCAACGGTATTAGCAACGCATATTCTAATTAACGTTATCACGTTGCGATAAGTGATTACATATTATTAGGTATCAATAAACATGTCCATCGTAGTGTAGTAGCACGGTGCCTAACCGTAAATATGGTTGTAGGTTCGATTAGTGAAGTAGGACACCTAGTAGGGCCAGTCATGGCGCAGGGGCACATAGGTGTGTTGTGCGTTCGATTTCCACTCGAGAAGTGGAAATATTTAATATATCAGCGGCTACGAATTCGGCGGAAAGTGGGGAACAGAGTGTCTTAACACTAGGTTCCCTCTGCCTACCCTGCTGTGCGCGGGAAACAGCGTGAAGCTATTAACAAAAAGACACCTAATAAGGAATTATAGTTAATACTATTTTTACTCAATTCTGGTAAAGAAGTGAGTTCTGATAATAATTAGTACGCGATCCTCTATTCGGGCGAAAAATTGTAAAGGGCGTATCTTTACCATAGGTTATTTCTGGAGCTTGAACTTCAATCTGAATTAAAAAATATATATACGAATATATTTATATCATGCGCACATAATATGTTTAAATATTTTAAAATAAAAGAATGCCTTTGGGTTCAGTTTCATAAATTATTTTAATTTCTTCGACCTGTAAACAAAGCAAAATGCAGTATTGAACTATGCAACTTACGCAACAAGCAACGTATTCAAAGTAACCGTAATATAACCTTCTATGATTTTTCCACTGAGCAGGGTAATCAGAGAACCTATTTTTAAAAAGCTCGGTCTTTCACTTTCCGTTAGAAATCAGTACATAGCATATTGAGTGGTCAGGCTTAACATAGCGTTTAGTCTTAATAGAGCAGAGAAATAAATATAATTTATTTTTTTGCTTTATTTTCATTTCATATATTCAATATATATAATCACTGCTTCGAGTGGGAAACGAATCCACATCCAAACACATTTACAGTCAGACGCTGTCCCACTGAGCTACAACGGCCCCACGTTTAAAGACATCATTAAATGATTATTTATATTTAAAACATATGTTCATTTTATTGCGGATATATTAAAAAATAATAATATTTACAAGAATAACCGCATAGTAATTTATGTTTGTAAATAGTGTTAGTATAAAAGTAAGTATACGAGTATAATACCTAAGGTAAACGGAATATAAACATCTAACATACATTTTTAAATTTATGCGGAGAGGTAGCACAATAGCTGAAATTGGTCAATTATGATAGAATAACTCAAGTGTAATAGAATAATAATTATTAAATATTCATTAAAATTAATGGGAGCAAGTCGTGGCGCACTGCTACGAACGTATGACTGTAAACGACTGGTTGTGGGTTCGATTCCCACTCGAGGATTAGATACATTTAATATTTCCATTTCTTCGCTCTGGTATCAAAGGTTAAGCGCGGCGTTAAGTTCCACCACTTAACACGCAATGCCTCCAAATCCGGCGATGCATAGGGAACGGAGTGTCTTAACACTACGTACCATCTGCTAGCCTGTTGTGTGCGGAACACAGCGTGAAAGTGAAAAAAAATCTAAATTAATAAATTCCACAGTTAACACTCGTTGTTTTCAACGTACAATTCACACCTGTGTACACTACTATTTATAAAACATCCATTAAATTAGTTTAAATAAAAAAATATATTAAAATAAACAAAAATATTACTACTTACTACTAGAAGTACTCAATAAGGCAACAAAATCGATGCTAACGGTTGACTTAGCGGTCAAAGCGCTAGCACCTTTTCCAAAAAACAGGGATTCAAATCCCGCGTTCGAATTCTCACAATTAATGGTCTAAAATTGTTTTTATAGTTCCTAATAACGTAAATAGCATTTTAATAATCTTAAAAATAATAAAAAAATACAATGTATTGATTGACATACAAATAAAAAAGTAGTATAACATTTCATTAAATTTTCATTTGGGCCAGTCGTGGCGCAGTGGCACAAGCGTGTGACTGCAAACGACTAGTTGTGGGTTCAATTCGCACTCGAGGAACGATAATATTTACTATTTCCATTTTCTTCGCTCTGGTGTCGAGGCTGAGTGCGGCGTTATATTCCGCCACTTATCACACAATGTCTTGGAATTTGGCGAAAAATAGGGAACGGAGTGTCATAACACTAGGTTCCCTCTACCTACACTGCTGTGTGGCATGTGTATCCCCACAGTATACAGTGTGAAGCTAAAATTTTCATATTAAAAAAAAAAAAACAATTTGATTCGCTGGTATGTTCAGAAATCGTTTACTTATAATAAAAATAAATGACAAAGCAAGTAGATTAATAAAAAGGTCCAAATAAGTACTTTGTATCAAACAAATTAGGCCTAAACGTTGAAAGAGACACTTATACAAATGAGATGATTCTTGTCTTAGGAAGAGGCTATTCTATTTTCCTTCTTTTTTATTAAACGCCCTTATTTATATGAAATGCAAGCATTTTTGTTTTGTGATGTTAGCGATTTGTATACAAATGACTGGTAATGTGATAGAAGTATAGTGAATACATTTAAAGTAGGCTATTGTGCCTCAGTGGGACAGCGGTTGACTGTAAAAGATTGGTTATAGATTCGATTCTAATGATAATTGTAAATTATTTTCATTTCCTTTCTCTAGTAAAACAAAGCACGGAGTTTAGTTCCACCTCGCCACACGCAATTCAGGGCAAAAATGAAAACGAAGTGTTCTTCCACGAGATTAACCTGTCATCAGGGAAATATGTATAGCTTGAAAAAATATACATAAAAAGTCAATACAATAATATATGAATTCAGGGGCCAGTCGTGGCGCAGTGGCACAAACGTGTGACTGTAGACGACTGGTTGTGCGTTCAATTCCTGTTTGAGGAGTGGAAATATTTCCATTTTCTTGGCTCTGGTATCAAAACAAGGCGTGGTGTTAAGTTCCGCCACTTAACACGCAATTCCTTCAAAATTCAGCAAAAGATGGGGAACGGAGTGTCATAACATTAGGTTAAGGTTGACTGCCGACCTTGCGGCTCTTTGAAGGATATTTGATTCTTTTGATAAACGTTGCTCTGCTCAGCTCTTAAACATGTGTTCAATTGCTCACGATAAAATTAAAATACTAAAAAGTAGCTCAGAATATCAAGGAGCTTCGCCACCCCTGCACTTTACTATAGTTTATTTTAAATAAACTACTTGTGCATAAGTTATTCAAGAACATGCATAATACATAAGTTTAATCTATTAATTAAAACGCTGATAACCTTTACTCTAGCACATACAATACTACGTTTAAATACAATAAATAAAAGTAAAACTTTTATAAAAGCTCTAACGCGCTTTTTGTCACCTAACACCCTTTTTTACTGTGTAAGACATTAAGCTTATCGTATAATCTTATAATAAATGTTATAGAAATTTCAACCTTAAGATAACGGGTTAATGTTCATTTTAATTTTGAATGTACAAGCAAGTTTTCCATACATTCTAGCGTTCAGAATCGGTTTTCGTTCGTTATCTGATTAAACGTGGTTGCCAAGGTTTTAAATGAAAACCAAATAACAATATAAAAACACTTTATTTTTGATTGGTTCTTTACATAATTCTAAATACATATAGAAGAAGATTGTACGCGTAAGGAAAAAAATATGATTTTAAATAATTTACATGAAATAAATCGAAATTAATTAAAAACAGCAAAAAGTATACTTGTTAATAAAGAATATTTTATAATTTTAGTAAAACAAAAATGTTGCATAAAATTATGAAGACAAGGAAGCAATAAAAAAAGCAACTAGCCAAGCCAAGTGTAAATTTCAGTTGAAAAATTCCTTTCTTGGTTTTTCCCTTTAAATAAAAACAAGATTTTTGCATTTTGTACATAACATATTGAGTGGCAAGCGTTTTACCTAAGACTTAGAAAAATGACTATTATTTAATTATTATTTTTATATCAACAGGGAATCGAATCTAAAAGAAAATCAGAATTACAGTCAGACATTGTCCCAATGCGCCACGATGCGGTAATTTCTTTTTTTTTTTTGTGGGGAACTTTCCGCCGAATTCGGAGGCATTGCGTGTTAAGTGGCGGAACTTAACGCCGCGCTTTACCTCGACACCAGAGCGTAGGGAATGGAAATATTAAATATTTTCACTCCTCGAGTGGGAATCGAACCCACAACCAGTCGTTTACAGTCAAACGCTTGTGCCACTGGGCCACGACTGGCCACACTGGGCCACGACTGGCCACAATAATAAATGGTCATAATAATATTAAATACAACCCTTTTTCACCCAAATCCCTAAAAAGCCTACCGAAAATTCCACAAAACTATTACACAAATAAAATTTACTCTCCATAAAACATTTGTATAACCAAATACATTACATACTTTCGTGAAATATTTCTTTTGTCGTACATAAAGATGTTTAGTGTCAACCTTACCCTATTTTAGCTTAAGCCTATCATTCTGTACACATTCACTCAATCACATCAATAGATTTCAAATCCAATAATGTATTTGTAAATATACGAGTATTATTTTGTTCATAATACAATTTTTTTTTCTTTTTTTTAGCTTTACGCTCTGCCATACATACTCGTATATAGAGGATCCGTTGAACTAAAAATAAGTAAGCTTCACGCCTTTTAAGGTTAGCAAAGAATGATTATATATTATTTATTTTTGCTTTATTACCAACAACAAAGCGTAGCGTTCCACTACTCAACACGCATTGATTCGAATTTGTTCTCGAGATTTTTTGTAACTACTATACTTTGAGGAAAAAAACTGCGAGACTGCAACAAATGACCTAATTAGTATTTTATTAGTATTTTTAGTACTTTAATTACTATATTACCTATAGATATATACGTAATTCTAGTGATCTGCTCAGATCTGGTAGATAACTACCTGCTAAGATCTGGCTTTGAGATACGTTTAAGGCAAACCTCACATCATAGCCCTTTGTTAGCGCTAATTGATAATTGCACATTAGTTCAAATTACACCACATATTATGTATATCTATATACATATATACTCAGCTTCTACAAACGAAATAAGAATTACAAGACGTCTTATAGTACAAAATATGTATGTGGAAGTATTTAATTTTATTAACATGGTTTTTTTTATAGCTTCGCGCTGTATCCCGCACACACCAGGGTAGGCAGAGGGAACCTAGTATTGAAACACTCAGTTCCCCACTTTCCGCCGAATTCCAGAGATTTCCATACTCTGATACCAGAGCGAAGGAAATGGAAATATTAAATATTTTCACTTCTCGAGTCGGAATCGAACCCACAACCATTCGTTTACAGTCACACGTTCGTGCCACTGCGCCACGACTAGCCCCTATATAACCTGGCCCCTATTTTATAAGTAATATTTTAATATCAATATTTAAAATAACATTTATTTAAATAGGAAGAGAGTGGAGCTCAGACAGTGGCGTCGAGCGTTAATACGCCAATTCTAGAGAGATTTCTCTAGAATGCTAAGGAGTTTCTTCTTTTTAAATATTTATTTACAAAACGTTAGGAAATAGTTAAAATATATTTTAATCCTTTCATAGCTTTTCCTAGCATTTATTTAAGGCCAACTTGAATGTAATAATTCATTACTTTAATCACCTGTATCCATACTTATATTATAAATGCGAAAGTCTGTGTGTTTGTCTGTCATGCTTTCACGGCTAATGTACCGGTCCGATTTGGACAAAATTTAGAATGAATATAGTAAAAGTTACTGGGTCTAACATAGGCTCCTTATTTTTTCAAAAATCAACTGCTAAAGGGTTGTAATAGGGGATGAAAGAATATATGAAAAATCTAAACCGCTTGACCGACTGTAATGAATTTTGGCATAAATATAGTTTATAATCCAAGGTTAAGCATGCCTATGCTACTTAGGTTTTCAAAAATCCACCCCCCAGAGGTGCAATATAGCAAAACAGATATGTAGTACACGTGGCGAAGCCACGAGCGGGCTGCTAGTATGTAATAATTTAGTAATGAAAATGAATCTTACAACAACTTTGACTCTCTTCTTGCCCATACGATTTGCTTAAAAATTGCTCCAGTATTTGATGACATTATAATATTTTAAACAAGGCGCTTATGTCCTCGTCAATACCCAGAATAATAACATCATAATTATATTTTCCTATTTTTTAAAGTAATTTTATGTTAAAAATATGAAAATAATATTCAAACTGAGTTAAGTGAATCATTGTGTTCTATTTTACAATTTATCACGTACCTGTGTCACGTACATAAAGATAACTTCACAAATAAAGCTTATATTGTCATCGTGGCGTGGTGGGACAGTATCATTGTAATTGTGATCTCGGTTGTGGGTTCAATTCCCACTTGGTGGAATTATTATAACATAATAATTTTTATATATTATAATTATTTATATGGGGCCAGTCGTGGCGCATGGGCACATAGGTATGAATGTAAGCGCTACTAGTTGTGGGTTCGATTCTCACTCGAGGAGTGGAAATATTTAATATTTCCGTTTTCTTCCTTTCCTTTCCTCTGGCAAAGCGCGGCGTTAATTTCCGCCACTTAACCCACAATGCCTCCAAATTCGTCGGAAAGAGGGAAACGGAGTGCCTTAGCACTAGGTTTCTTCTGCTTACTCCGCTGTGCGGGATACAGTGGGAAGCTAAAAAATATTATTTTCCCGCTCTGGTGTTACTAAGCACGGCGTTGAATTCGAACGGCGTTAAAATCAAAATACTTATTGGGGTAAAATCTATACCAAAAAAAATGTGAAAAACGTATTCAGTTAACAAAGACTACCTAAATAGTAGAAATTGTCCCTCTGAAATCTGTTTCATACCAAATCGAGGCCCATTGTGCGATACGCATTTTTATGGTTTCCATCAATCGCCCTTTCAACTACGAATGTCGTAAAAGAGACTATAAAGATACATAGACAACCGTCTAATACGGTTGTGAGTAAATTGTAATAAACAAAAATATATCTGTTTACTTTAGATAGGAAATTGAAAGCTCCAGAAAAAGCTTTAATATAGAAAAGTTTATTAAGTTAAAGAATACAGAATTTTATTTTGTCATGTCTATTTTTTGTTTTTTCTTAAGCAATATGTAAGTGTGAATATGTTATTAGAGGATTTGGAGCATACAAGAAAAAATACCATAACGTCGTGACACGGCGGGACAGCTTCTGACTGCAACGCGATGGTTATGGGTTCGATTCTCAATCGGAGGAATGATTTTTTTTCTTTTTTTTTAGCGTCACGCTGTATCCCGCACATAGCAGGGTCACCTTTGCCTAGAGGGAACCTAATGTTAAGACACTCCGTTCCCCACTTTTCGTGAATTCGGAAGCATTGCACGCGGTTTTGTAAATATTATAGTTAAATGGAGGAAGGATTATAATTAAATTTAATTTTTTCGCTCTAGTACCAAAGATAAGGCGAGGCGTTGAGTTCCACCACTCAACATGCAATGTGTCAACCTGAAATTGTTTCAGGGCAAGTGTACGACAGAGTATGTTAGCACTAGATTCATTCTAACTACTGAAGCTGCTTCTTGCTTGCTTTTTTAGAAAATAATGCCGATGACGGGTAATAATATTATTTGGCAAATTTAAAAAATAAATCAGTCAGACGATATCCCACTGCGCCACAATCACCGACTTAATTATATAATTAGAACTAAACATAGTAAATTTCGTTAAACCACTTACAAAACCACACATAGAAAGAAGGATTATAATAAAAAAAAATAATTCCCAAGACAGACTAAGATAGAGATAAAGGTCACCGCATACGAATGACCCAGTTTTATATAAAATGGGGAGACACGCCTACCATTATCTCGGGTAAGTTAGCGTTAAACACAAAGGGTTTTTCATTATGCAGAGACTAGCCGCTGTCGTCTGTTCTGCCTGTTTGAAGAAAGGAAACAATTGTTAGTGCGGAAGAAATTATGCTTTTTAAAAACTTATGTGGTTTCTTTAATATTATGATGTGTGTTTGTTTAAACAATATAATGTTAACATTAATTTCGCGAACGGTAATGTAAGTACTTTTGAAATTTTCATCATAATATTTAGAAGTCGTCATCTTTTTACTTAATGCATACATAATGCATTATTTCTCAAGAAAATGAAGCGTTTCTATATTAAGTAATTTATTATTGACTAATTTATTAATCTTATAAATTAAGAAGACCACCATTCAAGAGGAGTTCACAGCGGTGTCTGGAACTTGCAACCTCAATATAGGCTTAAAGGGGCCCTTTTAAAACATTTTTCCATGTTCACTTTTACTGTACGAAGTCCTTTCTCTGCATAAAGAAAAGTTGCCTTAAGGTGATGATATTTCTATTTAGAAGACATACTAATTTTGTTTAAAAAAACAATCTACGTGATCTCGTAAGATTAAAGGCACGAAGGCATTGAGCTCCTCCCACGAACACGGACCGTGTGAAATTCAGGTGATAAACGGTGACCGAAGTGTCATGATACTACGGTTTCTCTCTCTACTCGTTTTTTTTTTATTTTTTTAACTTTACGCTGTATTCTGCACATAGCAGGGTAGGCAGAGGGAACTTAGTATTAAGACACTCCGTTCCCCGCTTTCCGCCGAATTCGGAGACATTGCGTGTTAAGTGGTGGAACGTAACGCCGCGGTTTGCTTCTACACCAGAGCGAAGAAAATGGAAATATCAAATATTTCCACTCCTCGAGTGGGAATCGAGGAACCAGTGAGGAGGAGGAGAAACCAGTCGCTTTACAATTACACTTTATGACATTGCGCCACGACTGACCCCTGCTTACCCTACTAAGCGGAATTAAGCATTAAGCTAAAAAAGCATAAAATAAAAACAAACATATCTTTCAGATTCTATTAACATGAAACCCTAATCCAACTATAATATTCTAAATTAATTTGCATAACGAGTCGTACCAATTTGCCGAATATAGCTGAAAATATTTGAAACTTAATTCACTTCGTCGTGTATTAGACGAGAATGTTGAAATAATTTAATACTGTGAGCAGATAACGGAGTGTGCGAAAGCTTTAATGTTTGGATACGGTTTAATTATAACGCGTTCAGTAACTACTATTAAGGAATTATTATTTTAATTTATATGAATTAGGTAAAATTTTATTGAATAACATTTTATAGGTTTATAATTTTTTTTTCAGATACAGAGAACCCAGTCAAGACATTCTTTTCTCCCGAATTGAAGATATTGCATGCTGAGTAGATTAATATATCGCCGTATTTCATGAAATAATATAGATACGAGTAACATCACTTCCCTAGTAGAAATCGAACCCGTACCTTATTGTGTTTATAATCAGACGCGGTGACACTATGCTACGACGACAATAGATATATTTTTTATTTTATCTTTATGCTGTATCCCGCACACAGCAGGGTAGGCAGAGGTGAACCCGAAAATGAGGGATTAAAATTTGTACGGCGATAACAATAAGAACAGCTATAGTAAGTACTATAAGATGCAAGAGATAATCTATACTTATATTATAAATGCGAATGTATGTGTGTTTGTCTGTCACGCTTTCATGGCTAATCTACTGGTCGGATTTGGATGAAATTTAGAATGAAAGTAGTAAAAATGACTAGGTCTAACATAGGCTACTTAGTTTTTCAAAAATCAACCTCTCGAGGGTTGTTATAGGGAATAAAAGTTTATATGAAAAACGCGGTGTAGCCGCTTGACCGATTATATATTGTTGCTAATCCAAGGTTAAACATAGGCTACTTTATTTTCCACCACTTTTTTTCACCATCAAAAATCCACCACCAAGGGTTGTAATATGCTGAAATAGCAACGTAGTTCACGCGGCGAAGCCGCAAGCGGGCCGCTAGTAAAATATAAATAAGTCATACAATATATTTTATTAGGTAGAAATTTCCATTATTGAGCACACATACATTTATGTACACGTAGGATATACAGCTATAAATCAAGCTTGAGACGATTAATATATTGCATCAAGATGAACGATGATTACGCAGCTATGCCACGTACTATAGCAACCAGCCGACCACTTCCTTCCCGTATGTTCTGTAGTAATAAATATACTACTTTATTAAGCTACTCTATTTTCAGCAAATTTATTTATTTTTACGTTAAAATTCATTCCTTTATTTCTGAAATTCATAATTTTTGGTCATAATATCCGTTATTTATGCAGTGATGCAGTGGGACAGCGTCTGAGGGTAAACACGATGGTTTAGAATTCGATTTTTACTAGGTTGTATGATTATAATATAATCATTTACATTTCTGCTTCCACTATTAAACATGCAATGTTACGGATGCTGGCGGAAAGTGGATAACGGTATGTTTTGACTAATTATTATTTTAATTAATTATTATTATTTCTCCGCACCGGTAAACAAAATAAAAACTAGGTTCTTTGTGACTAACCAACGATGACGATGACGAAAAAGGTGTAAGCTGAAATAAAAATACTATACATGAGGGCAGTAAGCATCAGTAAGTAAATGATTACAGTATATTTATTTAACCGTGACGGCCTTTACGGCTCAAATGAATGGTCAGAGAGTAGTTCTCAGTCATTCGTATAATGATTACTAACATTACAATATGTTACTAACATTTATTTAAGCTATATCTAATACACTTTGAATTAGTGACATGTGTAGCAGTTGGTACAAAACTATATATCAAAAACATTGCAACGTATGCATGCGTATTTTATTATCAGTGGCCCGCTCGCGACTTGGCCCGCCCGAACAACACAACTGATGGTGTCATCCATCATATCACATTAGAAACCTCTAAAATTGTCAGTGTTTCTATGCTATATTATACATGTATTATACATATGAATCACTCTATCTATTAAAAGAAACCACATCAAAATCTGTTGCGTAGTTTTAAAGATCAGATATAAACAAACACGGAAAGCGACTTTTGATTTATACTATGTAAAGATTTCTATATTATTTAATATTTTTCTAATATAATTTTTTAGCTGCACGCTTAATCCATAGCGAGGTAGTCAAAGATTTCGAATTGCCAAATTCCACGGTTTCTGCATACTTCTGACGGCTGCTTCACTTGTGTTCATACAAGAAATAGGCTTTTTAGTACATTTGCTTTGCTTTTAATACTCGTATATTAAATACCAGTCAACCGCTTGCGGCATCGCCGCGTGATCTCCAAACTTTAAATAGGGAATCTATTTGAGCCACTATGGGAATTTCTTTTTTATAATTTTATAATTTTGAAATTTTTTTAATGATGATTTGAGTATTTCCTGGCATAGTAGGTAGAGATTGGCGTGTGCAGGATACAGAGAGAACGAAGTATGCTTAGGGAACCATTTCCCTAAGCGGGAATCGAATCCACAATTAAAAAATTAAAAATAAGGAAGAATATTTAAAAAATATACCCATTTCTTATTTTATATACATTAATAAATATTCATATATCACACACGTAAGTAAATATCACCCGCAATACTAGAACACTAAACAAATTTCCAGCGCAACATGTGGCTTTTCACACCAAAAATGTCATAACAGGTTACCAAGCTGTAACCTTATTATATCAACACCGAGCAAAAGCTTCAGAGGAAACTTTTGGTAATGTCGTCTAGTTTTTTAGTCTAAATTGAATTATATATTTATATGAAGTTGTAATATTTGGCTTTATTTATTTAACATAAAAACATTTTTTTTTGTGTGTTTTGCGAGCTCTTTTTGCTTTAAGTATTGTGATAAAACACATCTAGGCCAGGATAGCGCAGTGGGTTAAGGATTCGATTCCCAATGAGGGGAATTACTATATTGAGGGCAATTACTATATTTAATTAATTATTGATAAAAAAAGATATTTAGAAAACGTACAAAAGTTTTCGACGCGAATGTTGTTAACATCTCTGTAGAGAGACTTTTACAAATTTCTGCTACCCAAAGATTTAATTAGAAAAATTAGAGCAACAAAAATAAGTTGTAATAAAGCGTATTAGAATTTCGACGCACCTGGTAGTAAAACGCATGGCTTAGAGGTCAGAGCGCCTGGATGGTTTTCAGGAGACGCGGGTTCGAATCCCGCTGCGTTAAAAAAATTATATGCTTACTAAATGTATTTTGCAATTTTCCTACGTCTGGAATAACAATAAAATGTTTAAAAGTACTATATTCATTTTTATTTATTCGGCCTGCTAAAACAACACCTGGTGATTTTTACTACGCAACATTCAATGTCTGAAGATCGGGCTAAAAGAGGAGAACGGAGTGTTTTGACACTAAGTTCTTTCTGCCGAGTACTGCTATCCGAGAAAGAGCATGGAGCTGAAATAATTGAACATAGATACATAAACTATACAACACACATGTAATACGTTCTATTTAAATTATTACCTACATATTATACCTTGTTCAGTTGATAATATTTTAATCCGCCTAATAATAGCCAGGTAATCTTAGATATTATATTGTTATATATAATACTAATTGTGTATTACATTTCATTCTATGATGAAAAGAATGGACATATAATTAGATAAGTCATCAAGCTTTTCATTTAAATATCTTCATTTTCATTTTTGGTTTCCAAAGTATAGAAATTAATACTTCTAATTGCGATGTACATGAAAAAAATACTCTTTTAAATTTCCACTTGTTATTGTTTTTTTTTATATCTATGATATTTATTTTTGTTATTTAATATATTTCTCGACTTCATCATCCGAGCATTTGCTAACTAACCAAATTTGATTTCGAAATGTGGAACTTCCTGTGTAATTACTAGTCAATTGATAAATTGATTGATGGTATTGGTAATAATCTGTTACCAAGTGGTACAACTTCAAATCTCGCAACATTAGAAATTTTCATCTTTCCTAAAAAAATCATCAATTATATTCCAAGTTAATAATTTAAATATTGTGGCCAGACTGGTTTTGGGTTCGATTCCCACTCGAGGAGTGGAAATATTTAATATTTCCATTTTCTTCGCTCTGGTGTCGAGGTAAAGCGCGGCGTTAAGTTCCGCCACTTAACACGCAATGCCTCCGAATTCGGCGGAAAGTCTTAACACTAGGTTCCCTCTGCCTACCCTGCTGTGTGCGGCATACAGCGTGAAGCTATAATAACATTAATAAGTAATAAAAAAGAAGTATACATTATTCACAAAGTCATATACTAACACGATTTCACTTGTCTAAGTAAATTACAAACGCGACATGTTGTGGCTTTGAGGGCTCTAACGACGTAACTCGTGTCACACCATGTTACAATTCCGTAATCATATTACGTTAATGCCGAATAAAATATCTCATCAACCGTAATATTGTTAGTACTTTGCGTATATTTGCGCTAAGAATAATTAGTTTTACGGTAACCCTTTCTGTGATTTACACAATATGTTTACAAATTTTCTTTGAAAATACTCTGTTTTGTTAAGACGTGATTAAGCATAGTTTTATTTAAGCTAGAAAGCTAGACCCAGGAATGCGTATTATTTAAATGTATAGGCCTAAACGACAGTTAATTCTAAAATATTATGTTAAATTTAAAGATTTACCAAAAGTTAGGGTAACATGATTCCGTAACTATTACTTATTTCGAACTAATGTCCCGATATGTATATTTAAATACGCTTTTAGAGCTTTCTTAAGTGAACTATGTATGTATATATTATAGTCATATTACCTTTAATGGTTTTGGTTTAATCAGTTAATTAATTTGTTAATTAGGAATTTACGATTCCTAGAGCTTAATGTTTCAATGTGCCTGACCTTGTTATATGTAGTGCGGCTTAGCTTGTATACAGAGGTAAAAATCTTTTGAATTTTGGAAATATATTAAGTGACGAGGCCATCGTTGAGCAGTGGGGCAGCGTCTGTGTGTAAACGCCATGGTTACGGGTTCGATTCCAACTCGAGGGAATGATTATATTTAAGTTTCCGTTTCTTCGCTCTGGTACCAAAGATTAGGCGCGGTCTTAAGTTCCACCACTTACGGAAAACGAAGTATCTTGACACTATTACTACTGTTCTCTTTGACTACCCCGATAAGGGGGAAAAGTATAAATAAAAAATATTTTTTATAGATAGATTAACACTCTAATGATACTAAGAATTCAAAACATACAACTATAACTTACAAGAAATCAAAAACAAAAACGAAAAATCGTGTACACCATTCAAAGCACAATCTTAAATACGGG
This sequence comes from Dryas iulia moderata, assembly GCA_019049465.1. Classification (NCBI taxonomy): domain Eukaryota; kingdom Metazoa; phylum Arthropoda; class Insecta; order Lepidoptera; family Nymphalidae; genus Dryas; species Dryas iulia. Next base: position 841,168 of record CM032440.1, read on the forward strand.
CAATAAAGTACAAATGTCAATATTCCCTCACTAAGAAAGTCAACAACGCTTTCCGCCCGCGTAAATCGCATTATGACGGACTCAAGCTTGTAACAAAAACTGTTCAAGCTAGTAATTGCGAGATGGGATTTTTTTTTTCAGAGTCTTTTGAAACTCGTGTAATCGTATTCTTAATGGCTTATCATTTTATTTTGTGGGGCCAATCGTGGCGCAGAGGCATAAAGTGTGACTGTAATGTGACTGGTTGTGGGTTCGATTTCCACCCGAGGCAATGATTAATTTTTTTTTTAGCTTCACGCTGTATCCTGCACACAGCAGGGTAGGCAGAGTGAACCTAGTGTTAAAACACTCTGTTCCCCACTTTCCGCCGAATTCGGAGGCTTTGCGTGTTAAGTGGCGGAACTTAACGCCGCGCTTTACCTCGGCACCAGAGCGAAGAAAATGGAAATATTAAATATTTCCACTCCTCGAGTGGGAATCGAACCCACAACCAGTCGTTTACAGTCACACGCTTGTAACACTGGGCCACGACTGGCCACTGTCTGGCACAGTCACAGTAATAATTTTTAAACATTAATCACACACATGATTAATATATTATTTTTATTTTTTTACTATGGTACCTAAGATAGCGTTAAGTTCTGCCACTCAACACGCAATGTTTCGATTTTCGGGCGGAAAGTAGAGAACAGTCTTGACACTAAGGCATTTAGAAAACGTATAAAAATTTGAAAGCAGCGGGATTCGAACCCGCGCCTCCTGAACACCGTTCAGGCGTTCTCACCACTGAGTCGCTCGCTGCGTTCAAATTTTTATACGTTTCTAAATACCTTTTTCAATTTTCCTAAGTGTAGAATAACAATTTTAAAAAAATGTTTAAAAGTCTTGACACTAGATTGTCTCTGACTACTACGTTATGCTGGAGAAGGCGTGGAAAGGCGTGTTTTCTTATATATCTTACTATATACGTGCTTATATAATAACTATTAGGCTATCATGGTACAGCGGAACAGTATCTGTAAACGTGATTGTCATGTTTGATCTACACTCGAAGAAATAATTGTATTTAAATAATTTTCTGTTTTCCATTTTGATAAGATAAAAAGGCAGCGTTAAGTTCCGCAACTTCAATTATTTCTATCTAGTCATTTATATAAGAAAATCCTATAACACTACTTTGACTGATTTGACTTTGCACACTTCTTACAAGAGTAGAAAAATCATCTTTATTAAAAAAATACTCATGTCATGTGGAAATTGTACTCACAAACATCATAGTTAGTCGCTATTCAACTCCACAACGATGGCCTCAATTGCAATGAAATGAATTCAATTACTTATTTATTCGAAAACTAATATTTAAATTAAATTTTTATATTTTGCTTAAAAATTATAAAACCACAAAATGCGAGTAAATTTGGTCATCTAATAAATATTAAACAGATTAACTTTGAATAGCAAATAAAGCTTATTAAGCTTATAATCCATACTTATATTATAAATGCGAAAGTCTGTGTGTTTGTCTGTCACGATTTCACGGCTAATTTACTGGTGGATTTGGATGAAATTTGAAATGAAAGTAGTAAAAGTGACTGGATCTAACATAGGATACCTATTTTTAAAAAAATCAACTTTTAAAGGGTTGAAATAGGGCATGAAAGTTTGTTTGTCAGCGTGGGGCTAGCTGACCGCCTACTCACCTGGCCCGAGTAGGCGCGCGCGGTCGCTCCCGCGCGCTACTCCGAGCAGGCCGTCGAGGGTGACCTACACCACCTTTGACTCCGCGACGTGCCTTGCAGGCTCCCGTCGCCGGTGTCCTCGGACGATTGTTTCGGTCCCCGTGGCCCAGCTAGAGGCGGTCGAGAAGGAGCACCGTCAGGTTTTAGTGGGTAACGGCGGCATTACCATCTTGCCTCACCGGAGTCCCACATAACCACGTCCCGAGTCCCCACTCGGGCTGGAATCCGTAACGGATTTCCTGACGTTAAAAAAAAAAAAAAAAAAAAAGGGCTTGAAAGTTTATATGCAAAATCTAAACCGCTGGACCAATTGTAATTAATTTTGGTATAAATATAGTTGATAATCTAAGCTTAAACAGAGGCTACTTTATTTTTTAACAAACATGCCCCCGAGGGTTGCAATATAAAAAAATAGTTGACGCGGCGAAGCCGCGAGCGGGCCGCTAGTAGTTCATATATTAATAGTATGTTTATACATGACCTTACATATATTCATTTATGGATAAAATATTGTTGTTAAAGTGGAGAGCTTGATGAGTCTTGATACTAGGCTCTCGCAAACTACCATGCTATACTTAAAGAGACGTCAGGCTGAAAAAAAAATTTAGAACTTGGTATAACAAATTTTAACATTACGTTTATATCACTCAATGCATTATGCTTAGAAAGCGGAAAGAGCTGTATCATATCACTAGAGGATTCTTTGAATATTAAGAGACATGTTCTTAAGATTCTAATACATTGGTTAGATTTGAGTATTTAGATTCTTTTGCAATCCATAGTTATATTATAAATGCGACAATCTGTCTGTTTGTCTGTAACACTTTCATGGCTATTCATGGTTATCTGCCGGCCCGATTAGGATGAAATTTAGAATGAAAGTAGTAAAAATTACTGGGTCACACATAGGCTACTTATTTTTTCAAAAATAACCTCTAAAGGGTTGAAATAGGGGATGAAAGTTAATATGAAAAGTCTAAACTTCACCATTTGTTACGAATTTTGGCATGAATATAGTTGATAATTCAAGTTTAAACATAGGCTACTTTGTTTTTCAAAAGTCTAACTCCGAGGAATGCAATATAACGAAACAAATACGTAGTTCCGCAGCGAAGCCGCAAGCGGGCCGCTAGTTTTTATATATCTGAGTTAAGCTATTGTAGCGCAGTGGGACAACGTCCGACTGTAAACAAACGCGATTATTGTTAATTCAGCACGCAACGTTTCTAATTCGTTCGGAAAGTTCAGAACAGGTTATTTTGACACCAGGTTCTTTCTATTGTAAGAATATAAAGAAATAATTATAAATAAACTGTTTTCTGTGTTTTCTGTCACATTTTAGGAAATCCAATGTTTCGAACATTTTTCAAACAGACCGGTCTACTTTTTGATAGTATCTCTTAAAATCATGTCATGTTATGTGTATATCATGTTGTACATACTTTATAAATAAATAAATAACAGTCGTTTTTAGCTTCACTCTGTATCCCGTACACAGCAAAGTAGGCAGAGGGAACCTAGTGTTAAGACACTCCGTTCTCCACTTGCCGCCGAACTCAGAGGCATTGCGTGTTAAGTGGCGGAACTTAACGCCGCGTTTTGCCTCGACACCAGAGCGAAGAAAATGGAAATATTTAATATTTTCACTCCTCGAATAACAGTTTCAGTATTAAATAAGTTAAGAAAATCTTTTGTCAAGAGACTCTGTTCGCTTTTTTCTGTCATTAATATTCGAGACATTGAGTGCTTACTTACACATAACAAAATAGACATACATCGAGTGAAAGAAACAACTGCAATTTTTTACTATGAACAATCCGAACAAGCCTAACCATTAGTAACGACCCGCATAAATGGCGAAATGGAAACAAATGTTGGACAAAGGAAATGGGAACTAACACGGTTGAACTGTCAACGCATAGAATAGAAGTTGTATGCTTGTTTTTTTTTTTAATATTTTTTTTTCCAGAAGATACCAGAGTGACAGGTTTTGCCTTACTAATTAAGAAGCCACAGTATGTACTTCCATAACGTTAGTCAAATATTTATTCTACTACCACATATGGCACAATTTTTATTAAAAGCATATTAATTTACGTTTTATTAAAAATAAGTTACGATAATCAGATTGTTTAACTGTAAATGTGATGATTGTGGTTTTGATTACTAATCCCGAGTCCCGAAAAGACAGCGCGGCGTTAACTTCCGCAACATGTAATATTGGATTTGGGCGAAAAGTGGAGAACGGAGTTAATATGATTCTAGGTTTATAGCGTCTTATTGCAAATATAATATTTCGTTTATTCAATTCACATCTACTACTAGGAGGTATGATACTATTTTATATTGTTTCCTTTTTCTCTTAAGAAAAGCACAGCGTGGAACTCCGCCACTCAGCATGTGCCGCAGCAACATGTTGCCCTTGGATGAAAGAAGAGAACGAAATTTCTTGAAGCTATGTACTCTTTGACTAACTTACTATATGGGAACGAAAATAACAAGTTTTCTTTTGATATAATCTTTTCACGAGGGCTCTCAATTGGGAAACGGGTATATGAACGGCTATAACTATGGACAAGGAAACAGAAGTATACAGACACTGTAGCATTTAACGCTCCGTATTCTCTGACTACTCCTCCACTAGAGAATAAACAATTAAAATTCTAAATCTGATCATTCATTGAATTTTAGGCAGAACGAAGTTTGCCGTATCAGCTAATTTTAAGCACATTTCACACTAAATAAGTCCATAAATCATTTCCAATTCAGATTTCTTGTTCTATGACTAACTTGCTAGATAATCCCTCACCACTTTTCTAACTTGGCCGTACTGTACATTAATTACAACGGTTTGCGGCCAGCTTAGAGCTCAGTATAATATACGAGTATATGACCTTTTATAATGTAATATAATATTGTTGACTTTATTATGATTACGCTTATAATTCGAAGTTTTGCCTAAATATGATATTTTTGTCATTAGTATAGTTGCGCAGTTGGACTACAAATGTGGCGGTTTTGAGTTTGATTTGCACTCGCAGAAATATTTGAATTAAGTTAATTTCTGGTAAGACAAATTTCCTTCCACTCTTATCACATACTTCGGAGGCCGAGCCTCCGTGTTGCCCGTGTTGTGAGCCTTAGTTCTGTGAGACTCGAGACTGGCAGATATACTCGTAGATCGTCCGTATACCCACTTAAAGAATTGCTGCTCTTTTTTTTTTTTAATTTTAAGCACCTAGGATTCCTGGACAAATAATAGATGGTCGGTGGGAATCCTGCTATATGGATCTTTCGCCAATTGTTGTACTTATTAATAACAGTGAAGTGACATTAATTACAATATTGGAAATTTTCCAAATTAAACATTTCGGTAACTGTACTTACTATAGAAAGCGATAAGTCAAATAGTTTTATGTGACTCCATTCCATTATGCATTCTCTTTAAATATCTTAAAGTAATTCCGTGACATGAAAATACTCATAACTAAGTAAGTACACATAGAGTTGTCGAACATATAAACATTTCTAAATAATAATAAAGCCCATCAACCATAATCAATCATGCGCGTGTAAAATCGGACAAGCTTCAGCAGAGTCATGATTACGAAAGATAGATAGCATATGTAGATAACGATAAATATAGGCCTAGAAAATTCTAGGTTTTATATATAAAGTATACAATAAGACCTTTCGTGATATTATACTTATTCTCAGGGAGTTTTGTGACCAATGTCTTTTCCTGCTCCATTTAGAAATAAATCTACCTAGTGACAGCGCTCAACTGTAAATGAGATGGTGACTGTGTGTTCGATACAAATACATATTTTTTTTTAGCTTCACGTTGTATCCCTCATACAGCAGGGTAGGCCGAGGGAACGTAGTGTTAAGACACTCCGTTCCCCACTTTCCGCCGAATTCGGACGCTTGCGTGTTAATTGGCGGAACTTTACCTCGACACCAGAGCGAAGAAAATGGAAATATTAAATATTTCCACTCCTCGAGTCTCGAGTCGTGGGAATCGAACCCACAACCAGTCGCTTTACAGTCGTAGTTTGTGCCACTGCGCCACAACTGATACAAATAATTGGGGTTTACATTTAAATCATTTTAATTTCTCCACTCTGATGATACAGACACAGCGCGGCGTTGAAACTGAAATAAAATCATGGCATCGACATGCGTTCATGTAAATATATGCTTAAATATTATATGTATAAATATATATACAATATACATACATATATGTCCCTACAGATATTGTAATATAGCTATAATGTCCCGCAAGCTCAAAAATATATTACATTTAGTCTGTATTCTTTCAATTTCATACTTCGATGGTAAAATAACACTGTTGGGAAGATCGAATGTAGGACACACAGCTCTATACAAATGTGTACTGAATATTTTCTGAATTTCAATTTGAACTTTGATTTATTGTAAAAATACATTTTTTTTAAAATAAATTAAGATATTCCACGATTTTTATATGATATGAGACTTTTAACAAATGATCGAAAAAGGTACCTTATAACTATTTTATATAGACAAGAAAATACATCCAAAAACTTTACCGACTTTTAAAGTTTCAATGGTACGTTTAAAATATTTAAATTTCAAACGAATACTTTGTTCTATTCGTTATTTTTTTTTTCTTTCTTAATAGCAGCTTCACCTTTTTACAGCAGGGTAATAAGAGACCTAATCTCAAGACACTCCCCTCTCCACTTCCCTCCTGAAATCGAAACATTAAACACGAGGCATACGGATCTTAACGCCGCGCTTTGTCTTAGGCACTACACCGGAGAAATTGTAATAATATAATTTTTCCCCCAAGTGGATATGGGATCCACAATCATTGCGATTACAGTACACTCTGTACACTGATCCTTTGACGCTGTTTCTTAATATATTTCTAAAATTTTAATTATTTTTACGTATTTCCATTTTCTTCGCTCTGGTGTCGAGGTAAAGCGCGGCGTTAAGTTCCGCCACTTAACACGTAAGCCTCCGAATTCGGCGGAAATTGGGGAACGGAGTGTCTTAACACTAAGTTCCCTCTGCCTAACCTGCTGTGTGCGGGATATAGCGTGAAGCTATTTAATTTAATTTAATTAATTAATTTTTACATACATATACAATTCAACCACTAAGCAGGTAGTCAACACTACATACCTGACGTTACTGAGAAAACTTTGTAATTATGAAACGAATAGACAATTAACATGAAACTTTTAGTTGAAGTGAATTCAGCTGAATGGCCCCAGGCCCGGTCGGTATAACTTGAGTACTGCTTGATCCAAACCACTGAACAAACTGGAGTTGCACTTACGGTCATGTCTAACTTGGTAATGACGTGCTTGCCACGTTTAGCCTGGCCTAGCCTTTTAATGATATATTATTATTAAATGATATTTGGATTAGAAGTGAGGATGGAATTATGTTTATATGGGAATGGATTTGAATCTTTTAATGCATATGCGTGTGTTTGTGTGAGCATGTGTGTACGTGCATGTGTGTAAAGAATGGACTAAATACATAGTATACTATATATTTTGGAAGTGAAACACAGAGCTAAGAAATATTTTTTTTTCATTTAGAGCGGGTATAAACTGAATTTTATGTTTTACAGTCCACGCAATCGATGGTGTGGGCTGAATCCGTTACATATTATCTTAAAAATATATATACTTCTACAAACAAACATATATGCTATACTAATATATGCCAAAAAGAAGACAAATAGCAGTGTATTTGCTTATATTATTTTTATTATCTAAACGCTTAACAGAGACTACCATAGCACAGCGGTAGCGTCTGACTGTTAATTTGATTAGTTTCGGGTTCGATACCCACCCACGTAAATATAATACTTAAAAACTATTTTCATTAAAAGACACTCCGTCCCCCACGGACGGAGTGTCTTAAAACTAGGTCCCCTCTTCCTACCCTAGTGTGCGGGATACAGCGTGAATCTAAAAAAAAAAAAACATTTTTTCTCTCTGGTAAGTCAAAATATGGCGTTAGGCTCTGCTACTCAAGCCACAATGTCTCGAATTCTCAAAAAAAAGAAAACGAAATATCTGAATACTATATTTTCTCCACCTGTCCTACTTTACAAGAAAAAATGTGAAACTAAAAACAAGAACCTTTAATAAAGAAGAAAATAATGCTTAAACCACTTAGCGTGTCTAAATAGACAATTATCGGCAGTTGCGCCAAACAGTCAGCTATTACTTCTAATTAACGACTAGCCAACTCAGCGCAAGGAAAATACTAACGAAACGCGATCAGTTCGAAAAACTTTCGCATAGAATCCATTGTTTAAATTGCTTAATTTAGTATCGAATTTCCTTAGAATAATATTATCATTACAATTTTAGGGCTTGAAAAGTCGAGGGTAATTTAAAGTGACATTTAAACTTGATTCCTGATTTGTTAGCGAAAAATTTTATAGTAATCATATTGTTGTTATTGTAATTGAGGAAAATTGAGACCGATATTGTTGTTATTTTGTGTGTGGTATTGAAACTAGGGTAGCCGCAGATTTTTCACTAGTCAGTCTATAGTTCTATATACTTAAATGCTTATAAGTATTCGGTTCATTTCTAACTGGGAAGACCGAACTTAAGACTAGAATATCTTTACTTGTCACAAAAAGTAGAAAATTCCCGAAAGTACAATCAATTATAATTGATAAACAAATAAATAATTGATATACAATAGTTAAATAAATAATTATATTGTTTAGTCATTGTATATTCATACAAGACATATCTTGTTAATGCGGATTTTTTTAAGCTTCGCGCCTTTCCTCGCATACCAGAATAGCCAGTGAGAATTTTTCAAAGCACTTTGCAACTATATTCTAAACACTTCGTTCTCTTTTTAAACATGTTTAAAGAGTTATTCCACACTTAGGAAAATTGAAAAAGAAACGCGATCAGTTCGAAAAACTTTCGCATAGAATCCATTGTTTAAATTGCTTAATTTAGTATCGAGTTTCCTTAGAATAATATTATCATTACAATTTTAGGGCTTGAAGAGTTAAGGGTAATTTAAAGTGACATTTAAACTTGATTCCTGATTTATTGGCGAAAAATTTTATAGTAATCATATTGTTGTTATTGTAATTGAGGAAAATTGAGACCGATATTGTTGTTATTTTGAATGTTATCATGTCTTTGGTATTGAAAGCATGGTAGATGCAGATTTTTAGTGAAAACTTCGCGGCTGACTAGTGAGTCAGTCTATAATTTTATATACTTACATACTTATAATTATTAGAATTTTTCGTTTACCATATCTAGTATTGTCACAAGTATTGGGGTCATATCTAACGGGGAAAACAGTGCACTTAATACTAGAATATATTTACTTGTCGCAAAAGGTAGAAAATTCCTGAAAGTTCAATCAATTAGTAAATAATTGATATAAAATGGTATTATAAATAATTATTTATTTAGTCATTGTATATTCATACAAGACATATCTTGTTAATGCGGTTTTTTTAAGCTTTGCTCCTATCCCCGCATGTCAAGATAGGCAGTTAGAACTTTTTAAAGCACTTTGCAAATATTTTTAAACATGTCGTTCTCTTCTCGTCGTATCCAAGCCATTGCGTGTGGAGTAGCTTAACGCCGCCCTTTTTTTCCATTAGGATGAAAACATGAATATAATTTACATATTATATTCACGACATTCCTCCAAATACCAAAATTATAATAAAAAAATAATTTGAGCAAAGTAATATAAAGACGTCTAAAAGTTTTCTCTTTGTATTGATCGAACTGAACTAAGATACATTTTATACAAATACGGACATATCTCCAAATATTCAAACAAACCTAAGGGTAAAAATTGGTATAAATTAGCAATTCAAAATATTCTTATATTGATAAATAGATATAGATCAAGTTATTAAAAGTGTATAAATTATTGACTTGAATACTCGAATACTCGCATGAGCTCAGGCGCATATCTGTAACTACCAGATCAACATTACCTTCACGATATAGAAAAAAAACACTTTAACCCGCATATCGGGATAGACACAAATAATCTAGTGTCAAGATTCTCCTTTCCTATTTCTTAACTTATAATAATGTGGATTAGAAACTTTAATATTATATTATTGTAAGTTAAGAAATATTAATATCCAATACAACATGGTTTAGTATTAAACCATAAAATAGACAAACTTCACCAGATAACCTTAATTATATCCAAGCAAACTGAAAGCTTTAATAAACTTCTAAGCAAATATTTTAAATTAAAACTCTGCCGTAATATAACACCAGTAAAGATTTCTTTTAATATTAAAATTATAGTATGCAATTTTGTTCCTTAATTTAAATGATATGACGCAATATGGCATGAAAAAAACCTTAGGCGAGTTAAATGATTATTTTTATTAATCTTGTATCATAGCTCAGTCTGTAATCGTCATGGTTGTGGGTTCAATTTCCACTTGAGCCAATGATTATATATTATTTTCATTTTTCTGCTGTTATACTAATGACAAACCGCGGCGATAAGTTCCAACACTTAACAAGTAATGTCTTGATTTTCGAGCAAAAAATGGAACTCGGAGTGTCTTGACACTAGGCTCTCTCTGCCTACTACAGGGTAGTATGTGAAAAGAGACTCAGAATAAAAGTATGGTTTAATATTCTACGCTTTATTACTCCACTTTCTACAAAGTCTCAAAGCAGGTTTTACCCGTGAGGGCATCGGTTAAGAATACAATTACCCCCCGCCGCTGGGTAGCGTCCCGTTAATGGCGGGTAAACCAGAAGCTTGGTAGTAGGAGATTCGTTCTCCGATTGGCCCGCGACCACTATCATGTCAATGACGAACCGCGAAATATCTATTGATGTGTTCCGGTTCGATGGCATGTAAGCCAGCTCTCTCCCTGTTCCTACCATTCCCATCCTATCTCCCTCCCCCCCTCGTTCACCCCCAAGGTCGGCAACGCATCCACAATCCAAAAGTGTTGTGTGGTTGTCTATGGGCAAAGGTAACTCTTAACACCAGGTGGGCCTTCTGCTCGTTTGCCTCCTTTATTCCAATAAAAAAAAGAAAAAGCAAAATGAGCAATCATTTTAAATACTTCATATAATCATGTTTTAAGTCATCGAGGGTAGATTACAAAAAAATATGACAGTAACTAAAATGAAGAAGTATTGTCGTAATACCAAAAACAATATTTGTACAATTATAATTATAAGCCCTAACATATGCGTGAAAAAGCGTGAAGGTACAATCTAGTTTTTACACGTGTCTAGAAAATAGTTGAGCAAAAACTTAATCATGAAAATTAAATTGACTCGCGCAGAATTAAGTTATCTTAAAGCTTTAATTAAAATGTTCGATATATTGGAACGATATCTACTGAAACGAGACAAAATCGCTTAATAAATTGAACTATTACGATGTTATTCTAGTACAGCGTTTTCGATACGTTGTTAAATTTTAGCCTTCTGCCTTAATTTTGGCTTGAGACCATCGACACATTGTGTAACTATAAACACGATTGGTTGTTGGTTCGATTCCCATCCATTTATTCTTTTGTATTAGCCTCACGCTGTGTCCCGCACTCATCAGGATAAGCAAAGAAAGACTAATATTAAGCCACTCCATACCCCATTTTCCGTCGAATTCTGGGAACTTAACGCCGCGCTTGGCCTCGCCACCAAAACAAAAAAAATGGAAATATTAAATATTTTCCCTCCTTGAGTGAGAATCGAACCCATAACGAGTCGCGTTTACAGTCACTCTTTTGTGCCCCTGTGCCACGACTGATCTCGTTTTTTTTTAGCTTCACGCTGTATCCCGCACACAGTAGGGTAGGCACAGGAAGCCTAGTGTTAAGACACTCCGTTCCTCACTTTCCCCCAAATTCGTAGACATTGCGTGTTAAGTGGTAGAAATTAACGCCGTACTTTGCCTCATCAGTCATTTATTTAGTTTCTCGAATTTAGACGTAGATGAAGAACAGAGTGTCTTGACACTATATTCTCTCTGAGAGAAAAACATGAAGCTTTGATTTCGTAGTTGCAGTCATCGTGTAGTTGAAAAAGCAAAAAATCGTTCATTTTAACAAACAATAATATAAATAGCTGCTTGCTTTGTGATTTTTATAACAATAGTGCTGCTAAAATATTGTACTATTGTGTGATAAAATGCATTTGATAACGTGTTTGGACATGTTATCTGATAAATATGACTATTCAGATTAGACTTATATTAAAAATTGAATTTATTGAAAATGAAAAATAAAAAATGCTTCAATTTCATAGAATGGATTTAAAAAAGAAATTACTTGGAATTACTTGGAATTAAATGTCGTTGCATTCTATTATGTTACTGAAGTAACAATATCACAATAGGTATATGCTTTTTACGCTAAACTAATATAAAGAGCTTTACGCTTTTCTAGGTAGATTTACACTAGGCTTACTATGCAGTAAGCCTAGTGTCAAGACACTCCGTTCTCCACTTTCAGCCAGACTTATAAAAACTCAAAAGTTTTAAAAGAAAAACCTCTTCTAATGTCAGAACATCCATTTTCTTATATGAAACAATATGGTACTATATGTTTTAATAATGTTAATTACATAAGGCACAATGAAATAATCGTAAAAAAAAATCGATTAGTAATATCAGGCTCAAGATTTTAATGATTTGGAAAACCAACTGTATTATACTCTACTTTTGCCCCTTTTTAGATTTTATCTTATAGCAGAGTAAACAAAAAGAAGGTAGAATCATAGTCATAGTTTTCGATATGATTAGCGTATTACTCACCGATTTGGTTTGACTTGCCAGAGTGGTTAAAAAAATGAATTAAATATTATTCTCACGAATATGGAGAGAACTCATAACTAGTAAATGCTAATAGTTGAAAAAAAAATCGTATAAGAATATGAACGCAGCAGGATATGAACCCGTGCCTCTTCGAAACTGTCCAAGCACTTTGATTGTTAAGTCATGTTTTCTACTATCAGCTGCGCGAAAAAAAGTTTATCTGTTTTTTTAAATACAAAAAGTTCTTGATAAATGTGAAAAATAATAGTAATAGTTTACAGTCAGATACTGTCCACTGAGGCACGACATACATGTATATTTTTAACTAGCGACCTTCAAAAATTTCACTCCCTGTTTCAGCTTTTAGGGTTCTATCCTTTAAAAAAAGGTAACTTATATTTGACCTTGCTTCAACAACTATTTTTCTAAAAAAAAATTAACGAAATCCGTTAAAGATGCTTAGATTATTCATATAATATCTATCCCCTATATTAACGCTTTAGGGGTTGATTTTTGTTCCGTCGAATGTCATCCGCATTGGGCATAGATGTTAGTCGTGAAAGCGTATCAGACAGACAAACAAACTTTCGCTTTTATAATATTAGTAAGGATCCATATAAATTCCTATAAAATGCATAAAACACGTCCCGATAAAAAAACAACACATAGTTTTCGCATTACCGCCAAATTCGATTACGATATCACGGCGTTGCGATGCTATCATTTCATCGGATTACAGAGAGCTCTATGATTGGATTGTGATTGTATGTTGACTTTTTGCTAAGCGTATCGAGCAAATTTCGATGTTGGTTAAAGTTTTTTATTAAATTCGCCGTACATTTTTACTGAATGGTGTGAAAATATAAGATAGCTGGTAAATTTTGTCATTTTTCTTAAAAAATAATAAGTATTGAGGTTGAATGACTTATTGGCGACTTAGTAAGATGCTTTTACATTTTACATCAAAATTAACACAGACTGTTGGGTATGTATTGGTCGTAAAATAAATCTTTTTCATTATTCCTGCAGAACAGAAAGTACCTGGAGTCAAGGCACTCCGTTCTCTACACTCTATGTGAATTCAGTATATATTGTATTTTGTCGGAGAAATAAAATAAAAATAATTGAAATGTAATCTTCCCACCCAGTGAAGATCGAACCCCGGTCAGTTGTGCTTGCAGTCACACCACACTACCCACGCTTTGCCACGATTTGCCACGATGGATTCATCTTGCATCTTCCAAAAGTATAGCATACGCTTGACCTTGATTTTCAAATATTTTCATTCTGATATCCATGCAAATCGGGTCCTTGGTTTAGGCATAAAAACGTAACAGATAGACAAACTTTCGCACTTGTAATGTTATCTTTAAAAGAGAATTGTTAAAATTAAAACTTTTTCTTCAAAGAACTTGCTTCCAATTTAAATTTAATCAAATCGTAAAGCCTATCAAAATACATTTATTTCAAAAATAAAGCCTTCACGAAACTAAGTGAATCCAAATAATTAAAACAATTAATGTTAAACGCTAAGGAAATAAATATTAACGGTGGAGATATTAAATTTCGAATAACTTTCATTATAGAAAAGCAAAGGATAATATTATCTGAGCATTTCTAAGAGTTACTTTAATTTCTCATTGTTACAATTCGTGAAGCCTTGACAACAGGCTTTGGCTTTTATTTGATTGTTTTTACCCTTTTATTTTGTTGGAATATAATCTTTTAGTATTGTCTCTGCAATTATATTTGTAGTGGACGAAAATGTGAGATTCTTACAAAATGGTTCTTAAATATTTTCGGTTAGTAATTTTGTTTAAAATTTGTTCTTTTTCCCCCCTTATCAGTAAAGGCCGAGAAAACTTAGTGTCTAGTTATTCCATTCTTCGTTTTTAGCCCGAATTGGAGATATTATTGGTCAGTATAGTTAAGTGCAAAAAAATAAAAAAGTTGAAACATGAAAATAGTGAAATCATTTTTCCAAGTAAGGATTACTCCCATAATCATCGCTTATATTGTCAGCTTCTGTCCCAACTACAGTTATATAATATAAGTGATTATTATTTAAAAAAAATATATTTTAATCTAGTTACAAAGTAGCGTGTAAATATAAACGTTTAACACTTTTTATTTCTAATGTATAATTATAAAAATATTATCTTTTTGTTATTCCAAAGAAAATCTTTCAGCTTTTCTAATTTTGTACTAATTAGTGAGTACAATGCTAATCGCTTCATGTACTTCTCACCTACATCTTGTCAAATATATTGGAACAAGCTCACGCCAAGTTTTTAAAATCAAACACTTAGAATAAAATATTCATTCGAAATTCAAGTTTAGTCTGTTCATCACTTTTCCAGGAGGAGTTGCTAAACAAGTCGCTAAAATCTCTAGTATTTGTAGAAGTTTCAAGGAATTTTGCCGGCTCACTTAAGCTCCTCAAGAAATCATGGCAAATTTTAGCCATGTAGTGTGTTCAGTTCAGTGAACCCAAACAGTGGGTTCAGTTGTGTTGTGTTTTATTAGTCACTCACAATCATCAAATAGCTTTCATCGCATATATATGTATTAAGAGTATATTCTTTAAGCCTTAGTTTTATGTACTGAAATTGTAAAAAAAATGTATTGTATATGATAAAGGAAGAATAATGTTAGAAAAGGTACAGATCTTATATCCGTAGAGTAATAAAATAGAATTATAAAAAAAAGTATGTGTATTATATAGCTATAGATGTTTCAACCATTTCTTCACTGTACATCAAATTTAAATATTCTTCAGCCAAAGGTAAACTTTCGTTTCTTCATAATTGTACATTACAAAGACTTACAATACAACCCATTCCCACGCGGCTGTCTTTACATAATAAATATACATACACAATTATACAAAGTCCGGGAAAAAGAAAACAGTTAAGGTACAAAAATAAAATATGTAAACCAGTTACTTTGAAGATGTTTTCAGGCTGAAGGAGGAAATAACAATAATTCTAATATTCCTTACAAACGAAGGCTTTAAACTCCTTAAGGAATAAAATCGCGTAAAAGAAAACGTAGCACAAAGAAAAATGACTATGCGGCAAAGAGATATCTGCATCTCAAACATGGAGTTACAAATAACTGAGTAAGGCATATTATTAGATTATTGATTTTTTATTTACTTATTACTTAAAAAACTGTGAAGCCATTGTGGCTTAATGTGACAACGTTTGACTATAAATTCGTTTGGTTGTGGGTTCGATTCCCACTTGAAGGAATTATTATATTTACATTATATTTTCTGCTTTGCTCTTATGTGAAAAAAGCAATTTGTTTTCGTCCTTTTCTTTGAATTCCGCCACACAACACCTAATGTATCAATTTTAGTATTGCTACTATGTTCTATTAAACTACCCTATTATGCTGGGACAAGCGTGAAGCTGCTATGCTACTCAAAAGCTATTACTTTCTCCGCTCTGGTATTAACTACAAATCGCTGCGTTGAGTTCCGGCATTTATTATATAACTAGCGGCCCGCTAACGCTACTGCCTAATTGTTTCGTTATATTGCAACCCTCAGGGGTGGATTTTTGAAAAATAAAGTAGCTTATCTTTAACCTTCGATTATCAACTATATTTAATCCAAAATTCATTATAATCGGTCAAGAGGTTAAGTTTTTTCATATAAACTTTCATCCCCTATTTCAACTCTTGAGCAGTAAATTTTTGAAATAATAAGTAGCCTATGTTAGACTCATAGTTATTTACTACTTTCATTCTAAATTTCATCCAAATCGGGCCGGTAGATTAGCCGTGAAAGCGTGACAGACAAACACACAGACTTTCGCATTTATAATATAAGTATGGATATCTTGATTCTGTCTGATACTGGAGAACAGAGTGACTTGACACTAAGCTCTTCTCTAAAAAGTCTGCTATGAGGGAAATGAAGCTCAATCATTTTATATTTAACACGCAACAAATATAAAAAAGGTAAACAAAAAAATAAATTCTGTATCTTCCGCTCTGAACTTCTATCACACACTTAAAGATATCCTTAAACTTATATTACATATTAGTTCTAGCATCTACGTACAGCAACATAAGTTGTAATGTCGGCGATAGGAACAGGTTTCCCAGTTTAATATACGCGATACGTCTCGTGCGAGGCTTACGTAACGGTTTTCTTGATTAAATTGCTACTATATCGGCTATCGTAGTTCTGAAGTGGATTTTACTGAAAACTTCGTTTTAAAGGTGCCATTTTTATCCGAAATAATATAAAAAATGAACGTAGCAGGATTCGAATCCGCACCTCTTGGAAGTTTGCCAAGTTTTAGCCGTTCAGATAACGTCTTTATATTCATGCTTATATGTTTTCTAACAGGTAATTTTCTTATTCTAAATGTTAATATTTAAAAAAAAAACAGATATAGCATAGCTTGTTCGGTATATAAAAAAGTTATATTTGATATTCTTTAATATTTATTTATATTCTAATTTAAAATGTCACCTAAATAACTTTTGGACGACTCTTATAAATTAGTCTAATTCGTAGATTCTTGTTAAAATTGAAAAGTGTTTTAAGAAGATCTCAGATTCTTTCTTCAGAATCCTTTGTATTCGGAACCGAGTTATTATTGCTTGCCACTTGCCTTTGGCCACAAGATTAAAAGAAGCCCGGTTTTAAGTTCCGCTACTCAACATGCAATATTTCGAATTCCAACGAAAGGCGGAGAATGGAGTGTCTAGACACTACGGTCTATTTGCCTACGTTGATTTCAATTATTAGTGACTCCGAAATAATAAATTTATTTTTAAGATACCCAGCAAGCTTATAAGCGAGGAAAGTTTATATTAAAATCGGGTATTAAATAATAAATGTAGTAACCTACATCAGACAGCCTGAAGTAATAATTTGTAAGATATTAAAACTTAATTTAATTACATCTTGATAACACTAAGTGAAGGCAAAGTAATAAATTTATTTTAAGCGAGATTCGAACTTAACTTATTTTTGCGAAAATGGTTCAAACGATAACGTTATCTTTGAACACTTCAATTAAATTGTTCACAATATTTATAAAAAAATGTTATTACAAATAAAAGAAAAAAATGATTTTAGTGAAAAGCTATTTTAATAATAAACATAGACTTTAGTAGTAAGTCTACAGAAAGATAGAAAGTGGTATAAGTAGGAATAAAGGGAACTCTGATTACATGGGGATATATTTAAATGTTCATTTTTCGCTCTGGTACCAAATACAAAGCGCAGCCAGTTCCGCCACTCAGCACGGAACTTAACGCCGCTATTTACCTGGACACCAGAGCGAAGAAAATGGAAATATTAAATATTTCCACTCGTCGAGTGGGATTCGAACCCAGAACCAGTCGCTTTACAGGCACCTTTTGTGCCACTGCGCCACTACTGGCCCCAAATATTTAAAGACGTCAATTAGCTTAACTAAAATGATATCATGCATAGCTTCACGCTTTTTCCCACGTTTGAAAGAATTCGAGGTCACTACTTTGTACATTCCACCCGAAATTGCAATTTAGCGGAGAAAATAAAACAATTTAATTATTATAAATAATTCCTTCGAGTGGGAATCGAATCCACAACAACAACACAGCAGAAAAATATACTAAACAACGAGTTTACATTACTTAAACTAGGTGTCACTGTTAGCTGTATAGTTTTGCAAATTAGATTTAAATAGTAAACACAAAGTGCTGGCGGATTGCGGTAGTTACCCAAATACAGCCAGACTAAGTTTCTCATGTTAATTTATGTGTTTGAGCATAACCTACTTTGTGCTGAAACTGAAAGCTGTATAGTTTGGAAATTCCTAAGACTCGACTCTGTTCTAGCGCTATAATATTCTTGAATAAAAAGGTTCACGCTGTATCCCGCACACATCAGGGTAGGCAGAGCGAATCCAGTGTTAAGACACTCCGTTTACCATTTTCTGCCGAAAAAATAAATTTAATAAAAATATTGTAGGTTGAAATTTAAATAAAGTGATTAAAATATAAGTTATAAGGTCATCGTGGAGTCATGGAACAACGTCTATGAATGTTCTGGCCTCGATTCACACTCAAGTGAATAATTATTCAATTATTTTCTATGTACTTTTTTTTAGCTTCACGCTGTATCCCTTGCTGTGTAGTCAGAGAGAATGGAGCGCCTAACGCTACGATCCCTGCATACTTCTTTCACCTCGTCCATCAGTCATCAACCTCTTCATACACACCCTCCGGGGGGTCCTTATGATTTTCACGTGACCTTCCTCCAGTATCGTCGACACTGTGTTTTCGAAGGTCAACCGAGGTCTCCCTTTGCATCTCTTACCACTCACCTTTGCTTCTATTTATCCGCTCCGATAAACAAGACAAAATACGGCGTTAATTTTCGCAATTTAATATAAGTCGTCTAGAATTCAGACGAAAAACACAGCTGTAGAACACAACGTTCTGCAGCTTTCGTCTGAATTCAAGACCTTTTAGCACCAAGTTTTCTCTGTCCCTGACTATGCGGAAAAAGCGTCCAGTTAATAAAATAAAAAAAAAACAAAATATACTTAAAATTCTTCTGTTACTCATTGAGTGACAAGGAAACGAAAGCTAAGCGAAATTAGCAGGTTTTTAAAGAGAATTGCCTCCACATTTCTTACGAAAATAGAAAAAGCGTGATTTTTAGTGGCCCTGATACAGTCGAAAGTACTTAAGATAAAAGTGGAAATAATATTAAGGAAAACTTTAAAATATTGTTAGCTTCACGCTCTATCCCGCACACAGAAGGCAGAGGGAACCTAGTGTTAAGATATTCCATGCCCCACTTTCCGCTGAGTTTTAGGGGTATTGCGTGATAAATGGCGAAACTTAACGCCGCCTTTTGTCTCGGTACTAGAGCGAAGAAAATGGAAATATTAAATAAAATATTATTAATTTAATATTTTTCTATCAAAGTGGAACAGTGTGGACTGTAAACACGTTGATTGTGGCCTCGATTGACACTCGGCGGAATCATTATATATTATTTTCATATGTCCTTTCTGGTATCTAAGACAAAAAGCGCAGCTTTGAGTTCCACCACTGCACACAACTTCTTGATTTCAAGCGAAAAGTGGAGAACAGCACTCCGTTCTTACTTTTAGACAGTATTTCTTCATCTCTTTGATTGTAATTAAAGGTACATGATACATAATAATTAATTATAGGCATATTCCAAAAGCGCAAAAAAGTGAACATCATTTTATTTCATTTAAACAAATTTACGTAACTAACTTTGTTAGTTAACGATTGTAACAAAATTTTGCTCTACGCCACTAATCCAGGCAAATAAAAGGAAAACCACGAGAACTCGTTATAATTCGTAAAATATGTGAAACCTCAAATTGTAATTATGAAATTGTCCACGTGTACGTACGTGTACTAAACTTTTGCTAAAATGTGACGGTGGCTGAAGCTTCTGCTTTAAAATATTAACTCGGGGAATATTTTACTTCTGATATGATAAAATTTTAGGTTTAATGCTCCTATGAGGTCACTGTGGCGAAGTTGTTAATATGTTTATGTAGATATGATGGTTGTGCGTTCGAATTCTAGTTAGGATTAAGCTTAGATTTGAAATGCATCTACTATGTGCTTATGATGTCACTTTATATAAAGTGCAGTGCGTATTTACTAATTTAATAAATTTCTCTAATATTATTTTTGACATGCGACCCGTTCGTGCCTTCGCCGGCATAAACTACAACTATAGATGTTTTGTATATTCGGCAGCTCGCATAGCTTGAATGTATAACTTTGCCGAATAATACACTTGATAGAGTTACATGAATACCACGAAAAGATTTTTCGATAGCGCTTTTTTCTAAATTATTTTATGCCATATATACCTCAAACATACAAACTGAGGATTACCTTTATAATATCAGAATCAAATCTAAACTAGCAAATTCGACGTTTTAATAGAACTGACAGCAGAGGAAAATACTACAACTTGTTACAAAGCATATATTTACCACCCCATTTATATATTAATTTAAGCCTATTTGTAAAAGAAAAACACCATTTACAATCATATTAGTTTCATTAATACAACGTGCGGCATTAAATTACTCAAACCAATTAATTATCAGGCATTACTGCATGATTAAAATGAATTCGGCATAAATTAAAATTGGCGGTTGGGATCCGAACATGACAGAGCTACGCTTGTATTTTACTGACAATTGTAATTTTCACATGTTATTTTCTGCATGTTTATCATATGAAAGTATGTATGGAAATAATTAAGAATTCCTTTATTGAATTTAGTGAATTGAAGACCGTTGAAATAAGGTTATAATTTTTTGAAATCGAAACTATTTTTAACCGGATTAATCGTGTATATTTTTGGCATTCCACATACATTTTTAGAGAACCCGACGTTTCGAACACTTTACAATAGTCCATGGTGGACAGGTAGACTGAGGTGGCATCCGTCAATTGATACATTATTATATCAAACTACCGCCAACAATTTCTTAGTTCAATTGCGTACTACTACGTTAAAAATAATTCATTTCAAAATGTGTAGTAATCGCGAAAACGATATATCATATTATAACTGCCTATATTAAAAAAATCGACAGTCGGAAATCGACAGATTTTTTTCACGTTTTTTCTCACATAGCAGAGTAGTCAGAGAGAATCTAATGTCTAGCCACTCCACTGTCCACTTTTGCCAGAATCATAGACATTGCGTTGCAAAACCGAGCTTATCGCTGCGTTTTAGTTCAAAAGAGCGGACAAATAAAATACCACTTCACTAGAGGGATGACTATAATTAAATGAATAAATATAAATATAACCTTTCCTAAGAATGGGAATGAAACCCACAACCATCGCGTATACATTCAGATGCTGTCACTCTGTGCCTGAATGGCCTCCTTTATTTTATTCATTGCGTGAAATTTTGTGCGAGAATTTAATAGACGGAGTTTCTTATTTTATGCGGGCGTATTATTAGTACAGAAGTAAAAAAATATTCTGCTAACGTAGCAGTATGAGATACATACGTACTCGTACATATATTTTATATTCGTGTGTGGTTAATTCAAAATTTCGTCTAGACATCAACGTCACTTCTTTCTTGGCAATGAGCTGTTCCCTTTTATACAAATATATTTAACACTGTATAAGTATTAAATGTATTTGTATAAAAAAATTATCGGTTCTTTTATTTTTGTAATGTATTTTTATATTTTTTCACGGGTTGACACCTTTTCTCGTATAGCGGGGTAATCAGATAGAACCTAGTGTTAAGACACTCCATTCTCGGCTTCTTCGCTTGAATTCGCGATATTACGTGTTCAGTAGTGGACCTCAACCTCGCGCTTTCTCTTATTCACCAGAATAGAGAAATGAAAATAATTTAATTGTAATCATTCGATTGGTGGAAATCAAACCCATAACCAATAGCAATTATGAAGCTGTGAAGATCATAATTTGGTAATGTAAAGATTTGTAAATACATTACCAAACTGTGATCTTCAGCAAATGTATAAGTTATTTACAGGTTAATATTTTTGTGCCAATTTATTCTTTTTCTTTAGTATTTTACTATTTAAAGAATACAACAAAAAATACTTCTATTTATATCCTTGAAATAAAAATTGTAAAGTAGTTTTGTCTTCAGAAATAAATAAATATATACATATATTAATATACTATTTTATTTCCATTATATTTTATTCCATATTTTCCAATATTTTTAGAATAAAGTACGGAATATGACACAACCACTTTTATATAAGTATTATACTTTATTACTTTACAAAATGTTTAATGACTTAGCATGTTACTTTTTACATCACTTAATTAACTTTAGCTTAGTTTAAACGTTCTTTTTAAGATTTAATGATTACTGGGACAGGTCATGAAAACATTGAATAATAGCTTATGCACATATTTTTTTAATAAAATATGGCCTAATTAAAAAAATCTGTATTTATTGCAGTCTATGTGTTGTACTGTATACATCAGAAATTATATTACTGTAAAGTTTCATCTTTAAAGGGGCGGAAAGGTTCTCGAGTGGCGACCACGTACCGGACGATGCTCAGTGGGCAGGCCCTCTACCAGGTGGACCGACGATCTGGTCTTCGTCGCCGGATGCCGCTGGATGCGGGAAGCGCAGGACCGAGATCCTCGTGGAGATCCGTGGGGGAGGCCTATGTCCAGCAGTGGGCGTCGAAAGGCTGAGACGACGAAAGTTTCATCTTAATTAGTTAAGTAGTTTTGGGTAGAAGAAAAATAAACATTATCACAAAATGTCACAATTATAATATTAGTAAGCAATATATGTATGTATATCGTATTGCGCCCTTCGATGTACTTCAAAGATTTTGAATATTCCTAGATATTACTTGAATAAGATGAAAGTACCGCGAATAGCAAGTTGATCGAAGGAGCAAAGCTATCTGCTATGAATATTAATTCAGCTAATTCAGATACGGATCATTTATACTCAATTTTATGCTAATTCGTAATGGCCTTATAAAGTTGGCGTTTTTTGACAGACAGATTGACTTAAACGCTATTTAGAAAATAATTTACCTAAAATAAAAA
Source organism: Dryas iulia moderata (assembly GCA_019049465.1). Classification (NCBI taxonomy): domain Eukaryota; kingdom Metazoa; phylum Arthropoda; class Insecta; order Lepidoptera; family Nymphalidae; genus Dryas; species Dryas iulia. The sequence goes on from CM032440.1 coordinate 864,309, forward strand.
GTCACGTATATATTAAGAATTGTACTAAAATAATGAATAATTTTTATATGCATTTCAGTTATTTAATAAAAAATAGTAGATAAAAAAGTGCGACCAGTCGTGGCTTGTGACTGTGAAACGACTGATTGTCGGTTCGATTCCCACTCGAGGAGGGGAAATATTTAATATTTTCATTTCCTTCGCTCTGGTATCAGAGGCAAAGCGCGGCGTTAAGTTCCGCCACTTTATATACAATACCTCCGAATTGTACAGAGTGAAGAAAAAAACGAAAGTCTGACGCTCTATGTTACTGTTTGCCTTCCAGTAGAAAAGCTAGTGTCAATGCCACTCTGTTCTCAACGCTTCGTCTGAAATCGAGATATCGCGTGTAGAATGGCGTAACTGAACGTCTAGTCTTGTTCTCTTACCTGAACTTAGAGATCAGGCATTAAAATATATTTATATTGTGTATTTGACTTATAGTCAGTAAGAGTATTCATAGCTTTACAGCTTTCACTTTACAGTGGAGGTGAGCGTTATAGTGCATTTTCGAGGGCTTCTTAAGCCTACACTTACCTATATCTTAACACGTTGACTGCCAACGCGGTCAATGCTGACCGACAGCATGCTATCCCTACAGGCCAAGCAAAAATCACATTTCTATCCAAATGTCACTATTTTTGACGTCATTGAACGTAGGTCAGCACTTTTTTTTTTAGCTTTACGCTGTATCCCGCACACAGTAGGGTAGGCAGAGGGAACCTAGTATTAAGATACTCCGTACCTCTCTTTCCCCCGAATACGGAGGCTTTGCGTGTTAAGTGGTGGAACTTAATGCCGCGCTTTACCTCGAAACTAGAGCGAAGAAAATGGAAATATTAAATATTTCTACTCCTCGAGTGGGAATCGAACCCAGTCGTTTACAGTCACACGCTTGTGCCACTGGGCCACGACTGGCCACACACTTGAAATTGCATAGGTCAGCACTTGAAATTGTCATTTTACTTCCAAGTATTTTACACTTTTCAAAAACTTATTTTATAGTAATTAGTGAGCCACGCAGGTCTATACGATTAGATAGCAGTGTTCTACGGACTGTATTCATGATTCGAAATTACCTTAAACCGTGCTCAGCAATGACCGACGCGGCTCGAACGGGAAGATGCATAATTTTTCTTGTTGTGTTAAGTCTCAGGCACTTTCTGCGCTGGCAAAATGAAGAAGGTTTTTTTACGTCAAGGTATATTCCGCAAAAAGCTGGGTAAGCAGAAGGAGCCAAAAAATCACTATCAGAAATTAAGACACTCCGTTCCACATTTCCTACCGAATTCTGGAGTTCATTACGTGCTAAGTGGCGGAACTCAACGCCGAGTTTTGCCTCGGTACCAGAACAAAAGAAATGAAATATTAAATGGGAATCGAACCCACAACCAATCGCTTTTTAGTGACACTTTTTGTTAAATCAACATAACTATTTCCTTTTGTATATTATTTCTCTACGATAAAATATAAATTCTGTTATATATCAGAAAAAAGTCTTTACTCTAAAAACAGGAAACAACCGTAAGTTCCTAAATTCGATCCAATTAAATTATTTATACAAACATCCTGTCTCGAAAAAGTAAAATCTTAATTACTTTGTTTATTCATGCGTTTTAATTATTTGTTTTAAGTGTATTTTTAATGAGGACTTAACTTTTATCTAGCTTTTTTTAGGTTTTCTACGAGAATCTAGTGTCATGACTCTATAATCTCCACTTTCCACCTGAATTTGTATGTATGGAATTGAATAGAATAGAAAAATACTTTATTGCACACATAAACACAACACACAAGAGAGAGACATGACAAATTTAAAATGTATGTAAAGGCGGTCTTATTGCTTTAAGCAATCTTTTACAGACAACATTTGGTAACGAAGAGACGAATTATAATTAAAAATGGGAAATAGCGTCGTTCTGTGCAAATATACATGGATATTTATTTTTTTTGTTTCGAAAAAAATATTTAAGTTCTTTTTTTTTAGCTTCATGCTGTATCAAGCATTTGGCATGGTAGGCAGAGGGAGCATAGTGTTAAGATACTCCGTTCCCCACTTTCCGCCGAATTCGGAGGCATTGCGTGTTAAGTGGCGGAACTTAAAGCGTAACGGTCGTGGCGCAGTGGCACTGTAAGGCTGAGTGTTACTGTAAAGCGACTGGTTGTGGATTCGATTCGCAATCGAGGAGTGGAAATATTTAATATTTCCATTTTCTTTCGCTCTGGTGTCGAGGCAAAGCGCGGCGATAACTTAACACGCAGTGCTTCCGGAATCCAGCGGAAAGCGGAAAACGGAGTGTCTTAACACTAGGTTTCCTCTGCCTACCCTGCTGTATGCGGGATACAAAAAAGGAAAGAAAATATTATTCATGGCAAACTTAAGTCTTACTAATAGATACTAGTCCAAAAAAGAAATAGACGCCTAAATTCACAACTACCTAACACCAAGTCAAATTTCATCTCCAACAAAGTACAAAGCTGTCAATATTTAATTAAAGCCCTGATCAAGCTTTGTTCTCATTTTGTTTCAATTTAGGCAAACTTTTTCCAAACGACTTACGATTTAACAATTAAAAGTAAAGAGGAGGTATCATTAAAATATCTTTGTATATTAAAAATAAATTAAGCTTCACGCTGTATCCCGCAACACAGCAGACTAGACAGAGGGAACCTAGTGTTAAGACACTCCGTTCCCCACTTTCTGCCAAATTCGAAGGCATTGCGTGTTAAGTGGCGGAACTTAACGCCGCGCTTTGCCTCTGATACCAGAGCGAAGAAAATGGAAATATTAAATACTAGCGACCCAGCCGCGGCTTCGCCTGCATAAACTACACTACTATATCTATTACGTATCTACAGCTACCCGTGTTCACGTTTAAATAACAAACTTTACTTTTGAGCCTAAAAAGAATCTCATCTTTTCTAATAATACATATCAAAAAATTATTTCAATGGCACATTTGAAGAGACTATAGAAAATTTCATGCTTGAGGTGTATTGTAATTTTGCAATCATTAAAGGTAATAAATAACCTTTAATTAATAAATAATTTTTCATGACTTATTCAAAGCAAGATAGACCACGACCTAACGACGGCTGATAACCCTATAAAGCGACACTTTAAAGTTCTTCAGGAAGTATGATGTACTGAGCATAATATTAAAAGTAAAATGTCTATTATAAGGAAACTTTTTTTCACAAATATTACCATTTTTAACGATATAAGTATTAATTTCAATTTAGCGTTACGGGAGAAGTTAAAATGACGTATAGTGACATGACAATGCTGCCATTATAAAAAAATAAAAAGTTATATAGATATGAAATATATGCATATTTATTTTGTACTTCTTAGTTTTATAATTATTATATTAGTAAATGAAGTTAGAAGTATTTTAGCTTCACTTGTAAAATAATTAACACAATTTGACTATGTCAGCTTTTTTTATTTTTTGCCGAAACTGTATTGAATACCAGGATAATAACTATCCCATATAATGTCCTAGCCTCTAAGCTAATTCCATGCAAAAAATCATTTATTTCTATTCAGTAAGTATCAGTGTATAAAGAAAATACTTATATCGGTTTTTTATTTTTTCCAAAAAAACTACATCGAATACCGGGATAAAAACTATCCTATATGTACCTTTGGACTATAAGCTACCACCATGCTAAATTTCATTCATTTCCATCCAGTACTTTTTGCGTGATTGGCGAACAAATTAACAGACAGACAGACAGACAGACAGACAAAAATTCTACTGAGTGGATTTTTGGGCTCTGTTATCGATATATTAACGCACCCAATTAAAATTTTTCTGAAATTTTTCATGTACAGAATTGACTTTTCTACTCTTTTATATAAATATTTCTACTCCTCGAGTGGGAATTGAACCCACAACCAGTCAATTACAGTCACACGTTCATGCCACTGCGCCACGACTGGCCCCTTCATCTTTATATATTATTAATTATTATTTAAGGACATTTATTGTAGCTATTGTGACACAGTGGGACGGCGTCCCACTGTAAACGCGATGGTTGTGGGTTCAATCCCCAATTTTTGAATGATTATATTCAAACTTTTTTCGTTTCTCCCTATTGGTGAGAAGATCAGCGTTCAAAAATAGGCGTTGCATTTCACCACTCAATACTCTGTCTCAAATTCGAATAGAAAGCGAAGAACGGAGTGTCTTAACACTGGGTCCTCTTTGCCTACCCCTCTCTCTCTCCCTCTCTATCCAGAGAGAAATGTCACCACTCTACTTTATCCTGCCCAAATTCAGACAGATTATGTATTGTAGAATCCAACGTTCATGACGCGTTAACCATACTTTCAGATATTATTTTTTGTTTTTTTTTTAGCTTAACGCTGCATCCCGCACATAGCAGCGAAGACAGAGGGAACCTAGTGCTAAGACACTCCGTTCCCCGTTTTCTGCCCAATTTTTTAAAGTATTGGGTGTTAAGTGGTGGAATATAACGCCGCGTTTTAAAAAATGGAAATTTTAAATACCACTCCTCGAGTGGGAATCGAACCCACAACCAGTCGTTTACAGTCAAACTTTGTTCCTCTGCGCCACGACTGGACTTATCACATCATAAATTCCACCATATATTTAATTTAATAATTAACTTACACCTTCACCTAAGCTCTATAGACTTTTCCCCATTGTTACGTAATGAGGTTTTTCATACCAACTATTATAAATAGCTGAAAGAGGTTCAGCCTCCGCATTGTGAGCTCTTTATCCTAAACCATTATAGCGGGCTATTCAGTGACAGCGAGAATTTCTGTAGACTTGAAATCGTAATCCGCTTATCTCTAAAGGAATTACTATAGATTTATATGTTTTGGTCCGTTTTTTTAAAATTTGTACCAAAGAAATTTTGAAAGGAGGAAAGTGTTTCGAATTAATTTTAGAAAGTAAGTTGTTAATATTATTTTTCAGATTTCTCTTTTTCTTTTTTAAGCATACATAGAAAACCTAGCGTCTTGAAACTCTCCGCCTGAAATCGTATTATAGTTTCTTGAGTAGCGGAAGTTAATGTTGCCTTTTGTTTTTTTCAGCGTAGACAAATGAAAATAATCAAACCTACAACAATTGCTATACGTGCGAAATTACTTAATAAAAATCGAAAATGTCGAATTGTGAATCAGTTGCGATGTGGTTATATTACACGTTTTCCACCGGCTTACCTTTTATGAATTATTCGTCCCAAGACTCTAAATTTATAATAAAATGTTTAACCTCGGAAATGTACACATGAAACCACAAAAAAGCTTACCACTACAAAAATCAAACAAAAAAGAAATATCTAACTTCGTATACTGGTATCTTTCAACGTAGCAACAATATATAATTATATTTATTTACCAATTTATTTACCAATTTACCTACCAAAATAGTTTTCACATTTACTAAAACTCAATTATACTCTTAGACTAACTCGATGTAAATATCCATTAGAAAAACGAGTAAAAGTTGTTTTAGTTCAATAATATACACTCTCGGGACTAAATACGTGTAATAGGATTACGCCGAGAATAACTTATGATGCACATCTAACGACGCTTGCTTGCACTTGCCACTTAAACAATGATATAGTATTTTGAAATATGGCAAAAATTATGAAGTTATTAGGTAAAAATCTAGGAAATATTTATAAGGATATATTATGATTTTTTTAGCTTCACGCTGTATCCCGCACACAGCTGGGTAGACAGTGGGAATCTAGTGTTTAGACACTACAATCTGCACTTTCCGCCGAATTCGGAAGCATTGCGTGTTAAGTGGCGGAACTTAACTCGGCGGTTTACCTCGACACCAGAGCGAAGAAAATGGCAATATTAAATATTTCCACTCCTCCAGTTGGAATCGAACCCACAATCAGTAGCTTTATAGGCACACTTTATAACTCTGCACCACGATTGGCCTCCTGGGCCAAGACTAATTATTTTTATATAAATGTTTTGTTCTATTTTTATATTTTTTTCAACTTCACGCGTTTTTCTGCCTAGCTGGATATGCAAAGAGATTTTGTTATTACAACACGCCGCTCTCCACTTTTGGCGCTGAAATCAACACATTGTATGCACGCATTAAGCGGCGGAACTCAACACCACATTTACTCTTAATCTTAATATAATGACTCCTCCATCAGACGTATTTACAATCAGATTCTGTCTAACTGCGATGAATGATGTTAGAAATATATTTTTTTTAATTTTATTACATAATTATTTGACACGCATAACTAATTTCACGTAGCTTATAGATTTATAATCCTTGCTATATAATATTTACATTATTGTCTATATTTCTCCGCATATAATGAATAAACATATATCTACATCTTTTCTTGTTATAAGCTGTTATGGAAGAAGCTGAAAATGAAAAGAAAAGGTTAATATGAATAGTCATCGTAAAATACAACTGTTATAACATGTATTTATGTGTACCAAGACAGTGACTGCAATGATTATGGGTTCAATTCCCACTTGGAGATTTGATTATAATTTTTTTATACTCCGGTACCTGAGATAAAACGCAGCGTTAAGTTCTGCTGCTTAACATAAATATGAAGAACGGAATGTTCAAGACATTACTAGACAGACACTAGGTTCTCTGTGACTACACTGGTATGGGAAAAAATGTGAAGATGCTAACACGTAAAAAAGACATTTGAACGCTTTTACATACATTTATGTTCATTCTTATATTATAATTGCGAAAATCTGACTATTTTTTAAAAAATCAACTTCTAAAGGGTTGAAATAGGGGACGAAAGGTTATATGAAAAATCTAAGCCGTTTGACCGATTGCAATTAATTTTGGAATATACATAGTAGATATAGTTAATAATCCAAGGTTAAACATAGGCTATTTTAATTTTTATAAATCTACCCCCGAGGGTTGCGATATAACAAAACAGTCATGTAGTTTACGCGGCGAACCCACGAGCGGGCCACTAGTCTGTAATAAAGACTTTCAAAGAAAGAAAATAAACGAATCTTATAACCTAATGGAATTCCCACGAACGTTGCCAAGTCTCGCTAAAAGGGATTTAAATAAATAGTCATTTCCAGGTAGACGTAGACGTATATCTGTTTTCTTTTTAAATGGTTTCAACTAACATTAAAATTTAGTTAGACATAATATTTTATGACAGTGAGTGTTTTAAAGAGCATCTCAGAACAAACTTTGTCGTCACGTCCGTCGGCTACGAGTGTATTATTTGTACGTTTGCTTTCTCTAAATACATAATGCATTTTAATATTATTTTCTAGTATTAATTTTGAATATTTATATACTGTATAAAATAAGTCGAACGAATAGTAAATATTGCAATCTAATTCTTTTATTAGTACCTGTGATCATCGACTACTTTAAAGTGTTTGAAACGTCGGGTTTTCTAAAAATGTTTTTTTTTTAAATTAATATATGTTATTTTTATAAAAATGTATTTAATGTGTCTGAATATCAATAATTAGCGCGATTAATCCGGTTAAAAATTGTTCCTCACTTTCCGCCAAATTGGAAGGCATTGCGTGTTAAGTGGCGGAACTTAACGCCGCGCTTGGCCTTCGATACCAGAGCGAAGAAAATGAAAATATTAAATATTTCCACTTCTCGAGTGGAAATCGAACCCACAACCAGTCGTTTACAGTCCCACGCTTGTGCCAGTGCGCCACGACAGGCCCCTGGAAAGAGATATTTTATTAGTATTAAATTAGGTACAACATATTATAATATCAACATAATATATATTCTTAGAAAAGTGGTGATCTGGAATCTGAAATCTGAACTTATGTAGAAGTTACAGAAGCCTTTTATATGAAAGCTAGTAAGTTATAAATTTATAGGGTGTTTATGCCCCTATAAATTTCCTTCATTTTAAATTTACTGTGTTTCAATGTGAGAATGTAATATTATAATACATAAAACAAACAAATTATTTTTTTTTTCAGTTAATACAGCAAGTAGACCTAGTGTTAAAACCGTTTTCAGTTTACCATTAAGCAATTTTAAAATTATCGATAGAATTAAGGTCATTGTGACATAGTGGAACAGTGTCTGACTGTCATCATATCAATGATCATACTTATTTCTTCACGAAGATAAGTAAGAAAAAGGCGTAGTTAAAATTCAATTCAATTCAATTCATTCAATTCAACAAGAACAATACTTATACTTGGAATTCGAGTGGAAAGTAGAGTAGTTAGGACCTGCTCTATATTTTAAAATATGAAGCTAACAAAAAAGAAATCAATAGAAATAGCAAAATTATTACTGTAAAAACTCCAAGCTATAATTTTCACATAAATCGACGCAGTCTAATAACAGGGTCAAAGTTTGCGAACTTAATCTGACGGACGATATTTCAAGATGAATCATTGAGTTTCCACTGTTACGGTGATTTTTGTAGAAATTTACCTGTCATTTGGGGAAAGTAATGAGATTTGTGAAGCGAAGCAAATAAATTATGAAAATTTGAAATATTCTAGTAATAAGCATACAATTAAAATAAATTATGGGCCGTTAAGGTGTGGAATGAGGGATTTCTTAGCAACATGTACCGTATATGACTATTTACTAAAATATATGTGTCAGAAACATCACTTAAGTGTATTGTTATAATTATTTTGTGCACTTTTCTATGTAAGCTTAAAATATTCCAAATTTTAATATTGCATAATTATTTTTTGTACTCTACTTATAAAAAATAATTATATAAAAATGTATGCTTTTCTGTTTTTGTTAAAAATAATGGAAAGCTTCTTTTTTCACATAATAATTAAAATACTATTAAGCAAAGCAAAAATAACTTATTATAAATTTAATCAATAAGTATTTAATTGGTTTCATTTCTTCACAATAAATAGGTGAAGAACGAAGTTGTCTTGACAAGGTTTTTTCTGACTACCAGGGTAGTCACATGCGAGAAAATGGGGCAAGCTCAAAATAACTAGACATTTAAAAATATTAAAAAAAGACATTTAGAAAACGTATAAAAAATCTGTATTATTTTTACAAATTTCTGCTACCCAAATATTATTCTACGATCAATCGTTTGACAAGAGAGATTGCTATTTATTAAATATTTTATTATACTTTTACTGAGATGCTAACAATAAAAATAAGTTGTAATAGAGGGCATAAGAATTTCGACGCAGCTGGTAGGAGAACACATGGCTCAGCGGTGCGAGCGCCTGGACGGTATTCAGGAGGCACAGGTTCGTCCCCCTGCGTTCAAATATTTATACGTTTTCTAAATGTCTTTTTAATTTTTCCTAAGTGTGGAATAACACTTTAAAAATGTTTAAAAGTATGAACTATTATTGTTTTATAAACTTAGAAATATATTAATACATAAATCCACCAACAATTAGAAGAAAAAAATTGCCCATAAACGAATAAATGACGGAAATCTGTATATGCCACTAAAAGCGACTTGAATTTTCATTAGCTTTGCACCAAGTATTCATAAAACACGTTGTTTAAGTGTTTTGAAAGTTCTCAGTCTCGTGTTACGGCGCTTGTAGTGTGAACGTAATAAAAAGATATTGCTACTGCAGTAATAATGGTGCGAATCGGTATAGATACTACAAGTATTGCATTTAAACCACATTTTTTTCCTTTTTTAAGTAAAAGTCGATGGTGTAATGATTAACATTATATTCGTGATAAGGTGAAAAGGAAAGACTTTAAGTATTATCACTAAAAATAATGTTTATTTTGAAAATATATTTGTTCATCTGGTCTAGATAGAAAAACATGTCTCAGTTTTTTTTTAATTTTTTTTCCAGCTTTATTCTTGTCGTGGCAGGCGAAAAGGACGCTTTACTTCCGCCCGAATTCGAGATATTGCGTTTTAACCGCTGGAAGTCAATAATAGTGGAAAAATAATTTATATATAAATTATTCATACGAGTGTTTGAACCAACGACCATGAATGGCCTCCAGCCATTTCTTTAAACGTCTATATATGTACTCGTACATTACATAAAAACAACTCACTATAAATATAAATAGAAAAATATAATTTGGAATTAGTTATGTATCAATATCATTTACTCAGTACCGTTTTAATAAGCAATGTCAAAGCGGATTAATGGCATCCGATAGCTTACAGATGATGCATTAAATTACAGTCGACTTTATAATTGTAAAAACAGGTAGTGAATAATTTATTAGTAAATGTTAATCTTTCTTTTTACAAAACTATAACATCTTTATATATTTGAATGATGACATTGACATTTGGGAGACATTTCTTAAATCAATGTTCAAATGTAATCAATATTATTTAACGTATATTTATGAACAAAATTTGAATTTGGTAGGTATAGTCGAAAGCATGAGAAATTAAGTAATGCGTTTTAACTAAGGCAGATATTTGAATCACACATTCAGTTGATCGTATCGTCAAACGCTAGGTTATCATTGATCTGGTCAACCACGTTTTGATTTGGCCAATCGACAAATGAGCATTTCACGAAATAGGACTATTTTATGATATCGTCGATAATTTCATGAAGTATTCATTAATATAATTTACCGTCACAAGTTTGTGCTACTGGGCCACGACTGGCTCCTACAACAACATATTAAGATATTTTAAAAAAGGTAACGAAATTTGTCACAATATACAGAATATTGTGACTTAGCACTCACAAAGATTACATTTATACATTTTATTTAACTTGCGGGCATTGAAGTAAAAGAAATTAAGGATATAATATAAAAACATATTTATTTCCATAAATTGCCTGAAGCAAGATACGCAAGATTTAAAAAGCTCAATCATTTCGAGGAAATCTGTATACAGAATTCGAAGTCCAAAGTAATTATGAATTTGCATGGCAACAAATGGAAGTGAGTTATCAACTTTGTTATAGATAATTTAGATGATAATGAGAATCTCATGTTTTTAATTTTTTAACCCACAATTCATTTTCAGGGTAATGTTATGTATAATTTCTTTATTTTTGTACAGGTTAGAAAGAGAGTTCGTGTCAAGGCACTCTTTACTTAATGCCTGAAAAATCACGAAATTGCTTGTTAAGTGGCGAGACTTAACACTGTACTCTGTCAAAATAGTGAAAATAAAATATAATCACGAGTGGAAATTGGGCCCACAATCACGTTAACAGTCAGACGCTGTCACGCTGCGCCAAGATGATCTCTCATATTGTATTTTATATTATTATATCTATGCTTAATCTTTTAGTTTATAGATCCATCTCACCAGAAAAATTAAAAAAAACATTGTATGAATGGACACAATGTTTGGGATTCGGGAAAAAAGTGAAGAATGTAGTCTCTTGACACTAGGTTCTCCCTGTCTAATATTTTATACAGGAAACAACGTGAAGGTGAACAACAACTGTAGCCTTTCTTAAGATCCCCAAAAAGTTATTTAAACTTAAAATCTCGTAACTTTGTCAAAATTAAATTTAAATTTGCATCCAAGTGACTAAAATTAATCCGTTTCTAAGTAAACTAAGTTAATATTCATAGGGCAAAAGTTTGGAAGAAATCCCCTTTTCTGTAATCATTCTCATTTGAGAGGCATTGTCAATTCAGTTCTTTTAGTATGGCGCTACGAAAATAAGTTCAGCATAAATAACGTCACGTTATATGGAGAACACAAGAACGAGATTGAATCATTTCGTACGAAAATAAGCTGAATGAAAGATTGTTATTGATACATACATATTAAAAAGACTGTATGTCTGTTTGTCAGTATGTCTAGATAGACATACTGACAAACAGACATAAAAATAAGCTGAATGAAAGATTGTTATTGATACATACTAATATTAAAAAGACTGTATGTCTGTTTGTCAGTATGTCTAGATAGACATACTGACAAACATGTCTGTTATGCTGTCACTGTTAATCTACCAGCCCAATTGGAAATTTGCTAGAGTTAACACTGGATCTCCCACCATCCACCTGCAAAGGTTGACTGGAAGAGATCTCTTCTAGAGATAAGTCCACCATTGTATACCAATAATTTAATTACATTTTCTGTATATTGTTTTAAATGTAATAAAGAGTATGTACAACAAAAATATAGTATATACAGTAAAATAGTACCATTTCACTAGTTTAATGCCAAATAGTATAGTTATGGTACACTATTGGGCCAGTCGTGGCGCAGAGACACAACATGTGTAAAGCGGTTGGAAGTGGGTTCGATTCTCACTCGAGGAGTGAACGGAGTGTCTTAACACAAGGTTCCCTCTACCTACCCTGTTGTGTGCAGGATACAGCATATAGCTAAAAAAAATAAATTGTATATGAAACAGTTATAAATCTAAATTATATTTAATAACATACATACATAGGCTGTACGGTAATCGTATTTATCGATGTACATAATATATCGATTGAAAAACACCCGTTGATTTTGACCAAACAACGTAATATAAAACATGTATATAGACACGACGACATTTACTTCCTTTAATGAAAATGGTTAAGTTCATTTGTATTATTCATAGACTTTTCACCTAAATTGAGAAAGTTAGGTTGACCTTATATGTATGTATGCTATGGTGGTACTATAACAAAGTTACTAATTAGAACTACGAAAACAAGATTGTATTGTAGTATAAAAGTCTCTTCACGCGTTTACCCGCAGAACAGGGTAGACAGAGAGAACCTAGGCCATTCAAGTATTACGTGAGCACTATAGGGGGTGGGGTCTTTGCTTTGCTTATTTTTAATTATGTGGGGGGTAGGGGAGTCTAGATGATGATGATGGTCATCTGAAATTCTTATAATGTTATAATTATAATATAAAAAAATACATTAATTGAAAAATGTTTACGTAAGCATGGGGGAGGGAGGTAAGAGCTTTCCTTACTTTTGCTGGCAAAGGGGATAGGATGGTAAATAATTGTAATCAATCTGCTTACGTAATACTTGAACGGCCCCCTAGAGTCAAAACACATTATTCTCCGCGTTGCGTTTGAAACTAAAACGTTGTGAATCTACTGGCCGGAAACAACGCCGCGCTTTGTCTCACCAGAGCGGAGTGAATACAATAATTTTACTATAATTTAGACAATAATTTTAATTCCTCCGAGTGGGAATCGAACCCTGAACTAATCGTATCTACACTCACATGCTATTACACTACGCCACAATGGCCTCCGACTGACTAAGATAATATTTTGACATGAAAATGTTGAAACCTGATATAAGAAGAAAGCAAAAACGAGCTTACAAAGCTTTTAAGTTGGCAACAGTATATTTCAGTTTCACTAATTTTCCTACCAGGGAGTATAGAAAAAGCCTTGTGACGGACTGTCCATCGTCCACTTTCTACCAACAATAGAGACATGGCGTGTTGACTGACGAAACTGAATTTCACGCTTTCTCTTAATTACCAAAGCGGAGAAATGAAAATAACATAATAGAATCAGTCCCCTGGGTAGGAATCAAACCCACAACCACGCAATTACAGCCTGACGCTGTTTCCTGTGACGCGAAGGCATCAAAGATAATATATTTTAGGCCAAGCAGAAAGCGACATAGTCTTGACTCAACATAAGATTAGAGAAATCTTGCGTTCAGTCAAGACCTCAAGCCTCCTTTCTATATGACAAAAAATGTAAGAGTAAAAACATTAAATTATTATTTTTTAGTTTCACGCTATATCCTGCACACAACAGGGTAGGCAGAGGGAACCTAGTGTTAAGATACTCCCTTCCCCACTTTACGCCGAATTCGGAGGCGTTGCGTGTTAAGTGGCGGAACTTAACGCTGTGCTTTACCTCTGATATAACAGCGAAGAAATAGAAATATTAAATATTTTCACTCCTCGAGTGGGAATCGAATCCACAACTAGTCGTTTAAAGTCACACGCGCCACTGCGCCACGACTGGCCCCTATATTATATTGCCCCTATATTAAAATCCAAAATATGTAAAACCATACAAAAATATATAAAAAATCATATTAAAACTCTGGCAATAGACCTTTCCCCATTAAATACTTACGCGTCGTGCTTTGTATTATGAGGTGATAGTCCCTTATGTTTTGAGGGCGTGTCACGTACTACAGTGAATGGGGTTCTAACAATATTTATGCTCATTCGTGCTTATGGAAGGTTCAGTCGGAACTAAATTGGAAATTTTCTGTTTATTTTTGTCTAGATTGCAGTTTAAAGTAAATATTTTGTATATAAAGTTTAGATTACGACTTTATGGTGGTAGAATAGATAAAAAAATAGTTTCACGCGTTTCCGTATGTGAGTGAGTAGAGAGAGGGGCAACCTAGTGTCTGCATACTCCGGTCTCCACTTTCTGCCTGAACTTAGGACTTCATATGTTAAGTGGCGGAACTTAACGCAGCGCTTTGTCTTATACACCAAAGAGAAGAAAGGAAAATCATACATGATGATTTCTCCGAGTGGGAATTAAAATTATATCGCGTCGGTCGCGTTTAAAGTCAAATCCTAACCAAAAAGTTGTTGGTTTAGAGAGAAATGTGAAACCCATATGATGATACTTATGTGTGTTTATTTATTAACAAGAGATTTAATAAGAAGATAGGCTTAATAGTTAAATTTCTGCTCTTCACTTTTATACAAACTTTAATTTTAACTATGCTAAATCGCATATAGCTCCATCCATACATACATAACTTTTATAAAAATCGTAAAAAGTGGTCAACAGTTTTTCTTTCTCGTATTAATAAGTAATGACAAGGAATATTTAAAATATTCCCCAATTTTCCTAAGTATGGAATATCACTTTAAAAATGTAAAAAATAAGCCATATTCATAATTTTTTCAATAGCTTATGTAAAAATTACTGTTACATTTCCACAATCACTCTAAAAGAAAATGTAGGCAATTTTGCTCTATCTCTATCCGCTTAACCATTACGATTCAAAACATACGGGTCTGTGGCAGACAGACAGTCGGACGGACGGAAGAGGCTTGGTAAAAATTAAAAGCAAGCTTTCAGTGTGCATTGAGAATTTCACAGGCAGTACTTTTCTGTGCACGACGTTGCTCTGATTTCGAAATCATTAATGGATAGTATTGATTTTAAAGTCATTCTTTTTTGAGGTGGCATTTTTAAGTTTAATTTTTATTCGTGAATTCTATTTTAAGGTATTTAAATACTTTTTATGTGAAATTATTTGGTTTACTTGTAATTTTACATTCGATTATTATTTTACCTGAAGATATAAAAATGTATTGCTTATATTAGATAAAATATTTGTATATGTGATTTAACTTTTCAAGCTTTCACGCCTGGTACAGATACGTATATTGCCGTGTGAAAAGTAGTAACGATTTCGTAGTGAGATTATTAATTTGGTATTAATTGCAGTGATACTGGCTTCAAATTCTGTTTGTTAATGAGTTTATATATAATATTTGCTTGTCCAGTTTAACGCTTTTTTTCAGATAGCATGATAGTCATAGAAAACCTGATTAACAGAAATAATTTGAAAGAAATGGTCTTGAAAATTTAATATTTCCATCAATTCAGTTCAGGTTCAGCCTACCTGCCCACCTGCTTTAATATAAAATTACATCAGGTTTTATATCCTAAAACGCATTCTAACTTTCTACTTGGAATCGATATATGTTTTCGCATTCCGCATGTTGGCGCGGTGGAATGTCGTCTCACTCTAACGCGAAGGTTATTGCTTCGATTCCCACTCGTGGGTATATTTGAATTTAAATTTTCATTTCTTCGCTCGGGTACCAAAGACAAAACGCGGCTTTGTATTCGGCCACTCAACGCGCTATGTCTTGATTTCGAGCACAAAATGGAGGAGGGATTGTCTTAACTCTAAGCCCTCCCGAACTACCCCACTAAAGCGTAAAGCTATTCTCAGTAGTAGTAGATATATGTTTTCATGCATATGTAATATCGAGGCAGACCTACGGCAACACACCTTGATTGGGGCACGTTATTTACTCTTGTCGAACTGACGCCGCTATAAATAGAGTGACGTAACTTTAAATGAAAATCTGTTGTTCAAATGGCAAAAGTTTTGAAAGGATACTTTGAATATGTATTTTTGTAAACTAATATAAAAATGTATATGTGAATCGACGTAATGAATGAATGAAATTAATAACATTACACTTAATAAGTGTTTATGTAATTGTACACTATATACACATATAATATGTATATATAGGCGCACTATAATATGTATGCGCAGTGTGTTAGTGTCTGAGCATAACCACGATGGTTGTGGGTTCGGTTTCCACACAGGGGACTTTGTTATTTAAGAAAAATCGCTACCTTAAGATCTACCACTCAATAAGTAACGTTTCGGTTTCAGGGTGGAGAACAGAGTGCTTTGGCGTTTGTCTTGACACTAGGTTCTCGATGATTACCGATAGTTGCTGACGGAAAAAAGGGTTAAGCTGAAATTAAATTTAATTTTGAGTTATCATTTATATTAGTCAGTTGAAAGTTAAGAAACTAATAATATTAAGGCAAAAAGAGACACAGAGTTGTTGTCTATGGTGCTCATAAGTTCAAATATAAATTAACTAGCGGCCCGTTCGCGGCTTCGCCGCGTTATCTTTTCGTTATATAGCAACAATCGGGGGTGCATTTTTTAAAAATAAAGTAGCCTATGTTTGACCTTAGATTATCAAGTATATTTATGCCAAAATTTATTACAATTGGTCAAGCGGTTTAGATTTTTCATATAAACTTTCATCCCCTATTTCAACCCTTTAGAGGTTGATTTTTGAAAAAATAAGTAGCCTATGTTAGACCCTAGTATGGATAAACAAAAAATAAAAGTAAAAAGAAGAGGGAGAAAAGCATTTTAAAAAAAAAATCATTAGATTTTAATTAAAAATATATATTTTAAAACAATTTCAAAATTAAAAGATCAATTAAAATTTTCCAATTTTTTGAGGATTTTTAAGTGACTATATTTTCCTCAAAAGTATTTTCAAGCTTAAAGTTCCTAGTATTGAGATCTGAAAATTAAAAAAAAAATCAAGTGACGTGTCCCGCTTTATTCTAATGAATATCGAGACAAAAAGAAAATCGAAATTTATTCAGTTTATTTTTTGGTCTAAAAAGTTGGAACATTTTTTTAAACTTAATCATTATATGGACTGGATAACTTGTTTATCTAGCTTCAACTTGCTGTTGTTGAAAATTCGATAAATCTATTTCTCGCTGAGATATCGAACTCTGAATGGAAAGGATCTTTCTTATAGGATCTTATAGGAGGATAAAGGATTATATTTCAAAATAATTTATTTAATTATAATTAAACAATTGCACTGTAAAATAAACAATAAGTAAATTTTACTTACCTAATTAATTATAGTTAAATATCTTCTGGCTTTACCTACAAAATTACTAATCTTTCAAAATACAAATTCCTTTTACCTGTACTAAATTAATTCATCCTTTATATGTCATCCTTCTTCATAAACTTCCTGTCCCCTTAATGTTCAATGTTTGTTAATGTTTGTGTGTAGTCCTTTATGTAAATTTCTATGTTAATGATTTAAATAAAACAAAATCTTGGGACAAGAATATTATAGTAAAAATTAAGAAGAGCTTGCCAAGTTGGTTTGGACACGTCGAGAGTGTAAATGTTCAAAGAATAGTAAGGAAGATATATGAAACACCTTGAGTGATAAAAGAGGCAGAGGGAGATCTCGATTGACCTTTGAGAATACAGTATCGATGAGGACTCCCCGGAGCCCTCTGGGGCTGTGAATGTATGAAGACAGTGGACGAGGCGAAAGAAGTATGCAGGAACCGTAGCGTATGGGCTCCGTTCTTTCTAAAATAAAAAAAAAGATTTATTATTATTTATTTCTAACTTATACATTAAGATGTAAAAATATTTTTTGAAAACGTATGAAAATATTGAACGTAGTAGAACTCAAATCCACGACCAAACCTTTTGGAAACCATCCGAGAGTTGAAGTTATTCTTTCATCTTTGTTGAAATTCTTATACGCATATTACAACTATTTTTTCATGTTGCATTTCTGTAGAGAAAAAAATGTCTTTGATTTTTTATTTTCGTAATAAATTCTATATTTTTAATGGATTTCTTTCTCAACATGCAGTTTATTAAAGTCTAGTCTAAATCTTTTTTACCGATCAACCTTTTTCCTGCGATCTCCATACGACGTGATGTTGGCGAAGTGACTTGTGCTCTACTAGCACGTTCGAAAGTCATAAATAAAGAACTGAACTGAACTTGTAGTATAAATATATACTCATTTATTGATTTTATTCGAGGCAACTTTAGAACTTTATTATATACTAGCGACCCGCTCGCGGCTTCGCCACGTGAACTACCACTTTCATCCTCTATTGCCTCTTTGGGATTGGTTTTTTTTTATAAAAGTCTATATTTGACCTTGCGTCACTAATTATGTTCTTGAGAAAATCATCGATACATCTAGTATAACGTCTATACTATTTGATAACATATAGCAATAACTGTTATAGTAAGAAAACGTACGAAATCTGCTATCATAGTATATGATAGCAGATTTCGTACATATATACCATCCGGTATATAATAATCTGTAGATTACCCGTGAAAACATAAAAGATATAGATATAGATTTTTGCATTTTTATAATAATAATATTAATGAGTACGGATATATCTAATACAATGTTAACTATATAATAACAGATGGCGCTACCCGTTCCAGAAAACGTAGTTACATCTGCTGTCATATAGATTATACGAGCCAGCGCGTACAGTGTAATTGTCACATTAGCAAATTTTATTATATACATTTTTCCAGCTTTACTTTAGTTCGCATACGGCCATCAAACACACCGCGCGCGCTCATATCATTAATTAATTATAACAATTATCAATATATCAATCAATACGTATCAAAGACTTTTATTTATCAATAACTACTAAAAGGTTGTACAGACCGTACATATAGATTATATAAAGTTTTATAGACCGGTCAAATGTATCTTTAATAAATGTTATGCTTATTTTATTTTATAATTATTTTAATTAGTGATATTAAAACAAATTTAGCTTCACTCGTGAACTATGAACATAATTTGAATGTTTTTTTTTTTAATTTTATTTTTCTGCGGGAGTTGTGTTGAATACCAGGATGAAAACTATCCCATATGTTGCTCTAACTTCTAAACTAACTCTATACAAAAAAATAATTAATTTCTACCCGGTAGATATCAGTATACAAATAATTTACTTATATCGGTTTTTTATTTTTTCCAAAAAAACTACATGCAAAACCGGGATAAAAACTATCCTATATGTACCTTTGGACTATAAGCTATCACTATACCAAAATTCATTCATTTCTGTCCAGTAGTTTTTGCGTGATTGGCGAACAAATTAACAGACAGACAGACAGACAGACAAAAAATCTACTGAGTGGATTTTTGGCCTCTGTTATCGATATATTAACGCACCCAATTAAATTTTTTTTGTAATTTTTCATGTACAGAATTGACTTTTCTACTCTTTTATTATATACTAGTGACCCGCTCGCGGCTTCGCCACGTGAACTACCACTTTCATCCACTATTGCCTCTTTGGAATTGGTTTTTTTTTCTAAAAGGGGGATGGTCTAAATTTAACCTTGCGTCACTAATTATATTCTTGCGAAAATCATCGATGCATCTAGTACAATGTCTATACTATTTGATAACGTATAGTGATAACTGATCTAGTAAGAAAACGTACGAAATCTGCTATCATATATCTATATGATAGCAGATTTCGTACATATATACCATCAGGTATATAGTATTATAAACTGGTCATAATATTTTAAATAAATTTTAGACTTTTTATTTTATTGTACAATTGTGTTACTTACTGGTATAACTTGACTTTGGTACTTTTTATTTTTCTGCGGGAACTATATTGAATACCAGGGTAAACTAACGACCCGCTCGCGGCGTCGCTGGGTGAACTAATACTTGCATACCCTATTTTAGCACCTCTGGAATTATTTTTAAAAAAGAGAAGTAGCCTATATTTGACTTTGCCTTATCAACTATTTCCTGAGAAAATTAATCGAAATCAGTCAAGGAGTTTAGATCTTTCATTCTCACTATATTCTTAACATACATAAGTTTCATCCACTGTTTCAACCTCCTAGGGTTTGATTTTTTTTAAAAAGTAGCCTATATTTGACCCTACGACTTCTTCTTTTCGAATTTCATCTAAAGCGGGCTAGTAGATTACCCGTGAAAACAAAACCTATAGAAGAGATACAGATTTTTGCATTTTTATAATAATATTAATGAGTACGAATATATCTAGTACAATGTCAACTATATAATAACAGATGGTGACAGAAAACGTAGTGACATTTGTTGTCATATAGATAATATAAAGTTTTGTAGACCGGTCAAATGTATTTTTAATAGCAAATTATCTTCAATAAATGTTGTGCTCAATTTATTTTATAATTATTTTAAGTAATATTAGTGATATTAAAACAAATTTAGTTTCACTCGTGAACTATCAACACAATTTAAATGTTTTTTTTTTATTTTATTTTTCTGCCGCAGTTGTATAGAATACCAGGATGAAAACTATCCCATATGTTGCTCTAACCTTTAAGCTAACTCCATACAAAAATTCATTAATTTCTACCCGGTAGATATCAGTATATAAATGATTTACTGATATCGGTTTTTTATTTTTTCCAAAAAAACTACATGGAAAACCGGGATAAAAACTATCCTATATGTACCTTTGGACTATAAGCTATCACTATACCAAAACTCATTCATTTCTGTCTAGTAGTTTTTGCGTGATTGGCGAACAAATTAACAGACAGACAGACAGACAGACAGACAGACAAAAATTCTACTGAGTGGTTTTTTCGCCTCTGTTATCGATATATTAACATACCCAATTAAAATTTTTCTGAAATTTTTCATGTACAGAATTGACTTTTCTACTCTTTTATTATATATATAGAATATAGAATATAGAATATATAGAATATAGATTGGATGTTAAAATTAAATCTTGAATTGGCCAGTCGTGGCGCAGTGGCTCGAATGTGTGTCGAACGCGTGCTGAAACGACTGGTCGTGGGTTCGATTTCCACTCGAGGAAACTTCGCTTTGGTATCAGAGATAAAGCGCGGCGTTAAGTTCCGCCACTTAACACGCAATGTTTCCGAATTCGGAGGAAAGTGGGGACAGTATCTTGACACTAGGTTCCCTCTACCTACCCTGCTGTGTGCGGGAGACAGCGTGAAGTTAAAAAAAGAATTATTATTTAAACTACACTAGTACGGTGGATGTCTCTGAATAATTTTAATAGTTGTGGAAACAATTCTTACTTTTGAAATGTTCATAATTAAAACATTTTTATTTAATGAGTACTTTTCGTTTCATTCAAGTCCAAAGGAGAAAAAATAATGTCATAATGAGTACAGAGAGACTTACCACTACATTCTCTCTCTATATATTCCGCTTTAAAAATATGCGTAGAAATAAACAAGTATTGCACCGAGTGAAGTGATACAAACATTCAACGCTTGGAATTTTAGCAACAGCTACATTTTGTGTTTGCGAAATGTAAAATTTAGAATTGGTATACGAGTTTTTATTTGCGCCACACTGAATATTTTCTAGGATATGTTTTTTCAAGCAAATAATAAATACGAGGTCACTTTTATGGAATCAGAAATGTACTTAATTAATTAAATATATAAATAGTTCTTGATGTGATATACTATAGCAAAGTTTCGTATAAAATATAAATATTTAAAAATTAAAGTTCCCTTGTACACTAGACAACTTACTTTCGTCTCAATATAGGCTTCGCCAACGATAGTGTGCATTTAAATGGTATTTCGGGTTAAAGTCGGTTCGGAAAGTTCGGGTAAAGTCAGTAGTCAGTAGAGAGAACTGGTCAAGACGCTCCGTCCTTCACTTTTCACCGAATCCGGAATATTGTGTTTTGAATGTCGTATCTAAACGCTGTCACTCTGACTACCTCGCAAGGGATACAGCTCGCTCCCCTTTATGGGAATTCAAGTTATATTCATCGCGTACTCGTATATACCTACTTCATTTTTTTTACATTTAGTAAGGGAGTTACTGATAGACAACGCACAACTGAAACCAATCCTAGGAAACTGACATTTGGCATTTCTTTTGGGAGTTTAGTGGATAGGAAAATCTTTCGTTTTTTTTTAAAGGTAAACAGGCAAATAATCCACGCAAAAAAAGTTAATATAATATTGTGCAAGAAAATAAGTATACTAAATTCAGAACGGAGAGATTCACCACTAACACCTTCAATATTTCTTAAAAGATTAAAATAACAAAAAAAATCTATATAAAGGAAAATTTTATAATGTACAAAGCGTTTCTATTTCATGCCTTAGCACCCCTTCTGGCTGGAAATAGAAAAGTAATTAAATTCTAGTAAGAAGAATCTCGTAGTTTAAACTTAATAAATATAATGTAAGACTTAAGTGCAGCTGCCATATATTACTAGTTTATTGCTCAATTACGTATATACATTAATATCTGAATTAAATTTCATTTTTGAATTAAATACCGAAAAAAAATGCTGAAATTTATATAACTTTAAAATATCTTTAAGAATGATAACAAAGTATACCAACATTAAAATCGCTTTAATGTATAAAGACTAACTTAAATACATGTAAACGAACTAAAAGAATTCAAAAATGTAATTGGAATAGTCTAATTGTAGATATAGATATGTAATTAAACTTTTATACAACTACAGATTTATGTGAGTATTGGATGGTTTTGATATAGGGAAATTTAGATCTTCTTTTTGATAAATACTATTGACAGAGGTCTATCAAATACATAACGAGACCAATACCTATAATACAAAAATTGATATTTTTATAAAAAAATGTTTTATTAATTTAATGTATTTCCAATCAATTGATATGGTATATATTTGCTTTCTCCACTTCTTCTGTATGTGAAATTATAAGTATGCCAAATTTCACATGTACATATATTGATTTATACACAGTACAATATGTGTGATATATACTTTTGCATAAAGTGACATTAATTGCTTAGACAACTCGTATTTAATTTAACAACGGCGATACTTACTAAGAAAAGAAAACATTCACTAACAAAAAATCTTCTAATACTTTTACTATTACAATAGTACAAATTATACCACAAAAAAATAAAGAAAAAAAACGAAAATAAGCAATTTGAAATGTTAATTCTCGTCACAGAATTGCATTAGCCCCCACTATCCACTATTCACGAGTGTTATCCGCGGCCGTTATCCCAGCGCCGTCGTAATGACGCTCTATTCACAAAAAAATGCTTGGCAATTTTAGTTCACGAAGTTTATTCAGTGCGGGTACTGTGTGTAATAAATATACTCTACAGTTATATGTAGGTTGGAATTTTGTAGCTTGAAAAAGACATTTAGAAAAGCATAAGAATTTCAACGCAGTTAGTAGTAGAACGCATAGCTCAGTGGTGAAAGAGCCTGGACGGTATTTAAGAGGCGCAGGTTTGAATCCCGCTGCGTTCATATTTTTATACGTTTTCTAAATGTATTTTTCAAAATTCCCAAGTGTGGAATAACACTTTAAAAATGTTTAAAAGTATTTTGTAGCTTTTTGATTGTATATGTGATGGTCATGGATTCGATTCTCGTTAGAATTTTCATTTCCTTGTTCTAAGTTTATGTCAAAGTATGTCGGTAAGTGGACAAAGGTTATTATATCCTGTACTGTAAAAGATAGCTTGATCTTTTTGACAGACGGGCTAGTTATGGGAAACAGAAAATATCTAGTAGTCCAAAAAATAACGTATTAAAGTTTTTTTTTTACTTTATTAAAATCGTTAAATTAAGAAAATAATATGGTCATCATTGCAAAGTTATGTCGATAAGAAAAATTTACGTCTCTCAAAAAGATCAAGCTATCTTGTACAACGTATAGTTGGTTGGGTAAAAGACTTGGTTTGGTTCCACTCACTTATTCTACGTAAGAAGAATTCCATCCACGTAAGGATTTTAATATTTATCCCATCAGAAAAAATCTACATACGGAGGCGGTTGTGTGATTCCCACTCCGGGCTCAATCCTTGTTTTAATTCAATATTTTATTCATTTGTCCATTCTGATTTAAATGACAAAACCAACGCGGCTTGTTTTTCGCCACACAACACACAATGCCTCAAATGCAGGCGAAAAGAGTTGTTACTAAGTTCTTGCTAACTGCCCTTCTTTATAAAAAAGCAAAAAGCCCTTAAAAATAAACATTAACATAAAACTATCATAATCATTTAAACCCGCCAGCATTCTAAGTATTCAAAATGAACATTTACATTGTAAGGAACACTAAACTTAAACGGTCTTCTTCGAAAAAATTGAAGTACATAAATTGAATTTTTCTTACCATTCTGTTTATTTAAAGCGGATACTAAGAAACGCATAACATTTGATCTTCAAACTATAAAAGATCTTAAGACAACGGTTTAAGTATAGTTTTTTTATGAAATATTTTGTTCCTTCGCCCAGTGTACATTGCATTGGAACGACTACAAAACTCATTATAAGACAAGTGCTACGAACAAACAACCCTCGGAGTGTTCTGAACTGAAATTACGTAACTTTTATACATGTTTAACAGCGTTAAAGATTTGATTTGATTGAAACTCATTTTGGGGCCAGTCGTGGTGTAGAGGCGCAAAGTGCGACTGTAAAGCGACTGGTTGTGGGTTCGATTCCCACTCGAGGAATGGAAATATTGAATATTTCCTTTTTTTCGAATTTGTCGGGGCAAAGCGCGGCGTTAAGTTCCGCTACTTAGCACGCAATGCCTCCAAATTCGGCGGATAGTGGGGAACGGAGTGTCTTGACACTGGGTTCCCTCTGCCTATCCTACAGTGTGCGGGATACAGCGTCCACTCCTCGAGTGAGAATCGAACCCACAACCTGTCGTTTACAGTCACACTTCGTTCGTGCCACTGCGCCACGACTGACCCTATGATATTTTTTAATTAGATATGATATTTAAATATATAATTATTAAATGCTAAAAAAGCCTTCGATGCTACTAAGGCTGTAAACTTTAATTCTTCATTTCAGTCCATATTTTTAGTTATAGCGATTCGAACGTGCAAACTTAGCATTTATCACTTCGTCAATGTCATATTTTAACATTCTTAAGTTGTGGTGGTTCATTTTTCATATGGTTGTTGTGTATCAAATACACTGACATTTACTTAAAATATCATGCTGTATGTCAGTTTCTGACACCAAGCTTTACTATTTGTTACGGATAATAAAAGTTCACTTTCGTAGTTTTATAAGGTTAAATTAATTCGTTTTTCTTAAAAACATATACAGATTTTAATGTGTGGAAAATAAAGCCTTAAAATACTAATTATTAATTACTATTAAAGGCCTAGTCAAGGTCTTCCTTCCTATTAAGTCCACTTTATGATCTGCAATATTATCAGTGGTTAGTCCATTGGTTCTCATATGTCACTCCACGTCATCCAGCCAGTAATGTAATAATTGTAAATATAAATTAAATAACATAACAAATTAGCTTATAAGTAATTAAAAGGGAGAAACTCAAGGTGGTGTTTTCATTATCCTGATCCCCTAACATCATTAAGGACATCAGACAGACATTCACATTATGTAAATGTTGTGTTTTCATCGGAACTTAACATGTATGCAAATTTTCAGGTAGGAAGTGTGTTTATGGTAAGAAGAAGTCTTGCGTTACAAGAATTTAATACATTAATAGACAGGTAGCTGAATACCCACAATTAATAGATAGATATAAGTAAAAAGAAATTTAAAAAACGTATAAAAGTTTGAACGCAGCAATCTTTGGGTAGCAGAAATTTGTAAAAATCTCTCAGAGAAACAGAGATGCTAACAAGAAAAATATGTTGTAATATAGTAAGCTAAGATACTGTAACAAGCTTTTTGTCAAAAAAAGTCGAAAAAATGTATTTATTGCTCACTATTTATTCTCTCAATTAAAAAATTGTGGCAATTCAATAAGAAAGATTATGTACCTACTTCAGTATATTTTAATTAAATTAATACTACATAAGAAAATTTTAATTTGCCGATTATACATTATTGCTTCTTTTCGGTTCCAGACTTTTCTTAGTGCAGCAAAGTGACGAAGTGGCGTTGATTTCCGCCTGTTACGACACTCCGTTTTCCACGTTGCGTGTTAAGTGGCATAACTTAACGTCGCGCTTTGCCTCGATACAACAGCGAAGAAAACAGAAATATTAAATATTTCCACTCCTCGAGTGGGTATCGAACCTACAACCAGTCGCTTTACATTTACACTTTGTGCCTCTTAACTACGACTGGATCATCTTATAGTATTATTATTCCATATTCCATATTCCATATTCCATAATGTTATAACATTATTTGAACTAGTAGTAGTTCAAATAAGAGTAGAGATCGTCAAAAGAAGCTTCAGTTTATTCAGAGACTTAATCCTCCTTGATTTTGTGTTACAACTAATAAATAATACGTTATATCCAACATAATTTTAAAAACTTTAGATAAAAGCTTTTAAAACAAGACATTAACACTTGCAACTCAATATCCGTCTATTATGGAGGTATATTGACTTCAGCGTACTGAAATAATTCGATATTGTCACTTAAACTTTAGTTGGAAGCAACAGAATGCTACTTGCTTGTTCAAGCACAAGTCAACTTTGAAACTTAAAACTAAAATTGATTTCAGTTTATTAAACGCTTACTTAACAATAGGCATACGTCTCATCATAACACGGTATTTAAAGATAACCTAGTGTCAAGATACTATTATTTTCAGTTTCACGCTGTATCCCGCACACAGCAGGTTAGGCAGAGGGAACCTAGTGTCAATACACTCCGTTCCCCACTTTCCGCCGAATTCGGAGGCATAGCGTGTTAAGTGGCGGAACTTAACGCTATCATTTACTTCGACGCCAGAGCGAAGAAAATGCAAATATTTATTTAATATTTCCATTTCCACTCGAGGGGTGGAAATATATTTCCATCCCTCGAGTGGGAATCGAACCCACAACCAGTCGCTTTACAGCTTCACTTTGTGCTTCTGCACCGCGACAAGCTCCATGATACTTCGGTCTCCATTTTCCACCTGAAACTGAGCCATTGAATGTGTTGAGTAACGAAACACAACGCTGCGCCTTGTCTAAAGTACGAATGAAAATCATATCACCGAGGAATAGAACCCACAAAAGGGTAAAAAAGTGTATTCAAATTCAAAATACGAGTATCTTTTTTCAAATAGACTTTTGTAAGCACTTTTGAATCGTCAAATGTACATAAAGCTACCACCAACTCGGAAGGCAGTTCTGTAAAGCAGAAGTCCACACCCAGTATCGATTACAACATTTATGAACGCAACGCGGCTTAAATTATCGAATTTATAACGGCGGTGAATTAATTTAATTACCATTACGATTCAAATGTACCATCAGCATATTGTTTTCGTAATGTAGCGGATTGGGCGATTAATTTTGATTTAGTATTATAAATGAAGTGGTCATTGGGTGGAATAATTTGTACGATATTATTTCTAATAGATTCGATGTTAGAAGTAGTCCAATCGTTATAATGTATTAAACATATGTCTTTTGAGAATATAGTGAAGGACGGAGTGTCTTGATCCTTTCTGACTGTTATGCGAGAAAAAGCTTAAAGGTCTTTTTTTTTAGTTTAATGGCGCAGTGCAACGGCAAAAGATTGTAAAAGTGATTGGGTAAGAGAGAGCTCATTATCCTCTAGGAGAAATGATTATAGTTATTTTCTTTTTTACTTCTTTCCTTTGATATAATAAAAGACAATGTTAAGTTCCTTCACTCAAGAAATGATGTTTTCATGTCGCGCGGAAAGTTGAGAGTTGGCATCAAAATAAAAAAATAAATAGTTTTTATATAATCATCTTTCCAGTTGAAATCGAACCCATAGCTATCAAGTTTACAATGCGTATAATATAATAATTGAATAAAAGCAAATAGAAACAATTTCTATCAACTTTTCATAGACTTTACAACTTTACAAGTAACTATAAAACATATAAAAGTAACACGTAACTCAAATTTCCGGTATCGATAAAACTTAGCACGCATCCGCTTTAGATAGTTTACTTACGGACATACCAGTATAAGTACGGACGTATAACGGAACGAGGCTACAGCCTTCACCTGGTCGTAAATCACAATAAAACTAAAAGTAATATATGCGTACCTGCACTGAATATCACGTTGTGTTAACAGAGTGTGTTTTGCAAAGTAACTATGTTTATGCTGTTGCGGGCTTTAGTTTCAATGAATGTTAGTTGTCAATTGAAATCCCATTTAAAGTCAATCTCTTTAATTAAATTTTTGATTTAATATTTGATTGTCTTGACACTGGGTTCCCTCTGCCTATCCTACAGTGTGCGGGATACAGCGTCCACTCCTCGAGTGAGAATCGAACCCACAACCTGTCGTTTACAGTGACACTTCGTTCGTGCCACTGCGCCACGACTGGCCCTATAATATTTTTTAATTAGACATGATATTTAAATATATAATTATTAAATGCTAAAAAAGCCTTCGATGCTACTAAGGCTGTAAACTTTATTTCTTAATTTCAGTTTAGTTTTTAGTTATAGCAATTCGAACGTGCAAACTTAGCATTTATCCCTTCGCCAACGTCATGTTTTAACATTCTTAAATTACGGTGCTTTGTTTTTCATATGGTTGTTATGTATCAAATACACTGACATTTACTTTAAAATATCAATGCTGTATGTCAGTTTTTGACACCAAGCTATACTATTTGTTACGGACAATAAAAGCTCACTTTCGTAATTTTGTAAGGTTAAATTATTTCGTTTTTCTTAAAAACATATACAGATTTTAATGTGTGGAAAATAAAGCCTTAAAATGCTAATTATTAATTACTAATCCCGGCCTAGGCAAGATCTCCCTTCCTATTAAGTCCACTTTATGATCTGCAATATTATCAGTGGTTAGTCCATTGGTTCTCATATGTCACTCCACGTCATCCAGCCAGTAATGTAATAATTGTAAATATAAATTAAATAACATAACAAATTAGTTTATAAGTAATTAAAAGGGAGAAACTCAAAGTGTTGTTTTCATTATCCTGGTCCCCTTGCATCATTAAGGACATCAGACAGACATTCACATTATGTAAATGTTGTGTTTTCATCGGAACTTAACATGTATGCAAATTTTTAAGGTAGGAAGTGTGTTTATGGTAAGAAGTGTGACAAAATTGCGTTATAAGAATATACTATGTTAATAGACAGGTAGCTGAATACCCACAATTAATAGATAGATATAAGTAAAAAGACATTAGAAAACGTATAAAAATTGGGTTGTAGAAATTTGTTAAAATTTCCCTACAGAGATGCTAACATTTAAATTAAGTAGTAAAATTTCAACGCAGCTGGTAGTAGATCGCATGGCTCAGCGGTGAAAGCGCCTGGACGGTATTCAGAAGGCGCGGGTTCGAATACCGCGTTCAAATTTTTATACGTTTTCTAAATGTTTTTTTTAATTTTCCTAAGTGTGGAATAATACTTTAAAAAATGTTTAAAAGTAGATATAGGTAGTAAGCTAATGATACTATAACAAACTATTTGTTAAAAAATATTGTGAAAAAATGTATTGTTCACTATTTTCGCTCTCACTTTATTAAAAAATGGTGGCAGTTCAAAAAGAAAGATTATGTACCTACTTCAGCATATTTTAATTTAGCTGAATATATTTTCCCATTTACTAATTATGCATTATTGTATTTTCTTGAGTTTCAGGCTTTTCTTGCAGGGTAGTGAGCAGCTACCCTGTTATATAGAAAGGAGCGATAAGTTGAAAGAACATAATACAACTAATAACTAATAAGTAAACCATTATATCCAATATAATTTAAAAAGCTTTGGATAAAAGCTTTTAAAACAAGACATTACTTGCAACGCAATATCCGTCTATTATGTAGGTATATTGACTTCAGCGTACTGAAATAATTCAATATTGTCACTTAAACTTTAGTTGGAAGCAACAGAATGCTACTTGCTTGTTCAAGCACAAGTCAACTTTGGAACTTAAAACTAAAATTGGTTTCAGTTTATTAAACACTTATAGGCATACGCCTCATCATAACACGGTGTTTAAAGAGAACCTAGTGTCAAGATACTATTATTTTCAGTTTCACGCTGTATCCCGCACACAGCAGGTTAGGCAGAGGGAACCTAGTGTCAATACACTCCGTTCCCCACTTTCCGCCGAATTCGGAGGCATAGCGTGTTAAGTGGCGGAACTTAACGCTATCATTTACTTCGACGCCAGAGCGAAGAAAATGCAAATATTTATTTAATATTTCCATTTCGAACCCACAACCAGTCGCTTTACAGTTACACTTTGTGCCTCTGCGCCATGACTGGTGCCAATATACTTCGTTCTCCATTTTCCGCATGAAATTAAGACATTGAATGTGTTGAGTAACGAAACACAACGCTGCGCCTTGTCTAAAGTACGAATGAAAATCATATCACCGATCAAATAGAACCCACAAAAGGGTAAAAAAGTGTATTCAAATTCAAAATACGAGTATCTTTTTTCAAATAGACTTTTGTAAACACTTTTGAATCGTCAAATGTACATAAAGTTACCACCAACTCCGAAGGCAGTTCTGTAAAGCAGAAGTCCACACCCAGTATCGATTACAACATTTATAAACGCAACGCGGCTTAAATTATCGAATTTATAACGGCGGTGAATTAATTTAATTACCATTACGATTCAAATGTACCATCAGCATATTGTTTTCGTAATGTAGCGGATTGGGCGATTAATTTTGATTTAGTATTATAAATGAAGTGGTCATTGGGTGGAATAATTTGTACGATATTATTTCTAATAGATTCGATGTTAGAGGTAGTCCAATCATTGTAATATATTAAGTATATGTTTTTTGAGATTATAGTGAAGGACGGAGTGTCTTGATCCTTTCTGACTGCCCTGTCTTTTTTTTTAGTTTAATGGCGCAGGGCAGCGGTAAATGATTGCAAAAGTGATTGTTCAAAATCCACTAGGAGGAATGATTATAGTTATTTTCTTTCTTTTTTGCTTTGATATATATAATAAAAGACAGCGTTAAGTTCCTCCACTCAAGAATTAATGTTTTCATGTCGTGCGGAAAATTAAGAATTGGCACTAGAATAAAAAAATAAAATAGTTTTAATATATACAGTCTTCCAATTCGAAATCGAACCTATAACTATGAAGTTTACAGTGTGTATAATAAAATAATTGGATCAATACAAAATAGAAACAACTTCTATCAACTTTTCATAGACTTTACAACTTTACAAGTAACTATAAAACATATAAAAGTAACACGTAACTCAAATTTCCGGTATCGATAAAACTTAGCACGCCTCTGCTTTAGATAGTTTACTTACGGACATACCAGTATAAGTACGGACGTATAACGGAACGAGGCTACAGCCTTCACCTGGTCGTAAATCACAATAAAACTAAAAGTAATATATGCGTACCTGCACTGAATATCACGTTGTGTTAACAGAATGTGTTTTGCAAAGTAACTATTTTATGCTTTTGCGGGCTTTCGAATGAATGTTAGTTAGTGGTCGATTGGAATCCCATTTAAAATCAATCTCTATAATTAAATAGATAGAAATATTTTTATGAGGTTATCATGAAAGCCTCTGACTGAATATCCATCACATATTCAGTGGGTTCGATTTCCACTAAAAGGAATTACTATAATTAATATCCGGTAATTTTCGTAAAAAACGTGGATGGTGCTGGTTTGACAAGACAAATCATGGCGTTGAGTTTCGCAATTGAAAACGCAGTGACTGACTTAGTGTGATAAATAAAAAAATGGAGTGTCTTGACACTAGACTCTCTGTGAATATCTGATAATATTAATATATATCTGAAATCTGATATATTACTCGTATAATTACATTTATTATTTTTATAAAATTAAATTTTAACTAATATAACATACATATGTATATGAACTATAGATTAGATAAAAATAAAATCTAGTAAATTTTAGCGTCATTTTAGTAGTTTTTATAAACACATGCACAAATATAAAAAAATATTACCATGTCACTTAAAATTTCAATTTCTTCACTCGTTACAATACGAATGTATCTTATATAATGTACCAATCGTCACTAGCTTGAAACACAAGAACTGTCCAACACTTTAAAGGCGCAGTTCCTATTAGTTCTTTATTGTGGCTGGAAGTACAATGTATATTAAAGCTGATTCATAAATTCGAACGACTCTGGTGGCACGTAGAGCTTTTATTGTCTTCATGTGAGAGGGTTAGTGCATTCGTGATAGCTTTAGTTAGCCTTTCAAAATATACTTCATTTTATTAGTTTACTAGGTACTTGCATAATTTGAGATTTTCAAGGTATAGCGGGCAGTGGCTAACTGTAAACGTGATTAATATACATACTACATAGGTTCAATTCCCACTCGAGAAACGATTATATTTACATAACTTACATTGTGGCCAGTCGTGGCCCAGTGGCACGAGAGTGTGACTGTAAACGACTGGTTGTGGGTTCGATTCCCACTCGAGGAGTGGAAATTATATTTCCATTTTCTTCGCTCTGGTGTCGAGGTAAAGCGCGGCGTTAAGTTCCGCCACTTAACACGCAAGCCTCCGGATTCGGCGGAAAGTGGGGAACGGAGTGTCTTAACACTAGGTTCCCTCTGCCTACCCTGCTGTGTGCGGGATATAGCGTGAAGCTATTGATTATATTTACATAATTCGCATTCCTCCGATCTAGTATGAAGACAAGACGCGGCGTTCAGATCCGCCACTTAACACAAAATGGGCCGAATTGACGCGAAAATAAAAGAGGAATACTTTTTTATATAAAAATAAAGATTATATAAATAAATAAAATATAATAAATAACAAATTAACTATATAATGTCTAAGTGAAACCAAGTCCATTAATTAAACTATCCCTAGTCGGTTTCGTTGCTCTCAAAATATGTTAACGACTATGATTTTCATACGAAACTCTATTATAGCGTCAAACGGAGCATCATTTAATTAAGGTCCAATGGCTACTGAAAAGCTCTTATAGCTCGAATAAAAGGTCAATGCAAATTCAACTCTACCATAGTCATTACTTAAAGGAAAACCACTAACTATTGGGGTCTTTTCATTGGAAATTTCATAGCAACGAAGCAGTAAATAGTATTTTAGTAAATAGTATTTTTTAACTCACATAAGAGTTTTAGAAAATGTACTAAAATTTGAACGAATTTTCCTACGAAGGATTCGAACTAGCGCCTTTTAGAAACCGTCCAAGCACTTTGATGGCTAAGCCGCTCGCTAATGTGTCCAAGCAGGTAACTTCTTTATAAAGCTTAAGGACATGTCTTCTTTTACATGGTTTGTTTAAAATAGATGTTCTTCTGATCTCATTAACCCCCCGATTACCTATTGCACTTTCCTATTCTATAACTGTTACTAATTTGACATAAGTTCTAGCCTCAGTCTTTTTGCCAAAAAGCAGGATAGTCAGAGAGAATCCAGTGTTGAGACACTCCGTTCTGTTTATTTAAAGTAATATAAATGTAATCACCCTCACCAATTGGAAATTGAACTGGCAACCAATGTCGTTTACAGTCAGATTACAGATACTATTACATTGCGCCACAATGGCCTCTATACAATTTTTGTCTTAATTTAGAACAAAATTTTCCTAGAAGGAAAATTTTGTGTTTTTAAAACTTTTCTGTAACAAACTGTCTCTAAAGTATAATAAAGGAAAATAACATAACAAATTAACATAATTTAACAGGAAGTATTTTAATGCCTCAAAGGTTCTTAATTCTAAGATTGTGTTTATATTTTTTTACTGTAAATATTTGTATTATTATTAATCTGTGAAAGAGATATTCTACATTCAAAGCGGCTTATACAAAAAATGTAAACTCTATTTATTTCTTCACGCTCTTACACGCACACACTCTTACGCATAGAAAGGTAACTACGCTTACATAAAAAGTTGGGTGTAATTTCCTCCATTCTTTCTGCTTATTTTAAATTTTTACAGGACAAATTTACTGACTTCTTCAGCTTCACTTCTTTTCCACATAGCAGGATAATCAGAGAGAACCTAGTGTTAAAACACTCCGTTTTCTACTTTGCACCTAAAATGCAGATAATGCATGTTAAGTGTTGTAACAACTCGCTTAGCTTCATTTAAAAAAACACTTAACATAAGTTTTAAATAACAATACATTTCAACGTATTTTTTTTAGCTTCACTCTGCATCCCGCACACATTAGGATAGGCAAAGGGAACCTAGTGTTGAGACACTCCGTTCCCCACTTTTCACCGAATTCGAAGGCATTGCGTGTTAAGTGGCGGAACTTAACGCCGCGTTTTACCTCTAATACCAGAGCTAAGAAATAGAAATATTTAATATTTCCACTCCTCGAGTGAGAATCGAACCCCATAACCAGTCGTTTACAGCGACTCGTTTCTGCCACTGCGCCACGACTGGCCCTCATAAACATAATTTATAGGTTAAAATCAAATAGTTCTAAGAAATAATAATATATGAGACCAGATATATGTAGCGTGTAAATATTAACTCTCTGCTTAACCTACTATGCGATATTTCGCTTAAAGCTGAGAAGACAACAAAACTTATTTTCTATTAGAAACGATTCATAAAGGTCAATTCTAAGTGATTATAAATTAATAAATCTTTCAAAAGATCATAATATTTTATGTCAGACAAAGTTCAAAAGCTTATGGAATTGTTGTTGAACTTTCTTTTGTGAAGTACTTTTGAAGTGTTCAAAACGTGTTTACGTATTAAAATATATAATTGAAAATTAGAATTCGATTTTTTTTCATTATGAAAATGTCTATAGTTTTTATTTAACTATTTCTATAAATCTTTTCAAAGCACTGGTTATTATAATAAAACCATTTTTTTCTCAATAATTACTACAACTCTATTTCAAATAGTGATATTATAAAACCTTATACTACTGTGTTACCATTGTTAATAGAACCAAAAAAAAATGTTTGTCCATTTATCTATTTGTGTGTGCGCTTGTGCACGCTAATTTCAGATACAGCTAAATCGATTGATTTTAATCTAGTTTTGACATTGCTATTTTGGTAATTTTCCCCTAACGTTTGGCGTTCATTTCATTTCAACCAGTCCATAAATAAAATAAAGAACAAAATTTAAGCAAAGTTCCTGATTTAAGAGGACAAGAAAGAAAAAAATACCATACCTTAACGTTTAGTATAAATATAGTATATATGTTAATATACGCGTTACAATAATTTAAAATATATTATGCGTGGGCGGAAAAAAAAGATTCAGTTATAGGCAAAGCCAGTTTCTAATATTAGCCACAAAAAGACTGTAACTTGCCATTTGAGCACAGCTCATTTTGCCAATAGCACATTGTATGAAGGTCACAAGATTATTTTTTTATCTATTATTAACACATCTATTATTTAACTAGGAACCGCCTTGCTCTGCATGGTAACTTTTAATTACCATTTATTCAAAAACTACAATTACAATTGTACACCAAAAAACTTCAAGACACTATGCTCGATATCCCTGCCAAATTTCAGAAATCTACTACAAATAGGCAAGGAAGAGTTAAACCGCAACGAAATACACTTTTGACCAGTAAGAGCTTCGCTTCGCTCAGCTCAATCATAAACTAGAGAACTGCATCTACCTATGACTTGATGCAATTGTTGCTTATATATTATACAACCTCCATAAATTTTATAATTTCCTCGCGAATAACCATGAAAAGGAGAAGAAAATAAAGAGATAGACTTGTTTTCATATTAAAATAAAAATATATCCGAGAAAAAAATATGAATACATAAGTGCATAAGTAAAATGTCAAGGCAAAATCGAAGGACGACGCCAGTATTCTAATAACGGAATATCTTTAACACCTACGCGGCGAATGAATGAACGTCGCGCGTGATGACATTCAACTATTTTAATATGGCCCATACCAACAATGTTATCATGCCATAGTTTTATAATAGAAATTTAAATATTTTTTTGTATGAATCATACAGTTTTCATTGGACTTTGTATATCTTGAATTGATTGAAAAGTCACTTAGGTTTGCATTTTGGCCTATTATATACAGTATGAAAACAGTTGGCGTAAAGAGGCTGCCATCGCTATTTTTTTTAATTTCATGCTGTATCCCGCACTCAGCGGGGTTGGCAGAGGAAACCTAGTACTAAGATACTCCGCCGCCCATTTTCCACCGACTTCTGAAGACATTCCATGTTAATTGGCGGAACTTAACACCGCGTTTTCAACACCAGAGCAAAGAAAATGGTTGTAATAAAGGTTTCATTTCCTAAAGTGGAAATCGAGCCCACAACCTGTTGCGATTACAGTCACACTACGTGACCCTGCGCTGCGACTGGCCTCAACTGCACTTATTTTTTAATTTCTATATATTGAATGTATTGAAAAATCACTGGCATTTCCGAATTTTATCAGTACTCAATTTTACACGCATTATAATCTGCGACGAGTTACGAAGAAGGTTCTCCGTTGGAGGCTAGCATCACAACTTTATAATTCAACTTGATTGTTTTCCACCATGTCATTTAAATACTTCTAGTTATCCAAACTCTTAATTTGTTCAACAACCTACTTCCAAGTAAAAATCCAAAGTAGGTAATTTTTTAACTTAGATTTACACTTAATTATTAGTACGTATGTAGATTTATATACATAACTGCTTCTTTCTTCAGAATACCTTTTATTTAACTTTATTTAAAATTAGTAAGAAATTCTTCTAAATGACGTTGAAGTAAAACAACATTAAGTTGTCACATAAATAAAAACAAATAATTGAACATACAATATTATTGTAGTTCCGATTCGAGTTGTACGCCATGATAATGAGTTCAAATCCTGCTCGGGGGAACGGAGATCAACGACTGTAGTCTTAATCCAGTACTTCAAACAGATCTGTTCACTATAAAAGCTGACTAGCGCTTAACAATTACCGTATAATCGTTACAATAAAAGTATATTTTTAATAAAATGTCAGAGTCAGTCGTGGCACAGACTGACTCTGTGCCTGTACAGGGATTGCTTGTGGGTTCGATTCCCACTTCAGAAGTGGAAATATTTATTATTCTCATTTTCTTCGCACTGGTGTCGAGGCAAAGCGCGGCGTTAAGTTCCTCCACTTAACACGCAATGCCTCCAAATTAGGCGAAAAGTGGAGAACGGAGTATCTTAACACTATGTTAGGTTCCCTTTGCCTACTCTGCTGTGTGCGGAATACAGCGTGAAGCAAAAATAATACAATATTTTCCGGTGAAGCCAGGTAGTCAGAGAAAATCTTGTAAGAGTCAAGATACTATGTTCTTCACTTTGCAGAACTTAACGTAGCGCTATGATCAGATAACAGAGTGGAGAAGTTAAAATAATATACATAGTTATTTCCCCGGATGTGTATCAAACCCACAACCATCGCATTTCTAGCTAGACGCTTATATAAATAAATTATATAAGCTTAAATACGCTTATATATGTACTAGTACAAGTACAAGTTATCATCTATATTATAAATGCAAATGTCTGTCTGTTTGTCTATCACGCTTTCAAGGCGAATTTACCTGTCTGATTTGGATGAAATTCAGAATGAATTTTTTAAAAAATCCAGGGACAAACAGGCTACTTATTTTTTAAAAATAGCCTCTAATAGGTTAAAATAGGGGATGAAAGCTTACATGAAAAATCTGAACCGCTTGAGCGATTATAATGAATTTCGGCATAAATATAGTTAGGTATAAATAAACCAAGATTAAACATAGGCTACTTTGATTTTCAAAAACTCGCCCCCGACGGTAGAAAACAAAAAAATTACGTAGTTAGTATGCTATAAGTATAGTTGGTAGTTTATTTATAGCATAATATTATCTTATATAAAACTGCTGCTTTAGCTATTCTACGTTAGTGTTAGTTTTCGTTCAGTATGCATCCAGCTTTACGGACCCCTGACGCATGTCACGTCCTTCGTTTTATTGAATCTAGCTGTGAATATGTGAAGCGAATTGTGGAAATTAAATTGAGTTAGAATAAATTCTATAGGATCGTGAGGTACGTTCCGTAACAGATACTTTGTAGCCTATAAAGTAATAATATGTTTTTATTAAAAAATATACCCAATTTAAGAGAAAATATATACATTTTTTCTTTTGTGATCCGCTTGCGGCTCTGCCTGCGTAAATGAAAATTTAATTCAATTTCATATAACAGCTATTTTGTAGCAAGTTTGTCGAACAAAATTTAAACTGTTGTTACTTCTTTATTTAAAAAATTATTGAAATATAATAAACACAAAATGTTAGGGCCAGTCGTGGCGCATTGGCACAAAATGCAGTCACATATAAAGCGACTGGTTGTGGGTTCGATTCACACTCGGTGAGTGGAAATATTTAATACGAGTATTTCCATTTTCTTCGCTCTGGTGTCGAGGCAAAGCGCGGCGTTAAGTTCCACCAAATAACACGCAATGCCTCCAAAGTTCGGCGGAAAGTGTAGAA
This sequence comes from Dryas iulia moderata, assembly GCA_019049465.1. Classification (NCBI taxonomy): domain Eukaryota; kingdom Metazoa; phylum Arthropoda; class Insecta; order Lepidoptera; family Nymphalidae; genus Dryas; species Dryas iulia. The sequence continues at coordinate 903,012 of CM032440.1, forward strand.
CGGAGTGCCTTAACACTGGGTTCCCTCTGCCCAGCTGTGTGCGGGCAGAGTTAAGCTAAAAAAAAATAACAAAAAATAAATAAATAAAATAAACACTTCATGTTAGAGGAATGTTAATAATACCTATACAAATTTTTAAACTACATTCAAATCAGTCTAGTCAGAAATAAGCGTGCACTATCGCACAGACAAACAGAAAAGAAATTTAAGCATCCTATTTTTTGTTCCATTACGTTATTAAACGAACCTAATACTATTTTTTCTCTTATATTTTCGATAAACAAACGATGCCGTTTGTTTACGCTTTAATTATATATATGGATAATAACTATGAACGAGAAAATTTTTATCGCGAAAAAATATATTATTATTTCTTTGATACTTAATGTTTTTTTAATTAAAAATATGGATAATTATATATCTTGTTTATAAGCGCTTCTTCGCCTTGCTTCATTTTGTTTATGTTCTTCTTATTTTTCAGTTAGGTAAAAATACATTTTTTTAATTTTGTTTATCTCTTGTTTCTTCAAGAGAAATTATCTATCAAGTAGCGGAATCCAATCCAGAATGCGCATTTTAAAGGCCCCTTAAACCTACACTTACCCAATGCCCCAAGCTCCTCTCTCTACACCCCCGCACGGTCAATACATATAATACAGAGTGGTTTCTTCTTTTGCATAATTATTCTTAAGGAGGAAAATTGAACCCGTAAGCCTTTGAGTATAGAGTTAGGGCTCTCTCACTGCACCACGATAGTGTTACGTGTAAATTGTATGACCAAATTAGCAATAGATTTTCACTTTTCTTCAGACTCACAACTACAAGATCTAAATATAGTTATTTTTTTTTAGCTTCACGCTTTATCCCGCACACAGCAGGGTAGGCAGAGGGAACTTAGCACTCCTCGAGTGGGAATCGAACCCACAACCAGTCGTTTGAAATCACACGTCTGTGCCACTGCGCCAGGCCCTGTAGTTATTACTAACTAGACGAAATTCTTATAACTCAAATAATCACATATTTCTCTTAGCCATTTTCTACTAAATACAATTATCGAAAGCTCAACATCCGAATGTAATAAAATTCCTATACGAATAGACGAAAGCAATAAATAAAATCAACAAAGAAAATTCATAACAATACATTTATATTGTTACTTATTTTGTGTCTAATTTATTTGTTACAAGTTTTTGCCTGCGTTTTTACTTTATTTTTCACATAAATACTACTAAGAATTGTTTGTTTTTGTAAGCATTATTTTATGCAAATATTGTTATTTAAATTTAAACACGACGCGGCGTTATGTTCCGTAACTCAAAGCGCAATGTCTTGTTTTTGGGCGGAAAATTCAGAACAGAGACACTACATCCTCTTTGACTACACTAATATGCGAGGGAAAACGTAAAGCTGCCAATGAATAAGCAAAAAAAACATTGTTATTTTTGCTTGCAGGCATGAAATATTACAACCAATCAAAGAATTTGCTAGCTTTTAGGCGTCAAGTCACCTTCAACTTTTCTCCTCGATCACTTTTTTTGTAGCTTCATATTTTTTCAGCACAACAGAGTAATAGAGAATTTAGAATCCAGATACTGGGGCCAGTCGTGCCACAGGCAGAAAGTGGGACTGTAAAGCGACCGGTTCCCACTCGAGCAATATTTAATATTTCATTTTTTTCTTTGCTCTGGTGTCGAGGTGCGTGCGGCGTTAAGTTCCGCCACTTAACACGCATTGCCTCCGAATTCAGTTGAAAGTGGGGCGTTCCCCACAGTGTCTTAAGACTAGGATCCCTCTGCTTACCCTGATGTGTGCGGGATACAGCTTGAAGTTAAAAAAAAGAATACAGATACTCTGTTTTCATCTATATTTTCCGCCCAAATTTCATACATTGCGTGTTCTGGGGAACTCGTCTTCGAGATTTATCTTATCACAGAAGGGAATCGATAGTAGTTAAATAGTAGTTAAATATAGGTTTTATCTAGGTGCAATAGAATGGAGATTCTCTATTTTCCTCTCGAATTGAAAACATTTATTGTTGTATTATCAACTTGACGCTCCCAATCGGACGGGTATTCGTAACGGATTTCCTCTCATAAAAGATAAGTTTAGAATCCATACACTCGACGCTTAAAACCTAGAAAATTCTTTGATTGGGTATAATATTTCATAACCTGCAAGCAAAAATAACAATGTCTTTTTTGTCTTACTAGAATGAAGTAACAAAAATAAAATAAAAACGTAGTATTCGTACTCCGAGTGAGAATCAAACCCACACCTATCAGATTTACAGTCAAACTCCTTTAATGTAGAATGCAAATTCAGTGTAGCAAATTCTCTGTATATCGTATCACAAGATACACTAATATTATTAACTCTGAACAAACAAGAATTCTATACTGCTGCTAATACTATCAGATTTAGTACACGTCTTAACATAGTTAACTTTATCAAATCAATGCTATGTACATTGCTTGTATGCATAAATAACTCCATTATGGCTCAGTCGAGAAATTTTACCCTACATCTGATGTTCACAATTTCAAATTTCGGCATAGAAAATATTCATAGAGTGCCGTCTTTGAGTTTCAATGTATATTTTCTACCCAAACAGAGAGATCTTAGCCCAAATACATTCCGTTCTCTTTTCTCTTCACATTATGTGTTGAATGGAGGTGCTCAACGCTGCGGTTTGATTTAAAAGAATTACAAATAATTTATTCAATTTGAATTAAAAGCGTATTCAACTTATGCTATTAGCGGCGGAAAATAGGGAACGGAGTGTCTTAACACTAGGTTCCCACCCCTACCCGGCTGTGTGCGGGATACAGCGTGAAGCTAAAAAAAAAGAAAAAGCTCAGCTTTATAAGGCAAAGTATGTTATTAATAAAAGTTCTAATGTGCTAGCATTAGATTTTTTTAATATATCGCAATGACGAAAATGCGTAAATATATTTCATAAATATGAAAGTCTTACTTACTAATATAAATAAATAAATTTACTTTTATACGTTTTCTAAATGTATTTTTCAATTTTCCTAAATGTGGAATAGGATAAAGAAAAAAACATTTAAAGAAAACGTACAAAAATTTGAACGCAGCGGGATTCGAACCCGCGCCTCCTGAATACCGTTCAGGCGCTCTCACCACTGAGCCATGCGTTCTACTAGCCGCTGCGTCGAAATTCTTATACGCTTTATTACAACTTATTTATGTTGTTAGCATTATTCAGGAGGCGCGGGTTCGAATCCCGTTGCGTTCAAATTTTTATACGTTTTCTAAATATATTTTTCAATTTTTCTAAATGTGGAATAACACTTTAATAAGAATGTTGATAAGTAAAAAAAAATACTTACATTATTTCCAGTCTTCTCCAAATCTTCACGCAGGGTAGGTAGAGGGAACCTAGTGTTAAGACACTCCGTTCCCCACTTTCCGCCGAATTACGTGTTAAGTGGCGGAACTTAACGCCGCGCTTTGCCTCGACACCAGAGCGAAGAAAATGGAAACATTGAATATTTTCACGCCTCGAGTGGGAATCGAACCCACAACCAGTCGTTTACAGTCACACGCTTGTGCCATTGCGCCACGACTGGCCCCAACTGGCTCTTTTAAATCTGCACTCTGTATTCTTGTTTCCGCTCATGGATTATGTGATCTTGTTAATTTTAAATATTGGGAACTAAACACCGCACTTCGATTTACTTTCAATATACATTAATAAGCTAAATTATTTTTATTCAATGCAGCAATCGCGAAAAGCAAAGAAATGAAAATAGAAAAAGCTTGTTTGGAACAAAAATCTTATTATACTTTCAGAATATAAGTAAGACATATGTGTGTGTGTTCAAACCGTCAAAACATTTTGATTTACACGTATGTTTACTACAACAATGTTATATGTTATTTTTCTATAAATGGTAAAAAGAATAAATTGACTTGAGCATGTTGTTGAATAACGAGTGTGTTTTGTAAGCAAAGTAAAAGGTAAGCAAAGAATATCTGTATGTCAGACTGTTTAATAGATGGCTGATTTAACGGTGGCAGAACTGAACGCCGCGTGATTTCTTTTTTTTATTTTTTTATTATTGAATAAAGGAGGCAAACGAGCAGAAGGACCACCTGAAGACCACTTAAGTGGTTAGTTACCTTCGCCCATAGACATCCGCAACATTGGAGTTATGGACGCGTTGCCAGCCTTGGGAATATAGGAGGAGAGGAGGGAGGAAGGAGGAGTGGAAATATTTAATATTTTCATTTCCTTCACTCTTGTAGCAGAGGAAAAGCGTGGCGTTAAGTTCTGCCACTTAACGCGCAATGCCTCCGAATTAGACGAAAAGTGGGGAACGGAGTGTCTTAACACTAGGTTATCTCTGCCTACCCTGCTGTGTGCGGGATACAACGTGAAGAAATTACGTAAAGTAAAGCAAGAAAGCGCAGTTTCAGTACTACCGCTGAACATACTATGTGACTGATCACACTAGTTTTTCTCTGCCTACCTTACTATTGTAGAAAAAAAACGTGAGACTGAATTAATTGAATATAAAAAAATAAATATTGATTGCCATTTTATTACATGACTTAATTCATATTTGTCTAATACGTTTTAAGTATTTATATTCGAGCACTCTAACTAAAATACAATTATATCGTAGCTTTAAAGAATTTTCACTATGGCTTTAAGGTATTATCTGCAGAAGAATTTTTCATTAAGCTTATCCCACTTAAGATGATTAAAATAAAAACTTGAAAATTCTACTTTTAGAATTCCTTTGATTTCAAGATGTATTGTATTGTATAGAATATTATTCTTAATTTAAGCTAGTAGCTGCCCACGACTTAGTCTGTGTAGACTTAATGATCCATCCCACCATAATACCTATCTAAACAACTTTTGTTAGCTCGTCTATTATGGTTATTTATTAAATATTTTTAGTCTTTAAATTCAATTATAGCCTAAACCCAACATTATAGAATAAAAGAGGTTTCATTCAAATCTGTCCAGTAGTTATAAAGGTGTGCGTACTCGTATATAAACATTCAGTTTTTACTTATTTACTAAAGTAAGGATTACTATTACTTATCAAAGTTTACATTATTCTGATAAAATTTAGAATATATTTGAATATTTGCAGTAGTTACGAATTTAGATTCATGTTAAAAACAGAAACTCATTACTCCTATTAGTGGTTAAACAGAACTCGGCCAGTAAAAATGAAAACATTTTTATAAAGAAGCATTACTCTGAAGTTTTACTGGTAACCGTAGTAGTGCAGTGGGACAACGTCTGATTGTAAATGGGATGGTTGTGGGCTCGTTCCCATTCGGGGGAAAGATGTATTTAAATTATTTTTATCTCCACTCTGATATCTCATATACAGAGCGTTGTTATGTTCTGCCACTCGATACGAAAAATGTAAAGGACGTTCTGACTCCCTGTTATGCGAAAAAAAGCATGAGGTTATATTATACTTCAAATGGGAATCGAACTGATTACTATTGTACCACAGTAATTGCAATTACTTTTCTTAATATATAATGTTATGTATGTATATAATATTCATATATTTATTATTTATAAATAATTCATTCCCACACCATCATTTGGAATTTCAACCTCGAATGTCTTTAAAACTTAGTAATAAGGTCGCACGAGCTAACGATCTGTCGGTAATTGAAAGGATTACTTTGCGGCGCCTTTGATAGTCACCGCGAATACGTGGGAGTGAGATAAAAAATAGCTAAGCCCATTTATTATTCTCTATTCGAGAAAGAGATGGTTATAGTTATGTCAGTTAGACTATGAAGAGATAATAAGAGGAATAGTAACGATCAAATAGGCTTTCATTAAAAAATGTTAATCTGAATAAACTTTGATTCGATACTCGAGTGTTGAATTCATTGCAATCTAAACGCCAATGTGGTTCAGTGGTACAGTGTTTGACTGTAAGTGCGATTGAATGTAGGTTCGATTTCCGCTTTCGATTCTCCTCTTTATTTCTCCTCCCTGTTGAACCGAATAAAGTGCAGTGTTGAGTTCCGCCTTGAAACATGCCATGTCTCGGGTCTGAATGGAAAGTGAAAAACTTGATCTTAGGATCTGAAGGATATTTTGTTTATAATATTGGTATTTTTTGTTTATTCAAAGTTTTAAGGCTGTGTAGCACAATTGCATTTGACAGTGGTTGCGGGTTCTGTTCTAACTCGGAAGAATGAATATATATAAACTATTTTCAGTTTAGGTAATATTTATTTTATCTAAATTGGAGGCTAGAAGGCGAAATTCAAACCGTGATGTGTATTAACACAGTGCGGCGTTGAGTTCTGCTCAACACTAAGCATGCAATCGTGCAGAAAGTAAAGATTTTTCTGTCTTGACACTCTTTATCTGTTGAAAAAGCGTAAAGCGTATTTAATTTAAAATATATTAAAGATGACCTTACCTGCCTTTTTTGAAAATAATTGAAAATAAAAAATTGAAAATAATTTCTTTTTAAAATTAATGTAATTATACCAAATTCTGTATGTAGCAACAGTCGTTCCTTTTGAGATTTTGTCCCAATTTTCCATCTGAAGTACGCAAACACTTGGTATTCTTGCGTCATCGCAGGTGTTGATAAAAGTTTACACTCAACAAAGCGGAGGAGGGTGTCTCAAATGATGACACAGGCTCCTTTGTGCGGGATGCAATTTTAAAATGCAACGTTATGCATTTTTCTACTATGATGCTCAGAGATGAGATTTTTTAAATCTTTAAATTTAAAAGGTCCTTTAGAACGAAATTAGTTTATGTGATGTAAAAATAAATATTTTTTAATAATAATTAGTATCGTATAGTGTCGTACTTTGTGACTATATACTTACAATATAGGTTTTGAACTATACTTTTATTTATTACGTATAAAAAAAATAATTTAAAGAAATTTGGACTTTCTAGTTTTAACATTAGTCATTCGACATGGAATATATCCTACATATACTTACATCTAAATCCCCTTCAGTACTATAATATTATAAATGCAAAAGTTTATTTGGCTGCCCTTTGCTGGTTACACTTTCACGTAAAAACTAATGAATAATTTTAATGAAACTTTACAATAATACATCAGAATAAAACAGGCTTCAACTTATAAAATATTATGTGAATTGACCAAAACATCAAGTAAAAAAGGGGAAAAATCTACTACAGGCTCATCAATGTTACTGCTTTCTAAAATTCCGCGAGGATGAAGTCGCGGGCACAGCTAGTTACATAATAAAGAAACGGACATAATAAATTCTACCTACAAAATAGTCCATGTGAATCCCATATCTTCAAATCACTCTCCCATATCAAGGGTACCCCCAAACTTTTCATGCGTGATGTAGCATTAAACTTTACGAGAGGATATTTTTTACTTAAACACGAATTGAGGTTGTGGACTAAGTTTTCAAGTTTCATATATCTTTTTCCCTTTTGCAAGCCAATCTTTTCAACTTAAATGGGTAGCCTTTTTTGATTATAAGAAGAGTGTTCGTTGTTTGTCTTGTTTTATGTTATTTATTGGTTTTATGTCTGTAGATTTTTTGTTAATATAAAAAATTGCTTTAAAGTACATTCTATAACATTTTAAAGATACTATTTTCCTGAACTTCAGAGCAGACAGAGCAACTTGTGTTAAGAAAATCCGTTAAGACAATACGTCAGTTACGAATTCAGACCCGCTCCGCCGTCGTAGGCCAGGGGGTAGGAGGAAACCCCAGAGCACCTTGAAGGCGATGGTGGTCCGTAGGCGGGCCATCCACCGAGACGTCGTAGTATGCATATGCGAGTGATCCGGCGACGTCTTATGTACGTGGAGAGGGAATCCGCTAGGTTTTAGTGGGTAGTATTAGATTATCTGATGAGCCCCACAGTACCGTTCGTCCTTTGGGTATGGGCGGTCGGCGTAAAACCATTTCCCAGCGTCACAAAAAAAAAATACGTCAGTTTTAAAGTTAAAGCCATGTTCTTTTTTATCTGGGTAATTGATCAAAATTATTAAAATGTTGTTTCATTGATTTAGAAAATTCCACCCTTAAGATAGTGAATTAAAGGTTGAAAGTTTGTATGAAAATTCACCATTTTCAATGTTACAAATGTGCAACTCTGTTTATAGGCTAATTATTAAAAGTTAGTAATAAAAACTTGTAAATTATATAAAAAAAGCTGTGGGAATGAACCGACAACCAATTGCGTTAACAATCTGATGCTGTCCCATTACACCACAAAGGCCTCATTTAATCTGATTTTTCTCATCAATTCATAGTTATTCTTTTGGGAAAACTAATATAGGAATACTGGAATATAATATTCAATAGTTCTGAAACATTTTCAATAAATATTAGTGTGAAATAGCAGTAAAGGCAGCATTCCAAAGCATTCAGATGTCGATATAGATTTTATCATCTATAGATATCTGAAGTCTAGAGTCTTAGATAGCCTTAAGATATAAATAACAACACTAGATATGTCTTCACTTAAATAAATCTTTATTATCTTTCCACCGGAGATATAGCGCATGAAGTGGAGGAACTCAATGTCATGCTTTTTCGGTGTCAGCAGAGCGGAGAAATGAACTACGGTGCTTATTTAATTTATATGTATTTTTTTAAAATTATATGTCTACATCTCCTTTATTAACTGGAACGGAAGGTTCCAGTTAGTATAGGAGAACACTAACAGAGTATTTCTCCGAATTCCTAGTTGAATAAAAATAAAATATATATTTTTACCCGCGACGGAACGGCGACTGTATATGTGTTTGGGGTGAGAGGTTGTTTGTTTGTTTGTTTGTTTGTTTGTTTGTTTGTTTGTTTGTTTGTTTGTTTGTTTGTGTGTTTGTGCAAATTACTATGTCAATTATTTCCAAAACTATAAGTCCGATTTTGATACGGTTTTCTATGATAGGTTAAGGTTCAATTGGCGTATGTTCTTAGATATGTCTTATTGCCTTAACTCACCAGGGGGCGCTGCAGTAAGCATTTTACGTGAAAACGAATGTTTTCAATTATCTCAAAAAATAATAGTCTGATTTCAATAGATTTTCAGTGGTAGATTCAGGTTTAATTGGTGGATGTTCTTGGATATGTTTTATCGTGTCAAACCACCAGTTTGTATTTTTTTGTGTAAAACCAAAAATTTTCTTGTATTTATTTGTCTAAAACCGAAATTACTTATCCGATTGGCTAGAGTTTTCAGAACTAGATTCAGCTTTGCTTTGTGCATATTTTAAGATTTTTGGTTTTTGGTTACGGCGAAAATTCACCAGGGGGCGCTGCAGTAAACATTTGTTTATGCAGAGCAAAAACTACTTGTCCGATTTAGGTGAAACTTCCAACGATAGGTTCAGGTTTAATTGGTGTTTCTTTTCATATATGCGTTACGGTGACCACTCACCAGGGGGCGCTGCAGTAAGTACACTTGTTTGTGCGAAACTAAAACTACGAGTCCGATTTGAATATAGTTTTCAATGATAGATTCAAGTTTACTTAGTGCATATTTTCATATATGTGCCATGTATGTTTACTTAGTGCATATTTTAATGTACGTGTTAACTCTCTAGGGGGCGCTGCAGTAAGTAGCTGCTTCTATTTTTTTGTGTAAAACCAAAACGACTAGTACGATTGGAAAGAGTTTTCAGTATTAGATTCCGCTTTGCTTATAGCATGTTTTTAAATTTATATTACAGTGACAAGTCACCAGAGGGCGCTGCAGTAAAATATTGTTTGTGCAAAGATAAAATGACGAATTTGATTTGGATGCAGTGTCAATGATAAGTTCAAGTTTAATTAGTGCATGTTCTTGGAAATGTTTTATCGTGTTAACTCACCAGGGGGCGCTGCAGTAAACATTTGTTTGTAATATTTAATGCAAAGCTACAACTACTAGTCCGATTGCGCAGAGTTTTTAGTATTAGAGTTACCTTTACTTGGTGTAAGTTTTTAGGTTTTTTTTTACGTTATGAACACGCCAGGGGGTGCTGCATTAAACATTTAATTATGCAAAGCTAAAACTACAAGTCAAATTTGGATGCAGTTATCAAAGATAGGATCAGGTTTAATTAGTACGTGTTCTCGTATATGTATCATGGTGACACCTCACCAGGGGGCGCTGCAGTAAGCATTTGTTTGTACTTTTTGTGTGAAACCTATTTAGACGCAGTTTTCTGTGATAGGTTCTGGTTTAATTGTTGCGTGTTTTTATATGCCATATCTCCTATATATCACGGGGCGTTCCAGTATAAATTAGTTTGTTCAAAATCAAAACTACTAGTGGGTTTTGTGATTTTCACTGATTTGGTTAGACTTAAGTTTCTTGGAAATGTTACGGTGACAATCTGCCAGGCGCTGCAATAAGCATTTGATAACCAGAAAGCATTGGGTTTATAATTTCTTTTGGATTTGCATGAAGATTAATATAAAGTATTTCGATATTATGTAATAATGTATAATGTGTATCTATTCACTTTAAAAAGTTTAAAATAAAAAACAAAATTAAAAATTTTGAAAAAACCCACGACGGTTTAATTGTAATTGAAAAAGGATAAAATAACTGTAAATCCCCCGCCTAAAAGAATATATGTAACGAGATGATGGGGACGACTTCGTCGGGGGCTGCCAGTTGCAATCCCTATTTTAAATATAGTAGCTAACAGTATAGATTTCGTTTTAAAGTTTTTGAAATACCAGTTATCAAAACTGTAAATTCATATTAATATTTTAATTTTTTGGGAACCTGTTTTAACAGCAAGAAAACCTATGAGAAGGTTTATGCAAACTTAAAGTAATGACAGCCCCCGACGGAGTCGTCCCCATCATCTCGTTACATATATTCTTTTAGGCGGGGGATTTACAGTTATTTTATCCTTTTTCAATTACAATTAAACCGTCGTGGGTTTTTTCAAAATTTTTAATTTTGCTTTTATCGTTTATAGTCCATTCTAATAATATTGCGAACAACTACTTGTATATAGAAATTTCAAGGTAGCTCATTGAATTTAACTTCATACCACAATCATAAATATTTTATTGTTTTTTATTTTGTAAGTATTAAACTCCGTCTTAATAGTTTTGAGCTTCGCATAAAAAAAACAATAAGTAACGTCAAAATCTAAGTTTAAAGTAATTTTGAACTAATTATCAAAAACATCTGCGTTTCTAATTAGTATATAATATTTTCTAATATAATTCGTATGTGGCAAGTCGTTGCCCAGTGGCACAAGAGTGTGACTGTAAACGACTGGTTGTGGGTTCGATTCCCACTCGAGGAGTGGAAATTATATTTCCATTTTCTTCGCTCTGGTGTCGAGGTAAACCGCGGCATTAAGTTCCACCACTTAAGACGCAAGCCTCTGAATTCGGCGGAAAGTGGGGAACGGAGTGTCTTAACACTATGTTCCCTCTGCCTACCCTGCTGTGTGCGGGATACAAAGGGAAGCTAAAAAAATATATGTATGTAATTTTATATAATAAAATTAACTTTTTAAATTATTCTGAAATAATATGTTAATATATCGTTAGCCTAAAAGCATCAGTTCATAATGTGGCATGCAGCCAACCTATCAGTCTCATAGCAGAATCAAATTATGCACTACAATATTGATAGGGTAGAAGCTTATGTAGCTTTCTGAGGCCGTAGTCCTGTTGGTAAAAGCTTTTTTTAAATAACTTAATTATGATACCTATGTGTGTGTATTTTTACATTTTTAATGATCATAATGTGTATTAAAAAGATAATATGCGTTGTTACATACAACACAATATTTCATAACATTTCCAAAATGTTATTTACGCAATTAGGTGATTGAATTTTTTTTCAGAAATCGTATAATGACATTAGATATATCCTATATGTATCAATAACACTTTGGGTAGTAGAAAGATTGGAAAAAGCTGTCTACAGAGATGCTGACAACAAAGAATTTGGCTAATTTCAAAGTGGCGAACGGAGAGTCCTGACACTAGTATCTCTCTGTTTACTCCGCCATGCGCAAAAAGGGTGAAGCGGATATAGAATATTTATATTACTAGTATTATTATCAGATAATAGCTTCGATCAGAATCATCGGGCTTAATAAAAATACGAATATTACCTCTATAATATTACCTCTTATATAAAAATTATTTCTTCTTCACCTAGAAAATTATAATTAGCAAAATGTAGTTCAGTACTCAACATTTAAAATACTGAAGTATGCATGGAACGTTCTAAAAAGCAATTTACTCTTTGTTCAAAAGTTAAGAAAAAGCTTCTAAGAACTTATAATGAAATAATTAGGCATATACGTTTCGATACTACCGAGCAATTCGGTATACGGTATGCACCTTTAAGATTTTTCAACATGGTAGGGTAGGCAGAGAGAAAATTTGGAGGTAAGACACTCCGTTCTCCACTTGATAAAAGGTTATCTGTTGCGGGCACTAAGGATATGTCGACAAACTGTTTTTTTTAAATACGTCATATTTTTTTTTCTTCACAAGTTGACTGACTTACGGCGGATATCAGTATCGCTGTATTACTTTAATAAAATGAATAAAATATTTTTAGTTTTTCAATAGTTATTATCTCCGTGTTCATACTCCGACTTGTGCTTGACTGATTTTGAGGTGGCTGTGACCACAACCTTTTTGGAGGGCTGGATCCGCCCCTGATACAACAATTGTGTTACTTAATAACTGACAAACAAGACAGGCTATTATTGCGTTACTTAGTGACTTACAACCGATATCAATAGCCGTACAAATCCGAAATTTGGTATGCAGGTTTCTTGAAGGTTGTAGGAAAGTGCTAATAGACGCAAGAAAACAATGGTTATGAATTCGATTATCATTTGGAAATAAGATATAATATATCTAACTATATTAATAAAAGTTCCGCTATTCGAAACGCAATGTGGAAAGTGGTGAACGGAGTGTTTTAACACTAATTCCTCTTTGACTACCCATTCCATCCCATCTATCCCATCTATTCAGGAAAAGGGGTATTAATGAAAGAATTTTAAATTAAAAAAACGTATAACACTTCCAGTACACTATATTCATAGTGAAATATTCAATGAATGTTTTGACGTTATCGAAATGCAACGAGACACGTTTCATTGGCGTTTAGCTTTTAATTAGTAGGATGGATTAAAATTACCTGACGTTGAAAGTATCTATTAATAGCTGTTCATTTCGCTTTGAGCTCAACGCATTATTTTGTGGTTGTATTTGATTTGTTAATACCTGCCATTTTAAATATGTATGGATATATAATATATATGAAGCAAAGGTGAGTGGTAAGGGAGGCAGGGGGAGACCTCGGTTGACCTTCGAAAACATAGTATCGACGATACTGGAGGAAGGTCATGAAGCATGAGGACCCCACGGAAGGCGTGTATGAAGAAGTTGATGACAGTGGACGAGGCGAAAGAAGTATGCAGGGACCGTAGTGTTTGGCGTTCTCTGACTACCTCGCAAGGGATACAACGTGAAGCTAAAAAAAAATATGTAGGAATGGCAGGTGATAAGTGTGAATGATATAATATGAAAAATATGAATGACGTATGAATGTCAGGTTGTAAGAAAAATATTGGCGACACGACGTTTCGTGGGAGTATTGCTATAAGATTAGTATTTTAATAAATAGCTTATTGTAATCTAATTTGCCTTTTTCTAAAACCCGGATTCTACATTTATGTATTGAGGATACGATGTATAGCATTTGATTGCGCTTATGGTTGTGAGTTTGATTCTCACAAAGGGAGAACTTAAACTGTTCTTATTTCTTCACCCTGGTAACTAAGACAAAGTGCGTATTTGAGTTCCAGCACAACACGAAATGTATCGATTTTGGGCGTGAAGTGGAGAACAGACTAGTTTCTCTCTATTACATTGGCTTCGTAAAAAAAAGATGAGTCGATTGTGTAGTTTTTATTGTGCCTAGCTTTATAAAATGATACTCTTGAAAGATATTCTATATTTATCTAGTATATATTATTCTAGAGTACAAAAAGCTCTTGGATAACTTATAATCAACCATATTCTAAATGAACTACAGCGGTGCAAACTTTTTGGAATATAAACTTTAACCCTAAATAGAATACACTCTTTAAAGTCTTGTATGTATTTATATAAATCCAGTCACAGGATAACACGAAAGGCTTACGTTATCAGGACTTGCAACGTCACTCGGCTTCTAAAGCACAAACGTTTCTATACGTTACAGGTAAGGATAAAGTATAAAACATTTACTACAATTAAAAGTAAGTTTTAGTAAATAATAAAATTGGCACCCCCAGAATTAACTAAAAAATGCAATTTATTTTAAATTATAATAGAATCTTCGAATATGCTTTTTTATGGACGTTTTTTAGCAAAATCAAATTTATAAAAGACATTTAGAAAATGTATAAAAATGAGTTTGTATCATTATATATTGTATAGAAACGATTCTAGAATTACGGTAACTAAAATCGTAAAATACTTTGCTAATCCATATCTAGTCAGTTATTCTTACCGTAATTTATAAAAAACCGTTAAAGGGACTTAATGACTATAAATAACATAACAAATAATATAAATTACATAAATATTACAAATCAAAATGTATTTCGGCTAATGGGTGTCTAATATTTCTCCACTCTGGTATCTAGACAAAACGCGGCGTTAAGTTCCGCTACTTAACACACAATATCTCAATTTCGGATGAAAAGTTAAAGACGGAGTGTCATAACACTATGTTCTCTCCGACTACCCTGCCATAACAAGCTGTTAAATTATTTTCTTAAGAAACACGTCCAAAATTGTAATTTCACCCCAATTCAACCTTAGACTATATACTAACTGAGCATTCCTAAGATTCTCTATTCCACGTAAGGTGTCACACAAAGCAATTGTCACCTCAACCTAAAGCCGGCAGACGTTAGCCGCACCCAGACGAGATTAATCTACACTGACTACGTCGCGGTGAAGCTACGCCTGCTAAAATAGATTCTGTACTAAGTATTAAGTTTGAGAGTTAGCCTTTGGTTACATGGACATACTTAATTTGATGTATTTTTTTTTATTTTTATGTTAATTTTTAGTTTTTTTGGAAGTTAACTTTCCTCTTTATGTAGGGATAAGTCATTTAGCTCATTTTAAGTCATTTCTTAAGAAGAAATCTTCGGTAAGAAGATAGTATATTTCCTCCTTTTTTCTTTAAAAAGATTTAGCCCATCTTGGCGAAGGTGGACAGCGTCTAACTGTATAGCAGTTGGTTGTGATTCGAACCCCACATGGAGGAGTGATTACATTTACATTATTTTCATTTCTCCCCTCTGATGACAAGACAAAGCACGGCGTTTAGTTCCGCTGCACAAAAATGTAATGTATTATATTATGACGAAAGAAGGAGAACGGAGTAAGTGTTTTGATCCTAGATTCTCTCTGCTTACTCTGCTATGTGTATAAAACATATAAACCAAAAAAAAGATAAATATATTATATTGTTCTTAAAAAAATGTTCAGATAAGTCATATTTATGATCTTAAATTACTAAGCAAAAGGTGTTTTCTTTCATTGTCACGCGTCTGTCGCATATTACGCGGTAGTCAGATACGCTTGTAACAAATTATAGGAACGTGCCGAGACTTAATGGTGTATTTTTACTAAACGGACCGGAAATACTCTTATATTTCAACCTAAACACTCCGGGGGGTGAATGAAATTTTAATTTTATACTAATCGGTTGTTGCGTAGTGCAAATTGAACGCTTTCCCAATTGAAAAACGTTATGTATTTAACCTATTAACTGGGGGATAAGCTATTGTACATCTCACTATGGAGACTTGTTACAAATCGATGCACAGTAGGAGTATAGAAGTTCAAAGTATAGTATACAGGAGTACCAAATGTATGACAATACAGCGCCCGTTTTTACGTTAATATCGCTTAATTTACAGATTGTAAGAACATGAAAATTGTTGACGCATCGTCAATATGATGGCTTATATATTAACTACTCTAAAATTTAATTAATAGGAACAACGTAGGACGTAATGCGTTCAATATACTACGATTAATTTCTATAACAAAAAATGTCGTAATTCCCATTGCAGTCGGCTTTTATGTATGGTGAAAAATTTGGTCATATCTAGTTAACAGGTTAATATTGTTAACCTTTATGCCTCTACAACCTTCAAGTTTTATTCCTCATAGAAGGACAATGAGTGGGAACTTAATGACAAGACACTTCGTTCTCCACTTTTATCTCGAAACAAAGTGATATTGTGTGTTGATTAGCGGAACTCAGCGTCTTGCACATAAAAATACCGACTGACAATCGAACCCATAACCAATTGCGGTACAGTGAGATGCTGTGATACAGCGCCACGATGGCCTCTTATATTAGTAGCTTCACGTTGTATCCTGCACACAGCAGGGTAGGCAAAGGGAATCTAGTGTTAAGACACGCCGTTCTCCGCTTTCCGCCAAGTTCTGGAGGCATTATCTCGACACTAGAGCAAAGAAAATGGAAATATTCAATATTTTCACTCCCCCAGTGGGAACCGAACCCACAACCAGTCGCTTTACAGCCACACTTTGTATCTCTGCGCTCCATATTATTATAACTCTTATTAAGTTAATTAATCATATTCATCGTTTGCTATTTAAGGAATAATTATAATGCATGAATGAGTTATACGAGTACGGCAGTTAGTTGATTTTATTTATTATTTTGAAAAATATATATGAGTACTCATATGTCTTTAATATGATTAAGGTGTTATACACCTACAAGATTACTTTTAGATTTACTACTATAGAAGACTTTTGTAGTATGAAACATTCATTCGTATATTCACCGATGTGTATTAAACTTATTTAAAACAAAATTAAAAACCAGATTTTAATCTTATATTTAAAAGAATATGTTTAAAACAGACGTGACCTCTTCAAAGACTTTTACTTCTGAAGACCAAGATTCCACTTTAATCTCACGAAAGTCGGAATATTGCGAAGTATCTTTTGTTTCAAAATTTTAAAGTACAAAGTGCTATTTCGCTAGTTGTATTTCAAATAATATGAAATCTTTATCATTTATAGTTTTAAATTAAATGTAATAGTATATTCACTTTTTTTAAAGCTTTTCTCTGTTAGGAAGGTAGTCAGAGAGAACCTAATGTCAAGTTGGTTCTTCAGACTCCAAACAGAGTAGTGAAACTTAACGCCATGTTTTGTCTTAGGTACCAGAGCGGAGAAATGAAAATAATATATAATTATTTCCTCAAGTAGATATCGAACCCACAAGCATCGCGTTTACAGTCAAACGCTTTACTCCTGCGTCACGACAGCTTCTATATCGTTTGCAATGAAAAGTGGAAATCGAGTTTATCGGTATATAGGTATATATAACAATTTTACCGACAACAATAACAATTTTAACGATTTTTGACTGTCTGCTTGTTCAGACTAACCTCTGGAACGGCTGGACCGATTTGATAGGATTTTCACTCGCAGAGGAGTAACTTATCCAAAGTTAAGCCTAAGCACTTCTATATTAAAACGCGGATAATATCGTGAGGATATCTAGTGAAACATTGAAATATATGTTTTATAAAACTAACAAGGTTGAAAAATTGACTATAAATTGGTAGGTCGTGTTATCGATGAGGTCAGGTCCCGAGACACCTAGGTCAAGCCCAAATTTCTGCTGCATCAGTCTTTATACACTTTATTTTATTGGAAACTCTGTTTATGTAATGAAACTAGTAATATATTAAAATAGTAATATACCAAATTTTTATTTAATTTCTACTTACATTTATATTACTTAGAGGCCTTGTAAAGTTGGCTGTATTTAAATTACTATGATTTTCTATTCTCATATAATAAATCAAAGTATTGAATTCTATCACTGAACATTCTATATTTCTAATTCGATTGGACATTGGATAATGGAGTGTCTTGTAACTAGGTTCTCTCTCTTACACTGCTACGCGAAAAAAAACTAGAAAAGACTTTTTGGCCTCCGCAGCAGAGCTGTTTTACGAGCCAGTAGTTAAGAATATTTTTAGTTAGAAAATATTAACAATTAAGCCGCATAATTTCTCATAGTTTTTCTAACATTTTGCATTAGGTTATAAAATTACTGTACAAAAAGGAAAACCTTTTCGTATAATAACAGCAATTACTAGAGTTGAGTACTATGAGTTTTTCGATAAAACCATTTCAAAGTTATATTTTATTCAAATCCACTCCCAACTTTGATATATCGATAGGATTGTTTTTCATTTGTTTATCCATTATTTTGTTAAATTTGTCATTAATGGAGAGTTCTATGTATGATACAACAATTTGAATATTTATGTCAATTTCATACTGTTCTCTTGTCATTTGTAACTATTTCACACATATTTTGTTTATGATGTATCGTGCTTTATGAAAAACAAGACTATTTTCGGTTGAAAGAAATTATGAAGTAAATAAATAAAATAAGCAGGTAGTATTAGATATAGACAATATTTCGACACTTTTAGAAAAGTAGATAGTTACGTAAAGGCAAAAAAATAATAATAACGTATATAAATATATAAATATTATTGTTAACAAAAGGACAGACCAAGTGTCCGTAGAGCATAAACAATAAAAAAATAAAATATAAATACGAATAAAAAAATGAATGTACAGCAAGAATCTATCAAGATAAGGTAAAGGCCTTTTCCAGAGATGACCGGTATCGTCCGTCCTCTGTTATTCGCGTCCTGTGGGTTCTTGCTATTTTACCCGCGACGGAACGGCGACTGTATATGTGTTTGGGGTGAGAGGTGTTTGTTTGTTTGTTTGTTTGTTTGTTTGTTTGTTTGTTTGTTTGTTTGTTTGTTTGTTTGTTTGTTTGTTTGTTTGTTTGTTTGTTTGTTTGTTTGTTTGTTTGTTTGTTTGTTTGTTTGTTTGTTTGTTTGTTTGTTTGTTTGTTTGTTTGTTTGTTTGTTTGTTTGTTTGTTTGTTTGTTTGTTTGTTTGTTGTTTGTTTGTTTGTTTGTTTGTTTGTTTGTTTGTTTGTTTGTTTGTTTGTTTGTTTGTTTGTTGGTTTGTTTGTTTGTTTGTTTGTTTGTTTGTTTGTTTGTTTGTTTGTTTGTTTGTTTGTTTGTTTGTTTGTTTGTTTGTTTGTTTGTTTGTTTGTTTGTTTGTTTGTTTGTTTGTTTGTTTGTTTGTTTGTTTGTTTGTTGTTTGTTTGTTTGTTTGTTTGTTTGTTTGTTTGTTTGTTTGTTTGTTGTTTGTTTGTTTGTTTGTTTGTTTGTTTGTTTGTTTGTTTGTTGTTTGTTTGTTTGTTTGTTTGTTTGTTTGTTTGTTTGTTTGTTTGTTTGTTTGTTTGTTTGTTTGTTGTTTGTTTGTTGTTTGTTTGTTTGTTTGTTTGTTTGTTTGTTTGTTTGTTTGTTTGTTTGTTTGTTTGTTTGTTTGTTTGTTTGTTTGTTTTTTTGTTTGTTTGTTTGTTTGTTTGTTTGTTTGTTGTTTGTTTGTTTGTTTGTTTGTTTGTTTGTTTGTTTGTTTGTTTGTTTGTTTGTTTGTTTTGTTTGTTTGTTTGTTTGTTTGTTTGTTGTTTGTTTGTTTGTTTGTTTGTTTGTTTGTTTGTTTGTTTTGTTTGTTGTTTGTTTGTTTGTTTGTTTGTTGTTTGTTTGTTTGTTTGTTTGTTTGTTTGTTTGTTTGTTTGTTTGTTGTTTGTTTGTTTGTTTGTTTGTTTGTTTGTTTGTTTGTTTGTTTGTTTGTTTGTTTGTTTGTTTGTTTGTTTGTTTGTTTGTTTGTTTGTTTGTTTGTTTGTTTGTGCAAATTACTATGTCAATTATTTCCAAAACTATAAGTCCGATTTTAATACGGTTTTCTATGATAGGTTCAGGTTCAATTGGCGTATGTTCTTAGATATATTTTATCGTCCCAACTCACCAGGGGGCGCTGCAGTAAGCATTTTACGTGAAAACGAATGTTTTCAATTATCTCAAATAATAGTCTGATTTCGATACGATTTTCAGTGATAGATTCAGGTTTAATTGGCGGATGTTCTTAGATATGTTTTATCGTATCCAACCACCAGGTGGCGCTGCAGTAAGCATTTGTTTGTACTTTTTTTGTATTTATTTGTCTAAAACCGAAACCACTGATCCGATTGAAAAGATTTTTCAGAAAAAGATTCAGCTTTGCTTGCCGCATATTTAAAGATTTTTCTTTTTTTGATACGGGGAGAACTCACCAGGGGGCGCTGCAGTAAGCATTTGTTCATGCAAATCAAAAACTACTAGTTCAATTTAGATGAAATTTTCAAGGATAGGTTCAAGCTTAATTGGTGCATCTTTTCAGATATATGTTATGGTGACCACTCATCAGGGGGCGCTGTAGTAAGCATTTGTTTGAATATTTTTGTTTAAAACCAAAATTTTTCTTGTATTTATTTATCTAAAACCGAAATTACTTATCCGATTGGCTAGAGTTTTCAGAACTAGATTCACCTGTGCTTGATGCATATTTTAAAATTTTTGATTTTTTGTTACGATGGAAATTCACCAGGGGGCGCTGCAGTAAACATTTGTTTATGCAGAGCAAAAACTACTAGTCCGATTTAGATGAAACTTTCAACGATAGGTTCAGGTTTAAATGGTGCATCTTTTTATATATGTGTTACGGTGACCACTCACCAGGGGGCGCTGCAGTAAGTACATTTGTTTGTGCAAAACTAAAACTACGAGTCCGATTTAAATGCAGTTTTCAATGATAGATTCAAGTTTACTTAGTGCATATTTTCATATATGTGTCATGTATGTTTACTTAGTGCATATTTTCATGTATGTGTCAACTCTTTGATATGAATAGTCCAGTGGTCTCCAACTACGCTCTGCTAGTAATATTGTCGTAAATTTTTTTATCACTTTTGTCTTACTGCAATAACACTTCTTGCGACAGTAGAACTTCCCAGATCGATAAGTATAGTAGACTATTAAGAATATTTTATGTATATGATATAGTACATACATACAATAAACTTCAACTTTCTATGCCCAGGAGTTTCAGCTGTGTTCTGTGTTAGTGGTTTGATAGAAGAGAATCGGTAAAACAAAATATACTTTGAAATATTAATTTTAAGAACTATTTATTTTCTTATCAATTTTAACGCTTTATGGTCCCGCGACCGCCACAGTTGTGAATAAGTGTTTTTTTATTACTCATATCCCATTCCTAATAGCTTATTGTTCTATTGTTTACAAGAGAAATAGACCGCACGTGTCTATGCTTAATCAATTTTTGATTAGGCCATATTTTGAGAAATAATCAGGCAGGAAATAATGACGCAATTATAGTACGGTGTCTGAATGTATATGTCGTGGACATATAGAATATCGTAAAATCATCGATGATATCATGAGATCAGTTATCACTGATCTGGTCAACCAACATATCTGGTTAACATGACCTAGCCTATCGACAAATGAGCATTTCATGAAATGCGAGCATTTCATGATATCATCGATGATTTTACGATATCGTCAATTCTATGGTTAAAATTGGTTGGCCGAGTCTATCGGCTAACGTTTAACGATATGATCAGCTAATCATACGCTACTAACTAGCTTATGAAATCGACGATCTAATTTAAATGAAACGTAAAATAATTATTTTAATTACCGATAAAGGCGCTTTTTGCAGTTGTTACTAATAATAGATGTTAGTTTTAATATAAAAATTGTTATTAAAAAAGAGGAAGAATTTAGGAGCCAGTCGTAACACAGAGGCACAACGTGTGACTGTAAAACAACTGGTTGTGAGTTCGATTCCCACTCGAGGTATGGAAATATTTATTATTTACATTTTCTTCGCTCTGGTGTCGAGGCAAAGCGCGGAGTTAAGTTCCGCCACTTCAACGTTCAAACTTCTATGCGTTTTCTAAAAATAAGTTTCTTATATAAGTGTTCCTTAAAAAACTTACAGAAGTGGTATAGACATTTATATATAGGGATTCGGACCCGCGCCTTGGGGAGCCGTCCCAAAGCTCTGACCGCTAGGCCATACAGCGGCCAAACGCCGAGATTCGAATTCCACTACGTTCAAATTTGTATACGTTTTCCAAATGTCTTTTTCAATTTCTTAAATGTGTAAATAACACTTTAAAAATGTTAAAAGTGGAAGTGGTATAGTTATTTTATTTCTTGTATATTTTTATTTCTTGTATATTTTTAGCTTCACGCTGTATATCCCGCATACAGCAGGGTAGGCAGAGGGAACCTAGTGTTAAGACACTCCGTTCCCCACTCTCCGCCAAATTTGGAGGCTTGCGTGTTAAGTGGCGGAACTTAACGCCGCGCTTTACCTCGACACCAGAGCGAAGAAAATGGAAATATAATTTCCACTCCTCGAGTGGGAATCGAACCCACAACCAGTCGTTTGCAGTCCCACGCTTGTGCCACTGGGCCACGACTGGCCACACCATTTTTAGAAATTTATTATGTAAAACAGGTTTATTATGAAAACATTCTATAAAAGGAAGAATAATCTCCGCAAAGTCTTTACACTGAGTTTGTTCTAATTTGAATATTATTTTTACGTCGAAAAACATTTGCCCAAAAGATTTTACTTTTAAGCATAAATCGATTATTATATAAGCGTGTTAAAGTTTCGTGCGGCTTTGAAATGGTAACAAAAATAAGAAAAGTTCGTAGAAAAATGCTAATGTATGGAAAATAAATATATTATATTTGTATATTACAAGAGGGCCTGAGGATATAGTGGTGTGGTGATATAGTTTGCCATAAATGTGGTAGGTATTGGGTTGAATTCCGACTAGGTCTGATATTTCGATGTGATTACGACGTTTAGAAAGAAAATTTGGATTAAAGGATGAATTAGAAAATTTCAAATTTCGTAAATATTATAGTCTAATGCTTAACATATTATATTTTTATCGACAGATATGTTTTTAAATTGCAACGAAATTTGCTTATGCGCTAAATATATTTGCGCTTCGCTGCAAAGCTACGCCGTAGTCAATCACTAATATCTTTTTTTTTACAATTTAATTCATATTACTACGGACATAAGGTCTGTACCTTTTTTTAAAATATTCTTTTTTTTGTATATATGTAAATTCCTTTTTTCATTAACAATATCAGAGCTTAAAACTAAGAAAGTAGTAGAAGAAAGTAAGCTTTAACTAAGTTTATAAAATATACCTATAAAATATATAAGAGAGTCCAGTTTTCTTTAGTTTTTCAATATTAATCTAATCTATTAAATATTATATGTAACTTATATCTATTACATATTATTAATATAACGTATATCTATTACATAGTATTAATATGAATATGATCACTGATATCTTTGTTTTCAAGAGAAACGTTGAGAACGGAGTGTCTTAACACTATTTACTATCGCTAAACTATTATATGACAAAAGCGTGAAAAAGCTTTCAAATATAAAAATAATTTTTACCTTGAAATGGCATTATCAAGGATGCATTTTCAAAGTACAACCTTACACACAACATCACTTAGTGGAATCCTAAAAATAACAGCGCGTGTGCCATCAGGTCTAAATGGCTTTCTATTGTATTGGCTCTACCGTTAAACCTTTTACAAAAATTTTGTTACTTTTTTCCGATTTTTTAAAATAGATTTTACGTAGAATTGTGTTACATATATGCAGTTTCACGAATTTCTCAGGTCGTAGTGTCGTGATAGCATTCATACTTTCATACTTATATTATAAATGCGAAAGTCTATATGTTTATCTGTCACACATCTGTCACGCTTTCACGGTTAAACTACTGGTTCGATTTAGATGAAATTTAGAATGAAAATAGTAAATAACCCTGGGTCTAACATAGGCTACATATTATATCAAAAATCAATCTCTAAAGGGTTGAAATAGGGGATGAAAGTTAATATGAAAAATCTAAACCGCTTGACCGATTTTAATGAGTTTTGGAATAGATATAGTTGATAATCCAAGGTTGAACATAGGCTACGAGCGGGCCGCTAGTATAACTATAAACGCGACGATTGTGCGTTTCCAATTCAGGGGATAATTACATTTTAATTATTTTCATTTATTCGCTTTAGGTACTTGTTGAAAGACGGCGTTGAGTACCGTCACTAATCTACTAAAAAATTTGTAATATTTTTTTTGCTTTTCTATGTTCACGTAGAGAGAAAGTATACCTTAGTTGTACTTCACTTTTCGTCTATTTAATAGATTGTGTGCTGATTAAGAATATATAGTTATACTTTGCCTAAATGTTCGCCTTAACTTCAAGAAAAGTAATGTTTCATTTTAAGCTTGATATGCACAGTGTCAGAGCGTAGTGGCACAGCGTAGAACTATAAACGCAATGGTTGTGGGTTCAATCCCTAGTAGAGAGAACGATTATAATATTTATATTTATTAAATCATTCTCGTCTTCTTTATCATTAAATTAATAAATCAGTTTTTGATTACTAACTCGTTCTCATTTCGTTTTTGGCACTCAAGAAAATGATCACACAACATCTCGAGTTCTAATTCTGCGAGAAGTGAAAAAGGAGTGTCTTGGCACTAAGTTTTTCCTTGTTTCTTTTTGTTTTTTTTTAATATATTTTTAATCTCTTATTAGATTAAACATTATCGCCAAACGGGATGTACGAATTTGTACAAAATACTAGAGGATATAAATAATTAATAGGTGTATTAATTAACTACTACGATCCTTGTCAAACATCGATATAAGGTCACCCATATCGATTCTCACGTCAGTTCAAGTGAGGTGATTTAATCAACTTGTCTAAGCAAATTCCTGTGCCTTTGTTACTATACATCGATAATACCCGGCATCTGTTCTATAATTATATTTACTCGTTCCAATATCGCCTGAGGCTGTACACAAGGGGAACTATTGTTACTTGACCTCTCTTGACTTATAGTTAGTATGTAAAATAGTGTCTATAACACTGGTTTGATCACAGTATTGCGATTTTTGATGATTGTGCTAAAATAAGTCTTATTATTTTTGGGAAAGAGTTCATTTTTGAATGTTTTTAAGAGGTTGAGCAATCTAATGAACACTTAATGCACTAGGCCGTGTACATATTTGTTTGTAAAAACGTACGCTATCATGTTCTATAAACTTTACATAGTGTCTTAATTGCAAACATTTAGTTTGAAAGAAAACGTTATAGATGTATTCCTTTCTAGTAATGGATTTTATGTTAAAATTGATTTTTACATTTTATTTCAATTTGTAGATATAATCTGAAATTTAGACCGAAACATACTTCTATATATAGTATATATTCGTAACCATCTAATTAGCTACATCAAGATTGTGCTACGAACATTTTAAAACGAAATAAGTTTTAAAATTTTGACAATGCAATTATTAAGCTTACTTTTTGACATGAAACTATTTACACCGCGAAGGTATACAGTGATAACCTAGTGTCAAGGAACTCCATTTTTTATATTGCGTCTAAGAAACATGTATGTTAAGTGGCGGAACTCAACGCCGTGATTTATCTTATGAATATAATTCAAATACAATCATTCTCTCAAGTGGAAATGGAACTCACAAACAATTGCGTTTATACACTACATCAGACACTACCCAAAAGTAAAGAATGGAGAGTCTTGGCACTAAATCCTCTTTAACTACCCCGAGGTTCGAGGAGAAGCGATAAGCTACATTTCCTTTATTTTTTGTTTTTCTTAGTGTTCCTTATATTTCATATAAGATAGCAGACTCCAAATTGCATATTGTTCTACAAAAGCACAAACATTTACATGTCCAATAGATACAAGCATTCATCTGGGTGCTATTTAAAATTTGAACTTGCGACCGTTATCGTTGTTTACCTTAGTGTTATTACTATAAATACCATTTTGTTATATCTCTAGACGTTATGCTTATTACTGCGCTTTGCCTTATCGGAACAGGGAAATAAAAATAATTTAAATATAATGATACCCCGGGGTGGAGATGAAGCTCACAAAAATGTGTACAGTTAGATTCCAATATATACAGACTAAACAAATTAAAATTAACCTTTAACTTGACGAAAATGTTTGAAAATAGGTAAAGAAAGATTCGATTTTACTCAACTTTTTTTGAATTTTTTGACTTGCCCCCGTAATGTGCCTAAAGTGACCAGACGTACCATATTAAACGCGATCCTTCCGTCTTTAGGTATTGAATATCGGTGTCACCAAAAATAACCCTTTTTTAAAAAGCTTGAAAATTTGGTTAGATTAGGTTAGTACTCACTCGAAATATTGTAAAGTTAAGTTTTCAAATTCGATATTCCGTTTTGAGTCAAGATAAAATGCTTATATTATATATACCCAGTGTAAACCTAACCAAAAAATATGTATTTTTTTGAAAACTTAAAAATGTTATACGTGGCGGGAGCTGAACCCGCAGCCCTCGAACTTATCCAAGACTGGTCACATTCAGTTCTAACCCGTGGCTCTTTGTACCCATCTGAGGGAGCTGATCACGAAGCCATACACCCAGCTTATCACCCACCCAAAAGGTGCGAGTTCAAATCCAGATAAGTTGAAAGTTTTCTTTCCTAAGTTTGTACGCAATATTTTAAAATATTAAAAACATTTAATTTTGTTCATAATTACTTTTTAATTGTAAATCTGTCTTCGCTGAATAAAAAGAATGAATAAAAAAAAAAGTAATAATTGTTCTAGATGCAGTCTACATAAAGTAAGAGCCTTAATTACTGCGACTTTATTCTAACTGCTCTTCAAGCCCTGCTGAGGTTTATTGTACATCTGTTTTTAATTGTAATACGAGAAAAATAGAACTTAAATAGATAAAAAATTGTATTCTTCACTTGGAGTACTTAAAATACTCTATTTTTATTTTAGCTTCAAGCTGTATCCCGCACACAGCAGAGTAGGTAGAGAGAACCCAGTGTTAAGACACTCCGTTCCCCACTTTCCTTCAAATTTGGAGGCAATGCGTGTTAAGTAGCGGAACTTAACGCCGCGCTTTTCCTCGACTGGCCCCTAAAATAAACTATTTTTTACCAAAAAAATGGTATGTAAAGATTAAAGGAATACACTTCGCTCTTCTTCATTTCGTGCCATATTAAACATAAGTAAATGTATATCAAAATTCTATATAGAAGCCGTAGTGGCAGAGTGTGACGGGGTGTGAATGGAATGTGTAGTTGTAGATTCGATTCAAACACCTGGTCTGTGCACTTTTTTTCTTAATATTACTTGATTTTTAACCGCTAACTTACATTGACATACTATATTCTTCTGACTAACAAGTCAGAACTAAAGTTAAGTTATGATTAAGTTGAGTTAAGTGGATTATTTCTATTCTAATTATGATATTAACATATATAAATTTCTATATTAAATCCAAAAATATTATAATTTTACACATCCCAAAAAAGATTACAACCTCATCTCTTATAAAGTTGTTTTTGCACTGCGATGAAGGTTCATCAATATGGAATCCAAAATACAGTTTACGGTTATAAACCACTACTAAATTTTCTATTACTAATATATATTTTATAGAAAATATGATTTTTCAACTAAAATACCTTCTAACTTGTATACTTCAATTATTCAAAAACTAATATGTTTACTATAAATATTAACGACATATTCCTATAACTAAATACAACCCACTTGATCCCTCAATATAAGCTTTATTAAGACAAGTGCAAACCGGCCCAGAGGCTTAATTGGTCCCTGTAATATCCGGTTAACTGCCTGTTAACGAGACGTGTGATGGTGAAATTTAATTACTTTGAAAATTTCATATCGATGTATTACTACAGCCTATTTATATGAGATCTAGTTATTTTATAACATACATGTTGTAGCCTGTGACTTCGTTTGCATGGATTTTATGACCCTATATTCCTTTCAATTTATTTCGTAGTAAATGGGCCAGTCGTGGCGCAGTGGCACGAACGTGTGACTGTAAACGATTGGTTGTGAGTTCGATTCCCACTTGAGTTTTGCATACAATAATCATTCTATATATAAAACTTTAATTTTGTAGTCCACTTAAACATTATAATTAAACTATTTTAATACAATTAAATAATTAAATTTACTAATTATAAAATTAATTAACTGATTGACTGATTTACTAATTTATTTCTTTATTTAGCTTCACGCTGTATCCTGCACACAGCAGGCAGGAAGGCAGAGGTAACCTAGTGTTAAGACACTCCCGTTCCCCACTTTTGGCCGAATTTTGAAGGAATTGCGTGTTTAATGGCAGAACTTAACGCCGCGCTTTGCCTCGACGCCAGAGCGAAGAAAATGGAAATATTTCGACCCCTCGAGTGGGAATCGAACCCACAAATCGCTTTTATATTCACACTTTGTGCCTCTACGCCACGGCTGGCCCCTACTACTAATTTAATGTTAGCAAAAGACTTCTTGACGATTGTCAGCGTAGTATAAAGTGTAATATTTGAGTGTGTGATCAAAATTCTACTAAAAATAGTAATTATTGCTTATCTCTACTACTCTAATAATGAATTCTTTTGTTTAGTAGAATTTTCTAAAATACTACTAAAATTACCTATTTAGCCTAACAAGCGAATATAATAATATATATTAAATTGAAACAAGTACTATATTCTGGTAACCTTGATCTCTCTTTATAAACTTAAATAAATACAAGAAAGTATTTCTAGCGAGTAAACCACTATACCAGACAAGTAAGCTAAACCAACAATTTTCATAACTTATTTGAATTTTAAAAATCCACGATGAATTCTTCACACAAAATAAATGAAACAACAAAAAGTTACCTGCAATTAAAAACTCGTAAAAGCCTCAAAAGGCAGAACTGGAACGTTTTGTTTTATTTCAACGGAAACCTCAAAGCGAAAAAGTTTATATAGACTTCTAATGTGTGATTAAAACAATTCTGAATAGTTCAGATGAATTGTATTCGCCATAATTTTTGTTTTATTTTCCTTTATTATCTATAACGATATTATATTTTGTGGCCAGTCGTGGCGCAGTGGCACAAGCGTGTGACTGTAAAGGATTAGTTGTGGGTTCGATTCCCACTCGAGGAGTGAAAATTATATTTAAATTTTCTTCGCTGTGGGGTCGAGGTAAAGCGCGGCGTTAAGTTCCGCCAATCCACGCAAGGCTCCGAATTCGGCGGAAAGTGGGGAACGAAGTGTCATAACACTAGGTTTCCTCTGCCTACCCTGCTGTGTGCGGGATACAGCGTGAAGCTAAAAAAAATCGATATTGTATTTCTTATTAAATTCGTTCGTTTAAGGCTATTTTGTAAGGAACGATGACATAGCGCAATGCACTCCTTTCCTAAAATAGAGAGACTTCGTTCTCCACTTTTTGTCAATTTTGAAAATATTTTAAACTGAGTAGCTGAACCTAACACTGCAATTTGTTTGATAATAAATTTTCTTTCCAAAAACATGTTGAACAACATCAAATATTTCAGTTGAGGCCAGTCGTGGGGCAGGTGTACAAAGTGTGACTGAAAACGCGACTAATTATGGGTTCGATTTTCTCTAGAGGAAAGGAAAACTTCAATATTTTCTCTCTTTTCACTGTGATATCGAGGCAAAGCGCAACATTACATTCCGCCACTTAACACGCCACTTACCTACGGAATTCGGCGGAAAATGAGGAACAGAATGTCTTAACACTTAGTTCTCTCGGCCTACCCTGCTGTATGTGTGATACAGTGTGAAGCTAAAAAAATATTATAGTTTTATTTAATACTAGGTTAATTCACATTTTTTACTAAACTAAAAATTTATTTTATCTAGCTATAGGTACTTGAAACCATAACAATATATTTGGCAAATATTCAGTAATATTACTGCAATAGTTATTTCTTCATAACACCCAAAACAATGGCTATTGAATTTCAATTCATTATAACCGTATCAGGTAAATATTGAATGCAATCACTTAATATAATAACAGTTGAAATATAACGAGATGAATCCGTAATGGAGCCGTATATCAAAATTAAAACTTCGTTGAGTGGCAGCGTCAATTCATGAGCACTTGACAGCTTATTGGCACGCTGTGAAATTAAAAATATGCGAGTTTTATATTAAAAAATATAACAATCGTTATATGGCAACATTGTTGTGAAATTGATAAGGATAGAATAAAATATTATAAATGAAATAAAATATTGTCCATATGATTATTTGTTATGTTTAAATTATATACATTACGTCACCAGTCGTGGCCCAGTGGCACAAGCGTGTGACTGTAAACGACTGGTTGTGGGTTCGATTCCCATTCGAAGAGTGGAAATATTTTATATTTCCATTTTCTTCGCTCTGGTGCCGAAGTAAAACGCGGCGTTAACTACCGCCACTTAATACGCAAAGCCTCCGAATTTGGCGGAAAGTAGGGAACGGAGAGACTCAACACTAGGTTCCCTCTGCCTACCCTGCTGTGTGTGGGATACAGCGCGAAGCTAAAAAACAAACATTTCTCTTGAGACAAAGGTACATTTCACTATATGCAAGTTGCTCAGTACTATAGGACTATAATGGAAATTCAATTAAAAAGTTTTTATTCCACCTAGCAAGGTAGGTAGTAAAAACCCTGATCGTCGTGACAATCGGTTCACTACGTTCTGCCGGAATCTGAGATACTTGCTGTTGAATGGCTGAACTTAACTTAATGTCTTACTAGAGAAAGAAAAAAAAAATTAAATAATTATCATTCCCTCGAGTGTAATCAAACCCACTATATATATATAGTGTTTGCAGTCAGACGCTATCCCACTGCACCACGAAGGATATTGAAATAATTGTTTAAGTATACATATAATGCTTTAAACGTATTATGTTGTTCAAAGGAAGTTGCAACGATGTATTATATGAAGCTTCCTAGAACTACGGGAGTAACAGGAAATGCTAGCTACCAGGTTATCATATTATTCACTTGAGTCTACAACATCGTAGGCCGGTTGATTTTTTTTATGGAGGCGATGGTTACAGATTCGATTACGACGCTTAAAAATATATAAAAATATTAGAATGGACCGTTGACGCATGCAGAAAGCATTACCTTAGCAACTTGTATTCCACTTTCATACTAAATTCATTTTTATAAATCATTTATTTGATTAATATATATTAATGTTATAAATAATCAGTACGTTTGCCTTTCGTAGTCCCAGTCCCAGGGTTAGGGTCCCAGTCATGGTATATTTTTATGTGTGTTATATTTTCATTTTCAAAAATCAGATGTAAAAGGTATGAAAGTGTATAAAAAAAGTTGTATAGTTTCGCGGACGAACCTGCGAGCGGTCGCTAGTTTAATATTCATTCTCGTACACCTTCTCCATATACTCGCTAGTTGTAAGTAAACCAATTTTTATTTTGCCTTTCTTCAAATTTTTCGTTGACATATTAATATATTGATACTTTTTTTTATGGAATAAAGGAGGCAAACGAGCTGAAGGCCCACCTGGTGTTAAGTGGTTACCTTCGCCCATAGACATCCACAACATTAAAATTATGGATGCGTTGCCAGCCTTGGGAATGTAGGACAGAAGGAGGGAGGAAGGATGGGAATGGTGGGAATAGGGAGAGCTGGCTTACATGCCATCGAACCGGAACACATCATAAGATATTTGGCGGTTCGTCTTTGACATGATAGTGGTCGCGAGCCAGTCGGAGAACGAATCTCCTACCACCAAACTACTGGGTTACCCGCCTTTTACGGGACGCTACCCAGCGGCGGGGGAATTGTATTCTTAACCCGTCCCCCCACGGGAAAAAAAATATTGATATTGATACTTTTTTCATTCATTTGGCCACATTTTTACTAAGTCTATCGTTTGGTGCCATATAATATGACTTATTACTTGCTTCACTTGACTTATGCTTGAAGTCAGTAGGCAATTTTTTCGGCCAAAGAAATAAAATACGAAAATTTTATGGAAAGAAATATTGAGGCAAAATAAAATGTACTGTGCTTAATATATTAGATACATCATATTTTTGTTACACACATTTTAATATTTCGTTATTTTGTAATATACTTACACTGTTCACTAATTTGCAATATCTTTTTTAGTTACATGAAACTATCGTGGAGCAGTGGATCCGATTCCCTGACAAATTTTCATAGTTAATTATTATAATTTTTCTTTCTAATATCATCAGGGGCCAGGGGTCGTGGCGCAGTATCACAAAAGTGTGACTGTAAACGACTGGTTGTGGGTTTGATTCCCATTCGAGGAGTGGAAGTATTTAATATTTTGATTTTCATCGGTCTGGTCTCAAGGCAAAGCGCGGCGTTAAGTTCCGCCACTTAACACGCGATGCCTCCGAATACGGCGGAAAGTGGGGAACGGAGTGTCTTAACACTAGGTTCACTATGCCTACGCTGCTGTAAAAACAAATTATCATTTCTCCACTTGTGCAAAGAAAACCAAGCAAGGCGTCATAATACGCAATTTCTAGAATTCAGCTGGAACGTTTATAACAGAGTGTCTTGACA
Organism: Dryas iulia moderata; assembly: GCA_019049465.1. Lineage (NCBI taxonomy): Eukaryota > Metazoa > Arthropoda > Insecta > Lepidoptera > Nymphalidae > Dryas > Dryas iulia. The sequence goes on from CM032440.1 coordinate 935,510, forward strand.
CTAGATATTCTCTGACTACCTTGCCAAGCGGAGAAAAGTATGCCACTATAATATGTGTAAGTATATATAGTGGCATACTTTTCATAAAAAATAAATATTTTATACCGCTCAGCTATAAAGGATTACATTTGGAAAGGATTACTAAAAACCTTTTTTTGTGCGGTACAAAGATGTTAACTTAATCCTTGAGTTATGATTGCATGCTTGGAAACATTTCATATTTATTAACGCAAATCACGTAAAGCTCGCTAATTATTACTGTTACAATTACATTTTTTTTTCATACACAGGAGGGTAACCTGAGATGAGGGTAGTCTTATTGAATGTAAATGGGAATCGAACTTGCAACCATCATGTATACAGACAGACGTTAATCGTAAATTACCTGATTATTTTCTTTTTTATATTGAATGACAATTAAAAATTACATAATAGGATAGGAAGAAGAATCTACTTACAAATCACACAGTCTTTCTATTTTCAACCGATTTGAAGACACTACGTGTTAAATCAACAGACACAACTCAACAACGAATTTTGGCTTATGAAAATGATTTAAAAATAACCATTTCTCTGATAGAAGCGAAAATCGTAACCATTGCTTTTATAGTTCTTCCACTGCACTATAATGGCCAAAACCGAAAAAGTTTACAATATATTAAAAAATATACAATTCCCCACTACATCTTTTGGCCACATTATACTAACCTAACATACACCAAAAATATAACATAATTTAAACTTACCACATCCAAAGCACCAGTTTAAAGTGACTATAATACTATATTTATGACTTTACGACACATACAAATATATTGTTATTATGCTATACCGATAAATGATATTAAATATTCATACATAGTTCACAGTGGTCGGTTTTGTAGCGGCCATAACATAATTATTGCCGGTCAATTTGGTTTATGATAGTATTAACTCGATTATATCACGTACAGAGCTAAAGCCGCGCATCCTTTGATCCATTATGGCTTGGGAATTGTAAACTAGTTATTTTGTACTGCCTGCCTGTTTTATAGTATGTTTTGATGATTTTAATGTGATTTTGTTTAGAGTGAAGGAGGTGGCGCAGTGGCACGAACGTGTGACTGTAAACGACTGGTTGTGGGTTCGATTCCCACTCGAGGAGTGGATATGTTTATTAGTTCCGCTACTTAACACGCAATGCTTTTATAATTTGGCGGAAAATGAGGAACGGAGTGTCTTAACATTAGGGTGCTTCTGCCTACCCTGTTGTGTACGGGATAAGTGTGAAGCTAAAAAAAATAATTTTTGCTGCGATTTTCACTGCCGGTTATGGTACAGTTGTAGTGATTATCGCGCTTAGACTGTGTTGTGTTAAAACACTCCGTTCTTCCACTTTCTACCAATACATTGTATGTCGAGTGGTGTTGAGGATGGAGAAATGGAAAAGATTAAATGTTCATCATTTCACCCATACCCAGATTGAACCCATAACCAACCGGGTTTTAAGCCAGATGCTTCCCACTGCGCCACTAAAGTTTTTGTTTATTTAAATAAAATTTATATTTTAATAAAATTCTCTATCCTATAAACTGATTTAATTTTTAATAAAGTTTAGCTCATGCTGCGATATTTTAAGTTGGTTTTCATATCTTCTTACCTTGCAACTTTAATAATAGTGATTCTAAAGCGTTTATGGAAAGCGCTATACACAATAGGATACTACTATTTTAGCGCAAATATATTAGTTTTTAGATACTTCTAAGCAAACTAGTGATTTCTTGAATGCGTAAAATACGCGTTACCGTAGCAACTTGAATGTTATATAGTAATGTTAAATAGTACATGTAATATGAAGCTTAATTTTAAATGTATTTTTAATGTATATCTTTGCTTTCAGCACTCATATGAATGTGAAATATACGAAGTTTTATACTTCTCCGTATATATTTTTGTAAAACAGTCAAAGATGTCTTGCTTGTTGATATCTTCTCGCAAAGCACGGCATACCGAACCCAGTGTCACGATACGGAGTATCTTTCTCCACTTTCTACCCAAATTTAAGACATTACTAGTTGAGTGACTAAAATCAATGCAACGCTCTTAAGTACATACCATAGCGAAGTAATGAAAATTCTTTAAATATATCCGATTATTATTCCGATTGGGAATCGAACCTACCACCATCGTACTTACAGTGAGATCCTATATATAAAAATGATATAGGATTATATACAATAGTCTAGATATGAAAAGAAATTACGTACCTGCAAGTTGCGGTAGAATTTCATTAACTGCCTTGTACCGCGCTCTACGCAGTATTTTCTCCTTGTGTTTAATAAAAATCATATTACCTACTTTACGCTTCCTTCGCTTATTAACGGTAATTGTTAATGCTTGGTTTAACGTTAAAATAGCTTTGGACATTTTATTTTACGCTGTAGTGGTGCAATTGTTGAGTTTAAAACTAAATTAGCGATGACTGTGGGTTCGAATCTTGAAATTTTAATAAAAAAATATAAATAGATGTACAGAAAAAAGGCAGTATTGTCGATAAGTAGCGATTTATTCTAAAACTCTTTTTGGTAAGCTAACTCGTAAAAAAAATTAAATAGGATCATCATACACAAATATGTTGGTGCAATGGCCCATTGACTGTAAACGCGATTGGTTGTGGGTTCGATTTACATTCGGCGAAATATTTAAATTATTTTCAGGGAAAGCAAATATTTTTTTTTCTCTGTTCAGATAACTAAGACATTGGGAGATGTTGTATTTCGCCACTGAACAAACAATGTTTTTTTTCGGCTGGAAAGTGTACGTATTGTATCAAAATCAAAGTCAAATAATTTTATTCAAAATGAGAAGTTACATGCTTCATTTTTTGAACGTCAAATATTTTACCACCGGTTCACTAAAATTAATGCCTCAGACCTGAGAAGAAACGGCGCAAGAAACTCAGCGGGACTTCTTTTTTTTTAAAGCAATTGTTATATACAGAATTATTGCTGACAGTGATACTTTTTGAAATAGCATGGAGCGAACATTTCATTCCTTTTTCCATCTTTAATTAGGTAATTAGGTAACGTTTAACACACAAACGTGTTTTCACAACTTTTTTAAATTGTGATATAGACATTTTGTGTTGACACTAGGTTCTCCCTGGCTTAACTTCGCTATTTGGGAAAAATCATGAAGCTGCAATATACTATATTTAATGACTATACTATATCAATTAGTGTACGGAGTGCATAGTTATGTAAAGAAGAAATATAACAATATAGTAGAGAGAGATACGTCTACCAAAGAGACATTTAAAAACAATAAATATTTTTTTTGTAATAATATTTTGTTAATTACCATGTTAATTTAGCTAAGCAACAGTAACTTTAGTCAAAACGTGATGGATGCGCACTTACTACGTGTTTACAGAACGGCGTTTTGCAGTCAATTTCGGTTGTAAATCGTCAAAGGAAGTAGTTACGAATATTCAGAAGCGTGTAATTCTAATAATCTAGCCACAAACAAGTCCCCGTAGATGAGCTTCGTAGATCAGTTGAGGGTCGTTACTCGTTTGTAACTACTTGCAAATACCTTAGGTAGACTTTCAGTACTTGATATTAACTAAAAAAAAGAATTAATTTTATTGAAAGGATAGACAAAAAATTGTACAGATAGTAAAGGATTGTCTAGTTAAAAAAGATATTTTTAGAAATTGTATAAATATTTAATCGTAGCGGGACTTAACCCCGTGCCTCTTGGCAGCTGTGCATTCGAACGTTTGGACTCTCGGACACTCTTGTCTATAAGAGGGCCTCCAAGAGGTGCCGATTCGAATTCTACTGCGTTAAGCTTTTTATCGGTATTTCTAAAAGTGTGCTTTTTCCTTAGAGTGTGAATTGAAATTGAAATGTACAAATACATGAAAATGTTAAAAAGATCGTCAAGTTCTCAAAAGAAGTATTTTGAAGAAAAGTAATTTTGAAGACCATCGAGTTTAGTGGTACTAAACTTGGTGTATCAAAATACACCATTCTCCTTTACTAGATTCTTTCTTACTACTACTGTACTATGTAGGAAAAAATACAATGCTGCAATAAGGCAATTTTTAGGTTTAAAATCTTTATCTAATGTCTATTTGACTATGCATGAATTGATGCAATAACTTACATACACAAATAAACATAATTATTATAGCTCATGAATATTCTATCGAGTTCGATTTCGCTTAAACTACACCAGACAGCATCAAATGTACCATGATTTTGTACATATATTAAAATTTAAAGTATCATATATCAAACACAAGTGTAATTTTAAATTATCATAAACGAACAAGTGTTAGTGTTTATTTATTTAATAAGGGGCCAGTCCAGTGGCACAAGCGTGAGACTGTAAACGACTGGTTGTGGGTTCGATTCCCACTCGAGGAGTGAAAATATTTAATATTTCTATTTTGTTCACTCTGATGTTGAGGCAAAGGGTGGCTTTAAGTTCCACTACTTAACAAGCAATGCCTCTAAATTCGGCGGAAAGTGGGAAACGGAGTATCTTAACACTAAGTTCCCTCTGCCTAGCTGATATATCCACATATAATCAAGCCAATTTAAATTTATGCTAACATAATAAGTGCGAAAATTTGTTTATCTGCCTGTCTTTCATGTCTTCCGTCCCAACTTAGATGGAGTTTGTGATGATAATTTAAGATGCAGGTCGAACACTGGCTATTTTTTTCAAAAAAAGGATAAACGTGTTTGTGAAAAATCTAAACCACCTAACTGATTTCGACGAATTTTCTCAGCTTAAAGACGCAATGTCAAATATAGGCTATCCTTTTTTTTCGGCGGCAATCCTTCCAGAAAATGGGAAACAGAGTGTCTTAACAGAGTGTCTTGTCCCTCTGCCTTCCTACTGTATTCGGAATACAATGTGAACCTTTATTCAAAAACCAATCTCCATGGTTAAAACTTTTTTATAAAAAATATATAGCTTAACTCGTGGCCTGCTGGCGGCTTCGCCGCGTGAACTACATAGCGTTTCGTTATATTACAACCCTCGGGAGTGGATTTTTGAAAAGTTAAGTAGCCTATGGTTAACCTTGGATTATCAATTATATTTATGCCAAAATTCATTACATTAAATTTCTTTTTATACAAAAGATTCTTTATTTTAAATTTCATCCCCTATTTCAACCCTTTAGTGGGTGATTTTTGAAAAAATAAGTAGCCTTTGTTTGACCAGTAATTTTTAGTACTCTCATTCTAAATATCATCAAAAACGGACCGGTAGATTAGCCGTGAAAGCGTGACAGACAAACGGACAAACTTTCGCATTTATAATATAAGTATGGATTAGATTGAGACTGCGTGCTGATGAAAATACGAAATAGCCGAAGATATACTTGCGTAGTTTTTATACGAGCAAGTCGTTAGTAGGTATTAAAATAAATAAAAAAATACCAAACAAATTTAATATATCTTCCCTTCGTCCTCAGGTAAAGCGATTAAAATTGTATTACGCTGCAACGCGGCGGGAATTTCAATAAGCATCACTCTTCTATCGCGATTCGCGACTGACGCAATATCTTCTAAATTTATTAAAACGAAAGTGTGTTTTAGTTTAACTTGAAGTTGGAAAAAATATCCAGCTTCATGTTTTTTCGTACATACAGTCAAAGGGAGACTTAATATCAAGACACTCCGCTCTCCGATTTAAGCCCAATTTTTTTTTTTTTTTATGGAATAAAGGAGGCAAACGAGCAGAAGGCCCACCTGGTGTTAAGTGGTACCTTCGCCCATAGATATCCACAACATTAGAGTTGTGAATGCGTTGCCAGCCTCGGGAATGTAGGACAGAAGGAGGAAGGAAGGATGGGAATGGTGGGAATAGGGAGAGCTGGCTTACATGCTATCGAACCGGAACACATCATCAGTTATTTGGCGGTTCGTCTTTGACATGATAGTGGTCGCGAGCCAGTCGGAGAACGAATCTCCTACCACCAAGCACAAATCATTACATTTCGTGTCAAGAAGGGGACCTCACGCTCAACAGAGAAATGAAATTCAAACATATGCATTGTTTGTTTATCTGCGTTTTTGCTCTTTTACACAACCCGTTAATTCTCAAATTACTTTAATATCAAGCTTACTTCATGCGTGTCTATTTGTTATGCATGCATGCATGTGTTCATTTGAAGATGGCCTCTAGCATTAACAAATAATAATATACAAATACCATAGAGTATAGAGTACCATTCTTGTTACTAATCTTAGAATTTGGCTGTTTTAAATTACATAAGACTGTATGTATATCATTTTGTGTAAATATGTTGAATAGATTTCAAGTTTTAAAAAATTGAACTGATTAAGTAGTTCGTGTAATAAAACAATAGGCGTTACAAGTCAAAGTTAATACGCTGCCGTGCCTAGATAAAAACACACGTTGTGTTATTTACAAAAAGTCACTTTGAACTTTAGCTTTTATTTGCCAAAAGCACACAAAACAATATTTACAAAATTATATTATTTTGTATTCAACTTTCAAACTATTCTGAAATTTATGAAACATAAATTTAATATTGCAAGAACAAAGACTGAAGCAAAAACTAATATAACTGACCCTAACAATACAACGCGATGAGAATCCTAGACTCCACTTTACGAGGCTTCTGCAGAAGCGAAACAAATTTTGTTATAAGAACTGTTATGATAAGATTTACTTATTTTTACTTCTTCTACTTGATACTTCTATTTTTATTCGAAAACTAAAACAATGAAGTAGTAGTAAGTAAAGGGTGTGTCGGTATATATAAAAGTCTGTTTCTAATATACTTGAGGCCAGTCGTGGCGCAGTGGCACAAAGTGTGACTGTAAAGCGACTGGATGTGGGTTCGATTCCCACTTGAGGAGTGTAAATGTTTAATATATTGATTTTCTTCACTCTCGTCACGAGGCAAAGCGCGGCGTTAAGTTCCGCCACTTAACACGCAACGCCTCCGAATTCGGCTGAGAGTATGGCACGGAGAGTCATAACACTAAGTTTCCTCTGCCTACCCTGCTGTGTGCGGGAAACAGCGTGAAGCTAAAAAAAATCAAATATACTACTGTTATAAAAAGCCTTTTACCTGCATAGCAGGGTAAAATGAAGGTCTAGAATTAAATTTGTGTTCTCTACTGTTTTACTGTTATAATATTTATTTCATTAAATAAATGGATACAATATATTCCTAATGCAATATCGCAGTACATTTACGTTTCTAAATAAGCTTTGAGTTTGACTTTAAACTAACCAAATTGAGGATCAATTCCCACTCAGTGGAATGATCATAATTTAAAAATATACATTTCTCCGCTCTGGTGAACATGACAAAGTGCAGCGTTGAGTTCCGCCATTTAAATCGCAATGGGAATTGTGGGAATAGGGAGAGAGCTGGCTTACATGCCATCGAACCGGAACACATCATAAGATATTTGGCGGTTCGTCTTTGATGATAGTGGTCGCGAGCCAGTCGGAGAACGAATCACCTACCACCAAGCTGCTGGGTTACCCGCCTTTTACGGGACCCTACCCAGCGGCGGGGGGGAAATTGTATTCTTAACCCGTCCCCCCCTGGGAGAAAAGTCGTGTAAAGCTATATATATTTAAAGTGAAACTTTATAATTGACTACTTTATAGTTGGAAGTACATTCACTTGTTAATCCTGAAGTTGGCAGTTATCCAGTTTCATATAGCGATTACAATCTGAACTTTGCAACAGTGACGGCGATACAATAACTCATTTCTCATGTCACGTCTAGTTATGTAATGTATTATGTACTAACGTATTGTCTCGATTCTCGCCCTAAATATATTGGTAGGAATTATTATATAGTTAGTCGATCCGTAGTCAAATAATAGAGGAGATTTGTTGTAATCAAATTATTATTAATATTTTTATAGCTTCACGCTGTATCCCGCCCACAGCAGGGTAGGCAGAAAGAACTTAGTGTTAAGACACTCCGTTCCCCACTTTCCGCCGAATTTGGAGGCATTGCGTGTTAAGTGGCTGAACTTAATACTGCGCCTTTACCTCTGATACCAGAGCGAAGAAATGGAAATATTAAATATTTCCACTCGTCGTAATAATTCTATAATAAAATCGGTAATAAAATATTTGCATTTATCTTAAACTTTTTAAATGAATAACTTTTAAGTTTACAAGATTTTTATGCATTTTTTCTAGAGAGGAAGTCAAAGACACTCTGTTCTCTTTGACTGCTTCCCCATGCCAACGCGAAGCCAGTGCTACGGTACCTGCATACTTCTTTATCCACTGTCAACCACACTACCTGTCAATCTCTTCACTCTTCCTCCTCGTGCTCTTTACGTGACCTTCCTCCAGTGTCATCAAAATTGTACTTGCGAAAATCAACCGAACCTTCATATTCTTTAACTATTCTACTACAATATGCACCAATTTATATTTTTCTTGGGTACATGAAAGATTACGTAATGTCTGTACATTCAAAATACTATGTAGAAAATGGTACAAAACATCCTTATTGACGAAAGCAATATAGACTGTTATTCATCCAAACAGAAGAGTGTATGAATATATGTATATAATATATGTATATTCCTCAGAATTATAATCTGAGATCGTATCTCACAAAGCACTTTCTAAGTATATTTTTTTAGCCTCACATAGTAGGGTAAACAGAGAGAACCTAGTATCAAGACACTTCGCACGAATTCCAGACGTTGATTGATGAGTGATGGAACTCAACAATAAAAATATAAATATAAACTCTGAGTGGAAACCGAACTCACAACCATTCTATTACAATCAGGTACTGATATACTGCACAGCAATGGCCATTTATTATATGTATTTACGATTTCTCGACTGAGATTAAAACCCATGACCAAAACAGATCAAGCCCAAATGCGTTGAAATATTCTTCTGTGTATTTTTACAAAGTGACATTTACTTTTGTAAATTAAAACGACTACCAGAAACATCTGTTCATTTACTCTTTAAGAAATTTTCTTTGTTCCACCTTCAGAGTGTTCGTAATTTTAAGTGTTGTTCTCTTAATTGACTTTAACTCTGCCTTTGTAAACATAATTTGTATTTAATTAAAATCTTCGAATTATACATTAACCCCGTTTAAATATTTCATTTTGTACTCGCTTATTACAACGTTTTTCTGTTGAAATATTTGCTTTTTTAGAGAATGGCTTTGTTTTTTTAAGTTTTTACTTAAAATATTAAGAACATAGTTTCCATGTAAGTTAAAAGTAATATAAACGTTAGTAACTAAGATTTGTAGTAGATGTGAGATACGATAAGCACTGTGTTAATAATGAACGAAGTGTCACGTCACTAATTTTCTTTTCCGTCGTGCTATGAGAGGAGAAAGTTTTTTTTTAAACAACCAATACTATTTACATACATTTACATACATATAATAATGTATCGCCTAGTAAAATATGCTTTAATATATTTACCATTTTCTTCGGCCTGGTGTCGAGGCAAAGCGCGGCGCTAAGTTCCGCCACTTAACGCGCAAAGCCTGCGAAACGGAATGTCTCAACACTAGGTTCACTCTGTGTGTGTCTGTGTGGGATGCAGCGAGAAACTAAAAAAAAGTTTGGTGTTATCTCAAACTACAATACTTTTACTATCCCGTCTTTTACAAATAGATAGAGGTATAAGATCTTGTGTTAAATACTTATAACTTTTTTTACCTTCTAGTGTGTTGTTTTTATAGCCTATCGTGGGCAGCTTAACATTTTCGAATGCGATACCCGATGGTTGTGTGTTCGATTTCCAATTGTATAATTTAGGAATTATTTTCTAGGCTTATATTAAATTCATTTTAATTTTTCAAATTTCTTAGAAAAAATGACGTTTACGCTTAAACAAAGTAGACACCACAGTATTTCACCCTATTAATACAATCAATCATTCGATCAATAAAAATACACATATTTAAGATTCTTTTCCATTACTTACCAAGCGACGAACAGACAATGCATAATCGAAATGACTGAACGAAGAAACTTAAAATGTTTTCTGGAAAAGTGTAGAGGATTATTCGCAAAGTCTCAATTCGAAAATGTAGGCTTTAGAGTTGAAACTACAGGATATAGAAAAATCAATAACATGACAACTCACTATGACCATTAGTAGATCACACAATGTGAAAGTATCTGTCATTATAAATGTGATTGATTGTGGGTTCGATTTCCACTGGAATGATTATTTAAATTCATTTCTCCGCTTTGGCACCTAAAAGAAAACGCGGCGTTGAGTTCCGCCGACTTCGAATACTCAGATTTGGACGAATCCTACAAACCCCTGTTATGCGGTAAAAAGTGTGAAGTTACATGATATAAAAATAATAATTATTAAACTACTTGCATTTTAATCTGTAACTAAATACATAACTATTAAAAAGAACGACAAACCAATTTGCTCCAGCAAATATAATTTAATATAGTTTATTACAAACAAACATTGTCGAAGTTAACGAAGTCCCTTTGTCTACTTATTACCGTTTCGGCCTGAATCATCAATCGCCTTACTTTATTTAATTATTGAATGAATAAGAATTAAAGTGATGCTTTTTCAGTTATACAAGTTTGTATGTTAGTAATAATTAATATTTTTTATTGCTTCATGCATTTTCCCACAAAGCAAGGCAGTCAGAGAGAATCTAGTGTTAAGATACTTCATTCTACACTGTGCGCTCGAATTTGAAACATTGCGTGTTGAGTGGCGGAACTCAACGTCGCTGTGTGAAAAAAAATAATTGTAAAATAATAGTTTATCGTGGTAGTGGCCAATTGTGGCACAGTGGCACAAGCTTGTTATTGTAAACGTCTGGTTGTAGGTTCGATTCCCACTCTAGGAGTGGAAATATTAATATTTTCATTTTCTTCGCTCTGGCGTCGAGGCAAAGCGCGTCGTTAAGTTCCGCCACTTAACACGCAATGCCTCCGAATTCGGCAGAAAGTCGGGAACGGAGTGTCATTCTCTCATACCTATGTTATGTCTATTGTTTAATGGTACTATATTATGCATTTAATTTCCGGCCTTTTTATTTATCGACTTTATCAAGGAAATTTGTAAAATTTTGCTATATAAAATTACGTGTTATCTAAAATCTGTAGTAAACTAAATTATCTTCCGGTTATGCGGGAAAAAGCATGAAGCGAAAGTAAATAATAATAAACTTTCCTGCTGTTTTTTTTAAATTGTTGCTTCGTGCTTTTTCAAGATAGAGTAGGCGGAGAAATCCTAGTGCTAAGACACTCCGCTCTCCACATTTTCTACGTATAAGTGTTTTAAGTCGTTCTGGAAAACGGAGTGTCTTCATACTAAATTCTCTCTGTCTAATTTGCTACGAGAATAATCTTAAAACTACCACACTTTGAACTACTTATTATATAAAAAAAAATATGAATCGTCTTAGAATTATTTCATTTTATCTTAAACCTCTTTCATATGTACCTAAATGAGAACCTGCACCTTAATTCTTTTTTGCTTCACGCTGTATCCCACACACAGCAGGATAGGCAGAGGGAACCTAGTGTTAAGACACTCCGTTTCCCACTTAAAATTTGACATATAATATACGAAATTATTCCCAATTGTATTTCCCCTACACGATAGACATCACACGATCTATATAAAAGTATTACTTACCCACAAAGTGAAGTAAAGTAAGGAATTCAACGCAATCGACAATAGAATCCAACTTCACGGTTTATACTTTTCACACAATGTGCCACCTACTTTAATGTCGTCATAAACTCGTAATGTAGAAGCCGTCATTATTTGGAGTGGGCTTGATGGACGCACGTTCGTATGTTCTTTGTTATATTGGTTTTGTGATTTTTTTTATTTTATTTTAAAACATATATTGTATTGATATGACATTTCGTATATAAAAGTGTATGGGATATTTTTATATCTAACTAGTTACGTGTCCTCGCCCGCCTAAAGTGAACTATAGCTGATTCGTATTTTCGACGGCTTGCGGAATTTTCATTGCTTACCGACAAAACGGGGTTAGTTAAGGGGCTGAAAAATAATGATCATAATTGATCAAGCGGTTTGTGTTTTTCATACCCTATTTAATTTGGTTTCATAAAAAAAAATATCAGCCTATGCTTGACCTTGTGTCTTCCAATATATTAATTCAGAATTCCATTCAAATCAAGTCAGTATATTAGCCGTCAAAGCGTAGCGGACAGAAATTCAAAAAATAAAATCTATAACATTTTTCTTTTTTTGCCTGTTTTGTTATGTGGGAAAAAGTGTGTAGCTGTTTTTTTTAAGTATCAAGATGACGTTATGTAAGAGTTAGTAAATTTTTATTTACTCGTTCTGACTGTACAAAACGTTGTGTTAAGTTCCGTCACTTGTAGCGTTTCATTTACAGCAAAAATAGAGAGCAGAGTGATGTCACTCGATTTTCTTTGCTTATTTCACATAATACCTTTTATTTTTGCTTTTATTTTTGCTCTGATATTCCTTATTATTGTACTGTTATTTTAAAAACATATATTCAATACCTAGATACCCTTTAAGAAATTAAAAATAATTTGAATATTATATTTAATCTAAAATCTATTTGAGGCACTACAAATAATTCTCCAGGAATAGTCAGGCGTAGGAGTTAAGTAGTAGTAGGAGTAAGTCAGAATAATAAAAGAATACAAAAAGGATTGGCACGAGCTAAATTGCAGGATTTTTCTCGCACCTAGTGTCGACACTCTCCGTTTTTAACTTTCCGTACGAAATCGACATATAGCGAGTTGAGTGGCTTCACTAACTTATGGCGGAAAAATGAGTATACCCTATACCCTATTTATTATGTATTTATTATCTCGAGTGGGAATCGAACCCATTAACAACCGTTTATAATCAGACACTATCCCACTGCGCCACAATAGTCTTATATTTTTATTTACTGTTCTATTTCTCTAGTTCTTTTTTTGTCATATCAGGACGTATCATACCCGCATATCAGGACAGTCAGAGACAACCTACTGTCAAAACACTTTGTTCTCCATTTTCAAAAATTAAACATTACAAGTCAAGTGGCGAAACTTAACGCCACGCTTCACCTCGACACCAGAGCGAACAAAATATAAATATTAAATATTTCCTCTCCTCGAATCGGAATCGAACCCACAACCAGTCACATTTATGTACCGCTGGGACACAACTCTATTTAATGCACTAAACATATATACATACATATACTGTATACAAGCTTTCCATCCGCCTATAATTTCAATTTGTTGCCAAAACAATTCACAGTTTATGATTAATAAAGTTTTATGAGGAATTGAGGATTGAGGATAACCCCGGATTAAATTTACATGAACCAAAGGGTTTATATGATACTCTATATTTATTGACCAGAAAGTTACTTTTAATAAATAATATAGGACAATATTGCTTTGTAAGTCTATTAATATTGATATTTGGGTAATGTATTGGAATCCTTAATGTGAAAGCGAATTTGTTTGTTTGTTACGCTCTTATGGATAAACTATTTAAGTTATTATTGTGTTTGTACACATACTTTTAAGATTTATTTTAGTCATTTTATTGAAATTGTTTTGAGTGAATTTTAGTGAAGTTTTTTGGTGGCAATTGTAATTGTAGTTTTTGAATAAATGCTAATTAAATGGTCGAAAAGTGCCCATAGACTTAGGCTGTGGAACGTTGTTATGATAGCGTTAAGTGTTTGCTTTTCAAACTTTTTTAACGTGTTATTACACGTTGTTATTACATTAAATATATACTTCATTCGGCTCTTCCCGTTAAGTAGAGCAAAGACGCGGTTCCTAGTACTTGTGTTAAGTATGTACTTATTTTGGTGCTGCTTCGGTGACAAGACAAACACTGTGTTGAGTTACTGTGTCATTAAACACGCTATACACCAGGTCGGGATTGGGGAGGAAAATGGAAAACGGAATGTCTTGATGATAGATTCCCTCCTAATTTTGCCTATCCTGCTCACCAAGAAAATTCGTGACGTTATAAAAAAAAACTACATCCTAATCATGACCACTTTTAAAAAAAGTAAGTATATATAACAAGATTTAAAGGACATTAACACTTACGTTGAAATCTGAGGGTACCTACCATATAATAAGCACGCTTGCTTGTAAAATTGATTTCGATGCGAGGAAATGATTATATTTAAATTATTTTCATTTTGGGGGCCAGTCGTGGCGTAGTGGCACAAAGTGTGACTGCAAAGCGACTGGTAGTGGGTTCGATTTCTACTCGAGAAGTGGAAATACTTAATATTTCCATTTTCTTCGCTCTGGTGTCGAGGCAAAGCGCGGCGTTAAGTTCCGCCACTTAACACGCAATGCCTCCGAATTCGGTGGAAAGAGGGGACCGGAGTGTCTTAACACTAGGCTCCCTCTGCCTACCCTGCTGTGTGCGGGATACAGCGTGACGCTATTTTCATTTTTCCGGCTTGGTAAGGTAAACCGGTGCGTTATTTTACGCTACTTAACACGTAGTGTCTCGAATGTAGTCGGATAAAGGAGAACGGAGTATTTTGACACTAGCTAATCTCTATAAATACTTAATTCCTTTAAATATGAACCTGTGCCTCTTAACATTTGCGAAAATATTTACAGGACTGTGATAAAATTGGCGAAAAGAAGCTTTTTCTTGCCAAATCATGTAGTAATCGCCTTAATAATAAATTGTATTTATTTGCAATCCAAAACTCGTGATCATTTGCCCTTATTTGTCGTAGTCTGAGATTAATTAGCTATATCAATTATAGGGAGTCTCCTTTTCTTGTCCCTAACAAATCGCTGTTACTAAGTAACTTAGCCGCGTGATGATAATTAAAAGGTATAATTGTCAAAGTTTCTTATCTATAAAGTTTTGGAAGGTAATGATGTATACTATACAAGATAAGGATTTGTAAAAAAATTTAAATGTATCTTTCGTGAGAATTCCTTTTAAGCTTTACGTTTTTTGGCGCAAAACAGGATAATTAAGAGAGCTTAGTGATACTTAGTTCTCCACTTCTCATCCGTCAAATAGAGATTCCGTTTTGAGCGGTGGAAATGAGTGCTGTGCCATGCTATTTCTTAGGTACCAAAGCGTACGAAAGCTTCACGCTGTATCCCGCATACAGCAGGGTAGGCAGGAGTCGAGTCCTCGAGTGGAAATCGAACCCACAACTAGTCGCTTTATATTCACACTTTGTACCACTGCGACATGACTGACCACACGCGTTTTGCGTACGAAAGAAAATAATTTTAGAATAATTTAACACTACCTTGTTACACTTGAAATAAAAGTGAATCAACGTAACAATTCAAATCAAAGTGAAGCTAATGTTCATATTTATTAATAAGCTTTTAAAATATTTATTCATCATTTATGATTAATTAAGGAATGTAAGAACACCCTACAGAGATGTTTTAATCTATTACTTTTTGCCATCTGATTTACTTAAATGTACACGTGTTCTGCACGGATTATACCTAATATAAATTTGATAACGCGACGATTGATGTACTGGTCGACCATCAGTATAAGGTGTTGTCCTAATTGGCGAAGATCGCACGATGATACAATGCGTTCTTGCCGTGCGATGAGTTCAAACACACAGATTTCATCAGTGTCCTAATCGTGTACCTATGCGATGCGTCGACGCGCGAGAGTGGACGCGATGGATACCACATGAACTATTAGGACACCTGTGAGGACATCGCACGATCACTTTGATCGTGAGATGAAAAACGCATCGCACCATCGTACGATAGCTCCCTAGATCGCCGCCTAAAGAAGAAACATTATAAAGTGTAATAATATATAATCAAACTTGTCACTGAAAATTGAAGACTTCGACTTCGATTCCCACTCGAAAAGTGGAAATATTTGATATTTCCATTTTCTTCGCTCTAGTATCGAGGCAAATTGCGGCGTTAAGTTCCGCCACTTAAATGCCTCCGAGTTCGGTGGAAAGTGGAAAACGGAGTGTCTTAACTCTAGGTTCCCTCTACCTACCCTGCTGTACGCGGGATACAGCGTGAAGCTAAAAAAAAGAAAGAAAAAATATATACCTACTACAACGGTAAAATTCGTTGGTACGAATTTTACCGGTACATTTTTTATGGTATATTTCATAGCTGTCTATCAAATAAATATTGTCTATTGACACATAACTATTTTTTTTTTATGAAAACCGACGATGCGTTCCAATTTAAAACAGTAGATATTTTTATTAAAACGATAACTTAAATAAAATATTTGTGAAACGAATTTTAGATTCATTATTTTAACTTCACGCTTTTTCTCGTTTGACAGGTTATTTTAAGAGAGCTTATTATATTGTTATAATACCATGATATGTATATTTTTTGATTCTCCTATTTGTTTTATTTTTTAAAAGCTATCTGATCTAGCTAGAATGATGATACGTGTGTAATAAAAAAAAAATATAAGTAAAAGCATTTGCCCAGGAGAAAGCGAAATGTTAATTCGACTAGTCCCAACTGTGCCACAAGCTTTAATATAATTATTTAATTAATTAATATTCCATTTGCCAAGTCAGACGCAAAACATGTGACATTACATTACAGATAAAAAAGGTCAAGGGCGTCTAACTTACATACATTCATGTCCCTAGGCCAAATTATAAGAGACTGTAATAACAAAACCTTTTTGTCCCTTAAATAATACGTGAAAAATTTCATTCCACACGCACGCTAATGGGTAAAACGAAACATAGGTACATACATACTGCAAAAGTAAATTAAAACAACAGGAGAGCGGTTAACGTTTTAAAAATTCAGAGATACAAGCGTAATTTCCTAAAAAAGACTCATTTTGCATCGGAAATTATTCCGCCTGTACCTATCCCAGCAAATTACGTGTTTGCATGTCCCCGGGCGAGATTTCGTGTAAAAACTTTGTAAATTTATACTAAATTGCATTCATTGTGTACAAGGCAACGATGACAAGAAATTGTTTGTGGGGTGACAAATTTTATGAAGGTTATAGGGCTATTTTCTTGTTATTTAAAGAAATAAATCGATTCACGCTTTTTCCGCTTTTTCCCAGGGTCATCAGACAGAGTCTAGTATCAAAATCTATTTTTTCTACCACTTTTCGTCCGAGTTTAAGAATTTGAGGCCGTTGAGGCGTAGTGCTAAGCACGATATCTATGGATTCAATTGTGAAATCGCCTCGGTGTAATGATTATATATTTGATTATTTTAATTTTTTCGAACTGAAACCCAAGGCAAGGCGTGGCGTTAAATTTCGCCATTTAACATGAAAACGTGTCGATTTTGGGCGAAAAGAACAGAAAGGAGTGTCTTGACGTCTTAGGTTACTGACTATCGGGCTATGCAAAAAAATGTGAAGCTGCTTTTTTTTTTAAATGCCCTCGTGGCGCAGTTAAGTAACGTCCAACTGATATAGCGTGTATTTAACGCTGAGGTATTCATATCTATGGAAGCGACTCGATGATGAATTGAAACTGGATAACGGGGTGACATAATATTGCATATAACGCAAAAAGTATAATACATTGAGGCTTACATTAAAAGAATAATTACGATTATCAATAATATATTTATATATGACTAATAATCGTATTTGATACCTGATATAGGATACCTAATAGAAGTATACTTAATATACGAATACTTTTTATGGAACTATTCGTTAATGTCAGAATGAACATAATAAATATTGTGATCTTTGATTGATAAGCCAGAGAGAACGTCAACACTCTTACTTCTCCACTTTCCTCTCTAAGTAGGGATATTTGCGAGAGGTGAAATTGTGCTTAGATAATTCAGTATATAATAATTTTTACTATATCTATATCTACATTGATATACGACAAGTAAAACGATAATATTAAAAACAATACTTACAAATGAAATAAATATATAACTTGTAATTCAAGCGTTAGGCTTTTTTACCTGAAAAATAAAAATAATTTACGCAGGGAATTGTCCAATTTTCAGATTTCCGCATATCTAACAGGCGCGGCTCTAATTACATAATGGAGTGATACATACTAAACGGCAATTCCAGGGCGTGTTGGTTTAACGTATTGTCACAGTCATGCGATATGCTGAGGGATTGGCATAGTATGTGGTTATTAACTTAGGTGCTTTAAACAAATAAAATTACAATATTTTTCTCTTTTTTTAAGTTTTTTTAATTAAATTTTAAGTAAGTAAATTTTCAATTATTTAAACAATAGTTTTTATATGAGATAAATCAATAATGGATAATCAAGTATTTGTATATTATTATTTTGTGAAAAAGTATATAACTTGCTAAAGCTTGCTAAGACTTATTTATGGGGCAAAATACCTTGAAAAAGACATTTAGAAAACGTCTAAAAACTTGAACGCAGTGGGATTCGAACCCGCGCCTCTTGGAAACCTCTGCGTGTGTCTAAACGCTCTGACCGACTCTGAACGCTAAGCCATGAGTTCTTCTACCGGCTGCGCCGAATTTTTCATATGCTTATTACAACTTATTTATGTTGTTAGCATCTCGATTTAGAAAGATTTTTACAAATTTCTGCTACTCAAAGATTATTCTACGAATAAACCTTTGGCAAGAGAGAATGCTATTTATTAAAAACTTTTAACGTTTTAAAATGTTAATTCACACTTAGGAAAACTGAAAAAAACGTTTAGAAAAAGTAAAAAAAAATGAACGCAGCGGGATTTCAATATGCCTATTTTTTTTTTATTTTCATTTGTTAAAGTGTGGAACAACACTTTAAAAATGTTAATGTTTGTGTAAAATTTTGATAACTTTCACCTACAGCTATTTACAACATGTGTCCAAACAACATAATATTTTAATAGCATCAACCACCAGAATATTTTTTTTTTTATGGAATAAAGGAGGCAAACGAGCTGAAGGCCCACCTGGTGTTAAGTGGTTACCTTCGCCCATAGACATCCACAACATTCAAGTTATGGATGCGTTGCCAGCCTTGGGAATGTAGGACAGAAGGAGGGAGGAAGGATGGGAATGGTGGGAATAGGGAGAGCTGGCTTACATGCCATCGAACCGGAACACATCATAAGATATTTGGCGGTTCGTCTTTGACATGATAGTGGTCGCGAGCCAGTCGGAGAACGAATCTCCTACCACCAAACTACTGGGTTACCCGCCTTTTACGGGACGCTACCCAGCGGCGGGGGGGGGAAATGTATTCTTAACCCGTCCCCCCACGGGTATAATTAAAAATGTTCTCCGTTTAATCTCTACCTATCACTACTTTGTCTTCTAACTGCTCTGTTCTCTTTTTAAATGTCACCGATTTGAACTCAAAACCAGTACAGTCATTTCGTCACATTTCAACTGAACCATTGCGACTATTTACTTTCAATTAAGACATTTTCACCAAATTTTTACTTCATAACCACTTTCCAACTGTTCCAATAAATAAATAGGTACTCATTTTTATTTCACTTAAGTAATGTTCCATTTATTTTTTAAAGCCATTAGTCGTGAAAAGTAAAAACGTTGTAGGCGCAGTCCATTAACTTTGTAGTGTAAGGTTACTATCCTTTAATACAAAACTGCCAAGCGCGTTTTCTTTATACTACGAGGTTCTAAATATTTCTAAAAAATCAATGTTTTTCTATTTCTTCGATATAGTAAGACGAACTGAAGCATTAAGTTCCAATACTCAATACGTGATTTCTTGAATTTAAACGAAAAGTGAAGAACGGAGTGTTTTGGCACTACGTTCACGGTATGTCTACCCTACAACGCGGAAAAAAACTTAAGGTTCGATAATAATAATATAATATAGCTTCACGCTATATCCCGCACACAGCAGGGTAGGCAGAGGGAACCTAGTGTTAAGACACTCCGTTCCCCACTTTCCGCCGAATTCGGAGGCTTGCGTGTTAAGTGGCGGAACTTAACGCCGCGCTTTACCTCGACACCAGAGTGAAGAAAATGGAAATATAATTTCCACTCCTCGAGTGGGAATCGAACCCACAACCAGTCGTTTACAGTCACACTCTTGTGCCACTGGGCCACGACTGGCCACATGGGAGGTTCAATTCCCAATAGGATAAATTATGATATTTTATTTACGAGTATGTGTTATCAAATGATCCTAAAAAATCTTCGCTGTAGTAAGACAGAACGCAGCGTTGATTGACACTACTCAGCACGCAATGTCTTGAATTTGGACGGAAAGTGGAGAACGGAGTGTCTCGTAACGTTTTTTATTTATATGATCCTCACTATAACTCCCAAACATCATAAAAAATCTTCGTGACACAGTGGGGCAGCATCTGATGGGTTGTGGGTGCGATGAAATATATATCAAATATATTAATTGCTACGCACTAGTAAGACAAAACGCGGGATTGAGTTCTGCTACTAATCGATCGGAAATTCGGTGGTTCGAGTATTACATCGGAAATTGGAGAATGAAGTGACTTGACACAGTGTTTTCTCTATCTGCCATGCGGGAAAAGCGTGAAATTGCTATCCATGAAAAGAAAACGTTGTAGGCTTAGTCCATAATTTTTTTACTATAGTTTAATATAAAACTGTCAAGGGCGTTTTTTTATACTGTGAGATTTTTAATAATCATAAGAAGCCATTATAGCGCAGTGGAACAGCATCTGACTGTAAATGCTATTGATAGTGGTTTCGATCCCACGAAAAGCAATAAATACCTATATTTAAATTATTTCCATTTTTTAGTTTTTGTAAGTTCCACTACCCAATGATGTCTTGAATTCGCATGAAACGTGGAGAACAAATTGTCTTGACATAAGATTCTCCCTGATTATTCTACTAAGCGAAAAAGCTTGAAACTGTTATAAACATAAAATAGTTTAAATAAACAAAAATATTACTCTGCATAATATTACAACGTTAAGCTGTCGTCCTACAAAATGCCATCCGGTTCATACTATGAAAATATTGCATTGATATCGGATCATGACGTTTTTAGGCAAATTAGATAAAAAGAAGTGGGTCAAAGTGGCGTTGCAGGGCTTTCTTATTCTTCATTGATTGATTGATATATAGCTACAAAACCCACTACACAGTTGTGATGGGGGACTTTAACGCAAGGTTGGGGAAACGTTGCGGCGATGAGTTGAGAGTGGGGCAATTTGGATTTCATGGAAAAGGAGGGCCTCTATATGATGAACTCTTTCTTCAGGAAACCCCAACAACGGAAATGGACCTGGATGAGTCCGGATGGCAGAGTCAGAAAACGAGATAGATTTTATCATGTCGACGAAAAAGCAAATATTCAATGATGTCTCTGTGATCAACACCGTTAAAACTGGCAGTGATCACCGATTAGTACGAGGCACATTGAATATTAACATTAAGCTAGAACGATCTCGAATGATAAAGTCTACGCTCCGACCAGTACCAGCACAAATCCAAAACCCCGAGAGCTTTCAACTTGAACTTCAAAACCGCTTCGAAGCCCTTGAGAACAGCGTAGATGTGGACGATTTGAATAACAAGGTGGTAGGTACTCTTCGTACGGTTGGGTACAAGTATCTTAAAACCCACCGTACCAAACCAAAGAAACTCTCCGACAAGACACTTCATCTTATGGAACAGAGACGTGAAATGACCCTACTGAACTCAGAGGATGCTAGTCGGTACAGGCAGCTAAATAGGCAGATATCTAAGTCTTTGACTCGCGACCTGCGCTTATTTAATATGAATTATATTAAAGAAGCGATTGAGCGGAACCAAGGCTCTAAAGTTTTCGCACGAGATCTGTCTATTGGGCAAAGCCAACTGACGAAGCTGAAGACTGACGACGGTAGCGTCATTTCAACCGTGTCTGAAATCCTGAGAGAGATAGAGAGTTTCTATGGACAATTGTACTCCACGAAGTCACCAGATCAAAGTTTGGCTAAAGACCCTAGAACCAAGCTTACCCGACGCTATACTGACGGACGTCAGCTTGTGTGAGATTAGTATGGCTCTCGACCAACTTAAAAACAACAGGGCGGCGGGCAATGACGGAATTACTACAGAACTCCTGAGAGCGGGCGGTAAGCCGGTACTTAAAGTCCTCCAGAGGCTGTTCAACTCCGTCATTCTCGAAGGCAAAACGCCTAAAGCATGGAGTGGAGCTGAGGTTGTTCTGTTTTTCAAAAAGGGTGATAAACGCTCTTGAAGAATTACAGACCAATCTCTCTTCTAAGCCATGTTTATAAGTTGTTCTCGAGAGTCATTACGAATCGTCTTACCTGCAGGCTTGACGACTTTCAACCTCCCGAACAAGCTGGTTTCCGAAAAGGCTACAGTACCATAGACCACATCCATACGCTGCGGCAAATTATACAGAAGACCGAAGAGTATAATTTGCCACTTTGCTTGGCGTTCGTGGACTATGAAAAAGCCTTTGATGATCGAGACCTGGGCTGTGCTGCAGTCTCTCCAAAGGTGCCAAGTAGACTACAGGTTCATCAAAGTGCTAAGGTATCTATACGAATACGCCACTATGTCGGTCCGAGTACAAAATCAGAGCTCTAATCCTATCCAATTGCAACGAGGTGTAAGGCAGGGAGATGTAATTTCTCCGAAGCTTTTCACTGCGGCATTGGAGGATATTTTCAAGCTTCTGGAATGGAAAAGATACGGCATCAACATCAATGGCGAGTACCTTACTCATCTTCGCTTTGCTGATGATGTAGTTCTACTGGCTGAAACCTTGGAAGACCTGAACACAATGCTAGAAGATCTCAATAGTGTTTCTCAAAGAGCAGGTCTTAGGATGAACATGGATAAGACGAAAATCATGTCGAATGCCCATGTTGTACCTGCTCCGATTAGCATTGGGAACACTATTCTCGAAGTTGTTGACCAATACGTATACCTGGGACATACAGTCCAGCTAGGTAAGTCCAACTTGACCAGTGTGTGTTGCCAGTGATGACATACGGGAGCGAGACGTGGCCGCTAACTATGTGTCTCATAAGAAGGCTCAAGGTCACCCAGCGGGCAATGGAGAGAGCAATGCTTGGTATTTCCCTACGTGATAGAATCAGAAATGAGGACATCCGTAGGAGAACAAAAGTTACCGACATTGCTCGAAGAATTGCCCAGCTGAAGTGGCAGTGGGCGGGGCACATAGCAAGGAGAACCGATGGCCGTTGGGGCGGAAAGGTTCTCGAGTGGCGACCACGTACCGGACGACGCAAAGTGGGCAGGCCTTCTACCAGGTGGACCGACGATCTGGTCAAGGTCGCCGGTTGCCGCTGGATGCGGAAAGCGCAGGACCGATCGTCGTGGAGATCCTTGGGGGAGGCCTATGTCCAGCAGTGGGCGTCGAAAGGCTGAGACGAACGAATACAAGAGATATAGAAAAAGACGAACCTTATAAAAGCGTATTAAAAATTAAATAATTACGTAGGACCAGTAAGCTCTGTAAAAGTTATCACTTATCATAAGGTATAAGTTTAAGTAATGTTACACAAAAAACTAATATTATGAGTAACAAAAAACATTGACCATGTGATTATAGTTTACATACTAATATAGATATAGATAAAAAAATTGTCATAAAATAAAATCGGAAATAAATTAATCGATGTAATTACGAGTTTATCCGAAAGTGTCAAAAAATAATTAAATTTAAGTGAAACGGTACGTCGGTCTGTAATAAAAAGTAATGACGATAGTATAAATGAATAATTGTCCTGATAACGCCATGCGTTGTCGTAAACGTGAAGGCAATTAAGAATGGAAATAAATCATAAAAATAATTAACACATTGCGAATCCGGCTTTACGATTATATTTGATTGTAGATAATAATTTGTATAAAGAATGAATCAAAATTTACATGTACATGTACCAGAACTACTTTAGAAAGTAGTATCTATATGGCCCCAGAAAATTCATAACTTAGACTAAATATGACAAAATCTCATCATGTTAACGCAGTCGTTAATCATACGAGAAAGTCGAAGGTTTGTTTATAATTATGAGAAATGTTTATAATATACTTGCAATTTATAATGCTTGCAAAATGCTTGCTTTTTCTCGTCACAAAATGAATGAAATATAATAAATAACACAAAATGATTTGCGGCTTAGTACAGACTCGACTTTTCAACAGTGAAAACGTTCTTAATGCAGTTTGACTCATCAATTCACGGATATTTTATTGCTATTTGTGATATAAAATAATATTTTTTTTTAAAACATTTATTTATTTATCTACCATGTATATATTTTGTTTGTACTTGCTAACTGCATTTTTAATTTTTAATTCAATAAATAAAAAAAAAAAAACAACAGTTCAAGATTTTGCCAATAGATGTCACTACTATAGGCATATAAGAAATCAAGACGAATTATTCTTTGTAAATATATTTTATTATTTAAATATATCCAATTTTATTAAAATATAAAGAAATTAATTTAATATTTACTTTTTTTTTCAATGGTCAATATTTGTTTAAAGAGCTACAAGACATTTTCTAATCTGTGGCGTTCAACCGAAAAATGTCAGTTTCGCTCCAACTTTTGCTAAGTGCAGTAATGTAGGAGACTTCGGCCTAAAAACAAATACACGCGTCGTAAAATATATACGGCTTCTGTGTTAATTATAGAAAATCTTTTAAAGAGGTCGAGAGAGACATCATATTTATTAAGGTTAAAGGTAAGATGATTATATTTCATTGTTAAGAGACTTTTTAAAAAGTTTTATTATTTGTTTATAAGTTTTGTTATTAGTAATAATTTAACAGACGAGGCATTAATAATATTATTAATTTTATATTTAAATATATGATATGATAAAATATAGAAATATATAATATCGCTAAATTATTTTCAAATATTTTTTTTTAAAAATGTATATAATTGTATATATTACAATTTTTTATGTATTTCAAACACAATATAATTTCTAAGTTTCTTTATTATTAAAATATACTTGTATTTTTTATGTTATTTACTTTTAATTTAAATGTAAATTTTAATTGTTATGAAATAAGTCTACCAAGCTTTCAGTTGGTATGCAGTAGCGCCATCTGTTGTGGAATAACCTTTGAGAAATATGAGCTAACCTTTAAACTCACCTTATTAATGTTGACGTACTTATAGTATAAATTAACAGATGGCGCTGTATTATTTTTTAATCTATAATTAAAATTGTTGATTGATGTTTTATTTTATTATTTTATAGCGATATCTACTTTGTCATAAGATTTTTTTTATTTCC
The DNA here is from genome assembly GCA_019049465.1 of Dryas iulia moderata. Taxonomy (NCBI): domain Eukaryota; kingdom Metazoa; phylum Arthropoda; class Insecta; order Lepidoptera; family Nymphalidae; genus Dryas; species Dryas iulia. Next base: position 960,747 of record CM032440.1, read on the forward strand.
ATGTCTTATCTAATAAAGCTTATAATATATTTTACAAAATACTGAATTTAATGACGTGAAATGATTCTTTTTATGAAAAATTTTGCTAAAACATTTAATGTGAGTATTTTATAGACATTGCATAAATTATGAAAACATTTTATGGTATTGTATTATATATTGTATTATATATTATGGTATAAAGTATTATCGACTATTATTAAAATAAAAACTTTTTTAATACCTTCATATAAAATACTTATAAGATATTTTTGATCATATTTTGTTTTACAAAGAAGATTTATTTATTTCTTTACTAATACATATTTTTTTATTTGTGTTATATTTTTGTTTTGTGTGAAATAAAACTTAATTGATGCAGAGCACTATACACCAGTATAAAGTTCACGAACGAAATGGCGTTTATATCAGATAGATTTTGACCCCACTTACTCTTTAACACACAAATTATTTAAAATTTACCTGTTATATACCTATTTTGTGCCATAAAACGTTCACACCTCAGAATTCCACTTGAAGCCATCAAAAACCACCACCAAAAAACCTTAATAAGGCAAAGCTTAAAATGAAAAAAATCTTGAAAGCTAATATAAAAAGTAATAAGCGTTCGAAATGGTTTGTACGTAATAACAGACGAATCCATTTGTTCAGTCTTTCGAGAGAATGGCTCTGATAAAAATGCAATATTACTCTCACTTCAAAGTTCTTGGGCGTAATGAGTTTTGTACCATCAGCTATGGGAAATGAACACCCTTAAAGCTAATAAGGGCTTTGATATGTTGTAAATATTGGATCTTCTATTGGTTTTACGTGGCATGGCGAGATTTGAGTGAAAATTATTCCGTTCGTATTTGTTGAAGGAAGTGTTATTAAAAAGATTTATAGATCCAGCTTTTTTGCATAACAGGATGGCTTAAGAGAACTTAGTGTCAAGTTATTTAATTTTTAACTTTTTGCCTAATTCGGACGTCATGTGATGGCGCGGTACCAGAGCGGAAAAATGAAAGTTATTTAAATATTATCTCTCGAGTAGGTAATATTTTTATACATATCCTAGATTTTTGTTTGTTTTACGTGATTTTCCATATATCTATTACTCTAAGCGGTGTAGTCAGAGACGACAGAGTGCCAAACATTCCCTAAACAAGAATTGAACCTACAACCATCGCGTTTATAGTGAAACTTTGCCACGATGGCGTCAACCACGACGATGGTATACTTTTGTTATAAAATGATATACATATAATAACCATTGTTGTTTCAGGTTACACTACGGATACGGCCTAAATCAAATATACAATATGGTAATATTATTAAACGATTGTTAATAATTTATATATTTATATAGATTTTGAGCAAAATTTAATTTAATATTAACATTTTATTGCAGTACGGGTTTGTGAACTATGCTCTGGAACTATTGGTTACAAAAACCTATGGAGAGGAAACATGGGAAAAAATAAAGTGAGTCAAATTCAAATTCAAAATATCTTTATTTAAATAGACTTTTGTCAGTACTTTTGAATCGTCGGATGTGTGTACATAAGCTACCACCGACTCGGAAAGCAGTTCTGCTGAGAAGAGCCGGCAAGAAACTCAGGAGTCGCTCTTTTCAAATATAAAAATTACAATTTTATTATTTGATACAATGGTTAGCTAAACCGGCATTGGACTCTAATCAGATACTTTTCACGCATTTTTATCTTTTAAATATTTCTTCTTACTACAGAGTAATAAGCCTTACTTATTAAAGCATTTTTATAATGATTTTAAATTTCTCCAGTGGTAAATTTTTATAATGATTTTAAAATTCTCCAGTGGTCAATATTTATGTGTCAAATTATTAATATATCAGAACTCTTCTATGGATTTTAGATATCTGTACTTTTATTTGTATTGAAGAAGAAGATTTAACTCTTTAACTTCTTGCAAATGTTAAGAAATATGAAATTTTGCGTACTTAAGGTTCATATGGAGAAAAAATCGTCAAAACCCTTATTATTTTGTATTAGAAATAAGTTAAATAATTAAATCAAATGAGGGGTATAAAATTTATATGGCATTAATTAAAATTAAATTACTTTACAGTAACCATATAAAAATTGAGAAATACTGTAGGACTTAGGTGTCCTTTGCGTTTAAACGTCGGACTAAAGCGTGTTTGCAAGTTAATGTTCATCGTATGACAGCGTATTCATAGTACGTTTAATATTTAGTATTAAACGTACTATGATAATTACATATATATACCTATATTTTACATACAGGATATTCTCCGAAGTTAGTTCCATAACATTTTAAACAAAAAGCTTATCTTATATATTATAGTTAGAATAATAGCCTAATTACTTAGTTATTGAATTTGATTTGAACACCTAATTTTTTTAGTAAAAAAAATATTTTATACCTAATTAAATTCTTTAGAATTAAATTAAAATTAAGCATTTAGTACTAGTAAACATACATATATATAATATATATATATATATATATATAGATATATATATATATATATATATATATATATATATATATATATATATATATATATCTATATATATATCTATATATATATATTATATATATATATCTATATATATATATATATTAATATATCTATCTATATATATCTATATATATATATATATATCTATATATCTATATATATTCTATATATGTAATTATGTAAATATAGTACTTGCCCCACGGCTGGCCTCTTTCTACTATATATATACAGAATCACAAAGTGTGACTGGTTGTGGGTTCGATTCCCACTCGAGGAGTGGAAATATTTTATATTTGCATGTGTCGAGACAAAGCGCGGCGTTAAGTTCCGCCACTTAACAAGCAATGCCTCTAAATTCGACGGAAAGTGGGAAACGGAGTGTCTTAACACTAGGTTCCCTTTGCCTACCCCATGTGTATACGGGATACAGACTAAAGCTAAAAAAAATATAGTAAAAAGAGGCCAGTCGTGGCGCAAGTACACACAATGCCCAACTTTCGACTATTATTGCTGTTTTAATAATATTAATATTTATTTTATAGGAAAAAGGCAGAAGTCGCGATGGAAGGATCGTTTTTGGTTAGACAGATATATGAGGATGATATAACTTATAATTTGATAACAGCCGCTGTCGAAATCTTAGGTGCGTATGTGGAATTTAAAATAAAAAAAAAATATATAATAAAAACATTGTGACCCAAGCGCCTTACTGTAAACGCGAAGAGTTATGGATTCGGCTCCCACTCGAAAAATTATTATATATAAATTTAAATCCACTCCATTTTTCCGTTCTGATGACAATACAAAGCGCGGTGTTAACTTCCGCCGCTCAGCATGTGCAGAAACAGACATCGCTTGTTTCGTGGCGGAACTCAACGCCACGCGAAATTCGCCTAAATTAGAAAATTCGGGCGAAAAATAGAGAACGAAGTGTGATAATAAACATTAAATATACTATATTTCAGATGTCTGATATTTTTCGAACATAATTTTACAGAGAAACCAGCGGATGCCATATTGGAACTGTTTGGGATGACTTTCTTTGAGTTCTGTCAAGATTCAGGATACGATAAAATTTTGCAAGTTCTCGGAGCAACGCCTCGCGACTTTCTTCAAGTATGTTTATCTTTTATAGTAGATACAATATTTCTTCCTGTCTGTAAACTGTTTATAAACGCAATGTTTGTGGGTTCGATTCCCACTCGAAGGAATGATTATAATTAAATGATCATTACTTCGCTCTGGTAACTAAGACAAAGCGCGGCGTTGAGTTCCGCCACGAAACAAGCGATGTTTCAATGGAGTGTCCTGATATTACATCCTTCCGGTCTACCCCGCTATGCGGAAAAAAACATGAAGCTGTATATATCAATATTTCATCATATATTTTTTTTCTTTTGTCACTAAATGATGGTTGATAACATACAGTAAGAACTATAACTGACTATTACTAAAAAGATGAATAAGTAGATCCTTTCTTATCATGTAGGTCCCTTGGAATTATCTGAATTTACTATATAATCAATTTTATACCAGTAGGGTAGGCAGTGGGAACCTAGTGTTAAGACACTCCGTTCCCCAATTTCCACCAAATTCGAAGGCTTTATGTGTTAAGTGGCGGAACTTAACGCCGCGCTTTGCGTCCACACTAGAGCGAAGAAAATGGAAATATTAAATATTTCCTCTCCTCGAGTGAGAATCGAACCCACAACCAGTCGTTTACAGTCACACACTTGTGCCACTGCACCACAACTGGCCCCCACAGCTAAATGATAGAAGATAAATATTAATATAACATTTCAAGTGTCCTAAAGTCCCATAGACAAAGTTGCGGATGGATTTAGATTGCGGAAGTTGGATTATTTATGATTGGTTATAAAAATATTTCATTTAGCTGTATACGACCGGGATACGAACCCATCGAGCAACCAAGCAAGTCGAAATTCTTATACTTATAAAAACTTATTTTCGTTGCTTTGTTTAGCGGTCAGAGCGTTTAGACGATTTCTAAAAGGCGCGGCTTGGAATCCTTCTGCGATATTTTTTTTATATGTTAACTAAAAATATTTTCAAATATTTTATCATATGTTAAAAATGTCAAAGTAATTTAGCTTAATAGTTTTTAGTATTAATAAAATTCTCGCATTTGTACTATTCGGTACACCAGTTTTGCTACATTGCCTTGCTACATTACTACTCCCATAAACATGACCTAAATTACTATATTGTTATTGAGAATCAATATTTGTATCTTCTAGGCCATTTTTTCGGGTTCTTTGTACAATTGAAACTAAAAATGTACAAATAATGAGTAAAATATCGTCGAAATTTACATTGGGTAGCAAGGAAAAGGACTGCTGTCCTATATTCGTCGTCATGCCTTATCGATATTCTTTAAAAAATGTTAAAAGTGTTCTTATATGGCTGTTACATATTTTATTATCACAATACGTACATACATTTTAACATTTGAAAATATTATAATTCATAGGAATTGAAAAAACATTTAGCAATAACAACATAAGTACCTAACAATATAAATAAGTTGTAATAAGCGTATAAGAATTTCGACGCAGCTGGTAGTAGAACGCATGGGATCAGATCGTTTGGACGATTTCCAAGCGGTGCGGGTTCGCATGGCGGTGCGGGTTCGAATTCCGCTGCGTTCAAATTTTTATACGTTTTCTAAATATATTTTACATTTCCTACGTTTCTAGAATCTAGACGGTCTACACGATCATCTAGGTGCACAGAGCGTCCTGAAGACGGTGCCCGTGCCACTGCTACTCAGATAGACCTGGTCTGGAGCATATTGCTTTAGTGATTACAGCGCTTCCAAGGGTCCCTTGATCGAGTCCCGCTACTCTCAAATTTTTACTATTCTTCTCTATAGAAGAATAGTAATAGCGTGATAACTATTTATCACATTTTTTTATTATCATCATTTCTATATAAATATAGGTGTGGTTAAAGCAGTTAGACGAATTCCATTAGTCATGGGTTCGATTCCGCAATTTTTTTTTTTTTTTTTTTTATAGTTGCTACAATTTTTATTATCTACTGACACATACGTATGCATACATATATCTAAATGTTACAAACTTTCTAGAATCTAGACGGTCTACACGATCACCTAGGTACGTTATACCCGGGTATGCGAGCGCCATCCTTTAGGTGCACAGAGCGTCCTGAAGATGGTGCGCTTGTGTTACACTACTACTCGGATAGGCCTGGTCTGGAGCATATTGTTATTGGTATTGTTAAGGTAAGTGGTTACAAATATCTGTTTTTTATTGTTTATGTAATTTTTTTTTTATACGCTGTACACGGCAATGTAGATTTTATCCTGTTTTATAAAATACATTGTCTTTTTTAGCAGTACCTTTTTTTTAATTATTGTTTGTTTGCTTTTTTTTTTATTTTAAAGTTTGCCCCAGATTTTTTGGAACCCAGAGTTCTTATATACTTACTCTTGCAATATTTATATAATTCCTGGCTCTTTAAATATAGTGTTAGGTAATAGAATCTTAATTCATATTCATTCCATGTGGATAGAAAAAATGTATGTATTTCAAGTATCACTTACAATCATTGCGTTGAATGAACATTAAACGTGTGTTTTGCTTTATTCATAAAATACATTGTGTTTTTAATTATATTACTTTTATTTGTCTGCTTTCGTAAGAAGTTAAAACGTTGTATTAATTTCAGCCACCTAAAATACAATGAATTTGTGCGAAAAGTATAGAACGGAGTGTTTTGACACTAGGTTCTCTCTTACTTAAAAAAGGCTTTAAAAAATTGACTATACTTATAAAATATTAAGTGATGATTTTCATATATCTCAATATTAACAAATTATCTTCAATTTCAATATATATTTATAATTTTATTTTACAGACGGTAACAAGCAAGTTACACAAAACCGAAGTGAAGGTAGAAATCCTGAAGACCAAAGAGGAGTGTGATCACGTCCAGTTCCTTATAACGGAAACCTCTAACCCTGGACGCGTGTCTGTTCCCGAAATAGCTGAAATTGAAACTTTGTCGCTTGGTAATGTGTTTACTTACTATATTAGAAAATAGCTGTCTTCAGCGACGTTATTCGTGTACCTTTAAACAAAGTATAAAGCAAAATCGCTTCCCACATTTGTATGTATGTATATAAATATGCTTTGATCTTCAAAACTACGCAATGAATTTCAATGCGGTTTCCTTTAATAGGTACAATGATTCAAAAGGAAGGTTTGTATGTATAATATATGCAAAATATAGTAAAAAACACTGACAATATTAGAAGTTTTTAATGTGCTTGCTTATAATGAAATAATTGTGTAGTTCACGCAAGCGAACCCGGAAGCAGGTCACTAGTTAATAATAATATAAAGAACTTCGAATATTATATTTCCTTAAACCGGCCTTGTCTTTTTATTCGTTTTATTTACTACTCTATGGACATATAGTCCAAGCCTTTCTTAAAAATATTGTTAAAAATTAACAATTATTCGTTATATTATTTTTCTTAGTAATTTGAGTATTGTAAACTAAAGCTTATAAGGTATATCCTAAGTCAGTTCAGTTTTTGTAAATTTAAATTCAATCATCATACAACTTCTTGAAAGCCGTTCTTAGTGAAATTAGCTAAAGTAATTGAAAGACTTCAATTACTTCAGATTGGGTAGACCCATTGTCTTACATTGAATGTGAATTAAATCTACAACCAATACTTACTTGAGTTATATTTATTTAAAAATATTACAATATTATTTTTTCATAATATTTTAGAGCCAAAAGTAAGTCCAGCGACGTTTTGCCGAGTGTTCCCATTCCACCTGATGTTTGATAGGGAACTGAACATAGTACAAGCGGGCAGGACGGTGTCCAGACTGTTGCCCAGAGTGACTCGACCTGGATGCAAGATCACTGATGTTTTGGATACGGTATGATGTTTGTTAATAATCAAATAGATTTTTAGAAAGCAGCAAGGTTAGGTTTGGATGCAGAGAAAAAGACTCGGGTTCGAATCTCGCTGCGATTTTTTAAATAGTATCTAAAAATGACTTTTAAACTTCCTTTACGACTTTTTTTTAACTTCCTAATGTGTGATAAGCAGTTTAAAATGTTAAAAAATTTATAATGAATGGTATTCTCTCTCGTTCTTCTTATCTTTAGATCTTAGTAGTACCAAGTAGAATCTTGTAAAGATTTCTAATGACAAAAATAGGTTGTAATAAAGCATATAAGAAATTTTGACACACGGTGGTAGACAGTGCGGATTAGTGGTCAGAGCGCTTAGATGTCAATGAGGCGCAGGTTCGAATCCCGATACATTCTTTTTGTTAAATGTTAGTATAATAGTAGAGAAATTACTATACTACTATATAAATACTATAAAAAATATCATTTTTTTATAGTATTTCGTTATTATTAGCAACTTCGGGGTGAAGATGGCGTGTCCTTACACTAGGTCGTTTCTGACTACGGCTCGCTAAGGGATAAAGCATGAGACTGCAAAAAATTAAATATTTCTATCTTCTAGGTGAGACCACACCTCGAGATGACATTCGCTAATGTACTAGCTCATATTAATACAGTATACGTATTGAAGACTAAGCCCGAAGAAATGACCGTCACTGATGCTCACGAGGATATCGCTTCATTGCGTTTAAAGGTACGAAAGTTATGTTTACTTATATTATAACTAGTGGCCCGCTCGCGACTTCGCCGTGTGAACTATATAACTATTTCGTTATATTGCATCCCTCGGGGGTGGATTTTTAAAAATAAAGTACCCTATGTTTAACCTTGGGTTATCAACTATATGTATGCCAAAATCTATAATAGGTCAAGTGGTTTAGATTTTTTATATAAACTATCATGCCCTATTTCAACCTTTAAGAAGTTGGTTTTTGGAAAAATAAGTAGCCTATGTTAGACCCTGGATTATTAATAACTTTCTTTCTAAATTTCATCCAAATCAGACTAGTAGATTAGCCCTAAAAGCGTGAAGTGTGACAGACAAAAAGGTAGGCATTTATAATAAATGTAAGCATGGATTAAGATTTTATCAAATAAAAAACAATTTTATAATTAAAACATGTACAGGTTCACGCTTTTTCCTCTATAGCTTGGTAGAAAAAAAAAACCTATTATCTAAACACTCTATTTTTTGCAGAATTCAAGTGTTGTTTTAGAGAATTAATTCGTGTTGATTGGCGAAACTCAATGCTGCGCTTTGCCTCATCAGAGTGAAAAAAAGAAAATTATTTGAATATATTCTAGCGAGTGGAAATCGAACCTGCATTCATTGTATATACAATCTGTCACACTTCGCCACGATTTTAAATAATTATAATAAATTATATATAACTTTTATTTTTATATATAACTTTTTTTAATTATTATTTTCAGGGTCAAATGCTGTACATTCCAGACACAGACGTTGTAGTATTCCAGTGCTATCCTAGCGTCACCAACTTAGATGATTTGACTCGGTAAATAAATATTAAATATTTATTTTTACGTACTATGCAAGTATTTAATATCTAAGTGTTTTTTTTTTTAAATTTTTAAGCTCTTTATACGCTATTATAGTCTGTGCTTACAATTAGGTGATTGGACTATCACTTTAAAAAAATAATATATAAAAAGAAATATTAAAATATTTTTTTATAAAACTTTGTGTTTTTGATCGGTTTGTGTCGTTTATATATTCATGTATATATATTTAAAACATTAAATTTAATACTTAAAAAGGTTTTACTTTTAAAAAGTAAAAGTAGTTACTATTTTAATTTATACTTTTTGTAACTAATATTTCTTTGTAAACGGGATAAAGGATCCCTTTATGTTCGATGTTTATTATATTATATTCTTCGTTCGTTCTTTTTGGTAGATTCTATAATGTTTAGTTACCTGTATAGAGATGACTTTTAAGGATGCTTATGTACGTTTACATGTTATTTTAATTCATTTGTGTATCATTGTATTCTATAGAGTTTCCATTTTATCTTATGGTATCTTATTTTAGTTGTGGCCATTCGTGGCGCAGAGGCACAAGGTGTGACTGTAAAGCGACTGGTCGTGGGTTCGATTCCCAGTCGACAAGCGGAATATTTCATATTTCAATTTTCTTCCCTCTGGTGTCAAGGCAAAGCGCGGCGTTAAGTTCCGCCATTTAACACGCAATGCCTCCGAATTCGGCGAAAAGTGAGGATTGGAGTGTCTGTTTTTGCCTAACTTGTTTTGTGCGGGATACAGAGTCAATTTAAAAAAAAAATCTTATTTTCCCCATTTTTAAAGTGTTATTCACACTCTTGGGAAATTGAAACTCATTTTAAGTGAAGATTTTTTTATAAATTAAATCGATAACGCATCCAGATGTACAATGACATAGCGGTCAGAGCAATTGAACAGTCTGAGAGGTGCGAGTTGGAATCCTGCTCCGTCCATTTTTTTAAGTATTCTAAAAATGCTAATATTATCTTTTCACAGTCGCGGTCTATGCATTTCTGACATACCACTCCACGACGCGACAAGGGACCTCGTACTTATGTCGGAACAATTCGAAGCCGACTACAAATTGACACAGAACCTAGAGGTACTTACTGATAAGCTGCAGCAAACCTTCAGAGAACTGGAGGCGGAGAAACAGAAAACTGATAGGTATATCCAATTTAATATTTTGATATTTTGGTTTACAATATAAATATTTTAATTTTTTGGGGAACGGAGTGTCTTAACACTAAGTTCCCTCTGCCTACCCTGCTGTGTGCGGGATACAGCGTGAAGCTGAACATATTTTAATTTTTTTCTACATTTTATAGAACAGGAAAAATGTAATATTATACAGGTGTTTTTTTTTTATTTTCTTGCTATAACATGATAGGCAGAGAGAACTCAGTGTCAAGACATTCTGTTCTGCTATTTGCGACCAAATTATAGATATTGCGTGTTGAATGGGGAGCTTCACACCGCACTTTGTGGTTTCTTCCAGAATGGAGATACGAAAATATTTAAATGTCTATCAATGATTTTTAAGAAAACATAAAAAAATAAAAAAACGCGGCGGAATTAGAACCCGTGCCTCTTGATTATATCCCGAGAATTTTGACTTTGTCGTGGCGCAGTGGCACAAACGTGTGACTGTAAACTACTAGTTGTGGGTTCGATTCCCATTCGAGGAGGAGGAGAAGCTACAAAAAAAAGTACTTTTAGCTTATTTCTAATATTGATATAATATTACCATTCCAGACTACTATACTCAGTGCTACCAATATCAGTAGCGACTGAGCTCCGCCACCGTCGTCCCGTCCCCGCGCGCAGATACGACCCCGTGACCCTCCTCTTTAGCGGCATAGTCGGCTTCGCTAACTACTGCGCTAGGAACATCGACCACAAGGGCGCTATGAAGATTGTGAAGATGTTGAACGATTTGTATACAGCGTTCGATGTGCTTACTGATCCTAAGAGGAATCCTGATGTGTATAAGGTATTGGAAGTTTTAAATTATATTTAATTTAATTTGGGAACGCACTTCTAGAATTTATCTTTCATATTTTCTTAGACTATACATAGATCCACTAGAACTATGCATTAGTGACGTTTTATGTCAAAGGTTTTTAAAGATAGCTATTGTTAATATTATTATAAAAACTATATAAAATTTTAAATGGTAGAATTTATTTCATACATACTGAGCGATTTGTTTACAGCGTTCCATGTGCTTACTGATCGTAAAAAAATCCTGAAGTGTATAAGGTAGTATTTATTAGAAGTTTTAAATAATATTTTTTTTATCTACGATATAGCGTGGTAGGTCAGGTCGACACAGAAGGGTAGGTAGGGAGAACCTAGTCTTAAAACACTCCGTTTCCTATTTTCTACAGAATTCTGGTAGCATTGCGAGTTAAGTGGCGGGATTAATGTCCCATTTTGTATTAGGTACCAAAGCGATGAAATGGAAATGAAATAATCAATAAAATAAAACACGTAGAAGTCTATTGCACTCTAAGTAGATTACAGTCTACTTGTGACCACGGGCAGTAACCCGTGCAGTAAAGAATCAGAAACGTCGGGTTTTCTAAGAGAGTATTTTCTAATACCAACAGTATACGCTATTAATCTGATCAAAATTATTTTTATTTCAAAATTGTAATAATCGCAAAAATAAAATACCTTAGAAAGGTAACTACTACCAGGACGGTATCCGATTTAACGGAGCATAAAGTCAAAGTCAAATAATTTTATTCAAAATAAGAAGTTATAAGCTTCATTTTTTGAAAGTCAAATAGTTTACTACCGATTCACTAAAATATAAGGTGGCTCACGCGAAGCACATCTTCCTCCTCGCTTTGGGAATGATGGATCTTTTTAGAACAGTTACTGTTGATGATAAACCTTCCTTCTGTTCTTTTTTTCTATCCGAAATCAAGACTTCGCGTGTATATTAGTGGTAAAATTCAACGTCCCGTCTGTCTTAGGTACCAAAGCAGTGAAATGACATATTCACCCACTACAATCGTGCTTACTGTTAGACCACACATTTTCTATACGTCATACGTTTCTATATACACATATGTATGTACATAGATATATTTAAATTTAATTTTGTTATATTTTAGGTCGAAACAGTGGGAGACAAATACATGGCGGTATCCGGTCTACCGGAGTATAAAGAGGCTCACGCGAAGCACATCTCTCTCCTAGCTTTGGAAATGATGGATCTTTCTAGAACAGTCACTGTTGATGATGAGCCTGTGGTAAGTTGAAATTATTTATTAAGTATTCTAAGATATTGGTATTATTATTGATGTTTTTTTGTATAGACAATTTTTTAGTTGTTTGTTGTTGTATAAGTTGCTGATTAAGATTTCTTGGAGAGTAAATTTTATTTTTGAAGTGATAAATGTTTCACGCTTGCTTCACATAGAATGGTAGGCAGAGAGAGCCTAGTGCTAAGATACTCTATTTTCTTCTTTGCCACTGAATCCAAGATAATGCGTGTTCAGTAGTGAAACTCAACGCCGTGCTTTGTTTTGTCACTAAAGCGGAGAAATGGAAATAATGTATTCACCCGAGTTAGGAGTAGATGTTCATAATATACCTACTCAGGGAAATTGTGTCTAATGTGATAGGAAATAATGAACAAGATGAGTGATCTTGTTTAATAGGAGGACAAATATACAAAAAATATTTATAAGTTACCGAATTGGTAACAATCTGCAGCGTATAAGTCTGCATGCTGTAATTTTGTTTGTCACCTACTGTTTGGGCCAGAAAATCATAATGTCTAATACATAATTTTTTTCAATAAAATTTCTTAAATAATAATATTTTAACGGAATTAATCATGTTTATTTTAGTATTCAAAAATATGTACATGTTACACAGGTAGATAAGTGTTAGAAGTCTACCTGTGATTACTGACGTTGTAAAATGTTCAAAAGATCGGAGTTTTCAGTTTGAAATGTATTTTCGAATATCAAAATAAATATACGATTACTCTTTTTAAAATAGTTTTTTTTATTAATAAACTGTGTAAAACCGCAATTCTTACATCCTAAACTCCTCCCACAGGGTATAACAATAGGCATTCACTCCGGCGAGGTAGTGACCGGAGTGATCGGTCACCGCATGCCTCGCTACTGCCTCTTCGGCAACACTGTGAACCTGACCAGCCGGTGTGAGACCACCGGTGTGCCTGGGACTATTAATGTTAGCGAGGATACTTATACGTAAGTAGCTTGTTTATAAGTATCTTATAGGTATTTCAAACTACCACAAGGTAAAACAATAGGCATTTTTTTTTTGAGTTCTGTGTACTTTTCTACATTCTTTTTTCATTTCTGTTTGTGTTTTTTTTTAATTTATTTTAACGAGTGAGTACACTCGGTCACACATGTTTTGTATTTCGTTCGGTCGTCGTGTGTCGTACGAAAAAAAACTATAGGCTGAATGCCTACTGTTTTTTATTTGGTGAGGTAGTGACCGGAATTATCGGACCGCATGCCTTGCTACTGCTTCTTTGGTAATCCTGTGAACCTGACCAGCCGCTGTGACACTACCCGGGTGTGCCCGGGACTATAGATATTTTTTAAAAAGTTTTGCTACCAAAAGATTATGTCTTTCATATACACATATTTTTTGTTAATCTGTGACGCTCAAACTTTATACGCAATTATTTGTTGGTTAAGTAAGAATTAAAATGGGAATTAAAATATCTAATTTCAATTAAAAAAATACTTTTAACTAAACAATGTTGTATAATATATGTTTTTTATACATTAACAAAAAATATTCTGTTTATCTGTTGTTATGTTCTTGTTTTTTAGTTTTACAATCGTAATCAGATCGAGACTATCAACATTAAAGTAACTTTAAATCGTTATATGTGTATTGTTTTAAGGTTAGTTAAAAGCAAGGTGACCACAATACGTTTAACTTAACTTATTATAGTGTAAAAATTTACAAAATAATTAATTATTAGGTTAATGCTATATTCTGTAGATATAAGTAATTTTTAATGAAAAAACAGTAAAACCACATTTTCTTAGATTTAAAAATTTATTGCATTTCTAAAACGTTAATCATCTAGCAAATCTAAATATTTCTTCAACGCTGGCGGTACTGGCAGCTTTTGAATACCAAACGGCAATTCAAAATTATCCCACAACATTTGTCTTATTTTACATCTACACAAATGTTTCAATTCCACCGGTTTCAAACCACACCTAGAAGACGGAACCAAATGGTCTTCCAATATATCCGCATACTTCTCTAACACCATTTTCCTTTGAAAATTATAATTTTCTGGCAATTCTAAATGCTTTAGAGCTCCTTTGTCTACAGTGAAATTTACTCTAGGAACAGCTCTTAACGTTAATTTGAGACAGCTAACTAATTCGTATGGATATTTTCTATTATACTCCTTAAGTCTATCTAATATTGATTCGATTGGGTTCGTCGATACATGATCAGATGTAATTCTAGCTCCAAATCTTAATAAAATCATTAAAATCTCAGAAGCTCCCATTTGTATGACGACTCGCACTGGGGAAGCCTTTCCGCAGCTTTCTAAGGGTACGTCGATAAATCTATAGGATTTTTTGCCCTCTTTATATTCTAAGCTAGCGTTTGTAGCGTGGTCCAAGAAAAATACTAAGGCGTGGACGTTTTCTTCCTTGTCTGAGAAATCTGATTTCCATCCGGCCAGGAAGTATGGGGCTGATGTGCCAAATATGGCTCCTGTAAAGAGTGTGAAGTATAAATTAAGTAGTTTTTTTTGAAGTGAAAACTTCTTTAGGCGCGTTGAGCGTTTTGGTAGAGGGTAAAATCCTCGGTTCGCGTCACCGACATGCTAATGTTAATAGTATATCTATAGCTATGGAGAGCCAGACTAGCGCACGCGCAGTAGCCTGTGTACACGTATAATTAATGTTCAAACTTGAATTCATTGAAATTCGTGTAAATATAAATACTATGTATAATTAAGATAATTGAATATTAATTATTTTTTCAACCACTTTGTATTTATATTTTGTTCATGATTTGTTTAACCCATCATATGTAACTAATAAATAAAACATAAAAAATTTCATATAATTTTTGCATATAGTTTTAATTACACTCAACTTAATAGTTCCGTTTTCACTTCTATCGGCAGTCCCACGACTGCTACTGTTTTTTTTCTTTCAATTAAAATCACACATCACATTAGAAAAAAAATTACATAGTTTTTTATGAAACTATAACATTTAATAATGATGTATAAACTATGTAAAGATACCTTTTAATGTCAACAATTTTATGACTCAACTTTGATTATATACTTATTTTTTTTATTTAAATCATTAAATTGAATTAGAGGCTTCCGTGATGCAGTGTGACAACGTCTATCTGACGTATACCATTTTAAGTAAGATGATTGTAGGTTCGATTTCTACTTCAAAGCAGTTATTATAATTTAATTATTTTCATTTGTTCACTCTGGTGACTAACTAAAACGTGGCATGAAATTCCACCACTCAACACACAATGTCTCGAATCCTTATCCCATAAAAATGAAGATCCGAGTGTCTTGAAAATAGGTTCACTTTACCTACCAGAAATAGCTAAAAAACTGAAAAAAAGGCTTTACCATTACTAAAAATTCATACTAACCCAAAAATATTCTTTCAAAAGTACCCTCACACGCGTACATCTCATCTAAAAGCGCTGCAACAATGCCATTGTCCTGTAAACTCCAGTCGAATGCTAATTTCATAGCGATATATAGTAAATTATGATATTTCCCCATAAGACATACGTCGCCATTGTCACTTTTACATCGATTGTGATATCTTAAGGCAGATGATACGAATGATTTGCATGTTGCGTTGTCTGATTTGTTTTGACCTAAAATTAAAAAATATATTGTTAGAAACTCAATAGTAATATTGAAATATATGTTATGAATGGGGAACGGAGTGTCTGAACAATAGGTTCTCTCTGCCTGCTGTGTGCAGGATACAGCGTGAAACTAAAATAAATATATATTATGAAAAATAAATGTTTTTTTTTTTTTGTATAAAATTACAATTGTGGCTAAGTTTAACGTAACAATGACCATTATTACACAGTGAGACAGCTTCTGATTGTAAACACTTAGTTCTTTGTTCGATTCCCACTCGAAAACAGTTTCGATTATATTTAATTTTTGGCATTGAGTTCTGCCACTGAGCACGAAATATCTCGATTTCAAGCAGAAAGTGGAGAACATAATGTCTTGACACTAGGTTCTAAACGGGGAAATGTATTCTATATAATTAAGATATACAATTTTTTTTTAACTTCACGCTGTATCCCGCACTCGTCGATAAATAAAAAGGCCGGAAATTAAATGCATAATCATACCATTAAACAATAGACATAACATATGTATGAGATCATAATCAAATCGATTATTATTTGTTTTAGCTTCATGCTATATCCCACATAGCATATAGCAGGGTTGGAAGAGGGAACCTAGTATTAAGACACTCCGTTCCCCACTTTCCGCCGAATTCAGAGGCATTGCGTATTAAGTGGCGGAAAATGGAAATAATAAATATTTCCACTGCTTGAGTGGGAATCGAACCCACAACCAGTCGCTTTACAGTCACACTTTGTGCCTCTGCGCCACGACTGGCCCCAACAATTTTTGGCGCTTATTTTGTTTTGAAAAGACTTAATAAACCCTCCAACTTAAACTTTTAATATCATTTTATAAATTATACTCTCTAAATAACTATATTAGTAATTGAAACTGACTATAAACATGTATAATGCAATCTTGATTGATCAGTTACACTTAAACGATAGGAAAAACAGTGAATTGTTGTAATTTAACGCATTCTTGGGCTTTTTAATTGTAATGCGTATTCTCTGTAAATTTCTCAACTACCATAAAAACATATATTCTACACATATTCGATACGCAATATCGATTTCTTAATTACTATATACCCACGTATTATCCGAGTTATTTATTAATTATATTTATATATTGCATGTGTATTTCATTGTTGAATTGTATTTTTAAATGCTTTTTATATTAAGCTATTATTTGTAACTTCGTATTCGTATGTAGTCTAAAAAAATTAAGAAAAGGTATTAAAATTGGAAATAGCTGGAACAGAACGATTCTCAAGAGGAGCAAATCTTGAGAATCGTTCCAAACGCTATTAAAAGGTGTGGGTTCGAGTCCCGATATATGTTATTTTTTATATAATTTTAGTAATAATATTTTCTTATAAAGGATTATTACTTTTCTATTTCATTAACATGAAAAATAATTCCAACTTGAAAGAGATATGTTTTAAAAAAAACGCATAAAATCTTGAACTCAGCGGGGTTTGAACCTGAGGTGAATTTTAGAAAATATCTTTCTCAACTTAATAAGTGTGTAAATGAAACGTTTAACTGTTAAAAAAAATCGAACCTGTCTTCGAAATGTAAATTATAAATTGCACTTAAAATAAACTAAATCCAATAATTATTAAACTAAAACTAATCAGAAATATTTTAAATTTTCTTAAGTTTTTAATTATTATATTTTTAATACCTTTCGCACACCCAGCAATAACCGTATTGAAATATTCCACCAGCTCTCTCCGTTTAAACCTTTCGTTTAACCCGTCCCTTTGTATATTACAGAACACTTCGTCGAAATAGAATTCCATAAACGAATCCATAATTCACAAAAAAATTAGCACCAACGAAAATTATAAGAAAAACATTATTTTAAATACAAAAATTTAGTTATTTTTTGATAAGAATAAAATATATGTCATTTATTTGACACTTTTAATATTTGACAGTTAAAATTGACAACTTTTTTTACTTTTGTTAATAAAAAGTAGGTATTTTCTCCTAGAATAGTTGTTTTTAAGTCGACACCTGAACTAGTAATAGAAGTAAATCAGTATACTCCCCTTGATAATGCAGGAATACCTCTAACTGCCGGTTAATCTGATTAACTTTGGTTACTCGGGAAGCCGTACTCTAAAATAGTGGTTCAACGGTTTTTTTTTATATTTCATAGTTTTATGTAAGGTATTGTTTATGAGACAACGGATATTGTATTAATATCCGTGAAATGGTATAATTTTGATTAAAATTTATAGAGCTTCAAACTTTTTCACGTAATAGGCTAGTCAGAGAGAAGCTAATGTCAAGAGAGACATTCCGTTCACCACTTTTCATCAGAGTTCGAGACATGTAATAAGTAGCGGAACTTAACCCTATGTTTGTTTGTGAATTAAATGTAATCATACCTATTTGTGGAAATCAAACTTACTACCATCCCGTATACAGTCAGGCGGCCAGGTCAGTCGGGCTCCAAGGAGACTTTTTATGTATAATATGTAACTTTTATCATTAGTATTAATAACTGACATTCGTATGATCTGTAACCTTTTATTTTAAAATAAAAATCATCAATTTTTGTGGGGACCCAGTGGGGAACGGAGTGTCGTAACACTAGGTTCCCTCTGCCTATCCGGCTGTGTGCGGGATACAGCGTGAAGCTATAAAAAAATACATTTTTTTTTCATTTTCATTACTCTGTATTATATAACAACTTAATGTTTACGTTGTACGTACAAGTCATATTATTTACAATTCTACTGTGTAGTAAATACAATGTATGATAAACTAGTTGTTACTTTGCAAGTAATTATAGACTCTTTAATAATTATCTGTAATAATTTAAAACCACTAAGACTTCTTTATTCATCATGTTTTACATGATTGAATTAAATATTATTGATTACGACGTTCTTATCTTTTAGTGAACTAATGTTACTTAGAAATTTAGAAAAAGTATAAAAAATTGAACACAGCGGGATTCGAACCCACGCTTCTTGGAAGCCGTCTAAGTGCTCTGAGCGATCCATGCATTCTACTACCGGTTGTGTCGGTTTCTGCTACTCAAAAGATTATTTTTACTAACAATCGTATGACGAGAGAGATTGCTCTTTATTAAATAATTTGAACATTTTAAAGCGTCATACACACTTAAGAAATTGAAAGTTTTTTTAGAAAACGTATTTTTTTAACGCTTTTATTGATAAATAAACCACGGTATTACAGTAGTTCAGTGTCTGAGATACGTTTACAACGCAAGTTTGAGTTCGATACCCATTCAAGAGAGTGATTACATTTTATTACAAATTATTTCCACTATCTGCCCTGAAAAAATAAAACGCGGTGCTAAGTTCCGCCACACAATATTTCAAATTTGAGCGCGAAATGGAATGTTTTAAAATTAATTTCTCTTTGCAAGTACATCTAAAATAACTTAAATATAAATAACTATTTAATCTTAAATATATTAAATTTAATTTATTTTCAGTTACCTAATGCGAGAAGATAACCACGACGAGCAATTCGAACTCACCTACCGTGGACATGTCTCCATGAAGGGGAAGGCTGAACCAATGCAGACTTGGTTCCTCACAAGGAAGACGGCTTAAAGGAAAAACGGCATTCTATAATATATATACAGAAAATACCCACCAATTTAAGGTTTCTAAGCCATACGTGTATTTATATTTATATAGATTATTTAATTGTAGCTTTTCCTGTATTCATTCATATAATTGTAGAATTCGAATATGTAGTCGGTATTATAGAGTAGGTATATTTTTTTTTAGAATATGTATATAAAATTGACCACAGCAGGATTCGAACCCGCACTACACATAATCGTCAGAGCGCTTAGACGGTTTTTAAGAGGTACGGGTTTGAATCCCCGCTGCATTCTTTTTTTATATGTTATATTTTCAACTTCGTAAATGTGCGAATAACACTTTAAAAATGTTAGACAACATTTAGATGATTTTTTAACAAAATTCCTTAATTTTATTAAAAAAAATTGTTGTTTTTGAATGATTTAATAATGTAGAAAAAAAATCTAATCTATCTAAATCTATATATAAACGTAGTAAATGTTTTGTAGCGAAATGTAATATCACAAGTAAAGTTCATTCTAAATTACTTAATGTATATTAGTCAGTAGTTTAAGAGATATGAGTTCAACGTTCAGAATTTAAATGCATTATTTATTCGTTTAAAAATAAATCAAATATATATTTATGATAATTTAAAATCATATTTTAAGTTTTAAGTATTTGTAATTTCCAAAAACAGTTTATTTTAATATATTTTAGAATTTATATAATACTCATATTGATGTCCTAAAATCTCAGGCCTCGAATGCTTACGGTTTTGGCCTTGTCGAAGGCCTACTAGTAGTTTTACAAATTTTTCAAATTTTCAATTAATTTTTGAACAGCTTATATACATGTGTATATATTTTACATACTAACTAAATATTGGAAAGAAAAATAAATCAGAATATGAGAACCATTTTTAAATTTTTATAATAATTTAAAAGATTGCACAAACATTGCTTTTCAGGAATGTAATAATTATGTTTAATATGTTTATTATAGATTTAAGACAATTTTATTAAAAAAAATATTAAAAAGAACTAAAACCTAGTCTTAACTAAGTCACAGTAACATTATATATTTTTTATTGCACTTAAAAAAAATAACATATAGTAAATACAAAATCAGAGATACAAGTTAACAAGAGGTGGGCTTATCCCAAAAAGAGATCTCTTCCAGCCAACCTGTGATAGTGAATAAAGAACGTATAGCGGGAGACTTAAATGTACAATATACGACTACAACAACAAAAAAACGAAACAAGACATACATTTGTATAGTACCCGGCAATAAATAATGCACATCGTGCTTAGAATGAAACAGTCGGTCAGTTTCGGTTTCGTAGAGCGCTGTTTTGTAGAGCGACAAAGCTCAGTTGATATGTGACGTTTCTGATTGTTATTATTTTAAGCGACCGAGTCAACGCTCTACGAAGTCGAAGCTAACCGACTGTTTCATTCTAAGCATCGATGTGCATTATTTATTGCCGGGTACTATAGTTTTGTAATCGTCTTAATGATAGGTGCAATTTTATGTGACTTGCTTTGCAGAGGCAAAAAGTGTGACTGTAAAGCGACTGGTTGTGGGTTCGATCCCCACTCAAGGAGTTGAAAGATTTGACATTTCCATTTTCTTCACTTTAGTGCCGAGGTAAAGCGCGGCGTTAAGTTCCGCCACTTAACATGCAATGCCTCCAGTATTGGGCGGAAAGTGGGAAACGGAGTGTATTAGCACTAAGTTCCCTCTGCCTACCCTGCTGTGCGGGATACAGCGTGAAGTTAAAAAATATATTGTCTTTTATTTTCATTTCTCCGCTTTTGTATTTAAGACAAAGTGCAGTTTTGAGTTCCGCCACTTAACACGTAATATTTGAAGTTCGTATAGAAATTAGATAACGGAGAGTTTTGACATTACGTTTTCTCTGCTGCTAAGTAAGAAATGCACTGTTTTTTATAAGGTAAAAGATAAAAAAACTAATGATATTATTAAATTCTATTGCATTTTAATACACTAATGATTAAATATTGTAAAAAATTTAATATGTTTAAAAAATAACGTATTTTAAATTTAAAAAAAAAGCTATAGCTTTTTTTTATTCTAAAAAATGTATTTTATTGATTTTGAAGCTCTTTTCCAATTATTGTAGTTCCTACAAGTAAACTGGTTTGGTGTATTTCTTAAATGTACTATTAGTATTAGTCAGGTAGTAGGTTCATTTTTGGTTTGATGCAAATTATATTGTTGTCTTATACTATTTAATTTTGTTAAAAAGAGAATATGTCAAAGATATTTATTTAAGTTAAAAAATATTTATTTGTTAAATTAAATTAATAATTGATAAAAAGTTATAGAAAAATTGTTATATATTTACTATTTAGTATTTACAGTACCTGAAGTATGTTTTGTTTTTGTTATTTTATAAAGTAATTTATGGCCTCAGTTTTCTAATACAGTAGTTTTACCATAGTTTTAAGTATGTGTGTATTAATAATCTAGTCACTTTAATTATAAGCTTAAAAATTAATATTATATTTATGTACTGTACGTTTGTTTGCATTTCCATTGATATTATAAAAAAATGTATTCTTCTAGTCATTCAATAAATGTTTAGTAAATGTATCATGTATTTTATTTAAGTCACTTATTAAAATCTATAATCAGAAATATAATATAAAAGTATGAAAGATAAGTGAAGATTATGAGACGACGCGCTGGTTGTGGGTTCTATTCTCACAACGGGGAATGATTATATTTATTTTGTGTTTAATTTCTGTGCTCGGGTGCATAATGCAAAATGCGGCGTTTGGCGGCGCCATTCAATGTTTCAATTTAAGGCGAAAAATGGAGAACGGAGTCTCGCTAGGTTCTCGTTGACTACCTTGTTACGCGGGAAGAAGTGTAAAACTGCAAAAAAGCTGATAGTTGGTGGAAACCAGTGCTGAGCAAAATTTAATTGAAATTAAATACTAACATTTCATTATTTCAAAAATAATTAGTACTTAATTTTTAAACTACAGTTAACAATGAATATTCGCACAAACAAATGATTAGGTTCTTCTGAGGTCTGAGGCATTAAATTTAGTGAACCGGTGGTAAACTATTTGACGTTCAAAAAATGAAGCTTGTAACTTCTTATTTTGAATAAAATTATTTGACTTTGACTTTAGCTGTTGATATTTAATTGTTAATCGTAATTGAATTTTGCCTAACACTTGTGGAAACTAAATACACAGAATACATAACAAGATAAATTCAAACTTAAAAGTAGCAGATTTAACTTCTCGAAATTCTTTTATTAAATTCGTATTTTAATTTATAAATAACCTGTTGAACCCGCGTAAAATGGACGTTGTCTCAACAACTTTTATGCCACTTTATATAAAAGAGTATGTCGAATACAAAGTAGTATTTTGTGTAATATTGATTTTCATGATTTAATAAAATTTCTAATTTAACCTGAATCTGATTTTTCATTGTAATAAAAAATATTGGCTATTTGCAATTTTTCACCATATTAACTTACTATGCCAAATCTCATAATCCTCTATTCGTGATTTTTTTTGAAGTCTTAAATTAATATCTCGATTTCGTGCAGAAAGTGGAGAACGAAGTGTCTTAATTCTCCTACCCTGTTATGTGGGATAAAAGCGTGAATATGTATTAATATATACCTAACTACAGGCAGGTATTTTAAAATATTATTTAACTGCATCATTTTCACATTTTCTACAATTTTTTTAAAATATTTAACAAAATTTTCAATAAATAAAACTTAAAGGCGAGGCAAGGTTGTGTATTACAACAAATGCCTAAAAATAAGCGGTTTGGAATGTCGACTGACGACCTCCGCTCCGGTTGTCCGGCAACATACAAATCGTTTTGTGAATATCGCCAAAATCAAGATTGGCCATATGAAAATACAGACCTTTCTCTTTTATTTCCTTTTATGTATAAAAAGTAAGAAAAAAATATTATTTTCTGAGCTTAGCTTCTAAGTTTTTAATGTCATGCATTATACGCATTTGTCCAAGGTCCATTTAAATAATCAGGTACTACAATTGTAAGGTAAGATAAAATACGGTGTTGAGTTCCGTAACGCAATTAGCAATTTGTGGAATTCAGGCGGCGTTTAACATCACGACAATAACGCAAAAATCAGGGAAATTGAAAAATTATATAATATATTTAAGAGATTCAAGGGTAACAGGTAGTAAGAAATATTTAAATTAAACATTTTACAACGGGGGTTGAATGTAACAAACCATACCATGCAGAAATGAACGTAAAAATAGTAAATACCTTTTATTGAATAATTTTAACTAATTTAATAATAGTATAGATACTATACTGCTAATACTAAGTAGTATAAATATGCTGTTATTAAATTAGTAAGTTATTCAATAAAAAGATATACTTTTTTGTTTTCCTACGTTTATTTATGTAATAAAATAAGTTGTGGAATATAGGAAAAAACTTGATACCCTTTAATAGAATCGTTTTTCTTGCAAAATCGAAAACGTTTTACATAAAAGTACCTCAAAAAATATCAAACCTGTAACTATATCTGTATAGCTAGACATATTGACAATTGCGCCCCTATAGCCTTTTCTTTGGCTGCTTTACTATGCGTAGTGTAAACAAAATAATTAACAAACACTAATAGTTTATCAATTCCTGCCTTACTTAAGACCGTGTCGTAACGGTTCGCCTCAAAAGTTAATACGTGTGCAGTTAAGTTTAAACGTTTTAGTTTGACTAACTGTGTGTCACCTCATTTTTCCTACAACTTCATATATATAAATGGTTTGACATCGTTGTCACTATATTATTTATTATATATAGATATTCTAAATTGCTTATATTTATTGAAAAAACGGTAAATTGATTAGCAATATCTGATTTGAGTAATTGAATATATTGATTTGACATTGGAAATCAAACTAAATTATTTCTTATTAAAATGTTGAGGTCATTGTGGCGCAGTAGGACAGCATATGACTGTAAACGAGTGGTTGTGGGATCAATTCTCTCCGAACAGAATAATTGTATTAAAATTATTTTTATTCTTCTGCTTGGATTGTTAATTATATTTTTTTTTTTTATGGAATAAAGGAGGCAATCGAGCTGAAGGCCCACCTGGTGTTAAGTAGTTACCTTCGCCCATAGACATCCACAACAATAAAGTTATGGATGCGTTGCCAGCCTTGGGAATGTAGGACAGAAGGAGGGAGGAAGGATGGGAATGGTGGGAATAGGGAGAGCTGGCTTACATGCCATCGAACCGGAACACATCATAAGATATTTGGCGGTTCGTCTTTGACATGATAGTGGTCGCGAGCCAGTCGGAGAACGAATCTCCTACCACCAAACAACTGGGTTACCCGCCTTTTACGGGACGCTACCCAGCGGCTGATGGAAGTGTCTTGACACTAGGTTCTCTTTGACTACGTTATGCATTTAAAAGCGTGTAGATGTAAAAAACCTGATGTTTCGAATACATTACTACTACGTTTTATTTAATCTTTAGTTTTTACTACAATTTATTAAATAATTAGAATATTAAAGGATTAAAATCCGTTCTCTCTGACTACCCCGCAAGGGATACAGCGTGAAGCTAAAATCCCACTCATCGTCGGTACCGTCTAGAGCACGGGGAAGCAACCTTTTTTAGCACCGGGCCTTTCCAAGGTTAGAAATTGCTTGATGAACCAAAATTACCATACGTCTTGAGAACATTTCAAAAGTAGCGGAAGAACAACTGTTACATAAATAAACGCTGGGTGGGTCGCATTAAATTAATAAGCGGACCGCGAGTTACTGGGCCCTGGCTTGGCCATCTAGGCATTTTAGACAATTAACATATACGCTCTCATCATGACAGTAAACAGTAAATATATTAAATTTATATCGATCGATCAAATCGAAATTTATACCCTTCGGCAATAACTTTAAAACCGTTCTTTCTCCGCACAGCAGGGTAGGTAGGTAGCCCGCGTAGGTCCAATAACGAGTTAGGGCAGTACCTGAGACCTAGGCTTGTCGCGGGCAAGGAGCACCGTCAGGTTTTAGTGGGGTAAACGGGGGCGTTACCATCTTACCCAACCGGAGTCCCACACGACCGTGTCCCAAGTTTGCACCTCGGGTGGGTGTTCGTAACAGTTTTCCTGTCTTTAAAAAAAAATAGGCAGAGAGAACCTAATGTGAAGCTACGCTTCTCCCCTCTCCACCCTCCGCTCGACTCCGAGACATTGTATGTTGAGTGATAGAACGCATCGTTACGCTTTGTCTTTATATCCGAGCAGAAAAATGTTTAAATACAATTTATTTATGTTTAAATACAATTTATTTATGTTTAAATACAATTTATTTATGTTTAAATACAATTTAAACATAACTATTCGCCCCAGCATGTATCGTACCTACAACCACGTCGCGTATGTATGTATATATTCAGTCGCTGTTCCACTGCGCCACGACAGCCTCAATTATACAAAATACAAGAATATAAAATGGATAACCAGTTTGTGAATTTCCATCAACAGTAATTCGGACTCGACGGTCAAAGTTTGTTGCTCTTAATGTCAAAATACCTAAAAACTATATATTTTAAATATATTCAAAATACATTACTGTTTTACACTACTACAACTATATCAATATCTATAGTTGTAAAGTAATGTAGTAAAAACCCATGTAGGTACTGGTTTAGGTGTCATGACATCATTGCGTTTGAATTCATCCATGCAGTGAGCTTATCTTGTTTGCATGTGTTTGTAAGCTTTTTTTGTTTTGCTGGTCAATTCATGTTTTTATATTAGGCATAAAGAGATGGAAGCCATCGTGGCGGTTTGGGAGAGCGTCTGACTGTAATCGCGATTGGTCGCGGGCTCTATTTTCATTTGGTCGATTGATCATAATGTATGTAATTTTTTTTTATTGCCTAAAGGAGGCAGATGAGTAGAAGGGCCACCTGTTGATAAGTGGCCACCTTGCCCATGGACATGCACAACATAAGAGGAGTTATGGAGGAATGGGGATGGTGGAATAAGAGAGATGGGGATGGTGGAAATAAATATTAACAGTAAATGTGACTTTTTTACTTGTTGTTTTTACTATTCTAATTTGAATACTTATAATTATGATTACTAAATTTATTCTAATTAACTTATTTAGAATATTTTTCTTAAGTTAGTAAGTTTATGTTTAAATATATGTAGATGTAGAATTCAGTGTTCGATATAAGGGGACATTTTCGAAGACATTGTCTTTACTATATGAATCTTTACTATTGAGTTGTTTACACTTAAATAAGGAAATACTAAAAACACTTGCTAAATATTAGTTTCATTTTAATTATACCTTAAGTGTTCGATACTGGGCTACTTTCCGCTATTGTTTATTCTTTGTATTCATATGTAATGTATTAATTGGAAAGCATATATAAAACTTTTTGTGGCCAGTCGTCGCCCAGTGGCACAAGCGTGTGACTGTAAACGACTGGTTGTGGGTTCGATTCTCACTCGAGGAGTGGAAATATTTAATGTTTCCATTTTCTTCGCTCTGGTGTCGCGAGGTAAAGCGCGGCGTTAAGTTCCGCCACTTAACACGCAATGCCTCCGAATTCAGCGGAAAGTGGGGAACGGAGTGTCTTAACACTAGGTTCCCTCTGCCTACCCTGCTGTGTGCGGGATATAGCGTGAAGCTATTTAATTTTTCATTAGACAAATATCCTCCTCCTCCTCAAGTAAATGTCTTCTACCACTGACATAATGACAAAATTTTAACCAATCAAAGGCTCTTTTTGAAATTATTGCGTTACCAAAATTGGCATTATTTTTCACTTAACATAATTATAGCAAAACTTGAACAATTTAAATATATAAAAGTAAACAAAATAATTAAAGCCTTTGTACATTATACGAGCACATTATCAACTTATTGTGTAAATATAATAACATAAATATAAAAAATTTCTTAACACCGTTACAAAGTTGTTACACATTTTGGTTAATATTGAATTTCTTAATAAACTGTTAATTGATGACCAAACTGAATTATGTTACAATTTAGGTCGAATCCAACTGTTTTGAGTTTTCAGTATTACCAAATAAGCTTTTTATATCGTTTACTGAATTAAGTAATACACAACTATTACATATCGTCATGAACTGATTAACTAATGCCTTCATTTTATTAATATTTAATTTAAATATCTATAATTATGTGTTTCAACATGTTTTATAAGAAACCATTAACCATCCACCTTTACTGTACCACATTGCACTGGAATGACAGGTACAGGTATCAGATAAACTTATGTTCGTCCGAATTTGGTTTAGATTAACGAAATATACCTTTAGCAATAAGTTGTTTCGGCTCAAAATTCAAAATTGCCACTTTCAATACAAAACAAGTGAAAAAAACATGCAAAAAAGTCGACTCGTGCGCATGTGAAGGCGACTTTTAGTTGTTTCTTGGCCAAATGGTCTAAGACACTATAATATGTTATATATATTTGACCATATTAAGTTATACTAAAGTTGTTTATTGAATGTAGTTTCTTAATATCGTGTGGGGATTTTGTGAACTTATCATTCTCGTAGTCAGTCTGCCACTGTCACTCGTGGATGACGCACGCGTGGTGCCTTCGACTCCATTGGTCTGTTTAAATTTCAACGTTTTCTTTCTTTCATACAAAGTGTGTCCCGTTAGTGAAGTGTCGTTGTTTTAGTGTTTATTTTAGATCGGATGTCTTATTAATTTTTGGTAAGTTTTCATTTTTTTTTGTTTTTGTTTAGTTATGGAAATTAATTTTCTAAATACCTTCGTTGTGAATTAATTATAGTGATAGTAACTGAGTTATGTTTTATATACATTAGTATAAGGGTTTAATAATAAATTAAGAATAAAACCAGTTTCACGCTTTATCCTGCAAAAGAATCTAGTGTCAAAACACTCTATATATAATACTTTAGTTTTATAATAAAATAATTATACTGTATTAATTATCTACATATATATTGGAAAAATTAATATAAAAAAGCTTACGTAGATGTTTTATATAGTTGAAACGTCAAGGTCGATACTACAAGGAACATAATGAGACATCATTCAATTAGCACTAGAGATCTTCATTATGGTAATTATCATTATAACAATACGTTATAATGATAATGATAGGTTGCATGAGGCCTTCGTGGCACAGTGGAACAGCGTTTGACTGTAAAGGAACGGTTGTGGGTTCGATTCTAACTCGAAACAATAATTGTATTTAAATTATTTTAATTTATTCGCTTTGGTTTTTAAGGTAAAACGCGGCGTTGAGTTTCGCCACTCCTCAATATCTCGATTTGGGTTGGGAAGTAAAGAACGGAGTGTCTTACCACTAGATTCTCTTTCACTATCCTGCTGTACGGGAAAAGCGTGAAGCTGTTTTTTTTTATTTAAGAATACGTAAATGCAAATGCAAATCTCTAAAGATGTAGGCTTAAGTTAGTGGCACGAACATTTAACATAAACTGCCAAGCATTTGTCCCACTTCCAGCTATTTTCACTACCTGTCTTCGAGACACGCTCTGTTGGCTATAGATTCAATTTCGTTATCGGAAATTATTTAAGACTGTAGATGTTTGATGATATGAATTATATATAATTTTTTGAGATAAGTCTACGTTTTGTTACTTTATTTGTAGTTTTGTGTTTGTCTCAGATATTTGTACGATGCACGATCTATTTACACCATGATTGTGAGTTCGATTCCCACTTGGGGCTAATATATGATTATTATTTTACCGTCCTGGTACCTAGTTACAAAGCGCGGCGTTAAGTTTTGCCACTCTCTACACAATATCTCGATTTGGGCCAATAGAGGAGTGCCTTAACACTGTGCTCTCTCTAACTACTTTGCTATACGGAAAAAGTGAGAAAGTAAAACAGCTGTTTTATAAATAATATATTATAGTTATATTTCGTACTCCAAGATATGTAGAAATTGCAAATGAATAATGAAAAAAACTTTGGACCCTGTTTTTACGAAAATTTTACGGATTTGGCATACTTAACGTTTATAACATGTAGAATTAATTCAGAAAGCCAATATGTATTGTCTTTATAATCTAATACAAACATTTTAAAGGAATAAAATGAATAAAATACATAATACACACACTATTATATGTTTAAAACACACTTTTGTACAAAGTGACATAAACGTTGCCATGGCAACGCATTTTTATGAGTCAACGGGGACACTTTACTAGTAGGTATGTAAAAGCAAAACGATTTTGAAAGTAAAAAAATATTTTCACTCGCATATAAGTAGATTTATATTCAAAATTGCTTCTTAAATCTCAATTCTCAGAATATTATTATGAATGTAGAAAGTTTTTTTTTTCCACTGTATTCAGTAATAGTTATTGTAATATAATGCTTTGTGTTTAAATTGTGTGTTTAATACCTAGACATTCAAATATAATTAAGATTTATTTATTTTATTATGTTCTTTTTTAAGTGTCATTTTTATATATTTTTTGTATGGAGGCTTACATGTGACCATACTAAACCTGATGTTAAGTGTTAATGTAGTTTATCACACAAGCTTGCCTATTGACTCTCTATATGAAAACCAGCAAATTGTACCACTTGGAATGTTATGAATATATTTAAAAATATATATTTTATTTTAAAAAAAAGTTAAACAATTTAGAAGTGTATGGACCATGATAATATTAAGCATAAACGAATAAACGTGAAAAAATAAATAGACTGTCATGGCGCAGTGGAATAGCGTCAGCCTATAATGCAATTGGTTGTGAGTTCGATTCTAATGTAAGAAATATGTATACTTAAAATATTTCGATTTTTTTGCTTTTGTAAGACAAAGCGCGGCGTTGAGTTCCGCTTTCTAACACGCAATATCTCGAATTCAGCGCAAAGTGGAGAACGGAGTATCTTGACACTACGTTCTCTCTAACTAAACTGCTATACAAAAAAAAATAAACACAAATTTATATAGATATAAATATTTTATAAATATTTTAAGCTATATAAGTAATCATATAAATATGCAAGACATGCATGAGGTCACTTTACACAGTGGAAAGTGTTATAGCGGCCATTAGAATAAACTTATGAAAAAATAATAAAAAAATAAACTAAGATGTTATCAGTCTAGTTTTATGAATGTGGAGCGTTACTTTCAGTTCGCGGTTTACGTATTTTTATGCTTAGTGAAATTTTTTGTTTTACTATTTTACTATTTCGTCAAACGGTATTAAAATACAGCGTTTAGTTCCGCCATTTTAAACGTGATGTCTTTTAAATGGGAGGAGTTTGGAGAACGGAGTGATGTAACACTAGCGAGTATATTGTCAATATATAATTATAATTGTATCTGTAAATTGTTGACTGAAAAAAACGTCTCGCTGAGTTTCTTGCGCCGATTGTTTTCAGGTCTGAGGTTAGCTTATTAATTGTCATGTTTTAGATCTTTTGTATTAAGTACATACGTATTGTTTAGTTAATTTGATAATTAAGACCATCGATGCGTAGTGGGACAGCCCATGGCTGTAATAGGGATCGCTTGTGGTTACTATTCCCACTCATATTCCCAAAGATAGTTAGTGAAGAACTCAGTGTCTTAATACAAGTGTCTCCCTGACTACCGTCCTGCGCGGATACAAGTGTGAAGCTTTAAACCTGTTATATTAATATTTAAACCTCGCAAAAATTTAAAATTCAATTATTCGACCCAAAAAATAGACTAAAAATATGCAAACATTCTAAAATTATTTAAATTTTACATACCTATTTCTGTCTATATAAAGTGTAATAAAAATGGTCGCAAATTTGACTGACTCATATGATTTCTGGTTGAAAAGTAACAAAAATTATATACTAAGATTAATATGAATTATACAAAACAGTTTTCCCCCACAGTAGTCAGAAATAACCTAAGTGTCAAAACACTCCGTTCTCCTAATTAGTATAAAATATAATTCCCTTCACTTAAAAAGCATTTATTTCGATCAAATCACTATCCAATCTCAATATTTTATCTCAAACGAAATAAACCGTTACTTGAACAGGTATCGTAACAAGACCTCCTTTACTGACATGACAAAAATGGAACACACTGTATAATAATCATGATTGCCTTCTTAATGGTCGCTTGTCAATATGCATATTACTTAGAAAAAGCTTAGAATCTAGATTAAAATTTATATAGTTCAGTACAAAATGAGGTAAAACGGCAAAGTAGTCTAATTCGTAATGCCTATATGTATTACCAGTGAGCTGTCTTTTTAATATTAGCAGAACTTAATATATGAGAAAACTTATTATAACATTCTTAACATTTATTTTAAATAATAAATTTGAATTATTAAATTATTGTTATATGAAAAACGTTTTTGGAAAACTTTGAACGTAGCGGGACTCGAACCTGAATCTCTTGAAAAGTGTCAATTCGCTCTAACCGCAAAACCATACGTTTTGTATCCAACCACATTGAACTTGTTATACGCTTATTACAACTCGTTTTTGTTATATATAAGGATGTATTACAGTTTTGTTAATAAACAGAGGTTTTATTAGTGAAATGGAATAATGTTTGACTGTAAACGCGATGGTTGTGGATTCGATTATCACTTAAATTATGCTCATTGTTAAGTCTGTTGAGATTAAGCATAGTGTTGTGATTCGCTACTCAACACGCAATGTCCAAAATTCCGGCGGACATTAAATATCCTGCTATAAGGGAAAAAGAGTGACATTAAATAAATCACTATATCCGTCTTTTTTCGTAAAAAATATTACCTTGTTTTATTAATATGTATTAATACTGTTTATATAAATTTTAAAGATAACATTTAAAGGTTAATCATTTAATGCCGTCTCGCTCCGCCCAACAACGTGTAAGGTTTCGATGGGAACTAAAAAGTAACGAGAAAAAGTCGAAGGATACGCGTCACCGCCCTTTTTGTTCTTTACAAGGAAATAATAAATATGGATGCGGTATTAAAAATTGTAAATTAAGCTAATATTTTTTTTGGATTTTATAGTACATTATATTTTATTTTTGTAACTGATCATTTACTTCATTAAATTCAATTAAAATTTCAATATTTTGCGAGATTTCTTTTTTTAGCTTCACGTTGTATCCCGCACACATCCAGGGTAGGCAAAGGGAACCCAGTGTTAAGACACTCCGTTCCCCACTTTTCCCCACCGAAAGAACCTTCTCGGTAAACTTTGTTTTTGACTTTAGAGATATTGCGTCCTTACCCGTACCACAAAGACATCTAAAAACAAATTTCAATACAAAAAAAAACAATATTTCTCACAGTTTAAAGTCTTAGAAACAGCTAAATTAAATTTACCTCTACTTCGCACATGAAAATCATAATAATTTACCCATTGCATGTTCTAAATATAGCAAGCACTACTTACAATCAAGACGACGCATAGTAATATAACCGAGCGAGGCTCTGCATGTCAACAACCTTTGTGTAGATAGGATTATCAACGTACTCCAGGACTTGACAAGTTTTAATTTATTATTGAAAAAAGAATTAAAAGAAAGCATATGTAATTTACTAATGTATTTCAATGATAAATTTATGATTTTGAGAAGCCGTCGTGTCTGACCGTATACGCGACGATTGTAGGTTCGATTTTCACTTGCGGGAATTATTTTTTATACAATTTATGCATTTTTTTTAAATGTATGCTCTAATTTTTATTTTCGTATTCATATGTTTTTTACTATTTATTTATTTTACAATTTTTGTCATTGAATCATTTTTTGATTTGCTACAAATTATTCGCAAAAATACCTATATTTAAATTGTTGTAGTTTCTCCGTTCTTGTAATGCAAAGCTCATCATTGAGATTTGTCACTCAACACTGAATGCCTCGGAATCGAAAAACTCAAATAAAATAGGATTATTTTATAATCATAAATTTTATATATCCATTATTTTCTTTTTAATTATCTACTTATTTAAAAATCTAACTAATTTCTAACAATAATTATAAAACAAAACTATAAAATTTCCTTTTTAACTCTAAGTTAATCATAACTTGTTAAGCCGTCAATAAATATAAGCAGTTTCGTATTCAATTATCGCACTGGCATCTTGGGAGGCTTGTTTATGTTTTAACAGCTAAAACGTATGCCTGCAAACCTGTTTCTAGCTGGAATCAAGGACAGAATGCCGAATGATTTGCAAATTTTTATTATAATATGGTTTTTCCAATTGTTTTGTTGTTTGTGAATAAGATAGTTGGATTTTAAAAGTGATATTATGCTAAATTATTTAATTTATTTTCATAAATTTATTATTAATCTTGTATTAATAAAGAAATAAGTATTTTATATTTATTATTAATTACAAAATAGAATAGATTGGTTTAAAAAAGAAACTTAAAACAGTACTAAATTGTGAAACTAATCTGTCAATACTAAAGGAATGTAATAAATATACGAAAACAAAAATAATAATGGGCATTTATACAATTATTTTAGTAGAAAAAATGAAGCAATTTTGCATACACTCAGACGGTGTCCTATATATTTTTGCAAAAAAAGCCTTAAAAGAAGGAAAATTACATCTCTTATAAAAAAAATCATAGAATCATAGGTATATGTAACAACCCTAGCAAATAGCACAATTTGCTTAAGTCTGAAACGTCACTTACGCTACACAAATACTTTATGTGTAACCTGTATTAATATAACAATAGAATAATTTATATTAAAATAATCCACAATTCATTCTGACTGAGATTTATTGTAAGTCTTATGTCCCTCCAAAGTTTGAGGATTTGCAAGTAATTTATTACAATTGGATAAATTTTGTTTGATTATTAGCTTATTGGAATAAAACATTTGTTTAGTGAGTTCTTGACAATTTTTTTTTATTAGCTTCACACTGTATCCCGCACACAGCAGGGTCGACAGAGGAAACCTAGTGTTAAGACACTCCGTTCCCCACTTTCCGCCAAATTCGGAGGCTTGCGTGTTAAGTGGCGGAACTTAACGCCGCGCTTTAC
Organism: Dryas iulia moderata; assembly: GCA_019049465.1. Lineage (NCBI taxonomy): Eukaryota > Metazoa > Arthropoda > Insecta > Lepidoptera > Nymphalidae > Dryas > Dryas iulia. The sequence continues at coordinate 995,281 of CM032440.1, forward strand.
CTCGACAACAGAGCGACGAAAATGGAAATATAATTTTCACTCCTCGAGTAGGAATCGAACCCACAACCAGTCGTTTACAGTCACACTCTTGTGCCACTGGGCCACGACTGGCCACGATTTTATTCTAAGAAACACATTTTGTGTCCCCCGTGACTTGGTGAGCACACAAAGTGCGACTGTAAACGCGACTGGTTATTGGTTCAATGCACAATCGGGGAATTGAAATGTTTAACATTTCATTTCGTTCGCTCTGGTGTCGAGGCACACGTGGCGTTGAGTTTCGCTACTTAAAATGGGGAATGGACAGTCTTAACACTAAGTTATTATTATCCGTGGGGGGATAGAATAAAATTCCCCTCCGTCGCTGGGCAGCGTCCCGTAAAAGGCGGGTAACCCAGAAGCTTGGTGGTAGGAGATTCGTTCTCCGACTGACTCGCGACCACTATCATGTCAAAGTAGTCCTTCTGCTCGTTTGCCCCCCTTTCTTCAATAAAAATAAAAAATATTTATATTTTCAATATGACGTGACGCAAAAAAGACAACCAAATTTTAAATCCAGTAGATCCACTTGTTTTTCCCGCATAGCAGAGATCCTAGAATATATACTCGTACACTATGTTCTTCATTTTTCGTAATAATTCGCCATTGCGTGTTGAATGTGTAACTTAACACTTAATATTTTTTTAAATTACTTTATTGAGTATTAGTTCAATTTGGTGACAAGCGCAAAATGTGAATACAAATATTTGATAATAAATATACGTCTTCTATGTACATGGTTTAATTAATTTGGCATAAATTTTAAACATTTTACAAAAGGAAAAATTTTACTAACATCATAATTATTATAATATTTTGTTATAGTAATGCAATGCTAATAAAGAAATATATTCAATTAATAAAATTACATACAAAATTATATGGAGTGATAACACGCACCAGTATTTTACGCATCAATGTGGTCTATTATTAAGTAGATAATAAATTACACAGTGGCGTATCATTTTTTTCTTAAATAAACTTTTTTAACAAAAATATGACTATTTTAAGTAACCAATAATTTGCTCTTATGCATATGTACATATGTAATGACAAAACTAAATTTCACTCGTCTCGGTCCATCAAGCGTGGGATTGTCGAAATTTCGTTTCCACCACACCTATATACTATTGTGATTTTCCAAATGCCACGTTCCGGACACTGCGCCCTTTGCCCGATAGTACACAGGTACTCTTCCTAGTTTCTTTTTTACGTAATAAATAAATTTTAATAAAAAACAAAATTAAAAATTTTGAAAAAACCCACGACGTTTAATTGTAATTGTAAAAGGATAAAATAACTATAAATCCCCCGCCTAAAAGAATATATGTAACGAGATGATGGGGACGGCTTCATCGGGGGCTGTTATTACTTTAAGTTTGCACAAACCTTCTCATAGGTTTTCTTGCTGTTAAAACAGTTTTGGCAAAAAAATTAAATATTAAAATGAATTTACAGTTTTGATAACTGGTATTTTAAAGACTTTAAAACGAAATCTATACTGATAGCTACTATATTTAAAATAGAGGTTGCAACTGGCAGCCCCCGACGAAGTCGTCCCCATCATCTCGTTACATATATTCTTTTAGGCGGGGGATTTATAGTTATTTTATCCTTTTACAATTACAATTAAACGTCGTGGGTTTTTTCAAAATTTTTAATTTTGTTTTTTATTTTAAACTTTTTAAAGTGAATAGATATACATTATATATTATTACATAATATTGAAATACTTTATATTAATCTTCATGCAAATCCAAAAGAAATTATAAACCCAATGCTTTCTGGTTATCAAATGCTTATTGAAGCGCCTGGCAGATTGTCACCGTAACATTTCCACGAAACTTAAATCTAACCAAATCAGTGAAAATCACAAAACCCACTAGTAGTTTTGATTTGAACAAACTAATTTATACTGGAGCGCCCCGCGGTAGTTCGTGGTAGATATTGCATATAAAAACACGCAGCAATTAAACCAGAACCTATCACAGAAAACCGCATCTAAATAGGTTTCACACAAAAAATAAAAGCAAATTTTTACTGCTGCGCACCCTGGTGAGGTGTCACCATGACACATATACGAGAACACGCGCTAATTAAGCCTGATCCTATCTTTGATAACTGCATCCAAATCGGACTTGTAGTTTTAGCTTTGCATAATTAAATATTTAATGCAGCGCCCCCTGGTGAGTTCTTGACGTAAAAAAAACCTAAAAACTTACACCAAGTAAAGGTAACTCTAATACTAAAAACTCTGCCTAATCGGACTAGTAGTTGTGGTTTTGCATTAAATATTACAAACAAACGTTTATTGCAGCGCCCTCTGGTGAGTTAACACGATAAAACATATCCAAGAACATGCACTAATTAAACTTGAGCTTATTATTGAAACTGCATCCAAATCAAATTCGTCATTTTATCTTTGCACAAACAATATTTTACTGCAGCGCCCCCTGGTGACTTGTCACAGTAATATAAATTTAAAAACATGCTTTAAGTAAAGCGGAATCTAATACTGAAAACTCTTGACAATTGTACTAGTCGTTTTGGTTTTACACAAATAAAAAGCAAAATTAAAAATTTTGAAAAAACCCACGACGGTTTAATTGTAATTGAAAAAGGATAAAATAACTGTAAATCCCCCGCCTAAAAGAATATATGTAACGAGATGATGGGGACGACTCCGTCGGGGGCTGTCATTACTTTAAGTTTGCACAAATCTTCTCATAGGTTTTCTTGCTGTTAAAACAGGTTCCCAAAAAATTAAAATATTAATATGAATTTACAGTTTTGATAACTGGTATTTTAAAAACTTTAAAACGAAATCTATACTGTTAGCTACTATATTTAAAATAGGGATTGCAACTGGCAGCCCCCGACGAAGTCGTCCCCATCATCTCGTTACATATATTCTTTTAGGCGGGGGATTTACAGTTATTTTATCCTTTTTCAATTACAATTAAACCGTCGTGGGTTTTTTCAAAATTTTTAATTTTGCTTTTTATTTTAAACTTTTTAAAGTGAATAGATACACATTATATATTATTACATAATATCGAAATACTTTATATTAATCTTCATGCAAATCCAAAAGAAATTATAAACCCAATGCTTTCTGGTTATCAAATGCTTATTGCAGCGCCTGGCAGATTGTCACCGTAACATTTCCACGAAACTTAAGTCTATCCAAATCAGTGAAAATCACAAAACTCACTAGTAGTTTTGATTTTGAACAAACTAATTTATACTGGAGCGCCCCGTGGTAGTTCGTGATATGGCATATAAAAACACGCAGTAATTAAACCAGAACCTATCACAGAAAACTGCATCTAAATAGGTTTCACACAAAAAATAAAAGCAAATGCTTACTGCAGAGCCCCCTGGTGAGGTGTCACCATGACACATATACGAGAACACGCACTAATTAAGCCTGATCCTATCTTTGATAACTGCATCCAAATTGGACATGTAGTTTTAGCTTTGCATAATTAAATGTTTAATGCACCCCCTGGCGTGTTCATAACGTAAAAAAAATACCTAAAAACTTACACCAAGTAAAGGTAACTCTAATACTAAAAACTCTGCGCAATCGGACTAGTAGTTGTAGCTTTGCATTAAATATTACAAACAAATGTTTACTGCAGCGCCCCCTGGTGAGTTAACACGATAAAACATATCCAAGAACATGCAGTAATTAAACTTGAACTTATCATTGACACTGCATCCAAATCAAATTCGTCATTTTATCTTTGCACAAACAATATTTTACTGCAGCGCCCCCTGGTGACTTGTCACTGTAATATAAATTTAAAAACATGCTATAAGCAAAGCGGAATCTAATACTGAAAACTCTTTTCAATCGTACTAGTCGTTTTGGTTTTACACAAAAAAATAGAAGCAGCTACTTACTGCAGCGCCGCCTAGAGAGTTGACACATACATGAAAATATGCACTAAGTAAACATACATGACACATATATGAAAATATGCACTAAGTAAACTTGAATCTATCATTGAAAACTGCATTCAAATCGGACTCGTAGTTTTAGTTTCGCACAAACAAGTGTACTTACTGCAGCGCCCCCTGGTGAGTAGTCACCGTAACACATATATGAAAAGAAACACCAATTAAACCTGAACCTATCGTTGAAAGTTTCATCTAAATCGGACTAGTAGTTTTTGCTCTGCATAAACAAATGTTTACTGCAGCGCCCCCTGGTGAATTTTCACCGTAACCAAAAAACATGCACAAAATCTTAAAATATGCACAAAGCAAAGCTAAATCTAGTTCTGAAAACTCTATCCAATCGGATTAGTAATTTCGGTTTTAGACAAACAAATACAAGAAAAATTTTGGTTTTACACAAAAAAGTACAAACAAATGCTTACTGTAGCGCCCTCTGATGAGTGGTCACTGTAGCACATATATAAAAAGATGCACCAATTAAGCCTGAACCTATCCTTGAAAGTTACATGTAAATCGGACCAGTAGTTTTTGATTTGCATAAACAAATGTTTACTGCTGCGCCCTCTGGTGAGTTTTCCCCGTAACAAAAAAAGAAAAATCTTAAAATATGCATCAAGCAAAGATGAATCTTTTTATGAAAACTCTTTTTAATCGGAGCAGTAGTTTCGGTTTTAGACAAATAAATACAAAAAAAGTACAAACAAATGCTTACTGCAGCGCCCCCTGGTGGTTTGACACGATAAAACATATCCAAGAACATCCACCAATTAAACCTGAATCTATCACTGAAAATCTATAGAAATCAGTCTATTATTTTTTGAGATAATTGAAAACATTCGTTTTCACGTAAAATGCTTACTGCAGCGCCCCCTGGTGAGTTAAGGCAATACGACATATCTAAGAACATACGCCAATTGAACCTTAACCTATCATAGAAAACCGTATCAAAATCGGACTTATAGTTTTGGAAATAATTGACATAGTAATTTGCACAAACACACAAACAAACAAACAAACAAACAAACAAACAAACAACCTCTCACCCCAAACACATATACAGTCGCCGTTCCGTCGCGGGTAAAAAGAAGTATTTTCAATAGAACGTAGAGGATATCATGGTAGAGGATATTTAAGTCGGAAGGCAGACCCTGGCTAGGTCGGGATAAATGCCAAGATGATGATGAAGAAGAACGTAGTCGGTATCATGACTCGGTATGACAGTGTTTGATTGTATGCCAATGATTACGGGTTCGATTCCTATTCAGGGTAATGATTATATTTAAATTATTTTCATATCTTAGTGCAACAAAACGTGGCGTTGAGTTCCGCCACTCAGCTGCCAAAGTTTCAGATTTGGGCCGAAAGTGGAGAACGGAGTGTCTAAGCACTAGGTTCTCTACGCATATGAAAGAAAAATAGGAAACATATAATTCTTCCAACAAACGTATTTTATTTCTCCAGACAAGATAAATCAAAAACATATTGAAAACCAGCTTCTGAATAATCTTAACTTAATTCAAGGTAATTTATTGAATTTTATAAGACTGGATTGTTGAACAGGTTGCCAGGCTGTTGACCCCAGCCACCCTGGACTTTCTTTCGCCTCAAACATTTTAAATTAAGGGACCGATAATAAAAACTGGCAATATAATGGACTCGGTGTACTAAGAAATTGATGTGGTATTTTATTTTTTATCTTAAAACATGCTTAAAATATTGCCGTATCCAAGAAATCGTTTAAGTTCATTATGCCGTAGTGATACAGTGTCCGATTGCAAACGCAATGGTTGTGACTTCGATTCTCATTTGGTTATATTTATTTTATTTGGAGAAATGATTATATTTAATTTTTTTTTAACCGCTCTAATAGGTCAGAGCACGGCGTTAAGTTCCACTATTTAAACTCAACACAAAGTATCTCGGGTTCAGGTAAAAAGCAGAGAACGGAATGTCTTGGCCCTAGATTCACTCTGTGTATCCTGCTATATAGTATTAAGTGTGAAGCTACATGTAGAAGTTACATGTGTAGTATTCATCTCCAATACCGATAAAAAGAGATGATTATGAAATGTCGATTTGTTAATGTTCTTTTATTATATTTTTTTTTAGCTTCACGCTGTATCCGGCGCACAGCAGGGTAGGCAGAGGGAACCTAGTATTAAGACACCCCGTTCCCCACTTTCCGCCGAATTCGGAGGCATTGCGTGTTAAGTGGCGGAACTTAACGCCGCGATTTACCTCTGATACCAGAGCGAAGGAAATGGAAATATTAAATATTTCCAGTCCTCGAGTGGGAATCGAATCCACAACCAGTCGTTTACAGTCACGCGTTCGTGCCACTGCGCCACGACTAGCCCCAAAATAAATATTTTATATCAATTGTTTTAAAAGGTTGCATGATTTCAGTAATTAAATTAAAAACCATCATTGTTTTCTGTTACGACTATCGTTAATTAGTCGATTGTCACAATTGTTGCTACTTATTTATGAGTCATATATAAGTAGCAACAATTGTGACAATCGACTAATACAGGTATACAAATCAAATGTGGTATACCTGTTTAAATAAAATATTTGAAGAATATTGACTTAATACACTTTTCAATTTAAAGCTATCTGGCAACGTTTGTCTGTCCAAGCAATGGTTGCGGATTCGATTCCTATTTGTCGGATGAATTTTGATTTAATTGTTAAGAATAGGTAGAAAAATTATAAATTTACAAAAATATTGATAAAATATATAGTATTTGTATAAGTTTCTTTATTAGAAAAAAAACTGTTTATTCATCGTACTAGTTACTATAACGTTATAGGGAGAACAGCTTTAAGGAGTGCCTGGGACTTATAACCAAAATTTTGACTGTAGGTAAGGAAATGGAAATATTAAATGTTTCCACTCCTCGTGTAGGAATTGAACCCACAGCCAATAGCTTTACATCTTTGTGCCTTTGTGCCACGACTGGCCCCAGAAATTAACTTATGATAGTTAGATAGGCCTATATGTTATAGTAGCATTATAAAGAGATTTATTCGAAGTTATATCTCTCGCTATAACTAAATAATAACACAAAAAGTAATCTTCTTCATACACATTAATGATTTTATATTAAAAATATTTACAGTATATTTTATGTAAACTCTATTGATAAATGTCATTAAAACATGATACGATGATTTTTTGCTTTAAAATATTTATTCATAATTTATAAGTAGATACATATTGAATGCTATATAAGCGTAGCATTTTCAAGACTAAAAGGTCGATGCCAACATAATTAAGAATATATAATAATTTATTTGCTTTTTGAAAGGTCAATCTTCGTTTACTTATTTTAATTAGAAGATAGATGAGTTGTTACTTAACTTAAGGTTAATAAATTAATAATACGATATATTTATTAGATTTATGTCATAGCATAGCGTGGTACTTAGAAAAGCTTGCGTCAAGACATTTCGTTCCTCACTTTCCGCAGTAACTAGACATTGCGTGATGATTAAGGAAACCTCCAACATCTTTTTCACCACAGCAGGCAAAATTTTTAAATGTTTTTATCCGAATTAATCGCTAATATTTTTGGCATTGGTAAAAACATTTTTAAAAAACCCTTTTATTTCAAAATGTGTTATAATCTCGAAAACAAAATATATATCTTAATAATTAAATTGTGATCATTCCAGCAAATAGGAATCGAACCTACAACCAATCGCTATTACCGTAATACATTATCCTACATTACTACGATAACCCCAAATATAAAAACACATTAGTATAAAAATACATAGTAGAAATACAAAAGTGAAATTTAAAAACATAGGACACTTAATTTACCATTAATCATTGCTCTATAACTGCAATAATTTAGTTCAAATCATCGAAAAAGCTACGAAGTAAATCACCAGCAATATTGAACGTAACAAATTCGTAATACGGCCAATTTGTACAGTTCTTATATTCGACATAAGACGAATAGTCACGCATCGGTGAACTAAAAATTGTCGTTATACTATAGTGTACTTGTATATCCAATTTCCCATACTAGTTGTGTGTTGTAGTTAAATTTGCTAACGAATAGAAAAAAATATTAATAGTATTAAAAAAAAATATTCTGTGCTTCCTTTTCAAACAGAACTACAGTGTACTCGTATACCTGACTCTTTGACTTTGACTAACCAGATCGCCCTATGTAATAAATATGTATGTAAGCCCATGATAAAAATATGAACTCACTCCTATTACCATAATATTCTCAGCTATTGCTAAGTAATTATTCTTGGATATAATATTTGAGTCTAGTAAAAATTTTAACAACTAAAAGTAAATTGTAACAATCGAATAAAAAATTCAATGTAAATTGATTAATATGTGTCTATGTATGTATGTATGTACCTTTAGCCTAATTATTACAGGTTAAAATTATTATACGTTTTCTTTTATTTTTTTTGCTAAAATGATGCATAGACGAGTAATAACTTTGAAAACCATTATTCCTGACTACACCACACTGAAGACAATACTTAAAAATATAATAATGTAATTAAATAAATAGCATTTTCTCACGCCAAATGATCAATATTTTTATACAGCAAAGCTTTAAAAGTAAAAATCTTCCCACAGTTGCAACAAGAATATAAAATGGCATAATTTATAACTAGAATCTTCTTTCTACTTACAAAACTATAGTCAATACGTTACTCGTTAGCGAGTATCGACATACTCTTACAGTATGGCTAGTGAAAGTGGCCCGTTTGTCATTTTAAGTTTGTTTACGTGTCTCACAATGAATAGTTTTTGTGTTTGTAATAATCTAATGAATATTTAACGCGGAAGTTTTGGAGTTAACACGAAACAGCCACGATATGTCCGTCGTGTTGAATATTGAAGTGTATTGATCGTATCATAATCTATTAGTTTTTATTGTAACACGATTTGGGATAGATTTTATCTACGTTGAATTACTTATATATGTATGTATGAATGTATATTAAAATATGTATGTATGTTTGTACTTTTTTCATAAACTTTATCTTATTAGTTACGAGTATAATAATGGAACAAAAACCTTATTTTTTTGGTTTTTAATCCAAAAAAAGCTAGTTCTATTGTATTCTTTATTATTATTGAGACTATCGTGACACAGTAGGATAGCGTCTGACTGTAATCGTGATTACTTGATTATTCTCATTGCAGCGCTTTTATAAGAAGGCAAAGGTTGTCTTTGCCGTGTCTCGATTTTGAGAGAACGGAATCATTTGATACTATATCCTCTCTGATTACCATGCTATTCGAGAAAAAGCATGAACGTGTAGTTGTATAAAACCTTTATTTATTATTGTGAAGTACAAATTGTAATTTTTCTTACGTTACATTTCGACGATTTTATTTTTTGTCAATTTATTACATACTGTATTCGAAATGAACATGACTATCATATTAATTAATGTCAACATACAAAAATGATACGAAGTCGATACTTGAACAAAAATATATTTAAAATATATACCAAAAAACTTTCTTTAATAAGCAAATAAGATTCTTAGCCAAATTTATACAATAACAATTTTCTAATACTTATAACTTATAAGAAACAGTCTTTAAGATGAAGGAAAAAGCTTCAAAGATTTAGTTATATTCACAAATGAATCATTCGATTACGTGGTTCAAAGTTACAAAAGGCGAAACGGAACTGTAATACTGTACCACTCATCGCCATAATTCAGCACATTCATCCTAACAAATAATGAAAGCTGCACAAAAGATTGACTGATAGCCAGTTTATTTTGTGAAATGAATTTAAAAGCTAGAAACTTTTTGGTAGAAATATTAAAAATGTATACTTTTTAGTAAATTAAAATATAACTAGCGACCCGCCTGCGGCTTCACCTGCGCAAACTATCCAACTATAGCTAGCTTAACAGAACCGCGGGCTTTTTTGTAGAACTAATAAAGACCAACTTTTTTAATTAACATTATGTTGGTCTGTATTGGGCACCTGTAAAGCATCAAATCTTGTCCAATTATATTTTTCTCTGATGTTTTTGTTGTGAAAAAAATTTTTAAAATTTATTAAAAGTAAATTAAACAACAATTTAAAAAAAAAATAAGAAAACAGCTTATAGCACTTCTAGATCGATTCAGTATTTCCGAAAAATTACCCCTCACAGAAAAAGTTACAAACTTTACTTGTTTATATAATAGTATTTAGATAGATTATAAATTTAGACTTTCTTCAACAGATTACTCATCGATGCGTTCTTAAAGGCGTAAAGGTGACTAGCCGGCATTTTTAAAATGTTTTATAACTAATACCTCGCCTCCCCTGTCCCAGTCCTATAGATCTCGCTTTTACTTCTACCATATACCAATTAGATACAAATTTTATTCCTTAATATAACCACTCCCCCATTTGGGAACCAAACCCACAACTAACATTTTTACATTCAGATGCTTTCGGCACCATAACATGGAATTATTTCCCATACTTTATATTACTAACTTATATAAGGCTATTCCACATTAATGACCACCTGTCAAAATACACTCCTCGTTCGTGTCACCTAGAAACCCATGATAAATTACTTATACGATTTTAAAAAGCGATTTTTTGCGTATCATCTGCCTCCATTAGCCTTTTTTTAAGGCAGTCAGTTTTCCTGTACATAACTCTTAATGTTTGCCGGATATTGTTCTTTGTAATATCCGTATATATTGTTTTTTTCATAATAAATAGATATAGGTAGTATATTATAGCTTTTGAAGTCATTATGGAGTAGATGGAAGAATATTTCTATGTAAACGCAATGGGCTTGGGTTCAATACTCATTGGAGGGAACATTTGTTTAAATAATTATCTCAGTTTAGCAAGATAAAGCTTGAAAAATGGATTTTTAGAACCGTCCAAGCGTTTCGATCACTAAGCCATGCGTTTTAAAACCAGCTGCGTCCAAACTCTTGTAGTTTTTTTTATTAAAATAAAGGCTTCCCGCATAGAAGAATAGTCAAAAAGATCTCACTTAGAGTCAGACACTGTCCCACAGTAGCCTCATAAATAGTACTATGAATACAATATATATACAGTATATATATATATATTATATATATATATATATATATATATAGATTAATATATATATATATATATATGATATAGATCTATCTCTATCTCTCTCCTCTCTCTCTCTCTTCTCTATCTCTGATTCTCTCTGTCCTATCTCTCTATCTACTATCTATAATCTCTCGCTCCTCTCTCTCTCTCTCTCTCTCATTCTCTCTCTCTCTCTATCTCTCTCTATCTCTCTCTCTCTACTCTCTCTCTCTCTCTCTCTCTCTCTCTCTCTCTCTCTCTCTATCTATATCTCTCTCTATCTATATCTCTATATATCTATATTATACTATATCTCTATATATTATATCTCTTCCCCTACATTAACATTTTTAATCCCCTAAGAACCCTTTCTCTTTTAACGCTTTTTTTCCTCTTAATGCGTCCTCATCGCCCTCTTAGAGGCAAGCCCACTCCGTCCTCCACTTCCCGCCAGATATCAAAACGTCACATATTGAGTGGCGGAACTTATATATATATATATATATATATTATATATATATATATATATATATATATATATATTATATATATATATATATATATATAGCACTCTTCCCATACATTAACATTTTAATAAAACTAAAGAACCATTTATCTTTTAACAAACGGCTTTTTTCCTACTTAACGGAGTAATCAGAGACGACTTAGAGGCAAGACACTCCGTCCTCTACTTCCCGCCAGAAATCAAAACGTGACATTAAGTGGCGGAACTCAACTTAATTCAAATGAAATTTGTGTCCAAATATTATTTTCTCTATAAAACCCACATACAAACTTCTCTCTGCTTTATTCATTAAATTGCAATTTAGATGTGTCGCTTTCCGATGACGCGAGGTGTGAACGACCCGACACTGACCGAATGCGACTATGTTTTGCTGTGACAGTTAACTTTCTTACTATGGAGTATGGTGCAAACGATATATAAAATCTTTAACTAGAATAGTTCGACTTTATTAAAAATAAATTATCTCAAATATTATTATTATTTTTTTTAGCTTGACGCTGTATCCCGCACACAGCAGGGTAGGCAGAGGGAACCTAGTGTTAAGACACTCCGTTCCCCACTTTCCGCCGAATTCAGAGGCACTGCGTGTTAAGTGAAGGAACTTAACGCCGCGCTTTACCTCGGCACCAGAGCGAAGAAAATGGAAGTATTTAATATTTCCACTCCTCGACTGGGAGTCGAATCCACAACCAGTCGTTTACACGCTTGGGCCACTGGGCCACGACTGGCCACAAATATTATATTCTTAAGTTTTCCAAATTATTTGCAAAATATGTGCTATTGTATATATTAACAATAGTTACTTATTGTTTTGTTTAATATGAATAGCAACCAATGTTGCACAGTGGAACGGCGTCTTATTACGCGGCTGTAAACTAGATAGTTCTAGATTCGATTCTCACCCTGGAAATATTTAATATGTCTGAACTGCTAAGATGTGGATATAAATACGCTGTTTGTTTTGTACAAAATAGCAAAAAGTAACAACTAATTCCTCTGAATGGGAATCGAACCCACAACTAAACACGATTACAGTCAGGTTGTTTCATTGCGCCTGAAAGGTACAAATTGTCATTTAAAATATATTATATACGTTTTTTCTGTAACTCGTGATATAAAGTTTGTCTTGTCAGCGAATGTCTGAATAAATTTCGGCTTTGTCCACGGTTCAATGATCGCGTTACGGTATCGGTTTTTGCCACAATTAAATACACCTCTTTGAAAAACTGCTGGTATGTTACTCGAATATTGTTATGCTTATTTAAAATACTATAGTCTTGAACAAAATAATAATTTCTTATTAATTATTGAGATGGTTTGATATTTGTTAATAAGACAAGTGTACATTTCGGGTAAAAAGTTTTGAAAGTTTCTACCGCTAAGTAGTTTTAACATACATAATCTATGTAATTTCAACATAAAAATTCTTATTACAATTTTTAATAGCAAAAGACAATTAAAAAAAAAGAAGTTTTCGTATATATTTGTATACTTTAAAAACACTGCCAAAAATATTAAATCCAAAAGCCATAATGGCGAAATGGTATTCCACACGTCTGATTACTAACGAGATTCGCTTTGCGAGTTCGATTACTACTCCACGAAATGATTATATTTGAATTGATTATATTTAACGATTAGAATTGATTATATTTTCTTCTCTTCATCCGAGTCAGACAAAGCACATCGTTTAGTTTCTTCACTTAACACCCAATGCCTCAAATCCTGTCAAAAAGGAGAGAACCTAATATCTTAACACTATGTTCCTATATATATGAAATTATATTTCCATTTTCTTCGCTCTGGTGTCGAGGTAAAGCGCGGCGTTAAGTTCCGCCACTTAACACGCAAGCCTCCGAATTCGGCGGAAAGTGGGGAACGGAGTGTCTTAACACTAGGTTCCCTCTGCCTACCCTGCTGTGTGCGGGATATAGCGTGAAGCTATTTAACTTATTTTTTTTAATGTTCCTATTCACTATGCGGTAATTGCAGTAGAATAACTAGATCGTGCACTGTTAAGTATCTTGGCCTCATTATCGACAAAAATCTTACCTGGAAGAATTATATTCTGGTTATGGTTTCCCGTTTACGAAAACTCACTTATACCTTTAAGCAACTAAAATCTAGTCCAAGTATCCAAATTTTGATGATGGTGTATTTATGCCCTTGTACAGTCGATATTATCTTATTGCATACCAGTGTGGGGTGGTGCAACAAAAACGGTTTTGCTTTCTCTTGAGAGGGTACAGAGGTACATAATAAAGGTTATTACATCCAAGCCTGCTAAGCTAAACTAAAAAAATATTGAAATCTGAAAAAAATGATTGAAAAATCTAATAATACCCAATCACATAGATACCAATATCAAACCTGTACCTATAATACAATATTTTTCTACTAAGCCTATATCTTTTAAAACTTCTCGAGCTTTTTGTTCGTAATGAAGTGAACATATCCGTAAGCAGCCGTCACAACTAATCACGACTCTGCAAGGCCGATGATATAATCGTAATTGTGTATATTAAAAAATCAATTAAAATATCGTATTTTATATCAACAATCAATTTATTGACACGACAGCGTTATATTATATGCTTATATAAATATACATACATATATGTATGTATTATATAATAACTTGCAACCTTAGCCTTGTGACTCTTAATCATGACTGTAAAGGCAATGGTTGTATTTTTGATTACCATTCGGTGAAATTAATTTAAATACATAATTTATTTTTATTTTCTTTGTCTTCTTCCGCTTTTGTCCCTGAGACAAAGCGCAACGTTAAGTTCTGCCATTCAACACACTTCCTCCAGAAAGTGGAGAATAAGGTATCTTGACAGGAGCTTTTCTCTGATTACACTAATTGGGAAAATGTGTTAAGCTGAAAAAAAAATCAATGAACCAAATTGAATTCCTTTCAACTGGACACGCAATATATCAGGTGATAGATAACTAATATGTTGCGTTAACTGCGTTCTACCTCCTGAAAAGAAGCTATAGAATAAAGCGGAAAGTTGGAAAAAAGCCTGCCAAATCAATCCACTCTCTATTTACTAATTTTAAAGACATTGTGTGCTTCTTAACAATAAACTTTTTATCTAGACCAGATAAATTAAAATAAATAAGATTGCACTATTAGGAATCTAATGTACCTACTACGTAAGAATCGAATGTACTACCATTGTTTTCTGTTGTTACCTACACTACCTATACCAGACTAGTCAATATGGCTGGTCTGACAATTTCAATTTAATATTCCCACTGCATAAAATATTTTTTCTCTCGAACATTATCATCACTTTTGTAACTATAAATAAAGAATTAATTTTATATACTTTACATTGTTTTATAAATAATAGTAATAAATATATTTCTTATAATTATAAAGAGGTATATTCAAATACATGGTAAATCATGTGTTATTATCACCGCGTAGTAAATATATTTAAAAATATAACAGAATTCGTCAAAATATCTCGCCAAAAGAACATTATAAACGATTTAAACACCCAAAATGTGAAAGCAACATATACCAAAGTCATTTCAGTAAGAAAAGCTAAAATAAAATAAAACATAATATTATTATTTACGATCAATTATTATTTGACGCTTAACCGATGCTAATGAGACGAAATTACGAATTACATTAATGCCGTAGTTGTATAATCGATTTCTTGTTCCGAATGCCCGTGCCCGTTCAGATTTTGTAGTGAAAGTAGATAAATCTTGGTTCATTGGTGAGTAACACGCAATGATTTGTATGGGATCGGTATCTGTATTTGTAAATTATTTAAGAAATTTTGAGAAGTTTTAATACTTGGGTAAAGATTTTGATACGATTATGAGTTGAAGATTTTGCTAAGGTTATATTGTAACATGCTAAGTGTTAAGATTAATATTAATTATTAGGCAAGTATACAGAGAGATCTGGTGTAAAAACACGTTGAGTAGCGGGGCTCAACGTCGCGCTTTGTGTTAGATATCAGAGCGGTGAAATTATAATAATTTAATTATGATCATTCCCTAAGTTGGAATCGAACCCAATATTAGCACGTGTACAATAACATTACTGCGCTTCGATGGTCTTAGTAATTAATTTACAATACTAAAAAAGAATTGTGTATAACACTGAATTTTCTATTCAAAACTTACATATATAGGTACTGTCAATGACAACATACAAGATAATTGCATTATTAAAATCAAGACACTATATATACTACGTATATCTTTCTTGTTTAAAAGACTTATTTAAAGATCAGTATTCTATGTTCATCCAAACATAAACATTTTATATTTTATTGACAAAAAGGATATCCATCGATACTAAGAATTTAAAACTAAAAAATACCCATCATTGCTCATCACATTTATAAATAATTCAAATAAAATAAAATGTAATAATAAATCATATGATGGAGCTTAGCTTCTTTCTTTGTCTATACCGGAAATGCTACCTGAGACAGCGATACGATGCAGGATATTGTTATGCGTACACCTTACAAATTAAATTTATAGTGTAACTTATAACAAATATAACTTTATTTTTAAGTATTTAAAGACTAAAATTCTTTACAATTTATTGACATTTATATTGGTTTCTTAGAAAAAATGATATTATGAGTCATTAATTGAAGCAGCTTGAACGGAGATTTTTTTAATGTCGTGTAGGATTAGGTTTTTGATATAGTTAGTTTATATTTAAAAGAATTTATATAATTCTTGGCCAGTCGTGGCCCAGTGGCACAAGAGTGTGACTGTAAACGACTGGTTGTGGGTTCGATTCCCACTCGAGGAGTGGAAATTATATTTCCATTTTCTTCGCTCTGGTGTCGAGGTAAAGCGAGGCGTTAAGTTCCGCCACTTAACACGCAAGCCTCCGAATTCGGCGGAAAGTGGGGAACGGAGTGTCTTAACACTAGGTTCCCTCTGCCTACCCCGCTGTGTGCTGATACAGCGTGAAGCTATTTATTTATTTATTTTTATTTATATAATTCATTAGAATTATTTATGAGACGTTTGTGGGACAGTTCATGGATTCTATTTCTACTCGGTGGAATGATCATAATTTAATTATTTTTATTTCTCCGCTCTCTTGAACAAGACAAAGCGCGGGGTTGTGCTCCGATGAGAACGAAGAGAACGAAGTGTCCTAATACTAGGTTGTCTCAGCAAGGTAGCTAACTTTGTTATGCGGAAAACATTTTTATCGAACTTAATTATTAATATAGTGGAGAACGGAGTATCTTAATACTAGGTTCCCTCTGCCAGGGTGTGTGCGGGATACAGCGTGAAGATAAAAGAAAAATAATATATTAGAGACAAGAAAGAAAAAAAAATAGTTACTTTATATTTTTTGTAGATATATTAAACACTAAATATAAATGTGTGTAAAATACACATATATTACAAATATATATACATACATACATATATTGTGTATAATATACATAAAGTTAACAGAGCTCTTAAAACTTAGTCATATCTAAATTAAGATTACAAGATTACAACAAAGTTACTAAGAACGCAGCATGCCAACTTACGTCATCTCCAATATTTGAAATCACACTTGCCTTAGGAATTCGCACCTATCCGGTAACGTGGCCATTGACTTTAGGTTATATGTAGGATAAGTAAATTTTGGCAAAATATGTATTTATTTTAAAACTACATTTTTTGAAAAGGCATAAAAAATTGAGTTAAGTATCGTTCCCGCTGCGTTCTCCGGAACACGTGGCTTAGCGGTCAGAGAGCTTGGACAAATGCAAGAGGTGCTGATTCGAATCTCACAGCGTTCAAATTTTTAAACGCTGAATTATGGTGTACGAATAACACTTTAAAATATTAATTTAAATATCTTCAAACTAGATATATGAAATATTTTTAATATCATATGAAATTTGTAAGTCATTTTAATCATTTACAATCAACTAAGTATCAGTCAGCGTCTGGCTGCATTCGCAATTGGTTTCAATTCCCACTTCATGGATTTTTTATTATTAATTTAATTAGTTTCATTTCTCTGCTCTAGTGAACTAACAGTACACTAGATAAACCAGCATTTTTTTTAAAAAAAATACTTAAATTACTTCAAATCGATACTCAACTCAATATCGTACAAAATGCCAATCAAAATACCAGAGCTAAATAATAAATATAAATAAAATAATCATTCCCACAAATGAGAATCGAAAAAATATTATAAATAAAATAATTTTATAGTTACATTAGAATTTAAAGAAAAAGCGTTGAAATATGAACTCTACTGTATTATAGAGCACATAGAAGCCTCGGCACAGACGTTCACAAATCGGTCATAGCTGATGAAAGCAGTACGTGACGCTACTGTTAATAACTTCGTCAATAAACGTTTACTTTCGAGTCGGGCTTATGGTATAGAGAATGTGTGTGTGGAACTTCAAAATGTACTGTACTGACTGTAGTAACATATTTATTTTAAGTGAAGGGATAGCAAGTTCAATTTTCGTTTGAGGCAATTGTAATCTAGTCATAAGATATGGGTCTAGATCTATATTTGTTATTTTTGTACATTTTGACGTTATTTTGCCTTTTAAAGCTTATTCAAAGAGAACCTAGTGTTTGGACATTCCTTATTCATCTTTTGTAGTGACTGTGAGTGGAAATATCTTGTCTGAAAATAAAAAAAAATAAAAGTAAAGAAATTATGATCACTATCACATAGAATGAGGATCGTTCCCAATATTAATCTTAACCTAATGTCAAAACACTCCGTTCTCTACTTTCCGCCTTTTATAATTCATAATAATCTCTTTAAACCATTACCATTAAAATGGTTTCCTTCATAACATACGATAGTTTAAGTACTAATAAACATATGAATAATCATAAATTATGATAAAATTACTACTTTGGTCTCCGCATCAGATTACATAACGTGAAATATATTTTAGAAAGGTAATATATTTCATTATAATACTACAAGATGTCTATGGCCAACTGTAGGCCTATAAAATACATAAATGACCATATAAACTAAACTTAATTGGTGATTTAGCGTTTATTTGTGATTAATTCTGGGAATCTGATGAAATAATATATTTTTTGTGGTAAAGCAGGTGATGATTATGTTAGTTTTAAAGAATTATTTCCTTTTGTATTAGTATTAGATATTGGTTAAATGAGTAGACTAGCAACCTGCTCACAGTGGCCGTATTTTGGACGGCTCACTTTTATTTATTTAGTTAATTCTAATTATGTTATTTCAAAAGGTATTTCTCGCTTAAGGTTGAAATAGGAATTATCATTTCCTATTTTAACCCTTTAGCAGTTGATTTTTGGATGACAGACAGAGAAACTTTCACTTTTATAATATTATTATGAATTATACAAGGGTGTATGTGTCTTTATAAATCCATAACGGGGTAGACATGTCTGTTTACCCCGTTATGGACACCTAATTTCAAACTTACTTAATGTCAAAACACTCCGTTTCCGGATTTCCGCCCGAATATGGCTTGGCTTGTAGAAAATGCTCTTTAATAAGGGATATAAATAAAATTAGATAAATAAATATGAGACATAGCATTTGAATAGCTTTCAACGCCACTCTTTTTAATACCAGAGCGGGGAAACGAAAAAAAACATCCACAAATTAATTCCCACAGACGGAAATCGAACCCCCAACTAGCCCGTTTTTAACCACATACTGTTTCACTGCGCTACGATGATCTCCTCATGCAAATACAAGATATTAGACTGGCACACTAAATAATGAGTACTTAAATTTTAATGGTATAACACTTTTTACTCTGCGACAGTTCTAACTGCGCGAGCGAACGGTACACACAACCGGTACACATTTACTCTGATATGAATCGTATACGGTATAAAAATTTATATACTTAGTTCACAATACGACTAGTTATTATAAATTATTGATATATGTTTTCATGATATTGGTAAATATTAGAGAAAATCGTAGCATAATGGGACCTGATATCTTAAACAAAGCACGGCGTTAAGGTCCGCCACTTAGAGTCTGTGAAGCTACTTTTTTTTTCTATTACTCACGTATTATACGAAAGTAAATAGAGTTTATATGAGCTTAGTAATCAATTTCTTATAGAAAAAATAAGAGTTGAATGAATGGGTTGCTAATTATAAATGTGATGGTTATGGATTCACTTCCGGCTTTGATGAAACATGCAACGTTGAAAATTATCACTAAATACCAATTGTCTGAAAATAGAGGAGTGTCCTAACACTAGATCTTATCTGTCTAACCTGCTATATGCGGGAACTTGTAAAAGTAAAAATTAAATAAAAACAAAAATAGCATTTATTTGACCATTTTGATTTAAAATTAAAATAAATCAATTACTTACATCCATATACTTAGTACTTATTATTATTTTTGTTTATATTTTGATTTTACTAAATTTATGACTTTGTAATTATCATTTTTTTACTATAAAGTAGCTACAATAAACTTTAATATTCTTAGTTATGTATGGTCTCCAGACTGGGTAAACGTATCCTCCAATGATTTCCACTTTTCCAATGAAAAAATAAAAGTAATATACAAAATATTCTACGGTTAACTAATCTTAATTATTAAACACTAGTTAGTTTCATTATTACACGCTCCAGACAATCCTAAGAACCATCTTAGGCGAGAAAACTTCTTAATATTTTTGTCGATATCTTAAACAACTACTAATGCATCAATAATGGTAAGTTTGATTTTAATAAGTTTCTATTTTCAACTAAATCGTTATGACCTTTAAAAAAACCAAAATGATTATATAAATATTAATTTTATTGACTCAAATATAAAGTCTATTTAAATAGAAAAAAAAATATAGCTTCACGCTATATCCCGCACACAGCAGGGTAGGCAGAAGGAACCTAGTGTTAGACACTCCGTTCCCAATTTAAATAGAATAATGGAATTATTGTAGACGCGATATTTAAGGGTTCTACTCTCTCCGCTCGGTAGAATAACCATAATATATTTATTTTCATTTCTGCACCTTAGTGAACAAGACGAGTTGTTTCTGACTGAGTTTCGCCACTCTAAAAGCAATGTATTGAATTCTGACAAAAAATAGAGAAAATGAAGTAAACGGAGAACACTAGTTTCATTCCGACCACCCTGCTATGCGGTTAAGCGTCAAGTTGTTAATATAGTTAGCAACATGCCATATAAGGTAAAGAGATCTTCGGCTCTAGAATCGTCTCTTAAACATTTAGAAAACAAACATTTAAACTAGTTTTGTTGGTGAAGGCTGAGAGCAAGGCTTAATCTCTAGGACTTATTATATATCTACATACATATATGATACTAGTGGCCCGCTCGTAATTCGCCGCGTGAACTACATAATTGTTTCATCGTATTAAAACCCTCGGAGGTGGATTTTTGAAAAATACAGTAGTATGCTTAACCTTGGATTATCAACAATATGTATGCGAAAATTCAATACAATCGGTCAAGCGGTTTCATTTAAAGTTTCATCCCCTAATTCAACCTTTTAGCCGTTGATTTTTTGAAAATAAGTAGTCTATGTTTGGCCCAGGATGTTTTACTACATTAATTCTAAATTTTATCCAAGTCGGACTAGTAGGTTAGGCGTGAAAGCATGACAGACAGACAGACTTTCGCATTTATAATATAAGTATGGATAGATATGAACATAGTATTTTAAAGTAATAAAATATTGTGAATTTAATTATCTATTTAGTTTTTATTTTGTATTAAGTTTTTATTTTGTATTAAAGTTCCAATATAAGTTTGTTTTTTCGGCCAGAATATTGTAACTCATGATATATTGAAACAAATATCCTTAACCGATTGGGCTATTTTTTTGTACATTCGCTTGCTGAGAATAATTCCATAAAAGCTTGTTTTTTAAAAAAATGTATGATCACTAGATATTCCATTATTAAAACCGTTTAAATTGACTAATGTTCGAATAATATTAAAACATATCTTTAAAAAAGTAAAGCATGGCACGAT
Organism: Dryas iulia moderata; assembly: GCA_019049465.1. Taxonomy (NCBI): domain Eukaryota; kingdom Metazoa; phylum Arthropoda; class Insecta; order Lepidoptera; family Nymphalidae; genus Dryas; species Dryas iulia. The sequence goes on from CM032440.1 coordinate 1,016,897, forward strand.
AGTCATAAAAGCTGTATAGCATTTGTATACCTATTTTTTTTTTTAATGTTAAGAAAACCAAAAAAGGTTGTAAGCTAAAAATATTCTGTTTACATCGCAATTGGTGTTTCAAAAACAAAATGAAACAATAAGAACTGATATATAAACATTAAACTACTTTTAGCGCTTTTTAAAGGACAAACCAAACACGTTTTTATTTAAAAGGTTGTATACATCGAGTACATTCGATTATTTTCCTTGTAAATTAATTGGATTAATTGAGTTTCGATTGGTCTGAAAGTATTTCAAACACATAATGCAATTCCGTTATAAATCGATATAAGTCGTGGTTATATTATACATATCAATATTGGTGTTAAATGCTTGAGGCTGTCATGGCGCAGTGGGGCAATATCTGACTGTTAACCCGATTGATTGTGGGTTCGATTTTCAGGGGAGCGAGTTATTTTCTTTAAGTTATTTTCATTTTTCTGCTCTGGTACTTAAGGCAAAGCACGGCATAGAGTTCCTCCACACATCACTAATATTTCGAAAGTAGAGAGCGCAGTCTCTTAACTTAAGCTTTTCTCTAACTGTCTCTACCATGCAGGAGGAAATAAGCGCTAAAAGTAACATTATTATATAGACATGGCCACAGTGAGGTTACGCCACGTATGAGACGTAAAAACCTACCAGTTTTAGACCTACTTGATTAGTAATATTATTTACATTTAATACCTACATTCATATATATCATCTCATCGTTTCTTTAAAGGTTAACGAACTTGAAAGCAATAAATTTTTATGCTTAGAACAATATTACATAACGTGTTATGTGAAGCAGTATAACGTGATAACTTACGAACTAAGCTTTAAGTTATGATAATCTTTTAGTTTATTGGCTATGCATTTTAGGGTTGCCCAGCGTACAATCCATGCTAGTATTATAAATGCGATAGTCCGAATTGAAAACCCATGTCAAACATAGGCTTCCTTTGTTTCAAAAATTAATCCCTAAAGGGAATAGGGATACCTATAGGTTATAAAGTACACAAAATTATGATTAATATTTCAGTATATTGTTTAATTTTCCAACACTTGAAATAATTAAAAAAAATATTGATTCTGATGTTGTTGAATACGCATAAATTTAAATGAATACAAACAAAAAAGAAGATTGCAAGTTGTAGTTTCCATAAAAAATAAATGAGTAACAAATATGACTACTATTTTCATTAAATACTATGTATATTTAAACAAAGAAATGTCAGCAACCCTAATATATATCACTATCACTTAGATATATAGTAAGTATCGCTTCTTAATAGTTTAGTTAAAAGATGTAGCTGCAAAAATCGCAGATGGACCCCCATGTCAAGGCAGGTTTGCCAGAATTCTAAATATTACGTATTAAGTAGTGGAAATCAACGCTGCACTTTTTTTTAACTGTCTGTACTCGCAAAGGAGGGTAAAATATTTATCATTCCATATATATATTCTTCAACTAATATTTTTTTTCCAAATCTCGTTTGTAATTCTTTCTATTTCAATATTAACTGTTTATTTTTTCTCTTCGGAAATTTATGTATTTTTTTGTTTTACACATACACTGTCGAATTTTTCGTTTTTTGTATATATATTTTATACTTGAAATTTTATTTATTTTTATACTTGAAATTAATTAAAAAAATATATTAATAATTCAAACGGAAATGTATGCATAACATAAGTACATATATTAGAATAATTAAACTACAAATCAAATATTAATATGCAATATCTAATTAGTTTGTACGTATGTATGTATTCAAGTCAATATCGCGTTTATATACATTTAGTAAACAATTAAATTACCATTGCATTCGTAATGGAATTATAATACGACTTTATGTTGTTTATTACTGATGACTGATTATACTAGGAGTTGCCTGTGACTTCGTTTGCTTGGACTAAGTGTGGGATAACAATTTAAAAATGTTTCAAAGTATATTACTTAATAACACTTCGTACTAAAATACCCGTTACTTTGAAAAAAGAATTGTATTTTTTTCTTTGTATATTATAGTTTAGTCTATTATAGTGTTAAATCAGAAGCTACAATTACTTTTAATATCTTAAAGTGTTATTTACGCACTCAGAAAATTGAACAAGACATTTTTAAAAATCATAAAAAAATTCAAATGCAGCGGAATATGAACCCGCGCCTCTTGGAAACCGTCCAAGTGCACTGCTAAGCCATGCGTTCTACATCAGGTTGTATCGAAGTTGTTATACGCTTATAACGTATAACTTATTTTTGTTGTTAGCATATCTATAGAGAGATTTACACTATTTAAAATAAATTATAGCTACTCCTAAGTCCTTCCGAAAACATTCTATTTAATTACAGTAACGATTTGATTGTAGTAAAGATTTCAGACTATACATATAGAAATAATATTTTATATAATTAATTGAATTGATAGTATGAGTTCTAGTCTTTGGTAGGTATAGGTTCAATTCAGGCTATGAAATTTTTTATATAGTCTCAATACCCAATGTCTCGATTTCAGAGGGAAAGTGGTGAACCGATAGTATTAGCTTCACGTTGTATAATATAGTATTAAATATTGTTTGAAATTACCATTGAAGTCATTAATGCCGCGCTTTTATAGGAAGCAGCCAGCACCTCACTATAAAAGCGGGAAAGCACATATTTGTAGGTTATATTTTCATTCGGGGTAATGATTATATTAAAATTATATTCATTTCCTCGCTCTGGTGAGCGTGTAAGGCGCGGCGTTGAGTTGCTCCATTCAACACGTTGTCACGAGTCATGGCACATCTTGAATTTAGACGATAAGGATAGGTAGGAAAGCGGGGTGTCTTGATACTATGTTCACTGCTTTCTCTGCTCTGAGCTGGAAATAATGATTTTTAAGGGAATTATTAGGCATATCTTAAGGCCTTAGAGCCAAAATTTAAAAAATGAACCGTAGCTTTTTTGTTGGCAAAACCCAATATCTTATATTTTAATAAATAAGTAATTCCACATATCAGAATACAGATTTATGTAAAAACATTTAATTTGTCAATTTATGTTCACCTCGCGTTTATAGCTTTGTAATGATATGCGTCTGTCCTTGTGAATTTTATGTAACACGTAATAACCTTAAAATAACATGGAGCATTCATCATTTACATATAAATTGTACATAAATATATGTTTGTGATAATCATTGAGATTATTATGAATTTATGACAGAAAGGGTCAGAATCTATTGACATATCATTCGGTTCTTCACTTTTTGTGGCGATCATGATGCAGTGTAACAGACTGACTGTAGACGCGATGCTTGTGGGTTTGATTCCTATTTGGGGGAATGATTAAGTTCTTGAATATTGTTTTATTTTTTTGAAAAAATGCGTAGTGCAAAGCGCAGCATTCAATTTGAACACTTAACATGCATTTTCGGGCAGAAAGTGGAGAACGGAGTGTCTTGACATAAGATTCTTTGGAGTGCGGATTCCTAGTGTGCGGGAAAATCCGTGAAGCAGCGTGACGTTACACTATTTACGTAATAAAAATGACTTTACGCCAATAACTGGTAAACTTGAAGTTCTTTTACCAAACAAAGCGTTCTTAACTCTTTAACAAAACAAATCCTTATATGCCTCTGCATTGTCATCAATAACGTTTTATTGTAAATCCAAAATGGTGAAACATCCAAGATGGTGGACTAATTATTTTCAACACACCAACAAGATGGATATCAAATAATAGATCCTACTGAGAACAATTCGAAAAAAGCTTGTTTTCAATAACTTAATTGTATAATAAAGCTTCATAGATCAGTTTTCAAATGTGACTAACTGGAGAAACTCGCTAACTCCTGTCTATATATAGAAACTGGTTAAGCGAGAATCAATCTGTCTATCCATCCGTCGAAACTTGAATGATATGTTAAGGTCGACGTTTAATTGCGTTTTATTTTCTAACTAGTTTTTATACTCTCTTTGTTTATTTTTTATGTGGCCAGTCGTGGCCCAGTGGCACAAGAGTGTGACTGTAAACGAGTGGTTGTGGGTTCGATTCCCACTCGAGGAGTGAAAATTATATTTCCATTTTCTTCGCTCTGGTGTCGAGGTAAAGCGCGGCGTTAAGTTCCGCCACTTTTTTTTCTTTTTTTTTTTAACAATTTAATTTACACCACTACGGACATAAGGTTTGTACCTTTTTTTAAAATAATCTTTTTCTTTTTATATATAAATTCCTTATTTGATTACAATATCAGAGCTTAAAACTAAGTTTATTAAATATACCATAAGAGAGTCCAGTTTTCTTAGTTATTAAATGTAACTTACATCTATTTCAAAGTATTACTATGACTATCTTTTACATATTTCTTAATAGTAATTAATATTATATTTATTTTAATATATTTTATTAATATTACAATTTCTTATTCAAATAATGGGAAATGAAGGCATTATCGCTATTGTAGAGGATATGACCGCTTCGTTTCTATCTTTAATGGCCATCTTTAAATTATATTCCATAATACCTTTAGTCGTTGCCCCAGTTGCATTTCTTATCAGCCTTTTAACCGCGTCGTCCTCACCACCACAGTAGTAGGAACAGTTGCTGGTGTGGCGCGTTATCGCAACGATTGCGTGTGAGACACTATCGTGAAGCTGTATTTTCGATGATTTTGTGTTTACTACTACAACTGTGCTAGTGGTTCATGAATCGTCAGCACTTTTGAACCCATTTCTAAACCGTATCCCTGACTCATCAAGTATTCCTTCTCCTCTTGAGTGAATGTGAGGTAGAGGGTGTCTTTTAAGTCTCGTGGAACGGGTGTTACCTTGATGTTTTCAATTCGGAGTGAGCGTACTGCCTCCTTGGATGAGTATATACCAGTATATATCGCTTGTAGGGCGTACGCAACATCCATGGGGCTTCTATGGGTGCACATTAGATCCTGAGTTATATTGGCTATTTGGTATGGAGCACGGTAGAAAATATCGAAAAGATTCTCTCGGTCAATATAGGGAAGTTGGTTTACATCACCGATCAATATTATTTCGTCTGCTTGGGTCATTCTAGCAGCCGTCACTATCGCACCAAAGTGGTTCATTAGGGCCTCATCCACAATCAGGCGTCTGTACGTTTCTGATTGTCTCATCCCATTAACCAACATTGATGCCATAGTGCGAATCCTACTTTTAACCAAACTCCCTATACGTACCGAAAGCTTCTCCCGAAGTTCATTTGCTGCTTCTGTTGTAGTAGTGATAATTGTGTCTCTATCTGTGTCGAAGTGTTTTATGATCCAGGTTGTTTTGCCACATCCGGGGACCCCGTTGATCCACTGTATCCTGGGTATATGCCATGCTGCCGATGACGTGGGGTCTAGAATACTGTCAAAAGTTTTTGCTTTCTCAAGCATTCTATCTTCCAACATCACCTGCGTACATTTAGCTATGACTACAATATGATCGTTAGTGGGTGTATTGAATTTAAGGTTGCCCGTTCGTCTGGTTTCCTCTTCATTCAATTCCACAAAACCAACTGCAGCATTGTAAGCCGCCATGTATTTATCTTTCTTGGTACCTCTGATGGTTTGGGCTGTATAATTGTTATATATGGCAGCTTCTGCCTCTTTTAGCTTTATATCCAAGATTGAAAATCCGCCTTGAAAGGCACGCATTATTTCCTCACAAGTTCTAAGCTTCACTTGTTTGGTAGCCTTTAAAACTGCGAGAAATTCGAGGAATGCGTTTCTGTAGTGGTCTTGGAGCCCCGAGATAGGTATTAAGATAGGTGGGCTCACCTGGTTCATTGACGCTCTAGTGGGCCTGGACCGAGCGGGGATAGAAGGATTCTTGGCACAAGTCCTTGTGAATTTCTCTACAGACGCAGCCTGCCTGTCCTCTGGTGAAATTTTCTTCTTTCGTAGCACATTTCCTATAGCTGACATAATGGCGCTGCACGCTGATTTCGCGGTGGAAGGCTGTAAATGTACTATTTCTTTAAGTTTGACCTGATCCTCTGCGACCTTACGCTGAAGCCGCTCTGAGCTACTTTCTGTGGCCGTGGGAGTTGTTTGTAGTTGTTCCGCTGGAATTTCTGAGTTCTTGAGTTTAAGATAACTAAGATCTTCGCCTCTGTTCTCATAAACTAATACCTCATGCTGTTCTGAGGCTTTTATACATCCCAGTCGGTCCGCTACTTCACCTTTGTTGTAGTCGACCACCATAGCGTCTATACTAATCACACGTACGCCATATCCCACGATTTTGCCCATTTCCGTAAGCATCTCGCGAGCCCGCTGGAATGGCGTTCGTGTATCACTGTCGAGTAGTATGATAGACTTATTCTTTGATAGCACTACTCGGCAAGTGATATTTCCGACCGTCTGACAGTGAAGTTCCGCCACTTAACATGCAAGCCTCCGAATTCGGCGGAAAGTGGGGAACGGAGTGTCTTAACACTAGGTTCCCTCTGCCTAACCTGCTGTGTGCGGGATATAGCGTGAAGCTATTTATTTATTTATTTTATTTATGTTAGTAACATATCTCTGGCTTTGCTAAGTTGATATATTTCTATCTCTAGGTTTAAGCATTGTAAGAATAAGCTTCGACTATAATTTCTTCACAATGACATGTAAGAATGTAGTTTTTGCTTTTTCCTTATTATAACGCAAATTTTATTCTTCAAAAACAATTGAAATGTCTTTATTTTTAACGATTTAAAGTTATTCACATTTTTATGAAATTGAAAAAGCTATATTTAAATAATGCATAAAAGTTTGACAGCAGCCTCTTGAAAAACTGAGGAAGTTGTCCAAGCGCTGATTGATTGCGTTCAACGCATGGGCGGTCGGGGTGATGCAGATTTGAACCACGCTACCTTTAATTTTTAATACGTTTCCTAAAAATATCTTTTCTATAATTTTATTAAATGATAAGTGGGGAACGGAGTGTCTTAACACTAGGTTCCCTCTGCCTACCCTGCTGTGTGCGGGATATAGCGTGAAGCTATTTTTTTTTTTTTGTTTTATTAAATGATAAATAGTATAAGTACTTCCGTACCTGTGGCTATCAAAGCCCAACGAGACGATGTATGTGGTAAATGTGTATAATTTATTCTCATTAGATCAATTTGCACTAACCAAAAATTATACCTAATTAATTTGAGTCTTACTGAGCCACAACGATCCTTTACCCTTATACATACATAATATTAAATATTATATTAAATTAATTATTTAAATAAGAAACAATAATTCACAATTTGTCATCAACGCGGATATCTATAAAGCATTAAGTGGTGGAACACGCGTCATGCATCTTCACTCGACCTTGACAGCGTGACTTTTGATTCTAAATGCCGGGGTATAATGAAAGGTCGTAATGATTACCATCGAAATAATCATAAAGACATTAGCATCTAGAGCTAGATGTTAACTATATATTAAATTAAAAAATTAAAAATTAAATAGCTTCACGCTATATCCCGCACACAGCAGGGTAGGCAGAGGGAACCTAGTGTTAAGACACTCCGTTCCCCACTTTCCGCCGAATTCGGAGGCTTGCGTGTTAAGTGGCGGAACTTAACGCCGCGCTTTACCTCGACACCAGAGCGAAGAAAGTGGAAATATAATTTCCACTCGTCGAGTGGGAATCGAACCCACAACCAGTCGTTTACAGTCACACTCTTGTGCCACTGGGCCACGACTGGCCACTAACTATATATTAAGAAGAAAAATATGTGTTTTTTTTTTAATATGTGTGAAGGAAGAAGTTATTAGTTGTGTATTCAGTACAAGGTTCTGGTGTATGATATTTTGTTTATAACTAAACAAAGTAGGGTTTGTTTTTCATTAAAAGCTTATACACAATAATAATAATATTGAACAAAATGTTTTTAAGAAACTTATACTTACTTCCTTCATATTGTCTCGTATGCGTCTCCTTCATTTGATTTTCATCAGAATAACTGAATAATATTTCTAGATAGCGAGCTAGTCAGGGAGAATCTAGTGCCAAGTCACTCTATCCACCACTTTGTGCCCGGAATCGAAACATTGTGTGTTGAGTGGCAGAACTCAACGCTATGATTTGTGTTAAAGCAAATAAATAAAACCGAGATAAAAATACTCTAAGATTTGGGCCAGCTGTTTTTTACGTTTCTTCTAACTTTATTGTTAACACTATCTTATCAAAAAAAATTAAATCTTGCAAACATTGAAAAAAAAAATAGTTAGTTACTAAAAATTTAGTTAGTAGTTAGTTACTTTCTTATATTTATTTTAATATATTTTATTAATATTACAATTTCTTATTCAAATAATGGGAAATGAAGGCATTATCGCTATTGTAGAGGATATGACCGCTTCGTTTCTATCTTTAATGGCCATCTTTAAATTATATTCCATAATACCTTTAGTCGTTGCCCCAGTTGCATTTCTTATCAGCCTTTTAACCGCGTCGTCCTCACCACCACAGTAGTAGGAACAGTTGCTGGTGTGGCGCGTTATCGCAACGATTGCGTGTGAGACACTATCGTGAAGCTGTATTTTCGATGATTTTGTGTTTACTACTACAACTGTGCTAGTGCTTAGACCTCATGAATCGTCAGCACTTTTGAACCCATTTCTAAACCGTATCCCTGACTCATCAAGTATTCCTTCTCCTCTTGAGTGAATGTGAGGTAGAGGGTGTCTTTTAAGTCTCGTGGAACGGGTGTTACCTTGATGTTTTCAATTCGGAGTGAGCGTACTGCCTCCTTGGATGAGTATATACCAGTATATATCGCTTGTAGGGCGTACGCAACATCCACGGGGCTTCTATGGGTGCACATTAGATCCTGAGTGATATTGGCCATTTGGTATGGAGCACGGTAGAAAATATCGAAAAGATTCTCTTGGTCAATAGGTATAGGGAAGTTGGTTTACATCACCGATCAATATTATTTCGTCTGCTTGGGTCATTCTAGCAGCCGTCACTATCGCACCAAAGTGGTTCATTAGGGCCTCATCCACAATCAGGCGTCTGTACGTTTCTGATTGTCTCATCCCATTAACCAACATTGATGCCATAGTGCGAATCCTACTTTTAACCAAACTCCCTATACGTACCGAAAGCTTCTCCCGAAGTTCATTTGCTGCTTCTGTTGTAGTAGTGATAATTGTGTCTCTATCTGTGTCGAAGTGTTTTATGATCCAGGTTGTTTTGCCACATCCGGGGACCCCGTTGATCCACTGTATCCTGGGTATATGCCATGCTGCCGATGACGTGGGGTCTAGAATACTGTCAAAAGTTTTTGCTTTCTCAAGCATTCTATCTTCCAACATCACCTGCGTACATTTAGCTATGACTACAATATGATCGTTAGTGGGTGTATTGAATTTAAGGTTGCCCGTTCGTCTGGTTTCCTCTTCATTCAATTCCACAAAACCAACTGCAGCATTGTAAGCCGCCATGTATTTATCTTTCTTGGTACCTCTGATGGTTTGGGCTGTATAATTGTTATATATGGCAGCTTCTGCCTCTTTTAGCTTTATATCCAAGATTGAAAATCCGCCTTGAAAGGCACGCATTATTTCCTCACAAGTTCTAAGCTTCACTTGTTTGGTAGCCTTTAAAACTGCGAGAAATTCGAGGAATGCGTTTCTGTAGTGGTCTTGGAGCCCCGAGATAGGTATTAAGATAGGTGGGCTCACCTGGTTCATTGACGCTCTAGTGGGCCTGGACCGAGCGGGGACAGAAGGATTCTTGGCACAAGTCCTTGTGAATTTCTCTACAGACGCAGCCTGCCTGTCCTCTGGTGAAATTTTCTTCTTTCGTAGCACATTTCCTATAGCTGACATAATGGCGCTGCACGCTGATTTCGCGGTGGAAGGCTGTAAATGTACTATTTCTTTAAGTTTGACCTGATCCTCTGCGACCTTACGCTGAAGCCGCTCTGAGCTACTTTCTGTGGCCGTGGGAGTTGTTTGTAGTTGTTCCGCTGGAATTTCTGAGTTCTTGAGTTTAAGATAACTAAGATCTTCGCCTCTGTTCTCATAAACTAATACCTCATGCTGTTCTGAGGCTTTTATACATCCCAGTCGGTCCGCTACTTCACCTTTGTTGTAGTCGACCACCATAGCGTCTATACTAATCACACGTACGCCATATCCCACGATTTTGCCCATTTCCGTAAGCATCTCGCGAGCCCGCTGGAATGGCGTTCGTGTATCACTGTCGAGTAGTATGATAGACTTATTCTTTGATAGCACTACTCGGCAAGTGATATTTCCGACCGTCTGACAGTGAAGTTCCGCCACTTAACACGCAAGCCTCCGAATTCGGCGGAAAGTGGGGAACGGAGTGTCTTAACACTAGGTTCCCTCTGCCTAACCTGCTGTGTGCGGGATATAGCGTGAAGCTATTTTTTTTTTTATTTTATTTATGTTAGTAACATATCTCTGGTTTTGCTAAACTGATATATTTCTATCTCTAGGTTTAAGCATTGTAAGAATAAGCTTCGACTATAATGTCTTCACAATGACATGTAAGAATGTAGTTTTTGCCTTTTGCTTATTCTAATTGCGCAAATTTTATTCTTCAAAAACAATTGAAATGTCTTTATTTTTAACGATTTAAAGTTATTCACATTTTTATGAAATTGAAAAAGCTATATTTAAATAATGCATAAAAGTTTGACAGCAGCCTCTTGAAAAACTGAGGAAGTTGTCCAAGCGCTGATTGATTGCGTTCAACGCATGGGCGGTCGGGGTGATGCAGATTTGAACCACGCTACCTTTAATTTTTAATACGTTTCCTAAATATATCTTTTCTATAATTTTATTAAATGATAAGTGGGGAACGGAGTGTCTTAACACTAGGTTCCCTCTGCCTACCCTGCTGTGTGCGGGATATAGCGTGAAGCTATTTTTTTTTTTTTTTTTTATTAAATGATAAATAGTATAAGTACTTCCGTACCTGTGGCTATCAAAGCCCAACGAGACGATGTATGTGGTAAATGTGTATAATTTATTCTCATTAGATCAATTTGCACTAACCAAAAATTATACCTAATTAATTTGAGTCTTACTGAGCCACAACGATCCTTTACCCTTATACATACATAATATTAAATATTATATTAAATTAATTATTTAAATAAGAAACAATAATTCACAATTTGTCACCAACGCGGATATCTATAAAGCATTAAGTGGTGGAACACGCGTCAAGCGTCTTCACTCGACCTTGACAGCGTGACTTTTGATTCTAAATGCCGGGGTATAATGAAAGGTCGTAATGATTACCATCGAAATAATCATAAAGACATTAGCATCTAGAGCTAGATATTAACTATATATTAAAAAGAAAATATGTGTTTTTTTCAATATGTGTGAAGGAAGAAGTTATTAGTTGTGTATTGAGTACAAGGTTCTGGTGTATGATATTTTGTTTTTAACTAAAGAAATTAGGGATTTTTTTCATTAAAAGCTTATACACAACAATAACAATATTGAACAAAATGTTTTTAAGATGCATTTGACTTTCATCAGGATAACTGAGTAATATTTCTAGATAGTGAGTTAGTCAAAAAGAACCAAGTTTTGAGACACTCTATTCACCACTTTCTACCCGGAATCGAAACATTGTGTGTTGAGTGGCAGAATTCAACGCTATGATTTGTGTTAAAGCAAATAAATAAAAACTATTCAAAAATACCCTAAGATTTGGGACAGTTTTTTATTACGTGTTTCTTGTAACTTAATTGTTATTATCGTAAAAGTTTAAATCTTGCAAACATTTAAAAAAAAATGTTTAATAGTTACCAACATTTTAGTTACTTGGTACTTAGTTACTAGTGATCTAGTAAGAATAGAAAAAGCGTGAAACTAAAATAAATTACTATATTTTTTATCTAAGAATAGAACCTGTACCTTCCACATAGTTAAACTTAAATCGTTAAAACTAAATACACAATAACTTCACGCTGTATCGCGCACATAGCAGGGTAGGCAGAGGGAATCTAGTGTTAAGACACTCCGTTCCCCACTATCCGCCAAAATCGGAGGCATTGTGTGTTAAGTGGCGGTACTTAACGCCGCGCTTTACCTCGACACCAGAGCGAAGAAAATGGAAATATTAAATATTTCCACTCCTCGAATGGAAATCGAACTTACAACCAGTCGTTTACAATCACACGCTTATGCCACTGCGCCACGACTGGCCCTACAGTCAGCCCTACATACTTTTATATAATCTACGTGATATTTCCAAATTATTTACACCAGATCGATAGATAGATCAAAGTGACGCGACTAATCTTGCAATGCAAACAGTATATTGAGGCTGTCTAAATAACACGTCTTGCTTTATCTAACCTACTTGCCAATTTAGGATGATCCTGTGAATTTTTATCGTATTGCTTAATTTTTGTATGGTGTGAATAATCTAGTGCATTTCCTATATAGATGTGGTCGCAGGTTTGATATCCGCTTTGGGCATATTAAATTTGTTTTTTGATAATTAAATGGAGCTTAATACTTTATCGTGCGTAGTAGAGTTGTCAGAGAGAACTTAGTGTTAAGACTCCGTTGCCATGGTGAACCCGCGAGCGGATCGCTAGAAATTTATTTTTAGTAACAAAAATATATGACGAATTGGCTAAAGGACTAAGGTGATTTTCTAAGTTAGCTATGTGATAAATTTAATCTGATTTCTAACTGCATCAGATTACTTTTGTAATGGCGTTGAATACTTTATATTTCAATTTTAAGAATAAAATAATAAAGTAAGAATAAAAAATATAACAAAAATAATTAATCCATGTTACGAATTTTTAAGGAATGTTTATTTTTACAAGTTTATTGCAAAAGAACCCCTTTTAAAGATCACAATGCGAAATATTTAAGATATTCTAGTTATTTCCAGTCACTCTGCCATCCATTATTATTTAAATAAACAAGTAAACTATATATGAATACAAAACGATTAACGTTTAATGAGCAATTAAGAAACATTTGTAATTCCTTAGGACATTCCAACAGCCTTACGTGTAATATAATCAGGAATTGATGAACTGGATAGATTTTTGCATTATTACCGGTGTCGCAATTTTTAAATATTTTCCTCTTTACTCATTCATTAATATTAATCATATCCATTAGTAAATAGACTTTTGCAAAGTATTAAAATCTAGCTTCTGCCTGTAACTTTGCTTGCTTGAATTCTGTATTAGTGCCTATACCTACATTAGATGCTTAAATGCTTTGATTTGCAAAGTGTATGTCACTTTAACAAAAGCGTTTGTCGAACATAAGGCAGTGCTTGAAGTTATTTTATGCATTTTTAATAAATAAATATAAAAAAAGACTCTTTGTAATTCGTCTCTATATAAAATCTACTTATGTCAAATTTCTTTCGCCCTTAAATGTTTCTTATAAAGAAAGCTTTTCTTTGACGTATTATTATAATGGTCGGTAACATTTCTCAATCGATATCATTCACAGATATAAAATAATTATATTTTAATAGCAATCCGTTTTTTAATTTTACACACCTCTTTTGGCTTCTTGCTTTATCCCTAGAGGGGTTAGAGAGTACGAAACTCCAAATGTTACAGTACATCCATATGTCTTTCGCCTCGTCCAATGTAATTAACCTTTTCATACAGGTCCTCCTCACTCCGGGGGTCTTCATGCTTTTTACGTGACCTTCGTCTAGTATCATCGATACTATATTTATTTACTATTACGTCATAAATCTTTCTTACCATTCCTTCTTTTTATTTTACACGATTAAATCTATACAAATAAATAAAATTGGAGCGTCTGTTTGTAATATTAAAATAACCGCTTCTTACTAATTGCATATGTATGTATGTATGTATACACGATACTGTCTGTCTATATGTTTGTTCCGACTAATCTCTGAAAAGGCTGGACTGATTTCGACAGAACTTTCACTGGCAGATAGCTGATGTAATAAGGAGTACCTTTTCTTGAGGCTTTTTTTATTCTGAATTATGGTTTCTTTAATTCCACGCGAACGACTTCGCGAGCACACCTAGTCAAAAATGAAATACTAGTTACTAGGTACTTTTAAATAATGTGATTGCAAAACCTGACATACATACATATATCGATATTATAAATATTTATCGAAACCTGATCAGATAAGATAAAGTCAATTAAGTTATCATTTGATCTACTTTAGAGATATCTTAAGAGATAAATATTATGGCCTATTATTTAATGTACGTTGTACAATTTCACTTCATATGTTGTTTGTTATCAAAAAATCTGCTTAGCACTTTCTGCACGTATTACAGAAATTGCCTGTTGAGTCACGAAACTCTAAACGTTTTGTCTCATTATCATATTGAAAATATTTGAAAAATAATATCGTTCCCCCTTGTCTACTCAAGGCACTCTGTTCTCCTCTTTTCCGGCCGAAGACATGGCGTGAACGCTTTGTCTTGTCTGGTCTTTAAAGAAAATGTTTAGAATTAGGTACGCGAAGAAATAAAAATAAAAGATTTTTAGAAAACTTTTAGATAACAAATTATACGCAGCAGGACTCGAACCCGCGCCTCTTGGAAACCGTCCAAGCGCTCTGTCTGCAAATATTTATACGTCTTCTTTAAATGTGTTTTTACATTTCTTAAGTATGAATAATACTTTAAAACGTCAAATATAAATGAAAATAATTTGAATAGTTCTAATTTTCATACGTATTCTAATGTTTTTCTTTTTTTTTTTTTATTTCCTAAGTGTATGAACAATACTTTAACTTGTTAAAAATAATTTAAATATCACTCTCAAAACTACAAGGCCAAAGAGGGAACGAAGCGTGAGCTGGGTGGCTGTTTTTATTACAATTATATATATGTACATATATTTACCACAAAAAAAAATTGCTTACAATTGGTCAGTGATGGACATCACCATTAGATTACATTAAATATAAGTCTCAGTGCTTTTAAAATTGTCACAATACAAATTAATACTAACAAATGCCATGGGCACCTGTGAGACCATGAACAGAGATTCCCTATTAAAAAAAAAAAAAAATATCACTCCACAGTGGGACTCAAATTCACAACCGTCCACAACTTGTATTAGTTTATAATTAATTAAATAATCATTTTTAAAAATTAAATTAATAAAAATACATACATATATTATAACTAGCAGGTAATAACTAAAACAAGATTAGTTAAGTGGAACATAGCACACCCACGGTACATTCAACATATGTAAAATTTTGATTACTGCATTTCTACATTATGTAACCAAATTAGTGTGACATGTTTATATGGTAATTGAGTTGTGTAATATATTAATTAAATTATTTTAAGTATGTATTTTGAAAAAACGTATATACTGGTTATTTTTATTAATGCCATCGTAGAGCAGTGTCACACTTTGACTGTATACGCGATGACCGTGGGTTCGATTCTTACTTGGGATATAATATTTATATAGTGATGTACATATAAGGACACATCTCATGGCTTATAAAAATCTATGTCTTTTGTTTTACTCGTGGAAAAATGATATTTATTATATTATTAACGTAATGGCGAAGTGGAACCTCTAACGGTAAACACAATTGGCTGTGAATTCAATTCCCACTCGAAAAATGAATATATATTTTCTTCTAGCTTGATACCAGAGCGAACAAATGGAAATATGAAATATTTCCACTCTTCGAGTGGGAATCGAACCCACAACCAGTCGTTCACAGTCACACGTTCGTACCACTGCGCCACGACTGGCCCCAACTATTATTCTTCTTAGACTATTTCTTATTTTTTTTATTTTTTTTATTAGCTTCACACTACACTAGGTTTTCTCTGCGTATGAAACGTTAAAAAGTGTGAAGCGACTAATAATATTGACATCTACAATTTAATGCTTCATAATACAAAAAATATTTAAAGAAAAAGCTATATAGGACAGGTTAACAAAAACAAGTAAAATCGCTGTAACAGTTTCGTATTCTGATTTACAATGATATTATCGAGAGTCACGATACATTTCTTGTCACACCTTGTTACTTTATATTTTTTATGTGTAGTATACTATGAGTATAATCGTTTATAGTAGGTACAGTGGTGTAGTTAACGTGTGCTTGTGAAGTAGTGGGTTCAATTCTGTGATAAGGAATATAAAATAAAAACCGTATAAGTAACTTTTACCGAATATTAAAAAAGCCAGGGAGATTCTATTGTCAAGATAATCCATTTTCCAGTTTCTGCCTGAACATTAATATTAACAGAATTATAAGAAATTAAAAGTAATAAAAAAATAGTTTTTTCGAATACTCGTAACTAGTCCGCCATTTTGGATATTCTGGTTTGTTAGATATAGGGATAATGTCATGTTAATCAATTATTTCATCTAAACTAAACGTGTATATAAAAATTAAGTTAAATCAATAAGTGCTACAAAATTCCAACTGCACTAAATATAAATACATTTCTAGTTAAATAAATATATGTGAAATTGAGGTTTTGACTAGGTTTAAGTCCGTCTAGAATTTTATATTTGATTGGCGCAGTGGCACAGATGTGTGACTTCAAACGACTGGTTGTGGGTTCGATTCCCACTCGATACCGCGTGAAGGTAAAAAAAAATAGTCTAGAAAAGACATAAATGTAATAATATCAATAGACACAAGAAAAATGTATGCGCATTAGTTTTTTTATAGTATTAACATATTTAATTAAATGAATAAAATGAAATGTAAATTTTTGCCATTAAAATAAACATAGGTAATAAAGGATATAGGCTATGTAAAGATAAATTATCTGAGCAAGTTACGCCTTTTTTAGCAGAGAGAAAGAACTCAAAAATTAATGTATACCTAATATTCTTCGAAAACGTATAAAATTTTTTATACGTTTTCTAAGGATGTTTTTCATTTTTTAAATGAATGACATGGATAACGCTTTAAAATGTTAAAATATTTAATAAATATTATCTCTTGTCAAACGATTGGTTAGCGGTAATTTGTAAAAATCTCTCTAAAGACATGCTAACAAGTAAATAAATGAATACACGTACGAGTTTATATAAAATACGAATAGTGTAATATATAAGAATGGAATTATTAACACATTTACGTTTCGTGCCGAATAATTGCTAAGTCTTTTCTCCCATAGCATGTTAGTCAGAGAGAACTACTTTGTCCTCCACTTTCAGCCCGAAATAGAGAATTTGCGTGTTGAATGACGGAATTCAACGCCGTGCTTTGCCCAGTATCAGAGTAGAATATTAAAATTATTGAAATATAATATTGTGGCCAGTCGTGGCCCAGTGGCACAAGCGTGTGACTATAAACGACTGGTTGTGGGTTCGATTCCCACTCGAGGAGTGGAAATATTTAATATTTCTATTTTCTTCACTCTGGTGTCGAGGTACAGCGCGGCGTTAAGTTCCGCCACTTAACACGCAATGCTTCCGAATTCGGCGGAAAGTGGGAAACGGAGTATCTTAATACTAGGTTAGGAATATAATCATTCCCTCAAGTAGTACTTCAACTCACAACCAATCTCGATCACTGCACACTGCGCCATGACGGCCTCTAAACATTAATCGTTAACAATTTATATACAAACACGCCGCAGGTCAAAGTAAATCTATTTATCTTTGTTCTATTTCCTTTCATTTTTAGCAGAAAAACTTAAAATAACACAATAAGACCTAAAAACTTTGCAATTGTGAGACAAAAACACGAAATTCTGTATACATTTTCACTTCGACACAAAGCGTTTTAATGTTTATTTTAATGGTTTAGCTTTTACTTACAACTATATTTATTATATTTGATTTATGAACGATTCCTCTTTGACATTTAACATCAAACTTTTACTTGAAAGGTGACAAATTCTTTAGAATTATGGCTGTGAAGTAGTATCTATAAGAGTATGTATAAGAGGCCATCGTGGCGCAGCATCTTAATATAAACGCTTTGGTTTTCGATTCGATTTCCACTTGGTGAATATTTAAATTATTTTCATTTTTCGCTATCGTACCTAAGACGAAGCGTGGCGTTGAGTTCCGCCACTAAACACGCTATACCTCGATTTCTTACGGAAAGTAGTAAATGGAGTGTCTTAACACTAGGTCTCTTACTAGCAGCATGAGCTACTTATACAAATTCCAAATTCCTTTGTCCACATAATATTCCCTATCCTTCCATTAATTAATAATTCAATCAAAATTCGTCTTTTCTTATTAATGAATTATGAAAAACCTTGGACATATAATAGTAACATAAAATTCAGCTTTTTCTTCTAAAAATGTCAGATAGTATTTATTGTCCGAGTGAACTAGATACCATTTAAACGCGTAATATCATTTTTTAAATCGATTGGATTCGACGTTTAGTTTTGAAAGTGTTTTGTTCTGATTAGCAAATTTGTTTCCTTGTTTATTGTTTTTTGATAACTTAAATAATATATTTAGTTAACAAATATTTTTTTTTATAGTATCGTAATATTCGATTGCTTTAGATAGTAAAGAGTGCAATTTCTACTTTTTACATCTATAAGAAGATTCGCAAAATGCAGGATACGTGATTTTTTTTAAGTAATTTATTTGAAATATTTTTAAAATGATATAAAGAAAATTCTATAACTTAAAAGGGTTATCTTTTAATTCCCGACACGACAAATACTTCTTTAGTTTATTTATCTACTTTTTTTTTTATTTAATAGGAAACCGACATTATATACGATTACAAACTTATTGTAGAGCACGTACTTATAATGTCCATTGGAGTAATGGTATACCTCATTTAAAGACTAACTTAATATGCCTAAGAAAATATATATTATAAAAAAAATCTGAACGCTATACAAAATTTACATTAAAAATATCTTTAGCAGAACAGAGAGATGACACTATAGTCACTAACCTCGACTCTTCAAAAATAACAAATTAAATGCTGATAACGTATACACAAACAATTACACAACTTATGGCTATGTAATGTGAATTATTACCACAGTAAGTATTACGAGGTTCAACGCAACACAATCGCTTACAAAATCTATTAACGGTTACGTCCGTCAAAAACTCGTGTACTGTCAAAGTGAGACAAAATGAATAAAGAAGCAGTTGTTGGGAAACTATGGATAGAAATCGATGATAGTGGGTACAAATCTTATTCTGAAAAAGTTTATATTTTAAAAATGTTTCTTAGATGTTCTGATTTCTTTTTAAATATTCAATTAGTAGTTTTTTGAAAAATAAAGTAGCCTATGTACCTATAACCTTGTATTATCAACTATATTTATGCCGAAATTCATTACAATCGGTCAAGTGGTGTAGATTTAGATCATATAAACTTTCAACTTTTTAGAGGTTGATTTTGAAAAAATAAGTAGCCTTTATTTGTCCCAGTAACTTTTATTACTTTCATTCTAAATGTCATCCAAATCGGATCGTTAGATTAGCCCTGAAAGCGTGACAGACAAACAGACAGACATTTGCATTTAGGTATAATATAAGTATGGGCTATGGTTTCCCCATTCTGGTAAGGCAAGGTTAGTGATACTACATGTGTTAATAATATTTTTAAATATCTCATAAAAAACTTATTTCCATATAACGGTTAAACAGGGACGACCTAGTGTCAAGAAATTCCCGCCAATAACTGCAATGTCTCTAACATTGCAGTTGATTGGCGGAACTCAACGCTGCACTTTATCTCAGGTATCAGAACGAAGAAACGGCAACAAACATAAATAACTAACATTTCAATAGAAATATTTTAGAAAGTCACCAAGTACGAATGCAGTATGTATGAGTATTGGTGATAATGCACGCGTCTACATGATTATTAGAAGCACATTTCCTCGACACTTGCATAATGCGTTTCAACGTACGTTCTTGTTATTAAATAATAGTTAGAAACATTTTCCTATTTAGTAATCTTCCAGTTAACTTCCGTTTTTTTTGTTACTGGTGTTAGGTTACGTTTGCTTGCTGCGAAATACTCGTATGATCTGAGTCAAAGTCTAGAACGGAGAGACTTGACACTAGGTTATCTCAATCTCTGCATATCTGCTATGTGTGGAACTTAATTAATTTTATAGAAATGATATATGTGATGATCTATGTAAATGTTTTTTTTAATATTTTTTTAATGTAAAATTACATACTTTAAATTTACACAAAAATATTTAAAACACATCAAAACTTCTACTGTACCCTATAACACAGTGAAACAACATTTGGCACGGTTGTTGGTGGGTCTAATCTGTTTTGGGGGAATGATAATGTTTAAATATTTTTTGGTAAAACGCGCCTGTTGAGTTCCTACACTCAATCTGCTTGTCTCTGTTTAGTTTTCGAGACGAAAATTCAGAATAGAACGACTTGACAGTAAATTCTCTTTGAGTACTCTAAACCGGAAACAACTCGGAAGCCTTTTTTCTTTATTTAAAAAAACGATAACTTCTTTTTGTAGCTTTTAATACAATTCAAATTAACCTTAAGGAAAAAGTTATAAACTATCCCACGCGAAATTAAATCCACAACCCTCGCATGTAGGTACAGTTACTCTCCCACAATGTTATAATGACGATTATATAAATAAATTTTTATTACGACCGGTTACTACGCGACCGGCCAAACTTTTATTTATTTTATAGATATCCTCTCGCTACTTTTTAATTAATTTTGTTAAAAAGTATTACTTTGGTCCTTAGAAAAATAAAATTTGTTTTGACAGGTCCGTTGTTAAAAACGGTTGGTCACCCCTGCTGTAAAGCATTCGTTTCTTATTCTATTGAAGTAAAAACATTGCGTAATACCACTTTAAACCTTTCACAAATTAGCGCATTTTGCATGTTTACGCTGCACAAAGAAAAATGGCAATTTTATGTAAATTAGGGGAAATTATACAATTGTTTGTAAGAAATTTGCTATATTAACGGTTTTATAAAGATAGTATTTATAACTTTATGTGATTGATGCATATTTTTTTTATTTAATATTTAATTAAAGACAACACGCGGCGTTGTGTTCCGCGTCTTATTAGGAAATGTTTCTAATTGAAGTTGTGTTTTTTTATTGTAATTATTCTGACATTATATAGTATTCAGTATATCATTTGGTCGATATTTTATGCTAATCTAATTTATGTTGATTTAATTAAATTGCTTCAATATTCCTACATATTTAACTTATTGGAGAAATTCTTAAGTATTTTTAACTTTAACTAATTCCTACTTTAATAAACAATTTAATACAATATTTTACATTATTACTTCCTTATTTTCAGGTAAACAAACACAATAGAATAATAGAGGTCACCCGTGCAGATTACTGGCCTACACTGGATCGCGACCGGAACCATTATGCCGTATACATGCGCAGCAATCTAAGCCGATACACCTGTCTTGAATAAGTAACAATCGAGGAACCGTTAGTTAATTATGCCAATTCATTAACCACCAACATGATGGAGGAGTTGGCCACTCGACCCAATCTAGAATACGTGCCCCCGATCAGTTCGCAAGTAAAACAAATCACTGGATCGACCACTTTTACGCAAATAAATAGCGATGATTCAAGCTTCCAAGTGAACGGATTCGATAGCCGGTCAGATATGGACTCTCTAAGTTCGATGCACTCTCTTGTCCTTAATTCTAAAACACCAGCAACAACGGTATATCTAGCGGCGACCCAGCCAGAGCGACCCGCGAGCACTCCTAACACAGACGTACTCTCAAACGGACCACATGTTGTCACTATCAGAATAAACACGGATGCGGATAAGCCGAAAGCGCCGAAAATATCGAGCGTTCATCTGAAAAGTGACGTCGATTTTGACACGTTCAAGTTGACGGAAACTAACAAGAAAAATAGTAGCCTCGTCAGACTGAATGTGGAGGAGAATCGGCCGAAAATATTGGACAATGAGGATCTTTCTAAAGTGGATAAGCCACCGTACATTTACTGCAATTCGTACGTGAACACAATGTCGAATATTGTGATGTCGAGTGGGCAGTGCTCTCCGAGCGACACGCTAGACTCGGGGACGTGCAGCGACCTTGACGGCACGCCTCCGCCGCTGCCAAAAAAGAAAACATTAAAGTCTAACTCTACAAAGAAAGCCGTCTCCGTTACGGTAATTAGTCAGTCAAGAAATCAAAGCGAGGTCGATTTCGAAGATAACGATTCTAACATATCGTGTGACTCATTAAATAGTAGCGAATTAAATGGAAGCGTGCACGCCGACGAAAGTCACAGCGACGACGCCAGTAAAAAAGAAAAGAAACAGTCTTCCGAGCCGGCGCAAGCGCTAGCCAAAGTGAACAATAAAGACGGCAGCTTTCTACCGCAAGGTCTCCTGCAAGACATTAGAGATCGTTCTGCGAAACTTGCAACCGTCGAAACCGAAACCGAAAGTGTGGATAACGAACAGAACGGGGAAGTGATACAGAATGTTAATGAAAATGTTAATTTATCGAAAGAAAGCGCTCAGCTTACGTCGTTCCGTCTTGTTTCCCAGCTTAATAGTGAGGTGAAGAAAAACATTGTTGAATCGTTACCTGAGACTGTCGCCAAAACGCCCATCATTACTGAGTCTACGTACGAGGAACGAAAATTGTCTGATAAAATGAAGGACGAAAGCATTTGTTACAGCAGTCATTATTTCGATACGGACAAATTTTACGATTTTCACCTTAATGAGAAACAGTTCGATGTGTCAGTGGAAAGTGTTAGTGAAGACAAGTGTGCGCGTAACGAGATCTCCGAAATGGAGTACTTTGCCGGAATAAAAGACTATAAGAGTGAGGAAGCGCCGTCGACTATAAAAAGTTCAAAAGGAACCATACGCGGTGTTAAAAACCGCGTCCGTGCTGGGATTGCTACATTCTTACAAATGCAGAACACGACTAAGGTAATTTTTTGATTTTTGATATATATTAGCTTAAGTAATATAATATTCCAGTATTTTTATAACAAAAATTAAAAATAATCTGCAACATTTCTTCTAACTGCTAGTTTACAAGTAAATTAAGTGTTTAAATTTTTGAAAAAAAATATAAACATATAAAAATATAAAAAACAGTACAGAGGTTAGGTAGAAGCTAAATAAAATACATAAAGCTATAAATAAAAAACGAAACGAAACCTCAGACAGAATCCTCAAAAAGCATATGCCATAGGCAATAAATCCACAATATAAGTACAGTTTTAGTTTATGTACTATATAAATAGAATTTCGGAATATAAACAAAATATTCTTTAGCTTCACGCTGTATCCCGCACACAGCAGGGTAGGCAGAGGGAACCTAGTGTTAAGACAGTCCGTTTCTCGTTTACCACCGAATTCGGAGGCATTGCGTATTAAGTGGCGGAACGTAACTTAACATAACATATTTCGTTTATATTCCAAAATTCTATTCTATCCGTCATATATAAAAAAGTAGTAAAAAAACACAAATTCTTGCTTTTATAATTTTCATATATTCATAATTTTTACTTTTTACTTTATTTTATTATTGCATGTTGTGATCGTCTGTAATTGGAAAAATATTAAGTTTATGTTTGTAATTAATTTAATGTGAAAATATTGTAATATTTCTTCCGTTGACGATCCTTAATATATAAATAAAAAAAAAAAAATCGTTCCACAAGACTAAAATACTCCCATAACACAGGTACCCATTCAATTGTGATGACCTAAATTAATACAACCTGCCCTCCAGCCGAGTCAGGTTAATGAGAAACCGCGAGATAACGGCTCACGATGGGCTTGTAAGATAAGATGCATTGCACGTTATCTTTCTTTTTTAATTTTTACTTTAAAGTAACTGTGTTAACTTAATAATAATCTATATAGGAATTTATTATGTAATATTTTAATTTATATTTTATATGGATCATATTTCATTTTTAAGTTAAGATTGTTAAATTCAATATTTTATTAAAATTAGAAGCTTTTAGCACTGCAAATGTAGAAGAACGTTAATAAGAATTGCAAAACATTTTTTAAAATTACTAAAGGAAGGAGAGATTTTAAATGAAACTGTATTGGAAAACCCGACGTTTCGAATACTTTACTGTAGTCCGTATTTTATTTTCGAATAATAAAAGATGTGCGATTAGTTAAGTTAAAATAGTATCAAAATGTTTATGTTGTGCTAACAACATATAAGTTGTAATAAAGAGTATAAGAATTTCGACGCAGCTGGTAATAGGACGCATGGCTCAGTGGTGAGAGCGAGGACGGTATTCAGTAGGCGCGGATTCGAATCCCGCTGCGTTCAAATTTTTGTACGTTTTCTAACTACCTTTCTCAAGATCAAAATGTCAAAAATTCACGAAAGCCAAACATCATATTATACCATTGTATATTCTTATAGTACATATATAGTAGGTACTTAGGTTCGAATTCAATTTATAGGCGCTGTATTGGCATTATTTATTTATCTTCGTCATTCTTTCAATAGCATGAATTTGTTAACTGAAAAAATAAACGAATTTGAATCCTCGAGATGCGTTTTAGGTGAAAAAACTAAATTTAAATTAATAATTCCAATTCTTTTAAAAGGACATGGGTTCAAAAACCGTTTAAGACAATTAAACTTTCAAAATATATAGACCATATGCTCTTCATTCATATATTTTAAAATAAAAAAATCAAATAAGTAAATAAATAAAATACTGTCATGCCAGCTAGATTACAAATCAGAAAGTTTACTAAGACATTATACACGTACTGATTTTAGAGGTCACAGTCAAACGCTTGAAAGTGCACGCGAGCACGTACAGCTGTGTTTATTACAATATTAATGTGAACACAACCTAAACAATGTATAACTATATATGTTTCTAGCTTTTCAATGGTTTCTCTTGATAATAGTTATCTAAATGTATCTTTGTGGCCAGTCGTGGCCCAGTGGCACTGTAAACGGCTAACAAGAGTGTGACTGTAAACGGCTGGTTGTGGGTTCGATTCCCATTCGAGGAGTTGGAAATATTTAATATTTCCATTTTCTTCGCTCTGGTGTAGAGATAAAGCGCGGCGTTAAGTTCCGCCACTTAACACGCAATGCCTCCGAATACGGCGGAAAGTGGGGAACGGAGTAAGTTAATACTAGGTTCCCTCTGCCTACCCTGCCGTGTGCGGGATACAGCGTGAAGCTAAAAGAAAAAAAAAAAAAAAAAACACCTTTTTATTGTTGTAAGTCAATTTATTATAGTAACACTATAATCCATATTATTTACTCTCATTAACCATCCGAGATAAGGAGATAAGGATGCACCATTGTGGCGCAATGGAACAGTGTCTATTTCTAATCGAGATTAGGTGTCGGTACAGTTCTCAGTCGGTGAAATTGTTATAATTTTATTATATTCATTTGTTCTTCATTCATTATATATCTTGTTAACTTGATGCTACGAATTAACTGAGAGTCACACAAGATGAAATGTAAAGAAATCGGATGGAAAATAATAAATGGCGTGGCGTAACTCTAGATTTTTCCTGACTATCTTGCTATACGGCAAAAAAGGAGACGGTGAAGATAAAAGATACTTAACAATAATATTATCAAAAACGAAGGTTTATCGGTCATTTACTAAGTAAAATATTTTGTATAAGGAAAAAATAGATAGATATTGACTTTCAAGAAAATAAAAAATCATATTAGTTTCAATTATTAAACAATAGTATATAGTTAAGCTATAAAACTGACGTAAGGTTATGACATTGATATTAAGTGCATATCTTTCCCCTTTCGAGGAAATATCAAATTTATATCGTAACGGAGTGTCTTAACACTAGGGTCTCTGTGTGCCGTGCGTACGCGATGCAGCGTGAAGCTAAAAAAAAAAAACAAATTTATAAATATAACACAATAATTGTATTTGAACCTATAACCGACACGTTTAGTCAAACATGTCCTAATTACGAACACCCAGAAGCCATGTAACAAGTTGTTATTCTTTTGAAACGTTTCAATACAAACCTTCATGGTATATTACGAACAATAGCTAAAACAATGTTTTAATAATAAGCGCTAATTATATTCGCGATTAAGAACGGATGGTGTTGAGGAAACAAAGGACCAATTGAAAAAAATACTTGCGTATGACTAATTTACTTTAAGAGTTACAAATTTTCTATAGTGGAAGGGTTAGTTAAAGATATTTTGACATAGTTAGAACTTGAAGATGTTAGTAGGTTCG
Source organism: Dryas iulia moderata (assembly GCA_019049465.1). Lineage (NCBI taxonomy): Eukaryota > Metazoa > Arthropoda > Insecta > Lepidoptera > Nymphalidae > Dryas > Dryas iulia. The sequence goes on from CM032440.1 coordinate 1,043,089, forward strand.
ATATCCAAGTGAAGTTACATTTATATGTTTTTTTTTAGCTTCACTCTGTATCCCGCAAAGAGCAAGGTAGGCAAAGGGAACCTAGTGTTAAGACACTCCGTTCCCCACTTTCCGCCGAATTCGGAAGAATTGCGTGTTAAGTGGCGGAACTTAACGCCGCACTTTGCCTCTGATACCAGAGCGAAGGGATTGGAAATATTAAATATTTCCAGCTCCTCGAGACGGAGTCGAACGCACAACCAGTCGTTTACAGTCACACATTCGTGCCACTGCGCCACGACTGGCCCCTGACTATTTGCATGTAAAGTAAATAAATAAATATTTAAGGCTATCGTGGCGTAGCGGGAGAGTGTCTAACTGTGATCGTGATGATCGTAACTTCGACTCCCACTCGATCATAATATAATTATTTTTTTATTTTTCTAAGGAAAACAAAACAAAGCGTGACCTTGAGCTCCTCCGTTGATCACGCAATGTCAAGATTTCGAGCGACAAGTGGAGAACGGAGTGATTTGACATTAGATTCTAGAATGCTAGGTGTACCCGCCGATACGGAAACAAGTGTGAACGTTTTTTTTTATATAAATTAATATAACTTTTTGTTGCCCCATATAGTAGCCCATTTCCTTTTCTTAATCTCTTTATTTAATAGAGTTAATAGAAAAGTATATGGCCAAGACACTATTTTCTCCGCTTTCCTCCCAGTTTAGACATATTATGTATTGAGTAACATTTAATTAAGAAGCATTTTACTAATATAATTGTTTCCCCAAGTCGTAATCAAACCTATTACCTTAATATGTAAAGTTAGATATTCCACTGGACCATAATGACTTGAACATTTATTTCTACATACTTTGTGTTCACGTATTATTTTATATATTCATAGGAAATGTTATTATGTCAGTATTTCATTATATATACTTACATACAAATACACACATACATTTTATTAGCTTAGCTTTAGGTGTTTATTTGCGTCAACTTCATACTGTTTGATCAAATGCTAAAGTTGTTTATATAGTTCTTGATATAACAGAAATGTAAACATGATGAATAGAAATATAAAATGATGATTTTATATAACATATGTTAAGTGGATAATAGAATCTCTTAATGTTAACTTCTTCTATCTTCTTTACAGTTACTAGGTAGTTACAGCTTTGTATTGGCCTTATACACTGTATTAATATTATAAATGCGAACGTGTGTCTGTCGGTTACGCTTTCACGGCTAATTTACTGACCCGATTTGGATTAAATTTGGAATGAAAATAGTTAAAGACTAATAAATCTATCTATAGGTAATATAGGCAACATATTTTTTTTCAAAAACCAATCCCTTGGAATAGGGGATGAAAAATATAAACTGTGTAATTTAAGCAAGAACGCCGCTCGTTAAAAACACGTAACATTTCAAAAAACATGTAAAGAAAAATATACAATACTAATAAAAATAGATTAAAAGCAAGAAAATCAATTAATTTCTAAACTCCATCCAAACACAACATTCAATATTTCTACGTTCATACAAAATTAATTACTATTAAATTTTAATTAACTACCAGAGTTCTCAATTAAACGTGTTAGAAACGAAATCAAATTAACCCACATAAGACGAGGTTAATTATAGCCCTTACGTTATATATTTCTTAGTAAGCAATTAAAGTAAAAGTGGCATTTCCTCGATCATCCCACGATGAGTGACGGAAGAGATCAAGAATCTATACAACTAGAAATACACTGAGAAACTACTGCTTACTACTACTTAAATAGTAAAAAGTGTTGCTACGTTATAGAAAATTGTTAGGCAATTATATATCCATATATGGTTGTAAGAAGCCGTTAAGATGATGTTTGAGAAAATATCGCCTTTATTTATGATGTTTCGGTTCATCTCCCTTTTGTTATTGTTAATTATGTGTGTATATTATTAAGTTCTTTATACTTAGTATGTTTGGATGTATACGTGATGGTTATGAGTTGATCTTCATTCGAGGGTTTGTTAATTTTTTTTATAGCTTCACTCTGTTTCCCGCACACAGCAGTTATGACACTCCGTTCCCCACTTTCCAGCAAATTTCGGGGGTATTGTGTGTGAAGTGGCGGAACTTAACGCCGCGCTTTGCCTCGATACCAGAGCGAAGATAATGGAAATATAAAATATTTCCGCTCCTCAAGTGAAAATTGAACCCACAACCAGTCGTTTACAGTCACACGTTTGTGCCACTGCACCTACAATATGTGTATGATAATATTTAAATAATTTCATTTTTCTGCTCTAGAGAACAAGACAAAGCGCGGAAATGAGCTTAGATAGATACTCGATCTGCAATATCTCGATTTCGAGCGGAAAGTGGAGAACGGAGTGTCTTAACGGTGGAGTTTTTCTGACTACCTTGTTATACGGGAAAAAGCAAGAAGCTACTTTTTTCACTTATGATGTTTTGGTTCATCTCTCAGTTGTAGTTGTTAATTCTGTGTATATTAATAAAATAAATACAATATAATTTGTTTGTTCTTGTTTTGTTCTGGGCATCGTAGCGCAGTAGATGCTGTATGTGAGTTTGTGAGTTCAATTCCCACTCCAGGGCATAATTCATACTATCCATACTAATGAACTAGGATGAGGGCTATCGGCCGCTCTAGTTATGTAATTTACGCGAACGAAGCCACGAGCGGGTCTCTATTAGTTATTATACATTTCTCTCCTCTGAAGATTAATAAAAAGCGCGGCGTTAAGCTCCGATACTCAACACACAATGACCCGAATTCGACCGAAAAGCTTAAAACTGAGAAAAAGCGTTAAGCTATTCTGGATTGAACCTACAACCCATTCCAACAGGCATAGTCTAACCACCATACATACTCGTACATTAACACTTAATAATTCATAACATAATGATATCAGAGGCGATGATCGAGAGATCGTTCGTCCGTAAACGCTAACGCGACCGAGCACGCACGGTTTTCTCTAGCTTAATGTAATTTGTAAAATGAGACTAGTTATTACACGCGTCGTCTCTTATTAACGTAATGTTGTTATGATTGAATTGTTTCCATTAATAGTTGTTTATGTTTATTACTTTTATTTTAGAAATCGTGGCCAGTCGTGGTGCAGTGGCACGAACCAATGACTGTAAACGGTTGGTTGTGGGTTCGATTCACACTCGAGAAGTATAAATATTTAATATTTCCATTTCCTTCGCTCTGGTGTCAAAGCGCGGCGTTAAGTTCCGCCACTTAACACGCAATGCCTCCAAATACGGCGGAAACTGGGAAACGGAGTGTCTTAAACCTGGGTTCCCTCTGCCTACAATGCTGCGTGCGGGATATACATGCAGCGTGAATTTAAAAAAAAAAATAATTTAAAAATCGTATATTTTTGTTGTTTAGAAATCGTATTTTTTATATTAACTTGTAGCTTTTATCCTTACAGGAAGTTAGTCAGAGTTAATCGAGTGATAAGACACCCTGTGGTATTGCATGACTTTAAACGTGACTGTTTGGAGATTTGATTCCCAGTCGAAGGAAAGATTATATGCAAATTATTTTTATTTTTTCGCTCTTTTAAGGCAAATCGCGGTTTTATAATTCTGCTACACAACATTCACATACTGAAGTGTCTTGACTCTCCCTTACTAGTTGGTGTAGTGACCTCACTAAAAATCATGAAAAATCATTAAGCTAAAAAAAAATTAAGCAGGTTATTCTTATACTAATAATTCGACATTCTTAATTATAAAAAATCTTACAAAAACTTTGAATACATTGTAAATAGAAACGAAATCAATACTATTTTTTTATATACATATATCTCTATACGAGAACTGTCTCACGAATTTATTTGTAACATAAGCTTTACTTTGCCTTCCGTATGCGATACGACCTTCATACTTCAGCTTAACTTCAAAACCCTGGTACATTCACTTAAATATAAACAATATTACTATTTTATTACTGTAATTGGTATTTAAATGTGCCATTAGTGCTATTTTAAAGGATTTTTGAAAGTTATTTAGTTTTTTCGAGTTAAATGAACTAGCCGGTGATAGATTATTTGACGTTCTAAAAATCTATTGTATATTTTTCTTAACAGTACATTTTTTAATACATAATTTAAAAATGTTATTCAGACACTTAGGATACGAAAACCTTTCAAAGAGCGGCGTTAAGTTCCGCCCTAGCCTCTGAATTCGGCGGAAAGTGGAGTGTCTTAACCCTAGGTTCCCTCCGCCTACCCTGTTGTGTGTGGGATACAGCGTGAAGTTAATAAAAAAAGAAAACCTTTTTAAAAACGCATAAGATCTTGAACGAAGCAGGATCTGAATCATGACCTCTTGAAAACCATCCAAGCATACCGATAGCTTTAAGCTACGTTTACGCATGGCTTAGCGGTCTCTTGGACCGTTTACGAAAAGTGTAGGTTCAAATAACGATTTCTAAAATTGTTTTCCTCCAGTAAATTTTTTATTATTATTTCTCAAGTATATATTATTTGTAAAAGTAAAGCTAGCACAAAAGTCTAATGATACTGTTTAATTTATAATGTACTATGTAATATGTTGCGCAAAGATGACAAGTAATATACGAAACGATTTTATTCGGCCAAGGTTAATTTTTGCGCATGATTACGAAAACTATTTTGATTCAAATAAATGAGCATATAAAAGGATTTTAGTGAATGTGCTTTATAATACGTACGATATCTTTAAGTAAGGTTACAATGGATAGGACGTGTGACAGAATGAATTTATAATATTATATTAATACGATTTCTCTTACAAAGACTTTTTGACTCGAGCCTATTCTAGTAGACAGTGGAGAGCGGAGTGTTTTGATATTAGAATTCTTTCTGACTACCCTGCTATGGGGGAAATTGCTTAAAGTCTTTCACGTTATTAGTATGACGCCAACCATAATATTTTCATTTATATTTTTCATAGGTTACAATATCCTTCGCTCTCGTTTGCGAGAGGAATTTCGGAACAAACTTTACTTTATGCTCCCCAACACCCTCTAAAGCCACATGTTAATTTGGAGTTTATATCTAGTATTCATTTGTAAACCAAACTTTAATATTATTAAGGAATATGAATTTAATTCTAAATTTAATTTAGTGTAATTATAAATAATATACACAATACATAAGCGTAAGAATTTTCCAGTAATAAAGAAGAGGAACATGCTCAGAAAGAATGGTAAGAAAGATATATGAAGCAAAGGTGAACGGCAATAGAGATAGGGGAAGATATCGGCCAATCTCCAGAACACAGGATCTCCCATAGGGCATGTCTGAAAAGGTCGGTAATAACTGACAGTACATAAGCGTAAGAATGTTCTAGTAAGAAAGAAGAAGGACATGCTCAGAAAGAATAGTAAGAAAGATATATGAAGAAATAGTCAACGGCAATAGAGGTAGGAGGAGATCTCAGCCTATCTCCAGAACACAGGATCTCCCATAGGGCATGTCTGAAAAGGTCGGTAATAACTGACAGTAATCACTGGCTATCTCGCTAGGGAAATAAAATTAACCTAAAAACATAAAACAATAAGATATATTATTAGTACAAATATCATAATCAAATTTACTTCGTGGCCAGTCGTGGCCCAGTGGCACAAGAGTGTGACTGTAAACGACTGGTTGTGGGTTCGATTCCCACTCGAGGAATGGAAATTATATCTTCGCTCTGGTGTCGAGCTAAAGCGCGGCGTTAAGTTCCGCCACTTAACACGCAAGCCTCCGAATTCGGCGGAAAGTGGGGAACGGAGTGTCTCAACACTAGGTCCCTTCTGCCTACCCTGCTGTGTGCGGGATACAGCGTGAAGCTAATCAAATTTACTTCACACGAGAATCGAATCTATGAATGAACAGCTGAATGTTACTAAAAGTTTTATTATAAAACTATTACACGAACATGCATTTTAATCATACACATGCTACACTGTTATCTTAATTTATTCCAAAAGTCTGCATTCGGTGTGACGTAATAAGTCACATTTCACTTTCTTTTAAAAAAAACAAATTATAATAATTTAGACATTAACTTAGTTTGGAGTTAATGACCCAAGATTACTAATATTAATTAATTTAATGACCGGAACTGAACCTGGGACGTTTCAATTTTAATATTTAAATTTAATTTATGTCCAGTTTATTTATTTTTACGTGTAAGATTATTATTATTTGTTGTAACAATTATCGGTATTTTTTTATTAAGGAATTCTTTTTTATTAAATTGATGTGAAGCCTCTCCCACCTTTTTTCTGTTTTCGTCTAAAAACATTATTTCTCTATGAGTTTTTAAGTCATAGGCATATTATAAGGGCATAAAAAAGAAATTAACAGGAATAAAATCTTAAAGTAATATTTCAGTTTATTTGAATTCTTTCAATTTGCCAATTGGCCAATGTAAGGCTGTGAGTAGTCTGATTGTAAACGCCATTGGTTTTGAATACCATTCAAGATATTATTATCTTGATAAGACATAACATGTTGTTAAATTTTGCTACTCAACATGTCTGAAACTGGACGGAAAGTGGAGAACGGAGTGTCTTATATAAAAATAAAAAAAAAGTATAAAGTCTGTACTAAGATTCTACATACCCGGCTAAGAAATAAAACAAAAATCATAATAATTCATGGTAATAACTTGTTACCTAGCCTTTTTATCTCTATGAGCGTCTTAAATGAAAGTTGTACCGAAAATAAGTAGTACGTTAAATATAAAATATATATTTATAAACAAAATTCAAAATTTCATACTAAATGTAGTTTTTGTTAAATTTATTTTTGTGAAAATATATTTAAAGAATGTCTGAAATAAATATGTGCCACATACAAATGATATTCATGCTTTTTCCCGCGTAACGAGGTAGCCTGAAATCTAAATATTGAGCGATGGTGCTCAACACCGCGTTTTGTCTACTGTCACAAATGATATTGTGTTATTTTTTTTGTTGCACAATCCCACACACAGCAGAGTAGGGAGAGGGAACCTAGTGTTAAGACACTCGCTTCCCCACCGAATTCAGAGGCATTGCGTGTTGTTGTGGAACTTAACGCCGCGCTTTGCCTCGACACCATAGCGAAGAAAATGGAAATATTAAATATTTCCCTATTTACTATTGCGGTTATTATTGTGCAATTTGTTTTTGTTTTGTATAAGGTAGTCTACCGGCTTTGTATATTATTTTCACCTTATTATATTCGCCCCTGTATATTATTTTTATAGATAACTAGCGGCCCGCTTGCGGCTTCGCCGCGTGAACTATCTCAGTATATTGCAACCCTCGGGGGCGCATGTTAACAAAATAAAGTAGCCTATTCTTAAACTTAGATTATCAACTATATTTAAGCCAAAATTCATTACAATCGGCCAAGCGGTTTAGATTTTTCATATAAACTTTCATCCCCTATTTCAACCCTTTAGAGGTTGATTTTTGAAAAAATAAGTAGCCTATGTTAGATCCAGTCACTTTTACTACTTTCATTCTAAATTTCATCTAAATCGGACCGGTAGATTTGCCGTAAAAGCGTGACAGACAAACACACAGACTTTCGCATTTATAATATAAGTATGGATGTGTGTATTTTCTTGTTATTATGTATTCTATTTTCTAATAAGATTGAATGTGATGGAATAAAGTTATAAAGTTATTTCCACTCTTCGAGTGGGAATCGAACCTGCAACCAGTCGCTTTACAGTCACACTTTGTGCCTCAGCGCCACGACTGGCCCCTTATTGTTTTAAGATACATACATACAGTGGCGCAATGGAACAGCGTCTGACTGTAAATGCGATTGTAGGTATGACTGCTATACGGAGCAATTCAAATAAAATATTTAAATTATCCTCATTTCACTTTAATAAGACAAAACGCGATGTTAAGTTCCGCCTCTCAACAAATAGTGTCTCGAATTCGGGGGAAATGGAGAACAGAGTGTCTTAACACTAGGTTCTAACAGAAAATTGGCCTATAATAATTGTCGCATTTATGTAACGCAAGTAGTATTACATGTGTTTTTATCAACAAATTACATATATTTAAAATAGAAATGCTGTTTTCATTCAAATTTACATCACAATTAGTAATTATCGCTTTGCAATCAAATTATGACGTCAAAGTCAATGACATATGAAGCCTGTCATTATCTGTAGGTACTTACAATTTGCGATTTATTTTTAAAATCAAGGCTTTAATTGTTTTCTTTTTATTATTTTTATGTTATATGGTTACTATAGTGCTATTAATAACCTAATAAAATAAATAAAAGAAAATACATACATATAATACAAAATGCAACTGTTCCCTGTCTGTAAATGGAACATATATAGAAAAAAAATATGGACATTTGTCAATGTAATTATGCGAATAAAGTTATATTTTTCCGTTCCGTAACGAAGCGCACTAATAAGTTTGTACAATAATCTCAGAAACTGTAGAACTTTTTTTTAGTTTCACGCTGTATCCCACTTACAGACGCTGTTCCCCACTGATCCGTTCCACACTCAATTCGAAATATGTAAAAATCGCAAGAACAAAAGATCTTAATACACCTTAACGGCAGCTATTATGCTAATCTTCCCTCAACGTTTAATGTTCATTTTATTATAATACATTTTAATAAACAAAAAGTTACAATAATTTTAATTTTAATTAATTATGATTTTTTTTTTTTTTAGCTTCAAGTTGTATCCCGAACACAGCAGGGTAGGCAGGGGGAACCTAGTGTGTTAAGACACTCCGTTCCCCACTTTCCGCCGAATTCGGAGGCATTGCGTGTTAAGTAGCGGAACTTAACGACGCGCTTTACCTCGACACCAGAACGAAGAAAATGGAAATATTAAATATTTCCACTCCTCGAGTGGGACTCGAACCCACAACCAGTCGTTTACAGTCACACGTTTGTGCCACTGGGCCACGACTGGCCACTGGAATTTAATTTTACTCCATAATTTTTTGTAAAATAACTGTTCTAAATTTGTCTGAAAGTTTAATTCATGAAGCCAAAACCGGGAGCGGCTCGCTAGTCTGAACAAAAATTATTAAAAAAATCAAAACTTTATTTTATCTTCTTATTTGTATACTATAAAGTTACTAGTTCTATATATACATATTTACGGAACTCCCGACTCAGCCTTGATATTTACAAGTATAATACTTTCATTCGACGTAAAAAAATGTGATTTGCATAACTGCTGCCTCAACGCGCTGTGTATGGAGGTGCTAATGTACTATATAATGGTAATAAAACTTAATTTGAGTTTATACTTTCGAATGCATCATTATAAAATATTTTTGGTCTGCATAATTTGCATACATATGTATGTATGTATGTACCTACTTATTTATTGTGTAGTAAGTTGGCTTGATATTGTTATGTGTATTACTAGATGTTGTGGTCTTCTTATGGCCCTAGTCTTATTTTATATATTTTTATTTTATATTTAACACGCAATGCCTCCATATTTTAGCGGAAAGTGCGGAACGGAGTGTCTTAACACTAGCTTCCCTCTACCTGCCTGTGCTGCTGTGAGGTGTGCGGTATACAGCCTACCCTTATATTCCAAAAGAATATACCTTTATACTTGAACTTCAATAACCAATAGTTCGGATATTCTTTGTATGTCAGTTACTTTAGAAGATATGCAAAATCGCTTATTCTCTTTTGCAATTTCCAACATTACATGCCTGCCAAAATAAATAACTACTACTGATTTCACCCTCTCCTATATAACTCATTCAATTTTTTAGCTAACTTATTTACGATAAGATTAGCATATCAATTATCTATACTTCATATCGATTTATATCATACACGCTAAATTTACTGAACCGTACCAAAATAATGCGTAATACATTCAATAACTAATAATAGGAAGTAATTGGTGGCTAACAAGTCTAATTTTTGTTATAGTGAAGCGCTTTTTTCCCACATATGACATCTTTCCCCATTATTCTCCCGAAATCAGAGCATTATGCTTTGAGTGGCGGAACTTAACGCCGCGTTTTGCCTTGTCTAGGTTTAATTACTAATATTTTTTTCTTGTACATAGAGTTTCCTTATTATTCGATGAATTTTAATAATTTAAATATTATTTTCTCTTAGATTTTGGCAGCGCGTCTTTAAAGCATAAAGATCTGATGTCGTATTGCGTTAAAATGTCCTAAAACCTGAGATCGATTCGTTGCTTGTTGAATTGCGGAACTCAACATCGCCCTTTGTGTAGGCTCTAAAGCGGATATAATTTAAATGTAATCATTAATTGGAATGGGTAATGAACCCACCATCTCTGTATACTAAAATAAAAATACATATTTGCAAAACAAAGTACGTAATAGGGGCCAGTCGTGGCGCAGAGGCACGAGTGTGTGACTGTAAACGACTGGTTGTGGGTTCGATTCCCACTTGAGGAGTGGAGATATTCAATATTTCCATTCCCTTCGCTCTGGTATCAGAGGTAAAGCGCGGCGTTAAGTTCCGCCACTTAACACGTAATGCCTCCGAATTCGGCGGAAAGTGGGGAACAGAGTGTCTTAACACTAAGTTCCCTCTGCCTAAAAAAGAAAAAATAAGTACATAATACATATATATCCTGATACATTTAAAGCAATAGGAAGTATTCTTTTATAGCTGCATTGTTATTGATCTGTCAATAAGAGTGTTACTTAAAAACAGACTTTCACTTATGCAATAATTTCTTTCTAATAATAGGGTATTCTGACACGTTGTTATGTGTTGTAGTAGTTTTCTTTTCCTTTTGTTTACGCTTATAAGTCTGTTGATTGGTTATAATATGTGTTTTTAATTACCAGCTTCACGTTGGTAACTTCCGCACAGTAAGGTAGTCAGAGAGAATCGAGGGTCAAGACACTCCGTTCTCCACTGTAATATAATATATAGTCATTCCACCGAGTGAAATCGAACACACTATCCTATTTACTATATACGAGGTTATATGTTTTTATTCCATTTCAGACACAATTGTATCGTACTTTTAGGTACATACTGTTAGGTACGTTAGGTAGGAAGAAACTTAGTGTGAAATTGTATTACTTCTACTTTTTCATCCGAATTCGACCGTTTTACTCCTTTGAATCGAAACATTGTGTATTGAGTGGCGGAACTCAACGCCGCTCTTTATCTTTGGTACCAGAAGAAGATATGAAAAGTTTAAATAATCATTCCCTCGAGTGGTAATCGAACCCACAACCAACGCCAAGCCATATGATTTCTCAAAATTATGAAAAGAATCTTGAACAAAAAATCGGTAAGTTAATTTATACATGAAATGGAATCTTATGCCTCAAGATGTGTTTATTATTGTTTATAATATTCCAATATAAGTGAGGATCACGAAGCTGAAATCGGCATTGCGGTCGTGTTTGATTTAACCGCATGGTGTCAGGGTTGCTTGTACGTAACCGTTACATTATAATAACATACAATATATTTTCTTTTAACTCAAGGTTTCCAAAAAATGCATAGAAGAAATATACACGATTAATCCAGTTAAAAAAGCTTTATTTCCAAATTTTCAATTCAGTACTCTGCATTAGAGACTGATTATTTAAAGTAAGTATTATGTTCATTACTCCGTTCTGGAACCCAAAAAATGCGCAACTTGGGATCTCCGCAACACGGAAGGTCTCGATTTCGGGCGGAAAATGGAGAACGGAGTGTCCTAACACTAGGTCTTCCCTGAATTACCCTACTATGCGGGATAAAAAAGGACGAACTGTGTTTTTGTATTATAAAAATATTTACACCCCTGACACAGAAGTATAAAGCTACCGTTAATACCAATCTGCGTTTACCATTACATTATCGTAAGGCCTAAATCTTTTGAAGCGTGCACAATGCAAGCTAAAACGTCTTTGGCACCTACTGTCTACTACTACTACTTCTACTATTTAATAACTGACAGCTGTATAGTTGTAATTAGTGTAAGATACTTCTAGAGGTTGTAAAAATTCGTTAACTTTTTGTTTTAACTTCACGCTGTATCCCGCACAGCAAGGTAGGCTAGAGGGAAACTAATGTTAAGACACTCCGTTCCTCACTTTCCGCCGAATTCGGAGGCATTGCGTGTTAAGTGGCTGAACTTAACTCCACGCTTTGTTTCGATACCAGAGCGGAGAAAATGAAAACATTAAATATTTCCACTCCTCGAGTGGGAATCGAACCCACAACAAGTCGTTTACAGTCACACGCTTGTGCCACTGCGCCACGACTGGCCCCATTTGATTATCAGACCCCCATTGACTTTGAATATTTTGTCAATATTAGAATGAAAAAATGAAGATGATATGTTTAATATGTGAAGTTATTGTGGCGCAAGGCACTATGCAGAAAAAGTATAAAAGTAAAAAGTATATATAATATTTTGTACGAATGATGAAATGATGAATCTTGTTACAGAAAAAATGTATGAAAATGAGCTATTAGGAAAATTAGAATGTGTTAACGTTAAATTATTACTCTAAATTGCACAATCAGAAGCTTCAAATCTATTTTTTAAGTGATGTATAATAAGTTAGTTATGTTTAATATACATTAAGACTAACTTTCACATATAAATCAACAATTTTCTTGTATATTTGAAATATATCTTGAGTAATATTGATTTATTAGGTGTTTACAAAATTTTACCTTATATAGCCATTAATTATTAAAATAAACTTTCATAAAAACAAGTTAATTCGAATAAGCATTAGTTATATCATAGTAATATTTCAATTTGATTTATTACTGGTTATAAATATTATGACACTTCTGTGGTCTTTTAACATTTTAAAGTGTTATTCAGACAGCTAGGAAATTGAAAAACATTTTTAGCAAACTTGTAAAAGTTTGAACCAAATTCGTATACGATTATTTTTGTTGTTAGCATCACTGTACACAAAAGATCTATACAAAAATACATTTAGAAATCGTATAAAAATTTTAACGCAACGGGATTCGAACCCGTGTCTCCTGGATACCGTCCAGGCGCTGCGACCGCTAAGCTAAGCGATATACGTTTTCTAAATGCCTTTTTCAATTTTCCTAAATGTTTAATAACACTTTAAATATGTTAAAAGATTTATAGATTTATACCGATAGATTATTTATTAGAACAATCATTTGTTATTTCATTCATGCACTCTACTACCTAAGACAATGCGTGGCGTTAAGTTCCGTCTCTTCACATGCAATGTCAATATGTCCCTATTCTTCTTGACTCTGCTATGTGGAAAAAACCGTAAAACCCATGAAGCAACTTTTTTTATTATATAGATAGGGTCCATTCTAATACAAACAAAATCTTATAAGTCTATGCCTTTTAGTTGAAACTAAGGAATAAAAAGAAAAACATACCATTGTACAATGTACAAGACGATGAATGTGGAACGCGGAAGGTGGTTAGGCTTTCATATCTGCTTGATGACTACTGCCTTGTGGTATTTGATATTGCGTTATTGTTAAACAAATTGTTTGCGTTGAATATTTTATAAAATGACATATTTTTATTATCTGTATGTATGGAAAATATATTTACTGTTTTAAAAATTTCAAATTGACTTAACGAAATTTTTTGGAACCTATTAAATTGAAATAAAAAATATTTTTTATTTTCTTTTCCTTGGAGAACAGAGTGCCTAATCATTAATTTCCAATGCTTTTTAGCGGTAGTAGGGCTTCTGATAAATATCTAGAATAAATTATAGTATATGTATCAATTATAAACTACTGTAATACACAGACATACTTCGTGACATTTTTTTGTTTAAGTTGTAACGATACATGTTTAAGTTGTAACGATACATTATTGTGCAATTTAATTTAATAATTGTATAAAATACTATTTTATTTAACAGATACAAACAATTAAAAAAAATATTATTATTTTTATAACATACACCGCTGGCTGTATGAGTAACTAGCCGATAATAGTTTACGAAATTTTAAAAAAAAGAAAAAGAGTTGGCGGGAACGTAGTTTGGAAAAAAGTGACGCTTAGAATATTGATATTAATGATTAAATTACAATTAATATAAATCTAAAACGGGAAAGTTTATTTAATTACTAAATTGAAAATTTAAAACACAAGAGAATTGAAATATAATTGTTTTGTGACATTCATGATGCAGAGAGGTGCGTATTTGTTAACTATGAAAAAATCTTGGTGAGTTCTTATTACATTATTAATATAAAAATATCATTAAACTAGTACTAAATAACATAACAACATTATAGTCTATAATAATAATATTTAGAATATTGTTTCTATGAGATATGTAAAATTTACAATGCACCGCCATCTTTAAATAGTGTTGTATAGACATTGTAGTTTACATTGTCCTAGATATTATTTTTTTAAAAATAATTTGATTTTTTTTGATTATATAATTTAATACTTTATGGCAATTATTGGTACGATCTTTGAAAAGAACAGAAACATGGTGACTTGTTATATGAATTCAATATATTATAAATAAACTGTATAATATCTGTATACTTGTAGACTTTATTATGATATCTTAATTTTAAAAAGAACTTGGACTATTTGGGTCCTAACCACGAAACATCTCTTGGGCCAATTTAAATAATGTTAGTAGTTGTTTTAGGATAGTATATTAGTTACAAAGTGCAGTGACATTTTACAATGAAACTAATATGAAATATAACTCTGTTAAAACTAAATTCTTCATATGATTTTTTTAGCTTTACGCACCCAGCAGGATAGGTAGAGGAAACCTAGTGTTAAGTTAGCACATACTACTTCGGCAAATTCGTATGGACATAGCGAAGAGGAGAGAACCCAGTGTCAAAACGTTCCGGTTTTCGGTCTCCGCTCGAATTTAAGACATAGCGACCAATATTATTTGTTTTATTTTTGCTTTTTTTTACGCTGTATTCTGCACACAGCAGGGTAGGCAGAGGAAACCTAGTGTGACACTCCGTTCTCTGCTTTCCGCCAAATTCGGAGGAATTGCGTGTTAAGTGGCGGAACTTAACGCCTTGACACTAACGCGAAAAACATGGAAATATTAAATATTACCACTCCTCTAATGGGAATTGAAACCACAACCACCCGCGCTTGTGCCACTGCGTCACAACTGGCCCCATTGTATGATTTTTTAAGTGATAAAAACAAGTTCATGTTTTTTCCACATACTATACTAGCTTGTGGTAGTCAGAGAGAACCGAGTATCAAGACACTCCGTTTTCCACTATTAACGTTCTTTTAACTGCTATGTTAACAATTACATCGTAGCGCAAATGGATTGTACAGGTGCGATTATGAGACGCGAAAATGTGAGTCTTTGACTTTTAAAATTTTGAGTTTGATCTTGCGGATATGTATTGTAGATGAATTGACCTAAAAAGGATTTACTGTTTTCAATTTTGACAATTATCGAAAAGCTAAGATGTTAATCGAATTCATCGCTTATATTTTTTTGGTATTTAAAAAGATATTTTAGAGAACCCTGTTCTTAGTTTCAGTCAGTGGTCACAAGTCGACACACTGAGACTACGGACTATTGTGTTAATCCGATTAAAATAGTTTAATTTCAAAATAATAATCTGTTTGTTCAGTAAGTCGATCACAAACACATTTATGTATAAAATTATTAAACTTTATTTCCCTATAAGCACAATGGGAAATTGAATTGTATCAAAAATCTCATTATATAGTCATCGAGTTTCAGCAATAAAATTATTTATTTAACGGCTGTCCAAATGATGCTATAAAACTTACAGCAATCACACTCCTGTTTTATATTTAAATATTTAAATTGGATTTAAGGATATGAATAAAGGAATAGTCCCTGCAATTGCAATTTCATCTTATCTTGTGGACTTTTCATTAATGGTTTATACAAATAATATTGGGCCAGTCGTGGCGCAGTGGTGCAAGCGTGTGACTGTAAGCTACTGGTTGTGGGTTCGATTCCCACTCGAGGAGAGGAAATATTTAATGTTACCATTTTTTCGCTCTGGTGTCGAGGCAAAGTGCGGCGTTAAGTTCCGCCACTTAACACGCAATGCCTCCGAATTCGGCGGAAAGTGGGAAACGGAGTGTCTTAACACTAGGTTTCCTCTGCCTACCCTGCTGTGTGCGGGATACAGGTGAATATAAAAAAAATAAAACAAATAATATTGGTCGCTTTGTCTTAATTCGAGCGGAGAGTGAAAAACTGAGCGTCTTGACACTGTGTTCTCTCTTTTCTGCTATGTCCATACGACTTTGCCGAAGTAGTATGTGTTAACTGTCGACTTTTGAAACATAATAAATACAGAACTAACTTAACAAATTTTGCTGATGATATTTTTTTTAACTTTTGAAATATTTCATTATATTGAATTCCAAAACAACAGAAAAGTAATTGTTAAGAGTGATATGAAAATCATTAAAATTCATAATAACCTAATAACATTTTTTTATTCTAATAACTTATTTTCAAAGTGTTATTTACAGACTTATTGTAGGAAAATATAGTTTTAAGAAACGTATATTTTTTTTTAAATTGCGAGTCTCGAACCTTCGCGTCTTGGAAACCGTCCAACCATTGTGACCACTAAATCGAGGAGTTCTAGCTTCTGCGACAAAAATTAAATATAATTATTGATTTTTTTAAGAAAGAACTCACGCTTCAAATTCAATATGCTCTGCTGGATTAAACAAGAAGACTTCTAGTCCTAAGTCTAGATTTTTATTATAGTTCTATGCAGCTATGTTGAAATTAATTACTTATCTTATTACTTTATAAAAACTATATGTTTTCTCAAAACTTACTTATACTTAATAAGAAAGTTTTCTACCTAATATGTTTTTTTTAAACCACAAAACCACCACCTTTACCTCTAAAGCTAGTTATTAAACAGTCAATATATATTCCGTAAACATATTAATATTGGCATGAACAAAACTAATTTTGAAAGCACTAGCGGAGTTAATAAAGCAGTACTGCCGGATCGATTTCCGTCGAAACTTGATCTAGAGAATTCGTCCTTGTTGGTTGTTATAAAATAATAGTTTTTATAACATATGTGTCGTATAATTTATTATACTATCCATACTTCCATACTTATATTATAAATGCGAAAGTCTGTGTGTTTGTCTGTCACGCTTTCACGGCTAATCTACCGGTCCGATTTGGATGAAATTTAGAATGAAAGTAGTAAAAGTTACTGGGTCTAACATAGGCTAATTATTTTTTCAAAAATCAACCGCTAAAGGGTTGAAATAGGGTATGAAAGTTTATATGAAAAATCTAAACCACTTGACCGATTATAATGAATTTTGGGATAAATGTATTTGATAATCTAAGCTTAAACATAGGCTACTTCATTTTTCAAACACCCACTCCCGAGGGTTGCAATATGTAGTTCACGCGGCGAAGCCGCGAGCGGGCCGCAAGTACTTAATATTTCACTTGTCAAGGAAAAATATTATAATGAGCATATTCCACTGTCAGCGCCCGTCTATTATATCAGGGAGCAGGTTGCTAAGGTGTTACTGAAAACCAGCGATATCAGAGGTGTACTGACCTCAAGCATCAAGAGCTGAGTTACACCTTTTGCCATAAGCTAGAATTTATTTTTTGTGTTTCATGTATATTGTTTTTTTTTGTTTTTCCTTTCTCTTATGGCAATAAATTATTTATTTTTTAAATACGATTGCTTTGTTTTTTTTATATATATTTAAAATACAGGTTACAAAACACTTAGTTACACAGATAGTTAGTAGACAAAACAGATAGTTAGTGAAAACTTAGTGTTAAGACACTCCGTTTCCCACTTTACGCCCTTTTCAAATACACTTTTGCACTTTTCAATTGAGACACTGCGCGAGACCGTACTCAATTTATTTACGGAACCTCTCTAAGTAATATTTGATAGCAAAACCATGTCAACTATAATAAGTCAATAGTAACAACCGTAAACACTGCGGTTTCGTGAAAGCTTAACCAAAACTAGAACTTCGTCACACAAACATGGTATTTGGGTGAAATATAACTGATTTGAATATTTGTTTGTTTTTTATTACGTCTATTGTTATTATTTTCGGTTATTTTTTTTTTCGTAATTAACATTTACGAATTATATACTGAAAAGCTTATTTTGCTATCAAAAACTGAGTAAAAAATATACTTAATAAATATACTAGTAGCCACGGTTAGTAGTAAATTTATGCAACATTTTTATCACTTGTTAGAAAACATGTAACACCAATGATAGTATGATGAAAAGTACTGGTCATCTGTAATTCTCCTCCATAAAAACTTAAACTGTATCAAACTTCTAGATCCGAGTAAGTAAGAATTATCACACAAAATTACTCCTATATCCGAATAATTCCGCGCCTCTCTGTTAAGATAATTCATCTATATTTCGGGCAGAAAGTAGAAAACGGAGTGTTTAGGTACATAAGGTTCTCATTGATTACTTCATTGTTCTCATTGAAAAAGTGTGAAACCGTTTTTTTAGTTTTACGCTGTATTCCGCACACTAGGTTCCCAACTTTCCGCCGAATTCGGAGGCATTGCGTGTTAAGTAGCGGAACTTAACAACGCGCTCTGCCTCGATACGAGAGCGAAGAAAATGGAAATACTAAATATTCCTCCTCGAGTGGGAATCGAACCCACAACCAGTACCAGCTTTACAGTTACACTTTGTACAACTGCGCCACGACTGACCCCGATCGTTTTCTTTTACTTACAAAATATTTTCTTAGATCTCCTACTTCTTTTGTAAATCATGATAAAACATAAGGAGACATTGGCAAACATTATATTCGTCGCTTTCCTTATTAACAAACTAACGACCAAATTTCAGTAAAAAATATCAAAATTTCACAAAGAAATAATCATTAACTTCAATGCAAATTTATAAATTCTTAGACACTGAGTCAATACAAAGTAAGAGTTAAGAAACTAAGTGAACAAAGAGTATTGTCATACAAAACACCTTACTTCATATATTGCCTGGGTTAAGTAAATTATTGCACAGTTAGCTTTAAAACACACATTATGTAAGGTTTTCATAGTCATTTAGACTTTCTTGCTAACTCGTTAGTATTTCTGTAATACTTTTTGTCGTCATATTTTATAAATATTGTAATATATCGGTCTTATGGGGCCAGTTGTGGCGCAGTGGTACAAATGGTTATGGGTTCGATTCTCATTCGAGGAGTGGAAATAGTAAATATTTCCATTTTCTTCGCTCTGGTATCGAGGCAAAGTGCAGCTCCAAATTCGGCGGAAAGTGGGGAACGGAGTGTCTTAGCACTAGGTTCCCTCTGCCCATCCTAATGTATGCAGGACACAGCGTGAAGTCGTCGACAGAAAAAAATCGTCTTATATTTATAAAATATAGTGACTATGATTTATAAAATATAAATTGAAGATATCAATTAATATGGGTGATACAGCGTTTTGTATTTTCCCAGTCTTTAAGTAAGTGAAAACAATTATCGCTGTTTTAGCGATAAGATCGCCTGTTTACATTTGTTTTTGTTTATTTTTAACAAAATACATAAATTATGTTTGTACTTAAGAAAGAATTTCATTATTATTGTAGATTCTAAATGTATATTATTTTAAAATTATTATTACAAGGCTATTTTAAAATTTGTATGCTGTATTTGTATGTTTTATTTAGATGATTTGATCCCCACTCGAGGAAACGATTATATGTAAATAATTTTCACTACTCCACTCTGGTTTAAAAAACGTATGGTATTAAGTTTCGGTACTCAACATGTATTATCTCGGATTTGAATAAGCGGTCAACAGTAGGTATAATTCACACTAGGTCTCTTTGACTAGGTAATCAAAGTGAATCTAGCTAGTGTCAAGATTGCTTGCGTGGATCTATTTCCTCTTTTTGTTAGCTTCTCGCTGTATCCTATACACAACACAGTAGGCAGAGGGAACCTAGTGTTAAGATACTCCTTTCCCCATTTTGTCTTTAATTACCTAACATAACACAAGTTTTTCAACTTAAAAAAATATCTACATTTTCAACATACACAACTACTTAAGTAACACATTTCATCACAATCGCACACCATCTTCAACAGAATGTCATTACCGTAACAGTGCCATTGAACCACTTAACGTGATTTACTCGACACCTGCGGAACGTGGGCACGATATTAAATAAATTGCGACAAAGGGACGTTTTGAAATGTCAATATTCTTGCAAACTACGTGTTGATAAGCAGCTATGCTGTAATATTGGTTTGTGTATGTGTATTGCTTTTTTTATTGCCAATACATTTGAATATATATCACCTTTGCGATGACAACATGACGACTCGTAAAATCGTTTCTTTTATTGCCTTATATTAGAGTTAAAATTTTCTATATAAAAGATATTTTTTTATATTTCTAAGGAATATGGCGTTTTTGTAGATGAAAAAACGCATCATCGCAGTTTTTAATAACAAGTAGTGTGACTGATATATCATGTATCAGCGATTAATAAAACTAAAAGCACACAATGTAGATAGATGGCTCTTGTTTGGTTGAGTATGGTGGTAACTAGTTCAAATTATTCTTTGTTTAAGTTCCATGCTTTTACCTTTATAGCAGGGTAGAAGAACCAAGTATGAAAATATTTCGTTCTCTACTTTCTTCACTAAACCGAGACATTATTTAAGCGGAGTAACAAAATTATTTTACCGGATGTAGAATACATGACTTAGCGTTCACATCACTAGGACGGTTACCAGGAGGCGCGGGATTCAATCCCGAGAAACGTATAATAATGTTGAATGCAGATCTTTGTATACGTTTTCAAAAATATTTTACTTTAAATATAATCACAACCACGAAACAATTATATGTACGGCTTAAAGAAATGAATCTAGAAGAAATGAAGAAATTAGGAATCCGCTACAATAGCCTAAGGATCAAAAAAGCAGCTTGACGCTATTTCCCGCATAACAAAGTAGTCAGAGAAAACCTTGATATTCATTCCTTTCTTCACTTTCTGCGAAAATCCATTGGATACTAAGTGGCGGAACTCAATGCCGCGCTATTTTCAGTTTGTTAAGTACAATTTCATTCCTCCGAGTGGAAATCGAACTCACAACCAATGCCCTATGATGCCCTACAAATATATATATCTAAAAATTAAAATTTAAACATCCTGTTAAACACATTACTCTTTCCTAACATCGTGGTCATATAAAAAGCATTAGTGTCGATTACTTAACGGTCACTCCCATATACAGAAACTTGTTGGCTTGTTTCATCCCTGTGGGTAGATTACAAGGCCTGACATAACTTACAACTAAGTGCTTTGGATTCTAGTTCAATTTGATACATTTTTTTGTAATAAATTCTGAACGTCTGATGTGATTGAGTCTTAATAACAAGCTGATGTAATATGCTATGTTAGTATGGTGTTATATGTTTCATTCATGTTTCTAAAATTATTAGTATGTAAATAATAATTTAGCGGGGCCAGTCGTGGCGCAGTGGGCACGAACGTGTGACTGTAAACGACTGCTTGTGGGTTCGATTCCCACTCGGGGAGTGGAAATATTTAATATTTAAATTTCCTTCACTCTGGTATCAGAGGCAAAGTGCGGCGTTAAGTTCCGCCACTTAACACGTAATGCCTCCGAATTCAGCGAAAAGCGGGGAACGGAGTGTCTTAAACACTAGGTTTCCTCTGTCTACCCTGCTGTGTGCAGGATACAGCGTGAAACTAAAAAAATAATAATAATAATTTAGCGGTGTGGCAGCGCATGACTGTTTATGACATTGTCATGGGTTCGTTTCCCATTTGGGGAAATGATTATTTGTACTCACTCCTAATTAGGTTACTTCCATTTCTTTCGATTCCGGGTGGCAAGTGGGGAACGGGAGGTCTTGAGACTCCTCTCTGTTTACCCTGTTACACAGTGTTTTTTTACGTTTCAACTACTTAAAAATAAATTTATAAGAACCAGAATTGTTGTGACTTTTTTATTTATGACTGCACTCAAAATGTTTTGGGTTCTTTTGAATTTATAAACGTCTAATGATATTTTTTATCATAATTGTTCCATGTGCAGACCATCACTTACATTTAGTTCAAAGTATAATTAATATAGGAAATATCTCACCATTATAATAGATTAATAAAATGTGTCACAATAGTTTTTCACTCCTTCTTTTTTACAAATCAAGTAACGGAAGCCAACACTGTATTTTGTATTAATCAGACTAGAATAAACGTCTGAACGTACATTACAAAAAATCTAGCCAGATATAAATCTCTAAGACTGCAATACTAAAATGGGCCGACCATTTTAATTTAAAATTTCTTTAGTGAAATGACAACATCCATACTTATATTATAAATGCGAAAGTCTGTGTGTTTGTCTGTCACGCTTTCACGGCTAATCTACCGGTTCGATTTGGATGAAATTTAGAATGAATGTAGTAAAAGTGACTGGGTGTAACATAGGCTACTTATTTTTTCAAAAATCAACCTCTATAGGGTTGAAATAGGGGATGAAAGTTTATATGAAAAATCTAAACCGCTTGACCAATTGTAATGAATTTTGGCATACATATAGTTAATAGTCTAAGCTCAAACATAGGCTACTTTATTTTTTAAATATGCGCCCCTAGGGGCTGCAATATAACGAAAAAGTTCACGCGGCGAAGCCGCGAGCGGGCCGCTAGTATTTTATAGTTCAGTATTATAAAAACACCATTTAGGTGAAAATTTCATAGTTTTGCTTATGAAGTAATTACTAAATTAGTAACTTAAATTGTGATGCATTGGGGCAGAGTTTCACAGTAATCGCGATTAGTTATGGGTTAATTCAGGTCCAAACGGTGGGATTTAATTATTCTCTATTCTCTGCTCTAGTGAACTAGACAAAATGCGGCGTTGAGTTTCGCCAGTCCCCACGCAATGTTCCAATGTTGTGCGGAAAGAGGAGATAAATGTGCTTTGATATGGTTATCTCTGATGCCGTGTTTTTTTTTAATTTAGTGCATATTAGGCTATCTATACTATAATTTCAAATAAGTCAGTACGTTTCGAGTCTAAATTAAGCGAAAGATAATGATAGCATGAATAATATTAATATAAGGATTAAAGTATGGTAAAAGAGCAATTTAAAAAGGGTTTTAAGTTTCCAAATAAGAAAAAAGAAACGGACTGATTAGTCACTACTTTATCTCTTTGCAGCATTACGCTTTTCTCTTATAGCAAAGAAGAGATAACTCGAGCCAAAACTATCCGTTCATCATACAAATAGGATAAAAAACGAATAGATTCATTTTACTGTCACATATAGTTAACACAATACATTTTAAAATATTTAAAAAAGTTGTTTACCGCAATATTTAAATTTTGACACCCAATTTCCATACATTACAAATTCAAAACCAAATAATGTTTTTAAAGTATACAAAAATGTCTAAACCATAACAGATTAATAGACACTTTCAAAGTAGGTTAGTTCTAAATAAACGTAATTAATGTGACCATAATGGCGTAAATCAATCGCATCACCTCAGGCGCTTGTAGGCCGGCACCAAGGCAGTCTGCCTTACATAACTTACGGCCACATTCTAGAACAAAACTGAGCTTTTATGTATTAATAATATTATATTTATGATTTTAATTAATTTATTAATATTAATATCATACACCCGCGAGGTTCTCTCTGACTACCCTGATATGGGGAATATCAAAATTGTTCACAAAAACAATAAAATATATGAATTTATTGTTTTTGTGAACAATTTTGTGATTTTTTTTCTTTCTTTTAAAGACATTGTGTAACGGGTGGGTTGTGGTCAAACTATATAAAACAGAATTTACGTATATGTAAATAAAATATTTTATAATAATTTAATTGGGAATTTAACTTATTAAATATAAGTATTTTGTTGTATATTGGTAAACTATGATAGTGTTTCATTTTTGTTAAAACGAGTTTGTGACTCCTGTATGAATTTTCTAATTTAACTACTACTTACTTTGATTAATTCAATTAAGCTGCTAATATTATTAATAAGAAATTCAATTTCGAATTCAATTGTAAATAAAATTTCAACAAATTGAACCATCAATTGATAAATTCATATGTTTGTTGTTAATTTATAATGCATATAAAAGGTGAAAAGGTGAAATTACTTTTTAACTTTCACATTCGTTTCTTTATTACTCAGTTATAACAGAATATATATTTGCCTTGTATCAATACAACTGCTTTAGTCATAACTAGCTGTGCCCGCGACTTTATCTGCGTATTTTAATAAAAGAAGCCAGCTACCAGTGAAAATCTATTGAAATCGGTATAGCCGTTCCAGAGATTAGTCGGAGCAAATAATAAGTAAACACGCAAAAAAAGAAAAAAAAATACAAACATATTTATTTATTCTC
Organism: Dryas iulia moderata; assembly: GCA_019049465.1. Taxonomy (NCBI): domain Eukaryota; kingdom Metazoa; phylum Arthropoda; class Insecta; order Lepidoptera; family Nymphalidae; genus Dryas; species Dryas iulia. Next base: position 1,067,485 of record CM032440.1, read on the forward strand.
TCCTCTACCCTAAGGTTGCCTGGAAGAGATTGCTCATTTAGCGATAAGGCCTCCTATTGTGCTACTAAACGTATTGTTATTGTTTTATTTTTTAAAGAGTATTTCATTCATTAATTCTTTCATAAAAAAATGTTATTTTGGTAATTTACCGTTATTAACAGACACTCAGTTTTATTTATTTGTATAGATTTATTTAATTAAATTGTATTTCATTTAAATTACTAACATTGACTTTAGAAGGTCATAAGTTTTAATTAATATTGGTTCATTTCTATTAACAAAATTGTTTTACACGACACTAGTGGGGTTAATTAATATACATTTTTTTATGTTTGCCTTTTTCGTAATAGAGAGAGAAACTAGACTTAGTCGATTATATATAGTACTACAATTAAAAAGGCTATCGTAGCGCAGTAAGACAGCGTCCGACTGTAAACGCGGCTGGTTGTGAGTTCGATTCCTACTTGGGGGAAGGTTTATATTAATTGATTTACATTGCTATGCTCTTGTCACAGACAAAATTAGTTTGACATTTTTTACCCAAACAAAAGATCATGTCTAGTTAACTAAACGTCCACTTCTAAACTATTTTATACTTCTTGTATACAAGATCACTTTATTCCTAACGGCTAGTTGAATTGTATGTAAATATATTACAATCACGATTAGTTAGCACTTATAGGATCTTGTAAATTAGTAAGTTGAAAGCGTGGGAAGGACAGGCTTAGATCTTTGTACGCATTTCATTATGCCTTACTTGAATTATTATTGACTTATCGAGCTTCTGTTGGTTATATGCTTGTTTTTTTTTTAACCTTTTTCCGCATAGCGGGGTAATTAAGGAGAACTTAATTTCTCAAAACACTCCCTATGACACTTTCAGCTTAAAATCGAGTCATTAGGTACGTAAGTGGCGAAGGAAAGGGAAGGAAATTAAAAATAATTTTAATGTAATCTTTTCCCGAGTGATAATCGAAAGCACATTCATCGTGCTTACTAACAAACGTGGTTCCACTGCGTCACGATGGTCGAAATCGAATATTCTACTGCATTCTTATTTACTTTTTATTTATATTATTAATTAAAATCGCTATATACCGATTAATTATTAAAGGTTCCTCTTCCTAACCATCAAAATATGAAAACATTAAATAAAGAACAAGTGAAAATTATACTGGCTTAGTTAAATAAGGTTTAAAGCCATATCCTTTTCATAATAATGCATTTGAAATAATTTAAAACCGATCAATCATTGATTGATTGTTGTTTCATAGCTTAGAGTAAAAAATGTTAGATTTTTAAAAAATCTTTCTTTTGTTTTTGGACTACGAGCATATACCTATAACAATTTTATTGCAATAAAACTATAATAAGATGTAGACCATGTACTATAATTCTGTCTTCATAGACAGAGTTATAGTGAACAACATTACTCTTTACGTTATGTTTAGCTTAAGAATTAAGAATTGTACATAATGTAATATTGAAATTAGCAAAATACTTTCAAAAACACTTCGACATATTCACAAAACTCCTACTAAATCTTCGGTGTTTTTGTTCATAAAATATTAAATACATGGAAAGACATCGTACAATGTACAGTTCGTAATAAAAAAACCTATACAATTTAATTTGCATGACCGTAATTAGAATTTTTGAAACCTTGGCACTGGCAATAGTTTCGTTAAATAATTGATCTTATTTCTTACTCCAAGATCACTAGCGTTGCATTATTCATTGGACCTTCTACAACAGGTATGCCTTCATACAAAAAATGAATAACCATAGCAGAATGTACTCGTAATTATAATTATAATGAAGCTAAGTGTGATCCAGTATGGTGTAAAAAGAGTTCCGTATTTTTTTTAGATATATATTTAGAAGGGTGGCATAAAGAATCCTAATCTTAGATATTTCGTTACCCACTTTCAGTTCTATTTCAAGATATTGCGGAACTTAACGCTGCGTTTCTCCTAATTTAGGTTTTACTGATAGGATATTTTGTTAGAAAAAATGTTATAACGTTTAGAGAGGTGTTATTTTTAATTTGACATTACTATTTTTTTAAACTTTTACACTCTTTGCAGTCTCACTGTGATAAAACGCTGTATTTGTAAATATACTAGGCAATTTTTCTCTTATCTACTAATCCTTACGATATTTGTAAAAGCTATTTAAAGGAAAATCTTTATAACAATATATAAAAAAAATCTATTTCAGGAATATGAAATTAAAGGGTATATTTAAAGTTTATATAGAGAAGGAGTGCAGAAAGCCAATATTTTTCATAATAATTTACTGGAAACACATTAATATTATACACACCACTGTGTGTCTGAAATGTACAATTTCATACAAATATACATAATACAAATTAAAATTGTACATTATACATGGAAGTTACGTATCTAATACAACGATATGAAATTTATATCTTTATTAAGACTAAATTGAATTGTTGTAGTCGTCTAGTCACGAAGCGACGCGACCTTGTAAGGCAAACCGTTTATACCGGTTTGAGGAGAGCGGGGTCTTGTTCAACATGTGGTCCATTAACATTTCTTTTGTGGTAGAATTTTAAAGGAATATTTTTGATAAAATTATTTTGAACTGAGAAGAAGTCATATTCGATAGTTATTTTGCTTGTATATAGACGTTACAACTAAATTTAACATAACTGTCATCACCAATGGTCGTGGGTTCCATTTCCACTTATAACTATTGTCTAGCTCCCTTATCAGATAAAGCGTGGCGTTAAGTTCCGCCACTTAGCATACAATGTCTCAATATCAGGTGAAAAATGGAGAACGGAATGTTTTAACACTATGCTGCTTTTTGTTATAATAACCCACTATGGATTAAAAGTTCAACCTATACAATACTTAATTTTCGTCTAAGTAAATATTTGCATTTGGCGAAACATAACATTATCCTCCGTTGTCGAGGAACATATATGTCGAATTTACTAAAAAAAAAAAGGCTCAGTGAATTGTCGCTATTTTTTAAATTCAAAGAATAATTAAAAAATAAGGCTGTATCAAATTTCTTATATACTATATAATATTGTAATTACCAAAAGATATCTATTTCCCACCATCTTAGCTAACTTTAATTAAGTTTTTCATACACAAAGTGTATTAACCTATTAATTAAAAGCAATCAATTATAACAAATTGAATTCCACTTTCTTAGAAGCCATACTCCTCTCGAAGTTTCATTGAACTTAACCATCAATCTTCATCGATAACATATAATTTGTAAATAACAAAGAAACGGACGGAGGTATATTTGAATAACTGTACGTTTGGTTACTGACCTATAATGTCGTATCGCGTTAAATACGTTTACAGCATACGACATTTTCTAGTATTTACAATATTTTAGACTGATTGAGTTATCGTTGCGTATATTTGGCTTTCCTTCAGCATCAGACTTATTATAATTACACATGTTGTCACAAAAAGATTGTATTTTTATAATGTATTTTACCGATCAGTAGGGTAGTCAGAGAGAATCAGGTGTTATTACAGACTGTTTTTAACTTTTCACTCAAGGTCTCGACGTTATGCAATGTTTTGACTATAAGTAAACATTGAACCCTTAACTATCGCGCTTATGGTTAGACGTTGTCATACTGTGCCTTCATGCCCTGTCGATACTTATCTTAGCAATGATTATAATGTTCTTCCTTGTTGTTACATCGTAAATAGATGTATCAGATTAATGAGCACGAACGAATCACAATAATAAATTTAACAGTTAATAAAACGTTTAAAGTAAAGGAAAAAATATTTTTATTATATCTTTTATAGCCTAGGTCAGGTCTTTGATTTGCCACGATCGTTAGTAGTCATGGTATGTTATACGATATATCTTTTCTGTTAGTTAAACCGTAGCGTTAGGAACCGCTACTCTCTTCTACACCATACTCTAAAATTTAAAACATGTAAAATTTAGTGTATGGTGTATAACAGAGTGTCTTGACACTGTTCTCTTTGCCCAAAAAAAAGTACAGCTCCACGCTTCTTTTCTCATAGCGGGGTAATCAAAGACAACCTGGTGTCAAGACTCCGTTCTCCACTTTCCGCCCGAAATCTAGATTTCAACGCCGCACTTTGTAAAAGACCTCTTGTAAAATAGCTTTTTCAGGTTGTGGAATGTTTATTTTTTGTTCACGTTGCGACTTAATACGAAATTTTAAAATCGTATCGTATAAAGGTCACTAGTTAATGACACTGTGTGTACATTGATTAGAAGCAACTGGACTACATGGATTTTACGGTTAAGTGGTGTTTCATGTGCCATAAGATTATTCTACTTCCAAGCACTTAAGTAAATGATACCATGTTAAAGTAATGAGTACAAAATAAATATTTAAGTCTAGAAAATCTTGTTTATACTGTATTAACCTTTTTTCGTAATTGTGGTAGTTTAGGAAATTGAATAAATGAACCCGACGATTGTGAAATCGATTTTCGCTTACGCTGAACTGATAGTCGAAGAGAATCTAGTGTCTAGACCCTCCGTTCTCCACTTTCCGCCCAAAATCGAGACATTATAAACACATAATGTCTCAATTTTGATGCGGAGCTAAACATTGATTTATTTATAGGTATCAGTCTTTCAATTTATGAATTTTAAGAAATACCAAATTATATATTATTAATTCGGTATATACCCCATACAGTCACATTTATCATTTAAAGGTAAATTTACTGCATAAATTCCTATACATCGTATATTACAACTAATTTCAAATTACAGACGCATATAAATTTCAAATGTGTGTAATTTTACAATTAATTAGTCGAATCTATCATATATATCTTTCAATAATTTAAGCTACAAGCTATAAATTTGTTGAACATGTCAATACTACTGACCTATTCGTAGTGACGACACCTTATAATTAATAAGTGTACGGCAATTATTGCGAACTGTTGAGTAATTCTTGCTTAATAATAATTTTAGGCATAAGTTCCCATAGCATTTGAACGTTACGGTCATGTTCGTGTGAAAAAAATAGTCTTTTTAGGTTGTTTTAATTTAAGGAAAAAATATTGGTTCATGGTTTTTTTTAACTCTCTTAAGCTTCTTATGCACTTAATTTGGTTATTTATTTAAATTTAAATGAAAAAAATGGCAGTTAAATATATTTTTTTATATTTAATATATAGGTAAATATGTTCATTGAACGCAGCGGGATTCCAACCCGCGCCTCCTGAATACCGTCCAGGCGCTCTCACCATTGAGCATGGGTGAGAGCGTTTATACGTTTTCTTTAAATGTCTTTTTCAATTTTCCTAAGTGTGGAATAACACTTTAAAAATGTTAAAAAGTTAAAAGTTGTCAATTAAATTATATTATTTAATTTTTAGCCACGCCTGTCGATACAATGTATGTTATATCTTTAATTTTTCTTTGTGTCATTCCCATAAATACTAACTATAATTAAGAAATATTGAGCAGAGACAGTATCAGCAAGTTTTATAAAATTATTCAACTCGTTCAAGGGTTGCATGCCGCGCTTCGATTCGTTGAGATAACACTCTGTCAAGCAGCCATGTAAAGTTTGTATTTTCCACCAGGATCGCTTTTAAACATAACAAATATAACCTATATTTAAAAAAAGATTATATAACAAAATCCAGACAGGCAAGAATTCTAAAAGAACAATATCACAACATTTCACGCTATTTCATCAATAACTAGACAATTTCGAACAAACAAGATATTATACTGTCGATAGATGTGACATGTATTACATACATCCAGCTATTGTAACACAAAGTAACCGCAAAGTATCGGATAGGAAGTTACGCAAACATGCAACACTTGCTAGATAGATATGAGTGTGGTTTGCACGTAGAAATGCGTTTTGATGTAAAATGACCTAGTTTTGAGAGTATATAAGAAGCTGTGTTGGCACAGTGGTGGTGATGACACCATAGTGGATTGGGATTGGTTACGGGTTTGATTCTTTCTCGGGGTATAATCATTAGATTTAAATTGTTTACATTGCTCCTTTCTTGTAAGACGGAACGCGACGTTTAGTTTTATAACTTAATATGATATGTGTCTGATTTGGGCTGAAAGTAGAGAACACAGTGTATCTTGATATTAGTTTCTCCCTGTTTGTTATGTAAGATCGAAAATTGTTTTATAAAGTTTGCAAGTTGAATATGTTTATAATCCTCATTAGACTTATATTAGTAAAGAAGAAATAATGGGTATTATGATTTTTTGCATTTATAACACTATTTATTTACTAAACTTTATGATTGATTTCAAAATTAAATATAATATATTTCAAATATAACAGTATTAGACGTTGCAATTTGCAAATTTAGTTATACATGTTTTGAATGTGTTCATTATTTGATTTTTTTCTTCTTGACTTCACGCTATATTCCACATAGTAGGATAGGCGAAGAGAACGTAGTTTTAAGACACTCCGCTTTCCATTAGGATTCGAGTCATTACATGTTAAAGAGGCGAAGCTCAACACCGACTTGTATTTGTAACTTGAACTAATATATTTTTAATATTGTAAAAGAATTCTTTTGAAGATGTTTTCTTTTAAACTTCACTATCATATATTCTTAGAAATGGAGATTTAAACGTATAATATAATATCATACACATGCCTCTAAGGCCCTTAATTTACTTGAGAGTTTGGATAATACCAAGAAGCGCAGGTAGAAATCCTTTTATAGGATTAAATTTTTGTAGAGGATTTCAATGTATTCAATCTTTATACGAATTGAATAAATAAAATTTCTCAAAAAGTCTTACTCGGATAACATTTTTTTAGTGGTAGATGTAATTGTGAGATTTCGACGTAAATTACTATATTAATATTTAAAATATAAATCAGAAAGCCAAAAACAGGTGCCTCAACACTAGGTTCTCTCTGCCTACACATTTATGCGGGAAAAGGCTTAAAGCTGTGTTATTAAAATACTTCTGTGACTAAATTAAGCTAAGTTAGGTTCTGAGTTCCACCCCTTAAATATGTTAAAATTATTGTATAGAGAATATGCAAGTTCAAATCTGTTGTTTAATTTTAAAAAAAATCAATGAAATATACAGAAGTCCTATAAAAAGGTACCCCTTAAGAAACTTAAGATGTTGCCAATGGACAGATTCTTGGAATACCTAACTAACGATACGTTGCGGTTAGGTTAACATAAAAAGGATAACATAACCTTATTATAAAAAAATATAAATCAATTTACATAAATTTGAAAAATGGAAAACAGAGTGTCAGGACACTTGATTCTCTCTAACTGCCTTGGCTTGTGGGAAAAAGCGTAAATCTTTTTTATAATACGCCATCTGTCTGTAGTTACAAAAACTAATGGAATAAAATTTGCTCCCTAATATTACGACTTTGTAGGCATTTTAATGCTTCTATTTCGTAATAGATGGCTCTGAATTGCTTTGAACTAGAATATGCCTTTATTATTTCTTTTTTCTTTTGAAGATTCTTGCTTTTTCCGCCCTGAATCGAGATAACGCATGTTGAGTGGCGGAACTCAACGCCGCACTTTGCCTTAGTTACCAGAGCGAAGAAATTAAAATTTAAATATAATATTTTCTCCAAGTAGGAATCGAATCCAAAATCATCGCGTCTACAGTCAGACGGTGTCACAATATGCCACGAAGGCCTAGTCATTTGAACACTATATAATAAAAAAGAACAACTGAACATACGACAGCTACTCCTACTCTATTTTTAAATATCAAAATACACAGAATAGTAACATTTCGTGTATTTTTTTAGCTTCAGGCTATATCCCGCACACAGCAGAATAGGCAGAGGAACCTTGTGTTATGATACTCTCTTCCCCATTGTTTATTTTTTTTATAATTTATAACAACTGCTGCACTTATCATTGAAAATTACATCAAAATCGAACTCCGATTTTAGAACTTAAATGGCAACATTGATTTGCACAAATAAACAACCTTGCCACTAACTCATATACTGTTTCTACAGTTTGCGTGTATACAGATATTTTAGAAATCCTAAATATATTGTAGAAAATGTATAATTCTTTTAATACACCGGGATTTGATGCACTTCTTGTAAATCGTCCGAGCAATTTTACAAATTTGTACTACTTAACGATTATTCTCCGAACAGTCGTTTAGCAAGTGAGAATGATATTTATTAAATATTTTTAATACTTTAATGTGTATTCACGTCCTTAGAATTAAAGTTGAATAACATATTGAAAACTTACGGTTCGAATCGCGCTGCATTCAAATTGCATTTTTCCTAACTTTGTGAATAACAGTTTAAAATTTTAAACACATAAAAAGTGATCTTACTATCTAAACAAACACTTATTAACTACATAGTTACATCTACTTAACAAATTAATATCTCAAGATATTATTACAAGATTCGTCCAATTAGCGGCTCGCCTCAGATTCCTCGCATAATGGCCAATAAACCCTGAAATTGGCATAGTTTGAGTTTCCAACATCTGGATTGCCCTTCATTTTTATTACTTATTTGCATATTACTTGTATTAATTAAAGTGGAAATTAAATTACCTTATATAAGATTATGGATAGTGCAGTTATGTGAACTATTACGTTTTGAAGCAAAAAAGTGTCCTTATTCAGTATGTAGAGGCCGAATAGAATAATCATATAGAAAAACGAAATATACACTTACTCGTTATATAATATCGTAGTTTTTATATTATAAAGGCTATCGTTATAATGAATAACATGGTTGTGAGGCTAATCACCAAGATTTGTTAGTATTAAGTTTTCTGACCATAGCGAAGGAATGAAAATAATTTAAGTATATTCATCCGAATGAGAATCCGAACCTAGAACCAATCGCGTTTACAATCAGTCTTCCGCACACAACAGTATAGGCAGAGGACCTAGTGTTAAGACACTCCGTTCCACACAAAAATTCTGGAGACATTGCGTGTTAAGCGGTGGAACTTAACGCCGCGCTTCGCTTCGACACCAGAGCAAAGTCAATGGATATATTAATTATTTTCACTCCTCAATTGAGAATCGAACCCACAACGAGTCTACTCTACTTTGTGCCTATGCACCACGACTGGCTTCAAACATTAATAGATTAAATATTTTTTTTACAGAGTTACAAAGAAAAAGATGCCGGCAAAGTAGTTCTCTACACTACCACGATGGGCATAGTTCGCAACACATATCAAAGATGTGTGCTAGTTAAGAAAATCCTACGGAACCTGTTGATTAAGTATGAAGAACGAGACGTCTTTATGAGCACTGAATACCAGGATGAAATCAGGGATAGGATGAGAAGTGACCAAATCCTCGTACCGCAGCTTTTCATAGATGGCCAACATCTTGGGGTAAGTAATAGATATTTAACGTTAGAAAATTATTATTAGAATTATTAGGAAAATACTACAATATTTATATTTTAAATTGTGGCCCGCGGCTTCACCGCGGCAACTACACGACTATTTAGTTATATTGCAACCCTCAGGAGTGGATTTTTGAAAAATAAAGTAGCCTATGTTTTGACCTTGGATTATTAATTATATTTAAGCCAAAATGACATTACAATCGGTCAAACGGTTTAGATTTTTTATATAAAATTTCATACCCTATTTCAACCCTTTAAAGGTCGATTTTTTAAAAAATAAGTAACCTATGTTTGACCATGGATTATTTACTACTTTCAATACGTGAAAGCGTGAGAGACAAATAGACAGACATTCGCATTTATAAGAATGCGGATGCGTAACACTTTAGGACACTTTTAAAGAAAATTAAACGAATGAAGGAATATTAAATTTGACTTTCTTAAAGTTTATATGCAGAAGAAGTGCAATCTAATATTTTTATAATTTGATTATTAAAAAAATATTGAATTAGTAAAAAATAATTTCATTTATTATTGTGTGTTATGTCATGTTTTAAATTTTATTATAAAATCTAGAACCTGTTCAGAAAGCCTATTTTTCTTTTTATTTCCAGTACTTTGACCGATCGACGTTCTTATAAACTTATTACAACCTATTTTTGTTGTTACCATCTCTGTAACTAGTAAGCTAGCTAAAACTGTTTTGACTTGAATTGCATTAAAATATGAGTTTTGTAATAAAAAATACTTAAAAATACCTATAAAATGTACTTCAATATGCAAACTAACTTTTGAAACTGTAATCCTCAACTAAAATTCAAGCTTCTAGAGTGGTTAGAAAAGTATTACTAAGCCAGACTACTAAATTCATAATACATTTTAAGTTATTAAATTTTTCTTCAGTTGTAACACGCGCAATGTACGTTTTATATTATGTTTTACAAGAATAGCTTCACGCTTTTTCCCGCATAGCAGGAAATCAAAGAGTACTTAGTGCCAAGATAATTCGTTCTCCATCTTACGTCCAATCGACATTGCAAATTGAGCGGCGGAACTCAACGCCGCGACGTGTCTCAGGTATCAGAGCAGAGAAGAACTTTTTAAGCATTTTAAAGTGTTATTCCACACTTAGGAAAATTGAAAAAGACATTTAAAGAAAACGTATAAAAAATTGAACGCAGCGGAATTTTAACCCGCAAATAAAACAACAAAAATAAGTTGTAATAAAGCGTATAAAAATTTCGACGTAGCTTGTAGTGGACGCATGGCCCAGTGGTGAGACCGCGTGGACGGTATTCAGGAGGCTTTTTATACGTTTTCTTTAAATATCTATTTCAGCAGCGAAGAATTTAAATATTTAATTATTCCTCCGACTAGGAACCGAATACACAACCATCACGTTTGCACTCAGACACTGTGCCACTGCGCCACGATGACCCTTTTTACAAGAACTTCAATAATTATAAGAAAATTATATTTCAATAACTCTAGCTAACTGCATCTGACATTCAATAAATTTACTTTAGAAAAGGTTGTAGTAGCTAATTTGCAGTTCACAAAGCTTAACGACATAGTTAAAATACTTACAAAACGAGTCTTAATTTAAATATAATAAATATGAACTTATAGCTCAGTGTGACTGTTAACGGGATGGTTGTGACTTCGATTTTAACTGGAGGACTAATTCTTTTTCGACTATGTTCGTTTCTCCGTTTTGGCAAGACAATACAAAACAAACAAACAGACAAACACACAAAACGTTGTGATGACTTTTGACATTCAACACGCGTCTTCTCTATAGGAGATTAAACATATAGCTGAAAAATAGTCATTTTTCTCTTGAATTAGCAGCAATCAAAGTAATCAAAGATAGCATTTAATTATTAAACATATTTTGCGTAATATATATTTTTTTTTTTTCAGCTTCACGCTGTATCCCGCACACAGCAGGGTAGGCAGAGGGAACCTAGTATTAAGATACTCCGTTCCCTACTTTCCGCCGAATTCGGAGGCATTGCGTGTTAAGTGGCGGAACTTAACGCCGCGCTTTACCTCGACACCAGAGCGAAGAAAATGAAAATATTAAATATTTCCACTCCTCGAGTGGGAATCGAACCCACAACCAGTCGTTTACAGTCACACGCTTGTGCCACTGGGCCACGACTGGCCACGATTGCGTAATATCATAATAACAAATTCACATGTTAATAACTTTTAGCCCTCCCTTCCATAAATAATGATACAAAAACTTTACTATTTTTGAATCAGCACAAAACTAATTCAATTTCGCCTTTTTCTATAAATTAAGACCGCGAAAGTTATTACGCGAAGTCACTTTACTTAGACTTGATTGTGAAAACTATTTTCTAACGAGGCATTGTCTGATGTGTCAAATTTAACGCCAAGGGTCATTAAGAAGTGACAATTTTGAGGCAGACTTGCTTTCACATATATGTATTACTATTTAAATTACTTTGTGTTTCGCTGAAGTAATTTGCGCGTTTTAACATGTGAAGAAGTAATAAAGTAAGGAAAAATATTACGGCTTACTTTTGCATTTTTTTTCTCCTACGTAAAGAGTAGACAGAGAGAACCTAGTGTCAATATACTCCGTCCTCCATTTCCCGCCCGAATATGAGATCGATCGATCGATCGGCTGTGTTTTGTGTTGTTCGCCAAAGAAAAAGCAATGAAAATAAATAAATTGAGACTATTCTTTGTATCAGGGAATCGAACCTACAACCGTATCGGTGTACGACTGCACCACCATGGCCTCACATAGGCCTCTCAAATATTGTTTATTACGCTTATAATAAATAAGAAACATATTTATAAATCTATAGCGAAGAATTTCAAAAGGTGCTGTGCATGTAAAATGTTTATGTCTTCATAGTCTAGTAAAGATGTCACTTAATTTTGTCGTATGATGTAAAAACATATTGGTCTTTGAAAAGTAATTGGCTACGAATGGTATGAATTCTCTTTATTTCACTATTAAGAACAATACGATTTGAAATTTTTAGTAGTAATAACTCCATCGTAGTCCAATGGCATAGCGTCTAATTTCAACGCCATGGTTGTGGGTTCGATTCCCAATCGGAGAATTGATTTTTTATAAATTGTTTTATTCGCTCTGGTGAGACAATACGAGGCTTGGAGTTTCCCTACTCAAGACACAATGTTTCGCATTCAGATATAAGGGGGAAAATGGAGTGTCATAACACTAAGTTCTTTTACCTACCCTGCTGTGCAAAAGAAAGCGATAAGTTAAAAAATTATACTAGTAATATGAAAATTGAGAGCTTATCTGCAGGTGTCAAGTCCAGTTGAACGCTCTAAAGTTAATGAAATATTTCAGTGTTGTTGACGTCCTTCTCTTTTATAAGTCAAAATGTTTGTAATTATTATCTTCAAATTTCGTTCTTAGTATACAGATACTGTAATATTTATTCTATTTATCTTATGCATATTTTTTTTTAATATTGGCGTTGCGTAATGGGACAGCATCTGATTTTAAATGCTATTGATATCGGATTCCATTCGAGTGATTATTTTTTAATTATTTAGCTCCGTCATTTAGCAGACAATATCTCAAATTTGAGTGGAAAGTGGAGAACAGAATATTATGACACTAGGTTTCCTCTGATTAGTTTCTCTATGGATATCCTCCTATGCAGGACACGGAAAAAACATAAATACATGTCATGTAAAACGAATTTTATACTAATGCCTGTAACATATTCAAAAAGTATTTGTGCTTATAACATTTTCATTTTAAGTAGCGTTTATACTTTACAAAGATCTTTTATACTTTTTACCAGTTACCATACTACGTCTTCCCGCTGTTACAACCCGAACTAATTTACCCAAAAATTAAATAAAAAACATTTCATACCTAACCAACAAACTAATAAACACATTGATACTTAAATATTAAAAGCATCTAATGAAACGAAAGCTTTTATATATAAACTTTGAAAGGAAACATAAGGTAAGGTTTAATTATTATTTAATAACTTTGTACCTCTAAGAGATTTTGATTAGCATATTGTAGCTCAAGGGCAATCTTAATGAGGATGATAAATTCTAATGTTAATGTATTAAAGCATTAGATGAATAATATTTGCCTTATTTTGATATCGGTAGCGAATTTTGCTTCTTTTTACGTTAGAGCACGTTAGATATAGATTATTTAATTTTATTTTTATTGTTGAGAGTATCTTTATACCTATTCTTTTATTATTTATCGTTGGCGGTGTCGACAGAGAACACAGCAGCACACAGAGACAGAAGAGAGAGAGTAAACCTCTGACTCTAAGAAGCTGTGTTCTCTCTCTATTCTCTATTTTTAAGTGTTTACACCTAAAAATGTAATTTAAAGGCTTATTCGATCACCTTCAGCTGCAGCTTCACGTTTTTTCACAAAGCAGGGTAGGCAGAGAAAACTTAATATCAAGATATTCGGTTCTCCAAATAACACTGTAATAGACATATTCCGTGTAGAGTGGCGGAATTCAACACCGTGGTTTATCTTACCAGTAAGGAGAAATAAAGGTAATTTAAATGTAATAATTCCAAGAATGCAAATAGAACAATAATCAATATCGTGTTTACATTCGAACACTGCGCCACGATGACCTTTAATTCTTTTATACTATTATATAAACTGACAAAAGTATCGGTCATGCCTTTAAAAGAATATATATTTTTTTTTACAATTAACTTGTGCTTAGCAAAATGTTGCATTAACATATCAAATCTGAATGGCATTTTGATCATGCCTTACTAAACCTTCTTTAGAAATTCTCTTTGACTATTTCCTTCACATAAAGCGGATAGTGTAACACGTATATTATGTCTACATTATAAAACATATTTATATAATAATAATTGAAAGCTTGTTGTGGATTCGATTGCCAATTAGGAGAATGTTTATATTTAAATGATATTTAATTTTTCCACAGCTATTTTTTTATAGCTTCACGCTGTATCCCTTGCGGGGTAGTTAGTAAGTCATAGGTGTGGTACTGAATTCCACCATTCAACACATAATGTTTCAACTTCAAGCGGAAAGTGGAGAACGGAGTGTCTTAACATATTTTAATTGTAGGTTTTCTTTAACTACCTCGCTATGCGAGAAGCTTGAAGCTGTATTTTTTACTTCATACAAAAAATCAGATGTTATATCATTTATCCTACTTTTAGTATCACAAAAGTCTAGACCGAAGAGATAAATTCATATTTTTTATTCTTTATAACCTTAGTACCACTAAGTGCCAGGATTCATGAAGTTTAGTGGATTATGTTCTTTAGTATAATGAGAATTATTACTATAATGGTGTACACTAGTTGCTGTTCTACTTGACATTTAGGACGCCTTTCTACCAAGATTTTTTAGTTTTATATTGTGATTGTAAATGCAATTGTGTAAAGCGTGTTTTTTTTTATAAATGCATAAATTGATAAAAAAATAGCTTAAAGCTTTATCCCCTACAACAGCATAGGAAAAAAGAACCTTGTGTCAAGACACTTCGTTCTCTACTTTCTGACCGTATTGGAGATATTTTGTGTTGAGTGCCGGAAGTCAATGCCACACATAAATTGAGATTTTCTCGATATTGATATGTCGATTTTTTTTTAGCTTCACGCTGTATCCCGCAAACAGCGGGGTAGGCAGAGGGAACCTAGTGTTAAGACACTCCGTTCCCCACGCACCGCTGAATTCGGAGGTTTCCGTGTTAAGTGGCGGAACTTAACGCCGCGCTTTACCTCGACACCAGAGCGAAGAAAATGGAAATATAACTTCCAGTCCTCGAATGGGAATCGAACCCACAACCAGTCGTTTACAGTCACACGCTTGTGCCACTGGGCCACGACTGGCCACGATTGACGATATTATTTTGATATTATGTTTATTTCATTTATAGCATTCAAAATTTTGATAAATTACTAAAGATAATATTAAAAATTTAACAAATCAACTTAATTCCTTACGAATTGTTCGCCTATTCGATTTATTAATTAAGTACTAATAGAGTTTAATGAACATTTTCTGTGTTATCTTCAAGCGTCTCCTGAACAGTCTCAGGCAGAGAAAACTTACTAGTGACGCAACACTACGTTCAATACTTTCGACAAACTAAGTGTATCCCACTTCGTTTGCCTGATGAAAGGCAGAATCTAAATCTGTATTCCTCTAAGTGGGATTTGAATTTATAATCATCGCACGAATAGACATAACTTGCACAATTTTATAACATTAAATAAAATAACGTTCAATAAAATAAATGAAAAGTAAAAACTGTACTAAAAAAAGAACCTTACGAACCGAAATGTTCTCAGAAAGATCTTTCTCTTCTTTGGGGCCAGTCGTGGCGCAGTGGCACGAGCGTGTGACTGTAAACGACTGGCTGTGCGTTCGATTCCCACTCGAGGAGTGGAAATATTTAATATTTCCATTTCCTTCGCTCTAGTATCAAAGGTAAAGCGCGACGTTAAATTCCGCCACTTAACAAACAATGCCTCCGAATTCGGCGGAAAGTAGGGAACGGAGTGTCGTAATACTAGGTTCCCTCTGCCTACCCTGCTGTGAGCGGGACACAGCGTAAAGCTACAAAACAAAAATCTTCCATTTGAAATCCATATTGTTAGCGTGATTATAAATAAAAATAACTAGTCCGCCATTTGTAGAATAACGTCACACAAATAACCATGCATGGTCATCCAAATTAAATGTACGTTCTTAATTGGTTAAGCATAGGTATACTTTATACATATACTTTAAAATTTAATTACACGATTTTCCCATAGAAGTTTCTAATAAATTTTAAAGGTTTCCTTTGTTTATATCTGTGTATATATGTACATTGATATATTAAACGAACCATAGGGAAATCTATCAAGCTTACACGTGGAATAGCGCTTTACTTATGTCTTTTAGACGCGTAACGCTTTATTAGGTTTTATAACGGCTAGACTTTCATTGATCTGTTAGAAGGATATGAAACTACTAAACAAATATCGATTTAGGTAGAATATATTTGGATAGGTAAGTAAATTTGGATTAATCATACAATATATGTATTAAATGTACTTGTATATGTATGTATGTATATACGAGGTCATAGTCCTAATACTATTCAGACGCTGAACAACTAAACTTGATCAAAGTAAATTGTACTAGTTATATTGATTGATTATATGTATTTTTTTATTTTTTCTTCGTTCAGTTTTACCACGCAACTACTTCCCTCTAGATATCATTGCTTTTTTTTTGCAACTTTACGCCTCTTTCCGCACAGCAGGGAAGTCAGACAAAACCTAGTATAGACACTCCGTTCTCCACTTTCCGTCCAAAAATGAGATATTGTATGTTGAGTGTCCAGACCAGAGAAAAGAAATTAATATATAATCATTCTACCAACCGTCAATTAAACCCAACCCCGGAAATCAAACCTGCAAGCGTCGCGCATACAGACAGACGCTGTCTCACTGCGCCACGATGGCTCGACGATTCATAGCATATTACTTCTTTTACTCTTTTTCTAGCTAATAAATTGCTGTATTGTATTTTAAATGTGGTAGGTAGAAAGTATAATATATTATACAAAAAAGAATTAAAAAACAAAATATCTCTGAAAAAAATTGAAAACGGCGTGAATAGAGAGAGAGATAGATTAGACTATATAGAGTAACAACAAAAATAAATTGTAATAAAGCGTATAAGAATTTCAAAGCAGCTGGTAGTAGAATGCATGGCTGATTGGTCAGAGCGCCTGGACGGTATTCAGGAGGCGCGGGTTCGAATCCCGCTGCGTCCAAATTTTTATACGTTTTCTAAATGTCTTTTTCAATTTTCCTAAGTGTGGAATAACAATTTCAAAATGTTTAAAACTATATACAGTCGCTAATCGCATAAAAACGGATAGATGCGTAGAGTTAAAAAACATTTATAATTTAATTGCAGTCAGTGCAATCCAAGCTTAACGTGTTAAACGACAATCAATAACTGCTATGTACTACAGTTACATATAGAGAGAACACACGGCTAGACCGACTAAGAACATGGCGTAGAAGTGGTAAAATCAACGTTTTTGGCATCTTGATTGCCATCATGGCAGAATGTGACGGTGTCTGACTGCGATATTGTGAATTGACTGAACGTGATATTGTGGGTTCTATCCTCTCTTGTAGCATTTGTTGTATTAAATTCTCCCTAAACACGAAACATCTCGAAAGATCGACGGAAAGTGGAGAACAGTATCTTAAAAATAGATTCTATTTGACTCTCCTGCGGCAAAGTTCGTTAAGCAAAAAATTATATATTTATTAAAATATATCTTTGACTTTATTTATATCATAAAATGCTACAACTGTAAGTGAAAAGTCAATTTTTTTATCATATTATTTTAATTATAGGTTCATTAAATTAATAAATCATATCTAGACCTTGTTAAGGTAACTTAGGTAGGGTTTAGATATTTTAGGCGTCGATAAGACGTTTATTCACATACAAAATTAATAAGGTTTTAAATAAAAAATACACAGAGAGGTCAAAAATATACTCAATATTTATTTTAATATTAAAATTAAGTACTACTTCTAAACGTTGTTCTATGTCGCTCGTATACGTTAAAGGCTTACTGTAGGGAGGCTATGCGAATATAGTGACCGGACCGGACGTTAGACTGAACAAAAAGTGACGTGAATGCCAATGAAGTGTCTGACATTTATTGTTTTTAAAAGTTAAGGAAAGGCATATTATGATTGGTTTCTAAATAAAAATCTTTATGGTTCAGTTATTTTATAGGATACAGTGGTTGTTGGTTCATATCTTATTTGGTTTATATTAAAAAAATGTGTGTTTCTGCTATTGGTTAGACATAGAGCGGTGATGCCTTGGCCTAATCTAAAAAAAATATTAAAGACATTATAAATCAATTATTTATAATGACATTATAAATAATGAGGCCAGGAGAGCAAGGGGGGAAGTTCCGCCATTGTACTCTCAATGATTCAATTTCGTTAGGCTCTTCGACTACTTTATATGAAAAGAAACCTGCAGCTGCTTCTGTGTTATAATAGTGAAGAGTAAAATAATATAATATTTCAAAAGATGACACAAAAATTTATTACACTTAAAAAAGATATTGGAAAGATAAGTTTTAGAGTGATAATAAAACAAAATCAACCACCTTTATAACGAGAAAGCTGTTTGTGAAATCATATCACGTTGAAGCTTAATAAATTGACTTACCCAGTATGAACTAGATGCAAGTGTTCGTTGGTATAGGAATTAGGACTTTAATATAATAGGCGTAATGCCCATATTTGTTTGGTGTTTATATGATTACTATGAATCCGCATGTTCAATTATTCAAGTTTACTATTATAACTGTCGTCGTAACGCTGTTTATGTAGTATCTTATAATTGTAGTGTAGATTTGTTTGAATTGTATGAAAATGTTATTAAATATGCTAAGTTCTAACATAATAGTAAGCTAATACTATTACTTTAAAAATATATATTACGAACTTGTTAAATAAAATGCATAAGACTTTTTCCCCTCATAATCATCTTTTTACATACATAAATTGCTTACTACACAAAGAGAACCAACAAGTGAGTGTCACTCTATTTTGGACTTTCGACTTACTTTCTGTAATATTTCTTATAGAACGTTTTACTGATACTTGCTTGCTATTTTTTATATCCGTTTACTATAAAAATACTTTTTGTCATTATCATGTTTGGTTACACAGCGCGACGATAGAGTGAAAGATAAATAAATTATAAAGTAATTAACTTAGCTTCAATAACTAATCTAGTAAATAAAATTACAATAAAAAATAAACATGACGAAAAAACAAGTATATTGTATTACAATAAAAAAAAAAACTAAATAAAAATATTCAATGTCATCTCGATAGCGAGTGAAGTGAATGTCAAGTATAAGTCTGTAGTAGTAACAATGAAAGGCATTAAGCGTCATCGGACGTGTATCGACTCTCAAAGTGAAAATAGCAAAAAGTGATGATTGCTACTTCCTACACAGATAGTCGCATTTATACATAAATAAGCATTTTATATTTGTATATGTCTTATTAGATATTAGTGTATACAAGAAAGGAACTTAACTCTTTTTCTTGCAATGCAAAATAGTTAGAGTGTACCTAGTGTCAAGACACTCCGTTAAACTCGAGACACTCTGTGTTAAGTGGCGGAATTTAACCAGAGAGATTTAGTTACCAGAGCAGAGATATGCAAATAAGCTAAATATAAAAATATGGGATATATGTGTAAGTATGTAAGTAGTAAGAAAGGCAGGGAGAGACCTCGATTGACCTTCGAAGAAAACACAGCATAGACCATACTGGAGGAAGGTCACGTAATAACCATGAGGATCCCCCATAGGGTTGTATGAAGAGGTTGATGACAGTGGACGAGGTGAAAGAAGTATGCAGGGATCGTAGCGTTTCGCGCTTCGTTCTTTCTGACTACCCCGCAAGGGATACAGTGTAATGTTAAAAACAATACAAAAAAAGTTATGTTTTATTTCGATTTAGGCAAGTCCCTTAGCAGCAAAGTTGGCAAAGAATATAATCTAGTATTTCTCGTTGCATAGTAGTCGGAGACAAACCAGTATCAAAATGCTCCGTTCTTCAATTTCTACCTGTTTCCGGTTACTTATTTAATAGAAAAACTTAACACCGCTTCTTATCTGGACATAAGAGCGGAGAAAATAATATAATATAAATATAATAATTCCTTTAATTAGTTAACTCAATATGCAATATCTTGTTTTGTGAGTGTCTTGACACTAAGTTATAACTGCCTACTCTAGTATGCATTACAAAAAAGCCTGGAGCTAAAAATAAATTAATCAAAATATATACGTATATTACAGTCATTATACGGATATATGTCTTGTTTACCATCACCTCATGTGTAAACTATCCCTCAAGGCCGAAGTCGGCTAATTATGAACAAATATCACATTAGTGTTAATTGCTGGAAAAGGTTATATACTTGTGGCTATATTGTTGCGTAGGATTTTTGTACTAAAATTACTAAGAAGGTACTAAAATACATACTATGATGAATTCCTTCTATTTTACATGGCATATGTCTTTGAAAAAGTTTTTATATTCCATGTAATAGTTCGTGAAATTATTTTTTTAGCTTCACGCTATATCCCGCAAGAAAAAGAAAGGCATCTAGTGTTATGACAGCCCGTTCCCCATTTTCCGCCGATTTTGAAGGCATTACGTGTTAAGTGGCGGAACTTAATGCCGCGCTTAGTAGAATGTTTATACTAAAACTAAAAAACTAAACTAAACTAAAACAGGCCATTTTGACGCATTGAGACAGCATTTGTCTGTATAAGATCGGTTGTGGGTTCGATTTCCACTCAGCGGAATTAATATGTATTCTCAGCTCTCAATTATTTTCTATTCTCTGCTCGAGTACCTAAGACGAACCGCGGTGTTATTTCCACTTTTACCTATAACTTTAGTTTGTTTAATTTAAAAAAAAAGTTATAATTTTAATATGTACATGTTAATATATTTTTCTTCAAATATAACCTTTAAAATAAATCAGGCAGAGCGCGGATATAATCTCAACGGAACTTTCCCTATCGGCTACATTGTGCCGTGATATTCATGAGACGGTCCTCTAATCTCGTAAAGTGATTTCTTTTTTCCTGTAAGCCTAGATTTTATTTCCTTTGGTAAATAGTGCTTGGGAACTTTAGGTTATATAGATATGTAAGAAATGCTTAATAAAATACGGTTTTAAATATTATTTGCATGGGTTACATATGTACACTTGACGATATTTTACGCGAACCAGGGTAGTCAGAGAAAACTTAGTGTTAAAACACAACGCTCTTCACTTTTCACATGATTTCGAGATTGCCTGCTATGTAATGTAACTCAATGCCGCGCTTTTTCATAGGTACCAGTGCCGGGAAATGAAAATTATTCAAATATAAGGTTTTCCTCGATTGGAAATCAAACCTGCAAGCCGTCTTGTTTACATACAAACGCTACCACTGCGCCACGATGGCCTCTATTGGACGAATTTGAAAAATTTATTTTACTTAAACGTTACAATAATTTCTAAACTAAACATGATGATTGGTAAAAATTCAGATTTTTATTTGCATTTCTATATGTATTCAATTTCTTTAAGTCAAGAGGAGTTGGTTTCGCTACTTGATAAAATTTGATGCTCTCAATTGTACATGAATATGCAATTGAACTAAAAACACCTAAGTCATGATGCTATTAACTCCTTAGTTTAATTTTATTTTATATATTTGAAATAAACTGTAGGTTTAATGCAAAACTACTCAATTTTAACATTTATAAAGTGATTAGGATTTGGATATATTTTTTGGAAACATAAAAATTTGAACGCAGCAGGACTCGAACCCGCACCTCCTGGAAATCGACCGAACGTTCGAAAATATGCTATATAATCTGCTAAGCCAGCAGTTAGATTTTTTTTTATATGTGTTCTAGATTTTTTTAAAAAGTACTTTATTAAAAAATGAAAAGGTAAAAGCTTTGGAGGCATAATTGCAGAAACGATTACGACAGCTTAACGCCGATATAGCAAATGACTGTCTGAACGTCGCGTCGTTTCAGAATTGAAATATGTCCAATTAGAGAAAAAAGTAAAAAGTTAATGACTTTTGTAATTTTTATAGATTTTCAGAATTCTCTTTTAAAAGCCGCTTTTTATTATATACTAGCAACTGCCCGCGACTTAACTTGCGTGGATTTAATGATCTTTTCTACCAAAGTGATGGGTATTACCCATAACGTTATACAACGGTTTTAAAAGCGCATTTTTCTTATATCTTATATTATAGTTAGATTGTTATGGTTTTCAGTAGGTGTTTCACTTTTCAATATCAATTATGGCTTAAGTTCAGTCCCGTTAAACTTAGGCAAACTTATCTATGCTATAAAAAGGATAACCTAATTTTTATTCTTTCTTCAATATTTTATTTTTTCTGTTTTATTATAATGTAGATAGATAATAAATAACTATATATTATAATAACATAGTTTTATACATTTTATACTAAATAACGTTAAAGTAATCTATGGTCATATACTCTATCCATACCGCTACGACCAAGGACTTACTATGCTTAAGCTTGAAACATCAGGTTTTCTAAAATATATTTTGGAACACCAAAATTAGCATGATTACGTTTTATTAAAAGATTTCAATAAGGATTATCAGTGTTTATGATTAAATTTTATTAAAGAAATTCCTTTCTTCATTAAAAAACTATTCTTGCAGTAAGATGTGAATCAATAACCATGGCGCTTCTTCTATATTGTTACCATATGTATATTAATATTACTTCCATTTAAGCATACTCTCATTGCCATATAACTCTATTAAGTAGAAATATTGTGTAATTTATATGAAATATAATGTTTTGCTTAGTAGGCTTAGTATACATATGTATACTAAATATTGGTGTACTTGCGATCACAATGAGTATACACCTTTTAAAATATATTTAATAAGATAAAAGATCGTCATTGGCTTAATAAGGCAGCATAAACACGATTTATTATGGCTTTGAGTCTCACTTGGAAAATTATTGTAGTATTTATTTCCACCACTCAGGATATAATGTCTTGAATACGGCCAGAATGTAGAGATTAAGTGTTTTGACACTAGGTTCACTGCCTACCATGTAATAAACGAAAAAGCGGCAAGCGAAAAGATGGCTATGGGTATAACTTTTTAAATAAAAATCTAAGTTTTTTATTGGAGTCGCATCTATGTAGCCATAAACACTATTATAAGGGCATAAACACTATATATAGCTACAAGCTAATTCATTAAAAAAAGCCTATACTCTGAACCATAACGTACAAGAAACACATACCAAAGTATTATATCAACATTTTTAATTACAAATCAAGTGATTAATAACAACCTTGACTCAACAAAAAAGTTCCCAGTACCGAAAATTATGAAATTAATGAGACAATCGCATCGAATAATCAAATACCACTCTTACAAGATCCTTCATGGCTCATCAATGACAAACAAAATGCTTTACACCCAAAGGTCATTTGTAATTGGCTGTTTGTGCAACGGTTTCAAATATTCTATACTTTAATGCGACGTAATAAGACTTATTATAATTGTGTAATAAATTCGTCGCGGTTTTGTCGTAGTTTTAAGCATGGGAGAGGAATTTTCGGTAATTTTGAAAGGCGTGCTATTGCGGTGGCCACGTTATTATGCAAGTAAGTGTACCTGTACAGTGTTTGTGTTTGACTTTTCTCAATGTTTTCATACGTTTGCGAACTCGAAATAAGTTAAATACTAGCGTAATGTGTTGCTTAAGCTGTTTATTTTATAACCAGGCTTGTGTTTTTATATTATATAATGTGGATTTTTGTATCCCTGTGTTTGTTAAAGGTGTTTTAATTTTTTTTCGGTTTCCTTCAAAACAGATGTTTCTTTCATTACAAGTAGTATAGTAGAGTAAGAGATTAATATAGTGAAAATTATCAAACTATATTTCCAAGTTTCAAAAATATCTGGTAGATACCTCATTAATTAGACTATAATATATAGACGACGGTTAAATATACTTAGGTACATTTTTCAACTTAGTCGAATTTCAACATTTTCGTGTGTGTTAATTTCTTATTATTTCCATTATAAGTGAAGAAACGTGGTTGCAAAGCCTTACGTGGTAAAAAAGATTCGATCAAATAGGATATTCGGAGAACTAAAATCATGTGCGATATTTAATATATTTTTTTTACTCAGTTTGACACTAGGTTTTCTGTGACTACCGTGTAATACTGAAAAAATCCGAGTAGCATTTTTAAGTGTAGGGTAGGTGTATTTTTAATTCATTTTGATTCGGTTTCTTTATTGTGTCTCACCCCTCAACACGTAATGTCTCTAATTCATGCTTTTCAAAAATGATCCACTTTTCAAAAATTATTTGAACACAATCACAGCACCTTACCACTCACCTTTGCTTCATAAATCATCATCAAAGGTGAGTGGTAAGAGAGGCAAGGGGAGACCTCGGTTGACCTTCGAAAACACAGTATCGACGGTACTGGAGGAAGGTCACGTAAAAAGCACGAGGACCCCCCGGAGGGCATGTATGAAGAGGTTGATGACAGTGGACGAGGCGAAAGAAGTATGCAGGGACCGTAGCGTTTGGCGCTCTGTTCTCTCTGACTACCCCGCAAGAAATACAGCGTGAAGCTAAAACAAGAACAATCATTGCACAAGTTTCAGACACTGTGTGATTTCGTAAGACACGTATTTCATATATTATATGAAAATACTAAACTATTAATTTTAGGTAGCATATTGTAATACTTCCTGTGTTATAAGGATTATAACTTCTTAACGAAAGCTTTGGGGAATAAGCTCCTTGTTTCTATTATTACTAACATAGTTCGTATGTATATATTCCTTATACATATATGTATTTATGCTGATGTAAGCAACTTGTATTGAAACTATATGGTTTGAATTTCATCTTCTCTCTATATTTCTGTTTGGAAATTTGAAATTGTATTCAAAACTGCAGTTATTTCCCTTGTGATGTCTATGGAATATTTTGTTACCAGCTGTGATCGATATTATTGAAACTCGATGCAAAGAATATAATTTTATTATTTAATTTGCGGCCCGCTTGAGTTTCTTCTTCTTGCTTCTGGGAATAACACTTTAAAATTGTTTAAAAGTAATAATATATAATGTTTCTATCCGTACATCTTCTGAGGTACTGAACTGATTTTTCTTGTAAACCTTTTAAGCCTGGTAGGATTTAGGTTATAATTGATTTTGAAAAGTGGAGTACCTAATATAGAACTATAATTATCTAGTTAAATTATCAAAAATAAAGAAATAGCGCCTTAACAAAAGTTTCTAGCGTAATTTGCAGTTTCCACTAACATAAAAAATTAAAAGATTATAAAACATGTCTAAAAAATCATAACATTAACCCACACGAAATTGCGGGCAGCTTCTAGTATAAAAATCAATATTATAAAGCTTAATACTAACTTCAGCTGGCTTCAATAAGATCCTCCAGCAATTCACAGCCCGTACGCAATATAAAAGAGCAATCTGCATCGATTCGGTTAATCTAAGAAATTTAATTATAAGAAATAACACTTATTTCCACTGAACAAGGTTGAAGATGGTATGATAAAAAAACTTTCTAAGGCGCTTTTCTTGAAAGCGCTCATTACGTACCAAAGGAAAGGCAGAAGTTTCTGCAAAACGTCAAACAGATTATGAACTTAGAGTCTTAAGTAACGTGATAGCGATCTTAATTCCTTTTTTTTAATATATGTGGAATAAATATTTAAAAAATGAGGTCATCGTGAAGCAGTCACAACATCTGCCTTTGTACGTGATAGCTGTGCGTTTGAATTCCACTCGGGGAATGATTATAATCAATTTTATTTAATTTCTTCCTTCTGCTTATTAGAAAAAATGGGACATTGAATTCCACGACTCAACCCGCAATCGAATTCGGGCGGAAAGTAGATAACGAAATGTCTTGACTCTAAGTTCTCTCTGCTTACTGCCTTTGGAAAAAAATATGTTTAAACTATTTTCATTTCTCCGAGCTTTCACCATTTAGTTTTAAATGCGGCGTTGAACTCTGCTACCTTAGCACACAAAGTCTCATTCAGAACAGAGTGTCGAAGTTTCTCTCTGACTACCCTCATACGTGAAAAAAACTTAGAACCTATTCAAGCTACAGCTAGTAAGCATTTAAATATACCTGCATATTTTGTGCATTCGATAAAGAAATAAAGATTACACAAATTCTTCAAAGACATGCCGTTGGTTGATATAATTATAATAGGCCTTTAAGAATCAGTCTCTTGACAGTTAAAATCTAATACACTGACAAGTGATATAGAACAATGGATCCATGAGAAATCCATGGTACTTTTTCCCTTAACACAAACACCTGTTATTATTATCATTAGAAACAACTATTAAAATAATAGCGCATTGTTAAACTGTATCAGCATTAAAGTAACGATGATTTTGTAATAACATACGTGTATGTATTTAGTATATACAAATAAACTTTGATTAAGGCCATTTTAGCTTAGCGGGACAGTTTCTGATTGTAAACGTAGTGATTGTAGGTTATTTTTTTTTTTATTTATGGAATTAAGGAGGCAAACGAGCAGAAGGCCCACCTGGTGTTAAGTGGTACCTTCGCCCATAGACATCCACAACATTAGAGTTATGGATGCGTTGCCAGCCTCGGGGATGTAGGACAGGAGGAGGGAGGAAGGATAGGAATGGTGGGAATAGGTTCGATCTCACTTGGAAAATCACTTGATTTTTTTTTTTATTTCTTCGCTGTGTATGCGATAAAGCGCGGCGTTGTGTTCCGTCACTTAACACATATTTCCAGTAAAACGTGGAGTAATCAGAGAGAACTAAGTGTCAATACACTCTGTTCCCCATTTCTTGACCGATACCGAGACACAGATAATGTGCTGAGTGCCAGAACTGAACGCTGGCCTAAGTACCTATACGGAGAAATAGCAATAATTTTAATTTTAATATTCTCCGAATGGGATTCGTACCCATAACCGCATTTAAAGTCAGACACATACAAGTCATTTCATTTAAATAAGCCATTTATTTTAGTAATATTAAAAGCAATTTAGCTTTTCCGAAGATAATGTATATTTGATTAGCGATTCTACAGTATTGCAATTGTGGATGAACGATAACCTTTGAAAGGAACGTGAAAGACGCATTATGAAAAGATTTTGATGATGGGATAGGATATATCCTTACTCTAAAACACATCCTACGTAAATGTGTTCATATTAGTAAGTGGCAGCGGTTGTAATATTACGTTTTAAAAGATTTTTGTATTAAATTTATTCTGTCTTAATAGACGGGTCTGATTCTGTCTTAATAGCGGGTCTTTCACTATGCCCTAATGGGCATAGTGAAAGACCCGCTTATGAATCACGGTGGTTGTCGGTTCGATTCCCACTTGAGGAAATTATTAAATTTAAATCTTTCTTTCTCCAGTCTGTACCTAAGACAGAGCGAGGCGTTCAGTTTAGCCGCTCAACAAATTATGTCGATTTCGCGAGTGTCTTGACACCAAGTTTTTTGTACTAACTGACTGCTATGCGAAAAATTCGTAAAACTAAAAAAATAAGTCTAACACTCTAGTGTTAGGTTTCACTAACGCGATTAGTTCACGTTGTTTAAGTTTTTTTGTTTGTCACCTTATACAGACGTGTATATCTAACATATGGTAGGTACTGTGTGTAATAGGTATTTATTTCTAATGCACGAATGAAATCAGAATAAACCAACTTATAATAAATTACTATTAACTATACCTTAGTGGCACAGCGAGACTTTCTTCGCTCTGGTATTGAGCCAAAGCGTGGTGTTAAGTCCCGCCACTTAACACGCAATGCCTCTGAAATTAGGGGAAAGTGGGAAACCGAGTGGCTTAACACTAGGTTCCCTCTGCCTACCCTGCTGTATGCGGGAAACAGCGTGAAACTCCAGAAAAAAAAAACTTAATCTTCACGCTTCCTTACAAAACACGTGTATCTCAATCTGCCCACGCTAGAACAAAACAGTTTTTTATATTACTCATGCTCTAACATTTCGCGTCGAATTTTCTCGATTACGATTATGGCCGGTGAAATTGCAAAGGGTTTTTGTACGTGCTTAAATCTACTAAGGGTTAGAATGATGAATTTTGGGTATAGATCTTTGGAAATATAGATTTTCGTTTCATTTTACACGTATTTTGGATATTTGAGTGGGACTGAATATAAGCGCGATTGGTTATGGGTTTGATTTTCACTCGGTGAAATACTTGTTCTTGCTAAACTAATTTCATTTCTCAGTTCTGGTAGGATCAAGATCATATTTTAGTTCTGCCAATTAATTTGCGACATCTAAGATTCATGCGGAAAGTTAAACGGAGTGTCTTGGCATTAGGTTCTATATAAGTACACTGACGAAAAAACGAAAACGATACGAATATGGTATTGGAATTACATATGTCTTTAATTTATGTCTTTCATATGGATATTTTGTTTTGGTTTTACAAAATGTGGCATTAGTAACACTTTGATTACGAATAAGTAAAAAAGGGGCTAGGTTCTTTCTAGCACTCATAAACAGAGTTACAATAATAAAAATAGTTTTAGCATTTCTTTATAGTAAAGCATTTTATAATATATATTTTTGAGCATATTGTGAGTAAAACCTTAAGAAAAATTTAATATAAATGTAATTTAGACTAAAGTAACCGTTCAATCTTTACAGGATGCGGACACCGTTGAAAAACTGAACGAGAGCGGCGAGCTGAGGAAAATGTTGAAGCCGTATAAGGTAAGGCAGTGCACTGCGCGTGTAACGAGCTAAGGGTTTATAATATGGACATTTTGTATAGAAATATGATTTATTGGTATATTACTGCTATTTATATAGGTCATTGATATTATGCCGCGTTAAGTTACGCCTTTCAACATACAATGTCAAAAATTGAGGCGGAAAGTGGAGTGTCTTGACACTAGGTCCCCTCTGACTACTCTGACATGCGGGACAAAACGTTAACCTGCTCATTGATAGATTAGCAGTGTTTTTTTGTAGTATTGTTAATTTAATCTCGTGTGGCAGCCATCGTATTTTTTTCCAGCATGCATGCGTAGGCACACTACGTTTCTTAAATGATAGGTAGACATTCTCCACTTTCCATCTGAAATTTGAGACACTACACATTTGCGGAACTCAACGCCAGGATTTGTCTCGTTAAAATGAAATAATGACAAATTTAAATATGAACATGCTTCGAACGAGAGTTGAACCCACATCCAATAACATTTGTAGTCCCACTGCACCCTAACAGTATCAAGAGTAGATCTGATGAACGTGTTTAATTCCTTCTTTATATTGAATGCGCTATAAAACATGTTTTTTTTAATTTTCTATAAAAACTGAATATTGATGAACAGGAGGATAATATCCTGAATATAAATTTGGAAAAACATAAGTCAAAGTTTTGATTTGGACCCCTGATTCGGATCTGTAATATAATATAAAAAAAATAATTCACTACCTTATACATATTTAAAATAGCTTATCAGAATGCATTTATAACACTTATCTTTATTAACCAATATAATTTTTCCGTTAAAAATCCATCCATCATTATTATAAAACAAGGCGCATGTGTTGTAAGAGACACTGTTTATCCTGTTATATCGGTCAGCTTCCCTTTTACATAGATTAGAATAATTTCCTTATATGGTATTATGGATAATACTTCACCTATTAAATAAGATGAGGATGTTGATATTCTAAAAAGTTACACATTTTACGTTATTCATATTCAGTACAAAAAAATCTACTTAGTGAAAATGATATTTTATATAGTTGCAAGTTGGTTTTGTTTTAGTTTTCCCTTATTTCTCGCGTAGCATAGTATTTTTAAGGCACACTGTTCTTCACTTCCGTTTTGAGTGTTCAGAGGTGGAACTCAATATTGCGTTTTGTCTTGTTACCAGAGAGTGAAGAAATGAACAAAAATAAATATAAGCGAATTGGGACCAGCCGTGGCACATTATCACAAAGTGTGACTGTAAAGCGACTGGTTGTGGGTTCGATTTCCACTCGAGGAGTGGAAATATTTAATATTTCCATTTTCTTCGCTCTGGTGTCGAGGTAAAGTGCGGCGTTAACTTCAGCCACTTAACACGAAATGCCTCTAAATTTGGCGGAAAGTGGTGAACAGAGTGTCTTGACACTAGGTTGAACAGCGTGAAGCTATTTTTTTTATTTTTTATAAATATAAGCACTTCTCTAAGAAAAAATCGAACTCATAACCATTGCGTACCAAGCATTGTCACGCTGCGTTACGATGGTTCTGTTCTTATTTAAAATCCCCAAGCCTTTTGTATATAACTTTCTTCACTTTTAAAGTCATGTTTTTATATCATTAATCACTTGAAGGACAAAATTTTAAACTGCTCTTTATCCTTATAACACAATTCTTACTGTTTAGAGGGAGGAGTATGACAAGACATGATAATGACTTGGAACGAGTTGATTGAGAATGACATGGAATTGTCAATATAAATATCATGTACACGTTGCTAGGCAAGGCGTACTTTACACGTCAATTGAGTTCTTAGAGTGTCAGTATTTATAATTTTTATTAAACGAAGCGGTCGGCGCCCATTGTGATCGATTTTGGGCGTAAAGTGGAGAACGGAGTGTCTAAATACTAAGTTCTCTCTGCCTATCCCTGATAAGAGATAAAAAGCGTAAAATGATTTTCTTTAATCAAATGATTTCCAAAAAATATTACCTAATATTCCAATAATCCAAAAAAAATAATTAATATATATAAAAAATATATATAAATCTGAGGAATCAAAAACTTTCGTATCACCTACATATTATGTTCCTTAACGACTTTTTTACATAAGGCAGTAATGACTTGAAAGGTTTTAAATGACCCACTGTAATGCGAAGTGATGATGACAATCAATCATTTTATAATTATAATTAAGTTTTCAGTAAAAAGTTGTTATATAATTAAAAAAAAAATGTACACACTTTGGTACCGTGTAAAATCACATGTTTCACTTGGACGTAACTAAACTATATCTAAATTTTCCAATTTCATTTTCGTAAATATATTTAAAGTAGCTTTGGTTGTGGGTTCGATTCCCACTCGAAAATTATTTGTATTTTTCCGCTCTGGTGTCTAAGTCTTGATGTCGGATGCAACAGTGAAGAACAGAGTGTCATAGCACTAGGTGATTTCAGCCAACCCACTGTGGGGTATAAAGTGGGAAACTGCAAATAAAGCGTATTTTAGTTCGCTGATAATGTTTTGAATAGTGTGTTCTCAATATACTATTGCCGCGAGTATGGTTCACAGTCATTGGGTATTTAGCCCCAAGGAAATAAGTAAAGAAACAATTAAAGAAACAAGTAAAGCCGTGTAATATCTTTTTTTCTGTTCACGTTGCTTCACGTTGTATCCCTTGCGGGGTAGTCAGAATGAATAGTTCATTCTGACTACATCTTACCAGAGCGATAAAATTGTGAAGTTATCATTATTGCCCTATACTTTTTTTTTTTGTTAAGTGGCGGAACTTAACGCCGCGCTTTACCTCGACACCAGAGCGAAGAAAATGGAAATATTAAATATTTCCACTCCTCGAGTGGGAATCGAACCCATAACCAGTCGTTTACAGTCACACGCTTGTGCCATTGGGCCACGACTGGCCCTATACTAAAAACACGATTTTTAAACCGCAGTTCAAAAAAAGCCGCGGTCATCGCCTTACACATAAAAAGCAGTGTTTCTTTTACATATATTCCAAACATATGTTTGTTGAATGTGACACGTGCATCAAAGGATTTCATTTAGCTTAGCTTTTTATCCTCGAGCTAGGTTCGCTCTAACTGGCCAAAAGCTGTTTTTTTTTTTTTAAAAAAAGACTTGTAAAAGCTACAATATATATTACTTTTTCTGTTCAGAATATTTCATTTATATTTTTAATTTTATTCTACAAGCTGTGCCTGCGACTTCTTCCTCATGAAATTTGACAAATAAGTTATAATTATAAAATAAGAGTAGGCTAAATTGCTCCTTATTATATCAGCTATCAACATCGGCGTGGTCATTCCAGTTCAGCCGGAACAAACAGACAGACATACCGACAATGTTATAAAAATTGTTACTTTGGTATACGAGTATGTACCGTGTACATAATATTTAGTAAAAAGCGGTTATTTTTATATTACAAACAGGTACGTATTTTATTTTGCATTTGCATAGAATAGTTGCCGCCCGTAGCTGCACTTACTTTCTAGATTTGATGATCATTTCCACTCGAATTTCACTTGTCAACTGATTTCTCGATGAAATCGATTTACGGGCCCAAAATCGTATCTTATGTTGTTGTTACCATATACGAGATTTGCTTACTTGCTCGATTAAGTTTTTATATAAATTAGAAGTAATATTTATAAACTCGCGGTGTCAGTTCCGCCACTTAACATGCAATCTTTCGAATTTAGACGGAAAGTGGAGAAAGGAGTACCTACCTTGATACTAGGTTTCCTTTCGCATTTAGTAGTATATAAAGTA
This sequence comes from Dryas iulia moderata, assembly GCA_019049465.1. Lineage (NCBI taxonomy): Eukaryota > Metazoa > Arthropoda > Insecta > Lepidoptera > Nymphalidae > Dryas > Dryas iulia. Next base: position 1,100,074 of record CM032440.1, read on the forward strand.
GTATAACGTTCATCACGCTAAATAATCATCTATATCTGCTATAATGTATTTCATATTCCATTAATGATTTTAGCTCAAATTAGATTAATTAAGTGTCAACGTTTTTTTCACGTAGCAAGGAACTGACTAGAAAGAACCGAGTAACACTCCGTTTTCCATATTCCACACTAAATCAAGACTACATGTTAAGTAGCGGAACGTAAAATTGTACTTTGTCTTAGGTACCAGAGAGAAGAAATGAAAATAATATGCGATAATTTCCCCAAGTCAGAATTGAACCCACAACTCATCGCGTTCTGCGTCTGACTGAGACACTGACTCACTACGCCACGATGGCTTCATAAATTAAACACATCTTTTAAAACGTATCTCTTTTCATCCTTCAATCTCAATACAGTACAAAGCTTTATAATTCAGAGCGAAAACAGTTACCGTCTCGTTTCGTTTACATTAAAGTGTTTACAGCAGCTTCACCCTTTTTCCCGCATTTCAAGGAAGTCCTCAAGAAGAAGAGAATCTCATGTCATCATAACACTCCGATCTTCAAGTTATTACTCGGAAGTTTAGGTATTACGTGTTAAGTGACGGAATTCAACGCCACTCATATACCAGAGATAAGAATTGATAATAATTTACATTATAATCATTTTAATTCCAGCCAAGACTCGTAATACATAGGTACATCCATTACTTGAAATATTTTAATAACTTTAATAATTTTTATATTGTTTACAAATAGGTAAGTTGTCAGTTCGATTCCTACTTGCTTAAGTAGGAAGTAGGAAGAAGTAGGAACTGGCTTGATCTTTCTATGAGAGCATTTTACCAGAAGGTAAAATGTTGAATTAAGTGGTGGTAAGCGAGAACGAATTGTTTTGATGCTTATTTCTCTGCCTAACTAAATGTATACGAAAATATTTTTATCAATAACGTTATGAATACTTTTATCACGCTGCAGGGTAGGCAGAAGGAACCTAGTGTTAAGACACTCCGTTCCCCACTTTCCGCCGACTTCGGAGGCATTGCATGTTAAGTGGCGGAACTTAACGCCGCGCTTTACCTCGACACCAGAGCGAAGAAAATGGAAACATAATTTCCACTCCTCGAGTGGGAATCGAACCCACAACCAGTCGTTTGCAGTCACACGATTGTGCCACTGGGCCACATATGATACTTTTATCAATAACATAAAAAAAAGAAGTTCATAATATAAGTCTACCATACGTTTTTCTATTATGTTATATTTCTTCAAACCTTACAATATTATTTAAGTAGTGTCCTAAGAAAATAAAAAGTGTTCAGCAATTTTGTAAACATTTCAAATATTAATGGTATAATATTGGTTTTCTAAGAATTCTCATCTCTTCGAAATTTCACTTAAACATTAAATTAACTTAGAGGTACTGAATTTTATAAAGACTTGTGGCACAGTGGTACAACGTGTATAAAGTTTTGGGTTCGGTTGTCAATAATGGGATTGATATTTTTTTTTTTTTTTTTTTAGCTTCACGCTGTATCCCGCGTACAGCAGGGTAGGCAGAGGGAACCTAGTATTAAGACATTCCGTTCCCCACTTTCCGCCGAACTCGGAGGCATTGCGTGTTAAGTGGCGGAACTTTACCTCGGCTTTACCTCGCTTTACATCGGCACCAGAGCGAAGAAATGGAAATATTAAATATTTCCATTCCTCGAGTGGGAATCGAACCCACAACCAGTCGCCTTTACAGTCAAACTTGCGTGCCCCTGCGCCACGCCTGGCCCCTAGACTATTTTTTTAATTATTATTTGTTTGTTTTGATAAGACAAAGCCCGGCGTTGAATTCTGCCACTCAACACATAATGTCTTGATTTCACCAAAGTAGAGAACGGAGTGATTCGACACTAGACTCTCTGCTTAACCTAACCTGTGTGAGAACAATCGTTAAGCAGACTTTTCTGACTTTTTTATTTTTATTCTTATTAATAATTTCATTATATATTTCAAATAATTGCTAAAATTTTAATAGTATTTACTAAACCATGAAATAACTAATCGACTAAAGCCGACTGGTTGTGGGTTCGATTCCCACTCGAGGAGTGGAAATTATATTTCCATTTTCTTCGCTCTGGTGTCGAGGTAAAGCGCGGCGTTAAGTTCCGCCACTTAACACGCAAGCCTCCGAATTCGGCGGAAAGTGGGGAACGGAGTGTCTTAACACTAGGTTCCTTTTGCTTACCCTGCTGTGTGCGGGACACAGCGTGAAGCTAAAAAAAAATATATGTTTTTTTAACAATTCAAATAAATTACTGATATACATTAGATTAGCTTTTAGTTGCCATTGTAGCGTAACAATAGGGCAGCGTCTGAGTGTAAACGATACTGGGTTCGATTTCAAATCTGATAAATGATTAAATTTAAATTATTTTTATTTCTCCGCTCTTGTACATGAGACGAAACGCGCCGTTGAGTTTCGTCACTTAATACGCAATGTCTGATTTTCCTGTGGAAAGTGGAGAACGGAATGTCTTGACTGGATTCTTTTCAATTAAAAATTAAAATTAAATTAAATAGCTTCACGCTATATCCCGCACACAGCAGGGTAGGCAGAGGGAACCTAGTGTTAAGACACTCCGTTCCCCACTTTCCGCCGAAATTGGAGGCTTGCGTGTTAAGTGGCGGAACTTAACGCCGCGCTTTACCTCGACACCAGAGCGAAGAAAATGGAAATATAATTTCCACTCCTCGAGTGGGAATCGAACCCACAACCAGTCGTTTACAGTCACACTCTTGTGCCACTGGGCCACGACTGGCCACATTCTTTTCAATTATGTGTAATAAAGCGAGAAGCTGTAGATTAGCTATTAACTGTAGCTTTGCATGCCTTTGAAGAACTAAGAACTTTGTATCGTTCATGACGCATTCTAAGTTCATGTAAATAAGTGATAGCTACGTAATCAAAATATATTTAAAAAATCCTAGATTTTACTTTAACTCTAATAGCGTTAATAGCGTTATATGAAAATTTTATAATTTTGACGTATCTCAAGATTTTTTCTAAGTATCTACTAAGTACAAATCCGACGAGTAAAAATCTATACAAATAAATAAAAATGAAATGTATGTTTTTAATATTAAAGTAACCACATTTTACGGTACATATCGCAAAATATATTTATTTACAAATTTCGTCTGTCTATTGTTTTGTTTGGGCTAATCTCTAGAACAGCTGGACCGATTTTCACGGGACTTTCACTGACATATAACTGATATAATAAGAAGTAACTAAATAAATATATAATAAAAAGATTATAATACTATAATTTTCTCTATTTCAGAGCCCAGATGCATGTAACACTTGTCAAATGTGCGGCGGATTCAGACTTCTCCCATGTCGAATCTGCAACGGATCTAAGAAGAGCTTGCATAGAAACCACTTTACTGCTGAATTCGTCGCTTTGAAATGCATGAATTGTGATGAAGTCGGCCTTGTTAGGTGCGAGGCTTGTTCTTGATTGTTATTTAAAATTATAGCTTCGCTATAGTATAGCGTTTTAATGTACTACCAGCTTTAGGTGTAATATTTGTTATTATAAATAGAAATGTCTTATGTTTTTTGAGTATAGTATATTTTGAATGGTAAAGTAAGAAACATGTTGTAATAAAGTAAATTTATTAAAGATTATAAATTTCTTAGCATTCCATGGATTTCAACCGAATGTTGGGAAAAATTTAATTGCGATTAACAATTAAAAAATAAAAATTGATCCTTTCTTTGTGCGAAAATCACAATTAATAATTTGTTCATAATTATTAATCACAATTATTTTTTATGTGATTTCCCCACGAACATATAAAGAATTGTTAATATTTAATTGTTATTATTATTATTATATTGCAATTAAAATTTGCCTAATAATTTAAGCTCTTCTAGCTTATCTTAAATGATATTTGTATGAAAATAATTAATCAAATACTGTTCTATGATATTTTAGATATTCAATATGCAATAGCTAATTTTCATATGAAATCTTTAAGTTTATCTTTTGAATGCAAAGATATGTTATTAATAAAACAATTATTTTTTTATGTACTTTTTAACTTAAGTCATTAATTTAGTTGTTTGTACATGAAATTTAATTAAGAAATCATGCTCAATGACTGTTACTAACTACATTACTTATAAAAATTATAATATTATCAATATACTCATATCTTAAATAACAACATCTGACTGTAAACGCGATGGTTGTGGGTTCGATTCCAGCTCGAGGGAATGATTATATATAAATTATCTTCATTTCTCCCATATAGCACTTAAAAACAAAGCACGGCATAGAGTTACGTCACTAAACTTAACGAAGTGTCTTAGTACTACTTTCTTTAAAAGATGTGAATCTGATAATATTATTTATATATATAATGTTAAAATATTAACATGAATTTCTATTTTCCATTGTATATTCATTAAATATGCAGTGAATTTCTTTATTTCGTGTCTTTTTAAACACTTTTATTAGCTTTTTTCTCTTTATGTGTAATCTCGTGAAGTTATTTCAAAAATGTCGTCCAAAACACATGTCCAATATAATTTTAAGTGATTTTTATCAACGTATTCTACTATAGTTGTATAAAGGTGCTTATAAGCTAATGCTCAAGTATAAGTAATTATGAAGAAAGGTGTAGTAAAGAATAGAAGTAGAATTTAGAAGAAGTAAATTTAGCATGATTTAAGTAACATATCGAAAATAGTATGCCATAAATTAACGTTTATGTTAATTTTAGTATTTAGTATATAAGTTTCTTAATATTTGTTAATAGTATGGTTATTTTGAGATGTGTTAAAATACGCAGTGTTTTTGGCAAGAGAGATTTTTTATTAATGATAAAAAAAATCTTTTAATTTGATATTATTTCTGTAAAAAGATTCTTTAGGTATTTCGTGTTATTTGTTAGTAACAACTACATATTTTTCATAGTAAGAAAGAATATAAAATTATAATAACACTTTTTTTGTTATAAAATGTTAAGCATCAACACTTTTAAGTAACACGTGAAATATGTAGAAAATTAATAATGTTATACAATCATAGATGGCGTTGAAATCTACTATTGAACATTGAGTGATAGTTCTGCAAGAACTACCTGCTATTTCCTATGTTATTACCCGTAATTTATTCGTATATACTATTTCAAAAAATAGTCTTTCAATGCACAAAAGTATTGTAAATAAATGAAATGAAAACATTTTTACCAATAATATAAATTTTACTCCGTATATTTTTATATCTAAAAGAAAAATCATTGATACAGTATTTTAAGGAATATAAATAGCGCAATCGTTTCTTTTGAATTCGTTAAAGGCACCCAAAATTTATCTATATGCTATTGTTGTTATTATTTAGACTTAAAACTTTTGCTGCTGCTAACAATATGCCTTTAGCTATATATGAAATCCACATATTTAATACTAAATAAAGAAGTACCAGTTAAAAAATACTTTGAGTAGTTATCCTAAAAAAAAGTGTAATTTTGAATTGGTACTTTTGAATTTAAGTAGCAAAGCTTTGGTGGATCAAATAAATGTAAAACAGTAACGCCATCTATGTAGCATCAAGTTCAACTAGTTGTAAAAATTGATTTCTATGTAGAAATCCTTACAACTCACTGAAACACAAAAGATTCATAATTAAAAAAAACAAATGAGTTCTAAACATTTAATTAAACCTCATTTTTAAATAAAAATATTTTTTTTAAATATTTTTGTTTTTTTTTATTTATGGCTGTTTGTATTCAGTCAGTGAATTGTCTTTTACGATACGCTATTTTAAATATTTTAACCTGTTTTACATATTAAAATAGTGTTTAAAATTTATTCTTAATTTTTACTTATAAAACTTTTGTAAACGCTTACAAGAACATGTGATATAAAAACGATTGTAAGCTTGTAATTGATTGTATGAAGTGTTGTAGATAGAAGGTGAAAATATTCCATTTTTTCTTAAATAATTAAATAAAATTAAATTACAATTAATTATATAAGTATTTTTTTAATACTAGGGCATTTTGTAAATAACATTTTTTTATGAATATAATATTATCAAAAATATGAATATTTTATTTGCTGTACCACTTAATATCATCATATTGTTTTTTTTGTTTTTAAATGTGTAAGAAGAAAAAGATTTAAAAGTAAAAAAATAATGTCTAGGTTTCGAGGGCAAAGTAGAGAATCGAGGGTCTTAACACTTTCCCTTTACCATATTCCCTTTACCATATTATGCAGAAAAATCGTGAACTTGAAATAAAAGGCGAAAATATTCAAATATTTGCGCAGTGCAAATGTTATTGTAAATGCAATTGATTGTGGATTCGATTACCACTCTGCAAGCACTCGATAAGCATCGAATCCGTAACCAAATCGCTTCCAGTCGACACAAGATGATTACATTTAAATAATTTAATTTCTCCGCTCTGCAATGCAGAGAACAGAGTGTCTGAACACTAAGTTCGATTGAATCTAGTAATTTATATATAGATAATATACATTTTAAAATATTATCTACTTTAATTGACTTTATAACAAAAAAAAACAGATATAGGCGACAAGAATGAATGTTTTCTTGTTTAAACGTTATATTAAAAGTAATGTAAAAACTCATCATACAGCAGGAGCCCGATAGGAACATTATTTTGAAATAATAGAAAGCCGTGGCATCGCGAATAAGAAAGTTAATAAATGTAAATTACGATCTTTCTCAGTTGTGACTTGTGGCTGAATAAATTCTAGTATCTTCTTAATTACCACTTCCATTGTACGCTATGGGACATTTACTATCCTATAAAAGTCTAAACTATACAAGATATTTCCACCATAAATATACATAATACATATCTACTTCAAAATATTTTTAAAACAAAGTGATAACCATCAAAAACAAGTAAATAAAATAATAATGAAAACAATAATAAATTACAAAGTCCATATAAAAAAGGAAAAAAAAAGAAAAAACAAAAACTGCAAATGAGTGAGCTTGAGGTAAAAATCATTCGATAATTTAAATCTCTAAATAAAGTTTGAGTTTCTTTTTATAAGAAAGTAGTAAGAAAGAAATTTGACGTCAACGTTATAATAGCTTTGCGAGTCTCTTTAAGATCGGATTCGAGACACTGCATATTGCATGCAGGGGTTCAAGGAGAAAATGAAAATTTAAATAAAATTGTACCACCGAAGAGAAATCGAACCAATAATCAAAACATTTAGCTTAGACGCTATCTTACTGCCTCAGAATGTCTTCATATTCAATGGTGTTTATTTGTCAACGAAAAATGTCAACTATCCTCATAGTTAACTACGTTTCTTCTTCAGATTAATAGTTTACTTTTTCTTTTTATAACCTTTACTGTACTGTACTGTAATAATATGACTATTTTAATGTATGCGTGTAGTTCTCTACCTATTCAGCGTATCGGTTGACATATAGGCCTCTTCCAGCTGCTTCTAGTACTTTCTATTGTGTGCTTTTCTTGACCAGGTTGCTCCTTCTATCGCTTTGATGTCGTCCAACCTTTTTGCTTGTCTGCCACTTTTTCTTATACCATCGCGCGGTTGCCATTCTGTTACTAATTTGGACCATTTCGTTTTGCTGCCTCTTGTCATAGTTTATTTTAGTTGGAAAGAAATCTGTGCAAATATCGCAGCCTTTAAAACAAAAAATAGACGGAAGTTAGCTGCAATTTTAGAAGTTGATGATTTAGGCGACATGGAGTAATATTTTTCTCTCTGGATAATAATATCTAGACGTATAACGTATACGTCTAGATATTGTGGGTTCGATTGCCACTTGAGGAGTGGAAATTATATTTCCATTTATTCACTCTGGTGTCGAGGTAAAGCGCGGCGTTAAGTTCCGCCACTTAACACGCAAGCCTCCGCATTGGGCGGAAAGTGGGGAACGGAGTGTGTTAACACCAGGTGCCTGCTGTGTGCGGGATACAGCGTGAAGCTAAAAAAAAAGAAAAAAAATATTATGGAAAATTTCGCTCGTCGTTTTATAGACCCAGTAAACAAAATTAAAAATTTTGAAAAAACCCACGACGGTTTAATTGTAATTGTAAAAGGATAAAATAACTATAAATCCCCGCCTAAAAGAATATATGTAACGAGATGATGGGGACGGCTTCGTCGGGGGCTGTCATTACTTTAAGTTTGCACAAACCTTCTCATAGGTTTTCTTGCTGTTAAAACAGTATTGGCTGGCAAGACCAGGCGAAACTGCGATAAATTTGTTATTCCTAGGTATGCAAAAGCTTACACCCAACCTTTCAGTGCTATCATCCATGAACAGCGCCACCCCTTTGGTTCTCAACCCCGCCTCACCCATTTCGGCCTGTAGCAACAACTCGGTCATGGTGTCTGTGTTTCTGGCTTGTGAACATTTATATATGCATGCGGAAGGCTTTAGGATATTAGTGCCAGATTGTGAAGCTTGTGTAAAATTTGTGTAGAGAGCACGTGATTTTCCTGGGTCCATTGTACTATTTCTAATGCAAGCGATGCGGAATGCCCTTTCTGCATAGTCGAGAAGCGTTTTCCTAGAGTACGGATCTGCCATTATATTTGGCAGTTCAACCTCGGACAGACATTTCTCGATCTTTGCTTCAAGTTGAAAGCGAGCAGCAGCAAACCTCGGACACGCCAGTAGTATGTGCCATACGGATTCCGGTATATTGCTGTCGCATTCGCATCCCGGAGAGTCTTTCAGTTTAAATCTATGCAGGTATTCTGCTATTCCACCATGTCCTGTTAACATCTGAACCTGTAATGGAGTAAACTGTGTTGTTCTTATTATTTTGTAGGCCATTTCTACACCGGGGAGGAATTTTTTGGTAACCGCTCCTGTCTGTGATGTTTCATATCTGCCTTGCCATATGCTAACAGACTCTTCCCTTATTGATCTTTTAATATAGGACAAGGGTATTTTGTCATAGTCTCGGGCAGTAATCGTGAGTGCTGCATCTTTTGCCAGTTCGTCGGCACGTTCATTCCCTGTAGTACCAACATGTGCACGTAGCCAAAAAAGTCTGATTTGTCTTCCTTGCGTTTTGATCTTTCGTATATTTTTCTTAATTTCCATAACTAAGGGGTGTCCTGAACTTGGGTTCTTAAGAAGTTCTAATGACGATCTAGAGTCACTTAAGATGTTGACTATTTGCTCGTCACTATCTGCCACAATTTGAGTAGCTCTGAAAAGGGCGTAAAGCTCCGATTGAAAGACCGTGCAGTTAGGATGCAGGCTAAACTTTTCGTTGATGGTTTCTTTCCCTCCTTCCCACATAGATAGGGCAGCACCCACTTTTCCCTCGATTCTGCTACCATCAGTAAAGATCTGAGGGCCCTCGATGTTGTGTAAGGTCGATGGTCTCAGGATTCAAGTCCTCCAGCAACTCAAAATCAGTAGTTATCTGCATTGATGGATGTGGTTGGTTAAGGTAATTACTATTTCTTTCAAGTTCTTTTCCTGGTGGGAGGTAACTTTTACAATACCCTTTTTTCGCTCTGTATAGACTGGCGTGCTCTTTAATTCTAATGTCCAACGGTAGTAGACCTGAGATTGCCAACGCAGATGTAAGAGACACTGTTCTGTATGCTCTGCAGATCTTTTGAGCAAAACCTCGCTGGCTCGCTCGCAGTCTATTGAATGGGAGCACTAACAGGACGGCCGTACGACGTAAGCTATATGAAGCGCTGCCCTGTAGGACAGTCGGAAATATCACTTGCCGAGTATTGCGATCAAAGAATAAGTCTATTATACTGCTCGACAGTGATAAACGGACGCCATTTGAGCAAGCTCGCGAGTTGCTCACAACAATGGGTGAAACGGCGGGTCATGGCGTACGAATTATAAGTATAGACGCTATGGTGGTCGATTATAATAGAGGAGAAGTAGCAGACCGATTGGGATGCATAAAAGCCTCAGAACAACACGAGGTATTAGTTTATGAGGACAGGGGTGAAGATCTTAGTTATCTTAAACTCAAAAACTCTGGCATCCCAGCGGAAAAGCTACAAACAACTCGCACGGCCACTGAAAGTAATTCAGAGCGACTTCAACGTAAGGTGGCAGAGGAACAAGTCAAACTTACAAACACAGTACGGCAGCATTCCATCACGAAATCTGCGTGTAGCACGATATTATCAGCCATAGGAAATGTGCTACAAAGAAAAAAGAAAATTTCATCAGAAGACAGGCAGGCTGCATCGGTGGAAAAATTTGCAAGGAATTTTGCAAAGAATGACCCTGTTCAAGTACGATCCAGGCTTACTAAAGCGGCAATGAACCAGGTAAACTCGCCTCATCTAATACCTATCTCGGGACACAAAGACCACTATAGAAATGCATACCTCGAATTTCTCGCAGTTTTGGAAGCTACTAAACAAGTGAAGCTCAGGACTTGTAAGGAAATAATGCGAGCCTTACATCCAGGATTGAATATCCTCCTTGGAAGGCTAAAAGAGGCAGAAGCCGCCATATACAACAATCATACAGCTCAAACCATCAGAGGCATCATAAAAGGTAATTACATGGCGGCTTACAATGCTACAGTTGGTTTTGTGGAGTTGAATGAAGAGGAAACCAGACTAACAGGCGACCTTAAATTCAACACGCCCGCTGATGATCCTATCGTGGTTATAGCCAAATGTACGCAAGTTATGTTGGAAAATAGAATGCTTGAGAAAGTAAAAAGTTTTGATAGCACTCTAGAATCCACGTCAGCGGTAGAATGGCAGGTGCCCCAGATACAGTGGATCAATGGGGTTCCCGGGTGTGGTAAAACAACCTGGATCATAAAATACTTTAATACCGATACAGACATTATTGTGATCACTACTACAACAGAAGCAAATGAACTTCGGGAGAAGCTTTCGGTACGTATAGGGAGTTTGGTTAAAAGTAGGATTCGCACTATGGCATCAATGTTGGTTAATGGGATGAGACAATCAGAAACGTACAAACGCCTGATTGTCGATGAGGCCCTGATGAACCACTTTGGAGCGATAGTGACGGCTGCTAGAATCACCGAAGCAGAAGAAATTCTATTAATCGGAGATGTAAATCAACTTCCCTATATTGACCGAGAGAATCTTTTCGATATGCTCTACCGTGCTCCCTATCAAGTGGCCAATATCACCCAGAATCTAATATGCACCCATAGAAGCCCCATGGATGTTGCGTATGCCCTACGAGAAATATATGTTGGTATATACTCATCTAAGAGGACAGTACACTCCCTCCGGATAGAAAACATCAAGGTGACACCAATACCACGAGACCTAAAGGATACCCTCTACCTCACATTCACTCAAGAGGAGAAGGAATCCTTGATCACTCAGGGATACGGCTTGGAAATGGGTGCAAAGGTACTAACGATTCACGAGGCCCAGGGACTGACCACCAGCACAGTTGTAGTAGTGAATACAAAACCAAAGAAAATAAAGCTGCACGACAGTGTCTCACACGCAGTCGTTGCGATAACGCGCCATACCAGCAACTGTTTCTACTACTGCGGCGGTGAGGACGACGCGATAAAGAGACTAATACGGAATGCAACGAGGGCAACGACCAAAGGTATTGTGGAGTACAATTTGAAGATGGCCATAAAAGATAGGAACGAAGCGGTCATATCCACTACTATAGCATTAATGCCATCCACACCCCATCCTTAAATAGAAAAATATGTATGTATGTAGTCGTAAGAAATATGTGTTATTACGTAAGAAATAAAATAAATTATACACTTATAACAAATTAATTTAGGTTAGATTTAACTCCATTATGATAGGAAAATTGTATATAATGAAAAAGGCAACGATTTATAATAACTGGACTCTCTTAAGGTACATTCTTAGTTTTAAGTACTGAAATTGTAAACAAAAAAAAAGCATATGATAAAACAAGAATCATGTTAAAAAAGGTACAGACCTTATGTCCGTAGAGTAAAATAGAATAATAATAAAAAAAAAAAAAAAAAAAAAAACAGTATTGGTAAAAAAATTAAATATTTAAATGAATTTACAGTTTTGATAACTGGTATTTTAAAGACTTTAAAACGAAATCTATACTGATAGCTACTATATTTAAAATAGAGGTTGCAACTGGCAGCCCCCGACGAAGTCGTCCCCATCATCTCGTTACATATATTCTTTTAGGCGGGGATTTATAGTTATTTTATCCTTTTACAATTACAATTAAACCGTCGTGGGTTTTTTCAAAATTTTTAATTTTGTTTTTTATTTTAAGCTTTTTAAAGTGAATAGATATACATTATATATTATTACATAATATTGAAATACTTTATATTAATCTTCATGCAAATCCAAAAGAAATTATAAACCCAATGCTTTCTGGTTATCAAATGCTTATTGCAGCGCCTGGCAGATTGTCACCGTAACATTTCCACGAAACTTAAATCTAACCAAATCAGTGAATATCACAAAACTCACTAGTAGTTTTGATTTTGAACAAACTAATTTATACTGGAGCTCCCCGCGGTAGTTCGTGGTAGATATGGCACATATATGAAAATACGCGCTAATTAAGCCTGATCCTATCTTTGATAACTGCATCCAAATCGGACTTGTAGTTTTAGCTTTGCATAATTAAATATTTAATGCAGCGCCCCCTGGTGAGTTCTTGACGTAAAAAAAACCTAAAAACTTACACCAAGTAAAGGTAACTCTAATACTGAAAACTCTGCGCAATCGGACTAGTAGTTGTGGTTTTGCATTAAATATTACAAACAAACGTTTACTGCAGCGCCCCCTGGTGAGTTAACACGATAAAACACATCCAAGAACATGCACTAATTAAACTTGAGCTTATTATTGAAACTGCACCCAAATCAAATTCGTCATTTTATCTTTGCACAAACAATATTTTACTGCAGCGCCCCCTGGTGACTTGTCACCGTAATATAAATTTAAAAACATGCTTTAAGTAAAGCGGAATCTAATACTGAAAACTCTTGACAATCGTACTAGTCGTTTTGGTTTTACACAAAAAAATAGAAGCAGCTACTTACTGCAGCGCCCCCTAGAGAGTTGAGACATACATGAAAATATGCACTAAGTAAACATACATGACACATATATAAAAATATGCACGTAATACATAAGTAAACTTGAATCTATCATTGAAAACTGAATTCAAATAGGACTCGTAGTTTTAGTTTTACACAAACAAATGTACTTACTGCAGCGCCCCCTGGTGAGTGGTCACCGTAACGCATATATGAAAAGAAGCACCAATTAAACCTGAATTTATCGTTGAAAATTTTATCTAAATCGGACTAGTAGTTTTTGCTCTGCATAAACAAATGTTTACTGCAGCGCCCCCTGGTGAATTTTCATCCTAACAAAAAAACAAAAATCTTGAAATATGCAGCAAGGAAAGCTGAATCTAATTCTGAAAACTCTAGCCAATCGGATGAGTAATTTCGGTTTTAGACAAATAAATACAAGAAAAATTTTGGTTTTACACAAAAAAACTCAAAGCAAGGCTTACTACAGCGCCCCCTGATGAGTGGTCACCATAACGCATATATGAAAAGATGCACCAATTAAGTTTAAACCTATCTTTGAAAGTTTCATCTAAATTGAACTAGTAGTTTTTGCTCTGCATCAACAAATGTTTAGTGCAGCGCCCCCTGGTGAGTATTCCCCGTAACAAAAAAAGAAAAATCTTAAAATATGCATCAAGCAAAGCTGAATCTTTTTCTGAAAATTCTTTTCAATCGGATTAGTAGTTTCGGTTTTAGACAAATAAATACAAAAAAAGTACAAACAAACGCTTACTGCAGCGCCCCCTGGTGGTTTGACACGATAAAACATATCTAAGAACATTCACCAATTAAGCTTGAATCTATCACTGAAAATCGTATTGAAATCAGACTATTATTTTTTGAGATAATTGAAAACATTCGTTTTCACGTAAAATGCTTACTGCAGCGCCCCCTGGCGAGTTAAGGCAATAAGACATATCTAAGAAAATACGCCAATTGAGCATTAACATATCATAGAAAACCGTATCAAAATCGGACTTATAGTTTTGGAAATAATTGACATAGTAATTTGCACAAACACACAAACAAACAAACAAACAAACAAACAAACAAACAAACAAACAAACAAACAAACAAACAAACAAACAAACAAACAAACAAACAAACAACCTCTCACCCCAAACACATATAATAATAAAAAAAAAAAAAAATAAAAATTTTCTTTATTTCCCAAATTATACAAATGTATGTGAATAGTGAGACAATCCCAGGAAGTAATTATAATACTTGTGTTGGGATGACTCGCTCTTAGCCTAAGACCAGTGACAATTTAGGAACTATTTATAACACTATATACTACATACTTATTACTAATATACTATATGAATTTGAGTGAGTGTGTGTGTGTGTGTGTGTGTGTGTGTGTGTGTGTGTGTGTGTGTGTGTGTGTGTGTGTGTGTGTGTGTGTGTGTGTGTGTGTATGTGTAAGTATGCACGTTTATATTTATAATAGAGAAATGCCATAAAAAACCTTTTTAGAATTAAATTATATAATTTTTTTTAGAATAATTTCAGTTTCTTCATAGTTAAGTGTGTTTAGCCAGTCAGTTAAAATATTTTTGCAGTCATAAGTTAATTTAGTATATATGTTGTTGTTCAACTTTTTGTTTATTGAATTGTAAATATAAATACTTTGGGAGGGATATTGACGTCTAGCAAATTCGGTACGAGTCGGTTGGGAGTGAGACTTAAGGAAGAAAGGACTCCTTCTTCTGGAGACTTTATTGGAATTATAGGACAGGGTTTTATGAACTCTAAGTGTTGTGTGCAATATATATAATTTTCTGATGGAAAGCAGATTACAAAATTTGTAAAGGCTTTCAGTAGGGGATCTAAGAGGCTTAAAGTACATTATCTTTAAAAGTGATCTTTGAGCCCTTTCAAGATCCAGCATTTTACCCTTTGAAGCACCACCCCACACGGGAATGCAATAAGTAATTATTGATTGGACTAAGGCAATGTATATTTTTTTTAAAAGTGTACTACTCATAGCATGTCGCAGGGACTTGAAAATCCACTTCAATTTTCTAACTCGTTCTATAACTAAATCAATCTGCGAATGCCAAGATAGGCGTTGATCCACAAAAACACCAAGATACTTAGTATTAGTTACTTTTATCAGACGGGGGCAGTTACAGTCACTTTGGAATGGGTCCTTTTTACATCCATGTAAGCTAATATAGAAGTTTTCTAATGGTTGTGATCTCTGGCTAGGGGCAAAGCAGATGTAGTTGGTTTTAGCTGTATTAAGAGTTAATAAATGACTATTAAGCCAGTTACACACTTCAGCTAGACCCAATTCGGCAGTGGCTTTAACAGCCTCCCATGAGCACCCGGAAAAAACAAGGGCAGTATCATTTGCGTAACAGAAAACGCATCCGACAGAATTTCCCAGCCTACACAAGTCATTTATATAAACTAAAAGTAGCGACATATACAGTCGCCGTTCCGTCGCGGGTAAAAAGAGGTTAGTATGAAAACAGATATAATACGGCGACGTTTGTTCAATTGAATAGGGGTGTAAATGAACTAGTCTTGAGTGTAAATGAAAGAAGTTAGACAGTACAGTTACATGTAGTGGCGCAGTTAGAGAGCGTTTTATTAAATATGATATGATAGTTGGGGGTTTGATTTCCACTAGTGAGAATGATTATATATTATTTTTATTCCCACGATGTTTATATTAAGGGAAGTCGTTTATATTTCACAGTAGTATAAGTTTGCTATTTTTTTTACAAATGCAGTTATTATTAACAAATAGCCAGTGTCTTTATTTTATTACAATTATAATAGAATTTTAATTAATTAACATCTCTTTTAGCTTCACGCCGTATCCCCGCACACAGCAAGGTAGACAGAGGGACCCTAGTGTTAAAACACTCCGTTCCCCACTTTCCGCCGAATTCGGAGGCATTGCGTGTTAAGTGGCGGAACTTAACGCCGCGCTTTGCCTCTGATACCAAAGCGAAGG
The DNA here is from genome assembly GCA_019049465.1 of Dryas iulia moderata. Lineage (NCBI taxonomy): Eukaryota > Metazoa > Arthropoda > Insecta > Lepidoptera > Nymphalidae > Dryas > Dryas iulia. The sequence continues at coordinate 1,116,144 of CM032440.1, forward strand.
AAAAGGAAATATTATATATTTCCACTCCTCGAGTGGGAATCGAACCCACAACCAGTCGCTTACAGTCACACGTTCGTGCCACTGCGCCACGACTGGTCCTAATACTTGTTTATGTTTCACAGTACTATAAATTTGTTATTTATTCACAAACGCAGATATTATCAACAAACAGTTAGTTATATTTACATTGTGATATTATCAAAGTATTTGTGACAAATTTTACACTAATATGGAATGTCGGCGAAAGTGCTTGGTACTTGTGACCCACCTATAGACATAACGGTACCTACCCTTTACAATGCATTAATACTCATCTCCCCTGCCGATGCTCTTTTCTCTACCTAACTAACGTAACAATGTTTCGTTAAAAGCGACGCATTGGATGAGACCGCAGGGGTAAACAGAGTGACTGTAAACGCCGCTGATTGTGGGTTCGATTTCCCCTCGACGAATTAAAATATTTAATACTTCATTTTCTTCGGTCTGGTGTCAAGGACAGCGCGGCGTTGAATTCCGCACACATTACCTACAAAATTCGGCGGAAAATGGCGAACGGAGTGCCTACTTTGTTGTGTTCGAGATACAGCGTTACGCTAAAAATAATAAATAATGAAGTGAAGTGGATAGTCTGGACGTATACGTTAGGTTTTACTAAGTTAGAACATTTCATGTCCATATATGAATTTATTCCATTCTAAAAGTAACAATGTGTTAGTCTCGCTTTAACTTCGTTGGCAAGTCGAAGAGAGGAATAAAGAGAGAGATAAACATCTAATTCTTACTAATAAGCTTTTTAATTTGCTTTTAACTAATAAGCTTAGCCCCTCATAGCCGGGTAGTCAGAGTGGACCTATCAAGACACTTCTCTACTTTTTTGGGCTTGAACTCAACGCCGCGCTTAAGTACCATAACTAAGAAATGAAAATTCTCTTCATCTTCAAATCTTTCCATTAGTGTGAATCGAACCCACAACATCGTTTTACAGTCAGACGCTGTCCCGCTGCACCACAACGGTTATAACATTTTTTTTTAGCTTCACGCTGTATCCCGCACACAGCAGGGTAGGCAGAGGGAACCTAGTGTTAAGACACTCCGTTCCCTACTTTCCACCGAATTCGGAGGCTTGCGTGTTAAGTGGCGGAACTTAACGCCGCGCTTTACCTCGACACCAGATTGAAGAAGATGGAAATATAATTTCCACTCCTCGAGTGGGAACCCACAGCCAGTCGTTTTACAGTCAGACGCTGTCCCATTGTGCCTTAACCGCGGTTATAACAATAATATACATATTTTATACATACACGCAAATTACATACAAAATCGTTTGTATTGATCATCCGTAGTTAGAGCTTTTGTTTGTGTTTAAACTAGACCACAATATCAAGAGCTGCGCTACACTAACTATCTAAAATATGGATTTTAGAAGTACATTTTGAGAGCATTTAATAAATTTTACTTAATTTTATCAATTTTATTTAATTTTACCAAGTTATTTTATACTGATATTTTTTATAGCTTCACGGTGTGTCCCACACACAGCATGCATGGTAGGCAGAGGAAACCTAGTGTCAAAACACTCCGTTCCCTACTTTCCGCTGAATTCTGGAGGCATTGCGTGTTAAGTAATGGAACTTAACGTCGCGCTTTGCCTCAACACAAAAGGGCAGAAAGTGGAAATATTAAATGTACGAGTGTATAAACTTTATATATACTGATATTCCTATAGAATATAAAATAATTTATTGGTTTTTTTTTAAACAGAGCTTCACGTTTTATCCCGCATAGCAAGGTTATCAGAGAGAGCTTAGTGTCATGACACTTCGTTCTACTTTTTCACGGAGTGCTTTATCTTAGGTACCAGAGTGGAAAAATGAAAATAATTTAAATATTCAATAACATTTTAAATAGATATTGCTTCAAGTGGAAATCGACCCCACAACTATCGCATTTAGAATCAGGAAATAATCAGCTGTGCCACGACGGTTATATTGGAAAGACAAATTGACATTTTTATTGATCAGCGACAATATTTAAATAATACAATTTAACTTTAAAACCATTTTTAAAAAATACTTACTACTACACTTGCAATTAACATGACCGTAATCATCACTCACTAAGATCTAACAAACACGAAAATGAAATAAAGTAGCTACACGCTTTTGCTTGCTAGGACCTAGTGTCAAGATTATGATCTCCGTCCTCTGCTTTCCATCCAAAATCAGGACATTGCTTGTTGCTTTGCAGATCTCAACGCCGCGGTTTATCTTTGGTAACAGAACAATGTAATGAAAATTTAAATATAAAGTTCCCGAGTGGGAACTTTATATTTAAATTTTCATTACATTGGGAAACCCACAACCATCACGCTTACAGTCAGACCCCGTCCCACTGCGCCACGACGGTTTCATAGATACGCAAATGTTTACTAAAGTCTTAATTTGACTCCACTAATGTGTAAAGAGAGAAGCGTTATTATATCTATAAATACATTAATTACTATAAAAACAACTTCCAATCCTTTTTTTATAAAAACAAATTTAAACGTCATATATACGTTTTTTCGCCCTAGTATTTAAAACAAAGCGCGGCGTTAAGTTCCGCAGTTTAACACGCAATGTCTTGACACAGTCCAGTCTGACTAAATCTTTTAAGTAGCTTATAATCATGTTATTTCCGATTATATCGTTCTTATCTTATGCCTACTTGCATAGATATTTGAATTTAATATATAACATAACAATAACAATGTTAGTGGTAAATATTTATCTATGTCCACCTCGAATTGTTTACATCAAATTTTCAGAAAAAAAACTTGAACAAAATATGTATTATTTTATACTGAAAGTGTAAACAAAATTATTTCTCAATACAAATTTCTAAGAACGTGAACGCTATTTTATATTTTCATATATACACTAAAAAAGCTATTTAATGTTTTTTCTTGCATCAGTGTAGTCAGTCGGAGAGAGCTTAATATCCAGAGGTTCTTCATCAAGAGGTTTTCCATTTTTTTATTGAATTCGAAACATAGAGTGTTGAATGACTGAACTCAACGCCACCTTATGCCTTACCATAACGAAAAAATAAAAATAAATTAAATATAATACAGGCCAATCGTGGCGAAAGGGCACATAAGTGTGGCCTGGTGTGGACTGCTTCCATAATTCGGCGGAGAGTTTGGAACAGACACTCCGTCTTAACACTAGGTTCCCTCTGTCTACCTTGCTATGTGCGGGATACAGCGTGAAGCTAAAAAAATATTAAAAAAAGAAACAAATAGTATGTTTTCCCAGAGTTAAATCGAACCTATAACCAATCGCGTTAACAGTCAGACAATCTATTACAGTTCATCGTCACATGACATACGGGAAATAGACGTAATATAATAATTTTGATTTCAAATTCCAATTCGAGCGAAATTAATATTCAAAATACATAGTTCATTTTCCCGCATAGATTAGTTAGATAAATGCAACGACGAGTTTAGATACTGCGAACATGTAGACTGTAAAATGGAATGGATGAAATAGTGAAATATACTGTTTAGTAACATTAAATCATTTCTGATTAACTTTTTAAACATTTTTAAAGTGTTATTCCACACTTAGGAAAATTGAAAAAGACATTTAGAAAACGTATAATTTTTTTTATAACAAAAATAAATTGTAATAAAGCGTACCTATAAGAATTTCGATGCAGCTGCGCTGGTTCAAATCTCGTTGCGTTCAAACTTTTTATACGTTTTCTAAATGTCTTTTTCATTTTTAATTAACCCAATGAAGATAAATGATAAATAAATATTAATTCTTATTTTTAGTTCCACACTTTTTCTCCACATTATAGAGTAGAGAGAGAATCTAATGTTAAGAATCTTAGTTCCTCACTTTCGACTGGAAATCGAGATATTACGAGTTGAATGCTGGAACTCAACAGCGTATTTTATCTTATATCTGGTTTATAAGCGAAAAAATATATACATATTTGTTTATAGCTTTACGCTATATCCAGAACACAGCAGGGTAGGCAGAAGGAACCTAGTGTTAAGGCACTCCGTTTCCCACTTTCCGCCGAATTTTTGAGGCATCCGAGGCATTGTATGTGGCGAAACTTAACGCCGCGCTTTGCCTCGACGCCAGAACGAAGAAAATTGAAATATTAAATATTTCCACTCCTCGAGTGGGAATCGAACCCACAACCAGTCGCGTTACAGTCGCACTTTGTGCCTCTGCGCCACGACTGACCTCTAATAATAATTCTGAAAATGATTTAATTATGATAATTTCAATCTAAAGTGGGAATTGAACCCAAAATCGTTATTGATTGCAGTTAGGCGCTGTTCCACTTTACCTTCTTTATTTTTAATAAAAAGACTGAAACCTTTTTTAATAATCTTGAAACCTATTACTTTAACTTATTTAATTACGTTTCTAGGTTATTAGCTCAAAGAGAAATTGTAAAATTTGTATTGTTATATTATAATCTTATTAATTTAGTATTTTATTAAAGCTCTAAAACTCTAGTGGCCAGTCGTGGCCCAGTGGCACAAGAGTGTGACTGTAAACAACTGGTTGTGGGTTCGATTCCCACTCGAGGAGTGGAAATTATATTTCCATCTCTGGTGTCGAGGTAAAGCGCGGCGTTAAGTTCCGCCACTTAACACGCAAGCCTCCGAATTCGGCGGAAAGTGGGGAACGGAGTGTCTTAACACTAGGTTCCCTCTGCCTACCCTGCTGTGTGCGGGATATAGCGTGAAGCTATTTAATTTAATCTCTAAAACTTATTTTACTATTTTATTTTATAAGAGGCTATCACAACGCAGTGGGACAGCGTTTGACTGTAATCACCATTTGGTTGATTCCCACAAGGAATAAGAATAATAATTCAATTATTTTTAATTTCATTGTCTTGACTATCATGAGATGAGAGAAGTGGCGGCGTTAAGTTTCGCCACAATTCACGATGTCTTGATATTTGAAAGTGGAAAACAGAGTGCATTGACACTATGTTTCCTTTATTATGCGGGAAATAGCATGAAGCTAAAAAAATAAAGCTCCATTCTAATATTAACGAAAAGAATACTAATTATTATAATAAAAATTTTCAATGTAAATCCAAAGGAAAACGCACGTCGTTTATGCAAAATACAAATACAAAGCCTGTTGCTTCCATAGTTCCATACGGGAAATCAATGTCACCGCGCACACATACACAAACGCCTGTTGCATATACACACACATACACCAAATCCCTATAAAGTAACACTCACACGTACATAATTCAGGGTCTGGTTCACGCACACATGCGCACATTGCAGCTAGGTCGCGAATGACGTCACGATCCGCAAGGTCAATATCACTGTGCTGTCTCTTTCTAACGTATGGATATGATCTTCTCTCTCGCTCTAACTGGCTCGCCGTCCCGTCTGGGCCAGGGATTGCAGCGTGCGCTAGTGTGCGTTGTTTCCACGTGTGTAACTCACCTATAAGGCTCGATTCAGACAGTTTAACTGTTGAATTAATATTATTATTTACGTTTTGAGTAAAATGTTAGTAGTAAAAAAATATTTTGAATATTTTTAGTGAATTTGTAAGTAATTTAATATTTTTTGATAAGAGATAAGCTGTATGTTGTGGTCAAAATTAGACCGTGTCTATAAGCACACTGAAAGCAATAATCGGAAATATATTTTAAAAAATTAAGTATATTAATAAATACGTAAATTTAATTAAAATAATCTGTTAATAAAGTTAATTACTACACAAATCAAGAGTTTTAGCTTTCTATGTTCATCATTCTTCACAAAAGAAATTATTTTTAAGTCGAAAAATTATATATAGAAATTATTTTCATTTCTTCGCCCTACTTACATACCTAAGACAAAATTCAATATTGAGTTCCAGTACACAATACTGAATGTGGAAACCAAAAAGTTTTGGGCTTAAAGCGGAAAACGGAGTGTCTTAATACTTATCATTTCTTAGCTCTCAAATTACTATGCGAATTGCAAGACAAATTGTAAAACACATATTCAAAATTATATACAAAACGTACAGTACCATCAAAGCCTTAAAACAATAGGGAGTGTAATATGAAGACATTCAACAAAAGAAACTATCTCGAATTGACATATTTCAGCCATTTACAGAATATTCAACCGAATCCAACAGGTTGTAAGGAATATATTTATTTAGGAAATGCCTATAGTTATTTAAAATAATGACGAATAACAAAATTTCCTTATTTTTATACGTTTTATGTTAAATCTTATATTATTTTTTTATTGAAACGACTAATGGTATTGAGAAGTGGAAATATTTAATTTTTCCATTTTCTTCGCTCTGGTGTCGAGGCAAAGCGCGGCGGTAAGTTCCGTCACTTAACACGCAATGTCTCCAGAATTCGACGGAAAATAGGGAACGGAGTGTCTTAACGCTAAGTTCCATCTGCGTACCCTGCTGTGTGCGGGATACAGCGTGAGCCTAAAAAAACAACTAACATTAGAGATGAAGCAAGTTTTCTTTTTAATATAAATAAAATATTATCTATTTATTTAATTATTTTTATAAATATGATATCCACCAACATTTTTTTTATATTGTACAGCAAGTTGTGTGTTTTCATTCATTTTCCAAAACACGTCCATAGATGGCGCTAGGTGGTTTCTAGGAACAGTGTGAACGACTGAAGGTATTCAGTTAATATGGACTTTAATTAGATATTTTTTATGATTCTAACTTACTTTACGATATAGGAAGAGTGTGTTTAGACTTTCTTTGTTTTCCCCTACATATCAGCCAGCGCCGATTTTTATAACCTTATTTCGTACGAGGAAGGAATAATAAAAATAAGATATATACTTAGATAAATAGAGAAACTAACTTTTTAACGGACGGACTATCATTTATTTTATCATATAAAATAAAGGTTATCAAATAATACTAATAGTCACTGTTGGGTAAAATTTAAGTGCAATTATCAATTAAATATTACCAATTGATCATATAATTTTAAGGAAATGACATAAAAATCATAATTAGCTAAAAATTAATTAGTAGTTAATTTTTAAATTAACAATGAATTAATTATTAATTGTGATTTTTCCACGAACAAATAAATAATAATTTGTAAAAAAAATTATTTCTGTCGCTAAGCTCATATGCAGCAAAGTAAAAAGAAAAGCAGACAAAATATATTGTTAAGTCACTCCATTTTCAATTTTTCGAAATATCGAGATATAGTGTGTTGTCAACACTAATGTAACAAACTTTTCATGTTCAAGATTTTCCCCACATGGTTTTTTCACCGACAAGTTTTTCCCCAACAGAGACAGTAGGTTCTACAGTCAAGACTCCGTTCTCTAAATTCCATTCGAATTCAAAACGTCGTGATATATATACTAGAGATAAAACATAAAAGTTATTAATCCCCCGAGTGGGAATCGAATCTACAAACAATCGTTAATTATACAGTCATACACACCACTGCGCCGCGACAGCCCCTTTTAACATTTATTATTTTTTCAGCTTATTTCAATACCAAAATACAATAATATCAATACAACAAACATTATTGAGTGAACAATACCTACATATATCCGGTTTCCGTTCACAAAATGGAGCTCGCCTCGTTATCTGCCGGACGTTGCAACCGGAATCATTGTTTTACTGCTATATACTCACTCGTATGGCGGAAATTTCACGATCTCCCGCGGGGCAGAGTGGAAAGAAATCGCGAGTGGAACGTTTTTCGAAAACATATGAAAATTTTAACGTAACGTAGTTATTTTGTGAATCTCTTTTAAAATTTTTAAAAATACGAGTATTTTTTTGTTGCTTCTGAAGCTATGTTATGATTTAATTTTAATTTTTAAATAATTAATTTTGTCCTGACGTTGCTACGTTTTTTTAAACACTAAACATTTTTTTAGAATCAAATAATATTAAATGTCTACTCTTGAGCTACTTTGAGGTAAAATATTAAAAGCGCAGACCTAACAGTTAGTCTTTGTTTAGCTCAATGCTTCGTGCCACATAGCAGGGTAGTCAGAGACAACGTAGTATCAAGTCAATCAAAAATAACTATTTTAACTAATTTAACTAAATTAACTAATTTAAGACCATTATTTCGAGCGAAAATCAAACCCGCACTTAATAGCATTTACTGCGCTACGACGGCCTCAGCCGAAAGCCTTCAATGAAAAGAAGTAACTAGACATTATTTATAAGAAAAACTAAAACTTGTTATTTATTTCTTACAAATATTTAATTAAGATACTATATTTTGCAATTTTCAAGGAACCGGCATCCTCTTGAGAACAACGTCAGTGTAAAAAAGTATGAACATTTTAAATTTTAATAACAAGTAATATTAATGTTCTACTCTCACAAAAAATTGTGAAAATAATTCTTTTGTTCCATGAAATATTTTCCAATATACTGTCTATTTTTCTAAGAATTTTAATTGTAACTTATTTTAGTATCTTCCTACCATTGCATTGTGACGCAGTTTTACGGTAGATGACTGTATACGCCGTGGTTAAAGGTTCTATTCTTGCTCGGGGAAAAGATAATCTCTCTCTTTCCCTCTCTGGTGAGAAAAAGCGCGACGTTAAGTTCCACCATAGACTGCGCAATGTTTCGATTTCGAGTGGAAAGTGGAGAACGGAGTGTCCCGTCACTAAGTTGTCTCTGCCCTGCTATGAGCTAAAGAACGTGAAGGTTTTGTATCTATTTCAGCGAGTATTATTTTTTTCACAGATCAATAGTAAACATGTTTCTACTTTTAAAGAAAACGTATAAAATTTGAATTAGTAACAAACAAGTTACTTATTTTTGTTTGTTAGTTTGTTATTACAGAGATGCTACAACAAAAATAAGTTGTAATAAAGCGTATAAGAATTTCGACGCAGCGGATAGTAGAACGCATGGCGTTCGGTTCCGGCTGCGTTCAAATTTTGATACGTTTTTTTAAATGTATTTTTCAATTTTGTGTGCAAAGTGTGGGATAACACTTTAAAAATGTTTAAAAGTATGTTTCTACTTGTGTAAGTCTGTAAGATATACATTGTGTAAGTCTGTAAGATTGTTGCATTCGCTTAAAAATTTACACAACTAAACCCTAACAATATCTACTCCACTCTATAAAACAATATTTATTATAAAACAATGTAGATTGTTTGTAGAATAATTTTGAGATAGCAGAAACTTGTAAAAATCTCTCTACAGAGGTAATAATATCAAAAATAAGTTGTAAAGGACGTGTAAGAATTTCGACGTGACCGGATGTAGGACGTATGGCTTAAGGGTCAGACTGCATGGACGTCTTCGCCGCAGTTTCGAATCCTGGTGCATTCCAGTTTTTTTTTACGTTTTCCAACAATGTTTTCCATTTCCTAAGTGTGTGAATAGTACTTTAAAAATCCATACTATCATATCATAATTTAATATAATGAAGGAGATATTCTGTCTGACTGCCTTTTACGCTTTCATGGCTAATTTACTACAAACTACGAATTTGCAATTATAATATAATAGTCGAAGTCTCAGGGTCAAACTTTTTTCAAAGATCAACCCCTAAACTTTTGAAATAGATGGCGAAGGCTTGTATGAATAATCTAAATCGCTTGACCGATTCCTATAAATTTTCTCAGATAAATAGTTTTTGATGCTAGATCAAACATAGGCTATCTATTTTTTTTAACCAACCTCCAAGGGACTGAAATAGGGGAGAGTAAGTCGTACGAAAATGCAGCAAAGGCGGTAGCGGATCGCTCGTGTTAAAATATACCGTAAATATATATTCCCGTATACTTTTTTTTTTAGCTTCACGCTGTATCCCGCACACAGCAGGGTAGGCAGAGGGAACCTAGTGTTAAGACACTCCGTTTCCCACTTTCCGCCGAATTCGGAGGCATTGCGTGTTAAGTGGCGGAACTTAACGCCTTATTCCCGTATATACTTTAAGTAAAACTTGAACCCAGAACTTCCACATCCATAGCTATGCTAAAACGGCGTAATTACTATTACTTTTTAATTAATAAATGTGGTTTTGACACTGCTGAAAGAATACTGACATAAATCTTAAAATCTTTTTAATTTACTATTTAAATAGTTAATAGCCTTTTGGTATTGTCAGGCACTTGATTAAACCTAAAAAGTAACAAAAAATCGCATTTTACGGAAAGTAATTATTATTTATTTTTTACTATAAAAAGCTGCTACATGCTTTTTCCTGAATAGCGGGATAGTCAGAGAGAACCTAGTGTAAAGACACTCCGTCCACCGCTTTCCGTCCGAATTTGGAATATTGTGTGTTGATTGGCGGAACTCAACGCCGCGCCTTGTCTTATGTACAAAAGCGAAGAAATAAAAAATGGCGTAGGGGCCGTTCAAGTATTACGCGATATTCCCTATAGTACATAGGGGGGGTGAAGGGATCTTTGCTTTGCTTATTTTAGATGACATGGAGTAGGGGAGTCTAGATGATGATTATGTCATCTGAAGCTTGTAATATTATAATTATAATATAAAAAACAATACATTAATTTAAAAGTGTTTACGTAAGCATGGGGGAGGGGTAAGAGCTTTGTTTACCTTTGCTGATAAAGGGAAAGGGGGGAGGGGGTAAATAATTGTAATAAATCTACTTACGTAATACTTGAACGGCCCCATATAGACATTCCCCTGAGTGGGAATCGAACCCACAACCACCGTTTTTATATTCAGACGCTGTCACACTGTGCCACAACAGCCTCTTTTGTACTATAATAAATAATTATTTGTTTATCATAATGTTTTGGGTCCCGCATCCAAAGTTATTATAGGGACCCTGTCGTTTAGCTTCCGCCATCCCTTTGTCGCAAATTTTCTAAGCGTAATAGATAAATAAATGAAGTTGCGCCGCAGTCTCTACCTGCGTATGGGTTTGTCTATATAAAACTCAAAGAAATAAATAATCATCGTTGTTCAAAAAGACGCAGAAGCATTTTAATTGTATACGCGATTGCATTTTAATTGTATCGCGTAGCAGGTTCTATTCTGCTTGCAGGAATTTAAATTTATTTATTTATGGTTGTCCGCTCTGTTAAGACAAAATTTGATGTTGTATTCCGCCACTCAACAGGCAAAGTCACAATTTAGCGCGGATAATATCTTGCATCTAGATTTTCTCTAACTACCGGTTCGATTCCCACTCGAGGAGTGGAAATATTTAATATTTCCATTCTCTTCGCTCTGGTATCAGAGGTTAAGCTACGCCACTTAACACGCAATGCCTCCGAAATCGGCGGAAAGTGGGGAACGGAGTGTCTTAACACTAGGTTCCCTCTGCCTACCCTGCTGTGTGCGGGATACAGCGTGAAACTAAAAAAAATATATTCTTATTCGCAGTCAGATCTACTAACCAAATTTTTACACTGAAACTAACAATATATGATTAAATAAAGTTTCGTTTGAAATAATATAGCAATGTTAAATTAAAAGCGTTGCGAGTTTAAATTGCGAGAACACAAATGGCTATTTCTTTCTGCTTATTTCACGAGACGAGAAATACCGTAAAAATGTCAAATTTTGTAATAACTAAAAAACTATTTAAATATTAAATATCATTTATGATATCAAAAATGACGGGACACCTGCAGTTTCCTAAAAAGACTCAAATACTTTCCTCCATACTATTGTTGCTTGACAAACTATAACTTGCCAATTCGAAATTTCATTCACTACCTTATTATAAAGAAATAAAGTTTAATTTCCCACAATTTTCATTTTTTTACTTACAATTTTATGATTGTTAGTTAAATATCTTTTATAGAAGCTGTCAACACTAAACTGAAAGGGTGCAAAATGGATGAAGTTTATCAAATAGGATGGTTTTGACAAATGTTTTTTACGTTAGACGTTCCTGCTCGTGATAACTAACCGTGGCCGTGTGAATACTTTCAGGGATGGAATTTTAAAAGTATCTCTTTGTCTAAATATATGTATTTTATTAAAATGCCGTCGTTGCGAATTAGGAGCGTCTGACTATAAACGCGATAATTGTGGGTTCAATTTCCATTCGGAGGAATGATTATGTTAAAAGTATTTTAATTTGTCCGTTTTGTTTATTAGACATAAAGCGCGGCGTTTAGTTCCGCTATTCAAAACACAATGTATTGATTTTAGGCAAAAAGTATTTTCCCAGAAAGAAAAAGCATGTAGCTGATAAAATATGTATGGGGCTATTTAAGACTGCATATGCTTTATAGCTATGTTTATTGACGTAACGGCACCAAACGAGAACAGTATTAGGTATATTTTTTCTAAATCCTGAATTAAAAATAATTTAACCATAATCATGCTCTGAATGGGCATCGAACCCACAACCACTGCGATTACTATCAGACTAGGTCCCAATAAACCACAATGGCCTCAGATCAATATATCTTTTATAAGAAGCCTCTAATAATATTTAATATATTTTTCGTATCATTTTTCGTATATGCATCATAGTATCGACTACCAAAATATAAGTAATACAGATCTGGAAGCTATAATATAAACTTAAACTGTGCCAAATGTCAATCTTCTCATTTTCTCTCTCTCGCTTTACTTACGTAAATAAGAAAATAAAGGCATTTTAAGATAAAAGGCGCGGGTTCGATTCCCTCCGCGTTCAGCTTATTATTCATTTTACAAAAACATTTTTCATATTTTAAACGTAAAAATAACACTTAAAAGAAGAATAAAAAGGGTTTTTCTATACTAATAATGATATGAATTTGATCTGTTACCTTCACAGCCAGAAATAAATTCATGAAGCACATATAAAGCAACACAATTAGTGTAATAGGCTACATTTTTCACAATACATTGTTAAAATGGTAATAAAATTTAGAGCATCTGATCCCGACGAGTTTATTATTGTGTAAAATATATTTGAGATTTTTTCCACACAATAGATCTTGTTAGTATTGTTTATTGTTTATATATAGATAGATACTTGTAAAACAAAAAAGTTTTTTTAATAAAAAAAAGTTCATTGTTCTGAACCAGGGGTGGCCAACTTTTTTCAGCAAAGAAGATATCGGGTTTTTTCAATTTTTGTGTTTTTTTTAATAGTATTTAAATTTGTATTCACATTTTGAACGTTACATTATAAAAATACGAGATTGAAGAAAAATAGTATACGTATAAGAATTAAGAAAAGAATATGTACTTTATCCATTTTGGGACAAGTCGAATTAATTTGGTAGAACTTAATATAATAGCGGGAGAATAAATATAATGGAAGAAAAGACGAGTATTAGTAAGTCAGTTAAGTTTTTTAATTGCTTTTTAAAGAAGATTAGAAGGTAAATAGTGATCTTTTTTAATTTTTAAAGTTATCAACTTCATCCTTCTTTTTCGTTTGGTAAAGTAGTTAGAGAGAACTTAGCGTAAAAATGCTCCCGTTTCCTACTTTTATAGAAACATTATCGCCGCGTTGTCTTAAAAAAGCGGAGAAATAAAAATAATTTAAATGAAATAATTTCACATAACCGAGATGTATCGCACAATCAATTGTGCTTACTCAACTATGATGGCCACGATGGTCCCCTTACTGTTCTACTTATATAAACACAGTCCATATATTCAAATAATAATTCGTCGTCGATTTTTTAGATTCTAGCATTCTATTCTTCAAACTTCAACCAATTAAAATACACGTTCCTATCCTACACCGAAACATGTACGCTCTAGTTAAAAAATATATTGTTTGCAATATATAATTTTCATATAGAATCTACCTACTTCATGTTTAGCGAGGCCATTGCAGTGCTAACAGCGTCCGATTGTAGACACGGTAGTCGTGAGTTCGACTCCTTCTTGGCAAAGTGATTATACAAAAAACATCTTCACGTTTTTTCGCGCATAGTGGGGTACAAAGGTATACTCCATCGTCCATTTTCCCCTCGAAATCAAGATATTGCACGTGGAGGAACTCAACGACTCGTTTTGTCTTAGGTAACAGAGCGAAGGATAGAAAATTTAAATATAATTATTTCCCCGAGTGGAAATCGAACCTACAACCATCGAGTTACAGTTAGTAGCTGTCCCACTAAGCCACGACGGCGGTAACTTGACGATGGAAGTGATTATATTTCGAATTATTTCCATTTGTCTGCCCTGCTGTAGCAAAGCTAGGCTTTAAGCATCGACACTAGGGTCTCTCTGACTGACATGCTCTGCAGTAAAAGCGCCAAGGTACGGGTATAATAATCAAAATACCTTAAAGATATTAATAGATATAATAATGCTCGAATAACAAGCAATATTGGTTACATTTTTATGAGAGCGTTAACGAAACATTTACTTACGATATTGAATTTTACTTTATGATCATACTAAATTGAGTTTTCTTTGAATTTAGTGTTTTTCCATCATAACTTTGGGAATACGATAATACAATAACATCATAATCTTCAGAACATTGGCTTCATTTTACGTCACATTTTCGTTGTGTTTCTCTCTTCTTGGTAGAAAAATTCAAATGTTTCTTTTACTGCTTCACACTTTTCACAATCATTATCATTTCCCCGCTATTGTGAATAAGACTATCGTCTTTAGGCGGAAAGTAAAGAATGGAGTATCTTGACGTTATAGTTTTCCCTATTAGCTGCAGCAGATTAGTCAAAGAGAGCCTAGTGCCAAGACATTTCATTCCCGTCCCAACTCGAGACTATGCATATTAAGTAGTGTAATTGAACGCTGCGCTATGTCTTGTTCATCAAAGTCGATACGCTAAAATAATTAAATTATGATCACTTCATCGAATGGTAAACGAGCCGCAACTAATCGCGATTACAGTCCGCCATTGTCTATGTAAGCTGTCTCGTCCTATTGCGCCTCTTTATTTCAAGATAGCCTATCTTGAGCTCTGGACTATGTTTGGCCAAAATTAACTACAATCGTTCTAGCGGAGAGATTAGATTTTTCATATAAATTTTTATTAACTATTTTAATTTTATAGAAATTTATTTTCATAAAAAATGTCCCCTATGTTTGACTCTAGTTCTTCAACTATTTTCTTTCCGAATCATTCAAATCGGACCGCTAGATCAGCCATGAAAGCGTAACATATAAACAGACAGACTTTTGCCTTTATAATATTGGTATGGAGTATGGACACTACCATTTCTAATTGCAATATGGTAATATAAAACAAACACTCCACCCCTTTTGGTCGTCTGCAAAACTATCATACCAAAGTCCACTACAATATTTGCATTTTCATAACAATTGCTGACATTATACGAATACAATACCAATATAAATCGTCGAGACGACAAATATCGTAAATTCAACGAATAATAACACAGTGTGGACAAAATGTATTGTTGCTTTTGAAATAATATTTTCTTGAAACTTATACACGTATGTGATTTTAACAATTCAAATGCACGAAATATAATGTGATTTCTGACAGCAATGTCAGTTTCATATGTTTTTTTACTTTTCTATTATATTTTATATTAACTTTCAAAAGAATAAAATTTTATTTGTAGTTATTTGTGTATGAAATGGCAATGTTTTTACATTTAAAGTCCATTATTTTGGCTAGACAGAGATAAATTTTAAAACCAAAGTGATTTTGAAAGGAGAAAAAGGTTTTGAATGATTGTAATTTGGCAATGCACTTTGCTTTGCCCCGGAATTCGCTTGAACGCACTACCGTCACATGCAGTCAGATACACTATAAGTATGCCATAACAGTATTTACTGGAAACATGATAAAATCATATTTTTTAATACAATTTTTTCTTGACTACTGTCAATCTGTACAACAATATATGTAAGTTATGTTTTCATGCGTTACCCATCGTCTGTCAGAGCAAACCTAGTGTCTAAACATTCCATTTTGTACTGGGGTCTAACCCACAATTTTTCCGGTTATAATTAACTACCCTACTGCTCCAGGACCGCCTTTTTCTTTAAGTGTTTTTTTAGCATCTCGCTATATCCCGCATACAGCAGGCTAGGCAGAGGCAACCTAGTGTGAAGACACTCCGTTCCCCAATTTCAGTCGAATTCGGAGGCATTGCGCGTTAACTTAACGCCGCGTTTTGCCTCTGATGCCAGAGCGAAGGAAATGGAAATGGTATTAAATATTTCCATTCCTCGAGTGAGAATCGACCCCACAACCAGACCAAAAAAAAAAATATTTTTATCTCACATCCTTCCCAAGAGGATCAGGATAACAAGAAAATAGTTATAAGTAAAGTAAACGTTCCTCACAATTTCTCTTTCAGACTAATTCGTTTTTTAACCTAAATTACTAAATAAGCTAAAAAATTGGAATTTAATAAAATAACGTAAAGATTTTAATACCCTTTCGGCTTATTTACCATCATTGAGTGTTTAACCCCGATTTCTTAATTAATTCATAAATTAAAACAAATTTGAACAGGATGATTCGATTTAGCTATTCTGATAAGCGTTGAGTGGGGAATTTTATAACGCCCACTACGTAATATTTGAACTGACAATAGTCAGTTGCTAGTGCTCTGTAAAGAAATTATGATTTTTTATAATTAACACGTTGACTACCAACACGGTCAGTGCTAACCGATAGTATACTATCCCTACAGGCCAAATAAAAATCCAAAGGTCACTATTTGTGACGTCATTGAACATCGGTCAGCACTTGCAATTGTCGTATACTATACCCCGCACACAGCAGGCAACCTAGAATTACGACACTCCGTTCTCTACTTTCCGCTAAATTCGGAGGCATTGCGTGTTAAGTGGCGAAATTTAACCCACAACCAGCCGCCTTAGAGTCACACTTTGTGCCACTGCGCCACAACGGGCCTCAAACAGATACTTACTGTATCTATGCATAAATTAAAAAAATAAACTGTTTTTCATTATTAATATTATGTATAAATCTTTTAAATGTACACTCACAGAATAAGTTTAATATATTAAATGAAGTTAAGTCTAATTATATTTAAGTCTCATTATAATTCATGGGGTTAAGTTCCGCCACTCAATACACAACGTACCGTAATCGGGCAGAATGTTGTGAACGGTGCGAGAAGCTTGAAAAAAACACAGTAATTAAATAATAACAGTAAGTAAATAATAACCATTAGATCTAGCTAAGCAGAGTTTCTAATTTCTTTTAAATATTTATTTAGTTATTTCATTAGACAAACAATGTCCATCCATATTTTTTTTTTAAAGTCACGCTGTATCCCGCACACAGCAGGGTAGGCAGAAGGAACCTAGTGTTAAGACACTCCGTTCACCACTTTCCGCCGAATTCGGAGGCTTGCGTGTTAAGTGGCGGAACTTAACGCCGCGCTTTACCTCGACACCAGAGCGATATAATTTCCACTCCTCGAGTGGGAATCGTACCCACAACCAGTCGTTTACAGTCACACGCTTGTGCCACTAGGCTACGACTGGCCCTATTGACACTGGTAATATTAATTAAATATCCAATACTTGTACAATGTACATAATATGTTAGCTTCGTTGTATATAATTAATTGACCAGTATAATATCTTATGTTGCTTTATTATTTTTAAATGAGTTTTTAATATTATTTTATTTCGTTTGAGGCCAGTCGTGGCGCAGTGGCACAAAGTGTGACTATAACGCGACAGGTTGTGGGTTCGATTCCCACTCGAGGAGTGGAAATATTTAGTATTTCCATTTTCTTCGCTCTGGTTTCGAGGCAAAGTGCGGCGTTAGGTTCCGCCACTTAACATGCAATGCCTCCGAATTCGGCGGAAAGTGGGAAACGGAGTGTCTTAACACTAGGTTCCCTCTGCCTACCCTGCTGTGTGCGGGATACAGCGTGAAGCTAAAAAACCTTTTTTTATTCGTTTCACTTATCTGCCTACCATTTTTTTTTCAACCAATTTTTAAAAGTGTATTTCTCAACTTTTTATCCAAAATTTACGCTTTGCGTATAAATACGGTTCTCAACACCGTGCTTTGTCTTAGGTACCAAAACGCAAAAAATAATTAACTTAAATATAATAGTTTATCCGAGTGAAAATAGAACCCACAACAGATCATGTTTATTATCATACTCTGTCCCAGTCCTCCACGAGATAGAAGTCTTGTGATGTTATTTAGACTCGTTTTTTGCTTTCCCTTGCTTAAAAATGTAATCTCGTGTCCGGATCCGATGACAATACTAAATATTCATTATGAACCCAATATACTTAATGACTGGAAAGTACTTAATAATTTTTCAGATTTTAAACCATATGTTTCATCAAAATTGAAATAAATAACAGTGGAATTTTACTGTGTAATTTTAAAACATGAGATATGTACACATTTCAAAATATTCTGTTACGTTTTTACCAGCGACGGAACGGCGACTGTATATGTGTTTGGGGTGAGAGGTTGTTTGTTTGTTTGTTTGTTTGTGTGTTTGTGCAAATTACTATGTCAATTATTTCCAAAACTATAAGTCCGATTTTGATACGGTTTTCTATGATAGGTTTAGGTTCGATCGGCGTATGTTCTTAGATATGTCTTATTACCTTAACTCACCAGGGGGCGCTGCAATAAGCATTTTACGTGAAAACGAATGTTTTCAATTATCTCAAAAATAGTAGTCTGATTTCGATAGATTTTCAGTGATAGATTCAGGTTTAATTGGTGGATGTTCTTGGATATGTTTTATAGTGTCAAACCACCAGGGGGCGCTGCAGTAAGCATTTGTTTGTACTTTTTTTGTATTTATTTGTCTAAAACCGAAACTACTGCTCCGATTGAAAAGAGTTTTCATAAAAAGATTTATCTTTGCTTGGTGCATATTTTAAGATTTTTCTTTTTTTGTTACGGGGAAAACTCACCAGGGGGCGCTGCACTAAACATTTGTTTATGCAGAGCAAAAACTACTAGTCCAATTTAGATGAAACTTTCAAGAATGGGTTCAGGCTTAATTGGTGCATCTTTTCATATATGTGTTATGGTGACCACTCATCAGGGGGCGTTGTAGTAAGCATTTGTTTGTATTTTTTTGTGTAAAACTAAAATTTTTCTTGTATTTATTTGTCTAAAACCGAAGTTACTTATCCGATTGGAATATATATAGATATGGCTAGAGTTTTCAGAACTAGATTAAGCTTTGCTTCGTGCATATTTTAAGATTTTTGTTTTTTCGTTACGGTGAAAATTCACCAGGAGGCGCTGCAGTAAACATTTGTTTATGTAGAGTAAAAACTACTAGTCCGATTTAGATGAAACTTTCAACGATAGGTTTAGGTTTAATTGGTGCATCTTTTCATATATGTGTTACGGTGATCACTCACCAGGGGGCGCTGCAGTAAGTACATTTGTTTGTGCAAAACTAAAACTACGAGTCCGATTTGAATGCAGTTTTCAATGATAGATTCAAGTTTACTTAGTGCATATTTTCATATATGTGTCATGTATGTTTACTTAATGCATATTTTCAAGTATGTGTCAACTCTCTAGGGGGCGCTGCAGTAAGTAGCTGCTTCCATTTTTTGTGTATAACAAAAACGACTAGTACGATTGGAAAGAGTTTTCAGTATTAGATTCCGCTTTGCTTAGTACATGTTTTTAAATTTATATTACGGTGACAAGTCACCAGGGGGCGCTGCAGTAAAATATTGTTTGTGCAAAGCTAAATGACGAATTCGATTTGGATGCAGTTTCAGTGATAAGCTCAAGTTTAATTAGTGCATGTTCTTGGATATGCTTTATCGTGTTAACTCACCAGGGGGCGCTGCAGTAAACATTTGTTTGTAATATTTAATGTAAAACTACAACTACTAGTCCGATTGGACAGAGTTTTCAGTATTAGATTTACCTTTACTTGTTGTATGTTTTTAGTTTTTTTTTACGTTAAGAACTCACCAGGGAGCGCTGCATTAAACATTTGATGGTGCAAAGTTAAAACTACGAGTCTGAATTTGATGCAGTTTTCAACGATAGGATCAGGCTCAATTAGCGCGTGTTCTCGTATATGTGTCGTGGTGACACCTCACCAGGGGGCGCTGTAGTAAGCATTTGCTTGTATTTTTGTGTGAAACCTATTTAGATGCGATTTTCTGTGATAGGTTCAGGTTTAATTGTTGCGTGTTTTTATATGCCATATCACAAACTACCACGGGGCGCTCCAGTATAAATTAGTTTGTTCAAAATCAAAACTACTAGTGGGTTTTGTGATTTTCACTGATTTGGTTAGACTTAAGTTTCCTAAAAATGTTACGGTGACAATCTGCCAGGCGCTGCAATAGGCATTTGATAACCAGAAAGCATTGGGCTTATAATTTCTTTTGGATTTGCATGAAGATTAATATAAAGTATTTCGAAATTATGTAATAATATATAATGTGTATGAGTGAATAGATCACTTTAAAAAGTTTAAAATAAAAAACAAAATTAAAAATTTTGAAAAAACCCACGACGGTTTAATTGTAATTGAAAAAGGATAAAATAACTAGAAATCCCCCGCCTAAAAGAATATATGTAACGAGATGATGGGGACAACTTCGTCGGGGGCTGCCAGTTGCAACCTCTATTTTAAATATAGTAGCTAACAGTATAGATTTCGTTCTTAAAGTTTTTAAAATAAATACCAGTTATCAAAACTGTAAATTCATATTAATATTTTAGTTTTTTCCCAAACCTGTTTTAACAGCATGAAAACCTAGGAGAAGTTAGCAAACTTAAAGTAATGGCAGCTCCGACGAAGTCGTCCCCATCATCTCGTTACATATATTCTTTTAGGCGGGGGATTTCTAGTTATTTTATCCTTTTTCAATTACAATTAAACCGTCGTGGGTTTTTTCAAAATTTTTAATTTTGTAAAAACAAAATATATCTTTATCACGTCTATGTTTCTTCGAAATTTAAAATAAACCGTTACATTATAGCATTATATATTTTTTATTATATTTAAAAAAAAACAATGTCACGGTTTTCGGCATATCGAGGCTTATAGTACACTCACTGTACAGTGTCAACACTCTTCGTCTTGATTTTTTTGAGCTGAATCCAAACAAATTTCATCTAGTTATAAAAATACGTAATTTTTATACAAACTTTAATCCCCTTTTCCCAAATATTACAATTTGTTTGTCAGATTAAAAAGTTGCCTATGTCCTTTCCAGTGTACAATTTGTACCAAGTTTCATTAAATTCGGTTCAGTAGTTTAGGCATGATTAAGTATAAGACAAACAGACAGAATTATTTTTATGTTTATAATATTAGTAAGGATTACGAATAACAGAAAAAGTACTGGTCAGATCTTAACTTAATATGAATGGGAGTATGCGAGAAGCAACAGCTATCATACAAAAAAAATCATAACAATTGATTCACTCAGTAAAATGTTAAGTAGTAAAGTATTTAAAGAATACAATCGAATTGAAAACCTTCAAATTTTTCTGAAGTTTGTTAAAAACTACTGGTCTGATCTTCAATAAATTTAAATAAAAGTAAAAAAAAACACGGCAACATTTCATATAAAAGAATCATCATAACTGATTCATTCAGTAGTAGTAAAAGATATGCTGCAAGATACGTAAAATAAAAATGTAGTTAAGTTGTAAATTTTCAACTATTTTCGAAGTTGGTAAAAAACTACTTGCTATATTTTAATTAAATTAAGATGGGGTAACACTTCCAATCATATAATTCTAATCCACTGTTTAATGTTATGCGGTAACACATATAAAAAATACAGCCCAATTAATAACCTCCTCCTTTTTGAAGTCGCTTAACAAAACATATATAATGTCTGCCTGTCCTATAACTATGTCGGTCTATCATGTCTACGTCTGTCGACCCTGCTATATGGAGAAAAACGCACGAATCTTATTTTTTTACACTAACATACTAATAAAGAATAAAGTAACCACTTGTCATTCATATCTTTAGATGTACACAACATAAAAATGGACTCATATATCAGCAACCTCTATGTAGTAAAGTATGAAAGATGTGTGTAAATAAAATTAAAATATTACACGACTGCTCCAGTTCTTCCCACAAACTCCATGGTTTATTAGAAACACGTGCGCGTAACTTGTTTTATGTTGTTTACTTTCAAAGTTAAGAAACTATATGGTCTGATAAAAAAATATCTAAATTACAACCACGAGTCACATTATTGTCTAAAGACCAATATTTATTTGCTCAGCTTCACTCACACTCAGGGGAACTTAGTGTTAAGACACTCCGTTCTGCGCTTTTCGCTAGAACTCGAGGCATTGTAGACTAAGCCTTGATTACGAAAACAAAGATATAAAAAAAATATCTATCTCTGTTAAAAGAGATTTGAATTAAAAATATATCTATATGACAGAGATTTAAATAAAAAATATATATATGGCTAGTCAGTCGTGGCCCAGTGGCACAAGCGTGTGACTGTAGACGACTGGTTGTGGGTTCGATTCCCACTCGAGGAGTGGAAATTATATTTCCATTTTCTACGCTCTGGTGTCGAGGTAAAGCGCGGCGTAAAGTTCCGCCACTTAACACGCAAGCCTCCGAATTCGGCGGAAAGTGGGGAACGGAGTGTCTTAACACTAGGTTCCCTCTGCCAACCCTGCTGTGTGCGGGATACAGCGTGAAGCTATAAAAAAAAAAAATATATATATATATATATGGCTAGTATTGCTTGTGGGTATCGAACCCACAACTAGTTCGGATTAAGATCAGATGTCCCACTGGGTCACGGTTGCTTTATTTATAATAATTTTATGTTTAATTTATTATTCATTTTATTACACCAAAAAGAATTAGTAATGCTCGTTATAACAGGTATTATAATATCGGTGTAAATATAATTATTTATTTCATAGGTTCTGAATTGAATTACACAAATATATGTTTCAATAAAATTTATTACATTTCAAGCTTTTAAAAGAAGCAGTTAGTCGAGAGTCGAGAGTCAGAGTCATCACAGAGTGTGACTGTAAATGCGATTGGTCTTAGGTTCGATTCCAAATCGAGGAATGTAAATATTAATTATTTACATGAATGTCTTAATACTAGGTTCCCTCTGTCTAATCTACTGTCTTTGGAACAAGGGTACAGCGTGAAATTAAAAAAAAGGTTAAATTTGAGATTCATCACCCAACACGAAATGTCTAAATGAAAATGTGCGGATAGCATATATTTAATACTAAGTTCTCTCTACTGGCTGTAATCGACGTAAGACGTATATTGAAAGGTAGAAAAAGGTTTTCTGTTAGCTTTCAACATATATTACATAGATTTTTAACATATTTTCAAATAACATATGTAACATTTTCTGAATCATCATAGGGTTCAACGTTGTGAGTTCTATTCTCTCAGCACGAAATATTTCAAATTCTATCGGAAAGCGGAGAACAGAGTGTCATGCCAATACGATCTCTTATTGAAACCTAATATACAAATTCAGAGTACTAAGAAGTTTTGAAAATGGTAACCCTTATAAATTAATTCCTTTTTGACTATGATTGATTTCTTTTAACCCCTATATTGACGTCAAAGTACCTATATAACACCTCTAATGTGAGACTGCATGAATAAAAGCTCGGACTCGGGTGAAATAATGAATAGGATTTAGCTCTCCGTGACAAATAGTTTTTGAAGTTTTTGCTTTTAAATTTCTGACTTTCAAATACATTTTAATGTGCTTTCGCTGTTAGCTTCATATTAGACTATTTTTTCGTTCTAAATTTTTTTGATTTTTTTTAATATATGTTTTGCATTTTGTGACATATATTATTTAGTTTATTTTGAGTTTATTGTAGCACAGTGTGACAGGGTCAGATTGTATGCACGATGGTAGAGGATTCGAGTCCCACTCGGGGGAATAGTTAAAGAAAGTATGAAGGTAAGAATTATTTAGTTATAACCTTTTGCACATTTTCATTTTATCAACAATATTTTATGCAACTAACTACATATATTAATTGAGCCCTCGTGGCGCAAAGGCACAACGTTTTACTGTTATCTCGATCGGTTGTGGGTTCAAATTCTTTTGCTTTGACGTTCGAGTTCTCATTTGATTTTAATTTGTACGAAAAGCTGAGATCAGAGTGTCATGACACTGGGCTCTCTCTGTCTACTTTAGTGGCCTAAGCGTAAGTATTTCAATTATAAACAGTTTTCCGAATGGGAATCGAACCTGTTACTACCACATATACTTTTACATTCTTCAACTGCACCAAGCCACAAATATATAGTCTAATATACATGTATTCGTGTTAATTGTATAGTAAATCTGTCGACATAAAAACTCTAATATACGGATGCACGAACCTGGCTCAGGATGAAATAGTAAGAGGATTAAGGGATTTCTGTGGCGACGTTTCTAATGACGCCGGGTTGGTTCAGACGTTGAATATTACTTTCTGATTTGTTTTGTTTTCTAAGGTTTTTAATTTTAAGTACAGATTTTTTTAAAAAGAAAGGAATTTATATAAAAGAAGGTTATTTTTAAAAACAGGTACGGACCTTATGTTTGTAGTGTGATAAAAGAAATTAAAAAAAAGGTTATAAGATTGTACTTGTATATTGTTATATTTTTTATTTTCTCAAAGTTAATCAGCCAATTAGTGCATTAGTTTGTTACTTAGTTTTAAATTAAAAAATAACTCTAGGAATAGGTAGAAGATTTGTAATTAAAATGCCCAGGCGTTTTCTTGTTGTTTTCTTTTTTTCTATTATGCAGTATTTTAAGATAGATGGAAAACGGAGAAATTAATAATTTGTTCGAATCTCTCATCTTGCTCCCAAAGAGAAAAACAGTAAAAATAAAAAAGAAAAAGACCATGAAAAGGCAATATGACCGTTTGTGACTATAATCGCAATTTTTTTTCTGATTTGATTTCAAAGTTCGATTTGTACGGGAGAAGTAATGATAATTTAATTCCATTCATTTTTCCGCCCTGGTACACAAGACAAACGCAGTATTGTTTTCTTTACCTTCAGCTTTACGCTTTATCGCAGAGGGGACCTAGCGTCTAGACACTTTGTTCTCCACTTTCAACCGAATTCTGGAGGCATTGCGTGTTAAATGGCGAATTTAACACCGCACTTAGCCTCGCCACTAGAGCGAGGGAAATGAAAATATTTAATATTTTCATTCCTCGAGTAGGAGTCAAACCCATAACCGGCCGCGGTTCCAGTCACACGTATGTGTCACTGCGCCGCAACTGACCTCTCGCTGTATTGTGGTTCGTCATTTAATATACAATGTCTCGAATTCAGACGGAAGATGGAGAACGGAGTATTTTGACATTATTTCCTGTATTTATTATGTCCTGCAATGCGGCAAAAGCGTGAAGCTGTAAAGAAAAGCAATCCAACATATTATATCCAATATATTGGGCTCAGTCATAGCGCAGAGGCATAATGTGTCGCTGTAAAGCGACTGGTCGTGGGTTCAATTCCCACTTCAGGAGTGGAAAAATTTATTATTTCTATTTTCTTCGCTCTGGTGTCGATTCAAAGCGCGTCGTTAAGTTCCGCCACTCAACACGCAATGAGAACTGAGTGTGTCTTACCGTTACCCTTTGTCTACTCTGCTGTGTGCGGGATACACGGGGAAGCTAGAAAAACAATATATTATATTTATGTCCTTGAATAGTATTCACTATAAAAGTTAGAAGTACATACATATACTTGTAGGGAACTATTTAATTATTGTTTATTTAGTATATATTTTATTTGCATTTACTTATTTACTACAAATTATAATACCTTATATATTTATCGTTTACATTTTATTATTTACTTATTACCTATATCAATATACTACACATATTACAATATCATATTTACGTACGTATTAGCATTTAGTTTATAATATAAATAATATTCGAAAGCCGCCGGTAGATGTGAATTCTTTCACCGGCGTAGCGGCTAATATTTAAGGCAAAACTAGTCGTTACTTTGCTTTCGATACGCTCACTGTTATTTCTTTGTTCTCCGTTTATTATCAGTTTTTATTTGTGCTTATTTATTTATTGTAATATTATTTCGTGGTGTGTAAAACTATTTTTATTAACTATTGTGCAATATTAAACCTGTAATTGTACATATTTAAAGTGGTGTTGAAATATACATTATAACACAAGTAAGTGGACTTTGAATTTCTACCACATCAACACTACATTGGTGACCCCGATACCACACGCCGGAGACTATCTGCACTACGATGAATAGTGATAGTGACTCATCTCATTCTCAATCTAACGTCACTATTCGAGCACATTCTGCGAGAAAAATGAAACGGGTAGAATCACGCGCTGGTGACCTACCTACTTTTTCACCTACGGGACAGATCCGCATACCACCTTTTTGGCCAGAAAAACCTGCAATTTGGTTCGCACAAGTTGAAGGTCAGTTCAATTTGTATGGAATAACTGACGACGCGACCAAATTTTACCACGTCTTAGCAACACTAGACCGTCAATGCGCGGCAGAATTAGAAGACGTCATCACTGGCCCACCAGATTACAAACGCCTCAAAACGGAATTAATTAAGCGTTTATCAGTATCTCGCGAGAACAACGTGAAACAGCTGCTGACTCACGAGCAGCTAGGAAGCCGAAAGCCATCCCAATTCCTGCGTCACCTGCAACACTTGGCTGGACCCGACATACCCGGAGAGTTTCTCCAGACCATATGGACCAGCCGCTTACCAGCGGCACTCCAGCCCATCATCGCATCACAGTCAACGCTACCCCTGGACGCGTTGGCAGAGCTCGCCGACCGCATACACGACATAGCAGCTCCCCAACGGCAGGTAGCCGCCACGTCATCATCAGCGCCAGGTATTGACTTGTTGACCCAACAAGTCGCAGAGCTGACCAGTCAGGTGAGTGCGCTTACTGTTTATATACATCATAAGCCACGATCACGCGATGGAAGTGACAGCCGACACCACAGCCGATCAAGGTCTGATCGGTCAACTTCCAACCATCGACGCCCAAATAACGACAGCAATTGCGTTAAACCGTGCGACCCGCGCGCTAACGCTCGCCTCAAGCAATCAGTGATGGCAACCAATGATTGCTCCAACTCCTCGGGTCGCCTCTTCATAACAGACTGCAGTACTAAAAGACAATTTTTAGTAGACACTGGTAGTGATATTTGTGTATACCCAGTTAGTGAAACAAGTGATAGACATAAGACTTTCTACCAACTCAGAGCTGCGAACGGTTCTGCTATCGACACTTATGGTTACATCAATCTAACTTTAAATATTGGATTACGTCGTAATTTTCCATGGCGTTTTGTCGTTGCTGACGTAACCAAACCAATTATAGGTGTAGATTTTTTGTCTCACTACAAGCTTATTGTAGATGTAAGCAACCGCAAATTAATAGATAGCTTGACTAATATTAGTACAGTAGCCACTATTGTTAATTCTAATTGTATAATTACGAGCGTAAAAGTATCGACTGGTAGTAACAGTAAATATAATAATATTCTTTCTGAATTTCCAGAAATAACTCGACCGGCCGGCACACCTATACTTGTCAAACATCACACTGTACACCACATACGCACTACACCAGGACCACCAGTCGCCTGTTCACCAAGGAGGTTAGCGCCCGAGAAACTTAAAATTGCTAGGCAGGAATTCGACACAATGCTAGCTAACGGCACAGCTCGTCCTTCTGACAGCCCATGGTCGTCGCCATTACACCTTGCGTCTAAGAAGGACAATGGCTGGCGTCCCTGCGGAGACTATAGACTCCTGAACGCTAGAACCATACCGGACCAATACCCATTCGTCACATCCAGGACTACTCAAATAGTTTATTTGGTTGTAAGTACTTTTCAGTTATTGATTTAGTTAAGGCTTACAACCAAATCCCCGTCGCTGAGGAGGACATACCGAAAACGGCAATTACCACTCCTTTCGGCCTATATGAATTTCCTTTCATGACGTTTGGGTTGAGAAACGCCGGGCAAACTTTCCAACGCTTCGTTGACGAAATGACTCGCGGACTTGACTTTTGTTATCCATACTTGGACGACTTCTTAGTGTACTCCAGAACACAGGAGGAGCACGAAGACCATTTACGCCAACTCTTTACCCGTATGAAAGACTACGGCGTACTGGTAAATACCAATAAATGCGTCTTCGGTGTTCCTGAGGTCACATTTCTGGGGTACCACATCTCTGAGAAGGGTACCAAACCACTGGATGCAAAGGTCAAGGCCATTTCAGATTTTCCCATTCCCAAAACTGTGAAAGAACTAAGAAGGTTTCTGGGAATGGTAAACTTTTATAGGCGCTTCATACCCAAAGCTGCTGAGATCCAAGCCCCTCTCAATGCCTTGTTAACTGGCTCAGTAAAAGCGTCTCATCCGATCGACATAAAGGGAAATTCTTTACAGGCATTCGAGCACTGCAAGAAGAGTCTTTGCGAGGCCGCACTTTTAGCTCATCCTGACCCTAAGGCTACATTAGGACTGGTCACTGATGCCTCTGACACGGCAATAGGTGGAGTCCTCCAGCAACAACAAGATGGAGCCTGGCAGCCTCTAGCATTCTTCTCTCGCAAGTTGAGCCCATCGCAGGTGAAATATTCACCATACGATCGGGAGCTCCTAGCGATATACGAGAGCATACGCTATTTTCGCCACATGTTAGAGGCCAGCCACTTCATTGTCTATACTGATCACAAGCCGTTATGTTATGCTTTCCACGAAAGGAAAAGTAACTGCTCCCCACGTCAGTATAGACACCTGGACTTCATCTCGCAATTCACGACAGACATACGGCATATATCCGGCCAGGACAACGTCGTGGCCGACACACTTTCCCGTGTCGATGAATTGCAGACGCCTGTCAATTTAGAGGTACTGGCCAAGTCCCAGACGACCGACGCGGACCTCGCAAACATACTTCAAGGCGAAACATCTTTGCGCTTGAAAAAGCTGGTAATACCTGGAAGTCGTATAGAATTGTACTGCGACGTCAGTACACCGACTCCCAGGCCTTACGTACCAGCCAATCTTCGCCGACAAGTGTTTGACTCCTTGCACTCGCTCAGTCACCCTGGCGCAAACGCTACCACTAAGCTCGTAGCACAACGCTTCGTTTGGCCACTAATGCGGAAGAACTGCCGTGAATGGGCTAAGGCGTGTTTGGCTTGCCAGCGCTCGAAGGTACACCGACATGTGACTTCACCTTTAGGTACTCACACATTACCTTCGGCGCGGTTCAAACACGTCCATATAGACCTGATCGGCCCATTACCACCGTCAAACGGATATCGGTACTGCTTGACAGCCGTCGATCGCTTTACGCGATGGCCAGAAGCTGTCGCCATAACCGATATCACAGCTGAGACGGTGGCCAAAGCATTTATTTCTTGCTGGGTGTCCAGGTTCGGTTGTCCTACCGATATTGTTACAGACAGAGGTCGGCAATTCGAGTCGACCCTGTTTCAACAACTCTCAAAAACCATCGGGTTCGAGCATCGTAGGACAACCGCCTATCATCCGCAATGCAACGGCTTAGTGGAGCGATTTCACAGACAGTTGAAAGCTGCTATAATATGCCACGGTGACAGTAATTGGACCGAATCACTTCCGTTCGTTCTCCTTGGCATAAGAAGCGCATTTAAAGAGGACTTACAAGCTTCATCCGCAGATCTCGTGTATGGTGAGCCTCTGAGACTACCAGGAGAATTTTTCGGTCATTATGTCGCTAGTCATACGACGGACTTAACCGATTTCTCAGCGCGGATGAAGCATTTTGTCCAAAACCTGAAACCAGTCCCTACGCAGCACCATCACGCAAAACGCAAAACATTCATATTTAAGAACCTAGAATCCTGTAGTCACGTTTTCCTCCGCGAAGACGCACTACGGGGTTCGTTACAAGCTGCGTACACTGGTCCGCACAAAGTCTTGTCAAGAGATAAAAAATATTTTAAAATTGACGTTAACAACAAAGCCGTCACAGTATCAATAGACCGCCTTAAACCAGCCTATTTATTGTGCGACTCCGACACGTCCCTCCATACACACATCTCATCTCCTGACACACACACTGACATACACACAGACACACACCTATATCACTCACCCGTCAAACTCACTACTCGGTCAGGTAGACAGGTTCGATTTCCAGATTATTATCGTCCGTAGACACGGCCTCTGAAGGGGAGTGATGTAGGGAACTATTTAATTATTGTTTATTTAGTATATTTTATTTGTACATTTACTTATTTACTACAAATTATAATACCTTATATATTTATCGTTACATTTTATTATTTACTTATTACCTATATCAATATACTATACATAATATAATTTCATACTTACGTACGTATTAGCATTTAGTTTATAATATAAATAATATTCGAAAGCCGCCGGTAGATGTGAATTCTTTCACCGGCGTAGCGGCTAATATTTAAGGCAAAACTAGTCGTTACTTTGCTTTCGATACGCTCACTGTTATTTCTTTGTTCTCCGTTTATTATCAGTTTTTATTTGTGCTTATTTATTTATTGTAATATTATTTCGTGGTGTGTAAAACTATTTTTATAAACTATTGTGCAATATTAAACCTGTAATTGTACATATTAAAAGTGGTGTTGAAATATACATTATAACACGAGTAAGTGGACTTTGAATTTCTACCACATCAACACTACATACTGCATATATGCAGATATACTACGTTACTTTTGTTGCCGCCCCATTGTATATACAAAGCTTTCTTCAAAGAACGCTTAAGTGCATGCATATAAGAGCTTCCGAGAAATAAAAGATTTTCCTACAGTGTTTTCTACGTGACTATGATTGATTCAGTGGGGTAACCTTTACCTCTAAAACTATGTGGATATGTGATCGATACTCGATAGCGAGCGCGTAATGGAGTGAAGATTACTTTTGTATTATTGCCTTTTGATTTATTATATACGTTAGTGTGTTGTGAACTTTATGTAGAGGTTTTTATTAATTTAATGTTATTAAAAATATTTTCAAAATATTACTTTATATAATATTAACATATGAAAAAAATATTTTTGATTTTAAGATCTAAAATGTAAATTAGCGTTCAGAGCGCTTGCGCGTTTTCTAAGAGCTCTTTTTTATACATTTTCTAAAAATGAGTCAACTTTATCGAAGAGGGTTGTGAATTTAGTGGAAAATTGAATGATTTAGAATAGACGTATCACTTTGTATATGTATTTAATTTTCAAAGTTATTTTTATACAACATATAATAAATTTGGAAGTGCGTATGTTCTGTTGTTAAGTTTTCTCGCGTGAACTTTTCGAACACCCATTATGTCATTTTAAATATATGTTTTTTGATCTTAGTCAAAGATTTTTAACAATAAATCATCACTTGATAAAAAATACAACTTTATAAAAAATAGGTGTATACCTTTTATTACACAATGATAACTACTTACTAAGGTGAGTACTGATATTTTACTACTGTGACAGTAAAAATCAGTTAGCATGAAATATTAACCGTCAATGCGAATTTCTTCGTAAATAAAATAAATATAAAACAACCCCGTTTCCCGTGGGGGGACGGGTTAAGAATACAATTCCCCCCCGCCGCTGGGTAGCGTCCCGTAAAAGGCGGGTAACCCAGTAGTCTGGTGGTAGATTCGTTCTCCGACTGGCTCGCGACCACTATCTTGTCAAAGACGAACCGCCAAACATCTTATGATGTGTTCCGGTTCGATGGCATGTAAGCCAGCTCTCTCCCTATTCCCACCATTCCCATCCTTCCTCCCTCCTTCTGTCCTACATTCCCAAGGCTGGCAACGCATCCATAATTTGCATGTTGTGGATGTCTATGGGCGAAGGTAACCACTTAACACCAGGTGGGCCTTCAGCTCGTTTGCCTCCTTTATTCAATTAAAAAAAAAATTAAAAAACAAAACAAAGAAAATATTCATTATTCAGTGTGTTTCAGTAAAATATAGAATAGCAGAATTAAGTTCCAATATTTGACAAGCAATACTCGTAAACTTATTAGAAAGTGGACAAATGCAATATGGTATGTCTTCACATTAAGTTTGCGGGAGGTCGGCGTAAACACAAAGCTTGAATTCGGGTCGAAAATGAAGTGGCTCTCCCTGCCTATCTTGTTGCATGAGAAAAAACGTGGTTTTTCTCATGTGTTTTTTCTCATGTGTGTTTACATTAAGAAAGCTTTTTTGATAAAAAATGTTTAGTTCGTCTATATGTATGTAACATATATTTATATGTTTGTGATACAGACTATAGGCTTGTACTGTGTCTTAGATATACGAAATGTAATTGGCTATGAGAGAAAGAGAGAAAAATAATGTGTAATAATGCGTGGTCAGCCACGCTCTTTCGAACCTATAGTTATAAATGAAACGAAAATAACTCTTTTGCTATCTTCACTAACTTATCATCCCTCTGCGTAACGCCCTCATCACGCAATCACCAGCTTACTCGCCGAGGGCGTAAAAAAGTTATACTTTAAAAAAAATATTCTCCCCAACTTTAATTTTGTTCCCAATACTTATCTACATATTTCCTTAGAAACGCCAATACAAAGTTTAAACTTAACGAACCTGATCCTTACCTAAAGTATATGAAACACTGTATTATTGAGACATCCCGAGTTTCTCCTCTAGCGATGTTCGAAACTTTCACAGTATAAAGTTTAACTCTTAGAACTCGTGCCACGGCCATTTCCACTGATATCACTTTTCTAAGACGTTCACTTTGTTTTTCTAATACAATGTCTGTGCAATTCTGAGCCCAGTCCTGGCACAGGGGCACAAAGTGTGACTATAAACGTGTCTGGTTTTAGGTTCGATTCCTAGTTAGCTAGTTCCAATCCTATAGAAATTTAAATAATTTAACTTCTTCGTTCTGGTGTCGAGGCAAAGCGCGGCTTTGTCTTTGTAAAAGGCGGTAATGTTTGTAAAATACGCCGGAAAATGGGATACAGAGTGTCTTAACACTAGGTTTCCTCTGCATGATATAAACAACTAGAACCCAGTATTAAGACACTTAGTGCTGCTTGGAATTAAACCTATAACTATTGCAAGTAACCTAATAATAAAATGTAATGTAAATAATATTATATATTATATTTAAATTTTCATTTTCTCCGCCGAGTAAAGTAACGCGGCGTTGAGTTCTGCAGTTCAACACGCAATGTTTCAAATTCTGACTGAAAGTGGAGAACGAATGTTTTAAGAATAAAATCTCTGCTTACCTTTGTGGGTAAAAGCGTGAAGCTGTAAAGAACGTACAAAGATACATAAAGTATTGTCTTATTAATAATAGCTGATAATAGCTGATAATTAACAAACCCCATAGAAAATTTACAATCCTATGAATTCATACCACTTTGCCTTCCATAGCACCGACCACGTGACTGTCACGCGTCTATGAAATTGGCAGTGAGTGATAATGTCATCAGCATTCTATAGAGTGAGGGAAACCGCCTTAACTAATACTCCAGTCCTCTTGACAAAGGAAAATCAACTTTATATTAAATGTGCTTAGAGTTCTTTATAATTTATTTTTTATAAACAAATACACGTGATATAACTACTGTGACCAGACGTCCCGTTTTGTAATGGGACTGTCCCGTTTTTTGAAATTTTATCCCGGTATCCCAAAATTTAACCCGAGGAAGCAAAAATCTACATTTTTTTAGAAGGGGCGATAACTTCCTTTATATTATGTCATTCATCAATTATTTTGTGATAATTATCATCATTGTTGTCAAAAAAATGAAAGCCATATATTTAAATAATTGTTGTTAAAAAAACGAAAGCCAAAATATTTCTAATATCACCCATACAACTAATATATTTTTTGAAATGAAAGTCCCGTTTTGAGAAAAAAAAATGGTTATAATAGATATAAGCAAAGTAATAATTTTATTTTGATGGGATTTTCGACTTTATCTCGTTGTAATAGAGGCTTGTGTCAGTGTAAAATAGAAGTAAGCATGTGAGTCTATTTCAGATGTCAAATGAGTCGTGATACCGGAGCGTAGGTGGTGAAAAGAGGGACGGTACAGAGTAATTTGTACTATACTTGTACTACAAATGAATTATTATGAAAATTTTATTCAGATTTTGTTGTGTTTATGGATAAGTCTGTAAGATAAATAGGCGAATGTCATTGCTTTAGTTATTGTGTCAGTATACATAATATATTATTAATATGATACTAGCTATTGTCTATCATGGGACACACGTCGTCATGAATATTTCTTAGACAAATTTCAAATTTGTATCAAAAAATGAAGGACTTTCATATAAAATTGGGAGATCTTAGAAACTAGACCACTTTAAATTGGCACTGTTGTAAAATTCGTTCATACTGGATGTCTACTAACTGTAAACTACCTGTATTCCGAAATTTGAATGACCTTTCATTTAGATATACTTAGCATATATGCAAATATATGAATTCTTTTAGAAGTGTTTATTCCTACACTTAGTATATGAATAATATTCTTTAAAAACAAATAAAAATTTGAAGGCAACGGGACAATTTTCAAGTGGACAAAGTTCGCATCCAATGCGTTCCTTTGTGCATTTTCTACGTTTTCTAAAAAAAATATAATGTTTAAAAATAAGGAATTAGGATATATTAAAAAAAATAATAATAAATATTATTAAATAAATATTTTTTTTTATAATTTAACCCATATCATTACTCTGTACAAAAACCAATTTCCTCGCTGTGTGGCTTGTCTAACTCGCCGCTGGTAATATTCTCACGTGGTACAATTTGATCGCAATTAAATTATAGCGTTACGTACCAATTACTGGAACCAATTAGGCAGAATAATATTGGCCCTTGGCTATTTTGAACATAATAGAGTTGATCGCGACGATGGAATAATTTTTATATTTCTAAAACCAGCTTTTTCAGATATAGTTTATAATTATAAGCAGAAAAGAGCCTATTACCTAGTTATATTATAACTAAATGCCGCGTTTTTTTAACCCAACTAAAATAATACATAACAAAGTAAATATATAAATTGATGGAATATTTAATGTAACATATAGGTACTATGACTATGACTATGGGGCCAGTCATAGTGCAGAGGTACAAAGTGTGCCTGTAAAGCGACTGGTTGTGGGTTCGATTCTTATTCGAGGAGTGGAAATGTTTAATCTTTCCATTTTTATCGTTGTTGGTGGCGAGGCACAGCGCGGCGTTAAGTTCCGCCACTTAATATTAATATGTAATGTCTCCAAAAACTCGGCGAAAAATGGGGAATGGAGTGCCTTAACACTAGGTTTCCTCTGCTTACTCTGTTGGATGCGGGATACAGCGTGAAGCTATAAAGAAATATACTAAATAAGTGTGAATTGAATTCACACCACTGTGTGTAATTTTTTTATACCCGCACTATATTTAAAATTCTATTTATAAATACTAGTCGCTTCATTGAAGCGTTATTACGATTAATGTTTTAGCTGTGTGTTTACTATTTAATACAACAAAAGTATAAAATTTATACATGTAGTAAAAATGTAACTGATTGTTGTCTGCACATGGAAGATATTTCTATGAGAATAACGATTCTTGTGGGGCATTCATCATTTTTTTTCAACATTTTGTCTTTATTTTATTACAATTTATTTATAAATAAATAAATATAAGAATTGTTTTTTGTTCAATAAAATCAAAATAAAGTAACTGTTTATAAAACAGTTATTTTGGATGAAACTTCAGTTTACGTAGACGAATCCGCGAGCGTGTCGCTAGTATTTTATATTTTTGACAATACATTTTTTTTAAATATACCTAGCTTCTCATTACAAAGACGGAATAACAACAGCTGGACGCTTTTTCCTGCAAAGCGCGAAGATAACCTAGTGTTAAGACACTCCGTTCCCCACTTTCCGGCTGAAATCAAGCCATTTCGTGTTGAGTGACGCAACTCAGCGCCGCTCCTTGAGTATCAGAGCGAATAAACAAAAAATAAAATATAATCATTTCCTCGAGTAGAAATCGAACCTACAAGCATCACATTCAGTAAAACGCTTACCCACTAGGCCACGACGGCCATTTGTTGAAACGAAATAATAATTGTGTGGTATAACTACAATGCA
This sequence comes from Dryas iulia moderata, assembly GCA_019049465.1. Taxonomy (NCBI): domain Eukaryota; kingdom Metazoa; phylum Arthropoda; class Insecta; order Lepidoptera; family Nymphalidae; genus Dryas; species Dryas iulia. Next base: position 1,152,230 of record CM032440.1, read on the forward strand.
TCATTAGTAAGTACCGTTGAGCAAACACAAATGTTAGCTTAATATGTATAATTTTCAGGAGTATAGTCTTTATTATAACGAATCAACTTTCATTGTTCGCGTTTACCACCTTAAAGAGTTTTTATATAGTTATAAACAATAGGTATAGGAATTAACGTTTTAAAAACTGTAATAGATTTTTTGTTATATTTTTATTGTTTGTCAGTTAATTAAAAATATTAGATGACCGAGCTCAGCTCGGCATTTCTTTTTGGTAAATCGTGATTTTTATAATATAGTTGCAATATATATTACAGTAAAAAAATATAATTAAATTAATGTACAAAAAATAAATATTCTAATAAAAATAATCTACAAAACATATAAAAAATATGTAATAAATGAAAACAAAAATAGTCTGGATATCAGGACCGAACCGTGGACTTATGGATCAAAAAATACCCACTTTCCCACATGAGCTATCACTACCAATCGGCAACCAACCGCCGCGAAATTGACATTCGTATAGCAATGACATTTTAGCCTTTTATATTGCCTGAAAATACATAGACAAAGACATTATGCTCGTTTGAAGATATAAGATAAGATAAGAATAACATTTTTAGGAATTTTTTTCTGACCACTCAAAATGCAATGTGTAGTGTGTGTATAGCTAGGTCGGTTTTTAATAGATGTGGGTTCGACTCCTATTGTATTTGTTTTTAATTATTATATTACATTATATTTACATTTGAATATTTATATCTTTACGTTATTTTTAACCAAAAATACGAACGTGTCCATAATAAAATTAAAAAATTAAAATAAATAAGTAAATTTTCATGCTATTTTTACAATCTTTACTTCTTTACACTCAATAAAAATGGCGATAAGCTTTTTTTTATGTGTGGTAAAAAAATATAAAACTGAATTGATAACCTCCTCCTTAGTCGTTTAAAACCGAAGAAAAGTTTATTAAAATACTAAAAATTTTATACATATACATAAATGAATATACAAAAAAAATATTTGGCAGCGGTGGGATTCGAACCCACGCCTCCGAAGAGACTGGTGCCTTAAACCAGCGCCTTAGACCGCTCGGCCACGCTACCACATGACAGTCAGCGTGAAATATTGAATATTATTATTTTATCTAGTGTAGTTAATATACGGCTACATGTACAATCATTTTTTTTTTTAAAAACAGCTTCACGCTTTTTCCCGCACAGCGTGAAGTGTCACTACACTCGATTCTTTACTTTCCAGAAGTCGAGACATTGCTTGTTCGTTGGCGGAACTCAACGCCGCGCTTTGTCTTAATCACCAAAGCAAAGAAATAAAAATAATATACAATTATTTCCCCGAATGAGAGTCGAACCCACAAGTATTGCGTTCACATTTGAACACTGTTCTGCTGCGCCACTATGGCTTCAACTAGAATGTTTTTTTTTTTAATATAAATTGCATGTGATTTGAAATGTTTTTAATTTCACGTAACTATCTACTTCTCAATACTTAATAGTGAAAATCTTCAAAACATGTATATATCAATGGAGGAATATTATATTAAATTTTTTATATTTAATTTTTATTTCTTCATTTTGGTGCCTCAGAAAAAGCGCGGCGTTGAGTTCCACCACTTAAAGCGAATGTCTCAATTTCAGGCGGAAAGTGGGGAACGGAGTGTCTTGAGACTTATTTTTTTATATTGCATGCAATTTTTTTATACCCTTGATATGTGTTATAAAAAAATATTCAACTTTCTTACTTTTTCATATCTTTCACATATGTTTATGACGTTTCCCTCATATCTTTTAGATGACCATAAAATTTCTATAAAAATGACATACATTCTTGGGTTAAGGTGAAGGTTAAGGCGTGAGGTTCTTGATAAAATAGCTAAGCAACATATTATGAAAGTATTTTTTTTTGTTTTCACGTCTTTTGGCTTCTGCCTATAACTTATTTGTGGAAACTAGTGTCAATATATGTTGTTCTCTACTTTTCCCCCGAACGACAAGCTGTTAAAGGCGTTGACTACATCTAACGAGACATTCGTTTTTAACCAATCAACGAAGCATTCTATAGTTTGAATGGGTCCCGACTGTTGGTCCTACTATTTTGCTTTTGAATTTAGAGCCAGTCGTAGCGCAGAGTCGCAAAGTGTGACCGTAAAGTGACTGGTTGTGGGTTCGATTCCCACTTGAGAAATATTTTTAATTTAATTATAAAAAAAAATAATTATAATTATTAATTATAAATATTTCATATTTCCATTTTCTTCGCTCTGGTATCGAGGCAAAGTGCGGCGTTACGTTCCATGTATTTCTATTCGTGTTATATATACAATTGTAAAGTAGTGCTGAATCCATAATTAAGCCAATAAAATGACTATTTTTCTTGTAATTTTTCTATTCTACAATTTTTTTTAAAAAAATAATATTCATTCAAAACTAAGGTAACTAACCAATGAACTACGAGTAATCAACTGATTGATTCATAAAAAATAAATAAAAAAAATATATAAAAATCAATCTTTTAAAATTAAAAACCTTAGAAAACAAAACAAATCAGAAAGTAATATTCAGCGTCTGAACCAACCCGGCGTCATTAGAAACGTCGCCACAGAAATCCCTTAATCCTCTTACTATTTCATCGTGAGCCAGGTTCGTGCATCCGTATATTAGAGTTTTTATGTCGACAGATTTACTATACAATTTACACGAATACATGTATATTAGACTATATGTTAGTGACTTGATGCATTTGGTGAATATAATTGTGTATGTGGTAATAACAGGCTCGATTCCCATTCGGGAAAATGTTTTTCACCTTCTCATACCAGGGCAGGTAAAGAAACTTAGTGTCATGACACTCTATTCTCCGCTATTCGCTTAATTTCAAGACATATAAAGTTACGTGGTGAAATTAAATGTCACGGTTTGCCTTAAGGATATAGAAACAATTTAACAATAATCGCTCTCCCGTCAATAATGTAAAAATAATGGGTATCGAACTAACACCAGTCGTGATAACAGTCAGATGCAGTACCAATGCGCCACGTTGACTTCAATTTAAATTGTTTATTTCTACGAGTATTAAAGATAAAATAAAGCATTGGCTTCTGGTACCCAAAAGCTCATATCAGATAAGAGGTAATCATCATAGAAAATCGTTTTTCTTTTCCCCGATATCTTTGAAAAGTCTTCTTCATCACTAGGCTATGATTATCTTGCAAAAAAAAGCTTCACGCTGTTTCCCGCACACAGCAGGGTGGACAGAGGGAACCTAGTGTTAAGACACTCCGTTACCCACTCTCCGCCGAATTCGGAGGCCTTGCGTGTTGAATGGCGGAACTTAACGCCGCGTTTTACCCCTAATACCAAAAGAAATGGAAATATTAAATATTTCCACTGCTCGACTGGGAATCGAACCCACAACCAGTCGTTTACATTCACGCTTGCGCCATTACACCACGGCTGGCCCCATAAAGTAAACTAAATGACATCAGTCACAAAATGTGAAACATACATTAAAGAAAAAAGTTTTCTTAAAAATTTATAGTGTAAGGTGAAGCTAATAGCAAAAGTACATTAAAATATGTTTGAAAGTCAGAAATTTTATAAGCAAAAACGTAAAACACTATTTGTCACCGTGAGCTAAATCCTATTCATTATTTCACCCGAGTCCGAGCTCTTATTCACGCAGTCTCACATTAGAGGTATTATATACTTTGACATCAATATAGGGGTTAAAAGAAATCAATCATAGTCAAAAAGGAATTAATTTATAAGGATTGAAATTTCCAATATGTCTTAGTTAATATTCTGATTGCATATTGAGAGACGAAAATGAAAAGGAAAAAAGGTATTTTTTTGCAAAACTAACAAGATTCTCTCTTATCAAACAAAAAAAAAACTGGTAAGCAATTTGCGAAAATCTATACACAGGTGCTAGCAGCAAAAATAAGTTTAGTTTAGGCCCGTTATGTTAACATTTTCTAAAATTTTCTAAAATAATTATTTTTCCGAGTAGAAATTGAACCCACAACCCATTGGTTGTAAGCACATGTGCTTAAAATTGAACGGTATCTGTTCCTACAGTGTCACACTGACCTCGAAAATATTGTAAAAATATATATTTACAACACTATACGATATTAAAGAAAATCCTTAATTTATCTTTCAATATACTATAGCTAAGCCACAATAGTGTCAGATGGGCAGACAATATACTTATATGTCAGGAATTTAGCAACTGGCCTAACCAAATTTAAACATTTTTTTGGCAGGTTAAAATTTTACTTATTATTTTTTTGCCCTTATTTATAGCCTCACGCCTTTTCTCGCTTAGCGGGATAGTCAGAGAGAACTTACTTCCAAGACACTCCGTCCTTCTCTTTTCACCTGTAATTTGACATTTACGTATTGAGTGGCGGAACTCAACGCCGCGCTTTCTCTTAAGCACTCTTGTACGAAATATGAAAATATAGTCGTTCTCCCTAGTGATTTAATTAATTTTAAAAACTTTTGGCTAAAAACGGTTTTTTTTGAAAACCGAACTTTTTTGATTTTGTGATTTTTACACGTTTTGAAAATTAATATCTACTAAAAGTCTACTTGCATATTAGTGTAATATATTTTTGATTAAAATATAATATATTTGCATAATAAATTCAGTCCAAATCTATGAAATAATTATATTTACACCAATATTGTAATCCCTGTTATAACAACAAGCATTATTCATTCTGGTTGGTGTAATAAAATGAATAATTTAAAACATAATTATTATAAATGAGGCAACTGTGGTACAATGGGAGATCTGATCATAATTCGAATTGGTCGTGGGTTCGATTTCCTCACGATAAAATGATAATATATTTTTTAGCTTTACGCTGTATCCCGTACATAGCAGGGTAGGCAGTTGTAACACTTATTCAAAACAGAGATTGAATTTGATTTATTTATCATATTCACATATCTGTTTTGGTAAGTACGGCATTGATTTTCTATGTTAATTGACGGCGAAAAGTGGAGAACGGAGTGTCTTAACACTATTATAGTTCTTTTTAGCTATGAAGTTATGCGGGATAAAGCGATCAAGTATATATTGACTGATATTTGAGTACTAATACAACTCGTGCTTATAATTTAAGTATTTTTTTATCAGACCATATAGTTTTCATTCTTAACTTTGAAAGTAAACAACATAAAACAAGTTACGCGCACGTGTTTCTAATAAACCATGGAGTTTGTGGGAAGAACTGGAACAGTCGTGTAATATTTTAATTTTATTTACACACATCTTTCATACTTTACTACATAAGGCGATAAGCTTGGTGATATATTAGTTCATTTGTCTCTTGTACCCATATAGAGATATGAATGACAAGGGGTCGCTGTATTCTTTCCTAGTTTGTAAATTGTAATAAAAAGTAGATTCGTGCTTTTTCCCACATGGTAGGGTCAGAAAGAATATCATCAAAATCGAGACATTGTGTGTTAAATACCGAAACTTAACGCTGCTGTGCACTTTATCGTATTATCGGAAGTCCCTGTAGGAAAGAAAATAATTTTAATATAATCATTCCCCCTTTTGAGAATCGATCGCACAACTAAACGCATTCACAGTTAGACACTGTTCCTCTGCGTTATAATTGGCGCAGGATAGGCAGAGGGAACCTAGTGTTAAGACGCTCCGTTTCCCACTTTTCGCCGAATTCGGAGGCATTGCGTGTTAAGTGGCGGAACTTAACGCCGCGCTTTGCCTCGACACCAGACCGAAGAAAATGGAAATAATAAACATTTCCATTCCTCGAGTGGGAATCGAACCCACGACCATTCGCTTTACAGTCACACTTTGTGCCTCTGCGCCGCGACTGGCCCCATCCATACTTATATTATAAATGCAAAAGTCTGTGTGTTTGTCTGTCACGCTTTCACGACTAATCTACCGGTCCAATTTGGATGAAATTTAGAATGAAAGTAGTAAAAGTGACTGGGTCTAACATAGGCTACTTATTATTTCAAAAATCAACCTCTAAAGGGTTGAAATAGGGGATGAAAGTTTATATGAAAAATCTAAACCGCTTGGCCAATTATAATGAATTTTGGCATAAATAGTGGATAATCTAAGCTTAAACATAGGCTACTTTATTTTTTAAAAATGCGCCCCGATGGTTTTAATATAACGATATAGTTCACGCGGCGAAGCCGCGAGCGGGCCGCTAATATTTTCATATATCCTAAAAATCCTTTTATTCACCTCTTAGAAAATGGAAACAAATATTTTATACTTACTTAAATCAAATTGTAGGCGGATCAAAGACCAGGAAGGCGTTTATCCGGATTCTAATCCACCGACGGCTTCCTTCAGGTTCTATAGAGATATTATATCGCATTTCGTATTCTTTGTTAGATATTTTCTTGAAAGGTCATTTTACAGTATTTTCTGTCGGTTTCTGAATACATTTGCTTTTAATGTATTGGGGTTTGAAAGGTTTTTTATAATGATATGAATATAACTATAGATGAAGATTGAAAAATAGAAAACTTAGTGTCAACCGTTCTCCACTTTTCGTCCAAATTTGGAAAATTGGGTACTTAGTGGCGGAATTAAAAGCCACGCTTTATTTTTTTACTAAAGTTGAAACCAAAAAAAAAATATGCAATATATTTCCCCAAGTGGAATTTATATTTAAATTAAATTAAAAATTTAAATTAAAATAATATTTTTGTGTTAAGAACAAAGTAGAGACCGTCGTAGTGCAGTGGGACAGCCTCTGACGGTAAAGCGATGGTTGTGAGTTCAATTTGACCACACACAATGTCTTGATTTCGGACAGAAAGTGGAGAACGGAGTGTTATGATGCTAGATTCTCCCAGTGTAAATACACAAAAAATACACACTTCTATGTGTTATAAATACACTTATGTATGAAGTGACATACACAGTACTGCTTCAAAGTGTATTTCAAGCGACAACAGGGCCACTGTGTGTTTCATATAAATGTCAAAATTCAAAATACTCTACACTCAAAGCTCATAAACGCAGTATGGCAGCATGTTCCATTTTTCGCTTTTCACTCGGTATTTGAGAAAACGTCGTGCATATTCTAAATTAAATTTATTTTTTTCTAACATACTCTTTTTGAAATATAAATGTATTAGTTAGATATTTTATGTATGATGTGTTGATGATATTTTAATTATTCTTATTTCTACGCTTTGGTGACTAAAGGATGACGTTGAGTTTCAATACGGCATGTCTCCATTTCCGGCGGAAATTGGAAAACGGAGTCTTGACACTACTTTCTCTGATTATAGGATGTGGGGAAAAAATTGAAATATTTTAAATTGTACTATTCTCCATTTCTTATTTTAAGTCCTAGAGAGAGACTTTGCGTGAATATAATTGTAATTAACGACGTTACTTGTCTATTTAAGAAATATCAGTAAGTTTTTGAACTGACAAACATTGCGCTTGTTTGGTTATGTAAAGCCTTATAAATTAAATAGAGATTTTCATTCTTCAATTTCATTAAATCTCTGCTCTCCGTTGTACGGAAAATTGGCGTATATACCATCAACACTATATAGCTTATGTTTGGAATCGTAAAAATAAACAATTTAAAACTAGGTTAATCCTTTCAAAGGGTTTTGTCGTAGTGTTGTCGCTTCTGATAATCTTTCATCCGGCCTTAAGGGATTTAGTAAGGAGGTCACGCGCCTCCGAAGATGTCAGACGTTGTGAGAAGGAATATTGTTTATGTTTAATATTAATTAAAATTTGACAACTTAACTTAGTGCTTTGAAATGGACTGGAAAATTGAGAGTGACGTAATTTAATATTAATTTCCTTTTTCCTGACATTTCCGGAAATGAATTAGATTTTATTACGCATTCGTGGCCCAGTTAGGCGACGTGATGTAACTCTAACGCGATAATAATGGTTGTAACTTCTTACTGTAGTAAGAAATATGTGTAATAGACGTAAGAAATAAAATAAATTATACACTTATAACAAATTAATTTAGGTTAGATTTAACTCCATTATGATAGGAAAATTGTATATAATGAAAAAGGCAACGTTTTATAATAACTGGACTATCTTAGGGTATATTCTTAGTTTTAAGTACTGAAATCGTAAACAAAAAAAAAGCATATGATAAAACAAGAATCATATTAAAAAAGGTACAGACCTTATGTCCGTAGAGTAAAATAGAATAATAAAAAAAAAAAAAAAAACTTCTTACTGAAACTGTTATAAATATTATATTTTATCATTCAGTCTTTAGATAAAGAATATCGTTAGTTTCCGGTATACAATAAAGAACTTCGCAAATAAGCATTTCTTTAATGAATAACTTAAATTAAAAGTAGTTTATTTGAATTTATTTTGTCTTAAAATCTCGTGCCTTTTTTGTCCGTCTCTCTTCTAAGATACTTATTCCTCAAGTCACATTAGAGAACCTAGTGTAAAGGAATAACAAGTTGGTTGGTTAATTAATTAAAGGAATGCGCTTTGAGGTACATGGTGCTAGCGACCCGTTTGAGGCTTCGCCGCGTGAACAACTGTAGCATTGCAATCCTTTAAGGATTTATTGATTAGATTTATGAAAAATATTAAAGTCGATGTTTAACCCTGGATTATGAACTATCAATATTTATTCCAAAATTCACTACAATCGGTTATAGCGTTTTTTTTTCATATAAAATTTCGAATCCATATTTCTATCAGCTTAATACGTTAAACATATTACGTTATCATCGGATTTTGAAACAAAAATGCAAATTTTCAAGTAAATCACGATTACATGACAATAATATGTATCTTTATTAATAAAAGTGAGATAGAAATATTTTAAAGGTTCAATAGTGTAGAATATTATAAAAACAAATAGTATGAAACCGCTCTGGTGAACTAGACAAAACGCAGCGTTGAGTTCCGCCACGTAACACGCAAAGTCTTTAAATTGAATGAAAAGTGAAGAATAGAATTTCTTAAAAAAACATCCGATTTAATATCTAAACACGCGAAAAAACTACATCTTGACATTAAATCTCTCGTGCCTAGTGGTGTAAAACCTCCAAAGTTGTATGGGTTACCAAAAATACACAAAAAAGATGTTCCGCTTCGTTCAATAGTAAGCCAAATCGATACGCCGACGTATAAACTGGCTCAACACGTTGCGAAAATACTTTCTCCGCTGCGTGGCCACACAACATCTTATGTCAAGGATTCCTACCATTTTGTTAGCGGACTGAAAGACCTTAAGTTAGCTAACAATGAGACCATGGTCAGTTTTGATGTCCAGTCGCTGTTCACCAGTATACCCATAAAGGACTGCATCAGGATTGTCAAGCGGAAGCTAGAGGAAAAACAAATGCCTATAGAATATCTTGAACTTTTAGAACACTGCTTAACATCTGGATATCTAGTGTTCAATCAAGTGTTCTATTTACAAATAGACGGCATTGCTATGGGTTCGCCTGTGCCTCCCGTAATAGCAGATATATATATGGAGGACTTTGAGGAGATGGCTCTCAGCACTGCACCCTGTCTACCAAGAATATATACTCGGTATGTAGATGATACTTTCACAATTTTACCTACAGATAACATTTATATATTCTTAAACCATCTTAATTCTATTAATAACAATATCCAATTTACAATAGAATTAGAGGCAAATAATTCTTTAGCTTTCCTTGATGTTTTAGTAATTAAAAATCCCAATGGCACAGTAGGCCACACAGTGTATAGGAAACCCACCCACACTAATAGATATCTCAATGGTGAATCTCACCACCACCCTACACAGTTATCTACCGTTGGCAAATCTTTGTTTCAGAGAGCCCACCACCTCTGCGACGCTGAACACCTAGGGGACGAGCTTCGACAGGTGAAGAATGCCCTTCATCAGAACAAGCTGCCAGTTCCCCGCCAGCGTCGTGGGAAGACCAACAAGCCACTCACAGTGGAGAGACAACCAGCACTTCTACCTTATGTGAAGGGAGTTACAGACAGGATTGGCAACATCTTAAGAAGAGCTTCGATAAAAACTATATTTAAGCCTAACAAAAAAGTGAGCCAGTTCTTGAGACCAGTTAAATGTAATATTCCTTTACAGTGTGCAGGTGTATACAAACTAGACTGTGACTGTGGCTTATCTTACATTGGCCAAACAAAGAGGAGCATCGGTACTAGGGTGAAGGAACACATCTCCGATATCAAGAATGGGCGTGTATCAAAGTCAGCTGTGTGTGAGCATGCTACGGATAAGCCCAACCATTACATAAGGTTTGATAAACCAAATATCCTCGCTAGGGAAAATAGATATATCCCTAGAATGATCCGCGAGGCTATTGAAATACAAAAAACATCCAAATTTCAATAGAGAAGACGGTTGGAAACTTTCTACCACCTGGGACCCAATTCTAAAAACTTTGAAGTCTCAAAATCACCACACCAGAGGGCATGATACAGTCCAGGGCAGTACGCGAGGCAACTAAGAAATCGTTGGCGGTAGTTTGATATAATAATGTATCAACTGACAGACGAATGCCACCTCAGTCTACCTGTGACCACGGACTACTGTAAAGTGTTCGAAACGTCGGGTTTCTAAAAATGTATTTTCGAATACCAATAATATACGCGATTAATCCGGTTAAACATAGTTTCATTTCAAAAGAATAGAATTTCTTAACACTACGTTCTCTCTGCCCTGAAAGTTAAAGGCTGAAGCTAAGAGAGACAAAAATGAATAGAATATTTCAATATAAATTCATGTCTTTAGTTCTACATTCTGATATGAAAAGCATTTGTGTGTCAAACAAATGTAATCATCTCACGTATGTTACATTTACAATACAATGTATTATTCATAACGGGCGTTATATTTCATACGGATATGCACTTCTACGGTATTTTTTAAACAATAAAACTTGTAATCAGCTTCTCAAAAACATATATTACACACACACTATAATGTGTTTTATATACACACGATTATACAAATATGCAGAAAAGCCATTAGAAATACATTAAAGTAAGAAAACACATAAATTACACACACTACTATGTGTTTGATGTACACTTACTGTTACATACAGTTACTTAGACGTTACTAAGGCATCGTTTATTTTACACAAACTAACTAACAGCTAATTAGATTTTACCATATCAATATATCAAACAAGCAATGCGCAAAAGAGCATTGGTATGGTGTATGAATGTAAACGCCATTGGTTTTGGGGTCGATTTCCACTCGGAGAAATTATTAATATAGCTTCACGCTGTATCCCGCACACAGCAGGGTAGGCAGAGGGAACCTAGTGTTAAGACACTCCGTTCCCCACTTTCCGCCGAATTCGGAGGCTTGCGTGTTAAGTGGCGGAACTTAACGCCGCGCTTTACCTCGACACCAGAGCGAAGAAAATGGAAATATAATTTCCACTCCTCGAGTGGGAATCGAACCCACAACCAGTCGTTTACAGTCACACTCTTGTGCCACTGGGCCACGACTGGCCACCCACTGGGCCACGACTGGCCACAGTCCACTCGGAGAAATTATTAATTATATTTAAATAATTTTTATTTCTTCGTTCTGGTCAATTAATTTTCGATAGTCAAATCTTGATTTCGGGCGAAAAATGGAGAATGGCGGAGTGTTATAAACATTGTGTTCCCACTGACTTCCCTACTATGTGGGAAAAGCCTTGAAGCTTCGAAATAAAAATACACTAAGATTTTTTGTGATCTTTTTTATCTTCACGCTGTATCCCGCACACAGAAGGGTAGGCAGAGGGAACCTAGTGTTAAGACACTCCGTTCCCCATTCAAAATGGAACGGAGTATGATTGTGATGATTAATATTCTTTTTAGGTAACAAAACCTTAGTTAAAATTTACTCAAATTACAATACTTTATCTATAAATCTAAAATATTTCCTACAAGCAATACACAAGAAATTTAACAATTTGTTATATACTTTGAAATTAAAATAAAACTAATTTCAACATATTAGAAAGATTTATACTTCTTCCATAACTGTTTGGAAGCGTGTATGAATAATTCATGAACATTTGTAACTTTGTTTCAGGACGTTTGGGTTGAGCTAAATAGCCTTTTAGTAACGTGTGCGATGAATCATTAACTTAGCTGTTTTTGTTGACAATATATGTACATACGTATATGTGGGGCCAGTCGTGGCGCAGTGGCACAAGCGTGTGACTGTAAATTGGTTGTGGGTTCAATTCCCACTCGAGGTGTAGAAATATTTAATATTTCCATTTTTTTTCGCTCTGATGTCGAGGCAAAGCGCGTTGTTAAGTTCTGCCACGCCTCTCCAGAATTCGGCGGAACGGAAACGGAGTGTCTTAACACTAAGTTCCCTCTGCCTCAGCTTGCCTACTGTGTGCGGGACACAGCGTGAAGCTAAAAAAGAATATTATAGCTTCACGCTTTTTTCTGCATAGCGGGGTGGTAGAAGAGATCTTAGTGTCAACACTCCGCTCTCCATGTTCCTCCAAACAATTCCTACAAAAAATTGCATGTCGAGTGGCGGCCCTCAATGCCCCTGCTTGCCTTTGTTAACATGTTAACAAATACAATATTTTTTGTAAGCGTTAGTTTAGTAGATTTGATTCGAACTCGGCGAATAATAATATAGCAATTTATTTTATTACTAGATTGTGATAAGGAAAAGCACGTTGTATTTCGCCTATCCAGATGCAAAAATTCTAATGTTAAGTGCAAAGTGTCGGAGTGTCTTAATACTAGATTCTAAAGAATAAAAATACTTAACAAACTCAGTATCGAGACATTATTTCTCTACTTTCCGTCTTAAATAAAAGAAACCTAGTGTTAAGACTCTCCGTTGATCCGTTCCGTTATATTTTAATATAATTAAAATGTAATCATTTCTAGAGTGGGAATCGAACCCATAACCATCACATTTACAATCAAACTGTGTCCCACTGAACCACGATAGTTTGTAGTTTTGGACTTTGTAGTTTTCGTTTATTTTTACTAGCTTTTTAATAAGCCGTAAGTTATTGCAAAGGCACATAGCATAGTAGTCGGAGAAAACCCAGAAGCTCTTTTATTTACTTTCCTGATTTCCGAAATCGAAATATTACGTGTTGCGTGGCGGAACTAAAACTTGTGCTTAATAAATTAATAAGCTACTCCACGAGTGCGAAAATTAACTACCTGAAAGCAAAATTCACTAATGTATTTTTAATTCTTTTCCCGTGGGGGAACAGCACTTCCACTGCTCGCCTCCGCTGCTGCGTAGCGTCCTGTAAAAGTCGGGTATCCCAGTAACTTGGTGGTAGGAGATTCGTTCTCCGACTGGCTCGCGCATACTATCATGTCAAACACGAACCGGCAAAAATGTGATGATATATTCCGGTTTGATGACATATTGATGACATGTAAGCCAGCTCTCCCTATTCCCACCATACTCATCCTTCCTCCCTCCTTCCCCCCTTTACCCCCGAAGCTAACCACTTCGTTTGCCTCGTTTATGCTAATAAAAATATATATATTTATGTAACAACAAAAAATAATATTAAGAATTTGAACAAGTAGTCTTCCCAGCATCCTAACTACATTGCCATATCTAACATGAACCAAGTAAATACATAAAGGACCTTAAATTGTCTATACTGCAATTCAATTACTCTGTTGTGTACTCGTAGAGCATGCAGACGACCACCTGCGCTCTGGAATTAATATAAGCGACGTCTAAGCAACGTAGCGTTTACAATATGGTGTTTACTTTACATTTATTTACTTATTTTGCTATATCTATTATAATATGTAGTATTTTTATTTATTTATTCATTTATACTTTATTGTACACCACAAAAATATTTACACTGAGACTACAAGAGAAATGATAATAACTAATATGTGAGGCACAAAAGGCATTATCGCCTTATTAAGTGTAGTTGTATATTGTTAAAGATTTTTCTTCTAGCTGAAGCTACTTTACTGTATGCCTACTTTCCTGTATGTGGGCAGCAAGGTAGGCAGAGGGAACCTAGTATTAAGACACTCCGTTCCCCACTGAAGAAATCTCTCAGCTTCACGCTGTATCCCGCACACAGCAGGGTAGGCAGAGGGAACCTAGTGTTAAGACACTCCGTTCCCCACTTTCCGCCGAATTCAGAGGCTTGAGTGTTAAGTGGCGGAACTTAACGCCGCGCTTTACCTTGACACCAGAGCAAAGAAAATAGAATTATATTTTCCACTCCTCGAGTGGGAATCGCACCCACAACTAGTCGTTTACAGTCACACGCTTGTGCCACTGGGCCACGACTGGCCACTGAAGGAATCGAAATAATGAATTTAAATGATAATTAGAATCCTTGTCCCATAGCAGTATCATCAAGAAAGACTAGCGGTATGTCACTCCGCTCTTCACTTTCCGCCCGAGATCGATTAATATTGCGTGTTGAGTAGCAAAACTCAACGCCACGCATTGTCTAAGGTTACAGAGCGAAGAAATGAAAATAATTTTAATACATACATTCCTCAAATAGAGATACAAAAAAAAGAGTACAATAAGCGCTGTATGAGAAAAAGTGTGAAGCTTCTTTTATACATGTCAAATGGAGCTGCTTTGCTCAGGTTGATTAAAAAATAATTGGATTTTTTATTATGTCGAGTTCAAAATGTATATATTATTTTTTGTGAGTTTCACCCGTTTTGTCATGTAGTCTCAAAATAATCAGAGAGAACTTAATGTTAAGACATTCTATATCGATTCCATATTTCGCCAATAATCGAGACGAAGACGGAAGTCGCAAGAGAAGAGTGGCAAAACGCAAGTAACTCCTCCGAGTGGGGATCGTACCAACATCGTGTTTACAATATATTTTAATTATATAATTTTATAGTATACCATTAATATAAACATACACCTAACCATAAACGAAGGGTTTCAAGCCAATTAACACACCATTGTTTTAACCATTGTCCTCGAAAATAGCTTATATACTGAACGGCTTTCAAAATAGCCCGGGCTTAAATCGATCCTGCGTCCTTCAATGTTTATCCTTTATAAGCTTCATATTGTTATATTTAATTTATTATTATTTATTATTCTATATTAAAACATGATTAGTGTTTGAGTGTAAACGCAAAGGTTGTGGGTTCGATTTCCACTATGAATGGTCATAGTTTAATTGTTTTCAGTTCTCCGCTCTGGTGAACAAGGCTAAGCGCATCGTTAAGTTCCACCACTTAAGCTAGAACGTCTCAAGTTCGGGATTAATGTGAAGATCGGAGTGTCTTGACACTTTATTCTCTCTGCTTATTCTGCTGTTCAAAAAATAGTGAAGCTATTTTTTTTTTATTTCAGTTAAGCCATATTCACTTTATGCTCTCGATTTCGATCCAACGCTTTGTCCAAAGCAAAGAAATGAATATAATTAAAACACAGCCATTCGCATAAAGGGGAATCGAATTTAAAACCAAAACACAATTTACAATCCTACGATGTTCCACAGCGTTAAGAAAATAATACCAAGACATACCTTGGAGACACAACTATTACTACTATTGTTATTATTTACTACAATTTCTACTACAACAACATTGTTTAATACTATAATTTGTAATAGAGACTATTCCCAATGAGATTTACTCAGCTGTATTACATTAGACAAGTATCGAAAATTCGCGAAGTTTACCTATCTACCTAATGTCTCCGTAAATCTTGAATATTTGAATAGTAATACCAACATTGTAGAAGCTTATGTAAATATCTAACTACGAGACAAATAGTATTGTATAGAATTTATATAGAGACAAGAGGGGCCAGTCGTGGCGCAGTGGCACAAGCGTGTGATTTGAAACGACTGGTTGTGGGTTCGATTCCCACACGAGGGGTGGAAATATTTAATATTTCCATTTTCTTCGCTCTGGTGTTGAGGCAAAGTTAAGTTCCGCCACTTAACACGCAATTCCTCCGAATTTGGCGGAAAGTGGGGAACGGAGTGTCTTAACACTAGGTTCCCTCTGCCTACCTTGCTGTGTGCGGGATACAGCGTGAACCTTAAAAAAAAATAGAGACCATCGTAGCTTATTGCGGCAGCGTCTGACTGTGAATGCGATGGTTATGGGTGTGATTCTCGCTTGGAGAAATTATTATATTTAAACTTCTTCGCTCTGCTACTTAAGACAAAGCGCGGCGTTGTATTCCGCTACTTAACACGCAATACCTCGATTTCAAGCGAATACTGAAGGATTCTGAATACCCTGCTATGTGGGAAATAATGTGAAGTTGTTAAATAAAAATAGTATAGACCATCGTAGTGCAGGACTGCATCTGAATGAATTAAAAGCGATGATTGTGGATTTGATCCCAAGTGGAAAAAGTTAATAATGAATAATTTTTAAATAAATTATTTTCTCACCCTGGTAAGGTACTCATAAAAAGCTCCGCCGAGTCCCGTCATTCAATACGCATTGTCTCAGAGGGGAGCGTAGTATGTCTGTGGCGATATTATTTTTTCTGTCTAGCTGCTATGAGCGATATTGCATAAAATGAAAAAACAAACAATGTTGAAGTTAAGCCCACAGTGGTATTTGTTATGTTAGCGATTTTTTTATATATTTTAGAATATAGCAGCTGCATTCAAAATATAGTCAAGTCAAATAATTTTATACAGAATAAGAAGTTACATTCTTCATTTTTGAACGTCAAATAATTTACCACAGGATCACTAAAGTTAATGTCTCAGACCTGAGAGGAAATGACTTAAGAAACACAGCGGGACTTCTTTTTTTAAAAAATAATTGTGATTTACAAATGTACTGATAACGATACATTTGAAATTAACTGTAACGGTTGAAATGCATTTCATTCCCAAGGTGTGTTGTCATTTATAAGTTTATTAATAAAGCAACCTTACCACAAAAACGTAACCTCACAATTTTAAATTGTGATGTAGAATATTTGCACGCTTTACAGGATCCTATTATATGCATTGTCTCATAAAAGTTCCTTATTTTTCGATAATATAATAAAAGTGACAGAATACGGCGAAATTCTTATACGAGTTGTTCTCGTACTCTTGATCCAATTATTGTTGCTATTAGCATCTTAAATTGATTATCATCAAGTATAAAAGATAGAGTTTAAAATATTGTACGTTTCTATTTTTTTAATGGTCATATGATGTTCATATATCCATCCTAATATAATAAATACGAAAGTCTGTCTGTCAACAGTAAAAGATCATGCACTCTATACTTACCTTATACTTTATTTTTTCTGAAATCACCCTAAAATAGGGTATATATTTATATAAACAATCTAAACCATTTACGTTTGTAGTCAATTTAGACATAAATATTGTTGATAGCCCAGGGTTAAAAATAGACAACTACTTTTTTTTTTATCCTTACGCTGTATCCCGCACACAGCAAGGTAGGCGGAGGGAACCTAGTATTAGGATATTTCGTTCCCCACTTTCCGCCGAATTCGGAGGCATTGCGTGTTAAGTGGCGGAACTTAACGCCGCGCTTATAGACAACTTTATTCCACCCAAAAGGTTGTTATAGAATGAAATCACTATTGTTCACGCAGGTGGAGCCGCGAGCTGGTCCTAGTGTTTTCAAAAACCGTTAAAAAAATAAAATTAAGTAATTAAACGTATTTCCACTGAATCACAACAGCTATGAGTCTATCTGTCCCCACTAATTATGTTAATAGGTAATATCGAAATTACTATTTCAATTACGTCGCGCGATAGATTAATTCATTTGTTAGATGACTCAATTTTCTTTAATAACTAATATTAAATATTAACATTTGATTTAATTAATGTTAATATTTTTGCAGCTCAATGTTTTGTTCTGTTTAACAGTCAGAATACCTAGTGTCGAGACACTCCGTCTGCGCTTCCTGCCCGAAATCGAGACATTACGTGTTGGGTGACGGAACTTAACGCCGCGCTTTTTTTAAAGTATCAAAGTAGAGAAATAAAAATAATCATTCTCCGGATTTCCAGTCGCAGCGCGGAGGTGCAAAGTATAACTGCAAAACGACTGGTTGTGGATTCGACTCGCACTCGGGGAGTGGAAATATTTATTATTTCCATTTTCTTCGCTCTGATGTCAAGACAAAGCGCGGCGTTAAGTTCCACCACTTAATATACAATGTCTCCGAATTCAGCGGAAAGGTGGGAAGAGAGTGTCTTAACACCCTTTGTCCACCCTGCTATGAGC
The DNA here is from genome assembly GCA_019049465.1 of Dryas iulia moderata. Classification (NCBI taxonomy): domain Eukaryota; kingdom Metazoa; phylum Arthropoda; class Insecta; order Lepidoptera; family Nymphalidae; genus Dryas; species Dryas iulia. The sequence continues at coordinate 1,170,458 of CM032440.1, forward strand.
GGGATACAGTAGCGTGAAGCAAAAAAAGAAGGAATTTCCCGAATTTGAACCGAAGTCACAATCAGTGGCGTTAATTGCAAATCGCTGTCTTATTGCGCCTCTATAGCCTCTAAGTCATAACAAACTTAAACTTATGTATTTCAAAAACTATTTTACAATATAAAATATATCGTGTACCTCGACGGATACCCCATAATAAAACCATTACGATACCAGTTTGTAACTATCTTAGAGTACATATAAAAAGAGACAATAAGTTCTGTATGAGTTGTATAAGCCCAGTTTCTAAGTACTATTTTAGTAGTACTTAAAACTAGACTTATATATAAATAAAATGTCATTTCGAAAAAGAAATATTTTTTAAGCAAAGTAAGGACCATACTCGTTTGTTTCTCGTTTGTTTATAAAAATAGTAATAATAATAAACAAACAAATTATCTTCTGTCACTGGTTAAAGATGGCTTCCGGCTGATGGGTTACAGTAAAATAAATTGCTATAACTAATGTCCTCTACGTTGTTAGAACCTGCATCCCCTAGCAAGCACTCCAAAAGCCGGGTTCTATTAAACTCCAGAATTATAAGAAAAGAAACTATATAATAAAATATAACAGCTCGAAAAATAAAATTTCAGTACTCATAAACTAAAAAAACAATATAAACAATCACCTTCAAATAATAAGACCAAAGAGATGAAGTAAAAAAAACAGCATTTTACGATACTTTTAAACATTTTTAAAGTGTTATTCCACACTTAGGAAAATTGAAAAAGACATTTAAAGAAAACGTATAAAAATTTGAACGCAGCGGGATTCGAACCCGCGCCTCCTGGATACCGTTCAGGCGCTCTCACGACTGAGCGCTCTCACCATTGCTCAGTGGTGAGAACGTCTGAACGGTATTCAGGAGGCGCCGGTTCGAATCCCGCTGCGTTCAAATTTTTATACGTGTTCTTTAAATGTCTTTTTTAGCATTTTACGATCCAAAGATTGAAAACATTTTACAGTCACATTAAAGTATATACTGATTTGAAAAAAATATTTTATTACGGAACGCTTCCCCCAAGTTCAATACCAAAGTAACCTACTTACTGCCGCCCTTGGCCTATTTTTAGAGGGTTCGTATAAATAGAAGTGAGATATATTGACAGGATCTTATGAAATATGAATTGTTAGTACTCTATCGAGGTTATTTATTATTTTCCGTGATAGCCTTCAACTAAGACTTTTAATGCTGTTAATAATAATTTGCTTTTAAAATTAATTTAGCTATTTATTATATTATAGTTAATTAAGGATGCGTATGGCCAGTCTTGCCCCAGTGGCACAAGCATGTGACTTTAAACGACTGGTTGTGGGTTCGATTCCCACTCGAGGAGTGGAATATTTATTATTTCCATTTTCTTCGCTCTAGTGTCGGGGTAAATCGCGGCGTTAAGTTCCGCCATTTAACATGCCAATGCCTCCGAATTCGGTGGAAAGTGGGGAACGGAGTTTCTTATTACACTAGGTTCCCTCTGCCTACCCTACTGTATGCGGGATACAGAGTGAAGCTAACGAAAAATGTAGGATGCTATTGGCTTGTTTAGTTTAGTTATCCATGTGTTTCATAGCACCTATGAATTAACATATGACGATTTTGTCCTAACGGGGAAATTACATAAAAATCACAAATAGCTGTAAATTAAATTAATGGGTTGTTGATTGTTGTACTACAATGAATGAACAATGAATTAATATTTATATATGATCATCGCAAATATAAATGATCAATTGTTAATATTTAAGTGTGAATTGTAATTAAAAAAATATGTTATTAGTCATTATCCCCAATGGCCAATCCTTGCCTTTTTTTGGGGGAATTGTATTCTTAACCTGTCCCCCCACGGGGAATAAATTTTTGTCACAGTAACAATAACAATTTTAAAAGTTTCTTGAATTTCAATAATTCAATGCGGCGTGGAGTTTCATCACTTGATATGCAATGTCTCAATGTCGGGCGAAAAGTGGAGAACGAATTAATAATAACGTCAACTTAATGATATAACTATAGTCCGTTCCAAATCTTAATGCACACAATAATAACAAACTTTTCGGTCTAAAATTACCACATGATCACTCATTATACGTCGCAAGTAACACTTTCACAGATATTTCACATATCTTAACTTCGTATATTAACACTTATTATGCCATTTTTACGAAGATTAATATTAAAAAATCTTATTTAAAAAATCTTCGACTCAAAATCGACGAAACCTATCAAAAGACAACTGACAGTTCTATTGTTAAAATTAGAGACGTGCGAATGCTGACGAGTTATGAAGTTTAGTAATCGATTTATATAATCGGTAAAACATAAATATTAAAATAAACATTTGTTTCCTAATCAGGTTTATCCCATACACAAATTGTAAGATATATAATTTAATACAACAATAAATATATAAAAATATATCACGATCAATAAATGTTGATTACACTGGTGTATTACACTTTTGATTGTTACTTTTAATTAATAAACGTTTAATAATTAAAAATGTTTTATTTAATTTATATAGTGTTAATGAAGAGGTGTTTTATAAATCGTAAGAATGTAATAACAAAAAGAAAAAGAAATAATCGGTAAGTTCGATACTGTTCAGATTGATTCGAATTTGAACTGTAACTGCACATCTCTAAACTGTCAGTATTGAGGTGATTGAACTTTGTGTTTTGGTTTTGTGCATAAGGATTTGGAACGGACTATACGACACATATACTAAATGACACTATGTCAGTTTTGACAATATGTATAACACATTTGGTTCTCTCATATAAGTAAAAAACCTAAAGCTGATGAAGAATAAAGCTTAAAAGTGTTGGGGCAATTTTTTGTAACAAAACAATCTACCAAGCTTTACAATATTTTTTATAAATATATCTTTTTTATACCACGTTGTAAAATTTAGACATTTTGTGTTCGTCATAAAATTTGTCCTAATAGAATGGAATCGAGACCTTTAACGGACCATCGTAAAGTGTAAAAATAGGAAACGTATTTATTTCTTTGTATCACAAGTGATCTGGATTTCTTTTGCTTTTGTAAATATATTTTTTTGTATTCTTCGTTAAGTTTCTATATTTCGTATTAAAAAATATAAATTATAATATTAAATAAGACATTTAGAAAACGTTTCAAAAATTTTTGAACGCAGCGGGATTCGAAGCCGCGCAATATTAGCATGAAAGTATAAAGTTAATATGTAACAAAATTAAAATAATATATAAATACCGCACATAGCAGTGTTACGACAATACGTTTCCCACTGTCCGCCGAATTCGGAGACATTGCCTGTTAGTGGCGGTACTTAACGCCGCGCTTTGTCTCGACACAAGATCGAAGAAAATGGAAATATTAAACATTTCCACTCCTTGAGTGGGAATCGAACCCACAACCAGTCGCACTTTGTGCCTCTGCACCACGACTGGCCTCATTATAATACGTAATATTGTAATATCTGTATTAAAAATTTTATTTACACACATAGGAAATTTCTTAAGTGTAAATAGCCCTTTAAAAATGTTAATTTTATAATTTAATAAAATAATCTAATAATAACATTACAAATAATAATAACATTACAAATAATAATAAAATAACAAATAATATCATTACAAATAATAATAAAATTCGAAATAAATAAATAATCAAAATTACAAATATCTCTGTATCTGAGATTATTTTATAGCATAAAACAATTTCTCGATTACCTGACACTTCCAGCTTGAATCACATCTGACATACTCAGATATATTATTAAGCACTTCCGGATCTTTTTCTTTTTTTTTATGGAATATAGGAGGCAAACGAGCTGAAAGCCCACCTGGTGTTAAGTAGTTACCTTCGCCCATAGAAATCCACAACATTCAAGTTATGGATGCGTTGCCAGCCTTGGGAATGTAGGACAGAAGGAGGAAGGATGGGAATGGTGGGAATAGGGAGAGCTGGCTTACATGCCATCGAACCGGAACACATCATAAGATATTTGGCGGTTCGTCTTTGACATGATAGTGGTCGCGAGCCAGTCGGAGAACGAATCTCCTACCACCAAACTACTGGGTTACCCGCCTTTTACGGGACGCTACCCAGCGGCGGGGAGGAATTGTATTCTTAACCCGTCCCCCCACGGGAAAAAACTATAAACATAATAGCTTTTTTCCATGTTTGTTAAATTACAAGTAATAGAAACCAATCTTAAGTAACGTATATTATAATTGCTACGTTTTGAGAATTTCTTGTTTACTTAGCTAAAAGAAAAATTTTCTAAAAGATACACGACAAAAATAAAAATAATGCACTAGCACCCAAAACAATCATTTTTATTTTTTTTCTGATTGTCCAGCTTATTAAGCTGCCCTTAATTATTAATGTTCTCTGTAGGGAACTATTATTTATAATTATTGTTTATTTAGTATATTTTATTTGTGTGTACGTTTATTTATTACCACAAATTATTATGCGTTATTTATTTAATTTATAATTTCTTATATATCAATACACGATACATAATATAATGTCATATTTACGTATTTAAGCATTAGCATTTAGTTTATAAATAATATTCGGAAGTCGCCGGTAGTTACACATCTTTCACCGGCGTATCGACTAATATGTAATTCCTAACAGTTGTTACTTCGCTTTCGAAGCGCTTACTTTTACCATGTTTTCTCTGTTCTTATTAATTTATTAGTTTGCAATTTTGAATATTATTTTATTATATTATAATTTCGTGGAGTGTACAACTATTTTATTAACATTTGTGTAGTTTTTAAATGTGTATTTGTACTTTTAAAAGTGGTGTTCAAATATATGTATATAATATCACAAGTAAGTGGACTTTAAATCTATCACGTCAACACAAAATTATCTTTATTTCAATCGATCTATGAAAAAAGTTACTGCCATTTAAATCATGCATTTAAGCAAAGCTTATATATTAGGGGGAGGTGCGTTCTCTCTAATAGCTATAGTAGGCATAATAGTAACCGTCATATAGTCAACTCAGACAAAGCCGCGAGCATGCCGCTAGTTCAAAAACAAAGTTTCATTCACGACTAACAATACAAGCAGAACAAAGACCATACACATAAGGATATACACATATAGAATATATTAACATATGATGTAAATATTTCAGAGAGCGTAACGTCTTTGTTACTCGCAAGTCTATGGGACTCAGCTGTCATTGATACTGTCTGTTGAGTATCCGACATTTAGGCACTGAACAAACAGACGTGTACAATCATTTTCGGATATATGTAGGTAAGTATTGTTATAAATGTAAACACGCCTGGTTGTGGGTTCTATTCCTGCTAGGGGAAATGATTATGATTGGTTTTTATTATGGCTTTTATTTTTGCTGTAGTGCGTACACCAAAGTGAAATTGGGCAAGCAATATCTCAATTTCTGACAAAAAGTGGAAAAACGTGTCTTGGCATTAAGAACTTTCTGGCTGCTAAGCTGGCTAGTACAAATACATTGATTTTAATACATTTTATCAAAAAACTATTGAGCGAAGGCCGTGGTGATGCAGTAGTATTATAGCATTTGGCTGTAAATATTCGATCCCAGGTTAAATAATTTATATTATTTTTTATTTCTCCGCTCTGATAAGATTAAGCGCGGAGTTAAAATTCACTACTCAACACGAATTGTCTCCGATGCAGACTAAGTGTTTTAAATTGAGGTTCTCTTTGCTTATCTTGCTATATGGATAAAAGCGTGAAGCCACAAAATAAAAATAATATTATCATATTAGTATTAAAAACAGTAAATTAAGAGCTCTTCATGTAGATTTTATATTAATGGTATGTAGTTCCTACAAGACGGTATCCCATATTCACTCAAGTCACTTTGCGTGTGTAAGAACAAAGCAAGAACAAACTACATGTCTATAGTTTGCTTATAATAGTTTGTTCATTTGTAACTTTGTACTAGAAACATTATATGATATTTAATATTGATTTAATATAATCATAAAGATTTCAAAATATTACTTGTTATAAATTCGTAGAGACAAGGCGTTGGTTGCTTTTTTAAACAAACTATTTTAAATACTTTTAAACATCTTTAAAATATTATTCCACACTTAGGAAATTTGTTTTTATTTAAAACTATTTTAAGTTTTTTATACAGAACAATAAATTATAACTTGACTGTAGGATTGTATATTATTTTTATGTCCGCTCAGTTCAGTTCAGTTCTTAAATTATGGCGCTTCGAACGTGCCAGTATAGCACAAAATGTCCGCTCTATAAGCTGAAAGTGGAGAACGGAGTATAACAAGAGTGTTTTCGGCTACCCTTTCTATGTAAGGGAAGAAAAAAAACAGATAAAAAAGAAAAGCTGCATAAAATATATGACACATTTAATTTGTGCAATAAATATATTAACAAAATATTCTCGGTTAATTTTGTGTTTTATAATAAAAATAAAAAAGTAAAGGAAAAGATCTTGTCTTAAAATTCAATTTGAAAATGATTTATTCACAAGTTCGAATACAGTCTGTTGGATTCTCTTTATGTATCTGACTTCCTGATGCAACATTCATTTACATACCTTTTCTATTCTATTCAATATTATTCACCCATATTCTATATAAGGAAACAAAATTGAGGTTACTGTTTGTGTAATTTTAAAACAACGACCTTTTCACTTAATACATATGTACATATGTATGCACGGTACACACATATTTTTTTTTAGCTTCACGCTGTGTTCCGCTCACAGCAGGGTAGGCAGAGGTAACCTAGTGTTAAGACACTCCGTTCCCCACTTTCCGCCGAATTCGGTGGCATTGCGTTGTTAGTGGCGGAACTCAACTGCAGAAAATATTTCTACTCCTCGAGTGGGAATCGAACTCATAACTAGTCATTTACAGTCACACAATTGTGCCACTGCGCCACGACTGGCCCCATACATATTTTTTGGCCTCAAAATGTATTTTTTAACATTCTTGTCTGTCTGTCTGTCTCTCTGTTTGTTTCGCCTAATCTCTGGAATGGCTGGATCGTCTTTAGAAGACTTTCACTGGGCGTAAAAATAAGCATCTTAGGCTATTTTTATTATCGAATTATATTTTTTATTAAAATCCACGCGGACAAACCGCGAGCTGAGCTAGTGAAAAATATAAGCTAAGGGAAGCGTTTGATTTACGCTTTCTTCTTTTTATTCCCTTTGTATCAAATCATTTTAAAACTCTTACTTGGTATTCTAAAACAATATTATATTCAATTTAAACAACGACTGGAACTTATTGCTTGAAAATTCACAAAGTCGAAGTAAACGAATAATTGAACAATAATCGTTTTTTTAGCTTCACACAATATTACGCAGACAGCAGGGTAGACAGAGCGAACTTAGTATTAAGACGCTCCGTTTCCAATTTTACGCCATATTGCGGAGGCATTGCGTGTTAAGTGGCGGAGTTCAACGCCGCTCAAAAATATAGTATCACGAGAAGCATTTATTTTATTAATTTAATATGCTTCTAGTTGGCAGCCGTAGCGCAGAAGCACAAAGTGCGACTGTAAGCGACTGGTTGTGGGTTCGATTCTCACTCGAGGGGGAAATATTTAACATGAAAATATGCCGTCTCTGGTGTCTCTGTGATATTTTATTTCTGGTGTTGAGGCAAAGGGCGGCGCTAAGTTACGCCACTTAACACACAATGCCTCCAGAATTAAGCTAACAGTAGGGAACGGAGTGTCTTGCTCCGAGCGTGAAGCTAATAAAAAAAATTAAATATATTTCTAATGCAGTTCTATAAAAACATTAGTACTTCTTTTCTATATAAACTTCAACAAATGAGGAAAAATATAAACAATTTGGATGAAGCTATTCTTAGTTACTTCAGCAAGTAGTAAGTAAGTTCTAAGCGTGGGTGTGACAGAAGTTTGCCTAACCTAAATTGTTTTCACTTAAAACAGTGATAAAGTCAGTTTAAGTAAGATAAATATCATCTAAGCTGTGTCTATTTTTAGTATTACTATATATACAAATAGATAGTGGCCAGTCGTGGCCCAGTGGCACAAGCGTGTGACTGTAAACGACTGGTTGTGGGTTCGAATCCCACTCGAGGAGAGGAAATTATATTTCCATTTTCTTCGCTCTGGTGTCGATGTTAAGCGCGGCGTTAAGTTCCGCCACTTAACACCCAATGCCTCCGAATTCGGCTGAAAGTGGGAAACGGAATGTCTTAACACTAGGTTCCCTCTGCCTACCCTGCTGCGTGCGGGATACAGCGTGAAGCTAAAAAAAGAACACATACAAATAGATCAGTATCCGAGTAGGTCATTGTAGTAGAGTGAGATAATGTCTGGAAGATTATTTTTAATATTATTTTTGTTTGCATCATGGACTTTTGGCTTCCGTGTCTTTTTTGTTCGCTATGTTTTTTTATTGTTTAGGATTAGGATAGGATTACTTTTTGTTCGTTTCTTCAGTTATTCCTTCTCCTTTACACTATCTTTCGTTAAATGATGTTGTCTATTCCGGTAGACATCACGCAGGTGCAATCTTCGTGCGGATGTTTGCTAAGCTGCGCATCGGCTCATTATCTCTATGTATTATTGCCATTTTCATATTATAATCTACTATATCGCTAAGGGATGATTCTCGAGCTCTAAGGATGAATCTGCCGAGTTTCTGGATGTTTATCGCTATTGAAAAATATATGCAGACTAAAGAATTTCAAAATTTGATTTTGACAAGAGGTTAATAATATAACAAATAACAAATATTTTACGTAGTATTTATGCATTGAGATGCATATTCGTTAAATTACTATGCCATATATAATTTAATTTACACATAAATTCATTGAAGTACACAAGTATATATTAACATATTTTTGTCATACATTTTTGTAAAGCTTGGTCTCTAGGACTTGGGCACTAGTTTCCCTCTGACTCTCTGGCTGCGCAGAAAAACTGTAAAGAAAAAAAATGCCATTGATCACATTCGGGAGAATTATTTTAATTTAATCGATCAAAAATCGAGAACAGAATGTCTTGACACTTGATTCTCCTCTTTAAAGCAAAGCGAGAAAATAACAAAATTGTAATAAATAAATTATATATAAATATAGTAATAAATAAAATAAAAACTAAACAATAATAGCTTCAAAACATTTTCATACAATTATTCATAAGCACGTGTACACTTTGATAATTTGAACGTTTTTCCACGTTTTTCTTTCTCACCTCGTTAACTCGAGACTCAGATATCAAAGGGCGGTCGTGTCTTTCCAAACAAAGGGCGGACCGTTAAATGTCTTCCAAAAGTGCGACAATATCAAGTTCTAGTAACTTTAGACTTTAGCTGAATTTAGAAATAGGGTGTTAGAACAAATTGTAGGTTATAAGGTTATTTTTTATGGAAGCAAAAAATGGTCTACTGTTTTAAATATTTTTAACACTTTTAAAGTGTTATTTGCATATTTAGGGAATTGAAATATATTTTTAGAAAACGTATAAATATTTGAAGAAGCAGCGGGATTCGAACTCACGCCTTATGGAGACCGTCAAAATGCTTCGAGTGGAATCGAATCGTTCAATAGCGCGGGTTTGAATTCTGATTCGTTCATTTTTGATACGTTTTCTCTTTAGAAATATACAAATGTATATTTTATATACATTTTTGTCAACGTATGTTTTTTTTTGTTTCAGCATAGCGAACCGAGTGTCGAGAAATTCCGTTGTATACTTTTAAGGTAAGTTAGATTTAAAATAAACGTTATTGTTATAATAATGTAGTTGAAGCATAGCTTCTATCGTTAAATGACAAAAACCAAAGAAAATATTTAGAGTAGCTTTTTACACTTTTTCCGACGTATCAGAGTAATAAAATTTCTTGGTTTTGTGAAAATTTTAAATTATATTTTTTTAATTATAAAAACTTGTCGCTAAATTGAATAAAAAAGATAATTCAATTCATTAAACTGTTGCTATTTTAGTAAATATTATACTTTTTTATTTTGAACGGGTATAAAACTTATATAAAAAACAAATTCAAAAGTAGAGTATAAATTCTAGATTCTTCACAAGCATAAAATAAAAAAAAAGGTTTTACGAGAAATTACAAACATAAAAATCTAGAAAGTCATCTGTAACATCACAAAAAATCACCACAGAGTGAAAAAGTAACTTCAAAATAAAAACAAACGAGCGAAAACTGTGGACATCTCCGATTTTAATTAAAACTTAGACTGCATCTTCTTTCAATTATTTAAATATCCCGCTTCATTAGCTCCAGTGCGGTTCTCGTACAAATTGGCTTCGAAAACGTGAAAGTAATCAAGTAAATGTTGATTAAATGTAAAAATTAGAGTTCAATACTTTTTGAGTTTCACGCTTTATTCCTAATTGCGTATATTAGATAGGCAGGGATTCTCTCTAGGGTCAAAACTCACAAAACAAAAAAAGGGGTCCCTAGGGTCAAAACACTCCGTCCGAATTCCAGATATTGTCTGTTGTCTTGTCTGCACATACGTATATATATTTTTTTAATTTCACGCTGTATCCCGCACACAGCAGGGTAGGCAGAAGGAACCTCGTATTAAGATACTCCGTTCCCTACTTTCCGCCGAATTCGGTGCCATTGGGTGTTAAGTGGCGGAACTTAATGCCGTGCTTTACCTCGACACCAGAGCGAAGAAAATGGAAATATTAAACATTTCCACTCCTCGTGTGGGGATCGAACCCACAACTATTCGTTTACAGTCACACGCTTGTGCCACTGGGCCACGACTGGCCACAAGTATTTTACAGTCAATATTACAAAAGATATTAAGAGAATTTTACAGTTAAAGTAAGATTTTTTTCAGCTTGACTATCTCTCCACGTACATAACAGACAGACAGAGAGAATCTAGTGTCAATCTACCAGAATTCGATACATAGCTATGTCATGTAGGATATAAGCATAAACCTTGACTTACTTGCCTTTTGCCCTGTGCCCCCCCAGCATCCACAGCTCTTCGCCATCGTGAGCATAAAACTTACAATATAAATATCTGTTCTGAGTTTAGAATTTAACCTGTATCTTAACAAATAAACTTGTTATTAAAAATCCCAAAAAAATAGTTTTAACCAAAACATTACATCAGAGTTGTAATACAAATTTAATTTTTACACTGAATATGGATATATCACATAAAGTCGAATCTCCAAAATCTTTCTATTTCTATAAAAAATATACTAAATTAGGTGTTGATTTTATAATCAAGTTATTATTTGTATTTTAAGCATTTTGTCGAAAATTTTCTTTGCTTTAATAAAATTAATACATCGATAACAGTACGTTAATTTTAAATCTATCAACGTTTCAACCTTTAGTAAAAGGTATGTCAATTAATATTATATAAGTGACAAGTAGGTACATATGTCAATCATGTAATTAAATGACAGCTTTTCATTTTAAACGCCGACTTAAAAAGAGAAATATTATAAGTTTGACGTCGTGGTGTCGTGTTTTTATGTTTTTCTGTAGCGTCGTAGCTTTTAAATTTTTCCTCCTGTGGTTTTCCCTGTGCGCTATGATCTGGAAGTCTTCAAACGTCGAGTGTACAGACACCTTTATCCTCCAAGCCGGCAACGCATCTACAACTCCCCTGTTGTTTAGATGTCCATGGGCGAAGGTACCGCTTACCATCAGGCGGGCCTTCTGCTCGTTTGCCTCCTTTTTACAATAAAAAAAAAATAAAAATAAAAAAATTAATAGACAAATTTTGATGCGATTTTTATTCCTTTAAATGTCAAATTTCTTAGACATATTTGGTAAAAATCATAGTATTTTTAAGAGCACCGGTTCTTTTCCAAAATGTTTTAAGTCGGTTGTTTTTTAAACTACTATACGCAAAAAGGTGCGTAAAGGTTTTTAATATATTTTTTTATTTCCACAAAAAATATATAGTTTCCAGTCGTGGCGCAGTGGCACAAAGTGTGACTGTAAAGCGACTGGTTGTCGGTTCGATTCCCACTCGAGGAGTAGAAATATTTGATATTTCCATTTTCTTCGCTACGTTAAGTTCCGCCACTTAACACGTAATGCCTCCGAATTCAGCGGAATGTGGGGAACGGAGTATCTTAACACTAGGTTACCTCTACCTACTCTGCTGTTAGCGGGATAGAGCGTGAAGCTAAAAAAAAAACAAAAAAAGACAGTATAAAAATAAGTTTCTCAAATATTAAAAATATTTTACCTAATTGTGTATCTACCCTTATCTGAAGTAACCACCGATATTTAATGAGCCAGCCTCTTTGATAGAGAGGATGAATAAATCTCAGTTCCTAGGTTTCATTAGCTGCAGCTTACAAAGCTACGCTTCGAATTTCAATACAGCTAAGCTATCTGGTGATCAATTAGTACTTCGTATTCAAAATTGCAAATCTACTATACTAACTCCGACTCCATGGGTTGTTTATTGTGTAATAAATATATACTTCTTAATTTTTTTTTTCTATAGATTTAGCCTTTTTCGTGACGTAGAAGTCGTCACTGGTTTTTTTAGTACTTCCTAGAGGTGAATGTCAAAACACACTGTTCTTCTTTTAGCTTTATCGTTTTTTTAGCTTTATACTTTTTCTCATTTCACATAGCATGATACTCAGATACAACTTAAAGTTAAGACACTCCTTTCTCCACGCGGACTGAATGCAGCGCTTTGCTTCATTCCACCTAGCGTAAATCGAACCCACAACATTCAAACGCTTATTCTACAAAAACAAACATATTCACAGGAAAATTCTTGTAAGAACAGATCTTTGCACATTAAATTACAGAAATCTATGTATAATTACGATAGAAGAAGTTCCTCCTACCTCTAATGATTTCCCGCTCCTTTGACACTCGAACTGACACTCGAACTATTATGGTGAACTGTGAAACTCAAAGACACGGAGAAATGCAGAGAAATGAAAATAGTATTAATTCAAACATTCCCCGAGTGGGAATCGAACCCACAACCAAGCGCCATTACAGTCCAACACTTATTTCACAAAATCAAATACATGTATAAGAAATGTCTCTGAAAAACATCTCTAATACAGACATTACGTGTAGAGACAGACAGAACTAAAAAAGAGAAATGCAGAGAAATGAAAATCATATACATTCAATTCACTCCCCGAGCGGAAATAGAACCCACGACAGTCAGGCGCTTATTATACAAAAACAAACATATGTACATGAAAATTCTTGTAAGAACAGATCTTTGCACATTAAATTACAGAAATCTATGTATAATTACGATAGAAGAAGTTCCTCCTACCTCTAATGATTTCCCGCTCCTTTGACACTCGAACTAATGCTCGAACTATTATGGTGAACGGTGAAACTCAAAGACGCGGAGAAATGCACAGAAATGAAAACAATATAAATTCAAACATTCCCCGAGTGGGAATCGAACCCACAACCAAGCGCCATTACAATCCAACACTTATTTCACAAAATCAAATACACGTATGAGAAAATTATCTGAAAAACACTCATAATTCAGACATTACGTGTAGAGTAACAAAACTCAAAAACGTGGAGAAATGCAGAAAAATGAAAATTATATTCATTCAATTCACTCCACGAGCGGAAATAGAACACACGACTGTCAGGCGCTTATTTTACAATATACAAAAACAAACACATGTACTCGTACAAGAAAATTCTTGAAAAAGACATTTAGAAAACTGAGCATGGCTCAGTGGTGAGAGCGCCTGAACGGTATTCAGGAGGCGCGGGTTCGAATCCCACTGCGTTCAAATTTTTATACGTTTTCTAAATGTCTTTTTCAATTTTCCTAAGTGTGGAATAACACTTTAAAAATGTTAAAAAAGTAAGAAAATTCTTGTAAGAACAGATCTTGGCACATTAAATTACAGAAATCTATACATAATTACGATAGAAGGAGTTCCTCGTACCTCTAATGAATTCCCGCTCCTTTGACACTCGAACTGACACTCGAACTATTATGGTGAACGGTGAAACTCAAAGACACGGAGAAATACAGAGAAATGAAAATAATATTAATTCAAACATTCCCCGAGTGGGAATTGAACCCACAACCCATCGCCAAACGCTTCTTGTACAAAAACAAACACATGTACAAGAAAATTATCTGAAAAAACACGTTTTTTCACATTTAATTACAGAAATCTATACATAATTACGATAGAAGAAGTTCCTCGTACCTCTAATGAATTCCCGCTCCTTTGACACTCGAACTGATGCTCGAACTATTATTACCTGCGACTGCGAGTCGTGTCCTAGTATTTCTTTACACTGCACCCGTTCATTTACAGTTTCTAATCGACATGCCGTGAATGTGATTGCTAGTTGATAATTAATTATTGAGTATAAAATTTGTTGTAAAAGCTTGTACATGTTGTATTTTCTTTAATATGGTTTAGAGGCTATCGTGGTGTAGTGGCACCGAGTCTAACTGTTATCTCGACTAGTTGTGGGTTCGCTCAGTGGAATAATTGTGTTTTAAGACTACATATATTAATCTCTGTCTTTGCTTATATAGTTTTGTTACAAAACAAACTAGTTTAGTTACAAAACAAACGGCAGCAGATCAAATTCTCACTAAATAACGCTTTTTATGCTAAGATTTTTTGTTGCGTAAGGCGTGAGGCTTTTTCTTAAAAAATCTCTATAAAAAATATAAAAAAATATATATTTTGCACTCATATTACACGTCATATTCCAATTTAATGACTTTATGATAGAGGGAAGTAGGAAGGTCAGTAGGTAGGTTAACTATCACGGCGTGGACTATACAAATGCCATCAAGCGCCACGGCGCAGTCAGACGTAATGTAATTGCGTTTGTTTGTGGGTTCGATTCCCAAGTATGATAACACTTCGTTTTTATACTTTCCACTCTAATTCGAGACATTCCTTATTAATTGGGGGAGCTCAATAGCGTGCTTTATCGTGTTCACCAAAGCGGAGAAATGGAAATTATTAAATAATGAACTCTTTTTCGTGTGGATATCGAACCCAGGACCAATAAATATTACAGTCGGTTACTATTACGCCACGATACTCCACTTGCTTACTTACTATTGCCCCAATTAATCAAATAAATTGTTAATTACCACTTTTATCATTAAAATTCTAAATAAAATTTGTATTGAATTAAATTTGAAAATTTGTATGGAATGAAGAAAGTTTTGTTGAAAAGTTTGTTTTTTGACGATAACTTTAATCGTATGAATTATAGACATTAGATGCATACCTACCTACCTAGTCTACTTGTGACCATAGGCTATTATAAAGATTTAGGAATATTAGATTTTCTTAAAAAGTATTTTCGAATACCAAAAATAACTTTCTTTGCCAGTGGCCAGTCGTGGCCCAGTGGCGCAAGCGTGACTGTAAAGTACTGGTTGTGGGTTCGATTCCCACTCGAGGAGTGGAAATATATAATATTTCCATTTTCTTTGCTCTGGTGTCGAGGTAAAGCGCGGCGTTAAGTTCCGCCACTTAACACGCAAGCCTCAGAATTCGGCGGAAAGTGGGGAACGGAGTGTCTTAACACTAGGTTACCTCTGCCTACCCCGCTGTGTGCGGGATACAGCGTGAAGCATATAACAAGATTAGCCAATTAAAATAGTTTAATTTGATGACAGTCAAATACTGTTCTCCCTTCTCTTCTTGCTTACTTACTATAGTTCTAATTAATAAAATAAATTCTTAATAAACACCCTAATCATTAAAATTCTTAATTACAAATTTATATCCAAATTTAAACGGAAGGCGTTCATCTACTATAAATACAAGCCAAGGTAAAGTAAGAGTAACATACGTATTATGATTACATTAGGCACATGTTACGTTTACACCAAAACAAACAATTAGTGAGACACTGCCATCTGTTTTGTTCCACTGCCTTACTTTAGCGTTTTGTATTTCAATTATTTAGAGTGATGTGTTAAGTGTTATGTTTATGTATGAAATGTATGTATTTTTGTATGGTTTTTGTTCGTAGGTTGGTAGTATTAATTAAAAAAATGTATAGAATGAGGAAAGATTTGTCGAAAAATTTAGTTTTCGACGATAAAATATTTAATAAAATTTTTGTTTTCGCGATTTTTACACAATTTGTAATAAAATTATTTTAACCGTATTAATCATAGACATTAGATGCATATACCTACCTACCTAGAGTTTACCTGTGACCGGGGACTAGTATAAAGAGTAAGAAGCATAACATTTTCTTAAAATGCACTTTCGAGCACCAACAACATACAAGATTAGTCCGGTTTAAATAGTTTTTAACTTTTCAAAATTTGCAAATATGTTTATTTTATAATATGGGATGAATATGGGAAAACGTAATTGTATAAGATATTTGCTATTTACAGTTCTGTTATATGTATAAGAAAATACAAAGAGTACATAGCCCCTTTTTATATAATTGAAAATTAGAACGTCGGTCGTGCGGCAGAGTTCCGCCACCCAATACGTAATGTCTCGATTTAACGGAAAGTAGCGGACGGTTTGTGTTAATGCTAGGTCACTCTCTGGCTGTCTTGCTATGCGAGTAAATAAAAAGGTGAACAATAAATATGAAGCTAAAAAATGAAGATAAAAAACATCTTATTTCAAAATTACTGTGCTACGTATTAAATTCATGTCAAAATTTTATTTATTAATTCTAAAGACGCAGGTTCGAATTCCGCCGCGTTCAATTTTTTATATATAAACATGTTATAGTAAGGTTCTTTTTCTTCTACGACTTAGAAATTTGGCAGAAATGTGCTAATTATTACACAGCCGAAGTCACGGGCAACAGCTAGTATGTGTATACTTCGAAGTTTTCACAACACTTTACAATACAGTATTATAATTTGCGAATGTCATTATTGACAAGCTCACCACCAAACCACTGCGGTTGATTAACTATGTACATAATTAATCGAAAATTGTATTTGTTTTGTTTATTGTCATATATTTGAAAATGTGTATGAAGATCAAATATATGTATATTTAATAATTACAGGCTATTTATTATAAATTAATTTATATATTTATATAAACAAAAAAATAACAATCTTCACGTTTATTTCCGCGTAGCGGGGTAGTCAGAAAGAACATAGATTTAAAGTACAAAAGTCCCTTCCTCACTTACCGCCAGAAATCAAGACATTCCATGTTGAATTGGCGGAACTTCGCATTGCCCATTAGGTACCAGAAAGGAGATATAAAAATAATATACAAAAAATCCTCGAGTGAGAATCGAACCCACAACCATTGTGTTAATCGCGTATCAGACGACGTATCACTGTGCCACTATAGTATAGTTTATATAAGTAAGTATAAATTAAACATTTATCAAGTCGATATGATAGGTTGGGGGAGACCTCAGTTGACCTTCGGGAACAAAGTATCAATGATAAAGTTATTTTTAGAAAACAACGGGATTCAAACCTGGGCCTCTTGGAAACCGTCCAAGTGCTCTTACCGCTAAGCCATGCCATGCCTTCTACAAGTATATTTTTTTTTCAACTTCCTAACGGTGTGACTAATACTTTAAACTGCTAAAAATAGTATTGATAGTACTGGAGTGTCACGCAAAAAGCATGAGAATACACTAGATTGCGAGTATGAAGGGGTTAATGTCAATAGACGATACTAAAGAAGTATGCAGGGATCGTACCGTTTGGCACTCCATTTCCTTTGACTAACCTGCTACGGATAAAGCGTGAAGCTAAAATAAATTAACAATGACCTATATTATGACCTATGAATGAGCTATATTAGATGTCGTCCACAACTTTATATGCGTAAAATTTGTGATCCCTGTTATACTACTTACGGTACTTTGTTGCATACTATTGTATCCTAATCCTGTCGTGATTTCAGAAAAGCCTTTAGTGCTTCTCTATTTTATCCAACGTTAGTTTCAGCTAATCATATGCGAAATTTTAGCATTCTACGCTTAGTGGTTTCAGTTGATCGACGTCTATCAGTCACTCTTCTTATAGTCAATGAGTAACAAAAGAGTTATATAATCGTAACATATATAATTAACATACAAATTAATGTAAATAATAATTTCTTATTTAAAAAGATGTTGAATATTGTTATTGATTAGCTTCTCGTATTTACCACACGTAGAAAAGCAGAAAGAAAATGCGAATTAAGGCATTCTGTCCTCCACTAATGTATCTTTTTTTTTTTAGCTTCACGCTGTATCCCGCACACAGCAGGGTAGGCAGAGGGAACCTAGTGTTACGACACTCCGTTCCCCACTTTCCGCCGAATTCGGAGGCTTGCGTGTTAAGTGGCGAACTTAACGCCGCGCTTTACCTCGACACCAGAGCGAAGAAAATGGAAATATAATTTCCACTCCTCGAGTGGGAATCGAACCCACAACCAGTCGTTTACAGTCACACGCTTGTGCCACTGGGCCACGACTGGCCACATGTATCGTTTCGACCTAACATACCTCGTAACCTACCGCTTTCTACTTTAAATTAAAAATAAATTTATATCAAGTTATTTTTTTTTAATTTCGAATGGGAATCGAATTCTCAACCCACTAGTGTACAAACAGATATTATCTACGCGTCTCGATGACGTCAACTGACTATTAACCTAGTGGCTTTAGATACATATGCTCGTAGCCTAATAATAATAAGCTAGCTAAATTTTCGTTGGCTTTAGCCTAAGTGCTTGTCCCACTTTAGATGCGAGTGGTATATTATATTATAATATATATTTTATGTCTACAAAGTAATTTAAATTGTTTAATTTTTATCTATTTTACTATGAAATATATAATGTGAAATTAGAAAAGTTTATAACCCACAATTTAAGTTATTTGAATAACAAAAAAACCTGGTAACGTAGCTTTTTTTTTGAATTGCTTAAAATAATAAAAAAATATAGTATAAAGATTTTTTTCATTTTTACTATTTAACTATAATATATTTTCAGCTTCACGCATTTTGTGCTCGAAATCAAAAGAATGTGAGCTCAGTGGCCGAACTGAACTACACCTTTTGTTTTACCAGAGCAAGGAGATAAAAATAATTTAAATTTACATGTAATCATCTTACTTGGTTGGAAATCGAACCCAAAAACAATCACGTTTATAGTCAGACGCTAAACTGACTTTACTTTTTATTTAAAACAAAATAATATTAAGTTCCGCCACTTAACCCGCAATGCCTCCGAATTCGGCGGAAAGTGGGGAACGGAGTGTCTTAACACTAGGTTCCCTCTGCCTACCCTGCTGTGTGCGGGATATAGCGTGAAGCTTATAATATTAAGTAAGGGGTAGATATAAATAAAATTCATATATTAAAAATGTCAACATTTTATTCATAAACCAGTACAAGTACTTATTATTAGACAGATTTACAGTATAAAGACTAAAGTACCAAGTCTATCCATACAAAAATAATCTCTCGTCCAGCCACAATATTACATTCAATACAGTTAAGGAAATGGAAAAGAAAGACACAAGCTATACGAAAAAGATATAATTATATCTTATCTTTTTTATATTCATATACATTTTCAATGATATTTTGAAAGCCCTAATGGCTTTTGCTTAACAGCTAAAATTCTATGGTGTGGAGATAGTAGTGACGCACCAATAAAATAGCTAGGGAGTAAAATATGTGTTGCCATGGCAACGTATATGTCGCTTCGTACAATAGTGTATGTTTAACATATAATAGATTGTATAATATGTATACATATATTACCAACAATAAGACTATTTGAAATTATAGATTATATATTTTAAGGTATTTTCTCACCATCCTGGCAACACTTACAAATATCGGTAACGATTTAAAATACATTTGTAGTATTGGTTATATAATTATAATAAATTAGGTTAGGCTACATTCAATATAAGAAAAATTCTAAAAAACATATAGACGGACGGACATACTGTGTCCGTAGTATAGTAAAATAAATAAAATTAAAAAAAAGCACATATGTTAATTTCATATAAATCAGATTGCAAAGGAAATCTTGCTTCAATCAAACGAAATCAAAATAGAAAAAATATGCGTCACCACATTCTACATACAAAACATTTTTTTTTTATAATATATTTTTTAAAACATTTTCACAATAATATAATTATTAATGACAACTAAACATCGATATGTTAATTTTTCCATTGTACTGTGGACAGCTAGGAATAAGATAATATTTATAAATACGACTCTAAGTTAATATCTTTTCACATTTATTTATAGACTTACTTTATATATAACACATGAATAGATTTTGGCTTTTCGCGTTTTTCCGTATAGCATGGCGATTTGAAAGGACCTAGGCAAAAGAAGAAGGCATTGCGTAAGAGACGGAACACAACGCCACGTATATTAGCTATGCCTGCGACTTCCGTATCCGCCTATGTCAATTTTGGATATCATTTTTTTTGTTAAATTTTATAATTTAACAAAGAAATATAACGAAAATATAAAAGTTAGAAAAGTAGCCTAAATTACGCTTTGTTACATCATCTATCTACCAGTGAAAATCCCGTTAAAGTCAATTCAGCTGTTTTAGAGATTAACCAGAACAGACAGACAGACAAAAACTTTAAGAAATGGTAATTTGGTATATTTATTTATTTTTTTATTTTTTTATAGCTTCACGCTATATCCCGCACACAGCAGGGTAGGCAGAGGGAACCTAGTGTTAAGACACTCCGTTCCCCACTTTCCGCCGAATTCGGAGGCTTGCGTGTTAAGTGGAAATGGAAATATAACTTCCACTCGAGAGTGGGAATCGAACCCACAACCAGTCGTTTACAGTCACACTCTTGTGCCACTGGGCCACGACTGGCCACGTATATTTAGTAAAAAGCGCTTATTTCATCATTAAAATCCGACTCCATTTTCTTTATTTGTATTTTTATTAATAATCTAAAACAAACAAAATCAATTGAAAATTGAAAATTTCATTCATTTTCACGTAACAATTGATGAATGTGTGGGTTTTAATGCAATCTAAAATATGACTTTGCTATTCTTTACTACGACCGTCTGTTTTCCCTTCCATACAGTTTCATTAATCATTTTGATTGAAGTGTATTGAATTAACCGTAAAAGATTTTACGGTGCACTTTGAAGTAATTTAGAACACTTCCACGTGTATATAATCGATTTTTCAATTAGGTAAAAGAGCAGCTTCTCGCTTTTTCCTTTATAGCATACCCTGCTAAGTCAGAGAGAATATAGTGTTAGGACACTCCGTTCTTCATTTTCCGAGATAAGACATTGCGTGTTGAGTGGTGGAACTCAACGTCACGCTTTGTAATAGGTACTAGAGCGAGGAAATTAAAATAATTTAAAATATTTAAATTAGATATTGTTGCAAAATACTTATAAGGAATAATTTTAAAATGATTTTATCCATTTTTTTACTATTATAAAATGTAAGAAAATCTCAAACATATCACAAGCATATCTGTAAGCCGAGCATCTTCTAATGATATACATCTAATATAATCTGTGAAAGAACATACTTTGTTCTTCTATTTTCATTCTTGTGTACATAGCATTAACTTAAACGATGGCTTTTCAAACTATATAAAAAAGAAATATAAACAGAAATATTTCATTTTGATATTACTTTAAGTCAAATCCTTAAAATGAATACCTATTTCAGTCAATCTTTACTAACACACTAACACTGTCTATGGATAAATCGTCCGAAATAAATTATTTTTATTTTATTTTTTCTTATTTTATTTATTTAAAATGATTTGTACCTTGAAATGTGAAGGTTGTTAAGTATTTTTTTAGACACTAATATTATGAGATTAGTCAATTTTTATAGAAACGTTATTTTCCGCAGAATATTTTTTTCTCACGTTTTAACACAACATTATAGGCTCGATAAAACAGCAAACTGAAGAAATCCTACCTTGAAAATAAGAATATTAGCCCTAATAGAATATCAACATAATAAATATTTGGCCTTTTGCTCAGTTTTATTTTAATACACTACTTTTTTGATACACTTAGTTAACTAAGTAGTAGTAGTAGTGTTCTTAAGAACGACTAAACCAAATCACTAAACATTTACGAAAGTGTCAAGTCACTCTGCACTCTCTCTGTACCCGAATTCTCCAAGTTATTATACATATGTATATGTATGTACTATACGTATTTTAGAATGCAAAATGTAACATGATTGTTTTATCTCAACTTTGAATGCATGTATGAATAATAATTTAGTATTCATGACTTCCACGAAATATGCTTTGAAATAATTTTGAAGGGAATGCATATTATAACGCTTTAGTCAAAATAATAACCTGTTAGGTTTTTTAGAGCTTCCGCCATATTTTATATACATTTTTTTTAGATCACGTACATAAATTTATGTTTTTTCCTTTTAATCTTTTTCCCATTCCTGTTAGATTTTTAAGAACTTTTTTATGCTTATCTTTGAAAAGAAATTTACATGCTAAATTTCAGTTTTCTGCACTCTGTGGTTGACATTTAAGAAACGGAGGAGTTTTCTATATTATAAAGTATATAATGTGATAACATGTGTATGCATAACAAAATATTAAATAATGAAGTATGAAAAACAGTTGTTGCACGTAGAAGTGTCTATATATGTATAATTCTTTCAGATATATTTTAAGTTACATACAGTTCATTTTTATTTTAATAATTTAGTCTACAATATATTATTATTATTAATAGTAAAATTTTAGGTATAACGCTCATTATAATTTATTAGTTGCAAATTAAAACACCTAAAGCAGTTAATTAACATAAAAGCTAACATCTATTTCAAAGATAAATTACTTGTAACCAAAATTGTAAAAGAATTTTTAAAACAAAGAAAATTTAGCGCTTTTTCTTCATAGGACTAAAAGTAAACTCTCTGTGACTCCACAGAGAGTTTAGTGTTAAACACACCCTTTTTCACTTTGCGCGTAAATTGAGAAGAGTGGAGTGATAGAACTCAACGCCTTCTTATATACCAAAGAAGATGTAGAATTAACAAAACAAGTATAATATCGTATGAATTCATTAACGACTATTTAATATTGACTGAAGCGTCTACACTTAAATACATGTAAGCAAGTTACTTACAAACAGATGACACAAAAAGCACATTTTATATTTATATTATAGATATCATAATAAATACTTAAAGTAAACTTCGAGTAATATAGAGATTTATAATACCAAATTACGTTAATACGATTTAAAGCTTCATTTTTTTTATATTATAAAGTTGTTAAAAACGCTATTTTCCTTTTGAATTTGAATGAAAATTAAAACATATTTTTTTTTAGAAATTCCATCTACTTATTGTCAGACACTAAAAGAATGTTAGACATTCGTTTTCGAACTGAAGAAACATACGCAGTTTAATTTAGTTCATTCAACATATATGTATGTATATTATGTATAATATATTCTCTACCTTAAATAACAACAATTATATTTATTATATAATATATACATATAGATAATCAAGTCTTGAATTGAAATGTGCGTTTGAAATAGTAACATCGTGTAAAACAGCTGTAAGCATATAGTATAAAAACATTATACAAAATACAAAGGACAGGTAACGCGAAAGAGGACACTCTACCATATAAGACCAGTGGGATACTTTCAACTAAAAAAACACCTATTAATTTCTACTTCAACGAATATCTATTCAACGACTTTATTATTTAACATTCATGTATAGTAAATGGACATACAACCATAGAACTTCTAATCTTTTTTACTACTAATTTTTTGGCATCATGAGAAACCTTAGTTTCCGTTGACCTGCGCTCGGACAGTAGTTACCTCTTGGTTAGCGTCGTCTCTTCATCTGTTGATTGAAAATATATTTTATTTTGGTTACATTAGGCATGTTATGTAATTAGATAAGAGAAAGACGTCAGGGAATACATTTTTAAAATAAAGTTTAAAGCTGGTGCAGTGGGACTGAATTTGGCAGTAAATTTGTTGGTTATGGTTTGGATTCCTATTCAGGGATATGATTGCGTTGAAATTGTATTTAAATTCAAATTTCCTAGTTTTTCTTCGCTCAACCCTGCGGACTGTCTGGACATCGGAGAAAAGGTAAGGAATAGCGTGTGTTGATTCTAGCCTAAAGACACTATATATAAGCTTCACTATCCGTAATAGAACCCCCAGTTAACATTTCACAACTGTACCACAACGATTTCAATTCAATAATATTTATCAAAAATGATAAAATGTAAATTGATACAATACGGCGCTCCGTTTGAATTATTAATATTCATGAATGCTCTTATTTTTAAAAATATTTTTAAAGAAATTTAAACTTTATTTATATTGTTTTCCAAACAAAAAATGATACGATCGTTTCCCTTAATAAATAAAAGAAAAGACTTTCATATTGCCATCTAACAAAGCATTATAAAAATGTTTTCAGATTTACACTTTTCTTGTTCTCTCTCTATCTTTTACACGAATGTGGAATATTGTGTACTAAATAGCATATCTTAACGCTACTCGTTTTCTTATCAAAGGGACAATATAAAAAAATAAATAAATATGATCATTTTTTCAAGTGGGAATCGAACCCACAACCTATGACATTTACAGTCAGACAGTGACCCACTATGCCATCTAATTTGGTTTATTATTTTAGTTTCAAGCTTTTTTCTAGCATACCGGGGTAGTAAGAGGGAATCTAGCGTCAAAGTATTCCACCCTTCCCTTTCCACTTGAAAACTGAGATTTTGAGTGTTGAGTGTTTCGGTATCAGAGCAAAGAATTAAAATTTTTAAATAATCATACCTCGAGTAGGAATCGAACCCACAATCAATCACTGCGCCGCTTTGACCTATAATTAAATAATCTCTATAATGGACACATCGAGAATGGAGTCACTAAGTTCCCCCTCCTACCCCGCATAAGACATAAAATGAACGAATATAAAAAAAACACATTGAATGATACCGTACCTTGAATTTAAGCAGTTCAGAGGAGTGTTCTGCTGATCGTTGCTAGGCAGATTAATGTTTGTAGGAGGGCTCTTGTTCAGAGGGTACCATTGAGCGACGGGCTTGCGAGCGTTGTCTAACATCTCGAGCCAGTGGTCGCGACCGATACCGATAAGTGTGGAGCCTATCGCTGTACAACCGATCAGCTCGTTTGGCCCAATCCTGGGGAGGAATTCCGTGTTAGTTAATGGGATTTTAATGGAGTAGGTGGGAAATTTCTTAATATTTTTTAGCTTCATGTTTAGCAAATTAGTTAAAGAGAACGACGTGTTAAGATATTCTACTTTTTACTCGCATTCGAGACATTGTTTGTCGTAGTTACCAAAGCGGAGAAATAAAAATTACAAGTATTCAATCATTTATCAATCATTTACTACATAAGACTATTATTATTTTTCATATTTCAATCCATCGCTAATTGGATGGATTTTTGAAAACAAAAAAATTTACCCGTCTCGGATAACTGGAACTGCAAGACTAAACTTAAAAGCGTAATACATAGGACGAATTGGCAAATTTTCGCTTTTATATTGTATGAATATAGCAAAAGAGAAAAAAACGTCATTTATAATTCTTTATGTAACATTCTGTTTCAACATACATACAATTTATTTGAAAACTTTAAGCGGGGCTTTATTAAAGCTTATCAATGGGGCTTTATAGCCGTTCCGAGTAAACTACCTCCAATTTATCGACTTTCTATGGATTATCTTTTTTTAACGATATCTATCCCAGATTACAGTACGCTTTTTGTATGAATAACGAGATTTATTTTTTTTCAACGGATTCAGAACTAACGAGTTTGTGGTTAACTAAAAACGAAACAAACTATTTTTTTCAACATAAGAATATTTAACTTGAAAATACATTTCTATAATGGTTACTTTAGTTCAAAAAATTTAAAAATATAGTTTTTTTTATATATAGTAATATACCACAGTAGTAACTGTTAATATAGTAATTCATTGAAATTGGATTTTAGCTACACCATAGCGACTTAGTATTTTTTTCTTATTTTATACGGATGAATAATTATAATTAAATATTTTTTAAAGAGACAAAGCAAGCAGCAAGCTACTTTTTATGGCTCAGTTTCTAATAAATTTACTTACAAATCATAATCGATGACTTTCACGAGGAGGGTAACATCGTATACATTTTCCGCAGGTAAATCAAATACCAAGGCTTCATTGTACACTGGACTGAGCGTGTTCTTCTTGACAGTCGTCTTCTTTTTCTTTATCCTCTTCCCTTGGCAGATAAGGCAGATCTTCACGTAGGGATCTGTTAACAATAAAATTATAAGCATCTATGTATAGGGGTTGTCGTGGCGCATTGAGACAGCATGTCGGTAAAGCGATGGTTTCAATTCAATTCTCACTGGGGAGAGTAATTATACTTATTTTTTTATTTCTTCGCTCTGGTATGTAAGATAATAAAATACGGCGTTGAATTATGCAACTCAACTCGCAATGTTTTGATGTTGGGTGGAAATTGGAGAACAGAGAGGTACCAGAGTTGTAACATGGAAATAATATAGGTATAACCATTCCCCCAAGTGGGAATCGAACCCGCAATCATAGTATTCGCAATAAGACTCTGTATTGTTGCGCCATGATCGATGACTTATGACAAAGAAGTGCAATTAGAGAGACTTTAGAATCATGACACTCTGTTTTCCATTTTCCGCTTGAAATCCCCCGTGGCGCAGTGGCATGAACGGCAGTGGCTGTAAACGACTGGTTGTGGATTCGATTTCCACTCGAGGAGTGGAAATATTTATTCTATTTCCTCCGCTCTGGTATCAGAGGTAAAGCGCGGCGTTAAGTTCCCCCACTTAACACGCAAAGCCTTCGAATTCGGCGGAAAGTGGGGAACGAAGTGTCTTAACACTAGGTTCCCTCTGCCTATCCTGCCATGTGCGGAATACTGCGTGAAGCCAAAAAAAATCCACATATTACATGTTGAGTAGCGGAACTCAACGCCGCTTTCCTAAGTCTTAGGTACCAGAGCGAAGAAATGAGAATTTATGAAATCATTCCACCAAATGGGAATCTAACCCATAGTCATTGATTTACAGTCAGACGATATATACTAAGCTACAAAAAGACCTTATACTAAGTTGAAAAACTTATATTAAGCTGGTATAATAATAGCGTATATGTTTACATACATGTAGTTTATAGAAGTTTCCAGTACAAGGATAACTACATTTATACAATTTGATCTTGAAGTAACACAAACTGGGTCACGAATCCTTCTAAAGTCCATGAGAAATAACAAAAATGTAAGCTTAAATGTTAAAGTATATGAAGTTGTCTAAATAATTTTCAGTTTATTCTGAAATATAGTGTGCATTCCCTTCACTTTTACGAGAAATTTTTGGGTCAGGGTTAATTTAATAAGGTCATTTAGCATTTGGTTTTCGTTGTTTGTTAGGATACTTGATACTCACTGGTGATATGGATATGCACAATACTCTATATATAATAATTATTTTATTATAAGGTAATATACTAATTAATAAGGTTATATAATAATTATTTTAATTCTTAAATAATAAATTCTTAGGTTTAATTCCCGAGTGGAGCAAAGAGTTTAAAGCAGGTAGCTTCGGCAGACTACATTAATTACTTTAAACGACTGAACTACATCAATTTTAATACAATTAGACATAAACATAAAAGTATTTTTTTATGTTTATAATACCAGGCAAACGAGCTAGCGGGTCACCTGATGTTAAGCGACTACCGATGGTCATGAACATTTTCAGCACCAGAGGAACCGTTAATGCGTTGCCGGCTTTTTAGGAATTTGTTGATCCGCCCCTTAAATAGACCAACATTAAAGCTGTGTGGGAACACGTCTGGTGGAAGATCCTTCCACAGTTTGCATGTTCTAGGTAAAAATGACCTGGCAAACCGGGTAGTAGTGGTGTGCCAGGCACCCAGGTGGTGGTGGTGATACTGCTTCCGGTGGCGTGCAGATCGGTAAAAGAATTCAGATGGAGGGATACGGCCGAATAGTTCTCCTGAACATTCTCCATTATAAAGTCGATAGAAGACGCAGAGTGAGCTGACGTCTCTGCGATGTTCTAAGCGATCTAAGCTGTCGGTAAGTCTCGTCTTGGCCACAAGACGAACTGCCCTCTTTTGTATCCGGTCAAATGGAAGAAGCTGGTAATGAGGTGCGCCGGCCCAAAGATGAGAGCAATATTCCATGTGCGGGCGAACTTGTGCTTTATATAATAGAAGCATATGCTCAGACGTAAAGTATCGAACTTGTGCTTTATATAATAGAAGCATATGCTCAGACGTATATTGTAGAGAACATAAAAGTATTTTTATTCTCTACAATATTGAAATCGGTTGTTAGCAGTGTAAAAGTAATTACTGGAATATTTCCTTTGAAATTTAATTAAATTTTATTTGCATGGATATTTTTTTAGCTTCAGCATTCTTCTGCTTCAATCTTTTATTCTTTCCCGTATAGCAGAATATGCAGACAGAACCTAGTATAAAGACGCCCTGTTATCTATTTTCCAACCACATTCAATATATTACTTGTTTACTGGCGGAATTCAACACCGCGGCTTAAAAATTGTAAATCATTCTTTTTTTCTTTTCTTTTAGCTTCACGCTGTATCCCCCACACAGCACGGTAGGCAGAGGCAACCTAATGTTAAGACACTCCGTTCCCCACTTTCCACAGAATTTGGAGGCATTGCGAGTAAGGTGGCGGAATTAATGCCGCGCTTTTGAATGTCCTACGAATAAAAATAAAACCCACAACCATCACTGTTCCACTGCGCCACTTTTCTAATCCTTAGAGATTATTTAGAGGTATATAGGTATATTCCTTTCTATATAAATTATAGTTGTATGGTTATATGTAATCTATTTTACATAAACCTGAAATGTTAGGCAGAGTCTTACAGTAATTTTCAGGATAAAATACAGTTTTCACATTGCCTAATTACCTCCCGGTTACGGTGAAACTTTTGAAACTCAAAACTTGGCAAAGTCGATAACATGTAACTTATATCAAATGTAATTTTAACTTTCATGTACGTATAAACATATCGAAAATGTAATAAAGTCATTTACATAATATTTTTGAGACTATCGAGGCGCAGTGGACAGTATCCGACAGTAAACGCGATTGATTTTGGGTTCATTTTTCAGTCGGGAAATGATCATAATTTTTTTTTCGTTGCTACGCTCTGGTATGATGACCAAGGGCGGAGTTAATTTCTGTCAACTAACATGTTTGGTTTTTCGGTGGAAAGTGGAGAATTGAGTGTCTTGGTTAGACTAGGTCGTCTCTTTTACCTGTGCAGGAAAAATGAGAAACTGTATACATAAAATACTTTTATTATAATTTTAGGTTTAAAACCTATATTCTAAACATGCAAAACTATATCAAGAATAACCTATTTCGTGTTAAAAGTAGTCGAAAAACCATAAATCACGCTTAGTAAAAAAAACAAAATTATACAAATTTATTAAATTTCAAATTTTAAATTAGATAATATTGGCAGGATCAGAACCTGTATGAATTTACGTTCATTTACGAATGACCGATAGTCTAAGCGCAATAAATATCTAAGAACATATGTATATCCGTACCTACATACATGTTCTCACCCACGTCTTTGAGTGGTAAATTTATCATTGTCTTGCTTAGCTTGATAAACCACAGAGATGAATGCCATATAACAAAATGTTTACAAGAAGTATAGTTACTATTTTTTTTAGCTTTACACTCTTCACGCTATATCCCGCACACAGCAGGGTAGGCAGAGGAAACCTAGTGTTAAGACACTCCGTTCCCCATTTTCCTCCGTATTTTGGAGCCATTGCGTGTTAAGTGGTGGAACTTAAGTCCACGCCTTGCCTCAACACCAGAGCGAAAAACATGGAAATATTAAAAGTGTCCATTCTTCGAGCGGGAATCGATCCCGCTTACAGCCACACTTCGTGCCCCTGCGCCACGACTAGTCAAGAAGTATAATTACTATTTTTCTATAATAAATATTTTCCTATTTTTTACAATATTATTATCATTTCTATAGTACGAAAAACTCACCTGACGATCCATTTATATCCATCGCCTTCAAGTTCCTTCCCTTAATGACGGTTACGGTGAGTCGCCCAGCAGTTGGCAAATAGCATAGCGACAGCATTAGTTCTCCAAGGTCTTTCTTTTCCTGCTCCAAAAGAAAACAAAATTAAGGAAGTCGTATATACAATACAATTTATGAGAGTTATTCACCTAGTATTATATATTATATTTCTGCTTCAGTGTTTTTCAAATTAGGCAGAGAAAAATCTAGAGTCAAGATATTCCGTTCTCTACTTTTCTTCTTAGAAATTATGTGTCAAGTGGAAGAACTCAACGTTCATTTTTTTTCTCACCAGAGCGGAAAAATGAGAGTAAAAAATGTAATCAATCCTTCGAAAAGGAATCAAACCCACAGCCAATCGCTTTTACAATAAAACCTCTAACTTAGATTGATTTTCAGCTTTTTATCCGAAATCATTGGATCTTGAGAATAATGTAAATAGTAATAACTAATTAATTTCTAACAGTAGTAAAAGCCATTTAATGTCCAATAAATTCTAATTACCATTTCTAAGTGTGGCTATCACGAGCATTTCCGAAAATCTCAATACAAAAATTAAAGAAAGATTGAAATTGCAATCCCATTTTGTTCACGAAGTATTATAAAGCTTCAATTCAATTATTAAATGTCACAATCCATATTTTAGCTGAAAATTTTATCGTCATTTTCAACAAGAGCGGATGAGCTCCATTTTGTATGAGTATATTGAATGAATGCAAAACGTACTTTTTTACTATAGCTTAACGCTTTTGACCTTTTAGCAGTGTAGTAGAAAACTTAGTGTCATGACCCTGTTCTCTACTATCCACCCAATATCGAAGCTTGCTTATCGAGTGATGGAACTTAATTATTTTAGATACGTTCATTTTACATTATTAAATCTGATATATTTAAAAATAAATAAATAAAAACTGGTTTCTTAGGTAAAGATATGTAAATACAAATATTAAGTATATACTTAGGCACAGTATATAATTTACTATTATTTGTAATTTAAAAATAATTTACTAAGAAATAAGAAGGTATTAATCAATTTTAGTTCTCATTCAAGCAAAGATGGGATAATGCCACTAGTGTTCGCCTCGTGTAACATAATGGAAGGAATTTCTTTGAGATTTGGGTGTTGGGTCAATAGGTGATTAATGACATCTCGACCCAGATTTAGCCTTAAAAGGACTTTGCTGAATGATTGATCGATTTGAAAAATTGAAAATTTCAATTCAATGAATTGCTATTTTCATTGAATTCAAATTTTCAAGACAAACAAGTCTTCAGACACTCCGTTCTCTCCATTCTATGTCTGAAATTGAGACATTGAGTGTGGAGTGGTGGAAATCAATGCCATGCTTTGTCTTAGGTACCAGAGTGGAAATCGAACCCGCAATCAATCGCGATTATAAATGTAATACCACGATGGTAAGTATAATAAAAAGTTAAATTAATATTCCATAATTTAACAATTTAATTGTTTATTTGTTAGTTATGTAAAATTAAACAATTTTTTTTTCAGCTTCACGCTATATCCCGCACACAGCAGGGTAGGCAGAGGGAACCTAGTGTTAAGACACTCCGTTCCCCACTTTCCGCCGAATTCGGAGGCATTGCATGTTAAGTGGCGGAACTTAACGTCGCGCTTTACCTCGACACCAGAGCGAAGAAAATGGAAATATTAAATATTTCCACTCCTCGAGTGGGAATCGAACCCACAACCAGTCGTTTACAGTCACACGCTTGTGCCACTGGGCCACGACTGGCCACAATTTATTTTTATCTCTATAAAATATTTTTCTATGAAATGAAATCCTCGTTTTCATTAGATAAAGTGTAAAGCTTAATACAGTAAATGCGTGAAGGAAATCAAAATAATGTAACGTCGTTTTTTGTCGTCTTTCCAAATGATTTGTAGTTTGTAAGACAGATTTAGAATATAGCAGAACATAAATTACTTTCACCAGTCTTCCCCTCGTATATAAGCATTACATCTATTTACACTATTGTAATAGATCTGTAAAAAAGTTGTGTCTGTACATTGAATGTTTTTGGGAAAAAAACAACCCAGGAAGGTGTAAAAATAGTAATAGAATACGAATCTACAATTTTTTATTTTTTTGTCTGTCTGTACAGACACACAGACAAACAGTTGTCTGTTTGTCTGTTTGTCTGTTTGTCTGTTTGTCTGTTTGTCTGTTTGTCTGTTTGTCTGTTTGTCTGTTTGTCTGTTTGTCTGTTTGTCTGTTTGTCTGTTTGTCTGTTTGTCTGTTTGTCTGTTTGTCTGTTTGTCTGTTTGTCTGTTTGTCTGTTTGTCTGTTTGTCTGTTTGTCTGTTTGTCTGTTTGTCTGTTTGTCTGTTTGTCTGTTTGTCTGTTTGTCTGTTTGTCTGTTTGTCTGTTTGTCTGTTTGTCTGTTTGTCTGTTTGTCTGTTTGTCTGTTTGTCTGTTTGTCTGTTTGTCTGTTTGTCTGTTTGTCTGTTTGTCTGTTTGTCTGTTTGTCTGTTTGTCTGTTTGTCTGTTTGTCTGTTTGTCTGTTTGTCTGTTTGTCTGTTTGTCTGTTTGTCTGTTTGTCTGTTTGTCTGTTTGTCTGTTTGTCTGTTTGTCTGTTTGTCTGTTTGTCTGTTTGTCTGTTTGTCTGTTTGTCTGTTTGTCTGTTTGTCTGTTTGTCTGTTTGTCTGTTTGTCTGTTTGTCTGTTTGTCTGTTTGTCTGTTTGTCTGTTTGTCTGTTTGTCTGTTTGTCTGTTTGTCTGTTTGTCTGTTTGTCTGTTTGTCTGTTTGTCTGTTTGTCTGTTTGTCTGTTTGTCTGTTTGTCTGTTTGTCTGTTTGTCTGTTTGCCTGTTTGTCTGTTTGTCTGTTTGTCTGTTTGTCTGTTTGTCTGTTTGTCTGTTTGTCTGTTTGTCTGTTTTTCTGTTTGTCTGTTTGTCTGTTTGTCTTATATGTAATTAAATAGTACAAAATTGTGTCTTTACTAAGTGTAGCTGATATACCTTTGGGCTCAAGGTTCAATGTCAACATAGTATATGGAACTAGTACGATATATAAAGTCATGAGGTCCACGCAAACAGCGCTTCAACAAAAGTCTTTTCTATTGAAAATACGTATTCGTATAAAAATGAATTCTTAAAAAGTAAAGTTTAAAAAGTTAAAGTTAGTCACAGTTTTATGATTAGTGTGCGGCGTTAAGTTTCATAACATTAGACACATTGTCTCGAAAATATATAACAGTGTAGAGCGTCTTACATTAGACTTTTCTGTTTAAGAAGCGAAATAAACTTTTTATATAATATACCCACACATATACACTAGCTATACCTCTATTTCCAACTTTAACGCAAAGATAGAAGATTTGTGTGAATATGATAATATTCGTGAGACGTGCATTGACGAAACAAAAAATAAGATGTTCGGTTTCTATCATATTCCACGTAGGTACTCTATGCACATACATATATAAGCAATATTTACTAATATACATAAAAAAATTGCTACACCTTCTGATTTTCACCCATTTACAACATTTTTCTTCTTAATTATATTGCTTATATTAGATAATATGTTTATTAATATTTTACTATGTACCTAAAAAATTCTATTACGTACCTTTTAAAAAACTAAACTGGACTTTGACACGACAAGTTACGCTTTCGATGCCCATTCGGAGGAATAATTATACATAAATTATTTCATTTGTCCTCTCTGGTGCCTAAGAAAAAAATAACTTGAGTAATTGATTTGAATCACCTCGCTATGTCAAGTTAATATAAACGCAAAGCGAGTTACGTCTTGTTAGTGTACTTTAGTGCTGTAACTATAGTGCTACAGTTAGTTATATCTGACTATCCCTGCTATTTGAGAAAAGTGTGAAGGCCCTGAAACTATTACTCAACAATTCAACAGCATATTTGTATGTGTTTAATAGCTTCACGCTATATCCCGCACACAGCAGGGTAGGCAGAGGGAACCTAGTGTTAAGACACTCCGTTCCCCACTTACCGCCGAATTCAGAGGCTTGCGTGTTAAGTAGCGGAACTTAACGCCGCGCTTTACCTCGAGACGAACACCAGAGCGAAGAAAATGGAAATATAATTTCCATTCCTCGAGTGGGAATCGAACCCACAACCAGTCGTTTACAGTCACACTCTTGTGCCACTGGGCCACGACTGGCCACAAATGTATGCTTTTACTTAATATTAAGTAATTATACTAAGGATTGTAATATTTTTTCTTATGAAGTAACCTATTTTAATTGGAAAAAGGACTCACCTGCGGTGGAGCTAATATGTTCATCGTATATTCAATCTCTTGATGCAAGTCAGCTGATTCCAAAAGTCCTTTCAACACAACGTGGCCGATAAGATCATGGCGACTGAAGCGGTCGAAATCGTATACTGAAAACTGGAGATAGCGCTGACGTAGCTCTTCGTAGGGGACGCTAAAAAGGAAAATATTTTTAATAATGTTTCAAATAATTTATTATATAGTTGTTGTTATTGTTGCGCAATGGTAGAGCGTTTGATTGTAGATGCGTTTGGTTGTGAATTCTACTTTCCACTCGGGACAATGTATATATTTTAATTATTTTCATTAATGTAGTAGTAGTGGCCAGTCGTGGTCCAGTGGCACAAGCGTGTGACTGTAAACGACTGGTTGTGGGTTCGATTCCCACTCGAGGGAATATTTAATATTTTCATTTTCTTCGCTCTGGTGCCGAGGTAAAGCGCGGCGTTAAGTTCCGCCACTTAACACGCAATGCCTCCGAATTCGGCGGAAAGTGGGGAACGGAGTGTTAACACTAGGTGCCCTCAAAAAAAAATCGTTAATCCGCTCTGGTGAACAAAACAAAATGCAAGAGGCATTGAGATCCGCCACGCGACGCAACGCAACGCTTATCTACATATTTTGGGTGGAAAGTGAAGAAAAGAGTGTCTAGATACTCAGATATCTCTGACTACCTTGCTAAGTAATGTTATTAAGCCCTACAAACTAACTCAAAGGTAGTTAGGTCGCTAACGGAAGTGCAGTTTTACAAAACTTTGTAATCTAGCGCTAACGTTTCAAAGTTAAGGTTTTAATTGTCATTTACTATAAGCTATTTCACACAGTTTCTGTTTTTATCGGTACTAAGTATCAGAATGGTTTAGAAAATAACAAGATATGTTTTTTTTTCATATTTAAGACTTAAAGGAACTTTTTTCGCTTAATTTTAAGACAATTATGTGGACATATTTGGACATTTGGTACAATTTGTATAGAAAGGAAGTCAGAAAGCTAATATTTTTCATTAGAACTCTTTAAAAACACATTAAATTAGTAAAATAAATATTATACACACTATTATGTCTTTGGCATATACACATACATAAACTTCTGCATAAAGTGATACGTAATTGTATTCTTATCCCGTCTCCCCACCGGTGAAAACACTATGATTATTGTTTCATATCCCATCAGAATGCTTGTACACTCAATATTTTCATTTTTATTATGTTTGTGGGGCAACGTGTGCCTGTAAGGACGGTTGGTTATAGGTTAGATTTTTTTTTGAAGCGTCACGCTATATACCGCACACAGCAGGGCAGATGGAACCTAGTGTTAAGACACGCGTGCGTGTTAAGTGACGGAACTTAACGCCGCGCTTTACCTCGACACCAGAGCGAAGAAAATGGAAATATAATTTCCACTCCTCGAGTGGGAATCGAACCCACAACCAGTCGTTTACAGTCACACGCTTGTGCCACTGGGCTACGACTGGTTGGATTCACACTCAAATGAATGGTTATACTTAAATTGTTTATATAGCGTGGCGTTAAGTTCCGCTTCTCAACAAACAATGTCTTGAATTGGAAATTGAAAAAGGGAGAGTCCTGATAATAGACTCCCTCTGACTACCCTACAATGAGGAAAAATCGTGATCCTGCGTATATGTACGTAACAGTATTGCGTTATTAAGTAATAAATAGACTGACAGCCGAAATTACTGGGCGTAGAATGCATACATTTATAAAGTAAGTTCCTTGAAAAGGGGAAAGAAAAAGTTTATATAGAAATATTATAGTCTCAGACAACTCGTTTAAACACAAGATAATAAAATTGAATAAAACAATATATATTATTAATATTCGGTGGACCTTTGCATTTGTTCTTGTATTAAATTAAATAAAACATTACTAATATTGTAAAGTACAAGACAAAGGTCGGTGTGCTTTGGAGCTTAGAGAATTCTTTAATAAATAATTCATTTTACATTTAATTATGTTGTAACTTGAACTTCAAGCAACCATTGAACTCTAATAAACTTATGATTGTTTGAACTTTTTCTTAATAAATTGTCATTGTACGCTACTATATTATTGTTTTTTTTTATTTATTTTGTTTAAAAGGGTATTTTTCAAATATTAGCTATCTGTATTAATGGATACAGTACAGAAGAAAACATAGGGCCAATTTATTTATCTGACGACTTTAGATAGATAACTAAAGACCGTTATGGTGTAACCGTAAACGCGGTTGTTTGGGGGTTCGATTTCCAACTCAAGGAAATTAAATTATTTTGAAATATTTCGCCACTCCTGATATCTAAGATAAAGTGTGGCCTTGAGATACGCCGCTCATTACCCTACATCTCACATTCGGGCGGGAAGTGAGAACAGAGTGTGTTGACATTATGTTTTCTTCGATTACCTTATAAGCATGTTTTTTATTTTTTTATTATTTCCTTTAAAATTATTAATTTGAGCGTTTGTGTATTTATATAAATTCCTACCATTGTTACTAGAAAAAGTATCAACTGTGTTCATTAATACAGATACTATAAAGCATAGCTTAAATAAGCTAAAATTAAAATTTGAAAACTAAATGTATAATTGTGGCCAGTCGTGGCCCGGTGGCACAAGCATGTGACTGTAAACGACTGGTTGTGGGTTCGTTTCCCACTTGAGGAGTGGAAATATTTAATATTTCCATTTTCAATAACACGCAATGCCTCCGAATTCGACGGAAAGTGGGGAACGGAGTGTCTTAATACTAGGTTCCCTCTGCCTCTGCTGTGTGCGGGATATAGCGTGAAGTTAAAAAAAAAAGAAAGAATGTATAAAAATAATTTACTATAATAGAAAGCAACGGACAAATATTTACCTGAACAAAAATGTCTCGTTGAACACCGGATTTAGATTCTTGCGATGCACTTTGGTCTGGAATTTCTTCTTCCGGTCGGGCAAGAGGAACACTTTGATGTACGGGTCACTGCTGCCAGATACGTCCTTTATTGGTAGATCTCGAGCTTCGAAAATCTAAAGGAAAACAAGAAAATATCACATGTTATTTTTTATTGTGTGTAGATTTTTTTTAGTTACGTATCTTCCTTATCTATAGATTAGATTAAAAGTAATTAATGATTTATTTTTTTTATAATTTAATTTATATCACTAAGGACGTAAGGTCTGTTTTTAAAATAATATTTTTTATATAAATAAATTCCTGTTTTCACAATATCAGAGCTTAGAACTAAGTAAGTTTTAACTAAGCTTAGAAAATATACCCTAAGAGAGTCCAGTTTCTTTTAGTTTTTCAATATGAATCCATTAGTAATTAGGCAGGTCCGTAGCTACTACGTATACCAGTGATGGCTAAGAGCCGGCCTGCTTCCTTGCCGACAGATATGTTAAAGTAATTAATATTAAAACATTCCGTTTTTCACTTTCCGTTATAAGGTAGCGTAAGTCACAATGTGACTTGTCTTACTAAGGTGGGTAAATAAAAATGATTTTAATATAACTGTTCTCCCGTATGGATTTGAACCCACAATTATCCCGAATAAAGCCAAGATAGGGGGAAAGTTCAGATGGCCTAAAGTATAGAGAGAAATGAAAACAGATATATTATATGATCATTCCACCACTATATTCTAACTACCCTGCTATATGGAAAAAAATAAAGCTGCCTTTTTTAATTTCTGCCTGTCTAATAACGTAATTCTAATATTAAATAAAACTGAAATAAACATTTAGTTAATAATTAATTAAGTAATTTGTAACAGTTTCGTCTTACACACAAATTACAAAGCAATTATTAGTACTACAGTAGAAACGTAGTAAGCGTGTTACATATTAAACATTTACTAGCTAAGTGAATTATGCGGACCTAACAGTGATAATAAACCCAATTATTGACGTCTCATTACGTATGTGCGGTGCTAAAACACTATTATGTAAATTGTAATCTGTTGAGAATATTATATCAATTTCCGTTGTTTTGGCTTGATTGTTACAGGTTCGATTCCTATTTGAGGGATATTTTTTTGCAGGGTTAGGATATTTTTGCATAGCAGGGTAGGCCAGAGACAATCTAGTTTTAAGTCACTCTATTCTATTTTCGCTTAAAATCGAATCATTGCGTAAAGAACGACAAAATTAAGATGTAATAAAGCCTGCTCTCATTGAGCCAAGCGTTCTACGACACAGCTGATAGTAGAACGCATGGCTCAATGAGAGCGTCTTGACGGTCAGGAGTCAGGAGGCGCGGGCTCGAATCCCGCTGCGTTTCGAATCATTTTATACGTTTTTTAAATGTCTTTTTCAATTTTCCTAAGTGTGGATAACACTTTAAAAATGTATAAACCAATCATTACGTGTTAAGTGGCAGAATGTCGCGTTTTGTCTTAGGTACCAGAGTGGGGAGATGAATATGATTTAAATATAATAACTCCTCCGAACAAGAATCGACACCATAACCTAAAGTGTTTAAAGTTAAACGCTGTCCCACCACGCCTTGACCCAGTATTTTAATTATTCTTACATCTCAGTTTCTGTTAAGCTAATCCCGGTGTTAAGTTACATTCAATACGTCTAAAACAGGCAGAAAATCAATAATGAACTATGTTTCCTAATACCTACTATAACATACTTCGCTAAATATTGTAGATACGTCGTAGTTACTGCTTACTTTTAGTCTAGATCTTTCTATTACACTGATATTATAAATGCGAAAGTCTATCTGTCAGTCTGTCTGTCTGTTACACATTCACTAATCCCCCGACCCAATATTTATGAAATCGGGAATGGAAATAGTTGAAAATCCAGGGACAAACATTGGTTATTTTTTGTTCAAAATTCGACTTATAGCGCGTTGAAATAGAGGATGAAATTTTGTCCGAACAAATCCAAATCACTTGTCCAATTTCGATATTTTTCTCTCAAAGATAGTTTATGATGCAAGTTGAAACTTAGGCTAATTATGTTTTCAAAAACTGAACCCTAAGGGGCTGGCTGGATATGAAAATATGTAAAGAAAATATACACCACTGTACTCAAGGAAGAACGCGGGCCTATAACAATACTAAATACCTACTTTTTTATAATTCTATTTTATTATTCTACGGACGTAACATTTAGTTACATTTTTTTTATAATTTCAATACTTTAAATTTAAGTAATAAATAGCTATAGTTGTGTAGTTCACGAGGATGATGCTACGACTGGGTTGCTAGTACACGTATAAATTGTATTGCAAACCGCCGGGTCTTAGTTTACTATTTATATATTAAAGAATCGCGAATAACAAAGCTAAGCGTAGAATAAAGTAGTCTTATCACGTTAATTTTAACGCGATTCCTTCCAAGTCACCTTTGAAGTGTTAGATTTTGCATTTAAGCTACGTATTTTGTTGATACAAATACTTGTACTATTAAGAAAATAAACATGAAATTATTTTGCCACTGTTTTATAAAATCCATTTACCAATTTTAATAATTCTGATATGTACTACGTAAATAAAAGGCTTTTTTTTAGCTTCAGCTGTATCCCGCACACAGCAGGGTAGGCAGAGGGAACCTAGTGTTAAGACACTCCGTTCCCCACTTTTCGCCGAATTCGGAGGCTTTGCGTGTTAAGTGGCGGAACTTAACGCCGCGCTCTTCCTCGACACCAGAGCGAAGGAAATAGCAATATTAAAAATTTTCACTCCTCGAGTGGGAATCGAACCCACAGCCAGTCGTTTACAGTCACACGCTTGTGCCACTGCGCCACGACTGGCCACGATAATATATTATTACTTAAGAAATTACACTTCACTTAACAGATTTGCGGTAGGTTTGAGTGAATTAATTACTAAGCCTTTAATTATAGAATTTTTGATTATAAATTGTACCTCATTTTAATTAATAGGTTAAGTGATTTGATATAATATTCATAATATGTAATAGTATTGAATGTCACGAGAAATATGTTAAATTATTAAATTTGAATATTCATATTCATATACACAGGCTTTAGTATTGTTTACTTTATAAGATATAATAATGTCTAGTCGTGGATAATCCTCTTCCTTGCTGGATTTACACCCACTTTCAAGGGAAGCATAGAACCTAGCGCTACATTATTTCTAACAATCCCAGGGAAATTTCTAAGTTCAAACGTTTCTTCACATAGCAGTATAGTCAGACAGAGCCTAGTATCAAGATCCTTCAAGACTTTTGGAGATGTTGCGTGTTGAGTGGTGAAATTCAACGCCGCAAGTTGTCAGGTACATCAGACCGGAGAAATGATTATAATTAAAAAAGAAAGGGCATTTGTGGCGCAGGGGCACAAAGATAAAATAATAAAAAGATAAAATAATCTTTTTTAATATTGTGTAAGCTTTAAGGCTCAATTACAATAATTTCCGCGTTAATCACTCCATGTTCCACACAAAATCAAGACGATCCGTGTTTAGTGGCGGAACCCAACCCCGCACTTTGTCTTAGCAATCAGAACGAAAAACAAAAATAATTTTATTTTCTCTAAGCAAGATCTGGGTTCGATACCCATATCCATTACAATTTCCCAGTCAAAAGCTGCCCCCACTGCGCCGCAACGGTTTTAGAATGAAGTAATAATGTTCATTAATCCTAAGCCGTACTGTAATTACATAAGTGCATTCACATTTAAAGTAAGCTACCGTAGCTTAATTTATATTTGATTTATAAATTAACGTGTGGGTTTAACTCCTCAACGTAAATTATCTCAGCAATTCGTTAAAATAACTTTCTGGTAATAAATATTTCTGCGGATAAATTAACTACTTGCACTTGTACTTGTACTTAATTCAGTATTTTCAAGTATGTTAAGAAATTAAATGAATTTACATTACTTTTTTGGGATTTGTTTAAGGCCCTTGTTGTGCGGTGGTACAGCGTCGGAGTGTAAACACAATCGGTTCTTCATTCGATCCTCACAGGGAATAATCATTATATTTTAAATTATTAACATTTCGGGGGCCAGTCGTGGCGCAGTGGCACAAACGTGTGACTGAAAACGACTGGTTGTGGGTACGGTTCCCACTCGAAGAGTGGAAGTATTTAGTATTTCCGTTTTCTTCGCTCTGGCATCGGGGCAAAGCGCGGCGTTATGTTCCGCCACTTAACACGCAATGCCTCCGAATTCGGCTAAAAGTGGGGAACGGAGTGTCTTAATACTAGGTTCCCTTTGCCTACCCTGCTGAGTACGGGATACAGCGTGAAGCTAAAAAAAAAGAGAAAAAAATTCTCGCTCTCGTAATGCGAAGCGCAGCGTGATGCCACCCAACCCAATATGTCTCTATTTTGGGCGGAGAGTGCAGAATGGAGTGTTTTAACGCTAGGACTGACTGACTTATTTGCTATATATACAGAAACAAGTTTCAAGCTATTTGTCAGTTATCTCTTTCATAAAATTTAGATATAAAAATCTTTTATCATAACAATTAATAATTAATATAAAAAACCTTAAATAGTTTTGTAATACTACTAGAAGATATTGCTAATAATAAAAAGTAACAACTCTATTACCTACCTTTACTACCAGAGCTTCCACTTCTTGGTCATATTTCAATGCGAAATGCAGTTTACCGCAGAATTCCAGCTCACCGCTATCAGTGGATGATTGACGAACTAACTCGTTCTTGTAAAGCTCCGGCTAGGGAAAGAAATAGTTTTGTTAGTAAAGAAAATAATTTTAAACTATCTTCTTAATATTTAATTCTTAATAAATGGAATTTAGATGACATATGAAACATGGAGAACGAAGTATTTGGACGCTGAATTCTCTCGGGCTACCTTGATAAAAGGACCGAGTGTACTCACTCGTTAAAATAAATTAAAAAAACATCACAAAGAGAAAAAATAAAAAAAGCTGAAAGTACACGGAACTCGAGTCTGGGGAATTTAAAAAATAGAGAAATAAAAAGCTTGATAAACGGAAAAAAGCGTAAAAATTAATACGTTAAAAAGTGTCTAACTACATGCAATTGTAATTAAATTTTCTAAAAGTGCGAAACGGGATGACAGCAAATCACATTTGTTTTTCTTATTTTAAACGTATAAAATGTATACCCACTAGCGGCCCGCTCGTGGCTTCGCCGCGTGGACTGTCGTTTATTTTTTTCGTTATGTTGCAACCCTTAGGGGTGGATTTTTGAAAAATAAAGTAGTCTATCTTTGACCTTCAATTATCAACTATATTTATTCCAAAACTCATTACAATTGGTCAAGCGGTTTAGTTTGTTCATATAAACTTTCATCCCCTATTTCAACCCTTTAGCGGTTAATTTAAAAAAAAATAAGTAGGCTATGTTAGACCCAATTACTTTTACTACTTTCATTCTAAATTTCATCCAAATCAGACCGGTAGATTAGCCGTGAAAGCATGACAGACAAACACACAGACTTTCGCATTTATAATATAAGTATGGATTACATACCCAATCGTATTTAAGAAAGGCCAGCGATGGACTGGTTGGTGGTTTCCTACCCGCAAAAACGGTCATATTCTAACGAAGTTATTTTTATTGTTTAACTCTGGTCAAAAGATAGCGTGACGTTGAGTTCCCCACCCAACACGTGATGTCTCAATTTCAAGTAGAAAGTGGACTCCGATCTCCACTTCTTGACACTAGATTTTATCTACCCTACCCTACCTTATGAGGGAAGAGGCAGGACATTCAAAATAATATCACAATTTTCAATATCAATCAATCAATCAAGTCAGCGGTTCGACGTCCACTGCTGGACATAAGCCTCCCAAAGGATCTCCACCACGACCTTCACCAGATCGTCGGCCCATCTTGTAGTAGGCCTCGTAGTACGAACTTTC
The DNA here is from genome assembly GCA_019049465.1 of Dryas iulia moderata. Taxonomy (NCBI): domain Eukaryota; kingdom Metazoa; phylum Arthropoda; class Insecta; order Lepidoptera; family Nymphalidae; genus Dryas; species Dryas iulia. The sequence continues at coordinate 1,213,705 of CM032440.1, forward strand.
AATAAAGTTGGGGAAAATACCTGAACTACGATATTTTGCAAACGTATATAATAAATACATACATATGTTAAACCTGCCTAACCATATTCCACGTGCAAGCCCCAAGCAAAAGGAAAACAATTTTTTATATTCTAACAATTATAATAACAGTGGGTTTTCGTATATACGAGTACGATATATTACACGCCCTTTGAACGTTGTTTTATGACTGTTAAAAATACAAAGTCTTTGTTAATATCTTTATTAGGTAATATATTTTATTTTATATACATTATTATTATTATTTTATGGTTATCGCGGCGTAGTCTGACAGCGTTTCACTGTAAACATGATTTGTTGAGGGTTCGGTTCCTACTCGGAGAGAATTATGTGTAAACTGTTTCCATTTCTGCCCTCTGGATAAGAAACTTGGCTTTGAGTTCTTAAAATCGACACACAATGTCTTTGATCGGGCGGAAAGTGGAGAAAGTAGTGTCTCGAGGCTAGGTTCTTTCTGACCATCCTACTATGTGGGGAAACCTCGGCGGACGTTAACACCGAGATACATAAAAGAAATGAAATAACTATATCCCTGAGAAATCAAAATTTAGCTTCAAGCATTTTCAACATAGTCTGAGATAAGCCAGTGTCAAGACACTCCGCTCGTTACTCTCCGCCCGAATTCGAAACATAGCGTGTTCAGGTAGCGGAAATCAATGTTACTTGGTCACACTTTGTCTTATAATCACCCAATAGGAAATCGGGCCCATAGACAATCGCGTTTACAATCAGATGCCGTTACACTATGCTCTCTTTAATGACCTTTTAATCAATTTAATAATTTAATATGATATCTCTGGTCCACAAACCTAAAAATCACATCAAAATCAGCACAGAACAAAAAATAATTAAAAAAACACAGGAAACCAACAAACGATAGGTAGTATTTAGAATCTTTTATATGAAAATCACGAGTACGTCCAATATAATAAATACGTTTTGTAAATAATTTTCGGGACAACAAAGGGGCCTCGCAAAAAATGGGATCACTGACCTTTGCGCGGTATCAGTAAAGGATTTTGACATGCTTAACAGGGCATAGAAATTCGGCTTATCTGTAATTTTTCGTGGAATACATATTCCCTTCTTATACATATGTAAGTATGATTTATTTATTGTTTATTATGTATATATATTTTGTTAATTGTGTATTGTTGAAAGTGGGGAACGGAGTGTCTTAACACTACGTTGCCTCTGCCTACCCTGCTGCGTGCGGGATTCAGCTAAGAAAAAAAAGAAAAAAAATATAAAAAAATGGTATTTTGGACATATCGCAAAGTAATGAACGTAGAAGCGAGATTGATTCTTGTTTGCTATAGTAGTAGTAGTATAGATAGAGAATGCATGTCTTAGCAGTCAGTGAGTTGGACCGTTTTCAAGGAATACAGGTTCGAAATCCGCTGCGTTTTAATTTTTATACATTTTTTAAATATATTTTTCAATTTCTTAAGAGTGTGAATAACATATTCAAAATTTTAAATATATTACTGTTGTGTTACACAAAAATGTTCTTTATATTCTTATTTTTATGAATATGCTTATGCATAGAAACATTATTATAGAGGTGCATACATGAAGTTAAAGCTCTAGTTTTACAAAAATGATGACCACAGAGAAGTACGAAATTTAGCCACCACAAGTATTGAAAGCTTTCTTTTATAAAGATCATTTTATAAAAGCAAATTAAAGTACATAAAATTAATCATTTTTAACATGATGTAAAGAATAAATAAATATATTTTACAACGGAGTGTTTAACACTAGGTTCCCGCTACCTATCCTCCTACATGCTGGATACAGCATGAAGCTAAAAAAAAGTGAACCTAATAATATCAAGACACTTCGTTCTCCACTAAGACAACTATTATTTCAAAACTTGCCACTTTCATCACAAATTAAGAATTGAAGCTATTTTCAATTCTTAATTTGCTTATACCACAAATAAATGACAGAATCATCTTCAGAACTCGGCACCAATTTATATCTCAATCCTTTCATCGGCGAAGTCGACACGCAAATTCTAATATTGAACATGAATCCCGTTTTCAAATTTATTAATTTGATAGGTATATTATATACTATATATTTGACATACGCTTATGTATTGAAACCTTACAAGCACTTAAGTTCTAATGACTTAATCTTCTATAAGCTTATGTAAGCAGCTTCTGTTTAAACGGGATCCTCCTAATTTTTTTATGCGTTACGCTATATCCCGCATATAACGGGGTAGGCAGAAGGAACCTAATGTTAAGACACTCCGTTCTCTATTTTCCGCTGAATTCTAGAGGCATTGCGTGTTTAGTGGCAGAACTTAACGCCACTATTTGTCTCGACAGCAAAGCGAAAAAAATTAAATATTAAATATTCAATTCCTCAAGTGGGGATCGAACCTATGTCGAGTTTACAGTCCCATTTTGTGCTTCTGCGCCACGACTAGCCTCTGTATATGCATATGCGTTCTAAATATTATTAGCTTCGCTATTTTTCCCACATTACAGAGTAGTAAGAGAACCTTGTATCGAGAGACTTCATTGTCCTGTTAAGTCGTAAAGCGGAACCTAACGTCGCGCATTGTCTGGTTCACGAGAACGGATAAATCAGAATAATTTAACTATAATGAATCTAACAGGTAAGAATCGAACCTAGAATCAATTGTGAACACTATCGGACTACCATTGTGGCCTCGTGGTATTATACTAGACATCTAACTAGAGGCCAGTCGTGGCGCAGTGGTACAAGTGTGTGTCTGAAAACGACTGGTTTTGGGTTCGATTCCCACTCGAGAAGTGGAAATCGAACTATTTCCGTTTTCTTCGCTCTGGTATGGAGGCAAAAGCGCGGCGTTAAGTTCCGTCACTTAACATGCATTTATTTGAATTAGGCGGAAAATAGGTAACGGAGTGCCTTAACACTAGGTTCCCTCTGCCTACCCAGCTGTGTGCGGGATACAGCGTAAAACTAAAAAAAAAAGAAAAAATCTAACTAACCACTTAATTGTTTCTCTCCATTTTACAACGAAAATAGAATAGAAATGTTTTAATAATTTCATCTAAATAATAACATCCATTTAAAATTTCCCATTTTTCACAAAAAATAAATAAATGAATTTCATTTTGTTTCGCCGCTCTCATACTCTAAGCGGCTTAGTAGGTCATCGCGCCCATTACTCATTGCCACAGGATTACCACCACGTTAAAGGATTGATGAGAGATTACATAGTAAAAGCTTGTCTAATTTAATAATATTAATTTAATTCTTTCATATTTTCCAGCTTTTTCCTACATAGTAAGTAGTCCTTAGTGTCAAGACACTGCTTTTGCCGCTTTGCACCTGAAATCAAGACCTGTTGTATCGAGTGGTGAAATTCAATGCCGCACGGAGGATGCATTCCACGGAGTTGGAATCGAATCTATAACCTATCTCAATTACGACGCTGTCCTGCTGAATCAGACGCTGTCCTGCTGCCCCATGACGATATGATCGATTGTTTTAAAAAAAGGTAAGATAAAGCATTTTTTTTTTTTTTTTTTTTAGCTTCACGTTGTATCCCGCACACAGCAGGGTAGGCAGAGGGAACCTAGTGTTAAGACACTCCGTTCCCCACTTTCCGCCGAATTCGGAGGCATTGCGTGTTAAATGGCGGAACTTAACGCCGCGCTTAACCTCGACACCAGAGTGAAGAAAATGGAAATGTAATTTCCACTCCTGGAGTGAGAATCGAACCCACAACCAGTCGTTTACAGTCGCGCGCTTGTGCCACTGGGCTACGACTGGCCACAAAGCATTTTTAGAATAATATATTTAAAACTATAGATTGACGCTAAAGAAAAAAGGTACCTAACTTGTAGCAAGATTTACGTATAGACTAGAATACTTTAGTTTAAACTATAATTCAGACATATATTCAATAAGAACTGGTTTAATTGGGAATAGAGAGTTTGGGTGGTTTTCAAGAGGTGCGAGTTCGAATCCGAATATTATAAGATATTTTTCAATATAAAAAGGTCTATAAATTATTCATTAAAAATAATTGTTGAATATTTATATCGTAGTTATATTGTTTACAAGAAAACAACCAAATAGAGCTAATATAAAATTAAAAAAAAATTAAAATTGAATATGAATATATTACATTTTTTTATTTAACTTAAGAATCTAAGTAAAAACAATTTATTACTTAACTATTACTAAAACTAGCTTGTATAGCTTACATACATTTACATGTAAAAATAGCATAAATTTACATATAAGGGTACAGGTACAGGTGACTTCAAACATTATTTTAGGTTCCCTTTTAAGGGGTTAGCCTCATGTGTTAACAAAAATAGCCCTTTAATCATTACGACGACTTTCTAAAGGTGTACTTTTTGTAAAAGAGTATGAAAGTGGAAAGGATCGACTTTCAAGGCAATAATTTTATTATGATCTATTGAAATATATATTTGTGTGAATTTTTGGAACGACAATATTATTTTGGGGTCAATGGGGCCAGTCGTGGCGCAGTGGCACGTGTGATTGTAAATGACTGGTTGTGGGTTCAATTCCCGGTCGAGAAGTGGAAATATTTAATATTTCCATTTCTTCGCTCTGGTAGCAGATGTAAAGCACGACGTTAAGTTCCGCCACCTAACACGCAATGCCTCCGAATTCAGCGAAAAGTGGGGAACCGAGTGTCTTAACACTAGGTTCCCTCTGCCTACCCTGTTGTGTGTGGGATACAGCGTGAAGCTAAAAAATCTTTCTATTTACAATGAGAAGCTGTCCATGTCCATGTGAGCCATGATGAATTATTCTTCTTAATAAAAATAACAACACTGTTTTTGACATAGAAATTATAATAGAAATATCGCAAAAGCAATAAAAACATCTTATTAAATAAACAGTCCATCAACAACAAATTGAAATACTAGAAGACTCTAAGCCAATTTAAAATAAATCGCGTTATGAAAAGTGGAAAAGTATTAAATTTACTACAGGTAGGCATTTCAACTTTAAGAGACTTGCGTGGTTAAATTTCACGTTAGTTTAGTGTCTAAGATTGTGATGCATCGTTTGGATCACGCGATTGATTATGGGTTCGATTCCCACTCGGGCATATGATTATGCTTAAATTATTTTCATGTCATTTAGAAAACGCCTCCTGAATACCGTCCAGGCGCTCTCACCACTGAGCGATGAACGAATCCCGCTGCGTTCAAAATTTTTATACATCTCCTAAATGCCTTTTTCCTCCTTTTTCAATTTTCCTAAGTGTGGAATAACACTTAAAAAATGTTTAAAAAAGTATTTTCATGTCTCCGCTATGATATTTAAAATAAAGTGCGACGTTGGTTTACCACCACACTATGTCTCCATTTCAAGTGGAGAATGGAGTGTTTGGACACTATGTTCTCTCTAACTATCCTGCCATATGGTAAAAAGCACAAAGTTGCTAAAATACCCAATGTAGTTATTTGAACTTTAAACTTATTACCTACTTATGCATACATCACGGTGTCAACGAGAGAAAAAGTCAAAACTGAACGTGACATTGCAACACAAGTAATTCAAACAAAACATACAAATCGCTAAGGTAACGAGTATTTATCTCATACGGTAGCAAGTATGTTATAATTTAATGTATGCACCACAATGAAAAAAAATAATGGCATAATAATAAAAATAAATGTGCGAAAAGCTGGTCTTTTGGTTAAGTAGCCTTTTCTTCTAGAAGACTCTGAAACCCTTATAATTACCTTATATTATAATTGTACCTTATACAAGTGGTAAAAGTAATAAATCAGTAGTGGATTCGATTCCCAATCGGAAAAAGAAAAAAAAATCATTTTCATTTCTTCGCACTGCCTAAGACAAAGAAACATCATTTCTTGAAATTAGGCTCTCTCTGGACTACCCGGATATGCGAAAAAAGGTTTAAAGCTAAAACATATATATAAAAAATAACATATCTAATAATGTACCATTGTCTTTGCGCATTGAAAGGACAAAGGAATCGAAGTAATAGAATAGAGCGTGACGGATGACCAACCCACATGGCTAAGTGACTTTTAATCTAACTTAAAATCAAGATGAATGTTTCGTGGCCTGAGTGATTGATTAGTGCGACGCGTTCTACCTAGATTTGTATTTGCTCTTATAATGGACTACTTAGTTGACCTGGCTTTGTCCGGTAAAGATACGATTTTCATATCGCTAGAGTAGTCTAATGTAGTGAGATGAGCGGTAAGAGAGGCAGGGTTAGGCCTCGGTTGACCTTCGAAAACACAGTATTGACGATACTGGAAGAAGGTCACGTAAGGCGCATGAGGACTGCCCTGAGGGCAGAGGTATGTGTATGAAGAGGTTAATGACAGTCGACGAGGCGAAAGAAGTATGCAGTTTGGCACTCCGTTTTCTCTGGCTACCCCCAAAGGATACAACGTGAAGCTAATTTACTCGTCATTTTTATATATATTCAGCTTTACGCATATCAGGCTTTGCACGTAACGTCTTCAATGCGGGCGGAAAGTGTCGGAAAGATCGGAGTGTCTTGACACTAGGTTCTCTCTGACCAATCTGCTAGGAAGGAAAAAGCGTTTATCTTATAAATTTTCAATACAAATTTATGTAGGAAAATACTTTTTTTTTTTCAATAAATGACTGGTTGACAGATAACGGGTAGCCAAAACTACTATACGTTGAAAGCCTGGATTTGGTACATAGATCCCTTGGCAATTGTAAATAGGCACTAAGTGAGTATTTTTCGAAATTCCTATGAGGACGAGAAAGTAAGGCTTTTACGTTTTTCAATTGAAACCACAGAAAATAAATTCCAAATTCATCTAGACATTTTTTTTATTATTTCATATTTATATAGTTTACTAGCGACTGCTCGAAGCTTTGCCTGCGCAATTCTTCATGCAACTTTCATTCCCTATTTTAATCATTTAGGTATTGATTTTTGAAAAAAAATCCGTCTATATTTTGACTGTGGATCTTCAACAATATTATTTTCATTCCGAATTTCATCTAAATCAGGCTGGTAGATTAACCGTGAAAGCGTAATTGACAGACAAACGAATTATCTCATTTATAATATTAATATGGAAGCCAAAATCGATGCTATTATAGCACAATAAACTTGAACTCCGCTATGTTAAGTCCATACTTTTTTTCTAAATGTTGTTTCTTTTTTATAAATGTCATTTTCTTTCTAACATTTTTTATACTTAAAATTAGGCTTATAAGATTCATAGACTAAAGACTCTATCTCTGTGTACATGAGTATATCCTAAAAGATCCCAGTCTCTAACAATTACTTGCTTTGTTTAAATTTAATTTAATTAACTTAAATTAAGCCATCTTGTCGCAGTTGGATAGCGTCAATATAGTCGCTATTAATTACGGGTTCGATTCCGACTTGTTACAACGATTTAAGTAGTAAGATTTAAGTATTTTATTTTATCCGCTTTATTACCAAATATAGACTAGTATAAATAAGACAAAGGGTAACGATGTGTTTCAACACTTAACAGGTAAGTTTCCGATTTCATTCAGGAAATCGAAAGTAGATTGTTTTGACACTAAGCTCTCTCTCTGACTACCTTGCTATCCAAAAAAGCACGAAGCTGATTTCTTTTCTTTTTGTATTACTAGTACAAACCTAGTCACAATTTTTTTAGCTTCTCGCTGTATCCCTCTCACGGAACCTAGTGTTGAGACACTCCGTTCCCCACTTTCCGTCAAATTCGGAGGCACTGTGTGTTAAGTGGCGGAACTTAACGCCGCGCTTTGCGTATCATACCAGAGCGAAAATAATGGAAATAATAAATATTTCCACTCCTCGAGTGGGAATCGAACCAACAACTAGTCGTTTACAGTCACACGTTTGTGCCACTGTGCGACGACCGGCCCCAATTCACAAATGTCATTTATATTAAGAACAGTCGTTAAAATAACAAAATAGAATACCGCCCATACATTCATCCTAATATCGTATACGATATTTTTATTATCTCCCGAAAACACACGTGATATGTCACATCCAGAACAAATGGCAGTGAAGGGATGGATTACATAATAACTCATATTTTTTGGATACACGTGACTTCTTTACGTAATATATACATATATATATAAGAATTTTTCTGGGACTCTTATCAAAAAAATATATAATTTTTAAGAATTTTCTACTAAAAAGTATAATAAAAATAATGACTTTAATTAATTATTACTTTATATGTAAAATCTATATATATAATAAAAGAGTAGAAAAGTCAATTCTGTACATGAAAAATTTCAGAAAAATTTTAATTGGGTGCGTTAATATATCGATAACAGAGGCCAAAAATCCACTCAGTAGAATTTTTGTCTGTCTGTCTGTCTGTCTGTCTGTCTGTCTGTCTGTCTGTTAATTTGTTCGCCAATCACGCAAAAACTACTGGACAGAAATGAATGAATTTTGGTATGGTGATAGCTTATAGTCCAAAGGTACATATAGGGTAGTTTTTATCCCGGTTTTCCATGTAGTTTTTTTGAAAAAAATAAAAAACCAATATAAGTAAATCACTTATATACTGATATCTACCGGGTAGAAATTAATGAATTTTTGTATGGAGTTAGTTTAGAAGTTAGAGCAACATATGGGATAGTTTTCATCCTGGTATTCAACACAACTCTCGCAGAAAAATAAATTTAAAAAAAAATATTCAAATTATGTTCATAGTTCACAAGTGAAGCTAAATTTGTTTCAATATCACTAATTAAAATAATTATAAAATATAATAAGCATAACATTTATTAAAGATACATTTGACCGGTCTTAAAAACTTTATATAATCTATATGACAGCAGATGTCACTAAGCTTTGTGGAACGGGTAGCGTCATCTGATCTTATATGGTTGACATTGTACTAGATATATCCGTACTCATTAATATTATTGTTATAAAAATGCAAAAATCTGTATCTCTTCTATCTGTTACATTTTTACTGGCCCGATTTAGATGGAATTCGTAAAAAAGATTGTTGATCAAACCCTAGGAAGTTGAAACAGTGGATGAAACTTATGTATGTTTAGTATATAGGGAGAATGAAAGATCTAAACTCCTTGACTCAAATGAATGAATTTTCTCAGGAAAATAGTTAATGAGACAAGGTAAAACATAGGCTATCTCTCTTTTTTTAAAAATAACCTAAAAGGTGCTGAAATAGAGTATAAAAGTAGTAGTTTACCCAACAAGAGTTTTTTTTTAAAAAAAGGGTACCCCTTATAGGTATGAAAGTGGTAGTTCACGTGGCGAAGCCGCGAGCGGGTCGCTAGTATATTATATTATTGATTAGTTATACAGAAATAATAAGGTAGGTAAGGTTATATTTAATATTCAAGAGGTTGGATTAAATTTAAAGTCAATTTAAATTAAAAACAAGAAACGGGACTATCTTATCGAGTATATTTTGTAATCTTTAATTACCTACTGATTTTGTAAAAAAAGGAATCTATATAAAAAAGATTATTTAAAAAAAACACAAAATTAAAAAAAAAGAAATATAGTATTATGTTCCTGAAAGAGACATTTCGTATCCTATCCCTATCCTGAAAGAGACATTTCGTATTGAGTGGTGGAACTCAACTCCGCGCTTTTGTTATTCACCAGGGCAGAAACAGAAAAATAACTCAATCGTCATTCCATCGAGTGATAATTGAACCCATAACCACTGCGTTTACATTAGACACAGTTACAATACATCACGACGGCCGCAATACGCTGATATCAGGTCATATAAGTCAGTTTATATAGGATAGACAGAGAAAACTGCAAACTTTAGATAAAACAGGTATTTTTTTGGTATTCCAAAATACATTTTTCGAAAACTTAGCAGGTAATACCACTGTAAAGTTTGAAACGTCGAGTTTTCTAAAAATGTGCTTTCGAATACAAAAAATGTACGCATTCAATTTGATTAAAAAATAATTTACTTCAAAATGGATAGTAATCGCGAAAACAAAAGATCTTATTATTTAGATAATTTAACTAATTACCTTTATCAGTCCAATAGAAGAGTCAGCGCGTTCCAAGCTGCAGATGCTGAACTGTATTGACGGGAGGTCCAGGCGATGAGACAGTTGACGTTGGAAGGTCTGGTGACGATCGGGCACGATAGGCAGAGTTGTTTGTCGAAGTACCTATAACAATAATTTATTATTAATTCATGTAAAAATTAAATATGAAATATATGTATATAGTGAAGGAAAGGGGTAGAAAGCGCGTAAAATACGCTATTGCATTTTGTTAATTAAGCACAGTATTCTATAATCACGCTTGCTCCCACAGAAAGCCTGGTCACAACACTTCGTCCTCGTTCTGTTAGGCTCTTATTACAAAACATAATAATATGCTGAACGACGTAACTTAACGCCGCGCCTACTTATCACAGCGGTAAGAGCAAAGTACTAGTATTGCAAATAAACAAGTCTAGCTCACAAAAATCGCGTTTAAACTTAGATGCTATACCACTGCGCCTTACTATGGCCCCCTTGTAGTAATTTATATACAAATAAAATTACTTTTCGTTAAATCATAAATTATTATCTGTATTTTCAAAACTTTATATATATTTTTATAAAAAATATATAAATTCCTAGTCATACGTTTGAGTAGAAATAGATTTCAATACGGTCAAAACGTAAGTATTTGAGGACGGGACGTCGAAAGAGAGAAAGAGAAACTTTGGAGTTTCTTCCTTATTTATTTTGATTGTATGCAGTTTAAATACAGTTTTAGTGTTTAATGTTACTTCATATATAAAGTATAGGTTATTAGATCATTGCGTAAGATGAAAAAAATACGAAAAAAAATATTACACAAGTATCTCTTTTTTAGCTTCACACCGTATTCCGAACACAACATGGTAAGCAGAGGAAACCTTGTGTTAAGAGACTCCTTTTCAAATTTTCCTACGAATTTAGGAAGTCTATATCACTCGTCTCCTTTTTTTTCAGCATTACAATTTATCCCGCCCGGCAGGTTAAACAGAGAGAACTTCTTTCCACCGGAATCCAGGTTAGTGAGATAAATGGCGGAAATCAGCAACTCAATACGACTATTTTAAATATAATTCCCTCTAGTCGGAATGAAACCCACAACCAGCGCATATAGTCATACGCCGACCCACTTGCCCACAATTACCTTTAACCACCTCCAAATCCCTTACAATTCTTATCTTAAACAAAAAAATTACACCTATGAATATCAAAATACGCTAAGTAAAGTATGGACTAAATACTAGTATATATAAGCAGGTGTTCTTTCACTCTCAAAATGTCATTCCTAAAGTATATTTATTATTTAATTTACTAACATTGCTTAGTTAAGCCATATTTAACATTAGATTCAACAAGACTCCTTTTCAAGGGCCAGGGAAAATAGCCCCGAGTCCACTCTTTGTTGCCACAATATGAAACAATTAAAATAATAATAAGGTATGGCGGAAAGTACTTTGCGTGAATGCTAAGTACTTGAGGTATACTAAATTGCTATTTCTAAAAGTTACCTTTCTGAAAAACCGTTGAAGTATATAGAATTTATGTATTTAATAAACTCGGGTATTAATTGTCTAAGTGTATTAAGAAAAACAAGAAGGTGCAATGTGATACCAACTGACTGTATATGCAATGTTCGATTCTGACTCGTAGTAACGGTATTTAAGCTACATTTCTCCCCTCAAAGCGCGGCGTTAAGTGTAAGGTAAGTTGAGTGGCGGCTTAACACGCAATACCTCCAAATTTGGCGGAAAGTGGAGAATGGAGTGTCTTAACACTAGGTTCCCTCTGCCTACCCTGCTGTGTGCGAGATACAGTGTGAAGCAAAAAAAAAAGCGCGATCGATCTCCGTACTCTATTTTAATAATAATAAATATAATATATATTTTTTTTATTTAAAACCACAACAAAATTTCAGAATACAGTAGGTACAAAAACTTATGACAAGTACAATATTACGATAAAATAAGATATAACATAGCCAGTAACAGCAATATAATTGTGCGGTTGGCTGGTGCCTGTGATAGGTACGAATCCCGTGATACAGGTCACCACACAATCAAAAGAAACATCTAAATAATTGTAGAAGATTAGATATTTTACAAAAGTTTTACATGATAAAATAAAAAAAATAAGGAAATAGTAGTATGTGTGCGTGTGTGTGAAAGCGTGAGGGCGCAAGAACGCGCGCACTTACGGCGTGTGTATGTGTGTGTTTGCGTTTATGACTGGAGGAAACAATATTATTATGGAAAATAATACCAAGAGTGCCAAGACACTAACTGGTGTCAGGTAACCTTGAGACTAGTTTCTCCTTGACTATCTTGTTATGCGGGAAAATGCTTAAAGTAATAACGTGTAACGTGAAGTAGTAGTAACTAGACTTAAAAAATACATTATCCTTGCTCACTCCAGGGCGTAACGGAACTCTCCGCCACATTTTGACATGTCTCTACAGCGGAAAAAATGTAATAATTCCACTGAGTGGGTACCAAACCCATAACCAATCATGATTACAGTTAGAAATCGACTCGCTGTGCCACGACGGCCTCTTTTACGATATTTTGTTAAACAAACGTTAAATAACTTGGATAGCTCACGGCTACGCCAATATGTAATACAATTTCTAATATTTTTCTTATTAACATGAATTCTCTCTCTTATTAGATTACTCTTTGTCTTTATTACATCAAATAACATTATTGAAACTAATATCGCCGTAAGTACTTCTATTTACTAACTAATAATTTATTTTTCACAAATAGTAGATTTTTTTATATATGTTTACTAGCTCTAAATTATACCGTATATTTTTTAACCCCTTTAGAGATACTTTTTAAAAAAAATATGTAATGTTTGAGCTTGCGTCATCAACTATCTTCTGTAAAAAATCATACAAATCGGTCAAGCGGTTTGGATTTTTATTAACTTTCATGTGTTGATTTTTTAAAAAATAGCTTATGTTTAACAATGACTACACACACAATGATTTAGACACATCTAAATCGGGCCGGTACATTCGCCGTAAAAGCATCAGATAGACAGATTTTCCCATTTATAATATTTTTATAGAAAAGCCGCATCACCCCTTCCTCAAATAGCAAAATAAACAGAAAGTACATAGAGTCAAGTGAAGACACTCCGTTTTTCGCCGACACATTGAATATTCAGAATGGAAATAATTTATAATCATTCCCCTAAGTGAGAATCGAACCCATAATTATCACATTTACAGTAAGACGGCCAGTCGTGGCGCAGGCGCACGAACGTGCGACTGGTCGTGGGTTCGATTCCCACTCGAGGGGTGGAAATGTTTAATATTTCCATTTCCTTCGCTCTGGTGTCAGAGGTAAAGCGCGGCATTAAGTTCCGCCAATTAACACACAATGCCTCCGAATTCGGCAGAAAGTGGGGAATTGAGTGTCTTAACACTAGGTTCCCTCTGCGTACCCTGCTGTGTGTGGGATACAGCGTGAAGCTAATAAAAAATAATTATAATATATGTAGCTAAAAACCCGCAACTACTTATCAATTTTCTTTATATATTACCGTATTATTCAGACTAGCCATCCACAAAAATCTTTGGAGAAACACAAATATTATTACTAACCCATAAATAATATTAGAAAATATAAGAGATATCGCGTTACAGAAAATTACTTAGTTCAACTAAAATGTATACGGCCTTTATTATTATTTCAATAAACCGGCCGAAAGTCAAATCAACAATCAAAGGTTATTCAGTCTCGTTGCTATACAGTACTCATATACACCAATGTTTGTATTTACGCAAAAAAGATAACACAGATTTGTATAGTTTGGTCGGTCACCTTAAAAAACCTGAGAGATATTACTATATTTATGTTATATATAAGGCAGTTATTAGAGGTTCAAATTCAAGTTAATTAAGTTGCAAGTATGTTCCAGGTCTTCGTGGCGCAGTGGGGCAGCGACGACTGTAACGTAATATGGGTTCGATTCTTATTTAGGGGAATGATTTTTTTTTCAGCTTTACGCTGTATCCCGCACACAGCAGGGTAAGCAGAGGGAACCTAGTATTAAGATACTCCGTTCCCCACTTTCCGCCAAATTTGGAGGCATTGCGTGTTAAGTGGCGGAACTTAACGCCGCGCTTTACCTCGACACCAGAGCGAAGAAAATGGAAATATTAAATATTTCCACTCGAGGAGTGGGAATCGACCCCACAACCAGTCGTTTACAGTCACACGCTTGTGCCACTGGGCCACGACTGGCCACTTGAATATATTTAAATTTTAATTTCTTCGCTCTGGTACTAATGACAAAACGCGGCGTTAAGTTCCGCCACTCAATATACAATTTCTCGTTTTCAGAAAGTGGAGGACGTAGTGTCTAGACACTAGACTGCCCCTGACTGCCCCGCTATGCAGGAAAAGACTGAAGTTAAAAAAGTAAATATTTACTCTATTAAATAGCATAAAAAATATGTTTTTTACGTGCTCAATATAGAGAAGTTTATATTTTTGAATGTTAAATATTTCATATGCTAAAGTTAATCATTGCCTCTGAATAATTTCAAATTGACAAATGTAGGTAGTTGCAAACCGCTATATTATAAAGTTTAGTTTTTGCACTTCTACCAGTCTTCACTTTTGACATGTCGAAATTATAATATTTTTATCTTCAAGTACTTGAGAAAACTTAGGGCTGAGGCACTCCGTTCTCTTCTTTGAGCCAATATAGATACTTTACTTGTCGATTATTGGACATCATTACAACTTTATACTGGAGGAATGATATTATAATCATTTAAAAAATGTTATTAAATATCCCCTTATATGAGAATCGACAAAGCATAACACGTTTTCATAAGAATAGCAAAATAAATAAGGTTTATCTTTACAGCATTTTCATACAAGCTATTCGAATACTATGCGCGTTTAACGTATCGTAGTATCGTAATTAAAATACCTTACACACAATATGCCGGTTCATTTAAATAAAAATATATTTGAGATTAAATATCTCAGTTCAAGAATTTTCGATAGTAATATCGTCGATTACACCTTAAATACAACGCTTAAAACGCTTTTTCAGGCGTAGCACTTTAGTCAGAGTCCCTAGTTATTAGGACAGTCTGTCCTCAACTTTCCTTCCGAATTCAAAATATTGCCTATTGAGTGGCGTCACTTAACACCGTGTTAGTAAATAAAAAGAAAAACAAATTATTACAGTATCGCATTATTAGGCGATAATTAGGTTATAGGGGCCAGTCGTGGCTCAGTGGTACAAGCGTGTGACTGTAAACGACTGGTTGTGAGTTCGAATCCTACTCGAGGACTGGAAATATTTAATATTTCCATTTCTCCGCTCTGGTGTGGAGGCAAAGCGCAGCGTTAAGTTCCGCCACTTAACACGCAATACATCCAAATGTGCGGGATACAGCGTGAAGCTAAAAAAAAAATTATTATGTGGCGAAATGACGACTCGTTTGATTGTACACAAAAAGGATATAGGTAAATATATGGAGCAACGATGGGTTTTAATTACAGTGGAGAACGATATGTTTTGACATTGAGTTCGGACTACCTCGCTATGCGTGAAAAAACGTACAGCTACTTTATTTATTTGTACGAAAACATAAGATATACGAAGATAAAATTTACATGACAGTATTAATTCCGCTAAAATCACTCTCCAAAGTGATTTAAAATATTAGAGTAGCACTAACGTCACTTTTGATTTAATTAACGTTTTCTTTAACTTTTTAAAAATATATACAAAACTATAGCATTTCTTTTTTAGCGTATATAGAATAGCTAGCAAGGGCAGCCTAGTGTTGAGACACTCCGTTCTTTAGTGAAACCTAACACCGGAACTAGCAGAGAGAATCTAGTGTCACGGCACACTTTTTTTTACTTTTCGCTCAAAATCGAAACATTACTTGTGTATTTTTTCAACATGAAATCTACCTATATAGGATAGATATTTCTTCCTTACAGTACGATCTCCTACGTCTGTTCTCCGTACAATGACTCATTAGCAATTTGATTTCTACTTTACTGGCATGTTCAAAACGTCATAATTCAAGTATTGACCTGGCATTGCAGGTTGAGTAGTGGAACCCAACGCCGCAAAAAGAAGAGAAATGAAAATAATTTCAATACAATAATTTCTCGGAGATGTGACCCACAACCGTTCACCGAGGCGTAGTAGAATAACGTCTAACTGGAAACACAATTGATTCTATTCCCTCTTCAAGTAATATGTCTGTTTATAATCGTTTTTTTAATCGTTTTTTTTTTTTTAATTAGTTACGTATCATTTGACATTATATTATTTGACATTGTTCTTCGTTCCTTACTCTGTATAAACCTATAATTTAAATTAATTGTTAATTGCAACCGATATATGTGAAATAAAACAAAAAAAATGTATACTAGTGCATGCTGTATCCATCTTCAACGATAATGCATTGAGCTTTAAGTTTTGACTTGTATTACACTTTTTAATGTATAATGTAATTATCACTGATGGTTCTAAATAAATAAATAAAAAATAAAAAAATAAAATATGTATAGTGTAATCACACTTAAACTATTTTTAATTCTGAGCCCTGACTACCCTGGTATGCCAAAAATACGTGAAGAAAAAAAATGACCTATTTTTATTTAACATGAAATATTTCTTAGTTATCGAAGTTCTAAGAATTGCTATTATACTTGTAATCCAACAATATTACAAAAGAACCACTATCAGAATACATAAAATAATCGATAATACAAAATATAGGTAGAGTCGACATTAAAAGCTTTTTCTTGTTTCTATGTAATCGCCTTCATTAAGTAGCCTAGCTAACTTTATCCATATATGTAGCTATAGTTTCTGTCACAGGAAAGTTTTCAAATCTTGATATAGATTGATATACAATCGTGGCCGCCATGGCGCAATGGGCAAAATGTGATTGTAAACGCGATAGTTGTGGATTCTATTACCACTCGGGGTCGTTTATTATATATTATTTTAATGTTTTCGTTCTGATACCTAAAATAAAGCACGGTATTGAGTTCCACCACTCAACATGACATGTTTTCCTTTTGGGCAGAAAGTGGCTTTAAGCTTTAAAAGTAACCTAAACTTTGTATCTAACAACAGCTTATTATATATACATATTTATTAGGTTGTAATTTGAGTTTTAAGAAGGATTCAAAAAATACTTATATCTTTTACGTAGTACATTATCTCAAATATGGCCAAAAAATAAAAAAAAATATTTATAATACTGCAGTGCTGCAGATAACTGATATGCAATGGTCATAAGTTCATCGTCGTATATATAAGGCCTACTTAGACAAATTGCGTCGTGCACCACCATCTAACCCATGAATGTAAAATGAAAAAAAAACTTAAATAATATAATAAAAAAAAAAATTGAACAGAATAAAAAGCATTACAAAAACTATTTCAGCTTAAAATATGATTATATTACAGTTGATTTACTTCAACCCTTTACGTGAAAGGTTCGTCCTTGTTTTTGTTCCGTGTGCCAACCCTACTCAAAACTGATACTGATTAATGAATATTTATTACAATTAATGTTTATTATGTAAGAACACTTGTTTTCAAATAAACTTTTGTTAGAATTATAAAATTTTGCCATTGTAGCGCAATGGCTTAGTGGTTGAGTCTAATCTCGATTGGCTGTTGGTTCCTTTCACCAAGGAGGGGTCAAACTCGCGACTGTTGCCTTAAAATAATCGAAATAAATCTAAAAATTTAATTTACTTTATTGAAGTTCTTTTAAAATCTACATAATATTTGTATGGAATTTTAAAAATCTTGGTGATAGGATATTCCTTCTCCGACTGGCTCGCGACCACTATTACGTTAAAAACAGACCGCTAAACATGTTATGATGTGTTTCGGTTCTCTCTATTCTCTCCCCGTTTACCCATCCTTCTCCTTTCTTCACCCTCAAGTCTGGAAACACATTCCTCTAAAGTTGTGTATGTTCATGGACGAAGATAGCTACTTACAATTGGGTGGCCACAGGTTCGCTCGTTTGCCACCTTTTATATGAAACAACGTAAATATCTTATTTTATTACCTTCTTGCCAGCGTCCTTATGCTCTTGAACGTATTCCTGTTTCAGTGGCTCAGTCTGCAGATCGGGGAGGGAGTGGCTGATGCGGATAGCAGCTTGTCGGGATAGCGAGTCACAGTTGCTGTCCTCTGATTCACGTCGTGTCCTGTTGGAGGAGACAAAATTATAATTATATTTCTATATTATAGAATAACGATATAAAAGGAAGTTAATACTTCGTACTGCATGGCAGTGTAGTCAGAGAGAACCTAGTGTCTAGACACTCCGTTCTCCACTTTCTTCTTGAATTTCAAGGATAACATGTTGAATGCCTAATAGAAATATAGTTATTATTAAAGTAATAATAAAAATTTATTCAAGACGGATATTTACATTTTATATTTTAATTAACTTAGGTATTAAAGCTACACATATCAGTAGTCTAGTCTGGGAAGACAAAGCGAAACAAAACGTGCAATATCTCTAAAAGTGACAAATGTAACAATTATTTCATTACCCACCTCTGAAGTAGTTGATTTTGTTTGTGTCGATTGTATATTATATAATAAAAAATAAAATTGACTTATATTTTCATACTGATTATCCAATATTTGGTTAATTTAGTTATGCTTTATAAATGACTTTATATTTATTGTATTAATCTATTTGTGGCCAGTCGTGGCCCAGTGGCACAAGCGTGTGACTGTAAACGACTGGTTGTGGGTTCGATTCCCACTCGAGGAGTGGAAATATTTAATATGTCCAATTACTTGGCTCTGGTGTCGAGGTAAAGCGCGGCGTTAAGTTCCGCCACTTAACACGCAATGCCTCCGAATTCGGCGGAAAGTGGGGAACGGAGTATCTTAATACTAGGTTCCCTCTGCCTACCCTGGTGTGTGCGGGATACAGCGTGAAGCTGAAAAAAAAACGGTAATATCATTATAAAAATGGTTATATTAGAAATTGTAACGATAAAATTGGATTATACTACTTGTGAGAATTTTGAGATTAAACTGCTGCGAATTAGTAAAACTTTTTTTCGGTATCGTCCACGCCACCTTCATGAACTCCTTAGCACAAACAGTGAATTGTCTGAGTACTACGAAATCTATGTGCAGGAGATGCTTAAAGTGAAAAAGAAAGAAAGAAAGTAATAACTTTCGTTTTCACTTTTTCTTAATAAAGTTAATATATAACGAACTTTTACTTATTTTACAAATACATTGCTATTGATAATAAGACACCAAATGTTATATAAATTTTGTTTAATTTCAAATACAAAATTTATATCATTTTTTTATTTCAATTTCACACCTTTTCCGGCATAATTAGACAAGATATTTTCATCTCATCCACCCGAAATCTAGACATTGCGTGTTAAGTTACAAATAGAGCGCCGCGTTTTGATTAAGGTACCAGAGCAGAGAAATGGAAATAAATTTAATATAATCATTACCCTAAGTATGAATCGAAGCCGCAACCAGTCAAATTTATAATCAGACGCAATCCCACTACGCTACAATGGCTTCATAAATGTAATATCCATACATATTATAAATGCGAAAGTCTGTGTATTTGTCTGTCACGCTTTCACATTTAATCTACCGGTCGGATTTAGATGAAATTTAGAATGAAAGTAGTAAAAGTGACTGAGTCTAACATAGGCTACTTATTTTTTCAAAAATCAACCTTTAGAGGTTGAAATAGGGGATGAAAGTTTATATGAAAAAGCTAAACCGCTTGACCAATTGTAATGAATTTTGGCATAAATATAGTTGATAATCCAAGCTTAAAAATAGGCAACTTTATTTTTTAAAAATGAGCCCCCGAGGGTTGCAATATAACGAAATAATTCACGCGGCGAAACCGCGAGCGGGCCGCTAGTATTAAACTCGTATATAAACTCAATATAACATTTTAGCATACTAAAGTGTATATTTTTGAATAAATAAATATTCTCTTATTCGGTAAGCTCGAGTACTCAGCGTTCACTCAGATACAAAATCCTCCAACATCCGTCTTTTAAACCTACAGCTATATTTAATCTATGTATGTAATAAAAATGTAACTGATTGCTGTCTGTATATGGAAGATATATGAGAAAACATATTATTATGGGCATTTATCTATTGATGCAATAGAACCCAAAACAATAATATATAGTATTTTTTCTGTATATCTGTTCCTTATGAGGCCCGTCAGTACACTACAGAGGTACAGTAAAGTGTGACTGTAAAAGTAACTGGTAATGGGTTCGATTCCAACTCGAAGAATGGAAATATTTCCATTCCTCGAATGATCTCAAAAATATAGCGGAAAGTGGGAAATGTAGTGTCTTAACTCTAGGTTCCTTCTGCCTACTCTGCAGTGTGCGGGATATAGTGTGAAACTAAAAAACATTTTTGAAGTGAAAACTTCTTTAGGCGCGTTGAGCGTTTTGGTAGAGGGTAAAATCCTCGGTTCGCGTCACCGACATGCTAATGACAATAGTATATCTATAGCTATGGAGAGCCAGACTAGCGCACACGCAGTAGCCTGTGTACACGTATACACTAATACATCGACTATTTCTGACTGTTTAGAATACAATGAAATGATTGAACGAACAGATAATCTAAGTATTGTCGAAATTAATGATGGCAATGATGTAAATAATGAAAATAATGTTCAAACTTGAATTCATTGAAATTCGTGTAAATATAAATACTATGTATAATTAAGATAATTGTATATTAATTATTTTTTCAACCACTTTGTATTTATATTTTGTTCATGATTTCCATCATATGTACCTAACTAATAAATAAAACATAAAAAAATTCATATAATTTTTGCTTATAGCTTTAATTACACTCAGCTTAATAGTTCCGTTTTCACTTCTATCGGCAGTCCCACGACTGCTACTGTTTTATTTTTTTTTTGTTCACACTAATATATTTTAACAGCTTTACTAATTTAAATCCAATTTTGGCTGTTATATATATTTTGGTCAATTTTCCTTAAAATATTTACTTTATTTTATTTAAATTGGTTCATAAATATAAGTAACAACAAAATAATAATAAATAAAACAGCGAACAACTAAAATAGTTATAGTCATATAGTGGACATAGGCAAAGCCGCGGGCGGGTCGCTAGTATACGTATTTAAGGTGGAAGAAATTCCATACGATTCTTTTTGAAATACGAGATACAATTCACAAAATCACAACCATTTCTCGTTCCGCTTATAGATTAGATTCGATAGAAACCGGATATTCTTAAAATAAATTGACGTATTGTCATGTCTTCCGGGCAGGTTTTAAAATATTACGGTATAAGATACCGGAAGACGGTCCAATAAATATTTGTATTATAATAGTTTTATTAATTTTGAATGAAAATTTTCATATTTATATGAAAAACGTTTTGTGAATTGTCAAAAGTTTCGTCGATGAGAACAGATTGAGATGTTTGCAATAAAATTTTGGATGTACTTGGGGCAGTTAGAAAGTTCTAGGTTCTAGGTTCGATTTCTACACAGTAGGAAAGCCCTTAGTGCAGGAGCAAAAAATATAGGTAAAGTAAGTATTTTTAGACACGCAAATAGAGAGTCTAGTGTCATGACACTAGACTCTCTCGGATTCAATTTGTACTCTTGACATTGCGTGTTGATTAACGGAACTCAACGCCGCGTTGTGTCTTAGGGGAGGAAAATGAGAATGATTTATATTTTAACAAGGAAAACAATAACTATCTATCTATACTAATACGAACATTATAAAGGTAGAAGTAAAGAGGTATATTTGGTAACTTTATTTGTAGGGGGTGATCTTCGGAAATACTGTACCGATTATGAAAATTCTTTCATAATTAAAAACCTACTCTTTTCAGTAGTGCTATAGGCCTTTTTTATTATGATTGAACAGAAAGTTCAGAGAATCTCAAAGTGAAGTACAATCAGATACTGTCCGACTGCACGACGATGGTATTTTATTTGTAATTTCTAAAAAAATGTATTTTAAGTTACTTTTATACCTACATATATTACATGTGATAAAGATAATTATCAAGGTCGCTTTTATAGGTTATACAAGGAAATTGCCATGAAATAATAAGCTTAAGGGGAAACAGTTCCGGTAAAAGCTCTTAGTGAGGAAGTAATGGGCACTTAATATTTTATATCCATTTCTTCATTAATTGGGAAACTTTTGCAATTTTAATCATTATGTACCTATGGTATTATATTTTTTATACTTTTACGTTTTTATCGTATATCGATATGCAGAGAGAACCTAGTGTGAAGACGCTTTGTTCTCATTTTTCCGCCCGAATGCGAGTTGCGTTTTGAGTAGCGTAACTTAACGCTGCGTTCTATAATTTCACCAAAGCAGAATGGGAATCGAACCCACAACACTATAATATTCAGAATTTGTTTTCTTTTATTTATTTATTTTTATATTTTAGTTTATATTTATTTCTATGTTCTTGAGAAATTATCCCTCCGAACGAAATTTAGACTCCTTTTTGGAATAAACAACCAATTTTACTATGCAATTAGGCACAGATTTAAAAAATATTTGAAATCTTAAACGCAGCAGGATCCAAACTCGCGTTTCTTAAAGTATGTAATTGCTAAACCATGCGTTCTACATCCGGCTACAACGGAATTCTTTTCCGTTTATTACAATCTATTTTTATTGTAAGCGTCTTTTTACAGAATTTAATGAATTTCTGCTACCCAAAGACTTTATTTCTACGAACAATCGCTGAGAGAATGTTATTTATTAAATATTTTTGACATTTTTAAGGTGTTATTCTAAAAATATATTTCATAAGCTTCACACTTTTTTCCACACAGCGGAGTATGACTACACCGCTGATAGATCCTAGTGTAAATACCACCTAGTTCAATTTCCGCCCGAAAATCGAGACATTGAGTACAAGTTGCGGACACGACCTTTGTTTTAAGTACTAGAGCACAGAAATGAAAATAGTATATAACTATTCCCCCGAGTGGAAATCGAACTCGCAATCAGTCACGATTACAGTCACATTTTGTGCCCCCGCGCTACGTCTGGCCTCAAGTATTAGCTCCACACTGTATTCGGGGTAGTCAGAGAGAACGGAGCGCCAAAGGCTACAGTCCCTGCATACTTCTTTCGCTTCGTCCACTGTCACCAACCTCTATATACTCGCCCTCCGGGAGGTCCTCATGCTTTTTACGTGACCTTCCTCCAGTATCGTCGACACTGTGTTTTCGAAGGTAAACCGAGGTCTCCCAGTGCCTCTCTTACCATTCACCTTTGCTTCATATATCTTTCTTACCATTCTTCCATCACTCATCATCTCGACGTGCCCAATCCACCTGAGCACGCCCTTTTTCATTCTCAAGTATTGTGTTATTTTAAAAATGTTGTTCCTATCCTAAGTGTGTGAATGTTTCAACTTCACTTTCTTTTCCAGCAGAGCACGGACGGAGAACCTAGTGTCAAGACACTCTGTCCCAACTGATAGTCGAGACATTATGCCTTACTTAACGGAGCATAACGCCGCACTTTGTCCCACATTAGACCCACCTGCCCATAATCCACCGCCATGTAGCCGCGCACTGGTAGCCGACAGCAGCTAACAGTACCGCCGCCATCGCGGCGAGCATCAACGCCGCGGCGTAGTCCACTGAGCTGCCTCGCAATTCACTGCTTGATTGTGCTTCTAAGCCTTCTGGTGGCCACACGTCTGGAAATAATAAGTTGTGTTAATATTTTATATATTTTAAATATAATATTTTTTCTTCGGGAGATAATTTGTATAATCATTGAAGCTTACATATAAAAAAACGAAAAGGTTTTTTTTATGGAATAAAGGATGCGTTTGCCTCCTAGAGCTATAAAGCAGAAGGCCTATCTGGTGTTAACAAAAATATGAAAATAATACATTTATTTTATGAAATGGCTTAGCGGTCAAAGCGCTTGGGTGACATTCGACCAGTCTGGTTATTAAGAGGGGCTCGAATACTGCTACGTACAATTTTTTATGTTTTTTTTAATATTTTTCATGTGTTCACAAAAATTTTGAAAATTTATTAAAATACAGTTTATTAATGCATATCAAACAATCGAAGGACATTTGCAAAATCTAAATTGGCTTCGACTGTTTATCTCTCTTAGTATTATGCATTCAATTTATAATTTTATTCTGTACTAGCGACCCGCTCGCGGCTTCGCCACGTGAACTACCACTTTCATCCACTATTGCCTCTTTGGGATTGGTTTTTTTTTTTTATAAAAGGGGGTTGGTCTAAATTTAACCTTGCGTCACTAATTATATTGCATATGCATCTAGTACAATGTCTATACTGTTTGATAACGTATAGTGATAACTGATCTAGTAAGAAAACGTACGAAATCTGCTATCATATATCTATATGATAGCAAATTTCGTACATATATACCATCAGGTATATAGTATTATAAACTGGTCATAATATCTTAAATAAATTTTAGACTTTTTATTTTATTTTACAATTGTGTTACTTACTGGTATTAAAAAAATACTTTTACTTGCAAATAATCAATATAACTTGACTTTGGTACTTTTTATTTTTCTGTGGGAACTATAATGAATACCAGGGTAAACTAACGCTCGCGGCGTCGCTGGGTGAACTACTACTTTCATACCCTATTTTAGCACCTCTGGAATTATTTTTAAAAAAGAGAGGTAGCCTATATTTGACTTTGCCTTATCAACTATTTCCTGAGAAAATTAATCGAAATCAGTCAAGGAGTTTAGATCTTTTATTCTCACTATATTCTTAACATACATAAGTTTCATCCACTGTTTCAACCTCCTAGGGTTTGATTTTTTTTTAAAAAGTAGCCTATATTTGACCCTACGACTTCTTCTTTTCGAATTTCATCTTGTGGGGGGATTACTACTTCCCCAACTACTTCGGAGATTTCTTGAGTATAGTAATACACTTGTTGATGCTTCAGGTGGAATGATTTATTTGAAAATTACATTGGTATATATACAAAAATTACAATTATGAATAACCAATAAACAATATTTACAGAAATTAGTCTCCAATAAAAACTTTCACATTATAACCAATGAAATTGGATTATAATGTGAGTTATAATTTAATTGCTGATTGGTAAATCAGAAGGGCTACATTAAAAATAAAAATCTTTAGTAAAATTATGTACAAATCAAAACATTGGCTTTTCTACCAATAGCAAGTGAGTATTTAAGAACAATGATTATTTTCTAAGAATTATACAAGAGGTGAGGGGCGCCCCGTCGCCGCGGGGGGTGCCATATAAATATGCGCCTGTCTGCGCCCTTACAAAACTCGGCGTATGTGCTCCTGCGCTTTAGTAACCGCGCGCCTTCGGCTCGCGACGGTCATATGCTTCATGTTATGTATGGACGCTGCGTGTGGTAGGTAATGTAGGTCCCACATCACTCCCCCTCAAGAAAATCGTACGGATGGTTTGATTTTTCTTCCAGACCTCGTCGTGTAGCTCGGAGAGTTGTCCTGGCATCTGCTGCTGACCCGTGGGTCCTCAGACGATGGCGACTCGTTGTATGTGTATGCTGGCTTGAGTCGGTCCAATGTGACAACTGTCGTGCGTGTTGGCAGTTGTATCTGGAAGTACTTGTCGTAGCGTTTCAAAACTTCGTAAGGCCCATCGTACGGCGGAGTTAGTGGAGCTCGAACTGTATCGTTGCGCACGAATACATGCGTGCACGTCGCTAGATCTTTATATACAAATGGTTTGTTCAGCGACGTGTGCGTGCGCGGCGTCGGTTGTAGCTTCGCCATGGTCTCGACGAGGCGGCGTACGTACTCGGCGTCATCAATCTTCGACTGTGTAGGTACGAAGAAGTCCGAAGGTATGCGCAGAGTAGTACCGTAGGTCATAATTGCTGGACTAAAGTTGCTGTCGCTGCATAACGCCGTGCGTAAACCGAGCTACTCGGTGGGTAACTCGTCCGTCCATTGTATCGTAGCTTCGCGCGCCATCAGTGCAGCTTTCAGGGTTCGGTGCCATCGCTCAATTTGACCATTCGATTGCGGGTGGTATGCAGTAGTTCGAATTCTTGTAATTCCGAATCTTTTCATAAGAGATTTGAATAGCTCGGATTCGAATTGACGCCCTTGATCCGTTGATATCCGTAGCGGGCAACCGAAACGTGCGATCCATTGTTCATATAAGGCTTTAGCGACGTTTTCAGCTGTTATATCTTGTATCGGTACTGCTTCGGGCCACTTCGTACAGCGATCGATCATAGTCACTAGATATCGACAATCATTCGACGGTCTTAGCGGTCCGACTATGTCGATGTGTATGTGTTCGAAGCGCTGTGACGGCGGGAACTCGCCTAAGGGCGTGACGACGTGTCGATGTATTTTCGCTCGTTGACAATTAATACACGCCTTTGTCCATGTACCGATGTCGGTGTTCATGTTCGGCCAAAAGTATTTCGAACTTATTTGTTTTCTTGAAGTCCGCACGCTCGGGTGGCATAGATCGTGTTGCGCTTTGAATGCTGCGTAGCGATAAATGCTTGGTAGGTACGGTCGCGGCGTCGCGGTAGACAGCTCGCACGTGATTGGCTGCTGTATCCCAGGCATCGCGACGTCGGCGAATTTCAAGTTAGGTTGTCTTCGCAATGATTTTAATTCTTCGTCGTTATGTTGATCGATGGCTAATTGATTGAAATCGATGGTCGTCGGGCATTGAATGTCTTCTATGCGTGAGAGAGCGTCGGCGACTGTGTTTTCTTGTCCTTGTATGTATTTGATGTTTGAGCAAAATTGACTAATGAAGTGTAGTTGTCGTTCTCTTCTCGGAGTGTCGGTACTATTTGCTTGCCTATGCATTACATCGCCAAGCGGCTTGTGATCGGTGTACACAGTCACTTCGCATCCCTCGATGAGTCGTCGGAAGTGTTTTACAGCTGTATAGATCGCTAGTAATTCGCGATCGTATACACTGTAGCGGCGTTGTGTAGCACTCATTGCTTTTGAGAAGTATGCGAGCGGTTTCCATTCGTTGTTTACTTTCTGTTGTAGTATGGCGCCGAGACTGTGATCTGAAGCGTCGGTCATGATGCTGAGTTGTGTACCGGGTAGCGGATGAGTTAAAATTGTAGCTTTTAAAATGCTTTGACGGCAATTTTCAAAGGCTACGTCGGCTTCCGGTGTCCACTCGATCGGAGTTTTGTCGTTTTTCTTACGGTTGTGCAAATATTTGTTGAGTTCGTGTTGAAGTTCGGCTTGATGTGGTAGGCAGTCTCGATAAAAATTCAACATGCCTAGGAAGCGACGTAACTCGACGACAGTTTTCGGTTTCGGATAATTTGAAATGGCTTCAATGCGATCTTCAGTAGGTTTTATTCCGTCGGCCGAGACTTCGTAACCGAGAAAATTAATCTTGTTTTTTCCGAATTCGCATTTTTCGATTTTTAGTGTTACGCCAAATTTTTCTAATCTTTGTAATACTTGATGTAATAATTCAATGTGTTTTTCTTCGTTTTCGGAATATAATAAGATGTCATCGACGAAACAGAAGCAGTTTTCGACGCCTCGGAGTACTTCGTGCATAAATCGCTGGAATGTCTGACTCGCGTTACGTAGTCCAAAGGTCATGCAGTTGAATTCAAACAGACCGAATGGAGTTATAATCACGGTTTTCTGCGCGTCTTCCTCGGCGATTGGTATCCAGTAGTAGGCCATTTTTAAGTCGATCTTCGAGAATATTGTCTTGTTATGAAGTTGATATGTGAAGTCTTGTATGCGAGGTATCGGATAGCGGTCGGGTAGTGTGACCGCGTTTAATCGTCTGTAGTCACCGCAAACTCGTAAGCCGCCGTCCTTCTTCTTCACAACGTGTAGCGGGCTCGCCCAGGGGCTGTTTGACGGTTTGCAGATGCCCATTTCCAGCATGTTCTCGAATTCAGCCTTTGCAGCTTTGTACTTGTCCGGTGGAAGCGGACGCGGACGGGCGTAGAGTGGCGGGCCAGTTGTCTCGATATGGTGGACTACGTTATGTTTTGAAGGTTGTTTGAGTGACATGGGTCGTAGTACATCTGGATATTGCTTTAGTACGTGGTAATAGGCTTGGTTTGTGCCGATTACGTGTACCGTTTCGGTTTCTTTTTCAGCGCCTGTGGAAATTTCAATAGCATCGACGGAAAGTTCGGTGACTTTATCTATTAGTTTCTTCTTGTGCAAGTCTACTAGTAGTTTGAAGTGTCGTAGAAAGTCAGCTCCCAAGATCGATGTTTTGACGTCGGCAATGATGAATGTCCATAGAAAGTTTCGCCGTAAACCAAAATCCAATCTTAACGTTTTTTTCGCCATACGTCTTGATAGGTGTGTTGTTCGCGGCAAATAATCTGCAGGCGTTTTCGATTTTTATGTTGCTTTTATAGTTTGCTGCTGATAATACGGATATATCGGCGCCGGTATCCACGAGGAAACGTTCTCGAGTGTTGCGATCGTAGATACATAGGCGGTTACTTGCAATAGGGACATCGAGGTCCGCCGTAGTCGATGTCGGAGCTAGTTTAAAGCCTTGTTTCTACGGCAACACGGCGACTCGCAACGCTTCGCTTTATCGCCGAATCGGTAATGATATTTACATTCCCACGTGGCATCGCCGGGCTTCACAGATGATTTGTTTCTAGGTGTATTTGAACTTGATCGTGGTCTTGACTGAGAGCGATAGCGACGGTATTGACGATGTGTGGAGCGGCCGCGTATTTCATTTATTTCTAGCGACAATTTTTCTAGCTGCTTCGATAATATTGCTATTTGTGTTGATACGGCGTCCGTTGTTGTTGTTGCGGTCGATACCGCGGCGATCGTCGCGGGCTCGGAGTATTCCGCCATCTTGTCGGCCATGGCGGCGAGTGTGTCGAGCGATGACTCAGTATTTACTGATAGAACCACGCGTATCTGAGCAGGTAAATGATTAAGCCACTCGATACGGAGTCCTTCGTTCGTAATCATATCGGCGCTTAGTTCTCGCATCTCGCAAAGCAATTGAGAGGGTTTCTGGTCTCCCAACTGTAGACCGCTGACAAGCTTCTGGAAATTCTTTACGTCGGATTTTTCATATACGGCGAGTAGGCGGTTCTTCAATGTGACGTATTTATCAGTAGCCGGCGTGTCGTATAGGATGTCAGTGACGTGTTGCAGGTCCGTGGCTTGCAGCTGTTGTAGGACGTAACGGAACTTTTGGTCATCGGAGGTCTTCAAGGGGTCTATGACGGCTTCAAATTGTATAAACCAGGCTCGTGGAAGGTCCCTCCAGAATGGTAGTATCCGTGACTGTACGGAGATGGCTGCCAGGTCTACATCGGCCTGAGGTTTGGGATCTTGAGCAGCAGTATCTTGATCCATTTTCTCAGCGTCGGTAGGTCACCACTGTGGGGGGATTACTACTTCCCCAACTACTTCGGAGGTTTCTTGAGTATAGTGATACACTTGTTGATGCTTCAGGTGGAATGATTTATTTAAAAATTACATTGGTATATATACAAAAATTACAATTATAAATAACCAATAAACAATATTTACAAAATTAGTCTCCAATAAAAACTTTCACATTATAACCAATGAAATTGGATTATAATGTGAGTTATAATTTAATTGCTGATTTACCAATCAGAAGGGCTACATTAAAAATAAAAATCTTTAGTAAAATTATGTACAAATCAAAACCTTGGCTTTTCTACCAATAGCAAGTGAGTATTTAAGAACAATGATTATTTTCTAAGAATTATACAAGAGGTGAGGGGCGCCCCGTCGCCGCGGGGGGTGCCATATAAATATGCGCCTTTCTGCGCCCATACAAAACTCGGCGTATGTGCTCCTGCGCTTTAGTAACCGCGCGCCTTCGGCTCGCGACGGTCATATGCTTCATGTTATGTATGGACGCTGCGTGTGGTAGGTAATGTAGGTCCCACACTGTAAAGCGAGCTAGTAGATTACCCGTGAAAACAAAACCTATAGAAGAGATACAGATTTTTGCATTTTGATAATAATATTAATGAGTACGAATATATCTAGTACAATGTCAACTATATAATAACAGATGGTGACAGAAAACGTAGTGACATTTGTTGTCATATAGATAATATAAAGTTTTGTAGACCGGTCAAATGTATTTTTAATAGCAAATTATCTTCAATAAATGTTGTGCTCAATTTATTTTATAATTATTTTAAGTAATATTAATGATATTAAAACAAATTTAGTTTCACTCGTGAACTATCAACACAATTTAAATGTTTTTTTTAAATTTTATTTTTCTTCCGCAGTTGTATAGAATACCAGGATGAAAACTATCCCATATGTTGCTCTAACCTTTAAGCTAACTCCATACAAAAATTCATAAATTTCTACCCGGTAGATATCAGTATATAAATGATTTACTTATATCGGTTTTTTATTTTTTCCAAAAAAACTACATGGAAAACCGGGATAAAAACTATCCTATATGTACCTTTGGACTATAAGCTATCACTATACCAAAATTCATTCATTTCTGCCCAGTAGTTTTTGCGTGATTGGCGAACAAATTAACAGACAGACAGACAGACAGACAGACAGACAAAAATTCTACTGAGTGGATTTTTGGCCTCTGTTATCGATATATTAACGCACCCAATTAAAATTTTTCTGAAATTTTTCATGTACAGAATTGACTTTTCTACTCTTTTATTATATATAGAGATAGAGATATCGATTATAAAGCAATTTCGAAATGTAGTTGTTCATTATTACTTTTAACAACAGGCTAAACTAATGAGGCGGTTTTTCCTTTTGAGTTTTTTATACTTTATGTATTTTTCATCTTTTTTATATGCAGTCTATTTTATATAATGTTTTTTACGTACTAATTGGCACGTAAAATACACGTTGTTGCAACTAGTACGTTAAAGATTAGTATATGTATGAAATATTTTTAATATTAGTTAAATATATTTAATGCATCATCATAAACATTTGAAAAAGTAATTGAGGCCAGTCGTGGTGCAGTGGCACAGACGTGCGACTTAAAACGACTGGTTGTTTGTTCGATTCCCACTCGAGGAGTGGAAATATTTAATATTTCCATTTTCTTCGCTCTGGTGTCGAACAAAATTTTGCGGAAAGTGGGGAACGGAGTGTCTTAACACTAAGTGCCCTCTGCCTATCCTGCTGTGTGCGGGATACGCGTGCGTGAAGCCAAAAAAAAAGTAATGCGAAGTTGTTCCTGCCCATATTAACAATATATTAAGATAACTTAGAAAACTTACTATTACCCAACTTATTATGCATTTTGAGTATTTTTTTACTTTGCCCAAAAATTGAATCTACTCCATTCTTATTCATCCATAGCTTTAACACACCCATACCTTGACCTTTACAGTTCACAAGAAAACCATAAAAACATTTTCCATACAATAACCAATATAGTTGAATCGTTAATCACGCTCGTCGCTAGGCAGCGAAAATCTCATTAATTACACTCTGGTAAACAGCTGACACTTTATTAAATTAATGTAATAATGCTTCTATAGACTAGCATTAGATCTATTAATTAGTATAATAGTTCTTATCATAATTATATTAAATTTGAGATTTTTTTTCTATAAAGCAGGGTAGTTAGAGAGAGTCTAGGGTCCATTTCTATTTTTTGTTCGAAACATTGTATATAAAATGGTGGAACTTAACGCTACGTTTGTATTTAGTGTATCATTCTTCCGAGTTGGAATCAAATCTAATACTAATCGCATTCGTTTCGTTTCGCCACGATGAATTCTAACTTAGTCTCTAAATAAAGTAATTATCGAAAAAGACGTTATTATTTGAAAAATGCAACTTTTAAGTTTCTTATAAGCTTTTCTTAACTGGAAGAATAGTCGTGCACAACTTCTTAACATACAAAGTTACGAGTAAGTAGTGATAGCTCATCGAGCTGGGAACGATTTGCCTAAATATTGTAGGAATATCTACAATGTTATTCAGACACATAATCCTATGTATATAGAAAACATTTTTGGAAAAAGTATTAAAAAAATTGAGTGTACCGGAACTCGAACCCGCGCCTCTAGAAAAATGTTCAAGTCCTAAGTCACAAGTTCTACAACCGACTACGTCGAAAAGTTTTAAGCATTTAGTTCTATTATAATGAAATGACACCATTATACCATTAAAGAAGACACCAAAGCAAATCCGAATAGTAGGACAGACAGAGAGAACCTAGTGTCAAGACACTCTATTCTCTGCTTTCCGCCCGAACACAAAACATTGTTAAGTGACTCAACTCAACGCCATATTTGTACTTACCAGACCGAATAAAAAACTAAAATATTAAAAATTAAGTATAAAAAAGTTAATAAACCAACATAATTTGGTACCTACTATTTACTTTCTAACTGTATTCGCGTTCAAAAGGCAATTTTCTTTCCATGCCCCTCATTTTCAGTGCCTTATGTTTATCTTTTGTCTCAAAAGATTTCTTTGGGATTGGGCCGACGGAGTCTAAATTGTTGCCGGCTTTCTTATATTAAAGAATAAACGTT
Source organism: Dryas iulia moderata (assembly GCA_019049465.1). Classification (NCBI taxonomy): domain Eukaryota; kingdom Metazoa; phylum Arthropoda; class Insecta; order Lepidoptera; family Nymphalidae; genus Dryas; species Dryas iulia. Next base: position 1,246,393 of record CM032440.1, read on the forward strand.
TTCCTTTTATTTTCATTTTAAATGGATGCCAATCAACGAACAATTACGCTACTGATCATTTTTTTTTGTTATTTAAAATATACACGTAGAAAAACAGCAGCTTCAAGTTTTTTCCCGCAAAGCATGGTAATCAGAAAATCTAGTGTTAAGACACTCCATTCCCGAAAAAATAGTTTTGCATGCTATGTGGCGGAACTCAACGCTGCGTTTTGTCTTAAGTTTATACTTAAGCGGAAAGTAGAAAATAATGAATTTATTTATCCCAGAATATAAAAATTCCAATAACATTAATTATAACAATTAGCTAATTTATAATATTAAATATTTATTATAATTCATTAAAAAACAACAACTTATAAAATAACAATAATAACAATAAAAATAATATGTCATCATTCCCCCGAGTGGGAATTGAACCGACAAACTGCGCCTACTTTTAAACGCTTTTCCAATGCCCTCCCTATTATTACTACAAAAGTATATATTATGCTTATGAATCTAATATTAACTATATTCAAATTCACAGTAAGACAGAGTCTGACTGTAAGCGCGTGTTGTTATAGGTGCGGTCTCCCTCGGATTTCTCTCATTCAAATTATTATATAAGATATTAAAGATAAGTTAAAAATAAAAAAAAATAATTAAATAGCTTCACGCTGTATCCCGCACACAGCAGGGTAGGCAGAGGGAACCTAGTGTTAAAACACTCTGTTCCCCACTTTCCGCTGAATTTGGAGGCTTGCGTGGCAAATAAAGATAAGTTTTAAATTCATATTAAATATATTTTTGGAATTTTTTTCAGTCCTTTCTAGGAGGCATTAAAGACTACAACACAGTTTTAACTAATGTAGCCATTATCGTACTGTATTTTGTGTATTGTTTCTCTAAATTCCAATAAATTTTTTTTTTCTCCTGCATCTTAGCACACAACGTCTCAAAAGGCAGAAAATGAAAAGCAAAGTGTTTATACACTAAGCTTCCCTCTACCTATCACGTCATGCGGGATAGAGCGTGAAGCTATAAACCTACATTTAAAAGATATAAGCAAATTTCAAATAACACTTCGCTCCATCCTTTACTTGATTATGAAAATTCATTATTTTAATTACTATTATATGTAAATTAGAACTGAATTAATAATGAAGTTCAACACATTCAATAAATGTAAACATTAAAGCGGTATTAATTCCAACATAGTCGTCTAGATTAATGTATCAATTGTATGATAAACTAGCGCATGTATCCGGCGTTGCTTGCTTAGCTTTCTCTAATAAAGGTTTAAATTATGTAGAATATAATAACACAGTCAAATCAAAATGTTTTTACGCATGTATCTCATGCAGGACTTAGCTATAATTAATGTTGAACACCTGAGGTAGAAAATAATAGAAGAGCTATATACCACAAGATATCATAAAATAAAAAAAAAACTTTATTATACCATAAGTTATAATAAAATTGCACTTTCTGTTCTGCGTGATGAGTATTTTTTAAGAAGGATCTTCAAGTCCAGGCACGAGAAATTGCAAATAACTAGTAAAAAAATAGTGTCTTTTAAAAAATCAACTTTATGCTAACTAAGTATTAATATGTGGGATTTATGTAAAACAGTTTAGATTAGTGTGACTGTAAAGCGACTGATTGTGAGTTCTATTCCCACTCGAGGAGTTGTAATATTTAATAGTTTCATTTTCTTCGCTCCGTTGTCGATGCCAAAGCGGGGCGTTAAGTTCCACAACTTAACACGCAATGCCTTCGAATTCGGCGGAAAGTGGGGAACGGAGTGTCTTAACACTAGGTTACCTCTGCCTACCCTGCTGTATGTCGCACTGTATCCCGTGAAGCTAAAAAAGAACCAGTTTAGACATTAAATTATTAATCGTTATTATTCTTTCTTTGTCTCTACGGGATACAGTGTGAAGCTAAAAAAAACAGTTTAGATATAAATTATTAATCGTTATATTTTTTTCTTTCACTCTAAGTATTTTCCATTACTCTCAGTTTCACACAGTAATAAGCATATTATAGATTAACCAAATAGAGGCAACTCTTTCGTTACCCAATTGTCTAAACTCCAGTTACATTTTACACGTTACTAAACTTAGACAACTCATATTTGACTTACAGTTTTCTTAAGGACTGTGTGAATTATGAAAATAGTTAAGGAAGGGCTTAGAATACTGATACTTGACGTAAAGGATATAGAGATTATATAAAAGCACTAATACATAGTTTCAGTTACATTTTTTTTAACTTCACGCTGTATCCCGCTCACAGTACGCAGAGGGAACCTTGTATTAAGATACCCCATTCCCCACTTATTTATTTATTTATTATACAGTACAATGTAAATGAAAATTGTCTCACAAAACTGATGAATCAGTTTGACTGTAGGATCAGCAGTCTCTACATGTTACAGGTATTATGTCAAACATTTAACATGTTAAAAATAAAATGTCAGACGTTTTACAGCAATGAGAACAGGTATTTCCGTAATTTACATTTACTTTCTGCCGAATTCTGAAGGCGTTAAAGTGGGGGAACTTAATGCCGTGCTTTGCCTTGACATCAGAGCGAAGAAAATGGAAATAATAAATATTTACACTCCTCGAGTGGGAATAGAACTCACTACCAGTCGCTTTACAGTCACACTATGTGCTTCTGCGCCACGACTCGCCCCAATGAATACTTAGAAGATTACCCGAATTTTCTATGTATAAATAATACTAATTTACAGTCAAAATTACAAAACGGAACTTGCGAGTGACAAGTCTATTAATTCTATTTATATTATGACCAATTAATTAAGTTAATACTAGTCGCAATTAACGCGATATGATAACAATAATTTTAAATAATTATTATTATACATACACATAATTTTAAAAATTAAATGTACTCATGTGAAATGTTAAATGTTTATCTACATACGTCTAACTAAATGACGCAAGTCAAATTTATAAATGGTAGATACTGTATAATAATATATATGTACAATGTACATATCCTTTAACGAACCTAGTAGTCTACATTTTTTTTAAACTTCACGCTTTATCCCGCACACAGCAAGGTAGGCAGAGGGAACCTAATGTTAAGACACTCCGTTCCCCACTTTCCGCCGAATTCGGAGGCATTGCGTGTTAAGTGGCGGAACTTAACGCCGCGCTTTTGCCTCGACACCAGAGCGACGAAAATGAAAATATGTATTCAATATTTCCTCTCTGAGTGGGAATCGAATCCACAACCAGTCGTTTACAGTCACACGCTTGTGCCACTGCGCCCCGATTGGCCTCAAATTCAGTAATCTACATACTTTAAAAATATTCATTAAAAATCATAATTAAAACCAACTTACGAGTATATTTCATATTTTAAATCTTTTACACTCAAAGTGAAGCTAAATCAGAAATTTGTTAAGCCCTACCTCAGTCTTTTCTGTGAAATTTAAGATACGTGGGATGTATGATAATTAACAAGTCTAAATAAGGACGTACGAGTACATATATCATGATCAAAAACCCTATAACATAACACCTCGAAAATGATTAATTATCCACGAGCATTATTCGCTTTTCAGTGAAAATGTGTCTCAAGGTCGTCTGCGATTAAATATAATATCCATTTAGCAACTAAAGACTGGATTATAATTGACTTATACTTTTTAGATGAGCTCAATTTATGTTAATGTAATTAATTGTTATTTTTGTTTTTTTTTGTTTCGATATCACTGGGTTAAGTGAAATAGTGATATGACACTAAATTTCTTAACAGTAAAGTAAAAATTATTGCTATTAAAATTTATTTAAAAAATATTCCTTTCGTAATATTTTTTTTTTTAGCTTTACGCTGTATCCCGCACATAGCAGGGTAGGCAGAGGGAACCTAGTGTTAAGACACTCCGTTCCACACTTTCCGCCGAATTCGGAGGCATTGCATGTTGCGGGTAGGAATCGAACCCACAACCAGTCGTTTACAGTCACACGCTTGTGCCACTGGACCATGACTGGCCACATAATATTTCATTTGAAAAATAATGCTTTCCCCGAATGTATAACGAACCTACAACTATTGCGTTTACAGTCAGATCTTACCATGCCATGGTGATATCAAAAAACAAAAAGTATCTTATTTTTTTATAACAAAATAAACATTTTATAACAATCTATGTAATATATTCATTGAATATTCTTTTTATTAATTCCAAATTCTTCTTCACTTTCTATTAATTTTGAGACATATGCATGTGAGATTTGTGAAAACATAAAAATTGTAAAAACAAAAACGTACTTCTAAAAGCAATTTTAACTTTCAATCTCTAATATATTAGAAAAGCCATATTTGTACAAATAAAAATCGATAAACAATTATACAAAACATAAAAATTTGGACGTAGCAGAATTCGAACCTGCACCTTTAGGAAACAACTGTCCAAGTGCTTCAATACCTAAGCCGTACGTTCCATTCAATTATGTAGAATTTCTTATACACTTACTATACTTACAGTTTCATTTTTAAAAATAATAATAATATCGAAAGACAATACAATTCCATTGAATTATTTTACAAAATTATTCCCATTTACAAACGGCTGAAGTGAGACCGTAAATTACGAGGAAAAAGCGTTCAGCTAAAACTTTGCCAATTTTAAGGTAAGCACTACACTGTGTGTTTCCATTTGTTGAAATAAATAAGTGTAGAGTATTGTGTAAAATTTATATGTATTGTTTTATTTATCAACTTTTTTATAAATGCGGGAAATTTTATAAAACGTTTTCGTAAACCACGTTCTCTTTAAATATTTAAAGAGGTTCCATCTTATTATTTAACATTTGAACATACTTTTAATTGAATTTAATATAGCTTCACACTTTATGCCGCACACAGCAGGGTAGGGAACCTAGTGTTAAGACACTCCGTTCCCCACTTTCCGCCGAATTAGGAGGCATTGCGTGTTAAGTGGCGTAACTTAATGCCGCATACTAGGTGAGCCGCATAGAGCATACTAAACTTATATAATCGTTCTTAAGTTATATACGAAAAAAAAACATATGCCTATTTATATGTAAATTACGCAGGTGGCAGATTATGAAATTTGGCATAGTTAAGTTTATATGAAGAAAAAGTGCCAAAAGATTTTTTTACAATGCATTAAAAATTCATTCAATTAAAAATCCTATCCTAACAACCTAAAAGTAGAGAATCAAGACACTCTGTTCCCCATTTTCCGACAGGACACTAGATATTTTAACTAAGCGGCGGAACTCAACGCCGCGTTTTGTCATGTTTCAATAATACAAGACCAAAATTCAAAAATTTAATTTATTTATATTATTTATAATTTTCTATTCTATTGATTAAGAACGCACTATGCGTTCGCAGCCTTAGCTCAGGTCGTAGAGAGAGCGTTCAACCGAAACTTGGGCAGTTCTACGTTAACTACTGTTGGTTTTCATACTTAGTGTGAAGTAATATTTGTCTCGAGAGAGATTACTGCAGCTGTGTAAGTGAGAAATGAGCTGTGAAACCATTTAAGTTCACAGTACTTAGTTTAATCTTGAGGACTTAAATGGGGCAAAGCTTAAGCATAATATAAATATGTTTGGAAAGTCAATAAATTAACATGCAATGTCTCGATTTTAGACAGCAAGTGGAGAACAGAGTGTCTTGACATTAGGTTCTCTTTGTCTACCTTGCAAAAATACTTTCCTCAAATAGAAATCGAACCCGTAACAATAACGTAAATTCGTATAATATTCTCAACAAATTACAATTTACGTAACAGTGTTTTAGCACCGCACATACGTAATGAGACGCCAATAATTGGGTTTATTATCACTGTTAGGTCCGCATAATTCACTTAGCTAGTAAATGTTTAATATGTAACAGGTTCTCTCTCACTACCCTGTTATGCAAGAAAAAACGTGACGATCTTTGTTTTAAAAGATAAAAATAGTGTAATATGAAATCAATCAATCAATGAAAATTTTAAAATTTCGAGTTGGTATATAAACACCATTTAATCTTGTAAATAAGCCACGGTGGCCAATTCAACTATTTAATATACCTTTAAAATCTTTATGATGCAGTTTCTAACTGTTATCATAGACTGGGTTAGACTCAGGACAAATATTTAAAATATGTTAAATTACTATTTTACGGTAGACTGAATACAGCGTGAGTCTCAGGCTATCAATGACGCAGGAAATTCAGTGGGACTTCTTTTCAAGTCAAAGATTTACAGAATTACAATAATATATTACTGACAATAATAACTTTGAAATAGACCGGAATGAACAGTGTTACCATTTATAAGATCATTAATTAGGGATTTCTTTTAAATTAACATTCATAACTTATTTAAATTACGGTATAGAATATTCTCAGACATTTTCTAAGATCCTACTATAAAAATAGAAACTACAATTCTATGACTATGATCGTATTACATTCATCCTACGCCTATACCATATTTCCTATTTGTATTCCCAACTAAAATGTAAAACAAAACCATTTATTAAAGACATCTTTATAAGGGCCTTCTACGACGTATCCACAAAATTGGTTTCAAATGTATCGCATATTAAAATGATATTGCAATAGAAAATAGACTCTTTTACGTAACATTAAGGTTTATTTTCGGTTACTTGATTTTTTAGCTCTTCTATACAGTAATAATCTTAGGTATTATCACATTCGGAATAAGCTATCATTCATCTTTGCTACGGTTATGAGATGTTTGTATGAGGGGAAGCATTCTGTGTGTAATGGTATAAAATATTATTTTTCCAATAGTATTGCATAACAAATATTACGTTTAATCATTTCTTAAGTCATTTCAGCTTTACGCTTTTGCTGACATAGCAAGGAAGTCAGAGATTTAGTATCAATATCCGTTCTCGACTTTCTGCCTAAAATTAATGTTTTTTTTAGCTTCACGCTGTATCCCGCACACCGCAGGGTAGGCAGAGAGAACCTAGTATTAAAACACTCCGTTCCCCATTTTCTGCCGACGTCTGGAGGCATTACGTGCTAGGTACCTCTGCGCTACGACTGGCCCCATGAATTATTAAATATCCATTAAAAAAATTACAAGATATGAATAACAGACGTGACTGAAATTTAGAATGTCTGAGTACAAATCTAAATGTCCATAAAACAGTTGTCACCGCAACATTCCAAAAAAATGCACATACCAAAATTTTATTTCTCGTAAGAGAAAGATACATAAGCTTTTTTTTATTTTTGCTTTTTTTTATTTAGCTTCACCAGAGGAAACCTAGTGTTAAGACACCCCCTTCCCCTCCTTCGCACCCCACCACCGCCGAGGTCGGAGGCATTACGTGTTAAGGCGGCAGCGAAGAAAAATTGTAATAATAAATATTTCCACCCCTCTAGTGGGAATCGAACCAGTCGTTTTCAGTCACGTTTGTGCCACTGCACCACCACTGGCCCCATACAATCACGTATTTATGGATACATAAGTACGTGATTGAAAGAGATATCTTAAAATTTGACGTTAAAAAAACGCAAAATAAAGACTTGTGTTTTTACTATAAAGTTAATATATTTAAGTACCCGCTATAATTATTCATAAAAAGCAGCTCCACGCTTTTTAGAAAAAACATAGTGTCAAGACACTCCGTCCTCCAGAACAACAACATTCCATGTGGAGTGGCAGAACTCAACGCCGCGCTTCGTCCTAGATACAATAATGATGGAAAGCAAATTTACATATACCCCGAGTGGGAATCGAACCCACAACCAATCGCTTTACAGTAAGACGCTTCATTGCGCCACGACGGGCAATTAATTATTTGTAATATGTAAAAATTGTATTAAAACTAAAATTTCCTTTAAAATTAACTAAAAAGTATTTAATTATGATTTATCGTTTTTCTATTCGAATATAATCACCTAAATTTGTCATTTTTTTTGCTTTTCACTGAAATACTTAAAAATATAATTTTGTATTTCACATCCATACTTATTATATTTAATCAAAAACTGGATAGCGGGATGATATCAGCTTCCGCATTAATGGTTCTTCAAATATACAATTTCACATATTAAATTTCATATGAAATTTCTAACGTAGCAAGATTAAAACTTGTATATCTTAGCTCCAAGCGCATTTAACTGATCCATAACTTTTTTAGGTTGACGCTGTATCCCTCACACCGGAAACCTAGTGTTAAGACACTCCGTTCCCCACTTTCCATCGAATTTGGAGGCATTGCGTGTTGAGTGGCGGAACCTACGGCCGCGCTGTACTTGTAATACCAGAGCGAAGGAAATCGAAATATTAAATATTTCCACTCCTCGAGTGGGAATAGACCCCCGACCAGTCGTCTACATTTACAAGTCCGTGCCACTGCACCACGACTGGCCCGAGGCTAAGTTAAGATAAACTAAGTTAAATTTATATAAAACAGCTGGATATTAAAACCTAGTGACAAGATATTCCGTTTTCAACTTTCAAGAATCCGAGACACTGCGTGTTGAGTGGCGGAACTCAACGCCGTGATTTGTCTTCTCATCAAAGAGCAGAAATGACAATAATTTAAATATACACTCATTCTTCTAAGCAGAAATCGAAGTCACTTCCATTAATCACTTGCATAATGTAATGTCATATTAAAAACACAGAAAAGTTACACAATAAAGCACTTTGATATAAAAAAATAAGTTGTCTTAAATAAACACCTTAAATTTATATCTCGTCTAAAAAAGTCTAATAATAGGATACTTTTTACTTTTAAAACTTCTTAAAAACAAAAAGAGCTTTCGTAAATTATAATCTTATGAAAGCTGACAAGGGACAAGCATTAAGCAATCAAAAATAGCACCTATTTTTAAGATTAACTGAATAAATAAGATTTTTTTATTCAGAAATAGTTAGAAAAACATTATTTCAAATATAGCCAGAAAGAATGTTGAGTCACCCCATTCTACGTTCATTGCCCTAAAAGTCATGGTCACGATATATTTTACAAGGGCGAGGAAAGGGAGATAATGGAAATATAAAATTAAAAAAAAAAATAATTAAATAGCTTCACGCTATATCCCGCACACAGCAGGGTAGGCAGAGGGAACCTAGTGTTAAGACACTCCGTTCCCCACTTTCCGCCAAATTCGGAGGCATTGCGTGTTAAGTGGCGGAACTTAACGCCGCGGTTTACCTCGACACCAGAGCGAAGAAAATGAAAATATTAAATATTTCCACTCCTCGAGTGGGAATCGAACCCACAACCAGTCGTTTACAGTCACACGCTTGTGCCACTGGGCCACGACTGGCCACACTTACACTGGAGGAAATATAATCTTCCAAGTGGGAATTCAACCCGCAACTACAGCGTTTAGTGTCAGACACCTTACCATTTCACCATGGTCACCTCAAATATATTTATTTTAAAGAAACATATAAAGTAAGATGAAGCTTTAAAAATACTTAGTTACCTTACATGTATAGATGGAACAACTATCCATTTACATATTGTACAATAAATACTTCATAAGAATTTTCGGAAGGCGAAATCCAAATTTAATAAATAAAATTTGTCCAAGAATCAATTTAAACATTTAACAAATTTATATTAATAAAATAAATATAATGCCTTGAAACACGTTGAATATTTGTTTAGCTTCACGATATATCCCGCACAAGGAACAGGCAGAGGGAATCTAGTGTTAAGACACTCCGTTTCCCACTTACTGCCGAATTCTGAAGGCATTACGCGTTAAGTGGCGGAACTTGACGCCATGCTTTTGCCTGGATACTCAGCGAAGGAAATGAAGTAATAAATATTTTAAATCCTCTAGTGAGAATCGAACCCACAACCAGTCGCGTTTACAGTCATACTTTGTGCCCCTGCGCTACGACTGGCCTCACTGGACCTTTAGTAATAAAAATAAATAATCATTCAGTAGTCTATTAGAAAGTAAATTTAAAAATATACAATAGGAATAAGTTTAAATTGATTGCTTAGTGGTTATGCCCAGTGGTACCACAATACTCTTACAAATTAATTGGGTTAAGCAACTCTCACCACAAGCGGATGAGGATATACCAATAACCTATTTTGTAGTTATATGTAATTTTGTGGTCAGTCGTGGCCCAGTGGCACAAGCGTGTGACTGCAAACGACTGGTTGTGGGTTCGATTCCCACTCGAGGGGTGGAAATTATATTTTCATTTTCTTCGCTCTGGTGTCGAGGTAAAGCGCGGCGTTAAGTTCCGCCACTTAAAACGCAAGCCTCCGAATTCGGCGGAAAGTGGGGAACGGAGTGTCTTAACACTAGGTTCCCTCTGCCTACCCTGCTGTGTGCGGGATACAGCGTGAAGCTATAAAAAAAAATGTAATTTTGGTACTTCATTGATAATTATAATTATAATCTTATAGTTCTTTAAATGTTTAACGTTACGTTACTGTGTAGGTTCAACTCTCGCTCTGTGAAATGTTCATATTAAAATTATGTATATGACGGCGCATTGTTAGCGCAGTCAATAGAATAAAACCTCGGAACAAGATTTGACAACTGTCAATCTGGCGGAGCGTCGTGTCGTTGGTCAGCGTAGCCATGTTGAACTGGACTTTTCATACATCAACGGCAAGCGCACCACGTTAGCGACGAATCGCTATAGTTCCAAGCGATCTTGTGTTTTATTATTTCGAATATTAATGAAATTGGTTAATTAAGTGATTTCTTAATTATTAGCGAGTACATTTTATTGTTTTATTTTGTGAAATTAAATTACTTTAAATTGTGACATTTGTTATTATTGTGTCCTTCTTTTGAAAAACATGGCTGATTCTGACAATGAAGGGCATTCGCCCAGATATATTTTTCCCCTCTGGTGACACAAAGTACAGTGTTGAGTTCCACTTGGTATCTCGTTAATTAGGGTGATGTGTACATATTTAAATTATTTTTATTTCAAACCAGCGCTTAGTTTCACCATTTAACAAGTAATACCCCGAATTCAGATGAAAGGTGGAAAATAGAGTGTCTTGATTTGGAGTCACTACGCAAAAAAAGATTTAAAAAATCTACTAAAAATTACAGGAATTATATAAAATGTACATCAATACTAATAATCTTTTTATTTTTACATCGATATCATAATTTTATTTAAGATACTTGTTCAGTAGCTTATTATGAAAAAAAATAATAATTATTTACTACTATATATGACGCTGCGTATGGCGTGATCAGTGTTTCGACGCCTTTTCTTATTAATTTCGCAGAAAACAGATTCATTCTTCAAGAATTACCTAAAACATTTAAAATATACTTAATAAAATAACTATACTGATGGTAAAAGTGACATAAATGGATCTCACTGTTTGGATTACAATCGCTTCTAATACATATCTGTTAGCAGCTTACATAAGTACCTATAGACCCTAATAAAAATAAAAGAAAATGGATAGGTCAAAGTAAACAACATCGTCTTTTCCCCATAAAAGCTTATACACTTAAGGATTTAAGTTTTAGACATTTACAATCATTTAAATTTCTAAAAGGGGCCAGTCGTGGCGCAGAGATACAAAGTGCGACTGTAAAGCGACTGGTTGTAGGTTCGATTCCCACTCGAGGAGTGGAAATATTCAATATTTCCATTTTCTTCGCTCTAGTGTGAGAGTGTCTCAACACTAAGTTCCCTCTGCTTACCCTGCTGTGTGCGAGATACAGCGTGAAGCTACAAAACACTGCGCCACGCCTGGCCCCAACAAAGCTTAATATAAAGTAAAATAAAGTTCCAAATTAAGCTAAAGCCGGTATCACGTAGCTTATAATGAGATGATGCTGCGGAAGGTGCTTTACCAACTTTGATATTGTAATGAGCCAATAATTATTACCTTATGAATATTAATTTCATGTTAATTTTTATTGCAATTATTGGGAAAATTTTACAAGCGCTAACTTATATTGACTGTTATTTGGGTTGACGGTTGTAACCTTTGGAATGGATCTAAAGGGGCAAGGTAGTAGTGACTTCGACAATAAAAATTTAAAAATGTTATATATGTTTTTAACATTTTTAAAGTGTTATCCTACACTTAGGATTATTTTTGAAATTTTTATACGTTTTCTAAATGTCTTTTTCAATATATATGTTTTTTTTTTACACAGCAGGGTAGGCAGAGGGAACCTAGTGTTAAAACACTCCGTTCCCCACTTACCACCGAATTCGGAGGCTTGCGTGTTAATATATATGTAAGTAAATATTTATTTTGAGACCGTTTCGTGGTGGAGTGTGGTAACGTCTAATTGTAAGCACAATGATTGTACATTCGGTTCCCTCTCGGAGGTATGACTCTATTTGACTTTTCATTTTTCTGCACTGATATTTAGAGCAATGCTCAACGTTGCGTAACTTATATCTCATAACGGAGTATTTTGACACTTAGCTTTCTCTAACTACTGCAAAAAAAGCTTCTTTTTTTATATTGAAGCCATCGTGGAGCAATTCTAGCGTACGATTATATGCACAATGGTTATAGGAATTTTGTTTAAGTTTTTTACAAACCACATACATTTCGCTTACGTGATTTTTTCTTCAATTTTATTTTCTTTTGGTTAAATTAATTTTATAATTATTTGCATGAATGTCAAAGAGTGTACCTCGGTTGTAACGTTTTCCTAGTGCGTTATAAATGAGATGGATATGTGACTTAGTTGGTACGCGGTGGTCCATTCTCACTTGGGGAAATAATTACGTTAAGGTATTTTTATTTCTCCGCTCTGGTCACAAGACAAAGCGAAACATTGACTTCCGCCACTCAACACGCAATGTCTTGCCTTCATATAGAAAGTGGAGAACGAAGTGTTTTAATACTAGACTCTCTAAAGTATAAGTCAAATGTAACAAGTAATAAACAGTTTATATGAGAGCTTTTATTTGGGCGCGTCAAACGAAACTCCGGACAGTTGTAATAAATCAAAATGAATGTTCGTGTACACGTGGAATGATTAATTAACAATATAACAAGTGAACATGATTTAATTTCTGTAACAGTGACATTTTTGTAAAATGTAATTTATAAAATGAAGCTGTATTTTCTTAACTTTACGCTTTTCCAATGTAACATGAACTGTCCAAAGAGAATGAAGTACTAGTATTAAGACACTTCGCGTTCCACTTTTCACCTGATTTCGAGGCATTGAGCGCTCCGTGGCAGTACTCATCGTCGTATCTTGTCGACAGAGAGAAATGAATCGAACCCACAACCAATCACGGTTACAGCCAAACATTATCCTACTGCGTCAAGGAGGCCTCGACGTTTATTGTATCTTCATGTATTTTACATTAAAAACCAACTATTGTAGATGAATTTCACTTCTAATTTTTCAGAAACTTCAAAATTTATAAATAGAACCAAACGGCATGAATTAAGGTATGAATTTGAAGTACATACCTATACTTTTTTTTTTAATCTTCACGTTGTATCCCTCACACAGCAGGGTCGGCAGAGGGAACCTACATTCCTACTGTTAAGACACTACATTCCAAACTTTCCGCCGATTCGGAGGCATTGCGTGTTACGTGGCGGAACTTAACGCCGCGCTTTTCCACGACATGAGAGCGGAGAAAATGGAAATATTAAATATTTCCACTCCTCGAGTGAGAATTGAACCCACAACCAGATGCTTTACAATCGCACTTGGTGCCTCTGTCCTACGACTAGCTACTATACTAGCTACTAGTTACTAGCTATTTCTATTTTAGCCAATTTATACAGAAAAATAAAAGAAAAATAACAGAAGAAAGTGTATAACAGAGTGTTTCGACACTATGCCCTCTCTGACTACCTTGACATCCAGAAAAAAGAGTGAATCTTTAAAAATAATTTTCTAAATAAATACACTCGCTCTTAGTCATCTTATTACTTATCACCAACACCGCCGTGATGTAAACACATAATATATTACGCAAACATTTCACCCAGATAATGTTGAGGATTTTTAGCAAATGACTCCATTTGTCAATGTCAGATCAGCACAATAGCTTATATGGTATTTTGTACGTAGAAAAAAAGTTTTTATTGTTTTTATTCTAATTAATGTCACAAGTCTTAACGGTTAGGACGGATATTAGTGGTAAATCACTTTGTTCTTCACTTCTTTCAGTTTTAATACCATAGCTACCTCATAATATGAGGTACATATGTCATCAGTCGTGGCACAGTGGTACAAAGTGTGACTGAAAAGCGACTAGTAGTGGGTTCGATTCCCAATCAAGGGGTGGAAATATTTAATATTTTTATTTCCTTCGCTCTGATGTCGAGGCAAAGCGCGGCGTTAAGTTCCGCCACTTAACACGCAACGCCTCCCAATTCGGCAGAATGTGGGGAACGGAGTGTCTTAACACTAGATTCCCTTTGCTGTGTGCGGGATACAGCGTGAAGCTACTAACTAACATATGTCACTTACTACTGATCAGGTAGATGCATGAAACACGTATTGACATTTCTTCTTTTTTTAGCTTTACGCTGTACCACACACAACGGTGTACGAAAGGTACGCATGTATTGACTTAGCACCGTTATGTCAGTTTGAACAAATATATGTCAAATATATTTAATCTTTTACCGCATAGCAAGGTAGCCATAGAGAACCTAGTGTATCATAAATTAGTTTAAAAAATAAGAGGCCATCGTGGTACATTGTGACAGCGTCTGACTATAAGCATGATGTGGGTTCGATTCTAACTGGTGGGATTTTTTTTTTCTTCACGCTGTATCCCGCACACAGCAGGTTAGGCAGAGGGAACCTAGTGTTAAGACACTCCGCCCCCTACTTTCCGCCGAATTCGGAGGCTTACGTGTTAGACGGAACTTAACGCCGCGCTTTACCTCGACACCAGAGCGAAGAAAATGGAAATATAATTTCCACTCGGCCACGACTGGCCACAATTTAAACTTACATACATATATGTAACAATTTTCCGCAAATACCTCCTTTCTTTCTGATAAACATATTTTTGCTTGAAATTTAAACAAGCCTTAAAACATGGGTCGTTGAAGCGTAGCGATTGATGAACCAGAAAATGTATAAAGACGCGTTAATCCGAGTAGAATTATTTTTGGCTGTAATATCATTCACCTGTCTGCTTGGGTTTTATTCACCTTTTTTCTAACGATATAAGTTTGACCACATTAGAGCTCTTTTGTGTATTTTGATATTTTATTCTAAAAACAATGTATATATAAAAGGTTATATAATACTATATAAAAGGTTATTTTGCTAATAAAAGTATGTGTATAGTAAACAATACTTAGTTCGGTTCGGTTCTTAGTTATGGGACAATAATTAGTGTTCTCTTTCTAATGTAATACCAAAAAAATTTTAAATTCAAAAAATACTTTTTCAAAAATTACATTTTCAATTATAATAAAAATATAAAAAATAGAATCTCATTTCTCTGTTATTTTTTTTACTATTATACATATTGTATATTGTTTTAAATGACAAATAGCTAAAAAAACGTCGTTTGCGTGAACTTATAAGCCGTGTTATTTTTCCCGTTCTGAAGGGAAGTTTCGAGAAATTCCTTTTAAGTGAAGAAACCACTATGCTGTTTTTTTTCTATCACTTTTATATAACGACACTGGAAAGGATATTTGCTGTAGCCTTAAAATTTCAAAAATATGTAATATTTACATATTATTTACGCTGTATCTCGGACGTAGCAAGGTAGGCAGAGGGTACTTAGTGTTAAGACACTCCGTTCCCCACTTTACACCGAATTCTTAAGGCATTATGTGTTAAGTGGCAGAACTTAACACCGCGCTTTGCCTTGAGTTACAACTTTTTTTAACGTTATTTTTACTATCGTGTTTTACCTTTATTCTTCTTAAGCGCAATAAAGAATACTATTAAATGTATGATTTTCATAAAAAAACTTTATAATAATACCATCAAAACTTCTAAGCACCTGTAAATTTATGAAATATTTTGTTTTTACGAACTTAGTATAATATGCCAGTTCCACTTTGAAACCATTTCAGTCACGCTGTTAGTTATTGCAAATTTTCATGACGGCGGCTATTAAAAATGGCCTCGGATAGAGGTCGTAAAAAAAAAAATTCATATATTATTTCTAATACGTTGCGTGGATGTATTTTTGACGCACTTATTAATAAAAAGATAACCATTATGTCGGTTGTGGGTTTGATTCCCAATCGGAGAAATAAATATATTTTAATTATTTTTATATCTCCGCTCTGGTAAGAAAGTAAGCAAGACTCAGCAGATTAGGGCGGAATATACGTGACAGAGTGTCATGAAATATGGTTCACTTAGTCTATACAGCTTGGGTAATAGCTAAATAATAATAAAAATAAACTTTTTTTATTAACTATTAAATACTAGCGGCCCGGTCGCGGAATGGTCGTGAACTTCACAAATGTCGCTATCTCTTAATATTGAAAGCCTGGATATATGGTGTTTGATTAACTATATTCATTCCGAATTTCATTGAAATCGGACCGATAAACTAGCCGTGAAAGCATGACAGACAAACAGACAGATATTCCCATTTACAATATAAGTATGGATTTTTTCTTTTTTCTACCTTTGCAAACATTTTTCTTTATGTGCCCAATAAACCATAAACAACTAAAAAATATTTGCGTTAAACATTGGCGGAGCTTGAAGTTGTAATATAATTCCTTTTGAACAAGAATTACTGAAACCCAGAAGTAGCAGTACCAGGGCAGGTATTAGAAAACGTAAATCAAAAAACAGATATTAACCAAGTTTGGTACTTTACATAATTCGTTTATATTTAGTTAAGTCATAAATCTTTAAGATTCAATTACGAATTAGTTATTCTGTCTCGCTTATTTAATGTACTAATATTCAAATCAAATTTAAAACTTTAGTAGGTATTCCATGAAGTAATATTTAAATTATATAACATTTCATCTTTGTTTTTATACACTTTATGCCTTTCCCAAATATTATGCCCAGGGCAGGCAGAGAAAACAGTGTCAAGACACTCCGTTGTCTCACTTTCCGCCCGAAACTCTCCCTATTCCAATCATTCCCATCCTTCCTCCATCCTTCTGTCCTACATCCCCAAGGCTGGCAGTGCATAACTCTAATGTTGTGAATGTCTATAGGCTAAGGTAACCACTTAACACCAGGTGGACCTTCTGCTCGTTTGCCTCCTTTATTCTATTAAAAAAAAACCTAGATATTGTGTATTGAGTTGCGGAACTCAACGTTCTATTTAGTTTTGTACCATAGTAAAGAAATGAAATTATTTAATTAAAATCATTCCCCTGAATGAGAATCAAATCCACAAACATCACAGTCAGACGTCTCCACGCAACGACAATGGTCTCGGGCCATTCCGGCTTAAGCTTATGAAGATGAACATATTTAGTCGTATTATTATAAAAATGTAACCCTTAAAAATCTTTTTTACAATTTATATATTTTTATCCATATTATAATTTATATATTTTTATAAAATATATAGAAAACCGGTACTTTTATAATTTTCCGCCCATATAGCGAGTTAACCATACGTGATAAAGCGACTGTGTTGACGAGCAATGCTCGATCACGCTTCACAGATCGCGGGGCTTATCGACGACTTATTGGTTTTACATACATACGAGTATACTTCGAGTATATGCCCTTAATTCCTTAATACCTAGAAATGTAACGATAATCTATACGTATACAAATAAATAAAATTGAAGTGTTTGTTTGTAATATTAAAATAACAGGTTTTTTTTTATTAAATGCGTGTATGTGTACTTAATATATATCCCAAAATAGATATTATACAATTATTGTCAATCTCTGGACTGGCTATACTATCTTTGACTTAGGTATCTTTTACGCACTGGACAATATTTTTATATTAAAATCCGACTTATATAATTTACTAACGGCTTAATTAAAAATATTACAATAGTATAATACTTTATTGACGGTCATCATCACGCAGAGAGACAGTAGATAGTGACTGTAAACGCGATGGTTTTGGGTCCAATATTAATTTACC
This sequence comes from Dryas iulia moderata, assembly GCA_019049465.1. Classification (NCBI taxonomy): domain Eukaryota; kingdom Metazoa; phylum Arthropoda; class Insecta; order Lepidoptera; family Nymphalidae; genus Dryas; species Dryas iulia. Next base: position 1,264,418 of record CM032440.1, read on the forward strand.
CTCAGGGGAATGATTATATATTATTTTAATTTTTCTGCTTTGCTGCCTTAAGACAATGCGCAGCGTTATGTTCTGCCTCTTAAAAAACTCAGTAACTAAGTTCTCTCTTCTTTTTAACTTTTTTCCTAGCACAGAAGATGTGAAGATAAGTAAATAATTATTACTAACAGATTATTGCGTATAGACACAAGCGGAAAGCAGAAAACGGAGAAAGGAGAGTGACTTAACACTAAGTTCTCTCTGAGAAATAAAAATTACATTTTATCTATCGTCAAAGTAAATTAGCATCTTAGAATATCTTGTAATATTCAACCAAGCATGAAATACTATAGTTGACAAATTACCACCGCATAAAGTCAGGATAAAGGATTGCTGGAGCACAAAGCGGTGCATCCAGACGTGATAGATGACCTAAGAAAATGAAATATAACTTGTATTATAAAATTATGTATATGATATTCTTTAGAAAAAAGCGCTGTGAAAAAATTGGACTTTCTTAGATTTAAATTACTTTCAAATTATTTACACTTTTTATATGTTTGTGTATATTATTTTCACATAAACTAGCAACCTGCTCGCGGCTTCGCCCGTGTGATATTTTACACAATTTTTAGTACCCTATTTTATAGCTTACATTTGACCCTGGGACTAGTTTCATTTCGAACTTTATCAAAACCGGACCAGTGGATAAGCCGTGAAAGCATAACAGATAGGTAGACAGACAGACAGACAGACCGACTTTCACATTTAAAGTATAGTATAGGCTAGTATATGTACCAGAGAGAAACTTCATTATGTAATTTCGTTGAGTAAACTTATTGTCTTTTTCAATTTTCCTAAGTTTGTAAATAACACTTTCAAATATTAAATGTTATTGTAACCATGTACTAGTACATAACACAAGAATCACTCCTTATGTGAAATACCGCAAAGTATAAAAGTGATACTTTTTTATAAGAAATTAGTCGTCGTGACAGTAGACGACTGGTTCGATACCCACTCGAGGAGTGGGTGCATTTAATATTTCCATTTCCTTCGCTCTGGTATCAAGGCAAAGCGTTAAGTTCCGCCACTTAACTCGCAATGCCTCCAAAAATCGGCGAAAAGTGGATATGTGGGAATGGAGTGTCATAACACTAGGTTCCCTCTGCCTACTCTGCTGAGTGCGGGATACAGCGTGAAGCTAAAAAAAAGACTACTAAAATTGTTAACTAAACCAATAGATAATATTAAATCAATTCTACTAATTTCCATACAAATAGACAGCCCTATACAAAAAACTCTTGTAATATGATAAATATTCCATTTAACATTAAATTACAATTCCGAAGTGTATTGCATTTTCATACAGATCGTAAGCCTACCTCGCGATTACCTGTTCCCCATTTACATAATACGAACGCTTTTAAAATGACAGTAATAAGTTTAATAAAAAACATGTTATGTAAAGCTCTTGGCGCATTTTAAATAGTTTTCGACTGGTACCTATAAGATTTTTAGTGGAAATCGAAACCGAAATTTATCAAAATGTATTAAAATTTCTCATTTTTCGCTTTAGGATTAGTGCTTACGATTTTGTATTCCTTCTTTCTTTAGATTAACTCGTTTGGCTTTTAGCAGGGTAGTCGGAAAGTATTTAGTATGAAGACACGCCGTTCTCTACATTTCCCCCGAATTATCGTTTTTACTATGTTGAATGGAGACACTCAACTTAGCAGAGAATGAAAATAATGAAATTATGATCATTCCGTAAATTAGGAATCGAATCCACAACCAATCGTGATTACAGACAAATATTTTTCTACTACTTAAGTACGCTTTATAATATTTCAATCAATCATTTATAAATGATTCAAATCCGATAAATATACTGGTTCAAATCTGATATATATAATATTATTTGCAATAGAAGTCATAGTAGGACGGTGGAACAACGTGTAATTGCAAACATGTATTGTGTTTCATTTCTTCACTCTAGTAAATGAGACGTAACGATAAATCAGTTACGCGGCGAATGTAGCTTTTAAACTTTATATTTTTTCCGACCACCTTGCTATATGGGAAATAGCGTGAATCATGAAATTTGCAGTATTATTCTGTTAGATTTTTTTTATTATTAAAAATTTAATTTTTATAACAATATAATGTATGTGTTTCATTAAACAGATACATCATACACCATCAATATCTACCCATTAAGCAGAGAATAAAGAATCGAGTAAGTTCTTCGACTATATCTCAATAAAAACGTATAAAGAAGATAAAAAGTTTTTTTATAGACACTTACACAAGACGCATTTCAATGAAATGTTGAAACTACAGTAAAAATGCAATCCAGATACAAAGTTGTTTCTATCCATTTTATTAGGATCGCGGCGGGAAATATCAGGATTTTTAGTGAAAGTAGGACACAAAATAAATGTAACTTTGCATTTGTATGCAATTGTGAAAACGCTTTGTGTAGTATATTATTTTTATAGGCTTCTCTACTTTACTTACAGTACTTTCTATTAGGTTACGTGCCTAAACTTAATAGAAAAGAAATGTTTATCCAAAGTTATTTTTAAAGCAATATGTGGCTATAAACAAATAATTATTTTTTACCATTTATTACATTATAAGTATTCCGCACTTGAGAGCCAAAGTAAAAGGGTTGTTAAATCAGTATTTAATTTATTAATAACATCATGATCATCATACTGATGAAGTGTTATATATAACGAAGTACCATTCTTCGCTTTCACCCCGACATCGCGCGGAACTCAACGCCGCGCTTTGTCTTAGGTACTAAAAGAAAAAAGAAAAGAGTAATTTAAAAGAAGAAAGTAATTTAAATATAATCATGGCCCCGAGTGGGAATCGAATCCACAACAATCGAATCTAAAACACTTTCACACTGCTCCACAATGTCCTTAACTATATATATTTTTCATAGTAACTTACTTTTACAAAAGCAATTGCATCTGCTAAACTATCAGAACGAATAGGTTACAGGTATTGTTGTAGCGCTATTTCCTTCCTGCCCATTTGCGAAATAAAATAAAAGCTTTTAAACTACAGGAAGCTTTTACAAAAAAGGTGAATTATTTATTTGCAACATTTTACTTCAACTATTTTATGTAATATTATATAATAATACGTAACTATTACTTGTAATCTATTGTAGTAATTTTCTGAATATATAAAAGTTAACGCTATATATTTTTAGTACGTTCTTTAGTCGTGGCCAGTCGTGGTCCAGTGGCACAAGCGTGTGACTGTAAACGACTGGTTGTGGGTTCGATTCCTACTCGAGGAGTCGAAATTATATTTCCATTTTCTTCGCTCTGGTATCAGAGGTAAAACGCGACGTTAAGTACCGCCACTTAACACGCAAGCCTCCGAATTCGGCGGAAAGTGGGGAACGGAGTGTCTTAACCCTAGGTTCGCCCTGCCTACCCTGCCGTGTGCGGGATACAGCATGAAGATACAAGTAAGTTCTTTAGTAATTTTATATCATTTTTTCATGGATGGATAGGCAATACGAACTCAGTCAAAAACTCTAAGTCTCGGGCTTACACCTGAATTCAGAACACTAACTGTTTAGTGGCAGATCTCTATACAGTGTGTTTCGTTAACAGGACGTGAAAATGCCAATTAAAATGAAATAATACCCCTTTGTGAAGATTGAACCCTTAACCAACACCTTTATAGGCTGTCAGTTACAGTCAGCAGTTAATCTAGTCTTCTAATAATTAATTTAATTTTTCTGTTGTTGTTAAAATGGCTAGATCATTGTTCTTAGATTGCAATTCAAATTTGACGATAATATTTTTTTTTTTTATTGAATATTATAGTACACTCAAATTTTCTTAGACATATATAGTACACCATTTGGGGCACGAACGTGTCGACTGACTATAAACGACTTCCCCCACTTTCCGCCGAATTCGGAGGCATTGCGTGTTAAGTGGCGGAACTTAACGTCGCGCTTTACCTCTGATACCAGAGCGAAGGAAATGGACGTATTAAATATTTCTACTCCTTGAGTTGGAATTGAATCCACAACCAGCCCTTTACAGTTATACGTTCGTGACACTACGCTTCGACTGGCCCCTATAACTTGATTATATATTTAAAAACTGACGTAACATTTTAACTAATATCACACGTAAATAAAAATTCTTATAACAATGCAAATAAAAATATTTATATCCTCCAAAAAAATATTTATGGCGTTAACCCACCATACTTTTCAAAACTAGATTACTTCCAGCGTGTTGGGTAACAGCTGCAAAATACAATACTTTATACAAAGGAGATCTACATATATACATATATGTATAACATAGTTTGTTAGCAGCTCAGTATGGCAAGCTGGTATTAATCATATAAGTTTTGATATTCACGAACATTGTTCCCATAGTTGCATTAGTTACGGGGAATGTGCCTGTTGAATGACATTATAACTTGCTTAACTATTTCATTGCTATTATATTATTAAAAAATGTATTAAATAACTATCTCTACTTTAGATATAGTACGTTTTAATAAGCAAAACGCAGCGTTAAGTTCCGCTACTTAACACTTAATGTTTAGATTTCGGGTGGTAAGTGGAAAGCGGAGTGTCTTAACACTGATTATCTAAAAGAGCGCAAAACTGCATTTTTAATAAACTGTGATGTCCTCATAATATATACATAGACAAAAGTGGATTCAAGTCCAAACAGTCCTAAATTAGGACATAGAATAATATACGTACATATAATGTATGGCTATGGCTATAGATCGATATAACCTCAGCAATAAAATTCTTGTTCCGACCATGTGAAAAAAACTTTAACGTTTTTTTAATATGTATAGAGTAGTTATCAAACTAGTTTTACTAGACTTTTGAAAAACCCTCAAAAAATAAAATAAAATAAACGATCCTAATTCTCTTGGCAAGAACAACACATACATGCTTTAAAAAACTGTACTGCTGAAAGTTTTTATTGCATATTATTCAACAAGAAGTAAATCATGATAACAATGAAAGATTTTTTTTTAATATAAATTGATAGATAGATGTAATTAAATTTTTTTTTTCAACTTTACTCTGTATCCCGCACACAGCAAGGTAGGCAGAGGGAACCTAGTATTAAGATACTCCGTTCCCCACTTTCCGCCGAATTCGGAGGCACTGCGTGTTAAGTGGCGGAACTCAACGTCGCGCTTTACCTCGACACCAGAGCGAAGAAAATGGAAATATTAAATATTTCCTCCTCGAGTGGGAATCGAACCCACAACCAGTCGTTTACAGTCACACGCTTGTGCCACTGCCCCTTGTGATTACTGCCCACAATGTAATTAATCATACACTAATAACAGCATATATAAACAAAAAGAAAATCAAGTGATGAGACACTATATTTCTTCTTTCTTTAAAGTAAATAAAATAAACGTGTCAGAAATAAACAAACAAAAGTAACGTTAATACAAACATAAATATATGTTATTGACAAAACCATTCGAAAAACATTAACACCGAGCTTTCCACAATGTCTTTGTGTATTTTCTCTTTGAAGCACCGCAAAATAAAAAGTTAAATAACACGATTTGTAAGCTTTCAAACAAACTCGGAGCATTGAACTGTAAAGTTGTAAATTAGACTAATAAGCCCCGAATTATTTTAATAAATAATAAAGAAAGAAGCGGTTACGGTGCTATTGGAGTAAGCGCGTTGGTTGTGACTTCGATTCCCACTAGACGGAATAATTACATATTATTTTAATTTCTCCGCTCTAGTAGGTATCTTAGATAAGCGCCGCGTTAAGTTCCACTACGTAACGTACAATATCAGGATTTCGGGAGGAAAATAGAGAACGGAGTTAAAATTAAACTTAACAGTAGGTTTTTCTCCCTGCCGTGTGAAAATAGTGCAAAACTCTTTCTTTTTTTAAAAAGAAGCAAGAACTAATTGTAATATATTTAATATTATTGACTCTAAACACCATTGACTCTAAGCATTTCTTAGGCAGTTGTTATGTTTAAAACAATTTTGAATTAACATATGGTGATATAATGCCGTTCTTAATATTATATGAAACTAAGCGTTTTCCCAACCAGCAAACAATTCTTAGAAACGTTCAAAAAACGAATTCCAAAAGAGCTAAATCAATTATGAATATATTTTTTCTTCTTCTGAATATCTTTCTTCTTTTTCTTAATTAAATTTTGGGACTTCCAAATAAGAGTTATCAATAATACTTTTACTACTATAAGTAGTAAACTACTATTTATTAATATTACTATATATACTATCTATACAAAAAATAATAAGAAAGAAATACAGAAGACCAATAGCCCGGTCATAGCAAGCATTGGCCAGTTCAATGGCTCGGAACATCAGACTGACATTTATCACTGTCGCCGTAAGAAACACGCCGAAATCGTGTTGCTAACAGCGAAGATGATAAATTGTCGTATATTACAAAATAGACGCCCTTTGATGCTGGATTGAAAGGAAATTTGCTTTTGCATTCATTTGTTGTTTACGATATTGCTATTTTTTCTATTTCTATGGATGAATAATTTATGGTCGTAAATAATACGCAAGTTCTTTTAAACATTTTTAAAGTGTTATTCCACACTTAGGAAAATTGAAAAAGACATTTAAAGAAAACGTATAAAAATTTGAACGCAGCGGGATTCGAACCCGCGAAATTTGAAAGTTTGGATTGGAACGCATGGCTCAGTGGTGAGAGTGCCTGAACGGTATTCAGGAGGCGCGGGTTCGAACCCTGCTGCGTTCAAATTTTTATACGTTTTCTTTAAATATCTTTTTCAATACGCAAGTTGTAATTTGGGGCAAGTCTAGAAGCGTCGAAGTTCGATTCCCACTCGAGGAGTGGAAATATTAAGTTTTTTCATTTTCTTCGCTCTGGGGTAAATTCTGCCTCTTAACGCGCAATGCGTCCAAATTCGGCGAAAAGTGGGGAACGGAGTGTTTTAACACTAGGTTGCCTCTACCTATCCTGCCGTGCGGGATACAACGTGAAGCTAAAATACAGCGTTAGTAATACGACATTGGGGAACGGAGTGTCTTAACACTAGGTTCCCTCTGCCTACCCTGCTGCGTGCGGGATACAGCGTGAAACTAAAAAAAGAAAAAAAAAATAATACGATATAGTGGCTCAGTTATTTGATTTAACATGTTAGTCGTGGGTTCGACTTTTCACAAGTCTTCTTTGCTTGAAATCCATAGCTGGTGGCAAGTAAAGAAAAAAAAACAATATGCATTTAAAAGTAATTACATTTTTTAAAACATTATTATATACTTTTTAAATTAAGTAGTGGCGAGTCGCGTGTGCCAAAGCGTATGACTGTAAACGCGACTGGTTGTGAATTCGATTCCCACTCGAGGAGTGGAAATATTTATTTTTTTTACTTTCCGTTTTCTTCGCTTTGGTATCGGTCAAAGCATGACGTTAAGTTCCGCTTCTTAACACACAATGCCTCCAAATTAGGGGAAAAGTGGAACGGAGTGTTTTAACACTAAGTTTCCTCTGCCTACCCTGCTGTGTACGAGATATAGTGGCTCTGTTTTTTGGCGCGGGCTTAAACCCCGCTGAATTTAACATTATATACTTTTTAAATTAAGTAACTTTACATTTTAATCACGTAATTAAAATACATTACAAACATATTTTCTTTGTCATATTTTTATAAAATATAGCTGACATTTTAAATCTATTATCTTTTAAGACGACTAATGAAACGCATTAAGTTAATTAAATTTGAAGGCTATACAAAGGGTTTTAAGAAGATCGGTGACATTTGGTTGCTTTATCACATCTATATTTAGAAGTAATAAAATTTATTAAAGTTAATTAACCTGACTAGTTTAATTTAATTTATTAATAAAATAGAGAGTCCATCGTGGTACAGTGGAACAGCATCTGACGCAAGACAGGTTCTGTGTTCGATTCCCACCTATATAAGGCATTTATATTTAAATTATTTTAATTTTTCGCTCCAATACCTACCTTTTTTTTTTTTTTGTTTTTTGTTTTGTTTTTTTTTATCGTCAGGAAAATTCGTTACGGATACCCGCCCGGGGTGGGCTCCAATAACTACCTAAGGCAAAGCGCGGCGATAAGTTCCGTATTTAATACACAATATTTTGATATCAGGCGGGACTTGGATATTTTTAATAAAAAAATTAAAAACTTGACCTTTTTTTCAAATAAGCTGCAAAAATTTAATTTTAAATATTTCTAATTTTTTCCACAATTGTCCTTGCTTATTTCGTAATGTAAAAAATTCTCGAGAAATGGTCTAAAATGAATATTTATGTGGAATAAATATTAATGAGGTAGCGTTCCGTATCCAATGTCTCATCTCTGTATACGTACATTACAAATTCTGGTAATAACATTTTAAAATTACACATATCATAAGACATTTTGGTACAATCGTAACTAATACCAATAGTATTGCATAGAATGTATAGAAATAAATATAATTGGAGTGTCTGTTTGTAATTAAAAAAGTATTTGTGTTTTATTAAATGACTAAATGCATATTATACGAAAAGAAGCTTTTTTTAAATATTTTATCTGCTCATTGGTTTGTTCCAGCTAATTCCTGATATGGGCCTGAGGGTGTGACAGATTGTGAGACGAATTTCACTAGCAAATAGCTGATGTAATAAGGAGTAACTTGGGCTACTTTTATTTTATAATTATATTATTTTGTTACATTCCACGCGAACGAAGTCACGAGTATCATATCGTCATCAAAAGCAAAAATATGATATATCAAAAATGCATGTGTACCCATAGACGATAACATAATAATTAACGTCAGTGATATATTTGCTTTATTTTAGCGACACGCTGTGTCTCCCTCACTCATCAGAGTAGAGGGAACTGTAACCTACCGTACTGTGTACTGAATCTAATATTAAGACACTCCGTTCCCCATTTTGGAGGCATTTTGTGCTACGTGACGGAGCTCAACACCGCGCGTTGCCTTAACACCTGAGCAAATAAAATGAATTATTAAAAATTTCAATGCCTCGAATGAGAATCGAACCCACAACCATCGCGATTACGGTCAAAAGACGCTACGACGGCCTTCATCTATACTAATAAATAAAATTGGAGTGCCTCTTTTTAATATTAAAATAACCGCTTTTTACTATTTAGAAGTATGTATTTGCAAATATGTATATGTACATATGTATACATGATACATATAGTAAAATAACAATTTATATAATTTTGTCTGTCCGTTTGTCCCAGCTAATCTCTGGAACCGCTGGACCAATTTTGACAGGACTTACACTGGCAGATAGCTGATTCAATTAATAAGGACTCACTTAGGCTACTTTTATTTTAGAATTATACATTTTCTTCATTCCACGTGGACGAAGTCGCGAGCAAAGCTAGTAATAAATATAATTGAGATATTTAATCAATAGAAGTTTATTTAATTACGTTCCACAACACGTCTAGACGTCTGACATAAAGTGCAGTCATACGACGATCCCGCGGGATCTATACGTTTAATTGCTATGTTATCTAAATTATTATTTTCTAATATGTTATGGCTTGCCGTATATCACTTTACTAATAATGATAATGTATAAAAGAAACATCATAAGCGAAAACGTATATTATTAATATTTATTATTTTTTACGACGCTTTTTACGCTTTTTTTCCATATAGTTTCTATGCTCCACTTTCCACCTGAAATTGATACACATACATACTTTTAACGAGTTTTCAGGAGGCGCGGGTTTGAATCCCGCTGCGTTCAAATTTTTATACGTTTTCTAAATGTATTTTTCAATTTCCTAAGTGTGTGATAACACTTTAAAAAGTATTTAATAAATAGCATTCGTTCTTGCCAATCGATTGTACGTAGAATAATCTTTGGGCAGCACGTTGTATCCCGCACGCAGGAGGTAGGCAGAGGGAACCTAGTTTTATGAGATACTCCGTTATATACTTACCGTCGAATTTTGGAGGCACTACCTATAGAGTGACGGAACTTAACGCCGCGCTATTCTATATAGCTACCAATTTTAAAAATAATATTAAAAATTGACTACAATTACTCCAAGGCATCCAATTAAACTACAGGTACATACAGCGTCATATTTAATGCATGAGCGTGCGCTCGTAATTCGCATGTAATGGACTCCGTACACCGTCGTTGTTCCTTTTGACAGCGGATATCAAACAGACTAGAGTCGCTTTGACGCAAAACAGGCTTGCTTTGTTGCATAATAGACAATTAAGGCCAAAATTAACTAAAATTTTGCCCTTTTATATTAAAACTTTTTTTTAAACGAAATGTTTTTCATTATTTTTATATATTGTGGATAACAAATTGAGATAATTTTGTAGGGGGAAATACTTAATTTTCTGCTAAATGTTAACTAAATTAAAAATATATTGTGTCTTATTTTAAGATTCTTTTCTACATTCTATGTTAAAAAGAATTTTAACTTGCTTTTTGACAACAAAAAATGCATTATCTGCACTTTTTTAACTAACATTTTGACAAAAATTGCAAAAACCCATATTTGCAAATCTAAACTTAAATACTAATTGGGGCCAGTCGTGGCGCAGTGGCACAACCATGTAAATGTGAACGACTGGTTGTGGGTTCGATTCCCACTCGAGAAGTAGAAATATTTAATATTTAAAGCGCGGCATTACGTTCCGCCACTTAAAGCACGTCGCTTTCGAAAGTGGGGAACGGAGTGTCTTAACACTAGGTTCCCTCTGCCCACCCTGCTGTGTGCGGGATACCGCGTGAAGCCAAGCTTAAATATTTTATTATTTCCAATAACATATCGGTGGAGAATTTTTATAATTATTTATTTTGTAAATATACAACCAGACCCTCTCACATTTCACCACAATAACCACGAGCATAATAATTGAAAAAAAAACCATTAAAAATTTGTAATCTAGTTTTCCATCCATTGTTCTAAAATTTGTAAACACGTTAGTTTCAGTTCGTTTAACTTTATCAATCAATCACATAAAAGGATGGCTTCCGGTAGAGCTAAGCGAGTTAACAACTTAAATGGCTATTATTGAACCGCCAGTTAACGGATACGGTGAAAATTTCATTACAACGTTTATTGATGAAGCTTTTTCAATTTGAGTTTCAGAGTGAAGTATTTAGTAATTCCATACAAGTTTTAACTAGATTAACTATTTTGAAATAATTAACGTTAATTATTTAGAAGCTTTTATGTGTTAATAGTTTTTAATTTCTTTTCTAAAATAAGTAACAATCAACAAATAAATATTAGATTATATTGAGAGTACCGTGATGCAGCGCGACAACGTGTAAATGTAATCAAGATGGGTTTTGGGTTCGATTCCTAATCATACTTTCATTATTTTTATTTTTTCGCTCCAGTGAAGAAAACGTTGAGCTCCGCTTCTCATCATACAATGTCTCGAGTTTGAACAGTAGTTCGATTAGTTTAACACTATGTTTTCTCTTTGACTACTCTGCAGAAAAAATTGTGAAGCTGAAATAAAAACTAAATTTCATCTTACTTTAATTTTTTTTTTAGCTTCACGCTGTATCCCGCACACAGCAGGGTAAGCAGAGGGAACCTAGTGTTAAGACACTCCGTTCCCCACTTTCCGCCGAATTCGGAACTTGCGTGTTAAGTGGCGGAACTTAACGCCGCGCTTTACCTCAACACCAGAGCGAAAAAAATGGAAATATAATTTCCACTCCTCGAGTGTAAATCGAATCCACAACCAGTCGTTTACAGTCACACGCTTGTGCCACTGGGCCACGACTGGCCACATTAATGTACTTCAATGACGCTTATTTTAATCACTCTCAAAGTCTAGGCACGCACGTGAAAACGACACGCTTTGTCTTAGGTGGAGGACCACAACAGGGATATATAAACCGTATATAGTCATTTTCTTGATCGGGAATCGCACTCATAACCATCGTATTTACGATCAGACTCTGTTCAACTGTGCTATGATGGCCTCTATAAAGTCAAAGTCGAATCCTAAGGACGCAGTACAAGAGGATATCCTGAAATTCGGAATATGATTAAAAAGATCATACAAACGAAGTTGCAGGTCACAACTAGTTCATAATAAGGTATTCTTGTCGGGTCAAGATCCCGGAGCGACCCGGTTATTCTGACCGCGTCTCCGGTCAGGGTCGTCTCGTTAGCATTAGATATTCGCAATTAATCAAATCGTATAATTTACATTATCTACCAATTCTTATTTGAAAAGGCTTAAAAATAATTGAATTATGTTCAATAATCATTTTTTTGTGTATTTTTTATTTGTAAATGAGAGGATAGTGTATTTAATGAAATATCTGTGTAACTCGTTCAAAAGCGCTACATAATAAACATGTACCTATATCTAATTATGATATGTTTTTTTATGTATTCAGTTTACTAAAAAAATAAATAATATAATATGTTTACAGTATGAATTATACAGAAAAATTATAAGTAATTTTATAATACTTAGTTTCACGCTTATCCTGCCTGGCGGGGTAATAGAAAAATAAAAAAAAAACCACGTTTCTCAAAGAGGTGTCAAGGGACACCCGTATGGAACGAAGTTCCTTTCAATTAATTAGCGAAGGAATTGTAATATTTTTTTTATTTTTTTTAAGTTATAATAATATTTTTTTAATAATTATTTTTATTATTATTTAGAAAAGAAAATATCTGGCTTGCTTTCTATAAGAGAGAGAGAGAGAGACAAACAGAGAAACATGCGCATGCCGCACAACTTACAATAGCTTACTATAGCAAAAAGTGTCGTTACAACTTTTCTTGAGAATTTTCTCTGTCTAGCCCCCGTTTCACAACGCGCGACAAGGAACTTTATTCCAAAAATATAATCATTCCGTCCAGTCAATATCCAAGTGAGATTCTAACTTATAACTATCATGTTTATATGTCAGACGTTAAAAGACTGCCGCGATGGTGTTTTTTATTTTACTGGGTACTACCAATATCTTAGTAATCAATGCAAGACATAACCTTTTTTCATCCTGCATTTTTATTGACCAGCCAGACCATAAGAAATATAAATTGAAGATAATACATATGTATATTTGTTTAGTATTTAAATAATAATAATTATTATGATTTTAGCCTGCTTTTTTAGGATAGGCCTATTGCTAAAAAGGTTTATTTATCACCGCTCTAAACACGATTCAATGCATTTAAAAACCAATCCCTACTTAACCGACCCAATAAACAAAACCAACTACTAAAATTCCTCTGCAAAAAATATTTCCCTACATGAAATTTCAAACGAATATTTCTAATTGCAGTACCTAATATTATTTATTAAATTCCAATGTTCATCGTTTGACATACGCGGGCGGATGCCGCGGCCGGCTCGCCCCAGTTACGTGTCACGGTCAAAGTGTTACCGGATGCGCGCGCAATACCCCGGATATCCTGTATTTTTTAATATCTATTAAATATATTCTTATGGGGCTAATCGTGGTACAGGGGCACAAAGTATGACTGTAAAGCGGCTGATTGTGGGGTTCGATTCCCACTCGAAGGGTGGAAATATTTAGTATTTCCATTGTCTTCGCTCTGGTGGCGAGGTAAAACACGGCTTTAAGTTTACGACGTTAAGCCACTTGACACGCAATGCCTCCAAATTCGGCGGAAAGTGGGGAACGGAGTGTCTTAACACTAGGTTCTTCTACCAACCCTGTGTGCGGGATACAGCGTGAAGCTAAAAATAGTATATACATTTTTATTTAACGTATACACGCTTTTTCTTGTAACCTCCTTCAAAAGAGTAAGCTTTGTCTTCGTACCAGAATGGAGCAATACAAATAATTTTACCGTTTTTTCCTGAATAGCGTAGAGACAGAGAGGACCTAGTGGCAAGACTCCGTTCTCTACTTTCCGTTTGAAATCGAATAATGCACGTTGAATGGCGGATCGCTATGTGGTACCAGGGCAAAATGAAAATAATTTAAATATATTTATATCGCTGTGAGTGAGAATTGATTCGAAAAACATTGTGTTTGAAGACAGATGTTATTCCATTACGTTACGATGGTCTATATAAAATTTGCCAATAGGATTAGTCATCCGTTACAATTTGCAAGGAAAGTTATACCAATTTTTATCTCTCTCTGCTCAGAAAGTCAGTAGCAGAAAGTCAGTCAGCAATCTCAGTAAAAACTATAATATACACACAGATTAATGACTATAAAATTGACTTTAAAATTTGTCATTTTTTTTAAATTAAATAGCTAACATTGTATAGTTGATTTCAGTAAAACAAAATTAAGTAAGTAAGTCAGTAAGCTCGCACTCGGTTCATCTAACAGGATTTGCATTTAAAATGTTTTAATATTCTCTCACTGGTTAGACAAATTGTGGTTTTAATTGCTTCTATCCGTTAAAATGCTTTTTGATACGATATTTTAAATATGAACATTATTAGACTTAAACAAAATTGAAGAAAACAGTATTTTAAAATGTTACAAAAAAATGCACTCAATTTTTTAACTAATAACTACTGAGTGACTTACCAGCTCCTCCCGCTGGTACGATTGTAGTATATTCAAACTTTATTTTGCTTATCATAATTTAAAAACATAGAAAATATCCTGTAAAAAATCTATAAAGGGACAAAATCACTGGTCCGGTTTGAATGGAATTCCGAATGAAAATAGTTGAAGACCTAAGGATTAAACATAGTCTATTTTTTTTAAAAAATCGACCGATCGAATTTATATCAAATCTTTCTAGAATGGCGAGAGAATGGCTTTCTAGCCATTCACAGGAAATAAGACAGCTTCACGCTTTTTCCGACATAGCAGGATAGTCAGAACACTCCGTTCTCCACTTTCTGCCGAGAATCGATACATTGCGTCTAGAGTAAGAGGACCTCCTCGCCGTCTCCTCTTTGTCTTATGTATCACCAAGGAGAAATGAAAAAAATATATATGCTTATACATTTATTCCCCCGAGTGGGAGTCGAACCTACAACTATCACGTTTACAGTCAAACAGAGTTAGTGCCCCACTGGGCCACGGCGGTCTTAAAGCCATTCTTTTTAATCCAGATACTCCATTATCCTTGTATTTTTACTAAAAATGAATAAAAAATAATGTGCCTCTTAAGCAAAATTACATTTGACGGAACATCATAATTTACTCAGTACCTTTTCTAAGTCGTAGCGACATTTCCGCAAGAACAATATTATCTTTCAACTGTTGAATTTACATAAAAAAGATCTCTTTATTCACAACGAGTTATTCAAACGTAGTAGTAATGGAAAGGAATGATGACAATGTTAGAGAAATTATTTTATTTATTATAACCGAGCTGGTATCCCGGCCAAGGACAAAGTTTTAATTGAAAAAAATGTTTTAAGATAAACTGTTAAGTTATTACACATTATGGTTTTGATTCCCAGTCAGTGAAATGTTTATATTATGTTATACTAGCGACCCGCTCACGGCTTCGCCGCGTGTACTAGATAACGGTTTTGTTGTATTGCAACCCTCGGTGGTGTTTTTTTTTTTTAACATAAAGTGTCCTATATTTAAGCTCAAATTATCAACTATATTTATGCCAAAATTCATTACAATTGGTCAAGCGGCTTAGATTTTTCAAATAAACTTTCATCCCTTATTCCAATTCCTCCTTCAGAGGTTGATTTTGGAAAAAATAAGTAGCCTATGTTAGTAGACCTCGTAACTTTTACTACTTTCATTCTAAATTTCATCCAAATCGGACCGATAGATTAGCCGTGAAAGCATGAAAGACAAACACACAGACTTTCGCATTTATAATATAAGTATGGATTAAATTATTTTCATTTCCACCTTCTAATAAGACAACGCGCGGTTGTATTATTAGAATGTAGACATGAAACGCGGTTGGGTTCTGCCACTTACCAGTTAATATCTCGAATTCGGACGGAGAGTGGAAAGTTGTGTGCGGAAAGTCGACACTCGTTTTGTGTCTTCTATGCGAGACAAAGCGTGTAACTGAATAAAATGTCTATATTTTAATTTACGAGTATATTACAAACACATATATATGTATGTTGAAATGTTATATGTGTTGAGTAACTTTAAGGTTTCCGCCAATAACATAATAAAAAAACAAGAATGTTCCATTAATTTCTTAACAATTTTAAAAAAAAAATCTTAAATTGTTATTTACTTAATTTTACTTTTTTTTAAGTTTTATTATAAAAGTACTAATAGCATTTTAGAAAATGCATAGAAAAAAATGAATGCAGCAGAATTTGAACAAGCGCCTCTTGGGAACTGTCCAAGCACTCTGATAGCTAAGTAAAGACCTTTAAAGACCCTTAAGAGCTTTTTGCCAATATTGTGTATTTGTAATCACTAGAATTCAAAGAGGTCATTTGTACAAACCATTACGTAATACCATCATTTCATTCCATCGTGTAATTTCAATCTTGGCTATATAGAGAGAGTAATCCAGCTTACCCTTCTATACAATCAATAGGAATTCCTTCGGATTGAACGCAGTTAGATGGATTACCTTAGGTTGGTTTTACCTTAGAAGTATATGAATATTTAGATAGATAAAATATTCTTAAATTGTTATTTATTTAATTTTACTTTTTTATAAGTTTTATTATATAAGTACTAATAGCATTCGGTAATGTATTTCACAATTGGATCGGTAGATAAACTTTTGTTTCTTTTATAGTAGGTATGTTAGAAAGAATTTTGTGTCGAGACATTGCCTGCTGTTTGGTGGAACTCAACACCGTGCTTTGTCTTACCAGAGTTAGAAATAAAAATAATTTATATATAATTAATCCTCTCAGAGGGGACTCACATCACGAAGACGTCCACTGCGTTACGAAACCCCTTGAAAGAATCTAAAGAAATGAATAATAGAAATAATTACTATTGAATAAACCACACAAGAGATATATACTATTAGCAAGTAAATTACAAAGTCTTATAACAAAGATATGCCGTAAAGTTACTCAATCACAAAGAATGTAATAAAATATTCACTAATAATCTGGAAAGAAACATACCAACATTGTCAAACTAAAATATTTTAATATCTCATCGTGCAATTTCAATCAAACGCAATATAGATAGTAATGGAGTTTACATCCTTAGTAATGAACTTCAATAGGAATGTTCCTTCGGGCTGACATCAGACAGATTACTGAAATGAACTTCATTTTACTTTACAAATGTTTTCTTCTCTTGTAGAAGAAGACAGAGGACACATAATATATGTAGGCAGAGAGAATATATTCTCCACTTTCCGCCTGAATTTGACACATTGTGTTTTATGGTGGGTTACGACACTGTACTCCTCTCTACTGTTCCTACTTTATATACTAAAGTTATATATGCTAAAGTCTGTCTTTCTGTCTGTTACTCTTTCAGGGTGGAAATTCGAAAAGAAAGTTGATTAGTCAGAGTCAAATATAAGCTATCGTTTTCAAAAACCTAAACTGTAAACCTAAACTAAAATGTAAACTGCTGGAATGATTTTAGTGATTTTCTTAGGAAAATAGTTTCTGACGCAGAATCAAATATAGATTGCATATTTCTTTTAAAAACAAAGGATGATTTTTTTTTATATTAGATGTGAACGGCTTAACTTACGCGAGAACGCGGGCCGTTGAAAATAGAAAACCGGTTTAGTTCTATAGTAGGTACATATATCAATTATATTTATTTTAAAAAATCACAAATCACACAATAAAGTCAACAAAACATAAGCGACACGTTATTCCCAAATTCGCTCCCTTCATACAATTCTGATTTTCGATGATACTATTGTTAGATAAACCAAGCTTTTGGCTTCAGTAAGTCAAATGAATGCGAATTGTTACCGTTACGGGAAGGAAATCTCCTAAGTATTGTATCTGAGGTTTTTTTATTAAGAACTTTTAACAATGCTCAAATGTATAAAAAGGGAAAGGGGAAACGCTGTTTTTTATAAATGATTTATTTTCAGGGATTTAAATGTTTTCTTCCTGTTTAGCTTCTTATGTTATAATTTCTAAAGAAGATAATTTTTGTTCAAATTTTATTGTATAATTTATTAAAACCTTAATTCAATACGTAAATTAAATTTTAAGCTAGATGTCATAGCTATATGTTTTATCTGCATAGTCAAAAAGAACCTAGTGTCAAGACACTCCGTTCTCCATTTACCGCCAATAATCGAGATATTAAGCGATTTCTTTTACTTTAAGCGGTTGTGTTCAATGCCGCCTTTGTCTTACGAGAATGAGGAAATAAAAACAAACTAGATTTATAATATTTCTTACTAATGTGGATCGGATATTCAAACAATTGCGTTTACAGTCAAACATTGACCGGGTGCAGTATGACGGCCATGCTGAAGTTGATATCAAATCTATACTATACAAATATTATAAGTGCGAAAGTCTGTCTGTTACGCTTTAATATGTAATCTATAGGACCGACTAGGAAAATTTTGAAGACCCAGGGTTAAAATTGGGCTACTTTTTTTTCAAAAATCAACCTTATAACGCTTAAAAAAGGGTTCATCCCATTTCCTCTCATTTGTATGAAAAAGCACACGTGCAAAGCAGCAAATAGGTCGCTACTTTTAATTATACTCACCCGAGTGGGAATCGAACACACAACCAACTCGCAGTAAGTACTCGCATTACAGTCAGATGGTGTCCCACTGCAAAAGGTGTGGTCTCAAAAATGTATTACATATTTTTTTTTATTTTAAAGAAATACTAAAAGGCAACCGTAAATAAATTCATTTTGTTAACATAAAGATCCCTTTTATCATTAAGATTAAATGATCCATGATGCCTAAAGGGAAAAGCTGTAAAAACTGTACAAAGAGATTTTTTTATTTCGTATATCAAAACACAACTCGAGGTCTTTTCAAGTTTCTTTTTATTTCAACTTTACAGTTTACCCTTATAGCAGGATAATCAGAAAGAAGCTAGTGTCAAGTGAAAGACACTCCGTTTTCCATATTTTGTCCGAATTCGTCACATTACGTTTTAAGTCATGGAACCGGATGATTCCCTTGTCTTTTCAGGACAGCGAGATGAACATAGTTAAAATTTAATTATTTCTTAACTCGCCCGGTAGAAGTTAAACCTATAACATCGAGATGTTCCGATAACCATTGGAGAGAAGTGGTGATAATGAAAATGGATCTATATCTAGTATTTATACATCATATTTCTTAAAATGTAGTCTGTAGCTTGTCTTAGTCTAAATAGATTTGCAAAAAGTGAATATTTGAGTATTTTGACAAAAAAAAAAACTATGCTTTGCTATGCAGGAATAAAGTCATTATAAATATATTCAAGTTATTTGTATGTACATGTACATACAATGTAAGTAACATAATAATAACAATATTAGAGCTAAGAAAAAGTTTACACAATCATTCCCCTGTCGCGGTATTTTTTTAATTAATCGCAAAATGGTAACAATTCCAGTTCAACAGCTCGTACACGTTAAACTTATCTGAAATATTTTTAGTCAATTGGGTGGATTATCTTTTATAGTAAACCGAGTTACAATATTAGACAAATATATTTTGTATTTTCTTATGAAAGGCAGAAAAACTATAAACTACGCAACTACAGATACTTCGTAATTATGACGACCCGTGTTCTCGCTTAAGTTAAGCGGTTTATATTTTTCATCCAAATTTTCATCTCCTACTTCAGCTCCGTAGGGTTGGTGTATAAAAAAACAGATAGCCTATGTTTGACTCTTCATTTGGAATTTCGTTTGTCTTCATTTCGAATTTCATCCAAATCAGACCAGTAAATTAACTGTGAAAGCGTAACAGATAGACAGACTTTTGTATTTATAGTATTAGTATGGATTAGTAAGAGTAAAATCATTTAACCTCAACAATAGGTGCTTCAGGGGTATAGGCATTTATGAAATGAAGGTAGCCTATTCTTCAATATTGAGCTGATATAAGAAAATACGTACAAATTTGCGTATTATTGACCCCTAGAGATGAAATGCTGATACCGCTTCTTAGGGTGAATGTACTGCCCGCCGTAACCGTATCCATACCAAACGAAGTCCGCCCCAAATAAAGACTTATGTGTGTGGAAATAAATACAGCTATGATATTAGGACCCATCCGGAGCGAAAGCTCATTGAAACATAATGTAACAGAAAATTACTCTCGTTGACTTCCGCAAGTAAAAAAATCATTTGATTCTGTTTTTGAAAAAAGATAAAGATTTTTAAAAAAAAAACAGAAATAAATTAAATGTGGTGTAGTGAAACAAACACTCTGTAATTGTGATTGGTTATGGGTTCAATTTCTGGTATTGGAATGCTCCGGATCATCATTTAATTATTTTTGTACAATTGTACAATTTGAAAACGAATAACGAAATTTCTTAACACTACGTTCTCTGTGTTTAGCCTGGTATACGAGTAAAGACGTCAAGATGATTTTCTAAAATATTTTTTAAACTTTAATTATACTTACATAACGCTTCTACGCATATAATAGTAATTCATTCATAACACTAATCGTAAATGTTCATTGAGTGCATCATGCGCATGCGTCTGACGTCACAACTTGTTCTTGACCCGGAAGTGGGTCACAATATGGTCCCGCGCACTGACCTTGGACTACTTTGAAAATGTTTTGCTAAATGTCCAGAATCCTTTTGGGTGTGGCTTATTAATGAAGAGGGACTTATTGAGATAAAAGTTTTTCTGATGAAGGGTAAATATATTACAGGAAAATTTTTACTTTGTTAAAGACAAAATACAAATAAAAGAGTATGCTTTAAATCATACGATTAAACTAAAACTTTGCTAGATTTTATATCTTCAAATTATTAAGCTTCCATGTTCCTATAAATTTTTAAAAATATAGACACATTTCTTGTAGGTCACGCTGTAACGCACACACAGTAGGGTAGGCACTTTAATTTTAAGATACTCCATTCTCAATTTTCCGCCGAATTGTGGAGACGCGTGACATTTGGGAAGTCAACGCGTATATATATATATATATATATATATATATATATATATATATATATATATATATATATATATATATATATATATATATATATATATATATATATATATATATATATATATATATCTATATATATATATATATCTATATATATATATATATATATATATATATATATATATATCTATATATATATATATATATATATATTTTACCTTTCACACTTCATGCTCCTGCGCCACGACTGGATACGTCGTATTTACAATTTACTCTTCCGTACTACTCTTCCGACGAAATATGCTTCTCAATACATATTTGTTAATGTCATGTATGTTAAGAAAAATATAAAGGATGTTACAAAAATCGGCGACACACATATTATTAATACCAGAAATAAGCATAAACTGATTATCCCTGTGACTCGATTACATATCGAGTCAATAATTCATTCATGGGACAGTGCATACGCTTTTACAATAGGATCCCAGATTATTCTACACAATAGATAATATAATACAAATGTCCAAGATTATTCTACATCACAATTACATAATTAAAGATTTTATAAATGATAACACGCCAGCCTAAAATCTGTATATAACAATTACTTTAAAAAAAAGAAGTCCCGCTGAGTTTCTTGCGCTGGTTCTCCTTAGGTCT
Organism: Dryas iulia moderata; assembly: GCA_019049465.1. Taxonomy (NCBI): domain Eukaryota; kingdom Metazoa; phylum Arthropoda; class Insecta; order Lepidoptera; family Nymphalidae; genus Dryas; species Dryas iulia. The sequence continues at coordinate 1,286,089 of CM032440.1, forward strand.
GAGGCATTAAATTTAGTGAACCGGTGGTAAACTATTTGACGTTCAAAAAATGAAGCTTGTAACTTTTTATTTTGAATAAAATTATTTGACTTTGACTTTATAATAAAGTAGATAGTCACAAATCACTCCGCTCTCCTTCATACCCTAGAAAAAATAATTTTCTCTCTATTTTAAATTTTAAACAAAGGCTCTTCGTCATCCGGGCACAGGGGAAGGCGCATGCGCCTGACGTCACGCACCTGCTCGCTCTTGACCCGGAAGTGGGTCACGATCAGATCTCGCGCATTGCCCTTGACTTTCGTCTGACCAATCTAGATTAACGTGACAATGACATTTTCATAGATTTAGTTGTATATATGACGTTACATAAATAATCACCTGAAGTCAAATTAGAAAAAAGTATAATATATATAAAGAAAAATATATACATTTTAAAATATGTTTTCGATTTGAAAACGATTTTAGCGGAAAATGAAGAACGGAGTGTTTTGACTCTAGGTTTTCTCTGTCTATTCTACTATAGAAATAAGCAATAGCTCTAAAGTAAATAAGACAATGTTTAAGTAATTATTTTAATTATATATATTTTTTTATTTAAATACAAAAAAATATTGAAATACTCGATAATACAGTGACCATTCTGTTTACCAAATGAATTTGAAATTATTTTCGCTTCCTAAATTTTATTAGTATTGAAAAAAAATCTTCACATAAGTCTTGAGTGGCGGAACTCAACGCCTTATTTATAATTTCAAAATATCTAGAAATTCAAAGATTTAAATTACTTAATTTATACAGACCCCTATATAGAAAAGCAAAATAAAATCCTAGTCTCACAAAAACCATTCAGTTATTACAACGCATGCGCGCGCCGCCACTGACCAGCGGCGGCGGATGAACTTGACCCGGAAGTCAGCTACGACCGGTCCTTGCGCAACGAACTTGAGCTACTTTTGTATTGATATCCCAGATAAATGTTCTATTTAGAGCTTTGGAGGATAAATTTGAACAATATTGGTATATAATTGTATTATATATGGTTTTTCGTTATCAGTAGATACGTAAGTTTTTTGGTAATTGGGGGACTGACAGACAGATAGTATACACCTAAAATAATTGGGCGTAAAAAGTTGAAACTTAGCATATACTATGTGCCTTGGGGAGCATAGGATCACAAATAAAGATTATCACTATATTCTTAAGGGAACTGTATAAAGAAACGGAAATCACATATGGTTTCACGGTTATTTTCCGAATAACAAGGTAATCAGAAAAAAAATCTAGTTCTAAGACACTTTGCTATCCTCTTTCCGTCCGAAATTGAGATATTGTATATTAAGTAGCAAAACTTAACGCCGTTAGAATTACTTCTTTAAGTCCACGTAAACTGTATTGCGGATTATAAGTCTTGGCTGACATTCCCTGTACTTTGTATAGTGTAGAGAGTCTGTCATCTTAAAAATTACGTAAAATATTATGTAGGAGTAAGTGAATAATTGAGCATTTCCGGCTAAAAAAGACTTTATTTTTTACTCAATTTGAAATTCATATTAAAAAATAACACTTATAAATATATTAAACATAATTTTATACCTTTATTATAGCTTTTGATTATAAATAGCTGTGTTTCATCTATTTTTAAACGTGATGCAAATAAAGAAAGATTTATGTTTAAGCACGATTGGGTTCTATTCCCTCTCAGGGGAATGATTATATTTAAATAACTTTAATTTCCCTTTAGTAAGATAGACTGCGGTGATTACTTAAGCCATTTAACATGTAAAGTCTTGATTTCGGGGGGAAAGTGTAAAACGGAATATACGAGTAAAGTACACTGGGTTCTAGCTAATAATTCTTAGCTTAGCGGGAAAATGCATTTTATATATAACCACATACGTTTTTTATAGCATTGTAATGTGTAAATGATTTAGGAGTTCCTTAACCAATTGTGAAAATATAAGTCATTAATAAAATAAGCTAGAGCATGGTAGGTGGGCTTGATTCCCACTCGAGGAGTGAAAATATTTATTATTTCCATTTCCCTCGGTCTGGTGTCGAGGCAAAGCACGGCGTCAAGTGCCGCCACTTAACATGCAATGCCTCCGAATCGAAAAGTGGGGAACAAACTGAATTAGCACAAGGTTCCCTCTGCCTCTGCCCTCTGTACAGGATACAGCGTGAAGCTAAAAAAAAATATTTATCTACACTAAGTTGTTGTAGTGCTAAGTTTAATACCGCCACATTTGCATAATTTTTCAAAATGAATCTAAACGTTTTCCACTAAGTATTATTACGTATAAAAAACGCGAAGCAGTACGTACGCACGGTAGGCATGGCTACCATATTATATTTATAGAATGAAAAATAACTGGTGCGAGTTTCTCAATTTTATTTATTCTCTATGAATGTGGATATGTTCTGTCCGCGTATGACGTCTATTTTAGACAATAAATATAGGTCACACATCGCCCACGCATCGCACCTAGAGACTGCACCTACACATCAACCTCGCCCTCTTCTATACATAGAACTAGTCTCGTTTGAATTTCAATAATTCCACAAATAGCATTTGTATTCAAATAATATTCTAATTTTAGTTAACTTAACAATATAACAATACTAGCTGAACTATTGCAACCCTCGGATGCGCATTTTCAAAAGATAAGGTAGCCTATGTTTAAGCTTAGATTATTAACTATATTTATGCCAAAATTCATTACAATTGGTCAAGTGGTTTAGATTTTTCATATAAACTTTCCACCCCTATTTCAACCCTTTAGAGGTTGATTTTTGATAACATAAGTAGCCCGTGTTAGACCCAGTCACTTTTACTACTTTCATTTTAAATTTCATCCAAATCGCACCGATAGATTAGCCGTGAAAGCGTGACAGACAAACACACAGATTTTCCCATTTATAATATAAGTATGGATAAGTTACCTTTTTTCACAGATAAACACTTTTTGCTGAATAACGGTGTAGTTAGAGAAAACCTAGTCAAAGTCAAAATCAAATATTTATTTTTAAAATAAGAAGTTGCATGATTAATTTTTTGAATGTCAAACAATTTATCACCAGTTCACTAAAGTTAATGCCTCACACCTGAGAGGAACCGGCGCAAGAAACTCAGCGGGACGCCTTTGTTTTTAAGCCAACTGTAATTTACAGATTTATAGCTGACAATGATACTCTTGAAATAGACGGGAGCGAGTATTTCATTCCCAAGGCGTGTTATCATGAATAAAATCTTTAATAGATGTCTTGACATCTATATTCCGTTCCCCACTTTCCGCTAATACATCGAGACATTGTGTTAAGTATACTCTGGCTCTTATGCGGAAAAAAGTGCAGCTGTTGTAACCAATAGTCGCCAGTCAATGTAGTCAAAAACATAAAGAAAGTACGCAATACCTTCCAATGAGAACGAAGCTACAGCTTTTAATTTATTTATTTACTTAGAAAATATGGCAAAATTTCCTAAAGAAATTGACACCCCTTTGTATGTCAATGTGAACATTGAATCTTTTTTATATTGTTGTTATCAATAATAATTATTAAGTATTAGTTAATGATAATGTTATTAATAAGAATTATTAATTCACGTTATATCCTGCATAATAACATTTAAGTGTCAAAAAATTGTGCCTTATATCCGAATTCGAGATGTTGCATTTTGAGTGGCAGGGTTTAACGCTTTTTTCATCCAAGCAGGAAACAAAAAAATCTTTTAATATTTTTAACTAGACGCTATCTCACACCATGATTGCCCGTATCTGCATATTATTCCTTAATCCATACACATGTAACCACTCTTACGTGTACAATATAAATTTACATTAAAACTACAAGCATAGTGTGCAAGCATAGAAACCTTGTAAATTTTGCAACAAATTATTAGTTACAACTAAAGCTTTTATAATCCTTCAAGCTTTTAGCATATTAAGTTAGCTGGGAAGCTTTCTAAGCGCATGCGCCCAACTTGACGTCAGTAAGCGTCTTGGCAAGGATTAGGTCACGATCGGGTCTCGCGCACTGACCTTGGTCTACTTAAGAGTTCCATACAAAAAAACTTAGAAGGTCATTTTGTATTGTGTATAACGAAAATATAGAGCTTTTCGTATTTTTTAAGACAGTTTCCTGTTAAGGATTAAGGATAAATATTTGGAGTGATTTTTTTATAATTAATTTTTCTTTTTGTATAATTTTTGTTTTGTTTACTGAAAAATAATTAAAATACGCCCTTGATGTATAAATAAATGATTGTTAAAATATTTTATTAATTATGAACCTTGAACGAGTGTTCTTTATGAATAAATTTGACAAAAAATAAGTTCTCTTATTTTTTAAATACTTAAAATATTTTATATTTTTTTTTACATTTTAATCTGTATAGCAGGGTAGATAGAGAGCCTAGTGTAAAACACTTTGTTAATAATTTCTCGACTTTCCGCCGGAACTCTCTTAAAGTCAGACGCTCTCCCTTTGCGCTACAATGGCCACATATATTATACTAGCGGCCCGCTCGCGGCTTCGCCGCGTGAACTACATAAATGCTTCGTTATATTGCGTCCCTCGAAGGTGGGTTTTCGAAAAATAAAGTAGCCTATGTTTATGCTTAGATTATTAACTATATTTATGCCACAATTCATTATAATCGGTCAAGCGGTTTAGATTTTTCATATAAACTTTCATCCCCTATTTCAACCCTTTAGCGGTTGATTTTAGAAAAAATAAGTAGCCTATGTTAGACCCAGCCACTTTTACTACTTTCATTCTAAATTTCATCCAAATCGGATCAGTAGATTAGCCGTGAAAGCGTGACAGACAAACACACAGACTTTCGCATTTATAATATAAGTATGGATAGAATTACCAGAAAAAAAAAAACTACATAATTTACAAAAATTTTTAGAAATAGTAAATACTTATTTATAATCATTTTGTATTATGATAAAGACTTACTGAACTACCGAACAGTAAGTAAAGGTTGTGGATTCTAATACTCGGGAGATTTTTTTGGAAAAGATATATATGAAGCAAAACCTTTGTAGTTTATACTACCTCTTGTTAGGTTACTGTTAATACGAGGGTAATTAACTAATAAATAAAATAATAATACCCACATAACTGTTTTAAAAGAGTGACAGATTTACTATATAAAGGGTACTTTTTGCTCTCAAAAGTTAGTACGCCGTCTTGCTGCCTGACGAAGGCATCGTGTTAAACGTGTAAAGTGTAATAGTTGGTAATCGTGTTATTAAACTAAAAAGTGTTTAAGTGTATAAATTTACGTGTTTTAATAGAGAAGTTGTGTGTGTATTAATAAATAAGTGTAAATTTGTTAAGAGTGCAAAAGTTGCGTAAGTACAAAACTGTACAAGTGAGTATAGAGGTAAGGGTGTATAAACTGAAACAATAAATTGTGTTAACTAAAAGTCGCCTTTCACTTTAATCCTGATATCTGTTTAACACTCTTTACTATACTACCTCTTTTGTATTTTATATACAGAAGAAGTGCAGGATTCTAATACATTTAAAAAAAAATTAAATACGTTAAATTTAACACTAACTACGATAAGTTTGATATACAGTTTTGTACATGTTCAACAATCTGTTGTAACGCATTAACAGGGATAATAATATTTTTTTTGTTTTTTTTAGTTTCACGCTATATCCCGCATACAGCAGGGTAGGCAGAGGGAACCTAGTGCTACACTCCGTTCCCCACTTTCTGCCGAATTTGGAGGCATTGCGTGTTAAGTGGCCGAGTTTAACGCCGCGCTTTGCCTCGATACCAGAGCGAATAAAATGGAAATTATATAAATTTCCACTCCTCGAGTGGGAATCGAACCCACAACCAGTCATTTACAGTCACACGCTTGTGCCAATGCGCCACGACTGGCCCCGCATAATAATATTTTTTGCATACATTTACACGTACGCATTTTTTAAGCATTATAACTTAAGAAGCTTACAAATCCTTAGCTTAAAAGCGCTTAATAAAAGAGTTTTAGGTAATTCCGACGTTTGCAAGTTAAATGGAACACGATCGTAAATTAATTATTAAAAGTATATCAAATCTTCGTTTAAAGCATATAATAAGACTTAGAGTACTTAAAGGTTTTGTTACTTCAAATGAAAATTATATTGTTTAAGAATGTTTAAGAGATCTTGATTCAATTCAAATAAGCTTTTAAAAAACTTAAGCAAATATTTAATTACTCTAGAAAAAACGGGAATGTAAATGAAGATTAGTTATTAAAAGCTATCTTATCATTTTTATATAACCTATATGATAGAACAAATGCTATCAAAATGTGTTAATCTGGTTGATTTGTTAGCAGAATCTAGTTTTGTAGATTGTTTATACCTATACGATATTTAGTCTAAATTTTGGGTAAAAAAATATATTTTCATATTTCACACATTTAGGATATGTTTTTGAAGGTGCGAGTTCAAATCTCGCTGTGTTAAAATTTTTAAACGTTTTCTAATAAATAAATATGTGTACATTACATATTGCTTTTATACCTACTTAACACAAAAAATATGGAACAATTGTGTGCTGAGTGGCGGAATTCAACGCTCCGTCTTGTCAAAGGAGACCGGAAATGTGAAGTGAGTGACCGGAAGTTTAAAATATAAATGTTCTCACGAGTAGAATCTAAATTCTTTTATATTTTTCTTTTATGACAAATATTGGAACATATTTGTTTCATTACAAATTTTAATTTTAAGTCAACATTTTTAAAATAGAATAAGATAAAAACAGCTTCACGAATTTACCCGCGCAGCGGGGTAGTCAGAGGGAACCTAGTGTTAAGACACTCCGTCCTCTATTTCTCCTCCCACTACGTTATCAATATTGCGATTTGAGTGGTGGAACTTAACACCGCGCTTTATTTCTGGTACAAAAGTAAAGAAATAAAAAAAAAATAAACAACCTAGTGTCAATTCACTCTATCCCCCACTTTCCGCGCGAAATCGAGACATTGCCTTTTAATTGACGGAACTCAACGCTGCCCTTTAATCTTAGATACAAGAGCGGAGACGCTATCTTATACTATAACGCTTCAAACATCCATTATAACCTCGCATAGACCAGTACATGAAATATCAATATCGGTATATACTAAATACAGCGTAGCTCGTCTTTTCGTAGCTAACGTAATAGTAAAAGTTTATTTGAACGACGTTTCTTTATTAGAGTTCTAAAGAAACTAATTCAAAGTTAATTTGCAAAGTAAATGTTAGTAAGCAATAAAATTAAGCTGAATATGACCTAATAAAATGAATCTAGGACGATCCTGGCAGAAGGTCATTCACTTTGCTCCAAAGGTCATGTATCGCAATTGGGAGGATATTCAATTGTTTTTGTTTAGCTATATTTTTTTATATCTGATAACATGCTAAGTAAACATTTTTTTTCTTATATTCTTGTTTCGATTGTTGTGTTTTGTAAAAGGATATGTATAATATATAAAAGAATAATAAATTTTGTATATCTATATATCATCAGGGTCATCGTCATGCAGTGAGGCAGCGTAGCTTAGCGTATCCCGATCAAATTATAATATCTATTTAAACAATAATAATAACTATCTATTCTATCTATTTCGTATTCTAACGATTTGCACAAAGTTTCAATTTCAAGCGGAAAATAAGGAATGAAGTATCTCGACATAAGCTTGTCTCTGACTACTTTGCTTCGCGGATTTATTTATTTGATCAGATAATTGAATTCATTGATTGATGAAAGAAATTATTTATATGACTAAAAAGGCGCTTAAAGTATTTTATCGTTAACAGAGCAATGATATCACTCTCTTTCTTTGAAAATATTTTATTTCTAGCTTCACGCAGTGTCCACAGCAGCACAGTGCACACAGCAGGGTAGGCAGAGGCAACCTAGTGTTAAGACACTCCGTTCCCCTCGCACCGCCGAACTCGGTGGCATTGCGTGTTATGTGGCGGAACCTAGTGCCGCGCATTGCCTCGACACCAGTGCGAAGAAAATGGAAATATCAAATATTTCCACTCCTCGAGTGGAAATCGAACCCACAACCAGTCGCTTTATAATCACACTGTGTGCCACTGCGCCACAACTGGCCCCAGAAAATAATGTATTATGAATTATAACAGATAAATCAGATGGAAAGCAGTGAGACCAAATAGCGTTGGAACATTTTCGTACATTGGTTCCTTTATACCTTTATAGCAAAATAAAAATGGGTTAAGCACAAATACAAATGACACGTGTCACTTATAAAAGCAAACAAATATAAAGGTATAATACATATTATTGTATTCAATACATCCATGACAATCCATCACATCGTTAGCGTAACGGGACGTGTCTGGCCGAAACCGGATGTTTACATATTTTATTATGTATTTCCGGTCCAATATTACAATACGTGCTATTATGCTTTTAAAATACTCGAAATTTGTAAAATTTTAAAAAAGACATTTAGAAAACGTATAAAAATTTGAACGCAGCTGGATTCGAACCCGCGCCTCCTGAATTCCAGGCGCTCTCACCACTGAGCCATGCCATTGAGCCATTGTAAAATTTTATTTGTTTAAATTGTTCCTCAATCATCTTGAAATTAGGAAAAAAAATTACAAAACGTGTAAAAATTATAAGCATAGCAGAATTCGAACCTGCACTTCTTGGAAACTTGCTTAACTTTTCTTCCTTAACTGCCAAATTTAAAAAATGAAACAAAAATCTATCCGACAACCGGCGGCATTTAGACCACAAACATCACTAATAACTGTACTAATTAAGAAATTAATTCAATACCTCGCTAACGGGTATATCTTTTTGTATTTAATATATCATTATTATTTCAACAACAAAGCTCATTAGTCTGCAAATCCTTTTTAAATTAATATGGTTTTATTACGGAGTAACATTTTTTTTAGCGTGAAATTAATAAATATATATGTTACGTAGCATGGTAGGCAGAGAAAACTTAATGTACTAACACTCCATTCTTCGTTTTCCGCCCGGATCTAAAATGCTGCTTGATGAGTGCCGGAACTTTACGCTGGACTTTATCCAGCAAAAATTTAATAACTGAAATATAAATTTTGCTTCGGGTGGAAATCGTATCTACTACCACTACCATCATTCACCGCCACTGTGCCATAGCTCCATATATATCTTTTTAAAAAAATACAATTTATTTTTTCTTTGCCTGGTGTCGAGGCAAAACGTGGCGTTAAGTTCCGCCACTTAACACGTAATGCCTTCAGAATTCGGCGGAAAGTGGGGAACGGAGTGTCTTAACACTAGGTTCGCTCTGCCTATCCTGCTGTGTTCGGGATAAAGCGTGAAGCTAAAAAAAAAATATTATTTTTCCCAACAGTATCACGCTGTGGTATACAGCACCCAACAGGCTAGGCAGAGGAAAAGACACTCCGTTCCTCATTTTCCGTCTAATTTTGGAGGCATTCCAGTTAATTGGCGGAATTTACTGCCATGCTTTGCCAAGGCAAACCAGGGCAAAGTAAATGAAAATATTAAATATTTCCTTCCCTCAAATAGGAATCGAACACACAACCAGTCGCGTTTACAGTCACACTTTATGCCCCTGCGCCACGCCACCGCTGGTCTCTTAAGCCCTTATTAATCTTTTAGTGTCAAAACACTCCATTGTCCGCTTTCCGCCCGAGTCTAATACACTACTAACATCAATCATAAGTGGCGAAATTAAACACTAGACACTCTACCTTACCAGAGCAATAAAACGAAACAAACGGATTATAAGTATTGATTCGAATGAGAATCGCATCTACTACCATTACCAATGCGCCATAACCTCAAACAAATTGAAAAAATAAGACTAATATATATTTTCCCTTCCGTTATATCTTTTTCCATTTAAAGCGCAAAATACTACAGAATAATTTACTACACTATGTTACTATAAGCGTAATAAAGTAAACAAACAAACATTGTATTGTACAATTCGTAAAGGCACCGCACGACAGACACGCCCACGCTCGTCTACCCCATCGAGATTAGCATCTCTTAGAAAAATGCTAAATTACTTATAAGTTACTTGTTACGTCTTTATTTTATCTTATTTACCTTGTATATTATTTACAAATACGTTTTTTTTTTTTAGCTTCACGCTGTATCCCTTGCGGGGTAGTCAGAGAGAACGGAGCGCCAAACGCTACGGTCCCTGCATACTTCTTTCGCCTCGTCCACAGTCATCAACCTCTTCATACACGCCCTCCGGGGGGTCCTCATGCTTTTTACGTGACCTTCCTCCAGTATCATCGATACTGTGTTTTCAAAGGTCAACCGAGGTCTCCCCCTGCCTCGCTTACCACTCACTACAAATACGTTTTTAATGTAAATAAATAATACGTTTTCATCTTCATCATTAAATTTTGTAAAGGCGTAGCGCAATTAGTAGGCGTAGACGGTCTATCTGACTGGCACTAACAAAAGCGATGATCGTGGGTTCAATTTCCACTCAGAGGGATAATTATTATTATCATCGTAATTGCTTTGCTGTGGTACCTAAGATAAAGCGCGGTGTTGAACTCCGTTACTTAACACGCAACGCCTCAATTATATGGCATTTCTTGGGTTTTTTCTGACTAGCCCGCTATACGGAGAAAAGCGTGAAGCTGACTATCAAAGTTATACTAGATTTATTTTTATTATACATCAAATTTGTAATTTTATGTATAATAAAAATAAATGGTTATGAAAAATATGATTAGTCTTACGTTTATATTAAACGTTTTGCTAACTGTAGTATATCTTATTTAAAATTTGTCATTGATTTTATATAAACAAAAATAAACTAATATGTACAGAGGCTATAATTATTATTAGTAGCTACCACGTATAGAAAAATTGTTTTAGAGTGAGACTCACGCTTCTACCTATTTAAAAGGATAATTAGAAATAACCTAATGTGAAAACATTGCGTTCTCCACTTTTCGTCAAAATTCGAGACATTCATTGATGAGCGGCCCACACTACACTTTATCTTACTAAAACGGAGACATGAAAATAAATTAAAATTAATTATTCTTTTTTTTAACTTCACGCTGTATCCCATACACAGCAGAGTAGGCAGAGGGAACCTAGTGTTAAGACACTCCGTTTACCACTTTCCAATGTTCTCGCTGTCGATGGCGATACAACACATTATCTGTCTGTCTGTTACCTTTTAGTGAATTTTCTCAGAGAAATAGTTAATTACGCAAAGTCGACCCAATTTTTTTTATTCCGACCCACTATTCAATACCATCCCTTAAGGATTAGAGAATGACAGTTGGTATAAAAAATATAACCGCTCAACTTAAGCGAGAACTCACAGGGCCATCAAAAATACGAAACAGCTATAAGACCGAACTTAACAACTATGCTTCATACAGACGAAGCCGCGAGCGGATCGCTAGTATTAACTATATAGAACTGGTATAGTATATTAAAATATTGAACTACCAAATACTTTGGGAATATATCGAAATTGAGACTGAAGCAATAATAAAAAAGCAATAATCGTTGTAGACGTAAAAAAAGTTAACGCAAATTTCGAACAAATTATATTATAATAGTTCTAGGGGAATCCCGCACTCGAGACACGCCCACGTTATTGAGAACAATACATATATTCGTTTATTTTTACTTTTTATTATATTAGACGACATTTACGGTCTCATTATAAAAGTCCTCTTTTTGTATACTGTTTACAGAAAATATATTATTTTATATTAATATAAAGTATATCCTATCGTGGCACAGCGGGCTTGTGACTGAAATTGTAAATGGTTCTAGGTACAATTACCACTTAGTAGAATAAACATTATTTAATTATCTTATTTTTTTCGCTTTAGCGAATAAGACAAAAACATTGTGTCCAGCCTCTCAATAAACAGTGTCGAATTTGAGCGGAAGATGCAAAACGAAGTAACTTACCACTAAATTCACTCTATCGTATTATGTCAGAAAATCTTTATTTCACCATGAAGCTGAAATAAATATATACAAAAATCGTCCAATGCTACTTTGAACTACTTTAAAACATATTTTTTTCTAAAAACAAATTTTTATAGTAGAAAAAACTTTTACTAGAGACTTTTAACTTAACTAGAGATCCCATATTTCAAAGCATTGATTATTTTCACCTTTTTCAAGCTCCTACATAAAGAAAACAAATTTATTTAATCAATTTAATATGAGCTTATACTATGATAACAATAAAAAACAAAAATTTAACACCGCGGCATAGTGTAATTTGTTTGCGCGTTCGAAATCCACTTGGAAAAGTTATCATAATTCAAATATTTGTATTCCCTGCTCTGGGGAATAAAGCAAAGTACAGTGCGGCTACCACTTAAGATGTAATGTCTCAAACTTAAGGGAGAACGGAGAACGGGAGTGTCTTGGCACTCTGTCAAAAAAAACCTGCCTGAAAAACGTGAAACTATATAAAATCGTAGACACAGTCTGTAAGTTTCATCTTACGGGTATACCGAAGTTTAAATCGGGGCTGATTAACTTCTTATCTGACTTTGCGACTCGATGTGAATACTAAACAAGCCATTCTACGTGCTGGTCAAATTGTAGGTAAATAAGAATTTTAATTCAATTTTGGGGCCAGGGGCACAAGCGTGTGACTGTAAAAAACTGGTTGTGGGTTCCATTCCCACTCAAGGAGTGGAAATACTTAATATTTCCATTTTCTTCACGCGCACACAAACGTAATGCCTCCGAAAGTGGAGAACGGAGTATTTTAACACTAGGTTCCCTCTGTCTACCCTGTTGTGTGCGGGATACAGCATGAAGCTACAAAAAAAATCAATTTTTCAGAGGTTGTCGTGGTGCTATGAGCTAGGTCTGACTGTAAACGTGATAGCTGTGGGTTCGATTCCCACTCGGGGGAACGATCACATATTATTTTCTCTATCTACCTTTTAAGCAAGTCAAAGCACGGCATTGAGTTTCGTCACTTAGCAAGCATAATCTTGATTCCTGAAAGTAGAGAATTCCTGAAAGCAATAGGATTACACCGATATGCAAGAATAAGCGTGAAGTTGCTATGAATTGCAATCTAGCTCAATGTAGCATTCGTTGTGCGGGGTTTGGTTTTTGTCTACGTTATTAAATTCTACATTGAACAATACACGCATCACCAGTTTTCCCGTAAATTAAGGTAGACCGGAAAAATCCAACATAATTATACTCTATGCCTTTTTGCCTGTAATCGAGAGATCGTGTGGTGAATATTCGCGAGAGATACTCGATTTCAGGTGGAAAGTGGAGAACGGAGTCTCTTAACCCTTGCAGACGGAGTGTCTTGTCATTCTACTCTTGTTCACTCTGACTACCCTCAAGAATAGGCGTGTAACTGCCTATTAAATACAGATTTAACGTTATATTATTGCTTAAAGTATCACCTAAAAAAAGATTTCTTTTAGAAAAGTTGTAGAGCCCTTCTAAGTTAGTTTGAAAAGATGATGACTTAACTATATATATACTAATCCTAATTCCTATGAAACTTCAAGAAGTTGTCTATAGATTTATTGATTAACTCGTAAAAGTAAGTAAAGGTGTGCTTATTATTATTATTTTTCTTATATATTTTTTGAAAAAATAATGAAACTTTACAGTTTTGGCTCAAATATAAGTATAAGCTCTTCTTAAGCTTTCAAATAGTATCCAAAAATAACTAGAAAATGTTAAAAATTCTGTCAACTTATACATGACTCTAAAGATTGTAATATTGTACCTGAAACATTAACACGCAATGTAAAAGGGATTAAGCCTGTGCTGTAGTCACAAGTTCTAGGTTCATCACATTTTAACGCTATAGATCCGGAATACGCATAGTCAATCGATTTATATATTTGACTAAGAAAATACAAATTCAAAGAAAAATTAAGCAATAATTTATTTGTTTGTATATTCAGAAGTGAAGAAAATGGAAATATAAAATATTTGCATTCCTCGAATGGGAATCGAACCCACAACCTGTCGGGGTTATAGTATCGCTTTGTTTTACTGCACCTGGCCGCAGTATATTCATAATAAATTAATAATAAATACCAATAGAATCTATAGACTAAATATTATAAAATTAATTTATAAAGCACTTCAATGTGCACGCTTCCTTCTAAATCGCTCAGCTACTCGAGTGAGCAGTGATGGCGTCAGACTTGATGGATTATGGATTTTTGTGAAAATACCTTAAACGATTATTGGACAGCTCTGAACATTGTATACAGCAATAAGCTATATGTACCTATATATTAATTACTTTTTCCACGAACAAGAGCAAGACAATAATAACAATGTTGTTTTAATCGTCTTTTGCTATAAAGGTTAAAGTTTTAAAATATTGTGAATTACTAAAAACTGCTTTAGTTCATAGCAGTAAGAAAATATTTTAGGTCAGGTGAGTAGAATATCCGTTGTCCTCTTTTTACATAAATTCTAGACAAATGGTATTGAAAAGCAGAAATTGCAGTGCATTTTGTGTTTTCAAAACAGAAAATGATTACAATTCTTATTATAATTTTTCCCAAGACTGGAAAATAACCATCACGTTTTTTAAATATGAAATTAAAGGTTTAATTCTCACATAGTAAAACGATTATATTCAAGTTACTTTAATTTCTCCACTCTGGTAAGACAAAACGCAGTGTTAGTTAAGTTCCGCCTCAACGCGGGAAAGTGGACAGCCGTATGTTAAAACACTCCGTTTTCCACTTATCGACAGAAATCGACAACATTCCGTGTACATAACGGAACGTAACGCCCCGCTTCGTCTAAGGTAACAGAAGAGACACATACAAAAAAAATCTTGTATTTTATTCTTCTTTATTACGTAGTAGATAAAAGTAATATAATTTAACGAAAAATAGCGGAATATTAAATATTTGTTCATCACATTTTATTAGACGTTGAAATATAATTTAGTTACTCGACTTCATAATACAAATTGTTTTTATGTGACATAGTTCACTGGTTCCTATTAATTGTCTTGAAGAGGGGTATAAAATAGTGTCAGTTTTTGTCTTATAACGTTGTATGTTTAATGAAGAAGAGAATATTTAATGTACCAGAAGCTTAGAATATGTGTTTTTTTTATAAAGAGACACTTGAAACAGCTATGCTTAAAATAGCTTAAGAGAGACCATAACGGCTCAATGAGACAGCATCTGACTGTGATCGTAATGGTGATTGGTTGTAGGTTCGATTCCCATTCGAAGCATCATTGTTTTCATGTCTCTATTCTGCTGACAAAAACAAAGCGTCGTTCATATCCGTCAATCAATATTAAATGTCTCAAATAAGTGAAGAACCTAGTTTCTTGTCGCTAAGCCCTCTATAACAACCTTAGTATTACCTTACCTTAGGATACGAAAAAATATCAAGCGTAAAAAAAAATATCAAGCGTAATGCGCAAAAATTTTGTTTTGCAACAATGTATAATATGAAATAGAAAAGCGCTGCTATTAATTTTAATAAGAGATCCATTTTTCATCTCTCTGAAATCCATGCAGATGAACTAACAGGTAAACGGTAAGATTATATAAACATATAATTATTATATACATATTCACGAAACTTAATATTTTCACGAAAGTTATGCAGATATAGGTATACGAAATTTGCCATACTTAAATTGAATATGGGGAAAAGGTGAAAAGTTAAATTAGCATTTTTAACAATAATGGATTCCTCTAGAATTAGTAAAATTACACACTTTGGCAAGTGTTTCACACATACTTACACTTTTGTATAAAGTGATATACAGATTTGAAAGTACTAAGGTAATGTATATACATATATACACTACAACGCTAGTAAAATTAAAATAAATTTTACAAGCATAGGACGAATTACGTTTTAGTTTTTACATCAATACAAATTGTATACATTTTTTTTAGCTTCACGCTGTATCCTGCACACAGCACGGTAGGCAGAGGGAACCTAAGGCATTGCGTGTTAAGTGGAGGAACTTAACTCAGCACTTTGCCTCGACACCAGAGCGAATAAAATGGAAATAAATATTTCCACTCCTCGAGTGGGAATCGAACCCAGTCGACTTTACAGTCACACTCTGTTTCATTGATAAGTTTTGATATTCATATAAATGAAAGCTTTTATCAATTTATTTTGAAAAAAAAATAAAAAACAAAATTATGGATGTATGTTATTTAACATAACTACAATAATATTACAAAAAGAAAACTAAAATTAGTAATTGATGTTTTTAAACATATTTAAAGTGTTATTGACACACTTAGAATTCGGAAAAACATTTTTAGAAAACCCATAAAAATTTACCTCTCTACGCTGCGCCATGCGTTCGCATCGAAAGCATGGCTTAGCGGTTAGAGTGCTTGAATTTTTTGTGTGTATTCTAAAAATAATTGACTATTATTTCTTTAACTAGTGGTCCGCTCGCGGCTTCGCCTGCGAGAATTAGAGAACCGCCGCGCTGACTTCGCGTTAGAAACCTCTAAAATTATCAGTGTTATTCTTGTATTACGCATATATTATGCGTATAAACTTTTAAATCATTTTTTTTTCTTTTTTTTTTTTAGCTTCACGCTTTATCCCGCACACAGCAGGGCAGGCAGAGGGAACCTAGTATTAAGATACTCCGTTCCCCACTTTCCGCTGAATTCAGAGTCTTTGCGTGTTAAGTGGCGCAACTTAACGCCGCGCTTTACCTCGACACCAGAGCGAAGTAAATGGGAATATTAAATATTTCCACTCCTCAAGTGGGAATCGAACCCACAACCAGCCGTTTACAGTCACACGCTTGTGCCACTGGGCCACGACTAGCCACAATTATGCATATAAACTTTTGATTTAAAAGTTCTTTTATCTTTTAAAAGAAAGCGCATCAATATTCGTTGCGTCATTTAGTTTTGAAGATCTAATCCATAGCATTATACTCAGCCGTCATAGAGCAATGGGACAGCGTCTGACTGTAAAGCGATGGTTCTGAGTTCGATGCCCACTCGAGTAATAATTATATTTAAATTTTAATTTCCACGCTCTAGTACCTACGACAAAACGCAGTGTTGAGTTCCGCCACTCAACATGCTATGTCCCGATTTCGAACGAGAAGTGGAGGTCAGAGTTCCTTATTACTAGATTCTCTCTGACTACATATCCAATCCATTACGAGAGGAAAAACATGAAGCCGCTTTAATAAAAAAAATATTTAAATTATAACTTACCTTCACTTTCAAAGTCACTTTAAAATCACTAATATTAAAATAATATATATGTAAATATTTATTGCAAATACGTGTATCCGACGCAGACACTGAACAACAATAAACGTGTTCCTACGAAGGGCATCGCCAAAGGAAGTCCATTTCCGTCGGATGAACACTATCTTGCAAAGCTTATTTCACTATATACGTATATGAGGATCAAAGTTTAGAAAATATATATTTTATGGAAATATTGAAAATTTCATTTTTTTAACATATTCAGAAAAAACGTTATGCCGAAATACGGAGTGTTTTTTCTTTAATTCCTTACTAGATTGACAGAATTAAAATTATTTTATATATAGGTATAATCACTGTCGCTAGTGTGAATCATACCCACAACTACTGTAATCATAGTGTTTACAGTCAGAAGCCAGCCAGACATAGTCTCACTGGCGATGGCATTAAAAAAATCAATTAACTTGATAAATCTATGCTGAAAACATACCTATTTTAAACTGAAACAGAGCAAAGACAACTTGCGTAAAATAAGAGCAATAATTAAAAAAATGAAATCAATATTTATGATATATTATTTGTTCGAAACTACATAGTAACCGCAATTTGGTTTGGGTTAAATTGTCCTTTACACTTTTTCTACTAATCATATTGAACAACTTTTCCTAAGATAGCATTTTCTTTATTTTTATAAACTAGTTAGAGTCTGATGGTTCTTCATCGTGTGTGTTCATCATTTAATCTTTAATTTTTTATGTCAAAGTATAATACTCATCACACTAAAATATTTTGTTAAGGCGCCATTTTTTAATTCTTTATAGTTCAGCCAATTTATAATGGTTATCATCAGATGTTCCACTTTTTAAAAAAAGTTACAGATTATTAGTTCTGCCTAAGATTGAAAGCTTTGCAACAAAGAAGGCTTCATTTAAAATCGTCTAGTAGTTCTGTTTTTTTTCTTTTTCAATTATAAGAACAGATACATAGCCTGGTATAGTATAGTTTCAAAATATATTTAACATTAATATGAAAAAAATATTATAAAACAAAAAAAAACTTTCAATTGGTTGCCTATGCATGTATACTTTATAAATTTAGAAGAAACTAAGCAGGATTATTCAGGCTAAGCAAGAATATTTATTAGATAAGATAATCTCATAAAATAATATGGCTTTCATATAAAATAGGAAAACAATTTAAGGATATTACCCCTTATACTACTTTTATAACATTATGGGTGCTCGTTATCGTGTCGTACATAATATATTTCACCATAGAAAAGCTGACAGCAGCTGCACCTTTGTAAGGCAATCTGTTCGTTAAAATAGTATTAAATTTGTAAAATTTTAAATATAATATACATAATATAAGATATACATTATTTAAGAAGTTGCCTTAATTTAAGGTCTTTATTGATACAAATGCTGAAAGTGTATTAAAAGCATATTTTTGTGCCTTCATCCTTTATTAAGAATGTGTCTTCTTAGTACTTATCTTTGAGTATCTCACAAAATTGAGATATCTAAAAAGATACAGTTACACGGTGTGTAACTATTTATTTTATACATAGTTACACACCGTATACATGTATATTGACACATAATGATAAATGTTTTGACCCCTTTTTAAAAAAAAAGGTAGACGATATTTGATAGTCGTAATAGTTAAATTTATGTTAAAAAAAACAGAATAACTATATTTTCTCCAATTATTATAGAAAATATAGGCATTAGAAACATATTAAATTAATAGGAGCCAAACGTGGCGCAGAAGCACAAACTGTCACTATAAAGCGACTGGTTGTAGATTCGATTACCACTCGAGCAGTGAAAATATTTAATATTTCCATTTTCTTCGCTCTGGTATCCAGGCAAAGTGCTGCGTTAAGTTCCGCCACTTAATACACAACGCCTCCAGAATTCGGCGGAAATTGGGGAACGGAGTGTCTTAACACTAGGTTCCCTCTGTCTACCGTGCTGCGCTTGTCTTCGGAACTACCGGATTTGAATGTTTTTTTTTTAAATTTTGCTTTGAAACTTTAAGAGAACTACGATACAATTCATTTTGTAAAGTGGAACTTCTAATGTAGAATCATAATAGATCAGCCCAGCTACAAGATATAAGGAAATTGTGCCTTAATAAAAGTTGTTGAGCGTGATGCATATTTTGGCGATCTCCCTATTATCCACGCTGACGAAGTTGAAGGCAATTATTAATTTTTAAACATATTATGTTTTGAAAGTTTGTGAAAGAAAACGATTGTGAAAGAAAAAAGGAAGATATATATAAAAAAAAAGATTACTTTAAAAAAAGGAACAGACCTTACGTCCGTAGTGATATAAATTAAATTGTAAAAAAAATAAATAAATAATATGTTATATATATATTTTTAAGTATATACCTGATAGGAATTAAGTAAGCATTATAACTAAGGTTTAATATTTTAGTTTAATAGGCATCAGCTAACTGTAACCTTGACCGTAAACAATCAGTTCAGAACAGATCGATGGGCCACTTAATATATTATGGATACTAAACGTGGGGTAAATCAATGTAAGGCCTAATAGTATTTGACTGATAGTGTGCCAGTCACAAATCACTTCGTTCTTTCTGCATCTTCAATATTTATTTGTCAGTTACCGCTAGATTATACTTTTTCCTATATAGCAGAGTAGTTCGAGAGAACCTTATATGAAGATGTTTCGTCCTCTATCTCCCATATGAAATCGAGACTGCTCGTTGAATAGTGAAACTCAACGCCACACTTCGTCTTCTTAGAAAAACAGAGAATACTCAATAATCATCCTTAATTAATTCGAATCCACATCCTATCGCCTTTACAATTACGACGCTACACTGACCTACTGCGCCACGATGGACTCCTACAATTTAAAAACTGTTAAATTTAGAGTTTTTAATATAACAAGTAATAAAACAAACGTTATTGGAATTCGAATCTGCTACCTTTACAGTAATAACAAGAAACCTCGCAGCCAAAAGGACAACAAAATTATAACAATTTTCAATATTTTTCCACTATTTCACTTTTTAAAAGTTTTTCCTGCTTATATCTTGTTATTTTTTAAAAAAATCCTTTACGAATTCAATTTCCTCGTAATGCTTTTTGAAGTCCAGTCTAGTGCAACTAAAACTTTGTAACGGAGTTGTCGAAACTTTCATCCCCCGGGTTGTAGATATTTAAAATTTTACGTAGAAAAGATGGACTTTTGCACATGTAGTTTGTTATTATAATTGAAAACTCCTATATTACTGAAAAGTTAGTCGTTAGAATTTAAAATAAAGCAGACGGAAAGTTTATATTTTTTAATATAAAGATTAAATTAATGAGTAATTAGTTAAAAAAAATTAAAAAGTAATTTGTAATGTTATTCTCTCACTATGTTCATCGAGCGTGACACGAACATTCGGTTCATATTAAAAAAAATGTATTGTCGCCAGATCCGGAATTGTTTACCAAATCGGACTTTTCATAGAGTCAAACTCATAACCAACCTGTAGGCTGCTATCAACTGTAAAAGTCAAAGTGAAACAACTACGACGACGACTACTGATCATGAATGTACTACGACGATGTCACTTACACTTCTACCCTCTAGATTCAACAATTCTCATTTATCCAAAAAACATTTTTTTTTTTTTTTTTTAGCTTCACGCTGTATCCCGCACACAGCAGGGTAGGCAGAGGGAAGCCCACCCCTCGATTGGGAATCGAACCCACAACCAGTCGTTTACAGTCACACGTTTGTGCCACTGCGCCACGACTGGCGCCAAAAAACATAACCTTCTAATTCCATTACAAAAAATATTCACAAATATTTAAACATACATATATCACGATTTTTCCACGAAGAAATATCCCGAATTCGCAGAAGAACCGCGTCACGGTTAAATAGGATAAAAGCTCATAGGAATTTACTGGGTGACGAAATTTAACGTAATTGGTGCAAAATGTATCATTATATCCACTTAAATTGCTATTTACGCTCTAATTAAGTCCCTTCGTCAAATAAAAGAATTTATCTATGGATGAAAAGGTGACTTAACTATGTAGAGGTCATCGTGAAATAGTGGGACAGTCAGTCAGTGGAATTTGGAGAATGATTATTTATTATTACGTGGCCAGTCGTGGCCCAGTGGCACAAGCGTGTGACTGTAAACGACTGGTTGTGGGTTCGATTCCCACTCGAGGAGTGGAAGTTATATTTCCATTTTCATCGCTCTGGTATCGAGGTAAAGCGCAGTGTTAAATTCCGCCACTTAACACGTAAGCCTCTGAATTCGGCGGAAAGTGGGGAACGGAGTGTCTTAACACTAGGTTCCCTCTGCCTACCCTGCTGTGTGCGGGATACAGCGTGAAGCTAAACAAAAAAAAAAGATTATATTTTAATTATTTTTGGAACGAAGCTCCTTATCACGCGTTGTGAAGGGGGGCTAGACGAAAAAAGTTCTCACGAAAAGTCGTAACGACACTTTTAGTTACAGTAAGCTATTGTAAGCTGTGCGGCGTGCACATGTTTCTCTGTCTGTCTGTCTCTCTCTCTCTCTCTTATAGAAATCAAGGCAGATATTTTCATTTCTAATTAATAATAAATTAATATTAAATTTAATTAATAATAATTTAATTAATAATAAAAAAATATATATTATAACTTTAAAAAAATATATATTACAAATCCTTCACTAATTAATCGAAAGGAACTGCGTTCCATCAGGGTGTCCCTTGACACCTCTCTTATATTTTTATTTCTATAACTTTCGCAAGATAAAGCACGGTGTTAAGTTCCGCCACTCAACTCACAATGTCTCTAATTCAGACGGAATGTCATGGCGTTGGCTTTTCTCTGTTTATCCTGCTATGTTGTATAAAGTATATAATCAAAAGAAAAAGAAATAAATATACTTGTTGATATGTTCTTGTATGTGATAGTATAATTAAATATCTCCGTCCCCCACATTCTGATCGAAATCGAGTCATTGCGTGTTAAGTTGCGGAAAAAAAATGTTTCTTGCGCCGGTTCTTCTCAGGTCCGAGGCCTTAACTTTAGTGAACCGGTGGTAAATTGTTTGACGGTTCAAAAAATGAAGCATGTAATGCAAGCTTCTTATTTTGTATAAAAGAAATTGACTTTGACTTTGACAAAGCCACGATTTGTTCTAAGTACTTACCAGAACAAAGAAATGAAAAAAAACACTCCCCCGAGTTGGAATCGAACCTATAGCCTTCACGTTGATGGCCTTTAAGTGAAATAAAATTAAAATAGTCATGGCACAGTTAAGACAAGCCTGACTACTCATTATGAGTTCACGCTATGAACGCTTATATTAAATTAATTTTAAATCGCTAGGCTCTTTTACAGCGTTGAGTTCCGCAACTTAATGTATTTATAACTTTTGATAATCCTTAACCTAATCCTTAACCAAAAAATTAAAAGAATTTAACTTTAATTATTTTTAATCTCCCTTCTTATTAATCAAATTTGTCTACTAAAATTAGGAATATTTTTAAAGAAGGATTCAAAGGTCAACTTTAGCATGCAAATAAGCCTGTTAATAATAATTAAGTTAATAATAAAGTCACTGTTATATTTATTTAAAGAGCAAATAAAATTAAAATTAAATTAAAATGGCTTTTTATGACACAAATAATTACGTAAATGAAAAAAACTGCTTGTCAATTATTTTTTTCAGCCGACTGCTTTCTAATGTCAATCATTAATGAGTTAGTAATTAAAATATTCACATTAAAAACCTTTTTAAAGCAAATTAAGTACTTCATTATGTCTATTACTTTTAAAAAAATGAAATGGTTAATTTTTTAAAATAAAATCGCAAGTCGTGGGCAATGTTATAAAATGCAGTATTCACATAAGAGTAATACGAGAATTGGAAGCGCAGAGGTACAAAGTGTGACTGTAAAGGGACTAGTTGTGGGTTTGATTCCCAATCGAAGAGTGAAAATATCTAATATTTCTATTTTCTTCGCTCTGGTGTCGAGTCAAAGTATGTTCCGCCACTTAACAGCAGAAAGTGGGGAAAAGAGTGTCTTAACACTAGGTATCCTCTGCCTAAACTGTTGTTTGTTTACAGCGTGATGTTAAAAAAACATAAAATAGTTTTTCACAATTTTTACATATTATAAAAATGAGACTATTTAGACCGGATCAATTATTTTTACTATTTGAACAAAGATACATAAAGGTCTACCTATAACCACGGACTGCTGTAAAGTGTTTGAAATGTTAGGTTTTCTAAAATGAATTTTCAAATACCTAGAATACACTCGAATAATCTAGTTAAAATAATTTCATTATATCAATATCATTAACCATATACATATCCAATAAGTATATTAGTATACATATTTAATTTATATTATAATCTGAAAACACATTTATTTCATATCATTTTACATGTTTCACATTAAGTTCCAAAAAGATTACTTTAATAAATTACGTTATTTTGTATCTTTTAAGTTTGGGTAAATCTTTTACAAATAAAAGTTTATCTTTGAAAAGCTTTCAGCATCCGCTCTGTGGAGAGTTCTTTAGGACGCTATTGTCTACTTATTAAGTAAAGGTCAAGAACGTGTAGGTGGAAGAAAATTGAATCCATTCTGATAAAAACCATATGTATTATACTATGAAGTGTACCTAGATATATAGATAGAGATAGAAACCAGTTGTGGCGCAGAAGTACAACGTGTAAACGCGACTGGTTATGGGTTCGATTCCCACTCAAGGCAAAAATATTTTTCATTTTTTCATTCTATTAAAATTAGGTAACATTCAGTGCGGCATTGAGGTCAGTTACTCAACATATAATATGTCCATACCAGGTGGAAATTGGAGAACGGAGTATCTTGATAATATTTTTTATACCTACTCTGCCACACGTGAAGTTATCTATATGCCTTACCACGATTCATTTTCGTAATTTACTTAATGTCTTATTTTTTTTAAACGATGTGATATTTCTTAATTTAAAAATTGGCTTATTTAACCCCAAAACCTAAATTTATACATACATAGTCATAATAAACTAGCTAGCTACTGTTCTTAGCGAACATCAATTTTAAGTCTTTTCGACTTAATCTAATTTAGTATTCTTTCCTATATAGTAAGAAGGGCAGAGAGACCCCGACACTCCCTCTCGACATTGATTTCGAGTGTGTTGACATTCCCTTCCTAAATTTGAGATACTGCATATTATTTTCGGAACTCAACGCCGATGTGTATCCTAGATACAATATTAATATTATATATTTTAATATACTTTAAGGGGCCAGTCGTGGCGCAGTGGCTTGAACGTGTGACTGTAAACGACTGGTTGTGGGTTCGATTCCCACTCGAGGAGTGGAAATATATATTTAATGTTTCTATATCTTCGCTCTGGTATTAGAGGTAAAGCGCGGCGTTAAGTTCCGCCACTTAACACGCAATGCCTACGAAATCGGCGGAAAGTGGGGAACAGAGTGTTTTACACTAGGTTC
The DNA here is from genome assembly GCA_019049465.1 of Dryas iulia moderata. NCBI lineage: Eukaryota > Metazoa > Arthropoda > Insecta > Lepidoptera > Nymphalidae > Dryas > Dryas iulia. The sequence continues at coordinate 1,310,831 of CM032440.1, forward strand.
TCTCTGCCTGCTGTGTGTATCCCGTACAGCGTGAAGGTAAAAATAACTTTAAAGAGCAATTTAATTATTAATAAAAAGAATATACAGTGTATATGAAATTTAAAATGTAATATTGTATCTTAAGAAGGAGCGCAGGTGAGTTAGCGCTGTACATAATGCTGCATACCATTTGTTATGGAAAACTTGACGTTTATGACAAAGCTAACATTTTTGTTATATTGTTTTTATATATTTATAACACAAATATTGTGGCCAGTCGTGGCCCAGTGGCACAAGAGTGTGACTGTAAACGACTGGTTGTGGGTTCGATTCCCACACGAGGAGTGGAAATTATATTTCCATTTTCTTCGCTCTGGTGTCAAGGTAAAGCGCGGCGTTAAGTTCCGCCACTTAACACGCAAGCCTCCGAATTCGGCGGAAAGTGGGGAACGGAGTGTCTTAACACTAGGTTCCCTCTGCCTACCCTGCTGTGTGCGGGATATAGCGTGAAGCTATTTAATTTAATTTAAGTACACAAATATAAAATGGCTAAAGTCAATATGAAAAGCTAAAATATTTGATAGTTTAATAACCTTTTTAAATCTTGCGTCAAAATTTCAAAAAGATTTGACAAAAATTAAATTATTTCTTCCAGCTTCACGTTTTTAGTTCATAGAAGAGTAGTCAAAAGAACCTAAATTGGCAAAATATTCCGTTCTTCACCATCCTTCTTCCGTGATACTACGTATTGAGTGACGGAACTTATCGGTATTTTTTTCACCAGAGTGGAGATTTTTTTTTGCTTCACGCTGTATCCCGCACACAGCGGGGTAGGCAGAGGGAACCTAGTGTTAGGACACTCCGTTCCCCACTTTCCGCCGAATTCAGAGGCGTTGCGTGTTAAGTGGTCGAACCTACAGCCGCGCTTTGCCTCGACACTAGAGCGCTGTGAATGAAAATATTGAATATTTCCGCTCCTCGAGTGGGAATCGAACCTACAACCAGTCGTTTACAGTCACACGCTTGTGCCACTACGCCACAAGTAGCCCCTAACGTCATGTTTAATTCGATTTCCACCCAGGAGAAAGATTATATTTAAATTATTTTCCAAATGAAACATTCTTTTTATAACAAACATATAATATTATAAGTTGTATAAAGCATATATAAATTTTGACGCAACCGGTTGTAAAACACATGGCTTAATGATCAGGGCGGTTTCCAAGAAGCGTGGGGTTCAAATTCTACTGCGTTCAAATTTTTATATATTCTTCCACATATTATGACATATATAGTTGACATATACATGACAAATGATATGTATTTTGTTATTATAGGTAAAAGTAATTGAACTGAACGGTCACGGCTCTTTCTAATCATCAACTGTCATCAACCTCTTCATACAAGGCTCTGGGGGATTCGCGTGCTTAGTACGTGACTTCCCTCTTATATTATCGTTATTACGTTTTCGAAGGTCAACTGAGGTCCTTTCCTCTTTTGCCAATCACTTATATTTGATTGGAAGTTTTTTTTTTCAACTATTTGATTAATAAAAAATAAAAGCAATAAATAGAAGGCATCGTGGTGATCAGGTGACAGTGATCTAACTGTAAACGCGGTTGTAGGTTCGATTCCCGCTCTGGGGAAAGAAAGAAATGAAAATTTTTAAAATAATTTTATTCATTTTTCTGCCCTGGTAAATAGACAAAGCGCGGTGTTAAGTTCCGTCATTTAAAACGCAATGTTCGATTCCAGAAGGATATTGGAGAACAGAGTATTTTGACACTAAGCTCTCTTTGACTACCCTGCCGGGAATAAAAATAGAGCTCTATAAAAAAAAATAAATAATAATAAATCTTACTTTCCATTTATTGTTTATTTCACTGGACAAAGTCTGAGAAAAACATCTTAACAAGGTCATCCAAGTCACATACCTATATTGATTTACGACAAATGGTACAAAAAGTACTGATAGCCGTTCCGAGCTATTCAAGGAAACACTCTCGAGAGAGTATTAAGCGAGAAAAATCATAGTGCTCTCAGTACCCAGTGAAGTTCATGATTGTTTTCGCCAATTGCTTTTTATTGGACGTTTTCTTAGAAACTTAGAGGCCGTTGTGGCGCAGTGTGAAAATATCTGACTGTCAACGCGATGGTTACGGGTTATATATTATTTTTATTTTTTAAGTTTGTTACCTAAGATAAAATGGCGTTAAGTTCTGCCACTTAACAAGCAATGACTCGGTTTTGGGCACAAAGATCTCAACGTAGTGTCTTCGGTTTCGAACGTAAAGTGGAGAATGGAATATATTGACACTAGGTTCAGGTTAGGCTCTAACTACTTTGCTATTCGGAAAAGCGCGAAGTTACTCTTTTTCTTAGAAAATCCTTCCTCCGTCCATATAAAGAATCGGTTTTGACAAAACAATCATCGTCGTATCGTCGATCGTATTTCTTAGGAAATTCGTATATATTGTTCTGTAAGAAGTAATTGCCCTTGCGTAAATATATTATAGTGGAACAACAAAAGTTATAAGTTAACTTATATGTCAAGAATATACGTGAGAATGATAATAGTGTCTTTGTATAAAAATAAACTGAATTAATGGATTAGTCAATACCTAAAAATAAGCAAATAAAATATATATTTGTCCTTTAGAAATAAGTAAATTTTATAAATTATTAAATTTTGATATTTACGAATCTTAATTTATTAAGTTGGCCTAATGATTTAAATTATGTAGAACATGGAGACTGGACACCGATCGACCATTGAGAAGAGAGAAAAGAAATGAGAGAAACGTTGTTTAGCCAAAATAACCAATACAATAGTCAAAGTTTTATGTTTTATGTGTAACTAAATTAAGAAAGTACCACATTTTTTAGTATTAAGCTTTTTCGTCCAAGGCATAGTCAGAGAAATCTAGCGTTAAATCTGTTCTTTCCTTTCCAATTCGAGACATTGTATATTAAACGTGTTGGAATCAACGTTACGTTTTGTATTTTCACCAGAAAAAAATATAGAACACTCAACCAATAGTAATTACAATCATATACTGCTCCAATGCGTCGTCTTTCGCCATTTCCATATACAAGAATAATCATATATATTATGTACATATTATCACAGCATATTGCTCACATAACACTATTTTATTAATTAAATAAGAATACACAAAAAATGCTATAAGAATATTTTAGTGAAGGCAAAATATCAAGGACAGAGTATCGATTGAAAGATAACTACTCCTTGGGGTACAAATGTAAATATATAATACATATATAATACAAACTTTATAGTTGAGCTCAAAAGATTTAATAATAGTTTTTTTTATATGGAGTAATAACTTAATATTATTATAAAAACTTTTTTATTTTAAATAATTTGAAGGTCTCCTTTAATATATTTTGTTATAGAGATATATAAGAATCATATATTATTTATTCTTGCAGTTTCCCTCTTATTTCCGCATAGCAAAGTATTTTGCGAGATTCTAGTGTTGAAAAATTCCGATATAACTCCACTTTTTGTTCGAAAATCAAAATATTGCGAATTTAGTGGCAAAACTTATTGCCGCACTTTGCCTAGACATCAAAGAGATGAACAGTTTCAAAGTCAGTTTTCCTGTGCAGCAGGAGCAGGACAGAGAAAAATAGAAAAAATCTAGTGTTAAAAGGCCCCATTTCGCACTTGTTGCCCGGATTGACACATTGCGTGCTAAATGACATAACTCAACGCCGCACTGGGTTACTTACCAGAATCGTCTGATAAAAATTATATATAATCGTTCCTCCGAGTAGGAATCGAACCCACAACCAAACCAAACCACATTTGTAATCAGACACGGTCACCACGATTATACTGTTCTTAGAAATAACATAATTTTAATTATATTTATTATCATATAATTTCGAGAACTGTTAATTATTTGTTATTAAAGCTCAATAAACGAATAACTCAATAAAGGCCCGTGTTTTCATATAGCAGAACAATTCAGAAAGACTTAATAAATCACAAATATTTTTCGATAATATAATTAAATGTTAATCTTTGAAGCAATCGTGGCGCAGTGGGACAACGTCTGACTGCAAATATGATTGGTTTTGGGTTCGATTTCTACTTAAGAAAATGATTTTATTCAAATTATACTATTTTCTTCTCTCCAGTACAAGACAGTAAGAAGATTTGAGTTCCACTAACTTAGGCGGAAAGTGGAGAACTTGATACTAGGTCCTGTCAGCAATATGGGAATAAAAGTAAAACTTTTCACCTTCAAGCAAAATTCAAGCTCTTCATATATTTAATTAACTGTTTGTAAATCATAATTTTAGTAGTTATTTATTTTATTTTCAACATAACCATTATTACCTATTAAAATTTTAGACCTAAATTATTATTAACCTATTTCATGTAATACAAGCTTTGAAAAATAATATAATATTGTAATACAATATAACGAAAACTCGATTGATGCCTCCTTGGGGCAATCGACACTGGATATGACGTGGAATCGAATTTCACTTGGGGAATAACTATTGTGTGGTTAAATTAAATGTAATATTAGTTGAACATTATTAAAAAATATAAAAAATTACGTTCAAGCGATTCACGTACTTGAACAGCTTCCAAGGAGTGGTGGTTCGAATCCTGCGTTCAGATATTTAAACGTTTTCTTAAAATGTTTTTAAGATCCTAAGTGTATGAATAACTTTTAAAATGAAAAATTATAATAGAACATTATACCACCATTATTTTCATTATTTCACTAGTAATTGTGCTACCTCTGATATAAGTAACTAATGTTACAAAAATCGTAGCAATCTGCTATGTCACAAGTATCGTTAAAACAAATTTATTTCCTCTAGCACAAATCTTTATATATATAATTATTGTCATTTTTCCTACCTGGTAACTAATATAAAACGCGGCGTTGAGTTCCGCGATTCGATACGCGATGTCTAAATTTCGGGCAGAAAGTGGAAAACGGAAACTGTACATTATATACTTCTTTGGGTGCCTCTTGAATCCTGAAGGTTGGCCGCTAGCTTCCCAAACTCTGCTCTGTCCAATGCTAGACGGAATAATGGTTCTACGGATCTGATTCCGTTCCACATATATACTATACATTATATACATTATATACTAGATAAATACTGGATTCTATACCATACTATGCAGGAAACAGTGAAATTGTTTTATTATTTCCACAAGCAATGGTTAAGGATTTAATCCGTATAATAGGGTCCAGCAGAGAAAGGATTACAATAAAAATGTCCCAACTAATCCGGATAATACAAAAATCCATTAACACTTGAAAATAAAAAAATCTAAGTGACTCTTGACATCATCGTCCTACGTAATCTTCAAATAAATTGAAGTAACTGTTGAAATAATTCATTTAATAAAAATTTTAAAACAAGAACTCGTTAAGTCTTTTACAACGCTAGACTGTATACACGATAGTTGTAGGTTCGATTCCCACTCGATTCAATTTAATTATTTTCACTCTGTACCTAAATCAAAGTATGGGTTGAACCACTCATAATGCAGTATTGCAATTCCGTGCATAAAGTAAAAATTTAAGTAATGATAGTATGTAGGCCAGTTGTGGCGTAGAGGCCCAAAGTGCGACTATAAAGCGACTGGTTGTGGGTTCGATTCCCACTCGAGGAGTGGAAATATTTAATGTTTCCAATTTCCTCGCCTGGTACAGACGGCGTTAATTTCCGCCACTTAACACGTAATGCCTCCAGAATTCGGCGGAGAGTGGGGGACGGAGTGTCTTAACACAAGGTTCCCTCTGCCTACCCTGCCGTGTGCGGGATACATCGTGAAGGTATCGCGATAGTATGAATTCTAATTATACTTTATTTTGTGGGAAAAGGCATGAGAATATTTTTTTTAAAGACAGAAATGCTCTAGTAATTACTGTCAAAATGACCGCAGTGCATGTCAAATGGTCATTAAGTCGTTTAGTATTTCGTTAAAAAAAATCTTTTAATGTTATTTCTGTTACATAAAGCTAAGCAAAGAGCACTCCTACAACATACATATAATGTGTCTTTTTTATACTTTCATCCTTCTTCCTTCATAGTGTGTATGAAAGGAACTAGTTAAAATACTTCGTCCTCCACTTTTCGCCTGACATCAAGACATTGCATGTTAAGGGGTGGAACTCAACGTCAACCTTTATCATAGATACCAGAGTAAAGAAATTAAAATTTAAATATGATCATCCTCCGAGTGGAAATCGAACCCACAACAATCGCTTTACACTCTGCCACGACGGCATCTATTATGTATTTATAGAAATATAATATAAAAATGATTTAGTAATCACTTAATTCCTTTTCATTTTTCCCAGTTTTACGCTTCGTCCCCAGTGCCATGACATGCCACTCTCCACTTACCATATGAAATCAAGAACCTTGGTTTTATCACCAGAGCGGAGAAATGAAATTAATCCTCCCCGTGGGGGGACGAGTTTAGAATACAATTCCCCTCCGCCGCTGGGTAGCGTCCCGTAAAAGGCGGGTAACCCAGTAGCTTGGTGGTAGGAGATTCGTTCTCCGACTGGCTCGCGACCACTATCGTGTCAAAGACGAACCGCCAAACATCTGACGATGTGTTCCGGTTCGATGGCATGTAAGCCAGCTCTCCCTATTCCCATGATTCCTGTCCTTCCTCCCTCCTTCTCTCCTACATACCAGAGGCTGGCAACGCATCCGTAACTCTAATGTTATGGATGTCTATGGGCGAAGGTAACCACTTAACACCAGGTGGGCCTTCTGCTCGTTTGCCACCTTTATTCCATAAAAAAAAAATAAATAAATAAATAAATAGTATAACCCCCCGAATGGAAAAATAACTATATCAAAATAAATAAAGTCAATGTAAATAAGTAACTGGACATTAATTATCCTGTAGTAAATTAAACATTTATATGTTTAATGCAGTAAATGTTTCAAAACTAAATACTCCGAATTAGCGATCCAGAAACATAAACAAGACTACGAGCACTCGGACTACGACAAATATTTGCTTGCAATGAAGAAATTTATCTAATTGAAAATGAAACCTACAGCTCTGTATGCAGACATGTGTAATCTAATATACAATATTATTTAACTTCAAGCTGTATCCCGCACACAACCGGGTAAGCAGAGGGAATCTAATGTTAAGACACTCCGGTCACCACTTTCCGCTGCATTCTAGAAGCATTGTGTGGTTGAGTGGCGAAACTCAAGGCCGTGTTTTGTCTAATCACCAGAGCGAAAAAATTTAAATATTAAATATTTGAAATCCTCAAGTGGGAATCGAACTCACAACCAGTCGCTCTTACAGCCAGGCTTTGTGCCACTATGCCACGACTGGTCTCATAATATTATAAATATGTATTTATTTTAAACTTCTTTAATAAAGGAATAAATTGTTAATATTAATCATCGAAAACAAAACTAATCATTCAGTAGTAATTGACTAACCTCTGATAGGAGTATCGTTGCATACATCTGACACTTTGCGAGTGCTACATTGAAAACCTTTATTGAAACGTCCATACGTAATTATTCTTATTTTTTCTCATATATTTCGATTATTCACATATTCCACTTTGCACTCTCCGCTTAACTTACTTGAAAATTCTACGTTCTTAATAGAGTTACCTAAAGTTTTTACTTGTTGAGAATTTGCTGCATCTAACAATAACAGCACAAAATTTTATTTATTATGTAACCAGGAGACAATTATATAATATAATAAATATGAAAAGTATCATATGTGGCAATAGAAACCAGAACCACTTAGTTCATACACGTATTTGACGCCTTACATGTTAATTTGTGGTTATGGAAAACTAATAGAAGTGCTATAAATTATTACTTAATAGAATATGTTACACTATTTCTAACTAACGGAATCTACAGCGCGTAATAATTTTGTAATTCTTTTCTTTTTTTGACTTTGACAGAAGAAGACATATTCCTAGTTCATAATCAATCTACTTTTAAATAAAAAGTATGTTTTTGTATCTTATAACGAAATTAGTGGCCAGTCGTGGCCCAGTGGCACAAGCGTGTGACTGTAAACGACGGTTGTGGGTTCGATTCCCACTCGAGGAGTGGAAATATTTAATATTTCCATTTTCTTCGCTCTGGTATCGACGTAAAGCGCGGCGTTAAGTTCCGCCACTTAACACGCAATGCCTCCGAATTCGGCGGAAAGTGGGGAACGGAGTGTCTTAACACTAGGTTCCCTCTGCCTAACCTGCTGTGTGCGGGATACAGCGTGAAGCTAAAAAAAAATGATAAGTCACTGTGATATTCACTTTTAACCCATTAGACACCAAATCGTGGAAACAAACAAGTTTTCCTATGTATATACTTACATCACATATACATGTACTGTAAGTCAATATTACACAGCTATAACGTGCATTCACCTATTCATAAGAAAAATATATTATCATTTCAAAATAAATAATGTTTAATTCATTATTCTTGGTAAACTTTAACCACTTTATGTAAACCGCATAGTAAATAAAACTAAAAGTTTCAGTTTAGTAAAATTTGTTAAAATTTAATAACTCCTTCGAGCATCTGTGCACGATGTTTAAAGAACTCAGTTTTTTAATAATATAAGATATATTATATTATATATAATACAAGTTATATTATATATAATATATTGGGGCCAGTGGTGACGCAGAGGCACAAACTGTGACTGTACACGACCGGTTGTGGGTTCGATTCCCACTCGAGGAGTGGAAATATTTAATATTTCAATTTTCTTTGCTCTGGTGTCGTGGCAAAAAATATATAGTTTCGTTCGAATAAGTTGAAAAATACTTAAAAAAATTTAATTTACGTTTTTTACAGCCTTACGAATTTTCCCGTACACAAGAGTAATCAGAGAGAGCCTAGTGTCCTTCACTTTTCGCCCGAAATCAAAATATGATGAACTCACTCCGCGCTTTGTTTTAGGTACCAAGTGGGAAATACGAAAATAATTTAAATACACATACCCGAATAAATATCAAACCCACAACTAATCGCGTTTACGGTTGGACGTTATAACACTGCGCCACAATAGCTCCCAAAATTTATATTTTAAAATACTCTTTTCACTTCTACTACCAGCAAGCAATATGCCATAAATAAATATAAACATTTAACATAAATTGTATTAAAAACGACATATTTCTGTAATAAAATATCATTTTCTCTCAATTTCAGTCTAACAAATTAACCTACAACCATTTAAATACTTTAGAAATTAAAATTACTATACATTTATTATTGTAACAATTTTCCTTCATAAATATTGGTTTAATAGAAGTTTCATTTACATAACAAACACGTTTCCATAAAGTTGTGGAACAATTAAAATAATCATCAACAGAAGACCAATAGCGAAGCACTACGAGAATTAATTGAGTGCCATCCAAGCCTCAATCGAGTAATAAGCAAATTTGCGTTTCCCGCAAAACGATTGTATTTAGCAATATTGTTGTTGTATTTTACTAATGTATTTTAATAATTTTAATTTAATGTCTTGAAGTCTTGAAATTTCTTTATACCATCAATTATTTATACTAATAAATATATATATTGCTTAAAAACGGAGTGTTTGAACATTAATTAAATTTGTTATTTTAAGTTTTTCTAAAATGTATGAATAAACTGTTTTTGTTAAATATAAAAAAAATATATGAATATAGTAGCTTGAGAACGATGTTGTCGTTTTCTTTAATTAATTATATTCTGTTAAATGACATTATCGACAAGTTAGTTTTTTAAAATTAGAAAGAAAATTGTTTCATAGCAATATTATTCTTGAAACTCAAACAGCTTTACATGATTAGAAAATATTGTAACACAAGAACACAAGTATATTAACATTTACAATTCGAAAAAATCACTATTGAATTTTGAGAATAGACTGTGTACAGTGAATTTTATACAAAACGAGAAATTATACATTAATCTCTTTTTTTCAAAAAGAAACTGGCAAAAAATATAACTATCTATTATCCAATAAAAAACAATTAATAATAATATTTGTCCCTTCCATTTTTAAGCAACGATTTTTTAATAACACCAAAAACGTTAACCCTGTACCCCAAAAAACAAACACACAACAAAAAATCTAAATATATAAAAAACCTAAATTATTACCAAAAATCCAAGAAAATCTACAAAAATCCACTAACCTCCAGTAACTCGTGTTTCCCTCGAATCGTCCACAATCAACAGGTGAGGTCGACGGAGCTCGAGCTCCGGAGCTGTGCTTACACGCGGCACGCCCATCGCGTATCACGGTCTACGCGGGAATGCCGTAGCTACTGGCTACGGTGCTACGGTGCTACGACGTGCTACGGTAGTACAGGTAGAGGTGGACCTTGAATTCCTTTTTATATGTATATGTATGGGTCTATAGTTTTTATATTATATTGTTTTGTTTTATATGTTATTATAATTATATTATATATTTAATTATTTATTATTCATGATAGAGGTAGTGATATGAAGTTTTATGGGTCTGATTCCCACTTCATAGAATATTTGTATATATTGTAATATAATATATATAGTATTATATTGATTTATGTGTTATATTATTTATTATTTATTAGGGGCAGTGATATAATCTTTTGGGGTTAATTAGATTAAATTTCATGCGTTTCTGCGTTTTAGTAAGATAATACGCGGCGTTGAATTCTGCCACTCAATACGCAGTACCACAAATATGGACGAATAGTGTATAACAAAGTGTACATGTTTATGGGTGTATAGTATTACATTTAGTTTTATATTATTTTATTCGTTATAAAAATTATTATCATTTATAATATAGGTCATCATGGTGTATTGATGCGTTATATGGGTTTAATTCCCACTCGATAGAATAATTATATTAAAATTATTTGCGCTCTGGTGGTTTCAAATTCGGGTAAGGTGGAAATAAGGTATCTCGACATTGCCTACCGTGAAAAATAAATAAAGAATTTGACATTGTAAGTGTATTATAGTGAAATATGATGACTATCGTTTCAAATATGCAGGATCGTAATTATTTTAAATACACGTTTCGGTCTTTAGTCTAATATTCAATTTCTCGGAAAGTCACTGATTCTACAGTTGTTAAGGTTATTGTAATGATATATTTTAAGTCATATTTTTCTAATAAACTTTAGTAATTGTTATTTGTTTTTTTTTTTTAACTTCGCGCTGTACCCCGCACACAGCAGGGTAAGCAGAGGGAATCTAATATTAAGACACTCTGTTCCCCACTTTCCCCCAAATTCGGAGGCAAGGCGTGTCTAGTGGCGGAGCTTTTTTTTAGCTTCACGCTGTATCCCGCACACACCACAAAGTAGGGTAGGCAGAAGGAACCTAGTGTCAAGACACTCCGTTCCCCGCTTTCCGCCGAATTCAGAGGCGTTGCGTGTTAAGTGGTGGAACTTAACGCCGCGCTTTGCCTCGACACCAGGGCGAAGAAAATGGATATATTAAATATTTCCACTTCTCGCAGACTTTGTGTCTCTGCGCCACGACTGGCTCCTCTAAGAATATAAAATGATCTAAAATTTCACTTTAGAATGTTTTCTAAGTTTATAATATTTTGTAAACAAAAGCAGCATTTTTATTTTTTTTACAAAATATTATGAAAAGAGAATTGAATTTGCATTCAGCATTTTGACAATTATGTTCTTTAATATAAAGAAAACTATGAACGTAGCGTTCCACTTTGGAAACGCCATTTTTCGTTTGTTTTTGTTCAATTATAGAATATAATAAATTGAATTTATTTTTAAGCCGTTCTGGCGCAATTTCACAGTGTCTGACTGAATGGTCATGACTGATCGTTGTGGGTTCGATTCCCACTTGGTCAAAATGATATATTTGAATTTTTTTCATGTCTTTACTCTGGTAATAAAACAAAGCGCTACATTGAACTCCGTCATAATTATATTTAATATACAATATAATAGCTCCATTAGTTAAAATGTAAAATCTAAATTAATCACGTGTCAGAATCTTTAAAGTTTATGTAAACTGTTTTTGTCTCACGTTTCTGAACTCGTTTTTCTTTATACATCGGTCATTCAACGAAATGTCTGTGGGTTTGAATTTCATTTAGCTTGTGTTATATATTTACTAGCGACCAACTCGTGGCTGTACCTGCTTATTTTTTCATATAAATTTTCAGTCAGACGGAATGTAGTATCAAAACACTCCGTTCTTCACTTTCCGCCTAAAATCTACACATTATCTGTTAAGTAGCGGAGCTCAACGCTGCACTTTAATTTGTCCCCAGAACGGAATAACGAAAATAATTTAATCTCAGAAGCAGAACAGAAAACAATAATAATTTAATCCCATGAAAAACATAGTTATTCTTACAAGTAGCAATCGAACCCACAACCAGCGCGGTTACAAGCACACGTAAACATGCGCCACTACGATGGCTTCAATAAATTGTCTTAGGTACCAGAAGAAGCGATAACAATTCAAATATAATCATTTTCCTCAATGGGAATCAAACAATTTGGTTTCATATTCACGTTAATAATGAGCTTACAGTTATTACACGAGCTGCTTTCACAAAACAAGTTCACTCGAATTTTAAGCTAATTTTATAATTTTGCTTGAAATTTTTTTTTAAAAAATGCTTGCAAATATTTTTTTTTAAATTATTATATATTGTGGTATAATATGTTTGTACTACATTTATACAATTTAAGAAGCTTTTAATTATATACCACGTTAGTTTATAAGCGTAACGAAAGGTCAACCAAATTTTACCCATTTGTCATTGTTCTATTGAGCTGATTGTCATTGATATATTTGCTTTATTATACATAATAATCATTTTAAAATAAAACTATTCAAATTAATTTAATCACGTATATTGTTAGAATTCAAACATACATTTAAGAAACCCAACTTTTCGAACATTTTTCAGTATTCTGTAGTTACAGGTAGACATTTTACAGTCACACAGTCTCCTCAATAGTTGTATTTCAAAATATGTCAAAATCGAGGAAACAAGAGATAGTTTTATATACAATCAGTTTTGTTGTCAATCCAAAATGGCCACCACATCAAAATGGCGGATTACATGTTTGTGTACAAACTAAACAACATGAGTATCAAATAAAAGAGCTTAACGTAGAACACAATACTGATACAGTATTAAAAACTTTTAAAACATTTTTATAATTAATTATTTATATTTTATTAAATTTAACAAATTGTTAGCCTAGAGGCTAATTACCCTGGGCAATGTATTGAAATCAGTGAGTACGTTTTTTACCTAATAAGTTCATATTGTAATATATACATATATCTCAACTATTCGTAAATATTTATGTCTATCTACTTTTATTTCTATTTGTATTATATTAATTTGTTGTCTTTCGGAGTCATAAATCAAATAACCGTTTGTGAATTATTCATAACAATAGTACAATGTATACATTGAACTGATACGCATATTTTGTTCTGTCAAATTATAATAAATGGCAGCGGTAGTTTCCGCTACGGAACAAGGAAAAGGTTGATAACTGTCTTTGTTAAGGTATTGTTCTAGAGATCAAAGGTGCGTAACATATGTACAGCAGGAAGTAAAATTTGTAATATAACGAGTAGTACCTCGCAATTTTGTTTACTTCAACTGTAAAAAAGGCACCTTCATGCAGTTTCAGCATAGCAGGGTAGGCAGAAAGAATTTAGTGGTTCTAGTTCTTAATTTAGAACATTCCATTGTCCACTTTCTGATCGAATTAGAATCATTGCACGTTAAGTAGCGGAACTCAATTTGAACTACAAGAGATAAAATCTCGTCTTTTTCCATTCTCTTATAAATTTTGAAAAAATCGTGCTAATGCGTGGGGCATTTCAATGAAGCTGTATTAACCTTCGTAGGTCACTCAGTAACGTAACCGAAGTTATATATATTTTTTCTAGTTTTATATAAATAATAGAAGTATACTGAAAATTAACTGTATCTTTTATTACTGATCATTCTTTTTCGTGCGTATTTCACACAACGTGACATTGGCGAAGTGACCTTTGCTCTATAAACATTCGAAGATTTACAAGCCCCATAATAATATATTATGATGCTTGTAAAGAATACTTTTTAAACATTTTAAAGTGTTATTCCACACTTAGGAAAATTGAAAAAGACATTTAAAGAAAAAGTATAAAAAATTGAACGCAGCGGGATTTGAACCCAGTGGTGAGAGCGCATGTACGGTATTCAGGAGGTCGAATCCCGCTGCGTTCAAAATTTTTATACGTTTTCTTTAAATGTCTTGTAAGGAATACTTGATGTTTGATTATATCTTAACTAACTCTTCAGAAACTTAGACTGAAGACCCATCTACTAAGCTAAGTCATACGTTATTGAAAACAAACAATTATAATAAAAACTGCACAGAAACAAATAATCTTTTGATTTTTTTTGTCTTCGAAACAACAAAACATTTGCTAAAATTCATAAAGTTGAAATGCTCTAAATAAATGAAATATTTTTTTAGTTTCTATATTACAGGTCATACGCGATGATTGTGGCTTTAACTCCCACCCTGGGAATAATTAATATTTTAATAACTTTTAAACATTTTTAAAGTGTTATTAGGACACACTTACGAAGTTTCTAAATGCCTTTTTCGATATTTTAATTATTTTCAATTCCGTTTCCGTTTTAATGACATGGCCACTCAACACGCAATACTTAGGATTCATATGGAAAATGGAGAATGGATGGAATGTCTTGACACTAAGTTCTCTCTGCCTAGCAGGATAAGTCACAAGCTTCGATTATATTACCGCTACCCATTTTATATAAAGTATTTCTTTTAAACAATATGAATTGATGAAAACTATATGCAATTATGCATATGAAAACATCCTATACAGCAGTTTCCTGGTATCGGTCCGTTTAAATGCAAATTCAGCGCATCGATTAACTTTAGTTTGTAACATGTGATGTATGATAATAATATACAAACATTCGTTTGACCCACTTATTACCAGACAAAGCGCGGCGTTAAGTTACGCAACTCAACGCGCAGTATCTCCAAATTGAGCAGAAGGCGGAGAACGGAGTGCCTTAACACTTGGTACTCTCTGTCAATCTTGGCATGCGGAAAAATCGTAAAATTATACTATAAATTTAATTCTAAAGTTATTAAAAAAATCAGATTACGCTTATCGTAGCAGGAGCGTCACTTAACTAAGTTAGCCGGGTTCTTTTGTAGCAACATTGCGGCAGCTGAGACCTTAACCGTTACGTGATTAAGGGAAGGGGAAACGGTTTCTCAATTTAAAAAGTGCAAGTCAATCTTGCAAAGTGAGAATTTTATTTATTTTTTATCAAAGCATTTTTTGCACTTTATTTTGTACTAATTTTAAGAATACTTATGTAAAAGGCAGTATAGAGGAAGTGGCCAGTCGTGGCCCAGTGGCACAAGAGTGTGACTGTAAACGACTGGTTGTGGATTCGATTCCCACTCGAGGAGTGGAAATTATATTTCCATTTTCTTCGCTCTGGCGTCGAGGTAAAGCGCGGCGTTAAGTTCCGCCACTTAACACGCAAGCCTCCGAATTCGGCGGAAAGTGGGGAACGGAGTGTCTTAACACTAGGTTCCCTCTGCCTACCCTGCTGTGTGCGGGATATAGCGTGAAGCTATATTTATTTATTTTAGTATAGAGGAAGACGTGGCACAGTGGAACGGACTTAGAATGTAGACGAGAATTGTGGAATCGATTTTCTCTGGGTAATGATTACATTTAAAATATTTCAATTTCTTGTCTTTAGTAAGACAAAGTGCGGCGTTGAGTTTCGCACACATTGTTTTTAATATTCAATCAGAAAATAGAGTATTTTGATACTTGGTTCTCTCTGCCTGCTTATACGTAAATCTTTTTTTTCTTTTCACTTTAATCAATATTTCTTCTTGTAGCGTAGGCGATCAGGCGATCAGGCGATTTACAAGCAAAAAAATACTTTAATCTTAAGAATATCAAGTCTACTTACATTCGTGTAGAATTGCACGTACAATTGTTAAATAGTAATGACACATATAAAAAGACACTATATTCTACACTAACCCGCCCGAGATCAAAACAGATGTACAGTAGCGGAACTCAACGCGGCAGTCTCACGCTTGACTTTGTCTTTTTACCAGAGAGGAGAAATAGAAATAATTTAAATAAAAAAATACTATGAATGGAAATCGAACCCCGAAACAATAGCTTTTACACCCAGACGCTGCCTCACTGCGCTACAATAGCCTCAGTAATACATATAAATAATAACATTTCAATAATATTCAAATAAGGCATTTATAAATTGGAGCTTATTTCCAGTTTAACATTCAGAACTTATTCATTTGTGTTACAAAATGGGATGCCTTCTGAAAACTGTAACTCAATGCGAAAAGCAGGAACAATCATTTAATGAATTTATTTGTCGTTTTGTCATAGCTTTACAAAGTTTTAAGAACTTTGTATAGCCAGTGGAGATAAATGTACTGAATAATAGGTATTATATCATATTGACAAAAGGCTGGAGCAAGCAGAGGCTCTTGTGGCAATATTCAACTGTAAGTGCGACGGTTGTGTGTTCGAGTTGCACTCGAGGAAATGATAAAATTTAAATTTTCATCTCTTCGCTCTGGTACCAAAGTCAAAGTGCCAGAGCGCAGAAATAAA
Source organism: Dryas iulia moderata (assembly GCA_019049465.1). Taxonomy (NCBI): domain Eukaryota; kingdom Metazoa; phylum Arthropoda; class Insecta; order Lepidoptera; family Nymphalidae; genus Dryas; species Dryas iulia. The sequence continues at coordinate 1,327,535 of CM032440.1, forward strand.
TATAATATAGAATTACTCCCTCGGGTCGAACCCACAACCATTACGCGTACAATCATCTATAGTCAATATTATCGATATATTTCTAAAATACTTGTTTTCATTGTCAAATAATTTTAACAACTAGTCATTAATTGTCGGGATGTCGCATTAAGTGCCGAGAATGAAACACTTAAAAACGGCTTACAGATCCAGAGTGCTTGGAACTCTTCCGAATGACGCGAGTTCGAGTTCCAAATTACGCAAATTTGTATACGTTTTCTAAAATTGTTAATTTATATATATATATATATATATATATATATATATATATATATATATATATATATATATATATATATATATTTTTATAAAGGTATACAATATAAATTCTCAGAATAAAATTTTATAAAGCAACTACAATTGTAATAGTTTTTAGTAACCGACAAGTTCAAGCTTCAATATTAGTAAATTGATCGTTAAAAACACTAAACATTTTAACTAAATATTTATAATGTTACTTTATCATTTAAAGAAAAAAAAATAAGAAAATAAGCTTTTTTCTCAACAAAGCATAGATATTTTTCGTAAAATCAACAAGTTGTGGCCGCGAGGGATGTACTAACAAGGTCGTCGGCTACGTCACTGAGTGGACCTTCACTTGCCTTGTTAAAGAATATTAGATGTAGTTACGTAGCGCGGAGTGACGGTGTCTGACATTATATGCTGCATTTATATTGCAGGGAGACGGAAGGGGCGGGGGGCGAGGACGACGCGAAAGGAAAGGAAAGGAAGGAAAGGAAAGGAAAGGAAAGGAAAGGAAAGGAAAGGAAAGGAAAGGAAAGGAAAGGAAAGGAAAGGAAAGGAAAGGAAAGGAAAGGAAAGGAAAGGAAAGGAAAGGAAAGGAAAGGAAAGGAAAGGAAAGGAAAGGAAAGGAAAGGAAGGAAAGGAAAGGAAAGGAAGGAAAGGAAAGGAAAGGAAAGGAAAGGAAAGGAAAGGAAAGGAAAGGAAAGGAAAGGAAAGGAAAGGAAAGGAAAGGAAAGGAAAGGAAAGGAAAGGAAAGGAAAGGAAAGGAAAGGAAAGGAAAGGAAAGGAAAGGAAAGGAAAGGAAGGAAAGGAAAGGAAAGGAAAGGAAAGGAAAGGAAAGGAAAGGAAAGGAAGGAAAGGAAGGAAGGAAAGGAAAGGAAAGGAAAGGAAAGGAAAGGAAAGGAAAGGAAAGGAAAGGAAAGGAAAGGAAAGGAAAGGAAAGGAAAGGAAAGGAAATGAAAGGAAAGGAAAGGAAAGGAAAGGAAAGGAAAGGAAATGAAAGGAAAGGAAATTAAAGGAAAGGAAAGTGAAAGGAAGGAAAGGAAAGTAAAGGAAAGTGAAAGGAAAGGAAAGGAAAGAAAGAAAGGAAAGGAAAGGAAAGGAAAGGAAATGAAATTAAAGTAAGTAAATTAAAGGTGGAAATTAACGAATGTAATGAAATGAAATGAAAATTAAAGTAAATTAAATTAAATGAATGAAATGAAATTAAATTAAATTAAAGTAATGAAATTAAATTAAATTAAGTAAATTAAATTAAATTAAATTAAATTAAATTAAATTAATTAAATTAAATTAAATTAAATTAATTAAATTAAATTAATAAATTAAATTAAATTAAATTAAATTAAATTAAATTAAATTAAATTAAATTAAATTAAATTAAATTAAATTAAATTAAATTAAATAGCTTCACGCTATATCCCGCACACAGCAGGGTAGGCAGAGGGAACCTAGTGTTAAGACACTCCGTTCCCCACTTACTATTCGATTACTACTCGGGGGAATTTTTATATTAAAATTATTTTAAGTTTTCTCTTGTCACGACGAGACAAAGCAAAGGTTTTCTAACTATCCTGATATGCTGGAAATATAGGTGAATTTTATTTTGAATCAAAACTTTAAGCAAAGGAATTGTAATTAATATTTTTTTTTAGCTTCACGCTGTATCTCGCACATAGCAGGGTAGGCAGAGGGAACCTAGTGTTAAGACACTCTGTTCCCCACTTTCCGCCAAATTCGGAGGCATTGCGTGTTAAGTGGCGAAACTTAACTCCGTGCTTTGCCTCGACACCAGGGCAAAGAAAATAAAAATATTAAATATTTCCATCCCTCGAGTGGGAATCGAACCCACAACCAGCCGTTTACAGTCACACGCTTGTGCCACTGCGATACGACTGGCCCCAATTATTGGTAATTTTATTAATAAACTATGATGTCTTTGTAATACAAAAGCGAATACTGGGAATATAGTTATAAATGGGAAAATATTATGTCCGTAGATAATTTATACGAAAATTATAGAATAGTAAGAAAAAATAAGTTCTTTTCTTAGTAATAATTACTGGGTTTAATTTAATGACACGAAAGAATTAATAATTTTGTTATCTTTTCTCCGCTCTGGTGAAACGATAAAGAACAGCGTTGAATACCGCTACGATTCAGATAGAAACTCTTATAGTATTTAACACTAAGTCTTCCCTTCCCTCCCTTCCCATCACACTATGCGGAAAATAGCATAAAGCTAAAAAAAATCTCAATTTTAAATAACTATAGTTTAGCCATAATTATATAGAATTAAACGCCCAAATAAGGTACTCCTTTTAAAATGAAATAATGTGTGCATTTTTTAAACAAAAAGTTACTAGTATTCATGAACTAAAAATGTTCTATTTCACAAAAGCTTCAGTAAATTGCGCCGCTGTCATGTTCGCTTCACCGGAAGTCCGGGAGAGTATTGACAGGTGTACTTTAGTGAACTATTGTACAAGTTGATACACAGACGTCCTAGTTCTATTTTCTTTGTGTAATTTGCTTTTAAAAGTCATTTTTAGTTATTCCAAAAAACCGCTTTTGTGCTTCCTCTTTTTTTCACATAGCGGGATAGTGACACAGAATTTATTGTTAAGACACTCCATTCTCTACTTGTCGCCCGAAAGCAAGATATATTATGTTGAGTGGCGGAACTCCACGCCGTGCGTTGTCTTATATACCAAAGCGGAAAAAATGAAAATAATATATGTATAAGCATTCCCCTGAGCCGGAATTTAACTTAAAACCATGGCATTTACACTCTTACTGCAACGAAGGACTATTAAAAATACTATTAGCTTTTAATAAAAGTATGTTAAAAAATTAGTAAAACGTAACTTGACAAAAATATATTTAATTATTATTTGATTTTTATTATATAGTATATTCTACTATACCCACCCATTCATCTGCTTGCTCTTTTACGGTGAGACATTTCAAATGCTAACGTTAATTGATTAACATTTATAATTTACATTAACATATAGTTTAAACATTTTATTTTAAAAATCTTAAATATTCTCGTTTCATTTTTCACAAAGAATACATAAGAAAAATACTCAGTTTTCTTTTGCTCGAACACTTTGCTTCATTTGAAAGCTTCGTCTTGAAAAATGCAATTATCAACTTTAACCTTTTCCTTTCCTAGAATTTCTTTGTACGTAAACAAGATTTCTTTGATTTAGAGCCATGATTAAAAACCACGTGCATAATCTGTTATTTTGAAATGTAAATAACTATAAACGGTCTATCGGTAAATTAAAACTTTATATTTGATATCAAGAAATACTAATGTTTCTTGAAAGAAAGAATATTTTATATTATTTATAGATGATTATAAGATTTTTTTTTTCAGCTTCACGCTGTATCCCGCAGGGTAGACAGAGGGAACCTAGTGTTAAGACACTCCGTCCCCCCACTTTCCGCCGAACCGGCATTGCCTGTTAAGTGGCGTAACTTAACGCCGCGCTTTACCTCGACACCAGAGCGAAGAAAATGGAAATATTAAATATTTCGTCTCCTCGAGTGGGAATCGAACCCACGACCAATCGTTTACAGTCACACGCTTGTGCCACTGCGCCACGACTGGCCCTATATATAAGAATATCATTATAAAAAAATATTTTTTAGAAAACGCAGAATTTGCACGCAGCAGGCTTTGAACCCGCACCTCTTGGAAATCATGCAGTGTTCGGTGATTTACATCCAGTTACGTCAAAGCTTAAAACAAAAGCTTAAAACAATCTGCTTTTGTATTTAAATGTTTTTAAAATGTTATTCACATAATTAACAAATCCAAACAAAAATTCTACTCATTTTTGTTTCTCGCGCTTGACATCCTGCTGCGTTCAAACTTTTATACGTTTTCTAAAAATGTTCTTGATATCCTAGGTGTGTGAATAACACCTCACATATGTTAAAATAATTATATTTTGATTGTTTTCATTTCCTAGGTCTTGCTGATAAATTCTCATTTCCGCTATGGTAGAGTTTCATAGTATCTATGTACAAGGACAGGTATGATGATACAACCAGCATCCAAATTTAATTTATACGTATGAGGATTTTAAATATTTTTTTTAAATTAAGTTACCTTTTATCATAAAGCTATTATGGCGCAGTGGGACAGCATCTTACTGTAAACGCGGTTGGTTGTGGGTTCGATATTCACTCGGAGGAATAATCATTAATCTATTTTTAATCTTCACGCTTCAAGCTTTATTTCACCGCTGTGATAGGCGATACAAAACGCCACTTTGAGCTCAATAGGCAATGTCTAGAATTTCGGCAGAAACTGAAGAACGGACTGTCTTGACAGGTGTGGTAATTGAATAACAGGTTTACCCGTCTTTACCCTTGACTTTTTTACTAACTTACTCTACTATTAACTAACTCTTTTTTACTAACTTTGCTTTACTATAAAAAATCAGGTTACTATACATATTATTCTAAGTATTTTACATATATGCAACATATTGTCGTAACATTTTTTCATAAACATTTTAAAATTCGTAGTACCAAGGACAGGTATCTAGTATATCATAATTAGAGAGAAATATTCTCCGTAACTTTAGCCACGTGTAAAGCGTGCAATTCTGTATCCGATACGTTTGTTAAGAGAGCTGTGCTTCACAAAAAGTTAGTTAGAAAATGAAACACTTTCTGTAATTGAATTAGACACGTGTAAGCTCAAGTTGAACTGGATTTTTTCCTTTTATTCATTTTTTATAACAAAGTTTTATATTGTAGATGGCTTTTTGTAGTATAAAATAATAAGGCACGTGCAGTAGTAGTGAGTTCTGGTCTCTGTTGGGGTAAAAGGCCTTTTTAGAAAGAGGTTTTTTTTAAATAGAAAAAATGAGGACATCGTCTGACAGTAAACGGGATTGGTCGTGGGTTCGTTTCCCACTTCAAGATTTTTTTATATTTATATTATCTGAAGATAAATGAAAATGAATTTCGCCACTCTAATACCTTAGACTAGGCGCAGCATTTTGTTTCGATTCTTCTGAATCTTGACATTAGGTACTTTTTGACTGCCCTGCTATACTGTACGGGACAGTACAGTACAGCAGGGCAGGGCAGTCAAAAACAGTCTGTAAGTTCATTTAACAGTATGAGATTTTTTTATATATGTTTTAAATAAAAATAATTGAAAAAATATTTAACTAATAACTGAAGTCAAATATTACACTTACATATGAATATATCAAACTTCACAAAGTTAACATTCCATTCTGACTTTCTATTTACGAACTACGTCAGATCCTATCATTTAAATTACATTAGGTAAATAGCGGAACTAATTACTTGCTGATTAATCGCAAACATTACTAAATTACATTATAATACGTTATGTTTAGTCTCAGTAACGCTTGTCCTATTTAAATTTGTAATATATAAGTATTAGGTAGTCCAGTTTGAAATAAAACTAAGGAGTGCCTATATACGGGATATAGATGTTATCCCAATTTTAAAAGAATAACTTTGGAAAATATGAAAATAATATAACTTCTTGAGACTATCGTGGCGCAGTGACAGCGATCTTATTGTAAACGCGGGGTTCGATCCCCATTTAAGGGAAATATTATTTTCATTTTCCCGTTGCCGTTTCATTTTGGTACCTAAGACAAAGCGTGTCAGTAAGTTTAAATTCAAAATATCATTATTCAAATAGACATTGAGACACTTTTGCATTGTCAAATAAACGTAACGATACCACCGGCTCAGAAGACCGGCTCAGCTCGACAAGTACTGCTAATTAGAGCCGGTGAGAAAATCAACAATTGCTTTTTACAAATTGCAATCTTATTATTTAATACAGTTACAATTTGAATTTGTAACCTGCATTCAACTCAAATTAGATTACTAACGCACAATATCACTTTTTGGGCGAAAAGTGAAGAGCGGAGTGTATTAACACTAGGTTCTCTCTGACCACTGAAAAAGCTACTTTTTTTATAAAACATTTTCTAGTATTTCCTGCAGATATAATAACAATATCTCATCCTTTATATTTTTTTTTACCTTTATTTATTTGACAATAACTAAAAAGTTATCATAACTTGTAATACTTGTATAGATAACAATAGAGAACTAGACGATGATAAATAAAGCAACTACTAAGTTGATTACTAAATCAGATAAATGGACTAACTTACAACAAAGTAAGGCTGTATTGAGTTTTACTATAAATTAAAATTATTTCAATGTTGCCTGAAGCCACCATTATAACGATATTAGGGTATATTACAGTTTACAGGAGGTAGTGGGTTCAATTCCCAGTTGACCCTTCAACTGTTTTTAGTTTTAAATAATAATTAATATAAAACACAAGACATATATAATGAGTGCTTTAGATTAAAATGTTAATTTTGTTGTTGTTACTAGAGGAGCCTTACTAGTGTAAACTGTATCAGCATCTTTGCCTCTTTAAATGCTATATTATAAAGTATGTAACTAATGTAAGCTTTAACGTAACGTAGCTTTTTAAGGAAAAAGTAATGAAACGCTATCGAACCCTAGCTTCGATAGAACATATGAATGTAAACAAACTGGTTGAATGTAATGAACTCGTAAAAAGTTACATATATATTTTAATACTTTTATACATTTTTATATTTTTTAAACTGTTATTGACTTAAAATAACATTTCAACGAAGCTCAATTGGCCAGAACACATGGACCAAAACTGAGAGGAGATCGTTGAAAACGTGTGATGTTCATTTTTCTTATACGTTTTTCTAAACTATTTGTTTCACAAAATACAAATATCCTCTGTGTTATTGGAGTTCCACTAAAGAAGAAATGCCTCGATTTCGGGCCAGAAGTAGAAACTGGAGTGTCTAGACACTAGATTATCTCATACTAACAAACTATTAATTAGATTCAATTGATACAATTGATACGTCTACTAAAAATATTACTTTTTCATCATCACGTAAGTCATATTCAGGTTACTTAAATATTGAAACAAAATATTATATTAATATGGATAATAAAATAAACAATATCAGCAAGAATCTAATTATGCGTATATTTATTCACATGTCGGTCACATGGCAATAAAATGAATAGTGTTTGCACTCCCACACGATTATTGTCATCTGCAAACTTCGTAGGCGTTCGTAGCGACGTAGCGTCGTAGCGGCACGTCGCTACAGTGTAAACAAAATGGGTTAAAAAAACTTTGACGTATCTTACTATTTTAGGTTCAGGAAATAATTTTGTGTTATTCTAACTACTGTTATATTTGAAACAGAGTAATTTTATATAGTTTGGATTGTTTTTGTGTTTTGCCGAAAATTCTTTTAAACAACTGAATTCTACTAAAATTCAAATATTGCAAAAGTGAACTGTCCAATTAAGCTTTTATACGAAACAAGCTTTATAAAGAACGTTGATTTGTTTTTTTTTATTTACTCGGTATAAACTAAATAACAATATAAAGTTTCCGACATTCAAAATTATTTAAAACTGTAATCGTGGCGTAGTAAGACAGCGTCTGGCTATTATCACTCTTATTGTGCATTCAATCACTACTTGTGTAGAAGGATTATATTTTAATTATTTTCATTTCGCTAAAGCGTGGCGTTACATTCCGCCACTCAACACAGAAGTAAATAACGGTATATTATGATTCTAAGCTGATTAGTTATATCTCTTTTCTTCCCCTGCTGTGCTAGGTAAGGCAAGAAATTGTCAAATAATAAATTTAGATTATTGTCCTTACAAATAATATTGCAAAACTGATGACATTAAGATGAATTTTATTCTATTTTAAATGAATATATGTAAACGCTTACACTACATATAAAATGAGATATAAAGGAACGCCCCGTCGTGCACGAACCAAGCCTCCCTTTTTGACAAGGTCAATATACAATGCCAGTCATCTACTAGGCGGGTCATACTTTATTATTTACTTTTGCTGCTTCAGTTGTCTGTCGCATAAAGCGAATCTAGTAACATACATATCTGTATATTTTCTATTATTAACTTAAGGAAAGTTTTTCATGTATTCTAGGGTCATATACTCTAATCAGTACCCGAGACCTGGGCTAGTGGCGGGATAGGAGCATCGACAGGCTTTTAGTGGGTAAACGGAAGAACGAACCGGAGTCCCACATAACCGCGTCCACCCCGGGCGGATATCCGTAACAGGGTTTTCCTGACGAAAAAAAATAAAAAAAAAGGACCATATACTACGTTGATATCATATGATGAAAATAAACAGAGACTGCCTAATTACAAGACAAGAACGGGTCTTCTTGAGCTTGGCTTAAGCGAAAATCTTATCAAGCTGAGATGCGCGAATGAACCTACGACGTCTCACGAGGGTGGAGAGGGTTTCCGCTGGGTTTAAGTGGGTTGTGGGTAGTATCGGACTCGTCGTTAAGCTCCACAGTATCATCTGTATGCAAGGCAGTTCAGTTTTCCTTATGTACGGATGATCTCCGTAAACTGCATTTCCCAGCAAAGAAAAAAAAGCAAAGATCTTACTGGTCAAAAATGTGATTCTAACAACTGGATCTACTTGCATATTATTAGGAGTAGGAAGTTGAATAGAAATACAGGAAGGTTAATAAAGGTGGTAATAAAATTTGTTTTACAATTGTAATTGTAGTACTAGAATTATTACCACCAAATAATGGTAACATTCAAAACGTTCTACTTCGCGCGTTGAGCACTGTACGATTGTTGTTTAAAAAAATTAATAATAAAATTACTTACAATAATTAAATCATTAATATTTTACAAATATTTTTTCTATTGTTTCAAATAATTTATTGTATTAAAAGTTGAGTGCTAACGGCCTTAGTAGCTTGTGTGCTATATGATAATCTTATCATAAAAACTATATTTATAGTTCCTAAGTTTGAGTGGGGAGAGGGGGGAAACAATGTTAAGACTACACTACACTAGGTAAACCTGTGGTGTGCGGGATACAGCTTGAAGCTAAAAAACAAAAATAAACACTTTGAGGCATCGTGGCGCAGAGGGCAAATGTTTAAACGTAAACGCGATTAGTTGTCGGTTTAATTTCCACTTAAGAAATAATTATATTTATGTATATAATTTTAATTTCTCTGTTCTGGTCACTCTACGTGCACTTCTAGTACTCAACGTACTTTCTCAAATTCTCTCTGACTATTGTATCCCTAACCTCGTGTTAAGACACTCCGTTCCCCACTTTCCACCGAACTGAAGGAGGCATTCCGTGTAAAGTAGTAGAACTCAAAGTCGGGCTTAGCGTCGACACCAGGGGATAAAATGGAAATATTAAATACTGTCAGTCCTCGAGTGGGAATCAAACTCAAAATCAGTTGCCATTACAGTCATACTTACGTACCCATGACTGACCTCAACTATTCGTTCTGGCCTGACCATTTGGTTACGTAAAAAAATGAACATGCGTTTGTTTCTACCTATTTTATACCAGACGGAATAAACATGTATTTCTATACATTGTGTAGATGTAGGTAGAAGAGATGTACATATGTATATTTGTTGGTATGACAAAAAATTACAATTCCGTGCGTGAATTCGAACCCAAAAGACATTACATATAATTAAATATAACAACTGAACCACAATATCATCGATTATAATTTTAAACTTTATAAAAGCTTCCCTCACAATTGTAACCGGTCTAAGTAAATATGTCAGCAATACGAAGTCAATATCGACAAAATGTCAACGATTTCAATACGTAATTAAAACAATTCCATTACATTCAGAGAAAAATCAAATATCCCGAATGACCATTTTATCAAAAGCCATGTTAATACTCAAAATGAACCGTATTCATCGAGTTTCCGTTGTATGAAAAAATAACAAGGGGTTAAGCTAAGTTGGTCACGTGTGTGGAAAAATTCGAGTATCGGAAAACGCTGACATTAACTCTGCGTATCGGTTAAGAGGTATCATGAAAATATTTGGAACGTGACGCCGTTAAGTAGGGATAGCAAGTGCTGTGAACTATAAATGCATATTTATATAAATATTTTAAGAAAATACAATGTTTTTCCCGCATAGCAGGGTAGTCTGAAGAAAACTGGTGTTAAGACACTCCATTTTCAACGTTTCACCTGAAATACGGACATTAAGGTGACGGAAGTCAACGCAGCGCCAGCAACAAATAAAAATAATTAAGTTATGGTCATTCCACCGAGTAGGAATCGAACCCATGCTGACTCTTCCCATTTACGCCACGATGGCCCCTAAAATAATAACAATTCTTTTATATTAATTTTCCTGGAGTATTAAAATTAAATACAGCGTCAAGTTTCGAGAGCTAATGTCTCGAATTGTGTTAGAAAGTAAAGAAGAAAGTGTTCACCTAATTCTTTTTGCCTATCGTGTTATGTGACGTAAAGCGTAAAGCTAATTATCATTAGCCTCACGCTGTATGGTGTACACAGCAGGGAAGGCAGAGGGAACCTAGTGTTAAGACACTCCGTTCCCTACTTTCCGCCGAATTCGGAGGCATTGCGTGTTAAGTGGCGGAACTTAACGCCGCGCTTTGCCTTTGATACCAGAGCGAAGGAAATGGAAATATTTAACATTTCCACTGCTCGAGTGGGCATCGAACCCACAACCAGTCGTTTATAGTCACACGTTGGTGCCACTGCGCCACGACTGGCCCCAAATGATCATTGCCATTGGCAGTAATTTATGTGTTAACAAAATTATAACTATTTTTTAAATACATATACATTAAGAAGTACTAAATGAAACCATATTAAAGGTATTACAACCATACAATCTCTTAAGTATATCACACTTGAATTTTATTATATTTTAATATTATCTAAACTTTTATAATCAAAGTTTTATTGATTTCCTTTAACAAAATAATATTTACTCATATCAAGTAGATATCGTCATTTTCTTTTCCAAACAATTAATAAAGAAGACAATCAAAGTCACTTAATTTGCGAATTTTATGCTAACATCGCCTACATTCATATTCGTAGTAATAACCTCGCCCACGTGTAAATAGGTTGCTGCTCCACAGGGAACTTTAATATGTAATGCTATAGATTTACATTATTTAAAAAGACCTTTTTATTCTTAATGATATAGATAATAATTTTTGCGTGTATTCTTATAGAAAAGTAATACATATTTGATAATTGACATTATTGAAATACGTTTAGGTTAGAAACAGTACCTATACCTATCAAAAACTGTTTGAAAAAGTATGAAAATTAAGATAACACGCATTATTTTACGCATTTTTGTACTTAAAACAAAATTTTTTGAACCGTCTTTTACAATTCAATCGATAAGTGAAATAACTTATTTTCGACAATTCATGTAACAATATCGTCATTTAAAAAAGCTGTGAAAAGCACCTTCTTAAACGAATTATCATCGTAACAGTTTATATTCTATTGTTTTGATTTTAATTTAATAATCCACAAATCTATGTTAAATAGTAATTAATGGGGCCAGTCGTGGCGCAGAGTCACAAAGATGTGACTGTAAAGTGACTGGTTGTGGGTTCGATTCCCATTTAAGGATTGGAAATATATTTCCATTGTCTTCGCTCTGGTGTCGTGGTCAAGCGCGGCGTTAAGTTCCGCCACTTAATACGTAATGCCTCCAAATTCGGCGGAAAGTGGGGAACGGAGTGTCTTAACACTAGGTTCCCTCTGCCTACCCTGCTGTGTGCGGGATACAGCGTGAAGCTATATTCTTAGACGCAATGGTAGAACGTCGACCTTAGCGGTGCTATTTCTTTCTGGGTAAATATTGTTGTAGTAAATTAAAAGTGAACGATGTACCGAGCACTAAGAAGTGCTGGAGCGAAATACTTATAGATCTCAAATATTAATTGATTTATATGTATCATGGAGCATGTTTGAATGTAAGCGCGATTGGTTTTGGGTTTGGTTCTCTTGCACTCGGAGAAATAATAATATTTAATTAGTTTTAATTCCTGGCTCTGGGCAAATAGAGCACGGGGTTGAGTTCCGTCAGTCTATATGTATAATATCTTGATTTTTTATTAACGACGGTTTATATTTTGTATATATTTATGCAATATAATACATTTATGGGCCAGTCGTGGCCCAGTGGCACAAGCGTGTAATGTAAACGGGTGGTTGTGGGTTCGATTGCCACTCGAGGAGTCGAGGCAAAGCGCGGCGTTAAGTTCCGCCACTTAACACGCAATGACTCCGAAATCGGCGGAAAGTGTAAATAAATATAAAATAATAGTTAAAATAAGCTTCAATTAAAACACTTATTGTATTGTGTCTTCATGCATATGTTTACTCATATAAAAAAAATAGCTAGCCTTATGATAAATTACTAATCTCAATTTGCTCCATTATTTTCATGGTTCGTTAAAATATCAACTAGATAACCCATTATTACTTCATAGTACAATGAAAATAACGTTAGTTTTGAGCTATGCATATCGTCCAAATATAATATATAGAAAGGAAGCTGAGATATTAACCAATAATGGAGGTTCTTCCTGCATAGCAGAGTAGTTCAAATAATTTAGAATCCTGAAGTTCTATTAAAAAAATATATCAACCTTTAACAAACGAATCTTAAGCAATTAAATAACGAATACATTGCATGTTATTACATTATTCGTCATCTGAACATAAAGTTATGAAAATTACCTCCAATAAGGCTAAGTGACCAGATAATAGCAGCTTTTTGTGCCTACAACTAGCCAAGTTCAGAATAAACGAGGTGCTGACCGACAAAACTTGCGAAAATAGAACAAATTATAAATAATTAAGATTTTTGGAGCTTTTTAATTTAAGATAATATAATTATAAACGGTAAGTATGAACTGCCGTGTCAAGATATATGAAAAGCAGCTTTATGTTTTTCCTGCATGGTAGAATAGTCAGAGTTCTCTCTGGGAATCTGTTTTCCATCTATAGAAAGTTTTCTTATAAAATGAAATAAAATACTGTATTGGAAAAGATATCAAAATTGAATTAAAACATTATTTTCGAAGAAGCCCCCTGTAGCATCAAAACGTCAAAACTTGCACAAAGAGTTTAAGCTAAACTAAATTTATTTTTAAGTAATGGCTGAACAAATAGCAATTTGGACATCTTAAACTACAACATTAATAAGAAATACAAAAATTAATTTACACAACTTCACAAATTTTATATATTTTTTAGACAACCTGACGTATATCACTTATGTATATGTATATTATATACTATAAAATAGAATCCAAAATATTGTAAACACATAGAGTTCCCTTCCATACAATGATAGCCTAATTTTGTTCTTGCGGTCGATTTCACGAGGGCGTCGTCCGCATGGCCACCTTTAAACAGATTATGCAAATATCATAATATAAAATAAACCTTATTTTTAGTACAATAAGTTATAATTTTCTATATCCTTAACATCTACGGCTAATTTAGTCAAATTGTTGCGGGCTTTATTAACTTGACGCTACGAGTTAGCAAACTTGGGCGAAAGCCGAAATGTTATGAAGTTTGTTTGATATTACTCTTAATAACTATATTGAAATATAGTTCGGAAAATTTTGTATATTTTCTATCGCAAGAACTAAAAAATGATACATTTATTAAAAATTTCATTAATTTCGAGTTACTGACCGACTTTGGCATGAATGTTTATTGACATATATAGACGAACACTAAGAGACAGGATACCTTGAAATTCATACAGTAATAAGAACATACGATATACTAAGCTAGTTGTATGCGCAAACGAAGTTGAGGGTGATAATTCGTTATATATAACAAAAATGGGTTAAAACACAATTCTGTTCAAATGACTTGCTGATGATACAAATCGTCAATAAGGTAGAGTACCAGAGTATTTTGAGGCTAGGTTATGTAAAAAAAGCGTAAAACTGCAAAAAATAAATATCCTGTCCTATATTACCCAAGAGTTGATTATAAACCTGTAAATTAAAACAATAAACACTTAAAACAATATTGCTTTCCTACCGAAACTTCTATTTACCACAAGTTCACTCTTAAAAAAATCTCAATTATTATATTTAAAAGAGTTAAATTACATATATATGCATATTCATTATTCATATCTACATATTTATATAGTAAATAACAAAACATATTTTTAATAATTATAACAAAAACCAAAAACTAAACAAAACTAGAGTAAAAAACTAGTATATAAAAGAAAAGGTAATTCGACTACTCTTTAACAATTTAGCCCAATCGTTTAGGGCGAGCGTGACCGACATTTTGCACCTACAAACAAGTCAGTTAGCGTCACGCCCTAAAATTTACTTCACTTATTTAGAATGGTAAAATAGCCACTTTGAGATTTCTATCGCTACCTCGCAGTTATTATTTAAGATTAATTGTACGCCTTATTATATTTTTGTGAAAAAGAAATTAACTTAAGAGCTCTATTTTGTGAATAGCCACTGTATTTTGTGAATTACCGTTTATAATTTTTTCGTCGATTATTAGTTTAAAGTTCTCATTTTCTTTTTATTGAATCAAGGAGGCAAACGAGCAGAAGGCCCACCTGGTGTTAAGTGGTTACCTTCGCCCATAGACATCCATATAACTAAAGTTATGGATACGTTGCCAGCCTCGGGGATGTAGGACAGAAGGAGGGAGGAAGGATGGGAATGGTGAGAACAGGGAGAGCTGGTTTACATGCCATGAAACCGGAACACATCATCAGATGTTTGGCGGTTCGTCTTTCACACGATAGTGGTCGCGAGCCAATCGGAGAAAGAATCTCCTATCACCAAGCCACTGGGTTACCCGTCGTTTACGGGACCACGGGTAAAACAAAAAATGTATATAATAGATGAATATATTAATAGCAGGTTTACGCTTTTTCCTACATAGGAGGGTAGTTAGGGAGCCTTGTGTCAAAATAATACGCGAATATAATACGCGAAGAGTAACAAACAAAGCCGATGGTAAAAAAATACTATGGGGAGAAAACAACTAAATATATGGTAAATACCAAAATTACTTAATAGAATTACAATGCTAAGAAAGAGACACGAAATAGGCAGAAAATTGTTAAAGTTAAGGCTAAGGGATTTGTTTGACAAAATGTGTTCATCGACAAACAAACCTGCAACAGAGTGAGATGTTATTTGTATATTTAGTTTAGTATTTATTTTAAGTGCATGATGTTGTTTTTGTTGTTTTTGCTATAACATTTTTCTTTTTTGTTTTTGTAATAACGAGCGCGTCTCGCTGTTAAGCCTAACAGCTTGGCGAGCTCAAATATGTTTATATAAACTGTTAATGAGCAATAAGATAAAGATAAAAAAGTAGCCAGGAGTGTGAAACAATCTCGTAATTTTGAAAGAAAAGACACTCCGTTCTCCACTTTTAGACCGACATCAACTCATTACCTGTTGGCCCCATTCATAACTATTCAACGTAGATTTGTGGATTATTAAATCAAAATAAAACCAATAGCATATAAACTGTTACGGTGTTCCTGTTTGATGATTGATATCCTTGTTTAAGTAGGTATTTCTTCACAGCTTTTTTAAATGACAGAAACGATTCTGTTACATGAGTTGTTAAAGATAAGTTATTTGACTTATCGCTTGAACTGTAAAAGGCTGTTCAAAAAATTATGTTTTTTATATAAAAATGCGTAAAGTTATGCGTTTGTATCTTAATTTTCATACAAACACTGGACCTGTTAAAAAAAGCGTCAACTTGATTAAAATCTTTGTTTTTTATAATCCTTAACTTTATGTAATCACTTTAAGATTTAGTTAACGATAAAGAAATCCACGCATTAAATTACACGTCATGTCGCGCCGTAACCTTATAGCCTAGTAACCTGCTCATTGCTTTAATTCACGATATGCTGTTTTATTTTATAGTAATAATTGTATAGTAAAAATATAAATTAACACCTTCACCTGTTTTCAGGGTATAGTCAAGAAGCTGTAAGATTATTTTACAGATTATTTTAGAGAGGGGCCAGTCGTGGCGCAGTGGCACGAACGTGTAACTGTAAACGACTGGTTGTGGGTTCGATTTCCACTAGAGGAGTGGAAATATTTAATATTTCCATTTTATTCGTTCTGGTGTCGAGGCAAAGCGCGGCGTTAAGTTCCGCCACTTACCATGCAATGCCTTCTAATTCGGCGGAAAGTGGGGAACGGAGTGTCTTAACACTAGGTTCCCTCTACCTACCCTGCTGTGTGCGGGATACAGCGTGAAGCTACAAAAAAACTTAATTTACGATAGTAAATCAACAAGGTATAAGGGATTGTTACAAACGAGTATTAAGGCGGTTTAGTAACGTAACCTAAGCCGCTCCATAAGCGTTAAATCTAATGATAAAATTGTAATTAAAACTTGATATGATAACTATATAAAAATATCACAATATTACATTTACCGTCGAGCATAACCGTGCGCAGCGTCGTTATAGCTCTTATTGCCTCTATAAAGTGGGCCGCTACTACGGGGCTGGGCGATTTAAAATTTAACCAAATAAATACTCAAGACTTGGTTATAGTTGACTGACTGAATATATGTGAAAATGATACTATATTTAGAATTATATTTAGAAAGAACTCTGCCATCGTTTGAGTTGATTATTTTTTCATATCTTTATAAATAAAGTTTACAAAGTTAAGAAAAAAAAATCAGTTTTGGAGCCAAGTTTGCTTGGGATTTTTAGCGATTGTTTCCTATGTTTGAAATTAACTCTGAGTAATCCTTAATTGTTTTTGAAAAGTTAATAAATTAGTTAACTTGTGTCCTATATTAGACTACTTAGAAAGAGACTTTTAAGACCTGCATCTATCTATTTATTTTTAAGACCGTATTTCTACAAGAAACTATATGAATAAAAGTGTGAAATTCGGCTAATATTACTGTTAAAAAGTATTTATTATTTAAAAATTTACCACACTGCAACTAATAATGCAAAAAGAATACCTTCCAAATCCACTTTTTTCCTTTACATCTCACTGCTAAAAATACAAGTTCAGTTATTGAAATAAGCAGTTTAACTGTTTTATTAGGTATCAAAGAAGCTAAAAATTATATACAATTATCCTCCTGATTGGGAATCAAACCATCACATTTGCAGCCAGACACTGTCCCTCTACGCCTAGTTATTGAAATATCTTATGAAATAAAACATTTAGAAAACGTATAAAAATTTGAACGCAGCGGGATTCGAACTCGCTGCGTTCACCGAACACATTGCTCAGTGGTGAGAGCGCCTGGACGGTATTCAGAAGGCGGACGGGTTCGAATCCCGCTACGTTCAAATTTTATACGTTTTCTAAATGTCTTTTACAATTTTCCTAAGTTTGTAAACAAACTTTAAAAATATTTAAATATATCTTAAGAAATATTCAAAAATGCATTTCCGAAGTCCGTAGTACTCCGCACGCAGCTTATGATCTTCATTGCGTCGTAAAGCTAGTGCCACGGCCGCCGTTAACTGTTATATTATCTCATACACTCTCCTCAAGGTCTACCCTCACCTTACACGAGTAATGCCAGACTACTCATAAAAGAGCCTCTAATATTTATTAAAACTATTTGTATATAGTCTTCTACGCAAGTGAGGTATGCATTTGTAACAAAATTGAAAAAGGGAGGTTTAATTCTACATACGAAAATGTAACTAGAAAATATAACGGTGATATCGAAATTAAAGATATAAGTGTTTAGGCTAAAATATTAACGTTTTTAATGTTCATTTACTGTTTGAATTTTGTGCCATTTTTATTAATCAATTTCTAACCGCTTCAGACATCTACAAAAGTTTTAATATTTTTTAACTATGAAATTATGTGAAACAAAAAATATTATCAACTCAGACGATAGCAGAGCCCTTTATAAATATTGTTTCATTTTTACATATAACATACCATTTCCATGGTAAGATCCACAGTAATGCATGAGTTACTATAATCTAACCGTATACGCATATAATGTATTTAAGAAGTAAGAATGTATTTGTCTTTCTTTGATAAACTATATAATGAGAAGAGAGCAAGGACAGTGCCAAGTGTAATGCAGATGTCAGGGTAGCCAAGTTCCTTGATAGTCCGAGCCATTTTTCAAAATTCGAAGTTTTTCGCGAGCCGTAATATGTAAAAAAGTTATTATTATTATTATTAGTTTTTAGCTTCACGCTGTATCCCGCACACAGCAGGGTAGGCAGAGGGAACCTAGTGTTAAGACACTCCGTTCCCCACTTTCTGCCGAATTCGAAGGCTTGCGTGTTAAGTGGCGGAACTAAACGCCGCGCTTTACCTCGACACCAGAGCGAAAAAAATGGAAATATAATTTCCACTCCTCGAGTGGGAATCGAACCCACAACCAGTCGTTTACAGTCACACGCTTGTGCCACTGGGCCACGACTGGCCACAACATGTAAAAAAGTTATTACTATTATTTCAGTTTAATACATAATAAAAAATGTACAAAGAGCTCAAGTACACTTATTGAGAGCCACAAATAATTCAAAGGCACATGTGGCTCGCCAGCTGCAGGTTGACCCCACTAACATTTATGCTATTCTAAAATTCTATTGATTAGACGAACGAATCTGGGGTTAACACCAAGTTTTTAAATGAATAAGAATACAAAATAATAATAGTCAATTTCATTATAAATTTCATAAAAAAGAAACGATAAATAAATAAAAGGAAACCCATATGAATACAACAACCAGTATAATATAAAAGATCTATAAATAGCCTTAACAGCTTACTAAGCAGACGATAGACGATCGTATGCGAGAGGAGTAAAAAAACATGGGTGAATTATCTACACAAGATTGAATCCCTACGCTCTGGTGCTTCGCAGGAAATAGATCTCGTCTGCATTCTCCATAAAAACAACCTATCCTATGATATAGGGTACGTTCTTAGTGCTACGAGATGAGAATCTTTAGAAATTTGCTATAAAATCTGAGTTAATGTTACGTTTGTTGCAATATTTAATATGTTTTTTATATATAATAGAAAATTATTTGAGTAGCTACATGCTTTTTACCATAGCCGGGTAGTCAGGTAGCACCTATTTTCGAGGTACTCTGATCTCCAATAAAATATTTATAATTGTATTAAATTTTAATAATTAAAATTTAATATTTTTCGTATTTAGATTAAAGAAGAGAAATTAAAGAACAGAGTGTCTTGACACTACATTCTCCCTCCCACCAAGAATGCTATTACGAAAAAATACCTAGGTCTACCTTATACTTTAAAGTAGCTAACCTATAAAGAGGCGTTTTCGTATCCATGTTTTGACGTATTTGAACATATTACCATACGTAATGGAAAATAAAAATGATGAATGAAGAAATGAAAATATTAAAAACATAATCATCCCTGGGAATCAAACCCGCAATCTATCGTGACTACAGTCACATGCTGTCCCATTGCGTGATTTATATACGAGTATATAAAGAACCCTATACATATTCATATAATAAAATTTCTCCAATAAAAATCATTGATCATTTTCTCATAAAAGGCAATTGGGAGTAAAAGCTAGTGCTCTTATTAAGTCGTGCCAAAACTAACGAAACAAAACATAAGACGCCCATCGATACCGGTTTTATGATATTGTACCGTTTGCAACATAAATAAATCAATAGTTATTGGTAATGACTACTATAATATGTACATTTTTTTAGCTTCACGCTGTATCCCGCACACAGCAGGGTAGGCAGAGGGAACATAGTGTTAAGACATTCTGTTCCCCACTTTCCGCCGAATTCGGAGGCATTGAGTATTATGTGGTGGAACTTAACGCCGCGCTTTTGCCTTGGACACCAGAGCGAAAAAAATAGAAATATTAAATATTTCCATTCCTCGAGTGGGAGTAGAACTCACAACCAGTCGTTTTCAGTCACACGCTTGTGCGACTGCGCCACGACTGGCCCCAGTATAAAATTAAAGAATTCAAATATTCGTGACGTAGTGGCATAACCTTCGATTGTAGTCGTGATTGGCTGTAGATTCAATTCCTTCTTAGAGGAATATAATTAAATTAACTATTTTTATTTCTCCGCTATAACATAATAGATATTGTTTTCATTATGTTTAATTGTATAATCAATATAATCGTCACTCCTAAATTTTAATAAACAACATGTAAAGACAATAAAATTATTCTAAAGATATCTTTTTTTTCATTTGCATAATTCTATAATTAATATATTCACTCTTAAATTAATTAATACACTCTTAAATTTTAATAAACAACATCTAAAGCTAAAATTATTGGTCTTAAGATACTCATCCATACAAACTTATGCTGTAAAATACATATATTACCAGTACTTATTATAGCAGAACGTCTCATAGTAAATGATCAAACAACACAAACTAGTGGCTTTTAATATCCCACGAGAGATTTCATATAATTCAACTAAAGTAAAACTAAACATATTAAAAGTTAGATAGTTAGTATAGATGTTGCTAACCGTACACCACACCTGTCCCGGCAAACAAGCGACCGACGTTCATTATTGGAAACAACTGTTCAACTTCAGACAATATTGGGACTGAGATAGCTGTGGAATATTTATATATTTTTTGTGATTTACGTTTTTGCTCACATAGCATTGTAGGCAGAGGGAACTTCGTGTCAAGACACTCCGCTCTCCACTTTCTGTATAAATTCCTTCTCTTGCATCCCGCGAGCAGGAATCGAACACGCAACCGTTGTGTTAATAGCAAAATGCTGTCATACTGCCATGTTGACTTTTATATTTATTTTGATCATAAGAATTTATTTACATTTCTCATATGCATGTATGTGTATATTCTTTATTGTACTAAATAAACATATGGTACAAAATTAGAAATAAAGTTAACAAAAGGTGGTAATATGACATATTACAGATGAACTCAAATATGATGTATCTTACCGATTCCTCTGTAATACTACTTTTTATAAAAAATAAAAATTTAAAAATGCCTAGTTTGATGGCAAATCGAACCTCAAACGTTACAGTAAATGTACAAAAAATATATCTCTAACTTGACTCTATAGTTTTTCATCTAATACATCCAAGAAAACGATAGAAGTACAGTTATTTTGGTAAAAATGAGCTGCCAGTAACGATACGCGAAGAACATCTTCTAAATATAGCGTATGTTATAACTGTAACGAGATCATATACTTATTAGTGGCAAAATTCAAACTTATTTTCCGAACTAGCGATTTGCTCGCGACTTTGCTTGCATAAACGTGACGGATAGTTTAAATTGTTGTATATTTTTTATTTACGAACCGATTGAAATACAATGAGTAAATGTAAAGAAAGGTTTACCAATATACAATAAATAGTTTATTAAAATCGGTAGAGTTATTTTTGAGATTAGCGATCTCAAACACACAGACAAACAGAAAAAAACACAGGATTTATAGTTCTATTTGGTACGTTGATAAATATCCCGCAATAATATTTTTATCTCATATAAACTTCCACGCACAGACTGTGGTCATTTATCTTTTTATTATAGTGAGTAGATTGATTTAAAAAAAATAAACTCGTGGTAAAAAATCCTAAAATTACCATTTTTAATTATGATATACACTAAAAAAGTAAAAGCTAAAAAAATACCAAAGTAATATCTTTTTTTAAAAGCCTTAAGATGTAAAAGAACATTGAAAAGGCTTTTATTCTACAGTAATTTATTTTTCATGTTTACGACGTACCAGAGCTATAAATTAGAATCAATAACAAAATGAATTACATGAATAACTCCTTACAAATAGTTGTACCTGATGTGGGACTAGAGGTCGTTATGACAAAGCAAAGAACGCCCGTCTAATATTTTACTTTTTAGAAATATATTTTTATATGTTGTATCGTTTCAATTTATCAAATATATTTCGTATAAGAAAAGATTATATATTTATGTCTTGCATTGAAACTGATTAATGGGAAAACATGAGACTTACAACATGTTTATCGCTCCCTGTACGAATACTGTTGACCATGAACGGGGCTAAACTAGGAGCTGATATTATCCACTGAAATCCCTTTGAGAATATCTATACAAATATTCCCATACTAACATTATAAATACGAAAGTTTGTCTATTTGTCCGTTTGTTGCGCTTTCACAATAAATCTAATGGCCTGATTTAAATGGAATTCGAAATGAAAATAATTGAAAACTTCGTCAAACATACGGTAATTCTTTTTCAAAAATCAGCTCGTGAAGTGTTGAAATACGGGTGAAATTTAGTTTTAAAAATCTAAGCCGCTTGACTGATTTCGATTAAAATTGTCATTTGACGACGTGAAGTCAAACATACTCTACCTTTTTTTTAAAAATCATACCCTAAAGATCTGCAACACTTAAATAAAAATATATAAAAAATCAAATTTAAAATATCTTTATTCAAATAGACATTTACAAGCACTTTTAAGTCGAATGAACCTAGTCGAATGAACCTAGTCGAATGAACCTATAACTACCACCGGCTGTTCTGAGAAGAATAGTTCTATACGTCACACGAGCGAAACCTCGATCAGGTCCCTAGTAGTAAAGTAAAACCACATATCACGTTACTACATTAACCTCCTAGCATATACTTACGAGCTTAGATTAACTCGTCAGCAGATTAAAGTAAGTGAACAAAATTCAAACGTCGTTATTCACAGGTCGTGAAACAAATGAAAATGTAATAAAACTAACGCCTCGATATAAACGTCAGGGACGATATAAGCCCCGGTATAAAGAGTCAGTCAACCGCGAACCACTAGGTATTATGGGACTATTATAAAGTAAAAGGTAAAATATTTGACAATTGTTTGGAAAATACTTTGGTGTTTTGTCGAAAAATAATTTTAAATTTTATTGACAATATAAGCCATAATATATATTTGTTTTTTCTTTTATTTTAGCTTCACGCTGTAGCCCGCACATAGCAGGATAGGCAAAAGGAACATAGTTAAGACACTCCGTTTCCCATTTTCCGCCGAATTCGGAGGCATTCGGCACTCGGCACCATAGTGAAGAAAATGAAAATATTAAATATTTCCACCCCTCGAACCCTCAACCAGTCGCTTTACAGTTACACTTTGTGCCACTGCGCCACGGCTGGTCCTAATAGGATTTTGTTGTATTGTTCTTAATAAAACAATAACTTAATAACTTCTTATATGATGTGTCGACCAAAATTTATAAAAAAAATGCACAATTCATATGTAAAGTATATGTATGTAGAATCGAACCGATAATTAACGCTAATACAACCATTGAACCACATTTCCCCCTTACAGAATGTAATCCGTGCATATGATGATTATAAGATTATATTATAGCCTTATGATCATTTCTGATATGTTTTTTTTGTCTGTTTCTTTTTTTTTAGCTTCACACTGTATCCTGCACACAGCAGGTTATTCAGAGGGAACCTAGTATTGAGACACTCCGTTCCCCACTTTCCGTCGAATTCGGAGGCACTGCGTGCTAAGTGGCGGAACTTAACGCCGCGCTTTGCGTATCATAACAGAGCAAAGGAAATGTAAATATTACATATTTCCACTTCTTGAGTGGGAATCGAACCCACAACCAGTCGTTTACAGTCACACGTTCGTGCCTGACTGGCCCCATCTAATAATATATAAATTAAAACAAATAATTATAAAAAGTTTTATATACAATACAAAGTCCACTTTGTACTATACAAGGTACAAGTACTGTTAGAAATTAAAACTCTATAATAAAAACGCAGCAGCATCTTGTTTACCATCAAAACACTTATCAACCACAATAAATCTGAAGGCCAAGATGAACACTCTGTCCTTACGACTCGCCCTTCTACCTTTAACTTAATTACATTTTCCAATTCAATCAATAATATTAATAAACCTTGAATTTTCCTTTATGGCGTCTCAACCTTAAGTATTCGGTTAACAAAGCAAGCTTTTAACTAATTTCATTACTTTTTAACTAATTACATAGGAAATAGATCTCGTCTGCATTCTCCATAAAAACAACCTATCCTATGATATAGGGTACGTTCTTAGTGCTACGAGATGAGAATCTTTAGAAATTTGCTATAAAATCTGAGTTAGTGTTACGTTTGTTGCAATATTTAATATGTTTTTTATATGGCAGAAAATTGTTTGAGTAGCTACATGCTTTTTACCATAGCCGGGTAGTCAGGTAGCACCTATTTTCGAGGTACTCCGATCACCAATAAAATATTTATAATTGTATTAAATTTTAATATTTAAAATGTGGCCAGTCGTGGCCCAGTGGCACAAGTGTGTGACTGTAAACGACTGGTTGTGGGTTCAATTCCCACTCGAGGAGTGGAAATATTTAATATTTCCATTTTCTTCGCTCTGGTGTCGAGGTAAAGCGCGGCGTTAAGTTCCGCCACTTAACACGCAATGCCTCCGAATTCGGCGGAAAGTGGGGAACGGAGTGTCTTAACACTAGGTTCCTTCTGCCTACCCTGCTGTGTGCGGGATATAGCGTGAAGCTATTGTATTAAATTTTAATAATTAAAATTTAACATATTTCGTATTTAGATAGAAATTAAAGAACAGAGTGTCTTGACACTACATTTTCCCTCCCACCAAGAATGCTATTACGAAAAAATACCTAGGTCTACCTTATACTTTAAAGTAGCTAACCTATAAAGAGGCGTTTTCGTATCCATCTTTTGACGTATTTGAATATATTACCATACGTAATGGAAAATAAAAATGATGAATGAAGAAATGAAAATATTAAAACCATGATCGACCCTGGGAATCAAACCCACAACCTGTAGTGACTACAGTCACATTCTATCCCATTGCGCGATTCATATATAAAAATAAAAAGAACCCTATACATATTCATATAATAAAATTTCTCCAATAAAAATCATTGATCATTTTCTCGTAAAAGGCAATTTGGAGTAAAAGCTAGTGCTATTATTAAGTCGTGCCGAAACTAACGAAACAAAACATAAGACGCACATCGATACCGGCTTTATGATATTGTACCGTTTGCAACATAAATAAATCAATAGTTATTGGTAATGACTGCTATAATATGTACATTTTTTTAGCTTCACGCTGTATCCCGCACACAGCAGGGTAGGCAGAGGGAACATAGTGTTAAGACATTCTGTTCCCCACTTTCCGCCGAATTCGGAGGCATTGAGTGTTATGTGGCGGAACTTAACGCCGCGCTTTTGCCACGGACACAAAAGCGAAGAAAATGGAAATATTAAATATTTCCATTCCTCGAGTGGGAATAGAACTCACAATCAGTCGTTTTAAGTCACAGACTTGTGCCACTGCGCCACTACTGGCCCCAGTATAAAATTAAAGAATTCAAATATTCGTGACGTAGTGGCATAACCTTCGATTGTAGTCGTGATTGGCTGTAGATTCAATTCCTTCTTAGAGGAATATAATTAAATTAACTATTTTTATTTCTCCGCTATAACATAATAGATATTGTTTTCATTATGTTTAATTGTATAATCAATATAATCGTCACTCCTAAATTTTAATAAACAACATGTAAAGACAATAAAATTATTCTAAAGATATCTTTTTTTTCATTTGCATAATTCTATAATTAATATATTCACTCCTAAATTAATTAATACACTCTTAAATTTTAATAAACAACATCTAAAGATAAAATAATTGGTCTTAAGATACTCATCCATACAAACTTATGCTGTAAAATACATAAAGTATAAATAGGGGAGAAGTGGCATGAAAGAGCCAGTTTGCGAAACAGAGCAAATTGTACACTTGAAATGAAAGAAATTAGAATTTATTTTTTCTCAAACTATTCTTTATTTATTGGAGTTGATATTTTCTTAGGAAAACACCTTAAATATAATATAATAGTCAATCAAATTATCATTTTTAAAAAGTATGTAATTTGGCTCTTTCATAACTTTTCAGTACCTATTGAAAGAGCCACGAAAAGTTTTGAAAGAGCTGGTTTGTATTATAAAGTTTTGTGGTAAACATAGCGTTTACTGAAAATGTTTATATAATTTAAAAAAATATCTAAAAAAGTATTTTAAATCTAATATTTTTAATATACTAATGAAATTAACTCTATCAGTCATTAATGAGAAACTAGGAAACACTTTAATCTCAATACATTATTCAGTCATAACTATTATTATACCATCATAAAATATAAAAGGCAGATTATTAATTATAAATAACCATTTTTTACAAAATAACAAATGATATCTTCTAGGAAAAACAACACTGTAAAATCTTTAAGAATTTAAAAAATGACTCATTTGAGAGCTTTAAAATCTTTAACCAATCATCACTCGCAGTTTCATTTTTTTGCCATTTAGAAAGGTCATCATTTGCCATTGAATAATCAAATGCCAACTTTCTTGTTTGTTGTCGTGTTAGCCCATAACACATTTTAAAGCAGTCTTCAAGTAGTCCGCAAGTATATTTTTTTGAAAAATTTGCTTATATCCTATATTAGGAAAGTGCTTATAAAATGTTTCACCAGAAGCTTTTACTTTCTTAATTATTTTAACTAAGTTAGCCCTTGATATATCTACGGCGAGTGCAGTTTTGTTTAGAGACTGGCCTTTTTCCAAAACTTCACTTACTGCTCCTTCAATTACCGATTTTTCGGGTATACTTCGTTTTTTTTATACTATTTTTATCCGTAATGCCATATGTAAAATAAGCTATTAAAAATATATTAAAAAGAAAGCGTAATTATTATTATTGCATATTATTTACAAAATTTAAATATAAGGTTATGAAAAAGCCAGGCATGAAAGAGCCAGCTCTTTTAAGTCTTATTCACTCGGCTCTTTCATAACCTTTTCTTTAAAAAAATAAAAACTTCAAAATTAGAATAATGTCGAAAGTTTTCGGGCTTAGTTTTTACGTTTCTACAAAGCCAAATATATGCACAAATTCAATCAATAATCCCTGTGCCTATATTTGTTTATAATAATTTTTAAAAAAACAACATAAGTGAAACGGAATAGTTACTTTTTAGTGGAAAAAACTTTGACTCGACGTACCGGCGTCCAACGGTTTCGGCCAACTGTCAAATGCTTGTGGCTGATAGGAAATCAGTATTGCTTCTTAAAAATATAATTTCCAGCCAGATCTACTCTTAAACTACCGAAATAATGCAAGTGGCTCTTTCAAAACTTGGCTCCTTCATGCCACTTCTCCCCTACTTATTATAGCAGAACGTCTCATAGTAAATGATCAAACAACACAAACTAGTGGCTTTTAATATCCCACGAGAGATTTCATATAATTCAACTAAAGTAAAACTAAACATATTAAAAGTTAGATAGTTAGTATAGATGTTGCTAACCGTACACCACACCTGTCCCGGCAAACAAGCGACCGACGTTCATTATTGGAAACAACCGTTCAACTTCAGACAATATTGGGACTGAGATAGCTGTGGAATATTTATATATTTTTTGTGATTTACGTTTTTGCTCACATAGCATTGTAGTCAGAGGCAAGAGAACTTCGTGTCAAGACACTCCGCTCTCCACTTTCCGTATAAATTCCATCTCTTGCATCCCGCGAGCAGGAATCGAACACGCAACCGTTGTGTTAATAGCAAAATCCAGTCATACTGCCATGTTGACTTTTATATTTATTTTGACCATAAGAATTTATTTACATTTCTCATATGTATGTATGTATATATTCTTTATTGTACTAAATAAACATATGGTACAAAATTAGAAATAAAGTTAGCAAAAGGTAATATGATATATTATAAACAAAATCTAATTACAGATGAATTCATAAATTATGTATCTTACCGATTCCTCTGTAATACTACTTTTTATAAAAAATAAAAATTTAAAAATGCCTAGTTTGATGGCAAATCGAACCTCAAATGTTACAGTGAATGTACAAAAAATATAGCTCTTGACTAACTAACTTGACTCTATGGTTTTTCATCTAATACATCCAAGAAAACGATAGAAGTACAGTTATTTTGGTAAAAATGAGCTGCCAGTAACGATACGCGAAGAACATCTTCTAAATATAGCGTATGTTATAACTGTAACGAGATCATATACTTATTAGTGGCAAAATACAAACTTATTTTCCGAACTAGCTTGGCTTGCTTAAATGTTTAAACAAGACTTAAACTGGTACGATTAATTGCTGGCGATATAGTTTAAATTGATACATTTTTTTATTTATGAACCGATTGAAATAAAATAAATAAATGTAAAGAAAGGTTTACTAAAATACAATAATCAAAGTACAATTGTTCATTTAAATCGGTTAAGCTGTTTCCGAGATTAGCGAGCACACACAAACAGAAAAAAATACATTATTTAGAGTTCTATTAGGTACATTGATAAATACCCCCAATAGTATTTTTTATCTCATATATACTTCCACGCACAGACAGTGGTCATTCACTTTTTTATTATAGTGAGTTGATTGATTTAAAAAAAATAAACTCGTGGTAAAAAATCCTAAAATTACCATTTTTAATTATGATATACACTAAAAAAGTGAAGGCTAAAAAAATACCAAAGTAATATCTTTTTTTAAAAGCCTTAAGATGTAAAAGAACATTGAAAAGGCTTTTATTCTACAGTAATTTATTTTTCATGTTTACGACGTACCAGAGCTATAAATTAGAATCAATAACAAAATGAATTACATGAATAACTCCTTACAAATAGTTGTACCTGATGTGGGACTAGAGGTCGTTATGACAAAGCAAAGAACGCCCGTCTAATATTTTACTTTTTAGAAATATATTTTTATATTTTGTATCGTTTCAATTTATCAAATATATTTTGTATAAGAAAAGATTATGTATTTATGTCTTGCATTGAAACTGATTAATGGGAGAACATGAGACTCACAACATGTTTATCGCTCCCTGTACGAATACTGTTGACCATGAACGGGGCTAAACTAGGAGCTAATATTATCCACTGAAATCCCTTTGAGAATATCTACACAAATATTCCCATACTAACATTATAAATACGAAAGTTTGTCTATTTGTCCGCCTGTTGCGCTTTCACAATAAATCTAATGGCCTGATTTAAATGGAATTCGAAATGAAAATAATTGAAAACTTCGTCAAAGATAACCCTATGTTTTCTTTTTCAAAAATCAACCCGTAAAATGTTGAAATACGGGTGAAATTTAGTTTTAAAAATCTAAGCCGCTTGACTGATTTCGATTAAAATTGTCATTTGACGACGTGAAGTCAAACATACTCTAACAATTTTTTTTCAAAAATCATACCCTAAAGGTCTGCAATACTTAAATGAAAATATATAAAAATTCAAAATTTAAAAATATCTTTATTCAAATAGACATTTGCAAGCACTTTTAAATCGAATGAACCTAGTCGAATAAACCTATAACTGCCATTGGCTGAATAGTTCTATACGTCACACGAGCGAAACCTCGATCAGGTCCCTAGTAGTAAAGTAAAACCACATATCACGTTACTACATTAACCTCCTAGCATATACTTACGAGCTTAGATTAACTCGTCAGCAGATTAAAGTAAGTGAACAAAATTCAAACGTCGTTATTCACAGGTCGTGAAACAAATGAAAATGTAATAAAACTAACGCCTCGATATAAACGTCAGGGACGATATAAGCCCCGGTATAAAGAGTCAGTCAACCGCGAACCACTAGGTATTATGGGACTATTATAAAGTAAAAGGTAAAATATTTGACAATTGTTTGGAAAATACTTTGGTGTTTTGTCGAAAAATAATTTTAAAATTTATTGACAATATAAGCCATTAAATATATTTGTTTTTTCTTGTTTTTTAGCTTCACGCTGTATCCCGCACATAGCAGAATAGGCAAAAGGAACATAGTTAAGACACTCTGTTTCCCGTTTTCCGCCGAATTCGTAGGCATTCGGCACTCGGCACCATAGTGAAGAAAATGAAAATATTAAATATTTCCACCCCTCGAACCCTCAACCAGTCGCTTTACAGTTACACTTTGTGCCACTGCGCCACGGCTGGTCCTAATAGGATTTTGTTGTATTGTTCTTAATAAAACAATAACTTAATAACTTCTTATATGATTTGTCGACCAAAATTTATAATAAATATGCACAATTCACATGTGAAGTATATGTATATAGTTTCGAACCAATAATCAACGCTAATACAACCATTGCACCCCTTTTCTCCCTTACAGAATGTAACCCGTGCATATGATTATTATAAGACTATATTATAGCCTTATGATCATTTCTGATATGTTTTTTTTGTCTGTTTCTTTTTTTTTAGCTTCACACTGTATCCTGCACACAGCAGGTTATTCAGAGGGAACCTAGTATTGAGACACTCCGTTCCCCACTTTCCGTCGAATTCGGAGGCACTGCGTGCTAAGTGGCGGAACTTAACGCCGCGCTTTGCGTATCATAACAGAGCAAAGGAAATGTAAATATTACATATTTCCACTTCTTGAGTGGGAATCGAACCCACAACCAGTCCTTTACAGTCACACGTTCGTGCCTGACTGGCCCCATCTACTAATATATATATTAATCAAAATAATTATAAAAAGTTTTATATACAATACAAAGTCCACTTTGTACTATACAAGGTACAAGTACTTTTAGAAATTAAAACTCTATAGTAAAAACGCAGCAGCATCTTGTTTACCATCAAAACACTTATCAACCATAATAAATCTGAAGGCCAAGATGAACACTCTGTCCTTACGACTCGCCCTTCTACCTTTAACTTAATTACATTTTCCAATTCAATCAATAATATTAATAAACCTTGTATTTTCCTTTATGGCGTCTCAACCTTAAGTATTCGGTTAACAAAGCAAGCTTTTAACTAATTTCATTACTGTTATCAATCAGCATCTTCGCCAACAAACGGGTCCTGGTTGGAAGATAAAGATCGTAAAATTAATGGACCGAATCTATTTAACATTTCGCGTTTCACGACTTATAATAAAGTCAACATAAATGTTGGGCTTTTAGAATTCACAGTTAATTTTCAAACAAGTGGGCGGTGAACTTGACGTTGAGATGTAGGCTGTATCGCTTTGAGAAGGAAATTAGGGACAGCCGCTGGACAAACCCTTTGCATAATTCTTTTTTACGTTTATTTATGTATATGGACTTGAATATTCTAACACATGCTAATTTTTTACTTATTTTGTGTTTTTCGTAATGCAAATATTACAAAATGAAGTTAATTTAATCTTTTTATAATGTACATACAAACTTTTATAGTTTAATTTTTGTTTGCTTCACGCTTTTTCTCCCTTACTGGGGTAGTTGCAGAGAACTTTATGTCACTACGTTCACCATTTCCATTCATCAAGATATTGCCCGTCAAGTAATTTAACTCAATATCGAGCTTTACTTAAGTATCAGAGCAGAGATATAAAAACAATTTAAAAAATATTATTCCTAACTCTGGAATCGAACCCACAATCATCGCATTTACTATCAGTCAATGTCCTACTGCACCAGTAAATTTTTCATAGTAACTCGCTTTTTCAAAAGCAATTGCATCAACTAAGCTATCAGAACAAATAGCTTACATGTAGAACGTATTGTTCTTACAAAGTATTTCTGTTTTGCGACATATCGCCTTCGTCTATTTTACATACATTTTAACTTTAAAATTTCGTTTTATGCTGATTTTCGCATAGCAAAGCCAGAGAGAACGTGTAGTTGACCAGAACCCAGAAATAAAATTAATTTAAATATCACCAAATGAGAATCGAACCTACAACCTTTCACCTTTGCAGTTAAATGGTGTCACACTACGCTTTGATGGTCTCTATGTAGTTTAGTAAGTTCAACTATTTACATTATAAATTATACTTAAACTTTCCAGAGGGCCTGTTCATTTCAACAAATAACTTGTTGCAGCTTCACACTTTTTCCTACAGAGCATAGCAAGTAGTACCTAGTTTAAGATAACGTAGTCATAAGACTGCTTTCTTCACTTTCTGCCCGAAATCGAGACATTGTGTGTTATATGGCGGAACACAACGCTGCGTCTAGCTTAAGGTGCCAGGGCGAACAAATTAGAACATTTTAAATATACTCCATATCTATAATCATTCCTCCCAGAGGGTATCGAACCCACAACCATTGCGATACAGCCAGACGCTGTCACACTGATACGAGGTCGTTTTTCAACCAATAAACCTCTTTAATCCATATCTACTACGTACCCTTCCCGAGCATTGTTTATTTTTAACAATGACTCCTTACATTTTACACGATCAAAATAATTGGAAAAGTTTGACTTAAGTTATGTCAAAACGGTAATTATATCATATCTGAAAACAAAAAATAAAAAGTTTTAACGAGTTTGCTGTTACTTCAGTTAGAGAAGATTAATTTATTTATAATTGGAGGCCGCCCAGCGATACTTGTTTAAATTTATAATTGCGTGTTATGATTCTTGGAAGATATCTTCTTTTATTGGTCATGACAGAGCAAAACAATTTCTTGTTAAAACTTAATTTTTTCTGCAATAAAGTACTAGAGAAAAATATTTCTTTATACTTAAATTCAACTTCAAACAGTCCATCTATTTGCAGTTTACAATCCCTGCGTAGGAGTTCCCACTAGAGGAGTCAGTCAACTGTAAACCGTATTTTAAATTTAAATGAGAAATGCGGATTAAACAAGCTCTAAGCTTTATAAGCTAGATTCTAATAGAAAGTTTTAATTTATATTTATAAAAGTTTTAATACATAACGGTTTCTAATGGGCATTTAGTTACCAGCTGGCTTGAATATATTTGTAATATTATCATACTCAATATTTTTATAAGGGAACAAGTTTTAAATATTTTTTATAATTGCTATTCACATATTTAATATATATAAAAAAAAACATTTTTAGAAAAACGTATAAAAAGTTTAATACTGCGTAACTTAATTTGTTGTTGTTTCGTAATAATCTCTCTACGGAGATGATAACAACAAAAATAAATTATAATAAGCGTATACGATTTACGAGGCCAGTCGCGGCGCAGTGGCATAAAGTGTGCCTGTAAACACAACTGGTTCTCGGTTCGATTCCCACTCGAGTGGGACTATTTTATACTTCCATTTTCTTCGATCATGTGTAAAGGCAATGTGCGGCGTTAAATTCCAACGTTTAACACGCAATACCTCCAAAAGTCGGCGTAGAGAGGGGAATGGAGACGAGTGTCTTAACACTAGGCTCCCTCTGCCTACCCTGCTACGTGCGCGATACAATGTATACGATTTTTATGTAGCCAGATATAGTAACGTATGGCTTAGCAGTGGAGTGCTCGAACGGTTTTCAAGTGATGCGGGATTGAATCGCGCTGTTATCAAATTTTCACATGTTTTCATACTAGCAAGTTTGCTTGAAATTTTCTTCTGAACCTCCCAACAATTTAAAAGTTTCTTATCAACTTAATGTTGTATTCATATTAAATTTTATTTTAATTATATGATTATTGAACACAAAAATTTATTTTATTATTATTGTTCAAATAAATTTAAAAATTGTCCTTGCTTGTCTATGGCCCGTTAAATCTATACTCGAGTCGCAACTCTCCGTTTAAAGCGATAGATGCATTCATCCACCACGTACCAGAACGATTAAGTTCTAAAAGCGTTTTTTGGAAACTTTAATTATTATTGTAAAACAATATTTTTTTTAAGTACACTTTGATAAAAATTACAGTAAATAATAATTAAGTGGTACTTTTTATAATTTCTTACTCTCATGTTGCAACAGATAAAAAGAGAAAAGATAATGGCGCACAGGCAAAGTGAGGCAGTGTCAGAATATAACGTGGTTGTGGGTTGTGGGTTCGATTTCCACTCGGGGAATGATTATTTATTATTGTCATTTCTTCGTTCTATTACCCAAGACAAAGCGCGGCGTTGAGTTCTGCCACTCAACACGCAATGTCTCAATTTCGAGCGGAAAGTGGTAAACGGAGTGTCTTGACATTAAGTTATCTCTAACTAACCCGCTGTGCGGGAAAAATCAATGCAGATGCAGAAAACTAAAGAGGAGAGCTAGGAAAACGCTAAATACTCACTATTTCTAGTATATATTTTACATTCTGAAAAGACATTTATTTGACTTTAAAAATTACATCTAAATTATAGTTGGAAGAATTTAGAATTCCACTTGATTCTAAGTAAATGCCTACAAATAACACTACATGAGAAACTTCCGTAGCTAACATTGTTATTTATTTCTTTCCGCCCTCAGTTTTGCAGAATCCATACTATTAATATAAATGTGAAAGTCTATCTGTCTGGTCCGATTTGGATGAAATTCGGAATGAAAATAGTTGAAAGCCCATGGTCAAACCTAGGCTTCTTTTTTTTTTGAAAATCAACCCCTAATGGGCTTAAATAGGGGATGAAAATTTGTTTAAGGAATCACGCGGGTGAACCCTCGAGCAGGTCGCTAGTATTTTATATTTCCTTTCACCCTCCGGCCTGCGTTCACATCCCGCGTTCTTACTACGGACCATTAAACTTTGATAGGTCCGCTATCGCCCGTACTTTGAAACTATGTTGTTAGTTTTCTCATTATAATAAATATAAGTAATACATACTAATATTACTAAGGATATTGTATAGTATAGTGCAATGTTGTAATAAGAAGCTATTAACGTTTAACGAAAAAGCTATAAAAAAAAAAAAAAAATAGTTATTTATGACTGAACTTAACTTAGCTTCACGCTGTATCCCGCACACAGCAGGGTAGACAGAGGGAACCTAGTGTTAAGAAACTCCGTTTCCCACTTTCCGCCGAATTCGGAGGTATTCCGTGTTAAGTGGCGGAACTTAACGCCGCGCTTTGCCTCGACAACGCGAAGAAAATGGAAATAATAAATATTTCCATTCTTCGAGTGGGAATCGAACCCACAACCATTCGTTTTACAGTCATTCAGTTATTTATTAGTAGGTGCTTTATTTTAATTCAGTTATGCTTAAATAATTTATACTGCGTAGATTTCTTAAAGATCGTATTTTCGTACGTATTTTCATCTTTTTTATCTTCACATATTATCCGCCTATAGCGGGAGAGTAGAAAGAGTGCAGAGTGTTTAATGCCCTCTATACTTTTTTTACCAATATTGGAGATACAAAATCGTGCTCTAACTGGTCAGAATAAATAAAATTATGTTTTTATATGAACGTTCCTTTTAATGAGAATCGAAACCACAACCTATTTTGTGCCACGAAAGTGATAAATACATATGTATCTACATAATATTTAATTGTAATAAATAATATCAAATTAAGTGTACAATTTAAGTTTTTATTAAAAAACGGTAAAGTAACTGTAGTAGTTAGAAAATAATTTCTTTCGTTATGGCATTGCTATAGCAGCAATTTTAATAGCAATTTAATATGTTTCTTAGTTACTAATAATTTGAAAATAATAATAACATTTTTTACATGTTGAACCAAGATACTTTATTTTATATACATACGTGAGGTATTCGAATCTGCACCTCTGCTAGGTGCATGTTAAGAATTAGATATATAGATTAACTTAATATAATATTAAAACAAACATTTATCTCATACAAAATTCAAAACAACTAATACTAAAAATCTATCCGTTTGCAAAAATATTCAACAAAAAAAGTTTTTAATTGAATATTTAATTTCTGTTTCACCTTCAAATATTGACGAGTTTAGAAAATAATGCATAAAGATGGAAAGTAGAAGATGAATTTCAGAAAGTATCGTTAGCTTATAAAAGTTTATCAAAGTACACGTAGGTATATTGAAGACGCTGGGAAACTTAATTTATAAGTTGTTGACCTTTGAACTTAATCTCGCGAGAGGGTTTAGATTAATAGGATGAAGTAAAACTTTTCTTCCTGTTGTACTGCGTAGGATAATTTTTACATCTATATTATGTACCTATACTGCTAGCTTGTTTCATCTATTTGATACTCAAGTACAACGTGGTAAACGAAAAAAAGGATGCAAAACTAGGTGCCTGTAGCGCTTAAATATTTAAGTAAAAAAATATGTTAAACCTTCCACCAAAATGTCCACCACGCTGAACACCTTTTATTAAGTCAATTCTAATGGTATTGGACCAATATATAAATATACCTACACATAAATAAATACATCTGAACAAAATATTACGTAACGTAACCATGATCTACATCTCAGTTATTTCTTACGTTGTATTGGAAATTATTCAAGCAAAGCACTTATATAAAACACTATAGTCACGCCGAATCTTACATTCTTACATAGTCTAATACTGTGTCCTAAAGTAATTTACAAATATGTACATATAACATACTGCACTGCACTCTTAAGTGCTACTTTTTGTTAACGAGTAGTAATTTAAATTTACTGATTAACACGGCAAAAGGAACCGATTCTTGGCCGCAGCTAAGAAGCTTATTGCTTACAATATAGTTCACAAGTCATACAACATAATAAATAAAATATTACAACTGGATAAATATGATTCCACTTACTTGACAACACCAGCTGCGTCTGCGACCACCGACCACTGTGTCTACGATCATTATTATGTTTGTGACCACCACTATGTCTATAACCACCACTGTCTATGATGTTCACGACACTTCTCATTCGGTGACTGACTTAAAGTCAGTATCAATTCCCCTTGTATAAATTAATATTTCTTCTACCCCCATTTTATAATATCCAATATTTTATACATTGGTACTAGAGTATTAAGAAATAAGGTCAGTCACCCAACCGTATTCACGACAATCTTGCAGAAACCACTCTACAAAATCAATTATAGGCTAAGTAGGTACTGCCTAAACTTAAAAGCTATACTACAGAAAAAAGGTTTTATTGAAATCCATGTACTTTTACTGTTTTATTATGACATAGATTTGATAATCCATACTTATATTATAAATGCGAGTGTCTGTGTGTTTGTCTGTCACGCTTTCATGGCTAATCTACTGGTTCGATTCAGATGAAATTTAGAATGAAAGTAGTAAAAGTGACTGGTTCTAACATAGGCTACTTAGTTTTTTAAAAATCAACCAGAGGGTTGCAATATACCGTAATAGCGACGTAGATCACGCAGCGAAGCCGCGAGCGGGCCGCTAGTATCGTAATACAACAGTAAAACTACAGTTGATATTTTATATTTTAAAGAACAGTCATTGATTACTTTGTCTATTTAAACATACTAGCAGAACCTAACGATTGAATTGTTTCAAGATTGAAACAAAGATTATATGTATTTGTAAACAAAATCGTTATTTTTTCCTAATTTCAACTATAACATAAAAGTATCTGAGACAATAAAAAAATGACGACTTTTCCACTATCAAGTCTTTTCATATTTCCGTAGTACATGTCAATGATGCCTTGTAATTTATATGTATGTAATATATACAATTTGCACTAACAATATTATATTTGTACAGCATTATGAATTATCTTTTTATTATAAAGAAAAGACCATTGTGACGAAACGGGACAACGTCTGAGAGTAAACTTAGTTAATTGTGAGTTTGATACCCACTCTGAGAAAATCTTCATTTTTTTTTAATTTCTCCGCTCTAATATCTAAGACTATTGAGGCCTAATGTCGGTTGGAAAGTGGAGAACGGAAGCTTAGTAGCGCTTCTCTCCAATTACACTGCTCTACGGGAAAAAAAGTGACGCGTGAGGCCAGAAGTGAAATAAGTTTATGTACCTACATACTTCAAATTTTTTTAAGCCTAGTCTGTAATTCTATTTCAATCGAACTTCATTTAACATCAGTATGGGGCCGTGTGTGTGAAGGACAGGACCTGATATAAGCGCGATGGTTGAGAGTTCGATTCTCACTCACTGGAATGATTATATATTTGCATTACCGCACTCTTGTACCTTGCGACTTTTAAATACGCCACTTAACACAATATCCCCACTTTCAGGCGAATAATGGAAAACAAAATGACTCGAAACTAATTTATCTCGGACTACTATTGCATTTATTATTGTTGTGATGATAAGGGTTGATTATTTTCTTTCAGACAATTTATTTATAATTCGGCGTATTATTATGTATATATATTTATAGTGTTTAGTTTTATAGATATTACGTCATCCAAAAGATACTAAAATCAAAAGTACATAAACTATAAATATAATTACACAGTAACAGGCAATAGGAAGAGATTTGTGAAATAAAATAATAAAAAATGATACATCCATTTATTAAGGAAAGTCCTAAAAATTATTTTCAAAGTATGGCGCTCCATACGCGATATCTTACATCTAGTTTCCTAATTAACATCTAATTACAGCTAATGCATTCCAACTGAACACCTTTCAATAGAAACAGATTTACAACAACTATATATAAATACCACACAAATATCACAAATCTGCGACGAGAATGTTACTATATAAAAAAAAAGTATAAAAAATATCTTTTACTGCTATAATTCACCTATAACACAGGTGAGCAACTCGCGGTCCCCTTAATAAGTTAAAGCGACCCACCAAGCGTTTATTTATTCAACAAATATTCTCCCCCTAAAATATTAAATTCTACCAAATTAATGCAATTTGTTTTAACATGAAACATGATATCCGAAGTGTTTTTTTTGCTCATTGCACGAGGTAGTAGAATATGCATTTGGCGGAACATAACACATCATATCAGATTGTAAAGTAAAATAATTTAAATAAAAACATTCCCTCAAATGGGAATTGAACCTACAACAACCGCATATACAACCCATTAAACAAATATGCCACAAGGGCGTTTAATTTTCTTTTTTTAGTAGGGTTTTTATATAGTAACACTCTCATTATGAAGTGTAATAATTAATTTTGGTGTCATAAGCGGGTTTTGACTGTGGAATGTTGTTCATTTTCCAAGCCAATTATTGGCATTTTGATACTTGACTAATAAATATTTTTGTTTGCGTTCTTCATACGTATTTCTGTCTGTGGTTTAACACTGTATATTAATATTATAAGAAAATCACTTAAAAACAATTGAAAGAGAAACTATTTTGTTTTTAAATTTGAAAAACATCTGAGTAAACTAATATATAGATGGATACTACATAAACTCATACAAATTCGAACACAACTTTACAGGAGAGCAATATGAATGTTTCCTAATGTTGTAATATGTCTTTGTGTAAAAAAATGAATAAAATTTCAATAAATGTAGTTGAATGTTTTTAGCTTTTCAAAAATGAGAATTCAGAATGAGAGATAACTTTAGGAATCCTTCAAATCACACTTGCAAATTTGTATTTTGCACTAATACCAGTCTATGTAGAATCAATCAATATAAACAAAACAAGATAGAAAAGAAAGATTAAAGTCAATATAAATTTACAATGTCTAGACTTAATGAAGATATTATCATCACTAGAGGCACAATTATTTAATCTATTGGAGATTTAGAGGTTATATTAAGGCATATATTAAATACCAAAGTATACCAATCTAATTGTAATTTGATAATATTGTCATTCCATCTTGTCTTGTACTAAACAAAGATAAACATAAATATTAACAACATGGCTTCTGAGTGTAAATTTGAAACGATGAAAAAAATATATATTTTACCCAATAACACAAACCACAACTTGAATGTGTAATTTCATGTAATCTAAGTAAATACCCATATATATATTAACTTTAAAATAGATATACGTTTCAAAATCTAAATTACCACCACAATTGCATTTAATATGAAAATTTACACAAAACAAAAAAATATATATATTAGAAAATATATATGGATAATTACATAGAAACTGTCTGACACCAACAAACGTTTCACGTGCAAAAAACATGTGTTCACACACACACTAACAAAAAGAACGCACTAGAAAGGTAATATAAAAAAAATAATAATAAACGACATTCAAAACCCCGAATTTGTTTCAATAGTGAACCAACCCACCAACTACTTGGCATAATTGATTCTATTGCTTAGTTGAATGTGCCGCCATATTCTTATATTATACAGTCATTAACAGTTTAAGGTGATTGCTTTGCTTATGTGACACGCCGTGACGTGAACGGTGATGGTATAGTATGCACATTTTCTCTTGACCTACTAGTCATATCATACTTTTTAAGGTTTTTACTTGCTGTCTCATTACGCTATCACGACGCTTACACCATGTCGGCGTCACGTCGATCTCAACGCTGTGTCATATAACGACGCTTACTAAATGCCGTAACACACTGTGTCACGTAACGCTGCGTCACGTCATCGTCACGCTGGTTACGTCAACGTCACGCTGTGTCACGTCGACATCACGCTATCACGACGCTTGCAACACATGACGTCACACTGTGTCACGCCGACGTCACGCTGTGTCACGTCAGCATGGCGGCGCTCACGTGTCGTGGGCGCTAGTGGCGGGCGTCGCGGCGGTGGTCGCGGTCGCGCTCGCGGTCGCGGTCGGCGGGCGGCGGGTCGCGGTCGCGGCGCTCGCGGTACCGCTCGTCGTAGTAGGGCGCGGCGGCGGTGCGGCTCTTTGCGCTTGCGGCGTCGCCCGCGCCCGCTTCTGGCGCTGGCTCTACGGGTGACTTGCGTGGCCTGTGTGAAATGTTCATTTAATTTTCTTATTTCAAGAATAAACATGTAAACTTTATTTATGTGGTAAGGCTTAAATTAAATAAAGCTTTAATTATTATTGTTTACTATTACATTTAAACTAGTGCTAAATATTTCAATTTGCCCTCAGTTTTGTGACATACAAAGAACCACACTATAACTAATGTATAAATCCATACTTATATTATAAATGCGAAAGTCTGTGTGTTTGTCTGTCACGCTTTCACGGCTAATCTATCGGTCCGATTTGGATGAAATTTAGAATGGAAGTAATAAAAGTGTCTGGGTCTAACATAGGCTACTTATATTTTTCAAAACCTCTAAAGGGTTGAAATAGGGGATGAAAGTTTATATGAAA
Organism: Dryas iulia moderata; assembly: GCA_019049465.1. Taxonomy (NCBI): domain Eukaryota; kingdom Metazoa; phylum Arthropoda; class Insecta; order Lepidoptera; family Nymphalidae; genus Dryas; species Dryas iulia. Next base: position 1,368,767 of record CM032440.1, read on the forward strand.
AATCCTATCTTCCTCCTTTATCCTTTACTAACCTCTAAAGGGTTGAAATAGAGGATGAAAGTTTATATGAAAAATCCAAACCACTAATTGTAATAGGCATAAATATAGTTTCTAATCTAAGCTTAAACATAAGCTACTTTTCTTTTAAAATATGCGCCCCTGAGGGTTGCAATATAACGAAAAAGTTCACGCGGCGAAGCCGCGAGCGGGCCGCTGTTATCCTATAAATAGCAGATGCAAAACTACGCTATTCTTTTACAAATACAAATATTCATAATAATATTTCCCTCAAGTAACAATCTCTTTCACTCTTCAGTGAGTTGTGATAGTATAAGTAACACTATCACAACTCAAACTACTACAATCGTAGCGCAGACCACTAGCATATTTCATCTAAATAACAAAATATACCTCTTTACCTTTCTTCCCGACTGTGTCCTCTATTATAATGATCAGTGCGTTCCCGATCCCTAGACCTGGAACGATCACGTTCACGCTCACGATAATCTCTGTAATACCTGAAAAGACAAAAAATATTAATAAATATTAAAAACCATCAACATTTAATTAAAAACTACCTAATAATAACTATATATTAGCTTGTCTATATGTCTGTTATACATTATTTTCACACATATATTAGTTTACACTAATAATTAAGCCTTACGTATCACGGTCGCGTTCACGATCGCGGTCCCTCGACCTTTCCCTGTACCTGTAATCAAGTGATTACAATAAATGTACTTCAAGTCTATACTATGTAATTAAGACTACAGTAAATTCACGTACAACGCGCTGTAGTACGCCACAAATTATTATAAAGCGTTTAGAATATGACAATTTTAATAAAATTTTTAACTTCAAAATGATGAATGTCACAATTTTAACGCAACGTAATTTAACATTTTTACACAACATATATTTATTTGTTTGGAAAAACAGCTGTGTATACAACCCCATTGTTAATATATGAAATGAGAACGTAACAGTTAGGAATATGTCATATAAAAATAATAATAATAATACCTAATTATGCACATTTAAAGATATAAGAAGAAAATAATTTTGTTCAACTTTGAAAGTCCCACACGTTGTACAAGAGGTTACTGGATTTGAAAGCCAATAAAGGAAATGAAGTTAATTATACAGTACAGTGATAGCAATACACATGATTTAGAGGTAGACGGGAATCAAGGCCATACTTATCTAGGACTATATATGTGGTTATATATGTATATGTGTAAGTAATACATACGAAATAATTCACAAGATGTTATAATACAGACAGCAAGACAAGGCATATATAGACACAGTAAAAAATAAATAACACAATACTACAAGATGTTTATTACATAATTATAGACATAAATACAACTAATTATAAGTTATAAAATGTACTATAACATGTAGGTTAGGAGAAATTGATATGTAAACTTCACTCTTCATTTTTCACGAATTAGTAACAATCAAAAAATTAAGTGAAGCTTACAATTACACGATCTTTCTGAGTAAAGGAGTAGCCATAGTCAATCATTCTGCTACTAACTTCAGTTTTCATATGTGAAACTGCGAAACTTCAAATGTCATATTTGAAACTGAGACTTTTACGTACGAAATTTGAACTAACAACAGTGGCTATCAATTCCGATACGTTTTTTTTTTTAATTCGTTAGTACCAAACAAAAGCAGTGTAACGTAACGGACAATCATTACTTACACTTCCACACTAAAAAGGTTATTATAACAAGCAATTAACAACAGTAAAAAATCCACATCAAAGATCACCTGCCCTGCTCTTACATTAGTTAAGGTTTACACAGCATAATTTAAAAAAAAACAAAAAAAATAAAGAGAGAAGATCACATCACGATCATCCCTAAATTATAAAAAAAAATACAAAAGAGGTGTCAAGAGGCACCCGGATGGAAAAAAGTTCCTTTCGATTAATTATTGAAGGACTTGTAATATACATATTTTTTTTAAGTTATAATATTTTTTGTTATTATTTAATGAATTTACTTACTACTACTTTTACTTATTAATTAATTTATTATTAATTAAAAAATATAATATCTAACTTGGTTTCTATAAGAGAGAAAGAGAGAAAGATAGAGAGAGAGAGACAGAGAAACATGCACACGCCGGACAGCTAGCTATAGCTTAATATAGCAAAAAGTGTCGTTACAACTTTTCGTGTGAATTTTTTCCGTCTAGCCCCCTTTAACAACGCGCGATAAGGAACTTCGTTCCAATAATAAAGAGACGAGATCACGTCACTATCATCCCTAAATTTAAATTCAAACAAAAACGTCAAACCATCACCTGTCTCGATCGTCCCTATCACGCGATCGGTCCCGATACCGCGACGCAGAGCGGTCGCGGCGGCGCGGCGCGCGGTGGTGCGCGCGCGCGTCTCGCTCGCGGGAGCGCGACCGCCGCCGCTCGCCGCCGTACGACTTGGTCTCCACGCCGTGCAGTGTGTCTTGGAGTGATGAGATTAGGATCTTGCAGCGATCGTCGTGCGCCACCTGTTTGTTGATTTAAAATTGTGTGTTATATATAAATTTGCCAAAAATCAGTCCTTCAAAAAGGAGGCCTTCTTTCAATACAGCAACTGCATTATTAAACATATTTTAATTCTAAACTTTTAGACGGCTGTATGTTTGTTTAGTGACACACTATCCCGCGATTTTTAATATACAAGAGACTATTGATATGAATAATGAGAGAGAGACACTAGAGGACGCGGGGGCATCGAAATAATTTAAATATCATCATTTTTCCAAGTGAGGAATCAAACCTACAAGTTTGATAACTACAACAATAACGTCTAGCCAGACACTGACATAATATACCATAATGATCTCTAATAACATTATACGATTATCATAACTATACTTTATATCAAGAGCGATTCAATAGTTTCAAGAGCGATTAATTACCGGAACATACAACCCGCTTAATAATTTGGGTGGCATGCTAAACATTTACTTATTTTATAGATATCTAAAATTGTTCATTGTCAAAAAAAGCTTGCTCACGGCTTTACCTTTTTTTTTTATATCCCGCACACAACAGGGTAGACAGAGGGACTCTAGTGTTAAGACACTCTGTTTCAAATTATCCGCCGAATTCAGAGGCATTGCGTATTAAGTGGCGGAACTTAACGCCGCGCTTCAATTATATCAATATTAAAGATTTCCACTCCTCGAGTGGGAATCGAACCCACAACCAGTCGCTTACAGTCACACGTTTGTGCCACTGCGCCACAACCGGTCCCAATACTGGCTTTATTATACTTTCTTTACTTTAAATATAAACATAAACAAAACCCACAACCCACCTTACTCTGCTTAATCAAAGATATAGCAGTAACAAGCGTCTCAATGGCGGACGCGTACTCCCCCGCCGCCGCGTCGCTAACCGCGCGCGCTATAGCACTCGAGGACACCGTTCTGTTCCTGCTCATCACCTCCTCGAACTCCGCCTCGCTGATGGCGGGGTGCGGGTGCGGGTGCGGCGGGTGCGGCGCGTGCGCGGGGTGCGGGTGCGACGGGTGCGAGGGGTGCGGGGGGCCGAGGGGCGCGGGGTGGTGGGCGGGGCGGGCCTCCGCTGCTGGGTAGTTCTGGATGGAGAAAACACATTGTGAATAATTATTTTAATTAATCATTTATGAATTGTGGGCATTTGTGTTTATGATAATAAAATGTCACGTTTTTGTAAGTTTTATACTTATATTTCTGCATGTCTTGGTTAATAATATCTTATTAATATATTACCAAAATTTTAATTGAAATATATAAATATAAAAATACTTTTTTCTAAGTAAAATTCTTATAGATACTATTTTTTTCCATTTTTGCATAAATCTTAAGCTCAATTTATCTTATTTTAACTTTGTGACGCCATAACCTTCATTGAGATTTTAATTATTTAGTATTTTCCATTTGCAGCATAGATTTAAATAACCACTGACCAAACAAACGATATGTCAATCTCTATAAATCTCAGATGAATCATTATTTTACACATATTTAATCAAATTCAATGCCACTTTATCCATTGTATACCACATATATACATATTTCAGAAAAAAAAATAGATAACAAACTTACCGAGGGAGGTCTTCCGTAAGGCTGCCTAGCGCCAGGCGGAGGGCCCTGCGCAGGTGGCGGCGCACCATGAGCTGGGTGACCGTGATATGGTGCTCCTGGACCTAAATACATAATAGCAATTTACATTTTACATTTTTTTAGGATTTAAAAACTATTTTTAATTTCGGAAATTGATAAACGAGGACCTGAACCCATAATCCAGTATGAGTCGAAAGTACAATGTGTCTCATATATTCAGAGGCACGCGTCACTATATCCTCAAATATAGTTGACAATACGTACATATAATAATATTTTTACATATAAAATGTGTACATAATTTTAAATTACCAAATTTGCTTAATATATAGTTATACCTTGCGGCGCCGGCTGCGGCGGCTGCACTGCGGGTGCGGGCTGCACGGGCGGCTGCTGGTTGAAGAACGCGGGGTTCACGTGCGGCGCCGGAGCTCCTCCCACGCCTGTTATTTAAATACATATAAAAATAATTCTTAGCTAGTATTAATACGGCCAATTGATTAAATTGCATTGATATTCATATAGTATGATGTATATAGTGTTATATTATTTTCGTTTACATAGTATAAAGCAAAGACAAAGTCAAGTAAATGAAGCAGAGCGCCTGGATGGTTTCCAGGAGGCGTGGGTTCGAATCTCATTTCATTCAGAAAGTGGAGAATAGTGTCATGTTTCTACGTTTTCTCTGCTATTAGGGAATAAATCTCTTTAGTATAATTTAAATAAAAACTACGCACACAATCTACCACGTAAACTCACCTACAACTTAGAATTACAACATTTTATGTAAGTTCTTTTAGCATTTACTTTTATAACTACAACATGCATTTAGTATATAAGTAAAGCCATACCATAACTGTATACAAAGTATATAAAAAATATTAAGTAAAGTACAATCAATTAAAAAATACAAAAAATATATATATTTTAACATAAATATTTTGACTTAAATAATTTTATACAAGAAAACAACAATCCAAATTTAAAATTAAACAATCTACCACACAGGCTAACCTACTATTATTTATTATTCCAAGAGGTCCGCTTGCAGCTTCGCCGGGTGAATTACATAACTGTTTTATTACATGCAACCCTCGGAGGTGGATTTTTGGAAAATAAAGTAGCCTATGTATAACCTTGGATTGTTAATTATATTTATGCCAAAATTAATTACAATCGATCAATCGGTTTAAATATTTCATATAAAGGTTCATCCCCTATTTCAACGCTTTAATAGGTTGATTTTTGAAAAAATAAGTAAATAGCCTATGGTTGACCTTGGTTTTTTTACTACCTTAATTCTAAATTTCATTCAAATCAGACCAGTAAATTAGCCGTGAAAGCGTAACAGATGAAAAGAAAAACTTTATCATTTATAATATAAGTATGGATTAGCAACTTCCCACTTTTCCCTATATACCAAGTAACAATCATAAAAAGAGATCCAAGCATCAAGACACAACTCTCCAAATTTCATTTTTTTAGTTTAAAATTCAACATTATATCTACCTACATACAATACCAACATGCGACACCTCCACTCAGCACATGCTCATAGCAAGTATAAAGAGTGTGTATTACCAAACAAGTTACCTGGATGCTGCGGCAGCGCGGGCCGCGGCGGGCCCTGGTGCGGCGGCAGCTGGTGGTGCGGCGGCGGGAGGCCTTGGCCGGGCGGCTGGGGGAAACACATTTTATATTTACATTAAATCATTATACACAGGAATTAATAAAAAAGTGAATACTACAAGCCAGCCCCCGACTTTGCATATTAAGGTGGATTGTTGATAAAAATAAAATAGCCTATGTTTGACCCTGGATCTTCAACTTTTTTTTATTTCGAATTTCATTCAAGTCGAACCGGTACCTTAGCACATTACATTTTTATTTTCATTTATTTGAGTTCAACAACAGAATCTTTTTTCCGATTTTAGAGACATTGTATGTTAGTAATTAATTCATCAAATCAAAGGGAGGTCATCGTCACTACATATTTGTCAAATCAAGCGATGAAATAAAAATATTGAAGTGAGGTTTAAGCTTACAACCATTGCGTTCATTCCATAGTTGTATAATTCAATTACGGAATGAGATAGATAACTATATTAACTATTATTATATTAATATTGAAACTGTTCACATCTTTTGTTAATGATGCATTTTCTATAGAATACACTTAAACTTATTTATTCACTTTCTATGAATCAAGAACCCATAACCATTCAAATGTTATAATACACTTATAATTTTAACCCCTCGTGTGCCTTAACCCAGATCTGTCCGCCATGTTGGGTGCATTGGACATACAACTTAAACTACACAGGCCATAATATATCGAAAGTCACTTAAAGTACCGTTCAAAATACTTCGCATTTTAATCTAGACGTACTTCAGATCATAAACAATATTTTTTCTTCTAGCACACGAAGGGAGGGGCGGAACAAGAATATAATTTCCCTCCTCAACTGCGTAGCGTGTCATATAAGGCGGGTAATCCAGTAGCTTGGTGGTAGGAGATACGTTCTCCGACTGGCTCGCGATAACTATCACGTCAAGACGAACCGCCAAACATCTGATGATGTGTTCCATTAAGAAAATTAAAATATTAAATATTTCCACTCCTCGAGTGGGAATCGAACCCACAACCAGTCGCTTTACAGGTACACTTTGCGCGTCTGCGCCACGACTGGCCTGACAATAACAAAAACAACACTCACCGCATGCGGCGGCGGCATCTGATGCGGCATCTGGTGCTGCGGCGGGCCGTACTGCGGCGCCGGCGCCTGCATGTGGTGCGGGCGGGGCCACTCGGGGCCGCGCGCGGGGCCCGGCCCGGGCCCGCCGGGGCCGCCGCCGGGGCCCCCGCCGGGCGCGCGCTGCATTTGCGGGGGGCCTTGGAACTACAATACAGTATTGCGAATGCTTAAATGCTTTTAGTGACTGAGTTTAAATAATCATTTTAAAATTGAGTGTTATAAATTAAGGAAAGAGAGAACTTAATGACGAAACACTACTCTAATATTATGTCAAGCAGGGGCGGACCAGATTTTGGGCCTCTCAAAGGTGCCTCGGGAGCGCGCTGCATTTGCGCTGGGGGGCTTTGGCACTAGACGTTTTGGAGGTTATTAATATATAAGTTTATTATTTTAAAACAAAGCATTGTATATAAATTTTGAGGATGATTAAATGTTAGTAGCCGAGTTCATTGTTTTTAAATTAAGTATCATAATATGACTAATAAAATTAGTATCATATTTTCACTAATAAAACAATTAAAATTGAATATAGAGAGAACGTAATGACAAAACACTTTGTGCTTATTTATATGTCAAGCAGTGGCGTCGTTCCAGTGTCAAATTATCAATACAATAACAAGTCAATTATTTAACAATCTAATAAAATTTTTACAAAATCCTATTTTTTTTTATTCATACACGTGAATTTCAGCACATTTATTTATTTTTTGCTTAGGTAGAGGCCGGCTATATAACCGGATTAAAACTAAACTTTCATACTAAAATTTGATATATTCATATATATATCAAGTTTTAGTATATATAACATATACTCTATGTAAACCTCTCGCAGCCATGAGCGTAATGGCGACTTGACGCCTAATCACAGGCCGGTATAAGCATATATTTGTTTATTTATATTGTATCCAAATAAAACATGTGTAAACTTTCAAGTTTGATTATAATCTATGCTAACATTTAAATACTTTCACATATTATTCGTTTTTTTTTGGTGAGTTAGGAGTAATTTCCCTAAGACTTTTGTTTCTAATATCGAATACATTAATCTTATATAATTTAAATTTTTGTAATTTGTACTTTAAAATTTTAATTAAAATAATTACTAACTAAAAAAATCGTACTTAATTCCTCTGTATAAATATATTTGCATTGCGTTTATTACTACTTGGTAAATTAAACGGAATATTTATACTACCGTCTAAAGCGACTTATATTTTAATATTAATTTTTAGCACTGGCTTACCTCTACAAAATTCCACCTTTCGCTACTGATATAAAGTGCTACTTTAAGCTGATTATGATATTATATGGGTGATTAAAGCGTTTTCCGATTTTTAATACTCAAACTCAATTCTTTATTAATATATGTAAAATACACATGAACCCCAGAAAGATTTTAAATGATGTCTGTTATGGTTTTGGTTTAAGAATAATTGATATAAATGTTTATTGAAAGTTTTTGAATATAGTCTTTTTATTTATAAACACAGTTGACAAGTGTAATTTCACATACAAATTTGTAAATATAAATAGATATACTCATACTCTAGTATATATAAATTTATATTAGATATTAAAACAAGTACAATGGATTGATATATTGAAATAAGACTAAACTAAACTTTTTGCAATTGTAATAACTTTTGATGACCGCATATGATAGGCAGTATAGAAATATATAGTGACATATTGCACCTAATTAAATGTAACTTTATAGTATTACAAGAAACCTCTTTGATTGGTTGCTTCAAAATGAACGTAAAATATATATTTCATGGTTTTTTTTTATAAATTATCCATTTATTTTTCCCTTATGTAAATATAATCTTATTAAAATTTAAATAAAAAGGATTTTAGTCACCTTTTCCAAGTAGTCCAGAAATGCCTTCAATGAAATAAATGTAACATATTAGTGTGTATTACAAATAACATTTAGATTCAAAAGAGAAAATATTATATTAAATGAACCAGAAAAAATAGATTCCAGAGAAATGTAAGTTCTAAAGAAATATTTTTTAATTACATTGAAACTTAATAAATTTATTTTATGGTCTTTTTTACCAAAATGAATTAGTTAATAGGATTATATAAATAGCATTGCTTCTGTTAAATCAATATTGTCATTGAACTCTATTCAACGTTTATGAAACAGATTGTACTACAAAAACTTGAAATAAAAACTCAAAAACCATAACAGTTAAAAATACAAAAATGTGCGATATGGCGTGGTGAATTAGCAAAATGAAAACTCATAAATTAACAATACTGAGTCTAACGCCAAGAATCAAAAAGCATAAATTTTACAGTGATTGAGGTACTAAGCAATGACGTTTCATAAAATTGTATTACTAATTAATTATATGATATTGTAAAAGTAAAAATAGTATAAAATGATAACATTAAGATTTAAAAAGTTAAGCTTAAAGCATATAAGATCAAGTACTACGTATTTGACCAAAAGGTTCTCCCTTAAACATAAGCAGACGATGCGAAAACATCATAAATAAAAAGCTTAACAACTATATCTAATATAAATCTACTAAAACTAAAATAAAAACATGTATGTATAGTACGCGCATTTTATGTTGAATGAACATATCTATGCTTTTAAAAAAATGAGAGTAGACAAGTGAATGAGACACAACATACAAAGCATAACGCAATCACTTATCACCAAGAACTGCAACATCTACTGCAGTTAACTTCCGTCCACTCAACTCAAAACGAGCTCACTATCAACACACAAGACTAGTACCTGCATAGGGGGCCTATGCTGCGGGGGGCCCTGATGCGGCGGAGGACCCTGGTGCGGGGGCATGTGGTGCGGCGGGGGGCCCTGGTGCTGCGGCAGGTGGTGCGGGGGGCCGTGCGGGCCGTGCGGGCCGTGGGGGGCCCCGTGCGCCCCGTGGGGGCCCGGCGGGGGTCGCAGCTGGTGGTGTCCGGGGCCCGGCATCATCATGCGTGGCCCGTTAGGCCCCGGCCCGCTCGGCCCACCGCCGAAGAACTCTGGAGAACGGCGCATTGCTGGTACATTGTTAGTCTATTCTTATAGAACGTGTTTAAAATATTATACATTCTATTTTCACACATAATAGATAGAAGCTAGTGCCAAGACACTCCGTTCTTGACGTACTGTCTTTTTGACCAATTTTATATCGGCTTCGGTTACGGTTATAGTATAGTAGTTAAATAGTAGTAAACTAAGAAGAATGCAGATCTTTATTTCAGACATCTAAGTTTACTGTAGAAAATTTTATATGAAATAAATTGTATTCAAAACAAGATAAAAACTTATATTTATTTGAAAAACATTATACAAATGTATGTATATTATGAATTATGTACTAATAAAGAAATAATATTTACCTCCAGGGTGTGGTCCAGGTGGGCCGCCGGGATGTGGACCCCTCATCCCCGGATTGGGTCCTGGTGGAGTGGACCTTGTCTTTGATTGACTTTCAAATTGATTGAGTGCCTGAAAATTTTATTTAAATTATAATGTGGCTAAAAATTCCGCTTATATTTTAAATATTATTAATATTGTATCGTATTGCTGTAGTATTTTGTTATTTTTAATCATTCCATTGCTAGAAAATCACTGCAGTAATGAAACAATAAAGTAACTTCTATCAAGGTTGTTTACAAACCTCGGGCAAGTTTTTGTGACAAAAAATATATTGTACCAACCATCTACGACTACCAAAAAAAAATTAGATAAATATTAATAGTAGCTGGTATCGATTATATTTAACATATTATTTTCACTGCAACTTTGGTTTTAACGCATGTCATAGAAGTTGTCATTTTATAGTTATTCATTGCAAATTTACGCTCTCACTCGAATATGGGGAAGTAAATAAAATTTATTTATGCTACTTCGTATCTTTACTTTCTATTCATTTTGCTTTTACAGATATTGCAGTAGGATTTAAAGCCACAACCATCGTTCTCATATCCCTACCGACTTAACTATAGCTATTTTTCGTTGTATCATTATAGCTTTATTATTTATCTCAACTTCACGCGTTATCCCATATAGCAGAGTTGGTAAAGAGAATCTAGTGTCATGACACTCCGCTCTTTATAGCTTTATTATTTTTATAATTTGAGTACCCAATTTATCTCTTTCATTACCTGTTTAGTGGGCAGCGTAACCACGGGGTGTTGACCGTGGATATCCTTCTTAGGCAGTCGTTCCATAACCATTCTTATAGACTGGTCTGAACCGAGCGAAATGACGCAAAACCCCTTGGACTGTCCGTTTGCCCTGTTCTCGAAGAACTTGACATCTTGGAAGTCGGTTACGCCGACATCTGCGACCGCGTTAGCAATGTCTTGGTCGGTCGCCCACTGGAACATGTAGCCAAAGCTCAGGGAAACGCTACCTCGCAAAGCGAAGCGAAATATAAAATACATACTTGACTGTGCCTTCAGTGCCTCATTGAGTCGAATACCTCAACTTTTGTTACGCAAAGGTGCCCGAAATTTTATTTATTTTAAGCATTTACGCGATTTTATATTTTAAAAAATGATCAAAATTTAAACGAAAACCTACATTTACGCGTTATTCTATCACCATCGCTCGTAACAAGTCAACGTTCGTAACTTTCATTCATTCTTTCAATCCTTTCAAATTGTTGTTAATTATTATATTGTAACAATTTATTACGTTTTTTCCACCAAGGAAACCGTTGGGTCGAAAGGAAACAGTTTTGTTTTTAACCAGACTTTTATTTGCATATCACATGTTATTTCATTATCATGTTAATGATATATAGATAGATAGCATAGAAAAGCAGTCATACAATATACTGCAATTAAACAGATCGGACAAAATAAATGGGGTTGGTTCATCAAACAAATAACGAAGAAAGAATAATACAATTCTATAGTATAGAAGTAACAAAAACTTATTCACATTAACATTTCATGTTAGGATATTAGAATTAAACTTTCTATTAAATCGTTTTCGTGTTTAACACGATATTAGCAGAACATTAATTTTTATAATTATTTGAAATTTATAAATATACAATTTATGTTTATATTTTATATGGTCTAATATGATTAACAAAGGAACTGAAGAATTTTCGATACAATGATTTTTTTAATATTAAATATTTACATCATTATATTGGAGTACAGATTGTTATTGCCACACAAATTTAAGCAGTGTATGTATATTTAAATAAACTTTAACAGAGACCGCGAGATTATGAACAAGCCAATAAATAATCAAATATATATCTATCAGAACGCATCAAGATACAGGATTAACGTAAACTTATTATTTACAATAAATTACATTAAAATAATAATTCACGACACTATAGAAACAGCCGAAATTACAAAGATTGTATAGGTGTAGTGATATTTTGTCTAAATCAAAAACACCGAAGTCATTAAAAATTAGGAACCCATGTTAAACTGGTAATATTCTAAGTTAACGCTTGTACAATAAAATTCAGTTCACACGCAGCAAATAATAATACACACAAAGATTTAAATCAGTCAGTGTACGAATTACGACAATACTACAATCAATTACAAGCTTAAATATATCTTACCTTGCAATAACCTGATAGAAAAAAATGTTAGTTAATAACAAATTAAAAATGAATCAGAATTTTGGTGCAGTCTTTTTAATATTTATAATTGGCATGCATTTTTTGGTCCAATATTCTGATTATAAAACAAAAGCCGTTTTTAAAATATATTAGATAATATGCTATCAAATGAGAAGACACAATATCTTTCTAACCGCCATTGTAATATAACAGTGTTAGTCATTTCCATCTACCAAAACAGAACTGACGACAAAGTACATATGGGTGAATAATTTATATTATATTTAGTTTATAATATTTTAAACATAAAATAAGACAGATAATATCTAAAATTCCAGACTTAATGAATTAGCAAGTGTAATTCATTCATTTAATCAAAACTCTAGAATTTTAGAGTCTATATTTATTTGTTATAATAAATATTTCCATGAAATGAGTTTTTAATTGTAAATTAGCATTATAAATAAAATTCAAAAATGCCATTGACATTTCTTCAAAATATAAATAAATATAAAAGACAAATTGTGATGTAAAGTATATGCTAGCATAATATGAATAAATGAATTAATATATAAATATATATATACTCTAATGTCTTTCATTCATCACAGCACTCATTCATTTTAATATGTATACCCAAGACATTCCTATCATTCAATTATTATTTTCATTTAACAGTTATATTTTAATGACATGTTTAAGAGATATTTACTTTTCTGTTAAGGTTTGTATAAAACATATTTAAATAAGACATTACAATAGCCATTTAACTAAAAGACGACAATGTAAACCTATTTACACAGTATGTAAAATCAACATAAGTAAAATATATTAAAAATATCACAGTGGATGCCTTATTTTAACAACACCATTACATTTATAATGATTTATACAACCCATAACAAACTGTTATGTAATAAAATACATAAATATCTCCAAATGTTATATCAAAAATATCGTTTTTCAACTAAAATGTTAAAACAACATTACTCATCAACTACAATTTGCAACAGGTGCATTTCGTTCATAAACTATTTTTAATTTTATTATCTAGTAAAATATAAAATATGCTCAATAAAAAATTAAATTCCTCGTAAATAGTTGTTAATTCAGTAGTGAATATGACAACAAAATATAAAAAAAACATATCTTTATACCATGGAGATCAGTATTGTATAAATATTGTTTAAGCAAAAACAAGCTTAAAGACATCGATAAATATGAAAATGTTGTACTTTTCATGTCAAGAGGTTGTATATTTAGTGAATACAAGAGGCAGTTTTACATATGTGCCTGTGTGAAAAGAAAATATACACAGTTTCAATTGATAAACAGTCAAGTTCACTTGTTTTCGCTTATATATTAATTGATATAGCACCATTATTGGTTGAATTATGCTTACCTGTCTACAATCTATCATATAATTATAAAAGAAACAAAAAATAAACAGAAAAGCTGTGTATTTTCATAATATAATAATTTGCCAACTATACCTAAACAATTTTCTATTTCTACATTCATCTACACAATTATGATTCTATCCATTTATTTATTTCAGAAAATATTATTGTGACTTGTTAATTGAGGACTTTTCATATTGTCACCGTTTCAAAAATATAATGTTGCTATATCAGTAATTTTATGTGGTTCAAATAGCTTTTTTAAATTAAATATATGTATAGCCAAACATAATTATTTATATAATTAAAGAACCAAAATGCTTTATATTTTGTTGGTATTATATAAAACAAAATGGAACACATCTACTAATAAAACAAATAACCAAATGAAACTATCAAAAGTTCAAATTCTGCATACTGTCTTGTAACATAAGTCTAATCTTTAATAAAATAGTTAATATAACAAATATATTAATTTACCATATTTACTTGAATAACTATATTAACACTGGATGTACAATATAAACAATTTCAAAACATCAAATTCTATCTCTACAATGTTGCGCATCTCTTAATTTAAAAGCTAATACAAAAGACCTAATACTAAATTTCTTATTTAAAGCATTAGTTGGAGCTATTTACAAAAATAGTCCTAAACAAAATTGTTTTTAAAATTTAAAATCGTTTTAAATCTATTGTAATACAAAAAATGGTACATTTAATGTTACAAAACAATATCAGACCATACAAATAATCAAATAATCAATAGCTTTATCGCAATAATATACAATTGCTAACAAATAGTGTCAAGTAGGCATTATTAATTTGATTGTATTCATTTGGCCACTTAATAGGACTGCCATCTACCATGCTCACAGTACTCAAACAGGTTTCATTTAAACGTAGAAATTTTGTATTTGCAACGAAATAATAAATTGTGTTAATAAAAAAACAAATAAAGAATAAAACATATTAAAAATAATTAAATAATACATAGGAAAATCGATATCAATGATAACTTATTCACAAGATGGCTGTCCTATAAAATATCTGTTTTACTGCATTAACAGATATTTGTATAGGTAATGTTGGAATAACTGTAAATCCTATATTTACATATTAATCTAAATAGAAAATCAGGTACAAACCCAAGTAAGGTTGCCGACGTAAAGTTGGAAGCGGCGGCCATGATGCCCGTGGTTCGATGAGTTGTTGTGGTAAGAAGCGCCTCCATTTGTTTCCTCCGGAGGATGAGAATGTTGAGACGCGGAATTTGGTGGTCCATCATCATCAGGCTTCGGTACCGGTGCTGCTATAACGTCGTCGTATAGGTCGACATTTTCTCCTCCAAAGTCATCCTGAAAGCCGCGTCGTTACACAACTTAATAGTGTATTTAACACCAAAACGGCATTGTAAAATTGTGATTTAAACTTCAAATGTAATTATAAATAACATTATTTACTTACCTGTCTATTAAAATCAGATTCTATATCATCGGCGTATAAATCTATATCCACGCCTCCATCCGCCATTTTGCGAATTAACAAACGATGGCGGCGAATGGGACATGGGCAGTGGCGTACCTACTGCTTGCTTACTTGAACTTTTTTAATGTTGCCATTTTAATTATATCTCTAAAAATTAATTGATTAATTTGATTAGGTTTTATAATTAATAAACTAAATCAATTCCAAAATAATTTATTAAAGTTTATTTCACCTTTAATTTCATCTATCGGTTATATTGTAAATAGTAAATAACTAAATACTATTATATTGTTTTTAAGCATTTTTCAGATTATTATTAATTATGTAGCCCCACTCAATCCGAGTAGGATTTTTTTTCTATAAATATATTTTTCTTTTATGTATCGTATTTGTTTTTTCAGTATATACAATATACTTATATTATAAATGCGAAAGTCTGTGTGTTTCTCACGCTTTCACGGCTAATCTACCCGATTCCGCGTCCGATTTGGATGAAATTTAGAATGAAAGTATTAAATAACTATGGGTCTAACATAGGCTACTTATTTTTTTCAAAAATTAACCGCTAAAGGGTTGAAATAGGGAATTAAGGTTGTTATGAAAAAACGAAGCCGCTTGACCAATTGTAATAAATTTTGGAATAGTTGATAATCGAAGGTCAAGGATAGGCTACCTTATTTTTCGAAAAATCCACGCCCGAGGGTTGCAACATTACGAAGCCGCGAGCGGGCCGCTAGTAGTTAATAAAGTTACATTAAAATTTTTGATATCATTGGATAAAAAAGAAGAAAATGAAACTTTCTAATATTTCTAAATCCTTTATAAAGCTGTGATAAGCTTTAAAACATTCTTAAAATCGCATAACTTTTAAGTTTAAAATTACCCTATACATAAGTTGGGTTTAACGACATCTATACTATATTTTACTAACTAAATAGCTAGCGTCCAATAAAAATAAGTTCATATTTAGAGTCTGAAAGAGCTGCCATCTTCTGGACAATCTTATATATTTGTTACTACAGTGTACTTACGCGGGACGAGAGGGGAAGCAGCAACTATCCCTCGCCATTTTCCGTCAACCTCAATCAAGTTTGCTTCTGTCAGTCGCTGTGTTTGTGTGTTGTGATATGAAAAATTATTTGTACCGATGAATCTCAATGGGAAATTGTGCTGATTACGACGCCAAAAGATGGCTCGGTTATTGTGTTTATAGTTTTAATGCGACGTTCTATCTGTGATGATGGCCGAGTGATTGATAAAGTGAAGTGTTTTGTGTCGTATGCTGGGCTGCCGCAGCAACATTGAGCTCCTTTCTTTGGATAAATCGTCCTCAAGACGACGTCGGGTAAAGGGACTGGAAGGTGACGCACCATGTCGGCCAAAAACATTCCAGGAGACAAGGTAATTATTAATTTGAAACTTACAAAGAATCTATATAGAATCTTTTTTTTGTTTATTTTTTATGCCCTCTCCTTTCTCTTATTGAGACGTGATTGATCGCAAGCAAAATTTGTCTTGGCTAGGTGTAAAATATAAATCCTTTGGGTTTATTAATATACGAGTGTCATCTGTGAAAATACGAATGTATTTGAATATGTCATTATTTTTATGAAACAAATCCGTAAGACTTTGACCTACTTACGATAAAAAGTTCATGAAGTCAATTTTCAATAATGTTAATTAAGTATTTTTATAGTAAATATTTTTATTAAACAATCATTAATGAAACATAAATAGGGGGAAAAATATGATAGTATATATTCTTTATTTACCTAATTAATAATATATTTTCTGGGTAATATTAATGGAATTGTTCTTCAATTATTTAAAAAAAATGATGAATGAAAATAAATATATAATGTGTGTGAGTACACAATAACACTTATACAAACATTGCATTTCAAATGATATTTTTAATTCATTTCAGTTAATTTGTTGTTATATGGAACTATTTTTTTTGCTATTAGTACTTCAATACCTAGATTCTGTGAAGATAAAAAATCAAATAAAAGTGACATTGATAAGTCTCATTTATTTTTTATTTGCTTGTGAATTTTTATGTTGTTAACAGATACAGTTGAGAGACAGGACAATTAAAATTTTAATTTGTAATCATTGTTCATAATAATTAATCACAAACTCTCTTGTTGATATTTTGCTTATATTAATCATCTAAAGAGCAAATTAATTGAAGATATAGCTTCTTATTGTAAGTATAATCATAGGAATGAGAATATTTAAACAATTTTATGGATTGTTTAATATTGATAATAATATTAAAGATTACGGTAGCTTTTAGTGCTTTAGCACATTATAAAATTACTTAGTTGTTGTAGCTTATAAATATGTTATTATTTATACATACATTATTACTTTAATTATAGTATTTAGAAATAAGATATATTTTACAATCATGGTTTAAAACCTATTTATTGAGAAAAAATGGCTTCCTGAATGGTTGAAACTGTTATCCAACAGTGGCCGATGAACGTCTGTTATTGACATACTATTTATAAGTAGAAGTTGTACGAGCATTACTTATTTTCAACATTTATAAATTAAAATCATTTTTTTAGTTCTGTCTATCTAATTTTTCTATTGTATATATAAAGTTTTTTTTAAATGTATACTTTTTGTATAAAATTGAATGGTGATACATTGTATCCAATGAAACAGACAATGAAAATATAAATACTATTCATATTTACCTATATTGACCATATCTCATTGATCATATTACCTCACTGATGACTGATTGGAAATTTGTACTAATTCCTGGTACATAAAAGTATTGTTCCCTGTATTAACAGTCCTTTTTCTAAGATTAAAAAAAAAATAGCTTCATGCTATATCCCGCACACAGCAGGGTAGGCAGAGGGAACCTAGTGTTAAGACACTCCGTTCCCCACTTTCCGCCGAATTCGGAGGCTTGCGTGCTTTTTCTGAGATAATAAATAAAATGTTATTTCCAACCATATTTTTTTCTAAATTTTTTTATATTATTGCAAGCATTAAAAAGTAAGATTCTGGTTTTTAAAAGAAAGAATGGAATACAAGTTTAGGATAAATGAAAAGTTATTATAACAAGTAAATGAAGTGGTATATCTGGGAAGTATGTTTAGTAGAAATGGATGGATGGATGGATATGACATGGGTGAAAAAAGGTGTGATGCTGTTGGTAACTAAATTGATGCGACAGCGGAACGTAAGCATAGCTGCTCGTTTGGTTGTATACAATGCGATGCTGGTGCCGACGCTGGTATACGGCGGTGAAACTTGGATATGGCGGAAGAAGAATTGAAAGCTGATCGTATCTACAATTAATTAATACACAGACGGCTAGTGAGAATGTTACTGTAAAGCAAAATGAAAACGACCGTATCCAGGTGCCGCTGGCACTTCGGATAAGTGAAATATACATGAAGCAAGGTGGTGTAGGGAAACCTTCGTTGATCTTCGAGAATACAGTATCGATTATAACAGAAGAATGCCACGTGAAAATCAAGGCGAAAGAAGTATCCGAAGCTTCGAGCTTTGGATATTTGACGCTTCGTTCTACCCTTCTCTGACTACCCCGATAAAGATAAAGCGTAAAGCTAAAAAAAATGAATACTAAAATCCATTGTATTATTTGTGTCTTGGACAACAAAGGAGCTTTAGTAAACTTTTATAATTGAGGTAACACTTGTGAAAAAAACATCACCTGATGTTGATTTGATCTTTTCTTTGTCCCAGCAGATCCATATTTTATCCATATTAGTCTCGTATTAAAAACTTTTAACTCAGTCTCTCAGCTTACATGACTTCAGTTACCCTTAAGTCTGCAAATCTCTTTTACTTCTAATATAATTCTTGTTTAGATATCTAGCATTTATAGATCTGTATGTAGTACATCTGTCTTGTTTTCTCAGATGACGTACGTGTTAGCGTTTAAGTTAACGTTAAGAAAGTTTGTATTAAACGTGGCTATAAGATAGACTTTCTGTATAATTTCAGAACTTTGTTCGACGTTATCAAAGATATAATTATCTGCTTGCCCAGTTGAGCACAGTGTATCTTAATAATACTGTTAATGATGACATTGCCTTTTAATAGAAATTACAGAGAATAATTTGCACTTAATTCTATAGAATAGTAATAATGTACAAAACGCTTATGTATTAACTAACTACTAACATAATTAGTCTTTGAAATGACCTGGGTAGGTTTAGTATAACATTTACACTGCCTGGCTATAACCTGCATATATCTAAATGTACCTATTCACTTCAATTATGTGTACATATTGTATAAAATAATCCAATATTTCATAAATTTTTGGTGTATATTCTCTTGAAAAAAGATTTTTGTAATGTCGGCCTAATATTAAAAGATCATCTAATTTTCCGAACATTCCCCACAAAGATAATAAAAGCCAATATGGTGATCGATGTAGCTCGTGACCATCGAGTCGATCGTCCTTTGTCTCGTATCTGCTATCTATACACGCAAGCTTTTCATCCATCTGGAAAGACTGTAGGAAATTTGGTAACGATTTTAATAATATCTTTGGTAGTATTTAATTTTCTGATATTATAAAATTGGCTAGATATTATTATATCTCTATTTTAATATCTTCTAGACTTTTTAAATGATTATTTATTCATTAATTATACTCCCTTTGGTATTATTCGTTCAATGTCCGACAAATTCTTTTTTAGAAGGGAATGGCATTCCATTAAACAGACAAAAGAATTGAGTTTTCTGTTTAGACAAGGTCATTCCAAGGTGAAATAGGTAGTTATTAATATACGTTTTATTGTGCTATAGATTTGTTATCTCTATTATAATTATCAAATTAAGTAAAAAGTAAAAACAATCGTTATAATTTATGTGACCCTTTGAGTATAATTTACTTGAGCTCCCCTAACGTAATGACTAATATACCTATAAAAATAATGAATCAGTAAATTACCTACTATTAGCATTTTAAATTATTTTCTACATATATTACGATTAGCCGATAGCAAAGAAAAATAATTAGTCATAACTGTAAATTTCATCTTTGCATGGAATATACAAATAAAAATAAAAACTTCATTGAAAACGAAAGTTGTTTCATAGAATACGTTCGTGAAAATATGTATTCCGTCTAGACTTTAGACGTTTTATTTGTTATTGTGTTTTATAAATTAACGTCATTTGTAAAAGGTATGAATATTTAATGTGAGTACTGTTGCTTTCGAGCCTTTCCATAATTTTTTGTTGTTTCGACGCTTAGTGTATTTTAAGTTAATAAAATATTTACGATGATATTACAAAATGAACACAGTTGTTATATTAAAATAAAAAAGTTATTTTTCTCGCATATCACGGTAGTCACAGAGAGCCTAGTGTCAAGACACTCTGTTCTACATTTACTACCCGAATTTGAGACATTGTGAAGTGTTTACTGGCGGAACGCCGTATTTGTCTCACCACAGCGAAGAAATGAGAATAACTTTTATACAATTATTTCTTCCATTCAAAGTGAATCGAATCCACAACTAATTCGCGTTTACATCTAGACAGTGTCCGAATGCGCCACAATGACCTTACCAAAGACCTTTTTAGAAGCTTTTTTATTTTTATTTTTTTCATACGTCTCACGTAGTTTACAAGGTAAAGGTCGCAAAGAAAAAAGAACCTAGTTAGTGACACAATATATGTTTGATTCGTGTACTTTATACTTTTTACATTAAATATTAAAAAAATAAGGTTATCTTGTGCTAAAGCAAACAATCAAGATTTGCAACATTTTATCTAAATTAAACGTCTATTTTTACTTTTCCTATTTGCAGAATGTGCGATAACATTTCAGTTATTTATTTTGAACTAATCATTTCCACCTTCAGCGTTTATTAAAGTTAATACCGTAACATATTTTTTGTTTTTATTCAGGCCAAGGAATTTGCAACAGACTGATTTACAACTCTATTTGTTATGAATGCCAAAAACGCAATATATTTTAATTTTAAGTGTGTTTTATAGTGGATTTTTTTGTTGATTAATCGATTCGCGTTTTTAGAGTTGTGCTGAGAAATTATTTTGGTCTTCGCTATACGTCAAACGAAGTTTTAGTTAATATTCGAATTTAATATAAGCAAACTAATAATTTGGTTATTTTTTGCTATACAGTTAAATATTTCTTTTACCAACCTACGTGTCTATCATATCTTGAGAGGTAGACAAAGAAACTATATATTAAGAAAGCATTACTGTGTCCACCGCCCACATACTATTTGTTCACTATATATCGAAACCAAGTAATTATTTTACCAAACTGTATTGAGTTGTACTGTTATATTTAACAGTTATTGAAATATAGTATAGATAATTTTGCAGGGTTAATGGAAGTACTTATTGATTGTTCTAAATTATTATTCTTATATTCCTTGACTATTTTGGCTTATTTAAAATTAACTGTTTAACACTTAAAAGACTCGAGGTTAGTGACACTATATTATATTAGTTAAACAATTTGACATGAATGTACTTAAAATGTGTCTAATAAATATTTTTTATAATTAGATTACTCGTATATAGGTATACGAGTTCTGGCTTTTAATATTACCTATGATCTAAATATTGAAACAAAAAAATATAATACAATGTATAAATAGAAATGTGCATGTGTGCGAGATCAAACACCTACACTCCTTAATACTTAACGTAATTTTTTTATTTCCTATCGCACTGACTGATAGAACAATATTGTTAACATTTCGAATATATTCATTCACTGGGGTGTAACATTCAAAGCTTAGACAAAGCAGAGAAAACATTACGAATAATCGTCTTCATTAGATGTCATTCGACCAATGACACTTAGTAATAGTTTGCCAAACTACATTTGTGAAATATCTTTAAGCTTTTTATACAGCTTAATTTTGCACTTATAGTAATGTTTATTTTTATGATCAATTTCACATATTAACTTCAACTTTACGCGTTTTCCGTGTAACGGGATGAGTAGTACGAACCCAGAGTCAAAACACTCCTTTTCCCAATTTTCGGCCGAATCTCTGACATAGTACGTTGATAGGCAGAACTCAAAACGGTACTTTGGCTACGTAGAGCGGAGAAATGAAAATAATTTAAACATTTAAATCATTCGTCCGAGTGCGAATTGAATACAACGCCAATCACAATTACAGTCGGACTAACCCGTTGCACCACAGTAACCTCAACATCATAAATATGGAATAATATTTAACAAAATCATTACATTTGAATTTAAGTAAAAATTTCACGTAAATAATAACAATTTCAACTATAGTTAACGTTAATTAGGACGTTAGCTTCACGCTATATGTCGCATATAATAATTACAAATATAAACGATTAAATGTGTGCTTGTTAGTGCCATTAGTAGATCCCTATAAGGGTTAATGATCCTAGTAACAACGGGCCTGCGACCTGTATACAATTGTTTAGCTTTTATGCATAGATTGTGTGAACTTTTGTTAAAATTATTTGTTAAAAGCAGAAAATATTTATTATTTTATGTCCATGTTCTCATATGTTTCATTCAATCATATTTATTTAGGTTATTCTTATAGTTATATTCTTAAAAAAATTATCGTTTTTTGTTATTTTTTCCCCTCAGAAGTGAATTGTTGTGTGTTAGAACTTAAACATTATTGGAAAGTTAATTGTCGTATTAATATATTCATCCATTTTGCTTCAAAAAAATATATAATAACTTTATTAGCTGCATAATAAATGTACATACATATGATAAACATTTACGCCAAAGTTTGAGAAACGTATCAAGATTAAATAAGATGTTCTCAATACCTGGACTAGATGCCTTTATTGCGGCATACAGCGTCAATCCCCTCAGAAAAATATAATATATTTTGAAATAAAAATATTTTTAATCACATCGGATTAATCCGTGGTCACAGGTAGACAACGTACGTGTCAACCTGTGACCACGGACTACAGTAAGATTTTCGGAACGTCCGGTTTTTCAAAAATGATTTTTTTATAGCTTCACGCTGTATCCTGCACACAGCAGGGTAGGCAGAGAGAACCTAGTGTTAAGACACTCCGTTCCCCACTTTCCGCCGAATTCGGAGGCTTGCGTGTTACGTGGCGGAACTTAACGCCGCGCTTTACCTCGACACCAGAACGAAGAAAATGGAAATATAATTTCCACTCCTCCAGTGGGAATCGAAGCCAAATGTATTTTCAAATACCAAAAATATACGCGTTTAATCCGGTTAAAAATAGTTTTATATCAAAATGTGTAAAAATCACGAAAAAAGATCTTATTATATTATAATATAAATAAAAATAAAATGCTCCTCGTTCCATATATTTTTCTTCACATATAATATATGAGATGTTTTCATGTTGAATGAACTTTAATTTCAAATGACATATCCAGAAGTGCTTTTATATATAAGCCCATATTTACTGTACCCTTATTTTCCTTTGCCACTGATCTGACTTAGCTATTTTCTATTTGACATTCTCAAAGTTCATAAACAGTAGAGAAGTTGAAATGATTATGTAGACTGTTTAGTTTAGAAAATTGTATGAATGGTTTTAATATAACTGATTATTATTGTTTACATACTTGTTTTAACTAATTCATGTATATCGCATATAAGTGTTAACATCACTTTATAATGAATAGTATTTCGTTCACATTTCTGTGTTTTACCATTTAAAAAGATTAAAACTTAACGGCCACAAGCATTGATATTCAGAAACTTAAGTAGTCAGGGAGATCCTAATGTCAAGACACTACTTTCTCCACAGGAATCCGAGATATTACATGTTGAGTGGAGGAACTCAACGCCCCGCTTTACCT
This sequence comes from Dryas iulia moderata, assembly GCA_019049465.1. Lineage (NCBI taxonomy): Eukaryota > Metazoa > Arthropoda > Insecta > Lepidoptera > Nymphalidae > Dryas > Dryas iulia. Next base: position 1,392,953 of record CM032440.1, read on the forward strand.
AAGCGGAGAAACGAAAATAATTGAAATATGATCATTCTCTTCAAATGAGAATCGAACCCACAGCCATCGCGTATACAGTCAGACTGCGCATTGCCAAGATGACCTCTAATATGATGATAGATCATAATTATTTAATAAAAATTTCTATAGGCTTACTCGTGGAAATTACGTTATCTAGATTTAATATAATACACGCGATTCAGAACACACGTGATTTTGTAATTCTAATCTATTTTAGAACAAGCTCTACTTTACGTTGGCTCATCTGATGAAATATTTCAATTATGTATTAAAGAGTTTCTTCGCTGTGTAGTAAGTAAATAAAGTTGCTTATACTACATATTTAATTATAACTTTTATTCGCCTCTTCGCACTTGCCTTGTAAAAGAGAAAATGAAGTAATAAATCATTTCGTTTTCCTGTTTCCACTTATTTTAGGAAATTACGTGCTCAGTGTACTATTATCGTATACTATATTTTATCTTAATAGAAACTTAAGAAAGATATGTTGGTTGGTATGTATTCTATGTTAATATACGTATCTTTTGATAAAGAAAAGTTTTTGGTAAAACCTAAACGAACTATTAATATTGAAAAACTGGTTTCATAATTACATCGGGTTAGGTCTAGTTTGAGGTCATCGCGGCGCAGCGGCACAGCTTCTGACTGTGATAGATTGGATTGGGTTCTATTTTCATTTTGTGATGTACACCGGATTTATATAATTAAAGTATTATTACTTCATACTTCAATTATATAAAGCCTATGTGAGTGCTAAGGTGCTATGTCCCTCATACAGTACGTAATTTCTAGAATTCAGGTGAAAATTTAATAACGGAATGTATTAAGATAATCCCTGACCATTCTTTGAAATTGAAATTAATTACACGTTTTGCTGTAAACTTAGAACATGTACCAAAATAGTGTATTACCATAAAGGACATAAATGTCTATATTATCTAACATTTCGAAAGGTCCATAAAATATAGATACATTATGAATATTTAAAACCGTTATTAATATGATGTTCCTGCATATTTTAATAATTTTATAATTATGTAAATTATAGTTTCGTTTCCGTTGTTACATAATTAATATAACAGGTACCATGTTATATTATCTAAATATTTGAATATTTGTTGGTTTATTTATACTATACGAGTTTCATTGCTAATCAATAGCGGACGCGGGCTGTGTTTATATCTATGTTTCATGCAATATGCTAAATTTTATGAGAATAAATATGCATTAGATTATAGAAATATTATTCGAATGTTTTTATTATTCTAAAATGTTATTCACAAATGAGGTCAGTCGTGGCGCGGCGGCACGAACGTATGACTGTAAATGACTGGTTGTGGGTTCGATTCCCACTTGAGGAGTAAAAATATTTAATATTTCCATTCTCTTCGCTCTGGTATCAGAGGTAAAGCGCGGTGTTAAGTTCCGCCTCTTAACACGCAACGCCTCCGAATTTGGCGGAAAGTGGGGAACGGAGTGTCTTATAATTAAGTTCCCTCTGCTTATCCTGCTGTGTGCGACATACAGCGTGAAGTTAAAAAAAAAAGAAAAGTTATTCACACACATGACAAACTTTTATAGAAAACGTATACTTATAGTTAGAATTTCAGTAGGACAAATTTGTAAAAATATCTCTACAGAGATACTAACAGCAAACGTAAGTTGTAATAAGCGTATACTAAAATTCTCGACGTACTCGTATGTAGAACGTGTGGCTTAGCGATCAGAGCTTTTGGACGGTTTTTAAGAGAGTGGGTTGGAATACCGCTACGTTCAATGTTTTATGCGTTTTCTAAAAATTATTTTTCAATATACTGAATGTTTTTATTATTTTTGTCAATACACAATGATAAGTTACTTTATTTTGATGGTATCTACTGAATTTGTTAGAAGGAACTTCCAATGTTATTTTTCCCTTAGATGAGAAAAGGCAAATATAATTACTTTGTCGTTCGTCTCTGTATAAATTTTGATCTTTATACTTACTAAATTGTTATAAATGTGCTACATACGTATGTTCTTATATAATGAAGTAGTTGGACAGGTGGTGATTTAACTAATGTTTTCATAATCTTCTCTTTAAAATAGTGGTGGTTCTATTTCAGAAAAATATTGTATAAATAATACAATATTTTTTCCTTTTTTTTAATCAAATTTGATTAATAAGTCTTACTAAAATATAAATACTATTAATATAAATATTTTTTTAATAAATATAGAATTATTATAGAATGCTATAGTAAACTCTCTAGTAAGCCCTAACTTGTGAGAAAGTATCTCCAGTGGCCTATAAAGTCTCCACTACCAAGACATTTTTTGTAAAAAAAAGCCTTTTCTCAGTATGACGTGACGACGCGGATAACAACGCTTAATGCGACAAAGTCTACGTGATAATGCGCGTAACGGATATATACCTACCTATATGTAGTTGTATGTACACAACTGCCGTTATACTCCTCATTCCCTCTATCGAGTTCATTACCCTACACGGATTTATAGTGCCAGGATACCATCTATTGATAAGCTAATCATGCTTTTAGTACGAAAAAAGGTTTTTCTTTTGTACTGAAAACTTTTATTATTGACTTTGACTTTGTATTTAACATTTGTAATAGAACCCGGGCCTTTTGGACAAATGTCAAAGCTTTTAAAATAATCCCCCGAGTCAGAGTCTACCTTACAACCAATCGCGCTTGTAGTCAGATGCTGTCCCATTGCACCACGTTGGTGCACGTTTTTTGTCTGTTCATACACTTTTTTGTGAAAAGATATAATGCAATATTTATTTTTATTTAACTATAGCTATTTCAATATTTTTTAGATATAGTTCCATGAAAAATAAACTTCAAATTTTATTTGAAGATTGCCCAACGTTGATACTGTACTTATAAAACATAATATGGCCACCACTACACTAATAAAAATTGTAGTTGGTACTTTCAAAATAAATGACATAAGTGTGAAGAGTGGGCGGATTCTACTTGACGGAGTCTTGGAGACTCATTATCTCGACCATTGATGCAGGGCTTTCACATCACGGCACAATACGATGTAATGACTGCTGATATTTCAATTGTGATTGACAGTATTCACTCGTTTTTTTTTCTTTTGAATTTTATATACTACTGTATGTATATAAATAAGAATATTTAAAGTAAGAATAAAGTTCGATAATTAAGTAAAGGTGGTCCTTTACTTCATTCTTTATATTTTCAAAAGTGCAGCATTTGGGGAAAATATAAGAGAAAAAAAGAAAATATATTATTATTTTCAATTTTGTTTTCATTTCTCCGCTCCCGTACAACTTACACTATTTTGAATGGAATGGATGGAAAGCGGTGAACGTAGTGTTCTTAAAATGGGTTCTCCCTTGTACACCGTGAAAGCGGTAAGAAAATGAGCTTAAGATATTAATACGTGTTTTGTTACACGTGAATTTATTGCATAATAACGATTCAAATATCTCTGTATAAAATTATATTAAAATAACTTACAAATATATGGTATATTTATAACCATATAGTAAATTGTTTGTTATCGTTGTATTATACAGAATACATATATGCCAGAATTGAGGTAAAGTAAAACTTAAAAAGTTGAAATACGTGATCCAGAAATTATTTCGCCAGTCAAATCATATCACTTTTCTTACATAACAAATCGTGTTACGTAATGTCTAGAGAACATATTTTACTTTTCACACGAGCAAATGTTATGCGATTGAAATTCAAAGCTATCCATATTTATTCTTACCGGAGTGACATTTCCATTTCGCGATGCAGCGAGTAATGTGAAACATTTTTTCAAATGCTAACGTTTGTCCGTGTCCTTTTCTCTCGGAAATGGACGAACGAATTGCACGGTGCTATATTAAAGTGTTTGCTAAGGGAAACCTCCTAGTACCGAGTATCTCCCTCGAGGAGCGTGAGGGTGGCACCAGCCGCCAGCCACCATCCCCGCCCAACCTTGCTATACAATAAATTGGTTCCTTTTTCCTTTAAGATAGATCGTATTGGTTACGTGTTAAACACTTGATGAACATTTTGAAGATTATTATTATTGAAAAAATAAAACGATCACATTGTGTTCTTTAAATGCTACTAGAATACCTATATTTAAAATATGTATAATATATTTACATACATTGATACTAACAATGAGTGTATCGGTTAAACATACTCTTGTTTAAAATAAAACTAAATATGTTGAGTACTTGATCTATAACTTTTATTCTGATAATATAGTAACCGTTAGTGTTAGAATATATGTGTGGCAGAGAGCGTAATCTGATTACGAATGCTATTTCTTCTTCCTGTTAAAATTTTTTGGAAGTCGGCACATACAATCCTTTCTTTGTAAGAATAAGTTCCTTTCTTTTAACTTATATTCCTTTGCAAGTTAACTAAACTCCAAATGAAGGTAAAATTATTTTTATTTCTTTAATATACTGTTTAAGAAAGTTTATTTCCTGTCGTTTTCCCAAACGTATAGATTTAACTAGTTAAAATTGATAAATGTACAATTTACAGACATAAATGCAAAAATGTATACCTCTGTTTCTATACATTATACATATAGTAGACACTGTATGTGTAATGAAATGGGAATAATTAAACAAATGCTATTTTTTATAACTGAAAGCATTCCCACTATATTAATTAACTATAATTCTCTAAAGAAAATTTTGAAAGCTAAATACATAATTTTCTTGTCGTTCTTGTTACAAATGATTTTTTTTAATCACCTTTGACCTTGTTTGAAACAAAATGTTTTCTTCTCAAGGTTGACCTATTAAAAGTTATTAGAGGTGTTTTTTTTTCCATATAAATTTTAGGTCGTAGCGGTCTTGTGTGTAACGCGTTTAATATTCGATTGCGTTACGACGCACATTATTTAGGATAAGAGGGAGCATTTTTGACACAAAGTTAATAAGAAATATTGCGCCCTTGTTAGTTTACACTCACCCCTCTAAAATATTTTGGTGTTGTTAACATGTGCGTAGAATATACATACATATATTGCTTATTCTTAGGTTATGTTTCTTATGTTAATATGGCTTATAGAGTATAGGTAAATTTGATAAAGTAACTTAACCACAAATTTTAATATTATTTATTTTTTTTAGCTTCACGCTATATCCCGCACACAGCAGAGTAGGCAAAGAGAATCTAATGATTAGACACTCCGTTCCCCACTTACCGCCGACTTGGAGGCATTGCGTGTTAAGTGGCGGAACTTAACGCCGCGCTTTGCCTTGACATCAAAGCGAAGAAATTTGAAATATTAAATATATCCATTCCTCGAGTGGGAATCGAACCGACAACTAGTCGCGTTTACAGTCCCACTTTGTGCCTCTGCGCCGCGACTGGCCTCTATTATATGAATATGAAAATATAATATTATTTCTTTATATTATATAAATAGAAATAGACTATAAAAATAGTTTAAGCGCAAAACGTCTACGAGCGAAGGCAAAGCTCTTTCACATTATACACATCGAATGTCTTCACTCACGTCATTATTTCTCCAGTGCTTTGAAAAGACGACGTTATTATCATTTTATTTCTACATTGAACATCTTGTGATCTGAGGACTTTGAATAATGCTGAATAATTCGACAATAAACAAAAGTAAAGCTGATGTGGCATTGATCACAAATCTCTCAGGTGTAACTAACCTTGAGCTGGATCTACTCTGGCCAAAATTTACACAACAACAAAAAAATTGTGACGATATTCTCTCTAAAGTAGGCTTATAAACATTTTTTGCAGTTTTACGGTTTTTTCCCGTATAGCGGAGTATTCAGAGTGGAACTATAAGTGTCAAGACACTCATTCCTCTACTTTTCGCACGAAGTCGGGACACTACATTTTAAATGGCGGAACCCAACGCCGCGTTTTGTGTGTGGTACCAGAGCAAAGATGAGTAAAATTAAATATATGCACTTCCCAGAGTGCGAATCGAACTTACAACCATCGCGCTTACAGTCAGACGTTTCCACTGCGCCACGACAGACTTATGATAGACATTTATGAATAAAATTTAACTAAGCTAGCGTCCCCGTTTAAAATTGAATAAACGTGCTGTAATGAAAGCCACAATTCTTTTCTTACTTTTCTAAGCATTAGTTTCGGTGTGGCTTTATCCCCTATTCTTTTGTAAAGCCGATGAGCGTTACATTGACGATGGTTAATCGGATTATGCTATCTTATTGGTTGGTTCATATTTTCGTATGCAATCAAAATGTCTCGTATGTATGAATAATGTACTTAAAGTTAAATAATGTATGAATAATGTACTTAAAGTTTAAAAGGTAAATTATATTATTTTTTTTTTGTAACTTATCTTGTATTATTATTTAGTTGATAATTTTACTATAAATACTCTTTACGATAGCAAATTTAATCCATTCATAATGCCTATAATTACACTAAATTTCATTTGACTTATGATTGAGCGTATAGACGTATGGTAAACGAAAATTTGCTTTCCAATATTCGCTTAGGCATGAAATCCGACATGAAACTAATTGACACGGGCCCGCTCGTCATGCGAAGTCATTTGTCTATCCTGTGAGTCACCGAAAAGCACAGGGTTGTGCGTACATAATTTATGATCACGCCAGATGACCGTTGCTAAACTATCCACTTTTCGAACTTTGACACAAGATGTTGCGGATGGTTAGACTTAGCTAAAGATTTATTGATCTTTTAAGATTATTAAGTTGTGTTATTTTTTTTAGTTAAACGCTTTTGCCGGTATAGAGAGATACTAGACGTAAGTCATTCCGTTCTGAAATTTCCCCTTAATTCGAAACATTGTGTGTTGAGTGACGGAACTCAACACCGCGTTTGTTAGATTGTTAGAGCGCAGAAATAAAAACCCACATCAAATCGTATATACAAAACTGTCTACTGGCCTACGGCCTTAACGACCTCATAGACTGAATTTGTGTTTTAGTTAAAATAATCCATTAGGTACGTAAACAGAATGTGATCGCTACGATTACAGCTATAATTAACCCAAATGAATTATTATAAATGTCGATATGTGGTGTCTGGTAGTAGAAGCAAAAATATAAAAGGTCATTAGCGATATAGACAAAACAATCGCAAAGATTATGGCGGCTTATCAGGAAACCTAACGCTTTGTAAAGAGATATACCACTAATCCCTAGCGATACCAAGGGGTTCTCGCCCCTGCCACCAACGTGTGCTGTGACATTCCATTTTTCCTTATTTTCACTTTTATCAAGAAAGCCACAGAGTCAGTATTGACATAACTTTCATAATGGTAGGGGTGCATTTTCAAGTGCAGAAACAATAATACCGTATAACTAGACTGTCTCATATCTTTCTGAATATTGAGGAAAAATATTTATAGTTTTCCCTTATGTTATATTTAAATGTCATATATGTATTTGTAATTCTGACTTGAGTATTGTAATTGTTTGCATAAATTAATGTGATACCGAATTAATTATTCTTATAAAGTTTAAAAGCAAAAATGAATTAACATATTATTACTAGCTTCATGCTTAGTTTAGCATAGAGAACTTAATGTCAACATACTCCGTTTTCCACAATTTACCTGTATTCGACAAATGTAAAATGAACATACAGTCGTTTCTCAGTGTGGGTATCAAACTCACATCTAAATGCGCCTCAATGACCTTTATTATTACTAATGATATACATTTTTTTTACTTTCTATATAAAATATCCCAATATGAGTACCAATAAAGCACTAAATAAGAATTGTTACCAAACGACTGGAACAATAAATAATGCAGGCCACACCGCAAATTGAAACGAATAAATGGTTGAGTGGAGTTTTATCAGATTTACCATGCACTGTACCTCAAGCATAAAGGCAACGTAATTCACGTCCGGCGCACACTGCTGACGGTGTACGACTGGCCGAGATGCGACCGATAACGAACTTCGATAAAATGCGGGTACTTTTATAGAGGTAGTCAGCCTTGTATCCCGTTATCGTTGAAAGGGAGCATTAAATCAGACTCTTTTATTCTTTTAGGATTTAAGCGGGGCGTCGTAAATGTCTTTCGGGCACAAAATTTGAAATTGGCACCGCTGCATCGGCAGTTACTAATTTTTTTTATGTTATTTACTTGAAATATCGCCTTAAATATTCCATTATTTGAATCAGTAATTAATAATTCTATTATATTCAGGGAAATTTATGAAACTTCTTACCGAGGTTATTCTCCTTATTCATGGTTTGCCCAAGTCAATTAAACGTCAAGTTATTTTTGAGATTCGAATAGAATTAGCTTCCTTTGTTCTTATGCTCGCTCTGTAAAAGCTAAATTAAAAATGACCCCTCCTTTAGAGTTTAATTATTTAACATCAAGTCGTCTTTATGTTTGAATCATAATATAATTTATGAATAAAAATAAAAATGATTTCTAGCATGTCCACTAACATTTATTTTTTAATAAAATAATATGAACGTTTTATTATTATGCATATTTTAAATAAAAAAAAATATTTTGCTGTTTTTGTCTGAAAAGAAATATTGATCCTGTAAGCCAATTACACTTTCACGTACATATGATCGCATTGGAATACAGAACATCTTAATTCCCTAGGTACTGATTCAGATTTGAATTAAGGGAAGAGGGTGTTTTACAGAGGGGTTCTTTGATTTTAGCCAGCAGGATTATGTTAATGGTCTGAATCGAGCTGATTCACGCTTAGCCAATCTAACCGAGATGCGCTCGCTGATAAAACCCGCGCTTGAGGTTCAAAGAACTTTTATTTCTTTTTGTATTTCCATTAGGTCGTTGTGGCGATGTCATTACATTATGTTGCTTCTCTTCATTTTCAGTAACATTAACGAAATATATTCTTTTTAAAAATTTACGTTTTACATTTAGATACTTATGGCACATGTCGTTAATATATTTTGTATGAGCTTTTATATTATATGTAATTTTTAAGTTCATATTATTACATTTTGCTGTAACGTGATATGACCAAAAATAAGTGAAATATCAAGACGTTTTCACTGAAAATATCCCGGAAGACTTAAAAATACAAAGCTTTTAAAAGTTTGAGTGTCGTAGCGGCATTTTAACAACATTCTGAGAAATAGGCGGTTACTAAAACAGCTTTTTAGTGGTCCTATCCAGTCGTCTCGTGTACAGTTACAAATCTTTCCGATTGCTCCCATACGGCTTCGGCCGCTGTTATAAATCTTGTCTGTTTGCCTAGTACTACTCCTACGACTATATATATGTACTGCTCGCTGTGACATTAGGTTGATATATGTGATTTTTTATAAATGTTGTAGAAATATTCCTTTTAGACTTAATTTAAAACTTACTTTTTTAATATTACTATATTAGAATCGTTTATGACATTAGTTAATTACTGTCCTAACTTAACACACATTTATGTCTCATATAATGAAAAACTTTATGGCTCGTATAAAATAAATTCCTTTGATACGTTTATTCTTAAGTTAAAAGGTAAAAAAAAGTAAAAATAACTCCCCTATGTGAACGTGATCTATCGAGAGCCGAGAGACTGCATGTGGGTTTATGGACGATAAAACGTCTAGGAGCATCTATTTATGGTGTTTTTTATAAGGGAACATGTGTTGATAATATTAAATGGTGAACCGATATGTGTTTGGCACCTGATCGTATTAAGTAATCATCATAAACACAATGTATACGATAAGAATACAGAAAATATATAAAAATTTTATATTTTACTTGCTAGTACAAAAATTCTAAAGAATTATAAAATGTTATGTTAACTTCAACTGTTACCTTTTACTGCTTTGAAACGTTCAATACTTTCCTAGTTGTTTGAACATCTGTACAGGACCGCAGGTGTGAAATTGATACTAAAAGGAACGCTTCTTCGAACAACGACTCATTGAGACGTCTCTTTTATTTTTACTCTTATTTTTCTTTTATTTTTGTTCGTATGAGTACTCGGTGTTGAGTAAGGTCGGTTACGCATGTGTCATTACTTACTGACACTTTTCTATATGTGAAGTGCTATGAATATTTTTGAAAGCTTTGTGTTACATAATCGTTTGTTTAGAAAATAATAGTTGAGTAAAATGTACATGTGAGATAAAATATGCCTTTTCTAGTTTTTTTTAGTTTTATTATATTCTAGAATTAGAACATTAAATTGATTTATTTATGTTGACTCCATAGTGGCACAGTGTCTGTCAGTGTCTGACTATAAAGGAGATTGGGTATAGGTTCGATTCCACCTGTGGGAGTTATTAGGTATTTTCAAATTATTTTAATTTCTTTATTCTGGTAAAACAAAACGCGATGTAAAGTTACTCAAATCTACATACAATGTCTTAATTTATGGCAGAAAGTGGAAGACGGAGTGTAATGACACTGGATTCTAAACATAAAAAGAAATATCTGTATATCTCATCGTAATATCTGATCGTATTCACTGTTAGTACCTACTGATAAAAATAGAATAAAAGACTACATATTTTACACACAAAATTAGTACTTTTAAAAATTTAAGTCGTAGTCATTTTTTGTTACCCACCTTTTACTAACACCAAGCCGGAGCGTGTTACGTTTTTAAAATTGTTCTTTTGTTACTTAAAATCCATAACAAGCGTTCACGGCGCGTGAAACTCGCTCCGTCCTTGGTACAGTTTGCAAGATTAAATGAATCTCGCCAATCCTTACAGTTGTTGCAATCGGCCTTCGTACGCAAAGCTACACGCAGAACGGTTCTACATTATCGCGTATAAGATTTCAAGATTGTATTCAATTACTATGCACTTATATTTTGGATACGTATCTACTGTATTTCATATTTAAATTTTATGTTAACTTACGCGACATGTTTTCCGTTTATTTTTTATATATAATTATTTGATTTGGTTAGTTGAAATGAGGTCATAGTAGCGTCTGACCGTATACAAGACGATTGTGGATTCGATTCCCACTCTGAGATTTCAAAGGCATTCAGATATTTAAATTTTCATTTCTCCGCTCTGGTAGCCAAGACCAAGCAAGGTGTTGATTTCCGCCACTTAACACGGAATATTTATTTCAAATATTTTCTTACATTAGCTTTACTACTAAATCTTTTATGTTTTATTGAAATTCATTTGTTTATTGTGATTTCGATTATTGTGATTTTCATGAATATAAGAATATACTACGTAAGGTGTACGTACCTACATAAAAGCACGTAGATATAACAAATGTAAATAATATATTCACTTGGCGTTTTCTTTAAAACTATGCTGTAATATCCTGTCACCGTTGTTTATTGAATTTATAAATTCCACTTTTGTTGAAGTTACTCGGGCTTGTTTGTTTAGAGTTCCAGCTAAGACTGTTGTAGTTTATTGTTATGCCCTTTTGTTAATCTTCACAGTAAATAGTTATTCTATAGTTTTCAATTTAACGTCTAACTAAATATGTGCACTAAAATATTAGTAACCTTTTTGACCACTTTAAATTATCATTTTTTATTTCATTGTATTTCAGTGTAAAATTAATAGTAAAATTATGAATGCAAAAGTCTCTCTGTCAATTTGTGACGCTTTCACGGCTAATCTAGTAGCTCAATTTAGTTTTGCAATACAGGCTACATTTTTAAACAAAAATCACCCCCTAAAGAGTTGAAATACGGGGTGAATGTTGGTATGAAAAATCTAAACTGCTTTACCGAGTTTTCTAAGGAAGATAGTTTATAAAGTAAGATCAAACGTAAGTTGCTTATTTTTGTCAAAAACTAACTCCTAAAAGGCTGAAACAGATAAGAAGAATTATAAGTCCAATACGAGCGAAGTCGCGACCGGATCGCTAGTAACATTATAAATCTAAATGAAAAGGGTGTCCTTTTGAAAAAGAAACCCTTCTTAATTCAGTCAGGAAACTGTGTTAATGGGGAGACGTAATACGTGATTTAAATTCGCCCTAGATTAAGGCAGCCTACTTAAATAACTCACGGAAACGACTCATAATATATCTCACCCTGCACGTACCAACGCCACGTTCACGGCTCGAGTAATCTCTGACACTATCGGCTTCTACATAGTGAGGCCTTACGGTAACAGATTACGTAAAGAATTTAACTCTAATGTTGTGTGTTGTGCCTAAACATATTTTAGTGTTGAACACGCGAGCATTTGTACATGTTGAATTTTTGTATCAAATTGATGTTGAATCAATTATTAGAAAATTGATTATGGTTTATTATAATTGGCTTACAACGTATTTAAGATATAGATATTTTTTTATATGTGAGGTACTCGCAGCCCACCTTTATTTTTTTATGTAGTGCACCAAACGTTTATTTATTTACATATATTCTCCTGATACTTTTTAAATATTATTAAAATGTGTAAAAATTACGTGCATATAAATTTAAAAATTTAGGTAGACCTTTTTCTAAAAGGTATTCAGCAACCTGAATTGATATTATTTCATAAATCTTTGAATTTTTCGTTTATTATTTGAAAATAGATATAGAGAAATACTAAATATGTACAGAATATTTTGTACTATAAGGAAAACTAACCTCTCATTAAAGGTTCACTGCAAATATTTGTAATTACACTACAACACGTACAGATTAAAAGCAATGTTGAACGTGACAGGCTCAGCTTAAGTGTATGACAAAATTGCATGAGCGCCTCCTATAAGGCTCGAAGCTCGACTTGCGTTCTCTATCTGAATTGCGAGATTTGGCTACGCTTAATTTTAGATAGTGTATCTGTATAGGACGGTAGATATACTTGGTATAGTGTATAGTTAGTGGGGTGGCCCTCGTGCTTTTAAGTGCGATTGGAATTCGTTTAAACTTTGATCTCAAGTACAACACAACTCGTTATTTATAAAATAGAGAGGGTTGAATTTTTAAAAATATTACAAAGTATCTTAAATCACTATAAGTATTTGTATTTATCAAGAGAGTATTTCTCGTATTTTATTTTAAGCACATCGGGGTTATTTCTTCATAGCATTAACTATGTTATAGCTTTCTAGAAATCGTAAGAAGTTCGTTCGTCAATTACTGACAATATTTGTAATTATATTTTCTTCATTACATAATCAACTCTCACAGGTGTTTAAGTAGGCATGCTACCAGAACTATTGTTGGCTTGAGAAAGTATACAATTTCGCATCGTTATGCACACTTTGTTGTTAGTGTTACATAAAACATGACATACGCTTAACTTTACATAAACAAATGTATTTGTATGGACTACACGACACAATAATTAAAACTTTTTATATATTGTTCTTTGTGAAAACCATTTTCGAATAAAACTTAAATATTGAATGTTTTATGAGAAAATTGAAAGCGTGGATTTGCTATAAATATGAATTCATAATAGATGTTAAATAAGCGGCCCGCTCCTAAAGAAAAACATTGTTTTAGGTAGAAACAATAGGGGAAAACGAAACAATTACAACGTCAGTAATGGCCGATACCAACGCCCTGTTAGTTTTCTGCAGCTCAAAGCGAAAACTACCTTTTCTAAAACCGGTTTACTTTTAAACAGGTTTCAGGTTTAGAAACATTATTTCACTTTGCTTTTATGGCGTTAGTTTAAAAGATTTAATGCACCGAACAGGTTGGTTTAGACTTTGGAACGTCTCCGAATGATCAAGCTTAAACAAGTAATGTTTTATACTTACATTATAATATGTTTGTTTTGCGGTTTCGAAATCTAGTTTAACGATGCTCTTTGGTAACTTTTGTACATTTATGTACTGTGGTTAGTTTTGTATCAAAGGAGAGCGAATAGTTTCGTAATGTCAGGCTATTTTTATTCAAATGAACTTTTGGTATGACTTTGAGTTAACAAACTGTATACAGTATTAGTAAATATATTTAGATAAATAGATATTATATACTTTCATTTTTCAATTCTATTCTAAAATAAAGTGACAAGTACTAAGCTATAAGTTAGAAACAGCGATGTTAATAAATCATAACTGGTATCATATGGCCGACTGAGTTGTAAAATTAGAAGCAGTCAATTGATATTAGTTGCGTAATAAGACCATGCTCATTGCGCTTGCATCGACATCCGCCTAGCTCGTTGCTTGGGAATATCCGCTATGTGTGTAATAGTGATTAGAAATATGACTGGTTATTAGGTACATATAATATAAGTGTTCTATTTTAGTATTATTATTTATTTGTATTTAGTTACAGTATACAATGTTATGTGACATAGTAAGAACTAGAGCATATATGCAGGTTTTAAACTTCAATTTCATACCGATGGGGCGTTGTTTTTGGCCACTCAACACGCAATGTTTCGATTTCGGGCGGAGAATGAGAACAGAGGTTTTTTACACTATTTTTCAGCCTACTCAGCAAGCTGGTAAAGAACGAATGAATGAGAGATAAACGAAAGTTTTATAATAGTTCAAATGAAGTTACTTTGTACTATGCTATATTGTATACAATTATGTCATTCAGTGTCTAGTTTGTTCTTTCAAACTTATTTTTTTATAATAATTTTCTATATCATCCAATACGTTTTCATGCGAAACAAACAAAATGTGCAATTTAAAGATATAAATTTGACGTGTAAAAGAATGAACTAAAATGATTTTGTTGAACTTCAGTTCAATATACAAAACAAAATCTGCTCCACGCTTCTCAAATGAAGCTGGCGTTAAGTGTTAAATTTAACGGCTTACTTTGTACAGCTAAACTGGTTTCTTACCAACTTAAGGTTCTTTCAGGAAAATTTACCTGCATAAGTTATATAACCAAATTTCTGTAATTTCAATCACCTGTCATTTGCAGTGGTCAGTTAGATGCAACTTATTAAAATACTGACTGATTGACTTTCAACTGGCACAACAAATATTATTTATGACCTATATTTATACTATGCCCTTGCTTTGGCAAAATTCGTCACTCAACACACAATATTTTGATTTTGGGCAGAATTAAATTTGATAGTCCTACAGAATTTATACATTAAATTTTGTGGGGCTATCGTTGTTTGTAGAAAAAAATGTCAAGCTGAATATAATATAATATAAATAGGTAAAATGCAACTAGTAATTAGTCAACCGCCTACAGTTTGCAGAGACATCAATTCATAGAGCTGTGTATGTAAGCCTGTAAGGTAATTGTGCTAATAGGTGTAGTCGTATATTGTATTAATTGCTTACTAAGCAGTGTCATACGAATTAAACTCTCGTGACCACGGATGCAGCTTGTTAGTGGAATCATCCGTAACGAGACTGTCTTTAAACTTTGTACCTACTAATAGAACTGTGTTTTCTTTACAAGAATTGTAAGTATTAAACTGATATTAATAAATAACAACTAATATATTTCTATTACTTTTTGTGTAAATTATATAGTTGGTTATTAAACAATTAAATGAAACTATATTGGCGCAACGTCTGCGTATGTAAACACTATGGTTGTGGGGTCGCTTCCCATTCGTGGCAATAATTATATTTAAATTATTTAGTTGTTACATATAATATATTTGAAGTGTGATGAATATGAAATGATATATTTTTTTAATATTTATTTTCTTAACCTACTTATAAGCACATAACATATTGAATAAGATGTCCACGTTTATTTCGAATTTTGTTGACAATACTCTACGAAATACAACATTTATTTTTAAAATAAAATATGACTTATGACACACACAGAGGTTGACATGTGATTTAGAAACACGAATGTATCCTGCATGTATGTATTTTAGTAGGCATATGTTTGTTTTTGTATAGTAGCGTTTTTATTTAATACCATAATTAATCATATTTATTTTGTTTCAGGTAAAAAACAGTGTATTCGTGATTCTAAATAAATTAATGTAAGTGAATCACCGCTCCTACAAAACTGTAATTAAATAAAGCGGGGGCCTTATTTAATTTTATGATTTATTTTTTAGTTTTTGTATAACACCTTTACTTTATTTCATTTTGAAAAGCTTTAAATTTGTATATTAATACATACAATCTGGCGGCAAGTATTTTCGACAACCCACCTTCTCGGTTAAGTAAAGCGGTTTATATTTTTCAGACAAATGTACATCCCCTATATAGCCCCTTAGGAGTTGGTCTTAGAATAAATAGGTGGTTTATGTTTTGTATTGCATAATCAACTATCTTCCTTAGAAAAGTCATCTAAGTCGGTTAAGCGGTTAAAATTTTAAATTTCTTAAATTTTTCCTATAAACTTCCATCCCCTATTTCATACGCTTAGGTTTTGATTTATGAAAATGTTGCCTATGTTTGACTCTAGGGCCTCAACCATTTTCGTTAGTTAGATTGGCCTTGAAAGGGCAACAGACAGATAGACTTTCGCATTTATAATATTAGTCATAAAATAAGAACATAGTTGAAATATAATGTTGTATTTTGTTTTAAAGTTGTAACATGAAATCCCATATGTTCAGCTTTTTGCGCGACGTATGGGATTTCATACCTTACCTGTAGTGTGTAATGTGAGCTATACATTGCTTCACATTGTGAAGATGTGAATGGACTGTATTTGTTAGGGGCAAGCATGGCGCTTTTACACAAATGATGGTTTTACTATTGTGTTATACATTAAATATATTTACAAAATAGTAATTTAAGAATCAGCCAAAATATTAGGTACTTAATGGATATTAAATCTTTGACTTTTTTTTATCTGCTTGTTGACACTTGTCTCAGACAAAACAATATAACTAGGTTATAAAATCTGCACAACAAACTTGCGGACAGTAACTAGTTCGTATGTATTATTACCAGATACAGGCCTATCTGTTTAGAAGATTACTATTGGCGGTGTGGCCAGTCGTGGCCCAGTGGCACAAGAGTGTGACTGTAAACGACTGGTTGTGGGTTCGATTCCCACTCGAGGAGTGGAAATTATATTTCCATTTTCTTCGCTCTGGTGTCGAGGTAAAGCGCGGCGTTAAGTTCCGCCACTTAACACGCAAGCCTCCGAATTCGGCGGAAAGTGGGGAACGGAGTGTCTTAACACTAGGTTCCCTCTGCCTACCCTGCTGTGTGCGGGATATAGCGTGAAGCTATTAAAAAAAAAAATTATTAAAAAACTATTGGGGGTTTTTATGAATGTAATAGAACTCAAAGCAACCAAACCTATATAAGAACGGCTTAATCTATTTAAATGCAGTTTCGATTGATGGCATTTTGGTAACCATTTCTTAAAATGATGCGTTTATTTTATTTCAATCGGCTCATATTTAGGAGCCGGTACAACAATTTAAATTTTTAGTGACAAAGTTTCTATAAAATAACTTCAATCCACGTAGAGGAAACAAATAAATTACTAATAGATACTATTATATACTAACAACTGTGTGATCACAGTAAAATTTAGACAATAAACGGTTAACCCCTAATCGTAATACAGTGCTAACTGTGCCATCATTACAGCATTTACTAGAGCGGTAAATTGTATATCATTTAGTTATTGTCTGAGGTCGTCTGTGTTGGCCGTTGACCTGGTGACGCTTAAACCGTTATAAATGGATATACAGACATGTTTGCTCTTGCTTACTAATAACTATTATTAATTAAATTATTTTAATTATGTTGTTTATTAAAATTAGGGATATAATAATGTGGGTACAAGAGGATAAAGGCTAGGCAACGCTTGACTTAGTCGGAATTTTGTAAAAACATTAATGTTATTTATTACATTGAAGGTTAGGTTACATATTAAACTAAAATAAATAAAAAGTATATACAAAAACAAATATTATTCAGGATAGATTTCTCTGAGTATTTGTCATAGTAAATTTAAACATGTGGAAAAAAGATACATAAGTAAACGAGTATTTAACTTATGGTATGCACATGCACTATAACATATAATTATAGGAAGTGGAGAACGGTGGTTTTGACACTAAACACTGTCTCTCTGCCACATGCCTGCCATACAGCGATATCCGGTGCTATTCATGTTATCATTATTGGATCGGTATATAAGTATATACATACATAATTATATTTGAATAAGTATAAAATTGTGGTAATATCGTGTCATAATGTCGCAATTTAGACGAGGAAAATATAAAACAAACCTTAGACATTTGCATAAACAATTTGCAGATGTACTTTATTCAATTATCAATAGGGAAACATGTTAATTAACAAATAAATACAAATTAATGTGCCAATTTAGCTTATGCTTCCTCTAACACAACAGGTTACAATAAATATTTAACATCGGCTCTTAATATTATATTATATGTATAGTTATTTCTTAAATAAAATATACAATACCTTTAATTTATGTCTATCTTTTCGTTTTTAAGTAATACCAAAACATATCTGATCTATGATAGTATAATAATGCTTATAAGATCATTGTACCGCAGAGGGGCAGTGCCTGACGGTAATTGGTTGTAGGTTCAATTCCTATTCGGTAAAATCTTATTTTTTTTTTAATTCGAAAAAAGAAAAGAAGCGCAGCGGGCACGTAATGTCCCAAATTCGTACGAAAAAGGGAAACCGAAAATCTCTCTAACTACGCTGCTATACCAGAAAAAATGTAAATCTCGAGAAAAAAAAAGGTAATGCTTATAGTAGATAGTAAAGACTCCTCCTTTATTTTGAATACATTTATAGCAATAATATTCATGGAAATAACTCGATTATTATCAATGTTTCGCAAATATATAAATTAGAAAAGGATGTGTTACTTAAATACTAGACTTTTCAAATGTTAAAATATATTTATATTCCTTTAAACGTTTATTTTTAATAAATAATAAAATAAATTTATGACAAATTTAATGGAAATATATTAATACTTAATTATTAGTTATTGTAATTTTTTATTCCTTGACAGTATGACATATGTTTTTATTCTGATATTATAAGTATATATTATACCCAGTTGGTGTCATTGTTCACAATAAGGTAATAAAGCAGGAAAATTATAATACCTATATATTATGCAGTTTATTGTATATTGCCCACTTAACTACGTATAGCCATAGATCCTCGTGGCACAGTGGGAAAGTGTTTGACTGTTAACGCAATGGTTGTGTGTTCGATTCCCACTCAGGGAATATTGTATATTATTTTCATATATCTACTCTGGTACCTAAGGCGAAGCGGAAAGTGGAAAACGGAGTGTCGTGACATTAGGTTCTCTCTGACTACCTTACTATGTGAGAAGCGGCGAATATAAAAAAAAAAACTGGATATTGTACACATTCAATAAAGATCATCTGTCACGTGTGACGTTTTTATCTAATAATCCGTAACTAAAAGAAGACGAACCGTTGTTTTTGGACTAACTGATTGGTTAACTTCACTAACCCTCTTAGTTGACGGCTGAGAGGTGAAACTATTGGAACTACGCAACCTTGTTCTGTTGTTGGCTAAGTGTAATGGAAAGAAAATACTTCTGCCACGTAACTAGAGTAACTTAATCTTTGGCTCAATGCAAAAGTTACATTGTATGTATGTTTGTAACGCGACAGATCAAATGTTTGGTTTGAGTTGGGGTTTCTCATTTGTCTTCAACTCTGGCCAAAAAAGGAATAAGTGACCGTTACAGAAAGCATTTTTGTATAGTGGGTAAGCGTCTGACTGTAAATGCCTTTGGTTGTGGGTTATATCTGTGAGTCACGGAAATGATTATATTTAAACTATTTTCATTTCTTGGAATTAGCAAAACTAAGCGTGACGTTGAGTTTCAACACTAAACACGCAATGTTACAAAGTCGATCAGAGAGTGGAGAACGGAGTCTCTTCGTACAAGTTTCTCTCTGCCCTGTTGTGTGCGGGTAATAGTTTGGACCTTATTTTTTTTATATTTCTACATATTGAAATATGTTTAAAGGTACATTCGTTTTTTAATTAGTCTTATTTATTTGTTTATGTTCTTACCGGCCTGCATACAGATCGTAATGATAGTTAACTCCATTCGCTTTCCACATATTCTAAGACATTGCGTGCTCCGTAGCGAAACAACGAGCCGCGTTTTGTTTAAACATTTTATCAGAAAAATATTATAAATATGGGATTAAGTATTGTAATTAAAATATACATAGCAAAATCTCACCCTTTGACGAAGGTCAAATGAATACGTCCCTATTATTTTACAATGGCCACAAACTTTTGTTATTCTCTTATTTTAAATATAATAAAAAAATCAAGACTTCGTACAGTTAGAAATTTAATTTATTTATTAACTTTTTGATACTCTAAAAGCTTCTATTTTAATTAAGTTTTTATAACGTTTCACTATAAAAAAGACATCTTTATGTATGTTGTAATTTTAACAGTTTATTCTCCGTAACGCGATTGTGGAGTCATAAATCGTAGCTAGACACACTGCCCACACTGTCATTGCGCTATGTAGGTTTAAGTAATGGCTTTCTATTGTCTTTCAGTACGTGCTTTTGACACACATCTCCTATTTTTAAATGATATATTGTGCTTGAATAGACGACTAAGCTCAATAACAAAAGCTATTCTGAATATAATTAATCGGGGAGTGTTGTATGAATACGTAAAATATTACGTACATGTACTTACTTTACCTGCTGTAAATTAGAAAATGTATAATAATTTTGAACTCTTGAAAGGTGCAGGTTCGAGTCCCGCTGCGTTTAATATTTTTATTCGCTCTCTAAGTGTTTTTTATACCAAGTGTGTGAATAATACTTCAAGTTTATTACAATCATATTATTCTTATTAAATTTAATGTAAGATAAAATAATTAATTCGTTTCGTATAGTTCTTTATTATTTAACGAATTTATATTTATATAAGAAAAAAAATCTAAAGTATGTCTCAGTTAATCTCATACTCATATTGTACAGTTAGTACTGTACAAAATATTTACAACTAACGGACACTCAAAACTTAACTGCAATATAACTGTTTAAAAATCTCAAAATTTAATTGCATCAATCTGTCCAATGTGTATTTCCACTGACAAAGTAAGATTCGTCATGATGACTAAGATATTTCAGTTTTAGTCTAATAAGGTCACGCCGTTATTAATGTCAACTAGCCTAAGGCTTAGTTATTCTGTAAATTGTAACAGCATATTTTTCCTTCATAAAAGGATATTCAGAGAGAAACCAAACCCCATTCTCCACTATCACCTGAATCCGAGACATTGTGTTGAGCGGTGGAACTCAACGCCACAATTGGTAACTTAGCATCAGTGGGGAGAAATGAAAATAGTATATAGTTATTCCCACGAGTGGGAATCGAATCCACTACCATCGCGTTTCAGATGAGATAATTTCCCACTGCGCAACGATAAACTCTTTCTATCCTTTAAATAGTGATCTATTTAATTTTGCAAAAAATATATATTTTTAAATATATTACATGTACTTATGCATGTACATATGAACGTCCTTCACGGTAGATGGTATTTTTTCAACAAAGGCTTTGTCACATTCAATCAGTCATCTTCTTGTTTCGTATTTATGTATACATCGATTAAATCTGTTCATTCATTCGCGGCATAATGTATGTGTATAATGGTTTTTAAATTACCAGAAAAGAAAGTTTTGAAGTCAAGTGTTGCGAAACAAACTCGTTATGTGACGATGTTAACAAAACATAGACTTTGCCAAGCCAACGGTCCGGCAAAATGATTGGTTTGTTTATACTTATTGTTAGTTCGAGTGGAGAGGCTTGGTGTTTCACCTCGCCCGCCAATTTTTTACGCTACGCGCAATCACAAACTTTCTAATTGTACATCCCTCAATTTCCATTAGAATCGCATTGCAAACGAATCGGGCACAGTAAGAGTTGGTATTTATTTCTTGTTTAGGTTTGTTATTATACATGAATGAATAGGAATTTTAAGTAGTTAAACTTTTAAACTTAATCATTTTTTAAAGGAGCGTTAAATTATGAGTTTAGGGACTTATTATAATTCATACGCACTTACATATTAACGTTGTCTTACTATTATACATTGTTATATATCTTCAAGTGCTTGAACACCAATTTTTAATGTCTCTCAATATAGGCAGACAATACCTACTACCTAATATTCAATAATTCATTTATCGACTATATGATTCACAGTGCGATACACCAATGCACTGAGAACAATAGTATCCGTTGAATACGCGCCAAGCGTTCGTACCTGATAATAATTTCATGATCAATCTCGACCCTCTCGAAGTGAAGTAGACGTTGATAGATCATGGTCGGTGCTCCGCACAAGTCGAAGCTAATTGGGTGATAGATGGTTTCCACGTTGCAATATTCTTTGATTTTGTTTCCTTAACGCTTTATTCTTTAATAAAATTTAACATAATGTATAGTATTTACATGAAGTTAAGTATAGTATAGTATTTGTTGCTGTATTATTGTTGTTATTTGAACTTGTTTTTTCCATTTAAATCACATATAGTTAAACAAGCACTTTAGAAAAATTCAATTCTATACGTTAGAAGCTTTTGATTTCATTTTCATTTCAAACGTCAAGTTGTTTTATAAATATTTTTTCCATTTACTCACTATTATTTTCAAAATTAGGCCAATGATTTATTATTTATGACAATACGGATTTGGGTCAATTAGTTTGCGATCTTAAATGTCGTCTGCTCGCCCTAAATACCTATTTTGAGGATAAATATTTTTGTTTTGTTCGACGGCGTAAATTAAATTAATTTTTCGTTATAAAAAGTTATATTACAATTTCTATTATAGAATAATAATGTTTTTATTTATTGAATTATGTTAATATTAACGAGTTTACTTTTAAAATTAATAAGAAAGTTTTGTAACACGTGTATTTAACATCTGCAAAAAAGTAATCTTTTTGAATAATTAAATCCCTGCTTTGTAGGAATATCTCCAACGTAATGTGAGCACCTGGACTTTATTGATAGCCAGAACATCTGTTGGGGTATAAAGAATTTGCATAAAAATGTAGTTCAAGGGAATTAAAAATAGATATCTACGTGAATAAAAGTATAGCAACATATTTTTTCAATTTAATGAATTTTGTACTGTAACGTTATAGTGGCAAAGTACAAGCAAACCTATGACTTATTTTTTTCTTGCATTATTTATATTCTTGATAATTATACATCTATTTTTGGTGTCTAATATAATGCAATATTTTAATCTTTAACTTTAAACAACTTAGTAATGAAGACACTGCCGAATTTGAGACATTATGTGTCGAGTTGCGACCTCAAGGCTGCTTTGTTTTGAATAAATTAAATCGGTTTTCAATTAAGTTACAATGAGAATCCAAACCTACAACTCTCTTACCGTCGCAATTACACTGTCTTGCTGGGCCACGATGGCCTCAATGTTGTAATAACAAATGTAATATATCTGATGAAAGTGTAATCTTATTTGATAAATTCATATTAAAATTGCAAGAGACTTAAAATTACTACCTATAATGTAAACGAATACAATTAAGCCGATACAGATGGAAAGTGAGAACGCGTCAATACGTTTGTTGCTTGACAATTCATCGGTAGGTATGCCTCATGAATATGGATCGGACTTTCGGCATTACGCAATACTGCCGTACTCCGCCTGCCTCCGAGACGGATTGATTTAAAACTTATTGTTTTATTAATGTAAGTCTCTAAGTCTTTTTCGAAGGAATTATTTAGAGAAATACTCAAGAAGAAATTGTTTAACAATTAGGTACTGTTAGATCGTATACGATATAATCTGACAACAGTGGTTTTATTTAAAATATCTGAAGGAATCAATTAAATTACGCTAGATGCAAAGTATAAACGTATTAGAACATAAGTCAACCACTAGTAGCGAGCACTTCTACTCCTATAATTCTTTGATGATACGCAAACTTTCCTTACTTCCTTATAGGATTAAGCCAGTAGAAATTCCTATTGCTTAATATCAAACTACTTTCGAGAAGATGAGGGTAGTGAGAAACTGTGTAGCTCCTCATGAATACTAAACAGAGGTAACTTATAGCATCAAAAATTGTTTTGATTGCTGTTTTGTTATTCTTCAATATTACGGTAACGTGTCAAATTTACGTGTGTACACTTATATATTAAACAATTCTAGTGTCCCTTTGACGCATAAAATATGTTTTTCTTTACTTTAGTAAACTTTATGTCACTATACAATAGTGTATGTTAAACATATTAGTAGTGAGTATATAATATGTATTTTCATAATTTAAAGTATTTTTAATAAATTATAATGGATGACATTAGTTTTTTTGCACTTCTTTTGCATGTAAACTTTAACTATGCCAAAATTCATACTCCTCCGTCGGCATAATTTTCGTTAAATACAGACCAATTTTTTACTTTTTCGTATTAATATTTATACTGACTAACGATTGCAGCAGTTACAGAACTACCACTGTGAATATTCGGCTTAAAATTTATATTTATTTATTTGTAAATACTAATCATATTCATATCATTTATAATAGTATAACTATTTACTGCAAACAAAAACTACAAAGGTCTATCTACCTTACTTTTACTAAATGACAAAAAATGCTCTCAGTGTACAGTGTGCAACAATATAAAATCTAACATGTGTCACATTTAAAACTATATTCACCCCATTTGAAAGCATATGTTCCGCAAATATTGCGGAACAGTATATTAAATCCAACTATGCGGAACGTGTACCCTTGACCCGCGTTATGGTTCTTTCGATGCAGTGGATATTAATAAATTGTTAACGTTAATGCCACCAGTAAACTTTGCCTTACGCAATAAGTTTTTTATTTCATGTTAGCAAGATAAGTAGAGACAATATGGTGTGGAGGCACTCCGTTGTTAATTTTCTTCTTAAATTCGAAAAATAGCATATTAGCGGAACTTAACACCGCCCCACACCGGAGAATCTTTAAAAAACGAACTCTGATCTATCACGTCTGCTTCCAGACACTGTCCTACATCACGACTGAACTAGTTTACTGATGTCATAAATCTTACAGGTTATAGAACGGTAACATGTAATAGCTAATTACAAGAAGTGATCCACAACAATGGAAGATCGTGCAATCCTGATTGTGAAACACTGTGAAATATATTTCGTTATCATAAAATTTGTGTCATGAGAATTTTTACAATGCGATTTTGAAAATTTTAGCTGCAATTCTATTAGAGTACAAGAAAGTGTTACAATCCGTCAAGCAGCCTTGGATGAGATACTTACATATATTATGAATGCTTCGGTGAAGATCTCACTAAATGTAATATTATTCGTTTTATTCAGTAATTAGATCTCTACAATAAAAATCTGCGAATGGTTTTTTTTACTTTTATTCAGTTTGAGGAACAAAGACATTGTCATGTTTTGTCGATAAACTAAACCTCTCAATTTCCGTAAGGAAGTTATTTAGAAACGACGATACTTCCTAGCATCGTACACCTTATCCAAGGTTTTAAATAAATTAAGACACAATGGATTGAGGCAAATATATTTATATCCTTACAATTTTATAAACTGGTATGGTAACTCCCCCTAGCCTAACGTAATTGCGTAATTTTATTCTTGCAAAATTACGCAATGATTGGCCTCTATTGTTATTGCTTTGTTTGTATTAAACGATTTCTTTATGATTGGAGAAATAAAGTATTTATATTAAAAAATGAAAAGTTTATTAATTTATTTCTAATTTTTCTATTTTCTACTAATATAGCTTTAGGTGTACAATAAGAGATTAGGGAGATTCGATGGATCTGAGAATCACTTAAAAAAATTATAATATGGATTTCTATATCACCTTGTTGTTCGTTCATGTTTACGACAGAAATTAGTAAATTATTCTGCTATTATGGAAGCGAGGTTGGTTTCTAACGACGTACACTTCGTCTTTTTATGAGCGCTATTCGCGACTTCACAACGGCTTGTTGCCAGGTTGCCACAAATTGCGGTCTTAGGTGATTTTTTTCCACAATCTCTTGGGCACTCTAAACTGAATTTTTCGAGGCTAATGTTAATAAGTTATTTTCCTCGTAGGTCGTTTTTGACTCATGAATTTATATCATAACGTATTGTATGAGAACATTTTAATAATAATTTACATATTGCCCGACGTCTTTTGTAAAAACAAGCCTTAAATTATGTTAATATGAGATAAGAAAATGTAGAGCAGCTGTACATTTTCATGTTAGAAAATAAAAGGAAAATTTTGATTAAGTACACTAAATTTCGGAAAGTAATTTAATTAATAACTAAGTACTGGTAACCAAAAAATATGGCGGCGTTCAGCTCCACCACTTAGCACACAATGTTTTAATTTTGAACGTAAAATGAAGAACAGAGTGTCTTAGCATTCTCTGACCATGCTATGCGCGAAAAAGCGTGAAGCTTCTCTCTTTTAATAACTAAGTACGCTTGTGTCATTGTCTCAATAGTAACGGACCGGCGTATGTAATAAGTGTACTCTTAGTTTTACCGGTTTCGCAGTATCGATTGGTCATGGGCTGCGTCGCAAGGTCACGCGTTGCTGCTGAAACACAATATTGTTGACTGCTATTAACTTTGTAAACTTTAAATGAGAAACGGGAGTAAGCTTAGCATAAATCTATTGCAATATAACAAAATGATTAATGAACGATCAAGATTTGCATTAATTAAAGTTGGAAATTGCTTGCTTGCTTCATTTTTAATCTTTGATTCTTATTAATTTGTATGCATTATACCTAATTAATTTAGACAATATGCTTTTATCTTTAATAATGTTGTCTAATTAAAGCTTAAGTATGTATTTCTATAGTTAGTTAATTTAAAAATGTTTTCTATATTGTTTGTTAAAAAATAAAGCAATAGATGCGTAAATTAAAAAACCAAACAAACATTCTATTAACATCTTGCATCGTTACACTAGAAAGAGAAAAAAAATGATTTTTTTCAAAAATACGCCTAGAATTTAAGGAAAAACATGCATACACATAATTTTCTTTTCAACCATATAAAATACAGATACAATTATATTTAATATATGAATTATTAATAATAATATGTAATCTGAATAGGCATTTCGTCCATAGTACAGAACTCACATGAAACATATTATCAGAAACTTTAGCTCTCCATTTCAAACTATAGCCGTCTGTGCAAAATCCTGTGAAATCCCGTCCAATATTTTCTGCGTGATTGATTGCCTAACAAGTAAACAGCAAAACGTACAAGGTTTTCACATATCGTATAAATACTTTTATCCTTATTTATCCCCCTTAGGAGATAAACGTCACAAGCATGACACTATATATTTCGTTATCAAGTATTCATATATCTTTGTGAAGTCACTAAGATTTGTAACTACCAAATTTAAGTGCTTTCTCATGTAAAACTTTATAAACTAAATACATTCTACCTCACCTCATAAGTTATATAAAATACATGTTCTTTAAATGTCAGTTATGTATGTGTCTTTAGGGATATGAACAGTGATCTGTTTTTGATTTCTTGGTATAAGTGATAGTCGTAAAATATCTAACAATTGACTTGACTGACAAAACTTTACAAATGTGAAAGTTTAGTATTGAGCTTTTTATATGACGTTTTTAGAGGAATATGAATTTACGTCTATTTGTCCTCACCTCTATAACTGTTAAACTCACATATCTATTTAAAATTGGACAACATTATATTTCTATGCTGTAATTTGGTGAGATATATGTTTGTTTTTTAAAATATACGTTTGGATTTTTTTGCTGGAAACAGTTTACTATATGTCATAAATTCCCTTTCTTTTTTTTTTTATGGAATAAAGGAGGCAAACGAGCTGAAGGCCCACCTGGTGTTAAATGGTTACCTTCGCCCATAGACATCCACAACAATCAAGTTATGGATGCGTTGCCAGCCTTGGGAATGTAGGACAGAAGGAGGGAGGAAGGATGGGAATAGTGAGAATAGAGAGAGCTGGCTTACATGCCATCGAACCGGAACACATCATAAGATATTTGGCGGTTCGTCTTTGACATGATAGTGGTCGCGAGCCAGTCGGAGAACGAATCTCCTACCACCAAACTACTGGGTTACCCGCCTCTTACGGGACGCTACCCAGCGGCGGGGGGGAATTGTATTCTTAACCCGTCCCCCCACGGGTAATCCGTCCGGTAAATCCCTAAACTGTATGTTTTCAATATATCTTTAAAATTCACTGAAAGTCAACCTTTAAAGTAAACTTTATACACAACAGTGTTAAATATGCTTTGATGTTTCTCTATATTAAATTTCTTATTAAAACGAAATCTACTTCAAGTAATAAATTAAAATAAAAGCTTGTAATATAATTAAGCTTTGCTACCTTAAATAAATCTGGACTGTATGAAGAACTTTTGCGGCAAAACAACGCGCTAACTGTTGATGTAAATAATTTGCAACCAAATTTAATTCTACGATTCAGTTTGACAAACATTTGTAATTTTCATTGTTTCCGCACAATATGGTATGATTGTTTGCCGAAATCGTTGGGCAATTTCAGAATCGATTCCCGTTTTTGATTGAACTGTAATACGAGTTGGGGCGTAGAAGATAGCTATTTACTTTAATAGACGCTTGTGTCACAATGTTGATTGTCTTTTTTAACGTAGCGACGAGAAAAAAGCTATAGATTATTTTGTTGTTGTTCAGAACATGGGACTTTTATTTTGGTTGTGAAGTTATTTTGTAATAAACTAAATCGCTAATTAGCGATAAGAGATTTATTATTTTCTTTTTGTATGTTTATTTTTTGTTTTTATCTTTGTTATATAGTTTGTAATGTATAATTTACATTAAGATTGAAATTCGTTTTCATTCATTTTTACGATAATTTTAAGCAATCTTTGATAAAATGATGTCTTCTTAATGGTTGAATAGATATTTTCTCTTATACTACGTTAAGAAACTGTGTTATGCAAGACTCAGAAGGTGAAAGCTTACTACGTATTCAAGTAATATTATAATATTTTTAGAAAACGTGACTAAATATCTAAAGCAATTACTTTACATAAACACGAAATAGCGGGGCCTAACCTTTAAATGTTGTCTACGAAATCGTGACTGACAATATCAAACTTTAGGCATTATCTGATATATCAATTCTTCTCTGTAAATTTTGTACAATATGTTACATAATAAGATGATTTGCCAACTAAAATTGAAAACTTTTACATCATTTAGTAATTAATTAATACACACAAAGCATTTTTAAAATTCTCTCAGTTAAGAAAACATAGCCCTGTTTTTTAAAGTAGGCCATAACAACGTCACCGGTTTTAAAAGAAGCCAAACTATAAGAGCTCTGGTTTTGGCTTGCCTTTGAGACGGCTTCACCAAAAGAATTACGGTGCAAAGACGCCGCCTGTGGTGTTTGATTCGCGTAGGTACTTCTTATGATGTGATGTGCTTTGTTTACTTTGCTCGAGCAAAATCTACAAGGTGACCTCTAAGTATAATATAAAATCAAATCAAAAGTAATGAGATATACTATAAGATAATAAATTGAAACAAAAGCTTAAACGGTTTATTCAAGTATATTTGGTGCGATTGCCACTCGGGGATATTTTATTATAATCTATTTTTATATTAGACAAGACAAAGAGCGGTGCTAAGTCCCGACATTCCACATGTAATGTTTCAATTTCGGTTAGAAAATGGAGAACGGAGTGTCTTAAATCTGGCTTCTCTAACTACTCTACTAAACGGGAAACGGCGACGGCAATAAACTGTTGTTTTTCTTTTGTTTTTATTGTTGAAATTTTAAGAACCTGTTTGTTATGTAAAGTTATTACCTAGCAAATGAAATATACTCTGGCCCCAAAAAAAAAAAAGAATAATGCATCTAGATAAAATAATAAAAGATAAATAGGCACTCTGAATGAATTGTGGAAACCTAAATGAATAGTTGAAACCCGCAATAATAGACAGATCCAGTCAAGCTTAAGCCAACGTCAGCCCAGTTCTAGCATTTGTCTCTATTTTATATACCCGTATTGCAATGGATATAAATTTAGCGTAACAGGAAGATTTTACTTTCCAAAAGAAGAACTATGTATGTATATAATTTATTGATATGAAATATGGGTGATACAGTTATACTTTTAGCACTAAAATATTGAAAAATGCAATTTCGTTTTTTTTGCTTAATTGTTTAATTATTTTTATAGTGTTTTTATATCCACTTTCTGAAATGAAACCGTTTTAGACCATGGATTGGAACCATCTTAGTTTTTTTTTCTGCGATTTGTTAAAAATATAATATTAAAGTTATAAAGAAATAAATACACTGAAAACATATTCTTTGAAATTCTTTCAGCTTATCGGATCTCTAACCTTGAGAAAATGCTGGAAAAATGCTATTTTTAGAATTTCGTTCTCACGCAGGCTACTTCATTATTCATCGCAACAACTTGTAAGGCTCTCGTACTTCTACATTTTAGATTACAAATGCTTGGAATAACTAAGTTACCTATACTATTGGTGATATATAAGTTATATTACGTTGAAGAATAATATAGTTTTTAGTTTTCATATTTACTAAGATTTTTTTATGTTCAAAGTTAAATAAACTTTAAATTTTACAAGTATATTATTTTAAAAAAGAATACTCTCATAGTACATATAATATAAAATTATCTCCGTTGTACATTTTATACTACGCTAAAGTAGGGACAGCTTCTGAATACGGATAGTTACACGGGCGACCTCTTTCGGAAATAGGTCACAGTGTCACTCTATTCAGGTTTGCTGTGTCTGCGGATCGATCTAGAGATTTGTGCGGCGATCCTCTTTTAGATTACACTATCTGCAAATTAAAAATTTGTAAGCTCTCTCTGAACGTCATTGAGAGTTTAAACAAAATCGGATAAATTGATTTAATTAGGTCAGTGTGTCGACTAGTATTTATTATGTATTTTCATAAGCTCTTCCTTAGGTTTACTTACTTACCTTGTTGTGACGGAGTGGTGCATCCTTTGACTGTAAACGGGATGGTTGTGGATTCGATTTCCACTAGGGGGAATGATTGTATATCAATGTTTTGCAACGCGCAATGTCTGGATTTCAGGCGGAAAATAATGAACGGAGTATTTAGTTATTAGTAAGAAAAAGCGTGTAGCTGCTTTTTTGTATATTGTTGAGTTCAATTGTATTGTACATGTAACGATATTATAAATAATTGTTTTTGTAAGAAGTAACATAACACGTCGAGTATTTCCAAACCTGCATATCGACAAGTAACTAAACAAATCCCATCAGTCGGATGCTGGAGCAATCTTCATAACTTTTGGCCTTAGCCGCCGCCTCGACTCTTATGCTCCCGGTTCCAAATGACCCCTCTCAACGCAATCTCGCTTATAATGGCAGTTTGAGTAAATAAAGTTTTATGACAACCAACCTTAGTTAACGTTAAGATTAGGGAAGTTCATGTTATGAATAAATAATCCGCCAAAGCGTAAGCTGAAGTGCATCATTATAATTTCTTGCTCATTTCATCAAAACTGGAGCTTCAGAATATAATCATCTAAAGACTTAATTCTAAATTATATACTTACATATTCAGTGTAGCTAAAACATTTTTAACGTTTAGTATATTTTAATGTATGGAAATGAGATGAGCTCTGGTAAAATAAAGATAGTACTACTAGTAGTAGTAGGTACTACGACTAGTTGTTAAAAATGAAAAATAGAGAATATTAACACGTTTTAACTCAGTTTTTACACGAAAAAGCGTAAAGCTGATTTTTATTTATTTATTTATAACTTTATTTTTTCAACACATTTAACAAAGATAATGGCATAATACATAATAATTGAAAACCGCCTTTTGTACATTTGTGCAAAAGGCGGTCTTATGGCTAAGTAGTCATCTTTTCCAGACAATTATAATCACATATAGGTAGGTGGTAAAAGTAATAAAACCTAATAAACGAATATAAAAATTATACTAGTTACTATTAACGAATATTAGTTATTTTAATAAAAGCATACAGTTCTGTTTAAAACTTTATTTTATTACAACGCGAAATGGAAATTGTTTGTAGCTCTATACATAAACTTTCGAATTTTGGGGAATAGATATAAAACAATGCCGTCTTCAATAGTTGTTAGCCAGCGGAAATTACGGCCCGCTGCGATTGGACGCTCGAGGCCGCTTCTGTGTAACAACGCGATTTTGGCGGATCACTCAACAGTTTTGATTGCTTTCATGTTATATTTAGTATTTACTCATTTATTTATACCTATATACATATGTTTTAACAAAACGTGGTATTAGAAAGCGTAGAAAAAAGTAATGCGACGGTGTATTGAGCTATTGAACACGCAATGTCTCGATTTCGGGCAGAAAGTGTAGAACGGACTGTCGTGAAACTAGGTTCTCTTTGACTCCCCTGTTATGCGAGAAAAAGCGTGAAGGTATAAGGTAAGGTAATTATTGAATGAACTATAATATTTCATTTGCATGCTATTATTTATATGCATTGTAAGAAATACCGCTTTATAAATCGAATTCATGATATATGTGTGCGTTTTTTATTATTTTTCTGGTTGAATAGTTAATTGCTTATATATAGCCTTAACAGAGACTGAAAATTCATCACTTAATTCACAGTAATCACAATTAGAAAAGATCGTTTCTTGCAATGTAATATTAAAGTACGCGGCATAGTGTATACTCATTAACTACCTATGACGACTAGCCGTAAAAGCGATCCAATGTGAGCCGTTATTATTAGAATCGAGCTTCCGTAATAGAGATATTAAGATAATTCCATATTGGAGTCAGTAGGTCAGCGAGGCGCACTACTGTTAATACTCATAGTAGATAACTGTTATGCGATATCCTGAATTTCTATTGATTATAAAGAAAATTCAAAGGTGGTTTGATAAGATATTTCTGTATGCAAATGTTTTTGTAATAAAAACATAGGTTCTTAGGTAGAAGTTCTTTTTCCCATATAGTAAGGAGCATAGTGTCACGACACTCCGTTCTTCGCTAATAATAATATGTATAAAATTGTATGCCTGACTATGTACATTCGATTTCCAGCTCTAACTACCCTACCATGCAAGAAAAGCGTGAAGCTCCTTTTATTTAGCTATCATAGATAATCTAGGTATGCCCCAGTTTCCTACTTTTCACTGAACAGCAAAGTGTCGTTAAGTGATAACAATTCCTTCTGTCCACAATTAAATATAACCGTTTATTAACGTTAACTAATGTTTCATTGCAGGTACGGAAATGGAACGGGTACGCACAGCTTAGCAGACGTAAGCCCTTGTTAAAGTTTATGAATGCTAATGGCACTCAAAAGGAAATCATGGAACCATTTATCGTCCGGCAGGCGTCGGAAACATTTGATACTAAGCGCTAATAGATAGATACTCGCGTACGGTCTGCGATTGTGAATATATGTATGCCCATTGATAAACACTTAGCACCGACTTGGTATTGCTATTTAATTAGTGATATATTATGTCAGTAATTGTTGAGGCAAATAATATATTATTGAGACGTTATTTTTATTTGAACAAGTGATTTTTGCTAGTTTGTTTGTATAAAGGTGTTTGTTATTGGTTGTTTATTTTGTTGGAGTATTTTACTTGATGTCTTGAATTACTTTATGTATATTATGATTCAATTTCCATCATTTTCTCATTTATTGTAAAAAAAATCAAGTAGCAGCAAATTGCTTAATAGAACTAATTTCGA
The DNA here is from genome assembly GCA_019049465.1 of Dryas iulia moderata. Classification (NCBI taxonomy): domain Eukaryota; kingdom Metazoa; phylum Arthropoda; class Insecta; order Lepidoptera; family Nymphalidae; genus Dryas; species Dryas iulia. The sequence goes on from CM032440.1 coordinate 1,426,615, forward strand.
ACTTCGATTGGAGATAACTTTAAACAGGCGGTTTAAAATACCTATTAGTAGTAAGTAGAAGTATTTATATTTCGTTTTATTTGGACTTACCATCGCGCTAATGCAAACAGGTACCTACCTGTTTGCATTAGCGCGATGGTAAGTCCAAATAAATAATACCTATTATTCAGGTAAATTAGGGCAACGTATCGAACCAGCTATCCGATCCGGCGTTCAGGGAATCTGTACACCGGTCGTGTTGAGTTTTTAATTACACGGAGATTGCGGCCGCCCGCACTCTGTTTACTGTGGCTAAACAGGTTTTTCCCCCTTACCCTGGCACGAGATTAATCACAACGCTTATAACTGATATTCCCGTCAACTAATTAAGAGCTTGCTATTAGTTTTGCGAGTGTCGTTTTGTATGTAATTACGATCTATGTGTTTCCTTGTTATGTATATGGCTATAGAATTTTCTAGATTGCAGTTTATTTTTATTTTTTGCTTCAAGCTTTATCTCGCGTGTGTTGTAGTGTAGTGTGTAGTGTAGTAGTAGGTAGGTAGAAAATTTAATATTATCTCCGGTCTTGCGGTCGCTGTCCTTTTGAATTACAGACAGTGCGTGTTGGGTGGCGGAACTCAATTTTTTGCTCTGGTTAAGTAGTGTGGCAACACTACTTAACCAGAGCAAAAAAAATGAGAAAAACTAAATATAATCATTCCTCTGAGGATATTCGAACCTACAACCATCGCGCTTACAGACAGACGCTGGCCAATGCACCAGGCATAATATTTCCTATTTTTTCTAGAATAAGACTGAAGTAATATTACATTATGTTATTAATTATATTGGTTAAGCTTTAAAACAATACACATTTACTTTATCGTACGTTGCAAATAATCGCTTAATAACTCGTAACGTTATCGCACTACCGTGTCAATATTAATTTGTGTCATTGTCTCCAGTCCAGTAGATTTAATTTGGACTCGTTGACACTTTGATGCCAATTTACACGCGGTCAGCTATGTTACACTATACCGGTTTGTAATGGATATACGTTTTAAATTGCTTGTGTTTGTAATATGTCTGTGTTTACAGCTATTTAAAGTTTGATTGTCTTTATTTGGTTTGATATGTTAATATTTTATTACGTTATCAAGCTATGTTCGCCGGTTTTGCCTGCTTTTGTGTTCAATTTAAAGATGCTTTAAAAACATTTTCTGAAATGTATTTTCCAATTTCTTAAGTGCGTGAATAACACTTTAAAAATATTTTAGAACGGTTCTCTTTATAATTCATTTAATTTGGATTCGTTGACATTTTAATGTCATAATTGACGTGTTAATACACGCGGTCAGGTATGTTACACTATATCGGTTTGTAATATGTAGTTTGTCAAAATTTTCTAACCTTGTCATAATTCTTAATACTTACCTTAAAAGTAAAAACCTTTGCAATATACAAATCACAAAGATGTGCTTTATCTCATTTTTATTTCAATTTATGTTAAGTAAGTTCACAATTGTATTATATATCTATTAAGTTCCATTACATTGTAATTGAGATTATGAAAATGCTATTTTAAAAATAGCCTTAATAGGAGGTCGTCACGGCTCAGTGATGCAGCGTCTGAGGAAATGATATTTAAATATTTTATTTCCTAAAAACTAAGACGAAGCTCGTTTAATACTCCTACTCGACACGCAATGTCTAAATTTCGGAAGAAAAGTGGAGAACAGAGTGTCTTGACACTAGATTCTCTCTGACTATCCTACCATACGGCAAAGAGCATGAAGCTGCTTCAATATTAGCCTCACGTACCATTATAATTTATATGTAAGTAATTATTTCTAGCGACCGGAGGAAAAATATTATCCCTCGTGCCCTCAGCATCCTAACACGCGTAAAGCGGAGGGTCTAATCAATAAAACTTATGTCACTCCGAGCCACGTAGTCGTCACGTATCCGTCACGTCTGCGTGACTCGAATATGTCGACTTGAAGAGGAAAATGTGACATTTTGAGAAACGTTGAACTAACTCATCTGATACATTGTTATTTGATTCGCATCACTTGATCGCGTATTCTGTTTGCACAGTACGAAAGGCGTGTATGTCGTGCAGAATTTTTTGGATTCCTTAAATATTTTTTTTCCTTTTAAACAAAGAACCGGAAAAACACGTGGTTTGCATTCCAACCGCATTTGTTCTTGTCTCGTTGGCAGATACAAGATATGTTGTTACTTTTTATAAAGCCTTCGTTTATTTATAATTAATATGTTAAAATTTGTAGTGTTATTGTTTTACTGCGTCTCTTTGGTTCTTACATACTATATAAGTGATATTACAACTGACGTATATTGTGCAGTTATATGCTTAAATGGTCGTTATTGGTGTATGAGTTTTATTTTAACTTGGAAAATATTTATATTTTTAATACTTTCGCATCTTTTTGGGTCTAATTACGTTAGTAATTAGTAAGCTCTTTTAAATTTAATCTTAGATTTCTATAAACTTGCATTGTGGAGAATTATTATACTACTATTAACTACATCTAAACCTGAATACTAATAAAAATAAAATGAATATATAATAAAAAATATGACACCATTATATCTTCTGTTATTAAATATTATTTATATATACTACGTACTGTAATTGGCTGTAATGTAATACGTACTACAAATAAAATTACTTTTTCTTATTATTAAAAAAGGTTGCATTAAAAATTTAATATAATTTTTAAGACTTATATTAATGTTTTATCTCTATTTTACACGCTATGCTAGGAAGACATTTAATCGCGTTGCATACTAACGATTTTATTAACTGTAGGAAGCCGGAACTGACGTTTAGTGCCATTTCACTTGCAAATCGAATGTACTAAGCGTTCACGCTTCATAACTTTCATTCTTATTACAGTGAACGGTGACCGATTCTTGTTCGAGCAAATTAATATCATACGTATAGCAGTGGAAAGTCTATTTTAACTAAATTGTAAATTCTGGTATAAAATGTTGGTGGTGCAGCCGAAATTTTATGAATGAAGGTATTACCAATTAGAGTAAAACTTAATATAAATTGGTGTTCTATTTTTTCAAAATATTTAATGCTTATATAATATTGTATTTACTTGAAAGGTGAAATTTCTAAATTTGACCTTATACGTATTATCCTTATTTTCGCATGACGTAAAGTGTCATAACATGCCATTCTACACTTTCCGTCCAAAATCGAGATATGTTGAATGGTGGAAGTCAATGCCGCGCTTTATCTGCTGAGAATATGTGTTTGTCATTTTTTGACACGTTTGTGTATCAGGGCGGAAAAGTAAAAATATTTTAAAAAAGTATAACACTTCCTCAAGAGGAAATTGAACCCATATCCATCGAGTATAGAGTCAGACGCTGCCTCACTGTGCCACGATGGCCTCTCGGTATAGTATATATGCAGATACGTGTTATTAATCAGCCAGTTGCATTTTTTACAACACTATTAAAAAGATTATAATCGTATCACGTGCGAATATAAAATGGCGAAAAATTATGTTTGTGTAACGTGTTTACAGTTAAAGAGAAAATTGAATTCAATTTAAGAGCATAATTAACATAATTTTGCAAGAAATACGAGTCTGTCGTAAGTGAATTATTTTGGTTAACTTTCGAAAATTATCGTGTTAATATAATGTTGTAAGTAGTAAATATTATTTCATATACGAAACGTAGTCGATACTGTGTAATCGCTTTTTCCCATATAGCGGGGTAGTCAGAGAGAACCTAGTGTTAAGACACTCCATTCTTTATTCCGTCTTAAATATTGTGTGTTGATTGGCGGATTGAGTTCCGCCAATCAAACAAAAAAAAGCCGCGAATTGTCGAACGTGCCAGGTAAACAAATAATTAAAATTTAATATGGGGAACGGAGTATCTTATTACTAGGTTCCCTCTGCCTACCCTGCTGTGTGCGGGATACAGCGTGAAGCTAAAAAAAAAAAAAATCATATGTCTGTCCAGAATTTGTCCCTGTCCAGAATAATGGTACCAAATAAAAATCGAGTATAGTCCATAGTGTGGAATCAAGCTATAATCTATATAAATTAGTGCGGCTTCATAACCTGTAATCTGATTTTGCGCTGATAATATTCGCTAATTAAGTGGTTATTTCATCTTCTCTCGTAGCCAATTTAAATTTAATCTTGGATATCTCATTTCTCTTAATTTATTAACTATTATAATTTAATGTTATGAATCTCGGTGTGTTTTAAAGTAGGTAGTTTAGCATTGCATTAAATTGCACATAGTAATACATAAGTTGTATTATAATTGTAGAAAAAGATATACTTATAGAATAGATATACATATAAAAGACTAAATATAAAAGAATATGCCAAGAACCATGCCAAAACCAGACCAGACCTATGTCTATGTCTTTTGCTAAACGCTATCCGTCAATGAGTCAGTAACGCAACAATTTTATAATATAAAATATATTGCTGTATATGTACATGTTTTTGCTGGAACTTCAAAATTTCAGAAATATATGTAATATCATATTTGGAATAAGGAAAAAACCTGCACGGAATGAATATGTTCAATCATTCAGCAGTTCAAAAACTCTGGTGTAAAATTGTATATTCTTCATTTACAGCAAATATACTTTGCAGCGTCGATATATACCTACCTTGAATGTGTAAAAATAAATTAGAATTGGACTTATAAATCCATGAATATGTTCTAAACGATGAAGAAAAAAATATTAACGATGTAGGGATAAAAAATCAAGCCTATTCAAAAGCAAGCGGGTTTCTAACATTCAATTTTAATTAACGTACGATAGGATTGGTATCTTCCAATAATACAATTTTCGTATATCCCACGCAATACTAATAATTAAGCCGAACGGACGAATTCCTTGTTAGGGTCGATATGCCCCGAGCAATCAAAATTCTTGAACTTGCTTAAGTGCCGGACATTGCCTATATGGATAGTTGGCATTTATTGTTTACTACAAAGGGTATTCCTTTTGTTTTAAGATTGAACAATTCTATTGAAAAGGTATATCTATTTAACTTGGGTAAGTATTGGATATATTTTATTTTCTATAGGTGTAGCTAGTGTAGATGTTTTCGATTATTCTTTTAAAATGTTGCTTTTTAAATTAATTGGCCACTTATTTGTTTAAGAAATAAATTATTTTCATATTCTAGAATTGTATGTCAAAACTTAACACTCAAAGCATTCTTGGCACGATATTTAGTTTGAACTAAAAAAAATAATTATGAATAGTGTTCACTTTTTTGTTTCATATATACGTATTTATATAGAAGCAAATAATAGTCACAGTCAAAAATCATAATAAATTTAATTGATTTAATTATCTTTACATATCACAGATAAACATTAAAAATGGTGTAATAAAATCGTCACAATATCGCTATGTTACCTTCTATGGCCAAAATTCCTAAAATACTCCTAAAGAAAGAAAGCTTTAAGAGTCTAAGGAATCGCATTTAATTTTAAACCGGATATAAATAACTACAACGACAGGTGTATTCTCGTAAGGTCACGCAACCGTTTTAATCTATACTTCAAAGATTTAAAGCCTTAGAGTACTTGCGATAACTTTTTCGGTTTTTTAATTCTACCTTTTCTGAATTATATATTTTGTATTTTTTATTTAAGGTTAATTTCAAGGTAAATTTTGCTAACTTTGATTAACTGTCTTTATTAACACCTTAAGGAGTCTCTAAATAGATTTAACGAGAGTCCATACTTTGTAGTCGCATATTCTTTTTGGGTTAGACAAATATACGTTAATCAAAGTAGAGAAACGGAAACATTTGAAACAATAATAATTATTTGTCCTAGTGAGAATCAGGCCTATTACCAATGTCATGGAATTTTGTTAGATGTTTCTTCTGTGTCACTATGACATTTATGCTCATAGCAGGGGTGAGAAATCCCCTCCTTGCTTAGTTATTTTGTGCGGCCCGTTTATTAATATTACATGTATTAATTTGCTACATTTTAAATACTATTAAGCAGAAGAAGATTTAGACTCGCGAACAGCTTTTTTAATTTCTATGGGTCCGTTTTTAATAAAAAGGAGCTCACTTCTGCTCTATAGTAGTTGCACCGATGAGTATTGCATTTTTTATATACTTTACTTAGATCATGAATATGACCTTCTTCACTTTTTCCCTGAATTTAAGACATGATATAATTTAAAAATAATTATTTTCACGAGCGGGATTCAAACCCGCAACCAATTGTGTTATCATATTTACAGTCTTACGCTAACCAACTGAGCAGAGATTGCTTCATAAATATTATAATAATTATAAGTTAATACTCTACTTAATATTAACTTCACGTCATCAACTCCGCGTCGTTTGCATTTAAATTGTGAAATGCTTTCACCCATCTGACATACTAAATGTACCTAATGAAATCACAAACATGAGTTTGTACATGTATTCACGAATATATGTATGTATGTATATATTATAAATCGGTTGAATTGCGTAACTGGTAAATGTACAATTGTTATATTTAAAACTATCTCATAGAAACAATTGCAAATAACAAACATTATTTATTTTTTTTAGCTTGACTAATTATTTTATTAATTAAACTAAGATTTATCTTTTTTTAATGCCAATAATTGGAGTAGTAACATTTATATTGTCAACGCTTTATTCTGTCTCTTTATGTATTAGTTCGATGGTATACATATGTATATGTGATATGTATTATTAATTTTTTTTCCAGCTTCACGCTGTGTCCCGCACACGGCAGGGTAGGCAGAGGGAACCTAGTATTAAGATATTCCGTTCCCCACTTTCCGCCGAATTCGGAGGCATTGCGTGTTAAGTGGCGGACTTACCGCGCTTTTACCTCGACAACAGAGCGAAGAAAATGGAAATATTAAATATTTCCACCCCTCGAGTGGTAATCGAACCCACAACCAGTCGTTTACAGTCACACGCTTGTGCCACTGGGCCACGACTGGCCACATTATTAATGCAAAGTTTAAATGTACATATATACTGAAATATACACAATATCGATTTTAATTCATTTATTGTGTTTGTAATTTATTAGTTTAATTGCTACCTATATAAATTTAGATAATTCCTATCTACGTTATTAAGCAAAGTTGCCGTTGGGTCTACTGTAGAACGTAACATATAGACACAACTACAATCAATTCCGAAAAGCCATAAATTTGCCGATTTAATCCTAAATGCGGGACACAACTGAATACGTAACACAATCCACTGTCGTGAATTAAATTTTCAGATAAAACGCAATTACCTTGATTGTTTAATAAATCATTTCGTAATCGATACGCGAACACGTTAATTATTCTCCATTCGTTACCATTATTACATAAACCTTGGTCATTATTGACTTATCCACTTTTAAATATATTTAGTTACGTATAGTCAATATATATTAAATTTATTCATATTGATGTAAATTTCCGTATTTGGTTTTCTAGTCACTTTTTAGTCTAGAAATTTAGTATGTATATTTATTTATTAAAATAAAATGTTATTTGTTGTTTTTTTATTATATTAAGTTATTGTACGCGCACTGTGGGTGATATTAAAGAATGATCTTTCAATGTACCTAATGGAAGTAAATTCAAATCTTATTCGGAAATATACATATATGTTTTATAATTTATTGGGCAAAATATGAAGGGTGGAATGCCTTCCTAAGTTCTCTTTGTTTTTTTTTCCTGTAAAATATAGTAAATGATATGAAGTATATGAAATATATTTTTAATTCTATCATTTTATTCTAAACGGAACTATAAATAAATATATAATAAATACGTAACGTATAACACATACGTAACTTCTAATCTTTTATGTAAACGTTTTCATCAGGCTTGTACCAAAAAAGCTTTCAAATTCACACATAAAAACAATAGCGTGTGTCGATAATCGGCGATTTCACGAACGATTTCCCTTTGAAGGCTAAAACGCAGCGTAAACCTATATAACACATTGTCCGCGCGTTAGCGTTATAACATCACGTTATAGGCAGCTTATGTGATAAGTCCCCCTTTTTAAATATATTAGGGCTGCTTTTTATTGGCAACATTAGCAAAATTCCTATGTAAATTTATTGATTAGAAAAACCTTTCCAGCAATAACTTTGGTATATTTTTATGGTTAGTTTTATTTACTGTAGGTAATAAACTAATTAAGCGAAACCATCGTAGCGCAATGGGACTCTAAAAGTAGGCGTGGAATCAATGCCACTTAGAGACATCATATTTAAATTAATTTAATTTCCTTGCGTTGGTAGGACAAAGGGCGTTTCTCTCTACCAGTCGGCTGGAAAGTAGAGAACGCCATGTCTTGACAGTAGACTTTCTTTAATTAACTATATTTGTTATTAAGAATCTTCAAAATAAACAAACATAAATAGGTCAATGACATACATATCCTAATAGATATACATCAGCATAACATTACTTTCCTTACAACTTATAAAGAACAAAAAGCAATATCTACTTTATTTTGCCATTACCGAGCTGTCAATATATATTTTATAAGGTATCGTACAGCACTTGATTCATGGTCCCAATACGGCGTCACATTTGCTCTGACACCCCATGCGATGTATTACACTCCGCGTAATTAAATTCTGGGGGACGATGCGGATCGTGGTGATGAAATGTCCGGGACTGCTGCGAGGTCAGACGCAACGTGCACAGTAGATACTAAATGTACTCTGCAATATTGCGGTATAAATCCTTGAGTGGAATTTCTACTAATGTTACAGGCCAATAATGCTGGCCAGCTTTTATAAAATATGGCGCTAAGGGTAAATGGAAGCTCACTGTTTATGAAGAATTAGAGTTTGTTTTAGTAGTTATGTTTCTTTTATGTTTGTTACGTCTTGTGTTTGTGTGAATAGGTTAATAATGTATTGACATAATATAATAGTGTATTTTTACGTAATTTTCTTATTTTTAGTCAAATAAGATTTCTCTTTTATGTATGTAAGAAATTCAATTCGGGTCGTTTGAGTATTTTAAGTAATGAAGGTAGTAAGGTAGGGGGAGGAAGTAAAATATAAAATTTTGTTTTATATTTCAAGATATTTGAGATTGAACATTTCCTATATAAGGAATTAGGTAGATGAATAGAATATAACCCATATGTTTACTACATATGGGTATATTTTTAACTAGGTTACTGGCTATTGAAAACTAGATGAAGTAGCTTGCTGGCTTGCAAAAACACAAGAAAAAAACCGCGACCTCGCTTTAAAGTGTAATGACGCCATTCATTTAATGTGAACTTAGTTCTATAAAGTTGGCAAAGTAACTAAAACTTGCGACGCTACTAACTTTAGAGGCGTTAACGTTCATTTTTATAAGATTTTTATCTAAAGTGCAAAGTACGGTGCTTAGCGCTAATTAGTATTGCGCAACCTGTTAACCATAGACGTGTTTTCGCCTTTATTTGTTTTTGTAAAGTAAACAATAAAGACAGTAAGCAAACCGTTACCTAATGTTATATAAACATCAACACAATTGAAAAATAAAAGTTTTTGTAATTGAATAAAATACAGTAACTTTTCGCTCCAATAACCAAGCTAAATATTTTTTTGTTATATGAAAACATCAACTGCTGTGAAATAAGTAGGTACAACTACAAACAACCTTACTGGGGGATTTGTAACTAGTTATGTTTGGCCGACGCCAGCAGAAGAACTAAAAGTGCAACATCCTGAACAAGTTCGTTGTCCGTGAGTCTATTCAGTGAGCTCAAACCGACCGCACACTGCGGCCTGATAAAGTTGTCACCGTTGTTGGAGCTGACACCTTGCTATCTGTGTCATGACTCACGAGCGATGGGCGGAAAATCTGTGTCGTAAGAGAAAAAAAATATACGCTCCGTTGGGTTCAACTTTGAGATATTTCGTATGCCATTGTTCTGGTAACGGTTGTGTTAAGTCGATATAGCACGAATTTATAGCGTTATTGCCAGTACACGGTTGACCGCAATTTGCGGTGTGATGGGGGTTGTTATCGTTTTGAAGTTGACACCTGTAATGAGTGTTGTGGTGGACAAGTGAATGTTTATTATGAACGTCATAAATTTAAAGTTATAAATATACGCATAGTAGGTGTATAAAATACTGGCAGTGCCCGCGACTTCGTCAGCGTGAAATTTAGCAAAAAAAAAATACAACTATCTCTAATAAAAGTAGCCTAAGTTAGTTATTACACCCGCTGTCTGCCAGTGATAGTCCCTTTAAAATCGACCCAGTCGTTTCAGAGATTTGTCGGAACAAACAATAAACAGACATACATCTTTTTTTGGCCTAAAGGCAATCGATTAAAGTATAAATCGATTTTTTTAACATTATTTTGAACGATTATTTTAATATTACAAACACACACTCCAGTTTTATTTATTTGTATAGCTTTAATACATTTAAGTACTAACAGATAAATTATTATAATAAATGCATGTATATTTGCATAAATCTATTCGTCGAGATCATATCCGTCATCTATGATGTTGGCATGCGCCTCAGTTTTAATATGATGTGAATGTCAAATCAAGAACTCTTGGCAATATTTTGTTATTATGACGTTGAATATTACAATGCTATTTAAAGTGTTATTGATATATGTAGATGTAGTTGTAAAACCCCTACATCTTAGCTTGTCTAAAAATTTTATCAAAATAAAAAAGAAAGACAGCTTTCCAGAAACTATTTTGACATTGAAGAGCAAGGTTCTCAAGTTATATTCACAGCAATCTTTGTTACGTGATACAAAAGCAAAACATTTACTTACACACCACAAACTTTGTACATGCTTCATCGTAACTTTGCACCGGCTGCATATACTTAGTATATTGTTAAGTAAATGTAATCTAGTATTCTGCTATCTCACACTGAGCTTAGATAAAGTTGGCGACATCTATTGACGTTGTCAGTAAGCTCGACTGTTTATAACTTGACTTGTCACGGATAATGAAACTATCTACAGTCCATAATAGATAGGCCAATTAACATGCAATGCTTCCACTATTCGGCGGAAAGTGGGGAACGGAGTGTCTTAGCACTAAGTTCCCTACCCCGCTGTACCCGGGATAATAGATTGGCTATTGTTTCTTTTTAAATATTATTCTCGTAAAAACAGAATATCCCTTTACAACAGTCCATTGTTCGATATTATAAGCCCACATTAAACCGCTTGTCCCCTTTCGCTCGGACTAACACAAAAATGTGGTTACTCCACCACATTTTCCTGCAACTCGAATCATAAATGAATAGAATATCCTTTCTGTACCGTTCCGCCCTTCGAGTCTCAATGGCGACGCGCGTACAAAACGCGCTGAAGTTCTGAAGCCTCGCTGCTATGACTCGCTTTATAAACTTTATAATATAAAGCTCTGTAAATAACGCGAAGCATATCCAATGCTTTTAAGTTATTTATGTTCTATTAAAGGTGATCTATATTATGCTTAAAGGACACAGGCTATGGCTATTTATATTGAGTCGGTCTATTCTACGAATTATTTGTATTTTTAAGTATTTATAAAAAGAAACTGAACTTTATTATTTATATTTATATATCATTTACATTTATTTTTATATATAAATACCATAGCTATCTCGCACATATAACGTTTTTATAACTGAAACATAACAAGGTGGATTAAATTTTATGACCTACATATATCCTGTGAATTTTTTCCCCTCGTTTATTTATATTCAGCTTCACATCTTTTCCCATATTGTAAGATACAAAGAGAAAACCTAGTATAAACACTACGTTTTCTCCACTGCTTTGCGTTGATTTTTTTTATATTATATTCATGATTGGATTTTTTCCTTTAAAACCGTGAAGAATTCACAATGTTTCTGATTTTTCAAACTTAAAATGTTTTTATAACATTTAAAGCGTACATTATTCTATTCAGTAGCTAGCCGCTATGGCTAGCGTGTGTCGGTTTAAAGTAGCACTTTATCAGCGCATACGTGAAAGTGATCTAAGATAACTCATTTGCGATTGAATGTGTTTACACCGGGGAGGTCAGACGAGGTCGAGTTAGAAATCTAGATAGCTTTAACTATTAATATTAAACACTTGCAAGAAAGTTACATTCTGTTATTTTTTCGCCAGTTTAGTTTAATTAGAAACCACTGATTGATGATCCTAAAAATGTACATGTCGATATCATAACTTGTATATTTTAACCAGAGGCATTCTTTGGTTTTGTACATATAACGAAAAATACTGTATTATTGTTTCGTTTCAATATAATTCGTGATGGTTGGTATCAGTGTGTACTATACAACTCTACAGCTACCTGCTTTTTCCAGCAGCAGGGTAATCAGAAAGAACCTAGTGTAGTGTAGTGTAGATACTCCATTTTCCAATTACCGCCCGAGCTAAAGACATTGTCTTAAATGTCTAAGAGGATAAATGAAAATAATTTTATTATAAAATTATTCCCCCAAGTAAGCATTGATTCCACAACCAATCCCGTTTATAGTCAGACGTTGTCCCACTGCGCTCCGAATGGTCTCGTATGTAAGTATGTACTAAAACAAGAAAATTACCTTTTGCCTGCCATACAAACTTAAAATGTCGTAGATCAATATTAAATTGGGTGCGCAGCGGAGCACGTTACTTGACCCTGGTACAATGTGACCTTCTGGAATAAAGTCAATTACCTCGGTGTGAAATATGAAAGAATAATCGTTTAAAAGCCCTGTCATGGTGTTTGACCCGACATGTAACATTACGTTACATTGGGTAGGTATGTTTTAATATTTTTTACTTTATTAAAATATATTTTTAAAAGAATGAATTTTAATTCTTTGTTAAAATGAATACGGTTTATGTTCAGTGTATGTATCGATTAACTCCAAAAAACAAAAAAAGAGATAGCGTTTTTTTTTAATTCCGTTTTTTTAATATAAATGGTATATATTCCAAATTGTTGTAATGTAGATTCATAGAACGGTATTAATAAAAAAATCCGCTCAATAATAATCTGCTAATTATTTAAACAGATTGTTGCAGATTATTGGTCATTTACATATGATATTGATAAATATCATTAATTTCATTATTTAATTTATTTTATTAAATGACTATTGAATTACATATTTTGTGTCTATTCATAGAATTATGCTTATTATATGTGTAGGGTTTGTACCATTCTAAATAAACCACTAAGTGCTGCAGACGTTTTCAGCTGATTGTGGTTTTAATCGGCTTATTTTGTGGTATATTATTGTTTTCCAAAAATAATAGATTTGCTATATAATAGTACCCATAAATACAAATATAATAAAAAATGTATTGTATTGATAGTAAATTTATTTTCTCTCAGTACACGTGATAAGACTTTAAAAATCTGTTCTCAGGAATATGAATTATCGTTAATTGTCATCAAATCGTTCGTTAACATACTGTATGTCTCTTAAACACTTTAAAATGTGATTATGTCTTGTTGACAAGTTTCAATTAAATAGCACCAAATTTTGTTTGTTCATTTTTTACTCTTTTTCCCTGTATAGCAGGATAGAGTCAAAGGGAACCATGACCTAAATCGGGACAATGTATTTGAAGTAGCGGAACCTAACGCCGCGCTTCGTCTTAGATACCAGAAAGGAGAAATGAAAATAAATTACATTATGATTATTCCACTGAATGGGAATCAAACCCGCAATCAAATAAACCTACAATCGAAAACTTATATAATTTCTAAAAATATAAATTTAGGCTTATTATAACTATTTGTACTAGAAACATTTTTTTACAACACGTTTGACTTAATACTCTTCCTTAGTTCCATACATGTTTAAACATGTTTCATATTATCTTTATGAAGATTGCATCCCGGACGTCTGCGTGCCTGTGAACCCCTAGCTCACATCAAATGAAACAATTATGTGATTCACCAATTTAAACATTTTAGTATGTATGTAATGTTGATTTTATGTAATTCCTGAAGATTCTATGTTGATTGATTCAACTTAGAAGTTATTCTATGTTGATGATTGGCGAAACTCAACGCTTCAGATCAATATTTTATTTAAAGCTATTTATTTTAGAAACAATATACCTATTAGGTAGCTTACGACAAAACCCCCTTTATTTTTTTTTAAGATTTTTGTTATAGATAGTTGAGAAAAATAAATGAATTATTATATATCAAGCGTTTAATTATTGTCAACATATTGAGCTTAATAATCACTTTTTACTACTACAAATTTTCAACAGTATTTTCTTAATTATGACAATTTACTTTGGAATTGGAATTGAATTTTCTGTATGTAAGGTAGAAATTCAGATGTTTAGTAAAGCATCTGAATTTCTGTTTTCCACCTTACAATTATAATTGCTAAATACTGTTAACGGACATTCTCTTGCACTCCCTAACGAACCTACATGCCAAATTTAGCTTTGCATGTTTAATAGTATCGACTGCGATGTCTATCAGTAACGGTAAGGAAGGAGTCTTTTACTTATTTACATCAATAAGATGCCTTTTTATATTATGCATCTATGTTAGTGTAACAGTTAGAAAATTGCTAGTTTTTCTTGGATGTAAATAATAAATAATAACAAAAATAAAAAAGTTTCATAAAAATATATATGATTTATTATTTTAAACTACATTATATATACGCTATCACTTGTTTTTCTATGTATTGTCAAAGCTTTGTTACAACTCTATTTAATTGAAACTTAACTTCTCTGACATAGTTTGCATTTCTTATCTCTGTACAAACATTTTACAAGTTATTTACGTAGCTTAGTGTCTTAAAATTTTACTTTTATCTTGATGTTTACGTACATAAATTATCGTAATACGAAGCTTCGTGCGTAGAACCGGTTGTAATTGTGTGCTAGACGTCCGACGCTCTCGTCGGGTCATCGCGCTCTGTGCCTCTGAGCCTCTGAGTCACAACATCGCCAGCGCATTCAATCGAAACCGGTACTCGAGCTTATGCCCCATATTGAATTCCGTAAGGTGTTTTAATTTTAACTTTTGGTTAGTTTTTCTAACACTTCAGTTTACATGTGGAATTTAGTTTGGCTTGTTTAGTAACTGGGGTAACAGTTGACTAAAATAACATGAGCGATGATATGATTTATATGCAGTTTAAATATTTATTATGTCAATATCCAAAACATTCAAAAGACACATTAGTTTTACATTAAATGAATGAATTCATACATACATTTATTTACATATAACACTTTGTTCTACTTTATTTAACAAATACGAATATCATATATGTAATAATGAATATAAAATATAAAGAAATATGTAAAGAATTTTATACAAATATTTAATATCTTTTGCATACAGACAATAGAAGACACTTGACAATAAGTAAGTAGCACGGAGACACGGAACACATGTACGACAAAACTGTAGAATTGTACGTTGTTGCGGTGCGAATAAAAGCGTGTTTGTAGGCGTTCTCTTGTACGCACGTTTGAAAAATGTTTGACTCCGCTATTCAACCGCGATCCGATACGAATTGTGAATGCACGACACCCGAAATGTCCCAAATGTATACCTATTGTTACCGTTCAGGTAACCCCAAAAACTAAATAACTTAAACTCGCTTTAAATAGTGACATTTTGATTGATTGATTTGTAAATATACATGTTAATAATATGTAATTTGAATACGTTTATAAAATAATATAATGAAGGTATACAGAAATATTAAATATTAAAATTAGAGGGCGTCGCGGCACAGTGGGAACATCTGACCAGTGAGATTGGGTGTGGGTTCAATTACACTTGAAGGAATGATCATATTTAAATTATTTCTTTGCGTTTTCCTGGTTTCCACCACTCAACACGCATCTCTCGAATATAGGCAGCAAGATTGAGAAGTTAGTGTATTTTCTCTAGGTTAGTTCTGGTTGCCTTAGTATATAGGCAAAAGAAAGACATTGAATTCAACAAACTTGGTTGATTAATCATTACTTATATAAGTAAAAAAACATATTACGCAACGTTATGTAATACATATTTTTGAAAATATTATAGAAATATCAAAAAGGCCGAGATTTCACATCACACCCTTTATTAAAGTCATATTAAAAGCCATTACAAATCCCTTCTTTCTTTGTACCCGCGTCACCTGCGCCCCGACTCGCAGCCGAACTAGTAATTGACAAGCAGACAAGGGTACGATCTAATACGATATATTACTTATATCAGAAAATAACCTCTGTTATATCCGCATTTAGCGAAATTATTGTGAAAGTTAAAATGGTAATGTTTGTGCATTCATTTTGCAGGCTATTATAGCTTTCGGATATGCCACTATGGATATTACTCTGCAAATGTCATGTGAAAGACGATGTTTGATTGGTTGGTGAAAGTAAAAAGTAATTATGTTTGAATCTATTATTTACTACACTATACTGTATTTTATACTTGTATGTATAAAATACAGTGTAGTGCGAGAGCGCCTGACTGTAAACGTGATCGATTTCGATTCGATTCCCACTCGGGGGAATGGTTTTATTAAAACTATTTTCGCTCTGGTACCTGAGATAAAGCACGGCGTTGAGTTCCGCCATTGAAAACACAGTTTCGAATTCTTAATATGTAAGTTCTCTTATGACTCTTATGCGGGAAAGAGTTTGAAGCTATAAAATTCATTGAAATCTATAGTAACACATACATTATTTTTACTTTTGAATACTATACAAAGTAAATATGTTAAGGTTTAATGCGGTATCCCGCCAGCAATATCATGAGGAAATGACTAAGGAAATATCTCTCTGGCTGGGAGAAAACTCCCAATCGCAAAATAATAATATGTCATAATTTTTTTGCATTTTTAGATTTTCACATTAACTAGAGACCTTATAATCAATTCTACATTAAATTTTTATAGAATTTAAAATGTATTTGAAGCCATCGTAGCGTAGTGGGACGGTCTTTAACTGTAAACGCAATTGGTTATGGATTCGATTCCCAATCGTTTGAATATTTGATTATACTTCATTTTAATTTCCTTTGGGAATGTTTATTATATTCGATTTTAATTTCCTTTGCTCTGACAAGACAAAATTGTGCGCAGCCTTGATTTCTGGCATTCAACACGCAATGTCTCGATTTTGGGCGGAAAGGGGAGTACAATGCGTCTTGATACTAGGTTTTTCAGAAGAAAGGGTAAAGCTGATATAAATGATTAGATATGTTCTGTAAATACGTTTGAAATT
The DNA here is from genome assembly GCA_019049465.1 of Dryas iulia moderata. Classification (NCBI taxonomy): domain Eukaryota; kingdom Metazoa; phylum Arthropoda; class Insecta; order Lepidoptera; family Nymphalidae; genus Dryas; species Dryas iulia. The sequence continues at coordinate 1,443,852 of CM032440.1, forward strand.
TAACCACTACATTTTTTGCGTGTCCGTAAAGTTAAGGACAATGACCTGTTTTTGTGTTTAACTGGGTTTACAAAGTTTATTTAATTATCAAATTGTGGTATGTAATTAATATTTTTTAATGTTTTTGGAACCACAATAATAATTGTTTAAACAAGTGCTATTGATATTACAATTACCGCATGTATTAATTCATTAATTAATTTTGTAGAACGATAAAAGTCGTACATTAGAATAATAAAATAAAAATAGAATGAAATACATGTATATTTTTAATAGCTACAAGCTTTTTTTCGCATAGTGGTGTAATAAGAGAGAACGTCAAGATACTCCACTAAATCGAGATATTGCTTGTTGAGTGGCGAAACTCAACACCGCGTTTTGTCTAAGGCACCTACCAGAGTGGGAATCGAACATCAAACGTCGCGTTTATAGTGAGACGCTCCCACTGCGCTACGACAGACTTTTTATTAAAGTTGTTTTATTAAAGTAAAATGTAATGAAAAAGTATACTAATATAAGTTAGAAGACTTTGTAATAAACACTTTCATATTGGTAATTAATTGTTAACGATATATTGCTAATGGTTTGTGATGAAATTTGTTTTCTGAAACTTTTTACAAATTTGAATTTTGATGAACCAAGTTTAAGAGTGGGTGGATAAATATTATACTATAATGTACATAAATAAAGCGATATTTTTGATTATTTTAAAGTACCGTTCTCGCTTTTATCAATTTTAACTGTCTATACAATTTATAATTTTGTGTTAAATTCTAAAAGATCACATTCATTGTTTCCTTCAAGTACAAGTTTAAATAAAATAAATCTTTTTTAGAGAAATTATAAAAATGTGAACGTAGCAGGACTCGAACCAGCGCTTGTTGGTGACCAGACGTCCGCACGAACATTACATGCGTTTTTAAAAAAGGATATGTGTATCCTAAGTGAAGATAGCACTTTAAAAATGTTAGTTTATTAAATTACTACAAGTATCTCCACTATATTTTTTTATTATTATTGTCATATAAATTTGTATTTCTTTTGTGATTTATAAAGAGATTGCCCATTGTTGAGTAAAAAATGCAAATCAAGACCAATCGGACCGGAAACCGAAAAGATTTACGTGTAACCTATGAATGTATAAATTATTTTCTACTCGTGTTCCATAAGTCTTATTTGCCATAAACGTTATAGCTTTCATACTTGTTCTCATATTTAGGTATAGCTAACGGCATTTTCACAATATAATAGGAAATACGACTACCTCTTCAAATCGATATGGCTTTTCTATAAGAAAATTGTAGTACATCACTTGTAGGTTAATAGGACAATAAGTAAAAAATAATGATAATTTATTTTACTGTATGTCAATATTAAAAAATAAGCATACGTTCCATATTAACCTCAGAATGAAAATGTTGATCGCAGCAGGATTTGAACCTCGATCTCTTGTATCTATCTATTCATGACGCGTCGAATCGCTCTTAATGAGTAAAATAAATATTAACATTTTATTATGTCATTGCTAAGTGCGTAGATAACACTTTAAAGTGTCGTAAAAATCATTCAATGTTTTATGTGTGATTTTTATCTATATGGTTTCTAATATAACATGTCATCGTTGAAGTCATTAAAACATCCGTGTTGCAGACATGATGTGGTCGAAATATGTACCTTACCTACTGTGTTACCTTGTGCTACGGCTATGTTACCTTATGTTATTAGTATTTCCATTCTTTATATGTATAGTCAGTTTCACTCACGTATAGCAAAACAGAGAGAGAGAGAGAAACCAGTGTCAAGACACAGTCCTCCGTTCTCTTCTTTCCGCCCGGTTTTTAGGCATTGTTAAGTGCCGAAGAACTATATAAATATATTTACTATTCTGATATCATTTAAAATATAATTTCTCGTTACATGTATTAAGTTTTGCGTTTCGAATTTATTACAAAAAACAAGCTTTTGCTATTTCTGTAGTGAAAATGTAGTTAACTTATGTTTATGTTACTTTTTTAGATAAAATACAGTTTTTAATTAAAAAGGTCCCTTTACATTAGAAAATAAGGAATTTTATCATAATATTTTATTTTAATGATTGTTTCGAGTGTTTCGCAAATGGGTCAATGACTTATCTTCTTTAAACGAGAGATCGTTACGCCGTATTGTTACTCTTAAATTTGATAGCTGAAGTTAGCCTCGAAGGCAGATCATTAATACTTTGCTACTTAATGATACTACTTAAACAGTTGTTTTATCATTTTGGTAATACTTTGATTGTTGTGATAAATTGATGCCATCGTCGCAAAGTTGCGAAATTTCTGATTGTTCTTGCTTGGTTATAGATTATATTCCCGATTATTGAGAAATCATCGATTTTGTATATTGTCAAGTCACGCTATTGAAAATGATAACTACGATAAAATGATGGGAGCGTGTGGACAGAGATCTTGTATAACACTGGGTCAGTCAATATTTATTTTTAAACTAAATAGTAGCTGAAATAAAGAATAGAACGCCAGATACTCAGATTCCTGAATACTTCCTTCGCCTTTTCTTTAAATAACTCTAAGATATCCTTTAAATAATTCTGTTATACTTTTCACGTGCTTTTCTTGCTTGTCCTAAATATAGCAAAGACGAAATGTCTATTAAGTAAGGCAAATATTCTTGACTAACTAGTTATTGCACTTGGGTATGAAATTGCATACGAGGCAAAATTTGTAAAGGCCGTTAAAAGTTATCGTATTAAGTTTCCCACTCGTATAATGGGAAAGAGAAACAAAAGGAGTTAATTTAACTTTCCAAAATATATACCTACATGCACTATTTGTACTCATCATAGCGAGACATCCTCCAAGTTATGAAAATTATATTAGGAGATTCGCGTAGTACCTACTATATAATATTTATTATATATGTTCTTAATCTGGTTTAGGTAATGTGCAACATTAGATATTACCTAATACAGTTTAATAGGAGAGAAATAGACAAAATTAAATTAAATTAAATAGCTTCACGCTATATCCCGCACACAGCAGGGTAGGCAGAGGGAACCTAGTGTTAAGACACTCCGTTCCCCACTTTCTGCCGAATTCGGAGGCTTTGCGTGTTAAGTGGCGGAACTTAACGCCGCGCTTTACCTCGACACCAGAGCGAAGAAAATGGAAATATAATTTCCACTCCTCGAGTGGGAATCGAACCCACAACCAGTCGTTTACAGTCACACTCTTGTGCCACTGGGCCACGACTGGCCACGAAAGAAATAGACAAATTAGTGATTTACCATTAAATTCTTTCTGCCCAAATAATTATTGTTATTATATAATTTAACAATATTACAACAGTATTTATCCAATATTGAACTATCAACGGAAAATTCAAAGTAAAATTTGAAAAAGCAAATAATCCCAGTTATACGGAATTATTCATGAAATCTGACCCTGGATCAGCACAGTTCGACGTTGACAAAACACGTTTGTCCAAAGGGGCTTAAATATGTGAATATAAAATATCGAATTTAGCTCGTAGAAACTGTGGATACAGATTATATATATGATGATCGGGGCTCAATAGTTGGCAATTTAAATAGTTTTTGCAATTTTTTGTATAAAAAATATAATCCGGCGCTTTGAAAACAATCAGGTTGGATTCAGGTCAAATTGTTTTAGTTAAAATAATTAAAATTTGTTTTTTTATTGTTTTTAGAAAGTTTTCGAAAATATGAGAGTGAAATTGCATTGGAAGTTAAGAGTAACAGGTATATTTCAAGTAAGATAAGAGTAATAGGTATTTTACATACTTTAGTTATGTAACATATTGTAGACACATGACGTGTTCAGTTTTGTATTGTTTTTAATCCATATTTCTGTATAAGCTATATGTCAAGTCACTTCGTTCTCCACTTTTCAACCAAACTCGCGTGTTTTGTCTTATATACTACAGCAAATAAATGACAACAATTAAAATTAAATTGCTTTCCTGAGTAGGAATCGAACCCACAACCAATCGCATTTATAGTCCAACTATATCCCACATTGATCCATGACGACTTTTTTAAGGATATATTGCACATTACCAACATTTAGTATTAAGATACTAACATGTGGTTGCCGGCACAGAATAGCACCACCCCATATCGTCCCGTGGGTGTCGTAAAAGGCGACTAAGTGTACACACTCAGTAGAAGATGGGCAGCAGTGTCTTCTAAAATCTTGGCTTACTGCGATCGCCAACCCGCCTGCCAAGCGTGACGATTATGGCATTCCCCCCCAAATGGATAGGCACACTCCAAAATGGGCCCTAGTCCCCGGCAGCCCTGCTATTCCTAGTTACGGTAGCGGCTACGGTAACGGTAAGATCCGGCTACCATCAACGACGACTCGACCTGGCAACTTACAACACGCGCACACTGAGGACTGATGCGAAGATAGTAGAGTTGGAAGAAGCTATTAGTAAGTTACACTGGGATGTTATTGGATTATCCGAGATCCGAAGAGAGGGGGAGGACACGATAATCCTCAATTCGGGTAACTTACTATACTACCGGGAAGGCGACCAACAATCCATAGGTGGCGTCGGGTACATCGTCCACAAGTCCCTTGTTAACAACGTGGTTACCGTCGGTAGTGTATCGAACAGGGTAGCGTACCTGGTACTCAGAATATCGAAACGATATTTGTTGAATGTTATACAGGTATACGCTCCGACCTCGGTACACCCAGATGGTGAAGTGGAAGCTATGTATAAGGATATTTCTAAAGCCATGCATAGCTACAAAAAACACTACACAGTTGTGATGGGGGACTTTAACGCAAGGTTGGGGAAACGTTGCGGCGATGAGTTGAGAGTGGGGCAATTTGGATTTGGACAACGAAATGCCAGAGGCCAAATGTTGATGGATTTCATGGAAAAGGAGGGCCTCTATATGATGAACTCTTTCTTCAGGAAACTCCAACAACGGAAATGGACCTGGATGAGTCCGGATGGCAGAGTCAGAAACGAGATAGATTTTATCATGTCGACGAAAAAGCAAATATTCAATGATGTCTCTGTGATCAATACCGTTAAAACTGGCAGTGATCACCGATTAGTACGAGGCACATTGAATATTAACGTTAAGCTAGAACAATCTCGAATGATAAAGTCTACGCTCCGACCAGTACCAGCACAAATCCAAAACCCCGAGAGCTTTCAACTTGAACTTCAAAACCGCTTCGAAGCCCTTGAGAACAGCGTAGATGTGGACGATTTGAATGACAAGGTGGTAGGTACTCTTCGTACGGTTGGGTACAAGTATCTTAAAACCCACCGTACCAAACCAAAGAAACTCTCCGACAAGACTCTTTATCTTATGGAACAGAGACGTGAAATGACGCTACTGTACTCAGAGGATGCTAGTCGGTACAGGCAGCTAAATAGGCAGATATCTAAGTCTTTGACTCGCGACCTACACTCATTTAATATGAATTATATTAAAGAAGCAATTGAGCGGAACCAAGGCTCTAAAGTTTTCGCACGAGATCTGTCTATTAGGCAAAGCCAACTGACAGAGCTGAAGACTGATGACGGTAGCGTCATTTCAACCGTGTCTGAAATCCTGAGAGAGATAGAGAGTTTCTATGGACAATTGTACTCCACGAAGTCACCAGTTCAAAGTTTGGCTAGAGACCCTAGAACCAAGCTTACCCGACGCTATACCGAAAATTTCCCGGACGTCAGCTTGTGTGAGATTAGTATGGCTCTCGACCAACTTAAAAACAACAGGGCGGCGGGCAATGACGGTATTACTACAGAACTCCTGAGAGCGGGCGGTAAGCCGGTACTTCAAGTCCTCCAGAGGCTGTTCAACTCCGTCATTCTCGAAGGCAAAACGCCTAAAGCATGGAGTGGAGCTGAGGTTGTTCTGTTTTTCAAAAAGGGTGATAAAACGCTCTTGAAGAATTACAGACCAATCTCTCTTCTAAGCCATGTTTATAAGTTGTTCTCGAGAGTCATTACGAATCGTCTTACCTGCAGGCTTGACGACTTTCAACCTCCCGAACAAGCTGGTTTCCGAAAAGGCTACAGTACCATAGACCACATCCATACGCTGCGGCAAATTATACAGAAGACCGAAGAGTATAATTTGCCACTTTGCTTGGCATTCGTGGACTATGAAAAAGCCTTTGATTCGATCGAGACCTGGGCAGTGCTGCAGTCTCTCCAAAGGTGCCAAGTAGACTACAGGTTCATCAAAGTGCTAAGGTATCTATACGAATACGCCACTATGTCGGTCCGAGTACAAAATCAGAGCTCTAATCCTATCCAATTGCAACGAGGTGTAAGGCAGGGAGATGTAATTTCTCCGAAGCTTTTCACTGCGGCATTGGAGGATATTTTCAAGCTTCTGGAATGGAAAAGAAACGGCATCAACATCAATGGCGAGTACCTTACTCATCTTCGCTTTGCTGATGATGTAGTTCTACTGGCTGAGACCTTGGAAGACCTGAACACAATGCTCGAAGATCTCAATAGTGTTTCTCAAAGAGCAGGTCTTAGAATGAACATGGATAAGACGAAAATCATGTTGAATGCCCATGTTGTACCTGCTCCGATTAGCATTGGGAACACTATTCTCGAAGTTGTTGACCAATACGTATACCTGGGACATACAGTCCAGTTAGGTAAGTCCAACTTCGAGAAAGAGGTCTCTCGTCGAATCCAGCTCGGATGGGCAGCGTTCGGGAAGCTACGATATATCTTCGCATCCAAATTACCTCAGTGTCTCAAGACGAAATTCTTTGACCAGTGTGTGTTGCCAGTGATGACATACGGGAGCGAGACGTGGCCGCTAACTATGTGTCTCATAAGAAGGCTCAAGGTCACCCAGCGGGCAATGGAGAGAGCAATGCTTGGTATTTCCCTACGTGATAGAATCAGAAATGAGGACATCCGTAGGAGAACAAAAGTTACCGACATTGCTCGAAGAATTGCCCAGCTGAAGTGGCAGTGGGCGGGGCACATAGCAAGGAGAACCGATGGCCGTTGGGGCGGAAAGGTTCTCGAGTGGCGACCACGTACCGGACGACGCAAAGTGGGCAGGCCTTCTACCAGGTGGACCGACGATCTGGTCAAGGTCGCCGGATGCCGCTGGATGCGGAAAGCGCAGGACCGATCGTCGTGGAGATCCTTGGGGGAGGCCTATGTCCAGCAGTGGGCGTCGAAAGGCTGAGATGATGATGATGATGACTAACATGTAACACTTTTAAAATATTCTTTTCCCACGTCCCTTTTCTAAATATACATTATTATATATTTGTATAAATCACAAACGTCCGTTCAGTTATAAATATACGTATTTTAAAGATCAAATGATGATAAATTGTTCCAATAAACGAATTCGACGCTTGAAACCAGTTATCGTAACGCGTAAATTTTGGATTAAGGCCGGAATCATGACCTCTCGGTATATTAAAATTATTTTTAATGTAATACATTGATAAACGTTCGTGATAATGTCAAAGAGTAAATAGATAAAAATGAAGGTTTTAATCAATTGAATTTTAAAGTTATATTTATTAGTTACAAGATAAAATTTTGACAAAGAATTATCATATTTAGATATATGTTTGAAAAATACACACAATTTAATTTTTTCTTTGTTTAGATTTTATTTGACTAAAATATAACGTTGAATTATTTTCCAAAGAGCAAAAGGTATTTTTGATACATATTTAATGGGGCAATATGATACACAAATATTTTTAACATTTTTAAAGTGATACTCACATACTTAGGATATGGATCTAAAAATATATGATTTTTAGAAATCGTATAAAAAAATAATCGGTTCCCAATAGTATAAAAAAATATTTAAATGGTTTTCAAGTTCAAATCTCTCTGAGTTAAAATCTTTTATACATTTCGTACAACGAATTATTATTTATTTTAATATTGCAATCTATTATTTTCTTATTTTTAATAGTTTCGTAGGAGTTATAACAAGTTGAACGTTAAAAACTAAACTGATATTGCATCTTTTATTTGTAGCGCTCACGCGAGGCCGCCAGCCGGCCAAAGCTCTGCAAGGTTTAAAGCTTTAATCCTTGTCTGGGTTTTATACCTCATATGCTCGTATAATTGCGAAATAATCAGAGAACTGTGAAATATATTATTTTTTAAAATATTATTCTAGTTAATTTTATACATATATGAATCTTTACACATTGCCGTATTATGTATCCAAAAAAACTTTGCAGTGTATTTTGTGAGAAAATAGTGTCATGGAAGAAGGAGTGTCCGTTTTCCACTTTCCACCCGAAATCGAGACATTGAGTGTTGAGTGACAGAAATCAATGCTGCGTTTTACTTTAGGAACCAGGGCGAAGAAAAAAGTAATCTAATCATAATCTGCCTCCCAAGTGGGAATTGAACCCACATACATTCACGTTTACAGTCAAACGCACTCGCACCACGCCACCGTAGCCTTTTTATGTATGTATAGGCTTATTTTATATGAGAAGGATTAATTTCGAGACATAAAAACAGAACCTCTGATGATTCGTCTACCACTTTTCGAGACATTTTGAATCCGATACGGTATTTTGTTTCACCACAGTAAAGAAAGATGTAAGTAATTAAAAAAAAATAAGTAAAATTAATAAAATATAAATGTCATCTTCAAAAATTACCCTAAACTCTTTAAAATACATTTCAAGAACTGTTAAAATAAGACTAACGAGAATGGAACTTGTAACAGAGAAACATAATTTTTTAGGAATACTAATATTATTTTAAGTTACGATTTAATTAATAAATACATTGTTAGTTTCAGTAGTTACTGACACTAATGACTCTCGGTAACGAGATAACGGAGGCTGACCTTTTGTTGTTATCCTGTATATAATACATATTTAAAAGGCTTAGATTACATTTTGATTTACGCCACATAAAACGTGATTATGTTACGTTAGTGATTAATTTATACGGATTAATTAGTTATTAGCCAATAATATAAGCCTATAGCCTATAGCACTAAAAGTGTAATATATTGACTTAAATTTTGGTATAGAGACATTTACCCGGTACATTATATATATACATACATTTTCAGATAGACTGTACACATTTTTTTTAACTTCACCTTTTGGCTTAAGGAATTACATGTTAAGAGATATACTACTGAAAGAGTCAATATTATAATGAAACCGCTAAAAAGTTGTACTAAAAAATGTCATGATTACTGCTTGTATTAAGTAATAATAGCTGTTCATTTTTAATTTACTCTATAAGACAAAAATAAATAACATTTTCAAATAAGAACACAAAAAAAAACAAAGCGCGGCGTTGAGTTTCACCACTAAACACAATATCTCGGATTCGGATGAAAACTGCAGAACAATAACATGTTCACCAGATTCTCTCAACCTAAGCTATACCTACGGGGAAAAAATATGAAGCAAGAAAAAAAAATACACACAATATTTTACACGCTAATAGAAAAACATTGTATTACAGAAAAGTATAATATTGAAATTGCTTTTAATTAAATGAGGGCTCGGCTTTAGGTATTCGTAAATTAAACTCGTAATATGATTGTGACACAAAAATGTAACCATTTTAATTACAACAGTCATAATTCTCGTTTCCATTTGTGAATGTCATTAAAGGATTTGTATTTAATGAGCCGGTTTTATTATTTATTTAGCTTTACGCTTTTTTCCGCTTAGCAGATTTAGCGAAGAGAAAGAGTCTAGATACACCGTTTTCTACTTTCTGCCCAAATCTAAAATAGAATGTTGAATGACGGAACTCAACGCCGCGATTTATCATGTAATTATAACATTTTATTTGTGCTATATTTTTTTCTTTTTTTTAGCACGCTGTATCCCGCAATCAAAAGGGTAGGCAGAGGGAACCTAGTGTTAAGACACTTCGTTCCCCACTTTCTGCTGGATTTTGGAGGCATTGCTTGTTAAGTGGCGGAACTTAACGCCGCACTTTGCCTCGACACCAGAGCGTAGAAAATGGAAATATTAAATATTTTCACTCCTCGAGAGGGAATCGAACCCACAATCGGTCGCTTAACAGTCACACTTAGTGACTTTGCGCCACGACTGGCCCCATTATCCCTGTCCTATATTGTAAATCCTTTATCGATATTTGTCTTTGTATAAATTCTCATTAATATTATTCGCGCTATTTAACTTTTATTCATAACCGCAATTGTTGTAAGGAAGAGTAAAATAAGTCATTACTGTTTTACTATGAATTATTGAAAACTAGTCAACTGTGGTTCAGAATTGTGAACGTATAGCTCTTGTTTCGATTAAACAATCAACAATATACATATGTATGTGTATACAATTTAATATTTCTTGTATTTATTATCCTCTCCATGGGATATGTGATTTATTTTATAGCTTTTCGTGATTTATTACAATAGCGGTTATATTAACACGTATTTTATTACTATTTTAACACCATAAAACAAGACATGCTATGCTGTCATGTCACAAAAGATGGATTCTCGGTAACAACTATATTAAATTAGATCGTAAATATTATTTGAAGATACAATGTATTAATGTTTTAACGTAAAATTTCAGTTTAAAATAAGTACAACGACAATATAAGAATGTATTTAACTCCAAAAAATCGCATTAGTCAATACAATAACTTTGCACAGTAAAAAAGAAGCAATATCCATTATATTTATTTGAGAGCAAAGTAAACCAAATGGAAACGCTGGAAAAGTTATTCACATATCGAAATAGATACATTCGTGTGTTATTTTTATCCTTGCACTTTTATTTATTTAGCAGAAGCGTGTACAATGTAGCTCATAGCTGTAGCCGAACCAATTATTTATAACGCCTGCATATAAAATGAGAGCATATAAAAGGAACAGCAAATATTGGGTACCTGTAGGTACGCGGCGGAAAGCGGGTCAAGTGCACTGAAAACAAGGCGGAGACGTATTTAATCTGCGACCATGTAAGCTTAAAGCCCTAACGAGCGCGTGCGAGGCGATTTGAAAGGCTGTGCGACATTCAGGAGGTTTGCAAGAAATGAACAAAATGGTAGAGCATTGCTGTATTATAGAAATTATCTTGAGGTGGGAATGTGTTAATTTATTATGGTGACTTTATCTAGAATTCGGATGGATAAATTTTTTTATTATATAATATATTGATACATTTCATTATTTTAAAGTGTTATTATATGTGTACGAACACATAAGAAAACACTTTCTAAAAATATTTAACATAATATATTATTTGATGAATGAATTAATTTTATTTTATTTATATTTGAAAATAAAAACATTGAATACCTGTTAAATAAAAAAGCAGATTCATGCTTTATTCCTCCGCATAGCACGTTAGTCAAAGAAAACATAAGGCAAAAACACTCCATTTTCACGTTAAATACACATTTCTCTCTTATAATCGAATTGTAATATTCCACAAGCTCTAAAATAACCTTTTGTAATTAAAATCTTCTCAAGGGGTCAGGTGTGCTCTATAAATGCATAATCCGCGGCGGTTTGTTAGCATTTGCACATAACGAGACCGCAGTCAGTTCATATGTAACTCGGATGCAGAAAATGTAGGTCACCTTGATTATTACCTAGGAACTAAATATAAAAGACTTTTTTAAAATAAAAAATACATTTATTTCAATTACTTTTGGACCAACGTGATTATTGTGTTTAAAAGAATATTGTATTATGTTTGTTTATGGTGCAATTTTTATTTTATCTTCATTTCTTTTTTTCTGTAAAGGTTTTTCCGTAAAGGTAAAAGAGAAGTTAATAAAAATACTGATAGCGAGTTTACTTAGTAGTCTACTTTGAGTAGAATAATCATAAAAATATTATCCAAAGAGAAATTGAACCGTCAACCAACTTAAAGCACAAACAACTGTGCTTAAACCATTTTATTAAAATTAGAATCCACTACCACTACCAACGTACTCAGGCTCCCACGACTGTGTCACAAGGGTTTAATCAAAAGAAATTACTTCATTACTAAATTACCTGTAAATATTATTTTATTTTGTGTATCTCTTATCCCCGCCGCGTCGTCTAACTGTCTAGCGCCAGTCGTAATTTTTAGCTTTATACGACATAAGTTATTTCTACTTTCGTATTTGGGTCATCGCTGATTACTGCGAGGCATGAGTCGCGCCGACTTTCGGATGAAACTTTTGTAGAGGTTTTCATGACGTTGCGAAAGTTCCCCGCTCGTTATTGAGACAAATTTAATTTCACTCCGCCACCCGACAACTTATATATATTTTAATTCTCTTCGATATTCGTGCGTTTTCTGTTTTCCGCTACGTTATTTATTGCTTGTGAAATGGTGTTACTATTTTCTTTGTTTGGTATGTTGTGTTTAGTGTTTATTTTTTTGTGTGTGCTGTTTGTATGGGATTCTTTTTTTATATTTGAAGGTGGTAGAGCATATATAATTCACTTTTGACCATACCTTTTACGTTTATTTCTCCGTTCATTGCCGCTCCGGTAAGGAATTTGTAAAATCCAAACATTCCTAATTTCAGCTTTATCCGTCGAGCTACACAAATTGAAAATGTTTTTCCATTTTCAGTTTGCTATAATTTACAATTTTATTATATTATATCTGTAGAAAACTATTTACTTAGCTTGTTGTTACGCAATGAGGTTTCGAAAAAAGGTTTCATTGCGTTGATCATATTTTATAGACTATGAATGGTTGGGTTGGCTTCTAAAAAAAGAATATAAAAATATACATTTCAACTATGACCGCTACGACATCTGCTTGTCACTGTCTACTTTTTTGAAGGTTAAATATAAATAAAACTTGGATTTGATTATCTTAATCAGTATATATGATTTTTTGTTGTTGAATTATATGGATGCATACGTGATAATATTACAGTATGTAGGGAATTTGCAGATTATTAGATAAAGAACGAAAATTATAAGGGGATTATTTTATATGGAAATGACATTTTTAGTAAATACTAAAGTGATCTTAGTATTTGCAAAGATCACTTAAAAAGACTGTATTAGCAGCAATTTTTTTTGCTGTCGGAAGAGGATTGAAAATAAATGAAGCGATTGCTTAAAACCTATAAAAAGTGCTGCAAGCCGTCATTTATAAAAGTAATCACATTTTAAGAAAAACTGCCCATTTTCGTTGTGATTGTCTAATGCTTTAAAATTTATTAGCTATTTATTAATTGTCTTTTTATTTAATAATTAGTGATTGTTTTTATTATCCTTTCCTTTTTGAATTCTAACAATATTGTATTAAAAACTATTTTTAATATACTGTCAAGGTGGGCGTTTAGTTCTAATAAATTAAATAAGACAAGCTCAAGCCGGAGCTCTTAATAATGTTTGTTTTATGAAACAAGATACGGAGTTCTGACGAAGCCAATTTATCACAACATCTAAAATATCCAAGTCTGGAGCTGACGAGTTATCCCCATTTGCGTCCTCGTTTACATTTATGAATTTAATATCCGCCTGTTACGAACGAATATTATGTTCGTTGATATTACTACAAAAGCTGTTCTATTCTTCCAACTTTTATCTAAAAGTATCTCTTTTGTGTTTTGTATTAATAATAATCGATTTTTGTAGAGTATTCCAGGTAGTAAAATGTATATGATCCAACAGATGATTTTAGTATACTGTGGCTAATTAGTTTAATGTTTTTGTTTCAGGTAATTTGATTTCCGGTCAGACTGAGTTGAAGCCTTTTCAAACTTTAAAGGACACTTGTAAGTTCATAATTTGTAAAGGAACTGATTGATGATTTACCACTGTAGAGAGACTTATTTCGGCAATGGCAATCACCATTAAATGTCTTTCTTTATATTTGGCGAAAAATGAAAACTGTTAAGATTATCTCTATACCTTCACGCTGTATCCCGCACACAGCAGGGAAGGCAGAGGGAGTGTCTTAACGCTAGGTAGTGTTAAGACACTCAATTCCCCACTTTCCGCCGAATTCGGAAGTATTGCGTAACTTAACGCCGCGTTTTGCCTCGACACCAGAGCGAAGAAAATGAAAATATTAAACATTTCCACTCCTCGAGTGAGAACCAGTCGCTGTACGGGCACACTTTGTGCCCCTGAGCCACAACTGGCCCCAGTTATCTCTAATTTGTAAGAAAGATAAAATATGATACGAATAAATGTAAAATATTTTATGTTTTATTTTGTTTCATACATATTTATAGTTTATTGTTATTTTCTGTACCGGTTTATTTTGCTATTGATGTCTTTGATGGTTATTTTTACGGCTATGCACCATAAAAATATCCAAAAAAAAATATGTTAGTATTAAATATTTTCTATTAACTACACTATATAGCCAAAGGCAAGTGTGTAATACTAGTTTTATGCTTTTTCCCGCACTTATTAAACTAAGGGCCCTCACTAGTGGGAGGACACTATTTTCTCAATTTCCGGCTGTCGTTGAAACATTGTGCGTTAAGTAGCAAGATCCATTGTCCCGCTATGTAACCAGAGAAATTGAAATGATCTAAATGCTCTGAGTAGGATGAAAGCTACAAACAATCGACTTTAAAACAAACCCATTGAGCCTCATCGCAAATAATTATTACATGGCAAATAATATGTACATGATGATATTTTAAGGCAAAACTGTTGATAAAAGGAATAGAGAGTGACGCTAAAATAGATTTTCTCTGCGCTCTTGTTTATACGAATAAATAAAATTAAAACGTCTATTGTAATATTAAAATAACAGCTTTTTACATATGCCTATCAAAATTGCATATTTTTAACATTTTTTTATCTTTCTGTCTATTTATCCACGCGGACAACGTGGCACAACTAGTCATAAATATAATCTCTGAAGACATTATATTTATGACTGGTGCCTAGAAAAAAGTGCCAGTAGAAACAGCCCCATGCAATATTTTTATGACATAGCAATCGTTAACATTCTAGTGCATTCTAAGTAAAGTGCTTAAAAATATATATTTTGTGTTCAAAACCTTTTTAAACTCGTCTTAAATTATAATCCTAAGCTCGTCCTCTAAGAACATTTTCCGTGAAATCGAGTTAGTGAATAACGTTTTAGCGACTTAGCTCTGAGTAACATTCAATCCAATTTAGCATTCCAAACGTCATTACTCCAAAGCGTACAGGCTTAATACGAATGCATACCATTGCGTTTTAGGAAACTGACTTAAAGAAATTGTAAGGGATTACTCATTTTGCGAAGTATTATTTGCTAAAATTGTCTTGGAATGTTTGCTTTAAATAAATTTAACTACTTTGCTAATTACCTACTTTGAATTTGAGCCTCATTAATAAGTTTATGTAGGTATATTTAAGAATTAAAATGAAATTAAAAATAAAATATAATAAATATATTTCGAGTTTTAAAAAGGCCTTACTTAACTTAGCTTTATATGATTATAAACTATTGTAGTAGCCTTACCTAACTTATCAACCTGTGTTCTTCGGAAATATACTCGTAATCATATTACTAAATTTTAGGTTAAAAATTAGTAAGAGTTCAGGTTAAAAATAAAGCGTAAAAAATATTATTTTATAAAATTACATATTTTGAAATTTGAATAGCTTAAATTTAACTTTGCAACAAAATAACAAACATTAAATTACAAATACTTGGTATTCAGCATCATAAGGTAGGGCTGCCGTAGATATACGAGAGTTACGGCTATACGTATGTTAATAGCAGCCGAAGTTTCGCCGAGATTTGCATACAAATTATCGCTTGCATCGCATCCTGCGTCTATTCTCCCGCGGCTACGTCTGAAACTACACAGAAGCTGTTCAAATTGTGTTAGCCCAAATATAGGATGTTGATCTGTTTGTGAAATTTTTCTTGTAAATTTTTTAAACTAAAATCAATATTTAATGTAGAGAATTTCTTTATTTTCTTTCCGCCAAAACGTCAGTCCATCACTGAGCAGAAGTACAGCGTCTGATTGTAAACGCGATGGTTGTCCACGCGATGATTGTAAACGCGATGGATGTTCGATTTCCACTTGAGGGAATGATTATTTAAAGTTCCGTTTCGTCACCCTGGTACCACAGACAAAACGCGGCATTAAGTTCTTACACACAACACGCAATGTAGAGGACGGAGATTATTTACACTAGGCCCTCTCTGACTACCCTACTATTACACGGGAAAAGCGTGAATCTGAAAAAGAAACGTATGCAGCGTGAAGTAAACCAATAGTTGCGGAAACCAGGGGTTACTTTTTTGTAGCTTTAAGATGTTATCAGAATAAATTAAATTACATTTCACAAAACTTTGCCCGCATTTTCAACCTTTAAATGAAATGCCAAAACATGAAACAGAGTTTCGCTAGAATACAAATTTTCCTTTCCTTTCAATTACATAATTGCTGAGCGTAATGACTAACAATAAGTTGACGTCCGCGAGACAGTATGACGTTTGAACACGCAACTTTCTACGACAGGACTCGTTTAGTACCGTTCCGTAAATAATTTATATGTTATAAGGGTAAAGGAATGAAGGTTTTAAATTTTAATCATAAGTGTTTTGCAGTAAAACTCAAGCTTTACTATGTTAATCGATTGACAATGTTTTTTTTTAATATAGTTCAGTATAATGTCAATATCTTTAATATAGGTCTCATACTTGTCTTTTTTTAATTATATTTCTACTAAAAAATCCTATGATATAATCATCAGTTGTGTCTAATTTATTTTATGAACTCATTAAGGTATTAATTTGGTAAAAAGACAATGAATTGTTATATCACTAATTCCTTATTTAATCCTGAGAAAAAAGCTTAATATTATTAAGTATATATTTACACAAAAGGTATCTTAAGACTTTGTATCATTATTCTGATGTTTACATGTTGAACCCATCTAATATAATCTAGTAGCTTTTAACTTTATTGTCCCATAGTATTATATTACTATATTTATTAAATTTATTTATAGTGAAAACACTACCGGGATCACATTTCAAAATAAAACAAGTTGCATTATTATGCGTCTCCGGAGACATATATCCCGCTGCCTCGTAAAGAATCGAATACACTCGAGCTCCGGTATAATATTCCAAGTATTGACTAAAGTGTACAACTTTTGATATAATGCTTCAACTGCTATAAAACTACTCTCATCTAGTGCGCTCTTATATGCTCGATTACACTTTTCAAGTATTGGCTTCCTTAAGCGTAAAATTTAATTTAAAAGCAACTTCTGCTTTATCAGATTTCAATTGCATACTTATGCTATTTTCTATTTGTCGATATAAAAAATCGAGGCCGTCATAGCGTAGTGGCAGCGTCTGACTGTAAACGTGATGATTGTGGATTTGATTCCTTCGAGCCGGAATGATTATTTTATAAGGCGTGGCGTTAAGTTCCGCCGATAAACGCCGCCCGCGTAGGGTAGAACCGACTATCTGCGTAACTTCTTGCATTTTCAAAAGAAGTAATTTAATATCGATATCAAATGTAAAATAACATAAAATAAAATATGTTTTTATTTCATAGATGAAATCCAACTTCTTTTAAATGAAAATACTGTACATTTCTACTCGGCATGTCAAACATTGCGTGTACGATGAGGGTCCTTCAGTTAGGTGCTATTCAAATACTTAAAGTTTAGTTTTGGTTTTCGATTTTAGAAATATATTTTAAACGAGAGAGTAAAAAAGTTATAAATTTTATTATATTTTTTGGGTATTTGAGTTTCATTTACGTATTTTTTATATGTACGCTTTGTTATTTAAATAACTTGTTGAAATATGTAAAAGAATGTAATAATACCTAACTTTGTACGTACAAACATTATTTTAAATAGAAGAGCACCTCGTTGATTGCTTCATAAACGACAAAATGTCTATAACCAACAAAATAGGCGCCGTAAATTAAAATCACTGTAATATACGCGGAATATTAAATTTTACAGCGTCCATAAAGTTTCGCTCAAAAATGAAGCACGTTTCGCTAATATATCAGTTAATAGGCCCATATCCCTTTGATGGGCTTCCTTTAATTATAATCCGGGGGAGCCCCGCGGGCGTCGTGTTGCATATTAATTGAATCTACCGTCAATATTGGCCGTGTTGCTTGTAACGAGTAACGAGTGTAAACAAGTCTACATTAATCCTGTACAGATGCTACACTACTAGGTGACTGACACTTTTTATTTATATTTTGGTTTATTTTTTGCTGATTTTGTTTATTGTTGTAGTAGTTATTAAAGTGACTTTTGTTTAAATTTTATTTGTAACGTTAATTTCAAAGTTTGTTATTAGATTCTTAAATATTTTCACATGTTTTTTAAATGTTTTAATGTTAACTTAATAAAAACAAAAACATAAAATAATGTATTATGATATCTCTCTTATATAAAAAACCAATAAAAATGTAAATTATTATATAACATGAAAAAAGAATGGTATTTTTGTTACATGTAAAATTAGAAGAAAAAGATGTAAATTATTTAAAACACACTATAAAATATTTAATACCAGGTGGTTAACAAAATATATAGATATCGTTTTATTTCCCCCATTATTAATTTCGACACATCGGGTCACACGCTGTGTACGGACTGGGCTTGTAATCAAATTGCTCGTTTAAAATAGTTTACTCTTGACCCACTTCACATTATAAGATCCGCCATAATCCCACGTGTGTTTGGTAAGATTTCAGTATTAATAGCGTGAATCATAACAGTGTGGCGCGTGGGATGAATGCACGTGGATGGTCGGAATGAAATCCTAAAGTTTCTTTTTTTAAGGTCTAATTAGTGATGATTAAGCTCACTTTTGTTTTTAATACGGCTTTGTATATTTTCGTGCTTATTATTTACTGTAATGAATGTGAGGCCTTTGTAACGCAGTAGAGAAGCGTCTAATTGTAAATGCGATTGGCTGTGGGTTTGATTTTCGCTCGGGGAAATGATTGTATTTAAACTATTTTAATTTCTCCGTTCTGGTACGACAAAGCGTGACATTGAGTTTCGCCACTCAATACAGAGTGTTGTGAATTCGGACGTAAAGCTAGGAACGGAGTGTCGACACAAGTTTCTCTCTGACTACCTTGCTAACGGGCAAAAAGCGTGCAGCTAAAAAAATATTCTATTTATTGTTGGTAAATACTGAATTAATTAACTTTTTGTACATGGCGAAAAAGCTAAAACGGCTTAAATAATGGCACTTTTTTTAGTTAATCTATAGTATATTGCGCGATTAATATCTTTAACCTTTCAACATCGCTTAAAACTTTAATCTACCTTAAATTAATCCAGATACACCCATTATTTCTGGTGATTATTTGACAAATGATTAACGAACACCATTTTCACAATCTCTCACCACAGCACTTGCAACTTACAGGACTGTTATCTCCAACTGAGGCAACATTTCTCGATTTTGTCTTACTAAATTGCTCTTATCCCACTGTCGGCGATCCTTGCTCGCGGGATAAAGACAAATGAAGCGAAGAGTTATCTCTCGCCATTCCTTCTAATTCCCGACCCCAGGCGTGCGGGTTAATTAAAGAATGCTCAGACCCCTGGGAAGACCTCAGCGGAAATTTGTCGCGAGGTTATTAATGACTTTCTTTGTTAACATTTACCATTTATACTATCTACGTGTCTAATGGACTGTTTATATTTAAATTCGTGAGGGAAATTGGGAATAGGAGAAGGCAGGCGTAGAGCTTCCATATAATAAATAAACAAAAAGTATATTTTGTTTTAATATAATATTAATGTTGAGAATGTTGAGTTAATACTAATGTTGAGTTCAGCAATTCAACACGTAAATTGGAGAACTGAGTGTCTTAACACTAGATTCCCTGGCCAATTTCACTATGCAGGAAAAAGCGTCAAGCTGGAAAAGCAACTTAAAGGGCAAAATTATCATTATTGCAATTATTAAGTAAAGTAACCTGAATATATTATTTATAGTTATTTTATTTAGTGTAACGTGGCATAAATAAATTTTATATGAAATTGTTTCCATGAAGCCGTAACAAATTCTGGCTGCATGACCATCTACACCTTGTAATATTAATAGCGTACTTTACTTGAGTCTCCTTAGTGGCAACCGTTGTGCCAAATACTTAAGTGCTATAACTAGCCTTGTCCTGTCGGTCTCAAGCAGGAGACTTGGCATGAATAATACAGATGATAAGTGCTCTTCTCAATATGAAATTACTTGGTTTATAGTCAATTGTTATATATTGATTACTAGTATTATTGAACTAGCTAGTAGCCTGTGCATTTAATTATATAATTCATAAATTCAAATGAAGGTTCACCTTATTTTATTGTCATACATATTAAATATTTAGGTATTTTTTATTTAGCAAGTTTAATAAAGAAAGGTAAAATGCATGTAACCATTATTTATGTACTTTACAATATTTTTTAGCTAATTAAAAATATACATATATACATGTTATGTTTTGTATTTTCACGCGTATATAGCATATACAGAAAGTCAAGAAAGATACCCGTACAACATTCTGCATCCTTTAGTACCACTTTCATTTACAATTTTCGTACTCTTCTCTAAAGAACTTAACAATGAAATCTTTCTTTGGGCGATTAGCTACGCACCTAACGTCGCGCGGCATCTACTCTAGACGAGAGAAACGCCTGTATTGCTAACACATGTAAATACTCCAACACACATTTATTTATTTAATCTTCCACGTGGGACGGTGATATATCAAGCTTTATAATATAAGTATCTATTTGAACTCGAACATCTCTAACCGTGTTGTATTATGAGATAATATTAGGTATATATTTCTACATTCTAAAATACAAAACGGTACAGATTGCCTCGTAACAAAACCAGTCACACTTTCACGTAACTTACATGAATGTTGCTACAAAAACATCAAAACTGCTTTCACTTTAGCCTACGTCAACTTTCAAAGGTAAGCCGAAATCGTCTAAATATAAACAATATTATAAATTGTATGCCATGAGTCATCAGAAGGTCGCGCTTTGTCTTAGGTACTAGAGCGGGAACGTAAAAATCGAGTGAAAATCGAACCCACAACTATCGTGTTACGTCATTTGCTGTTACACTGCGTTACGACGGTCACTTACTAAGCAATGTCTCAATTTAGGGCGAAAGGTGAAGAATGGAGTGTCTTCACACTAGGTTCTCTTTAACTACCCTGCTATGGGTGAATAGCATGCAGTGTATGAAAAGGTCTAAGAGGTAAGAGATATATAAGGAAGACCTTACACGAGATGACAGGACGGTATAGGTAATAGCTGGCCCATAATGACTTTTCGACTTACCCAGGGCAATAGAGAAATATATGGCCTCTTTTAGACGACGCCTTCACCCAGAGAGGGGTACTTGCGTATTACTGATACGCAAGGTACTTTCATAAATAAAAAAGTAAGATAATATTAATACTAGATACGTACGCATTATATTATTATAGTTAATCGATAAAAACAAAAAATTATAGAATAGATATAGAAGCTATTATATATATTTTATACAAGTGTATATCATGTGAAAACGCAAGAAACATAGACTTTTTTATATTTGTTTTATTTATAACTAGCGATTCGCTCACGGTTTCGCCCGTGTGAACTCCACAACTTGTTAATTGTTAATTGCTTCGTATTTTATTTTCGACGGCCCACGTTGTAGCTAAGTTAAGCAGTTTTTTTACTATGTAAATTTTTATCCCTTGTTTTACTTACTTAGGGGATGGTTTTGGAAAAAATAGGTACCCTAAATATGCCCTTGCGTAATCAAGATATCCTGAAATCAGGAAGACCTGAGAAAGTTTATCGTAATCAATCAAGCGGCTTAGATTTTTTATACAACCCCTAATTTATTCTTATAAAAAAGTATTTTTATATCAAGTTTCATCCAAATCAGGCTAATAGATTAGCGTAAAGGGCAGACAGACAAACATTCGCGTTTTTAATATTACTATAGTAGTGTGAATGAGTCATACTGCAAATAATTTATTATTGGCTAATCGTATAGGACTCCTTAATTTTTTTACACATTATAATTACTTTGTACTGTTGTAAAATTGGTTGTAGGAGATAATTTTGAAATTAATGTATAATGTATTTGGCAATATTAATTAGTTATCGGCACTTAGATTTAAAGATATGTAGCACTCAATTAGCTAGCGTAATCTTATAGATATAAATAAAATTAAGTGGTTGTCTGTGATTTAAAATTATTATTTCTTTTTTTAGTCTTATGTTGGATAAATTTTGTCAGTCTGTTCATTTGTTCATATCTATGAGAGATTCACCTGAACTACTATGATATGATGACCGGACTTGAAAATTGAAAATTCAAATTTATTTTAGCAAATTTTATGAAATAAATATTCTGAAATAGATAATAAAGCTCGCATTTGAGAAAACAATAAATAGCTATATAAAAAGACGCATAGTATCTATTTCCTTTATATATAAAGGTTCCTTTGTATATATTAATATCGTATACGATATTAACGTCTTTGCAAATCGTGTAAGTTAAAAAATAGACGAAGCAAAGTTGTACCAGTAGTATTATATACAAGAACATATCCAAATATATAGTTATTGGCCTACATTTAGACAGACAGGACGTAAAATTTCCAAACCACGTTTATTAACGAGCTATTTCCTCTCCTATGTCGTACATAAATGCGTGCGTGCAATAAATGGCCAGCCCAATATACCGCTACCAGATTAATTATGTATGTACATACATCCATTCTGAGTAAACTCGAAAATACGCGCGCGTGTCGAACCTAAATATATCGAAGCTGAATGTTATTGTTATTTTTCATATGATATACAGGTCTGTTAGTGTTTATGTTTATACTGAAGATGAAAATCTTCACGCTTTCTGCTGAATGGTTTACGTTTACTTCCTACTATCACTTGATTGATCACTATCTATGTATAAGAATTTACCTCGCGCGTCGGATGACGGAATACAGAAGAAGTTGATTTGCCTATTAAAGCTTAAGATTTTTTAATTAAAAAATAACCTTATTTATATTGTGGCTAAAAGTGCGTGCTAGGGAAATTATAATGGTCTAAGAAACTAAACTAGAGTCTAATATAACCTCGACAACTCCCGAATTCTAATAGGTATATAAATTTTAAAGAAATATGAAAATGTCTGTCTAAATATAATATATTTGTTTGGTAAGTGACGCAAATGTTTATTTATCTAAGACATCTATCTCATTGAATATAAAATCCAAGGAGTAGTGAAAAATTCAAATGTATGACCATTAAAGAAAGCTTTACTAGAGGATTTGCATCGAGATGGCCCCGAGAGAACGACCATAGAGAGAACGCTTTAGCCGATACATGTATCAACTTTTACGATATTTCCACAATTTCGTCTACGTTCTAACGCAACTAGTATTTGAATAATTTTATTAACACGGAAAATGGGGAGTGATAGCACCCAAGAGGCTATATCGTTTGCGTATAGATCAGTGAATTTGGAGTTACTATTGTAAGGGAAAACGTATGCTATTCACTTGACAAAAAAGAATGTACTAAGCATGGCCTCAAGTATATACAATAAAATACTTAAATCGCTAAAAAGGAACTGCCATTCAATATATTTAAAAAACAATTGAGTATGTTTCTGGGAGATCAGTGTTATTATTTTGTTAATGTTTTGTTGTTAGAGAATCCTTAGCTGTAAGTTATTTGTTAAGATCATCTTTATGTTTTGTATATGAAATTGAAATATTTGTAATTTGTAACAAAAAATATAACGTACATGGGCACGTATTGCTAGCACTTACATCTGTTATTTATTTACCTGTACACCTACATTCAGAGCAAATAAATGATTATTATTATTATTTAGTGGGAAAACAGATTGAATTGAAATAACTTCCTATTTACTAAAATCAAAATAAGGTTCAGAAAGAAATTATACAAAGTGGAGAACCGAATATCTTAACACTCTCATCTCTGTTTTGCGGGAAAAAGCGTGAAGCGTGAAGAAACTACGTCTTAGTCAACGTGACATGTTTTCTTTAAGCTCCAATGAGTCGCTCTCGCCATTCACAACTCATGTACACGTATACACAAATAAAAGGCAGTTCAGTGGAATCATTTGAATAATACATGAGTAGCTAAAAGGACGCATTTGGGCTTTTATCGCTAAATTGGTGCTGGCTGTAAAAATTACTGCTTCATGTAGTAGATGAGATTTGTGGCACTCAATACTTATGTTTCCCGATTTTGAATGTAGAAAATGATTTCGATTTTTATTTTTTCTCTTATCTTCATGTATTTTAGGGATAATGCAGATTGGTAGTGTAGAAAATGAAGAAACAAAGTAGTATGATGACGCCATTTCGTTCTTCACTTTTCTATTTTTGAGTTGTTTATTAAGCGGCAGAACTCAATGCTGCTTTGTGCTCAACTAGGCCGAAGAAATAAAAATATTCTATGTAATTATTAAATATGACAAGTTATCCATAGCCAATATGTACGTCAATTACTTTTGAATACAAGCCACACCTGATTACAAGGAGTTTAGGATATGTAAGATATATCTTACATTAATTATTCTTCCTGCATAGCGGAGTATTGAAAGGAAACTTAGTGTAACGATACTCCGTCCTCCACGTTCTGTCCGAAACCGAGATATTTTTTGCCTGAAGTGACGGAAGTCACCGCCCGCTTTGTCTTAGGTATCCGAGCGAAAAAATGAACATTTAAATTCATTTCCCAGAACGGGAATCGAACCCGCAACTTTCGCTATTTCAGTCGCGAAGATAGACAACGTCTGCGTTGTCTATCTTCGCAAAACGGCCTAGTTAATTTGATACTTCTTATATATATACTCTAATATATACTCGTAGTTGCTTTTTTATGTTGTCAGATATTTAAATAATTTTCACTGTACTTCACATTTTACATCGTCACTTAAACATATATATTGAAGCAAGTAGTAAGTCAGTAAGCCAACAGTTACATTTAAAAAGAATGTAACACAATGCAACGGCCTAAAAATTAACATAACGGAAGCCCACATAAAGCTTGTGCCTCCCGACCGCAGTTCCGGTTCTGACACATTAACTCGACGACAACGTAAATCTGTGACGTGCAGTCTACTCGCAATGAAAGAACAAGGAAACGTAATAACAAAGATATGAAAAAGAGCAGCGGGGACCGACGCAAATACGTGAATAAAGGCAGTCGGTTCAGCCAAGGAATTATGGGGACATAAAAAAAGGAGGGAGGCTGGAGACAATGTCGGGGAGCTTGCGTGGCTCGTTATGAAGTCCCCGGGCGTAAATATGTATTGCCAGTCTATTCCCCACTCAGCCAATTCGTTTTTATCTTACTGAAAAATACGTAAGCTGATGTCTGTTTCAGTTGGGATATTTTTGACCAGTGAAAATGTTTGCTATTTTTTGTAGATAGGTTTTTGTGATAGTTATTTTATAAAAAAACGTTATTTTTTTTAAATCATAATTAGATAGATTTTGTTCAAAGTCAACTTAATGCATAAAAAGGCACAAACATTATTGGAGTCCACTATCTTATTATTATAATATTTCCATTTAATAGGAAAACTGTAGAAAAGCATGAGCACCACAATATCAGTAGGACAAAATAAATGAGAATGTTTTTATATTATACTATACGTATTGTATTCGTAACGGTATTATAAAATAGTGCTAATAAAAAGCGTTGTTTGCGTCCTGTCAGCGAGACGATAATGTTTGGTGTCTGGCGTGGATATTGATTAGTTCTTTTTATTCCCCCGTGCCCAGCGGCCGGCCCGGCGTTACGTATGTATTTCCCGGGGGATATACTGAGGGTAACGAACTTAGCTTTGAATAATTACAATAGTTACTTGTTTAAAGAGAACAATGGGTAGCAGTTCGGATGAATTGAACTGTGTACAAAGAATAAAAACACGCATGTGTAGGTGGGTTCACGTTGCAGAAAGTTTGTCTGTCTGTTTCATGGATGGGTAACCACCATTTTCGACAATCCACAAAAGAGTTTTATTGTATGAGTTTTATTATTTACTAGTGATGTACTCGCGGCTTTGCCTGCATAAATTGAAGATTCAGCCGAGTTAATTAAAAAATTGTAGTTTTTATTTGTGAACCGATTGAATTAAAATAATAATTACTATTAAGGTAAGATTACCAAAATACAATAGTTAAAACTGCATTTAAATCGGTTAAAGTATTTAAGAGATTACCACGCAAAACAAACAGATAAAGAGATCGATTTTTTGATAAATTCCTAATTATACTTTTTCATGATGTATCCTCCATGTACAGACAGCTATTGGTCACATTTTACTATATTAGTAGATAAGTATATATCATACTAGTAACATAAATATTATAGTACTTTTAAGTACAGCTTAGTATTAACTGCATAAAAAGAGCTAAAATTTAAACACTAATAAACATTTTATATGGTCCCTAAATCCATGTAGCCATTATTCCTTTAAGAAGGACTTAACTCTGTCGAGATGTTTTAAACTTGATCATAAATATATGGCGAAAGTCATTCATTTGGCCCTCTTCTTTCTACTTATGTGGATATGTATTGCGTTTTAAGTGTGGTACTAGAAACCCTTGCAGCACTTTGTGTTACCTGACCGGAACAGCCAACACCCTAGTCTATATAAAAGTCCTCTCGGTAGACTTAAAAGTCCTCGCAGTAGGCATTTTAAAATAATTTTAATACTAAAATCGACGTCAATGTTTTCATTCCATGAATGGACCTCGAATGAATAATTTTTTTATGGAGTATATTCCACTACGCAGGAAAATTATTGAAGTCGCTTTATTGGTATTCTTTCTGCTACGCAGTCTAAATTAAAAGTGGCCTCGTTAAAATGGCTCCGTTTAATGAAAGTTTGAATAAGAAGATGGAATGCTCGTTTTTAATTATAACTTGTTTTTATTATTGTGTGAATTATTGAACTGCTCTTTTAATTAAATATTTTGATTGCGCGACTAAGGATTTTCCTTATTTATAAACATTCAAGTAACATATATTATTCTCACTGTTTATGTTCATATATGTTATTTATATTCATATGAAATAGTATAAAATATATTATTGATGTATTGTCCTTGTAGCTGTCAATAACAGAATTCATTTTATAAAACAATGGTGTCATTCTGACCTGACATGTAAGGACGGTATTTTTTTACAATAATGTTAATTACTCGATATCATCTACCTATTTAACATTATTCTTCATTCCGCTAATGGAAAGAAATAATTTAAAACATTTTTTTTAATTCATTAAATAATTATCTGAGTATTTTGAGCGGACGTTTACGATAATAACCCATGATTGAGGCATTTACGTGCCCTTTTGCTTTTAAAGAGTCTTAACTCTGGGTTGTATGAACGTTTCAATTTATCGCCACTCAGCTCCTCTAGTACCTCTTTACTTAAAAGCACATTAGCTTATTTAAGGAATAAAAAAATGCCAAACCCATATCATGTTTATAGTTTAATATTCAGAACTATGTTATACAAATTCTCTATCTCCGTACATAGTTTACATACTAAGCCGATGCAAATTTAATAAAGCGTAGGTGCACATTAAATTATTACCAAGTTGTTGCATTAGACCTAGAATAGATGTTGATTAAGTATTCAAACGATCTTGTTAAACCTGCCTGCCGTGGATTGATTACAAGGATAGTCAGTTAAAATATGTTTTAAGAATAAATATAAATGCCTGTAATTTGCATAAATTCCATTCTTAACTCAGATACTTATGCCCTTATTGTTATTTTTACATATACATACTGCACTTCGCCACTGCCTCATGTGTATTGTTCTTCATATATCATCAGTACATAGTGATAGTCTAAGTTTTTATAAAAAGTTTAATTGTGTGACATAGTCACATACTAGTTATTACCCGTGACTACCGTGTAATAATCCAAATTTCAATTTTATGCAATAAAATTAACGATTTTTTAAAAATTTACGAGAGCCCTTAGACATCCTTAATCAAAATTGCTAAATTTGTTCTTAGTGGATGTGTACTAACTATAAACTACTTCCCTACCAACTTTCATATTTGTACGTCAAGTGAATCGAAATTTCCTGATAAGTGTTCAAACACTAACCTAACCGAACATTTCGCCTTTTTTCATTTATACCTATAAAAGATTAAGGATGTTAACATCCTCTATTATCTTAAAAGATACAACATTAAAAACCTAACCACGCACTCGATTCCCCTTTAATACGCCAAGTTTCCTAGACAGCCCGTTCATAACGCGCAAACCGCAGCCCGTAGAGCTTCGCTTATAGCTCTACACAAGCTTATAATGAATGTTATGTTAATGGAGTTAAGTAACTTACACTTGATTTCATATTTAAGATGAATTTAGTACTTAATAAGTTGTGTTGCGTGCTTCGAATTAAAAGTTTTAATGTACGACTGTTTATTGGTAGAATATTTTGTGGTTGGTTAAATTATACGTATGTTTGTGTGTTTTAATACAATTTTTATACCTATATCTTTAAATATTCTAATGTTAGTAGTAGGGGCCAGTCGTGGCGCAGTGGCACATAGTGTAACTGTAACGCGACTGGTTGTGGGTTCTCAAGCAAGGAGTGGAAATATTATTTCCATTTTATTCGCTCTGGTGTCGAGGCAATGCGCGGCGTTAAGTTCCACCACTTAACACGCAATGCCTTCGGAATTCGGCGGTAAATGGAAAACGGAGCGCCATACTAAATTCTCTCTGCTTACCATGCTGTGTGCGAGACACAACGTGAAGCTAAAAAAAATAAAAGTGGTATATTTTCTTTGATTAATAATTTGATGATAAAATCGAGTTTTTGTTTTATATAAAGTAATATTATAGTAACGAGAATTTAAAAAGTAAAACTGATAAAAGGTATAAAGTGAAAAATTTAAATAAAATTGTAGGTTGTTTTTTTTCATTTATATAAAATGATGCTAAGGAAAGAATATCGATTAAGGGAGTTTAGATTTCTTAAGCCTTCTGAATTGCTTGTTTTATTTCCTTCCTTGTTACAACCTGAAATTTATAGACATTTTACATGTGTTTGACATATTATTAATAGTATGAGTGTGCTAGTTTGAAATATTAATTATTGTATATTTAATAATTATTAAATTTCTATAATTAACACAGTTACTAACTCATTCCATACTATGCATGTCAGTAAGTAGATACATTAAGTAATCAGATCAGATATTAGAGGATATTGGAATTTATATAAAAACAACTTTGTAAGAATTTTCTATATAGATAGTTCATTTTATTGTAACACCGTCCGTAATATCTCGTTCACTATAAAGGTACTTCCGCTGAATTCCTAACAAGTTTATCGCAAGTGTTAAGCTAACTAATACAGTTTACAAGAGTTCGTCGACAAAGTTTAGCATTCATAAAAGTCATTTTATTTAATGTGTTTGGATACGATATTTTTTGTGTATTTATTTCTAAATTATGATTAAATATACATATGTACATACATTGCTTTGCCTATATGTGTACAGAATGCGCTCTTTCTTATTAAAAAGCTTAAAATAAAGAACGATTTTTTGTCGTATGAGTGTGGATTCAGTTGTAGTATTGTAATTAATATTCAATTATGATTATCTTTTATATTTGTAAACAAAGAAGGCTATTAGCCTTCTTTGTTATTAAGTATGTGTAGTGTGAATAGGTAATTACATGTAATGGGCATTTAGTTTACCAATACAGAATCATAACTTCCTTGTTGTAAATTACATTTACTTAACTCTATAAATTATTAATGATGCAAAGGAAAAATCTTGAACTCCTTTTTACGAAATAAAACGGACGGAATATAAAATTTGGCATACTTAGGTAAAGTCTATATGCAGAAGAATTGTAGAAAGTTCATTACAATCTATGCCAATTACATTTAATTATAATTATTAATAAAATAAATATAACACACATTACCATATGTTTGACATATACTTTTGTATTAAGTGACATTAACGTTGCCAAGGTAACGCGTATATTATGCGCCAACTGTATGTGGATTATCGTTTCAATTTAATTTAATTGACATTACATTTAATTTTGATTAAGAGGCCAGTCGTAACTTGTGGGTACAGTGTGCCTGAAACGTGACTGGTTGTGAGTTCGATTCTCAACCTAGGAGTGGTAATATTTTTTATTTCCATATTTATTTCCATTTTTACTTTCGCTCTGTTGTCGAGACAAAGCATCGTCAAGTTACGCCACTTAACACGCAATGCCTCTGAAATCAGGTGGAAATTAGCAAACGGTTTATACCCTGCTGTGTGCGGGATACATCGTGAAAATAAAAAAATAATTAATATTGATTTTAATTATAAAATCAATTGTTACTTCACAAAGAAATATTTAATTACCTTCAATATAATAATAGAAAAACGATGTCGATTCTTAAGTGGACTCCCATACACCCAGGCGCACAAACGGAGATCCCGCCAATTATCTGCTTGATAGGAAACGCAAACAATTTCGTAACTCAAAGGGAGGCAAGAAGAAGTGTAATTGGGTCAATAGTGTATCGAGAAGCATTTAAGCTCTGTTGCGAAGCCTCCGCGCTACTGTAAGAGGGTAGAGACACAAAAAGTTTGTCTTGTTAAATTGATTGGTTATTATTATTACCTATAATTAATGTTATAGTATGCTGAAAAGTAGTATAAAAATTGCTGTTTGAAAATCTTTGAAAGTTGTTTAAATGTAAGTAAACGTTTGCAAATAGTATTTATTCTTAATTATAACATGTGGGAGTCTCTGTATAAATATTTCCTCAAAGGAAAGCCATTTTAAGAGTATATATAAAAAGTGGCTTTTAGAAGGTAGTTAAGATGTGTTTTTTTTCGAACTTTAAATAACTATCTTTTAGAATTTGGCCCGAAAATTGTTTGCATGTTAAAGTATTTATATAATCTAACAAAGCAATGTGTAGTAAAATTGTGACTGCAATGAACGTTGAATAGCAGAACCCTTTTTCAAGGCAGGCTTTTGTTCAAGTGCCGTAAAATGTAATGCAACGGTCAACGTGGGACGTTGGCTTCCTTTTAAAGTTCTTTGCATATGCATAGCCCTACTTACGATACTGTTTACTATGCCGTGAGAAAATAACTTTCTGTATTACCTACTTAGACTACTACCTACTACCTGATTGCTTTTAGTTCGCTTAATTCATGTTTTAGTGTTTTATTTTTATCTTTTATGCAATCTTTTACTTTTAAACATGTTAATAGCAATTTGGTGGCCTGTCATAAAAAGTGTCTGTATTTGTTACACACGGAGGTATAAAATCTATTTGAACATTTAGCTCTATTACCTTTTTAATATGAAAAATATTATTATTACAAACACTTAAAGAAAAAACCTATGTACACCGTTTTCCATAAATTAAATGGACGAATGTGTATGCCATTAAATGTTATTTTTTTATAATTAGTTAATTGAAATTAATTAAATTAAAAAAAAACATTATTACTCACACTACGCCTGTCTATTGGGTACACTTTTGCGTTGCTAATGCAATATATATTTTGCTCGTCAACGAGTACTAGTATATAATTAATACATCATATTACGATTGCAATAATATAATTGTTACGCAAATTTCTAATGGTGTAATTGTTACGAAAGACAAACCGACAATCAGTGTCTCTCAGTGAACAAAGAAGGAAAATAATGACTTCAAAACACAATTATAATGTCTGCATATTCTTTAACATATTGAAGGTAAAAATACTAATATTAATATTTAAAAAATATATGTATGATACAGTCATAAAAAAATAAGCAGCTTCACGCTGTTTTCCGCATACCAGGGTAGTACGAGAGACTTAGTGTCAAGATCCTCCTTTTCTACTTTTTTCACGTAAGATACTACATTTTGAGTGTCAGTACTCAACACATCTCTAAAATACTCATTTCACTAAGTGGACGTCAAACCCGCAACCATTCATTTATAGTCAGACGCTGTTTCACTGCGCGACAATGGTTTCAAAAAGGTTTTTTATTAATTAAATATTTGGTTAAATGCAGTAAGCATTCAACTTTTCATGTAGTGATCAAAGGGTTTGCCTCTTCAGCATCCACTCGCGTGAGATGAAACACTGGCTTCAAAGGCATGGGGGCACTTAAAAAAATACCGCTTGTTTATCCTCAATGGTAATGGTAATTACTCTACTTTCTGTCATTTGGTTACCAAAACAAAATATAAATATCAAACTATTTAAGCCAGTATCTGTATACAGTATACCAGTATTTACAGTAGTCCATGGTCACAAATAGACAGTCTAGCTGCGACCACGCACTACATTAAAATGTACGAAATGTCAGGTTCTCTAAAATGTATTTTCGAAAACCAAAAATATATGCGATTAATCTTAATAAAATAGTTTATTTCAAAACGCGTTAAAATCACGAAAACAAAAGGTCTTGCAAAGTAAATAGTTGTAAAAAATATATTAATCAAGTCTATATTAAGACAAGTGCTTTAGTAATGCGCTAATCTAATTTCATTCGCCGCAGTAATAAGAAGTGTTGTTAATCACTGCAATTTAAGCGATTTCTTACGGTTTTCTATTAGAAATTGCTCTCAAGTCGGTCGAGGTAAAGGCCGATTATATGGTTTCAATCGATTTCCTTTAAAGTGACCGAGTTTTTACGATAACAAAACCAGTTGTAAAAAAATTATTAGTTCTTACTATGTATGTTAGCATTAAGAGTATTTCTTTTTCTCTCTTAGAAAAGTATCTGGTAGCTCAAATGGCGAAGTTTCTATATAACATTCTCACCGGCTTACAGTTCGTAAATTATGTGTTCAGATATCTTACATCTATACTATCCGCATTAATATTAACAATGCGAAAGCCTTTCTATATATTTTTCTCACTTTCACGGTTTACTTATTGGCCCCATTTAGATGAAATTTGAAATGAAAATAGTTGAATCCCTAAAAAGTTGAAATAGAGGATAAAAGCTACGAGTCAAAATCACGCGGGCGTAGCGAG
Organism: Dryas iulia moderata; assembly: GCA_019049465.1. Lineage (NCBI taxonomy): Eukaryota > Metazoa > Arthropoda > Insecta > Lepidoptera > Nymphalidae > Dryas > Dryas iulia. Next base: position 1,476,890 of record CM032440.1, read on the forward strand.
CAGGTCGTTAATTTAAATAACTTTTTTTAACGCCAGCTTACCACTTCGCCACTGGGTGGCACTGTCTAATACCTTGTTATATAGTATAAGTCCTAAGAACCTAAGCCTAAGCCACTTTTAATACTAACAATAGATGTTAAGTACATAATCTTATTTACCGTTCGTTTTCAATGAAGATTAAAGAATTAATTTGATGATAAGTATCGCATTATTAATATATTGTATACCCAATTCGTCTTCTTGACATATAAACAGTTAACACTTTGTTTCATACTTAAATAATCCCTTGTCTAGACGCTTTTATAAACTAATAAAATTCTTATCGCTGCCTAAAGGGTTATTCAACTCGGCTTAAAAGTTATTATATTATTTATTATACGCTTAATATTTACACTACTTAGATTAAGTTCAAAATAACAAATAACTTTATATTATGTTTGTATTAAATAAATATTATATAAAAAGAGGCTTCACTTAGCTTTTTTCCCACATGGCAGGGCTGTCAGAGAGAAGCTAATGTCAAGAGACTCTGTTCTCTACTTTCTGCTCGAATTCGAGATTGATATTGCGTGACTTACCATTGTATACCGAGGAAGTTATTGCTATATATTGCTGTATATGTGGTACCAGATGGAAAAAATTAAAATAATCATTTCCCTGAATGGAAATCGAACCCAGAATTATCACGTTTATAGTCGCAATGGTCTCTCAATGTAATAAATATTATAACAGGCATATTATTTGGCTCTCTTTTAATCAAAGCACGTCTCTACAAACAATAATATATCAACCACAACGTTTTGAAATCTAAATTTTGTTTAGCCCATACAAATTTGTTTCTTATTTCCCTCGTAATGGGAACCAATTTAGCCGGAGTCATTTAGAGCTTATTCAGTATGCAAGAGGACTGCAAGCGCTGCGCGTTGTATGCAAACATTGTCTATTTGCATTCATAAAACGAATATATTTTAGAAATTATTAATTTTAACAATGTGTGTTTTTACGATTTGTTGTTTTGTAAAGGAATTACTACAAACTACAAATGTTGTTTAATTTTTATAAAAAAATACTATATTAAAGCCGTTGCGGTGCAGTCGGATATCTTCCGATTGTATGTGGTTATGCGATGGTTGTGCGATCGATTCCTACTCGAGGGAATAATCATAATATCATTATCAATTCTCCGATCTGGTACCTAAGACAAAGTGCAGCGTTGAGTTTTGCCACTCAATATGCAAAGTCTCAATTTCGGCCAGAAAGACGAGAACGGAGTGTTGGAGCACTAGGTCCGGGCTTACTATCGTGCTATGTGGAAAATACCTGAGGCTGCATATTGTACGAAAAGTAAATAAGTATAATAGCACAGTATTAAGTGTACGCTACGTAGCACTTTTTCTGATTTTTTTAAACTGTATGTTACCTACACTGAATGGAAAGCTTTTCGTTCTAAATTCTAATCTTCAAACAGAGTGCAGTATTTTCAAGCTTTAGCTCCCAACGAGTTTTCTCATATTATACTTTGTTCTCTACAAATACTTTTACACTGAAATACCGAATCACTAGCAATAAAACTTACAAAGCTATGCTGGAAAAGCGCTTTAATGTTGGAAAAATCTGATGATACAACAAGTTTTGGTTAATACTAGCTGTCCCCGCGACTTCGTAAATGTGTTTAAATAAAAATATATCTAAATAAGTTACTTCTTCTAACAACAGTTTAGATGCCTGCGAATATGCCATCAAAATCGGTCCAGCTGTTCCAAAAATTAGCCGGAACACATAAACAGACTGACAAAAATTAAAAAAAAATATATTTTTGTATAATATGTACCGTGTAAATGTACATAATAAAAAATGGTTAATGATGTTTTGTTTTCGCGATTATTAAAAAAATGGTTAATTTAACATTACAGACAGACATTTTAATTTTATTTATTTGTATAGATCTGCTATCGGATTATTATACAATACTGTTATATATAAAATTATTATAATATTTTTCGTTTTTATTATTTTATAAAACCTATAGAAAAGTTTATAAAATTCGACACGGATTGTCCGAAAATATTCAAACAAATATTGTACATATAGACTAAAAAGACAATATTCATAGCCACGTTAAAAAACGCTCTGACACGCGCTAATGCATACATAATTCCTTGCATATGGTATCACAGTACAGTTTTTAATAGAGTTTCGGAAGTTATTCAGTGGAACTGCAGTGCTTTTATTGGAAAATTTTTGTTTGTTACTTCTGGACGCAGTTGTAGCGAGTCCAATTAACGCTTATCCCTTCTCGGAGGGTCAAATTGCTCACAAACAAAGGGTTGTACCTATATACGATATTTGCTTCTGTATGCTTCTTTTGTGTTGGTAGATTAATTGCGTAATGTAACATCTTTTATGTCTTTATTTAAAATAGACGGATAAGGGATTTTCAATGCTTCTTATTTTATGCCTGATACGATAAAGCCGGACGTAGAACGCATGACTTAGTATTCAGAGCGCCTTGAGAGGTTTCCAAGAGGTGCGGGTTCGCATGCAGCGGCATTCAATTTCTTATATTTTTTCATAAAAATATTCTTTTTATCTAGTACGAGTATATATATTTTCATTTCAAATATTCAATATAATGATTTATTTCTACTTTAAAAATAGAGACTGTATTGAAAAATATATAGTAATCTAGGTAAGGTAAATAAAATACATATTAAATTCGGTGAATTTCTATATCATTGCGGAGTGGTCTCCTTAGGTCATTCACTCTTTCATCCAGCGGTTTTCGTTCACGTCTCGGAATAATATCGTCGTCAGGTTGCGAGCGCTTTCGACATTACAAATATTGGATTTTAAAATTGAATTCCATCTGATACTGCTTTTACTTTACAATTATATTACTCTATTAAGAAATGTTATTTTTATTCTGATTTTTCTTTTTTCAGGTACATATTCTACTGCAGTGGTTAATGGACAGGACGAACTTATTTTAATTTTTCTCTCTAATTCGTGCTTTCGTTTGCATAGTAGAGTAGTCAGATAGAACTCAGTGTCAAAACACTCCGGTATACAATTTCCGTCAAAATTGCAGACCTCAGCACCGCGCCTTGTCTTATTCTCGAGAGAAGCGAAATGAAAAAACAAATTTTGAACATTTGACCGAGCGGGAATCGAACCCACAACCATTCGCAATTACAGTCACACGCTGCCCCTCTACACGAAGATTTCTACAATTTAAAATATGTATGTATATAAAAATATATTAATTCAAGTTTTTATTTAAAAATGTAGCTATTTTAGTTCGGACCCGATAAATAACTCTGCGCTACTTTCATTTGTGAATTCGTCGAGATTTAAAAACTTTTATCAGGCGCAGTGACTATAGATTATTTACAGTTTCATCGTAATCTGACTTTAATCAAGCGTGGGTCTCGATACAATAGATGACCTATAAGTTTATTTTTAAGTGTTGCTGAACTTTATAGTGTTTGTAATGTTTTTTTTCGACACGTATGTACTTCTAATTACGAGTAGGTATACAATATATTACTGTTGATTTACTTTAAATATTATAAACATATAGATTTTTTTAAAGTATTTTATCGTCGTGTCCTTAGTAGACTGGTACAAGTGCAAAAACATAACTTTACAGGAAAGAGATAACAAGTTTCTTAAGATTCTTACGATTCATTTTGTTATTAATTAATAGAAGGTGATTAAAATTTCACTATTTACAATATTTAGTATTCAAAAACTTTTACTATTACGTTTTGAACATTATTTTAAGTTTACTACTAAAGAACAATACTACTACTTATTGGAGAACATAAACATAATAATACATCTTCACTGAAATTGGCACAGTCCCATTTAGCTTATTCATAAAGCAATTATCTTCAAAATCAGGAAAATGACTAAATCAAATTAATCTAATATCATCGAAGTATAACTCATAAGATATTCTAATTCAATATCGTCGCTTAATTGTTTATCTCGGCTCCCTTATCTCCACTCCACAATCCCATTGTTCCGGCTGGGGGGCAATTAAGAAGTTTTGTCCTTAGATCTACGTCAATGGGAAGACAAGGCTTTCATTTGATATGTGAGATGGCGACACGGATTATTATTTTGTAAATATTTGGTTCCATATGCTTTAATTAGTATAGGAAGGTGTTTGCTGAATTATTTTGTTAATGATCTATCAGGGATTTTGTACGGTGACTTGCCAGTATGTAAATACAGCAAGTTTAGTAAATACTTGCAGTATGCAAAACGCTTCATGTAGTTGAATTATTTAATATTAAATATTAAAAGTATTATTTCATAAAATGTAACGCAATGAGAACAGTTTTCTGATTTACGACTCGAATGTTTTATCCGTAAAATAAACAGATATGTTAAAAATTAAATTATAACAAAATGTTATAATTTAATTTTTAACATATCATATAACATAATATATACTCTCTATATTAGATTGCAAGGAATTTTTTTTTATTTTCTTCTCTTGCAACCATCTAAGACGATGCATGGCGTAAAGTGCCACCACTCACCACGCAATAGTTTGTGTTCGAGTGAAAAGTGGAGAACGAAGTGTTTTGATTTGATTCTCTGTGACTACCCCAGAATACTGGGAAAAGAATGAAGCTGTTTTAATATACCTACTACCTCTTTTGAGTATTAATTAATAGATCAGCCTAAAAACCTTATTATCATTTACATAACCTTCCTAACAAAGCAGTACATTTATATTTTTATCTTTGCTTTAATAGCTAGTTGGACAGAAGGTCCTCTGTAATGGTATCGCTAATGACGCGGTCATAGAACACATCAAAGGGACATTTTCCCATCGGAATGGCGTGGACCCGTTATCTGACTGTGACTGTAAATGCTGTAATTCACAACGAATCTACGTTGACTGATGATATTTTAACTGGTCGATGCAGTACAGTTCATACACTCATTTGAATACTGTTTATAGTATTGTGTGACCTTTTCTTAAGTAGAAAATGACTTTTTGTTTGGATGTATACTAATTTTTTTGTTGTGGGATATTAAAATCTGTGCATATAATATAATCTTACTGTAAGAGAATATGTATTAGGAAATTTATTAGATATAAGGACGTTTGAGAAAACGTCGACTAGGTTTTTATTTTCTTTGGTTTAAGTAGGTTTTGGTTGAAATAATAAGTTGTGGAAAATTTGGTAATCTTGTCTATATAAGTTTTTTGTTCTTGAAAATATTAATTTTAATCACGCAATGTCTTAAATTCGAGCGAAAAGTGGAGAGCAAAGTGTCTACACTAGTCTACTTGAATTGATAGCTGTAGATTGATTGATGATTGACAATTATTTAGGTTCACAATAAAAATTTAAAGGCGGCATAAATTGTAATCCACATATGATTTTCATACTATAAGTATGCTTAATTTATTAAAATATTATCTCATTAAGTAGTTAGCCGGCCAAATAACACAATATAAATGGTTACGAATGGGAGCAGAGCTTAATATGATAAATTCACAAAGTTGTGCATAACTAAAGTTTGTAATTATTTAAAATTCAGATTTGTGGGCTCTATGGCGTTGCCAAATGTAGTAACTATCCCACTCTTAATACCAGTACTAACTTTTATAAGAGTAAAACATATTCCACTTATATTGTATTATAAAAGATAAAATTACTTACATGAGAAATGAAAATAATACTAAGGATTAGAATAAAAAGAATTGCATGTTAGCTTACCTTCGTATATCTTTTAATTAATCATTTTCTTTACTTTTATGATAAAATTTTGCTATAATTATTTTCTTAGTTGTAATTCTAAAAATAACAACTAAATGTATTTGTTATTTTGCAATAACTTGGACTGTTGTATATATGAGATATTCGTTGGTATAATATAATACAAAGTAGCTTAAAACTTTTTTCACGCAGCACTAGGACAAAAAATCTAGTGTTAAGTCACTCCATTGTTTGTGAAATTAAAAAAACTGTTGTTTTTGAACGGCTTGACACCGCTCTTCGTTTTACCAGAGCAAGAAAATAATTGAACTATAATCATTCCCGAGCGAGAATCGAATTCATAAGCGTCGCGTTTATTCAGATATGTTATATAATATTCAGATATTGTCTCACTGCTCCGCAAAGAATATATATTATAGAAGAATATATATTATAGAATTTTCATTAAAATAATATAAAATTGATAATGTATTTTATATAAGACTAATAAATTATGATCACGCATATTTCATGAATATGGCAACAAATTGCGCATCGAAATTATTAGCGGTGTCAATATAGAGTATTCATAATTTGTATCAATTGAATAGCATTTACCAGTTAGCAGTTGTGCAGGTAAATATATTTTACCTATGATTCAATAGTTATCAATATGGCTCAATTAGCGTAGTTATTAATAAGTGATAATTCTGAAAATGGAAATCCATTTTCATTTTTGTCCTGACGGAGTAGAACAGAGTTTACGACACAAACGCTTGTGTGTTCCGATTCTCAGTCAAATTTATAAAAAGTATATATAAATATACTTTTTATATTTCTCCGCTCTGGTACCTCAGACAAACACGCAATTTTTAATTTTCTAGCCGAAAGTAGAGAACAACGTACGAAGGCTGTAACAAATTTCTGACAAGTCTTTTTATATTCGCTCATAATTTTGTAACAATTGTCAACATTTACATAGTAGAGCTTAATATTAGCACCTTATAATAACCGCAAAATAATTTAAAAAACTAAAGAAGTACAACCCTTAAAAGTATTTTTTCGTTAACTTGATACCTAGTCCCGATAAAATCATCAACTCGATGCTATGAAAATGTGCAAAATTTTTAACCGACAAGATTGCAAAAAATGAATTGGAATCGGATTACATGACGAATTTTCTTACATAGATACATAGACAGAAATGAAGTTTTTAAAGTCATAATTAAAATTTATTTTAATTATGATTTTATTTCTCCGTAACGGACAAAAGCCTCTAACCATTACACACTTCTACTATTTTGTAATAAGCATAGGCAGATGCATATGAGGAATAGATTTGTCTTGTTAAGCATTTTGTTAAAAGTGAGTAAGTATATCTAATAAAATAATTTTACTGAACATTAAGTGATCCACGACATTTAAGTAATCTTAATGAAACATATGAATTAAGTTAATTATAAAGACTTAATTTTAGTTTAACGATGTGATTATAACTTGTAAGTCTGACAACATATGTAGTTCTGAATCTAAACCTGTAAAATGTTGATTAAAGTCGCCTTCCTGTTTAACTAATTTGTTAAAATCAGAAGTATGAAATCTGTAATATTAAATTAATATTAAAGTAACGTTCTATTTATTTATTTTATTTATATCCTTTATTGCACACAATTTAACAAAAATATGTACAAAAGGCGGGCTTAACGCTAAAGAGCATTTTCTACCAGCCAACCTTGGTCATATGGTAAATCATTGTGTAGGTGTGCAAAAGTTTATACTTTAAATAAATGATAAATACAAATATATATAAACATATATAAAAATATCTATACTACATACAAATATAATATGTTTATGACAAAGTTTTATGCATAGCACTATTACAACTAATCCGCTAGATCAATCAGTTTAGCGTGCGCAGGAAGCTTCTGTTTGCCTCCCGACTTAATAACTGTCCGGGCTTTTATTAAAGATAGCTATTATTAACGTCCGCGCCATAAATCATGTATAATCTACAACTTTATAGCTTTTAAGCTTTTACAACATGCAATTAACAGTTAGTATTTTTATTCCCCAGCGGTGGTATTAGTATGAAATTTAATTTTGTTAATACATTATTTTGTGGCTAAATTTGGAGTAAGTACTTGTTTTTAATTAATGTAATTCTAAAAATAATATCATTTTTAGTTATTATTTAATAAAGAATAAGGATATAAAGTTATTGAACACACATCATACACATTTAGAAGAATTAAATTAAAATGTAGTTAAGCAATATTAATAGCTAGGAGACAGGTTGATTAGTGATTTATTTATTTATTATTTTATATACAGTTTATTTATATTTTTACATGTAAAGATCCCAAAGCTACACTTAAAGAACTTATAGGGCACTTGTAATTAAGCAAGGAAATCGCTGGAATGTCGAATTTTAAACCCAAGGACATTACATTCTCTGTAGGGAGTTATCCAGTGTATCTTGTGCGGATCGTTATTTCCTTTTTTTGTTAGCTTCACGCTGTATCCCGCACACGGCAGGGTAAGCAGAGAGAACCTAATGTTAAGATACTCCGTTCCACACTATCCGCCGAATTCTGAAGGCATTACGTTTTAAGTTAACCCAACCAGTCGCGTTAACAGACACGCCTTGTGCCCCGGCTACAACTGGCCTTGTTTACTTAAATACATTAAAAGCAGTAAATGTTATGTATATAGATTTATATACCTAAAAAAACTAATAAACAAATAGTAAACACTTCCCAACGAACACTTGATCTTTAATAAACCCTTGACTTAACAGATAGAATTGCAAAATCAGCGAGATATTACAATCGAAAACTCTTCAAAGCACTTTTACTTTCACAAAAAGGATGCTGACCAACGCTGACACAAGCAATCTTGCGAACAGCTGTAGGAAACCATGCTAGCCCAGTGCCCTACTTGGCAGCGCCTACGCCTTGACGTCAGCCTGCTTATATTATACGGAGGCTACATGGTGATATGCCAGAAACTTGTGTTTATTAAGAAATATTGTATATGATTAGGAGTGTCTTTCTTGTTAGTTATTCGTTGTGGCAAGTGTTCTGTATTCTATTTGATTTAATTTTCTTTACTTCTTTTAGTTTTACGCTTTTTTACGTAGCGTGGTAGTCAAAGAATTCCGTTTTCTGCTACCGCCCAAAATCGACACATTGCGTGTTGAGTCGCAATGACACGTTTTGTCTTGGAAACCAGACTGAAAAAATATAAGAAAATTACATTACTCCGAATGGGAATCGAACCCAGGATCAATACCGTTTACACTCAGACGCTATGAAACACTATTAACATCTATGCCACTCAGTGTTTAATATTTTAAAACCAAGCATTAAATACGACGCTACTCTTATAAATTAATTATATTTTCTATTACTTTAAGCTTTAGCTAATCTTCTATGTACAAAGTATTTAAATTGATTTTAATGAGATGTAAAACAAAGAAAAGTGATTTGCCCCAGTTCACGAGAGATGTCCATTGTTCGATAATAGCATAGTCACGAATACACCGTAATTTGTATAGTTCAAGAACTAGAGTATTGCGCTTAGTTGTTTACTTTACTTTATCATGCTATGTAGTAACGTTTATTCATACTTTTCCCCCTTATAGTATGGTAGTTAGTGTTAAGACTCTCTCCTCTCCGCTTTTAGCCCGAAATTGAGAAATTGCGTGTTCATTAGAGGAACTCGACGCAGCGCCTTGTTTTGTTACCGGAGCGGAGGAAGGATAATAATTTAAATATGACCATGATATATGGAATGGAACCCACAAGGTTATCGCGTTTATCGTGTTTACAGTCAAACGCTCTCCCACTGCGCCAATGTAGGCCTCTTAGTAGTAGTTAATAATAACAATATTTAAGTAATAAATATATTATTTTTCAACTATATTGAGATGGTAAAATAAACGGAGTCCTAACTCCCATTGCTTACAATGAATTCCAGATTCAACCCACGGTAGATTTCAAAGATCAGATTACAATCTTAAGTAAGTATTCATTGTTTTCGTATAAATTTACGTTGTTAAGCTTATCACTAGTTGTAGGTGTCGGCTCTAAGAATGGCTTATCGTCAGTAGTAGGTAGATGTCATAACATAACATAAAAACTCTTTATTTCACACAAACAAATTTACACAGTATGAAGTTAGTTATCTTAGATAAATAATTGTATGAAAAGGCGGCCTTATCACTTACAGCGATCTCTTCCAGGCAACCTACTTATTGGAAACAGAGCACAAGAACGGGCAAAGTGCGTTGAGATCAAAACATAGAACTAATATTGTTTAAACCTACATATATACAGTATATCATAGAGTACATATAATACACACATATAATAAATACATACATATACACATACATACGCATACACATACATACGCATACTTATATGTAAAACATACAGCAAAGACTACATTGTAAGGTAGTAATTTGTAACCCTACTCTTAAAGACAATCAAGGACTTAGAATGTCTTATGCATCGTGGTAGCTTATTCCATAACTTTGCGGCTTGGACAGTATACGACTCACTGTAGCAGCGAGTTCGGCACAATGGAATCTCTAGTATATTGTCGTTTTGGGAGCGAAGGCTTAGCGGAAGACAGGAGTTGGAGCCGAGGAACATGAAGCGGTTCTTAAGGTACGTGGGAGAGTCAGGGTGGAAGAGAATGGAATAAAGGAGAGTAAGAGCGTGAAGATTTCGACGATCTCTAATAGAGAGCCATCGAAGCCTTCTGCGATACTCACTGATGCGATCAAATTTCTTCAGTCCGAAAATGAACCTGATGATGAGATTCTGCAAGCGTTCCAGCTTTTCGAGCAATTGTTGCGATAAATCTAGGTAACAAGTGTCTGCATAGTCTAAAATGGGCAGTAACAGCGAGTGTGCTAACGATATTTTAGTTTTGACAGGTAACAGATACTTCCATCGCTTTAGTCTGCCAATTGCACAATACATCTTGCGGCTCAACTCAGAGATTTGAGGAGCCCAAGAGAGTCTACTATCCACCTTGATACCTAGATTCTTCACAACATCACAATAATCCAGTTTACTGCTGTCCAAAATTATAGGGGGAAGAGAAGGGAAATGCAACTTCGATAGTTGTTTAGGGCTACCAAGGATACATATTTGGGATTTTTTGGGATTTACTGATAGACCGTATGACTTGCTCCAGGCGCTTATCTTTTGCAGATCGGAATTAACCAGACTAATAGCCCTTACAATGTCATGAACATCCGTAGTTGTGTAGATTTGCAAGTCATCGGCATATAAGTGGAAGGATAAGGACAAAAGTTTAGTAAGGGAATTGATGTAAATGGAAAAAAGTAGAGGGGATAAGACACCACCCTGGGGCACACCAGCACTAAGACGGCAGACAGATGATCTTTTTTCATTGAGGCAGATGTATTGCTCTCGATCGTTTAGGTATGAGAAAAACCATTCAATAGCCTCAGAGGAGACTCTAATAGATTTGAGGATAGCTAAAAGGATATCGAAATCAACAGTGTTAAAAGCGTTAGAGAAGTCTAACAGGACAAGAATAGTAACGTGTTGATTATCGATTCCAAATCTGATATCATCATTCACCTTATTTAATGCCGTGACAGTGCTGTGCCCAGAGCGGAAACCAGACTGGAAGGGGGATAGGATATTATTTTTGGTCAGGAACGATGAGAGCTGTTGATGTACTATGCGTTCTAAAACTTTAGACAGGAACGGGAGGATGGAGATTGGTCGATAGTCTGTAAAGGAGGATGGGTTAGATTTTTTAGGAATAGGGATGACTATCGCCTGACACCAGGTCTTTGGAAAAGTACTCGTGGAGAGGGAGTGGTTGAAAATGTGGACGAGGATAGGTAGTACAGTGTCGATACTTAAAAGAATCATCTTCCGACTGACCCGATCGCTACCAATGGCATCGGATTTAATGGCTTGTAGGTGTTTTTTCACATCTTGATAGGACACAGGGTTAAAATAGAAAGGAGAAAGGCAAGAGATAGAGGGGATAGACTTGATGGTGTCATTTTTAGTATGTTGGCCTAACAAGCTAACATTCGTAAAATATTTATTAATGTCATCAAGATCAATGTTGTCACTTAATACAGCAGTATTTCGTGAACGTCCTATACCCATTGCATCGAGAAACCTCCAAACCTTGGCGGAACTACTGTTGTCGACGGATTTGTGTATAAAATTACGCTGTGCATCTCTGCAACATTTATTACAACGATTCCGTAGTTTTTTGAACCTGATTAAGTTATCTTCGGTAGGATTTATTTTATATTGTAGATATATAGGTAGATGTCAGTTCAATGACTTGAAAATAGGAATTACATACTTAAATGTAAGCCTTAATGATTACCAAAGTTTTCTTTGGAAATCATTAACTCACTAATAAATCGCTATATTTTTAACGCGTATTGACGCGTTGTTTACGCTGGTAGAAAATACAAAACGATTTTTTGAAAACGAACAAAAATCGTATTGCTTAGTGGTCGGAGCGTTTGTACACTTTTCCGTTTACTATTTAATATTTTTTACATCAATTCCGTTCTTTCTACTGTTTAATTCTTTAGTTTTAACATTCACACATAATATCATGAATTAATAATAAATACACAAAAAAAGTTAGCAATGTTTTTTTTTCATAAATATTCAACATATTTGTTCATTAATTGCTAACTTTGTTTGAATTTAAAAATAGACGTTATGCAAGCATAGTATGGCCTTTTGTCTACATTTGCAATTTACAATTGAACGTTAGCATTGCAAAAGCTGGAATTCCGTTCATTAAAACTATTATCTGTTTCGGAAACTGGATGCTTTGGATCAGTGTTGTTTTTCTCACTGATAAGTTCAACGTTATTTACAACAAGTATTTTTAGAGATATAATTATTACAACTTTGCAGAAAGACTTTTACACTACTTTATATACTAATCCAGGGGTGATCAACTCAGGGGTGATCCCTCGGACTGCATGCGGCCCGCCAAGCATTTACTTATATTACAAATGTTCTTCCGCTAATATATTACTTTGTAAATGAATGCGATATTTTTTTCTTTTTTTTGTCGCTGGGAAATGCAGTTTACGCAGACCATCCGTACGTAAGGCAGGCAAACTACCTTACGGACGAAAGATACTGTGGGACTCACCAATGACTCCGGTACTACCCACTAAAACCCGTCGGAAACCCTCTCCACCCTAGTGAGAAGTCATGGGCATTTCGCTGGCGCATTCTTTTATGACGCCTCGGTGGATGGCCCGCCTAATGCGGGCAACCATCGCCTTCAGGGTGCTCCGGGGTTTAAATTAATGCGACCTGTTGCAACATGCAATATGATTGTAAAGTACATATTAGTTATTTCTTTTCTTAATTTTTGTATGTAATCTATTTTTTTCACATTTCATGTTTTGTAATCAGTTTCTTATGGATGTACCTAATATTTGGAAATTAAAAAATGTATAGGCCCGCTAAAAAATATTGCTTAGCCCTGTTTGTCAACATTTCCAATGAATGCTATTCGAATTATCTGTTATTATTTTGCATATAACATATTATTAATCAAATACGTTTCTAAAATTATCGAATTACTATTTGAATGGTCGACAATAGTAATCAATTTCAATTCAATTCCTAGTAATATTGTTAACCCGTGATATTATTATCTCGCGTCAAAATAGACGCGTCCTAGCTAAATGAACAATTGTATCAACACTATTGTTGTACCAATAACATTGCGAAGAATTGCATCATTAATATTATTAAATAGTAGGAAAATACTTTGGCTTTGTTTAGCTGCCTAGATTTTTTTTCAGCCTTTTTACGCAATGGCAATGACACTTCATTGTCGGCTTTCCGTTTGCATTCGAGTGATAATGTGTTGTGCGACAGAACTCAAAACTGTCTTTGTCTTATCCGAGAAAACAAATAAAAATATGATTTTAAATTAAAACTTTTTTTTGAGTAATACTTACAAATCTACCTGCAACCGTCTCGCTTACAGTCTAACGCTGTCCCACTAAACTACGATGGCGACATACCTTCAATATTTATAAAAATAGCATTTAATTGTGTTCTAGGTTAAAAAAAACTTCTTTATCTTTAACCGTTTATCAGACATTATCGTTATAGATTTATAAACAATAGATAATTCTAGTTACTTTGAATTGTAATCAATTATTATTTTTTTCTGCTTCAGGCTTTTTTCATCATAGCAAGGTAATTAGAGAGAATACAGTGCCAAGAGATTCTGTTCGCCACTTTCCGGCCCAAATCGAGATATTGCATGTTGAAGGGTGGAACTTAACACCGTATTTCTCGACTTATCAGAGCAGAAGAATATTTATATTTACCTATATTATTGTTTCAAAGTTCTTTGTGTATCTTCTTACCATAAAATTCCATATATTTACAAATACTCTTATAAGAAAAGCACAGTACTTGAGTACGGCTAAAAATAAATTATCATAAATTGCCACTCCGACTACTCATCCCCATATATCATGGGCTTCTTATTTCATCGTAATATTCCGTAACCGCAGTGATTTACACACTTATGTTGGATGTGCTGAATATATGTATTGTTTATAAAGTTGAATCGTTTTCGTTTTATTTACTATGTAGCAAATTTCGGATTTAATAATTAATGTAATTAATTATAATTATAATAATTGGGGCCAATCGTGGCGCAGTGGCACATAGTGTGACTGTAAGGCGTGTGGTTGTGGATTCGATTCCCACTCGAGGAGTGGAAATATTTAATATTTCTATTTCTTTCGCTCTGGTGTCGAGGCAAAGCGCGGCGTTAAGTTCCGCCACTTTACACGCAATGTTTCCGAATTCGGCGAAAAGTGGGGAACGGAGTGTCTTAACACTCAGGTTCCCTCTGCCTACCCAGGGTAGGGTACCCTGCTGTTTGCGGAATACAGCGTGAAGCTAAAAAAAATTATAATGATGAAACCCTTTGTTTTATTTATTTATAATTATTAGAGGATTTTTTATTATTATGAAGGTTTTTTAATATACTTACACAAAGAGAACATGGTCTTGTCTTGACGCAGTGGGACAAGGTCTGACGCAATTGGTTGTAATACAGAGATGAGGGATACTATTAGAATTATTCTCATATCTCCAACCTGGTATCTAAGAAAACGCTTTGAGTCCTGCAACTAAACGAACTGCAACTAACGAAAGCGGCTAAAATTATACATAAAAGTGAAAACCTGTGTTATATAAATATAATAAATAAAAATACATTGTCTCCTATTACGCTTGTTTCCAGATAAAGAGTGTAAAAAAATATTACAGAGTAATTACACATATGTATAAATACATATGTACTTACAAAACTCACCAGATCAGACACCGCGATTCGATTCTAGCTGTAAAACCACCAAAAACTGTATAATAACAGGCAAATTTGACTACTCTAATTTAAAGTTCTCTAACAAAAGACTTGAAATAAGTAAGAATGTTATCATATAAAATTTGAAACTAAAGTAATCCAAGTCAAACAGTAATCAACAAGCGCTCTTGACTAATTACACGTCGGCAGCCCTCTAATAATGTACGCCTCGCTTCAATATATCACGGCGTATGGATATCCATCATCCTGCGTCTGGCGCTACTGGCGCGTAATGAGAATCTCCATCTGAGATTCACTTGGAGGCCTTGGAAATTGGGACTAATTTGCATGAACAATGATTATTATTGTGTTTTTGTTATATAATATTTTTTGTTTTTTATGGCTTTGTTAACTAAAGAATTAGATATGCAGTGGATGTGTGTCGTCTTGTAAATGCAGTTAGTTGTGGATTCGATGTCCACTTGGGGAATGGTTATTTTTAAGTTATTTTGGTTTCTTCGCTCTAACATCAAAAGTAGTTTAATTATAATAATAATCGCGGAAACAAATGATCTTATATTGAATAAAGCGCGGCGTTAAGTTCTGCTACTTAATATGCAACGTCTTGATTAAAAGAGAAAAGTAGAGAACGGAGTGTCTTAACACTACATTTTCTCTGATTTCTCTGATTTGCGAGAGAAAGCTAGAAGCTTCAACTAACTTATGAATTATAAAAGAATAGATCGTATGTAACTAGTATGAAATATCTCTACAATACTTATATTTTCTATAAAGATTTAAACGTTGCAGATTCTAACCTTTTTTTTTTTTTTTTTTTTTAAAAAAAAAATTAGATATGCAGTGGATGTGTGTCGTACTGTAAATGCAGTTAGTTGTGGATTTGATGTCCATCTGGGGAATGATTATTTTTAAGTTATTTTGGTTTCTTCGCTCTAACATCAAAAGTAGTTTAATTATAATAATAATCGCGGAAACAAATGATCTTATATTGAATAAAGCGCGGCGTTAAGTTCTGCTACTTAATATGCAATGTCTCAATTAAAGATGGAAAGTGGAGAACGGAGTGCCTTGATGCTAGATTTTCTCTGATTACCCTGATATACGAGAGAAAGCTAGAAGCTTCAACTAACTTATGAATTATAAAAGAATAGATCGTATGTAACTAGTATGAAATATCTCTACAATACTTATATTTTCTATAAAGATTTAAACGTTGCAGATTCTAACCTACGTGAACTACGACTACTCGTGAACTTTTGGATATCGTCCAGGCGCTACAGTCAATTAAACTATAGATCTGCTGCATCCAACATTTTTAACGAACGTTTAAATTTTTGTATATCTTTTTTCAATATCCTTTATTTAAATCACAGCTTCATGCCTTTTCTCGCCTAACACGGTAGTCCGAGAGATTACCTAATTAGGTAATAATTAATAGCTAATGTAACGCCGGAACTTAACGCCGCGCTTAATTATGACACGGGTTTCTAATTTTAAAATAACATCTGCTCATATACTAAGTGCATTAAATATATTTCCTCAAATAATACTCATACACTCCCATTGCACTGACTACGACGATCACAATCTAAAACATAAGCGGCTGCATTACCTACTCTTTGTTATAAATTCCATGAATTTAGATTCGGTTAACTCGTAAATAGATCGCAATCTAAATGTAGCTTAACATATTTAACGTACAGAGTAAACATTTGTTAAACCTAAAACAAATAGTGTAAGCGTTCGCCGAGTCCTGACGTGTCCCACTAGGATTTATATCCTATTTCAACATAATGCTACGGTATTCTCTTTTCTATCGTATTATACTACAACTACAATTCTCTACAATTCTAGTCACGTCTTCTTTCCTATTTCACTCCATATTTCAAATGCGATGCACCAATAAAGCTACCTTAATGTCCGTGTCCGTGTTAGAAGCTACTTTAAAACGTCGCACCCCCAGAGTTGAAGTGGCCTAACTCAAAAAATATGTGTTTTGCTCTAAATTGCAATAGAATCTTTGAAGGGATTCTACTAGTAGATCGCATGGCTTAGCGGTCAAGGCGCTTGGACGGTTTCCAAGGAAGCGGTTTCGAATCCCGCTGCGTTAAAATTTTTATACGTTATCTAAATGTCTTTTTCAGTTTCTTAAGTGTGTGTAGTGTGTAAATAAAACTTTTAAAATATTAAAAAGTCTTTGAAAGATTTTTATAGTCGTTTTCTAGCAAAAATTTTTATTTAAAATTGTGAAAAATTTGAGTTAGGTCAGTTTAATGCTGAAGGTGCGACATGTCCAGTGCAACTGGGAAAATCGGCGAATGCTTATTGCGACTGTTTCACATATTTTCATGTTACTTTGACGTACAAAGTAATGTGACGCGTCATGGTTCTGTTCTCTGTTGTCATATTTCCAAGCGCCATTCAGCTTCGGGTCAAACTAGCGTTCTAATTAGGATGATTGGATGGAATGTTGCTGCTCGCATAGATTGAAATTTTTTAGCTCTGATAATTAAATTTTTCAGCTTTTATAAAATTTCTCTTTTATTAAAACTATAGAAAATGTAATATAAAATAGGTTTAGTTTATAACTTACTATTATTTTTTACTGAAATTAGAATACATAATGCCTTAGTGCATTGAAAAATAATATTTTTATTTTTATGTTTACCTTTTATGTCAAAGATACTGGACACCAATTCATTAACGTAGTATATATCGATTCCTTCTTTCAGTATGTATTATGGAACCTATATAAAACCTCAATGCCTTAATTCAATGCACATTTCTTCTTAATTAAATGCAAACATCCCACCAACATAAGAAACGAGCAGAAACTATAACAATATTTAATTAGCAAATGAAATAATAAAAATGTAAAAATCTCCGATTAAATGTTCAAAGCTTAATGTGAAAGAGCAATGTGAACTCGACCTTGGCTACAGTTCGGGGCGTGTTCTAAATGCACCGCAGCCGCACTGCAGCCACTCGAGCACGGTCGACCTTACAGGCCTTCGATTAGAAACACTCGAATCAAAGCTTGTCAGTTTATTCTATGTTATTATTTATCTCGTATTTTTTTCTAGTTTTTTTAATTATTATTTTTTTATTTTATTTTATAAGGTCGTTGTGGCGCAGTGGGGTATGATGGACTGTAGATGCGATTGGTTGTGGGTTCGATTGATGGAGTTTTCAGAAACGATTGTATTGAAATATATTATTATGTCGTTTTGGTGAAATGAAACGCTGCGTTTAGTTACGCCACTTAGCACACAATGTCTCTATTTCGAGCGAATATTGGACAAAAAAGTGTCTTGACACTGAGTTCTCTCTGCTTACGGAAAATAGCTTGAATCTGAAAAATAGTATGCAAAAATGCTATTATAGAATTTTAACTTATTTACTCTTATCACGAGAAGAGAAACTAATGCTAATTTATTCCAATTACTTATTGAAAATTTATTTAATTTTTGTAGGAAGATCTTTTCTTTATGCTGAACTCATCTTTCTGGCAATAATTTCAAAAGTTTTCTTTTTAACATTACCAAATATAGACTTTTAAACGTTTATCCAAATTTTCGTCTATTTTAGGATATTTTATACTGCGTGACGTGCGCGATGATGTATTATGTGTGACCGAAAGTAAAATATGAATTTACTATCTCCACTCTTAAGAAGACAAATCACAACTTCGTCATGCTTATATATTTCTTTATTATAATACATTGTATTATATCTCAAAATATATTCAAACATTCTTATACTACATAATATTGGTCAGACCGCACGTCGAAGGTGACCACAAAAATTTATATTCAGTCATTGATGCATATAACGTTTCAATAACTTATTTTAAAGCGACAACGCGATATATCAATATATTAATGAATAGCCACAGGCATCGTATTTTAAGTGGCTTAGTGTTAATCAACGACACATTTATAGTCTTATCATTTTATAATTGTGACAAATTACAATTATCGTTTGATATAAAAGTATTATTTTAATTTAATTAGTGATTAATCTTACATTGTATTTAGTGTAAAATTTATTAATCCATAATTATATTATAAAAGCGATGAAGAAGAGAATGTCTGTCTGTTTGTCTGTCAGTCTGTCACGCTTTCACGCCTAATCTACCGGTCGCTACTTATTTTTTCAAAAATCCACCTCTGAAGGGTTGAAATAGGGAATGAAAATTTATATCAAAAATCTAAACCGCTTAACCGATTGTAATGAATTTTATAAATATAGTTGATAATCCAAGGTTAAACATAGGCTACTTTATTTTTCAAAAGTCTACCCTGAGGGTTGCAATGTGACGAAACAATAAAGTAGTTCACGCGGCGAAGCCGCGAGCGGGCCCCTAATTATATTTTTACAAATTTCGTGTTGTTCTTATCTAAGGTTTGTAATATGACAAAAAATCTAAATATCTCTCTATTAAGAAGTCTTAGTTTGGTCCGACAGAAAATCTAAAAAATTTAATAGGCCTGTTGCTAAAAAATGTTACTCCTGGCTAAAAGTATGGTTTAAAAACAGTATTTCTATCCTTACTTTGTATATACAATACATCCAAGTAAATAAATTCAAGACAATCTTAGCAAAAGTAAACAAAAATAGCTTTTACACGTTAACACAATTAGAGCTGGGTGCATTTCGTCGCGTGCCAATAATTACCACTCCAATAGCGTTATTAATCACCCGTTTCTTGCACATTGTTAAATTTAAACTCAGTTAATTTTACTCGTCAATCATTTTCTTACATGCGCTCTTTAAAACAATTATGTATTTATATTCAATTGTTAACTATATATATATGGTTGAATTGTGGCACCGAAAAATATTGTTCGTTTTTTTTCTTTGCTTAACGCTTTTTCCCAGCATATTTACGTAAATTGCGTGTTGATAGGCGGAATTAAACGTCGTCCTTTGTCCTTTTTAATAGAGCGGAGAAAAAAAGGTAATTTATGTACAATAAACATTGCCCTGAGTGAGAATCAAACGCACGACCAATCGTGGTTATAGTCGCCACTACGCCACGGTTGTATCGATTTTTAATGATTATTGCAAAATTAATTGTTTTATACGTCGGTTTGACCTACATTTACTATACTTAAAGTGATATCAAGATATTTTATTGCTAATTAATCAAAGAGATTATTAATTATAAGTAATGGAAAAACTGATATCACAGTTCATCGTATCGCATTGTGAGTTTCACATCAGTTACTGTACTGCTATTGGAGACAGTAGATTCATGATTCAGACCTTTTTTTTAAATTCTTTTAAATATGAAGAGCAATTATAAATGATTAATCGATTTTTTTTGACATTTACTAATGTCATTTGCTTACAAGAGTGTTTTATTAGTATAAGCAAACAAGCTTTAACAGGACTAGTTGTTATAGATGGTACCACCTCTATATGCATTAAATTATAAAAATAGCTAGATTTTAAAATTGAAATCGGTAATAACCTAATACTTGGCTAATATTGATATTTATTTCTATTTGTGGTCAATAAGTGTGGCTATAAACACAACTGGTTGCGGATTCTAGTCGAGGGGTGGAAATATTAATTTATTTCCATTTTCTTCGCTCCTGTATCGAGGCAAAGCGCGGTGTTAAGTTCCGCCACTTAACATGTAATGCCTCCGAATTCGGGCGGAAAGTGGGGAACGGAGTATCTTAACACTAGGTTCCCTCTGTCTACTCTGCTGTTTGCCGGATATAGCGTGAAGCTAAATAAATAACCTAATTAATTATATAAAATATAATATGAATGAAATGTTATCTAACTTTTCCAAAACATGCCAAAATGGTCTATGTTGTGCCTATAATAACATAACATGGCTCCATAGAGCCAATTACAGTTAGCTATGCAGACAGCTACGCTAGCTGACGTTAGGCGTAGATTGACGTGTTGGCAATCAAAATATATTATGTTATTGTTCAATGTCTTTAGAACGCAACTTAATTAAACTGTTACAAAGCTAATGAAGTAGATATAGTGCCTTTAATGAATTGTTGATGTAATTGTACTGTTATCTGATTTTACCGTAAATATATAATTAGAATTTGTCTGTTAGTAGTGGCTTTGAAATTTTTAAAGGTGTTTTCGTTATTTTAAATTTATTTTAGAGATTATTGTGTCCTCTGTCCTTCGGTCTCTCTCTGTAATAGTCTATGTATAAAGTTATTTGTGTAACCTAATCTCTGGAGCGACTGCATTAATTTCGCCTTTGTATCGAAATGAAAGCAGCTTGCCATACTAAAGATGTTTTTGATCAAAATTCGTCAATAACAATATATAATAGATTATCAAAAAAAGATTAGAAATATATAACAACCACAAGCAGTATTACCGTTATTGTGACTAATTCACAACTTATATTTTATATTACATAATATAATCTAAATTTTTTTTTTTAAATATTTGAAGAAGAGTTAGTCGTAACTTTGTAAATAAAATTAAATCTATCTAAGTACATATACCGTTGTCTCACAAACGAATTACTAAAAGCTAAAGCATAGCTCGATGAAAGGGCCCCGAGGGGCAGAACAGGATGGAACAACACGACTGGCAAATACGAGAAAATGTGGTGGAGTGCTCCTTTGATTAGAATTCATTGCCGCTTTGTACGCACTGCGGTTCTGCGTTGAAATTACATCGCCACTGCAATCCTGTGCTATGTAGCCTTATGATGGGAGATGACGTGCCGACGTAGTAGAGTACTACTTGGTATTGCAACTATATTGAAACCTGTCTAATTATGTTGTAGTTTTAATTAAATTATACTATTCCTGACTTGGTTCGTTGTCAGCCTTCTTATTATGCAAGGTATCTTAATTAGATCTGTAGTAGAGGCGTTTATATTTGTTTATATGTATTTTTAAAAAGTAATACGTAACCTGCTTAAAGAAAAAGCGTAAAGCTGCTTATGTGAGCTTATAGACATTTTAATGGATGATATTGATCATTTTCTGCTTAGTGTACAAAATGTAGCAAATTCATGAATTTAAAAAATAAACATAGAATCGTAATTACTTGTAGTTAGGTTTGAAACATTCCAAATTTCAGTATTTTATGTGAGCGTAGAATGCAAGAAGAGAAGTTGCTCAAAATTCCAACCGGAACGAGATGAAACAAACGGAAAGATACGAGTTGTGGGCTACAACTCGTATTATTACATAACCAATGGCTTAATTAGTGAGAAACTTGTAAAAGGAAATGAAAAGTTATCAAAGCAGTCGAGTATTTGTGTGATGTAAATATAATTAAAATATATAATAGTACTGGCGCCACGCCAAGCTTTGTCTTAAACTGCAGCGTAGACTCAAAAGGAGTACTTCAATACCTCTGAAAATAAACTCGTCTCTACGCTTCCTCTAACGATGTTTTGAATAGGTTTCGCTATGTTACTATGGTAATCTATGTTAAGTAGATTGCAACTAAATTATATAACTCGGTGAAAAAACAAATACAATGGGATTTTTATGAGTTTTTACTAGTATATAAACATAATAGGTTTGATACAATATTGATAAAAGTAGGTATAAATAATAAAAAATATGAAATATTAATTTTTATTTCGTTTTTGTTTCAGGTAATAACCTCCTCAACACGTCAAGTCAACTCCAACACATACATATTCAATTAATTTCTGTTTTTGTTTTAATAAAAAATCTCTAAAATTGGTCATGTTCAAATTTATTTAGGTAAGTATGTATTTTGTTGGATATTTTATATAAATGTATGAATCAACCTTAATACAAAAATGTTTTCATTCACAACTGGAAGAAAGAGAAGGATCTGAAAAGCCACTAGACAATTATATTACTTTACTACTTTTTTCAACTGGTCTGGATTCGTCTGGACTGGACTTCGTTAGAAGACTTTAAAAGTACTTTGCTCTTGAATATGAAGTGTCATTGACTTTTTTGAATGCTTTTTTTATCATGATTTAGGTAATAAATTTGAATTATTCATGTAATAAAACATTTTAAATTATCTTTATCTAATCTTATATCTGTACTCAATAAAATGTCGGGTTGATTAATGTTTATAACCGAACACAAAGGTGCGTAAGTGTGTTTACGAAATTTTAATGTAACTTTGTTCGTAGAATTTTGATAAAATATATACTGATTTAGGGAACAATATTATTATTAGTAGTTATTTATATAGAAACAATTAATTCGGTAAACAGTTTTGTGTTTTTATAATATAATATTTTATAAGCTTTTTGTTTGGAATGTAAATTTGAATGAAAATTATTTTATTACCGTTGATAAAGACAACTTCGTGTAATCATACACAGTGTTTTTTCGTTGAGCATCTTAATTCGGAAGGCATCTACCAAATAATCAATTTTGTTTTTTTTTGTCTAATCATAGTACTCACAAAATGTGTGAAGAATTATTTTAAAAAGCATATGTTTTAATCTTAAAATATATGTAATAATAAAAAATATGTAATTGAAGTTAATGATTGTAGGTATCGTGTCATTATACTAAAGTAAATTCTTTTCTCAACTATCATAGAACTGATTATTAGCGTTAAACTGGTCAAGGTTCATTATAACCCTCAATTTCATTATCGCCAGTTAAAAAGTGTCACTAAGGGATAGTATTTACTCTAACGATTCACTTCCCAATATTATGCTTAACAGCGGAAATTATAGACTGCCCGAAGGAGCCATCTCGTCTAATGGTATGGTATTAGCAATACGACGCGATAAGACTACTATTAATATTGTTTAGCGGTTTGCTTCCACTCATTTGGGAAGCTTAGGTGTTCCCCCGGGCACCCTGACAAGGACCTGACATATGTAAGCCTGGATCTTACGTGATATAATACGTATTGTTGTAAACGTGAACAGGAGATTACGGGGAGGCAAATTGTGCTGACAGATCATTTACTAAGGATTTTGTGTATGTATAATTGTATATGTATTTGATACTATATGTACATGTATTGTAGCTAATTTGTTATTGTTCTAATCTTCTTTGAAAAGTGTAATGTATATTTTATTTCTTATTTTTTTTAGCTTCACGCTGTATCCCACACACAGCAAGGTAGGAAGAGGGAGCCTAGTGTTAAGACGCTCTGTTCTCCACTTAACGCCGCGCTTTGCCTCGACACAAGAGCAAAGAAAATGGTAATATTAAATATTTCCACTCCTCGAGTGGGAATCGAATCCATAACCAGTCGCTTTACAGTCACACGCTTGTGCCACTGCGCCACGACTGGCCCGAAATTTTAATTTTTAATAGTATTTAAAAAGAATGACTAATGTCAGTGATAATTTCGAATTTACACCTAATCATTAAGACTTAAAAAGTGAACTTCACGGTTTTTCCTGCGTAGTACGATATGCAAAGTGAACCTAGTGTCACCACGTTCTGTTTTCCACTTTCCGCCTACATTCGCAGTATTGCATCTTTCGTTATATTTACCAAAACGGACCCATCGCATGTACAGTCGGACGCTGTCCAACTGCACCTCTATACCGTGTGATTTTTTCAAAAATTAATAAAATAATTCCGTTTACGTAATATTTTTAACAGTTTTCCGTTTATATTATAAAATTTATACATTTTGTACAAACAACATCTTAAGTGCTTAAAAATATAAAAAGTATTTTGGACTGCCGTGCTCGCTATTCCGTTATTTACAAAGTGTTCTCAGGTATTTTGCACCTCTCTTGTTTGTTCATTCATTTTCATGGCGTCAGCTAATTTCGCCTCCAAGAAAATACTGTTCTCTTAATTAAAAAGTTCAACTTTTGCACTTTTGTCGATGGCTTTCTTAAAGTTAATTTTATATGCTATATATTTTTACTTGGCCGTTTTGTTTGTATTTTTAACAACTATTTTGCTTCTGTGGCTTCACACTTTTTCCCAAATAGCAGGCTAGGCAGAGGGAACCTAGTAGAGGGACACTCTGATCCCCACTTACTTACGCTGAATTCTGGAGGCATTGCGTGTTAAGTGGTGGAACTTAACGCCACGTTTCTTCTCAACACCAGAGCAAAGAAAACGGAAATATTAAACATTTCCACTCCTCAAGTGGGAATCGAACCCATAACCAGTCGCTTTACAGTCACTCTTTGTGCTTCTGCGCCACGACTGGCCCTAAATTACTTGGTCGTTTTTTGTATTTTTATAAACAATTTTCTTGCAGCTTCACGCTTTTCTTAAATAGACCTGCAATTTAGACAGAGAGAACCCTAGTGTCAAGGATCTAATATGTATTTGATGTATAACCTTCTATGCTAATAGTAGAAAACGTAGTGATTATTACATTATTTTCTTACTTAACTTTATATTAGAGTAGTAATTAATTTTATCTTCATGATGCATAAAGATAAAATTAATTACTACATATTTTTACATGATTAATTGATATTCATTAGCTTTTTTTAAATATATACTACAATATAATATAACAAACGTTAATCAGTATACTATGTCACGCACACTGCCGGTATATGTGACAAGTGCATTCATTATGTCATTATGCAACACGCTGTTGTGCATCCGACGCGACGCAGCGGTTATAAATTGTACGGTAAGATGAACGATGAGAAGCTAAGGAGTGATACTATCAGTATATGGTTGATGAGCAACAAGTATTTTAGTAAATTATGGTATAAATGCTGATAAAAAACTATAAGTGTGGGTAATGGGGTCGATTTCCGCTGGTAAGAATAAAAATAACTTAAACATAAACATTCCCTATGTTGATGTTGAAGTTATACTTATTCTTTCGCTCTGGTACCTAAGACAGACCCTGGCGATGAGCTCCGCAATCAAACTCAACACGTCATGTCTCGATTTCGTGCGGAAAATAGGGGGCGGAGTATCTTGAAAGTAGACTTTCTGACTCTTCTACTATGCGGGATAAGTTTGAAATTGTTAAAAATTCTACAAATTTTCATAAGATTACCTTTTCTTTCTTTGTTTTTTAATGCCAAGACAATCTATTTCCATTTTCCACCTAAACTTGTACACTCTGTTTTACCGTAACAGAAAAATTAAAATAATTTAAATATAATCACTCCCCTGAAATGATAATATATCATACACTGTCGTATCGCGCCACCAAGGCCTCTTGATAATAATACATAATATTTCTTGCGTGATCAAGTAGTATATATTTTTTTTGTTATTTTGAAGTATTACTGGCCGCCATACAAGTAGAAGGTACTGAGGCCAACCAGTCGTAAACGCGACTGGTTGTGAGTTTGATTCCCACTCCAGAAGTGGAAATGTTAAATATTTCTATTTTCTTCGCTCTGGTGCCGAGGCAAAGCGCGGCGTTAAGTTCCGCCACTTAATAATCAATTCTTCCGGAATTCGGCGGAAAGTGGGAACGGTATGTCTTCATAGTAGGTAAAAAAAGTATTACTCGCTATTAATTAGTATTAGTATATATAGAGGATTATATCATTTAGTAACCTGTATAATAGTATGGTTTCTCTTTGCCTGACCTGTAAAGTACATAAAAATGTCACCTACTTTACATTCTAACGTGCTACGAAGCGACAGAACCTGTATTTGCAGTATTGTAAATTGAAAATTTTATTGTTTTCCAAAGAAAAATGAGTCGGCAAATAAATACACATTCATTTTCAATTACACCTGGAACCCTTTCGTTGCCGCATTTTGTTGCTGTATCTGAAGTAAGGCAATTAATAAAGTGAAATTTATTGAGCCATACAATTAACGCTGTTTATAGCTTTAGTTATTATATGATATTGCTCTCATGGGTCACGACTCGCCGACCGCACAAAGCTCTGGTATGCTTTATACAAACTAATAAATTTTTGAATATTGATAGGTATATTGTAGTATGAAAACTAATAACGTTACTTTACCGAGTTTTGAATTAAGGTTTTTTTTGTAATTTATAACTTTTTGTGTGAATCTTCTATATTTATAAAAGTTTTTCGTCATTGTGTGACTATTACATAGCATTACAGCGCATAGTCAAAACTACTGAACGCAGAAAATTGAAATTTATTATGTAGGTTCATTGGGGGAGAGGAAAGCACTAAGAGAGGATTTTTCAAAATTTCTTAAATCCATACTTATATTATAAATGCGAATGTCTGTGTCTTTGTCTGTCACGCTTTCACGGCTAATCTACTGGTCCGATTTGGATGAAATTTAGAATGAAAGTAGTAAAAATGACTGGGTCTAACATAGGCTACTTAGTTTTTCAAAAATCAACCTCCAAAGGGTTGAAATAGGGGATGAAAGTTTATATGAAAAATCTACACCGCTTGACCGATTGTAACGAATTTTGGCATATATATAGTTGATAATCCAAAGTTAAACATAGGGTACTTTATTTTTCAAAAATCCACCCCCGAGGGTTGCAATATACCCAAACAGCTGCGTAGACCACGCGGCGAAGCCGCGAGCGGGCCGCTAGTGGTATATAAATAAAGTTACGGGCTACAGCTAGTCCTCTACATACCTATACCACATGTTTTCATAATTTTCATATTTTTTTCTTCAATTTTAGTATTTAAAATATTAACCTCTATAAAAGTGTCTATTTGCTCCTTCATTTATAATACAAGTGTTAAAGAAGTAATAGGCCAATCATGTTAAAATACAGCTATTCATGAAATTGATCTAATCGTCTTTATGCGGTGCGCTCCATTATAATTTCAGAGTCAGGGTGAGTTGAACTGGCTCAGTGGGGAAGTGGGTCGAAAGCAGGGCTGCCATGAATAGTAATGCCACAAGATATATGGATTTAGAAGTTTTTTTCGCTTTAGTTTGGTTTCCTTTGTCTTTTATTAACTATGTAAGATTGCTTGGTTTCGAAAAGTGTTTGTATATATGTACATATTTATTTGTAAATGGTGAGTAAGTATTAGTATATAACAGTGGCTAAATGTGACTATTTTATAGCGGCAATCGTGTTAGATATACTTCGAAATATGTCTATATGTCTAACAATTTTCATAAAATTTGTACGTAAATGTACCAACATATAATTTCTTCTTTTTACTTTAATCTCAAGACAGAAAAGGTATCTCAACCCTATACGGTAGTGGAGTGTCGAAT
The DNA here is from genome assembly GCA_019049465.1 of Dryas iulia moderata. NCBI lineage: Eukaryota > Metazoa > Arthropoda > Insecta > Lepidoptera > Nymphalidae > Dryas > Dryas iulia. The sequence continues at coordinate 1,505,103 of CM032440.1, forward strand.
TTATCGATTTTGTACGCTCCCAATAAGTGAAATGTATAAAGCCGCGAAATTGTTATGCGCTGTCGCTCGCTCGCTCGCCTCGTTGTACTTAATTCATTGTGTCTTTGTTGCCACACTGAAATACTCCTGGTATTGTATCGCTAGCGCTAGAACAGAATCTATTTACTCTCATACTTTTAGTGAACGCTATTTGAAAGATTATCATACATAAAATATCGATGTAACAGTATGTAAATATTTTAATGTTTTTAAAGTGTTGTTCACACAATTGGAATATGAAAATGTATTTAAAAAACGTTTAACAACTTGGAAGGATTTCTGCCATAAAAATTCGAACCCGCTCTTCTTATACATACTCCAATTAATTAAATACATTTTGCCTATAGGTACGTTAAAATAAAAAAAAACATATATAACAATATTTTAATATGTATACTATATAATATTAAATATTGTGTAATTTATGAACATTATGATAACGTAAGTTATTTGAGGCCATTAGAGGGCTGTCACCAAATTTGAATATTAAATTTCACATATGTACCTACTGTTTATTTTACTGTACAAAAGTACTCACTTTTTTCAGTGTTGGTCACAAGAGAATTGAAAATACGTGTGTCGCAAATAAGTGAAATGTGTAAAGGTCGTAAAATTGTGAAGGTTGCAGCTCGTGCCACCGCTCTGCTCCTTTGTTTTAATCTCACGCTATTCTACTTGCAAACTATATCGCAAGGCTATTCAGAACATTCCGAATGGAATATTTAACTTATGTTACGTATATTTAATTAAATTCTTTGTTTTGTTTCACCGCATATCTCCATGTAAATGCAGTGGAAATAAGCAAATTAAATATTTATTTGTGTTTCCTTTATAAATAGTTCATTTTTTTAATTCAAATTACACTTTTTTCCGCGTACTAATCAGAGGGAACGTAGCGTTTAGACATTGCCTTTTGAATCGAAAGGCGAAAATCAACGCCAACGCACGTCTTAGTTACCAAAGCGATAAAAATATTTTATAATTAATCATTCTTCTAAGTGGGAATCTAACCCACAACCAATCACACTTACAGTCAACCACTGTCCAACTGCGCCATGATGATCTCTAAATAGTTACATGTAAGCTTAAATATTTACCTCAACACAGTGACGTATGTCACAGGGACGTTCTGTGTTCTATTATTTATTTATTGTAATATTGAATGATTTTTGTTTTCTACAAAACAATAGAAGCATAATTTATCATAGTTACTTACGACACAAAGTCTATTAGTGTCAAAGTTATTATCTTCGTTATTTTATGACTTAGTCTCCGGGAACTGTTAATATATTAAAATATAATAAGTTAAGCTGACGTCACATCTTGTAGCTAATTTCAATAAAGCTCGTGCATGAAAAATCAATAGTTTGAACTTTAATAAATTCTTAGGGCGTGCCTGCGCCCAGCACTCTCATGTCGTGACTAAGATATTAGAACATTCTTTAAACGTTATTAAATTTCAACTTCAAAAGTTTTCAATGTTACCTTTATAAGAAACCGTGGAAAATGAAAATATTTTATTGCTTTCAAGTTCTCTGTTATACAAATCAAAGCCAAAAATGTTCCCGTTTTAATTTCAAACGTTATATGATACTTGAGTGTTTCATTTATTTAATTAGCATCTCTCTCGTATCTCTCCTAGATATTAAATATTCATACCAACAATTTTTTTATACGCCTTATTAAGGCTTTTGTACTGAACTCGGGGATTTTTGAAGAAATTTTCTGCCGAAAATTTATTACCAAGTAATCATTGGCTGAGTTATGAGTTCCGAATAACAGAAAGCGGGTCAATAGACGTTCGGCACGCCCTTATTAATGGTGATACTTACCGCCTGGGGATGCCATTATCTTTGATTCATTTCTCATCAAGCGGATAGTTCTTGCTGATTTTTTCTTTGTTGAATCTGTATTATATTTTACGGACTTATAAATAATACACACATTTGTTTGTACATTCAAAACAGAAATATATGAATGGCCATCGTTGTGCAGTGCTTCAACGCTTGACTGTGTGTACGCGAAGGTTCGATTCTGACTGGGCGGAATGTTTAAATTTATAATATTTTCATTTCTCTGCTCTGGTGACAAGAAAAAGTACGGCGTAAAAGAAACACCTATAGTATAGACTACTTTTATAGAAATAGTAGATATTTAAAAACATACATATTTGTAATATGTACATATTTATATTATTTTAAATAGTGCTTCTGAACTTTGAATTCCATTTACAGGACAGTAGTTCCTGAACGAATATAGCTTTCGTTTGCCATGAAATGTAATTATCCAGCTGCGAGCTTGAACTTGGGCCTATTGTCAGTACCAAGCCATAGGATAAGAAGAAATGCTATTAAATAGAATTTTTTCATTATAAAACCGTCAAATCAAGTAATCTCAATGAAATATCTTACTGTTATAGGTTTAATAAGTATTAGTTTAATAATTTAAGTAAAAGTGCATGAAAAAAATAGTAATCAGCTATGTATGTGTAAACATAAAATTGCGATATTGAAACAAATTGTAAAACATATGTATAAACAAACATATTTGTAGTCGGTTTTAATGAAAACTTATGTTTTTCAATTTATTTACGAGTATAGAACGTGATCGCTACTGTACACAGTGTTTGTTTGTCTTTCTGAAATTCAATCATTTCTTTTGGTCACCCAACACATAACAAGAACCTTTTGCTCTTTATTTTTCTCTTCTAACATCTCGCCGAGAATATTTCTACAAATATAATTTGACCGAAAAATAATAGTGCGGAAGTTCCTCACGTGTTGGGGCTGACCGCTGGCGGGCTGCCAGCTATGTGCAATGTGCTACATACTAACTTTACCTCGGATAACTTAGACAACTCAGATGTTTCTGCATCTAATGCATCCATACTTTTACTAACAGCTGTGTTTGTTTCGTTATGTTGACCTAAAACCTGTGTAGATATATTTTCCTATTTTTGTCTGTGGTAAATTAGATCTTCTCATTGTATAAGCGCTCAACTAGATAATAATTGTTTTTCGCTAAGCTAATTACGCATGTGCTGTAGATTGATAGAATTTTGCAATTTTATTATGGCTAATTTTTTTTGGGGTCAGTCGTGGCGCAGTGGCACAAACGTGTGACTGCAAACGACTGGTTGTGTGTTCAATTCCCACTCGAGGAGTGAAAATATTTGTTATTCCCATTTTCTTCCCTCTGGTGTCGAGGCAAGCGCGGCGTTAAGCTCTGCCACTTAACACGCAATCCCTCCGAAATTTGGCGGAAAGTGGGGAACGGAGTGTACACTAGGTTCCTTCTGCCGACCCTGCTGTGTGCGGGATACAGCGTGAAGCAAAAAAAAAAATATCAGCGTTACAATTAACAAAAGTCTCGCATACTTTGAAATGATCTTACTATGTTCGATTTATACCTTGTCGAAATCCTTGTATAGAATACTCAAATCGTAACATACTGTAGTTGTTAATTGATCTGCTATTGATTCTCAACACTAGCAGTATTGATAACAATATAATTGTCTGAGATAATAGATCGATTGCAGTTTATTTGCTTTAGGTCGCTTCTGAGTTCACAAGCGTGGCAAAGAGCATGTTGTTGATAGATTATCCTGGCTACTTAATTATGTCTGTGTAAATACTCACCGCTAGCAAATTGAGAACAAACAGATTCAATACAGATTGTATCTACGTGGGAAATCTCAGAATATCTATAGAATAATATATATTTATATAATATCTATATTACTATATAGTACGTGAGAAATCTCAGAATATCTACAGAACTATATGGTATCAGTGACCGCGATATCTGTAACTTTTATTGACGTCAAGTATTAAAGTTTTATGTGTGCTCTGTCCCTCTGGGTCAAAGTAAAAAACTAATTTCAAGCTACGTAAGTTGTTGTTTTGCCGTTTTTTTTCAATCATAATATACCTACTATTTAGGAAGTGATTACTGCACCATATGAATTATTAAAAAAGCCTTAAGTCTAATTTCGTAATATAAATTCTGATATTCATATATTTCTTCTGACTTACCCGTAAGTATTAATTACTTCATCCGTCTAAAATTTTTAATGTGCCCCTGTAGTCCGTCTGAAGTAAAGAAAAAAACTCATTTGATTGCATTATAAGCATTTTTTCAGTTTATACTAGAGGTAGTTTTGCTATGTGACTGATCCTTTAAAAAAATGTTAAATATTAACCTTTTTTTTAATGTATTTTTCATTATTGTCAATGTAAACATAATATAATGAATCACATAACTTGTTCTAAAGATACTAAACTATTTACTTTATAAGGGGAATTCCTGAGCCACTTATGTACCTATACGTGTGTTTCAATTACTACATTTGTACATGTAAACCATTTGTTTATTTAAATGTTTTCCTTTAAATCGTAAATTTAAAGGAAAACATTTAAATAAACAATTTAAAATATGTATGTATGTGCATATCTTAGCAATACTTTTATGAATCCATTTCATTTAATTTTTGACTATTCATTTATTAATGTTAAACTCTTATTTATTTTTACTCTACATTGACATTACATTTCTGTAAATTAATAAACAAGTAGCTTTTATTCATAGTAGTTAAAATTATTATTTAAATAATTGTAATGCTTAAAATCTTAAAATAGAGAGTAACATGAAAAACCGCAAAAAACGAAGAACACTTTTACACAAATAATAAATTAGACTACAACATAAATTTCAACTTTAATATTATAATTTTTAACAAACATGGCAAGATTATTTATAAAATTAATAATTAAAAATATAAAAATGCATATTTATTTAATTATTGTGGTCGTAGCAAAATAAATGCTTTCAAAAGAAAAGCGGTACTCCAAAACATTTAATTGCAAAACTGTATAGTGTAAAGATAAATTAATTAACATTCCCAGTTCACGAGCAAAAGATCCAGCTAGAGTATGCTGACTAAAATTTAAATGCAAATTTTCGTTTTTCCAAAGCTATTGTAGTGCAGTAACGTTAAAACTGTGAGAGATAGTGTTTAACGCCGATATATTTCGATTTTAATTGTAAGAAATAATTAGTTTATGATAAATAGGAATCAAATTCGGCGGATGATGGGGAACGGAGTGTCTTAACACTAGGTTTCCTCTGTCTACCCTGCTGTGAGCGTGATGTAGCGTGAAGCTAAAAAAAATTATATGTATGATCGGAAATCAGTAACTATATAATTCCAACTTGGAAATGATAATCCGTTGCGATTAGGGGTAGTTAGTAGTTATGTGGGAATCCAAACTGGGCCATGCGTATATTAACTAAAACCTCACGGTGCTCCTCCTGGATCCCTACTAACGGAGGCCACGCGAATCTTAATATACTATGAAAAATAAAGACGCTATGAAGGTGCATAATTTGTTCGCTTCACGCTATTTCCCTCGTAGAAGAGTAAGTCGGAGACTTAGGGTCAGGATACTCCGTTCTCCACTCTCCGTCCGAAATCAAGACATTGCGTGTTTAGTGGCCCAACGCCGCAGCTTTAACACCCTTTTTAAATCAAGATTCTTAACTAATTTGTCTCAAAAGTAGAATTTTGCAACATATCACCATGTTTAATACTTTTTTATGTTAAAAACTTCTTTTATAATTATAATCGTATACAGCATAAAATTTTTGTTCCGGAGTATTCTTTTCTATGTTGTTGGTATTGTCAGTTTTGGTCATAGTCTGCGTTTGCATATTGAAAGTGACACGTTATTTGCCGCTTCATTAATTCTATCCACGAGCTTTTAAAGTTTTCCATAAATTATGGTAATTTAGTACAAAAAGATTAAGAGAAATCTATGCATTATTTAATGAAATTGTGATAACATAGACTTAGCGAAAGCTTTTAACTGTAAGAAGCAAAAGCTATAGTTATATATAAAAATATATTTCTTGCTAAGCTAATCTAAATTATATTAGTTTCATTTCTCCGCTCTGGTGCTTAATATAAAATGCGAGGTTGAGTTCCGCCACTTAACAGGCAATGTCTCGGACAGAAAGTGGTAAACGGACCACCCTGCTAAATATAGGAATCAGCATAAAGCTGAAAAAAAAGGAAACAATAAAGATATTCCAATGTCTTAACTTTTAATTTATTGGGGATTTCCGTCTCAAAAGTCAATCAAAACTAATGTTTTACCGAAAAAATAAACTTTGTAATATTCTACTTGGCCACAAATCATTGGTCGATTATGTTCAAACAAAACAACATCTATTTATCTTAGTAGTACGGAATTTAATAACATAACAATAAGAGGGGAGCGACGGAAACACAACTTTTCAAGTGTCCCTATGAATGCTTTCAGTAATAAATTAAGCGTCCCCCAAAAATATACTCTACACGGTACCCAAAACATGGGATTTTTTTTCATGAATATTAATAATTACTTGGAAACAATATATTTGTCGTTGTACATTTAGGTATTTGTAGGATATTCTTTATTTAGTGTTTGTTGTATGCTTTTTTGCAGGGCAATTGAGAAGATCGGTTGACATCGGTTGTTTTCGTTCTTCACTTACCAACACATTATTTCGTATTAAGTAATGTAATCTCTTTGAATAGTTCTTTCATGATTCGCATTTTAAATAATAATATATTTCCCTAAGTGAGATTCGAACCCACAGTTATAAACAGACGGAAGCATCTCAATAATATTATCACTATTGCAGCAGTGTAAGCTGCAATTGACGAGATATTATTTAAATTCATGCAAACACGTTAAGGCCATTATTCTTCATATAGAAGCTTCTTAAGAGGCTTTTCCGAATATAAATATTGAATAATAATGTATATCTCAAAATAACAAAATAATTCAATGTAATATCAAATAAATAGATTTTATTAGAAAACATTATCAAACAAGACTACGCTATTTATATTAAACCACAGTAAAGGTTATTTGGTAAAAACATGAAAAAGTATTTATATCACGATAAAAACATGTTATTTATAAACAAAATTGAATAATATAGTAAAGCAGATAATAAATAATATATATAATATGTGCGCTATCGATGTGTGGGCGGGAGTAAGTGACCGTGTTCAATTATCTTTCGTGTGGTACGGTTTCTCTTCCTGCCAACTAAATTATCATGCAAAATTGTCTTGTGCAAACAAGATATGCAGATTGAACGTTGTTTATATTGATTTAAATAATATATTTTTTTGTTATACGAATAATTACTATATCTTAATATTATTTAGTGTTTTTTATATAGTATTTTCATTCTTTTACATATGTTCTGGATTTTGCAATAAGAGTAAATACTCACTTCATTTTATACATATTGCTTACTCGTAAGGGGAAAGAAAGGTGTGTTAAAGCGCAGTATCCTATTTCACGTAGAAAAAGCGAAGTATATTAAAGCTTCACACTTTTTCCTACATACAGGAGTAGTCGGAGAGTACCTAGTGTCAAGACACTCCGTTCTCCACTTCCTATGTGAAACACGTGTTCACAATGTCATGCTTCTTGTCTTTGAGATTTGCCTTGCCTGTTTGCCTCCAGAGCGGAGGTAGGGAAATAATTTAAACATAATAATTTCCCTGAATTGAGATCGAACCCACAACCACCGTCTATGTTGGGTATGCATCCTTAATTGAAATCAAGTTAAAAGTAAACACAACTTACGGAACACAGTCGCACATAGATTTTAAATGAAATAGTTCCGTCTAAGCTGCGGAATCCCATTTTCTAAGCGCTGAATGACAGCAATATCACAAAGGGAAATATGAATTTTTTTCACGAGCGCCGCCATGCAAGAATAACAATGGCGGGTGTCCCATTGGCGGGAAAAAATGAAATATGGCCGCCGCAGCGCTCGCTTCCTAGCGCCGGTAGACAACAGCTATTTTTACTCGTTAAAATTACTACTCGGTAAATACGATTTTTTTTAAACAGCCAAGCCTATAAATGAGACGGAATGTTTTATTTTCTTTTTTTATTTTATTTCAGTTTCTTATTGGTACGCGTTTTTCAAATTACAGGTAGCATTTTTTTTATTTTATTTGACATTAATGTTTTCAAATTTATTTGATTTATTTTAATATGTATTGTGTACTTAATATTAGAAAAGTATCGTGTACATACATATGTGACCATGAACTTCTGTTAAGTTTTCAAAACGTCAGATTTTCTTAAATGTGTTTTCGAATACCAAAATAAACGCAATAAATCTGGGTAAAATAGTTTCATTTTAAATATTATCTGTGCTTTTTATTATAAAACAGCAATAAAACCTAGACAGTATTTTTTTTAACTTTACACATTAATTATGTTGTTTGCGTTTGTATTAATATCAAAATAACTTTTTAAATTTCATCTTTTATCAAATGTTTTATTCCAAATATAAATCATTATCTTTGACACAAATAGGTTTAACTATTTTGTACGCAATGTCATCGGCCCTGTGGCGCAACGGATAACGCGTCTGACTACGGATCAGAAGATTCCAGGTTCGAATCCTGGCAGGGTCGTCGATGTTTTTACTTTTTCTTTTTTTTTATTTGTTATATTTATTTGTTTTTTTTTTATTTTTATTATTTATAATAGTAGAATGATAGTAGTTTTTTTATTTCTATTATATTTTTTATTGCACTTTGTTTCAACATTTTTTGTGTGTACTTTATAGTAACTAGTTCAAAAAAATGAAGATTAATGTTTTTCTCAATATTTTTATAAAAATTGGTTATAGCTTCAATTTCCGCTCGGAGAATGAATTTATTTCTTTACTGTGACACCAGAAACAAGCTAAACCTAGCTTTTGCTAGTAGCATAATAGGTGTATGCAGTATAGGCATTAGGGGCCACCGGATACAGCTGGAAGAAATGAAAACATTTCATATATTGTTAATAATATTTAAATATCTTTACTGTATTACTCTAAATAAAAAATAAAATAAGTTAATACAATTTAATAAATAATTAATAAAATGTATACATAATTAAAATAATTACATTATTGTTATTAGAACAGCATCTAATTTTGTAAATATTATTTCGAACAAAAGTATTACAAATTTTAATTTAAAACAGGATTAAAATGCCTTATCTTACCTTCGTGTAGCGACTAAAATACTTGCGGTATTAAGTCCAAGGGATTACTTGATCAAAGCTTCAACCGCTTATATTTGGTTTAGAATTTAGGCTGTCTAAAACTTTCAAACTGAAGGTCAACCGAGGTCAATGTGAAGTTTATTATATTTTTTAAACATATTTAGTTTTTTTAAGGTATCGAGTGGGTGGATTTTTTTAAATTAAAGAGAAGTTCCAGGGGAATATTATATCAATATAGTGTTTATAGCAAGGTAGGCAGAGTGATCCTAGTGTTGAATTTTAAACGTAGCATGTTCAAAGGCGGAACTCAACGCCGCGCTTTGTCTTACCACTTACCAAATCTTACTAGAGTGGAGAAATTGAAATGATTTGAATATAATCATTCCCCCGAGTGCAGTTGAACGTAAAACCAAACGTGTTAACAGACCGACGCGACGATGCTACGATGTTCATAGATTATTGCTGGGATTGGACATATTTAATATTTAAATACGTACCGTCTGAGAAATAAAAGATCTAGGTATTAAAAAATAAGAATAAAATAGGGCTTTACTGAACTAAAATGGACGACAATATTTTTTCTAAACTTTGTTTACGAATTTATGTGTTGTTTCCAGTTTTACTACGAACAGTATAGAATGAGACAGTCTGAATGTAATAAAATACCGAAGCAATTTGTTACAACGTAGATCGTTTCACGTTTAAAAGTAGTCCAGTAAAGTATAACGTGACTGAATTTATCAAAAGCTTAAACAATTAAGTTAAATGGCAACCATGAAAGGAAAGTGACCTACTTTAACGATGAGCGTCGCTATGAAAAACTTCTCACTCTATTTTGTTCTTCATTCCGTTTTTGTGAGGCCAGTGGCGCAAGGGCGTTAAATATGACTGTAAACAAGATTGGTTGTGGGTTTGATTCCTACTCGAGGAATGGATATATTTAATATTTCCATTTTCTTTGCTCTGGTCGAGGTAAAGCGCGGCGTTAAGTTCCGCCACATAACAGGCAATGCCTACAAAATTCGGTGGAAAGCGGGGAACGGAGTGTCTTAACACTTGTTTCTCTCTGCCTACCCTGCTGTGTGCAGGATGTAACTTGAAGCTACGCAAAAAAAAGAACATTTTTTGTTGTATGTATATAAAAGTAGCGGTCTAGTCGGGCTTTACTACGCTGCGTTGCTTTTTTGTAGAATTATTATATTGTTCTTTAAAGGATTAATTGAGTGATGAATGGCTATTTCTATTTTGTTTTAAAACCATGCAGCAGTGCAGTATTTAGTGTGAAATGTTTTAAAATTTATATATGGCTACAAAAATTTTAATGTTTTGGTGTGAAAAACCTAAAAGTTATGATTATTATTTTTATTTATGAAACCACTACGTTTCTATCTTCTGAAGGCTTGATGGAGCAGATTGTAAGGGACAGTAAACGCGATTGGTTTTGGGTTTGATTTCTACTAGAGTGAATGATTATATTAAAAAAAATACCCCATCCTGTTAAGAAGACAAAGCAGTGAGTTCCGCCACTTATTACGCAATGACTCTGATTTTTGACGGTAAGTAGAAGTCGAACTCTCACTGACTGACTGACCCTGCTAAAAAGCGTGAAGCTGCTTTCGTTATCTTTCACCAAGTTTCTAGTTTGTAGTCTCTGAAACAATAACACATGTGTGTTAGAAATTTCCAACAATTTAAATTATGTTAATTTATTTAAAGTAATGTATGGATATAACGTCTGTTTAAATGTTTAAAATTTAAATAATCCTGATATACTAATATTTTGAAATTAAAATATATTTATTACCATTTCTATCTACGTTTTTATTAAACTGAAATATAAGTACTTGTTATTTTAACATTTATTCTTTATAAATTGAACGCATAATGCAATTTTTGTATTAAGTACTTTCATTTCTTCGGTCTGAAACCTTAAACCAATTGGAGCCAGTCGTGGCGCGTTGTGTTGTGTTGACAAGCGTGTTACTGTAAACGGCTGGTTGTGAGTTCTATTCCCACTCGAGGAATGGAAATATATAATATTTTAAATTTCTTGACTCTGTTGTCGAGGCAAAGCGCGGCGTTGCGCGACTTGACACTCAATGCCTCTGAATTCGGCTAGAAGTGAGGAAAAGAGTGTCTTATCACAAAGTTCCCTCTGCCTACCCTGCTGCGTGCGGGATACAGCGTGAAGCTAAAAAAAATAAAAACGAAACCTAAAACAAAGCGTGGCATTGAGTTCCATAATTCAACACCTAATTTCGATTTCGGGCAATCAGTAGAGAATGGAGTAATTTGACACTGCGCTCTCTCTGACTACCTTACTATGCGGAAAAAAGCATGAAGCTGAGGAAAACAAATAAACCTTTCACATTTCGCTAACAGTTGATTGTTTGTTTCAGATAAACCTACGATTAATCCTCGTTTCCGGCAAAACAAAGGAGTTCGTGTTTAGTCCGGTGGACTCGGCCGGCGACATAGCAGTTCACGTTTACGACAATTGGCCTGAAGGTACTAACTAGTATATTGTCTATTGCGTTCATTCCACAGTTTTAATTAACCCAGTATAAGGTTTTTAAAGCTTATGTTATAAAAAGCCGGTAGATTTTTCTAATTTCATCTTAGCAGAGTATAGATATTGTGAATTATGCAACTTTTGATTATTTTGTTATTGGAAGTACATATAAAATAATAAATGAATTTCGGATCGTCGCACTTATCTGAGAAAATACATGCTTATATAAATAAATATATTCACAACTAGGATTTGAATCCATAATAATCAGCTACTATTAACAACGTTGGTGTCAATTTTTTTAGTCAGGTAGTAAGTCAGAGAGGACCTAGTGTTAAGACACTATGTCTTTCGTTTTCCACTCGAAATCTAGACATCGAATTGAGTGGTTAAACTGAACGCCGTGAGTTATAAGTACAAGAGCGAAAGAAATAAAAAAATAATTTTATAATTCTCCGAGTGAGAATCGAACCCACAACCATCACTTTACAGTCTGACACTGTCTTACTGAGCCACGACGGCTTCATTTCAATAATACTATACAAACATTTTTGTTATAAAAGAAGAATTTATGTTACTACGAAAAATTGCTAATATCCATACTATAATTCTTACGGGTCGTTATCACAATGCCATTGAATTGAATATATAGACACCGTGTTCAATCGAGCATGGCCGCCATGAAAGTCATCGCAATGACGCCCTTAGCCGACGGAACACAATGGCGTTTTTACTGAAACGGTAATAAGAGGTTTAATATTCCGCTTAAAAGAATGAATCGTACCGCACTAATGGCCCACAAAATAATTTATACCCCCCGTTCATTATTAAAGAAGTTATATCTCAGTCTGTAGCAAATTTTTCACGATAAATCTGACAATCATTAGGACAGGGGAGTTTGGTAGTGTAATTGTCTTTTTTTTTCGTTTGAGACTTTGTTTGGTCTGGGTTTAGTTTAAAATAGAAGTACGGAGATATAAAAAGACAATTTTTTTACTTGATTCAAAATATGATATTTTTTAAATAATCTATGAGCGTTTTAGAGTCCCTTTTAATCCTATGACGTTTTTACTAAAATTGGACCACTCCCTAGTAATGAGAATTTTTTTTTTAACATTTTTTAAAGTAAAACACTTTTAGAAAGCATATAAAAAATTAAACGAAGTGGGATTCAAACCTAAAGCTACCGTTAAACTGTGGGTTCTACATTCGGCATATTTAGTAAAATTTTAATATTTTTAAAAGTGTTATAATACACGTCTAGTAGTGGAAATAAATAAGATTACTTGCTGTTTCAAAAAAATTATATAGAAAAAGAAACTATCTTAATAAATTAAAGTAGTGGATATTATTTCACTATTTTCGCATCGTGTTGCAATTCTGTTTACACAACTTATATTGTTCGACGTCACGTGTATGTAAGCGCCTGGCTCTCAGATGCCGCGGCACAATAGACTCGCAACGCCTTAAGCTATAGGTCGATGAGGACTGGTGACACACTTCTTGTTGTTTCTTTTGTAACTAAACGACTGGAGACCTTTTGCTAATTAATTATTATATCTTCAAGTTTAAATTTTTAGTTGACATGATAAATCATGTATGTGTATAGTTTGAAAGTTTTTAATAATGAAGTTTATGTTTTGAATAAAATAGTGGTATGTAACACTTTTTTTTCAATGCTGTGCTTTATTTTATTGTGAAGTAATTAGAATCTGCGATTATTTTCACGAAATAGCGACTTAATCCAAAAAAAAAAAACATTTTCAGAAAATCTATTAAAATTTGAGTGTCCAAGCGCTCTGGTCACTAAGCCATCAATATAAGTTTAAGTAAAATAGATTAAATTTACGTTCAAAAGACTTGGACGGCTTCCAAGAGACGCGGGTTCGAATCCGACTGCGTTCAATTTTTTCTACGTTTTCTAAAAAAGTTTTTTTATATATGTTCTTTATATATATCCTTAGTATGTAAATAACACTTTAAAACTTTATAGTCTACGTACCTGCTTTATAGTCTACGTGAGTAAATGGAATTTTACTACAAAATAGGCAATATATCAAACGTTATAGGTACCTACATAAATTTCCCCCATAACACTTGACACTTATAGTCTTGGTCTCAAATAGAGATAAATCTTGAATATTCTATTAACTGAAACATTATAAGACTTCAAGGACTCCCGAGTTTGGAATAATTAAGGACCGACACGAATAAAGTTTAACTTTTGTAATGTAATAGGACTAATAAAGATAATCTACCCGAATGCCTTTAGAAGCTTTGCTTCAAAATTTGACCTAGTTCTAAACTCACAAAGATTCATCTGTAGATAAATTAAAAGCTACCGGGGACCGGATATGGCCGATGCCGGTGCACGGGACCGTCTTTGTAACGTTTGAATAGACCACTCAATAGGAGATTTCCATTTGGAGTCGATACTGAACGTCTTTTCTTACGTCGTTTTGCACAAGTTAAACTCGGATTTAGTGGAATTAATTTTCTTCGTGCTATAAATACATTGCTAGCAACATTCTTCTTTTCATTTTCTTTTGGTTGCTTTCATATATTTGTCGTTAGGAGTATTATACAAATGACCTCAGCATCGTACCTTCGTGGATTTCGTTAGACAACTTTTCTTTAAAATAATACTGCGTTTTGTATAGCAGCTCGTAATATTACATGAAAATTGGAGAAATATTTACATTTAATAGATTAAATATGCCCGAGGGCATAACACAACAATCACGTCTAGACAGGGCTTAAATGATGTCTATATTTATAATTCAATTACACTATTAACTTCTCTTAATATAAAAATAAGTATTTCACAAAATATAAATATGAATACGCAGACAATGATTTGAGCCATTTTAACCTGGACTTGCGCCGTGAATGGATTTATATTCCAATTATTCATTTCACCTTGAGCTAGTGTCCAACAGCGAGGTACCCTTGAAAGTCAGTACATTTTGTATCGACTTAAGTCAAGTTTTAGTTCAAATATTAAATAACTAAGGCATTCTGCTTGCAAAGCAGTCTTGAAATGTACTGTAATGCACAAAATAGAATAGTTTATTATTTAATCGTCTCTACTTTTGCACTATAAAATGCAATATAAATTTATTGATATGTGTTTAGGCTTTAGTTAAGCATTTGAGCGGTTTCAAAGTAATCTAAAAGAGCATACGTTTAGGGATAGGGTTCTCTTTTTAAATATTTTTTGTGACTTACTCTCGTCAAGTGTTTGTATTTGTCGATAAAGTATAAAATGATGTACATAGTCGTTTAAAGTGGCACTCAAATGCATCCTGCTCGTTAATGAGAGGGATCCATCGGCCCTTCAGCCTCCAGAACACTTAGGATACTCAATGTGTCCTTCGCAGTTTAATGCGGGCGGATACATCGTCTAGTGTCACGTTTCTTAGACCTATTTAACATATACAAAACATTATAGTTTTATTCGTGTTTTTTTCGTATGTTTGTTACTATAGCTTCTAAAGTGGGAATAGAGGTTTTCCTCTAGTGGGGAATTCCTGGATTACGGAACAATTAATGCATATTTTTTCCCTTTGTCCACTATCAAGCAAGCTTTTACAAGGCTTGTACCTATGTACGGCTGTGGTGGTGTTCTCCAAAGTTAAGTGTAAGATCATAGATATTTTTACTATTCTTTCATCACCCATCATCGACGTGCCTAAATCAGCTAAACAGGTTCATCTTTATTCTCACTGTTATATTCTCGTTTATCTCTTCTATATATATTTAGGTATGTCTTCCATTTCTTCTGAAAATACATACTTCCAGTACAACAAGATTTTCTTGTTTTATTATTAAATATTTTTATATTAACACTGATCTTGTATTACATATTATAACAACTACCTTATTAGTTGTTAGAGTATAATTTTGAACGGTCGAAATGCCAATATGATGCCAATAATTGCTTATATATTTATTCAACAAAGGAACACAACGTGTAGCTCAACCTACTTTAGTTTGTACGGTTTTGTTAAATGGCTTTATCCGGAACTTTGCAGCCTATTAAGCTAAGTATAAACGTTTGTGCAATGCAAAGTTAGCAATTACTGAACATCTCGAGCGGAATGCTGATACCGACCAAAGAAAAGAACTGCGAAGGAAAGTACAAATTAAGCTTATAATAGCATCGTCTATAAAATGTCAAAGTTCTGAACGCTCTGTTTGGTGCAGGCGTATAGATTAATAAGGTATAGATGCTTTGTTTAAATTTGTTTATTTATATAATAAAGAAATTTAAACACATACGAGAATGTATGTATGTATTAAGAAAGAGTTTTCTATAGATTATATGCTCGTGTTTGATAAGTTTCGTTTGTATAAAATTTTGATTAAAAAGTGTTTACCTTATTTTTCTACATCTCACTAAGTACAGTTAACCAATAAACGTTTATATATTTCATTAAAATCTTTATTATATTTATATACTATTTGAATACGTTTAAAGTAATTAATATGCTTTCCCATCCCCAGCATCACGTAGAAGTGTCAAGATAGTCTGTTCTCCTGAATCCGAGACATATAATCTCTAACGTTGTATTTCTTTGCTCTGAAGTTGTGGTTACAAAGAGTACTTTGCAAAATCTTACAAAATAACAAAATTTACACTAAAATAGCGAACAGCGACAATGCAAACTTGCATTCGATAAAGAACTAAAGGCACGAATCACTACAGGGAATAGGCTAATGCGGATCGAGGCCACAGCACGGATTTGTCTCGCAAATAAAGGACATTGTCAGATAGTCATGACTGTATTCGTGAACAGGGCTGGCTGTATCACAAATGGAATCTGTAACTAAATGTTATTTATTAATATTGTAAGAGCATTATTTTTAGATTATTTCAATAATATTTTTATATATAATGTATTTAATTAATATTCCCAGTATATACTTGTCATTTGCAGCAGGTTCAGTTCAGACGGCTTATATTTAATTGTGTATTATTGAGCACTTTTTGCGCATTGTATTATATGAATTCATGTTTTATTGGCAGAAGCCATTTAAAAGCACAATTTTACCCTATAATTAATTCATCAACTCAAATAATCTTCTTATGAGCATTAATGATTTAATTCAGCAACTGTCACATAATTAAATATTATTAATTAAATAATTCCTTCATAAATTAACAAAGTTATGTTAAATATTGCTAACTGTAAAGAGAATAGTTGTGGGTTCGATTTCCACTTCGGGGAATAACTAAATATTATTTTAATTTCTCCTCTCTGGTACCATGCAATGTCTCGATTTCGGGGGCAAAGTGGACAAAGGAGTGTTGTGACAGTAAGTTCTCACTAACTTCTCCACTTTGTAAACTACATTTATAATATATATTTCATATGCATATAACCATTCCTCGAGCCAGTCGTGACGCAGTGGCGCAAGCGTGTGACCTTAAACAACTGGTTGTGGGTTCGATTCCCATTCGAGGAGTGGAAATATTTAATATTTCCACATTACCTCGCCTGGTGTCGAGGCTAAACGCGGCGTTAAGTTCCGCCACTTAAATAATTTTGCAGAAAGTGGGGCACGGAGTGTCTTAACACTAGGTTCCTTCTGCCTACCCTGCTGTGTGCGGGATACAGCGTGAACCAAAAAAAAAACATTCCTATAAATTGACCAGACAAGTATTGCCTTTGTGTTCCAGTCAATAATGTGGACTTTTCGATCGTTATATGAACCATTAGACCAATCACTCAATCTAAAGCAAAATCAAAAGAGATGAGAGAATGCAACCCCGCCGTCATTAGTAATGTATTACGTGGTTTAACCTTCCTTTGCTCTTTGATTTCTAATTTTGAGTGTGCTCTGATTGGCGACGGGGCTGTTAGATCTGTATGCTAATTTTGTCTTTGTTTCGAACGGTCGTCTTGGAAATCTTGAACTATTGTTGAAGTATTTTATATTCATGTCTTCAAAATAATTCAACTTTACGTTCTTTAATGTAATAAAGTAATGATCGTAATGGTGCAGTGGTTTTGGATTTGATACCCAATTTAGCTGTTTTGGTAAACAGGGTAAATACTGCATCGATTTCCGCCACTGAACATGCCATGTCGCAAATAAGCTCGGAAAGTCTTGACGCTAAGTTATAAGTTAAATTAACTACCGTTAATTTAATTTATAATTGGTTAATTTATTTAAAAGACAAAGTGCGTTGATTGTCGTAGCCCATGCTTGGTCTTGCGCCATCTACTATCTAAGAATTTCTTGAAATCGACAAGCCATGTAAATTTTTCATACAAACTTTCGTAAATTATTTCAACACTTTAGGGACAATTTTTTTAAAAAAAGGTAGTCTATGTTTGACTCTGGATCTTCAACAATTTTCATTCCAATTTAAGGTGATAGCGTAAAAGACAGACAAACAGATAGACTATCGCATTTATATTATTAACATTGATAATTAACTAAATAGGCAAAAAAAAATTAAAAAGGCGAACATCTCGAACAATTTAGCACTCCTCGAGTATATTCCCCTGGTGTTCACGCTACGCCCACGACTGCACAAAATAGAACAATTAAGTGATCAGTAGTCGGCCTCGCCACGGTTGCCTCAGGTCAGTAACCCGTTGCTGCCAGTAGAAATGCAATGCGCCTACATAATGTGTTGTATGGAGATGTGATGGAACTTTAATTGACTTCGACGAAACTAGGTACTTTTGTTTTGTTTTGTTCTACTACACAGTTGGAATCTGGAAATTGGTTGAAAAAAATTTTTTTTTTGTTTTGACGTTGTCTTTGTCGGATTTGTTCGTGCTGAGGTAATTATAAAATAGTTAAGACGTTCTAAATAATTTAAAAAAAAAAAAAATATTTTTAGTGGCATATACCTCTATAATAGCTCAATTTTTTTCCGTATAGAGACGAAAGAGTTTTCCGTAGAGAGGCAGAAATAACCTAATGTCAAAACACATTCTGGTTTTCACTTTTCGAAAATAACACTTTGCTTGACGAGTGGCGGAACTTAACGCAACATTTTATCATGTTGCTAAAGCAGAGAAGTAAAAATAATTTTAAGATGTCATTCCCCCAAGTGAAAATCGTACCCGCAACCGTCCCTTATCGCCTTAACCAGACTCTCATAAAGTCTTCTACAACAAAACGATTAAAATTATTTGTATCATATTCTATAAAATAAATAAATATATTTTATTGCACGTGTATCGTCAGATATTGCAAATTGAACTGGGTTAATAATAAAAATTGACTTGAGCATTAATTACTTGATATAATTTATTTTATAGTGCATATCTTAATTGACTTTAGATCCCCTGTTTATTGTTATAGTATTTATTCTTGAGACCGTTGTGGCGCAGCGTCTGATTTTAAACGTTATTAGCGGTGGGTTCGATTCCCATTCGAGGGAAAAAAAGATTAGCCTTAAGATAAAGCGCAATGTTAAGTTCCGCTTCTTTACACGTAATGTCGAATTCGGGCTTAAAAGTGGAGAACGGACTGTCTCAACACTAGGCTCTCTTTGTCTATTCTGCCTAACAAGAAATATTTTATAACATATTTAAAGAAATTCATTCAAACAGTAGTCGTCGGACATACCGCGGAACATCCATAAACGTTAAATTATACTAATTATGGTAAACTTCGCTAATTGTGCCTCCGAGCTACTTAGCGGTGTTTCGTGCTCGTGCTCGTACACTTACATTACGCGTTACTTTACAATAATTACACCGTCAGCCGTGTAACTAGTGTAAACTTTGCTAGTGACACCATTATGCCTTATAATTGTGGTATTAGACTGGGTTATTAGTTTATTTATATATTCTATGGGGGTTTTAGATTTTAACTGTTTATTGAAATATATAATTATATAGAATATAATATTTGTTCAAGGCAAATAGTAGTTTCGCACTTTTTCTCGTATGGTAGGGTGGGCAAAGGGAATTTAGTCTTACGACTGGTTTTTCCGATTTTCGTCCAAGTTTAAGACTTTGAGTATTGAGTTGCGGAACTCAACGCCGCGATTTCTTTACTTTCCAGAGCAGAGGAATGAAAATAATTTGAACATAATAATTCTCACAAGTGCTAAACGAACCCACAATCATCTCGTTTACAGTCAGACGTTTTTGCACTGCGCAACGATGGCCTCAACATATATTGTAAATATAAATATTAGCTTAAATAAGGTTAGAATCTATGTAACAATACAGACAATTTAATCTAATAAAAAAATAATTTAAGATAACATTGCTGTTAATTATATACTAAAACTAGTAAAGTAATTCTCCCAAAGTAAATCATATCCAGTTAAAGCGTTAACTAAAATGAATACGGAAAAGAGAGTTAAAATTTTCATTAAAGTTAAATGAACTTTAGCTGCTGAATACTCAAAAATTACACTCTACAGCGAACGTCGTGTTTTACTTCACAATTTCATATTTAAAACTAACTGACCCGGCGGACTTTGTCATTCGACTTTTTTCTACAAATAAACAATGTTATTTTGAGAAATTGAGATAAACATATTTATCCTTATGGCTTATAACCTTTATGGCTTAAAATAGGGGTGAGAAACCCTTTTTAGCAACAGGTCATTATCAACGTCTAATTTCGCGTTCTGAAACGCAAGAGAAAGCACAGCGTTAGCTCCCGCCACTTATCACGCAATATATGTCTCTATTTCAGACGGAAAATGGAGAGTCGAGCGTCTTGATACTATTTTTCTCTGACTACCCTCCTGTGTATTATGTGTATAAAGGCTAAAGCTGCCATATCCAAGCTTTTTTTGCCGATTTAAAAAAAAAAACATACTTCTCAATAGTCATATGTATAATGTAAATTGGAACTGTATTCTAAAATGATTTCTTTATTAATGACTAAAACTACATGGTATCAGAAAGATTAAGTAATATATACTCATGAAACGTCAAGCATTCTAAATATGTATTTTAAACCTTTAGCAGGTATATAATATTTAGTATAGTACAAACAGTGGAAGCCAGTTTTATTTACATTCTTATAACAGTGTTAATTGCTCAAAATTAAGGAAAATGCAATAACATAATACCGGATAGAAACGTTTTGTGAAAATGTTAACACATTTTAAAATATTAGTAGTATATTAAACTATCGAGGTCATTGTGGAGCAGTGAGACAGCAACTGACGGTAAACGCGATGGCGGTGGGTTCGATTCTCGATTAAGCATAAATATGCTATAAATTAAAATTAAAAAAAATAAAATTAAATAGCTTCACGCTATATCCCGCACGCAGCAGGGTAGGCAGAGGGAACCTAGTGTTAAAACACTCCGTTCCCCACTTTTTATATACTTGGGGAACAAAGTGGAATAAATTATTATATATCTATTATTTTCATTTCTCAGCCCTAGTAAAACTAAGCGCGGATTTAACTTCAGCCAATAGAAACGAAATGAATTTGGGCGTGAAGTGGAGAACGGAGTGTCTTGACACTAGCTAACACTAGCACTACTTCCCTCTGTCAACCCTATTATGCGTGATAAGGCGTGTTAAAGCGTGAAGCTAATAAATTAGCGTGAAGCTACACGTAAACATTGAGTTATTAGTAAAGTTACCGACTATAGTGAACGCAACGTGGTGTAAAATTTTGCATTGCAAATTAATGAATGTCACTGCGCTTGTCACTGCAAGGGGAGAAGCTTGACGTGACAGGGAATCCGTATTGGTCTTGTTACTTGTATATTTATTATCTCGGCTATACTCGTGTATTCTATTGATTGACTCAAACGTTTTGCAATGTAGCAAAATATAAAATAGTGAGAAACTACTTTGGTTTTTCGTTTCGCTTTCCAAAATTGAGAGGTAGAACATTGAAAGTTTTGGACAAACTCTGCTTATAACTTTTTCGTTTTAGTTTGTTTCTTCGGTTGAGAAATAGAATATACATATTTTAAAATATAACTTTTTTACAAATACGTTTTAACAACTTTAAATTAAACCATAATTCATCCTGTTACTTCCTTTTATTAAAAGAACTTCATATATTCAAGTAATAATACTATAAAAATAATGTTATTTATTTATTTCTTGCACATACATATTCATTATTCATAAAATTTGTAAAATATATCCATTATTCTTGTGTGCATATTCAAAAATATACAATTATACAATATAGAGTTTCCTGTACAACGGCCGGGCGAATAATACAATGAAAATAACAAAAGCAACTTTGGATTTCGTTCGCTGGTAGCAAGTCGAATGATTTAAACACTGCAGTGTAAGCCTGCGGCTTGCTACCTAGTTTTAGGGTCACTTCGTACGGTTGTGGTATTTCATCCTTTTATACTTCTATTGCTGGTTTGCAGGTATTTTAGTTTCGTGTCTTCAATTTGAAAAGATTTTTTTAAGTTATAGAAATACTGAATAGAAACATTTGTAAGTTTTTAGTGGGGAACGTGAAAGTAGTGCTTTTGCAGTTAAATGGGCTTTAATTTTGTTTTGGCAGGTGAAAAGCTTGTGTTGATTAAGTAGGTCATTTATTTGTGAATAACTGGATGTGTTGCGATTTTAAAAAATCTACTATTTAGAACAAAAATATACATAATGAAGACTTGAAAAAATGTATATTTTCTTTTTGTGAATAAGATGTAGAAATTAGGCTAACAAATTGTATTGAATTCAATATTCAAAATATAATCAGAAACGTCTTCAAATACATTATATTCTAGATTTGTAATGAGTGTATACATTTGGCAAGATATGTTATTATTATTCTTTGGACTACACCCTGCTCGCTCAAAATACTCAAAGGAAGCAAACGGTGTGACTTATCACACTATTTTAATAACGTTAAAAATGTTCCATTCTCTAATAGGCGGTATGAAAAAATAAACTTATAATATATAATATATATAAATGCTTATATATTTTCTGGATCATGCTTTATCCTTAGCGGGGTAACAAAAAGATGGATCGCCAAATGCTACGCTAATCCCTGCATACTTCTTTCGTCTCGACCACTGTCATTAACTTTTTCATACACGCCCTCTCCAGGGGGTCCCCGTGCATTTTACGTGACCTCGCTCTGTGATTTACTGTATAATATATCATCCATACTACGATGTCGAATATCGTGCAAAGTGGAGTAGTTTAAGTCGGAAGGCAGACCCTGGCTAGGCCGGGATACATGCCAAGTAAAAGTAAGGACTGATATCATCGATACTGTGTTTTCAAACGACAACAGAGGGATTCCTGTGCCTCTCTTATTTAATATTATTTTACTGAATAATTATATATTATTAATTTTATTATATTTTTTAACCCACGAAATGGCGATCATGTTTGAAAATAAAATATGTGGACTGAGCGTAAATGTTTGTCATTTAGACATTTATCTGGCTCTTCTCTATGAAATAAACCTCAAAGGCTTTAAGTCTAAATAATGTTAAGAAACATTACAGAAGGAGAAAATCATTTGTAAGGTTTAGTTCTTACAAATGTAAACTACCCTTAACCAGATGGGCGCACGCGATTAGCCTAACCGCAAATCTACCGATAGTCCGCCGGCTACATTACACACAACGAACTTTATGCTTCGTAAATGCCACACAAAGTGTATTTACAACTATGTGTATGTATTTTGAACATATACGTATTTTATATCCTTGTACACTATATTTGTATATGAGGCCATCGTGGCACAGTGGAATAGCATCTGACTGTAATTGCAATGGATGTGGGTTCGATTGTCACTTCATGCAATGATTATGTTTTTATATTTTTGTAGTTTTCGTGTACTGTAAAATAAAGCATGGTTTTAACTTCCGACATCTAAGACATACTTTCTTGAATTCAGACGGAAAGATTAGAATGGTGTATTTTGACACTAAATTCTCTCTCTCTCTCTCTCTCTCTCTCTCTTTGCCTGCTGTACTGTACTATGTAATCAATAAGCATATCAATAATTATTATACGTAATGGAGATACGTATCATTTTGTGCGTGTTACAATCGTAAAATACGATAGAAAAAAATATTTTATATACATATTGTAATTTTACAAAGCTTACAAAGTGCAAAACAAAAACATATTTTTTTGATCATTCTATAGGAAGGAAACATTATACTTGTAAAAGCATATTTGTTTAAAACTAGGTCTCACTACAAAAGATTTTACAATTGGTTCTTTTTCTAAAACTGTACCTAAATTTTATATTGTGTTGGTGTAATACATATATGTTGTAATAGTTAAACATAAAAATACGTGTCAATGTACACAATATTTCGGTTTCTGGCGGAAAGTGGAGAACGGAGTGTCTTCGCACTAGATTCTCTCTGACTACCCCACTATCGAGAAAAAGCACTGCTAAATTTAAAATGACAAATAAAAACATACCTTTTGCTTGCTTTTAGTCGACAAAACAATTTTATTTTATAATCCATTGTGTTTTTAGGTCATTCTAAAATATAGGCTAGAACTCTTCAGTATTTATAATTTGCGAAACAGATACAAAATGATAAAAAAATAAATAACTTACAATATTTTCCGTACAGCGCCATCTGTGTATGATTCATAGTAAACACTTAGTAATGTTACATTGCATTGTATTTTGTATGTGTGCCGACGCTCCGCTAGCAGTCGATATTTACACCTCTTCGTTCATCGCCTCCATAGCTCAGGGGTTAGAGCACTGGTCTTGTAAACCAGGGGTCGAGAGTTCAAATCTCTCTGGGGGCATTGAAATGTTATATTCTTTTTGTTTTTTTTTTCATTTGTTTCTGTTTTTGTTTTATTTATTTTAATTGAATCTTTTTGATATAATATTTAGTAATTTTTATATAGCAATTGAAATGTTTTGTATTCATTTATTTTTTTTATTTTGTTGATAATGTTTTTGTTGTTATTATTTCTTTTTTTTAATTATAATTATTCTTTAATATAATAGGTACTTGTTTAGGATTCATTTAATGTGATAGTCATGTAAGTTAATTATTTATTTAGTTGTAAATAATAATTAACTTTACATGAATCATATTTGTGGTCACATTATATCCGGACATTATATGTTAAATTTATATGTATTTGTGTATTTAATCTACATATTTTATATTTATCTATATATAGGTACGTGTTTATTCTTTTTAACTATTTATATATAATATATTATAGATTTTGCTTTTTTTCTTTTTTTATTTAATTTACACCCGATGTTATTCATCCACCTCCACTGAGTTATCTATATCTCTTCGTTTACTAACACTTTTGTTTGCTTTCATTGTGTAATTTATAATGATTATATTTTTTTAAATTGGGATATAGTAATCGTGCCTAACGTTTACATATTCTTATTTCGTAGACAGACTGAGTGCATAAAAATTGTAGTGGTTCCGCAATCTGTAAGTAGTTACAAAAAAAATGTATTGTTATTTTTAATTAATTTACAATCTCTCTCTCTCTCTCTCTCTCTCTCATGGACTCTGATAGATTATATCCATAAGTTCTACACATCCACTTCGAAATTCTAATATAATACTTTAAATATATGAAAAATAGATTGATATTATCAATCATTATACATATTTTTTCTAAACTTAAGTTCTTGCAATTTTGCAAGGCCATATTTCTATGACGGTTTTTTTTCTATGCTTTACGCTTTTTCCCGGAGGATGTGGAGAGATAGGTGGAAAACCTAATTTCAAAAGTCTACGTTCTCCACTTTCCGCGATGGTTTCTAGTAATAATTATTTAGTGTCACGCTATATCCCGCATACAGCAGGGTAGGCAGAGGGAACCTAATATTAAGACAGTCCCTCACTCATTTTCCGCCGTAATCAGTGGCGGAACTTAACGCCGTACTTTTTCCTAAGGATTAATTATATGTATTATTAATAATATGTTATAATTAATTATATGTATTTTATAAATTCCAGCGGACTGGGCAACAGAATGCGTCTCCCGTGCGGAGATACTCCGGCTCATATACCAAGGGCGTTTCCTGCACAGCTCGGTGACGCTCGGCGCGCTCGGCCTGCCCCTAGGGCGCACCACCGTCATGCATCTCGTACCACGCGAACACTTGCCCGAGCCTAACTCGCACGGTTAGTTTCTTTTGATGGTTTTTTTTTGAAATTTGTGATTGATTTTGAATAGTTATAATGTGTATTTAGAACAGTAATCCTCTGTATAACGAGGAAGATTGGTTTCAGGTTGTAGGGAAACTCGTGGTAAATTATTACTATTTAATCTTGTATAACCCGTATAATGCGTTATGTAATAATTAACGCTGTAACTTTTCTTATTAAAGGAAATAAAAAAGGAAAAGCATAAATCGAATATTAAGAAAATGGTATATTTTGAATGAAATATGTGCTATTTACTAAAATGTAACTATATTTGTTTTTATATTTTATATAAAAACTTATGCATAATTCCTAAAACATTTCGATTACATGCTTATTCCCATTAATTCAACTTCCGCGCTATATGAGGGAACAGCCATACCTATTATATGGGGAAATTGCGTAATATCAAATGCGTTATAATAATATTGTGTTATAAGGGGGATTACTGTATTAGAAATTTAAATATTTGACGAACGAATATTTTGATCAGCTAAAAAATTGTTTTGTTCAAGTAAATGGACTTCATTTACTTGTGTTGCTTTTAGTGCATGCTCTATTCAGGGATGAAGACACAAGACAAAGATTCGATTCTCCATTAATCAATCTTAAAAATCGATTCTTTTAAATGAAATTTATTGTGTTATATGAAAATAATTTTACTATGGATTATATACAATCGATTCATGATCGTAAAAATCGATTCTTGGTCAATTCTAATAGCTGTGAATGAGGTCGTAGTAATTGATGTTTTTCACTTCAAAATTGACTCTCGAGAAGATTCGGTATCGATTTTACTGTGCCTAGTACAAAGTATTACCAAAATGACTTTTTAGCTGATTTTTCTTACTGACTTTAACTCTGACTAAAATTATGTAATTTTATAATTATAATAACCCCATTTTCCAGAAGTCCGATGGAGTTAACGTACCTAAACTGTAAACTTTATCCCATCCAAATCCTTCCTTCAATATTTGTAAGTTAAAAATATTGTCCATATAATCAAGTATTCCATGAAATTATGTTTAATTTTAAGAATGTGATATTTTGATCATCTTGATTCATTATGCGTGAAAAAAAAGGTTAGTTTTATGTAGTTTTATTAAAAAAAAAACTATGAAAGCTACTTTTTACACTTAGTACAGTATACTTATGCAACTTCACATTTTTCCCGCATAACAGTACTCAGAGAGAACCTTGTGTCAAGACATTCCGTTCTCCACTTTGCTCCAAAAATCGAGACGTTACATGTTGAGTAACGGAACTCAACGCCGCGCTTTGTCTTTAGTACCTAAAGGAAGAAATTAAAATGATTAAATAATCAATTCCCTAAATGGGAATCGTACCCACACCCAGTCACTATAATGTTTATAAATTCCTTATAAATATTTTTTTTTCATGTTATTAACACAATTTTATTTTTCCAATTCCAGATCAACGACAAAAGAGTAAAGGCGGTTCAAGCAGTTGTTGTTCCGCGTCGTGCTGTATATTGTAATGCGCTTATAGTTATAGCGAGCGATCGCGGACCATGTGTTCACACTCAGTGATTTAGGCACCCATTGCCCTGCCCTAGTGTTCACTTGTGATGTTTTTAAAAGATCCATTAATATATAAATCTCGTATAGTTTCGTTCGTTTCAGATTTTAGCACCTCCCTATCAGAAATTGTAATTAAAACGCACACTATATTGGGTACTATTAAAAATATCGCAGGTATCGAATCGGCTTTAACAAGCGTTTGTATCTCACCGCGTATTTATAGTTCATAGAAGAATAACGACTGAATCCGTCGGTCGTGTTCGGATCTGTTGACGGTCGCTTTTGTTTTTAATTTACGGGTCCACTTTGTTCGTTGATTTCTGTTTGTGGCCTTGGTATTGTTTGATTTTTTTCTATTTCTTGGTTAAGCCGATTTTGATTGTGTTTTTAGTTATGATAATTTGTAAATTGCCTCGTCTCGTCTATATATTCTTCCAGAACAAACTGAGGTCACCGCGTAATGGACTGAAACAACGCTAAACTGCGGGCAATAACTATTTTAGTATTATAATTTAGGCCATCTACATATTATAATTATGAATTTATATTACGGAGGTATTTATAAAGTTGAAATGACAAATTACGGTAGAACTATCAAATTATTTGTTTGCGATGTATGTATATAGTATAATATAACGGGCTATATGGCAACGTTTAATGTAACGCTATTTACTGCGCTAGTGTAGCTTAAGTATCGGGCATGTTTAGGTACGACAAAGTCTTTAATATCTATATGTTCATAATAAAATTATCTATAAGGGAGTTTTATTTGGATGAAAAAATCAATTTTTTAATAC
The DNA here is from genome assembly GCA_019049465.1 of Dryas iulia moderata. Taxonomy (NCBI): domain Eukaryota; kingdom Metazoa; phylum Arthropoda; class Insecta; order Lepidoptera; family Nymphalidae; genus Dryas; species Dryas iulia. The sequence goes on from CM032440.1 coordinate 1,533,156, forward strand.
AAAATCCGACTTTGTTTAGCGAAAAATGTCGAAAAATATCACCGTTTATATGAATTTCCGGTTCAAAATGGCCGTCTTCGACTTAAAATCAATGTGTGCTTTCGTATTATTTTTTTTGTATTTCCACGCGTCGTATTTTCGTCGTTTAGTTCCGTTCCTGTATATAAAAAGAGAAGCTTATTAATATGATTTACATCACATTATATTGTTTTAGCTTTTATTTACTTAGCTCTAGATTTTATTTTTTATTGGCTTTTTTTGAGTTATCTACATATATTATATATGAATCAGTTTTGTTGTTCGCTTGTAGGGGGAGTTCTAGCAATTGAAATTTCATTGTTGTTAAATGAAAATTATAAGAAAAACTTTATATTATAGTAGTATTGTAGATTTTATTTGTTTTCCTATCTTTTTTTAAATTAAAATTCTGTTTGAGCTCAACCTATAAGCTAGAGGAATAGAATTTTAAAATCTCCATCGAAATTAACTATTCAAGTTGTTTAAACTTTCGAAACTTATCCTGTCGTTATTGTAAAAAATGCGATATATTTTGTGATATAGTACAAATAAAAAAAATTATTACGCGACAGACAACACGTGCTATGTGAAATTATCAGCAGTATTAAGTGACTGGAAATAGAAAAGCCGAAAACCAGAGTTGAGCAAAAATTAATTGGAATTAAATATTAATTAACCATTATTTGTTTGTGGGGAAATCACATAAAATCACGATTAGCTGAAAATTAATTAGTTTCTAATGTTTAAACTACAATTAACAATGAATTAATTGTTAATTACGATTTCCGCGCAAACAAATGATCAATTAATAATATTAAATTGTTAATTGCAATTAAATTTTGCATAACACTGCCGAGAACTAATGCATACATTTGTTTGAAAATGACAATCTTGCCAACATCGAAGAAGAAACAAATTCTGCTCCCTGAATTAAAGTGACCTAAGTCAAAAAAATGCATTTTATTGTACATTAACAATTAAAAAAAATCAATAGAATTTTAGAATTGGCTTTTTATGGTCGTTTTTTTAGCAAATTTCGTAAATTTTGAGTTAGGTCTCTTTAATTCTGGGTGCGAAATGTATTGCACATTTAGTTTAGGGTTTCCGTTCCAGCATATATTATTATTATTTCGGTTACTCTGTTTAGTTCGCGTATATATTTTGTTAAGTTGTGTAAAATAACTAGTTATAATTAAAATAAATTTACAATGTCAAAACGCATGTTTTATTTTCGTTGCTATTTGTCATCCTCTGTACATATGCTTGGTGGATTATGCGCTTTTATTATACAACCTTCTAACCTTCGAAGAACTGTTATGTTATATACTGGACTGGATATACAGTCCAGTAGCTATATACAGTCCACGGACTGGATTATATACAGTATAAATAGATTATGTCTGCTTAAATTTATTTTTAATATTTTTATAGTGTTATTTTAAACATTTGGTATTTGAAAATCATTTTTAGAAAACGTATAAAATTTTTGAATCCGCGCCTCTCTTTAAGCGCATGGTCTAAGCCATGGTCGTATTTTAAAAGGCGCGGGTTCGAATCCCGTTGCGTTCTAAATTTTTAAACGATTTCTAAAAATGTTTTCTAAATGAATACAATTATTTTATATGTATTTCTTGAATTACTTATTTAATTGTCATATACAGTCATATTATATGAATTGTAAATTAATGCATTATTTGGACCTTTTTTAATAAAATAAATATTGATTATACCGAACTGTAATCAATAATTCAAATGGCATTAAGTTTTTCGAAGGTTACATTATATTCATTAAGGGGTGTGGCGTAGCGTGGTTAAGTGATATCGTAGGTCAGATAGTTCGATGTCTTCACCGTATTCTAATATTTCATAGACGATAGCTACTTAAAATTAATCGAGTTTTAAGTGTTTCTACTACACGCTATATAGCTAGGCAACGTCACTGTCACTCCCAAGATTCCATATTAAATTATTATTATATTTATTTCTTATATTTATTTATATTAACATATATTATTCTTAATAATTAATTATTTATTATATTTTAAAATTAATAAAATGCTTTACCTATATTTCATAAAGTATTATGCAGTTTTTCTAACTAAGCTTATAATAGAAACATCGAACGTTGTCCTCTTATCTTGGAATGACAGTGACTAGACGAAGGTCGTCGACGAAATGTAAATATCTTTTATTTAGTCAAAAATACTAGAATTACAAATTAGCTTGATATTTTTTAACACCGTTGTATGTGGACCGCTTATATTTTTATAACCTAGCTGCAATTTTATAGGTAAATGTTGTTTAAATACATAGCAATAATAATCGCGTTTAATATATCGTGGACTATTGTATAAAAATTTAGTCCAATCCATATTCATAATGTTTGATTTAAGAAATTATTCAGTCTATATAATATATATTTAGTTCTCGCATTTAACTATATATTGTATATGTATAGTCCACATCACATACAACGGTCCTATCTGTAATAAATTCCAAATATTAGGTGTCACTGTATAACAGGTTTACTTCGTACATAATTATATACTTGTTAATATAAAATTAATGATTATAATGATGTTGATTAATTGACATTTTGGTTTGTTATGAGAATGGGGTACATGACAGTTTTATTTATTATCTGTGTAGATAAAATTAAATGTCAAATAATGGAGGACGTTTTTTTGTTCTTTTTTCTTAAATAGTGTTGCCAGTATATACTACATGTTTATATTTATTTTTTTCGTTTTTATGAATTTCAATATTTTAATCATATCAACATTTTAATGTTTTATTATAGCTGACATATATTATTGTATTATATTTATGTATAAAAAAGTATTGATTTTTGTATTAAATACATTTGCATATTGTCGTTCGTTCGTTACCGTGGCAGAGCAGTTTGTAAATCCCGTTTATAAACATTTTTAAAATTTTATAGGAAGGACGAAAAACTGAATAATTTGATGATTTGAATAATGATATTGTTTTAATTAAAATATGAGAGTTCTTATTAACTAATTCAAATAATGTAAGGAAATGAATTCTTTGATTTTGTAGTGTTACTTGGTATTTGGTCAATCATTAAGGTAATCCTTTGAGCGTAAACTGTGATTGTAAAAGATGCATATTTTAATAAAGTCACCGTTATCAATTGATAAATTTGTTGTATTTTACGATACTAAGAGCTACTCTTAGTATGCTGTGTTTTCATTATAACTTTAGGGATATTTTGGCAATTCGGCATTGAATTGCCCTCGGGGACATAGTGTTTGCGTGTGAAATTTGGAGATTGTTCTCCTGCGTACTAAACAAAAGGATAAACTACTTAAAAAATGATTTAATAATATATCTCCGAAAACATTATAACATTATTTTGATACGAAAGGAGTACTTTAAAAGTACTTATTTACAAACTGCTCTTTCATGGTATTCCTTGTACAATGGCGATATACCCATTACTATTATAATTAGTCAGTCATGTACCCCGCTAGTGCGTGGACGCGTCGCGACTTACATCGGGTAGCAGCTTCGAATCCGTTCGGTTGTAGATAGCGAGTTTTATAATCGGACATTATAGGTTGTACATTGTTTGGACGATTGAGTTTCGATGGGGTCAAATAAAATTTTAAGAATATATGCATGTCTTTTATTTAATACTTTCTTTTTTATAAAAATGTTTATTTGCAGCAAGGTAGTCACAGAAAACCTAGTGTGTAGACTATCCGCTCAAAATCGAGACATTGTGTGTTAAGTGGTATCACTTAACGCCACTCTTTATCTCAGGCATCAAGGCTGAAAAATTAAGATAATTTATATTAATTCCTGCAAGTGGGAATCGAACCTACAACTTCAAAAAATGTTTATAGTGATATAAATTAAACTTTTACGTATATACGTTTAAGCGCTACGAAACGTAGCATACATTGTAGCCCTTATACGCTTATAATCTACAACTTACGTTTATCTAGCTAACATTTTAATTTTTTCTACAAAAAAATTGAAAATTGTTAACAAATAAATAAAACAATACAAAAATCAAAAATTAATTTAATAAACAATAGTTTATTTAGTATAAGCAAAGTAACAGGATATTATGAACAATGCTTTATCGAGTTCGAGTTCCGCAGCCGCGATAGTGTGTAGTCTCCTCTCCGCACTCGCCACCGCCGATAGCTCTGGCGGCGTTAGTGTTTCTAATACCTAAAGTAAATATGTTTGTAAATATAAAATAATATTTGTTTGTCTCCGTATAGAATGATAAAATCTCTAATACGAGAAAACTTAATAAAACATTTTTTTAGAACTTTTTAGCTCAATTTAGGAGCATTGTTTACTTGTTAAGAATTAAATCGCACGCTTGGAATTAAAGTGGCCCAACTCTAATACCAATAAAAGCAAATAAATTGGCAAGTAAATTAAATAGAATAGTGTTTTTAGCATAACGGACAGTTTTGAGTTAGCTCAGTTTAATTCTAAGTGAGCGAAATGTAGTTTTAAAAGAAATATATGTGTTTTCATTAGGCTTATTTATTTACGTGTAGTAACGTCTGGACGGTGTATTAGATGACGGTATAGAGGAAAAATATTACAGCTTTGCCAAAATAGTGAAATCATCAAATACACATATTCATTGAAATATGTTCAACGAAAGGTAAATTATTTAATGTTACATATGAAAATGCTATAAGTAACAGTAGTAGTAAATAAAATTACAAGAGAGGTGTCAAGAGACACCCGGATAGAACGAAGTTCCTTTCGATTAATTAGTGAAGGAATTGTAATAATATATTTTTTTTAAGTTATAATAATATATATTTTGTTATTAATTTATTATTAATTAGAAATGAAAACATCTGGATTGCTTTCTATAAGAGAGAGAGAGAGAGACAGACAGAGAAACATGCGCACCCCTCACAGCTTACAATAGCTGTAAGTTCTATAATACTATAGCAAAAAGTGTCGTGTCGTTACAACTTTTCGTGAGAATTTTCTCCGTCTAGCCCCCTTTAACAACGCGCGATAAGAAACTTCGTTCCAATAAATAAGATAAGCAATTGATCATAAACAAAAAAAACAAATGAACATATGAATGAATAGATCTACTCCTGATGAAAGAACAGATGTCTCCTAGGTAAAATAAAGTATCGTAATTTAATTTAATCAAGAATTACAAGTACGTATCATATCGCACCTTTAGAATTGAAGTGGCATATTTAAATAAATCACGAAAATGATTTTAACGCATCGTATGCGTTAAAAGAAAATGCGTATATGTTGAGGTTATTTAATAAACATTGCATCTTTTAGGACTGAAAATATCAAACGTATTATTAAGTGCTTATCTTTAAGTATTATAATCGAATGTCTATTCTTTAATTAAACTCCTGGTGTTAAATATTCGGTTAGGTGACTATAATCTTATAAGTGCTATATGTACAAGTGTATGTACGTACGTCATATATGTTCTTTTGCGGCTCCTTGCTCAAATTAAATGAAGATTACATGTATGTAAGTGTGCATGAGAAGGTATGTATAGTACCCGGCAATAAATAATGCACATCGTGCTTAGAATAAAACAGTCGGTCAGTTTCGGTTTCGTAGAGCGCTGTCTTTGTCACTCAGTTGATATGTGACGTTTCTCATTGTTATTATTTTAAGCGACTGAGACAACGCTCTACGAAGTCGAAACTGACCGACTGTTTCATTCTAAGCATCGATGTGCATTATTTATTGCCGGGTACTATAATATGTAGGTACGTGTGCATGTATATGGGTGTATGTGCGTGTAAGTATATTTGAGTATGTGTGTACGAATATACGTGTGTGTATGGATATTTATGTGAGTGTACGTGTGTGCATATATACGTACATCGTCGATGTTCCGCTGCGGCTCCCCGCGCACGCGCATGCCGTGCACGATGGAGCGCACGCGGCGCTGCTTGTCGAGCAGGCGCGCGTGGTCGCCGCGCACGCGCGCGCCCCACACGCACGCGTTGTGCAGCGCGCGCCAGCACATCGCCTGCGCGTTGTGCGCCACCTGCACACACACAAAACGTCATTTTTTTCAAATTATTTCATTATAACATAACATGCTTCATTTTTTGAACGACAAATAATTTACCACCGGTTCACTAAACTTAATTATAATAACTTAATAATTAAGTTTAATTTTTTTTTGTAAAGTAATTGTTATATACAGATTTATTGCTGACAGTGATACTTTTGAAATAGCCTGTAGGACACACACAGACTAACTATAGGATGACAGACAGTGGGCAAAATAATTTTAATTCAATTAACAATTGATCATTTGCTTGTGCGAAAATCATATTTAACTACTAATTCAATACAATGTTACTATGGGGCCAGACATGGCGCAGAGACATAAAGAGTGACTGTAATGGGATTGGTCGTGGATTCGATTCCCACTCGAGGAGGGGACATATTTAATATTTGCATTTTCTTCACTCTGGTGTCGAGGCAAAGCGCGGCGTTAAGTTTCGTCACTTAACACGCGATGCTTAACATAACTGTTTCATTATATTGCAACCCTCGGGGAAGGATTTTTGAATAATAAAGTAGCTTATGTTTAATCTTAGATATAACAAACTATATGCCAAAATTCATTACAATCGTCCAACTTTAATTCCATACTTCAACCTTTTAAAGGTTGATTTTTGAAAAAGTAAATAGCCCAAGTTTGACCCTTAATTCTAAATTTCATCCAAATCGGACGGGTAGATTAGAACTGAAAGCGTGATAGACAAGCAGATAGACTTTCGCATTTATAATATAAGTATGGATTTCCACACACACAGAGACAGACTACAGGATATATGTAGAGTTGGACAAAGATGTTTTTTAGCTTCACGCTATACACAGCAGGGTAGGCAGTGGAAATCTAATGTTAAGACCTCCGTTCCCTTCTATTTCCCACACAGAGGGGTAGTCAGAAAAAACTTCATGAAGTGAAGGCAAGACATCCCGTACTCTACTTTTCGCTCAAAATCGAAACATTAACGATACTAGAGCGAAAGAACAATAAATTTTGATATAGATATTCCTCGAATGAGAGTCGAACCCATAATCATCGCTTTATAGTCAGACGTTGCCCCCCTACACCAAGACAGCTTTAACAACAGGTGTAAATATCAATAATGCCGTAAAAAATATATTTTATGTTGACCAATCATATGTACGCTTTCCAAAATTTCGCTCCGGTAGTCAACCGGTCAATGAGAGTTGACGCGTGACTGACACACAACACACCGTGCGTAATAGAATCACTATCGTTTGTCTCTCCTTCATTTCGCTCACTGTGTCTTATCGCAAATCACTCTTTAAAAATCGTTTCTGTGACGTTTATTGTTAATAGGTTCCGTCCAATCAACGTACGTTTAAAACAATTTCGGATAAATACCAAGTTTTAATGATCAATCAATCAAAAAAAAATCTTATATACGTAACTCAAATTATCCATAACAATTTGATAGTCGTAATCAAAACAGATTTAATATTTCTTAAACCTTTTTAAAGTTTTATTCCACACTTAGGAAAATTGAAAAAGACATTTAAAGAAAACGTATAAAAATTTGAACGCAGTGGAATTCGAACCCGCGCCTCCTTAATACCGTTCAGGCGCTGGCATGGCTCACCACTGAGCCATGCGTTCTACTGTTCTCAGATTTAATATTCTTTCTGCACCCATATTCAAATCCAAATTCGAAGTATTATATTTAGTAATATCTCTAATACAGATTTGCAACTTAGAGCGACATCAAAACGAAATCATGTGTCATCATTATAACTTACAACCTACCTGACATTCACACATTTCATCATGTAGGTACACTTTTATGACATGCAATGCCTATACAATACATGTCTTTTTAGCTTCACGCTGTATCCCGCACACAGCAGGGTAGGCAGAAGGAACCTAGTGTTATGACACTCCGTTCCCCACTTTCCGCCGAATTCGGAGGCTTTGCGTGTTAAGGGCGGTCCTTAACGCCGCGCATTACCTCGACACCAGAGCGAAAAAAATGGAAATATTAAATATTTCCACCCCTCGAGTGGGAATCGAACCCACACACAACCAGTGGTTTATAGTCACACGCTTGTGCCACTGCGCCATGACTGGCCCCATAACAGGTATATACATGTCACTGTAAAAACTCATACTATAAGAATCTTAAAACTTACCAGTAAAATTTAAACTTTACTAATGATAAAAGTCTGAATTACTACGGTTAATAATTTATATTAGAATTTTTATTTATTCATATTACAAATATTCTTTCGCTTATATATTAAGTTCAACAAAATTAATGCGACTTATTCCAACATGCAATAAAACTGCGAAGTACATTTTTCTTTTTATGCTTTTCTTAATTTCCATTGCAAATACGTTTTTAAACACATACTATTACGAAGTGTGATTTGACCCACCAAGAAAATTTGAATAGGACTGTTGCCAAGAAAAGGTTTCTCACTCCTAGACGCTCGCGCTTAAAGTTATGTTATATTTAATTTTATATACATTATCAAAAAAATCTATTCTAATTAACATTTTTGAATAAGAAGTATACAATACATACCTCAGATAACTTCACGTGGTATAGATATATGGCTTTTGCTGAACCTCCAGCTGAAGCAGCTTTCCTCATTGGCTGAAAACGAATGAAACAATATATTATTTTGTTATAAGAGAACATTAAATGGTCATACAGATTAATGATTATAGATATAATATTTATTGGTATTGTAAAATTTATTTTTAATTTTGGATATTTCAGATTTTATTTAGTAATTAATTTAATTACAGTTAAAATAAAAACTTAAGCATTTAATAAGAAGTGTGTCCTCACTTAAAACTTTTTACTTACACATTTATTCATTGATTAGAGATTGTCAAATAAAATTCAATAAAAAATAAAATATAAACTTTTTTAGTAATTAGTGAAAACTGTATGATACTTGTGATTCGGAATAGTAAATAATATAAAATATAAACGCATGCATTTTTAGTTAAGCCAAAATATAAAAAACTTACATTTCATTAACTGCAACACATATTGTAAATAATATTTATAAATATGGTGGTATACAATAAAATCTCACCTGTACACTAATAAAATGTTCCTCCAGTAATTTGTATGTAAGCTCCTTGCACTCTTTGTTCGGTAACATCGCATTTTTCTGTATATCCTCTTCTTCTATATATTTTTTTGCACGAATTAATCTAAAAATATTAAAAGATATAGTTAATTTATAAAATATGAACTTCTACAGTCGTAACTAGTTTTTTACAATGGATATTTCTCAGAGAAAGGCCAACCAATATATGTGTTTATTCACGTCACGGTCCCAATTCTTGAATTGGGTTACTTGTAACAGCCTATGTCATAGATATATTGAAAGTTCTAGGCAAATTGACTTGTCATGATCAATAATAATAGTTAGTAGTCTATCATAATCATTATTTTTCCCAAACATAATCACAATTTCATGTTAGTAAAAATTTATTGTTTTTCAATCAATGTAGTCAGAGGCAGAATTGAGAAAGATTTTCGTAATTCTTAAAGTCCTTGTTACAGTTATAGTTCCTGTAACAATCACCAAATTTTTGTAAAACGATTGTCCGTAGAATATTTTTTGTGTAATAGAAAATTATAAAAATCTCTCTACAGACATACAAAAAATACAGTAACAATAAAAATAAGTTGTAATAATCATATATAAGAATTTTAACGCAACTGCATGTAGAGCATATGGTTTACCAGTCACAGTTCGAATCTCGCTACGTTCAAACATACACACAATTTCTAAGCAAGTGTTCCTCAGTCCCACAAACCTGAATATCCTAGCAGCGTGGCTGCCCAGTCTCTCGGTGACGGTGTGGTCGAGTAGCGCGTGCAGCGCGGCGAGCGCGGCGCGGCGCGCGCACACCGCGTACTGTCCGCCGCCCGCCTCGCCCGTGCGACGGACGAAACCACCGCTACTCTCCTCTAGGGGAGATTGAGTATTGTAAATATATCGAGAAGTTATTATAATGAGTTAGATAAAAAGTGTATGGTTTAGGAATCACCTAAGCTAAATGAGACTACATATAAGCAATCGATGCAGCATCATTTTATAATTAGCTATTTTTTTTTGTAGAAATAACTCTTAAAAAAGGGGAGAAGTGAAATAAGGCGAGAGTGAACATGGAATATAGAAGTCCGATATAGAAAGCATGACACTTTAATTTCGGGTAAATGAGGCTGTTAAAAATACTATAAGCAGTTCGGGTAATGCCATACAAGGCCTAATTACTGCCATTTATCCATTTAATTACAAAAAAAATATAATTTAATTAACAAGAATGCTTGTACGAATTCTGAGAGATGGGGAAACGAATTACATAAAGTGCTCGTTTTAATATAAATAAACGTAACGTAAGAAAAACTATTAAACACTGCTTAATTGCCGTTCTTAAGATTTTTTTAGTATTTCGATCTCTAAGTACATATTATTCAAAGAAAATTTGCTTATCCCTGTTCTATGATAAACTTTATAAAAAATATAGCGAATAGAATATTTGAAGAACGAAAAGTGACCTATAAAAAATGAATGCACTAAGTAGTTTTATAACCCTTGTTATTTATAATTGAATAGTATTTTCGTGTATTGCTGTAAAAGAGGTGTATACGATAAGTGGATTACTGACATCCTGTATATCTTAATATGTTTTATCGTAAAAGAATAAAAACTTCTAATCTAATTTCTATCGTTGTTCACGCTTTGTCTCAAGAATCAGTGAGATAATGTGTATATGATATCAATATAAAAACAAAGAGTACATAATAATATTCACAAAAAAATCAATACAAAAATATCTAAATCCATCAAAAAACGTACCTAAAACCTTCAAATACTGATCGACATGTAAATGCAGTAGCGGCTTGTCGGGCACGCGACGCGCGTTGTCCCGGAGCTCGACGGCCGACACCGGCGTCGACTCGGGGGCCCACGCCGATGACGTTAGATACATTTGTTCTAATAGCACTCGCATTAGTTCACCGGCTGTAAGAACGAATTAGAAATTAGGCCAGTCGTGGCCCAGTGGCACAAGCGTGTTACTGTAAACGACTGGTTGTGGGTTCGATTCCCACTCGAGGAGTGGAAATATTTAATATTTCCATTTTCTTCGCTCTGGTATCGAGGTAAAGCGCGGCGTTAAGTTCCGCCACTTAACACGCAATGCCTCCGAATTCGGCGGAAAGTGGGGAACAGAGTGTCTTAACACTAGGTTTCCTCTGCCTACCCTGCTGTGTGCGGGATATAGCGTGAAGCTATTTATTTTTTTTTTTTTTTAAATTAAGGCTTATAATATACGAGAAGATAAGTATATCTCGATCGAGCAAATGAAAATCATTTATTTATTCAGCACGCGCAGTTCATTGTAGCCAAAACTTTTCGCGCGAAATTTCTCCCCCATAGACTTCAATCGGAAATCAGTTTATTGGTGATAACTCCTCAAGGACATCGATTTTAAAACCATCTCTATATTTACATTACTTAGGTGTAAAATATCAAATTTTTCAAATTTCTGACGTGTAGTAGTACTCCGGTAGAGTACTCCAGTAGAGCACTCCGCTCGCTTCGCTCAATAAAGATAATATTGAATACAATATGTCAGATTCAATAAATTGACATCACTATCTGAATGTGGCAAACATATACTCTGTTACAATGGTTTCACGCTGTATCCCGCACACAGCAGGGTAGGCAGATAGAAATGGATAGTGTTAAGATACTCCGTTCCTCCTTCCGCCGACTTCTCGAGGCATTGAGTATTAAGTAGTTACACTCAACGCTGTATTTTACTTCGACACCAGAGTGTGGGAAATGAAATATTAATATTTCAATTCATTGAGTAGGAATCAAACCCACAAGTCACGTTTAGAGTCAGTCACACTGGTGTGTTACAATGGTAAAGTGCAATTTTAGTTTATATATAACATTTGAGTCCATCGCAGCGTGACATCGTCTGTATACAGACTGTCTGTATACATTTGGTTGCGGGTTCGATTCCTTCGCTCTGATACCTAAGACAAAGCGCGACCTTGGCTTGAAATACCTGTAACATCTCGTTTTCGAGTGGAAGTGAAGAATGGAGTGTCTTGACACTAGCGGGACAATGCGGAAAAAACGTGTGTATAAAATATATAATTTACCATTTTCATCAATCCTACGTGTGACTGCTTTAATCATGACGTCATCTCGGAAATCCAAGTGGAATCTATCAAAGTTAACTTTCCAATAGGTATCTGAAATAAAATTAAATATTATTAATTATGTATTAATTTTTAAAATTTTAAGTGAAGAATCACGAACGGCTAAAGTATTGTTAGGGACTGTTAGACTTATGGTTGTGAGCTCGATCCCACTTGGGAGAATGTTTATATTTAAATTATTTTTATTTTTTCACTGTGAAATGACAAAGTGCGGTAAGTTCCTCCACTCAAAATGCAATGGCTCGATTTTTAGCGAAACACTATGGTTTTCCAGCAGGGCAGTCAGAAAGAGTGTCCTAAACACTAGGATCTCCCCGACTACTCTGCTATGTAGAAGATAAAGTGGAAATTGAATTTTTAGTATTTTAATAAAAAAATATATTTTTCTTTATTCTAAAAATAATTCACTGAACGCCAAATCTTCTGGAATAATAGTAACAATAAAGTTGTAATACTTACTGTCATTACAATCACTTAAATTATTGTTCATAGCCTGCATTAAGTCTCTTACATCTAAATCTGGTACTATTGTGGCAACGGGGACTAAGGTGGGAATTTCACTGTCTTTGAGTTCGGCAACCGGAGCCTGTTGTATGTAACCAGCTGTTGCTAAACTGATGAATGTGTCTTTTAACTTTACCATTGTCAAGTTTTTCTCCTGGAATTAAAATATTATGTTTGTAAGTCAATTGTGATTATGGGGAATACTGTCTGGATTGTTATAGAGATGAATTCCCACTCAGTACAATGATCATGATTTAATTATTTTCATTTTAGCTCTAGTAAATAAAAAAGAAAATGTGTGAAAGTTACTTTAACTGTCTCAAGTTAAAAAAACTGTTATATATTCTTAGCTAATCCTAACAAATTGTGATTATTAACAAATTATAATTTATATTTAGTATATTAATCGGTTTATTTTTTAATCACATAAAATTAATAACAAATTGAATTTAAAAAAGTAAAAAGTAAATAAAAATATTTTATTCTTCAATGAAATCTATTTAATAAACCTATATTCTGATTGTAAATAAATGAAATAAGACTTCTGTCGAGAATGCTAGTAGTTCTGAATTTAGTATAATACATAAATATAGAGCTTTTGTATTTTTTTATATTTGATTTAACCAGAGAAAAATAAAAAAGAGTGCTGTATGTATTACATCAAATTGATGTCGCATCCAGTACAAGAGGGAGGTTATTAATATTTTTTATACTACTAAGTTGATATATAAACAGTATAAAATTCTAAAATAACTTTTACCTTGTCATCTTTATATTTGTTCATTACAGTAACTAATAGCACAGTGGCAGTACAGGAGGCCTGTTGGAGTAATTCCTCTATTATCATCTCAGCTTCACTTCCATATTTACTTTTCATTTGCAATAGATATCTAAAATACATTAAGGGTATTTAACAATTGGACTTTAAAATTACATACTAACTGAAGATAAAGTAAAAAATGTAAAAAAGTGTTAAATTAAATTAGAATAAGCATAATATATTATGTTTTGACTACCTAGGATATCTTATAAGCAGCAATATGTTGTCTGGATTCAGTTTATAGTCAACAATAATATCCTTAGCTTCAAAACTTGCTAAATCAAATTTTAGTAGAGTTCTCAAGCTTTCTATTACCTGGAAAAATGTGTCGCTTTAATATAAAAACGACCTCAGAGGTCTAATTTTATTATAAAAAGTCTTATGTAAGTTATTACTTGTGTTCTCGGAAGACCTGTAGTTTTTACTATCATGGTAATGGGCTTGCTTCCATATAAAAATAAATCATCGCCAACTTTTTGTACTATGTCACCATAATACCGAAGAAGAATTTGCGAGACGACCCGACCTAACTGATGCGACATTTTTTTTTAAATATTTGTTTATTTGTATTAAAATATTCTACACTTTCATATTTCTTATAAATAATAACGTTATAGCAATAATCTACACTAATCACACTTTCCACATGTTCGTTTGTTTACAACTTTTGACAAATGAAAATTGACAGAATGAATGTCAGGAAGAGGCATTTGCAAAGGTTGGAATAAATTTTTTTCATTCGTAAAATGTAATAAACATTTCACAGAAAAAAGTTTTGATACGAATCCCTTATTAAAATATGAATATTGAAATTTAGGGCTATGATATTATTTTAGATAAATTGATTTTGTCCAGTGTAAACTTTAATGTAGTTTATGTAATTGTAACTATCTTTTTTTATTTAGATAAATAAAGACTGACGACATTTCAGATGATTTTTACTTAATAAACATGATCCAATGACTAAAAAAATTAAATGTAATCGGATAGTAAATTTTAACACAGTTATATGTTAAATTTAAAGTTACATTACATTAAAAAATTATAGTGTTACCCTTTAGCATTAACTTACAGAAGGTCCCACACTGATCCCACAATGAAAACAGAAATTCAGATTTTAATCTTAAAATTCTCTTTTCTAAGTAAAAAATATATACTACTTTCATTAACGTTTGAGTGCTTTCCAAATGGTTCTTCCCCGTAAATGCAATCGTCTGACATTTCATAAAACAGTTTTTACCTTTTGTTTTCAATTGTTACAGAACACTTACAGTTTTATAATGTATTTGTAATAATTATTATGTTTTGATTATATAAAAAGATACAATATTGAACTTAAAAGTTACATTATGTAACTAAAATATCTTTTTTCTGCTAACAACGGTTAAATACAGTTTAAAAATATAAATTTCTATACAATAAAGATATAATCATGAATATTGAAAGTGCTGCTATAAATATTCTTAAACGAGGTGTTGAATTAGATACCAAGAAGAGGTATACAGAAGCTCTTGTGTGTTATCAAGAAGGCTTGCAAATATTAGTCGATAAGATAAAAGGTAGGTGCGTTAAAGAAGTGACAATTCTATATTCATCTTATATTATATATCGGTGGAAATTATGCTTAAGAACATATTTTTCTTTAAATATCTGTTTTCTTATTTCTAATTATTTATTCCACATTTAAGGAATTCAATAAATTTCATATTGAAAAATAATGCATAACTATCATTCCTTTTCAGGTGAAAATGACGAATCTACAAAGAACTATCTACGTAAGAAAATTGAAGAATATATGAACAGAGCTGAGGCCATTAAAAAATTAATAATAAATCAGAAAGATGCAGGAAAGTTTCATGAACAGGTGCATATTGAAAACAATTCAACTGGTCACAGTTACAAAACATTGTTTGGTAGATTTCTTGACAATGAGGTGCAATATGTACTAGTTGAGGATCCTTATATTAGAAATTTTCATCAGGTTTGCTATTTTTAGTTTTTTACAGATGTTTTTCTTTATTATTTGCAATAAGTTACTTAATTGTTAATTTTTATTCATTGACTTCTGTTTTTATTTTCAGTGTCAAAATTTTCTTCGGCTTTGTGAGTTGTTAGTAAGGACCTGTGACAATATACAATATATAGAATTATTAACAACAAAGGATGTTAAACCTGATAGCGATCAATGGGAGTGGTTCACTAATTTACAAAGTGATCTCCTCAAATATAATGTGCAGTTGGTTGTGAAATTTTCTGAGACACTACACGATAGGCAAATAACGTGAGTAATACAATTTGGTCAATAAAAAAAGCATCTGTATAGTTTAATCCAGTGGTGGGCAAACTTTTTTAACTAGGAACCAAAACTAGTTAAGAAATTTCAAAGGAGGCTGGTATTATAGTATTGGTTCTTGTTATTTTTGCAAATACTATAAAATATTTTCTTTCTCTATTTTTTAAATATATTTATCCATAGCCATATACTATTTAAAAAGAGAGCTGCCTTTATTTTAGCCCATCACTGGTATAATTAAAGAAAAGCTATTGTCTAAACACTCTGCTTCTATGGCTGAACTCAAGAGGGATATGTCTTACCAGAATAGGGGGAACTTAGTTAATATATATAAAACAATATACATTTTTCGTAAATATTAAAATATTATCAAAAAAATAATATTCTTTAGACTTGTGCCAACAAATTCATTTATTTGTTACTATTTTTTATGATGTTAGTGATTTGGATATTATTTTTCAGAGATTTTCTTTTTTTTTTAATTTTTAATAAATCAGTGTGACAAATGCTGAATACTCTTAAAACATTCTTTAAATGCCTTTGTGCTGTCCTTTTTTTTAATAAATAAATAAATAGGAAGTACTTAAGAATATCTGGAGTGCTTTGATACATATGTGGTCAAGTATGTAGTATAGTCCTTGATACACTTATCTATGCATCTTTTGCAGTAAATGAAACATGTCATTTACATTATATCTCTTTTAAATTACCTTACTATATTGTGTATTATCCTACATAGAAGAGTTGCTTAGTTAGAGAAACATAGAGCTGAGAGACTTGTTTCTCCATATTCCTTCCAAAATTGAAATATTGTTTTGAGTGGTACAACTTAACACCATGCTTTGTCAAAAAATGTGAAAATAATCTGTATATAAATCTATTGCCAGAAGGAAACTATTTGAGAATTAACTTTATTCTCATTTTTTTACTGATTTAGAGATAGTGACAGTAACTAATGTTGTATTTATTTAATGTAATAAGCAAAATATTTTGTTAAGAGCTTTTCAAATTGCTGCCATAAAATCTGCGTCTTTTTGTTGTGTGTTTTTTTAATAGTCCTTTTTTTGTTTTCAGTTTAAGCACTGGTTGGATCATCAAAATAGGACGAGGCCTAGATTTCTACAAAGCTCCAGAAAACAAATTCTGTTTAGGCGTATATGATTTAGATTTAAGACAATGTCACGAAACCACAGTTGATATAGTTCATTCAAAAAATGTGAAACAGTCATATGGATAAGAAATAACAATGTATTTACTCCTTCCTATTAATATTTATGTATATTTTTTTGATCTTTACGCTTCTTCTACTACCCTGCTATACGGGAGTACGGCAGGGTAATAAGAGAGAGCCTAGTGTCAAGACACTCCATTCTCAATTTTCCGCCTAAGTTTGAAACATAGCATATTAAGTGGTTAAACTCATTGTCACAATTTGTTATGCCATTCTGATGGCGAATGGCGGAAACATAAATATAAGTTAAATACAATCATTTCTTTGAATGGGAATCTAACCCACAACTATCGCATATACAGTCAAACACTGTCACACGTAACTAGAGTAATATAAAATAGTTAAATGGAAAAATATGAAACTGTCTTATGAATAAGAAATAACAATGTATTTACTTCTTCCTATTAATATTATTATATATTTTTTTGATCTTCTTGCTATTGCCCACATTGCAGGGTAATTAGACAGAATCTAGTGTGAAAAGACTTTGTTCTTCACATTCTGTTTCGATACATTGCCTGTTGACTGGCTTAACTCAATGCCACAACTGGTTTATTCAAATCATCAGAGTAGAAATATAAAAATAATGTTTATATAAAAATTTCCCTAAGCCTACTTATCAAAACTACAACTATTCTATTACATATACAGTAACAATTATAAGGATTGAATAATAATATATATACTACTTCCTACTATATATATTTAATTTTATACGCTTTTTCCCGAATAGCAGGGTAATATTATAAAAAATCTAGTGTTAAGACACTGTTCTCTACTTTCTGCTCGAAGCCGATGCATTGCATGTTGACTGACTTAACAATGCCATAATTGTCAATGCTATTATTTATTTTGTCAACAGAGCAGAAACATAAAAGTAATTTAAATATAATCTTTTCCTCGAGTGGGAATCGAACCCACAACCTTTGTGTGTACACTCAAACACTGGCTGTCACATGATGGTCTCAAAAGTCCTTTTTGATAAATGTTAAGCTTTATTTTGCAGTAGATATATGATTTTTGGATCTATTTACCAAATATATGTATATAAGATACTTTTTGATTATTTAAATATATTTTTATAAGTTTAAATTGTAGAAAAAAATTACTCTTTTTAGTCAATTATTGCTATCTAAAGATGGTGTATTTTCGGTACTATTTATTACTCTTTGGTTGTTATATATAAAGATATATATGTATGCCTGTATGGATGAAGGTGATATGTTATATATTTGGATCTTAGTATATCTAAGAAAAAGGTTACATGCATATAAATTATAAAAAATGTTAAAATTTGAATATTTAGCCATTTTGTTATGAACACTTTATGTAAAAAAATTGATTCAAATTTAATATGCCATATTCATTTACTTTTTCATGGAATAAAGTGTTATAAATATATAATTATATTGTATTTCTTTTCTTATTAAATAAAAGTAATTAAAGGAACTTTAAAAAAATAGATTTAAACTTATGCAATTTAAAGTTGTTTTGGTCAAAATTCATATTCTGCCACATATCACCTTTGTCCAGATCTTACAGGTATTTTTCAAATGGCAAATAAAATTCTAAATTTATTCTTCTAATGACAATCACATATCTGACTTGTTCTATCTTTATTTTTTCTACCCTTTTATGTAAATAATGTGACAAAATAAAAAAAACGTAATGTAATATATATGATATATTTTTATTTAAATAACAATAACCATACAGCATGTTCCTTTTTATATAATTAGAGAGAACTTAGTGTCTCGACACTCCGTTCTCCATTTTCCACCAGAATTTAAGACATTGACGTTTTGTCTTATTCAGAAGAGTAGTGAAATAAAAATAATAATTATTCCACTTGGTGGGAATCGAACCCACAACCAATCGTAATTACCCATTCTCTCTTCATTTATTTTAAAAAGTTTATACACAATATGTATTGTAAAAGTGTTTAAAGTTTTATCAAAAGTGATACAGTATTTATTTTAAATTAAAAATTTAAACATTATGTTGCAATAAGACTAGCCTAAGTATGGCAACTAATTACTTAAACATTATAAGTATAGAAATTGTAGACCGAACAAGTTAATTACAATATATTACAAATCTTTTATCTTAATTTTGATTTACAAGTAATTTTTGTAAATATATCTACGGGAATCGAACCTAGTAGCATTGCATGTACAATTTACAATTTTCAACTGAGCTTCTTATAAGACCTTTATATTTAAAATAATACATTTTATACCACAAATATGAGGTAATTAAAGAATTGAAAAATTAATAGCCAGAATATATAATATTTTTGCATTTAAAAGTCCTTTTTTTTCGTAATAATAAGTAAATTTATTAATTAAGAAAAACATTAGAAAAAACTTATAAAAATTTGAACTCCAAGCCTCCTGTAACGTCCAAACGCCTTGACCACTAAGCTATACGCTCTATATAGCTAGTCCCTTAATGCAATGTTCAAATTTTCATATGTTTTTTAAAATATTTTTTCTAATCCTAAATGTTTTAGTTATGTTTGTAAAAGTAGTAATATTTTTATTTTTAATATTAGCCAAATAATTTTATTACAAATGTTAAATTTAAAGTGTTATTTACATTTTTAAAAACTAAAATATATAGAATTGTTAGTAGCGTGAAGCAATTTCAGTTGTCAATGTTAGTATATCGAGATTATAAAATAATAACTGGATTATTTAAATAATTTAAAGTTAACATATTATATAAATTAAATCTTTGGAACGCCATCTTTTCCGTTATCCTAAAAAAGATCTATCAAGTTATAGTTCTTATAGGAATGTAAATTAACAATTTTATTTTATTTTCTACTGATTATAATTTAAAATTTCGAGTTTTACTTAAAAAATATATTTAATACATTTTATTTACAATGTAAAAGCTATCTCCGCAAATTGAGTTACGATATATCGTAAATATAATATCGTCGTTGCGCATCCAATACCGCGTTAGAACAGTTTTTAAATACCGCGTAATAGAAAAAATGCAAAAATGTATTTCGTGTCTAAAAAGTCTAACAGCTGATTCGCTTATTTTACTGGGTACACTATTAAAATTGGTTTCCTAATGACCAAGACCAAAAAATGGTACTCTACTTGTGCTACTAAGTTGATATAATTTTCCATCTTATAAAATTCCTATACACATGCGGTATTTTTTATACAGACTTCTCTACCGCGGTATTGTCCGCGCAACGACGATATTAATATATCGTCGTTGCAATGAAACCCACATACTACAAATCGATCCGAATTTTCCACAACAAAAGGTCGTTTCACACAAACTGCCACTATACATAGCTTTCTTGTTTCGCCGAAAACAGCATTAAGGACTCCATCAAGTGTGGTCGGACCATTTCGTCAACGTCTTTACTGTCGGTGAAGGCCTCGGGGTGGTGCTTGTAGAGGGTCCGAAGTGCCTTGAGGCAGTGTATGAGGGTCTGGTCGGGGTTGGGGTTGAGGTTGGGGTTCGGATTGGGGTTGAGATTGGGGTCGCCGTGGGGTCGAGTTCTCTGCATCCTAACCAGTCGGGTAAGATGAGGAACTCCCTCAAGTTGGACTATTTGGTGGGCGACGTCGGGAACTATTGCTAGTCTGAAAGTAAATAAAAAAGTGTGGATAAGTTTGGTGATAATAAATAAGTTTTGATATATAATTAAAATTAAATAGAGGAAATCTAATGTCAATACTAATGTCATACATCAATTAACAAGACTTTGTCGTTGTACAATTGATTGTAAACAACATTAAATAAAATTACTCATTAACTTCTAAATTCATCATTGATATTCATTTTCAGAGGCCATTCAAATGATTCGAACTGGTTTAAACATTTATAACTGTATTTAAAATATTTTCCAAATTTTACTGCTCTGACAAAGACAAAGCGCGGCGTTAAATTCCGCCACTCACTACGTTAGTAAAGTTCGGAAAGGAATATCTTGACACTAAGTTCTGCTGCATTAAATAATTCAATTTCACACAAAATATATTATATTTGGGGCCAGTCGTGGCGCAGTGGCGCAAGCGTGTGACTGTAAACGAATGGTTGTGGGTTCGATTCCCACTCGAGGAGTGGAAATATTTAATATTTCCATTTTCTTCGCAATACCTCCGAATTCGGCGGAAATTCGGGACAGAGTGTCATAACACTAGGTTCCCTCTGCCCACCCCGCTGAGTGCAGGATACATCGTGAAGCTAAAAAAGAAAACAAAAAAATATATATTATAATAAAAATAAAACAATCAATTACCTAGATATAGCCTCAGCAGCGTGACAGTGCAGGCGGTGGTGAGCACGCGCCTCCGCTTCACGCGCGCGTGTTGTCGTCACGCACGCGCGCGTGAAGCACACGAGCGCCACCGACGCTGCCGATATGCGTGAAGTCGATAACACGCCGCGTGATACGCGTGATAGAGATGCTAGGAGTGATGCGGTTTGTTCCTGTAGGGAACGACCATGCTATATTCGTGTGTTTTTTTTTAATAAATTTTTGTGTATTATATGTAAAGATAAAATTACATCATATGTAATGTAATTTTTTTTAGACGCATTGCGCCTTAAGAACCATAATCCTGACAGATTAGAAAATATTCGACGCATCTCATAGTTTTTTTAACTAAAAATAATATTTATATGAGGTATGAGCACACTTTTTAATTTTTTCACGTTTCCAATTACTACGGGGACTACATCAAAAAACGAAGGGAACATCAAAAAGCTACATCTAATCACTATATCAAAAGATCTAAATACAATATGCCTCTAATACACTAGATCCCACAACTTTAAGACTTTAATATAGTAATTTTTATATAAAACGATTATTTTAACAGAAACATAGAGTATAAGAAGTCTTTATTATTATTTATCCTAAAATAATCTTACCTGTAAGAACACAGATATATTCGGTCCGCGACGCTTCACCGCGTCCAACAGACGTTCCACAGTTTTATGTTTATTCAACACTTCAATAACGTCGGAATTGTTTTTATCATCCTCTTTCTTTTCTAGTTCTAATTCACGAACTAAGTTGACAAGACACGCGGTGCAAAGCAGGAGTAATTGACAGCAATCCGTTCGAGATAGGATATCTGAAAAATAATTTTATTAAAAATTAATATCAATATATATTTTATTGAAATAGCTAAAATTCATGTAACAAGGAATTTGGAATAATTATTAAATATATAATTGTCAGTATTGTTAGTCCTAAGAAGAAGCTACCACCAGGCTCAAGAAGCTATTCTGAGAAGAGACAGCGAAATATTCCGAAGGTGTTCTTGCTCTATTAAAATATCATTTTACAATAAATTAATAACAATTTTAATAACTAAAGTATTAATGTCGAATGTAATGTTAAGTTTTCAGAAAACATGCATAAGTTATAACGTCAGTTTTCTTTTGTATAGTATTCTAAATCCTTATCATATCAATTTTATTGATTATTTAAAATGAGGTATAAATCACTAACGTCACAGGTACACAACAGATACTTTGTTCTCTACTTTTTGCCCGAATTCGAGAAAATTTTAGCTTTTTACGCTTACCTACTACAGCAGGATAATGCACATAATATAAATAAATCTTTCCCTAGAGTGGGAATCGAACCGACAATCAATGGTTTAAGCCAGACGTTCCCCTCACTGTGATACGATAACCTGTCTTATAATTTAGTTTACGCTATTTGACAGCAGATGTAATCTTTATTACTTCTATTCACCGCTAGATGGCGGGTCTAGGATTTGTTTTTTCAAGACAGCGTGTAAAATTCTCGGAATGCAATGTATAATGTTTAAAATATTTAGCATTGCATTTAGTACTTCTGTGCTATTGTTTCCAATTAGTCACAGTTGGTTTGTAATTGATTTTTACAATGAACATTATTGATTGTTCAACTTTAACATATTTCAAGTAAAAGGACATAATGTATTACAAAACAATGGTAGTTTACCTAAATTTTTAAAATTTTAGTTAAAAGATATAGTTAAGCGAAAAGAAAGAATATGAACACATGTTTTCAAAATTTAGTTAGGAGTAACTTCTATATAACCTACAATACAACATATTGTATTGTTTTTTAATTTCTTTGGGTATTTCAAATTTTTTAAGTTTTGGAGACATTAATAACGTGACGAGTCTATTGCGTTCTAAAGATATATGTATGTACTAATAAAACAAATAAACTGCGTCAATAAAATAAACAATAGTAATTAAACATTATGGAATGTAGTAAAAATTCGTCTTAATATAATTAAATCATTAAAATATATGGGAACAGTGGGACAGTGACTGACTAAACGTGATGGTTGTGGTTTCTATTCCCACTCGGGGAAATAATTAAATATTTTCCCGAATTTCAGTTCATCGCGGCGTTAAGTTTTATTATGTCTCAATTTCAGACGAATGAAGTGGAGAATGGAATGTCTTAACAGTAGTCTTTATCCTAATATCCATACTTATATTATAAATGCGAAAGTCTGTGTGTTTGTCTGTCACGCTTTCACGGCTAATCTATTGGTCCGATTTGGATGAAATTTAGAATGAAAGTAGTAAAAGTTACTGAGTCTAACATAGGCTACTTATTTTTTCAAAAATCAGTCGCTAAAGGGCTATATCAACCCTATAGCATTGGGATGAAAGTTTATATGAAAAATCTAAACCGCTTGACCGATTATAATGAACTTTGGCATAAATATAGTTAATAATCTAAGCTTAAACATAGGCTACTTTATTTTTCAAAAACCCATCCCCGAGGGTTGCAATATAACGAAGCAGTTATGTAGTTCACGCGGCGAAGCCGCGAGCGGGCCGCTAGTGTAATAATAAATTAAGAATAATTATTTTCTTGTAGTTCTGTTTTGAATAAATAAAAATAGGTTGACAATATAAATGTTATTAAAATATTGGACTCTCCAGGGTTCACTCTTATAGGTACTAGACCTTATTTCAAATATGTAAAACGACAAATAAACAATGTACTAAAAAACAAATCATAAATCTGCAATATAATAAAGAAATGTAAAAAGACATTAGATTTTCTTAACAATTTTCACTCACCAGTTATATTTTCAACGATGCTATTCAAGTACACATGCAGTTGCGTCAGGTCGTAGTGACCGCGGAGCCACGGCGCCGTGATCTGAGTCAACACGGTGATAGCTTCCCTCATCTGTGGTTCTGGGTTCGATTTGTCTGACAGTATGTCTGATAGAATTTCTATTCCACCACCCTGTTAAACAAATAATAAAATATTTAAAAATGTTTATAAATATGCTTTTTTTTTTAATTAACTGTTATGTTAGGTTTATTTATCCAGCACCCTGCACCCTGAAGACGATGGTGGCCCGCATTAGGCGGGCCATCCACCGAGGCGTCGTAGTAGAATGCGCGAGCGAACCTGCGACGTCTCAAGACGGTGGGAGAGGCTTTCCGCTGGGTTATAGTGGGTAGTATCGGACTCTCCGGTGAGTCCCACAGTATCATTCGTACGTAAGGTAGGTCTGCCTGCTTTGCATACGGATGGTCTGCGTAAACGCATTTCACAGCGCACATATTTATTTTTCGCGAATATTTTCTGTGTAAGAATTATATTGTAAGACTTGTTTATACTTGATTTTAATCGTTTATTTTAACATTTAACGTGTTATTCTTACACGCTAAAGATATGAAAAACATTATTTTTTCGAACGAGGTTTTGTACGGTTTCCAAGAAGAGTGGGGTCGAATCCCGTTGCGTGTAAAATAAAGATTATACATTTAAAAAAAAGTTTTTACAATCTGTTATTCAAAATATTTGTATAAACTATGTATTCTGAATTATGTACTAATAATTTACATATTGAGTTAAACTTTGAGCTTATAAGCATAATCCTTGAAATAGGCTTATTTTGATCGGTATAGATTAAATACCTTAAATGCAGACATAAAATTCAAAGGTTATATATATATTATAATTTGAATAGTACTAAGAAAATATCGGGTGGAAAGTGGAGAACGGAGTGTCTCGACACTAGGTTCTCTCTCACACCCCGCTAAAAAAAATGTGAACCTGCTTATTTATTTATTTTTTGAATAATTTTAATGACATATTTCTACTAAGTAGCTAACCTGTTCTCTCAAGGTGTTTTTTGATAACAACATTTCGATTCAAATTCAAACGTAACAGTTTTTGAATTCATGGCCATATAATCAATTATCAATATTTAAAAGGTTAAATATTAGCAAAATATTTTATATTAATTTAATTACTGTTATATCTTTACTGAGAAGTGATGAATGTGTGATAGTTGGACGTGTTTGTATGGGATGGTAGTGAATTCAAAGTTCATTAAGGGACATTATTTTTAGTTTAAGATATGTATTTAAGATAAAAATATAAAGGTCCTAACTCTATCTTATACATAGAGACAGATAATTTTTATGAGTTTTATTAGTCTAGTTTTGTAAAAAGAATAATTTTCTCTCTTGTGTTAACTTGACGCTTTTTCGTATATAGTAGGATAGTCAGAGAGAATTTGACGTCAATACACTCCGTTTTGCACTTTCCGCCCTAAGAGACACTACGTGTTGAGTGTCGGAACTCTACTCCGCGATTTGTCTTACCATAAAATGCACAATAGAAAAATGTTGTAGCAAAAAACAAAAAAATGTATAATAAAAATTTAATTTTAACAAGAAGTTCGTAATATATCAGTAATAAATAAATAAATCTATTAATTATTCTATTACTTATCCTAAAAAAAACTTTTTAGTTGTATACTGTACTATAACCACCTTGAATTTATTAAGAAATAATTAACATTGAGTTTTTATCTAAAGATATCATAATGAACATTGGTATGTCTAAAGGAAAAAATAAAAAAATAAATATAATTTCATTACATTACTCATAATTTCAAACGACATTAAAATTTGAAATTAGCGATTAAAATCGACAACCTTGTTATAGCTAGCTAACATATAGGGAGGTTTTATTGGACGAGTGATATTGATAAAATCATTACTATCTATTTTCTTTCTTACAATATTCTAGTAATTATTTTCAATTACTTCAAAAATATTGAAAAATATGAACTAACATAATCGTATTTTTTATTCATTGTATACGAGCAGCCCGCTTACAGTTTTCCCTACGTTAATAAAACTGATATATTTTTTCGGGAAAAAAATAAATTATTGTAATTTTCTTATGTATTAATCAATTTATATAAAATAAATACTTGAGTTAACGTGGGTAGGGAAGATTACAAAAAATACAATAGTCAAAATTGTATTTAAATCAGTTAAGCCGTTCAAGAAATCCACATACACAAATAAATAGTCAAAAGAAAAAGAAAATTTAAAATGTATTGTTGTGTTCTAGCACATTGAAAAAGGGTTCCAACAATATATTTTCTCTTTATTATCTGTATAAATTGATAGGCCAGTCGTGGCTCAGGGGCACAAAGTGGAAATCGGCTGGTTGTGCGTTTGATTCCCACTCGAGGGATGGAAATATTTCATATTTCCATTTCCTTCGCCCTGGTATCGAGACAAAGCACGATGTTAAGTCCCACCCCATGACACGCAATGCCTTCAAATCCGGCGGCCACCCTCTGCCTACCCGGTTATGTGCGGGATACAACGTGAAGCTAAAAAAAGTAGTTAAGGCTTACCTCTTCAAACTGTTTCACTGCATCTCCTGTAACGCACACAGTGGCCAACGCCCTCAAAGACAGTGCCTTTATCGAGCTTTTCTTAGTCTCAATAATAGCTGTTAATAAAGCCCGAGGCACTCCACAATCAACAAAAGGTAAATCTGTTATACTTTTCATTATTTTTTCACATTTCTCATGCAGAGAACTCTCTGTGTTCTCCGTTAGCATTGCTAAATGGCCAATTGAGGTTAGTGTGCTTTTTAGTATTAAGTCTGATGGCGGCTCTTCGATTATTGAAACTAGAGTCTGTAGAAAAAAAAAAGAATTTTAAAATAAATAAATTATGTGTAAAATGAAATCAAAGTATATAAATAATATTTAAATTGTTCATTGTTGTGTTATATAGAACCTCTACGATGTTATCATTCTACGTTATTAAGGATGCCTGTAGGCATTTTGAGTTATCCGCACACTTAAGATTGCAATGTTAGACTTAAAAAATTAATTAATAATTTAATTTAGCTTCACGCTGTATCCCGCACACAGCAGGGTAGGCAGAGGGAACCTAGTGTTAACACACTCCGTTCCCCACTTTCCGCCGAATTCGGAGGCTTGCGTGTTAAGTGGCGGAACTTAACGCCGCGCTTTATCTCGACACCAGAGCGAAGAAAATGGAAATATAATTTCCACTCCTCGAGTGGGAATCGAACCCACAACCAGTCGTTTACAGTGACACGCTTGTGCTGTGCTTGTGCCAAAAAGTTATACTCAATTAAAATTAATAAATAAAAAAAAGCTTGTTAATATTTTTATCTTATTGTTAATGTTGTAATCTATTAATTCCTATTAATAGCTTATGACACATTATTTTATTAACGTCAAATTAGAAAAAATAATAACAATCAGATTTTTTGCTAAATTTAATTCTCACGGTTTACGCAAATTATTTGAATAAAGATTAACGAAACGAATATACAAACAATAATAATAACAATTTAAACAAAAACTACGTTAGATCAAATAAGTAACTTAATTATTAACGATTTTAATAATTTCATATGAAATTCAATTTAAAATGGCAGCTCTACATATGAAGTAGATATTTGTTAGAGTGTACTTTGCATAGAATTCCGTCCTTTGCTAAACAACCTCGTGTTTATGTTAATGCATAAGATTGTATCGTAGTTATTCAAACATCACATTCACTCTGGAAGCTATCAATTAGTCAAATTAAGTAATTAAATATGCAAACAAACTTTTATTATTAACTAGTATCGACTCGCAACTTTCTTTGCTTAGACTTAACGATCCTTTCTGCCAAGATACGTATCACCCTCAACATTTTTTTTTAAAGTACAAATTCCTTATATGTTATACTATAGTTCTACTGGTGATGTTCCTCACTTCAAAATTTAATATAGCCTAAGTCCTGCCCAAGCTTAAAAGCTATTCAACAAAAAATGTTTTATTCAAATCCGTTTAGTAGACTTATATTAGACATTTATGCTCGTGCGAATATACTGTTATTCCTTTTTTATTATATATACATTTTTATTATATGTATACCAACCTTCATCTGCTGAACTAGCACTGCTTTAGTCGTTTCCAAAAATATTTCGATCAGAGTATCCAAATGTTTCTGGACAAGAGTCCACTCTGGTTTGCTCTCGTTTAATTCTACTTTCACATCTTCACCGATATCAATTAGTTTTTGTAAATACATCTGTAGGGATATTTTGATTTTGTTCCACCGTTCCGGGGTTTCCCCGGGAGGCTTGGTGTTTAGGGTTATACTGTGAGCTAGCACGAATTCGTTTATATTGGCTACTAAAAGGCAAATTTGCTCTTCACTGCTCTTCTTTGATTCCATTTGCCTGAAAACAGTATTTCATTAAAGTATACAGATTTAAACGTCACAAAACTTTAAATTTTATAAAAACCAGAGCTTTTCTTATTTTTTAATTCTTGTACCAAGTTTTAAGTTTAAGAAATGCATTTTAACTATTATTTTTCAAATTAATAACTTTACTAAAACTTGAAGATAACATGTGGTTAGTATAATACAATATAAATCAATATAATTACCTAATAACATCACTATATTGATGTACAATAATCTGTCCGTGTGTTTGGACTTTCTTTATATTTCCGGTGATGGTGGCAGAACTTGCGGACACCAATGCCTTCATCTCGGCTCCCAAAGGTTTGCTTTGCAATGTCGTCATACATTCGTTTTCACACGAACTGACCAAATCGCAAAGCCAATACTGTACAGGTTCTGGTTTCCTTTCACATAGCCGCTCTAATGTCGTCTGATCTATGCTCCTTTCTCTATACAATATTTCATCTTGATTGTTTAGTACTAATCTGTAATGTGGGAAAATTTATTGCATTTTTTCAAATAAGGTAACTGTTTTTGTATATATAAAGTATATTAGACAAAATTTGTGTATTTGCTATTTTATGCGCTACAACCTAGGGTAAGTTAAACATTTATGTCATTTCATATTAAAAAAACCTGTCCTATCGTAAAAGAATATTAAAAAAATTAAAAAAGTATAAAAAAAGTTTATTACTAAACTATTTTTTATTTTACTTACAAAAATGGAAAAAAAATTGTGGTAATTAAAGGAATTTCGTTAGTTAGAAAAAAAAAACAAATAATATCTTGTGTTAGGCTACAAACGTACTGGCTTAGCTGAAATGAGCTGTGGCTTTACAGGACACCGCGAATATACTAAAGAGTTGCTTACCCGCTATTAAAATTTTCTAATAGATTAACTCTTCGAGGCGTTTTCTTATTGCTACTCTGTACACCATTTGTAAATTCATGAGGTGCAAGCATTTTTGGCGTTGACGTACATGCTAAATCTAACTGAACGTCCATGAAAGTAAATTCACGCTCTTTTAATTTCTCTCTTTTAGAATCGTGTGTTAGGTCTTTATTAGATTTGGAGTCTGTATCGTAAGGAATCTTTTGTTTGTCTTGAAATTGCGGTGGGGGAGTCAGTCTATTTTTGTCAAAGTTATCTTTACTCTTGAGGTTAGTATCACTATCGGTTGCAACGAGCCTTTCATTGTAATTAGGTATTAACATTTCTTGTTCTTTTGGATAACCAACAATAACCCAGGAATTCTGGTCACATGTTCTAGGTAGACCTAGAGATGGCACTCGACTTCCGTTTAAAATTCCGCCTGCTTTGGTATCAACTACACTGGGTTTTTCTTTCTTGGAACCGAACAGTTTAAACGGTTCCCTTTTTTCTTTTGTAGCGGAACGATGTTTTGCCTTTGGACCAACTTTCTTGGATGGCTTTAGGTGAAGGCTGTCCATAATATTTTTACCTAATAAAGCTTTAGTTGGTTTATGCAATGGTTCCTTTGGTTGAATTTCTATTTTGGGCAATTCATCCTCTTCTATATACCCCAGCGAGTGATAGCCTTCTTGAATATCTAGTATCTGTTGGTCCAATCTTTGACCTTCAAAATTAAGCGATTGATTTAATCTGTTTCTTTGAAATTTAGGGGTAGTCGAAATCGGAATTTTATCTTCATTGGATATACTGCGTTTGTATTCTGTTTTTGCTGTAGTAATTCTTTCGGTAGGTACATAGGATACATTGGTGATCGGTGTTCGAACTCTAGGTTGATTGTTAACTGCAATTTCATTGTTATGGGATAATTTAATATATTCAATACTGTCATCAGATTTATTTTTACTGGTTTCTAAATCCTTAACTGTAGCTACTTTGCTCGTCTTAGTGCTGTCACTTTCTGTGCTTGAGACGAATTTTTTAACTGGATACTTTTTGGATGGACTTAGAATATTTAAGTTTTTTACAGATATGTCTTTGGTATCTATTTCTATTGCACTTGTATTTGGAGTATTTTCTTTGTTACTAATATTGTTTTGGAGTTTAGATTCAAATGTCGTATTTTTTGTGCTATTACTTATTTTCGGGCTTAATGACTTATTTATAGTTTTGTTTACTTTATCTCTGGATGAAATGTCGTTAACATTTCTAGGTGTCGGATATTTGCCTGCTACATTGCTATCATTATCATTTTCTTTATCTTTTAATAATTCCAAATGTTCTTCATCTTGATGAATTTCACAATACTTTTGTAAATCATATGGAGTTTGTATTACGCTACTGCTTCTCAAACGAGGTTTTGGTGTGGGTGCACCGGTGCTAACTTTATCTGACGTTATTGAACTGTCGACAACATCGTTACTAGGTAAAGCACTTTGTGAAATGTTAGACTGTTTAACTGTAACATTTTCATTATTGTTCGAGTCACTGCTATTCGTTGATTTATTTTTATCGTTGCTGTTATCTGGGGAAGAATAATACTGGGACGTCGGTGGGGAGCTGTCAGAGTCAGAGAAGCCTGAATCTTGACTCTTGTGACTGCCAGGGCTGCCATGACGCAGCGGCCATTGGTTCTGTATATTGTTGACCCTCGCTAAATTATCATGGCTATTGTTTCTTTGTTCAGGTTGGTTCGCTATCCAATGAGGCAGCTGGGGTTCCCACTCTTGATCATCTCGTCGATTGTTTTGGTTCCACTCGGCTTGAGCCACAGGACTGCCAATATTCGGCGATGCGTCACCCCACCAGACCTTGCTTCTTGTTCGTTGAAAATTTGACATTCTGTGGAAAAAAAACAAATAGTTAGGTAAATGACGTGGGAAAATAAAGACGGCGGGTGTAATGATCGACTCAAATGACGTAATTTCTTGGTCCATTATAGTTAGGTTGGAGTACGTGATGCGTATCGGCTTTATCCATGAGGCTACTAACAACTAAAATTACTTAGCTTTAAGCTTTATCCACATAGCAAAGTAGGCTTAGAGCAAAGAAAAAAAAAAAAATTACATATTCTGCCCGAATTAAAAATATTGCGTGTTGCGTAGTAGAAGACAACGCTGCTCTTTGCCTATCAGAGCAGTTAAATTATTAGAATTTGAGTATAACTAATCATTCCCTCGATCGAACCCCATACCTACACAACGTGTTTTCTGTTTGACGCTTTCCCATAATGACCTTACGAAATTATATACTTGTTAATAAGTAAAATTTAATATATAAGTTAAGTACGAGTACATTAACGTGGTAATATTACACATATTGCAAGCAGATGTTTCGTACCGTTGTAAATTCTATTATATAAAATGCAAGGGCTGTAAGAAGTTAGTACAATAACTGCGATTTCGACCCCTTATTTTCTTGTGGCCTTTTGTGATTTATTCTACATTCTCACACATTAAAGTTTAATATATTTTTTAATTTAAAATTAAAATTTGTATATGTTAATGTTTGTATGTTTATTTGGTTCACGTTTTTCCCGCATAGCGAGGATGTCAGAGAGGACCTAGTGTTAAAACAATCTCACTTTCCGCCATTCCGTGTTGAGTGGCGGAACTTAACGCCGCCGTGGCTTTAGGTACCAGAGCGAAAAAAATGAAAATTTAAATATAATCATTCCCCCCCATAATGTTTATATTCTATGTAGAATTAGATTCGCTAATGATTCTTCGATCTATGCAGACAAGTCAACAAAGATTTGCGGTCAGTGAGTCAAGATATGAATCACAACAGTAGCACATTGTGTGTTATTGGTAATGGCTATCGGTTTTAATGATATCTCTATTCATTTACATACAACATAAGGGTTTGTCTTACTGCCGTAAACTTAGTTTTAATATCTAAATTTGTTTGAGTTTACAAGTAATTGTTAGTTTGAGTTTAATTCGAGATATGGTTTTTACAGCTTCAAACTTTAAACCCGTATCACACGATTATCACAGAAAATTTAGAGTCAAGACACTCCATTCTTCATATTCCGCTTGACATGACGTGTTGTAATGAATAATGGTAAATTTAGACAAACACTGAGTGTCTCTACTCTGGCTGACTCTTGAAAATAAGCTGGTAGGTATGACATAGGAGGTACGAAATTATATTGACATTCATATACAAATGAATCCCTCGCTTGGTCTCGTTATATCGTGAGAACGACTTTTAAGGTTTTAGTTCATCTTTCATGAGTTGTTATGAAAAAAGAAATTGCGTAGAAATTCTAAAAAATATAAAAACAATATTTTTTTAAGAACAATATTTTTTTCACTAAGGATCGAATTGATTATTCACATATTAAAGATTACGTCAGACTTAAAAATCAAATTAAGACAATTGTCTACGCCTTTTAATACATTACAAAATTTGGCCTTATGTCGATTTAATTGCAATAATTTCGTATAAATAAAATGCATGAAAACAATTCTTTTGCAATGATCTAATCGTTGCTTAGGTGACTACATATTTTCTATGATTGTACATACGTGTAGTATTTTTATAATATTCCACAATTTTTACATATATATTACGTTTGCTTGGATTATTAAACGAAACATCTCATTTTTTTTCCGTTCCTGCAGGAATTTCGGGAATTCCTCACTTAGTGCTTCCCTACAGTCCTCAAGAAACTTACATTTAAAGTTAATTTTCTCGTGCCCAATACTTTCGCCTGCACTTTGTCTGTCAGTCACGTAAGAATTTTGTCACTTAGCTAGGGCTAAGTTATTTAAAATATTATGACCGCTTGAAAAAATATTATTAGTTTAATTGGTGTTTCAATAATTATCGTTTATAAAATTACGTGAAAAAGTTGCGTCATTTCACATATTTATTTCAGATTTTAATTAATATTTCACAGTTTACATCCCGCCATTTCGTGATCAAGAGTCGGCCATCAAGTACTTAAGTCTGATGACCAGCAGAATGAAAAAAATATATAAAACTTAAATATAACATAAACGGTCGCCATGGTGGGCTTTGAACTCACAATTATCGCGTCCTGCTCTGCATAAAAATTCCATTTTTAATATTAAAATATTTTACTATATATTAAAGCTAAGTTACGTTACGCAAAATATCAATCTAGTCCTTACTAATGCGTACTAACGACTGGTAATTACTGAGAAGTATTTTAAAGAATTAACTCTAGGTTTATGGCATCATACTACGACTGTGATAATTGTCTTAATCGCCTCTCGCAATGCATATGGAGTGAGCGAGTTTCATAAGAAAACCTATATATGGTTTTAGAAAAGTCAAAGAAAAGTTTGTACCGTTGTGTTACGATTGAAGCTTAGAACTCAGGCGAGCTTTTGACATTCAATTTAGCAGCTTCCATGTGTTTCAAGGTTCCAATTTTCAAAATTCTAGTGCCAAAACACTTCGTTCTTTACTTTACGTTCGAATTTGGAGCATTATGTGTCGAGTTACAACTAAAAATAATTAATTTATTGTCTTTCATAGAATAGGAATCGAACCCACAACCAATCGTGTGTTCAGTCAGACGCTGTCGCACTGCGTCACATTATGTAATTACTTTTAACATAATTGAACCGTTAGTTAGTCAACTATTATAAATTATAATAAATAATTTAGTTAGTGATAAATTATTCTGCTTAATAAGTTTGTTAACTCGATTTGTTACACAGAGTGCGAGAAACAAATAAAGTCAAAAACTGGTTTTCATTTTTACTAATATGGAATCATCATAAAAAACATGTCGTTTCTACTTTTTAGAAAACTCGGCTAGTTACGACGTCGTAACACGTCTATGAGGGATGCGGGATAACCGATGGGGAAATCCGTTATTTCATAAATTTTATTACAACTCGAGTAATTTCACTTTTTTATCTATTTTGGTATACTCTTATAAATCAAAATATTTTTATTTAAATAATCTAAAAACAATTTCAGGTTATTAAGTATTATTTATTTTAGTTAAATATGTACAATTATGTACACCTTCCTTCATTACTTTTAATAAAATATTAAAAATAAAACATAATTTATAACCCAAAGTTAATTTTAAATGTCCCTAATAACCTCTGTGTTAATAAAAATATTATAATATTCATACTACGAACTCATTGTTTTTTAATCAAATTCCCACGTAGAAGTACATCAAAATCGCACTGCCATATTTTCGTACATACATTGACGGATTTTAAATATATATTTGTAACCAACAAAGAACAGAAAGTAGAAAACGGAATAATGAGTCACCTATTTATCCCCGCTTATCTCGTAAAACAAAATGAACGTAAAAATATAATAAAATTAACTTCACGATAAGAAAAACTATTTCGAAAACATGCAAAGAATTTTATCTTGAAGTCTTTGACCTTCTGATGGGCCCTTACCGACTTCCTCCGCTGTCTCCTGGTGCATTTAGATATGCTTCAATGCTAACAATGCTTGCTTTTAAGCGACATTGAATTTAAGGTGATTTTGCTAGATAATGTTTTAAACTAATTTGTTTGCTGTAGAATACATAAATAAATAAAAAATGAATATACATATTTGTCTTCTTTGCAGCTTCAGTGTAGTCAGAGAGAATAGTGTCAAGACATTGCGTAACCCAACGCTGCGCTTTGTCTTACCAGAGTTGGAAATTGAAAATAATATATAAGCATGTCCTTGAGTGGGAATCGAACCCACACACAGTGTGCTTAAAGTCGAACGCTGTCCCACTGCCCCAGGACGACATACAAATACAAGGAGTAAAAGGAGGAGTAAATCTTGTCATATTTACATATCGTATTCGTTAATTCTTAAAAACATGAAGAATAAGGTGTTAAATGGTTATACACATTGATTTCACATATAAAACTTAGAACGGATAATGCCTTCAGAACTTAATACGATTTAATGCTACTATTACAGTTTATACTAAAATAAAAGATCTAACAGGTCCAGAACCGCTTCCGAGAAGAAAACCGATATTTCTATTGTGAATAGCTTTTTTTGTTTTAATTAAATCACGAATCAGAGCAAACGTACACATCAATATTAAATAGTAATGATCGTGAAGCGAAAGCATGACCAAATTAAAGATATGGAACATTTGCCGCGCTTCACTAGAGACGCGTCCGTGACGTGACGAATGAGCACGTCTTACGAGAAACGTCAAAGTCAAAATTTTGTTTTTTTTTTTTCATTAACGCATTAATGTTTTCAGGGAAGAGCATTAGGGTTAGCATATTAGGGCTCTTCTTAAGAAATTTATATTTTTTAGAATTTTCTTAAAAAACATTAAATTTTAATTATGTTAGCGTAATGATAATTTCAAATTTAAATCCTTTAATCAACAAAATATTATACAATTGTTTTTTTTCCAAATACTTATCATGACAATTAAATAAGCTGTCCTTGCAGAGGTCAGTGCCATTGACGTACCTAACTAAAAACATTGTTTTTTGCCATTCATTTAGCTTTAATTATGGCAAAACACATTTTCGTTTTATTATAAAATTAAACGCGTAATCATCTGCGCTTTGTACGCCTTATAAGGTAAGGTATGCACACCTGACCCAACTGAAATATAGACTATAAGGTAAAATAAACAACCATTATCAATACACTTAATTAAACCTGTCGACTATGTTTGTCTTCTATAATATTCTTAGGCAAGAGCCAATTATTTTTGCCAATTCTAACGCTAGTTATAAGAATTTACGAGGGAACGATTGAATTTTATGGTGTTTATGAGAGCAATATTTTCTTTTAAATCTTATTTTTTTAATTTAATAGACAAAAAGTTGTTATTTAATAAACATTAGGACAGGACAGATTTATTACATTTTTTATACATATACATTTATTTTTTGTTCTATATTGTACTAAGTCACGGAAGCTAGAATATTCTTTATGTTTAAACATATTCGCATTACTATAGATGTGAAATGGAGTAAAAACTTATTGCAGCTGGCTTAACGGTCGCGTGTCATCTGCTCGTCTGCCATACGCCACGCTTGGGTACCGCACGCGCCCTTCACACGTGGTCAGTCATTTTGAATTTGTAAACAAATTATAAACATATATTTTGTCTGTGAAACTAAAATATATGTAAACTTTCCTTTATCTATCTCTTTTCTTTTTTATTTTCTTGTATAGTTATTACTATTAATTAACAAGTAAACAAAATTGTTAAACATATTTATATATTAATTTTAGATAGGCAAATAATTCCGTTTTATTTTTTTTTCTCATATAAAAAATAAATTTATACTCTATCATTTTAAAATAAATTTATTTATTAATACAAAATTCCCAAAAATATTTAAATAATACCAAAAAAAACCATGGCTTACTCTATTTTAAACGGATCCCCATGCAATTGTAATAATTTTTTTCTCACAAACATCAACAAAAGAAAACCGTTACATCATATCGATCCCGTCGTGTAGTGATTTCATCTCTATGGTTACAGCCAGGTGTGATAGTTCCGTTTCGCAAGGGTCGTTGAGACCCCTTATCACCCCTTGTTTGATGTTACGTATATACAGAATGATGATAATGTATGTAGATTGAGATTTTATCAGAAAATATATTTTAATAGTTGGTGCTTGGGATGATAGTAATATCAAACAAAAAGAAATTTTTAAATTTATAGCCGAAAATTACTCGAATTCCTTCAATAATGTAATTTCGGTAACCAAAACTGAAATCCATATAGCACAAAATATACATAATGTATACAAAATATACATAATATACATATTAGCAAAATATTATTAATGACAGATTTATTTCTTTTTTTTTAGCTTCACGCTGTATCCCGCATACAGCAGGGTAGGCAGAGAGAATCTAGTGTTAAGACACTCCTTTCCTCACTTTTCGCCGAGTTCGGAGGCATTGCGTGTTTAGTGTCGGAACTTACCGCCAGGCTTTACCCCTGATACCTCTGATACCATAGCGAAATAAATGGAAATATTAAATATTTCCACTTCTCGAGTGGGAATCGAACCCACAACCAGTCGTTTACAGTCACACGTACGTGCCACTGCGCCACGACGGGACCCATAGATTTGTATTCATTTAACAAAATATTGTAACTTTCTTTTTAATTCAGCTAAAAACTTGATATACCTAAAGTAAATATCCTTGTTGATTTTAGGTTTATGAAAGAGGAAGTATTCTTAAAGAACAACTGATTAGACATACAATTAATAAATTTACATATAAATAATTTCTAAATTATATCAAGTGTTTTACTAAATTAGGTATATCATTTACGTCACTAATAGCTAATTAATGATTCATATAATGACGAACTGTTTGTATAGGTGTAGTTGTAGCGAAAATTAATCATAATTTAAAACCTAAAAGTTATGACAATTTTTTCTGAATTCTTCATTGGTAAGTGGAATATAAAGGAGGTTAATAAATCCTATATTCTTGCTTATTAAATAGATTCAGACCCTTGCTATATCGAAGTCACATTTAATCAGGCGGGAAACTCACAAATATTTTTATAAAATGGATAAAAAAATATAAATGCATCGGATTCCTCGGGAACCCATCTCTTGGACATCATCTAAGCGCTCTGACCACTAAGTCATACGTTCTAAGCCCGACTGCTTCGAATCTTCGAATCATACACGCTTATTACTAAATTCAACTTGTTTTTGTTAAAAAAGCGAAGTTTTATAGAAACGTTTCCAAAAATATTTCCTAAAAATATTTTTCAATTTCCTAACAGCGCGAATAACTCTTAAAATATCAAAAATACCTACATAAAAATGCATATAGACATACATACATAATCAAAAATACATACAAATTTAACCTTTTCATAAATTATACATACATATTTTGTCACATAGATTCAATTGATTTATAGCCATATTAAACACCCATATCTATTGTCTGTCCGTACAGCTCTATGCAATTTTCAACACAATGAGTAGCAATCATGCAATCGTTACAAATTAATTAGCATAGTAAAATATGTAGAAATTTGCTCTTGTTATGTAGCTGTAGATAGTATAGTAGTAGTTATTTCTTTTATTACTTTATGACAATAAATAATTGTTCCTGGCCATCAGTGCGAAAAGGGTCTAACATATAATCCGATGAATGAATGTTGGGGAAAATATACGAAAATTTATATGTTTGAGGTAAAATGGAAGGTAAAATATATTTTAAATGTGTAATAAATAAATTGTGGTGAATTTGAAAATATTACTTCAAGTTGTATTGTATACTCTGAAAAACTAAACTATAAAATAACTTCCTATTTTTTGCTATTTTAATCAATCTAAGCAATATTTGACAATTTCGTAATACTCTTAATACTTATTGTTTTTAAAATGTTTCCTTTATTATTTATTCTGTTTCTTATTTTATATATATTTTTTAAATTATTTCAGGTTAAAAAGCAAATAATTAGTAAAATAGGTAAAAAAAATATACACGGTATTGACCTAAATATATAATTAAGAATTAATCATTTATAATACAATAAATCATTTATATATTTAATATAAATTCACAGCAAAATTATGATTATAATAAATTATTGATTTCAAAACATCCTGTGAACACGATGTTCGGTTACCTTTGTCGCATTCTCGTCGCTTACCGGTTCTCTAACATCTGTCCATATTACATACACAGTTGCGTTCCATTCAACGCATTGGCATTAGTAGGTACGTACTAGTGGGACTTCCGCACCCGATGAAGTGTGCGGTGAAAGTAACGTATGTTACGTAAATTGAGATGGTGCAATTAACCTTTGACGAGATTGATGAAATGTGATAAGAGCTCCTAACTTTTTCTTTATTTTTACTATAAAAAATGATGGAGCTAGTCGTTTTTATTACAATTTTAGGACTATGAGATAATTTTCGTATTTCTGGTCAGATAAATAGCTACATGGTTTTTTAGAAAATCATTTTTATATATAAATGACTTTTTCGTCTGTTTTGCTTTGCCATGTTTAAGCCGCTAGACAGAGTCATAAAGCACCCAAGTTTTTACCCGACAATATTTTTTTACATATTTTACATTTAACATATACAATTCGAAATCTTTTGTAAAATGACAGTATTTATACATAGATTTTAATTTTATTTTGTTTAATCAATTTAAAAATTGTTTAGCGTATATAAATCCCGTCTACGAAAATTATTGTAGAGAAAAGGAATGGTGGACTCGACTCAATTAAACTACAAAAAAGTATTCAAAAGAATAAACAATTTACCAACAAATTTTTCCCATGGGCACGCCTACTATTAATTACTATATACTCATACTTCGTATATATTGGTCTAAAAAAAAAAAAAACAAAAGAAAATGTATGTGCAAAACAAAACGTGAAGGTATTCAGCTCGATCAACGGGATATTTTCATTTCTCCCTAAACAAAAGAGTTCCGACACTCGTATTAGGCGAGAAGATGAGAACGGAATGTCCTATTGCCAGGTTCTCTTTACCTTAATATCTATAGTTTTTCATTTAAATTCAATAATTAGCAAAAATCTATTAATCAAATTACAAAACCCATAACAAAAAACAATGAAATAATTAATAAATAAACCTACTTACATATTATATTACAGCGTTTCTTTAATAAAAATAGAGTCACAAGGTAGAAAATGAACGCATCGTTGCATCCCCTATATAGGTGTCCTTAATACGGCACGCGCGGTGGCATATGGCCGATACGAGTAAGTTACCGTGTCGGAAGAAAAAACGCTATGCACGTGGCGATGTTTAACTTTTTATAGCCCGTGTGGGCGTATATGCTGCCTTTAACTGTTAACTTATTAGAACACACCGTATATTGTAATTGTTATAACAGTGATGACTTTATATTGCGATTGTCGGTTTAATTATGATGAAATAAAAAGCTTTTACGATTTTTTCTTAGTTAGAGAGAACAAAGTGTTGGGACACCCCGTTCTTCACTTTGTGCATGAAATAGCAACGAAATAGTAACACGTCAAATAGAGATATGAATGCGATTTTTTTTTAGCTTCACGCTGTATTCCGCACACAGCAGGGTAGGCAGAGGGAACCTAGTATTAAGACTCCGTTGACCACTTTCCGCCGAATTCGGAGGCATTGCGTGTTAAGTGGCGGAACTTACGCCACGCTTTGCCTGGACACCAGAGCGAAGAAAATGGAAACATTAAATATTTCCACTCCTCGACTGGGACTCAAACCCACAACCATTCGTTCGAAGTCACATGACTGTGCCACTGCGCCACGACTGACCACTAGTATTGCTATTTTATGTAAGCTTCTTTTTTGCTTTTCCACCTTTTCCCGCATGGCAGGCTAGGTAGAGAAAATACAGTGTTCAAACACGCCGTGTGCAGTGTCAAGGCAAAGCGCGGCGTTAAGTTCCGCCACTTAACACGCAATATCTCCAAAATTCAGTGGAACGTGGGGAACGGAGTGTCTTAACACTAGGTTCCCCCTGCCTATCCTGTTGTGTGCGGGATACATCGTTAAGCTAAAAAAAAAATTGTAATATGTACAACATAATAAAACATTTATAATGTGTAGTAAGAAAATATCAAGTATCTGCACAATTGCACATGTCTGTATACATTACGTGTTATTGATAAGTCATACATTAAGTATAAATATTTGCCCTTTCGTATTATTGATTGAGAACAATGTGCATCAAATAAGGTTTTGTAAAGACATAACATTATACATATAAAGTCAGTTATTTAAGTTTATGTTGTAATAAAAAGTAAGAATTTAAATTTAAGTAAATTATGTTTTTTTTTAAATTTAAAAAATATCAATAAATTATGATAAGAGGTAAAGATTAGGCTCAGTCGGTCTTCAAAAACACTAGAAAAAATAATCGAGTAAATGATATAATACGTGTTAATGGCTCTATCTGGTCACCTTGCCAGGGGAAATGTGTTAAGATAATAAAAAAAACATCTCTATGCTTTTCCCCACATAGTAGCGTAGGCAGAGAGAAGCTAGTGCCACGATTTCCGTTTTCCATTTTCCTTTTGCATTCACATAGCGTGTTAAGTGGGGATACTCAGCGCTTTTCTTGTCAATAAAGGGAAGAAATAAAACTAATTTAGATATAATCATTCTCCCGATTGAAGTTGTTACAGTCAGATGCTATCCCACAGCACTACGATGGTTTTTATTTTTAGTTAAGAATAACAAAAGAGAATAATAGAAATCATAATAACTGAAATTAAGTTAAATATATTTATGTCAAAATTAAAATGGAACAATACTATTAAACGACTATACAGATATAACCGAGACAAATATTCAGTGGACAGAGTATATGTTTTTTACATATCATTATCGTATTAGGACAGGAATTGAAGCTGTAACCATTACCTACATTTGCGTTACCTATAACATAGTCACACGTCCTATTAATAACGTCGTTATTCTATTAGAGACAATTAAACGTAGAACCTTGGCTTTCAATTATTGGCTGACATTTGCTTACAGCTGCAAGACGAGGCAATACTTTCAGGCAGCTGTACCCACTTTGTAATGTTTAAGCGCTTGACATTTATTTTTTTCATTAGAAAACCGTTTATGTCGGTTACAGGTGGATAATATAGAATATGAAAAATATATTTTTATTATTTTCTAGTATTTTTGTGTTTCAAAGTTTGAGGTGTAATAAGAAATGGTACTCAACGGTTTGTGTGATTTCAATAAGGTGTAAAATATTCTTCTTCTTCTTCTTGGCAACTATCCCAGCTTTAGCCAGCCATATTCTTCATGATTATATAACAAAATGTTTTTTTTTCGGAACCACTCTATTGAATCTTACAACCATTAGATACACTCAAATAGACACGTTCCAACTGGGTTCTCTCCGAGGTGGACACATTGTTCAATTAACACATTTTTAAGTCAATTTATTGTGAATATTGCGTGCTACGTAGATTTTTCTCTACTTTATGATCTATTTTATCTTCTTAGGTGTTGCTTTTTTTAACTAAATAGGTTTTGACCCTGGATCTTCAACTATATTTTTTTAGCTTCACGCTGTATCCCGCACACAGCAGCGTAGGCAGAGGGAACCTCGTGTTAAAACACTCCGTTCCCCACTTTCCGCTGAATTCGGAGGCATTGCGTGTTAAATAGCGGAACTTAACGCCACGCTTTGCCTCGATACCAAAGCGAAGAAAATGGAAATCATAAATATCGAATCGATTCCCACTCGAAGAGTGGGAACCCACAACCAGTCGTTTACACATTTGTGCCACTGCGCCACAACTGGCCCCTAACTATTTTCATTCCAAATTTCAAATCTGCCCAGAAGATTTGTATAACAGACAGAGTGACGGAGAGTCAGACAAAAAAACTAGTGCATTTATAATATTAGTTGAAGTGCGTTAAAACGGCGCATAAGCAAAATATACGTGATAGATGTTGGAGAAGAGAACGACCTACAAACATTCCTCGTGAGTAATCAACAAGTACGTAGCGGTAAAAGAAAATTAGAACTTTGTTTAATGACTTGTTTGAACCCGTGACCTTAGGCTTAATAAATAAGACACTGCCGCTAAATTAGCTAATATTTTTTTATTCTACACGCCTATTATGAAGGAATACACACATACATGTAACAGTTCTCTGCTTTAAATATATATTTGTATGGGTTAAAAATGAAGAAGAGAGAAGCCTGACATGTCAAGTATTATTTTGTTAATCACACTCAGAGATGTCAATTACAATTAATATCACTAATAAACTAATTAACATAATTTGCTCTTCTTTCAAAGATGCTTAGGGAAGATTTAATCAGGAACAGTGGGGTTAGTTCGGTAGAATCAAACGAATTCTTTTCTTACATTAAACAATGTTGACGTCTGCCATTCAACACGCTTTGTCTCCAATACGGGCGGAAAGTGGAGAACGGAGTGTCTTGCCACTAGATTCTGTCTGTTTATCCTATTAAACTGGGAAAACATGAAGTTACAAAAATGATACCGATGATATCATAAATGTTGATATTTTGGATCGCCAATTGCAAAACATTGACACATGAGGGTCTCATTTTACCGCAATGAATGCTTTGTCTCTATAAGGTGAGTTAATCACTTGGCTGGTATTTGCACGTGCGGACTGCGGGCACATTAACGTTATAGCTATTTTAATATACTTTAGCTTACGCTTCTCATGCTATGGTCACGATATGATTTATAATTATATTGTAAGCTGGAATACCAAGGAATAGAGTTTAATGGGAGGCTTAGTTTAAGTTAAGTAGCAAATATTTGTATAGGATAATTTCAAGTTATAGTGTTTATTCACAAAAACATAGTATTAAGACACTATTTTCCGTTTGAAATTGAGATAATGCTTATTGAGGGGCGGAACTGCCATGCATTGTGTTAGGTACAAGAGCGGAAGTGAAAATAATAGAAATAAGTATAAGCAATGACCACTTTCGAGTGGTGATCGAATGGTTATAA
The DNA here is from genome assembly GCA_019049465.1 of Dryas iulia moderata. Taxonomy (NCBI): domain Eukaryota; kingdom Metazoa; phylum Arthropoda; class Insecta; order Lepidoptera; family Nymphalidae; genus Dryas; species Dryas iulia. Next base: position 1,577,248 of record CM032440.1, read on the forward strand.
CCATTGCGCTAACCATCAGATACTGTCCCACTGCGCTACGATAGCCACTTTTATGGCATTTATTTTAAATTATTCAATATGAATTTCCAAATTTATTTTTTTTCCTAAAAAAAGAGTGAGAGAAAGTAAATGTGTATGTACTCACAAATTTTCTGTAGTATTTCGTAGTATCTTTATTTGTTTATATGACTATGTGTATCGACTTATTCTTATATTTACGTTGCCTATAATATTATAGGCAACGTAAATAAAAAAAAAACATATGTATATACGAATGGTGAGCGTTAAATTAACTATGACATCAATATCATCTCTTGATATACACTTAAAATATATAAACAAAACGTTTTTCATTCCGTCAAATTAAAAAATATATAGACAGTACCTGCATAAAGAACCTGACAATTGAAAAAGTAACGTGCGTTACGCAACGTGACGTGTATTCTAACATACTCCTACAATATACTGGTATGTATCGAGCTACGATTATTCAAAGACACGACTTATTGTACATGCGCACGCGCAACATGCATTTCGGGAGGCATGCATTATTTACAAAATATAAGGACAAATTACCAATGTAGTCTACTCTACTATCAAAATTTACTAGGTTATAATTTTTTTAGGTAAATTAAGTTATGACATTACACAGCCTATTTGGTTGTGTAATTAAATAAAAATAATTTGTAAAATTTCAAATGCAGAACGTAACGTCCACTTAATGTATATTTTCAGTTACATTGTAGGTACATACTTTTCTTTTCTTTGTATTTTTCACTTTCATAAAGTACGAAAAGCATTTATTTTTCTTGTACATAAATTTTAATATTAGTATATTTACTATTGACAAAATACAGAGTACGCAAATTCGGGCACTAGCAATAATGATGAATTAATGATCTTATTTAGGTGTGTACTGTGTAGCATTATGTTTAATATACCTTTTAACATATTTTTATATTTAACACATTATTGCAAGTGTCATTTTAAATATAGGTACATAACAAAAGACTAATTGTATGTAGAAAATTAGTATTGTGCTGTAAATTATAATCATTAGAACACCATAGACAACTAAGACAGAAATTAACAGGTTAGAACTTGCACTTATTGTCACTTCGTTGTTAAATAACTTTATTTATTTATTTATTTGACCATTATCTGAATAAGTTGTCATATTATATAAGAGATATTACAGTTTTCTTTAGTACCTCTACTAACCTTTCTCATTGTTATATATATATATTTGATTTTAAAATCAATCTAAGTAGCTTTTAATAATAAGGCCCGTAATTACTAACTCAATGTTTCTCACTATGTACAAAGTAACTCGATTGACGAATCAATAACAGCTTCTAGATGGGTACGTGGACAGGTATTGAGGACAACTGTCATTTAACCCCCACGTGTATTTAGAAATATGTGTATTTCAGTAAATATTTCTAAATGTGTGTTTTTGTAGAAGAAACTAGAAATTAAAAAAAAAACTGAGTAATAAGATTTTTGTAATATATCACTTTTATAGTACATGATATTATAAACTGCTCTGAATCATATACCTAAGTATCCGTTGTGAATCATCACTCTAAAAACATCGAAATAACATTCAAACAAAAATTATTTCTCAAAAAAATAAATATATAGGTATAATTCGTATACATAGCGTCTAATTTTTATTATTAGTAAAGTGTATGTATTCTGTGAATCTAGTCAATATGAACTTTCTATTCGATCGGAAATAAGTTTTTCTCTTGTCCCCATATACGTAAGTAGACATAATTATATTTTCCCGCACTTCCTGTGTTCGAGATTTCAGAACCAGTTGTCACTTGTCACAGCAAATCAATCAATTAGCAGTATACGTTATATGAAGTAGATTAAATATATATATTTTTCTTTAAATATAGAAAAATATAGTTTCATAAAAAAATTAAAATTGTTTATTTATTAATTTAAAAATTAGGCTATTGTGACGCGTGGGACAGAATCTGGGTTATTTCAATTAGTTGTGAATTGGACTTTTGCTTGGTGGAATTTTTTTATTTTCAAAAGACCAACCGCGGCGTTTAACTCTACGACTCAACACGCAAAGTCTCTGAATTGGGGTGGCAAGTGGAGGACGGTATACATGGCATTAGGTTCTATCTGAGGTTAAGCTTAAAAAAACATGTAATCCTTATTCACACTAGAACATATATATTTTCTGCAAAATAAAAAAAAAAAAATGAATGTATCTGACTTCTTCTAAAACCGTTTTCTCAATATATTTTTATTTATCTAATCTAAAAAATTTTATCGAGAAAATACTTCTTGAAGATAACTAAAATGACATTCTAGGATTATTTTTTTCTTTTGTTTTGCCTATTTCGATATTATTGTTTATAACTATAGTACTAATGTATATAATATTATTTTTGTACGTAATACCTTAACTCAAACTTAGTAATTATCAATCAATGGTTTAAACAAAAATACCATTCAGATACATACATATTCAAAAAAAAATGTTTTTTAAATCCCCATTTTTGTATTTGTTTATGCACAAAATGTTAGATTAAGACGTCGAAAACAACAACCAATTAGACATTACAACTTGACATTAGCTGTCATTTAAAATAATGACTGTCAAAAGACCTGTCAAAACATTTCTCTTTTCATTTATCAAATAGCGAATTATGTCTCATAAATATTCAATGAGTTTACCAACCCGATACATTATACAATAAGCCTATATAGAGATCGAGATAAATGTATAGGAATGTAATATAAATGCGGTAAAGATCACCTGCTGGTCTAGCTTTGCATCTGGAATATTAACCAGCTTAGAAAATACCTTAGATGTTAACGTAATGTAATTCTTGTAAGTTATGTACATTATACAATAGTAAACATGTTGTTACGTAGATGCTACTGTACGTTTATGGGTTTTTCTTGGACAAATATATTATATAATAAGAATTCACGCTTTGAAATAAAACTACTTTAACCGGATTAAATATTTTATTATTCGAAAACTAACTAATTCTGTCTACCTGTAATCACGGACTTCTGTAAAGTATTCGGGTTCAAATATCTTCGATTCCCACTCGAGGAGTGGAAATATTTAATATTTCCATTTTTTTCATTCTTTCGCGGGTTTTTTAAAAATTATATTTCGAATATCAAAAATATATGGGAATAATCATTCATACTAGTAATTAAATGATTGAATTACTAATTTCATTTATAACAGTGTATTAAAATGTTATTAATAAAAAATATATTAATAGTCAATTAAAGATAAGATCAATAATCATTTGATTAGTGACAATTGATCATCCTTTCTTTCTATTTCAATATCAACTAATGGCCTTCTTGATAAAGCTTTTCTTTATAATATTATCAATTGTTACAATAGTAAACATAACAGATATATAAATGTAATTTATGCGTCATACCGGAAACAATCTTAATAACATAATAGTATGTTTTTGGGACAGAACCTGTTGAAAATGTTTTTAAATACACAATCTTAGTCTTAGTCTTCTACTTAGTCAGTCATTATCAAAAATTGCTATAAATGAGCCTGTAACTATAAAAATATAATTATAAAAAAATCTCTCGCCCAGGAGCCCGGGACACCCATCACTCTGTGACCAGTCTATTGCACAGAATGCCATAATGACTCACATAAGTACTGAGATTCGATAATTATAAAGATAACTTTATATTAAAACATTAAAAGTTCTTAACATTTTTTTTAGCTTTACGCTATATCCCGTACATAGCAGGGTAGGCAGAGGGAACCTGGTGTTAAGACACTCTGTTCCCCACTTTCCGCCGAATTTGGAAGCATGGCGTGTTAAGTGGCGGAACTTAACGCTGCGCTTTGCCTCGGCACCAGAGCAAGGAAAATGGAAATATTTAAATATTTCCACTCCTCGAGTGGGAATCGAACCCACAACCAGTCGCGTTTACAGTCACATAAATAATATATATTATGTAATACAACTACACATTTAAGTCACTTTATCCTAATACCCATATAATGGCAGCCATAATAATATGCAGTGACTATTATCCTCTCACGGGACTAGATAGTGATTCATAGCTTCATAAATATTTGTTGGGTTACGGTATAAAAACATATTATTATTGTTTTATTATAATGTATTAAATAAACGATGCATGTAATCTAATGTGCGTGGCTTTAATGCCTTTATGTGTTAGGCATTTTGTGAAATTTGTGAAAAAAAATAATGTAAATCATTAACGTTCACATATTTTATTTGCTAGAAAGTTAGATTACTTAATGGAATATACATTTGTTAGTAGCTAGCTACCTTCTCGCGACTTTGTCTACGTAAATTACACGACAATAACTATTTCGTTCTTACGCCTGCCCGTGATATAATTTAAATTGTAGTAACTTTTTAACTTATGAATCGATTAAGATAAAATAAGCGCTAAGTGTCAAGGGAAGTTAGCCAAAATATTATTTATGTTGCTTAAGCCGTTTCTGAGATTAGCGTGCACAAACACACAAAAAAACAGAAAAATATTATCAATGTTTTGTCAATCAATGGTTCTAATAAATTAATAAATGCCCCTAATAATATATTTTCTCCTATATCTTCCATGTACGGACAGCGATTGTGTTAAATATTTAATGTATGTATATATGCAGATTTACTATAAAATAATATAATGCTTTTATTTTTTACATGTTTTAGTTGTAATATAATATACATATATCTGATGTACACTTTAGCTACTACCTGATTTTGTAATACTGTTTCATATAAAAGGCAATGGTGGCAATTGCGTGGAATAAATATATGATTTTCTAAGAAAATGTTTACTTATTTCTCGCTGTTTTAATTTAGAAGTATGTTTACGGACTACGTAATAAAATAAAAATCGGTGTGACAGGCGACTAGCGCCATTTTGGAATTCTGATGATTCAGTTTAAATTCCGAACACGTAGCATTGAAGCCACGACACAGGCAGAGGATAGGGATGGGCCGAGTCGATTATACAGCGATTATAGAATGGTATGATAGTTTATCTTACTGTGTGTTTAATTTTTTTTATAAAAGTATTTAATATATTTTTGATATTAGGCTTTTGGACATTTTTTTTAGTAATTTAAGCACGGATTTAGAAATTCTTATATGAATTTCGCTTTAATCTATAATCAAATACTGGTCATTCAATAATACATGTTTTAATATTGTATTATCTATGATATACTACAGAACCTATTTAATTTTATTATAAGCAATGTATTTTTCATCTGGTATATGGATTAACAAAAAAATGCTTTATATTCCTCCACTAATTAAGGATCGATCGTGAGAAATTCTGCTCCTAATTAAAGAGCTCTTGTGGTCATTAATTGAAGGAAAATACAGGCGAAAGATAGCTCTACCTAACCTACGGAACGACTTCAAAATCTATAGAGTAAGCAAAAAGATTGGTTAAATTAATCATGGGAATACCAGAAGTTGCTGATTTTACATATTTATTTTAACGTTAAATCTATTTATTTTAACGTATATTGTACACATAAAGAAAGAAAAAAAGAATAATTATTCAATACATAACTCGATAACGGTCGCTAGTCGTGCTCACTGTGTGTTGTAGAAATTGTCTGACATATTGGTGTTAGGTTATGTTACTGTACTTATAGACTCACAATGCAATCGTCAGTCGATTGATACGTCGATCTATTACTTTGTCATTAACAATAAGTACAGATTTACAATTGATGGGTTGAAGAAATGTAAGCCAACGGATTGTATGTGTGGGAAGAAATGACTTATTAAAAAAACATCAATGGACGATGAGCGTAGTTACGTTGGAAGTTCTTAAAGTTATAAAAAATGATGATAACTTAAAATTTGAATGCAAAGAAATAGCAGTAATAGCAATTAATTAACTAGTCAAATATAAATAATAGCTAATATAAACAAAATGGGGCCAGTCGTGGCGCAGTGGCACAAAATGTGACTGTAAAGCAACTGGTTGTGGGTTCGATTCTCACTCGAGGAGTGGAAATATTTAATATCTCTATTTTCTTCGCTCTGGTGTCGAGGCAAAGCGTGGCGTTAAATTCCGCCACTTAACACGCAATGCCGAATTCCGCAGAAAGTGGGGAACGAAGTGTCTTAAATAATAATCTTTAATATCGTTTTTTATGATATCAGTTATTACTGAAATTTTACTGCATAGTGATATACGTAATTTGTAAATACAGCTTCACGCTTTTAGCATAATAGGCAGATGTAACCTAGCGTTAAGACACTCCATTCTCCACTTTCCGCCTTTCCATTCTTGACTTTAACGCCACCTTTTGTCTTGTTCGTCAGGGCAGAGAAATAGAAATAGTTTAATTACGATCACTCCTCTGAATGGAAATCGAACCCACAACCGATCACAAACGCTATTGCACTGTGTCACCATGGCTTTTTGTAAATATAATAATATTTACAAATAACCACAGTGGCGCGGTTATAACGTTTTATTTTATTTTTACGTTTCGTAAAGCTTTAGAGCACAATTATAAGCATACTAGCGGCCCGCTCGCGGCTTCGCCGCGTGAACTACGTAGCTGCTTCGTTATATTGCAACCCTCGGGTTTTTTTGATAAATAAAGTAGCCTATGTTTAAGCTTAGATAATCAACTATATTTATGCCCAAATTCCATTATAATCGGTCAAGCGGTTTAGATTTTTCATATAAACTTTCATCCCCTATTTCAACCCTTTAGCTGTAGATTTTTGAAAAAATAAGTAGCCTATGTTAGACCCAATAACTTTTACTACTTTCATTTTAAATTTCATCCAAATCCGACCGATAGATTAGTCGTGAAAGCGTGACAGACAAACACACAGACTTTCGCATTTATAATATAAGTATGGAAGTATGGATTCTTGAGCTCTCTAAATATTTTGTTTTGAACAAACAACAAGTGTCTTACTAACTCTAAACCCTTCTCAAGTTGTAGTCACTTTCACACGAGAATCAATTGAGTGTTATTTCCTGTTCTTCACTTAATCGATCACACCTTACGATCAAAATATCATTATATACATATTACCGACACCGGCGGTAAGGTATCTGTATTATTATCTTATATCAACAAAAACGTTATATTGATTACTTTCTCTAGAAATTACGTAACTGAAGTTATATCTTAAGTATTGGTTATGATATCGCTTTACTTAGTAGTTAGTTTATCTGATTGACCTATTTTGTTTATGTTTAAGTTTTTGTTGCTAATTTATATAATTTTTTATTTTTTTAGTTTTTATAAGTTATTTTTTGGACACTGGACGAGGGAAAAGAGGGACTGTAATACGTTTGGCTCTGTTCTTTATCACTATCCAGCTAAAAATGTTTGTTTGAAGCAAATTGATTGGATTTCATTTTTGGATTCCCCAGGTCGCCTAAGAAAGCAATGGTAAGATGTAAAGAGGTATATGAGAGTCGATCGACCCTTAAAGATGCTTAAACATCGTGGCAAACAATGTGGAGGAGCTTATAGGTGGTGGTGCTTGTGGCAAAAAACAAATACATATATTAATGCTAGATAGAATAAAAATTATATTTTATATTAACTTTCCTCGATATGTTGCCATTTCACGCAGAATATCTCTCAATGAGTGGGAAATTGACACTTTGGCCTTTTCTCTTCATACGTGATTTTAATATATATTTTTATATAGGACTATATGTCACAATGTGACATAGAGTAGTATATTAACTATCTACACTACTATTGTTGGTTACAACTGATTGTGCTACATCCGGCTAAATTACTATTGTAATGAATCTGTGTCATTTTAAATTGTAATAGTAATTATACATATCTATTAAAATGTTTTTAAAAATTTAATTAAATTGTTCCAAAGCCTTTAGAATAAATTTATTAAGTGTTTGTAGAAAATGCAACAATAGCTTGGTATGACTATCTAATTCTTCACTAATTTATACATTTGCTGTTTCGATATGACTCTTTTTTCTAAGTAGTATTAACAACGTCTATCTAGTTCTAATAGGTTCATGTTTTCAATAATAAAGAAAAGGAAGTGACATTTTTAAATATGTATTTAATGTGCATTTAAAAAATGTAAAAGCTTCTTAACATTAATAAACTCAAAACAATGAATAATCCATACTTATATTATAAATGCGAATGTCTATGTGTTTGTCTGTCACGCTTTCACGGCTAATCTACTGGTCCGATTTGGATGAAATTTAGAATGAAAGTAGTAAAAATGACTGGGTCTAACATAGGCTACTTAGTTTATCAAAAATCAACCTCTAAAGGGTTGAAATAGGGGATGAAAGTTTATATGAAAAATCTACACCGCTTGACCGATTGTAACGAACTTTGGCATATATATAGTTGATAATCCAAGGTTAAACATAGGCTACTTTATTTTTCAAAAATCCACCACCGAGGGTTGCAATATACCGAAACAGCTACGTAGATCACGCGGCAAAGCCGCGAGCGGGCCGCTAATAATTTATATACCAGAGGAGAGAAACCTACGGTAGGTTTCCGTCAAACGTTTATTTATATATTACAGATAATCAATCTCCAGCACCTTTGTAAATTTGACCCGCCTTCAAAGGCTTTCAAAATTGAATGGGCTCGTTGTCAAAAAAGTAGCCCATCCCAGTTATATATCATATTTTTAAAGTTAAATACAAACAACATTATGACTAAACGTCAAAGTATACGAGTACAAAGCTCATAAATTATCAGAACTTTAAATACCAAGAAAAAAATATTAAAAAGTAGACCGTAGTAAAAGCTGAGTGCGTATGATTCATTCATTCATGAGTAAAATTTGTTGGGAATGTCGGATTCGTTCTGAGAAGAAACACTCGCGGAACTAAGATATTATGAGTCAGCTGTAGGTAAGATTATGAATGAATTGATCTTTGCATATAAAAACTCAGTTCAGGGTGAGCTATGGTCGTAAAATACCGATAATGTCTATTAATAAATATAAAAAAAAATACATTTTTAAATGGTTAGGTATTTTAAAACACTGCGTGATGTATTAACAAAAGAAGAGATAAGTTTATTTTTAGATTCTCTTTGTAAATTCATAAAGATCAGTAATAATAAAAAGAAACATATAGATACTCCTAATTCTTACAACAAATCAATTCAAGGCTTCAGTTGTTGTCAGGACGTATATAAAAACAGCACGTAGGAAAGAATCTAGTGTCAAGACACTTCGTTCTTCACCTTAAGCTCGAAATCGAGACTTTGCGTGTTGCTTAACTCTACGATTTGTGTTAGCTACCAGGGAGAAGAAACGAAAATAATTTGAACAGAAATCGAACCCACAACCACCGCTTTTACATTTTACGTAAAAATATAAATGGTTGTGATAAAATATAATACAATAAATGATTTTATAAAAAAATGGTTGATATAAAATATGCATCTCTTAAAAAGAGAAATAAAAGACAATATTTTTAAATCTGTTTAAAAAAATATGAAATAAAGACTTAACGATCATGTTTGAGGTTTTATAATATTAGGAGTTTTATCAATACAACTATTACATAATAAAATCACAATCACAACATTGATCAATTGGATTAATCAAGACTATATCCGCAATAAAAATACGATATACACGTCAAATTAAACAGCCTTCAACCAAGTTCAATGCCATGGGAAGGCAGGCAAATATAACCAGTTATCCGTGAAATACAATGTTTCTTTAAAATACGTACTGATGACTAAGTGGTACTTTAGGTAGACAGTGTGGGTATTTAGGATTCAAATATAAGAGTATTCATTATACAGATTTAAAATATTCTTTATTGTACACCCATAAATTAAATACATTGCAAAAAATAATAAAAAGGAAATGTTTTTAAACATTTTTAAAGTGTCATTCCACACTTAGGAAAATCGAAAAAGACATTTAGAAAACGTATAAAAATTTGGACGCAGCGGGATTCGAACCCGAATCTGAACAACAAAAATAAGTTGTAATAAAGCGTGTAAGAATTTCTACGCAAATGGTAGTATAACACATGGCTCAGTGGTGAGAGCGAACCTGGACGGTATTCAGGAGGCGCGGGTTCGAATCCCGCTGCGTTCAAATTTTTATAACGTATAAAAAGTTTTCTAAATCAAAAGCGAATGTACCAGAGGACGTATATAAAAACAGCTAGAAAAGTATTTTCATGCTTTTGTCCTAAGTTAGTCAGAGAGAACCTCTTGTCAAGAGAGAAATCTATTATCAACCTTTCGCCCGAAATTAATACATTGGGTGTTAACTGGCGTAATTGAACGTCTTAGATACCAGAACGGATAAATGAGAATAATATGTAATCATTTTGCCGAGTGGGAGTCGAACCCATAACCATCACAATCAGACACTGAGCCATTGAGGCCGACAGCCTCTGTAATTTTATGTTTTCTTTAAACATAATACATTTGAAATTTGAAAAATATTTTAATATAACTAATATAATATTAAACAAATCCATTTACTTTTAAATTTGGTAAAAATCTAACAGGCTTTCTAATATATTATTTTTGAGTTATAAAACTCAACTATACTAACACCTCGCACAACAGAATAAGCAGAGAGAATCCAGTATAAAGAGTCAAGACACTACGTTCTCCGCATTCTACGTAAAACAGATCCAATAATAAAATGTATATCAACAACAAGCTAAATATATTTTACACGCGTAATCTTTATTGTTTCTAAAGAAGCTCTACAAAATCTAGACCACTTCACGAGCCTAACTTACTAAGCATACTAAGGTTTCAAACAGATTATATCTTGAACTAGGAATGGAATTCCAAGAGTGCGTTCCAATTCATAATGGCATTAGACAACATTTGTATTGAGAATATTTTACAATAATAGTATTATATTTGTCACGTATTTGTGGTAGAGTTGTCCTCAATGGAAAGACGGACAAAAAAAAATCAGAATATTTTTATAGCTTTGTTACACTTCTTCCAAGTTACTGTATAGCAAGTATAGCAAGTACTGAGGGAGAATTTAGTGTCAAAATACTGTTTTTTGCCCAGAATAGGTAAAAAACGCATTATGTCTAACAATATATAATAAGTTATGTTATTTAAATTGATATATTAACGTCATTTAGGTACATAAGTAGACATATATTTATGACGCAGTCGGGAAGTACTTTACTGTACGTAATAGTCAGTGGAAAATGTTAATATTTTATTAAAGTCGTTTCCTTAGTCGTCTTATACAAAGCTAAAGCTTTAGGTTCCGACTTCATATAAAAAAGGTATTTAAATCACAGTATTTTCCGACTCGGAAAGCAGTTCTGTTGAGAAGAACCTACAAGAAACTCAACAGTTGGTCTTTTGATATAATAGTACAATAATTGATAGATTACGAGTGATTAAAATTATGCACATATAGTTTTTTTGCCTTCCCTTCTAGTAAATCCTAACAATAAAATATTTAGATAATATACGCGTTTCAAAAAATAGTCATAAATATTTTGCCCCTCGGGTTTATTGTTTAGACATATTTATAACAGTGATGCGCAAGGAAAACCACAAACCGTGTCATTTGTAGCGTGATGAAATATTAATTATATTTTAGTTCAATTAGGTATATAAAATATGTTAAATTAAACTATTTAACATGCCCATGTCGGGATTTGATTGATAAATATGTGTACGTGATGAAATGAAATCATTACAATTAATCCATAATTGCAGGTGAAATTTTTAAATGTGGAAAACCATGAGAAGAGGGACAATGTAATAAAATACTGAATAAGTAGCGTTTTGGGAAATGGTTAAAACTACATATGTACAAATATGGTAGGGTAATGTGGTATTTAGTTTCGTCAACTAATGAGGTGTTTCTCATATCAAAAACAGTTGGAAAGTGGAAGACCTATTATGATAAGGAAGACGTATGAATATTAGCAAAAACATGGCATACACAATTAAGAAGTAGTTTACAACAATAAAGTAATAGAGTTATTTTGAAATACTTCAATCAAGTTTGGTAATTTTCACAGTCTACTTTTTTTTTACCTGTTAAGATAGGTTTTATTTCAAATTCAAAATATCTTTATTCAAATAGACTTTTGCTGGGATTTTTAATCTTCAGATGAACATAAAGCTACCACCGGCTCGAAAGGCAGTTACGCTGAGAAGAGTCGATGAGAAACTCAAAAGTTGCTCCTTTCAAATACAAATTTTATTATTTAATCTACCTATATAGTCACTAGGTAATACAGGTATTGTATACTATATACAATGCCTGTATTACCTAGTGACTTAGAGACAACATACACCCAAAATTACTTGGCTGGAAAGCTGAAATTCGTCACGTAGTTTTCTTAGGGAGTGTAGAAAAAAAAGTGGATTTATGAGAATTTCGATTAGAACCAGAAAAAACAGTATTTTTTTCCATTTTATAGTCGATATAAACGAAGTCGCGGACAACAACTATCAAATTTATAATTTAGTCATCTCAAAGCCGTTGATGCGTTATGGAGCACATACCATTGTATGTAGATATGACTCATACAAATAGTACCCGAAAAACCAGTTACAGAGTGTTGACATTACTCATATAAGTAGATTACTTTATAAATATTTAGATGAAGTTCTTTGTTGCTTTAAATAACTTTAAGTTTACAGTTAAGAAAGTTGTTAGCTTAATTTAAATTTTCAAACTAAAACATACACATAGCTTATAAGAAGAAAGAAAATGGAATTTTTAATAATATTTTTTATCTTTATTTCCAATCTGGATAAGTATACGTTAATATATTTAGTTAGTTAAAACGCGTAGATAACAAACCATAGTATGTCTAAAAATAGACTATGTCTCAAATTCAGCAGAAAATGGAGAGCTTGAGCGTAGGGGTGGATCCGGCGCACAAAAAAGTTTTGTAACCACATTTTTTACCTGTTTTAGCCACCTTAAAATCATTGGCCGATTTTAAGGTGGCTGTGACCACAACTTTTTGTGCGAGCAGAAATATAAAAACGGAGTCAATTACAATTGAGAAACGCGCACTAATTTTTTTTTCATCTTATTAACATGATACCGTGATACTAAAATCCGGCGTAAGTCTGTAAATGCCTATAGTGGCCACTATAGTGAATCTGCGTTTGCTTCAATGTGTTTTGACACTCAGTTTTAACTCTACCTGCCTTATTACTATGTGATCTAAAGTATTCGGACCACCCTTTAAGATAATCCTAATAAACAGCTCCGCAAAGCAAAAATCTTAAATAAAATAAACTTAAACTTTACCACGGGAATCACATTACTAAAAACAAGCGAATCATCTTCACCGGACGAGATAAAATGAACGACCACCCGTTAGATAGCGTAATGTTACCTAAGTATGTACTTAGTTAGTATTTATTTGTATGTTGGTAGTACTGAATTACATTAATCATGATTGAATCATATTTCACAGTTTTTTTTAACCAATATGAGGCATAGCTTAGTAATACCAATATTAGATTTATATTACATTTATTTGGCGCGGCGTTAAGTTCCGTCATTTAACACGCAATGCCTCTGAATTCAGCGGAGAGTGAGCAACGAAGTGTCTTAACACTAGGTTCTCTCTGCCTACCCTGCAGTGTGCGGGATACAGTGTGAAGTTAGAAAAAAACAAAAAAGAATATTAGATAAAAAAGTAATGAAAACAGTGTGATGTCATTACCCGTATAACAGGATAGCTGGAGAAGACTTAGTGTCAAGACACTCCTTTCTTTACTTTCCGTCCCAAATTGAGACATTGCATGCGAGACATTGCAAGTGACGACGCCCTTTGTCTTAGGTTGTGTAGGTGTAATGGTGAAATGAAAATAATATATACTCTTACCAGTGGCCAGTCGTGGCCCAGTGGCACAAGAGTGTGACTGTAAACGACTGGTTGTGGGTTCGATTCCCACTCGAGGAGTGGAAATTATATTTCCATTTTATTCGCTCTGGTGTCGAGGTAAAGCGCGGCGTTAAATTCCGCCACTTAACACGCAAGCCTCCGAATTCGGCGGAAAGTGGGGAACGGAGTGTCTTAACACTAGGTTCCCTCTGCCTTCCCTGATGTGTGCGGGATATAGCGTGAAGCTTTTTTTTTTATATACTCTTACCCACCAGTGGGAATCGAATCCACAGCTGTCGTGTTTACGAAAAGACGCTGTCCCACAATTTAATTGGGTTAAGTAATGAGGTCATCGTGGCACAGTGACACAACTTCCGCCTGTATACTCTATTGGTTGTGGGTTCGATTCTCACTCTAGGTAATAATTATGTTTAAATTATTTACATTTTTCCATCTGAATAAGATATAATAAGGCGCACACTTCTCGATTTCTGGCGGAATGATGAAAACAGAATGTCTTTACACTAGATTTTCTGCCCAGAGAAAAAAATGCAACAAGTAGGTACCTCAGTCGTATTTATTTATGTCATAACTTAACATAATTTTTTGAAATACTTTTTAAATATTTTTTTATCAACCACATGAGTTCCACGTAGATAGAGAGCAGATATACGAGTTTTGATTACACCACAAGGTTACGAGTCGTTCTAGATGGATCTCGGAAGTAAGACGGCGGTCGCTATTTCTAAATAACTGCATTCAGGAAACTAGAATAGACTGAAAGGTACACCTAACCGACAAACGACAAAATAAAACGATGAAATATTAGTTTTGTCCGTAATATTAAATGAAATGTAAACTTAAAATAAGACACATGTATAAGGTACATATATATTAGGTGTTTTTTAAAATTGAACCTTTCTAAAAAACATTGAGTAATGGATTGCGGAATTCAACGTCGGACTTTATCTAATCAAAGTAGGGAAACACCTATGTTATAAATATAATATTCCCCATACAAGAATTATGAACTTATGAACTACCGCGTAAACTCAGATATGAACCAAGTGCGTCACAATTACGTCGTACAAATAATAATTAATTAAAATTATATTAACAATAATATTGTATGTATAAATAGTTACAAAAGTACGATAAATTTTAAATTATTTTCTCCAATTTCGCTTTATTTTCCTAATAGTGTCATGACACTCCATTTTCCGGCCTACATCGACACGGAAGCTAATGCCACACTTTATTTTGTCAACAACGCGGAAAAATTAAAAAAAATATAAGATATAATTATTCCCCCTTGTGGTAATCGAACCCACAACTGTCACTCTGCGCTACGTACGCTGATTCCAAACCATTTCAATCCATACTCATATTATAAATGCCTGTATCTGTTTGTCTGTTACGCTTTCATGCTTAACTACCGGTCCGATTTGGGTGAAATTTAGAATGAAAATAGCAAAATATCTAGGGTCAAACATAGGCTACTTTATTTTTCAAAAATCCACCCTCAAGGGTTGCAACACATCAAAACAGTTATGTAGTTCACGCGGCGAAGCCGGAAGCAGGCCGCTAGTAATTCATATAAATAAAAATTAACCTAAATAATTAATTTAAAACGAGTAATACCTATTTCATAGTAAAACACAAAAACTTTATATATCCATATAAATCTGGTTAAAGTGTTAGTGGACTTATTTCGATAGTTAAACCCGCGCCCTTATTTGGTTCTTACAGGACGCAGTATCATAACTCGAGCACTTGGCTTGGCTCGGCCTGGCTCTAATGCGCTATTACTTGAAATAAATAGCGTGATTATAGTATAAAAGATAGCATCAATAGGTGTTAAATAAAATAATCGTTGTATTAAATTCATATTAAATTGATATAATAATAAAATCTATACTATTGTTATAAGTACCACAGTCTGTCTGTCTGTTATGCTTTCACGATTAATATAGCGGCGGGTTTTGGATAGAATTTGAAATGAAAATAGTTCAAGATCCAGGCTCAATTATAGGCAATTTTAAAAAAATAACCCCTAATTGTTTGAAATAGAGGTTCATTCCCTTTCTATAAAAAGTAGTGTAGTGACGCAGGCGAAGACGCTAGTGTTAATATATAAAAAAAAAAAAACTAGAAGCGTCTTATATGATAGCGATTGGTCGTGAATTCGATTCTGATCGTAATCAGAACCTATCATATAAACTACAACTTAATCAGAAATGGTTCCACGAAATCTTCGGTTTTCTCTTATCTCATCAAATATACGATTAATCCGGTTTAAAAGGGTTAATTTATGAACATATAATATTTATTTACTTGAAAGAAAATCGAACTTAAAACCATCGCGTCGTCTTACAGACACCTAGTCTGACAGGTACTTCTAACTGGGGAAAAATGGCACCAAATCTAATCATTCACGTTTTTTATATAAGAACGTGTTTGTATATTAAATAATTATGTAAAATATTGTTGAAAACAAAATAATAATATCAATTCATTCATTATTTATAATATAATGATTTATATGTATATAAATCATATCAACTTTCCATGTTATTTAATATAAATAAATAAAATTGGAGTGTATGTTTGTAATATAAAAATAACACCTTCTTACTAAAAACAGTATGTAAACACGGTATTTATACGAAAATGGGACAATCTTTTTTAATTTTTGTCTGTATGTTTATCTGTTCCGGCTGGATCGATTTTGACATTATTTAATAGGAAATATTTCAGCCAACTTTATTATAGCATTAAAACTTTTTTTATAAAACTCTACACAGACGAAGTCACAGGCACAACTAGTTCAGTTTATATAATAATTAAATGAACCGGTTCTTTACGCATCTTAGCGTAGCGATAAAACGTTGCATAGCTATTTGAATATTACGAAACGTGCAATACTCGTCACATATTACATATCCATATATACATGTATATACTGGCTTTCATTTGGATGCTATCGTTCGCTTCCTGTTGTTTTACGATATTTTTGTTTTTCTAGTAAAGTAGAAATTTAAATTGTAGAATAAATATTACTTTCAATAGACATTTATTGCTTGCTATTTGAAAAGAGAAATCTTAATAGTTAATACGTAATATAGCTTTAAAGATTTCTTAAAGATGTGTGGATTATTTGCTTTGTACATAACGTATTTATTTATAGGTTTTCTAAACATTCTTCTCATCTATTACGAACCAACATAAGTTTAAACATTTAAAAGTCAAATTTATTAACACTTATAGCTAAGTTAAATTAATTGAAACAATTTCAATTTATATGTGTTTCTCATAGTACTTATAAAAGAAATAATATAACATATGTATATCAAATTAGCAAAGTACTTTACACGAAATTTCTTAAAAAAAATAGGTTTCTCCCTGAAGGAAAAAGCCTGAAGCTGTTATTTATTGTTAATAGCCTGAAGCTGTTTCTAAAAAAACATTTCTATATTTTTTTACCCAATTTGCTTATTATTATATTAGATTGTAAGTATCTTTTATTGGCCTGAATTCGCGCTATATATTATGCCAGTCTCGTGACTGTTAATTTTGCAGAATCGGATCAAAATTTGAATACGTATGATATTGACACGTAATATTTATTAACGTACTTGTAAAATATACAAATGGTGCTATTTTAAAGGTTTATAATAAATATGCTAATACTACTGTATTACCATCTTAGTATTGTATAATTGTATATTATCTTAATATTTTATCAAAATTCGACACCTATCCGCAAACTCTCCGTAAATTTTCGGTATTCAGAGAATCTAGTGGCAGGGCACTCCGTTATCCACTCTCTACCCTCCCTCCGCAAGTGGAATGATATTTCGCCCTCCGTAATAATAATATTTTTTATTGAATAATTTTCTTTAAGCAATTTATAATAAATAGGAAATATATAAATATATCACCTCTAAAGAATATTTGAATTAGGCCATAGCTTATTTATATTGCAGTAGTCGTATAACTACGTACCGTGTAATATTTTTGTATTACACTGACAAATACAATTTATATTTTTATCTATCGACAAAATCTATGTCAATGTATTTGACCAAATAAAATTATCTTATCCGGTGAAGAGTTAACGCAAAACTATACTGTGCAATACTAAAATGATTTTTTAAAAACTGTTTATGCATACAATTCTTCATAAAAATATGTGTTATAAATGTTTTTGGTTGTGATTTATAAATTTACAATCTTTGATATCAGATTTTTTATTTTTTTTCAGTGAGCTGTTATCCTCAAGGGTCAAGACACTCCGTTCTCCGTTATTTGTCAGTTTATATATTGAGACATTGCGTGTTGAGTGACAAAACTCAACGCCTGGCTCTGTCTTTTTACTAGAGCGGATCGGTTTGCTTCCCTACAAGGGAAGCAAACCGATGGCCTCTATTTTATTTTTATTTTAATAGCTTATAGATTATAAATTAATATAGCAATGTATACATATAAAAAAAACAAATGGTTATCCGTCAAATTATTTATTACGTTACGTTACGTTCTTGAGAACTGGTCGTAACATTTAATTTCCCGTATTGTTAATGTGAAATTTATATTTATTTATGCAATTGAAAGATTTCTAAACAAAAAATGTTTAAAAAAACGAAAGTAATTTGAAAAAATGCAGGTTGTTTAGATTTACATGTATATGATGATAATGTTACTTACGTAAAGAAGTATTACATAAACTTAGCTAGCTTTTTAAGCTACATGCTGTTAGTACTTTTCTTTTTTTTAGCTTCACACTGTATCCTGCACACCAACAGGGTAGTCAGAGGGAACCTAGTGTAACACTCCGTTCCCCACTTTCCTCCGAATTCGGAGGCATTGCGTGTTGTGTGGCGGAACTTAATGACGCGCTTTGCCTCTGCACCAGAGCGAAGGAAATGGAAATATTAAATATTTCCTCTCCTCGAGTGGAAATCGAACCCACAACCAGCCGCTTTACAGTCTCACTTTGTGCCTCTGCGCCACGACTGGCTTCGACTACTTAGTTAAGATTGATATTTACTTATATCATTTTTCTTATGGAAAGAAATGTTAGTGACAATTCATTCTCCATTACCTCAGTCAGTCATATGAAAGATTAACTACACTTTATATAAGATAGAATAGACACAGATTTTTCTTTTCTCAATGTAAATAATATTTTTATTTTATTTTTTTCATCTTTATGCGCTTTTATTATTTAGTAGAATAGTCGGGGAGAACCCGACAAGATATACCGCACTCCACTCCTCACTCCTTTTTGCCCAACTCCAAGAGATTGCGTAAACAATAATAGGCTACAACGCCGTGTACTGTTTGCCTTGTACACCAGAAAGGAAAAATGAAAATAATTAACATAAAATCCTTTCCTGTGTGGAAATCGAATTCACAACTAATCACCATGCCATGTTGGCCTTTACTTTGAAAAATGTTAGTTAATTTCAAATTTAAAAAAAATACAAGATTTGAACGAATCTCAACGAATTTCTTGAAAAGTTAATATATAACTTTATAACTAATAACTGACTATGACGAATAACCGTTATATAACTTTAATTGTCACATAATTTAGGGAAGAATATCCTCTTTATTATTTCCAACAGATTAATTACTAATTTCATAATATTAAGACCTAGTTAGTACCTAAATGGATTACGCCGACCTCATTAGACACAGGAAGCCGTACTGGCCGACGAACGGTGCGTCCGATAAACCTGGTATTGGGAGTGCGATTAAAAACTATACTATAGCCTGTGGCATACTACTTGCATATCAACTTGACTACTTCCTTTGTGAAGTGGAATAATAAGTAAATATAGATATCGAGATTTGGTTAAGGCTGTCAAGGCGCAGTGGATGATATGATTTTCATTCCCCAGTTCGAATTCGGGCCAAAAGCGTAGTACGGAGTTTCTTAACATTATGATCTCTCTATCTACCCTGTTAAAGAAAAGTATGAAGCTGTATAAATGTTTTATTTAAGAACCACCGGCCCGGAGACCTACGATACTGTTTTGCAAGCCACAGGAGTGGATTTTTGATAAATAAAGTAGCCTATGTTTAAGCATGGATTATCAACTATATATATTCCAAATCATTAGAATCGGTCAAGCGGTTTACATTTTTCATATAAACTTTCATCCTCTATTTCAATCCTTTAGAGGTAGATTTTTGAAAAAATAAGTAGCCTATGTTTGACCCTTAAACTTCACTCAAATCGGACCAGTAGATCAGGCGTGACAGACAAACAGATAGACTTTCGCATGTACTATATAAGTATGTAAGTATATATGATTATCATTCCCCAGTTCGAATTCGTTGTCTGAAAGAACTTAGGTGTCAAGACACAGGTATTCACATTTTGCCCTAAAATCAAGACTTTGCGTGAACAAGAAAATGAAAACATTTAAAACATAATAATTTCCTCGAATGGTAATCGAACTCAAAACCAATCCTGTTTTACATACGAACGCTGTCCCACAGCAACACGATAGCCTTAAAATGTTTACATTATAACTTAAAACTAGAGCCCATAAATTAGTTCAGCAAATTAAAGATTATATATATTATGTTTAAGCCGAAGAAACCATACTAATGACTTATGTAACAGAACGATCGTAACGATTACTGATGCGCTTTTGATGAGCTTTGCGCTTTCATAGGGAAAGCGATCAAGTTACCTTCCTTCGAGTCGTGTTTTTATAAATATTATGAATTAATTCGTCATAATGTTATGTCATATGTATAATAAAACCTAAACTAAGGTAATTAATTAAGCTATGATATAATTTGGCGAAATCATCAAACGTTGCTAAATAAACATTTGAATATGTGACCTAATTTATTAATTTACGATTTTAATAAAAGAAGTGGGGCCAGCCGTGTGACTGTAAACGACTGGTTGTGGGATCGATTCCCATTCGAGCAGTTGAAATATTTAATATTTCCATTTTCTTCGCTCTGTAGTCGAGGCAAAGCGCGGCGTTAAGTTCCACCACTTAACACGCAATGCCTCCGAATTCGGCGGAAAGTACGGAACGGAGTGTGTTAACACTAGGTTCCCTCTGCCTACCCTTCTGTGTGCGGGGTACAATAATAAAACAAAACTGTAAATGTTTTAATTCAATAATATCTAAATAGAAACAAAATATTTTCAAAACAAAATTATTGTAATCAAACCATTTCTCGTGCAGAATAGTCAGAGAGAAGGTAGTGTCTACATTCTATTGTCGAGATATTGCGTGTTGAGTGACAGACATACAATGTATTAAAAATTAATGAGATCAAATATTTGTTAACTAAGAGATTAACATACATTTAAGTGTTTAAGACATTTATTATGTACAATATGCAAATTATATAATCTGACAGGCAAAAGTTATTAATAAATAATTAATTTTTGTTATGTCTGTATTACTAAAGTTAAATTAAAATTTTATTTACTCGGCCGTTTTGAATGTACATACTCGTACATATACAAAGGGCGATATTGGTTTTTCCTTTTATTCTACGTAATTGTTAATCTAAATAAGTAAAACACAACATGGTTACATGCTTTAGCTTAACATAAATGTATAAAAATAATCACAAAACTTCTTGTATATGTTTTTAATATATTTTCAAAATATCTTTAATATCTCGGTTGATATTAAATAAAAAAGTGTTTAGTTACAGCATCCCTAAAAGTATTTTTAAAAGAAACAAATATTTGAGATAGATATATCTTCAATGGCTTTTGAAATCATTTAATTTTTTGTGATAATGTCAAAATTATCATTTGTATATCTTGCTTAAGAATATGTTAGTATTTAAATTACTATTATTATAGTCAAATTGCATAAACTATTGAAATAGCCAAAGGAATATGAACTTGCATTCATAATATCTAATGTGTGTTTTCTTAGTCCATAATTTATTAGATTAAAAAATACTTTTATAAATAGCGGAGTGAAATAGTATAGTATTGCCTAAGTATAACTCGATAATAGGTTCAAATTTCACATGTTATTTTAAGAAAAGACATATTATGGTCACATATTTTGTAATAATCTGTCCAAATATCTTAATTGTCGCGTTATATTGAGATTATAACTAAGGACTATTCCATTTTTTTTAATAATATATTTAGACTAGGATATAAAAGTTTTGTGAAATAATGTTATTATAGTTTAAAAGTTAAAAAAGTTTAAGCTTTTTGTTTTTTTACTAATGCGAGCTATTTATCCATGATTCATTCGTTTTTTGTCACGTCACTTAAGTTCTTGTAAAAAGTTAACACAAAAACAGTCAATACATTTAAGTAGGCTACATACTGTGGTAAAGGAAATAGACATATGTGGTTAGATTTATTTTATGTGCATTTCCTTAAGTATTATTTTCTACTTTATTTATTAGAACAAGAAAAATAAGTATTATATTGTATTTTTTAATATTCAACTAACGCTTCATTTAAAAAAAATATAATTATTATAGATGCTTAGAAATATTAGTAGGAAATGCAGGTTTTTTTTTAATTTACCCTCAATAAACCATTAAATAAAAACTTCAAATAAACTTACCTGTAATACAATTTTAAAAGTTCGCAATATAATCCTTTGAATTAATATTAAATACGCCACAAGAGTTCATTGCATTATATAAACAATAAAGCACAAAAATCTTCTTTCTCAATAATAATTCACACTGTTTTGTTTCTATATAACACACGCGCGGGAATTTCGCTGCATATTGTGCGCAAACGAACGTCTCGACTACAGCGATTACGTTTGAGGAATACAAAACATCGTGCCGTATGAATTGAGTCATGCATTAGTGATTCATTGGTATAGCGCCATCTATTGTGAAATATGTTAGTTAATTGAGTTTATGTTTATGCTATTCGACGCTAGATGTCAGTAATGGCGCATGTGTAATATAATAAATGATTGTTCATTTTATTTGATGTTCATAATTGTGATAACTTTATTAAATGATTACTACCTTTTTTTATGTTAATTAAAATAATAATGACTTTTGTAAATGTTTTAACAACAGATTATGTATTTTGTAATTAAGAATTAAAGTTATCTGTGTACATTAACAGATATTTTTTAGCCTGTTAAAAAGTTCATTCTTTCTCTGTCAAAATGGCTGCCGCGCAAGAGGTGCGTGCCGCTTTTAATTATTATAAGTTGTAATTTACAATAACTTTATTAACTTTATTTTATATAATGAAACGTATTTTTGGTGTTTACAGGCGAGACGCGAACCTGTGCACGCCGTCCAAGTGTTCGGACGCAAGGTGAGTTTGTGATCCCTGCATCCACGTGTTGGCTGTAGTTTTTTACATGTTATAATTATTTCGTCTTGATTAATTAGTTTAAGCAGTTGAGTAGCACATTAGTTTAATATTAAATAATAATTGTCTATTATCCATGTTGTATATGCATTCATATTGCATAGTAAAAATTCTTTCCTGCCTTGGCTGTTGTAACCTACACGATACAATAGTCTACTATGGGAAAGAAGAACATAATTTTTATTGTACCAGCTATGCAAGAAATCACTTCTTGTTTAGTCTAAATAAAAATAACATCTAATTTTATCCTGTAACGTTAACACTGCTATTGTCTAAACATAACCTCATCTATATTTTGATATATTTATATTAAAATTCCTATGCGACCTTTACATTTAATGAAACTATTTTTTAAACAAAGTTAAATGTAAAACTTTATTAAACTTAAAATAATTTTATTTATTATTTATTTTAGAAAACTGCAACTGCAGTAGCATACTGCAAACGCGGTAATGGAGTACTCCGTGTAAATGGACGTCCCCTGGACCTAGTGGAGCCACGTCTCCTCCAATATAAACTGCAAGAACCCATTCTCTTGCTTGGAAAGGTATTTTTTTTCTTTTCTTATCATAAATTATTACATACAATCAAACTAAAAAGGTTTTACATTATTTATTGTGCTTATTTTGATACCCTAGAATATTATAAAGAATAAGTAAACATGTAGAAGTATTGTTTTTGTAGTTGTAATTGTAAAATTATATATTTTTTTTGTTTTTGTAGCACATTTTTATTTATATTTTAAACAATATATGTCATGCATAATTATTGTTTCATCCATAATTTAGATATCATTTCATTGCATGTTCATTCTAAATTACACATTGTAATATGCTCACAAGTAGTAATAATTTTTGCAATATTTATTATAGCATGTCCTTATGAATTAACCAAGCAATAGAACTATAACTCAGACTGCTTATATGTTTTTTGTGTTATGTTGTTTGGCTTATTTATTTATGCATGAGTATATAAAGCATGAATACTTAAAACAATTAAAACATCTTTTTGTTATTAATTTTACTTCCACTTTTTCTTTTTTTTCTTTTATGTTGTGATATAATAAGTTTATAATAGAATTTGGTTATGTTTTATGTTGGTATTATTAAAAGGGCTTGCTAACTTTTTCAAATAAGGTCAACAAATATTCTCAAAATGATGAGTAACACTTATTCCGAACCTGAGCATCTTAGGATGTGAAGTCAACGTACATTCTGATTTTAAATCATACCTTTTTATAGTACGTATTCATAGTCATTTAAAAATTATTAATATTTTTTAATTGAATTCTTCAGGAAAGGTTCTCAGATGTTGACATCAGAGTGACTGTTAAGGGTGGTGGTCATGTAGCCCAGGTGTACGCAATCAGACAGGCTATTTCAAAGGCTCTCATCGCCTTTTATCAAAAATGTAAGTTCTTTTGTTAACTAATATTAATATTCCTATAGTGTTTGTTTTTATGTAGTGCACATCAAATTATTTTTTTTATTAATTTGGTTTTTTTTAATATGGTGAATACTAGTACTACTACTAAATCTAAAAAAGGAAAAAAATATTTAAATAATATAATAACAGAATTTACAGACAAAATTAAAACTTAAAAATGCAATTGCAATTCAATATAACTGTTGAGTTTCTTGCCAGCTGTCTTCAGAAAACTAGTTTTGTTAATCAGTAATATCATGTTTAACAAATAATTTAAATATTCTATTTCAATGAACCAGTAGCTCCAATGTTCTACAAGTTGCTTTAGTAATGTATATTTTTTGTAATGTTTGTTTATCATTTTAAAATGTATCCTAATGCATTTTCATACAAATATTGGCATTATTCTGCATATAAATTTTAAAATATGCCAAATTTTAATTTGCATAATTTTCTTATTAAGTTATAAAGTTTGTTGTTCACATATTTTTCATATGAAGTATATTAAGATTTTTGTTTTTAAATATAAATTATTTAGGCACCCTTTCTTTCCAAAGCTGTCTTGCCCCATGTAAGTCAGTCATTTCAGAGAAAGGAGATCAAACTGTGACATTACCAAACGGCATGTGTCATCGATACCTTGCTTGTTTGAAATGTACACTACAAATATATTAATAAATATTAAATTTATATTTTAACGTTTATAAAATAATGAATGGTTGAATTTATGAATGCGATGTTTGTGGGTTCGATTCTCTCTCGGTGGAATGATTTTTTTTATATTTTTTTTTTATGGAATGATTTTATTTAAATCTTCATTTCTCCTCTCTACTTAAAACAAAGCAGAGTGGCTTTGAGTGTTACTCTGCTTCTCTTGACACTAGGTCTTTTCTGGAATAGCGTGAAAGTTTAAAAAGTATTAACAAGAATAAAAATATATATATGTATCTAAAACAATATAACATCTTTTTACAATTATAGACATATCTGTAAAATCAAAACTCTATTTTTGTAAAATACAAATTAAAGACATATATTTTCTCAATCTAATAACTTTTTAATGAAAAAATGTTTTAATGTGTACTTTTGTGTTTAGTGTAATGTTTTTTTAAACATAAATTTTCCTCAATAATTAACAATCCCCTTACATTACAGTCGTAGATGAAGCATCCAAAAAGGAGATCAAAGACATCCTCGTCCAATACGACAGGAGTTTGCTAGTAGCGGATCCCAGACGCTGCGAGCCCAAGAAGTTTGGTGGTCCCGGTGCCCGTGCCAGATACCAGAAGTCTTACCGTTAATGCTATGCTTTATATGTATACAGCCAGTGGTATTACGCTTGTTTGTACAGCGACTGTGATAGCATTGGTTGTGTAATAAAAAAAAATGAAAATTTTTAGTGTGTTTATTGTATTGGGATTGGGTGCAATTTTCCCCTTTCTGCTTAGCATGGTGTTCGAGATAGGGTGACTTGTAAGAGAGGAAGATTTTTTTAGTTTAAATATAAACAAATCATTTCCACTACGAGAATCGAACTCAAATCATCGTGGTTACATTCAACATGTCTGTCACATAGCGTAGTGATGTCTCGTGATTTCATGCAATCGTTGCGAATTTCTTAAATCGTTTATGTATTAAGCAATATAGTACAATCTCTTAGGAATAGTACATACAGTCTATTGTATTCTAATACTCTTGAATGAATTTTCTATTATATACTTTTTAACATTTGGAGGTGTTTATTCACACACCTGAAAAAATATTTAGAAGAAAATTTGAACGCAGCGTGATTCGTACCCCCGCCTTTTAGAAACTGTCCTAGCGCTGTGATAAAATAAAAAATTGACGCAACTGGTGAACGCATGGCTTAGTGGTCAGAGGTTTCCAAGAGGCACAGGTTCGAATCGCGTTGCACCTAAATTTATACGTTTTCTAAATGTCTTTTACCATTATATACTACCGTTATTACGTGAATATCGAAACATTATAGACATGGTGATATATCCAGATTCCGTGCTGCCAATATAAAAATAAAACAAAAGCTTTAGTCTAATGTCAAGTCACTCTGCTCAAAATTTTTAAGTTAAATTGAGATCGAAGTTTTTTTATGTAATGGAGCACGGTCAAATAATTGCCATTATTTTCTGTCAGGCAATAATTAAGGGTCGTGTTACTCATGTGTGATGGCGACGATTTTAGCTACTTCCAATATAGGACTGCGTGCTGTTCAGTCGTTAAGTCGTTTACCTGTTTTGTACTTTACCTGATAAATCGAGATACTGAATGGCAATAATTAATAGACAATTTGACCGATTAAATATGACACCGAGTGGAACTCGAACCCACAACCAATAGCATTTAGTCAGGCCCAGTTCCACTGCGCCACGATGACTTTCAAATAAGAGATAAATAATAAAGACAAATAAGTATTATAATTTATTCCCATTCACAATTCACTGTCTTTGTATTCTGATTCTTTATTCATGTCATATACACAGTTAAAATTAAATGCAATGCAATTCAGAAACAATTTTCATGTATGTATATTTAGTCTTATTAATATAATAAACAACCCCATATATGTAGTTAATATAAATTATATATCCAATTATTATTTTTTTAATTTAATTTATATTACAAAAATAATCAATATTTTGCTCCAATGGTTTGATCTTTTTTTAATTTTCAAATATTAAATAATTATGATTTGTTAAGAATTAGTAAAAGAACAAACTCAAATTAATAAAGTTATTGGTTCTCTTAACACTTTCTTTATAATATAAAACAAGGGTTAAAAATATTAATAATAATTATTAGATTGTAAATGTCTTTTAAAACTTATATACTATACTCAATAACGAAAAACAAAACATGTTTTCTATGACAATTATAATAGGTGAATAGACTTGCTTTATAAACATAACACTTCTATAATATTATGCATGTCCTGCTAATATCAGTGTGGGCAGATAGTACTTAGATATAAGTCTAAGGCTTCCAAAAATCTAATTTGGGATTTCAAAAGATCTAATAATTGAGCTGAGCGAAGCGAAGCTCTTACTGGTCAAAAGTGTGTTTCGTTGTGGTTTCCTGGGCTATCTGTAGTAGACCTCTGAAATTAATTTGGCAGGGATATCGAGCACAGTGTCTTGTGTGCTGTGAAGTTTTTTGGTGACAATAAATGGTAATTATATGGTCAAAAAGTGCCCATAGACGTAGGCTGTGGAACGATTTGAAATCGCACGTGAATATGAGTTTGTTTTTCAACATTTTTTACATTAATTATGTACTTCGCTCAGCTTCTAGTTCATGTTACAAGTCAAACCTAAACAATGTCAAAGCAAACAAATTAACAATGTCTGATAACTTCTACATAACTTTCCAGAAATTAACAATAATTTATTAAATACTTTCAGGTTTAACAAAATATAAATACAATCCTATATTTTTTTATTAACATGTATCGAGACATAATCAGATCGTAGTAGAGAATATTATTAATAAAAAACGTTAAAAAATGCTTACATATTAAAGTTAATAACAAAACTCTAACTCATAGCCTCAGATTTATCTTTTATCGAGAATTGGTATACCACAAGGAGTATTCCATGTTATTACTTCTCTATAACTAATGTTAACCTTTTAAAACTAGCATTCTATTTAAATAACTATTGCGTTATAATTATCTAATGTTCAATAATTTCAATTGACAAAATATACTTGGCAAAATTGGAAATATTATAATTGAACATTTTATTAACTCTAAATTTTTCAAACAAAATAGAAAATACAAAAGAATACAATGAAAATATTGAGATTCAGTAAAGTAAAATGAATATTATAAAAAATTAAGTTCACCAACTTTATGTGCGTATGTATTTTTTTAAAGAATAATAATAATGTAATGACTTTTTAAATTATTTTTTTAATCATCTGTATATACGATTTTGAAATGGTAATAGATATACGCTTAAATCATTTTAAGGTACAAATCTTTCTTTACTTATAAACTTTTTTGTTTGTATTATTTAGTACATAAATTTACATTCATGTTAACATTTATATTAGGTATAGAAGAAGAATTCAGATTGCTTTTTTTGAACATTATGACGATACGCGCCAAATAAATTTGATAGTTCACAGATTAAAAATAAAAATACTGTAAAAATAAAAGAATAGGACAGATAACGTAAGCGATTGAGTGAACGATTATTTTTCAATCTTCTCGTCTTGGATGTCGTCAAATTTGGCACCCATACGTCGTAGAGCGATGACAGCAGCCACCGCTTTCGCCCATCGTTTCTTTATCACATACCTTTTCAGTTTAGCTTTTGTGACGTGCAGTTCTGTGCATAACGCCGATTGTATCAGCCAAGGATGAATTAATGTAGCTGAGGCTGTCAAACGGTCCCTAAAGCAATAATAGTTCAATAAAAATAATATCAATATTATATTATTATAATAACAATATTTATTTTTGACATTTAAAATTAAACTAAACTGTTAAATTAATACGGTTTTTCGAAATAAAACAATCAATTTCATAAAGCCTTATATTTTAACAACATACGCATCATATAACAATAAATTATAAATAAAATTAATACAATAGACTTAAGTACGTATAAGGAACAATACGCCGGGGTATATATTCAAAATATGTATACGTATTTACAAAAAGTACAAAAATTATGTGGTATTGTCAATGTAATTTCAAATGTATCTCAGTCTTGTCTGCAAGTGAATTTCCACAGAGCTTTGAGTATGAAGACTAGATTCGTATAAAATTGTCATTTTACTGTCATTTATTTAGAAAACCTAAATATACATGCCCTACTTTGGTAACCTACCATTCATTCAGAAAGATCAACTTTCACGGTCGATTCTTTATTACGAGTGAGATCTATATGAGTTGCCATTAATAAGCTATTTGTATTTTTAAATAGAATTTTTTTATACTTTACTTAATAAATTTATCGTTACTGTACTTTATATTGTTATAATTTCAAAAAGTTACAATAGCAATATAGCATCAAATTTATATGTATACGTGTTGAAATTACATTAAGTTTATCTTTCTGAACCACAATGTCATGGCACTAGTCCCTGTATTTATTACACATCACTTTGAACTTGATACGTTCGTAGTTTTCTTCTGCACCTTTTCATCTGACGACTGTCTCTTAAAGAAGGCATGTAGACTTGACATGGAATTTTGTGCTAATTGATTTGACTGTGACCATTCCAAAGATATTGATTGATGTCTACCGTTATTGGAAGTACCTCCCGCAGTTCTTTCTCCTTCTCTATCCTCATTTTCTCCCCACTTTTCTAAAAGATGTAGAAGTAAATCTTTCGTTCTGTGAGCATTATTTTCATCGCCACGTCTATAAGGTAACTGTCTTTCATTTTCAAATCCATTTACTAATTTATCAATTTTATCACGTCTTCGGTCAAATTCCTCGAAAAAGGTATTACGTCTTTCTATAGGTTGATCTGGAACATCGCGACTTGTAGTGGTTACTCTTTTTGATCGTGTTGATTTTACCCAAGGCATTTTACTTGTCATTGGCTTTTGTAGTTCCTTCTCCGTAAGAAACGTCGAATTTATCTTATGAGTTGATTTGGATGTATATATTTTTTTCTCGCTGTTACTCATATTACCATTACTCATTAATTTTGTAGTAGTCACGGTAGTGTCAGATTTGAAGCCATTTGGGAGCTTTTTCTCTTCTGTAGCAAAAGTTTTAAATTCTGAAACGTTTTTGTCAACTTCTTTCATACTGTTATTGTTAGTTAAATCTGTGTTTATTGTGGATAACATAAAGAGATGATCTGATAATTTCTTTATTTCTTCAGCTAAATTTTTTCTCACAAATATATCCTGCTTTTTATGCATGAAACAGCTGCTATCTGAAGCCCGTCTTTCGACAGGGTTATATTTTGTAGAATGAGTAGGATCTCGTAACGGAGGTGGTTCCAAGTCGTCTTCATCAAACACCATATCTGGAGAACTGCTTAAAGAACTTCTGGGTGAAGGTGAACAACCTCCAATAGAAGAACGTTCACAGTTGCCATTAGCAAGGCAAAGTATTTCTTGAGCTTCAATGTCGAATACATATGGAGAATTAGGATGCTCGCTCCATCTTTCAACGAAAAGCCGCAAGTTGTCCTTTGCGACGTCTAGTTCATGCTTGGGCGACACGGGCGGCTGTCGTGGTTTTTCAGGTTTTATTGGTTTTCTTTTGATGAGCCACTGATGCCGTAAACACTCCGTAGCACTCGGGCGCGACCTGCGACAAAGACCCTTGTTACTATAACCCCAACACCTTATTGTGCATTTGGAAATAAAATAATGGACTTGGTAATTGTTGTAACAAACATAGCAATACGATTTCTAAAAGCTAGGATATGTGCAGGGAAAGGTATGTATGTCTGAACTAATCTACACGAAAAAAGCTACTTAGTACTATTACTTAACTAATTTTATCTAATGAGGTTAGTATATTCTAAAGTTTACTTTAAAGTTACGCTACAGTATTATTAAATAAATGCAAAGTCGTAAGTATTAAAGAATTAGTTATTGGGTTTTTCAGTGTTGGATGAGAATTAAGTAACAAAGGGTCTTTATCGATAAGCTGACACTACGCAGCGTTGATTAGAAAATAAATGAATTAATGAAATATATTTGAAGAACTCATCTCTGGGATATAATACTTTTGATTCGCGAGCTTAACTTGAAAACTTGTTTAAACCCGACATCACTGGGGCATTGGGCACTTATTACTAGATCACTCAAATCTACGAATGTACTCATATATATTACACTCATCTACTTTAAAGTATTGGCTACAAATTGAACGTACATTCAATTACTTTACGATAACTTACTCTTTGTCTTTTACAAGAAGCTTTCTGATGAAGTCCTTTGCATCTTCAGAGATCTCATTGAATGCCTCGTCATCGAAGTCATACTTTGCAATTGTCACGTTCGCCATTGTTTCTATATCCGTTTCACCCATAAATGGAGATAAGCCAGATAATCTAAAAATTAGTACATTATCAGTGCATTATTGCAATTAAAAACAAAAAAGTGCGTTTTAACCATTTTTTATCATTTTTAGATACTTACAGAACATAACATATGACTCCGATAGACCACATGTCCGTGCCATAACCAATTTGGTCAAAATTAACGACTTCTGGTGCAACAAATTCCGGTGTACCAAATAATACTTGCAACTTCTTTTCAGGATCGTAGAAGCGAGCTAAGCCAAAGTCAATTATTTTTATGCGGTTTCCTGCTTTAGTTAGACACAAAATGTTTTCTGGCTGTAAATAAAAAAATATATATTTAATCAGCATATGACACAAATAATCAGTAGGTAAATATTTGAAGTAAAATCAAGTTCTTATTGATTGATATTATTCACAGAATTTCTCATACTTATAATTAGAAACTTTAATATTTTTTATATCAACAAGTGGGTGTACAAACTGATGATACCAAATAAAACATGTACGTATTCACTTTTACAAATGACAGAAATAAAAACGTTCGCAGTATTATAAACAATAATGGCGACGTAGCGGTAGACAATCATAAAACTCCCGCGCATGCTTTTCCGCCATGCTGATTAACGACTTGGATCATTACCAAAAAAATGATCCGAATGCTTTCGAAGCGAATGAGACTAATGTTATATTAAATTATACACTATAAATATATGTAAAATGTTCATTTACGCTATACATTCGAAGTTTCTGTATCTACAAATAATAACAACATCATCAATGCAATCAAATTGCGTTTTTGTTATATCATTACAAATTATACACTGAACAATAATTTAATTTAATAGATTTATTAAATAAATAAAAAATATACCTTCATATCAAGATGTAGAATATTCTGCCTATGCACAAATTCGATCCCTTCGCATATTTGGCGCATGAACACAGTGCAAGCTCGTTCAGTCAGTACGAAGTCCTCATCAATAACACGTTCAAATAGCTCGCCACCAGTTATTCTGAAACGATATTTTTGTCTTAGTTATTTAATAATAGTAATTACCACAACTAGGTAAAAACAGATTGGTTATTAAAATATCACCTTAAATACCTAAACGAAATAAATTTACCTAAATATTTTATTTTTATCTGAAAACATAAGTACATTGTGAAAAACTTGTGATTTTGAGATGCTGCCAAAAGTTTAAATTAGAAGCAAAATTTTATGGATTTAAATAGTATTGGCTTAAAAATAAACGTCAAAACTTGTACGTAAGGTCATATTTATGATGTATTGTAAATATTAATTTACAAACTACCACAAGTTAGTATATGGCTATAATTAAAACTATATTGCCTCTTCAGCAGCTTAGTAAATGATCAGCAAAATATTTACGATCATTTTAGCCAGAAAGATCAATCAATGTCATTCAAAATGTGATATATATGCACGTTATAACATGTATTAAAATATCGTATCGTTACATTTTAAAGTGTTTAGGAGGTCAAATGATGTCATTCCAAACTTTGCTTGACCTTAACCCATTTTTATTTCGCAGAAAAATCTTCGAATAATAATCGTCAAGATCGCAATGCTTAAAATTGTTTATAATTGGTAATACTAACATATAAATTTTTTTTTTAGTTCATTTTATTTTTAACGTATTACTATAATTCCCTTTCTATACATAAATGAATATTGCTGCGGCATTCCTTGTTATTTATAATACAATAAAGGAAAAAAAAATATTACAAGTCTTTGGCTTTCGGCCCTATAAAATAGCTTCATATAATATTAGCTATTTTAACTCGATTAATAGTGCTGTTTTTGAAAAAAAAAGATTTTATTGAATCCCAAAACATACACGATTAATATAGATAAAATCGTTTGATTTAATATTTTTCATAAAAGCCTATATTTTTCGCCAGCTAAAGGAAATTACTTATTAAGTATATTAAAATTCAAGGAATTTGAATGAATGAACGATATTTCACACAGCGGCTCAATGATTATTTTTGTTTTGTTTTTTATTTATATATGTACGTCGAATCGTTTACGTCACTACTGTTGCCTGTTTTTCCATCGGTGTTTCTTTTTTCCAATTTATTGTTAAAATATTTATGAAAAAAATGACGTAAGAATTTACAGTCGGCTGTGTAAATTTACATAGCATAATTTATTTTCATTTCAAGTACTTTTAAAAGTGCATTTGAGTTTGTGTCTATAAACATTTCATTTATGCTTAGTAAAAGTAGAGATTTTTAAAATTTTAGAATATTATAGAACCATGTTTGTTTTTTAAATTTTTATCGTAACAAAATATTTATTTGTGTAAAAAGTAGTATATACCTGTAAATTCCTAATTATACCTTGTAAATAATTTATTTATTCTATTAAATAAGTTTTAAACGCCATTATTGTGATTTATTTTATTTTATAGCTCTACATAAGTAGAATATCTATTTAAATAAACTCTATACTATTCAAATGATTTTCTTTTTAAGATTATAATATAGACATGTTATAATAATTATTATGGTAATACTGGATGCTTATCGATTAAATATGTTAAACCTATTTTACAATACAGTTCAAGTGCATTGTAAATAGCTGTATTATGACTTATGTGGTAGGGTTGACAGCAATTTGTAAAAATGAGTAAGATGTCAATTATTTTTTAATATTATATGTTTAAGTAGTGTTTAAATTTGCATCGAGTACTTCGAAATTTTTGCGATTTTGGTCGCTAGCTTAGATTTGTCAGAAGATATGGATTTCTTTATTATATAATATGTTTATAAGAAAAACCTCTGACTTCTTATTCCAATAATATGGGGATGGAGGAGTAAGAAACTTATCGTAGTCAAAGTTTACAAAAATAAGTGAAGAAAGTCTATGTTTTTCATATAAAATCATTAGAAATATATTAAATTGAAATAAATATACACATTATAATGTGTTTTCAATAAAATGATATACACTAGGACAATACATATTTTACGACTTCAACGATACCTCTATTATGCTCAGTTGTCTCATACTTTTAAGTCTAGATTATGCAAAGTAAAAATTGCCAAATCAATAATGTGCAAAAATATTTATTCACCATAAAATATTCAATACATAATTGAGATGTTAAAATTTATCGTTTTCGACTTTAAGTTGGAACCTGTGTTTATGTCACTGGTCTCTTTCATAATATGTTAACGTTGTAATTTGCATCGCGATGGCCCGGCGATGGCGTCGCGTGATGCATTGCATGTGTAATCGTGTCAGTGTTGTTTGTAAGGAATAAGGTCGTACAACGTATTTTTATCCTTTTCACAATCTTTTTGGAATAATTCTACATTAATTGATTGGACCAGGGCCTTGTTTCGATTGTTTTTTGTAATAAACAAGGAAAATCTGTTTAATGTAACGTAACTATGGTAGTTGCGTTTGGACTTTCGAGGCGATGTTATCGGTGCACTTATGAGTGTATACTAATATTATATATTTAATAGTTATTAGTATAATATTATCATACGTACTTGTAACCTTATATAAAAAGCCAGTATAATGTGTCATTAAAGTATTAGTTCTTCCTGAACATTTAAAGAGTGCCTAAATTTTGAACAAAAAGTAATTACGAACTTCAACATCAGCATTTGTTATTTGAAATTCTACTCATGAAAATTAAAACGATTTGAATGAGTAAATTAAGGGATGGAAACTGTTTAATAAAATATATATTTGTCACAGTATTATTTGACTAAATATTTATAAGTATTGGGGCCAGTCGTGGCACGAACGTGTGACTGTAAACGACTGGTTGTGGATTCGATTCCCACTCGAAGAGTGGAAATATTTAATAGCTCCATTTCTTCGCTCTGGTATCAGAGGTTAAGCGCGGCGTTAAGTTCCGCCACTTAAAACGCACCGCCTCCGAATTCGGCGGAAAGTAGGGTATAGAGTGTCTCAACACTAGGTTCCCTCTGCCTACCATGCTGTGGTTAAAAAAAAAAGAAAAAAAGATATTTATATGTCAAGTCTGTCAAATCTGACAAATAAGAAAACTATACAAACAGTTTCTTCTAAAACGCAAGTAAGTGTATGAAACGACGCTAGTATAAACGCATATACAATTTAATACGTTAAAAAATCTTGGACATACAGACAGTAGAAATTTACAATAATTTATAAAATTTTGTTTTTATCCAATATTATTTATTTCTATTTGACCAGCCCTTATATTCAAATGTATATTATAGGATGTATCGGCAGGATGGCGTCGCGCCAAGTATGCGCCGTAACATCAGACGCGGTTTGACGCCACGACTGTTGTAATATCGTTGTTGGAAACGCATTATCAATATTTCTATGTTTTTATATTATTAATTAATATATTCATAGTATAGAAAAGTTTATAAAAATAGGAAAAAAGGAGAAAAATATGAGGTTTTCATGGTCTTTCAGTATGGCAATGTTTTACAGTAAACGTAATGGTCGTGGGTTCGATTCCCACACGTGGGAATTGGGATTATATTTATATGAATTTGGTTGCTTTATTCCCGTACTTTAGATAACGTGCAGCGTTGAATGCCGCTTATTAGGGAATGTCTTCATTTCAGGGGGAAAGTGACTTGACACTAGTTTCTTTATCTCTCAGTCTGAATCTGTTATGCGAGAAAAAAAGCATAAAGCTTAAGCTTAAAAAAACATTTACTAATTAACTCGTTTTTCGTTTTTTATGGCATATGTATGATTTTTTTCTTATAACGTTGATTTTAAAAATATAACAAGTATTTGTGTTACACATTAACAGTGTGGAACTAGCTTTATACTAACAAACAGACGTCTCCAAGTAAGGAAGCACTCGACTGTAGTCGGTTTACATCGTTTACATGGGATTATAGTGATTAATTGAGATGTAAACAGGAACGCTTAATGTGTATCCATATTAATACTTACAATAATTCTCTGTCAGTGTTATTGGGGCTATTAGATACTCATCTAACGGTGAATGTAGTGGAAATAAACTTTTTAATCCCCTGTTATATTTTAATTCCTTTTTTTTAACATTTTTCCTAGACGTATGTCGTGTTTTATTGTATACTGTATTTCTTCAGTAGTTATATATTAGTAGAGTTAAAATATCATATCGAAAATATGTACAATTTACCAGGTACTAATAAAAAGTGTTCAAAACGTTTTTTATTATATATATTATATTTAAATGTATTGCGGTGTTTTTACAGTCTAGTTATTTATACCAAGAAAACGTATCTAGTAAAACATACTATGGTGGCATCTATTTAAAGAGGGTATTTAATGTGTGTGAGGGTATTTAAAGATTTAAGTTTCTATTCGGAGTAATTTTGTA
The DNA here is from genome assembly GCA_019049465.1 of Dryas iulia moderata. Classification (NCBI taxonomy): domain Eukaryota; kingdom Metazoa; phylum Arthropoda; class Insecta; order Lepidoptera; family Nymphalidae; genus Dryas; species Dryas iulia. Next base: position 1,614,283 of record CM032440.1, read on the forward strand.
ATTTATTAAAATTAATGATATCTGTTTGTGGTTTGTCAACGCTAGGTTTTTCTATCTAAATTAATTACCAAATATGATACTTAAACATTTTCCTCTTTACCCCTACACACAAGGCCTGATCTTTTGGAACGCCAAACGACTTATTAACAACTATAACGTTATATCTAATAATTTAGTTTTCTTTTCAACAATCCTCCTAATTTATATGTGAGAATAAAGCGAAAGATAAGATGGCACTGGAAGACGTGAAAAAACTTTAAAGTGTTGCTAATAGATTTTCGTTCATATATGTACGTGGTTTTTGGGACAAAAATATCGTAGCATGTAATTTAGTATTATAACAGTAAAAAATAAAATATCCGAAGGGGCATATAATTGGAAAATTTATTTTTCAGGTTAAAGGTCATCAATCAATTAAAAGCTAATTTACATTTGACTTCAGAGTGTCAACGAGATAAGTATAATGTATAGATAACCTAGGTCATCAGTAATGCAGTTGGTATCTACACCTTAACCACATTGATAAGACTAGATGGAAAGTAGGTGTTGTTGACAAGTTTAAATTCATTTACAAGATGCTCAAATTTGATCTTAATGATTGTTTGATATAATAATTGTGGCCAGTCGTGGCCCAGTGGCACAAGAGTGTGACTGTAAAAACGACTGGTTGTGGGTTCGATTCCCACTCGAGGAGTGGAAATTATATTTCCATTTTCTTCGCTCTGGTGTCGAGGTAAAGCGCGGCGTTAAGTTCCGCCACTTAACACGCAAGCCTCCGAATTCGGCGGAAAGTGGGGAACGGAGTGTCTTAACACTAGGTTCCCTCTGCCTACCCTGCTGTGTGCGGGATATAGCGTGAAGCTATTTAATTTTATTTAATTTAATTTGTTATAATAAGAAATCTTGTTAAAAGTAAAACATAAAAGGAGTGGGGCCACTCATGGCGCAGTGGCACAAGCGTGTGACTGTAAACGACTGGTTGTGGGTTCGATTCCCCCTCGAGGAGTGGAAATATTTAATATTTCCATTTTCTTCGCTCCGGTGTCGAGGCAAAGCGTGGTGTTAAGATCCGCGACTTAAGACGCTATGTCTTCGAATTTGGCGGAAAGTGGGGAACGGAGTGTCTTAACACTAGATTCCCTCTGCCTACCCTGCCTACCCTAAAATTAAAAATAAAATAAAAGAAAAGAAGTATCTTACGAGGATTATTATGATCATTTTAGCAAGTATATTTGCACAAGCACATTGGTGTTAGGATATTATTGTACGGTAATCGGATTCAGATATGCACATTTCGAAAAAGATGTAATGTAAAAATAGTACAATGATGTAATTATACTAGTTAATATGCGCATATACATACAAGTTTCATTAGAATTATAATAAACTTCTCATAAAACCCATATCGACTTCTTTATTTAGAAACTATATTGGAAAGGGGAAAAAAACTTTATTTGAATGCGTTTTAGTTAGAAATTACTGCTGGGTTGATCTGGCATGTAGTTTAGTAACGTCTTTGTCTTTTTTTTCTCTATTTTTTTAAATTATACACGATTGTTAACACCACTATATTATTGTAAAGTCAAAAGCTTCCGATAATTAGAACTAAGAATATCAGTTAATGTCCGTAATATCCAATTATTTTTAATTTATACTATAAAAACTACTAGCATTAACGTTATATGAATACATTTTAAATAGATACAAAATACCATATAGCGGTTAACCGCACTATAAGGAAGCCTTCACGTGTTTGCTTAACTGTAAGACGTAAGTCGGTTCGTGTCACTTTCGACCTGCGTCTGTGACTCAGCTTTGCAATATATGAGGAATGTGAAATTCCAAAATAAGCAAATTTCTTTGTCCTCAATAATTAAAGCAATATTTCATAATTTAGATTACTTTTTGTCCTACATTAAGATTTTAATGCTTTTTTGGCTCAATACTAACCTAACCTACGTTAGGGAGATACAACGTAGCGTCAAAACATTCCGTTCTCCGCTTTACGTCCAGTCTTAACCAGTCTTATCCACAACCATCGCGTTTACACGCAGTTTTCAATGTTTTATGTTATAATTATTAGATAAGAGGACGCTGCATTCCGATACTGTAGCCAAAATTAATAGTTTTAACATTTAAATGTATAATGTATGATTTTAAAAGATATACATTAATCTTGCTTCTTGAAGCACCTCTTGAGGAAGATTAAAATTTTGTTGTAACGTAAATCGAAACGTATTCAACATAACATTACAAGTCATATATAAAATCTAGATTTAAATTAATAATCTGTATTTTTTTCCGAATTACATGACATTAATGCCTCTTTTTAAATTTTATAAAAAAAAAAATAGCTTCACGCTATATCCCGCACACAGCAGGGTAGGCAGAGGGAACCTAGTGTTAAGACACTCCGTTCCCCACTTTCCGCCAAATTCGGAGGCTTGCGTGTTAAGTGGCGGAACTTAACGCCGCGCTTTACCTCGACACCAGAGCGAAGAAAATGGAAATATAAATTCCACTCATCGAGTGGGAATCGAACCCACAACCAGTCGTTTACAGTCACACGCTTGTGCCACTGGGCCACGACTGGCCACAAATTTATAATTTAAAAAAAAGGCATCAATGTCATGTAATTTAAATTTAATTTTTAAACAAAATTAAAAGTAAACAGTGATTAAAACCTTCATAATAAAAGTGAAAATTCTATAATTAATTTGTTGAAAGGCGCAGCACCTGATGCTGGCTGTCATCAGCTGACCTAATTACTACACTTGTGTTAACGTATTCTCTATTTTTGGCATTTGAAGCTATGTGCGCTATTAAGATGATAATAATATGTTCTTTACCACTTTTACAAAAAAAACGACACTAAAAAATGATTAATTAATTTAACATCACTTCGTCTATGCAAAAAAAAAAAAACATAACAAAGATACGGTCATTTTTAGTAAGTAGATACGTGTTTCTTGCTTTTCTTTTTAACTCTTTGCTTGTTTACGAATAACGGAGAGAGCACAAAGTTTCAAAACACTTTCATTTTTTGCCCGAATTCGAATTGTGTGTCGATTTGCGTAACTTAACGACGTGTTTTTTACCAGGGCGAAAAAAATAAATTAATTTAAATATAGTCTTTCTCGTTAATGGATATTGTATCCACATACATACAATCATGTTTACAGATGGCTCCTAGTTCCTAACTCACAATTTAATAATGAATTAGAAAATAATATTACGTCTTAATTAAATTATATTACGTCTTATCCAACACACTAGGAACGTAGCCTTATCGTAAGTCGTGAAATTACGAAGTCAATTTATGCAATTTTGATAAGAAACCCGTTAGTATTTTTATCGTCCTTAAGCGAAGCGTTTCTGAAAACTTTACGTAACAGTATAAGAGTGGAGAATGATATATACCCGTAGAAGTAAATTTATAATCGGTAAATCAAAAAAATATCAGTATGCGAAAACTAATAATTACATAACCAATTTCGTGAATTATTATTTATGTGTTGTAAGCTATTTTGATGAATATCAATATGGTTTCCGTTATTTTTTTTTATTGGGATATGAAATCCGAAAAGTATAGTTTAAGATTGTTGAATAATAGTTTTACGCTAAAAACACCGGGGTAGGCATTTTGTTTATAATATCACTCGGTAGACATGATTGTGTTAAAATTATTTTAATTTCTCCGCTCACGTTTCTCCGATCCGCTCCGAGAAAACGTTGATGTCCGTCACTCCACATGTAATGTTTCGGATTCGGGTGGAGAGTGGAAACTGGATTATTTTGACACTAAGTTCTTTCTAGCTATCCTGCTTTGCGGGAAAAGCATTAAGATGTTTTATAATTTTAGAAGTACAAGTTTATTTATTATAATTTTAACTATGTTCCATAAAATAAGTGAATGCAACAGTGCTCGATAATTACACTCATACCTTTTTCTAAGCGAACATTTGTATTTGAATATACTTACATATAAGATATTATGGTTCTATATCAAACTCACGCTATTATTATACAATTATAATTTATTTACATACAAACTTTAACAAAAAACGAAGTCTCAATTTGCTTTACATTTTGAACTAAAGATTAAAGTAATTGATTAGACGTTTTATGGTTCCATTGTAATAAAAATAAAACTTTGTGTTGATATCACGCCAGATTTTTTACGGGGTAATAAATAAATTGGATATAAACGAGTGTTCTATCTGTAAGTATATGTTACTCCGAGAACTCGATGACAGGAGACGCTACGTAACGTAGGGTTGCCATCTCGAAAATATTTAGATCAGAAGAAGAAATGTTTACTACAAATATCAGAGCCCACAACCCTGACGTTTGAACAGAGTAAGTAATAGTTTTTTTAAGTTATTTAGTATAATAAAATTTAGTATTGTAATGTTGATGGTTATACATCACCTTTGCTTATTTAAATACAATATTGGTATTATTAAAAAAAATATATTTTATTACTATTGTGGTAGTATTAAGTGGCAGTGGAAGGTGTTAGTTAATCAAATACTCTAGTCAAATTATTAATAATCTCACGTTTGTTCTTGTTTTTATTTTTTACCTGTTTCACTTTTATGTATTTTTTGTACCAATACACGGAATACGGCTCCGCCAGAAATCTGGACAGACCCGGACAGATGGAAACCCTAATAAAATCTTATATAGGTACTTATAATAAACTAAATATACTAAAATAAAATGTTCCTTTTTTATATATAAAATTTAACAAATTAAATAATACAAATTAAGCAATATAAAATTTAACTAATGCTTAACGTTTTTTCTCGCATAACATAGTATTCAGAAGGTATCAAGACGATGACGATAAGAAATCGAAGTATTGCATGTTGAATGGCCGAATCTTAACGTTCTCGCTAAGACTCGCTGCATTTGTCTTAGAGGAGAAATAAAAATACTTTAAATATAATCGTCATTTATTTCGCCAGCCGTAGTCCTGCTACTGCGTCACGTCAACACGACAACAATATATTGTCAATACAAATTTTCCAACGATGTGATGCGTTAGTAGATATACTAATTCAAAAACTTCTACTATATATAAGGATTCATTAAGTAAGTGCGTCACTCGCACCCACGTCGCATCTGGCTGTGACGTGTCCAGCATACAAGGCACGATTATATCTTCGTACTCCGTAGTGTGTAACGGATTTAGAATTACAATTGGTATTGTTTCGCGGACATCTTTATTGCATCAGCTGGTTTTTTTATTACATTTTCAATGCATTTTTTTAAAATGCATTTCGGCATTGCAAAATGCATTAAATATATAAGATTATACTTATATGGTAGTTCCCTGGTACCGCCTTATATTACAAAAAAAGTTATGGCATTGTAGATTTGATTTTCACCCGGAAGAAAAAACATAATTTCATGATTTTCATTTCTCTGCTTTGGTAAACAAAACAATGCGTTGGGTTGCACCACTCAAAACAAGGAACGGTGTCTTAACACTAGGTTCCTTTTTACTACTGTGCTAAGGGGAAAGAGTATGCCAGCATAAATCTGTGCTATAAATTGTAATTCGTCTAAAGCGTAAAGTCGAACAACGACTTGTCACTAGATTATCATTCTTTGTCTACGCCACTAAATATTTGTAGTCAATGATGATTAGCGAATTAACATAAGATAATTAGGCAAAACTGATAGATTAGGCAAAGCGGTCCATATAATTTCGGTACAACTAATAAACATCAAAGAAAATATATTTAATATACATTTTTTATATTTAATATACGAGAATACAATCACGGGTGTTAACATATTTACATATTAACACTTTCATTCATTTCTAACTAAAACACGATGAGTTTTCGACGCAAACGCTTCCTACCAACAGACCCAACAAACATTCTAGTAAACAAAGGCATAGATAGGTAGATCGATGTAATCTATTTCAGTATCTAGATCAACAAGTCAGTTTAAGCCGAGTGTTCCGTTAACTGGGGGCAGCAGTCCGGAATTCTCCGCACCAAATCCAGCCGTAACCTACGTCAATGCTCAATTAGCAAACAAAACTGTATGTAATGCTACTGTGTCGGGGTAAGATTCCATTGCTGTATCACGAGCTAGCGTAACAATTCTTTACGTAATCATGTATTTTAATGTGTATCTTCTATAATCTTTCTATTTTTAAGTAAAATGAAAAGATAGCTCCTTGTGTTTATTTGCGCAGCGAGCCTAAAATAGGGAAACTAGTGATAAGACAATCTGTTGTTTACTTTTTGTCCGAATTTAGGGAATTCGCGTATTGAGTAGTAAAACTCATTTGAATTTTGTCTTCAAATAGAGTTGTCTTATCAGGTTTAAAAAATAGTATAAATATAATCCAATCTTTTTATATTAAAGTAAAAAAGTGTGAATGAGTTATTTATTTTAAAACAATTAAAATATGTAGAGAGTTATAACTACTTCGTCCTAAAACTGTCTTTTGTGGATTTTTATTATATTTTATGTCTATATTTTCTTTCAATTTTCATATATTTTTGACATAAATAAAGAATAAACAATAAGAAAATTAGCATCGTTAACTTTATAAAGTACCTATATAACATTCGCTCTAAACCCCCAATATAATAATTTACAAAATACATTTCCCATGAAGTTACGCACAAAACAATTTAAATGGAAGACCAGTTTAATATGAGTCAGAACAAAATTATTCAATGGGCGAACAGTTTTAGAGTGCTCGGAGCACTAATTGGGATGCGCCGGCGCAGGTGATCCTCTCCCACCGCATTCTGAATAATTACTACAAACATAATTCACATGACATTGGCATGAGTTACATTTATATATTATAAAGAACCTTAAATAGATCTTTACGAGTACTGCCAAGGCGAAACATTATTGTTCTATTCGTGTAATTGTTGGACAAGATTTGTTTTTTTTTTAACTTCACGCTATATCCCGCACAAAGCAAAAAAGGCAGAGGGAACCTAGTATTAGGACATTACGTTCTTCATTTTCAGTGGCGGAACTCAACGCCGCGTTTTGCTTCTACATCAGACCGAAGAAAATGGACATATTAAACATTTCCACTCCTCAAGTAGGAATCGAACCCACAATCAGTCGTTTACAGTCACACGTTTGTGGCACTGCGCCATGACTGGCCTCTATTAAATAGATCTTTATATATACTTAAATAGATCTTTACGGGTACCAAGGCGAAACATTATTGTTATTCGTGTTATTGTTGGAAATGATTTGTGTGATACCATTTTACTGGCTGGCTTTAATAAAAGTTTTTTTTCTTGTTTTTAGCACATTGTTGTTATTTAAAGATTTGTTATTATGTGGGATGTATTATTCTGTAAAGAATTGTGTTGGACAGTGGGAAGGCTACTAAATAGTATTTATTTTATTGTATGACTTTCCTCTTTCTTATGCAAAAATGACCTCGTCGTGATTTTAAGGTTCAAGCCAAAGTTTCAAGTTTTTATTGTAAGCATTATAAATAAAGAATTATGTAGTGCTTTAAATAAGAAGATTTTATAATATTTTTACTATTTAAAATCTTATTCACACATCTAATTGTATTTGACTTTATTTTCAAAAATGTTTTTCCTTTCTAAGAAAAAAATATTTTTGGAATGTTCAAAAATTTACGTTACGTTTACGTTCAAGTTATTAATGGTTTTCTTAAAAAATATTATAATATTTTCCTTCTTTTAAAAGGTATAAGTCATTCACATTACAGTAAGGACAATATGAACAAACAAACAAGCTGTAAACTGTTTTATGAGAAAAACAGTACACAGAATAAAGAAGAAAAACAGCAGCAATTTGTGTAAATTCGCTTCAAGTCCACTTTGAACGAAAACGTGTTGGCGTCGAGTAAACATAGCTAATTGTTTCATTCACAAAATAAATCTAAATGCGTCTCTTCCAAGATTTCATAGTAATAATAATTCGTGATTCGGCGACGGTGACCTAAGATGGTAACGTAAATATAACGGAAACGTAGAATTGAATACTTGGCTTCTATTCTACGATATTCTATTCATGTGATGCATTATGTGTAAAATTAATATACTGTTTCGAGAACTACTTCATTACGTGTCCCACTTGTGAGTATTTCGAGTGTTTTAATATGGTAGCTTCAAAAGATGCTAGAAAGCATATGATTAATTTTACGTTATGACAAAGTACGCTGCTTTTACATTTGTAATGTTTCAAGAGAAAAAACTTAAAAATAAATTTATTGCTATAATAGATATATGTATATATGTGTATGGGGCCAGTCGTGGCGCAGTGGCAGAGATGTGTGACTTCAAACGACTGATTGTGGGTTCGATTCCCACTCGAGGAGTGGAAATATTTGTTATTTCCATTTTATTCGCTCTGGTGTCGAGGCAAAGCGCGGCGTTAAGTTCCGCCACTTAATACGCAGTGCCTCAATTTAGCGAAAAGTGGGGAACGGAGTGTCTTCACACTAGGTTCCCTCTGCCTACCTTGCTGTGTGCGAGATACAACGTGAGGCTTAAAAATATATATACTGGTATATTTATATAGGCTAGTCATGCTAATTATTAATATCATATTTTTTCTGTAGGTTACTTTTTCTTGTTATTTTGACTGTTTAAAATTTCATATCTATATGTGAAAATTAAGCAAGTTACTAACTTCAACACAGTTTGTGTTTAATTAATGAGCAGCTCATAAAGAGCTGCTCATTAATTGAAAACATTAACAAAGTTAGTCAATAAAGATATTTTTTGAACTCTGGATTTTAATAAATGATATCGCCTTTGTTTTACCAAATTTTATCTGTAACGTTACATATACAAGAAGTATATAACGTTACATATACAAGATATACGTAAAAAAAAAAAAAACAAAAAAATATAAATTTGATAAAATTAAAAGATTTCATAGACAAAAGCTTTTCAATTATTTGAGCATCGTGGTACAGTGGGACAGTGACTGACTGTAAGCTCGATGAGTTGTGGGTTTAATCCCATTCGGGACAACGATTACATTTAAACAATTTAAGTTTTCAATTCTACTCTCTGGCTACACTGCTATGCGGGAACAAGCCTAAAGCTTTTTTTTTTTTAAACTTAACTTAAAACAACACTAGTTTACATAACCACAAACTCTGTTAAGCTTTTTAAAATACGACTATACCGACAAAGGACTCCTATCACAACACCAATACTTAATCGTTTCTTTGACATTTAAATGGTGAAATGTTTTTATTTCTAATTTCAATGCTAACACAGCAATGAATATTCCTAATGAATGGTATCACGACCATTGGCTTCTTACATGTGGACATATAAATTGCCTATTCCACTTTAAGTCTGCCGACATTCTTGAATTTAATATATTTTATGCTAATATTAGATAGAGCTAAGTTTACGTCAACTTTATTATTTTATTTTTATTTTTTTAGAAAGCTTTTTGTATCAAAACAAGATAATTATAATTATAATAGCCGGTAGGCAGTGAGAATCTAGTATCAAAATATTCCGTTCTCCGCTTGTCGCCCGAATTCGAGACATTACGTATTGGATGTCAGAACATCGCTTGGGCAGTGGAACGAACGTTTTATCGTTCCATGGCAGGTTAGTAAAATTAATTTAAATATAATCATTATTCCGAGAGAGAATTGACTCCTTATCTATTGCTATAAAACGCACCATGATATCCGATCCGATATTTATCATTTAAATTAGAGCGGGAAGTGGAAAACGGAGTGTCTTGACACTAAGCTCATCCACCGAGTGTCTCTAAACGAGTAAAAATTGACAGAAACAGACCGACCGAACAGATAGTACCTAGAAGAATAAAAAATATAAAGTAAGTAATATATATTAAAAAAAGCTATTTATAATAGATACTTACAGTTCCAAAACGACGCACATATATTTCCCCCAGTCGTAAGCATCATAGAGTTGTATAAGCCTCGGGTGTCTGAGTCTTCTCATCACCTCCACTTCACGTTCCACGTTCCTCCTTTCATCTCTCCGGTTGACGGAGACCAGCTTTGCTGCTAGCTCCAAACCGGTGCTCTTTTCTCGGCATAGATATACTGTACCGAATTTGCCTCTGTTGACAATTTTGTTATATTAAAAATTTTGTTGTAATTCTGGGGTTTTTTATACTGACTGTATGTACAAAAATATTTAAATTTGAGGTCGATGTATCTTTGTACGTACTGCCTATCTGTGACATCATAGCTCCCAAACGGATGGACCGATTTTGATGTTATGATTAAACTTAGCTATGATTACTAGACAGTGATTTTTAACTATGCTTGGTATACTAATTATTATTAAGGGTATTATTTTAGAAAATAAGTCAGTTTGAAGAAAATAAGCTCATCTTTAATTTTTATCACAAATCCTTTAATATTAAAAGGTTGTTTCTTAAAGTGTTTTAAGAATGTTTTGCGTAAGGAGTTTTTGAACTTTTAATTAATAATTATGTCGGCGCTACATACGGTTGTTCTGAGTTTAAATTTAACTTGTATAATGTACGTAATTTTACACGCGATATCGAATATTATAGTAGACCTTTCTACATGAATTACTAAAGCGATAGATGAGTGAAGCTAAAAATTGTTTATATAATATAAAAAACACACTAAATTTTACATTTTGATTCATATTTTAAAATCATTTTCTCATTGCTCCATGAAATTTGACCAAACGAGTACTTTAATAACTAAAAAGTGTGAATCATAAACTTAGTATATGAAATATATTTAATTATAAAAGTATTATATAAATTTGGACACAATTAGGGTAGGCAGAGGGAACCTAGTGTTAAGACACTCCGTTCCCCATGCCAAATTCGGAGGCATTGCGTGTTAAGAGGCGGAACTTAACGCCGCGCTTTGCCTCGAAGAAAATGGAAATATTAACTACTTCCACTCCTCGAGTGGGAATCGAATCCACAACCAGCCGTTTACAGTCGTCACACGCTTGTGCCACTGCGCTACGACTGGCCCCACTGACTGACTGATATTATAATATGACATTATAAATAATATACAATATGAAACAAAAAGAATATATAATACAGAAATGCCAGGATGAAATAAAACATAATTCAAAATTAGTCACAGTCTACAATAAAAGCACGCCACGTCGCGTTGGTCGGATCATAAGTAATAAAAACACTCGCGGCACTGGCATAGCTAGGCCATACTGAACACAAGTGACTAGGTAACAATAAACATGACTCACCGGCCGATCTCCGATAGCATATCGAAGAAGTCGTTAACATCTGTGTTCCTTTTGATTGTGACATCTCTGTACGGAAACGGCGGCTCTATCTCTGAAAATTTGAAGATATTATTAGATTTTAATATTTTAGATTAGATTTTAATAAGGAGGTTATGTATTTAATTTAAAATTATGGTGGATTGAGTGGGAACGGTAGTAATATAGCTCAACAGGTATAAAAGCACTGCTTTTATTAAAGTTTATACCAATTTTTTTTTTTTCCAGCTCTAGAGTTTATCGCGCGTATATTAAAATAGATAGAGAGCACTTAGTGTCAAAGAACTCCGATCTCTGCTTTCCGTCTAAATTCGAGATATTGTGTGATAATTAGTGGAAATCAATGCCACGTTTTTTTCTTATAAGAGTATAGAAAATAAGATAATTTATACATATATGACCATTCCTCTGAGCGCGAATTGAATCTAAAACCATCGCATTTATAGTTAGGTGCTGTTCCATACTGCCACGATGGAATCTAATAGGTATGGTTAGTACGATTTAAAGTAAACATTTGTAGTTACAACACAAACATTCTTCGTGTGGGATTTGAACGTAAATAGATCATCGTACACTTAATTAGGCACGTATTTGTACAATTTAGTGATAACTACATATTCGTAGTATTGGTATAGTTTAAAATATATTTTTTTTATTTGTTTTACTTTTATGTTGATGTACCTATATGTAATCACATCAAATTATAAAAAAAAGAACAATTTTCCTAAGTGTGGAATAACACGTTAAGTTCCGTCACTTAACACGCAATGCCTCCGAATTCGGCGGAAAGTGGGGAACGGAATGTCTTAACACTAGGTTCCCTCTGCCTACCCTGCTGTGTGCGGGATACAGCGTGAAGCTAATAATACTAACACTTTAAAAATCTTTAAAAGTAAAAAAAAACATCAAATTTTTAGAATTATACTTCATGTTTTGTTTTTCTTTATTTATTATTTAAAATAACTAGAAAATGACTTCGATATTATAGTATTAACAATTATTTATAAAAGTACAGTTATATTAGAAGTAACATGTTTTTAAAATTTTCAATTTACGAATTTTTTCACAATATAAAAATATACGCTCTAAAAGTACTTGTATATGTTTTGGTTAGGTCTCTAGAGGAGCTGCAGTGGAGGTGACACATAAAGGAATTAAAATGATATTTGGATCGCCAGTCAGAAGGTTGAGGTCACTATTGAAAAAAATAACTCTTTGGCACTCCATGAATTCTGTGTGAGGGTGGGTGCCTATCACATATGATCCCGGACAGGGCTTGTGACCCAACGACAGTGTAGGCTTGTGGACCCCTTTGAAATGGTCATTTTGTGCTTCATTATTAACGATTACCTTCACTGGCTGACCTCCTCTCTACCTAACCAGTTATCAATTATCAAATCTAACAATAGCATATTTTTAAATTTATCTAATAGAAAACTAAATATCAAACAAAATCTCTGTTACACGTAATTTTGAATCTGTCATAATAACAATGTAAATTCACAGAAATTGTTATCAGATTCACTTTCAAGTTTGCTCTTTAAATATTTAGGGAGGAAGTTAGATAACATCTGGGCTTCCTCAGTGATGATCGTATGAATACGATTCGTACCCAGCGACACCGAAGATGAAAGCTCAGATTCACGATAAGCGGACCGACTTCCTACCACTTTTTGCGTCAATTGACATTTAAAAGTTAATTAAGATATTTGAACACTTGAAACTAGATGATCGTGTTTTAGAAAGTGAGATTCGGATGTGTTTTCACTTAGAAGGTTATTTTGGCGTTTGCTCAAGAATTTTGTTAATAATGAAAATGCAGCGTTCCAAAATTTTAATGTTTAGTCTTTGGTGCTGGCATGAATGGCGCCGGCGCAGCCATATACTGCTTTTCTTTGATGTTTATGATTGGCAAATTTACTAACTATTATACATTTAGTTGATTTTTGGGTCTTCTGCCATAATATTTACGTGATATATTCAATTGTACTGGGTGGTTTCAGAAAATAGTTTTATTATAAATAGCAACACATTCTTTAAATTCAAATGTCATTAAAATTCAAAATATTCTTAATGCATATACTCGTAGATTTCCCAAGTACTTTTGAATCACCGTGTGAACACCTATACTTTTAAAAGTGTCAGATCGGAAGAAGTTCTACTAAGCAGAGTCGTCGAGAAATTGAACAATTGCTCTTTTCAAATATAAAAAATTGAATTATATTATATACAATTGTAGAACTGGCATTAAATTCAAATAGTAGGTGTTACTTCTCTACCTACACGTTTTTCCTGCATAGCAGAATGGCTAGAGAAAACCTAGCGTCAAGACACTCTGCTGTCCACAGCATTATATCTTCTTTCACAGCGCTTTACTAATTAAAATTGTTTTTATAATAGCTTCAAATTTTTATTATGGTAAATTTAAAATAGATTTTGAATTTCTTTTCGCAAATGTTCTAAAAGGTTAGTTTATACACAGGTATACATTTTTATTTTTATTTTTTTTAGCTTCACGCTGTATCCCGCACACAGCAGGGTAGGCAAAGGGAACCTAGTTTTAAGACACTCCGTTTCCCACTTTCCGCCGAATTCGGAGGCTTGCGTGTTAAGTGGCGGAACTTAACGCCGCGCTTTACCTCGACACCAGAGCGAAGAAAATGGAAAATGGAAATATAATTTCCACTCCTCGAGTGGGAATCGAACCCACAACTTGTGCCACTGGGCCACGACTGGCCACAAAATACAATTTTAATAAGAGAAATAGTATAACATCTTCCAAAATGACCAATTTAAATCACTAATATAATGAATTCCAAGTCAAGTTATTCAACTTATTTGTCAATGAATCACCGTTGTAAGAGCGATCGAACAAAATGTTAAGAGCCAGTCGTATTTAGGATTCATGATGCATGTTCTATCGTATACGCTCGCAAGCATTGTTCGTATTTTAATAGATGTCATTGTTCCTTTGGCAAAAACGTATATTCTTTCAATTTTAGTCCATATATTTTTTGTTTAGTATATTTATATAGATATGTCTATATACGAAAAATCTCTACGTCTGGCGGAAAGCGGAGAACAGAGTGTCTGTACATTAAATTTTCTCTGTCTATTCAACTGTTAGGGAAACTGCATGAAGAGTTTTTATACACGAGTATATATTGAACATAATAATTATTGGTTCGATGCCGTTTCGAGGAAATGATTATATTAAAGTTATTTTGGTTTATCCGCTATCGTTTTCGTATTACAAAGTACAGCGTTGAGTTTCTCCACTCTCTGTGCAATGTTTTAGAGAACGTAGAAAAATAGAAGTGACTTGACTCTATGTTCACTCTGCCTACCTTTCTATACGTATGGGAAAATTAGTAGCTGCCCTTAACTTTTGCGTGAGTTTATGACCCTCGTCCCCAAAACAGCCATTTCACTTAAAAACTTTTGTTAAAGCGCCATTTCCTTACATATTATAGTTGGTCCTTCAAGTTTTTACAATAAGCATTCCATTCTTCAAGATCTGTTATAACTTAATTCCTGCTTAAGTTAAAAGCTATACAACAAAAATGGATTTTTAAGTACATATATCCATCCAGTCGTTTCAAAAAATACGCTTTAAAAATATTCTTTTACTACTGTTCCATTATAGTAGGTACAAGAACTACTTTGTTATATTGCAAAACGTTTCCACAATTTCTATACATAAGAAATACTTACATATGTAAAACTATATTATATTAATAAAATTAAAAGACACAAAAGAAGCAACAAATGCAATATTTTAACCTTCGTTGAAGTAAATTCCGTTTTGGTTATTTGAAAGTGTTCAAAACACTTGTTCAAATAAGAGGATCGTTAATTTTAAAGGTTATTCTAGACTTCTTGATTTAATCAGTACTATTTAAATTTTAAACGGTATATGGTTTTAAACGCAATTCCGTTTATAAGGCAATATTCTGTTTAAGTTATCACAAGATCCATTTATATGATATAAAAAAAAATATAAATAAATAAAAAAAAATATGTACATTCTCATAGGCCATTTTAGTGCCAGTAGGCTCTACTTCGTCTGACTGTAAACACGATTGGTTGTGAAACACTATTGTTTGTGGGTTCTCGATTCTCACATATGGGAATGATTATATTTAAATTATATTAAAATCTCCGCCTCTCAATACCCAATATCCCGATTTCAGGCGTTATGTTAATTCTGACTATTTTGCTATGCCTGAAAGTTGCTTTTTTTAAAACACAAATATGTTTAAAATTCCCATACTTCGGTTGTTTGTTGGTATATTTAAACGACACATCTCCTATAAATGTTTATTTGGTCTTATCTGTTCTGCTTTATAAAAATTACTTAGTATATGTATATGAATGCAAGCTGCGTTCCGATAGCTTGGGCAAGAACGAGCCAGCCTCAGCCAGCAAGGAGGTATAGGAGGTACAGAATATATGAGGGAGATGAAATATGTATTATATATGATAATCGTATATAATTTACTGAAAGAGTTTTTATCAATAACACAACATATTGATAAATTTTGAAGACCTACACAGATCATAAAATTGAGATTACAACTGCTATATCCTAAGTACACTACAATGACTTTTCCGTATGATTTTATTTAATTTAAGAGTACTAACTACTAATCGCTCAGTATTATTGGCATGACTTCACTAGTTCAGTTTGTATTTTGTTTTGTAATCTCGTAATGCCGCAAAATGCGTCACCCCCGATCTATTTGTCGCAAGATGAATGGGTTGTACCTCTGTCTATACATAATTATAACACGTAGGAATGGCGGATGTGACGTAACACCGTCATTATTGAAAATAAATGAATCTTTTAGAAGAGCCGCCGTTGGAATATATCCAAAAAATCACCATTTACTATGGCCGAAAAAAGATATTTGGCGTATTTTTCGTTTGGCATCATTTTTGATGAATTTTGGCTGAAGAAAATTTTAAGTAATAATATTTCTTAATGTTTGTGTTGAAAAATAAAAAAAGAACATTATAATAATGAACTATCGTGTACACTTTTTGTAATAAATATCTGTACAACATAAAATAAAGAGTCTGCAAATAACACATGTTAATCATAAAAGATATTATATATATACCTAATTTTACAATATTTTTTGGCGTAGCGTAAAGTACTCAAAATGAACTAAGTGACAAGACACTTCGTCCCTACTTTTCGAGAGTCCGAGACATTACGTGTTAAGTGGCGGAACTCAACTCCTCGCTTTGTCTACAGAAACCTGAACTAAGAATCGATCCCTGAACTATCGTGTATACAGTTAGACGCTATTACACTGCGCCATGTTGATCTCAGAGGTTATTTTACATTATCGTCCAGTTTGGAGATATACTAACTAAATTAATAATTATTGCAAGGGTTTCGATTGAAAACATCTGTCTAACTTTATTTTTGGGTACCCTAATCGTAAGAAAAACCGCCATGTTGCTATTAATTTAATACAATAATTATTAATAATTAGCTAACTTTCGATATACGATGATTCGTAACTCAGATGATTGAAAGAATTATATGTTATAGTTATATATAATTATATATATAGAAATATATATAATTATATATATAGAAATATATTGTTCTATGTAACATAGCAAATAGCACGCCTAAAGTACATAAATATTTGAAATATTCTAATTGTGAAATAAATGCGTTAAACATGTTGCTTATACGAAAAAAAATATCCTGGAATTTCTGATTACTTTTTCCAGCTTTTTACTGCGTAGCAGGGTAAGACCGACCTTAGGTTCAAAATAATCCGTTCTCTTTTTCCGCCTGAGCCTAAGATATTATATGTCGAGTGGTAGAACTTAACGTCGTGCGTGGTCTTGTTACCAGAGCGAAGAAGTAAAAATAATGTAAATATAACCGACCATTCCTCCCAGTGGAAATCAAACCCAAAACCAAAGTGTACACAATCAGAAGCAGTCACACTGTGCCACGACGGCCTCAAATCTACTCTTTATAAAATAGACAATCTTTTTCTGGATAGTAGACGAATGGTTCGGGAGACATGTCACAGTAACGACTCGTCTGAACGATCTCAAGCGTTCATCTGCCGAGTCTAAAATAAAGACGAATTCCGATCTTCTGCCAAAAATCGAGTGTTTTTGTTTATTTTATAAGAGCCAATTGCTTCAAAACGTGACAAGCACGCTCTCCTTTTATATAAGTAAGAGTAATTGGTTTTATTATTGTAATAACGTGTAGAGACGTAAAATTAGTACATGATTTACAGCTTCACGATCATAAATAGCAGATTAGTCAGAGGGAGCCTAATGTCAAGATTCTTCGCCTTTTTTTTAATTTTCCCCAAAAACTATGATATTATATGTAAGTAGTGGCGCAAGTTTATAATCATTTCTCCGAGTAGGAATCGAACCCACCTTTTCGACGTGAACGGAGTTCCATTGCGCCAAGTTGGCCTTAACTAAACTCTTCTTTCTATAGCTTCACGCTGTTTGCCGCACACAGTAGGGTAGACAGAGGGAACCTAGTACTAAATTAATGACCATATAATTTAGATTCAAATTTTTATTTCGAATCTAGTAAAATAAGTGTCTTGAAAAAATATATACAAAACATAACTTACCTCCGACAGGATCTGTTTCATCAACGTGGATCATATCGAATGATCTGTAACAAACAAATTGTTATTAGTTGTTATTTTGGTTAAGAGAAGAGGAATGAAGTCTAAGTAAGTCATATTCCATTATAACATGAAGAATTAAAAGAAAAGAAAAATAATACGATTAAAGAGTTTCCACATTTATAATTAAGACAAGCGGTAGTCTTGTCGCAGTGTCTGAAAATGATTATAATTATTATTACTTTTTTTTTTAGCTTCACGCTGTATCCCGCACACAGCAGGGTAGGCAGAGGGAACCTAGTATTAAGATACTCCGTTCCCCACTTTCCGCCGAATTCGGAGGCATTGCGTGTTAAGTGGCGGAACTTAACGCCGCGCTTTACCTCGGCACCAGAGCGAAGAAAATGGATATATAAAATATTTCCACTCCTCGAGTGGGAATCGAACCCACAACCAGTCGTTTACAGTCACACGCTTGTGCCACTGGGCCACAACTGGCCACAATATAAATTATATTTCTATTTCTCCGCTCTGGTGACAAGACAAAGCGCAGTGTTGAGTTCCATCACTCAACACGCAATACGTTTCGCGACACTAAGTTCGCTAAGAGCGTGAAATTAAAAAAAAATGAATTTTAAAGCCTCCATCACACTGGTAACCATTTTAATATATTTACCTACTTGATTTATTTAATTTTCAACCAAATGTTGAATACGAAACCACTTCAATATTAAAAAAAAACACTTAACCACAATAAAACATAATTAAAATTAATAAATAAACGATATATTTCTTATTATTTACAACACCCAATAATACTAGCTAAGTTTTATTTTATGAATGGTTATTATTAATATCTATACTTATAATATATGTGCCAATAAATATTGGAAACACGAAAACATGCCTGACTCATCGCTTACGAAAATAATCTTCCTAAGACCATGTAATATTCCGTCGATGTCACGTCCAATTAGTTTACGTGTTTATAAACAGTATGACAGCCGTCATGTTATGGTGTAATACTTTCCTTCTTCGTTAAGGGAAAAATGAAATAAAAATAATAATAAACAATTTCAGTTTTGGAAATTAAGTCTTATTAAGATGTTTAATTTAAAATGTGGCCAGTCGTGGCCCAGTAGCACAAGCGTGTGAGTGTAAACGACTGGTTGTGGGTTCGATTCCCACTCGAGGAGTGGAATTATTTAATATTTCCATTTTCTTCGCTCTGGTGTCGAGGAAAAGCGCGGCGTTAAGTTCCGCCACTTAACACGCAATGCCTCCGAATTCGGCTGAAAGTGGGGAACGGAATGCCTTAACACTAGGTTCCCACTGCCTACCCTGCTGGTGCGGGGTACAGCGTGAAGCTAAAAAAAAAAAAAAAAAAAAAATGTTTTGAAAATGAATCATCAATTAATATTTTTTTGGTATTTTGTATATCTTTATTTATTTTAATGCTGTCATGGCGTAGTGGGGCAGCGTCTGACTATAAATAAGACGGTTGTGGGTTTAGTTTCCACTCAGAAGAATTATTACGTTAAAATTATTTTCATTTCTCCGTTGTTCCCTAGAAGAAAGTGACGTTGTGTTCCGCCACTCAACACGTAATGTACTTGAATTCGATCACAGATTAGAGAACGGAATGATTACAGTAGCTTTTCGTTATGTGGGACGTGAAATAATAGTTATATTAAATATATATATTTTTTTAATTTTGCCAAAAGAAATATCTAAAAGAAAGTATTTTATATTTTTAAAAAAGTTTTTGACCAGTCGTGGCCCAGTGGCACAAGAGTGTGACTGTAAACGACTGGTTGTGGGTTCGATTCCCACTCGAGGAGTGGAAATTATATTTCCATTTTCTTCGCTCTGGTGTCGAGGTAAAGCGCGGCGTTAAGTTCCGCCACTTAACACGCAAGCCTCCGAATTCGGCGGAAAGTGGGAAACGGAGTGTCTTAACACTAGGTTCCCTCTGCCTACCCTGCTGTGTGCGGGATATAGCGTGAAGCTATTTAATTTTTTATTTTTTTTTTAAAAAAGTTTTTTTTATAAATGACTGAGTAGATTTTAATCTGGAGTGACAAATAAATAAAAATAATATTGTTCTATTTCAAGGACACGTTTTGTTTATCCATGTTACAGGTTTCCAAGTTTATATATAATTAGCTCGCAAGTAGGTCAGCTATTCGGGTGTACGACGTGTTGATATTATTCCTGCGGCGACTCTACGAATATTCATTGTGAAATGTATAAATGTTTCGAAATTATTATATTAAATATAAAGAAAAAATATTTTTTAACACTACGTGGTGATAGAGTGGTTTTTATTGACATACCTTTTACTAGCTTTATCTGTATCTATGTTTTACTCTACGTAAGAAAATCTTATAAATATAGACTTATCTTTTTTTGCTAATTAGCATGAACATTTGCGATAATGATGTATTCGGATCTTAAGATACAAAATAATGTTCTAAGAACAATAATCTACATATGTACTAGAAACTGAAAAAGGAGTGCCTTGAAGCTAGAAAAATTGAAAAACTGCTTTTTGTCTATTATCCTTACAAGAATGATCAGTATCTTAGGCTATTGATATACCTATTATTATCATAATACAGAAAGACAGGGTGGTTTGATATACTCTTTTCTTTGACAGTTTCAAAGTTTTCTATAATTTCAGGCATGATTTATTGTCTTCTTTACTTGGTATTGAAAAAGAAAACTTTCCATCGTATGTTTTGTGTTGGTGTCATTATGTCAATGCATGTCTATTTATTTCAAAGTATTATTTTTAAAGAAAATGAAAATATAACAAACAATACGTAATTGCTTAAAAAGTACCAATATTATTTCAAAGACGAATATAAATTGGTGATAATTTTGAAATAGGTACATAAATGTAGTGTTCAGATATATTATATAGATCGGCATATTGTCACCGTATTGTAAACGTGATGGTTGTGGATTTAAATCCTCTTGGGGAGAATGGATATACATATTTTAATTATTGTCATGTCTATGCTCCGGTACTTAAGGCAAATTATGGCGTTGGGTCCCACTCAACATGTAATATCTCGATTTCGGGTGGAGAAGGGAGTGTCTTGACTCTAAGTTCTCTCTGATTACCCTTTTTTTATTGAAGAAAGGGGGGCAAACGAGCAGAAGGACTACCTAATGGTAAGTAGTTACCTACGCCCATGGACATCCACAAGATTAGAAAGGTTATGGATGTGTTACCAACCTTAAGGGGGTGGAGGAAAGGAGGAAAGAAGGATTGGAATGGTGGGAGTAAGGAAAGAGAGCTGGATTACATCCCATCGAACCGGAACACATTACCAGATGTTTGGCGGTGACGTCTTTGACATGATAGTGGTCGCGAGCCAGTCGGAGAACGAATCTCCTACCACCAAGCTTCTGGGTTACCCGCCTTTTACGGGATACTGCCCAGCGACAGAGGGGAATTGTATTCTAACCTGTCCCCCCACTGGTTGAACCTGCTATTTGGGAACAAGCATGAAGTTGTACAGTTAAGATATGTATATAGGTAGCTGCCACCGTGTCACAAGATACGTGCTTCACTTCCAAATATATTTGCAAACGTTTTGAAACGCAATAGTGAATGATGTTTCGAACTGTTCCGGCATTTTACGATCCGTAATCTGTAAAACGGGACAAGGTTAGACTATTAGTACCTATATAAAACGGCTTTGAATGAATATTTTAAACTATTTTATGTTAAAATAAATTACTGACTTACGGTTTAACTGCTTGACAGGTTTATTAAAAAATAATCGTTCGTTATTTTTTAGTAAGTATATAAAATATTTATACATTTTACTATTTTCATTTCTCCGCTTTAGTATATAAAGCTGTGGCTGTGGCTAGTATGTAACGCACCCAAGCAAATGTGTCAATTTTGAATGGAAAGGTCTTGACATAGGATAGGATAGGCCTTAAGCGAAAAAAACGTAAACTATTCCAGTTTACGTTTAAAAAATTAAAAATCGACATTTTTTCTACAAATTTGATTCCTTTTTCGCAATCTAGAACATTTAAAGTAACTCCTTAAGAGATCGATAGGTTTTAACTAATGTAAAACTAAAAGTTCCTTTCTAAAACCTTAACTTGTAAACAAATTATTCGACATTTAACTTAAACAAGCGTTTTGAAGGACTATTACTTAATTTAACGTGCTCCTTGATACTTGTTCTGATTCTGTGATTTTATGCTAAGTTATTATAATATTATGGAAATAATGAATTATATTATGCTAAAAAACAGAATTTTGAACTAAATACATATATGTAGTATAATATTTATGTGTGGTATAAATAAACTATATGTGCATTTGCTTTTTCTTTTTAACATATAAAGGGGCCAGTCGTGGCGCAGTGGCACGAACGTGTGATTGTAAACGACTGATTGTGGGTTCAATTCCCACTCAAAGAGTGGAAATATTTAATATTTCAATTTCCTTCGCTCTGGTATCATATGCAAAGAGCGGCGTTACGTTCCGTTATTAACCACGCAATGCCTCCGGAAAGTGGGGAACGGAGTGTCTTACACTAGATTTTCTCTGTCTACCCTTCTGTGTGCGGGATACAGCGTGAAGCAAGAAAAAAAGAAAACATATAAAGTAACATAAGAACATAGCGTCGCCTAACTGTAATCGTGATTAGTTTTGGGTTTGACTCCCACTCGGGGAACGATTGTATATTTAAATTATTTTCATTTCTTCGGTTTGGTAGCTCAGACAAAACACGGCGTTAAGTTCCGCCACTCAACACGCATTGTCTCGATTGCAGGCGGATAGTTGATAATAGAATGTCGTAACTCTAGGTATTCACGGGAAAAGCGTGAAGCTGCTTTTCTTGTATACGTACACATTATAAAATACTGTTTATGTACTGAAAAAATATATGTATGCGTTTCTATGCATTTCTACCTAATTTATTCGTTTAATCAGCCTTCCTAAGCTTTCGAATCTAGGATAACAAACAAAATCTTAGGTAATTTAAAACGTCATTTCAGTTTTGAGTAGCATGTCAATGTAATTTAAGAATTGTAATCAAAGAATTAAGGAAAAAAGGATACTAGACCGGGTGCTGTAGTGTTTGAGTATTTAATTAAAAAAAAACTATGATAACTTAATTTTTTTTTTAATTTACAAGGTAGTATGTACAGGTGCACGAAATAATTTATGCTCTTCCAAGCTTTTTGCTCTCATTTGTGTCAATATCAAAAGGATCCCAGGGAATGGTCCGTAAACAATCCAACCAGTCGAACTATTTCAAAAGGGTAACAAGTTTTATCCGGTTAATTGAGTATTTGCAACAGTCCATCGTCACGTTTATCTTTCAAGGTCGGTCTTTTGAAGTATAAATAACGTTTACGACGTTTCTTTTGTCGTATAAAATTTAAAGTTTAAACACATTAACTGTATAATATAATGTAAATGTTAATACGAGTTAAGTTGTTTCAATAATAGAGGCCGTTGTGGCGCAGTGGGGCAGCGTCTGACTGTAAACGCCATGGTTGTGGGTTCGATTCCCTCTCGAGGGAATTTTGGATTATATATAAAGTGCATTTCTTCGTAATGGTACTTAAAATAAAGCGCTGCATTGTGTTCCGCCACTCAACACGCAATGACATGATTTTGGATGGTAAATGGAGGAAGGAGTGTTTTGACACTAGGTTCTCTCTCACTCTGACTAACCCGTTATGCGAAAAAAGCATAAATATGTTTTATTTTTGGTTCAATAATAATTTTATGAGATCTTATCAAAAGGTGTTTAAAAGCGTTAGTGCAACGCTCAGAACGCACAAAGCAAAGACCTTCGGCATTCTATTAATTCAAAATAATTGAATGTCGTATGAAATAAATGAAAGTAGATTCACTTTAACATAAACGCTTATCTGTTACTTTATATAAATAATAAATTAAACGGCAAGTACTACTTTGCGCATTGTTGTAATTCTTTTTTTAACTTTACGCTGTGTCCCGCACACAGCAGGGCAGGCAGAGGAAACCTAGTGTTAAGACACTCCATTCCCCACTTTCCGCCGAATTCGTAGGCATAACGTGTTAAGTGGCGGAACTTAACGCCGCACTTTGACACCAGAGCGATGAAAATGCAAATATTAAATATTTCCACTCCTCGAGTGTTGTAATTGTTTTTATTTTATTTATTACTTAAGTAAAAACTTCAAAAGAAACTATTAATATGTATACAATCTAAGCAACATCTGCTTGTGAACATAATAGTTATAGGTTTGTTTCCCAATCGGGAGAATAATTTTATATTGTTTTAATTTTATTTGCTCTGATATCTAAGATAAACCGTGCCTTTGAGTTCCACCACTTAACACGCAATGTCTCGATTTCGGGCGAAAAGTGGAAAATATAAAAATGGAAATATTAAATATTTCCACTCCTCGAGTGGGAATCGAACCCACAACCAGTCGTTTACAGTCACACGCTTGTGCCACTGGGCCACGACTGGCCACTAAAAAATGTGAAGCTTTTCAATACAATCTACATACTCATTTCAAAATATAACACGACTTTTGCCCTTCAAAATATTAACAATTCAATTAATTCAGTACATAGTATGGTGCAATTGGTTTAATGAGATAATAATATTGTACGTATCAATTCGGACGGCAGCTTTCACGAGCCAAGGTGAAATTCTTAGCGTGGGCGCCTCCACGCGCAGTTGACTGATGGACCCGTAATTGATTATAAAAACTACTTTTTACTTGTTAACTTATGTATGTATATGATACTTTCAAATAGAAGGTTTTTTTACTAATATACTATAATGACGTAAATTGTGGTAAATGTTTTAGGCGGTGTAGAGAGCGTCTAATTGTAATAGCTGTGTTGTTGGTTTGAATCCTTCAGGAATTCTCGGATTCGGATTGAAAGCAGAAAACGGTGAGTCATAACACTAAGTTTTCACTCTCTCTACTCTGGTTTGTGGAAGAAAGCAGTGATAAGCCGTTTTAGTGCTAGCATAGAAGCTTTTTCATTGGTTTTTTATTGTGGTCACCAAAATATATTAAATGTGGTGTACGTGAAAAAACCAAATGTACCGAACATTTGGTTAACTTTTTCTGGACACCTAACTAAATTCAGAAATAAAATAAATATAATTATCTATTTCCTAGTGGCCAGTCGTGGCCCAGTGGCACAAGCGAGGAGTGGAAATATTTAATATTTCCATTTTCTTCGCTCTGGTGTAGAGGTAAAGCGCGGCGTTAAGTGCCGCCACTTAACACGCAATGTCTCCGAATTCGGCGGAAAGTGGGGAACGGAGTATCTTAATAGTAGGTTCCCTCTGCCTGGGTTGGGACCCTGGGCAGCAGGGTTGCTGTGTGCGGGATACAGCGTGAAGCTGAGAAAAAAAAATCTATTTCCTAAGAGAGTCTTTTTAACTGTGATTCAAAGGGAAGTATAGCAAGCAAATGTAGCTTTCGATGATGTGTTGTATTTATGTCGGGAGCAAATAAATATGACATATCTTTAACCTTATTAATTGTTGAGGATAAACAATTTTACGAAATTAAAGCAAAGGACTCGAAAACTACATAACACGAAATACAAATAAATATATCTCATTTGCATTTAACCCAATGTTTTTAATTAAACAAAAAATGCACTGTTACTTGAGTAACTGTGTTACTGTTATTTTCCAAAACTGAACGGTAAAAATTTTATGTTAAAAGAATTAAAAAAAAACATTGTACACTTAAAGAAAAAGTATGTATATAAAACAATATAATACTTAGAAATATTAGAATACAAGTATTCCAAAAAGGGAAGAAAATAATTTATTTATAAAAAATATTTTTTGAAAATTTATAAAAATATGAACACAACTGGATTCGAACCTGTAGAAAGATTGCTAAAATACAATAGTGAAAACGTGATTATCAATAAATCGGTGAGGCTGTTTCTGAGATTAGCATGCACAAACAAACACACAAACAAGTAAAAAATATAAAAACAAAATTGTTTTAGGGGCTACTACATCGATAAACGACTCCATTAAGATTTTTTCTCATATATTTTATATGTACAGACATAGAGACGGGTACATTTTTATTATATGTAACAGATTTACTTTCAATCGTAGTAAAAGCCCGGTAAGTGATATGCTTGCTAGGAAAACTCATTTAACACTAGGTATGCAAGCGTATCGTGTGTCTTATGAACTATCTCCTCGCAGTGAGTGCTCTAGCGATCAGATCGGAATACACGTTGATATCTAATGTAGGCTTTCAGAACTACCTTTTGCTCTTGGTTTTTCTTATATTTGTAAATTATTTTTGTAGCTTCAGGATTTTTCCCACATATGTATTGCACTTTCTGCTCGAATCCGAGGCTTTGTATGTTGAGTGGCGGAACTTAACACTGCGTTTCGTCTTAGGTACCAGTAATGAGAAATGAAAATAATTTGATTTTTAACTTTTTTATTGGGTATCGAGCCCACAACCTGATGCGTTTACAGTCAGACACTGTCCCACTGCGACATTATGACCTCTTTTTATTTTGTATAGGACTTCGTCATACTACGTCGATTTGTTAGAAATTAAAAAAAATATATATTACAAAAAAATTGTATTAAGTTTAGAATAGTTTATATTAAGTTTAATATTAAAAATAATCTTTTTATTTCTAAATATATTTATAATCTTTCTCCAGAATGGAAATCGAACCCACAACCAATCGCGTTTACAGTCAGACATTGTTCTACTGGGCCGTGATACTTTTATAATAAAGAAATTTTATAATATAGAGGCTTTTAATAATAAATAGAAAATATAAAATTAATCATTTTTAAAAAGAACATGGCGTAGAGTCACATGTTTGATAGACAAGAAGACCTAAATCCAGACTAGATCAAGGAAGTGCCAAAACCCGGGATACATTATATCCAAATACAAAAATAAAATGCATTGTCCGTTCATATGTATTTAGTTCTGGTATTAACATTCTATTGGCATCTTCGTGTCAATAAATTTCTTTATACGTCAAGACATAATGACGTTCATGTTGTATGTACGTGATTGGCGTTCCGATATATTAAGGAGTGCAGTGCAGCATCTCATTGTAGTTAGTGGTAGTTAAATTGTTTTAAAGTAGCAATAAGGATGTTTTTTATAAGTAGGGTAGGCAGAGAGAATGTAGTATTAAGATACTCCGTTCTCCACTTTCCGCCCGAATTAGATACATTGCTTGTTAAGTGGTGGAACTCAACGCTTGTCTACCGGAGCGTAGAAATTCTTGTTCATTAGATTTCTTTATAACGTTTGAAAATATCTGAGAGCAGAGAAAAGAAAATAATTTAATTAATGTAATTGTGCCATGATCAGGAATTGAACTTATGATCCGTCGCATTAACAATCAGACGTTATCCCACTACGCAGGGACTCAAAACGGACATCGTTTAGCAGTTTAGTGTGTAGGGTTTAAAAAGGACTTAAACTTCACTCTTCATAAAGCTAGCACACACACCCCGCACACAGCAGGGTAGACAGAGGGAACCAAGTATTCAGACACTCCGTTCCCCACTTTCCACCGAATTCTGGAGGCATTGCGTGTTAAATGGCGGAACTTAACACCGTGATAAAGCTAAATATTTATATATAAAATTGCATAAGTACACTTAAAATAATAAAAAAAACAGCTCCCAAACTAATATTTATAAAAAAAGACACCTGTACAACATTATAATAACGCACCGTGTGATTTATCTAATATATATTTAAAAGGAAAGCCTTACGTAGATGCTATACAAAAAACCACACAGTGCGTCATACCCATTACACCGCCATTATCCATTGTTTGGGTGAATTGATACGTTTATGATGCATAATTGATAGCTCTATCAATGTTAGTTATCGTGTTATCACTTAACGTAGTTTAAAGTACTTTTCCAATCAAAACTCTTGTTATATTTACTGATAAAATATTTAGATACATAAATAATTGTATGTTTTGAAGTTCACGTTTTTTCCCGCAAGCATCGTGAGGAGAAGCGTGAAGAGTGGTAAGAGAGGCAGGGGGAGACCTCGGTTGATCTTCGAAATTACAGTATCGACGATACTGGAGGAAGGTCACGTAAAAAGCATGAGGAACCTCCAGAGGGCGTGTATGAAGAGGTTGATGACAGTGGACGAGACGAAAGAAGTATGCAGGGATCGTAGCGTTGGCGCTCCTTTCTCTCTGACTACCCCGCAAGGGATACAACTAAAAAAAAAAACATTCCCCCTAGTGGGAACCGAACCTATACCGCTTGTACAGTCAGACGTCTCACTCTGGGTCAAGATGGTTTCATATTTATATTGTGACTAGCGGTCCGCTCGCGGCTTCGCCGCGTGGACTGCCACATTGTTTCGTTATGTTGCAACTCTCGGGGGTGGTTTTTTAAAAAATAAAGTAGCCTATGTTTGACCTTTGATTATCAACTATATTTATTCCAAAATCCATTACAATCGGTCAAGCGGTTTAGCGTTTTCATATAAACTTTCATCCCTTATTTCAATCCTTTAGCGGTAATTTTTTGAATAAATAAGTAGCCTATGTTAGACAGATGGTTATTTACTACTTTCATTCTAAATTTCATCCAAATCGGACCGGTAGATTAGCCATGAAAGCATGACAGACAAACACACAGACTTTCGCATTTATAATATAAGTATGGATGTTCAATACCTTGTAACTCATTAAAAACGAATTTTCTGGTAAAAGACTTTGCTTAGTTAATTAGTAATTTCATTACGTGTTTTTTTTACAGATTATACTGTAGGTATTCTTAAGGCTAAAACGTATAAAAATAAATACCTAACAGATGTACCTGTATATTTATTTCTTATCAAGAAGGTCGTGTGGCAAATTATCAACCCAAATAGCAGACATACTTATATCATTTTAATGTATATGCTATTTGAATTTTTTTTGAGCCACATTTGAAACCTAATGTTTATGATTTTTTTTTACTTTGACCAGATCTGAAACTATTTTTGATTTTCTAAATATTAAGAAATTCCTTGATTACTTATAAACAGAAATCCATTAACATACACACATTATATCAACAAATTTTGCTCATACTTTTTTATTTTATAAATAAGTTTTTAATGGAAAAAATTCGTACTAGAAATTCGTTCTATCACTTAATGTGAGTACAAGAAAGAAAATATAATCACTAAGTGAAATAGAATTGAACTCGGTTGACCTTAGAGACGATAGATGAGATACTGGAGGAAAGTTAGGTAAAAGCATGAGGACTCCCTAGAGGGCGTGTATGAAGAAATTGATGACAGTGGACGAAGCGAAAGAAGCGTTGTGTTTGGAGCTCCGTTCTCTGACTTTCCTGCCAGGAGTAGATTCAGCCCTAAAAAAAAAGGTTGTGGTCACAGCCGCCATACAATCGGGTTTTCCAAAGTGGGCCACAGAATTATATGGGCTCTCGTTTTTTTGCAACCACCACTTAAATATATTTTGCTCTTGTTTTTCTGCAACTACCACTCAATCTAGACCAAAACTATGATGTCACAAGCAATTTAGGGTGTGGGCCTGCCTATAGTAACCACTCCGGTGGATCCGCTCTTGTACCCTGCCAGGGATAAAGCGTGAAGCTATACAAGCGAAATAGAAAAGGCGAGTACGTGACATTTACTGTAACGTTTCCAAAACCCAGATGCGAGTTAACCGGCTTGATAGAACGGTCGACGACACCGCTTTCCAAACCTGTTCTGATAATGCTTGGTACATATTACTTTGCGACAACAATGCGACGTGTGTGAGTGATAATATGACTCCGTTTTTAATTATTTCAATTCAATATAGAAGTAATGTAATTGTATTGAATTGTAGTTAGCATGGCCTTGGGTGTTGAAGCTTTTGCTTACTTTAGTAGTCATTTTTTTATATTTTTGCTTCAGACCTCATTTTGTTGTTGGAGTAGAAAAGATTTTTTTTTTTTTATACAGTACTGAAATATTATACCATTTTAAATGTAGATTATCATGCAAAACTAATTTTCCGCCATATTGTGAAAGACATACTTCAATTGCTTACTATATTAAAACA
Organism: Dryas iulia moderata; assembly: GCA_019049465.1. Lineage (NCBI taxonomy): Eukaryota > Metazoa > Arthropoda > Insecta > Lepidoptera > Nymphalidae > Dryas > Dryas iulia. Next base: position 1,644,288 of record CM032440.1, read on the forward strand.
AAATATGTAACTAAGCTTAAGACAAATAATAGTGATTTCTGGCACATAAAGTTTTTAATTTGGAGGCAAATGAAATAAATGTCATCTTCCTACGTATTTGACTACTGCTACTATTTAACTATATTGAAAACAAATTGCCTAACTCACTCATCTGCATTTACACTGCTCTGGAAGCAACTAATATTTTCTTTTCAGTTTTACGCTTTTTTCCACATAGCAGGCTAGTGAGAGAGAACCTCAGAAAGAAGAGAGAAATCAAAAGAGTCCATTCTTCAAATTATTATCATTCTACCGAGAAATCGAAGTCGCTACCAATCGCGATTACAGTTCGAACACAACGATTGCATCTAGGTAATAATAAATAATAAATAGCTTCACGCTATATCCCGCACACAGCAGGGTAGGCAGAGGGAACCTAGTGTTAAGACACTCCGTTCCCCACTTTCCGCCGAATTCGGAGGCTTGCGTGTTAAGTGGCGGAACTTAACGCCGCGCTTTACCTCGACACCAGAGCGAAGAAAATGGAAATATAATTTCCACTCCTCGAGTGGGAATCGAATCCACAACCAGTCGTTTACAGTCACAATCTTGTGCCACTGGGCCACGACTGGCCACTACATAAGCTATATTGAACGGACATATAACTTTTTACCATTTATTTAATATTTACTTCAGCTTTGAATTATCGTAAACAGCCATTTTCTGATTAGTAACAACCTTGAGCTAATCTTGTTGTAATCACATTTTATATAGACTTTAGTCATACCGATATAATTATTGTGTCATTCAATGGATAGGGTTGGAGTGTTTTATATATAAAAAAAGTTGTGTGTATATCTGTTATGATATTTATATTATACATATATGGGCATTAAATTATAAATTAATTAATTCGCATACCCCTTAAATTTGGTTATGTGAAAATCAATTTTATACTTTAACACAACGAGTACATCAATACTTATATACTATCAAAAAGATATAAAAAGAACTTAATGCTTTTTTAACCTAGTATCAAGGCTCTCCGTCCTTTACTTTCCATGTGAAATCTAGACTTTGTATGCTAAGTAACGGAACTTAACGCTGCACTTTCTTGCTAGAGTGCATCAAGCCCTGTCCCACTGCAGCACGACGACTTCAGAACAAATTAAAAATTAAAACAATTAATTTTAAGTCTAAAGGAATGAATTAGAAAGTCAAAAAATAGATTTGCAGAAATAATTATTAAATGAATTTATAATTAAATTTGGTAACAAAAATAAATTTAAAGTAACATTTAAATGTTACTCGATTAAAATTTACAATGGTTCTTACAATGCAGGTTTTTGTAAAAATAGATAAAATAAGACGTCTTATAAGGAAAATTAATTAAATAACAAAATTATTATACTTCCTTATCGTTTCCCTTTTTTTAATCGGAGCTCGGTTCCTTTTTAATAATTATTTTTTTGTCATTACCTAATAATGACATGTATGTATTTCGTTATTATTGAAGGTCTTAGTGGAAATAAATATAAGTAGCTATCTTTTGTATAGTTAATTTTTAACTTCGCTCTACGACTTTGCTTCAAATATACTATATAAAATTATATATTTTTCCTGAGAAATCCACTCTAAAAATCATCTTCACTTCCCTAAGATATTGCTAAATTTCGGCGTTATACGCGCATATTTATGATTGATTATAAAAACAAACTTGTCTCTTCTTGAACGTAAATAAAATCAAATTATAATTTAAAATAGATTTTAATCTTACTAATATTGATGAATCGATGTTACAATATTTGAGATAATATTTCGTTCGTCGATTGCTATCTAATGTACTACATATAAATGTATGTGCTGAAAGTCACCTACCTATTATCTGAAAAGTTTCAATTATGCAAGAAATCAGAATTTTGATTAAATTAACGTATAGCTTTAACAAGTGCTTTAATATGTTATTGTATAAAATAATATAATTGTAAATTTTGTCTCTTCTCAGCTTTATGTTCAGTTAATGATTCTAAAGTGTTTGCAGGAGTCTAGTTGTATAAAGGATATTTTAAATTTAATTAATAAACAAAACTTACGTATGTTATTAATATATTTACTTAACTGCGTGTATTATATTCAAATTAATTTTCAAAAAGAAATTACAAAAATGCTGTATCCCGCACACAACAGGATAGGCAGAGGGAACCTAGTGTTAAGACACTCTGTTTGCGTGTTAAGTGGCGGAACCTAACGTCGCACTTTGCCTCGGACACCAGAGCGAAGAAAATGGAAATATTAAATATTTCCACTCCTCGAGTGGGAATCGAACCTACAACCAGTCGCTTTACATTCACACTCTGTGCCTCTGCGCCACGACTGGCTCAATTTTTATTTTATTACAAAAACATCGGCGTATTTTTTATTTTATATCATAGCATCATCATTGTCATCCTTTTTTTATACAATAAGGTGGGCGCTAGAATCTAGAAAAGAAATCTTAGTGTCAAGACATCTTATTTTCACTTGTACTTTTGAGTCATATTTCCCAAAATGATTTTCTTAAATTAAAAACAGAACAGTGTTTTGAGTCATTTAGTCAAATTCTAGTTTCTAAAAATATAAACTTTAATCTTATCTAGTTGAAGATATCGCTTAACTAATGGTGGTCATAATACAGTTTTTGTTTGCCTGTGCATATATTGCTTAGCTTAGTTTTTAAGTTTGTTTTCAAGCAATGGCTTAATGCCGAAAGCAATTTGAAAACTGAATTACAGTTAGGTACATTTACCGTTGTATACCTTAGTTTCTTTCGTTTAGTATTTTAATTATTTCGTTCGGTAAGTGTGTACGTATTTTTTTAATTTCTCCGTTTTAGTTTAGAAGACAAAGCGCGGCGTTGAGTTCCGCCATTCAACTCATAATATCTCAAATTCGGACGGAAAAGAGAGTATTATACTAGTATTTATTATACAATGTTGAAAAGCAATGAAATAAATACGTATTTCGGTTATTAGTTTATTTACAATCTTCTTTCTTGATGAGTTTAAAAAATGTTAGGTATATATGGTTTTTAATTGTGTTTTTTCACTTCATAATAGTATTTTTTTAGCTTTACGCTTTTTTGCAGTGTAGTAAGATAGTTTTCCGCTATCTGTCCGAATTCGAAATTTATCGTTGATTTGTCTTGTATATTAGTGCGGATTAAAGAAAGTAATCGAATTATAATGCCTCCGAATTTGGCGGAAAGTGGAGAACGGAGTGTCTTAACACTAGGTTCCCTCTGCCTACCCTGCTGTGTTCGGGATACAGCGTGAAGCTATAAAAAAAATATAACTTCACCAAATAGAAATCGAACTTACAATCACAATTACAAACAGAGACTGTCCTACTGCGCCACGACGACGAGTCTAATAAAACAGTTATAACAACTAACATAAAATTTAAACTAAATGAGTAACATAACAGAAACAAATATAACTTTGCCTTAGCAATAGTTCGTGTGTCACTTTTCTTTAGCATATTATAAAAAGCCAAGCAAATGTACACTCATTTGTAGAGAAGATATTTTTATTCTGAGATCAATTTTTTACGTGTCCGCGATTTTGCAGATTGCCCAGAATATCTTTGTCTGACCTCGGTGTGCTCGTCGATTGACAGAGTAAGTGGGTATTATATAGGTAACATATGTAGTATGAAACTTATTTAAATAAAGAAATTATTATTATGGAGTTATTATGTATATGTAAATGTATAAAATACTGTTTTTTTAGTAAAATAATGGTCTCGTAACTGTATTTTTTCAATTGCAGCCAAGACTCCAATAAGATTTTTTTTTAGCTTCACGCTGTATTCCGCACACAGTAAAGGCAACCTAATGTGAAGACACTCCGTTCCTCATTTTCTGACGAATTCTGAAGACATCACGTTTTGACTGGCGGAACTCAGCGCCATGCGTGGATGTAGGTACATAGGTATATGTATAAAGGATGGTCTCTAAGTAAAGTATCGTAATTGTTTCTTTTCCTTTAGCAGTCAAGATATAAGTCGAGATATCAAGCCAAGATATGGCAAACTTAAAGTAAAATTAATAGCTTAAAAAAAGGTAACAATTTACATACAAAATACAACAATTTTTTTAGGCAATTAATTTAATTTAAAATCTCCATATAAATCCTTTTCCAGCCTAACTTGTAACATTAGTAAAATAAGGTTACAATATTTTACGTAGGAACCATTGATATGCTTTTAAAGCAAAGGCTGAGGCTTTTTGGTAAAGGGGTTGTATAGTTAGTTATCTGGGTATAAATGGTCAAGGGTTCAAAGGCCATTGTTAAAAAAGGTTACTTTTCGTGTTGTTCCTAAACCGACAGAAATTAAAGGAAGGACGTGTATGAATATTAGAAGATCTCTTAATACTCTCAGGAGACATATTTTCTTATAAAAAAACTACAAATGACATTTTTGTGTGACTGACTTATTTTATACATTAAGCAATGTAGAAAGGTAGTTGCCTTTCATAAGTTCTTTTAGGTGTGTTGCGAAGCAATGAGAAAGAATTTCCTTAGTAATATGACAGTATCGGAAATGAAAATAGTAAGTACAGCAATGGTGAGCATGTCCAACCAAATAAAGTCGCGAGCGACAACTAGTTGTGTGATAAAGGCAGTTATACGCTTGTTATTAGTCACCTACATTACTTAATAGTTAATTGCTAATATTATATTAAATTAACGTATAGATCTAATGGTAGAAAATATATATATTATTGTATAGGAGCTTCATGATAATTAAGTACTAATTATTATATCTTTTCTACGTTTTATATAAATCTATGTTGCACCTACGATTGGACTGTCAAATTATGATTTATAAAAAAGTAGCATATCATAAAATATTACAATATACCACATATTTTTTTCCCTCATTGCCTTTATAATAGATAAAATAAACATGCTAAACAATTTTTGATTTTGTTTCCCCAAAAAGACTAGGTCAGACTTTTCTGTCAATTATTTAGACGAGCTCGTCATTGTTTACAAAAACAATAGCCGTTCTGTTCTCTTACACGTGTAATACACTCTAAAGGCTACAAGAATGCGGAATATTCATTCATAAATGGTTGTTTCAATAAAAGTTTCTTGAGAATACATAGTAGGTACTATTTTGTTAACACTTTAACTATTTTATTAAATTTTTTGATAATTTGTCAATGTATTGTCAATGTAGTAATAATTTGACCCTATGTAAATAGATTCATTGCAATTTTGAGAGAGAGTTTTAAATAAAACTACTAGATTAATCCCAAATATTTTAGTATTCGAAAATATATTTTAGGAAACGAAAATTAAAGTTTCAAAGACTTTACAGTAGCGCGTGATTATAGGTAGACTAAATATCAAACATCTTACTACGCCAGTACTGATTGACAAAAGCGTCCGGCTAGAATAGTTTTATTTGAAATATGTAAAAATTATGAAAACTAAACATGTTATAAAAATATACATTTATACGAGAAAAATAAAAATGTATACGAATTTTCAACTCTTTGATAAGTAGAGAAAACTCGATGACAAATCATTCACCGATCGCAACATCAATTAAAAAGTGTTTTACAAAGCTGAATTCAATACCGCGCTTTACCTTAACACATGAGAATGAAGTTATAATATAAAATAAATTTTCCTCTGGCATACAAATTTAAGGAATTTAAATTTATCTTATACAAAATGATTTTTAAATAAAAATTTCTTACCTTCACCTTAAGTTTTAAGATTTGGTTTACAAAGTTAGTAAACATACAGCTTCATGCTTCTTTCCATAAAGCAGGGCAGTCAGAGAGATATGGCTAGACTATCCGTTACTGTATTCCAACCAAATTCGAAACAGCATGTTTAGTGGCGGAGCTCAACGCCGTTTTGTTTTAGATAACATCGCGGAGATATGTGAATATTTTTAATACAATCATTTTTCCGAGTGGGAATCGAATACAGAACTAATCGCGCTTACAGACAGACAGATCACTGCGCTACAATGGCGTAAGTATTTGTAGTTCTTATGTGCTATTGAGTTTTTGTGATAATTGAGTATGTAAGATATAAAATTATCTATTATACATAATTTTACATGAGTGAAAACTATACATATTTATTTTCAATGTATTTTAATACAGAAAAAAAAAATTTTTTTTCTTTTTTATGTCGTAAAAACTAAGTAAGTAAGATTGTTAAAGATAAATCAGCTGGTAATCGGGCAATAAAACAAAAATTCTCAAATAAATAGTTCATTATTTGATTTTATTCAATTCACCTTCCAAAAAGTCGCCATTATAAAAAACGATAATTTACAAATGATTTTTTATCATTAAAGCCTGTCATTATCTTATCAGTGCAACAAAGAAAATGTAAATCGTTAATTATTGGTGTCAATTATAAGAAAACATTATGATACGCTTAGTATTATGAGATTTTCTGTGAAGAAAAGTAGAATATAGTATAAGAAGAAATATATAACAAAATAAATTATTTATGTTAACTTAACATATGTTTACGATTCATTTAGCCTCTCACACATAGATGAAAGGTGTGACCCGCTAACACGATGTCGCCTGAGTTAAAGCCGAATTCCGTATAAATCATCGTCAATTCCACTCGGGAAAAGTTGACTTTCAAACCTTATAAGCACACTTACCTTGCAAGATCAGCGCATGCACATAGGTATTCAGTTTGGCTTGTCTGTAAGGTAATGCACAGAAACACACACAGGGGTATTGCACTAGCACAAAATCGTTAACACAACGCGATGGTAAAACAATGATATTTTTGTATATACCGCTGGCTGACGTCGCGAGCGCGGGCTGGCGAGGTAGCGACTGCGCGGTGCGCCGGCGCAGGCCGTCGCCGGCGAATCTAATTTTATCGCGTCAGTAATACGAGATAAAGCCGTTCTTTATTGGGGAACTTTTTATTCATTTTTTGTTTGTTTTATATGTGAAATCGACCAGCCCGATGCGTTGCTTAATCGGCCTTGTTGAAAGTTTCGTTGTGAACTTTAGCATTTGATCGAGCTTTTGCTAGAGCTCGGTGTCGACTCGCTGCGGCTATTGTCATTGCTTTCTAAACGGGAAAATTGTTTTTGTAAACTTGCAGTTTCCGTAGAGGAATTATTGAAACAGCCAGACAATGGTTTTTCCTTCCTGTAGAAAGTAATCCATGTAAATACGATTTATGAGAAGATTTGCTATTATATATTATGTGTATGTTTCAGTTTTAATTTATTAAATAAAATATCAGTTACCACATAAAGATAATACATTGCATTTACATATATTACGAGCTTTAAATGTCATTCATTTATTTTTATTCTGTTTACAAGTTGTATTGTTCATACTATATTCAAGAATAAATGCATGCCAAATAAACACAAATATACTCTCCAGAACGTTGTAAATTACACATTAATTTTACAGAAATTTTCAAACACAAACCAAATCATAATTTGTTTATGTTACCTTTTAATTTCAATGTTTAATATGATTTTGTAAAAACAATGCACCGAAATAAAATGTGGCGACTGCACAAGGTGAACGCAGGCGCAGCCGTGGCGCCACGGAACTGACATACAGACCCTAACTCTAAAAATAACATTAAATTATGAAACTTGACTGTATTATAATGTTTGTCTCGCTATCTTATCCATATGCACGTTTATATCGGTCTACGGTAAATACGATTTCCGTTTACAATTTTTTATTATTAAAATTGTTTTTTTTTTATTAAGAAAAAATTGTAAACAGTATAAAAATTTGCTATAAAAATTGAGAAATTTGAACCTGTTTTCTCATCAGCATTATATTAAAGCCATTTAAGATTGTTTATCTGTATATCCCGTTTTTTTCTTTTTTTTTTTTTTTTTTTTTTTTATTTTTTTTTTTTAGCTTCACGCTGTACCCCGCAAGGGATAGTCAGAGAGAACGGAGCGCCAAACGCTACGGTCCCTGCATACTTCTTTCGCCTCGTCCACAGTCATCAACCTCTTCATACACGCCCTCCGGGGGGTCCTCATGCTTTTTACGTGACCTTCCTCCAGTATCATCGATACTGTGTTTTCGAAGGTCAACCGAGGTCTCCCCCTGCCTCGCTTACCACTCACCTTTGCTTCATAAATCTTTCTTACCATTCTTCCATCACTCATCCTCTCGACGTGCCCAAACCACCTGAGCACGCCCTTCTTCATTCTTACTATGACGTTCTCGCTAATACCTGCCATTCTGTGTATCTCTTCATTGCGGATTCGGTCAGCTAAGCTGACTCCGCACATCTTTCGAAGAGATCTCATCTCCACAGCATTCATCTTTCTTTCATTCTTCTTCTGCAATACCCACGTTTCGCTGCCGTATAGCAGCGTCGGTACCAGCACTGCATTGTGCACAGCTAAACGTGCGGCTATGCTCACGTTCCGCCGTCGCATCAACGCAGCGAGGGCACCGTTAACCCTGTTACCGGCAGCAATACGCCTTTCAACATCCATATCATACCTTCCATCTCTGCTAATGTTTTTTTCTTATAGCTTTAAATTCCGTTTGAATAATGTTGTCAAATCAGATTATTAGTACATAAGTACGCAATAATATCAAATGCAACTTAACTGAAGTAGTATGGTACCAAACTAATACAGCGCCTCCAAAAATTAGTCTGTAGAGTCTTAATAAAATCATTTGTAAACGACCTTATTTTTTATGGTAATGATTATTGGTTATTTACATCTAAAGTTTTATTCTAATTAATTTTTGAATTCACGGTAAAAAGTGATCATATCTTAATTTTAAGTCAGTCGAATAGTTATAGTATATGATTTTATCCAATATGAATATAGAATCATTAACTAATAGATAGCTTCACGCTATTTTCCCGTATAGCAATATGGTCAGAGAGAACCTAGTATCACCTTTATACGAGTACATTCCGTTTTGCACTTTCCACCTGAAATGACAACATGGCGTGCTAAATAGTGGAACTTAACACTTGTACTATCCATTACATGGATATCGTCAAATATTTTTCTTTTTTTTAGCTTCACGCTGTACCCCGCACACAGCAGGGTAGGCAGAGGGAACCTAGTGTTAAGGCACTCTGTTCCCCACTTTCCGCCGTATTCGGAGGCGTTGCGTGTTAAGTGGCGGAACTTAACGCCACGCTTTTTCCTCTGATACCAGAGCGAAGAAATGGAAATATTAAATATTTCCAGTCCTCGAGTCGGAATCGAACCCACAACCAGTCGTTTGAAGTTACACGACTGCCCCCATAGTTAAATAATACGCAAATAAATTATAATATTATACAAATTTTAAATAATGATTGAATATGTTCATCGATTTGTTCATCTGTATGACACAGAGCGTTAGTCAGCAACCTCCTTAGGTATAAATAACGTATAACCGAATCAATTATACGCGAAGTGCAATAGAAAAATGGTTTATTTTTATTATTTAAAGGCCAAACATGCCGGTGTAAGATTTTATCTGCATGGTAAGTGTAGTTGAAGGCTTTTTCTACTAAACTGGCTAAGTCTTGTCATGCTTTGGTTGTGGTTAATTTAGTTAATAATAATATTATTTGATAATAAATAAAAATATATGTTTAAATTATTGTATTTTTATATGGAAGATATAGGTTTTAAAATGATTAGAATTCACATAACTTTATGAATGGGGCCGGTCATTGCGCCGGGGCACAATCGGTGACTGAAAACGGCTGGTTGTGGATTCGATTCCCACTCGAGGATCGAAATATTTAATATTTCCATTTTCTTCGCTCTGGTGTCGAGGCAAAGCGCGGCCTTAAGTTCCGCCACTTAACACGCAATGCCTCCGAATTCGGCGGAAAGTGGGAAACGGAGTGTCTTAACACTAGGTTCCCTCTGCCTACCTTGCTGTGTTCGGGATACAGCGTGAAGCTAAAAAAAAAAGAAAGAACAAATATGACTTTATTTCGTTATGTATATTAATTAGCCGGTTATATTTATATAGGTTTTAATTTTAACACACTTTTTTAAATTATTTCATAAACGGGATTATCATTGGGCTGTAAATCTGATGTCTTTTCGAGGATGCCCAGAAAATCATTTCAAAGTTTTAAAAATTTAATAATTTCAAAATTTTTTTTATATTATAAACCATTCATTTTACGTAATTTTTAAGTACAATAAATCATTTACGTCCATCTCGAATCGTGAGTGAAATTTGTGAAGCAACGCAAACAATATATGTATAACTAATCATTCAAACGGTCGTGCCAATCGCTCGAGTCGTAAGACATTTCCATATTAAATACCGTCAAAGCACCTACTGATATCAGTGCGTGAATAAGATTTAAAAAATAAATATAAAAAAATACATTTAAAGAAAACGTATAAAAATTTGAACGCAGCGGGATTCGAACCCGCGCCTCCTGAATACCTTCCAGGCGCTTTCACCACTGAGCCATGCGTTCTACTACTAGCTGTGTCGAAATTCTTATACGCTTTATTACAACTTATTTTTGTTGTTAGAATCTCTGTAGAGATTTCTGTTACCCAAAGATTATTGTACGAACAATCGTTTAGCAAGAGAGAAAGGTATTTAAATTTCTTCTTTAAATTGCTCTTGTTTTCTTTAAATGTCTTTTTCAATTTTATATTTCCACTCCTCGAGTGGGAATCGCACCCACAACCAGTCGTTTACAGTCACACGCTTGTGCCACTGGGCCACGACTGGCCACTAGTAAATAAATATAATATGTAAATCTAGATAGAAATCCGTGTGCCATGTTGATTTATAAATAATTAACGTTAAAATATTAATAAAGATGAAGGTGGCTATTTTAAATAACCATAAATCACCGGGCAGTTAATTAAGTTGCAAATTACATTCCCACTATGCCTATACTATACATAGATTAAGATATTGCGTAATAGTAACAATAAATCAGGTAAGATGAAACTAAAACATTATTTAGAATTGATTTTTTAATAGAAAACGTGTCATATTTCGTCACATCGAAGTGTTTTTATTACTTAAAAAAATATATTTTTAATTTCCTAAGTGGGTGAATAATACTTTGAGAATGTCAAAAAAGATTAAATTATTTTAGATGGATCAATAGTGTATTTTTTTTTTTATGTAAAAGCGTTTTTAAAAACGTTCCTATAATCGACGACGAATGGTACGTTTCGAAAGCTTTAGAGTTGATAGTCCATGGTTACGGGTAAGTCTTTTACTTAAAATATATGTACGTATGAAATATAACATTTTTTGTGATAATGCATAAAAAATACATTTTACGTATTGAAAAAAAAATAAAAACATACTACAATTTTTTTTTAGCTTAACGCCGTGTCCCACACACAGCAGGACAGGCAGAGAAAACATAGTGTTCGCGACGGAGCGCCTTCATTGGTCGCTAATAGTCGGTCGCCGACTTGCGCGACGTAATTAGTTGTGCGTCTTATATTATTACAGCTGATAGGTAGCTTAACTAATTATTTTCTCTCGTTTAGATATTCGTTTACTTATAAAAATCATTATTTAATATTAAAATAATTATAAATGTACCTAATGTGTAAGATTCTAATAGCTTAGTCGTAATATAGATATAGTTGATATAGTTCTTTTCATGTTTTTATAGAAATAATTGTGTATCAAATAGTAATTCATTTATATAGTTATTTAATATTGTTTGTTATCATTTCAGTTAATAGAATAATAGAATACATCGTCTTGGATAGTTTTTGAATTGTAATAATTTTATATACAATAGTCGAAACTTACAAAATTGTCTACATTATTACAGATTTTTCGATACTTATCTATTTTAATCTTTAAAATATTATTTTGTATTATATATAGCTTAATAGACAATTTTGTAAGCTTTCAGTTGATATAACTTACATGTATGTATATTTAATAGTATTTAAGTTATTTGTAAAATATTGTGACTTTCATAGTGAAAATCGTTGCTATAATAAACGCAATTCGGGACGGTGGCTTGCGGCTCTCCTTTTGGTATAGCTCCGACATACCTAAGCTTGTAGGTTCGTTCGGTCGGATTCGTAGTTGATCGTAGTTCGTCAAGTAGTTGACATAGTAGTTGAGTCGTATCGTATCTTATTCGTATCGTATTCGTATAGCAGTCGGTAGTATTCGTATAGTAGTCGGAAGTGTTCGTATAGTAGTCGGACAATAGTGACAAGAACAGTTATATTAAATAGAAATCAAGAAGCCGCCAGCCATCTACCGTGGTACAAAATACATCTTGTTTCATTCGACGACACCCGCGTACCTCAAGATCCGAACCTTATAGTGTACAGGACGTCAGCGGCTCGTTTTTTATATTCGAGTTCCGCCCGTCTGGTACAACGCGCTGGTCCTTCGAGCCGGATCTGGGGTACACCTGCACCGTTCCGTCGTCAACGTCATCATCATCGTCACCGGCTTCAACACGCTGCATCGCCACACCGTCTTCGTGCATCACCGTTATAGTGAAGCTTCATCGTCCAACTTCGCCGTCACCGACACCGACACCGTCTTCGAGAAACTTTATCGTCAGTGTTCGAGAAGCTTCGTCCGTCAACGTCTTCGTGGAAGATACTTGTCAGTGTTTAAGAAGCTTCGTCCGTGAAAGTTAATCGTGAGTGTTCGGGAAGCTTCGTCCGTCGCCGTCTTCGTGAAAGTTAATCGTGAGTGTTCGGGAAGCTTCGTCCGTCACCGTCTTCGTGAAAGTTAATCGTGAGTGTTCGAGAAGCTTCGTCCGTCACCGTCTTCGAGAAAGTTTATCATCCGTAAAAATGCCCGTCACACGCTCAAGAGGTCAAGCCGAAAGATGGGAAAGTGAAGTGAGGGTTGGCGCTTTGGCTAATCCGTTACCGGCTTCCCGTCACACAGATGTGCCAGACCTGTCAGCTGGTACTCAAGAGGAGGCGATCACAGGGGTGAATCCAACAATGTTAGTTCGTGAAGAGGAACAACCTGCTGGACCAAAAGAAGGTCCTATACTTTCGAAGCCTTCGAGTTCGAAGACGTCACAATCAAGACGTAAAGCAAGAGATGCTCGCCGGGAAATTCTTCGTCTCAAGCTTGAACTCGCACAACTTGCTCTAGAAGACGCTGAATCCGATAGTTCAGATTCTGAAGATGATATTAAATCGAAAACCGAGTATGTCCGTTCATGGATTGAGACCAGTGCTGACAAACAAGAGCCATCATCACAGCGTGCAGACAGCCCTAGAAAGCCATATCCGATACCGTCAGTGCCTGAGTGTCCGCCTAGAATATCAACTTGCTCGAACAACGTCACTCACTTCGAAAATCAGAAGACAATACCAACAGATCAAACTCATGAAATAGAAAAGTTAAAGAAAGAAATAGAATATTTAAAGAACATATTCCTCGCACCGCAAAATGTGAAGTCGGAGTTACCTGCATGTACGACATTACCTCAGTCGTCATCGTCCTCCATCGCATCCAAAGTGATAATGGATCTGCCTACGTATAGTGGGGCTCTAAATGAATGGCTATCGTACAAAGCCATATATGAAAACACCAAGAGATACTTTAACGACGTGGAAAATACAGCTAGAATCCGAAGAAGCCTTGTTGGGAAGGCACTTGAAGTCGTCGACACACAACTAATCGCACACTCGAGACCAGATGCCATCTTGGAAGAGCTGGAAATGAATTTCGGTCGCCCAGACACTATCGCATACAGTGAGTACGACAAGCTTCGGTCTCTACCTCGTTGTGCCGACACTCCAAAGGAAATCCACTCGTTCGCTAGTAAAGTTCGAAGCAGTCTCAACTTGTTTCGTGCACTCAAGCTTGACAACTTCATCACCGCTCCAGATATGATGAGAGCTCTTCGGGAAAAACTTCCGTCATCCTTGTGTACTAGGTGGTACGAAGAACAAGCTTATATCGCGAATCCGAACCTAGTACACTTTAGCGAGTTTCTCACCAAGCAGGCTGCATGTCGCACACCTTATGCTCCTCCAGAGATCCTAGAGGACACTCGTCGTATAGTACACAGAATACACACAACAACAGAAGATAGAAAACTTACTATACCTCACAGAGTAATAAGAGTTACATGTAAAATTTGTAAAGATGATCATAATAGTGTCAGCTGCAAGAAGTTTCAGGATGCGAATTCGGACAGAAGATGGGAACTCGCCAAGAAGCATCAGTTATGTTTCCGGTGTCTTCGACACAGACAATCGGGTCATACTTGTAGACCACAGAGATGCGGAGCTAATGGATGCACCGCAACTCATCATCGCTTGTTACACTACGAGAAGAAGGCAAATATAGATAGTCCAAATCAGATTATAGAAAAAGAAACCGTGGCCAACGCATGGATGCCATCAAAGCCTCAGGCTTACTTGAAGATAATACCAGTCAGAGTTCTTGGACCGGCGGGAGAAATCTCTGCATACGCTCTCCTAGATGACGGATCAACTGTATCTCTGATGGATGAAGCGTTGGCAGAAGCAGTCGGTGCTGAGGGACATCTAGATCCCTTAAAGATAGAAGCCATAGGAGGTACTGTTATCGACACGCCGGGATCCAAGCATGTATCTGTGACAATAGCAAACTCGTCGAACAAGAAAGTGATCTTCCGAGCTCGTACCATTCCTAATCTGAATCTCTCGCCACAGACCGTTAGTAAAGAAGATTTGGCCGACTGCAGCCATCTTACCGATTTAGAAAACGAACTCATATACAGCTCTGGCAAACCCAAAATAGTAATTGGCCAAGACAACTGGAATTTGCTACTCGTCGAAGATATTCGTACAGGACTAAATAGTCAACCAGTCGCTTCACTCACCACGCTAGGGTGGGTACTTCATGGTGCACATAGCAGGGTTTCGAGTCAGGAAGTCCACTTCGTCAATCAGGTGACTACTGTACCTCTTCGTTACCCGTGGAGAAGAAACCGGCGGGAGGGAACTCGTGAATACCTCCCTGAACTCCGGCACCGGCGGGAGCCCCATGGCAAGAGCACATTTTATGAAGTTATCGCCAAGTCTGAATTCCCATGTACAAGGCCAACAAAAAGACTAGTTCCATTTCCAATGAAAAACGATGCCGTCGCTCACCGCGGAAAGGATGCAGCACCACGTCGAGACCTGATACTGCACGGCGGGAGAAATGTTCGCGACGGAGCGCCTTCGTTGGTCGACAATAGTCGGTCGCCGACTTGCGCGACGTAACTAGTAGCGCGACTTATTATTATTGCTATAATAAACGCAATTCGGGACGGTGGCTTGCGGCTCTCTTTTTGGTATAGCTCCGACATACGTAAGGTTGTAGGTTCGTTCGGTCGGATTCGTAGTCGGTTCGTAGTTGGATAATAGTTGGATAATAGTTCGTCAAGTAGTCAGATATCGTGTTCGTATAGCATTCGGAAGTGTTCGTATAGTCATCGGAAGTGTTCGTATAGCAGTCAGTAGTATTCGTATAGTAGTCGGAAGTGATCGTATAGTAGTCGGACAATAGTGACAAGAATAGATATATTATTAGTATTCAAGAAGCCGCCAGCCATCTACCATTGCACGAAATACATCTTCTTTCATTCGACGACACCCGCGTACCTCAAGATCCGAACCTTATAGTGTACAGGACGTCAGCGGCTCGTTTTTTATATTCGAGTTCCGCCCGTCTGGTACAAATAGTGTTAAGACACTCCGTTCCCCACTTTCCGCCGAATTCGGAGGCATTGCGTGTGAAGTGGCGGAATTTAACACCGCGCTTTGCCTCGACACCAGAGCAAAGAAAATGGAAATATTAAATATTTCCACCCCTCGATTGGGAATCGAACCCACAATCAGTCAATTTACAGGCATACTCTGTACCTCTGCGCCACGACTGGCCCTTAGTTGACGAAAATATTATTACTTTTATACGTTAGTTTTTAATACCTATATTAAACTTATTTTATTATACATATATTTAGCTTTGTCTAAGAATATTATATTTCCTATTCACTTATTGATTGGCAAACAGCTCGGCTCTAACAGCTTTCAACGAGTTTTGAAATATCATAAAGGTGCCAAAACTTGCGCTTTGTGGTATCTAAGCTAATTTTAATTTAAACGCTGTTTCTGAATGATATATTGCTATGTGTAAAACTAAATACTGTTATTAACTGACGGTTGATAAAGTGACACTTTTTATTTACGAGATAAATGAAATATTTTGTAATGAAAAGTTACATTAGAGTAATTCTACACATTTTCATCAGCATAAAAAGCATAACGTCCTCTACTTTCACAACGTGGTGCTTTGTCTTAGGGGCTAAAGCGGCGAAATGAAAATAATATATAATCAATTGCTCTAGTTGTAATCGAACCCACAACCATTGCGTTTACCCTCATACGCTGTCCATTTGCGCCATAACAGCATCAATTTAATTATTTTCTTATATTTCTATCTTATTATTTGTAATCTGTTATATTCTGTGTGGCCAGTCGTGGCCCAGTGGCACAAGAGTGTGACTGTAAACGACTGGTTGTGGGTTCGATTCCCACTCGAGGAGTGGAAATTATATTTCCATTTTCTTCGCTCTGGTGTCGAGGTAAAGCGCGGCGTTAAGTTCCGCCACTTAACACGCAAGCCTCCGAATTCGGCGGAAAGTGGGGAACGGAGTGTCTTAACACTAGGTTCCCTCTGCCTACCCTGCTGTGTGCGGGATATAGCGTGAAGCTATTTTATTATTTGTAATCTATTATATTGTAACCTTCAAATTGTGTAACATAATAAATAATTCAACAAAAATATAAACAGATAAAGTTTCCGAACGTTAAAGCGGTAAACATCATGTTATATCCACGTTACCATAGCAATGCAAAATAAACAAACAATACGATCTTGACGGCATAGTGAACGTATTTACGCATTAAACAGTAAAAGCAAGGCATTAACCTTTGCCATTAAAAGATCCGTCTCAGAAAAGAGCACAAGCTCTTTTGTTTACTCAGAATTATGGATCTTAATGTTATGGATAAGCTGCGCATTCTTAAAATTGACACTGAGTTACGACCCGATATCAAAATGAAGCCAATGAGCCGGTACTACTTTACAACTTCTACGAATCCAGGCGAACAGTTCTTTGTGTTCGCGTCGACGGCGGCGTGGCTCATACGAAAAACCGGTAAGGCGTTCGAACAACCAAACGAAGAAGACGACCCAAATTCTACAATCGCTTCTATTCTTGACGTGTTGCGAGACAAGGATATCAATGTGGATTTTTCGTCTCATAAATTGAAACAAGGTTACGGTGAGCAAGTGTGTTTCATATTAAACGCTTTAGCGGATGAAGCGCTTAAGGTTGAAAATTTTGAATGGCAGAAGCCAGTTACGAATATGCCTGATGAAGATGAATCACCAGATGACGTTGACCAAGTCGAGGATGAGACTGAAATAATTTTGGATAAAGTTGAAGAAGAAATGGCCATATATTCGGAGGAATCTGAAGGTGAGTTCCTTGAAAAAGATGAGAAAGAGACGAGTACAAGCAAAATTCACGATTGGGAGGCCTGGAAGCTTGAACTGGAGAGAGTAGCTCCAGCTTTAAGATTAAAGATATCTGCAGATGGCAGAGACTGGCGCGCGAGACATGCCCAAATGAGATCGTATAAAGAGGAACTATACGAGAGATTCAAAACCACTGGCACGCAATTAAACAAGTTGAATAGTAACATAAGTTCCGTAATGGATAAAATAACGGCTCGAGAAAACGTTTTAAACGAGCAATTTGAACCGCTAGTCCGACAGTACGGGTCTCTTTTGGATGAATTGAGTAAAGTGACCAACGAATATAAAGATGTGAGTGTAGGAGTGACAGAAAGGCAGGAAATGTTAAACGAATTAACCAGCAAAGTGGAATTGATAAAACAGAGAACTGAGTCTCGAGGGTCGTCCATGAATGACAACTCTCCCTTAGTGACAGCTAAAAAAGCTGTAGAGACACTTAAAAAAGACATACAAGAACTTGATTTCCAAATTATAATTCTCCTTTGGCTTTTAATATCGAAAGAGAATCCGAAAAGTAATAATTATTTAGCCATCGCTGAATCCAGAATTGTTAGTGCAGAGGCTTATTAATTATGCATATTTTATTATTTTACGTTTTAAAATATAATTTAACGTTATTGTCGTATATTTTTCATATGCTTCATTACAGTTAACAACGTTAATCAGTTTCGTAAGTCGTAATTGTATTTGAAGAATGTTTGGTTTAAAATATTGATGCTTCACTGATGTTATTATATAGAAAGATAAAGAAGATAAGAAAGGGTTGCAATGATTTCTTCAACCAAAGTGCAGTTTTAATAAAAAATGTGAAAAGGAGAATGTATGCTTTACGTATTTTGCATTATGACTTTGTGATTATATACAGTAAGGTAAATGGACTTTTAATGCGCCATTTCAATAAAAAACAACGCAGTACATTTGTAATTTGTCTGGAGTCGGTCCTTTTGTCGTTTTGCTGGTAATAAAATTGTTTAACATTTTTGTTTGTTTAGTTCGATTCGTAAGTGTTTTTAAATAAAAAAAAAATATATATTTTTAATTGTGAGTCATAAATGATTCACAATTAAAAATATGGCTTCACGTTATTTTCCACATAGCTGGGTATTCAGAAAGAACCTAGTGTCAATACACTCGCTCTCCAACTTTCGCCAAACACGGTAACATTACATTTTGCGTGGCGGAACTTAACGCCAAGCTTTGTCTTAGGTACCAG
The DNA here is from genome assembly GCA_019049465.1 of Dryas iulia moderata. Lineage (NCBI taxonomy): Eukaryota > Metazoa > Arthropoda > Insecta > Lepidoptera > Nymphalidae > Dryas > Dryas iulia. The sequence goes on from CM032440.1 coordinate 1,663,040, forward strand.
AGCAAAGAAATGAAAAAAACATATAAGCATTCCTTCGAGTGGAAATGGGAATCAAACCTATTGCTTTTCCAGTCAGTCGCTGTTATATTGCGCCACGATAGCCTCTATGATGATGTTAATGAGTCATGTACTTGTAATTTGATTTGTATGTAATAAATAATAAAACAAAAGATATCTTGTAAAAAAGATTTATTATTTAAATGTTGCAAATGAACAAGCGTGTGATAAAATAAATATACAATACAATTTCAATTTATTATAATCCATTAAATAATATGTTTAAAAATATAATAAAAATAATTTAATTTATAAAATTATATTAGGCAAGACTATGGTCTTCATAAAATACTTCACAATATATTGCTGTCTCTTACTGGATAAGGGGAAATGACCGAAACACATACTAGAGCAAAAAATGCAAATAATTTAAATGAAATGCGAATCCATTTCCTTCTACCGGCCAGGATTCGAACCCACTGGTTGTGGGTTCGTGTTTTCGGTCAGACACTGTTCCACTGCGCTACGATGACCTCTTAGAGCTATTATTATACTAAAAAAGAAGCATATTTAAATAAATTATTTGGTTTAATAAGGAACATACTGTTAATATAAAAAATATTTTTCTTTAAAACATCTACACGTAAACATGTATTATATAGAGAGACAAGACTTCAAGGGCAAATAAATATACGGTTTGAAATATGAAATAAAAGTATTATTCATACCATTAGTTTAAGAAAAACGAACGTAACAATTATTTTTATACGTTTTTCTAAAATTTACATAAATCTGCCCTAATAGGTTTAAATTTTAATAAAAGCTTTCAAAAATGTGATAAAACTATCTATTAGTAAGTTTGCAAATTATATATAGTTAGTTAAATATACTAAAGTAGTCCTGCTAGGTTACGTGTTCATAGTGCTGAAATTTATAACAAATTAAAAAATATATCTTTATAGATCCTAGGCATTTTGATCTATAAGGCATTTTTATCATGAACAATGACAACTTTTCATATTGCAATTATAACGTTTCAAGTAATTTTACAAATTATCTGCTTTATCGTTTGGCTGAAAAAGCAGAATCATATTTATAAACTTAAAATGGACCTTAAAAACTTTTTTTGCAAGTCTAAAATCTATATGTGTATCCATATCTATTGCAGGTTTTAATACAGTATAGACAAAGAAATACCTAAATAGGCGTCCTGTATAATTAATAACAAAAAAAATAGTACTTATAATTAATTAATCTATATTATAAAACTACAAATATTTTTTTCAATAAATCACATTTTCTCCTTTCATTGTTTCGATTTTGGTATAAAGCTTTTGGGTTTTGAACTTCTTCCCTCTTAGATAACAGGTTAGGCTATACGATAATTTACTACGTTAAAACGGTGTTTTCCGACGATTTCACACATTTTTTTTAATTGGCGGAATTCTACGCCGCGCTTTGTTTTCAGTACTAGAGCGGAGAAATGAGAGTATGTTAAATTTATTGAGAATCATGTTAACAGACAGTAATTATTGTAAGAAAATTATGCAACGATATTAATATCCAATACGGAGTGTCTTAACACTAGGTTCCCTCTGCCTACCCTGCTGTGTGTGGGATACAGCGTGAAGCTACTTGTCGTCCGAATTACTTGAAAATTATGCCCCACAAGAAAAAAATTGTAAGTATTACTTTTAGTCTCCTTTAAAAACTAATTATTATAAGCATAATATCGCTTCTGTATGAGTTTCAAATAAAGTTAAAGACAAATAATTTAGCATTTTTAAAGTGTCATAACAAAAGAACATTTTGAATAAAGCGATTCGAACGCCTTCCTCTTGTAAACCTCTTGTAACTATTCGTATGTTCTAACTTAACGTAGCTGACGTTAAGTATTTGGGCGTAGCCGGATGTAACGTATGATTTAGCGATAAGCTTCAGTAAGTTTACAAAAGGCGCGGCTTCGAGTCCCGCTACGTACAATTTTTGAAATATTTTCTAGTAGTATGTTTTTAATTTACTAAGAATATTCCGTTTAAAAATGTATTTAAATGCATACAGCTTTAATACTGATCGTAAATTAATATTAGTCCAAAAATAGGAATGTGTTTTGGAATTTTGAAAAATGTTAACTTTTAATTTGTTTCTAAAAAGCAGTGAATTGTGATATCCTTACAATCAATTGATCGTCTATTAAATAATTTTGCTAGCACATTAGATGTAAAATAATATTCAACACTAAAATAATAAAAATATAAATAATTTACACAATTTGCACACATTTTCATATATATATACCGGAGACGATAACTAATATAATCGAGAAACGAAGCTTAGCAAGTGTGTCAAGTAAATTCAAGAAGTTCTAGTTGTAATGGAGGCAGACCATATTGAAGACACATGTTCTCGCGATAGCAAAAGCTCTTTGACTTTAACAAAGGAATTGTCATGTGTTTGATTTTGAAAAAGGAACTGTCATATGTTTGATTTAAAAAAAAGAACTGTCATGTGTTTGGTTTTCAAAAAGAGTTATATATTTAACTTTGAAAAAGGAATTGTCATTTATTTGATTTTAAAAAAGGAACTGTCATATGTTTGACTTTAAAAAAAGAACTGTCATGTGTTTGGCTTTCAAAAAGAAAGAGTTATATAATTCACTTTGAAAAAGGAATTGTCATGTGTTTGATTTTGAAAAGGGAACTGTCATGTGTTTGTCTTCAAAAAAAAGAACTGTCATGTGTTTGGCTTTCAAAAAGAAAGAGTTATATATTTCACTTTGAAAAAGAAATTGTCATTTATTTGATTTTAAAAAAGGAACTGTCATAAGGACTTTAAAAAAAATTGTCATGTGTTTGACTTAGAATAAGAAACTGTCATATGTTTCACTTTGAAAAAGGAACTGTCATATGCTTAACAAAGAAATCGTCATATAAATACGAAGTTGTTACATTCCTTTGTTAATCATAGCAACCATTCCTTTACTCGATTACTCAACGTTACTACGAAAACCTCGTTACAATGATTCGTCTCCAACACATAAAATTGACTTAATTTAATTATAATGTTTTCCATAAAATAAAATCAATAAAAAAAATCACAAAAATAAATAAAAAATAGTAAAAATAGCCTCTAAATATGAATAATAATCTCTCATTGCGTGTACGTCATGTACAACTGTCATTTGGTTATGTTTTGGTATCTTCGAAAGTAACATTATATTTTCTCTTGAGGTCATCCATGAACTCTTGTTTCAATAGTGCAAGGCATCTGAAATGTATGAAAAATATAAATTAAACATTGTCTTATTACTTCCATACTTATAATATAAATGCGAAAGTCTGTGTGTTTGTCTGTCACGCTTTCACGGCTAATCTATCGGTCCGAATTGGATGAAATTTAGAATGGAGGTAGTAAAAGTGACTGGGTCTAACATAGGCTACTTATTTCTTCTAAAATCGACCTCTAAAGGGTTGAAATAGGGGATGAAAGTTTATATGAAAAACCTAAACCGCTTAACCAATTGTAATAAATTTTGGCGTAAATATAGTTGATAATCTAAGCTTGAACATAGGGTACTTTATTTTTCAAATATGCGCCCCCGAGGGTTGCAATATAACGATAAAGTTCACGGGCCGCTAGTTAGTATATATATCAAAGAGAGAGAGAGAGAGTGAGAGAGAAAGTTTCTAAGTAGTAGAAAAGTAATAATTAATAATTTCATTAAGATAATTGGAACTTGGAGACCATCGCGACGCAATGGAACCGCATCTCGCTAAAGCAGCTATGGTTGTGGGTTCGATTTTAATTTAGGGAAATGATTATTATTTCATTTGTTTCGCTCATACACTTCTCTGTGCTTTATTATAGTCATGTCATATCGTAGGTAGTCAAGACAAAGCGCAGTATTGAGTTCCGCTCCTCAACACGGTTATGTCCCGATTGCGGGCGGAGAGTGGAGGACAGAGTATCTTGACACTAGGTTCTGTTTCACTAGCCCGTTTTGCGGGAAATAAGTGCGAAGCTACGTTTTTACGTTTTATTTTAGCTAGCATTGTAACTTTATATATGAAAAGAGCAATTGTTGAGCTTCTATTTAATTCTTTTCAAAAGAACCACTAAAACCATCGAAGATAGCGTTAGTTCGATTTCGGTTTCGTTCCGATTTAAATTTTTATTTCTTCGCTCAAGTATCTAAGACAGAGCGTGGCGTTGAGTTTCGTCATTCAACACACAATTAATGAGTGCTGTATACTATATAATACTGCGGGAGGATCGGTGTGATCCTCCTGCAAGTCATCGAGGCTGCGGGTACTCTGGAAGAAACCCCGGAGCACCCTGAACGCGACGGTGGCCTGCACTAGGCGGGCCGTCCACCGAGACGTCGTAGAAGAATGCGCGAGCCAGCCTACGACGTCTCCTTATGGTGGAGAGGGTTTCCGCTGAGTTTTAGTGGGTAGTATCGGGCTCATTGGTGAGTCCCACAGTATCAACCGTTCGCAGTGCAGTTCTGCCTGTCTTGCGAACGGTTGGTCTGCGTAAAAGCATTTCCCAGCGAGAAAAAAAAAATAATGTAAGACAGAGCGTGGCATAGAGTTTCGTCATTCAACACACAATTACTGACTTTGTCCTGGAAAAAGAGTGAAGGTAAATAAATAATAATTTGCATATAATCCCTCACATGCGGTAATGCGGGTCAGCTCTGAACGCGGTGATGTCGGGCGACGGCGCGTGCGGCGTGTGCACCACGAACGCGTCCGGTAACACCGCCGCGCGGTACCCCTGCGCGCGGAGTTCTACGCTGTGGGACACCTGTGGGTGGAGCTCTTTGTGATTTATGTGAGCTTGGTACCTTGATATTTTTTAGCTAATAATAATTACATAATAATGTAAAAGACATTTAGAAAACGTATAAAAATATGAACGCAGCGGGATTTGAACCAGCGCGGACTGAATACCGTCCAGGCGCTCCCACGACTGGGCCATGCGTTCTACTACCAGCTGCTTTGAAATTCTTATACGCATTATTACAACTTATTTTTGTTGTTAGAATCTCTGTAGAGAGATTTTTACAATTTTTATACGTTTTCTAAATGTCTTTTTCAATTTTCCTAAGTGTGGAATAACACTTTAAAAATGTTTAAAAGTAATAATGATGTATTTTTAATTAAGTAATGTTTTTTTTATATTTAGTATGGTAGTCGCGCGTGCAGTTCCACGGTATGCACGGTATACACCTGGCGGGACACCTCTTAGTGACTTATATTCTTTTACTTTTACACATCTTTTTTTAGTCTTTTGTAGAATATCATGTAAAAGTGAAAGGATAATCTTCTTTTTAATATTAATTAAAATTAATACCGCTTATTAAAGCGGTACCACTACGCGCACAGCTCCACGTTATGAAACACCTGCGGGTAGAACTCTTTATGACTTATGTTATCCTGGTACTTTGAATTTTTTTTGTTAACATTTAATATATCAATTATTTATTTTATTTTCTTTTAAAATTAGTAAGCGGTTACTCAAATGAAAGCGATGTGTACGGAATATTTTTTGAATTAGTTATAGATAGACTTTTTTAAATTACTTATAGATATGTATGTATGTTTATTATGGGAGTCACCTATGGACACCTGCGGTCAAAACTCTTTACAATTTATGTTATCCTGGTATTTCGATTTTTTTTTAGCTTCACGCTGTATCCCGCACACAGCAGGCCACGTGCCACTGGGCCACGACTGGCCACACTTTTTTTTTATCATATTATATTATTAATATATTCTATAAATAATCCAATAAATTTAATCTGTGTAAATAAAATACATTTAATTTTATGTAAAAAATGTATAACAGGATCTTTTGCTTTTGCGATTATTATACGTTTTAAAATAAAACTTTTTAATCTGGATTAATCGCGTATATTTTTGGTTACCTGGACTATGTAATACTGTAAAATGTTCGAAACGTCGGGTTTAATAAAAATGTGTTATCGAAAACCAAAAATATACGTAAAAAATGTATTTTTAATGTACATATTTTGAATGTCAATTTAACTTCTGTACTTAATTGCATATGCCAGTCAAAGGTCAACTATCGAAGTTTAACCATTTTTTTAGACGGGCAAATTATTTCTGTTGGATAAATTAGTTCGTCGTCTAAGTAATTTGTCCACACGGCTGTATTTGACAAAATTTTAGTATCACGTCACTCCGTTCATGATGTTGATATTAGTTAATGTAGTGACTGATTGAAACAATCGTGGTACCAATTTAAAAAAATATATAATACCTTATTCCAGCCAAACCCTGAAAATCTTGTATCATATTTAGGCACAGAACGATGAACTACTAAATACGGCTCGTAATCGGACTGCCATTCCACCTGAAAACAGAATAGAATATACTTTATTGCACACAATAGAAATAAGAATACACAACAAAAATATATATATACATATATAATATACAAAAGTGGAATTGTTATTGCAAAAACAAAATATTAATGCTTACACAGTGACTACTATATTTATTTATGAATAATATAATATTACGTATTTTTTTTAGCTTAATACGTTTGCTTACGCAATATAGGCGATAGATAGAACCTACTGTTAAGACGCTTCGTTCATAGCATATTTTTTTCATACTTATTTTGATTCATACTCATATTTCCAATTTTATGAACTTGTTGTTTTGCATTTATCATTTTTTTCTTTTCTTTTTTTTCCCGCACACAGTCGGGTAGGCAGAGAGAACCTAGTGTTAAGACACTCCGTTCCCCACGCACTGCCGAATTCTGGAGGCATTGTGTGTTAAGTGGCGGAACTTAACGCCGCCTTAACTTAATTTGTGCGGTTGTGCCATACGTACATTATTAAATTAGTACTTTCCGCCCGTAGTTTTTATCTTCGTGGTGTGTTGACATTAATTAACCTATTAGGAAGCAAAAACCAAGATGAACCGAAGGGTAGAATATTTTCAACTTACTTCATACTTATTGTTACAATATTACGTAAATACCATGTTAATCGTAGCCTATATGTCATTTTGCCAACCTATACAATCTAACAAAGTTTCACAATTATGACAATAATAATAAAAATATATATACATTACCTCGTACGGAGCAGTGGCTGTGGTCCATTTAGTATAGTTAGTGGCCCTATGTCCTTTAGGCCACTCTCTCGCCCTAAACGGCCCCACGTCCCCCGTCGAGTGGAGAATGGAGAGACGAGAGAGTAGCTCTTGTTTATATCGAGGTGGTGACGCACGATATCTTTGGGTTTCGAATGCTGGTACTACTAAACACTGAAAATGCAATACTTTCATTTGGTATCCATATTGTTATATTGCATTTTTTTACTAAATAAGTAATTAATGTATACTTTCACTTTTTTTTTAATAAACATATCATAAAATTTCTCGTTATATCTCGTTATATATCATAAAAACAATTTACAATATTAAAACAAATATAAACCCTTACCTTCTTTTGTGGATAAGGATTTATTAGTTTAGTAGCGGTTCTCAAATGTTCATATAGACCCGCCATAGGTACAAAGTCTACATCCATTAGGAAAACGTAAGGCGTGTTCACATTCTCTAATGCAACATTACGTAAATAATTCACTGGATAATGCACCTGTAAATTTAATATATTATATATTAATTATTATTTTACTTTCTGTCTGAATGTAAGCGCGATTGGTTTTGGGTTCGATTCCAAGTGGCAGAAATGATTATACATATTTTCTTTATTAATATGTACATACTGATATTATAAATGCGAAAGTCTATCTGTTTGTCCGTCACGCTTTCACGGCTAATCTACCAGTCCGATTTGGATGAAATTTAGAATGAAAGTAGTAGGTATTCCTGAGTCAAACATAGGCTACTTTTTTTTTTCAAAAATCAACATCTACAGGATTGAAATAAGGGATGAAAGTTTACAAGAAAAACCTAACCGTTTGACTGATTGTAATGAATTTTGGAATAAACATACTTGATAATCTAAGGTTAAACGTAGGCTATTTTATTTTCCAAAAATTCACCCTCTAGGGTGCAATATAACGAAATATGTTTGTAATTCACGCAGCAAAGCCGCGTGCGGGCCGCTAGTTATAAATATTTTCTTCCCTCTGGTAAACTAGAACGCGGCGTTGAGTATCGCCTCTCAATATGATGTCTTGAACTGAGGAAAGTGGAAAGGGGGTATATTGATGCTAGGTTATATATGATATATTACCGACGTAGATATTTATGACATAAAAAAAGAAAAAAATAGTAGCACGTTATTTCCATATAGCAAGGCAGTCAGAGAGAACCTGGTGTTGAGACACTCCATTCTCTACTTTCCGGCCATACTCGAGACATCGCATGCCATGTCAATGACGAAATTCAACGTCACGCTTTGTCTGACCAAATTCGGGAAATACAAATAATTTAAATATAATTACCCCCCTGAAATGAGCATTGACCCTGAACTAATCGCGTTTACAGACTTACTTAATCTAAACATAGTAGGATTATTACCGAATCATGTTTAAATACAAGATGGTAGCCAATATTGTTTCTGGAACTGAGTGTTGACGACCAATCGCGTATAAAGCTTTCTAATTTCGCCACTTCACAGTCTGACAAATATATTGCTGCGCTTAGAGGACCTGAAATATATAAATTATATTCATTATTTATTTATTTTATTTCTAGTGGGTGCCCGAAATTTCGTTTGCGTGAACTTAATGACTCTTTCTACCAAACTACAATTTTTTATCAGCTAAATAACTTGCGCAATTTTCCTATATGTTGAAGTACAGTCAATTGTCAGTACTATTGTCATTATAACCTAAGGTTTAAAAATACATAACAAAAAAAGCTTTTATTCAAATATATACTTAATGTTCGAACATATGAGTGTCTAAACAATCTATCTTTACTGTTTTATTATAGTGTTGATAACATATAGCAAAAAAGAGAATCTTGCCATATTTAAATAAAACTTATAGTTTGATTGTTGGATCTGTAATCTCTTAATTTAACATTCTAAACAGATAACAAAAAAAAAAAAAATAGCTTCACGCACACAGCAGGGTAGGCAGAGGGAACCTAGTGTTAAGACACTCCGTTCCCCACTTTCCGCCGAATTCGGAGGCTTTGCGTGTTAAGTGGCGGAACTTAACGCCGCGCTTTACCTCGACACCAGAGCGAAGAAAATGGAAATATAATTTCCACTCCTCGAGTGGGAATCGAACCCACAACCAGTCGTTTACAGTCACACTCTTGTGCCACTGGGCCACGACTGGCCACAAATATTACTATTTTTTAATCAGAGAGAACTTAGTTTAAAAACACTCCATTCTACACTTTCCGCCTGATATCGTGATATTACATGTTAAGTAGCAAAAACTGACGTCGCGCTTTTATTTATGTACTATAGGAAAGAAATGAGCATTATAATTATTCCCCCCAATGGGAATCGAATGTGCAACCATTACATTTACAGTCAGACGCTGTCAAACTGTCCTACCACGACCTCTTATTTCACTTTTTTTTAAATATTATGAAAAAATAGCTCAATCTTGTTGAAATGTAAGTAAGTTCAAAACTCTCCTCTTATTTGTATAATATCATCAGCATTATTATAATACAAATAGCGGCGTTGAGCACCGCCATTTAAAACACAATACCAACTAAAGACATTTAATATAAAATAATACAAACATACCATCCCAATTCTTGACCAAACGTTCCAAAAACTGCAATCTATCCATAGATAATTGTAATACTAGCGTCACGTCAAAATTATCAACATTTATATAGTTGTAATCCATATAGTAGAGATGGGTCCTGAGCTTAACGCGCTGTGCAGCTCGAAAACTTAGACACAAGTCCGAATGATTCATCTGAATAATAATAAAATTAAAATTAATAACAAGAAATTTTTTTTTAGCTTCACGCTGTATCCCGCACACACCAGGGTCGGCAGAGGGAACCTAGTATTAAGATACTCCGTTCCCCACGCACCGCCAAATTGCCTCCCATTGCGTGTTAAGTGGTGGAACTTAATGGCGCGCTTTACTTCGACATCAGAGCGAAGAAAATGGAAATATTAAATATTTGTACCTCTCGAGTGGGAATCGAACCCGCAACCAGTCGTTTACATTATTAAAAATAAATATAATAATCGAGGCCAGTCGTGGCTTGTGGGTACAAAATGTGACTGACTGATTGTATAAGCGACTGGTTGTGGGTTCGATTTCCACTCGAGGAGTGAAAATATTTATTTTTTCCATTTTCTTCGCTCTGGTAACAAGTTGAAACATTTAATGTTTCATATTCTTCGCTCTGATTTCGAGGCCAAACTCGGCGTTGAGTTTTGCCACTTAAAAAGTAATGCCTCCAGAATTCTGCGGAAAAGGGGAATGAGGTGACTTAACATTAGGTTTCTTCTGTTTACCATGCTGTGTGCGAGATACAGTGTGAAGGTAAAAAAAATAAAATAAAAGTGGCAGTGGGATAACTTCTAACAGATGTGGGTTCGATTTATATTCAAGAGTATTGTTATATTTAAGTTATTAAAATTAATACAAAGAAATGATTGATGAGGACAAGACAAAGCGCGGCGTTGAGTTCCGCCATTCAACACACAATGTCTTGTAAATAGACGTATAGTAAAGAATGGAATGTCATGATACTAGGTTATCTCTAAGCGACAAAAAGCGCGAAACTGAAAAAAAGAAAATAAATTAAGTATAAGCATATCTTCGAGTTCTTATCGAATTCAGTACTATTACTCAACTATACATCACATCTGAGCCAAATTGGTTAAATAAATAAAAAAATAAAATACCTTATACGTCACAACTTCCTTTTGGGAACAACGGTGCAATTTCTCCCTCAAAAGATTCCCATCAAAATTGACATAGGATTGGTGTATATTCCTAAAGTATTCAGCGTCACGTATCCGAACGCTGTATTTACTGGGGGAGTTCCAATGAATTATCTATAAAAAAACATTATGATAGTCAAAGAGAAATTAGGGTCCAGACACTTCTTTCTGCATTTGCTTCATGTCTTTCAGCTTTGTCTTCTTACCAGGACAAAGAAATGAAATTATTTAAATATAATCTTTTGTATGAGTTGGAATCGAATCCACAATCATCGTTTTATACAGACACTGTCCCAGTGTCATTCATCAGGGCTTCAATGTAAAAACTATAACACTATATTATATACTTTTAATTTAAAACTTTAAAAGCATTTCAAATAAATCGATTTAGATAGAGATCTTTATATTAGGAGTCTTAGTAAAATTTAAAAAAAAACATATTAGTCACAATATTATGTCAAATGTAGAATATTCTTGTTATAAAATGCTATTCAGTTGGTATAAGAGAAATATATTTTTTAGACATTTAAGAACAGAGTCAAAGTACTTTATTCTCCACTTATCCGAGATCCCCCTATATCACAGACATTGTATGTTAGGTGACGGAACTCAACGCCGTAACTCCATTTTTTTTTTAACGTCAGGAAGTCTGTTACGGATACCAGCCTGAGTGGGGACTCGGGACATGGTTATGTGGGACTCCGGTGAGGCAAGATGGTAACGCCGTAACTCCACTACAACACTATACATAAACAAAAACCAACCTTCACACTAGTAACATCTTCCTTATAGCAATTCTTAGCTAAAGTTTGCATTGACATTTGAACATTATATTTACAACTTATATTAAAAACTATTTGTGGATTTTTTTTTATTATTGCATTGATCACATCTTGGTCAGCCAGTGTGGTTTCTTTTAGCCTTTCCAAGTTCTTCATAACAACTGTATGCCATAGATTAGTCCAGTCTGTTTGTAGCCTTATCTTGTGTAAGTCTAACAACATTACTCCTGTATTGTAACCTCGGCCTAAAGCAGGCCATCGGGTGTCTGTGTTTGTATACCAGTTGCTTTCGTTTTCTACTAGGCCTATATACTGAAAAAAAAAAGAAATGAGTAATCTATTATATAATAAAATTTTAAAAGTTATTTGTTTTTTTTTAGCTTCAAGCTGTATCCTGCACAAAGCAGGGTAGGCAGAGGGAATCTAGTGTTAAGACACTGCGTTCCCCACGCACCGCTGAATTCTGAAGCATTGCATTTTAAATGGCGGAACTTAACGCCGCGCTTCGCCTCGACACCGGAGCAAAGAAAATAGAAATATTAAATATTTCCACTCCTCGAGTGGGAATCGAACCCACAACCAGTCGCTTTACAGTCACACTTTGTGTCACTGCACCACGACTGGCCCCTAATAGTTTATGTATAAAATGAATTACTTAGAAATATAATGTGTATATGAGGGTGTCGTGGTGCAGTAGGATAGCATCTGACTCTGAACGTGACGGTTGAGGGTTCAATTTCCACACGAGGGAATGATAATATTTAAATTTTTATTTCTTCGCTCTAGTACCAAAGACGAAAGCTCAGAGTTCAGTTCTGGCACTCAACACGCAATATTTCGATTTTGGGCGGAAACCAGAGGACAAAGTGTCTTGACACTATGTCTGACTACCATATTATACGGGAAAAGTTGCGATTTTGCTCATTTTAGTTTACTTTAAAGTATATACAGTACTTTACAGTATATGTAGTAAAAGGATACATATGCTTCAAGTCTGTGGTGCATTTATTATTAAATTAAAAAAAATTGGAATAGACAAAAGCATGGTAATTCCGTCATTCACTATTTAAATGTCTAAATATTTCGGAAATCGGAATATCTAGGTCTTTTTGCCTATATTAAAAAAGGATAAAATTTGTAAAAATAAAAAAAACAACAAACATTGAATACCTGCTCATTAGTCATATTACTAAAAATACGCCACAGCTCAGCAACATCACATAGAAATGTTAGATCAGAATCCAGTACAATCACTTGTTTCAATGTTGTGGGTAATATGCTGGGGAACAATAGCTTCACTAAAGCGTATATACCTGAGTAGTGACTGTTTGGTATCCATCTTACTTCTGACAGGCGGTCTTGGGCATTGTAACATGTGTATTTAACTGTATATCAAAATAAGGTTATAAAGAATAATACTTATTATATAATGTAAAATGTTGCTATTTTAAATTAAAAAAAACTACATTTAATTAACGTAGATAGAAATTATCAGTTTCTCGCTTTTTTCCGCAGGGTAGTAGAGAAAATTTAGTGCTAAGACACTAAGGTCTATATTTCTGCCTAAAACTGACCGATATTGCGTGTTGAGAGGAGGAACTCCGCGCTTTGTCTTTTCTTTAAACATGCCACGGAAAGGGAATCAAAGTTATCAAATTCAATCAAGGGGATCAAAGCTATCATGTTACATCAATATGATCATTCAGATGCTGTCACACTGTACCATAATGGCCTCTTAATTTTAGTTTAATTGCTGTTCAATATTATTCCTAATGAATATTAAAAACAGCATGTTGTTATGTAATGCAAAATATTTAAAAAAAAATTTTAATTCTCTTATTTTATTATTATTTGTTACAGTAAGAGTTCAATATTACTAAAAAGTCTTTAAGTATTTTAAGGCAATTGTTTTGTATTGAAACAGTGTCTGAGTATAAACACAACTGATTGTGGGTTTGATTCCCACTCAGGGGACTGTAATTTCTCCACTTTACTTAATTTCATGGAAACTGGTAACGGATCTTGGTTCTAGGTTTTCTATGACTATGGTGCTATGCCGTATCAGCATAATGCTTATCAGCATAAAGCATTTTTATCATTTAAATATCTTACTATTTACTTACTTATTAAGTAAATAGTAACTTAATTTACTACTAGAATAGGGGAAAATTTACCATCTGGCAGATCCCAAGTTTCGAAAAGTTTATTAATTGTGTGCATTGAACCCAAGCCAACTATAAAATGAAAATGTATTGGATTTTGACGATGGTGTAACATTGATTTAAGCATGGGTGTTATAATTCTAGTACATTTCCCCATACACACTAACGCTATATGAACTGTTTCACATAGAGTTCCTGCTTTGTCTGGTATCTGAAATGTGGAAGAAATAATATTGAAATAAACTATTTTTAGAAATTTGTGATAGAATTTAGCTACAGATTAAATGGTTTTGTATATGCCACTTATGGGAATTATATTTAAATTATTTTGATTTCTCTACTCTGACAAACAGCACAAAGTGCACAAAGACCACATTGTCAAGACTATTTGAAAAAATATGTGAAGCTAAATATGCTTTAGATCTGGATTTGGATAATAATATATGAATAATAGTGTATTGTTTTCACTACAATAATGAATTGAATTTTTTTGAGGAATTTAAGTAAATCTTGGGGTCAAATTTATCTATTTATTTAAGTTTTATATTACTTTCATCCCTGCAGTCCTTATTACATTACATTTGGTGATAATTGTGGAAATCTTTTACTTTAAATACCCTATAGTTTTGGTTATGATTATAGAGCTCCATAATATCCTTGATATTTAGGCATAAAGTAGAATTTAACAATGAGATGAGAATTAAAATATATTTTTTTATCTTACCTGTGGAACATGATAATGATTGTCATTTATTATATAATGTTGCATATCATTCAAAGTGAGCTGTTTTCTAATCACTTTATTTTCTGTTTCCAAAACATCTATTCTTGATATTAACCACCAATAATAAACAACTGAGACCGCAACCCATATACCTAAGGGCACACCTAGCCAGGGTCGAAAAAATAGACAGTTGAAGACATTTTTTGATGAAAAATTCATTGTTTTCTAAACATTGCTATGTATTTCATAATTGAGATTGTATTTAGAAAAAGACATAGTATGTTCCTGATAGGCTTCTGAAAATGCTGTAAAAGATAAAAACAATTGTTACAAATAATACTGACAGAGAAGTATACCTAATATAAGGTATTCCTTGATTATTATCAAAGGATTTTAATTAATAGGTATACTGTTTATTGTAATAATTGTTTATTTCGTAAAATGATTATGGTAAATACGAAGTCAAATATTCGAATTTTATAAGCTCAAAATATATTATGAAATTATTTACAATTTATTAATTCAATTCCTGGTTTGGTTATATAATAAGAACCAAATATTATATTTTACTAAATAGGCAATTAAATAAAACTTACCAATACAGTTTAATTAATCTCATTTAAAATATAATTGTTTACGAGTAAATTATAAATATTAAACGAAAATAAAAACCTAGCATAAGTTACTTGTAATAACCACAAGATTTAGATACCAGCTATAAATTTCATTCCAAATTAACTACACAAATAAGGGGAGTATTATAATTTAAATAGAAAGTGTAATAAATAAAAACAGAAACAATTAGCGAATTATAGAAACATATCACTGATTACTGTCATCTGTCATGTGTCAATTGAATATGACAGTAGGTAGATTAGATTTGTCCGAAAACTTGAATGTTGTAGTTCTAAAAAATATTGATATTTTAATGCAATATTAATAATTATTCTCGTTTATTATAAATAATGACATTAAGTTATAGTTGATATTTTCACATCACTTACTTGCTCTCATTAGTTATTTTATTATCTTTGTACATTTATATATTACATTAGTTTTAATTTGTTTCAGGTTTGTACCAAACCACTTTATCATCCGTTGTTTTCATATCATCAGTTTACATAATCCTACAAAATTTTCTGCTTCATCGCACTCGTGTTGTCCCTACTATACGTGACACTGGCAGATTATTTTGCGCCTGTCATCGCAAAATCAGGCCATTAAAGAAAAAAAAAAAATAATTAATCTCATGGATTTTACAATTTTGCTTTTGATTTGATTTGAATTTAAATACTTATCAAATTTGTATTGTACTTTGCCTATTTTATATCGTTAATATTGTTGCCGCCAATAGCAAATTGAACTTTACGCCATTTTATTTTGAAATTTTGTAGATTTTGTTAGTTTAACACCATAGTAATTTACATTAAAAAGTTACGTAATATATATAAAAACGCACTCGGCAGTAAAAATGAATGTGATTAGAAACATCTTAATTCATTGGATATAAATTTTTGTTACAAGGCAAAGGTTGTTAATTTGGCTTACTGTACCTACTCATAAGTAAGTTCAAAGGTACTTCAATAAAAAGAGAGTTGTGAAGGTTAGTTTCGGAATAGAAACATTACATTATTAGGTTTATGTGCTTTTTCCCTCCGCCTCAATTCCAGATATTCAAATAATACACAATAATATATAACTAAGGTATATGAAAAATATGAAAAACATCTTTGTCGTTATATTTTATTTTGACAAAGTACACACATTACATTAATGTCATTTAAATAAAAATAATTAAAACAATCAAATTTCACTCTATAAATTACATTAAAAGATGACACAGGCAAAATGACACCAAGTTGTTGTCATGACGATGGAAATTATACAAAAAGAAAAAAATAGCACGTTGTTTTAAGGTGGGATATTAAATATAAGATTAAAAATAAAAAAAATAGAAAAAAATATTATTTAAAAAGAAGAACATTATAAAAAAATATATAGATATATTAAAATATTATTCTATAAGTTTTTATTATATTAAACAATAAAATCTAAAAGCTTATATTCATATAAAATATTATTAAAACCTTAAAAAAGTAAATTAACACACAATAATATTAATTAATTTCTGTCTCCCCAGACCACTGTCTGCTCGGCTGTGGTTGCTGGAACTGCTGCGGTGGCTGATACTGCTGTGGTGGGGGATACTGAGCTGGTGGTTCACTGTCTTGGTACTGGTAGGGATAACTATTATTATCATTCGCTACATCCACAACCTTGATATTGTCATTTGATTCTGGAATATCTTCTGTTGTATCTCTCTTATATGGTATCGAATCGTCGTCTGAAGTCATTTTGACTGACTCGTCTGGATCAATAGCACGTGTTCTAGGAATAAAAAAATATAATTAAAAATATTGAAGAATATGTAGTTTTTGGCAGTTTTAAATTGTGTCCTAGAAAGGGATTACTCAAATTCATTATTTAAAATATATAAAGGCTTGTTGAAATATTTTTAAAACTAAAAAAAAACAGTCTATAGTATTCTAGCGGTTCGAGTCTTCGAGTCCCACTACGCGCAATGTAGAAAAAGTCTTTCATATCTTAAGTATGTGAATAACACTTACACTTAAAGCTATATGCTTTAAAGTGGACTATTTAATAATTATTATTTAAAGTAAAGAAAAAATGGTTTACTTGATCGGGATAAAGTCACTCTCATCTCGTTCTTCTTCTTTTCTCTTCTTGAGAATGCGCCAACCCACGCAAATGAGTACCACCACGATAGGTAACATTACAGCACTGATAATACCCCATGTCGCACCCAGCGTACGTGACGAATATTCCTGGTTACCTATAAGTAGAAAAAATCGACATATTATATTGGACTTTAATAAGTATTTCATCCTAAGTAAAACTTGATATGTTCAAGTTATAAATATATAGGTATTCAATAGATAGATAATTTAAAATATTATTACAGATAATATTGTAAGCATAAGTATGTCAAGGAGCACGAAGTTTGAGTAAAGGAACTTCAACAGTGACTTCTTTTAGCTTGAGCTTCGAACCAGTTCATACATATCATGAACTGGACATAAAAAAAACATATTTCATCAAAAACATATATAGCAAACTTTACTAGATTAGTATTTTATCCTTTTTTAACTAATTATATACTTATTTCATGTTGCAATTTTGGAATTGGTGTTTGAATACGATAAGCGCTATCTACGATCTAACACTATCTAAAGAGAACAAATAAAAATGTTACCAACCTGTTATATGATCGAGTGACCCAATTTTTTATGTACACGTTGATAAGAAAGCAAGTAATAAAAGCAAATAGGGTAAAATGACAACACATCACATGACCGAGAAAATTTCTATTCCACCATACTGTAGTAGTTTTATTGCTTGCTTTCCTATTTTAACGGTAAATAGATTTTAAAAAATAGTGAAAATTGTTCTACCATTAGTTTACGGAACAGAAATTTCCTCTTTTTGTGATATAATTTCGACTTAATATTTATTTATTTCATATATTACTATTATAACAATCATATATAATCATAAAGGACGATATCAACAACAACAACAGTGGGACAACATTACAATACTATAAAATCTCATAAATCGAATAAACCTAATATTTTTGTGAATTTTACACTAATATTAGTAAAAATCATAAGTACTTTTATTAAATAATCTAATCTAGTCTTTAAAATATTTAAAGAGTACGTATACTAATGTTTATTAGAAGCCCTTCTCTATTATTGTCATTCTTTGGGCAGTGATTACTATTTTCAGTGGGATATGTCATTTTTTACTTAAAAACTACGATTTGTTCAAATCAAACCATAGTTGAACGACTACTAAACGTGGGCATTTCAGTCACAGGAGGATCTATAAGAGTTTCAACTGATTTGCCTCTTTGTGGCGGCATTGTAAACGTTTTAATTTCAGTGGGTGGGGCACTCTTAGGTGCCTCAGGTAACCCAGGATTGTTAATGGTATTTCTTGGACTATAATCTGGACTTATAGGTGGGGAATAAATTTCTGAATAAGTGGGAGAATATTGAGATGGTATTGGACTGTATTGTCCTTCATATTTAGGGGAATAAGGATCTTCCGAGCCTTCTTTTGTAGAATAACCAGAATCCGGTAAAGCGTGGCGTCCTGTTTGACGCGGCTTACTAATGTATTTAATATCTTTTGTCGGTCGGGTCAGTGTCGAATCTCGATTGGATTCAGTTTCAGACGGAGTTGTCAAAGATAACAAATCTTCTTCAGATAAGTCCCAAGGCTTTTCTGGAAAATCAACCTCGGGGGCATTGGGAAGAGGTTCGTTAGTACGGTAGGTTTTATCATAAGCACGACGTTTTTTCGATTTGTCAGATTTATTGGAGTCACTTTTATTTGAATCTGGGTAACCTATTCCTGAACTGTCACCGTCTTGCGGTTCAGAAGGCGGAGGTGGGGCTGACCTGCTAAGGCCAGCTTTAAGAGGAACTTCTTCAGTGGGAGTATCTGGTAATTTGGGTTTTATATCAGAGTCTTGACTGCGTAAAGTAGAAGATTTCATAGTATCTGTAATGTTTCCCATTGAAGCAGATCTAAGATTAAGACGCGAGGCTGATTTAGATCGCGGAATGTCTTCAAAGCGGAATCCCTCTTTGCCTTCGGATTTCGGCTTGTACCAACACCAGAACCAAAGTAGGCAAATGAGGAGCGCTAATGGTAGAATAATTGCCACTATGATGCCCCAGGTCAAAAATAGGGCTCGTTGCGAATACTCCTGGTTGCCTGTTCATAGAAATAGTATTTTTATTACCTGACATGTAGTGTCTATGTATAAAGAAATAGATATAACGTAGAAATATATGTATCAAGTGCTTTTTTTTATTTTTATTATACTTACGTAAACATTCGGTGTATCCGTAGTCAGGTATATTCCATCGGCCGTTTTCTTCACAAATACGACGTTTATCTCCGATCAAAATGAAATTTTGATTGCACTCAAAATTAACCTGAAGAAATGAAAAAAATATTCAAGAAATTTACATTGGATATATTTTGCTAACATAAAAACTAATCACTATTTAAAAAAAAATATTTTGATCCAGTTCTAACTCGGTAAAAAAACTAGTACCTAATAATTTTAATGTAGAAAAAAAAAACACCGCAGCAAGTTTCTATTAAATCATTAGAGAATGAAAAGCCTAAGTTTTTCTGTTTTTCTGGTTATTATTATAAGAAATGATAAATAAATTACGTTCATATAGAGAAGTCAGAGAGAACCAGTGTAAAGGCACTTCATTCTCTACTTTCCATACGAATTTAAGACATTACGTATCAAGTGGCGGAACTCAACGCTGCGTTTTGTCTTAGTTTACTATAACGTTATTTTAAGTTTACTTAATTTAATCTTTACAGCATATGTTAAATAATTAGTATAAAAAAATACTTACTGTGGTACCAGGAGTGAAAAAGAAGTTACTCTTTCTGCCGAAACGAGGAGTTTCCAAAATTCCACAGCTGATTACTCGACGTGCGTTTTGCTCTCTTATATTGGTCTATGAAAAATACACTTATGAATATTTTTTACTTCAAATAATTATCATATAGACACCACATACATTATATATTTTAGAATTTGATAAAATATGATATAAGAAGAATCTGAAGGATCTGCATCAAGATTAAAATGGCAACTGAAGATTTTCTATGAGCATTCCCTTACTATAAAAGGCCTTGGTAAGTTATAATTACCGAACAATGGACATCTTAGGTATGAATTAAGTGGGGACACGCAATTATTTAATGTAAATACAATTTGTTTTAGTAATTTCCTAACCTTTGTGATAGTATAAAAGAATTGACTGTGAAAAAGATTTTTTGATATTTATGGTCTATATCTCCAAAATAGCTCACCAGCTCCAGATGCTCAGGTAAGTAGGTAGCCTAGTACTTTTATTATAAAAATATTACAATATTTTATGTAAAATATACACTATTTATAAATTTTACACTATTTTTTAAAAACATCAAGTCTTGTTAGTGTTGTATTAAAATAAAATGTGACTAGGTGACTCATATATAATAAGGCTATAATTTTAAAATACCTTTTCTTTACGTTAAGTGTTGGTTAATAGTTATTTTCCCACGTTTAGCAACATTTGCATTTATTTACACTTAATAGTAGGATGGCTTAATTGTTCTTTGATGCATGAGTAAGATGTTCTTAAAGAGGATATACCATATTTATATCTGCCTAGTACCCTTGCATGTATTGCATTTTTTGCGTAATTTCTGATGATATTCGTTGTAGTTCGAATTTTCATTAATATTTACATCTAGGTCCAATCCAGTTAGATAGCATTGGGTTAGCAAACATCTCTAATATTTGATCTTGCTTACTTTTGAAGGTAAAAGTAATAAAATGAATTTTACCCGAATTCGTCACGTATTTTTTGGTAGTGGCCAGTCGTGGCCCAGTGGCACAAGAGTGTGACTGTGAACGACTGGTTGTGGGTTCGATTCCCACTCGAGGAGTGGAAATTATATTTCCATTTTCTTCGCTCTGGTGTCGAGGTAAAGCGCGGCGTTAAGTTCCGCCATTTAACACGCAAGCCTCCGAATTCGGCGGAAAGTAGGGAACGGAGTGTCTTAACACTAGGTTCCCTCTGCCTACCCTGCTGTGTGCGGGATATAGCGTGAAGCTATTTTTTTTTTTTATTTTTATTTTTAGGTATTCAAAAAGTAGAATTTATCTGTGGCTCCGAACTTCCGTAAAATATTCGAAAGTTAGGATTTTACTATCGAATATATTTTAAAATGTGTAAATATTTCAAAAACCAGAGATCTCTTTAGTTAAAAGTAAATTGAAAGTGCTGAGTATTATTAAAGAATCATATCTATAAAAAATGACTTACAATAGAGGCAAGGTAGTTCTTAGTAAATTCCGCCATATCTCGATTCAAGGTCATACCAAAGTCGTATCGACATTGGTAAGAGTCTTGACAGATTTCCGTCGCCCTTGTAACATCTTGAGACCTATTCGTCGGTAAGAAGTCGGCCGGTTCTCGTATAAAGTTCGGTATAAACAAATTATCGTTGTAGTATGCGGCTGTTCGACCATATTCTCTTACGAACATCGCTACGCCTATATCTTTTTGCTCCCGATCGCTAAGTTGCCCTGTTCAACAAAGATAAAGGTCATTATTGTGATCGGTACGCAACATAGTATACTTTTACTAAATTAATTTTAAGAATAACAAAATATTGGAAGTAACGACTTTACGCTTTAATCCGCATACTAGGATAGTCAGAAATGGTAATGTCAAGACATTCCGTTCTCCACTTTTCACCGGAAATTATAATTCAAATTATTGTATGTTAAGTGGCGGAACTTAACGCCGCACTTTGTACCAGGAAACAGAACGGAGAAATGGAAATAATTTAAATATAATCAATCGTTCCACCGAATGGGAATCGAACCCACAACCAACCATGTTTACAGTTAGGCGCTTTCCCGCAGCGCTTCGGTGGCTTTAAAATAATAGAATATAAGAAAAAAGAGAGGATAGTCTTAAGTTATATACATTACTTACAATGCTGTCCGAATTCTCTATGTGCTGTTTGGAAGTTGTTGATGTCGACAGGAGCTATAGTGCCATCTGGTCTAGTGAAATCGTCGTTAATATTTAGTGACCAGTTACCAAACAGTCCACGGGTTTGATTCTGTAATAGGACTTTTTGTTAGTATGACGCTTTAACTTAATTAAAAGTTTCTAAGAAAATTTTTAAAAAAGTATTATCGTTTTTACTTAGATTATGGAGAAAATGCATATAATTGATATTTACATTAAAAATAAAATAAAAAACATAATTAAATACATAGCAATAAACAGAAAGGTTAAAAAGTGAAGTATAGGCTATAAACTAAATATACCTCTAAAATAAATGCATTTGCCAATTTTTGTACAAAGCTATCTTAAGAACGTTTGAGATTCTAAGACGTTCATATTTTTTTATATAAATAGTTATTTTACCATATAAGTCCAAGGCAGATACACTCTAGCACTCATAAAGCCCTTGTTCTCTATAACTTCTACTCCTGCTCCGGACGAGAACATTATTACAATTTCTGACTGGTTCAGGATGTACATAGGTTGATACACTGTTACGCCTAAAAACAAAATATATTTTAAAAAATTGAATGGCATTCTATTTATTTTTCATTAAATCGACTTCTACTCAAGAATTCTCGTGAGTTATATCTTATTCACTTAGACATCTTTTGATCTCCCTTTTAATTTTACGTATACTTATGATTGACATAAAAAAATATTTTTCGAAATACTATAAATAAATAAATTTAGAAATGTTTATTTATCTTATTTCAACATGAATAAACTACATTATTTGAGAAATTATATCAAATTTACCTGGGAAATATTGTACTCTCAAAGCAGATCTGTCAAAGTAAATCCTCTTGTTGTCAGCAAATACGTCCAGACGGTACCTCCACTGAGCATGCTGCGGTCGCAGTCTTACCTAAATGAAAAAGCATTAAAAGAAGTATGAAAAACTTAATATTTTGTTTGAGCTTTAAAACTTTCTCGTCTGCATGGGTGATAATTCCACCATGTAGAAATCGAATTGCGCTGCCCTGCTGCGGTACAATCGCCCTAAGCTGACATATATTTTATATACTTAATAGTAGGTACTATATTAAGTCTATGAAAGACATGTTACATTTAAAAAAGTATAAGATTTAAATAAACATTATTAAAATAAAATGACGTATTTTTTATATTTTTAAATGTATATAAGTATATACATAACACCTTAGTAAGTATATTTTAAGTATAGGCTTTTCTACGAGCGGGATTTGTACTCAATCAAACGCATAAATCTAATGCAACAAGGGCCATAAATAGATAATTCGGTAAAATTATAAACGAAATTGGTTTTGTTTTTGTATAAATATATAAAAATGTTTGTTTTTACATAAATATTAGAATTAAATATCACAAAATATCTACCTCAATAGGTACAGAGTTGTTGGACGCAGCCACAACAGAAGTAAGGATAGTAGCGTTGACCTGTCCGTGAATATTCCTGGATGTTTGTTCAAAACGACCTTGTACGTCAAGTTTAATTTGAGGACGATCAACTCTCACAAGAACATATTCACCTGGAAATAAAATGTACAGGTTTACACTTTTTACTGCATTTGCTATGTGGTAGTCAGAGGGAACTCACTGTCAAGACACTGCGTACTCTACTTTCAACTCGAAATCGTAAAATTGTGTGTTTAGTGGCGGAACTTAACGCTACGCTCTGTCTTAGATACCAGAGCGGAGAAATAAAAAGAATATATAATAATTTCCCCGAGTAGGAATCGAATCCATACCCATTGCAGTTACAGTTAAATGGCATTAATAAAATAAAAATAAAATAATGTCATAAAAAAATCAAAAAGTATTAAGCGTTATTTTTTTGTTCTGTGCAAAGTAAAACGATACGATGAAAGTAAAAAGTTATATGTTAAAGTAATTATCATTCAAATTTTAAAAACAGTTCGCAAACTAAGCAAAAAAGAACAGAAAAATATTATTAATTTTCTTACCTTTCCCATTGAATGTATATTGTAGACCATCAAAAGTGACAAAGTGAGGATCTCCAAACAGGCCGGCTACTCCTGGCGCTTGATACGCAACGCAATCTTGAGATGGACGACGCTCAAATCTAAATAATTAAGCAAATTTAAATAAATATGTTCTTCGATGTTTTTAAGAACTAAAGTTTATTTATACGAAAGAGCATATAGCATGCGTTTGTCATTTGTAAATATTTAAGGAAATCTACCAAACACATAGACTGTATATAATATTAAATAATAAAGAACAAATTTCGTATTATGCACCTCTCCATTTACCTAAATCTTAAAAACTTAACATAAATGAAAACCTTTGGTGTACTATTAAATTCTATAATTTTGAGGTACCTGAATGTTTCACAACCAACTGCCTGTTCTTCTTGCCACATACAACATTGGTAGAATGGAATCATATCGTGGAACCAATGGGACAGAGATGGCACCTAAAAAAATACAAAATTTTAGTATATATAAATAGTGAAATAAAAATCCCTATTAATAAGAGTAAATATCACTTTTAAATAATGGTAAAACAACAAAAACAATCGCTTTATCTTAAATTTTCTCAAAAATATTTATTATGGATTATTAGCTAAACCATATTCTATTTCTTACTTTGTTAGCCTCATTGTAAGGTGTAAAACCGAAGTCATGTGAGCGGTGAGGTCTGGAACCCCACATTTGGTCATAAGACATCATGAGGTAGCCATTTTTATCGTAGCAACACTGTTGACCTGAACCTTCCGAGCTAAAAATAAAAATATGCTAATCAAGCAATTGTGATATATTTAAGCTATATTTCTTTTAATAAGAGCTTCCTTACAATTTCAGACATATTTCAAACAATAAATATTACTTATAACTTAACATTCAAATTGGGATTATTTAAATTATTATAAATACCTAGGAGCGCCACTCCTGACGCAATGTATAGCACCCCAATGATATCTACACGTGGGATTGATATCCTTGTCACAATCCAAGTCAGGCATGAAGCGTCCTTTATCCAATAGTGCGTGTTCCAAAGTGCAAGGGCACACCCACACTTGAGCAGCGAAGTTCTTCAGGAAACGATCCGTTCTTAGCCAGTTGTTGCACATGGATTGAGACCACCGCTGACCATGCAGTCTTTCCCATTGTGGAGCAAAATACCAGCCAAGAGGAATGGGACGACTCCACAGGATGCTAATAATGAGAGAAAATATTAAGAGAGAAATTTGTATAAATATCTGCTTTATCTCATAGGTTTAACACAGTGAAAGCTAACATACAGGTCTTTTACATATTTAAGAAAAAAAGAATACAAACAATTAAACGAAAATCTTGAGAACAAATTTATAGACAGTGATGTGGAAGAACTATTTGCTGTTTTTGTTGCTAAGTAATACACTTACGGTGATATCGGAACATTCTTAAACACTTCTGGAGTAGTCAAATTAATTTGTAGGAATCCAAATTGCATGTCATTGTGCATTATATTGTCTCTATTGCGGAAATTTTGTGGATTTATAACATATTCTCCAGTATTAGCTACACCGACTTCAATCATGTCGATATATTCCAGTTGAGGTCTAATCGTCACCTCCTTGTAGCCCCATAAACTTATTTGTAACTGGGCGTTTAAGTTACTTGTTAAGTTGAATCGGTCCCAAGTTATTCTGATTTCAGGCGGATATCTTTCATGAATTGCGTTGTCAGGGAAGAAAATCTTTTCGGTTGCAGTTGCAGGTGTTTCTAAATAAATAAGAGATTTGTAATAAATATGTATAAATATAGTGAAGTATATGGTTTCGTTGTAAGAAGACATTCATTTTAATATTACCAAGAATTTTTCGAAGTTTTTATACATACCAACAAAATATTTTCCTTTCCATTTGTAAGGTTCATTGTTGATGGCAATTTCAAATCTGGCATAGCCGTTATGCCAGAAGCGTGGTTGAACGCAAATAGCTCTATTAGAATCTACTACTGCGCCGGTTACTGATTCTGTATCAAATCTGCAAGTAATCCGATCGTTCGGTTGGAAGCAAGGACCGGTGATATTAACAATTGTTCCCCCAAGCATATTCCCACTTTCAGGTGCGAACATAAGAGGTAAATTCGCTCCGTCTGAAATATTATTTAAAGAACAATGAGTAGTGATAATGACGTTTTTTGTTATATTTTATTTCAGTAGGTATATTACAAACAATTTTCTTACCTATATCCTTATTGCACGTGCCCATGAGAATTTTTTCGTCTATTCTGAAAATATGTCTTCCAGGGAAACCATTAGCCCAACCTCTTCCAGTGAGATCTCTAAGTACAGATGCCTGAGAGTACGGTTTGTATTCATAGCTTCGAGTGCCGTTACCAGCATTAAATCCAATCTAAAATTCATACATAATATACCTGATTAATCAAATAATATTTTAAATACTATATTGATTAATTATAAAGACCGAGAAAAAGCAAATTCGTCACTTGTATTAAATATAGTATAACTTACATAAGCTGGCACACCGCCCTCGCCAGTGGTGGTATCTCCACCAGCCTCAGTGTGAGAGCTCCAATTTATTTCTAAGTAATTGAAAATTGCATATGTGAACACTTCATCCGTCGCCAGTACCATTTGGAAGGTGTTAGTCTGAAATAAAATTAGGATATTAGGTTATGGACGCAGTTGAATTCAGAGGGACATTTGGAGGTATCAATTACACAACGTTTGTAAATGGGTAAAGTCTAGAGAGCGGACGGAATAATGTATGAGTAATCTTCGTTACTTATGAGTCTAACGTAGTTTTATATATAGGCTTAGCGTATGTCACTTTATACAAATAAACTATAGCGTAAACTAAACTAAAGCGTACACTAATAAACTATAGTGTATTTATTATTACTTCAATTTATTATAAAAACTGATTTTATAAGATTTAATAAGACCTTTAAATAATAGACTTTTGCAATGCCAAATTTCAAATTACTTTGTCTAACAATTTCATTTGACATATAGTAGATAAATAACTCTATACTTACAACGAACAAGGAGTTGTCAATACCGCCAGCAAACGACATATTCTTCCATGTGATAGTAATAGCGTGTTTGGGGAAGAACGTTTCAGACCCGATCACACCCTCTCGGATGTCCCATGTAATACGTTCTCGCATCTCAACACCCAGTTGATCAGTACGAGTCTGAAAGAGAAAAATGTTATTGTTTATTTAGCTTCACGCTGCATCCCGCACTCAGCAGGGTAGGTAGAGGGAACCTAATGAAGACACTCCGTTCCCCAAAATAAAAAATAGAGAAAAGGATATTTTTAAAAAAATATATAAGAGGCATATAAGTCTTCTGAGGCCAATTACAATGATATTTTTTTATAAATTTTGCTATCTTTCTTAATGATATTTGTATTTATAAGACTGATAATTGGTGTTCTGAACTGAAAATTACTTACTGTGCTGCAAAATAAATCTATATTAGCAATTTTAAATATAAATAATTGAATTACTGTAGGGTTAAATGGACCAACTCATTGCAATTTCGTTTCTGGGATAGAACATTCTCTCTTGCGCCCACCCACATATATTAATTTAGGATATATATAAAGATATATATATATATATATATATATATATATATATATATATATATATATATATATATATATATATATATATATATATATATATATATATATATATATATATATATATATAAAGATAAAAGAAGAAATAATGTAAAATTACCTGCAAATCTCTGTCCATACGGAAGTACACCCCAGGTCTCCTCTGATCTGGGTCTTCTTGCCTTTGGTTCCCAATACGACATTTGCTGAAAAATATTCCTATGAAAGAAGGATCGTTGACATTAGGCCAGTCTCGGACGGGGAAAGACAGCGGGTAGGTGTAGTGGTCCGGCGGGTCACTGAAGTAAAGGTAACCGTTCATTGACAGCTGAAAAATGTTATTTAAATTGTTATTATATAAAAAAACAGACATCATGTTTTAAAAGTGTGAGAATTATAGAAAAGTGAGATTGAGACCGTCGTGGCGTAATGGGACAGCGTCTGACTAGACACCATGGTTGTGGATTTGAATGACACTCGGGGATAGTTATATTCTTTACAAATTCTTTATTTAAAAAAATATATTCTTAAATAAAAATTTTTGCGCTTTGAGACAAGGCGTGGAGTTGAGTTCCGCCACTTAATTAAAACGCATGTCTCGATTTCGGTTGGAATGTAGAGGCAAAGTGTATTGTTAGTAGGTCCTCTCTAACTACCCTCTTATAAAAGAAAAAATGTGAAGCTAAAAAAAGTCGGTATCAATATATTTATTGCCTTACCCTCGTGTAATTGAAGCGAAACCCGAAGAACGGCAATTGGAAATTGAAATTCTTATGGATTTGTGGCGTGGAAGTATGAATATCTCTTTGGTAGTCTCCGATGTTCTCATTTCCTCCTTGGTCATAGAACCAGTAAAGGAAATTCGATCGTATCTGCTGCAGCCTTTGCATCGTAATGACATATGGCTGCCCATTGTTTTGGTAACTGGTTGAAGGCAGCACTCTACCGTCGATGTGAGCTGGTTATAAAAGCATGAAATTAATAAAAGTTTTTAGAAGAAAGAATATTTGAGGTACATATTTTGTTTAATAAATAAAATTGGTAAATCTCTTCATGCATCTCTCAGATCGCAATTTTTTTGGTAGGCAGAAAAACTTTTTGGATTTCATAATACAAGTTTGTTGACAAGAGGTCACTCTTGTGAACTTCCACAATTGCTACTCAATCTATTTATTACTACCACAAAATAAACAATTATTATTACTATAACAAAGCATAAAACAAGTAATAAATATATCTGTAGATTTAATATATTTACCAAACAAAAATTATCATAATATAGTTATATTATAGTACAAATTAGGTAGATACAGGAGCGCCTCCTGGTGACAGAGACCGATAAATAAAGCAACGAATAACGAGCAAAGTATAAGCGACTTATTTTCGTCTATAATTCGGGTTGCAAATGAAAATAGAATCACCGTCTTTCAAAAGATCAATATATGAGCGAAAATAATAAATAAAGTAGCAACTTTATTTATTACTCAACAAAATTTTCGTTTATTTTTTTACCCGCGACGGAACGGCGACTGTTTTTGTTTTTTAGCTTCACGCTGTATCCCGCACACAGCATGGTAGACAGAAGGAACCTAGTGTTAAGGCACTCCGTTCCCCACTTTCCGCCGTATTAGGAGCCATTGCGTGTTAAGTAGCAGAACTTAACGCTGCACTTTGCCTCGGTTACCAGAGCGAAAGAAATGAAAATATTAAATATTTCCACTCCTCTAGTGGGATCGAACCCGCAACCAGTCGTTTACAGTCACGCGTTCGTGCCACTGCGTCACGACTAGCCCCTAAAATTACTAAAATTTTCTTTGTTTTTAAAAAAAGTTCCTTATTTAACCATTTTCTTTGTATAAATAAATAATTTTACCAATCCACAAAGAGGCCTTAAACAGCTTAACACAATATCGACTCGCTTCGATAATGTTGATAAGTTATCACTTTTATATCAAACAAGTATTCGTAGTATTATAAATGATGTCAGTTTTGTTTGCTTGTTTTCTTACTATACTATATGGATAAATAAGTTGTTAAATGGTATTTGAAAATTAATTAATAATTAATATGTATGTAATGGAAATTAAAAATAACAAACTTTAAAAGCTTTTAATTGATATTAAAATTAAAAGCTGTTAGCTATATGTGCTATTTGCTATCGTGAGGTAGTGGTGTGCCACGCGGTTAACGGTACATGCCATTAGATGTGGGTTAGAGTCCCATTTGGGGATACATTATATTTAA
The DNA here is from genome assembly GCA_019049465.1 of Dryas iulia moderata. NCBI lineage: Eukaryota > Metazoa > Arthropoda > Insecta > Lepidoptera > Nymphalidae > Dryas > Dryas iulia. The sequence goes on from CM032440.1 coordinate 1,693,111, forward strand.
ATTATTTTCTTTCTTCGCTCTAGTAAGGAAAAGTGTAATATTGGGTTGTATGAAGTCTCTAAGTGTACTAACATTGAAATGCTATGAAAGTAAGGATCAAGCTTACACAAAAAATATATCAACAATAACTAGAAATTACCTTAAAATTGGCAAAAAATGAAGACTTTATTAGCTTTACCATTATATTCTTTGTCTACCCCGCATTTTTGGGCTTCCGATAAAGTTAAAACCAAAACTTAAAAAAGTAAATAACCACTATATCTTAATATTTCACTATTTTAATCATCACCGTTAAAACCCTAGTTACAAAAGTTTTATACAAAAAGAATTTATTTAGATAACTTTATCATCCTATTTTGTCTACAAAACAATACTATAATCAATCCCTAAATATTTAGAATACGAAACAATGAATTGTTAATGAAAATTATTGCAATATGTGATTTTTAGATGTAGTCTCGTAGTACGACTAGAAGGGAAGAAACTACTAATTATTTTGTTATTTATACTCGTACACTCGAGTAAACCCACAATACAGTAAAGAGATTGCGTATTTCTTATTAACATCCTTTCTTAAAAATACAGCACTGTTCAAAAACGTTTAATATATATACTTTTGAAAATTTTGAAAAAAAAAAGTTAGGAGACTACTAAGTAGGAGAGTACTAAGACTTTATTTCCTAAGTATACACTTATCGCCATGTATGTCCTCACTACCAATAATAAGTCTTAATCTAGAAAGTCGTACAAAGGTTTTTAAAAATGTTTTTTTTTTTTCATCTTCACGCTGTATCCTGCACACAGCAGGGTAGTAGTACACAACCAGTCGTTTACAGTCACACGCTTGTGCCACTGGGCCACGACTGGCCACAATGATGCTTTTCTGAAATATTTTTATTTCAAGTGTGAGAGAATGTAACAAGTTTTTTTATGAAATTCTATTAATTCAAGCTCAACCAAACCGTCTCAAAGTCAAAAAATTCTTGAATAAAGAGTCTAGATAATAAGAAAGATGGGACCATCTAAAAAGATACAGGATACAAGATACAAGATCATAATACCTTACCCTATCACTAATTATAGTGGTTATGAAGTAGAGCAAAATCCTTAATTATAATTTTCACAATTTCGGACTTGTATATAAATACCTCCAGTATTATGTTGTTGAATGGCGAAAGTTAATGCCGTGCCTTTGCCAGATGGTTACCATAGCGAAGAAAATGAAACATTAAATATTTCAAATCTCCCAGTAGAGTTTGAACCCACACCCAGTCGCGTTGGTAGTCACACTTTGCGCCAAGACTGGCCTCTATATTATCATTTTGATGCTGATAAAGCCACACCTTGCAATATGAATAACCGTGTTAATATAATTATGGGAGCTGGGTACCTAGGTTTATAATAAATAAGTAGTGTAAGCCAACGTTCCGCAGAGTGACAGCCTCTACGCAATACGCATATGCGCAATGGTCGTCGGTTCGATATCCACTATGGTATATGATGATGATGATGATTATATTTAAATTATTTTCATTTCTCCTACATGGTGGCAAAACAAAGCCTGGTGTTGAATCCACTTACACGCATTTTTTTACATTTAATAGGAAAATTTGTACGATTTTTTTAAATAATTTATACTACGATTGCGTGAACTAAACGACAAAAAAAAAATTTAAAACAGAATTACAGATTTTGGGCGCGAAATTCTGTTTTTTTTCGTTTCTGAAGTAATCAAAAAGCACTAGTGCCCCCATACAAGGTTATAGGACTCTAAATATTATATTTCAGCAATCTACAGGCTATGCGTTATTTTGTTATAGCAAACATATTCATCTTTATTATACATCTATATTAGATGGGCAAATATATATTCAGCAATTCAAGACACCATTGGAAACAGGAACGGTAATATTAAAATTAGTAAGAGTTTTAATAAACACAAAATTTTTGAAAACTAACTTTTAACTTTTTAGGCAAATAAATTGAAAGGCAAAGTCGAATATGCGCGTAAAATACGTGTCGCCTTAGCGAATTGTTTCTAATTTCTAATATATTATTTTGGATAATACTAGCTTTCTACGTACAAATATAACTTATGTGGTATATGGACATAAAGTCTAAAAAAATACCTTAACAAATGATAATACAACCTAGCAAGTTTGTATAAGCCATGAAGCATAAGCAATTAGGTAAAGATAAGGGCTCCGTACTTTATCAGGAATGATAAACTGTACGTACTCATCGTTTTGAAATTTATTAACGTTAAAATAAGAATGATTTCATCGCTCAGTTAACAAAAGGATCAGTCTTTTTGTGTCACACTATAACCTACTTTAAAGATATTTTGATGGCATACTAAATATAATAACTTTTAAATTAAAATAGTATTCATTTAAATTATTTAATGTATTAAAATTACCTTTAACATTTTCACAAGAAAACAATCGGTAAACTGTTTTCAATATAAAAATAAGTAAGCTAAGTTCTTCAACCTTTAAGCGTGATTGTGTAACTACTCTTTAGCGCATATATGGTATACCTATAATCTTATATTTCATAATATTTTTCTGTTTATTTTAGTTCTGCACCTGTTAAAGTACAAATGAAGATAATTTAATGATTTATCAGTCTGTTTACTTAGCGGAGGAAAAGCAGTGCCGTTTGTATATATCGGGGCCCTTCTGAATTTGGAGCCTAGATAAGGAAAACATTAAGGTCGTTTTATTTAAAAGCCATTCGATTAGTCTATCGTAAAGGTGGGACTGAGGCAAAGAGAAGTACCAGAATGGATATTATATTTTATACAAACATTCGTTAGACAGTTGTACTTACAAACAATACGCATTAGGGCAAACACAATCGTAAGCAATTTTCTAAATGTTATAAAAATTTTTACAATATATAAACTTTATTAAAACTAAAGTGGCCAGTCGTGGCCCAGTGGCACAAGAAAGTGACTGTAAACGGCTGGTTGTGGGTTCGATTCCCACTCGAGGAGTGGAATATTTCCATTTTCTTCGCTCTGGTGTCGAGGTAAAGCGCGGCGTTAAGTTCCGCCACTTAACACGCAAGCCTCCGAATTCGGCAGAAAGTGGGGAACGGAGTGTCTTAACACTAAGTTCCCTCTGCCTACCCTGCTGTGTGCGGGATATAGCGTGAAGCTATTTAATTTTTTTTTTTAATTAAAACTAAAAGTTCAATGCCTTATCAGGTATTCTTGTAATCTATTACTATATATAAATATATTTGCAAATTTTGTTAAGATTATCTATAAATATGAGATACTCAGTTTGTGTGCTCAATGACTTAGTCACTTAGTCATTTGTCTGAGTCACGCCTACTTATAAGTAGTATATATTATTTAGTATATATGTATACTAATTTGAGACATAATAAGCTTCTTATTGCCCTTTGTTTCATTCATATATTTATAACTAGCGGCCCGCTCGCGGTTTCGCCGCGTGAACTACTTAACTGCTTCATTATATTGCAACCCCGGGGGTGGGTTTTTGAAAGATAACGTAGCCTATGTTTAAGCTTACATTGTTAATTATATTTATGCCAAAATTCATTATAATCGGTCAAGCAGTTTAGATTTTTCATATAAAATTTCATCCCCTATTTCAACCCCTTTGCGGTTGATTTTTGAAAAAATAAGTAGCCTATGGCAGACGCAGTGACTTTTACTACTTTCATTCTAAATTTCATCAGACCGGTAGAGTAGCCGTGAAAGCATGACAGACAAACACACAGACTTTCGCATTTATAATATAAGTATGGATTGTATACCTACAAGATCTGTTAATAACAGAATAACTGAAAACGTGATGATTGTGGGTGCTATCTCTATTCATTTCAGTCATTCATTCCATAGGGAGAATAATTACATTTCAACAGAAACTTTCCGTCACTTAACGCACAATGCCTAGAATTCCAACGGTAAGTGTTCATGATACTTCACTAGGTTCTCTCGATTTATCTTGCTAAGCGGAATAAAGCATGAAGCTTAATAACATTATTAATGTTAATAATAAATAGTAAAAAATAATTTGAAACATCGTATTTAATAAGTCCTATCAATATTATGAAATTATCGTACCAATATGCAGGTACCTATTTGCAATATTGAAATGATAACCTTATCCATCACTGTCATGTATTCTTAGGTAAAAGATCAATAGATCAGAAGGGTATATCGACATGTAAATAACAAGCTTGATTGAATCGTACATTAAATATATATAAGTTTATATAAATTGAGAAACATCTCTTTTTTTTTATATGCCGTAATTTTTAAACGTTACAGATGAACAATTATTGTCAGATGAATAATTAATGTACACGTATGCGCAAATCCAAAAAAGTGTATAAACACAATATTATAAATTATAATTATAAATAATGATGCCAGTCGTGGCGCAGTGGCACAAGCGTGTGACTGTAAACGACTGGTTGTGGGTTCGATTCTCCTCTTAAGTTCCGCCACTTAACACGCAATGCCTCCGAATTCGGCGACAAGTGGGAAACGGGGTTTCTTAACACTAGGTTCTCTCTGCCTACCCTGCTGTATGCGGGATACAGCGTGAAGCTAAAAAAAAATAATAATTTTCATTGCCCACCTTAGTTTATTTCTGGAAATGTATGAAGTCAAAAAAATATATAAATATTGATCTCTTACCATATTCAGTGTTTGTAATAGAGGTAGTGCTGGGAGAATTGATCATTTGACGTTCATTTTGTACATCACTAGATCCAAAGTCCACAGCTTGCAAGTCAATAGGTGTATCATTTATCAGCGAGCCATCTAAAGACTGATATTTCCCACTTTTCACTTCCAATGGCTCTGTGTTTTCAATAACTTCTATATCTTTAGTATCGCTAACGTCTATGACGTCATCGGGTACACCTTCCACATCGCCACTCACAGTACTTTCAGTTACTAAAGTCTCATTGTCTAAAGCGTGTGCACTTAAAGCTAATATTAAAATACCGACCGCTAATTTTACGTTGACACTCATTTTTCTAACACTTTCACGATTTCAATCACATTATTTTTTTATATTTGTTATCTTATTGATATGAATTGCGACAGGTGCTTTCCTATTGTAGTCAGGAACTGGAGTGTTAATATGTGTGCTCAATAGCTGGCCGTTATCTCGAACAAATATGATAAGATAGCAAATAGAAACGTTGGGTGTGCCAAATTCTTCATAATAATCCTCAGCCCTCATAAAGGGCCTCCGTGTTTTGGTTCTATGCTTAATTAATTCATGTAAAAAGTTTTGTTTTTTCTTTAATTTGTATATGTTTTTGTTATTAATTACGTGCTTGAGCATGTATATCGTTGAGAATGACGTCGATGAGGAGCAACTACTACCAGCCAAATTTTAAGTTCATATTCAAAAATTTTGCGACTAATTTTGTGAGGTTGCGACATAGTAAAATTTCTGTAACCTATGAATTACTAATAGTTTTATCATTATTTAACATTAGAAAATTACAAAAATATTAACAAGGTTTAATATTTTTGAAATAAAAAGAATCATTTACGTTTACGGTTATTGCATAGGTATATGCTTCGCTTTATTTATATCTGAGCTTTTTTCAAATTTGTCGATTAATTTATTAAACTATTTTTGAAGGCCAACCAAGATACCTACTCATTCTAACAAAAACAAATATTCTGTAGCAACTAAAATAAATCACCTTTTACCCATGTACTATACTTCTAATTTTCTAATTTTCCATTAATTCAATGTTTACAGCTGCCCGTACGGTACGAAATGAAACGTCGTTACGCCGGCATCAAAACATGAACTGTAATATGACTGCTTAGTTAACGTTAACAATTCTTTACTAATTAATGAGTGTTTAGTTAACATTAAAAAATATTTACTAATTAATTAAATGACAAATTCTCATTAACTTAAAGGCTTTTCAATTTTGTAGCAAATGTGAATATTAAATAACTACTAATATCGTTGTATAGAGTTTTAGGGTCATATTTGTATACTTTGTCACTTGGAATTTGTCGTAATATTTTCATTTAACGATATAGTAAATTTTAATAACAAATGTTTACAATTAGAGGTCAACGTGGCGCAGAAAGATTGCGTTTGACTGAAAATGTTATGTTATTTAATTTGGTTCGTTGTCCTTTGTATACCAGGACTTTTTCTAGCTTCAGGCTTTTTCCCGGCTGGAAAAAAAAACCTACTGCATCAGCTATAGCCCTGTCAAAAACGGTCCAGTCGTTATATAGATTAACCGAAACAAATAGACAGATTGTAAAAAATGTATGCATTTTATTTATTATATTACAAGCAGACACTCCAATTTTATTTATTTATTCTTTTTTTGGCTTCACGCTGTATCCCAGACACAGCAGACACTTAATTCCCAATTTTCCGCCGAATTTTGGAAGCATTGCATGTTAAGTGGCGGAACTAAACGCCTCGACACCAGAGCGAAGAAAAGTGAAATATTAAATATTTCCTCTCCCCTAGTAGGAATCGAACCCTCAATATTTATTTTTACACTAGCGGCCCGCTCGCGGCTTGGCCGTGTGGATTGCCTAATTGTTTAGTTATGTTCCAACCCTCGCGACCGGATTTTTGAAAAATAAAGTAGCTTATGTTTAACCTTGGATTATCAACTATACCTATATATGCCAAAATTCGTTACAATCAGTCAAGCGGTGTAGATTTTTCATATAAACTTTCATCCCCTATTTCAACCCTTTAGAGGTTGAATTTTTGAAAAACTAAATAGCCTATGTTAGACCCAGTCATTTTTACTACTTTCATTCTAAATTTCATCCAAATCGGACCGCTAGTATAGCCGTGAAAGCGTGACAGACAAACACACAGACATTCGCATTTATAATATAAGTATGGATAACAATATATATTTAAGTACAGGGCAGCTTTGAGTAGAGCAACTATATTTACGACAGAGCAAGAACTGTTGTGTTCAAATGTTTAAGATCATTTTCAACGTCATTTTTCAAGAGTCATCGTCGGAAAGAGCTAATGGATTTCCAATTAACAGGTTATTAATATTTTCATATACTTCAGATTAATTAATCTACTTAGAAAAACTTTCTTTTTTCCTTTTTCCTAACTATATATTGTAAATAGCTATATTTAGCTGCTTTTTTATTATTAAATATTAAAAACTAAGTGACAATTCCAATGTACTTTATCGTACTATTATTGATAAAACCAACTTATCACAGATAATGTGGACTGATAAATTAACTTTGTTCCATGTAACGTTACTCAAGAAGATTATTTCACAAATACATCTATTTATAAGGAAATTTAAACCCTATAGAAGTTGTAATAAAGGTTAAAACAATTGTTGAACTTCTATACACCTATTTAATTTTTGTCCTATGAGTAATGATTTATATTCTTTTAGTAAGAAGCTACTTCCTGCTAGGAAGCGTCTTACTCATACCGGATATTTTTGATTGCACCATTTTTCATATACAAAACATTCGGATGGCTTTGGTAGTCAAATGCCGCAATAGCTTCCTAAAATATTAAGTAACTTTGATTTGTTTAAGTTTTTTTAGAAAAGAGGAGCTTTAGCTTTCCCACAATAAAGGGTAGTCAGAGACGACATATCGTCAAGATGCTCGGTTCTCCACTTTCCACCCAAAATCGTGGCATTGCGTGTTAAGTGGCGAAACTTAACGCCACCGAGTGCTGCTTTTTATACTTAAGGTTCTTTAGCAACATGCGTTTTCCCTCATAGCAGCCATTGAAAATAAATTTTTCGTTTTTCGGGTAGTCAAAGAGAACCTCTTCTTCCGCCTAAAATCGAATCATTACGTGTTAAGTGGATGAACTTTAGGCCGCTCTCTGTCTTATGTACCAGAGCGGAGAAACGAAAATATTATGTAATCATTTCCTCGATTGGGCATCGAACCCGTAACTAATGTGTTTGCAGTCATAGTATCCATGTTATCCAACTACGTTACGACGACCTCTGAAAACTTATTTGTCTTCTTTTCTTGCTTTTTTTTTGCAATTTCGTCCTCTGTGCATACGGATTTTGAAGATAAATATTTCGTGAGATATTCCAATTTTGCTAGGAAACTGTTGCATATTCGGAGACTACAAACTATACACACATTTCATGCTATGCCTTGCTATCGACTTGTGAAATGGCAAACATGTTCTGACAGTGATAATATTTATGTTTTGAAATGAAACCATTTTTAATTTATTTTTAACTACTTTACATTCATTCGTGGTCATAGGTAGATTGAGGTGGCATTCGTCTGTCAGTTGATACATTATTATATCAAACTACCGGCAACGATTTCTTAGTTGCCTTGCGTACTGCCCTGGATTCTTGCAAAACTGACTGTTTCCCGCCAGCATCGTGGGAAGACCAATAAGCCGCACATATTGGAGAGACAACCAACACTTTTACCAAATGTGAAGTGTTCAAAACGTCGATGTTTTTAAAAATATATTTACGAATACCAAAAATATACGCGATTATTCCGATAAAAAGTAGCTTCATTTCAAAATGTATAATAATCGTGCAACCATAAATCTTAAGATCTAGTCTTACCGAAACACAAACCATTATGAGTGTAGCAAAGAGGATAGTTATTTATTCCTTATTGTTTTGTGTGCTTGTGACAGATTATTACATTTTTGATTCCTTTGAATTAAAAGGACGCCTGAAAATAAATAAATGCAATAAGTAACATTGCAATTTTACAAGAATAATGCCATTAGGCGTTATATAAAATATCTGACATGTCACATGATATGCAATTAATAATAAATTATTGTTTTGAAAATTTCCATGCGTATAGTCAGGAGTTCAGGCAGAAAATTGAGACTGGTCTTGACAATAGTACGCTTAATGCAAGGAACAATATGATGCTCCTTTTTGTATTAACCAACTCCTTAGATCAAAGGTTCATAACAAACTATATAAATAAATAAAATTGAAATGTCTGTTTATAATTTTAAAATAACCACTTTTTACTAAATGCACGTATGTTCCTAACTGTATGTTGTTAATCTCTAGAACGAAATTACTGATGTTTCACGGGAAAATAACTGCTGTGAACAGAAGTAACTTAGGCTACTTGTATTGTATAATATCGTTTTGTTATTATTTAACATAAAATAACAGCAAGAGTGTGATATTATAATTGCGCACAATTAAAAATATTCAAAAGTGCTCTAATAACTAAACTCTCCACTTCCCAGTACCAATTTCAACAATGTTCAATTTCATACGTTTCCGTCTAGATAATTACAAAAATAGCTTGATTTTTTTTTTTTTTAACACATTTTGATTCAGTTTTTAGCTTTATTCCGTATAGCAAAGGGCTGAGGGGACCTAACGTTAAGGTACTCCTTGTTCCTCTTACCGTCTGTATTTGAATCGTTGCCAAATGAGTAGCGGATCTCAACGCTTCGCATTCACTTAATATTATATATTAATTTATTTTGCATTGTGCAATTGATTGTGGGTTCGACTCCCACTCGACGAAATTAAATATTTAATATTTCATTTTCTTCGCACTGGTATCTAGGCAAAGCTTCCACCACTTCACACGCAATGCGTCCAAAATTTCGGCGGAAAATGAGGAACAGAGAAAGTAACATTAAGTTCTCTTTGCCTGTAAGTTACGTTCCCTCTGCTGTGTCCGGGATATATACACTTGAAAAATAGAAAACATTGAAAATTTTCTCTAATCGTAACTCAAACATGACGAATAATCGGTAAATGCTTAAAATATGCTTATTTGTACATACCATGTGGAAAATTAATAAACAGGATAATAAATATATTATTAGAGATATTGATAATAATTAAGTTAAATATAAACCAGTACATATGCTAAGTAATTATATTTTTATTTTATTAGTATATTTTTAGCTTTAGAGGGATAGAGCCCGTTGTGGTATAGGGTGACCGTAACCGCGATGGTTGTAGGTACGTTTCCCACTCGGGAGAATCACTATGTATTATTTTCATTAAATGTCCAGAACGAAGTGTGTGAACAAAAGACTACTACTCTACTATGCGGAAAAAGGCTTGAAACTGCTGTTTTTATATTCATTTCTACAAAATATACTAACAATAACGCATCTAGTGTTATGTGGAGTATCTAAGATATCAAATGGGACTATCGTAGTACAGATAGACAGTTATTTCAGTTAAAGCCTAAAAGCTTAAAGCTTCGACCAACATTTAAAAATGCTATCGCGTAACCGTTGGATCAAAAACCAGATGAAAAATGCAGTACTTGTTCTATAAACTGTATTTTGTTTAAAAAATAGAGTTGAATATAAACATCCATAATTCCATACATATGACTAACAATCTATACATACGGAAACCTACGGGTGATACATAAAATTAATAATGTATAATATACTTAACGCTTAGAACATTACTCAGGAAGCCATACTTAAATATAACATGATAATGAATTTCGTTTATTGTTGGTGTCAATCAAAATATTTACAGCGCATTAGCGCAGTGGAATATATTTGAGTTTAAGCGCGGTTGTTTATGGGTTCGTTTCTCACTCGGACTAATAATTTTTCAATTATTATCTTCTCTCTTTTTGAACAAACAAAACGTATATAGTATCGATTTGATTTTTGGGTGGAAAGTGAAGAACTGGTGTGTCTTGCCACTAAGTTCTTCCTGATTACTTAATATGTACAAAAAAGCGTTAAACTATAAATATAAATTGTAAGTAAAATTAATCCAAAGGAAAAAGAATATTATTAACATCTACTGGACAAAAATATTTAAAATTACATTCTGAAGTCACAAATTTATACTATTTATGTACAAGTAGTAATAGTTTACAATATATCTACGAAATATCTACGTTCTACATACTTTACTTTTATAATATAAAAACATCATTATAAGCATAGAAAATTCCTTATCAAATATCCTTTAATTAGTTTTATTTACAAGATATATCCACTTGAGACGTATCTAATCGTAAAACAATGGAACTCTGTGGAGTGCAAAACATGCACACTGCACTAAATATAACTAATATATCTATGGGAATAACTCGACTAACGTAACAATTTAAATAAATGTTATACATTGATGACGAAACAGATGTAATAATTTGAATTCTAACACATAAGAAGCAATGTAATTTAATATTATGAAGCGGTTGTTAGTTAATTAAAACTGTTTCGTGTTATAGTTACAGTAAAGTTAGGACTCGTTCGTAAACTGGAAGCTGAACGTTTACTTTATATGAGAAATATTAACTGATGTAAAAAGTAGTTTAATATTATTTTTTTATTTTCATTTGAAAACAGGACTACGTTTATAAATAACTGTTATGGAAATAGAATAGTCATTTAGTTGTAACGGAGAATTTTAAAGGATTTACAAAAGATATATTGATTTTTGTTTTTCTTTGTAACTTATAATACGTTTTATTTTATTTGAATGTAAATTACTAGTTTCAATGTTTTTAATAACCATAACTTTTTCAATGCTTTAATCCTCCTAAGCTTTCCATGAATATACCGTTCGGGTGCTGGGCACATGGGCGGTACAAATAAGCACTGCTTCGAGTTGCTGGGAATTATGATCCAAGCTTGTGGCTTAAAGGACTCCTTTAAAATGCACTTTAACGATCACTTCCAGTACCCGAGCTCTTCTCTTTACATTTTTCTTTCTATACATTTGATTCCAATGTATCTTCGGTAATATTCAGTTGTAACTGATATTTTGATTGTGTTAACTGATATTTTGATTATTTGGATTTATTTTGAAAATTCTCTGACATCTGGGAAATATAGCTTAACTAAACATAAGCCCACAATGTTTTTTTTTTCAAACATTCTGACTCAATAATACCACCTATAGACAGTCGTAACGTGTCATGAAAATCGAGATAGCATTTACACTAAAATTGTTTTTTTCTAAAAAAGCATTTAAGCCAAGAAAATTGCTGTAGGAACAAAATTTACCTTTGTGTAGTTTGCTTATTATGCCTCTGTACCTACCAATTTACATATTTTTCCCGCATAGCAAAATAGTCTGAGGGAACCTAGTGTCAAAACACTGGCTACTCTATTTTCCGCTCGAATTCGAGACATTGCGCGTCGAGTGGAGGACCTTAACTCTACTCTGTGTCTTGTACACAAAAGTGGCTAAATAGAATTAAATTGTGATCATTCGAACTCACATCCAATAATGTCCCATATTGGATGGATTTATTTTTTACAGTACGCTATAAAAACAAGCGCTAAATATATTACTAGCTGTTAAGTCGAGAAACAGGCTTAGCGCACTAATAGAACTGCATTCGTGTGCAATGCTGACTTCCACCCATATAAATAACCACATAAAGGACCTAAGGCAAGTCTGTATCTATTGTCCGTTGACTGCACGTTGCATTCACATTCTGCATTGAGTAATTGTTCATTTTAATTTTTCCATACTTCCATACAAAATGCCTTGCGGAGGTTGTGGCGATAGTGAGTATTATTTTTTTTAATTTGAATATTTAATTTTTTGTTTAATATTGTTAATTGTGTTATTTTTTTAAATTTAAAATTATGAATTATTTTTTTTAAAACGTAAAATGAAAATTGTAGAAATTTTTATTTGACATTTACGTAATTATTAATTTTGGTTATGATTTTTGATTTTTTTGGCGCTAATTGTTTTATATATGTATTTTATATCTATTGTTATATTTTATATATTGCATTATACATGTATTTTAAAATACATGTGCATATTGAGTTAATGTGTTGAGTTTTGCCACTCAACATGCAATGTCTCTTATTTAAGTATAGAGAGAACGGAGAGTCTTGACTCTACGTAAAACGACTTATTGTGTAAAATTATTAGTATTTACATACAAGTATCATAACATATATAAAAAGTTCAGAAGTAAATGGATACCTTGTGTATGGTGGGGTCCCTTCCCTTCCAGACACGCGCCTATCTAGACTCGATTATATTGTTATATTATATTTTTTGTATGTTATTTTAACTATTTATGTTGTACATTATTAACGTTATTCTAAACAAGTTAAAAATTAAGAAAAAAATCGACACATTAAATCATAAGTGGTTGATTTAAATATAATTCCCACAGTTGGGAATCGAACACACAACTAATAGTGTTTCCCGTCAGACGCTGTCACACTGTGCCTGCATGGCCTCCATTTTGTAACGATAATATTTTGAAACACCTAAACAAGAAACTTTTATTCAAATAATATCTGTAATATATAATTTATATATTTTTTTTATTTTGCAAGTTATAAATTGTAAAATAAAAATTAAACATCAAAATCGTCTCTGAATATTATTTGTTTATTTTACTGACTATATAAAAAAATACATTTTTACACGAAAAAGCCTTACTTCTGTTAAGTTATTTTTTTATTCAGAATACTAAATTAACTCCATTTCGTCCTCGAGTTTTTATTTTCGAGTCCTTGTACCAGTCATTAAGTTGATTAGTATACTTGCCAAGATACCTGTGGAACCGGTTACACAATTTATACCCCCATATCATTCCATGCTCAGTTTGACTTTCAAAATGTATAACATTATTTTCATTAAAATATAAATTATGAATATTAAGCTACCAAATCTGTTAATTCATTTAATTTTATCATGGTAGATGGTATTAAAAGAGATCTGGTCAAATATGTCAACAGAGGAATTTTTAATCGTCTATAAATTTGAACTCAGCAGTATTCGAACTTGCTTATCTTGAAAATCGTCCATATGTCTGACCACTAAGCCATGCCATCTACATCCGGGAGAGACCAAATTCTTATACGTTTATTACAACGTATTTTTGTTGTTAGCTTTTCTGTATACTAGCATATCTATGGTCTATTATACTTCTAAAGAGTAACATTACTAGGCTCAGGCTTATTAACTTTACAAAAAAAATCTTTCAAACATTTCATCTCTTTAGTACTTCTATAGTTAAGTGAGAACAAACAGACAAACCCACAAATATACTAACAGGCAAGTAATAACATAATAGTAAAAATTATTTAAAATGAAGATATTTTCTCCGTAATAAATCTGAAAATTTATCGCTAATTATAAATCTAAATTATTATCAAAACAATTTCATAGGTGCGCTAGAACAATGGCATTTAGTATGTTTCAACAACAACGTTCACTGTTTACGCGCAAACGTTCGCGTGCTTAGAAATTCATAAACTAGCAAATACTGAAAGGATGTATAATTAAGATATGGTAAATTGTTTGACGTTCAAAAAATGAAGCATGTAACTTCTTATTTTGAATAAAATTATTTGACTTTGATATAGTTTAGTTATTAATAGTAGATAAATTACACAAATAAAAATTATTTAACAAGATAATTTCACCATGGCTCTCAAAAGCCATGGCGCAGTGGAAAGTTTCTTTTCTTTTCAATACAGATTTACATTCACACGCGACGCATATGGGTTCGAATCCTATTTCTTGCATGATTGTATATAAAAAAAATATCATTTCTCGGTACTGGGTAACGCAACTAGCGTTACCCAACACGCAATATCTCGGATTCGGGCAGAAAGTCACGAGAACGCCAGATTTTATTCTGAGAAGCTAAAAAAAATTGTTGACCATCATGGCCCAGTAATATAGTGTTTTATGATACACGTGAAAGTTATGTTCGATTTCCCCTCACTGAATTTTATTTTTATTTGCCCCCTTGGACTCAACAACCAGTGTCTCTAAAATAGACAAATAGAGGAAAATGGATAGTCTTAATATTAAATTCTTTCGGATTACTCAAGTATATGCTACATATGCGTAACGCCAATTATTTCATAAAAAATGTGCATTATCATTGTTTCCTTATAAAGTAAAAGATGATTCAACGGAAAGTTTTATGATATGACCATAACAAAGTTTTACACCTGTCCGTGGCTGTTACATTTTTTTATTGGAGGCATTCGTGGCGCAGTATGACAGCGTCTGACTGTATACTCAATAGCTGTGGGCTCAATACTAGGGAGAGGGACATTGGTTATATTAAAATTACTTTGATTTCTTTGCTCTAATAATAAGAAAAGGAGCCAGTGGCACGATCGTGTGAATGTAACTGACTGGTTGTGGGTTCGATTCCCACTCGAGGAGTGGTAATATTTGATATTTTCATTTCCTTCTGGTGCCGAAGTAAAGGGTGGCGTTAAGTTCCGCCACTTAACACGCAATGCCTCCGAATTCGGCGAAAATTGGAAAACGGAGTGTCTTAAGACTAGGTTCCCTTTGCCTACACTGCTGTGTGGGGGAAACAGCGTGAAGCTAAAAATAAAAAAATGAACCTCTTTTGTAACCTAACTATGTTTGGAAATAATAATTTCTTTTAAACATTAATTAATTTTTTCTTAATAACAGGCTGCAAATGCACTACAACACAGTGCTGCCAGAGCTGCAAGTGCGACTCTTCCTGCTCCTGCAGTTGCAAGCGCTCTACTGACACCACCACCACTACGAAAAAATGAAACAATATACAATACAATATCATGTAGAACGTAGAAGTATCTCTTTACATGAATAATTGTTTATAATATGACCTATTATATATGCATTTATAACCTTATAATTTTCCTCGTTAATAATTACTTCCGGTGTGAGAAATATCAATTATGTACAAGTCACACTTAAACTACTTTAAATCATTTTCAAATGAATATTCAGTCTTTTGATATATATTTCGAGAATGTCTAAATAAAGAGATATACTTAAATCTATGTTGAATTTTATTTATTTGGTTTACTAATTTGTATCTAGATTGCCTAAAATAAATAATAAATTACATATTTTTTTAATAAATATTCTGAAGTCCTGTTAGTTCATGCATGTACCTGAAACAAAAACAAATGATATTATAACAGAGCAGAAAATATATGTAAATAGAAAGAAATAAGAGATAAGAACATAACATTTTAAGATAAAAGTCATCGTGACGGGTAACGCTGTGGGACATCCTCTGACTGGTCGTGGATTCGATTCCACTCTGGCAAGAAGACAAAGCGTGGCGTTGATTTCCGCCACTCACCGTACAATGTCTCAAATCATGGAGCACTAAATTAACTAAATTTTTATTTTGATTTTTCATTTGATTGATAGCGTTCACCGCTCTTTAAGCTTAATGGCTTAAAAGCTAATATATCAAATGAAAAGACAGAAATTCAATATTTTCAATTTGTAATATTATTATAATAATAAGAAAATAGGTAGAATGAATTAAAATGTAACACAAAATAATCTAATATTAGAATTTAATATTACCCTTGAAATCAATATCCTGACAGTCACAGCCCGGGACGCAGTTCTCAGTCGAGTCACAGTCTGGTTTCCATGCTGCAAAGTAAATAGTACTGTAATATTCATTATTAATTACAATCGTGGGGGCCAGTCGTGGCGCACTGGCACTGGCGTGTGACTGTATCGACTGGTTCTCGGTTCAATTACCACTCGAGGAGTGGAAATATTTAATACTTCCATTTTCGTCACCCTGATGTCGAGACAAAGCGCGGCGGAAAGTGGGACACTGAGTGTCTTAACAGGTTCCCTCTGCCTACCCCGCTGTGTGCGGGGTACACACTACGCCACCACTGGCCCCAATAATGTACTAATATATTATAATTAACTAGCGGCACGCTCGCGGCTTGGCCGCCTGGGCTGCTTAATTGTTTCGTTATATTGTAGCCTCGGGGGTGGATTTTTGAAAAATAAATAATCTTTGACCTTTAAGCGGTTTAGTTTTTTCATATAAGCTTTCATCCCCTATTTCAACCCTTTAGCGGTTAATTTTTGAAAAAATAAGTAGCCTATGTCAGCCCACAGCTATTTTCAATCTAAATTTCATCCAAATCGGACCGGTAGATTAGCAATTAGTTATAAATGTGAAATTATAAAGAAGGATTTCTGTTGCTCCTAATCCATACATATATTAATAAGTATGGATTAGGAGCAGCAGAAATTCTTCTTTGGTCATTTGAACAAGGTATGTAATTAAATATGAGCACTTACATGTACAACCATCTAACACTTTCATTTTGAATTTCCGTACTTGTCATCTACTGTTATTACGAAGTTGAAAGTAGTCAACAAGCGTGCAGCCTGTTACGATGACTAACAGATTATGCAGTTTATTTAAAGTGCAATGAACCATGTCTCATTGAATAGTCGTAAAAAACATCACAAAACATTTAACATTGATGATTGATAGTAGTAATTTTAAAAAAAATGTTAGGACTTGGTAAAAATTATCTTTTCATTTGTAGTAAAGCTTAATGAAATTACAAAACATCTCATATTTTTTTTTTATACGATCTCCTCATTTACATGATATCCTTTAGCTACCCAACGACAAAATTCAACTAATGCCATTATCGAAATACGTCCTAGAAATAAGCTAAAGATAGTTCTTGACATTTATTAATTTTTTACAACGTATAGATGTATTACATAATAAATAATAAATATAATATCATGTTCCAGTCTTTTAACAATTAAGTAGAAGAGCTATGATCAAAAACATACTTATGCCTGGCTGTATGATATGTAACAGGTATACTGTATTTCCCTAGTTGATTATATGTATAAAATGTGACTGTTATCTCTGTTCAGGCGAAAAACAGGTAACATGAAAAATTCATGAAGATACGAGTAATAGATATGTTTAATGCTTGCATCTTCCTTAAAATTTCAAATACTGTTAGTTAACTTTCCTATACACCACTATACTCAATTATTCTGGAGCATACTTTTAACATTTAAATAGCATTAGCGTAAAGTCATCATCAATCAATTAATACAATTAGTACTTTTTTTACAAAATGTAATCGTTTCTCCGAATTAACTGTTTATATTTTTTATGTCACACAAAACAATTCTGAATGCCATCAAAGTCAGAAAAACCAAGGCAATCCTACCGTTTGTATTACTAACCTTGCGCCTGTTTCATTGTTTTTTATATAAACTGTAAAGTATAAAAGCGCTAAAAATGTAAACCAGATCATAGTCTGAGATCATCTCATCTATCGCATCAACTCAGTAAGGTTACCTGTCAGCAAAATACCTAAAATGCCTGCTCCTGAACCCTGCAAAGGTAAGAAAGTGCTTTAATTATTTTTCAAAATAATTTTAAAATATATTGGGCCAGTCGTGGCGCAGAGGCACAAAGTATAAAGCGACTGGTCGCTGGTTCGATTTCCACTGGAGGGGTGGAAATTTTTAATATTTTCATTTTCTTCGCTCTGGTGTTGAGGCAAAGCGCGGCGTTAAGTACCACCACATAACACGCAAATTGCGGAAATGGGGAACGAAGTGTCTTAAAACTAGGTTCCCTCTGCATACCCTGCTGTGTATGGGATACAGCGTGAAGGTAAAAAAAAATATTAATAACTTCTGCATCAAATAAGTTACTTTAATTTTTTATTCATGTCCATCATCATATTTTATGTTCAGATTCCTGCAAGGATGCTGCTGGCTGTAAGGATGACTGCAATGCTGACACCTGCGCCACTGAGTGTACCACCAGCGGTAAGAATTCCAATATATGTTACGAATTCAGTAGCTGCCCGCAGTTTTGTTGGCGTGGACTTAATGACCCTTCCTACTAAAATACTAATCACACGGAACAACTTTTTTCCCTCTCTTATACCATATAAAGGCTCTCTTTCTTATACCGTATTATATATACCTAGTCTGTTATTGTTTCACTTTTCGATATCAACTATAGTCCTAATCTCGTCTACGTTCTGTCTAATATAATAAAAAAGCAACACTCAAATCCGGACCCTTTTACTGTTTTATTTTATTGATAGATGGACATGTACATTTTTATATAGAAAGAGAGAATAATTGCTATATTCAATAACCCAATATTTTTTTTTAAATATTTTTAAACCCGTTTCTTTGATATCGTCATTTGTCATATTATGTAATCAAAATATTTAAAAAAAATGTTACCATTTGTCTTAAAATAAAAAATAATTTGTAACAAGCGTATAAGAATTGCAACGTAGCACGATAAGAACAAATGGCTTAATTGGCTAAAACGTTTGGATAATTTCAATGATTGTTATAGTTCCGCCATTGTCAATTTTTTATGTAATTTTAAATACTTTTCTTAACAATATTTTTATTATATTTGTTTACAGGCGGTTGCTGTTAACTCAGATGGCTATATATCAAGATACAATACTTTATTCTCGTGTCAAGGATGCCGCAGAATGTTTAATTTCATTTAGTTAAGGTTGCAATAAATCTTTGGTGCTCTCATTTTGTTGTTTATGTTTCCTTCACACGTTACACGTTATAATTGAAGTGAAAATATATTTTTCAAATATACTTCTAATTTGAAATAATTGCTTTTCTAAAGAAGTTAATCAATGTCTAATCATAATTGAGGCCGTTATGACGCAGACACAGAGTCTGACTGTAAAAGCAGTGGTTGTGGACTCAAGTCCAATTCGGGGGATTATATTGAATTTTTTATTTCTTCGCTCTGGTGCCCAAAGTAAAGCGAAACCAACACTTACTTCGGAATGTGTCGATTTTGGAGGGCGGAGTGTTTTTATACTAATTTCTCTCTGATTTTTCTGCTAAGCGTGTATAGCGTGAAGCTAAAAAAAAATTCAACATATTTACTTGTAATTTAAAACAATTATATAACAAATAGCATCCTTTATATTTCTTGGATAGAATAAAAAAGGTTTAGCATCAAACCATTTCGTTTTGAAAGTTCTCTATACATCGTTATGGAAGAAAATAAAAAGAAGGAGGCTTAGTGTCAAAATACTCCCTTTTAGAAATTATTTTCATATTTTGCCGTTGTAATGTTACTTCTTTAGGCATAATTAGGCATACCTCTTCGTTCAATACAAAGTGACATGTTTGATAAAGAATGAAATTAATAGTACTTTTCTAATTGTATACTTCAAACAATCAGAAAAGTACTATTAATTTTAATGAAAAATCTTACTATAGAATGACGTAAAAATTTTATTAAAATATGCACTTTATGCATTTATTAATTATATAATATAAAATCTTCACTTTCATGTTTTAAAATTTTTAAAAATTAGGTTTTTTAAAAATATCGACGTAACCTGATGTAGAACGTACTTGCTACGTCGAAATTTTTACACGCTTTTAAAAACCCTCACACGTTTTTTGTGTTAAAGTATAGACTTTATATTTTTTTATAGTTTACATAGAACCGGAAACGCATCCAAAGTTCTCGATTGTTGTACGAAGGTGGAACCACTTTTCAACAGGTGGTCCTTCTGCTCGTTTACCCATTTTTATACATAAAAAGAAACAGCGAGACATTGAGTTCTGCACCTCAAGTCTCAAATTCAATTCGTTTTGCGAGAGCGCGAGCGAGCGTGAATCTGAAATAAAAAGAAAAATAGACTGATTTACAACTAAGTTGTCTCAGTTCTACTCTTATATTTCGCAAAATACAGAATGTCGTATCGACCTGGACACACTGCCGCTGGTAGGGCATTCCACAGTTGAGTGGGATGTGGAAGAAAAGTCGCACCAGTAATCGCACAGTACTAGAGTGCCGAGTATCCAGATAGTGTAGATAATGTTTAACTCTGGAACGTACTATGTGGTTAGAGAACTCAGCGGCAAGAAACAGGTCTAACAGTTCTCCAGAACACTCTCCGTGATAAATGCGGTAGAGATCTATTTTTCTTTACTACGTTACTTTATTTACTAAATGAAGTTCTTTACTTCAATGACTTGTTTAATTGTTTATTTTTTGTTGCGTTGATTGCAATAGTAATCAAAAAAAATTTAACAAAACGTAATGATACTTTATAATATTGGGTGGAACTGTTTTTTTTGTTTTCTTTTTCAGAGTCACGCCATTTCCTGCATAGCAGTCAGAGAGAACCTTGTGAAAAAATACTCCGTTCCGTCCACTATCACCAAAGACATATCGAGTAACAGAATTTTGCCTTGTGAACAAAGAGCTGAAAATAATTAAATGAAGATCATTCCACCAAGTGGGAATCAAACCCACAACTAATCATATTTAATGTTAGACACTGCTCCATTTCGTAGATGGATGCGATTGTTAAAAATCAAAAGTTTAATTTTATCTTTAAAGTTAGAAACGTCAATTAATTCATGTTATTAATTGGTTGTTCTTCGTCCAAATAACTCGTGGACAACAAATGCTAAATATTGTTTTTGATTAAAATATGCCTTCACGTTAGCTTAATTACACGATCTGTACCGTTAAGACGTCATATAAAATATAATATCTTAAAGCGCTATTGTCTTATATGAATGGGCAAGTATAAGTTGCTTACTATTAATAATTTTTAGTATTTATTGTCTAGAAACAATAACGTTTACTTATAACTAGTGTCCAACCGAAACCGAAACCGAAACTGCTGATGACGTCATAAAATTTGAGTAATATGTATAAAAATTACATTTTTTTACGCTTTAAAAATTACACATGCATTTGAATTATTGTGATTACGTTGTGTTATTTTATTATATATAAGGAAATAATTAAAGGATCATAAAAAAATCTAAATTATCTGAGGTTTTCGAAGTGGCTGTATTTTCTCAAAAATAGGCGCATTGAAATAAAAAAGTAGCATTTTAGAGCTTAAAGTGTCTAATTTTGTCATTTAAGATGAAAAATATAATTCAAACGACGTGTTTCGCTCTATCCTGTTAAATACTAAAAGAGAAAAAAAAAACGAATTTTTTTCATTTCATTTTTTTTATCTAAAAAGTTGGAACATATGTTTTCAACTTGACCACTATATGGATCAGCTAACTTGTTAGTCTAGACCTACGCCAGTTCTCTTTACCTAAGGCTCTTCCGGATTTATATAGAGGTTTTTTGAGCTGTAAATTTATGTGCTAATTTATGATAAGATTTACGTTAGATATATATTTATATTAACTTATTGACTATATACTGTGTAACATTTATATAGAAAACGGTTATATTTAAATAATATTAAGGCAAGCCAATATTAAGGCAACTAACCCAGGGTTTGCAAAATATCAATCAATCATAGGTATTCGACCCCTGAAAGGAGCCACACTTACGCGAATAGACACACGAAACTGTCGTTACAGACTAACAGGGATAGTTCACTTAATCTGTCGTCAGCAGTTCATAGTATTCTCATCATTAATTTATAATATATTCAAACTTACTACGTCTTAAGATTAGGTTCACAAGCTATAAAACACTCAAAAGTATCTAAACTACGTAAAAATTCTTGAGTACGTCATGAGTTTCGGCATTGCCGAAGGTTCGGCAGGTTTTTTGCCGAAACCGAAACTACGGCCGAAACTACAATTTTTTGCCGAAACCGAAACCGAAACCGAACCTTCGGTCGGACACTACTTATAACATTGTACACGCAAGAATATATTTACGATAAAAGAGTCTTTCACACATCGCTTTTTCTTCCGTTTTGAGGCATTCACTTTTGTGAAGTGGTTGTATTTTAGATGTTTAAAAAATGAAACATGTTTTTATTTAAATTTAGTGCCAAGACACTCCTTTCTCCAACTTCTGCCCGATTTTAAAACCTGAAAGTTCTGACTACCCTAGCCAGAAAGAACTAAGTATCAAGACATAACGTTCTCCACTGTTCGAACAAATTCTGAATTCCTCCTTATTTTTAATGATATGATGTATATTGATGTATATTTATTTATTTTTATAATTTATAAAATTACTTTCTTCAAATTTTTCGGACACCAGAGTTTGTTTCATTAAAAAGACATGTAGAAAACGTATGAAAATTTGAACGCAGCGGGATTCAAACCCGCGCCTCCTGAAAACCGTCCAGGCACTCTGGCAGCTAAGCCATGCGTTCAACGCATCCCGTTGCGTTCAAATTTTTATACGTTTTTTAAATTTTCAATTGTACTAAGCGTGGAATAACACCTTAAAAAATGTTTAAAAAGTATTTGTTTCATGAAACCAATAAACTATAATTTTTCTTTTCAACTTCACGCTTTTTCTTTATATATATTAATGCTCTATACTAAACGGAGAAAGTATGTACTTTGTTCATCAATATTTATATATTTAAAAATGGATACTAATCCAATACACTCTAATTTTAAAAGAAACTTACTACAAGATCATTTAACTATTTATTTCTTTTGATAAAATAAAAGCTCATCTATTAAAAGATGGAAAAGAAAAGACGTGTACTTTTAACCTAACATTTATTTTAAATTATGCAGTAGAACAAAACAATAGTTATAACGAATACTACGGAGAAGGCCACGGGAAAGCAGGTCTCCAGTATACGAGACACACGAGTCCCGACTGATGTGCGCCTGGTATTCTCTCTATCCATTATGAATGATCTTTAACAGCAACCACCTGAAAAAAGAATAACATTAAATATTAATGAAAAGAGGCTCAGAATAAAAGGTTGGTTAATATTTTACACTTTATTAGTCCGCTTGCTACAAAGTCACAAGCCAGAATGAGCAATCATTTTAAATACTTACTGTAACTATGTCGTTCTTTATTGAATGAGCGATACGTACATCTTACTTTTATGAAATACTTAGTTTATGTTATTTTTAATAAATAATTAAAATCAAAATTAAACTAAGTTTCTTTCTTTTTACAATAGATAATTTAACATACCTTGAGAAGTGCAGTCGTTACAACCTTTATCTTTGCATGAGCAGCTATATTTGCAAGATCCTTCTTTGCAGGTGTCTAAAAAATATTTTTATTCAGTATATTAACGAATCGTGATAAAATCATTAAAGTAAGATTAAAAAGATTTATTTTAATAACATTTCAAGACAAGCTCTTTCCAATAATTCTCAGCAATCTCTTACATTTGCTATCCTACATTCCTCATAATGTAGGATAGCATTAAAAATAGCGTACCCACCATCTTGGGTGTTCCGCCATATTGCTTCAACATTGAGTTGCAAGTTAAATAAAAACTTATTAAAAATACATTTGACAATAATGTATTAATAAAATTTACATATACTTACTGTAAATGAACATGAAAAATATTTCAAATCTTACCTTTGCACGGTTCACAGGGAGAAGGCATATTGACTATTGGATTGAATAGATTAAAGCGACTATGCTTAGACTGTTATTCAACGATGTTTTATATGTTTTAAAAGACATAAAAACATCTCAAATTATAACTGGAGCAAGGCTGAAAAAGTTTGGTCCATTATTTGAGTGATGTAACGCTTGATAACTGCTCTTACAAAAGGAAATAGCCTGTTGGAAAAAACTATATTATACTTAAATTGAATAATTTCAAACTTTTAAAGTAAATCGTCTTCACGCACGCTTGTCTTAGGGAGGGAGTAAGCTGGTGAATGCGTGACGAGAGCGTTACGAAAAGTGTGATTGGACGAAGAGAACGGATGTTGAAAAGAAGATATAAGTTAGTGGAGATACAAATAGAGAGAGTTACGTTCCACGTATAATCTTCGTAAAGACAGAAGAGCGAGGTGCTTTTATTCTTTCCCACATAACCTAACGTAACGCAATTACGTTTCGTATTATATAGACACCTGGTTATTGTATCACTCGAATAGCCATTTAGTTTCATCTATATGTTACCATAGGTATATAGTAAAAGAAGTTTTATTTCAACCCTGTGGTTTACTCGTTACTTTCACACTCGTTTATTATTAGTTTTAATTTTGGTCGTGTTTACTAATAGGTAAATAAGTAAACTTCTAGAAAAAGAAATAGTTATTAGATTATAAGCTGGCAATTTAGAAACTAGCAAAGCAAAGCAGTACAAAGAACCTAATATCAAAATACGCCGTTCACTTTCCACCAAACGTAATATTTTATGTTAATTTGCACAACTTTGGCTTAGGCACCAGAACAAAGAAATGAATATAATATAATTTATCGAATCTGCAACCATTCGTGTTTGCAGCCGAGCACTATCTCACTGCGCCACGACGGCCCAAAAGTTGGAATGATAGAGAAAGCCATTGACCGATTACATGTCACAGATTGCCATTTGTCACAACAAATAGACTTGCACAAGTGTGTTTGTGTACCTTGAAAATATAACATAGGCAACGCAAATCTCATCCGTAATCAATCGTATAAAAATTGATCGAGGCAAAGCGCGGCATTAAGTTCCGTCACTTAACACGCAATGCCTCCGAACTCGACGAAAAGTGGGGAACGGAGTGTCTTAACACTAGGTTCCCTCTGTCTACTTTGCTGTGTGCGAGATACAGCGTTAAGCTAAAGAAAATGCTTTCTTATTTTGTGTTCAAAATTAATTGTCAATAAGGTCTAATTAAGTCAAGTGAAGTTAAACGTTTAATATTCCTCATGTAGGCCAATAATACCTGTATTGGCCTAAATGAGGCATTTAAAATCGCAAATTAACATTTACATAAACATGGACAGTCGGGAACTGTTTACGAGAGAAGCTTTTAAAATATAATCAATTTTTTGGCTTCATGCTTTCTGATGTGATGCGGATCACAGGTTACTCAGAGGGAACCTAGTGCCAAGACACTTCGCGAAGTCTTATAATAAAAGAAATAATATTAAATTATGTTTTGTCTGGTTGTCTGTGGTTCACGTTTCACACAAAAACTACTGGATCGATTTGGACGTATAGCTTAACTTAACTTTTTTGATACGTACCTATTAGATCAATGCAACAGCGGGAAATCCAAACAATGTCGAATCCATAAGACATATAGGGTAAAGCTGGTCTGGAGATGAGATTTGGAGCACCTGACGCGAGATCCGATTAGCTCACTTAATGTTTAGGGATATGATATATAACTTCTTAGAGACAGCTGTTTAGCATGATTAGGACTTTCTAAAGATGATTAGAATTAGAAGTCTAGAACAACTGAAGGTTTTTAGCCTCTTTGTTAATTTACATAGTGTAGCACATAAACTATTAATGTAGAAATAAATTAATTTGACTTAGTTGTCACTGTCGTGACCGTAGTCTGAACTTTTAATCTGACGTTCAATCAGCAACGGCAAGTAAGCAAACACAATAAACAGTTCGTAATAAAAATATACTCTATTTAAAATTCGTTGAATTTTCTTTGAATTCTCTTAAAAATATACAGGGACATGAAAAGTATAAAACGCTTAACTTAAACGAAGAGACGGAGAGACGAAAGTACAAGTAGCTACACCTAGTTAATTAGTTAATAGGAGCGCAGCCATGAGCGGCTCGCTAGTTTTATATTAAGTTTGTTGAAGTTAGCCAGTGGGCATCAACAGTCTTTTGATTCATGCATTATAGTAGTCTCGATTACTTCATTATAGTAGTCTGGAATATAAATTACCATAAATTACCTTAGTAAATTAAATATAAGCGAACAAATAATTAAACAGATTCCAGATGGGTGTGAAAGTATGATTTTTTATAGAGAAAAACCCTGTCAAAAAAATAAATCTAGGACCCTTAGACAAATAATTTACAAAAGGTAAGCCGATTGGAATCGTTTTATAATGGACATATACACTTTATCACTGGCAGGTACTAGTTACACTATAGTTTAGTCATTTAATAACACTCCATTTCATAAGAAATCATATGATTTCTTGATGGAATGGTAATTATTTACCATTGTGGTTAGAAAATACCAAAATAATAACGGTAATTTGATTTTTTTTTATCTGCTATTCACAAAAAATTCATAGATATAAAAACAAATTATTTTCCAACAGTTTTTATATTCTATTCAATTTGTTGTAATTTTTCCATTTTCCGCACGAATTAAGCCACTGATCTTCGCGGAAAGCCTTCTGGTGCTTCCTTTGTTTTTTGACGATAGACAACCTTCGTTACATTTTGACAGATAATATTTAAAACATAAATTTAATTTTATTTTAACCATTCTATTCCGGATGTCCGTTCGTGTTACAAACATGGCAGCTGTGGGCGTATCAAAAAGTAAGTTTTTAATTATTTTTTAATTCGTATGCGTACAATAATGTCAATCATATAAATTGCTCTAATATCATTGGTATTATTATTGGTATTATTCGTATTTGATCAGCATCTTGATCTCTTTTCGGAAAATGATTGTATATAAAAAGCACTCTGATATAACAAATAGCGGCGTTAAACTAAACCACTCGATACAATTAGAGCTTGAACGCAAATGTACCTAAGCGGAGGAAAAGTGTGAAGCTGCCTTATACGATTGACAGATTGAAAACGGCTTAGAAAGTGCTTCAGTTTAATAACACCTAAAAGAATTCTGCTAATCTAGTACCTATGCAATTTCCTCAAGTTTTTTGATCTACTGAGCAAGGTAAAAAAAATCGTAAAAAAATATATAGTATTTTTTAAGCTAATTAATATTATCTTATATTTTTTTCACTTCACGCTATATCCCGCACACAACAGGGTAGGCAGAGGGAACCTAGTGTTAAGACACTCCGTTCCCCACTTTCCACCGAATTCGGAGGCTTGCGTGTTAAGTGGCGGAACTTAACGCCGCGCTTTACCTCGACACCAGAGCGAAGAAAATGGAAATATAATTTCCACTCCTCGAGTGGGAATCGAACCCACAACCAGTCGTTTACAGTCACACGCTTTTGCCACTGGGCCACGACTGGCCACAATTATTACTACATGACTATTTTTTTCAAAAACTATTAAATCTTTTATATTAGATGTCAACTAATATATGTATTCGCCATTAACATACGCCTGTCAATATTACTTAGCAAATCCTCTTAAATATATATTGTTTCTAAAAAAGGCAAAGTTAATATTAAAGTAAAACATTCTTAACTCAGGTTTCTAAATTTGAATATATTATTTCTCTCTTTGTCTCTTTCTTTTTCTTATTTTTTTATAAACGTAAGATTTACGTTATTACGCGTACATATTTAGGCTTATTTTAAATCAATTACGTAAATTAAACGAATTATTTAATACTAACGTCTTGTGTAATGGGACGTTATCTAATATAAATCGCGACGATCGTTGGCTCAATCATACTCGAAGGAACGACCGAATATATTTACAAATTATGTTCATTTGCCTCCTCTGACACGATAAAACCTTCGTTAAGGTGTGCCACTCAACACACAGAGTCTCAAATAGCCTTCCAAATATCCTTACCTACCCCCTACGCATGAAACTAAAAAAAAAAATGTTTTTGACGATATTTTACAGATCTCAAATCACAATTAGAAGAAAATTGTCCACCGGATTGCGAATACAGGAAGCTATGTCCTCCCGACTGTTTGTGCAAGAAACCCCCCAAAACCAACATATGGAAACTTATTCTTACTGCTCTCGGCATAATGGTCGCAGTCTTTGCCACTTATATGTTAACTATTACTGACTCAAAATTATACTTAGTATTTTGGATTTGTTATTCCGTTTTAAGGAGACTGATGGTTAGATCTAAGGCCAAAGTAAAGACTGGTTAGAAATTTCTACATAATGTCAATTTTTTAAGTCTAAATCTATTAAGGAAGTAGGTACAAGTGGAATATCGTTTGTATGACAATGGTTACGGGTTCCTTTTTAGCGTCCGAGTTTATTTGTAGTAGTAATTTATTTTTCATGAAATATGTTGCACAGACCACACATATTATGTTGAAATATTACATTTTTTATTTTAATTTTGCATTTGCTATGTAGACGTTGCACTGAAAGACTTTAAACAGTAATTGTAACTTGTGTTTGTTGAATTGTTTCTGCAAGATTGAGTAAAAAAATCATTTAGATTTATAATTCATTTAATTTGAGCAGAACTATCAATGAATTGGTTTATTATTGTTTTATTTTAATTATTAAGTTGTTATAATTATTTTATTTATTTAATTTATGGTAATTTTATGTTTTGTTTTGATTAAAATATTGTTCAAAATGATATCTTTTTGTGTTCCTTTTTTGCTGTTCACGTGACCCACAAAATTCATCATCTTTAACAATTTAGGACGTATTTATATATATATATATATATATATATATATATATATATATATATATATATATATATATATATATATATATATATATATATATATCTATATATATATATATATATATATATATATATATATATATATATATATATATATATATATATATATATATATATATATATATATATATATAAAATCGTTTTATAAATCTCACGTTTCATTTTCAATTAGAGGTATTGTTTATTAAAAATAATGAAGTTTCTATTGTTTATTTAAATTTTTAAAATTCAATTCAATTTTTGTACTTCAACTTCAGTCAACTTAAACTTCATTTGATTGATTTTTAAATTCAAGCTTTTGCAATATTTACCGACTTTACCATTTAAAAAAGAATGTTTTTTAAGCTTTGTTTTTTCTTCTCATGTTGTCAAAGCACTCAGTTCTCCCCATCTTCACCCTGCTTCTGACATATTGAGTTGAGGTGGAACCGTGCCGCGTTAACTTGCACCAGAGCAAAAATATAAAATAATTAATTTATATGTATAATTGTCCTTCCGAAAGAACATCGAACCCACAATCACATTTACAATCAGACGGTATACCACTGCTCCATTAGGGTAAAAAATTAAAGTGAAAAAAATAAATTTAAAGTGTTTACAATTATAATCTTAGGTTAAAAATCTATAAATTGAAGTCCATAACAAAATAAATTCATTCACTCCGAGTCTAATGCCAATAATCACAATATTATTGCACAGTTTCCGTAGTGTAGCGGTTATCACGTGTGCTTCACACGCACAAGGTCCCCGGTTCGATCCCGGGCGGAAACATTGTGTTCCTTTTTTTGTATAAATATAATCTATATTTAGTAATACGCCTGCTTTTGCATTTTTAATACATCTAATTTAATTTTTGTAATTGGTATTTTTTTGTTTTTTTTTTATAATAATTAAGCGGAAAATATTCGGGTGAATTAGATATGTCTAGAGGATGAGTGATGAAACAATTGCAAGAAAGATATATGAAGCAAAATTATTTACTAAAATTCTATAGTAACGAAAGTAAATTTTTACACGGTATAACCGTTCAACCGATCATTTGATATTTTGTGATATTTTGTACATGATTATATAAAAAAATGAATTAAGGATATAGCATACTTTATAGAGCTCCGCTTCACGTTGAGTTCCGTCACACCACATGCAACGTCTCCATTTCAGATAAAAAGTCTTGACACAAGGCTATCTCTGACTATCCTACTATGAGGGAAGCAGCGTAAAGCAGTTTTATAAACAATAATAATGACAAAAGAATTTTAAAAAATAGTATTGCCACGTATAAACTTTAATTGTAATTAATATTTAATTCATTTTTTAATGATTTTTCAATGATCACCATTTATTAAGTCAACCCGAGCAAAGTCGCAGGTAGAATAAAAGTTAGTGTAAAATAGACTAAAAATATATGCTAAAGCATATATTTTTATTTCAAAATTTTAATCTAATGAATATCTATTGTTTCCTTTCGTTTAAGCCTGTCATTCTAACTGTATAGCCAAAATACAATACGATTAAAGATTTAATTTGAAACATCGTGGCCGCGAGTCACGCTCTGTAAGCCGCAAACAAAATAAATCAAGAATGCCATATACTTAAAACTATCTAGAACTTGTAATCGAAACCAAGTCGATGACATTTCCATTCCGTGAACTACAGTTGGAATGCATTCTTTTATTTTATAGACGTTCTAGATCTCGTTCTGTGTTAATATAAACTATTTGGAATACGCAATGCCTCCGAATTTGGCGAAAAGTGGGGAACGGAGTGTCTTAACACTAGATTCCCTCTGCCTACCCTGCTGTGTGCGGGATGCGGGTGCGGGATACAGCGTGAAGCTAAAAAAAAATTGTAATAGGCTAACAATGAACAATATTTTTGTATTTAGAAAGCGTATAATGAATTAAACGTGAAATTCGAATCTACGTTTCCTGAAAACCAACAGGAAGCTGTCCAAGCACTCTGACGCTAAGGTGTTTATGTGTCTTTATACATTATCTAAAAATGTTTTTCTTGTTCCAAGGGTAGTCCACTTTAAGAAATATTTAAAAGTTTTACTTTTTTGACGTTTTATTTTCTTGTTAGGTAGTGGTTTCAAGAGAATAAAATATGAAAGATAAACAATTATGAGCTATGTACTTTATCAATTGTTTTATGTTCAATAATTTAAAAAATAATATAGTTAGGCCATCGTGGTGCAGTGGCGTATGACTGCAATCACAAATGGTTGTGAGGTTCTTCCGACAGAAGGCCATTATTATATTTAAGTTATTTTCATTTCTCCGTTTTGGTGTCTAAGACAAATTGTGGCATTGAGTTCCGTCAAGAGATTGCTCCATTTTGAGCAAAGTGTCTTGAGTTTAGGGTCTCTCTGACTACTCAGCTATGCCAAAAACATGAATCTGCTAACATACCAAATTAAGACGCTAGTATTTAAAATGAAGTAACTGAACACTAGAAAGTGTCAACTATATGGGATACCGATAGCATGTATTGCGGATAGCTGAAACCTTAGAAGATTAATCCACTCTGTGTTCAAGTAACCGTTATTACTTAGTGCGTGTCACTACTATTTATTATGCCATAGGTCGTAGGTTCTTATTTACATAGTCATTTCCTGCATCTGTCTGTATGTACTATATATGCTTAGATCTTCAAAACTACGCAGCAGATTTTGAAGTAGGTTTTTTAACAAATAAAATGATTCAAAAGGAAGGTTTATATGTATAATACATGTATAATATAGTAGAGAATCACTGATAATTTTAGAGGTTTCTAATGTGATGACGGCGCGGCGGCGCGTGCCTATAGTGGAATAGTTATGTTCACGCAGGCGAAATCGCGAACGGGTCACTAATTCTTTTATATAAGGTTAATATTTAGTGTAAACATCACTTAAATATTTGTGTTAAATTATAAGCACAAAATATTATTACAATTCTTTTTTTTTCTCTTTTTTTATCTTCGCACTGTATCCCGCACACAGCAGGGTAGGCAGAGGGAACCTAGTGTTAAGACACTCTGTTCCCCACTTTCCGCCAAATTTGGAGGCATTGCGTGCTGCATTGCAAGTGGCGCAACTTAACGCCGCGCTTTGCCTCGACACCAGAGCGAAGAAAATGTGAATAAATATTTCCACTCCTCGAGTGGGAATCGAACCCACAACCAGACGCTTCACAATCACACTTTGTGCCACTGCGCCACGACTGGCCCCTATATATAAATTATATAAAGTATAGAATTATTAAAATATTCATCTAGTATGTTTTTTTCTTCAATGAAGTAAATGTAATGTAATTCACACCGGTTCCAAGAAATGTTATTACAATCTAAAAAGTTAGGAAATACGAGATCGTTCAACTCTCGCATGGCGGCTCT
This sequence comes from Dryas iulia moderata, assembly GCA_019049465.1. Taxonomy (NCBI): domain Eukaryota; kingdom Metazoa; phylum Arthropoda; class Insecta; order Lepidoptera; family Nymphalidae; genus Dryas; species Dryas iulia. Next base: position 1,725,526 of record CM032440.1, read on the forward strand.
AATTGTTGCAAAAAACTATAAGTATGTATCAAGTAGATATATAAGAGTTTAATACGTTATGGGGAATTTACCTTTTTTAACTATATACATTATACGTCAGTCAACTATGTACATTATAGGCCAGTCGTGACGCAGTGGTACGAACGTGTGACTGTAAACGACTGGTTGTGAGTTCGATTCCCACTCGAGGAACGGAAATATTTAGTATTTTCATTTCTTTGTTCTAGTATCAGAGGTAAAGCGCGGCGTTAAGTTCCGCCACTCAACACGCAACGCCTCCGAATTCGGCGGAAAATGGGGAACGGAGTATCTTAACACTAGGATGTCCCTGCTGTGATACAGCGTGAAGCTAAAAAAAAAACATTATATGTCTGAAATGATCTTGAATATACACTTATTTCGAATTCGGAGGGAAAGTGGTGAACGGAGTGTCTTGACACTAGGTTCTCACTGACTACCCTGATAGAAGGAAGAAACAGCAAATATAATATTTATAAATATAATTGTACTCCACCAAATTAGGACACTCGCAGTGTTAATGAAAGAAAGTATACAAAGAAAGTTTGTTTCACAAACTGATAACTACTTCAACTCACTCGTACAACGTTAGTATTATTTAAGTTATTAAAAATTAAAATAGTATTTAAATGATTTACTGAGATACTATAAATTAAATATTAAAAATGTGTAATTTCTTTATTGTTAACCCCAAACTTCAGTGAGATTCAGAAAAGATTTCATCTACTACTGTACTGTGCTTTAGCATTATCTTAAAACATCTCTTCTATTGTGTTGTGTTTGCATATCTCAATGACGTATCTCCACTTAAACCCAAGAAGCAACTATAGCCAAGTGTAACATTATCTGAATATAAACGTGGAAGGAATTCGTAGGAATCCCATTCGTAGGAATGAAAATTATATTTAAGATGAGTTCCGGCACTCAATGTTTCGAATTCGGTCAGTAGGTGAAGAATAGAGTGTCCTAAAATTAGGTCATCTCTGATAACATTGCTATGGACCTAAAAAAATAGTGAACAATAGTTTTGTAAAATTAAAATGCGTAAATTAAACGGAGCAGGTTTTAAATATATTAATGGACGACCCAAGAAAAAAATATTCTAATTTTTTTCTACATACTTCTTTACATTCATTTAAATACAACATATCTTCAAATGTCTGCTTGAGTTTTGCCCGCGATAAGAAGTCTAATTATTAAATTAGGTAATGTAATTAAATTATAAAATTTAAGAGAATTTAAACCAGAAAAAATGCCTTCGTGGTGCAGTGGGACAGCTTCTGACAGTGAACGTGATGAACGTTGGGGGTTCGATTCCCACTCGAAGAAATAATTGTATATTATATTAATTTCTGTGCTCTGGTAGCTAAGGTAAAGGGTGGCGTTTAGTTCTATCACTGAACATGTAATAGCTCGATATTCAGGAGGTAAGTGTAGAACGGTGTATTTTCACCAGGTTCTTTCTGACTAAACTGCTTTGCGTGGAGGGGTGCCGCTTAAAACCGACATTTAAATATATAGCTTTGACATTACAACCAGCCATGTTCAATTACAACCAAAAATGACTACTTACTTACTGAATTGACTAGGTTAGTAGGGCCAAGAAGAAAGTATACAAAATATATACTTTCTAAATAATTATGAATGATTGAAGCTATAGTGACATAGAAGGAAGAGTCTGAATGTAGCCACGACTGGTATTGGGTTCGATTCCTACTTTGTGGAATGATAACAATAATTTGGGGCCAGTCGTGGCGCAGTAGCACAAACGTGTGACTATAAACGACTGGTGGTGAGTTCGATTTTTTCTTCGCTCTGGTATCGAGAAAAACGCGGCGTCATGTTCCGTCACGCAATGCCTCCAAAATTCGGCGGAAAATGGGAAACCGAGTGTCATAACAGTAGGTCCCTCTGCCTACCCTGCTGTGTGCGGGATACAGCGAGAAACCTATAAAATTGTCAATAATTGTTTCTCCGTTTAAGTAAACTAGACAATGCGTGTCATAGAGTTCCGACACTCAGTACGCAATGTCTCGAATAGGAGTGGAAATGAAGAAAATGAAATCTTGACATTAAGTCCTTTCTAACTAAATTGCTATATGAGAGGAAAAACGCGAAGATAATAAATCGTATAAAAATGGCATAATATTATAATATGACTATATTTAAATAAATTATATATAATAGCAGTTTTTATGAGCAGCTTTTGAACATATTTGGTGTATTTTTACTGAGAAATACTTAATATTAATTAGTGATCATTTAAAATATTATAATTTACGAAATTATTACTTTTCCCTTTAAATAACACAGTATTATTACGAGAAACTTTATCTGTACGAAGCTATCCTGGTACAGTGAGACAGTGTCTGCAAATGCAATGGTTGTGGCTTCGATTCCCACTCGTGAGAAGATTATATATGTTTTTTATTTCTCCGCTCTGGTGCTGAAGACAAGGTGTGGCATTGAGTTCAGCCACTAACCACGCAATGCCTCTATTGTAGGCGGCGTAAAGTGGAGTGTATTGACACTAGATTCTCCCTGATGACTCTCCTATGCGGGAAAATGCGTACAGCTGTTCTTTGAAAATTTCTTTTAATTCCACAATTGCAATAGATGTGTAAAAAATTTTAAATATTTATTTTAAATGCACACTACAATTTTCTGCTATACAGGTATGCGTATTAAAAACATTAGGTTGTTAAGTTTTTGCGAGACCGCATTATCATTATCTCTGACAAAGCTGTGCAAATTATTTAAATATAAATTATAGTAGTTAGTGTACTGGCTAATTAGCGGCATCATTTCAAGCGACAATTGTCGACTTTCTCAAGGGAAATCTTGACGAGGGATATTCTGCGTGTTGTAGATAGATATTACATTTAGACTTGTATATAAAAATTGTGGCCAGCCGTGGCGCACAGGCACAAATTGTGACTGTAAAGCGACAGGTTGTGGGTTCGATACCCACTCGAAGAATGGAAATATTTAGTATTTTCATTTTATTGGCTCTGGTGTTAAGTTTCGTCACTTAACACGCAGTGCCTCCAAAATTCGGCGGTAAGTCGGTAGCGGAGTGCCTTAACACCAGGTTCCCTCTGCCTACCGTGTTGTGAGCGGGATACAGCGTGAAGCTAAAAACAAAAAAGAAATCAGAGCAAGAGAGATGAGCAATTTTCACATTTTCCGCTTTCCCCTCCAATAGGTATGTTTGGATGAGATAAGCCTCCTAAAGTTTCCTTATTCGTTTCGCTTTTTATCAAATAGCAGGGTAAAAAGAGAGAACATAATGTCAAGACATACAGACGCCCGAAATTTCGAAATGCAAATATAGAACGGAATGCAAATATGGAAAGAAACGAACGGGGTGTACTTACTAATAAAATAATGTTTAAATGCCCACAACATTAAATTCACTTTTATTCTAAAGAGAGAGATGAAGAATAATGCAATATTTAATATTTGAAAACAAATTTGCACCAGTTTCTTGTGTCATTCATTTTTTAAAAGGCCGTCGTGGCGCATTGCGACATCGTCTGACTGCAGCCACGATTGGTTTTGGGTTCGACCCCCACTCGAAGAAGAGCTTTCGATTATTTATGACGTAGTATTTTAAATTATTTTAGAAAGACGAGATTATTATTATTTTCATTTCTCCGCTTTAGTAAAACAAATTCGGGTGTAAAGCGGAGAAGTTCTCTCTGACTATAAGGAAATAAGGGTGAAGCTGTAATATATAGTTTCTAAAATGTTGTGTTAAATGTTTTAGACTAACCCCAGGTCGTTGACTGCGAACTTAAGATTAATATCACTGCGGTCACAAATTGCGCTCTGCAAAAACTGTAATAGATACATACATTGAATACGTAAGTATATACGATATTACAACACTACTTAATAACTTATAACTTGATTTTGTTTTACAAATAAATCTAAATTAAAAACCTACAAAATATAAACTGTCACTGTGTGTAAGTTTTCTAGAGATTTAACTTTAACAAAACGCATGCAGAATGTTTTCATATTTATTTAAAAAAGAAGAAACTACTTAGCAATCCATAGACACAGTGTGCCAGTAGTGTTGCAAAATTTTCGTAAATTATAATTTTAATTAAAGAAAATATACAAGGAAACGGTATAATACATTTAAGCTATGTAGAAAAATATTTTTTTTTTAATTTGGCTTAAGGCAGGGTGACTTTTAGATATCTACTCTATCTGAAATTAACAAAAGCAAGTTATATTATTTGTTTTTTTATTCATATCCAGTAAAAAAACTAAGATCTTGGATATTTAACTACAAATTTGCAAAAATATTAAAAATGATTAGTTGTACATATAAATACAGTAGAAATGTTAGTATTGAAGCATTAATAACATGTATTTCACTCTTAAACATTAGAAATGTAATAAATTATTCACCATAGCACTATAGTTAACATTCTAGTAAAGTCAATGTGTTTTAAATGCAAAAATGTAATCTTTAACTAGATAATAACTACAAATCGGTACTAATTGCACGTCGGTACAAAGTGAGTATTTGCAAGTTTAAGCAAATGACCCGTATTAAACAATATAATTAACGTTTTTAAAAGTTTTCAGTGCAAATACATTTTTGATAGCTATTTCAATATTATAATATTATTTGTAATTGTTTGTTGCAATTCCGAATCCCTTGGTAAATTTCTTTATTTAGGTTTAGTACTGTATGAATTGTATTTTGTTATTTTAAAATGATTATTACCTTTATTAACTTGACTTAAACTATATATGACCATAAAAAAAAATTTGCAATGCTATATTTGCGAATTCAATGCCGATCGATTTACTTGAAAAATTACCAAAATAATGTTTTCATAACATGGGGCTGGCTGGTTAAGTAACCAAGCCAGAACGATCAAGATCATAAGAATATACTTTAAATCGTATCTTTTTAATTTTACTACCGTTTAATATTAATTTAAAGAAAGAAGAAATAATTCATCTATGCTCAATTTCACATATAAGAGGGTAGACATAGAAAATTTAAAATCCAAAAGATCCATTGAATCACGGAACTTACCTCTGTGCTTTATTTTACCAGTGCGCAGAAAATAAATTATTTTAAATATAATCTTTCCCCGGGTAAAAATCGAATCTACGACCATTGTGTTTACAGTCAAATGTTATTCCACTGTGCCACGATGGCCTATTTCGACGCTGTAAGTATAATTAAACAACCTTTACATATTTTTGCTAACATTGCCTCTTCTTAAAAAAATCTCTTCTTGAAAACCTACAAAAACTGAGTGGAAATTATTTTAATTATTAAATTATTTCTTTTTTTAATACTATATTTAAGTTGTTATATTTGTGAAACAGGCTACAGTAAATGTTGTGTTTGCTGTCAAACGGTTATGCAATAAAGACTTATTTTTATACCTCTTATTCCATGTCAAATAGCAGAACTTGCGTGTGTGTTAAGTAGCAGAACTAAACACCGCGCTTCGAAGAAATGTAAATTTAAACATAACCATTCCCACAAGTGGGATCAAACGGATCAAAAATGATCGGTGTCTCATTGCGCCACGACAACCTCAAGCATTCTTAAAATAAATAAATAACAATTTTGATTTAACGCAACACATAAATACGTGAATCAAATATAAAAGTATCGAAATGCTGAGAACAAAAACTAGTGGTCTGAAGGCGAGTTATTGATAAGGTTTGTCAATCCGGCGGGAACCGGTCCGGCTTGTTTTTGTTAAGGGCTCCATCATTTTATTACACAGCGCCCGCTATAAGTTATTTACCTATCTGTTTGTAGACTAAGAGGTAACAATTTATGGTTAAACAAACATTGATTTGTTTGAAAATATATAAATAATTTCGTAAAAACCAAAATAAGTTATAATAAATGTATAAGAATTTTGGTGCAGATATAGAACGTATGGCTTAGCGGTCAGATCGCGTGGACGGTATCCAAGAGGCACGGGTTCGGGTCTCGCTACATTCAGACTTTTTATACGTTTTCTAAAAATATTTTTTTCAATTCCTTAAGTGTGCCAATAACACTTTAAATAAAAAATATTTATTGAGTTTCTGTTGTGTGTGTTGATTTTTTATATTAATAATTATTGTAATTTGACTATGATCTTCACGACATTTTTGCACATAGCAGGGATAGAACCTAGTGTGAAGACATTCTGATCTCCACTCGAATTCGACACATTACGTGTTGTGTAGCGGAACTCAACGCCGAGCATCGTCACTATCACTGATGTGTTTTTTTATTTCATTTTTTGATTCTTTATGACAATTAATTATGTTTTTTTTTTGATAATATTACTACGCAATTTTTGTACTTTATTTTTTATTAAATATAATCTCGATTGGTTATGGATTGTGCACCTTATTAATATTTTATTATAATATTTATTTTTAATTAAAAGTAATATAACAATTTTATTTAATAGGTAAGCCGAGAGAGTCTGATAATTTAATTTTAAAAATAGTTATGTGACATGACGCTGAATTTTATCAGATACAACCATAAAAATTAAAAAAAAAAAAAAACATTTTTTTTTACATAAATTAAATGAGATTTGAATCTTCTAGAGAAATAGCACGCCAGTTTCATGGCATCTACGCCTAAGTATTCTTTTTTTTTTTATATTATTTTTCATTTAAATAAAAAAACAATTAACAAAATGATAATAAAAGTATATCAAAATTACATTCACAAAAACCAAATTTTCTATCCAATTTACTTTGAACATCCATCCATATAAAAAAATAATAAAATAAAACGAAAATTACTATATTAATGACCATACACAAAAACTAAGCAATTTAATACCAACATTCACTGCTATATAGTTAAAACATTTACAGATTATATCATTCAATTATCGCGTTTCTCACCGGCTTCTATGCTACAACGAGCGCTCCCCACTCAGTTATTGACCTGTGGTTACGTTCGGCGCGCGCAGTCTAGACCTTTCCTAGCCTAGGCACGATGCCTGCACCGTGCGACGCCTGCAAAGGTAAGTGAAAAATATATTTTTAATAGTATTTCTTGTATATTTTTATGTTAAAATAATTATATTTGTTATAAAGAACGTGTACGATATGGATTTCACAAGAATTTTGTAAAAATTCTGATTTTTGGTTAAAATTCGGGTGTTAAGTTTATTTTTTTTGTTTTGCTCGATTTGTTTTTTTTATAATATAATTGTTTATTTTACATGTGTTTTGTATTTTAGAATAATAGTGTTTAATATTTACAGTGTTTCTGTAGAAAGTTTAATATTTAATATAAGTAATGTGATAAATCGATATGCCGTAGTGACGTAACCTGCGCGGATTTATTGATTTCTATGCGTCGCTTAATTAATGGATGCAACTGTGAAAGCTTTTGTGTTTGACTTTAAAATGATTATTTATGATTCTTTTGAATTATTAAACTTTTATTTTCGGGCGGTAAATAGATAATGGTGTGTTTTAATATAACATTTTCTTTGACTACCCTACTATGAGGTGTTATACTTTAAATAAATGATTATTTTATATTAAAGCGTTAAGGTCCGCCACTTAACTCGCAAGCCTCCGAATTCGGCGGAAAGTGGGGAACGGAGTGTCTTAACACTAGGTTCCCTCTGCCTACCCTGCTGTGTGCGGGATACAGCGTGAAGCTAAAAAAAATAATAATAATATTATAGAATACTTATTTTAATATGAAATTGAATCATTTTACAATAATTTGATTAAATTCTTAATTTCTAAATAATTTTATACAATTTAGTACAGATATAACATAAAAGAATGTATCACGTAGCTTTTTCATGCACAATAACTGTTCTTGATTGCCTCAGATTGCGTTGAACCCGGCCACTACGATTCACTTCCATTATAGTCTACTCAATGCGTATCAAACGTATATAGAGACCATTACTTGCTTTGTAATAACAGTAAATTTTGCGTATATATTAAATATGTTTTATTCTGTTGTCCATATTAAGAGTTTCTTTACGTTTATGATGTTAAATTCTTAGTAGTATAGCTTAATTATTACATTATGATAATTTATGTGATTCAAATATATCAGTAATTTATGTTTTATTTAATTTTAATAGGCACTCTTGAAATTAGTTTAGTGTTTTCAAAATGTGTGCGTGTATGCCACACAAATGCGCAGAATAAAAACATACCTAATTTAAAACTTATATACGTAGATATATTTTGAAAATGTTTAGTCCTGATGATTATTGAAGGAAAATACCTGTCACAATCACAAACAGACATTAAAATAACATTAATATGGATTCAAATACCGTGGAAATCATTGTAGAATAGAACGGTTGATTTCATACTCTAAATGGATACTTTCTCTAGAATCAGAACTTACTAATAGGTTTCTCTTTCTACTAATGACGAACATAACAAAACAATAACAAAATAGTTTTAAAAAAAAAAAAAAAAAAAAACGGCGGATGAGAATGAGTGGGCCGAAATGGCGTCACAGACTTCCTTACAAAGATTAATAGATTAGTAGATACAAGAATATATAGATGTATTAGTAAGCAATGGCGGTTGTAGGGTCGACCCCCACTCGAAAGAATGAATATATTATAAATTATTGACATTTTCGCTCTGAAAAGAGAACACGGTGTTGATTTCCGCCATTTCAGGACACAATGTGTCGATTTCAAGTCGGAACAGGAGAACGGAGTATTGAAGTTATATTTTATTTGCATATCGTGCTATGAAAACAAGCGTGCAAAAAAATTGAAAATCTAAATAAATATGGAACATCACAATTAACATTATTAAAATCATTTCTTTTGCTCTCTAGTATATTATTTATAAAAAAAATGAATATTGTTTAGGCACGTGCGGCGGCGGCGGCACCGCCGCTTGCGGCAGTGGCTGCACTTGCGGCCCGAGCTGCCCATGCGGAGATGGCAAGCCCTCTGGTAAGTTGAATTTCATACTAACACTTTACTCTTCTCAATATTTTAGTTAATTTTTTGTATCGAAAGGGAAGAAAAGAACTAAATTATTACTTTAGTAACATTACAGTTTTATAATCAAACCACATTCCGCCAAACTTTAGAATGATCACAGTTACATAATTATTTTGCTAATTTAATACAGTTGTTTTGTAGATTTAAAAATACAAAAAGATCATTGAAAAAGGACTTATTTCTTTTTATTTCTTATTTTTTAATTAAACCAGAAACAAGACGCGAACACATAAAACATTATTCTTAAAAACAGTACACATGCTGCCGAGCGAAAATTTATTATCTGTATTCTTTAATACAAGTTTCAAAATAAACATAGTAGAATGAAGTTCAGGCTTACATATCCACATAAAATATTTGCAGAATCAATTTATAATTATATTTCGCTTCCGCTCCATATTTTTGTCAGCCTAGAAGAGAACTTCATATTAAGACACTCCGTTCTTCGCTGAAATCTTAAAAAATGAACTACTTGATAAATGGCGGAACAAAATGCCTCGCTTTGTCTTGTCACCAGAGTGGAAAAATTTAAATAATTTAAATATAATATTTTTCCAAGTGAAAATCGAACCCACTACCCTTGCCTGTAACTACAGTCAGAAGCTGTCACACTGCGCCTCGATCTTTCGCTCATCATACTTCACAAGCTTTTTATTTACTTTAAGATAACTAACTAACAATATGTTTTTTTTTATTTGCAGGCGGCAAACCATGCTGCCAGGGCGGCAAATAATTTTCCCCTTTTCCCCTTGAAATCCCACGTAGCCCAAATGGAGACCTATACAATGTAACGTAATTTAATTTATAACTTAATGTAATCTAATAATTTAATTCAATTAACTATATATATCATGATATATATAACCAATATAATCGCATATAATATTACTATCGTAGCTGCATAACATACAAAACTGACGTGGATCGCCGTTGTTATAATTACTGTAGCTTAGTGGGCTAGTACATAAGATTTATTATTAAGCATAATATTCTAGATATAAGGGAATGTTGTGTCGTCATGAAATAAATGTTATTAGAATTAATTAATGCTTCAATTTTAAACGTTTTCTGTGTTAGATTTTAAGATATTTAACATATTATTCGTAATTTGATCATAGATATAAGACATTGTATTATCAATATTGCTTATCGTATGGATTACCGATTATTACGTAAATATCTACTATATCTATATATGTGTGTAGGATTTAAGGTAGTTTTGTCACATTCAGTGTATTTAAAGGTTTTTTCTCTTAAATTATAAGATGGATCTGTAGTACTACAATACTCATTAGCTCGTAAGATTGTGTAGTGCACGCACACATGCATATTAACCGTGTAGTGATTGTAGATGTAGATTAATAAAGTAAGTAAACCAATCGTGAGTTTTATTTTGTAGCCTCTAATTTTAGTTATTAGATTATTCAATATTTTTTTTTTTTCGTATATTTTTTTTAAATACACTGTATATCTATGTAAATTATTCATTTGACAGCATCAAGAAGTGACAGAAGGTACGTTTACCTTTTCTTAATAATCGTTAATGCGCTATGGATATTATATGGAGGTCCGCACTTATTAATAATTGTTTTTATCTTTATATTTCTATTAATGAAGACCTATTAGCAGTTTTCTCTATAAAAGCACAGGGGATCCATTCCAAGGGCCGCGACTTCAATGGGAAAATCTAAGAAATATATAATAAAACACAACATACTCTTTTATAATTTTATGTCTATATAAGATATCAAATTATAAAACGAGTTCGTAAGTCTTTTGAATGTTAAATATGATACAAAAAATTCACGAGCACCCTAAAATGTCTAAAAGTGCTATTTGCGTCTGAAAATTATTTTTTTATTATTTCTAATAAAAGTCCATTATATGAGCTTGGACGGAGACCAAGAAGCGCGGTTTCGATAACCGTATTTTTAATTGTTTTCTAAAAATATTTATTTGAATCTCCTAAGATTTTAAAAGTTAGTTAAAATTGGCAAGCAAAATCTTGGAGCACTCGCTCATTTTAATTACAAAATATAGATGCTTAACTGAAACTATAAATCAATCACCCGAATGAACTAATACAAAACCCGCTAAAAGCATAATATAGTCAATTTTGTACCTAATAACGTAGATAAAAAAAATTCTTAATAAAATAATAAGTATATTAGATGTTAAAAGCCTTTTCTTTTGTTTATTTGTATGTTTTCGTGGAGTTAGTGAAAATAAATGTAGGAATATAAAATATTTTAATTAAATAATTTAATTTATTAATATTATAAAGTACTATTTTATTTTATAGTTTTAAAGAAAATAATTAATAAAATATTATAAATACAACGCTGGCTGTATGCGTAACTGACCGATTATAGATTATGAAGTTTTAAAAAAAGAAAAGTAGTTTGGCGGGAACGTGACGTGTAAAAAAGTGACGCTAAGAAAATTATTGATATTAAATTATAAATAATATAAATTTAATACGGGAAAGTGCATACATATTTAGTAAATTTAACATTTGGAATACAAAGGAATCGAAATATAATTGTTTTGTGTTATGATCATGACTGATAAAATGCAAATGTAAATTATGAAGAGTTTCTTGGTGAGTTCCTATTAATTTTAAATTATACTAGCGACCCGCTCGCGGCTTCGCCACGTGAACTGCCACTTTCATCCTCTATTGCTCTTTGAGATTGTTTTTTTTTTAAAAAGGGGGTAGTCTATATTTGATCTTGCCTCATTAACTATTTTCCTGAGAAAATTCATTCATTTCAGGCAAGGAGTTTAGATCTTTCATTCTCACTATATACTAAACATACATAAGTTTCATCTACTGTTTCAATCTCCTAGGGTTTGATTTTTTATAAAGTAGCCTATATGACCCTGCATCTTCAACAATCTTCTTTACGAATTCCCGTCAAAACATAACAAATAGAAGAGATACAGATTTTTGCATTTTTATAATAATAATTTTAATGAGTGCGGATATGTCTAATACAATGTCAACTATATAATAACAAATGGCGCTACACGTTGCAGAAAACGTAGTGACATCTATTGTCATTTATATAAATATATAGATTATATAAAGTTTTATAGACTGGTCAAATGTAATTTTAATAAATGTTATGCTTATTTTATTTTATAATTATTTTAATTAGTTTTACGTTCGTGAACTATCGACATAATTTGAATGATTTTTTTTTATTTTGTTTTTCTGCGGGAGTTATGTTGAATACCGGGATGAAAACTATCCCATATGTTGCTCTAACCTTTAAGCTAACTCCATACAAAAATTCATTAATTTCTACCCGGTAGATACCGATATACAAATGATTTACTTATATCGGTTTTTTATTTTTTCCAAAAAAACTACATAGGATACCGGGATAAAAACTATCCTATATGTACTATAAGCTATCACCATACTAAAATTCATTCACTTCTATCCAGTAGTTTTTGCGTGATTGACGAACAAATTAACAGACAGACAGACAGACAGACAGACAGACAGACAGACAGACAGACAAAAATTCTACTGAGTGGATTTTTGGCCTCTGTTATCGATATATTAACGCACCCAATTAAAATTTTTCTGAAATTTTTCATGTACAGAATTGACTTTTCTACTCTTTTATTATATATAGAGAAGAGATTATAAATATTATATAAAATTAACATAACATGCATAATAACTAAATAATATAAAGGTATACCTACTAGAAATTACTAGTAATACTTAGAAATTCTTTCTTAGAAAACAAATTTTGCAATGTACCTAATTAATTTAAAGCGGTACCCGCGCCGTGCCGCCATCTTTAGGTCGAGTTGTAGAACAAAATTATAGTTTAAGTTTACCTAAACATTTTATATATTGCATTTAAATTACGTATAGGTATATTGGGAGTTTAAATAGTAATAATAAAGTATTAATGTATGATGCGTTAGAAACTCAAATATTTTATAGCAATAATATTATAATATGAAATTTAAAATAACAAATATATAGGTACTACATGATACCGGGGATACTTGTAGTGCCTCACACAATTACCTACTATGTTGCTTGGATTTACTGAAGTTGAGGTGTTTGGCTTTAATGAACTGTTATAGGAATGTTGGTCTGTAGTATTGTGTCTAATGCAGTCTCGCCTTGTGTAAACGATACTTCTAAAGCGTCGGACGTCGGCATAACTTATGACAGGCGTCTGTCGGATTTTGGAAAGCTAATATCTTACTGATAATCGATGTCAGTGACACATCCAATGTAGTTTAACTTATGTGAACAGCCATGGTGAAGTTATTTTTTCTCTCATAGCTACATTAGATAATTTAGTGGGAGATAGATAGATACTACCTGCCCAGGGCTTTTCCTTAGACGATCTCTCGGTGATTACGACGGTTAGTTTATGTTTACCTTTCTGATGGCGAATTGATAGCTGTAACTGATTGTTTTCTATACATATTTAATATATTATAAATAAAATTTCTTGACACAGTTAGCTCTGATTTTCAAAAAAAACTTGGATTACTTACGAACACAACAATAAAATTATCCAAACATGTAACGTATCATTTAAGGGTAGGTGATGATGTTACATTAGCCGCGAACTTTCAAAATCATACACTTTTGAATATAGACCTGTCTATTGTTTTTTTTTTTCTAAATTTCATTAAACTCGTTACGTAACCTTTTGGAATAACTGAAAACTTTTGAATAGTTTCTTTGTAAATCTCGTTAAATGCCTAATGCAGAAAGAATATGTGTGTTATATCAATTGCTTAACATGAAACACTATTTATTTAAAATCGATATAATAGAAAACGTTGGATAATAAGTAAATACCTAAATATAATTATTTCAATCATAATATTATAAGCTTGCTAAGAAGTACATTAAGTTCCAGATCATCTTGCCGTCAGTCAGTCAGTATAATGTAACTAAACACTAACTGATACGCAGTTTAACAATATAACTTATCTACTAAGTATACAATCTGCAATAATTTCATTCACATCAAACCGGGCATTATTAACTTTTAACTGGGGACGCGCTCGTAATTTTAATTTTTCGAGCTTATCCCTTTCCTACTAATCCTTGCGTCTGAATCTCTCCATAGCTTCACATTTAGTGGTGCTTGAACTGTTAAAGCATAGAAATTCGTCTTCAGCTAGTTGGTAAGTAATTTTTGACTTAAGCCACGCTAATTATTTCATAATTATAATTTAAATATTTCTTCTGTAATAATAAATTTAAGTTGGTGCAATTTAAAACAAGTGTCAAAGTTATTAAGTTCTCGAAGATGAAACAAACGATATTTTTTTAGAATCTGACTGCTGAGATTGTATAGTCGATTGCATAGAGTCTAAGGCTTATTTGTAAACTCTCATGATAAAGATCAAGACACAGATGAAAGACGTGGAGTGTTCGTCCAGATATAAGTAGCTCAAACGACAATATTCTCTTATCAGAACACCAATAGCACAAGATTACTATGGAAAAACTGTTTCAAAACTGTTTCAAACACGCCAGCAAACTTTCAAAGAGAGTTTAACAATGTACTAAGCAAATATGTGGCCAGTCGTGGCCCAGTGGCACAAGAGTGTGACTGTAAACGACTGGTTGTGGGTTCGATTCCCACTCGAGGAGTGGAAATTATATTTCCATTTTCTTCGCCCTGGTGTCGAGGTAAAGCGCGGCGTTAAGTTCCGCCACTTAACACGCAAGCCTCCGAATTCGGCGGAAAGTGGGGAACGGAGTGTCTTAACACTAGGTTCCCTCTGCCTACCCTGCTGTGTGCGGGATATAGCGTGAAGCTATTTAATTTTTTTACTAAGCAAATATTTTCCAAAAAAAATATATCAAATCGAAGCGAGTACGAAAGATATGTAAAATCTGTCCTTTTAACTCTAAAGTCTAACTGTGCTTATTTCAATTATAAACACATGATATACCTTAAATATTTTATGACTCTATGCAATGATTGGCAATAAACTTATGCATTTTGAACTTTTTGTCAGATTTTTTTTTGTTTGATTTAATAAAAATACTCATTGTTTCTTAGGTTTGTTATAATTTAGAATTGTAGAATATTATATAGGTTTCAAAGAAATATATTTATATTTAGTTTTAGGTTTCTATAAAAAGGTCTCGTCTAGATTATAACTAAAATATGCCATATACGAGTATGTTATCTTTTTTTTATAGCTTCACGCTGTATCCCATACACAGCTGGATAGACAGAGGGAACCTAGTGTTAAGACACTCCGTTCCCCACTTTCCGCCGAATTCGGAGCCTTGCGTGTTAAGTGGCGGAACTTAACGCCGCGCTTTACGTCGACACCTGAGCGAAGAAAATGGAAATATAATTTCCACTCCTCGAGTGGGAATCAAACCCACAACCAGTCGTTTACAGTCACACGTTTGTGCCACTGGGCCACGACTGGCGTATGTTATTAACACATAAAACATATTAAAAAAATAATCAGTGTCGACATTGATTGTTGAAACATATAGATTCTTTTATTTCAATATCTGTATGAAATAATAATATAAAGTGATAGTGTTTATGTTTTTTAAATAATTTTTTAGTTTTGTAAATAATTTTACTGTAATAACTTTGCGGTCTGTAAGAGCGCACGTTCATAGGAGTGGTACAAATAATAACGTCCACAATTAAAATATGAAATAAAATAAAACTCATAATTTCAAAAGTATTCTTTATTCATAGGACAATTTGTATATACGATTACAATTAACATGGAAGCAACGTATGGGACTTTTATCTTACATTACATATAATATAGGAATCTTAAGCCATAATAAAAAAAATATTCGCCACATAATACAGAAATAACAAACAAAATATATGATATCGTCCATTAGCTAACAACATCGCTTATATCATTTTCACCAACTTTAAAAGACAGAAAAACCTGTCTATTTCAAATAATAAATAGGTTTTATAGGTTGTTTTTTTATTTGATAATCATATTTAGGGCTTAAAAAAATAAGTTATAAAGTAGTTGTTAGCTAAGGAACGATATGAGAGTAAGATAAATCTTCACAGCTTCAGTAAGTAATACACTCATGCACTGAGTTTGTACAAAATCAGTCTAACATTAACAAATACAATCTACTTTAAATGAAAACAGATTATAAATATTAATGTTGCCATTGCAAAAACACATCAAATCACAAACTTGCAAAATTTCATAATCAACATAAACTTACAATAGAGTAAAAATAAAGTATATTAAAAAAAAACTAAAATACTCTCTAACAGCTACGTTACTACATCTACATCAATTGTATAAATAATCTTGGTGTTACACATATATGTATGATTAAATCTAAATTTGAATACATTGTTAATAAAATAAAATTCAATAGTTATCAAAATATAACAGTAATTTCAACGAACAAAGGCAACCGCCTCAAATAGAATCTGCATATTGTAAACGCATATATTCATCTCTACTGGACACAATAAATAAGCCAATTTCTTATACATTAAGTAGAATTTACCACACGTACAACAGTGAAAAATATTTTAACTTTAACATTACGAATACCAGACTGTAACAAATGCACTTCGTTATCAATTCCACTTTCAATTATTACATGATAAAAAAATACTACTAAACAGTAGAAAAATTATCGATATGGCAACCCTTGAAATAAAACATATAAAGTAAAAACGTTATACGATAAACAATCAAAATTTAAAAACATATACTAAGTATAACTCATACACTTATTATTATATAAAAATAACATCAAAATTGTCGCTTTGCAACAAAACTACACGTAAATATAAAATTATATTTTATCGATCACTGTGTAATCACAACTCGGTGTAGCCATCATAATTATAAACTTTGCAATCACCCACAGAGATAGCTATTAGCGCTTAAATGACATTAAATTATTTCATATAATGTCAACTCTAATGTCCGTTAGTTTATATCAAATTTAATGTCTGTTAATAGCTAAATCACATCTCTAAGAGCGACTATTAAACAGTTAACCATGCTATCGCTTTTATTCAAAAGCATCGATAGTTAAGTGTGAAAGGGACAAAACATAAATATTGTTTTCATTTTTGACAATAAGATGTCATGTTTTGACAGTTTGTCAAAATGGCGGCGCATTTTGGCGGGGAAAGTGACAGTTGTCTATGGCATTGGTTCCTCGTCAGTGCCCTCGTCTGAGTCGTATACTGGAGCGCCGTTTTTCATTTGTATTACTGATTTCTTTCTGTGTCTCTCTTTGATATCTTTTTCAATGTTTCTGGAATAGATATGAAAAGGTATCGTTAATATTTTAGTTTTGCTTTTATTACAATTAATTAATTGTATTGTAATAATGTACATGTTATCAGTATAGTAAATAGTATTTTTGTATTCAGTTTAATTACTATAATCGATAAAAGAAGTATTATGTTAAATTACAAAATATAAAGCGATATTAAGATATCGTTTGAAAATTGTTTACTTTTCCAGTTTGGCATTCGGCGCAAAATGCGTACAGGATTAGTATAATTATAATTAAAATATATTTCAGTTAAATTTAAACAGAAGTCTTAGTGACGAATTTAAATCTTGGTTTATAAGTTAAAAAAATATATCATTTAACTCTACCATACACTGTTCTTATAGGAAGAAAATAAGCAATAAAAAATTCGTAATATAAAACAATATAAAACAACTATAGTATTAGGTTATCATGGTGCAGTGGTATTAGGTCTACTTGTAAGTGCGATTGGTTGTGGGTTCGATTCCCACTGAGTGAAATTCAGGTGAAAAGTAGAAAATAGAGCATCTCAACACTTTACTTTGACTACCGTGAAGCCAAAAAGAAAAAAACAGTATTAACATAATTACCTAGCACCAATAAGCGGTCGTAAAGCACTTTTCAAGCTGGTATAAATATATGGGTGTAGTCTCTCCTGGCTCGACAGCAGTTCTTGAGCGGCCGTCAAAGGGTCGGGCACACTCTCAGCTTCTATGAGGGTGTCCTCTTTAGCAGAACTACCACATGGTGTTGATACGGAGCGGTTTAAAATGGTTTTGCTGTAAAAAATATGTTTTAAATTAAGAATTTGCTAGTTATTTTAAATAATTGAAATAAAGATTTATAGCTTTTTCTTTTTTCCCCGTATAGCAGGGTTGTCAGAGAAAAAATAAGTGTTAAAACACTAATTTCTCTACTTTACGTCAGATTTCGCGATCGGAGTCCATAATGGTGACAGCGTCTCAATACATACGCGATGGTAGTGGGTTCGATTCAAATTTGGGGGGAATGTTTATACTAGTATTACTTACATTTTCTGAACTATGGTAAAAAAATAAGCATGCCCTAAATTCTGCAACTCACGTGTTAAGTTGCAGAACTTAGACTAGGAATTCGGGAGTTACCATTGAGAAAAAAAAAAAATTTTCGTGGGAGTTAAAAAAAATGAATTTTCTCCGTTTTTCCTGATTAGTAGAGTTGTCAGAGAGAACATAATATCGAAACAATAAGTTCTAGACTTTCCGTACTATTTCGCGATCGGAGGTTATAATGGTGTATTGCGACAACTACCCACCCTATACACTCTATGACTGTGGTTTTTATTCCTTTTCATAAGTATGCTTATACTATAATTATTTCCATTTTCTCCGCTCTTATGAACAAGTTAAAACGCGTCCTTGAGTTTTACCACTCAATAAGCAATGTCTCAAATTCGGGAGGTACTTATAGAAATAAGTGTTACTAAGTTAACAATAGATTCTCTAACTACCATACCCTACAAAAAAATCCTAAACCTAAAATAATAAACAAATGATTTCCATATGAAATGACAATATCCTCACCCGCTGTCGGCGTGGGGGGTGTGGGGCGCGTGGGGGGCGGCGGGCTCGTGCGCGAAGTGCGGCAAGTCGCGCGACCAGCCGAAGGCGTGCAGCGCGCGCGCACGCACGTATATGAACGGCCGGATTATGCGCACGTTGTGCTCTCTGGAAACGGGAATTATTGTTATTCGCAGGCTTTTACAGGTGCCCATGTCGCTTGTCAATATCTATTAGTTTGTTATTTGGCCCGTTTATAATTTAAAATCATTAAAACTTATTAATAATCTTATATAAAGGCCTAAAGGCGACGTCGTCCATCACTGACCAAGTGAAGCTATTTTTTTATTATAATGACATTAAAATATACATTTAAATGTTGTAATCGTTATTGGTTGTCTTTAAGCCACTATTGTGGTGCAGTGGGGCGTCTGATTGAGAAGCGTTTGGTTGTGGGTTCGATTGTTGTTTGGGGGAATGATTATATTTGAATTATTTTCAGGTCAGGCCATTTTGGTAACTAAGACGAAGTGAACTGCAAAGTTCCACCAACATGAATTATCTTGAATTTCAGGAGAATGTGGAGAGTCGAGTATCTGGACACTAGATTCTAGATTGAAATAATTGGAAAATAGTTTGATAGTATTTACTATTCAAGTCGATAAAACAAAAGTCCATCCTTTTTGGAGTAGGCTATATTTGTAAGTTTAAGTTTTGTTTGTAAGTTTATGGCAGCATCTTGAACACTCTTAAGAGTGTTCAAGATGTTGCCATAAAGCACTGCAGCACCGAAAACCTAAGTGCGTAATAAAACTTTGAAAATATTGAAACAAACATAACATTAAGATTTGAATACATGTCGTCCACATATAATTCCTTATAAGCCAACATGTTAAGCTAATCCGTCAAGAACAGCAATCTGACTATAATGCGCTTTAAGACTGTTCAAGGCACCGTCATAAAGCGCTGCAGCGCTGACATCCCAAGTTACAAACAAACCAACCCTGACTCTATAATGCGCTTTAAAAGTGTTCAAGGTGCAGTCATAAAGCGCCTTAGCGCTGACATCTTAAACCCACCTGACTCTATAGTGCGCTTTGAGCGAGTTCAAGGCGCCGCCGTAAAGCGCTGCAGCGAGGAAGGCGGCGGCGGCGTGGTCGAGGCTCTGCGCGACGGCGGCCACGCCGTACCCGTGCGCGGCGGCGGCGCCGTACGCGAGGCGGCGCACCGCGTGCGACGCCCAGCGGTGCGCCTCTTGTTTTGGAGATTGGCCTGCAACTTAACAAATTTATATTAGGGGCGCAAAAGTCTTGGATGCCGTCTGTATAAAGAGCGAAGTGAGCAAATGAAAATCATTTATTTAGTCGGCACGCTAGTTCATTGTAGCCAAAACCTTTCGCCCGAAATTTTTCCGCTATAGACTTCAATGGGAAATCAGTTTTTGATGATAGTTCCTCAATTATAAGTCATCAATTATTTTTTACAATAATTTTTTAAAGTATTATCTCTGTTTTTGCAGTAGTGTACGAGCAATATATCATACATTTTTGACGTGTAGTTTCCAGCCTATTCGTCACAAAGATTGCCACTCGAAAGAGCAATTATATTTAAATTTTCAATTCTTTACTCTAGTACCACAGACAAAGCGCGGTGAGCTTCAATTTCGAACGGAGAATGGAGGACGGAGTGTCTTAACACAAGATCCTTCCTAACTACCCCGATATACGGTAAAAGCGTGTATTATTATTATTGTAACATATTGAAATTATATGAACCACCGACTACGAATACAATTCTGCTCCGAAGAATATTTCTTAGTCATTTATGTAGCCCTTATTTATTATCATATCAAAAATATTTTCTTAGTTGCTGCCCATAACAAAACAAATAATAATCTAAAATTCCATTTCCATATATTCATATATGTAACACGATTGTTCTTATGTTACTCGTTTAACGTTGTTCTTAGAAAGAATTTAACTTTTCAATTAAAATACTCACCTTGTACTTCGTCGTGGTTCAACTTGTCATGATATATGAACTTGACTCCGAGAGTCCTACAGTACGCCATCACGTGTAAGGGATCCACATCAGACTGGGGCTCTTGGACGAATAGGGCACCTGAAACATTCAAAGAAGGTAATGTATTTTTACACTAAAAATCACAAGAACAATAAAGTTTTTTTAATAGTTTTTTTAAGTTAGAGACTATGATGACGAAGTGGGACGGTGTTTCTTTGCATTCACAATTGGTTGTGTGTTCGATTTCCATTCGGCGGAACAATTATTATTTGCAAAGCGATGCGTCCAAGTCCGCCAATCATCTCCAAGTCGAGCGGAAACTAAGGCATTGAGTGTATTGGCACTAGGTTCTTTCTGACTATCCTACTATAAGGAAAAAGCAAAAAGCCTGGCAAAAAAATTTTTAGCCAGACTTTTAAGATTAAAATAAATTAAATTTCAATACAAAAAAAATACACATTTGAAATCTGTATATACAGTAGATTCTAAGATTTCTCAACGGCTAAACGGCTCAAGTTGTTTATATATTAAAAACTTTTTTTTTATACTGAGTATCATTATGAAGAAATACAATCTTTCAAATTATTTCGAATTTATTAAAATTATTAATTTAAGAAAATATATATTATTTTTAGTTTCATTTGCTATATAGGAAAAAGCTTAAAACAAGTAAACAACTTACCAATACTAAAATGTATCCCCTTAGCTCTCGCATAAAACTGATACTGATGCATAGTGTGCAGCAACGCTATGGAGTCTCGACTGCCCGACAGACATACTAGCACTTTGTCGCCAGGGCGGACCATGTTGTATTCCTGTATAGCCTGAAAGACAATTTTTTTATATAAATAATGTTGTAAATAGGTCTAAATTATGAAATATATTTTTTTATAAGAAACTATTTAGATGTTTTGTTGTAAGTATTTATTCTCATCTTTTCGCCCAATTTCGAGATGTTGAGTGTTGAGCGCCGGATCTCGACGTCGTGGTTTGTCTTCCTAAAGTATAGAATTTTTTTTTTAGCTCCACGCTATATCCCGCACACAGCAGGGTAGGCAGAGGGAACCTAGTTTTAAGACATTCCGTTCCGCATTTGGAATTTATAAGTTTTCTTCGTCATTTGTATTTATAAGTATTTATAATATAGTATTGGGGCCAGTCGTGGCGCAGTGGCACAAAGTGTGACTGTAAAGCGAGTGGTTGTGGGTTCGATTCCCACTCGAGGAGTATAAATATTTAATATTTCCATTTTCTTCGCTCTGGTGTCTGGTGGCTACCGAATGGGCCAATGTATTAAGTGTTTTATTGATTAAGGAAATTGTTAATTTAGTAAAATGAGAATATCCTAACAAGTCAAGATACCTATAGAAAAGCCAACAGGCTAACATATTTGACACAACAATCATTGTAATTTCATCATCCTTGAACTTAACAAATTTATAGCTTAGATTAGACAAAAATTTGCAAACCATACCTCAACAGTAGCCTTCCACACAGCTTTAGGAGGGCAATGCCACTTGCCCTCATCGTCCACAGTGAAGTCCGTGAGTGACGCGTCACTACACGCGCTGCTGTCGTCCCTCTCCGTTTCCTCCCAACAACACTCCGATTTAAAACGGTAGTCTGATTCGCTGTAAGTAAATTGTAGTTTTATGAAAATTATATCAATCTAAATTATCTTTTTTTATGTTACAGATCTTAGGCTGTATATCTGTATTTATTCTTATGTCACAGAAAAACCGTGCAAGCGTAAAACATTTTTTATAACAACTTGACGCTTTTTCTTGCATATCATGGTAGTCAGAGAGAACTTAGTAACAAGAGATTCTGGTGGAAAGTGGAGACTTTCCACCTAAATTGTTGTAAATACTCACGTTTAATGATAGAACTTAACGCGCTTTTTCTTAGGTGAAAAAGCAGAGAAATGAAAATAATTAAATTATGGTCATTTTCTCGAATAAGAACCGAACCCAGAACAATCGTATTAAAAGTTAGACAGTCCCATTGTGTCACAACGGCATTATACATAAATAATATTAGAAAATCACATTATATTGCTAATGAGATAAGCAAATATATTTTTGTAGATATAGCAACATTTTTTGTTATCTATTTGTCGATTACTTAGCCGAGCAAGCACAGAAGGCTAAATACACATGTTTTTATATGATTACATATTATTGAAAGTTTTTAATACTGCTTTGGTATAAACATAATTCTAACGTAATTTTTTCTCTAATGTATATAAATTTAAGCAATGTTAAGCA
The DNA here is from genome assembly GCA_019049465.1 of Dryas iulia moderata. NCBI lineage: Eukaryota > Metazoa > Arthropoda > Insecta > Lepidoptera > Nymphalidae > Dryas > Dryas iulia. The sequence continues at coordinate 1,748,672 of CM032440.1, forward strand.
TTTTAAATAACAATACAATGTTTTATTTAAATTAATTTTACTACATTTTATAATATTTTTAACATGTATTTAGCTTCATGCTTTATCCCTAGCGCAATCACACAGAACGAAACGCTACGAGAAAAGTTTCTAAGTGATTTTTTCGTACCCTCAACTATCTTTCCTCTTATATTCCACGTAGCTACTTGTAACTCTATCTAGCACTAATCCTCATACATTAATAAATTAAAAAAAAAAACAATTTGTGGCCTGTCGAGGTGCAAGGCCAAAAAGAGTAAAAGTAAACACGACAAGTTGAGGGATCGATTTCAAGAAATTGAAATATTTAATACTTCATTTTCTTCACATCTTCTGCTACTTAACACGTGCCTCCAGAATTCGAAGCGGGGAACGAGAGTCTTAACACGAGTGTCTCAACACTAGGTTTCCTCTACCTGCTGTGAGCGGAATAAAGCGTGAAGTTAAAAAATAAAATAATATTAAGCAGTAATACCAACCTTCGATCATAAAAAGGTTCATCTTGAGATGTTCTAGTACCATCCGTCCCATAACCACTGGATCGCGAACTGCGGTCGGAGCAACTTGAAGATGCGTTAGATGACCTGCTCGATCTCTTTGAATCTGTAGCTGATGATGTAGATCTGAAGTAGGGGGAAAGTAAATATTAGGTATTATTACATAATACTAGATAGAAATAATATTCACATAATTGTAAAGCAACCATTCGTGGGAATATATGATTATCAATACATAATTAAATTACTCTTAATTTATATTAAATTAAAAAGTATCAATTTTCGTTTAATCATTTAAGAAATGTAGTAGGAAATTTAGTAGTATTCTCTTGTTTATTCTACTTTTTACATGATTTTCACTATTCATTGATTACTGTAAAATATACGAATTCAACAATGGAGCAGTATATCTTTATTTAACTGTTTCATGTTTAAGTTTTTGCCATGGAAGATGAAACGAAATTTCGAAGAAAAAAATACTGACAGGCTACAAACTACAAGTGACATTCATTAAAAATTAAAAGTAAGTCAATAATATTACATTTATATATCATTTTTAAGATTATAATTGACAAGTGTCCATTAAAATGTCATCATTTCACAAAATAAGGATTCGTTTATTTACATAAAAAATATAATTTACTTTCAATCACGTCATTATTTTTAAATTACTCTAATATATTTCTTATATTTTAATTAAAAAAAAACGCAAACCTCTGCCGATCAGCGTCGTCTGGTATATGAAAGACAACTCTTCCCGGGTCCGTTTCGTTGAAAGTCTTGTCCTGTTTGATATCGCTTGAACAAACTGGTACACCTTCTATAATATCTGGCACTTCAGTTTTGTCATATTTTTGACACATTCGCAGCCTTCCTTGAAGTTTGCGTAATTTGGTATTTGTAGGATCCGAGGAAGTCCGCCATTTTACTGTAATTATGAAAATGAATTCGAATTATTAAATTATTATTTACTAAAAAATAAAATATCAATGAATACCAATAATAAAATAGTACTTGGTATTTCAAACAATTCCGTAAACAAAAGTTATAACAATTGCCAATAAGCAATGTAAATAAATCACGCTAATTCAAAAACACATATGGTAAAGTGGGAATAACTAGAAGTTGAAAAATCTAGATAAAATCAGCTGAAATCAAGATATAAATGAAGACATCTCGTATAATAAAACTTTCAATTTACGATTGCATTGTTATTATTCAATGTCCTTAAGAGTTATGTAATTTGTACAATTTTACTTACCTAGATCAATTAATGAATCTGTTTCAGTAAACGTCATGTTGATTCCACTGTCTTGGGAACTGACTGAAGGGTTTTGGCACCAAGTTTTTTTAATACAACAATGTCTGCATATCGCGTCCGTGCAGCTTACCTCGTCGTCGGACAATTTATTAGAACTTGAAGATTTAGGAAGAACCGGTGAATTTTGAGATGTAGTTACGACTTGAATTATTGTATCGGGTGTCGAAGTTTCACTGGAGTTAAATGAAATACTATTAGGCCCAGAGGCTTCGTGTGATGGCGTACATTGCGCTGATTTCGGTGACTGAGGTGAGCGCTTGCAAAACCGTTCTTCTTCTTCCAATTGTGCTTGTGATGGAAGAACAGGACTTGTTGGGCATTTTCTTAATTGTGTAGAGTTCAGTCTGTTTAAATCTAAACCCAGTTCTGGTCCAGAGCCTATTCTCTTCCTGCCCGTCAAAGGCGGACTTTTTCTGGGAGTCTCCGTTAGCTCTGGAGGAATCATTTCATCTACTCTATTAACCATTTCTCTGATTTCGTACTTAACTTCTGACGCCATTTCTTTCAACATTCTCATTAAATACTCAGCAACGTCTATAACAGATGAATTCTTATCATTCAGACTAGAAATCGAGCTTAGGCTAATGTTTGATTGGTCGATTGAATCTGAATTCTCCAATATATCGTCTACTTTTGATATCACACCACGTATTTCAGATTTTATTTCAGTGGCAATTTCTTTAGTCATCTTTTTAACATAAGCAGGCAAATCCTCTGACGTATGAGACGTTATAGATGTCGTAGGAGAAGTACGTCCTACTTGACTGCAGTCAGATATTGATGTACTACTTTGTGCACTATATGGATACTTCTTGTTGGGCGAAACAATGACATCATCTAAAGATGGCAAATCAGTCTGACTCCCGCAGTTGCAAAAACTGCTAGTTTTAGGATTATTGTTGGGACTTGTTTCTTTGAGTCCTAGGTTCATTCTTGTTTCTGCGCTTAACTGAACTTGGGGTATATCTGAACCTAGAGAGTAGCATCTTGACCGCATTAGCATTGGCTTTGTACTTTTAGGGACTATTCGTAACGGCGATACAGATTCGCCCACTGCAAATTGCACTGGATGAGGTTGTTTCATAATAACGGCTTCTTCTTTAGTGGTTTCTTTTAAACTAGACTCTCTAGAATAAAATTTTTGTTTTTGTTTTAATTTGAAAAGGTGACAGTCATCTATTGCTGATAAGCTAAAGTGTCGTGGAGATGAGCCTAAAATAGGTGAAGAAGTATTCGAAGACCTTGACATATTCAAACTCTTCCTAGCGCCCGTGTATCCTGACGGATCAAATGGTACAATATGTTTGACATTGGCCGACCTTCCTAATAATAAATCATGAGCTTCTTTTGGCAACATAAACCATCTTAAATAGTCGATCTTTGGATTGAAACTATATTCAGGCTCAACTGTTGAACATTTCATTGCTAATTTGCGAGCTCTGCTAAAAAGATTCCTCGCTGTTTGTAAACATTCTGTATGTGTTTGTGGGAATATTCCTGGACCTGTTAAAGATTATAGTAGATTTTAGCATAAAATTTAAACCATATTATTTCAACATCATATTTTTCTTGGATAAGTTAACAAGTGTCAAATATTCTTTTACCTGATATTCTTCTCTCATGTGCAGTTATTTGACCATCATTAAACCTTAATGAATATAATGATCTCTTGTCTCTTAGTACCGAACAGGTATGGTGTCTCCATTGTCCTGTTTCAGAATTTACAACATACTGCGGTAGTATCTTCCAGCCTTCGGTGGCGACCATTTTGAGGGCTTCAAGAATAAATGCTAATTCGCTTTCAGACATAAAGAATGGAAGTGAGATTCTGCAGAAACCAGGCCTCAAATGTTCGTTATGTATTGGTACTTCGGGTGATTTAACAACGCTTAATTTTCGAACTCTTGCTATTTCTTTTTGCCTATAAATATAAAAAATATATATGATATATTACATTTTATAAATTTTCATGAAACAACAATTACTAATTAAAGCCACTACAAGTTTAACTTACGCTTCAACATCTAACAACTTTTCATATTCCTTGAGAAGCTGTTCATCAATTCCTAATATATCAGCGCCATAACTTAGATTGCTATTCAGTCCACCTCTTGCTTGAATACCAAAGACATCGTTCAGCACAGCGCATACAAAGTTATGATGCAGGAAAGTGCCACGCGGATGTTTGACCATGAGGGAAAATATGGGCAACCTTCTCATAGTAGGAGATTCACTTCCAAGCAGAATCAACTCTGGTATATTCTTGATGTGAGATAAAACTTGCCTGTAACAATAAAAAATACATTACATTTGGATTTCAGATAGAACTATAGATGCTTGCGTCGTTTTGAAAAGATAATATTAAACACGGAATCGATAATTTATTTTTTTAACTATCACTAATATCGCAATAGTGACCCAAGTAAGGTAATATAATTCATTGTATTAATAGTTGTGAGTTTAAAATTCATTAGAAATATACTTTGTAGCAACTTCATGCTTTTTCTCGCATAGCAAGCATGTCATAGAGAACCTAGTATCAAAACAATCCGTTCTCCAATACTTAGTATCTATATTATAACTCTTTAAGCGAGGAACAAAGTTGGGTTTTGATTTCTATTTGTGATTATGATAGTGAAAATGTGATTTAATAAATGTGAAGATATAAAAAAAACATAACTAATATCATTAATTAATTTAGTTTCAGTATTGTTGATCACCATTACTTGAACAATTTAATAAAAAAGTCAGATAAAGTGATCATTAATCTTTTCTTTTATTACAGAACACCGAAAACTTAGGTCGAAACTTAGATCATTAATAATAACTAAAAGAAATAATAAAAACTTATCAATAATAATGATGCGCTAGAACTATTTTAATAAAGAAACTGATAACATTGATAAAGTATAATACAAAGGTTACGTTGAAATATATAGGTATATTCATCTATTTTTAGCTTTACGTTTTATCCCTACCGGGGTAGTCAGTGATCACAAAGCGTCAACTACTACGGTCCTTGCATATTTCTCTCACCTTGCCCACCTATCATTAACCTCTTCATATACGCGCTCGTCATCAAATATATGCAATATATGATAAAGTTAAGATAATAATTACTTTTTAATGTTCTGGAAATCGTATACAGTCAGATTCCTTTCTCTTTTTCTCTACTAAATAAAGTGCTGCAGATACGTCAACGAACGGAATTAATAATATAACTTTCTATGTAACTATACATGCGCAAACGTTATTATTAAATAATACCATATGCACTGGGAAGAATGATTATATTTAAATTATTTTTACATTTTACCGCTCTCGTACAAGACAAAGAGCAGTTTGTGTTACGCTAATCAACGCGGAATTCCGATGTAGTGGAAAGCAGAATGTCTTGACACTAGGTTCCCTCTGACTACCCTGTTATACTGAACAAAACGTTTTTAAACATTTACAACAAATATCTACTGGAAGAAATTTTCCATTTATTCGCCAACTATAGTCTTAAAGTCACACTAATCGTAAGTTCAAGTAGGTACTTAAAATAATATATATCTTTTATTACAGGAAGCACCTCCCACAAGTACACGAGTACAGTAAACAGAACAATAAAATAACTGACAATTTACTTAGTGGGTGACAATATTCAAGGTTGAAGGAATAAGTCAATAGGACAAACGTTTTTATGCTCATCTTTAGTAATGAGTTATGTAATTCACATATTAAATATACACAATGTTATATAAAGTATAGAGGCCGTCGTAGCTTAATGATTGAAAACGTGATTGGCGGGTTCGATTCCCATTAGGGAAGTGGTTATATTTAAATTAATTTCAATTCAATTTTATTTTTCAATTGTAGAAATTATTTTTACAAAATGTATTAAAATATAGAGACTTATACATGGCAATTTAGCGTTTAAAGCTTCAGCTTAACGCTATTTCCCGCTATTTATAGTACGTCAGTCAGAGAGTTTCATATCAAAACACTCCATTTTCCACTTTAACACAAATTGGAGACATTGCGTGTTGTCGATATATGAGTGAGGGAACTCAATGTCATTCTTGTCTAATTCACTAAAGTATATAGTAGAAATAAAAATAATTATTATCCGTGTTTAAAAGTCATAATATATAACCTAAAACAACTAACTGCTGTATAAAAATGAAAAGAAGAGTTTAAAACCACCATTAATCAACTAAAATTATAATCATAAGCGTAAATAATAAACGTTCTATACAAAAAAACGATTTTTTTGTCTTTACACTTCTTTCCACTTGTCAACTTGGCTGAGTGTCGAACTTTGAGAAAGGAAAATCTGTAGTTGACGGGGAACGTCTGTATTCAATAAATTCAAGTGCAATTCGAAGTCCAACCAACTTCAGAGAAGATTGAAAAATAACGCGAATACTCAACATTCGTTTTTTTTTGTACGTATATATTGTACGTTTTATACAATGTATTTTTTTATTTTGCAGCTGCAGTCAAAGAGTCAAAACACTCTCTCCTATTTTCACCAGAAATCGAGACATTGCGTGTGGAGTGATGAAACATAACGTTTCACCTTTATCTCTTACGGCTCTCCTAAAGTGAAGGATAGAAAATAATTTAAATATATATATTTTTTTTAATAAGTATTGAACCCATAACCAATCACTATATAATATTATATTATTAGATAAAAAAAATTAATTAACAAGCAATGCCTCCGAGTTCAGCGCAAAGTGGGGCCTCTGCCTACCCTGCTGTGTGCGGGATACAGCGTGAAGCTAAAATAGGTAAAGTATATATTTTACGTTAGTTTATACTTATACATGTAGTTAGATATATTTGTAGGATGAATGTAATCACTTGTGTCAAACAACGATTTGTATGTAAATTTATTCAAGCCATTTATTTGCAAACAAGGAAGTCTAGTTGGCGCCATTAGCTAAAGCACATGTTAACATTCGCGAGTTACATTGACGATAATCTTTATATTTTCTAAGGCCTTTTATTATTATATTAGATTAAATTAAATAGCTTCACGCTATATCCTGCACACAGCAGGGTAGGCAGAGGGAACCTAGTGTTAAGATACTCCGTTCCCCACTTTCCGCCGAATTCGGAGGCTTGCGTGTTAAGTGGCGGAACTTAACGCCGCGCTTTACCTCGACACCAGAGCGAAGAAAATGGAAATATAATTTCCAATCCTCGAGTGGGAATCGAACCCACAACCAGTCGTTTACGGTCACACTCTTGTGCCACTACGCCACGACTGGCCATATTATTTTATTACTTATTATTTTATTAGATTACAAATACATATGACTTATTATTATATTAGATTAAATATACAAGGAATTAGAGATTTAACATGTTAAAATTTTAGTTTATAGATTTTGGGGAATGCATTACGTATTAAATGAGCCCGACACATTTAACCTTAACCTGAACCTTAATGGAGGGAATTCTATTAAAAGAAATATGCTAAAGAGTTGGTTATCAACTGTTTTAGAATGATAGATTCCAAATATGCTATAAGATCAAAATTAACTAATAACTGCTTGCAAATCTGTCGGTTAAAACAACACGCATGCACGTTGTCAAATATATATTTAAGTCTGTTAAATGGGCCGATATTCAAAATAAAAAGTAGCCCAGTAAAAAATATATAAATAAGCAAAAAATGACAAATATAAAGTATTAAAAAAATGTATAAACAACAAAATTTGTACATCTATTAAATTATATTTAAAAAAAACTTAATATAATAAACTTACTTATATAAAAAAAAACTAAATACCATAATCTTTAGTTAGACCTGCGTATATTTAAATATCCTTGAACGATCGTTACGCTGATTCTAAGTAAACACACATAGTAGACGCGCGAATTGTAATTTTATATTTACTTTTATTATTATTACATTGTTATACTATCATAGTTTAGCAAAAATAATTTCATGTATTTTGAACTTTAACTTTAGAAACCATCTTTAAATTCAACATCTGACTGTAAAAGCGATAAGTCGGAGTTCGATACCCCATTCGGGGAATAATTATTTGAAATTACCATTATTTCTCCAGTTTAGTAACAGAAAAGGCGGCATTGAGTTCCACCACTGAACAAGCAATGATTCTAAATTCTAATTTGTGTGGAAAATGAAGAAAGGCCGTGACCGTTTAGCTCTTTCTGCCTCCTACTGATAACGGGAAAACCCTTAAAACTATATAAAAAGATATTATTACATAGATAATATAAAGTATTCTACAATATCTTATACATAAATACAAGTACATCATTACATATTCAGGATTTAGGCGATATAGGAAATGAGCACTGATAAGCGTTGAATAGGAAACAAGTGGCACGTGGTTTGAGTGCAGATCGTGTGAATGACGCCTTACATGGTTTTCCTTTACTTCTATTTATAATTTGCTACTATTTATCAACTTAGAAGGCTTCGAAGGAGACGTGTATGGTCTTATGATTAGTTAGGTGATAATAGTCTAACAAATGTAAAGTTCTAATTTAATTATAACATCTTTTTGGCGTAGTTTGACCTATTAGAGTCATATAAGTATGGGTTCAACTCACTATTTAAAAATATATTTTAAAGTCAAAAGAAGTTTGAATAACATGTTGAACCTATGTTTTGAGCTGCTTAAATTTGAGACATTATCGGGTGGCGGAGATTAACTAAAATATTACCATTTCTCTCACTGGGAATCGAATCCACAATACTTTCTACTTCCTCACGATAACTTCAAACTTCAAAATATTATTTAAATTTTTAAAATATTATTTAACTAATATAAACTATATAACGAATGTATCGCATTGCAGTTACACAAAGAAGCACTTGAAGACAGTTATACCTGTTAAGTGTTATAAGTACTTTGTATTTTCCATTATTGAAGCGAACAATACTGTCTAAGTATTAACCGTTTTCTACTATGTTTCATTTATTGGATTTTACTTTGTATATCTTATATTGTAAATATGAAAGGCTTCTTGCTTGTGCATAGAAACGTACATGATAGGTATGTTCCATTACTCATCGGCGTTTGTATATTTCCTCTTTGCTATGACAACGTGACGAGTCAAAATTGATTCCTTCATTCAATTTTACCCTCATTTACTCATTTATTTGAACATCAACTACGGAGGTAAGTTTTGTCTTGTACAAAAATGCTGTATTATTAAGCGAACGATTAGTACCTAAATAGTGTGTATTTTTTGTAGAAAATAGAACCCAACATGTTTTTTTTAGGCTCGTGGCCTCGGATTTATTATGGAATAAAAAAAATATTTTTACAGATATCATCTTATCATCCCAAAGGGGTGAGAGGTTTTACTAACATTTTCCATTTAATTCTTTGTTTTATTCTATTTGTGTCTAATATTACAAGTGTTGTTATTATGACCTGTGCTGGATTTAAAAAAAAACACTATCCACTGCCCAAACGTACAATTCTTAATTTTATATCAAACCTCTGCCTCTCGCCATTTTATTAAATTTAAATTTCCAAAAAAAAAAAACATTTCAATAAAATCAAATTCGTAAAACATAACATAACATTTCCTACACATTTCAATAGCAATTCATATAATATAATTACAAAATTAATTAATTAAAGCCATTCGGCTACAATACAGTCACACCGCGTGTATTACACATGGCGGGCGAGGCGTAATTATTTGTTTGCGATGCCAAGGCCAGCCGCTGGACTCCTGCCAAACGCCGGCTGCCAGACTATTCATTGTTGAATGGAAACCACCCAATCGCACTACTTTTAAGGAAATACATAAGATTTTTTTATTTTTTACAAAGCAAATGCAACTCTGGTTGGAGCATGTGGGAATTTAGGTCATTTCTTGACGTGAAACTAACTTTTTGTATGTAGAAAAGTATTGTTATTATCGTTGTAATACGTATTGTAATATTTAAGTTATAAATATTAAATTTAAGGTATAAGATCTCTTGTATAAATAAAATATATAAGTAAATATATAAGTTATCAAAAGAAATAATTATGAAATGAATATTATTAGCTGCTTAAACTATATCCAATAATAGTTTTCTAATAGCTATAAACTGATACAAAATGATAAATTTCTAAAAAAAGAAACGGTAAAATGTCACGTAATCGCGTACCTTCACGTCTTTCCCTTATAGCAGGGTAATCAGAGAATCTAGTGTCCAGACACTCTGTTCTCCACTGTCTATCCGAATTTCAAAAGTTGCATTTTTTTCACGATTCGCACTCTTACAAAGAAGAATAAAAATAACATAAATATAACCAGTCCCAGTGCAATTAAAATAGCAAATATCGACTAAAATAGTTATCAGAATGATCGCTACATGTTTATACATCAAGAATCCATGATATAATATACATATTATACCTTAAAATTATGTAATTGTGGCCAGTGGTGGCACAGCGGCACGAACATCTGACTGTAAACGACTGGTTGTGGGTTCGATTCCCACTCGATGAGTGGAGATATTTAATATTTCCATTTACTTCGCTCTGGTATCTGAAGTAAAGCGCGGCGTTAAGTTCCGCCATTTAACACACAATGCCTCCGAATTCGGCGGAAAGTAGGGAACGGAGTGTCTTAACACTAGGTTCCCTCTGCCTACCCTGCTGTGTGCGGGATACAGCGTGAAACTGAGAAGAAAAAAATGCAACCATTTTTCGGAATAGGATCGAACCCCCAATCAATATCGTTTACAGTTACACACTCACGCACATCGTCATATACTAACTACTATTTATATAAAATACTAAAAATACTTCAAAGAAAAATATATTTACAGACAATATTGGGTGTCATATGATCGTTCCACTTTCAATCAATCAATGCTACGTTCGTATCCGCACACAACTAGATATGTTTTCATACGTGTCGCGTGTAATGGATAGCTATCGTGCAAACACGTTGGTAACTGATCGATTTGGGTCTAATTGGCAGATATGTGGGCATTTAGGACGCAGTTTTTTTATTTTGTCATAGGTTTTATATTTATTTCCGCTTAGCAGGGTAGTCAGAAATATCATGGGGTTAAGACACTCCGTTCTCCACTTTCAGACTTTCCAGAACTTATATTTCGCGTTGAGTAGCGGAACTTTTTCCTATAAGATTGGAGAATTGGAAATGAAAATGATTTAAATATATTCATTCTCCCGAGTGGGAATCGAACCTACAACGAGCTGTGTTTAAAGTTGGATGCTGTCGCACTGCGTCATATATTGCCTCATGTATTATTTTTTTGGCTAAATTAATTTGTTAAAAGATCAAAAATATCTAATGAATCAAGATTTCTCGTGTGAGAAGCATTAAATACTTCTCTAAGTTACATATATCTACACGCAATGATTTGCTATTCAAATACTTACTAGGTGTGTGTACATAAAATTCAAAAGGTTGTCTCTGAGTCTAGGTATATTCATATGTCTCTAAATGGGCGAAATAAAATAACACTGTGTTTCCTGATAATTAAATTAAAAATCGCCAAACCTAAAATTTTACTTTAAAATACACTGTATTTAATAAACGGACTCCATACGTATATTAATCAACATCTCTGTCCAGTAGGTACTGTAGAGTGCAGATGGCACCACAAAGTCGCAAACGCAAGAAATAAAAACATTACGATAGTAATTTATTGCAGATACGAAAGAACGATTTATGTTTCATGAACTGGTTTGCCTGACCTATTTATTTTTATATTTGATAATTTTTATGTTACCTTTATTACATAATAAATATATTTTATTCGTGAAATTTAATAAATAAAGTTATTTAGTTAGTTGGGGGTCCATGATGGAATGCTTGCTCGCAGCGATCCCCGCCAGCCCTACTTGTTAGGGCTGCAGAGTTCCATCCGCCACGTACACCAGGGCACTGTATGTTAGATCGTCCCCCCGAGGCGACGCGCACCAGCGCGTCCCCGTTGGTGTGAGAAGTGGGGAGGGGGGAGAAGACGAGTGCGGCGTTGGGGACCGCCACCCGACACGCCATGTCCGAGACGGCGGGAAGTGGAGGACGGAGCTACAAATAGCTACGTGGAATGTAAGAGGAGGGATGGAACAGAAGATGAATGAATTACTAGATGTGATGGATGATAGAGATCTGGATGCGATCTGTGTGACTGAGACCAAGAGAAAGGGCAGTAATACTACTCGTCTGCCGGGCAGGCGCGTAGCTCTATGGGCCGGCGTACCAGAGAGTGATCGCGGGTGTCAGGGGGTAGGTGTGTTGTTGTCCTCTCGATTGGTGTGTGCAATGGTGGAATATAAGGCGATCAACCCGAGGCTCCTTTGGGTTCGCTTTAAGCTGGGGATAACAAGATTATTCTTGTTAGCGGCCTACGCGCCAGTATCCTCAGCTCTATGAGGCGAGCTAGAGGAGTTCTGGGAGAGTGTCAGGGAAGTTCTAGGTAGCGTAAGAGCGAATGAAAAATTAATAGTGTGCGGTGATTTGAATGGATGGGTCGGAACCGAGCGGATCGGTTACGAGCTTATATTAGGGAAGTACGGTGATAGGAGAGTGAATGAAGCTGGTAAGCTTATTTTGGAACTTTGTAAGGAGAAGAATTTGTTTGTGGCAAACACGATGTTTGACCACAAACAAATTCATCAGTACACATGGGAGCGAATGGAAGAGAAAAGTATGATTGACTTATTCCTGGTGGATCAGCGTATTCTGAACCAAGTTATGTACACACGTGTGTTTAGGGGTGCCGACTTGGGAACGGACCATTATCTATCTATCTGTTACTAGAATAAGGGGTCTGTTCACAGGCTGGCGCGCCCGCACGACGTGTCCAAACTTGGAGGCGAATAATCGCGTAAGAAGCTGGAAGCTTCAAGATCCACCTATTAAAGAGGAATATAAAGAAAGGGTTTCCAAGAAGCTAGACAGTTGCGAAATAGGAAATGAGAGTGTAGAAGTATGCTGGCAGAATCTTAGGAATAGTATGACTGAAGCAGCAATAGAGGTGTGTGGTACGGGGAAAAGAGGCTTTAGTAAAAAGCGCGATGAATGGTGGGATGACGAAGTGAAAGATGCCGTAGAAAGAAAGAAGAAAGCATGGCAGGATTATAAAGCCTCTGGTAAGAATAAAAGTATGAGAGAGATCAAGAAGAAAGAATATAAGTTGCAAAAGCACCAAACGAAAGCACTGATTAAGGCGAAGCGTGAAAAGTCGGAGAATGAAAGAGATGAAAGGTTGACGAACAACTTCCGAGAAAACACGAAGCTTTTCTGGAGAGAAGTTAGTGATTCTCGGGGTTTTGAAATGAAACTATTTTTAACCGGATTAATCGCGTATATTATTGGTATTCGAAAATACATTTTTCGAAACCCGACGTTTCGAACACTTTACAGTAGTCCGTGGTCACAGGTAGACTGAGGTGGCATTCGTCTGTCAGTTGATACATTATTATATCAAACTACCGCCAACGATTTCTTAGTTGCCTCGCGTACTGCCCTGGATTCTTGCAGAATGAGCTGACTGTATCATGCCCTCTGGTGTGGTGATTTTGAGACTTCAAAGTTTTTAGAATTGGGTCCCAGGTGGTAGAAAGTTTCCAACCGTCTTCTCTATTGAAATTTGGATGTTTTTGTATTTCAATAGCCTCGCGGATCATTCTAGGGATATATCTATTTTCCCTAGCGAGGATATGTGGTTTATCAAACCTTATGTAATGGTTGGGCTTATCCGTAGCATGCTCACACACAGCTGACTTTGATGCACGCCCATTCTTGATATCGGAGATGTGTTCCTTCACCCTAGTACCGATGCTCCTCTTTGTTTGGCCAATGTAAGATAAGCCACAGTCACAGTCTAGTTTGTATACACCTGCACACTGTAAAGGAATATTACATTTAACTGGTCTCAAGAACTGGCTCACTTTTTTGTTAGGCTTAAATATAGTTTTTATCGAAGCTCTTCTTAAGATGTTGCCAATCCTGTCTGTAACTCCCTTCACATAAGGTAGAAGTGCTGGTTGTCTCTCCACTGTGAGCGGCTTGTTGGTCTTCCCACGACGCTGGCGGGGAACTGGCAGCTTGTTCTGATGAAGGGCATTCTTCACCTGTCGAAGCTCGTCCCCTAGGTGTTCAGCGTCGCAGAGGTGGTGGGCTCTCTGAAACAAAGATTTGCCAACGGTAGATAACTGTGTAGGGTGGTGGTGAGATTCACCATTGAGATATCTATTAGTGTGGGTGGGTTTCCTATACACTGTGTGGCCTACTGTGCCATTGGGATTTTTAATTACTAAAACATCAAGGAAAGCTAAAGAATTATTTGCCTCTAATTCTATTGTAAATTGGATATTGTTGTTAATAGAATTAAGATGGTTTAAGAATATATAAATGTTATCTGTAGGTAAAGTTGTGAAAGTATCATCTACATACCGCTTATATATTCTTGGTAGACAGGGTGCAGTGCTGAGAGCCATCTCCTCAAAGTCCTCCATATATATATCTGCTATTACGGGGGACACAGGCGAACCCATAGCAATGCCGTCTATTTGTAAATAGAACACTTGATTGAACACTAGATATCCAGATGTTAAGCAGTGTTCTAAAAGTTCAAGATATTCTATAGGCATTTGTTTTTCCTCTAGCTTCCGCTTGACAATCCTGATGCAGTCCTTTATGGGTATACTGGTGAACAGCGACTGGACATCAAAACTGACCATGGTCTCATTGTTAGCTAACTTAAGGTCTTTCAGTCCGCTAACAAAATGGTAGGAATCCCTGACATAAGATGTTGTGTGGCCACGCAGCGGAGAAAGTATTTTCGCAACGTGTTGAGCCAGGGATTCCTACCATTTTGTTAGCGGACTGAAAGACCTTAAGTTAGCTAACAATGAGACCATGGTCAGTTTTGATGTCCAGTCGCTGTTCACCAGTATACCCATAAAGGACTGCATCAGGATTGTCAAGCGGAAGCTAGAGGAAAAACAAATGCCTATAGAATATCTTGAACTTTTAGAACACTGCTTAACATCTGGATATCTAGTGTTCAATCAAGTGTTCTATTTACAAATAGACGGCATTGCTATGGGTTCGCCTGTGTCCCCCGTAATAGCAGATATATATATGGAGGACTTTGAGGAGATGGCTCTCAGCACTGCACCCTGTCTACCAAGAATATATAAGCGGTATGTAGATGATACTTTCACAATTTTACCTACAGATAACATTTATATATTCTTAAACCATCTTAATTCTATTAATAACAATATCCAATTTACAATAGAATTAGAGGCAAATAATTCTTTAGCTTTCCTTGATGTTTTAGTAATTAAAAATCCCAATGGCACAGTAGGCCACACAGTGTATAGGAAACCCACCCACACTAATAGATATCTCAATGGTGAATCTCACCACCACCCTACACAGTTATCTACCGTTGGCAAATCTTTGTTTCAGAGAGCCCACCACCTCTGCGACGCTGAACACCTAGGGGACGAGCTTCTACAGGTGAAGAATGCCCTTCATCAGAACAAGCTGCCAGTTCCCCGCCAGCGTCGTGGGAAGACCAACAAGCCGCTCACAGTAGAGAAACAACCAGCACTTCTACCTTATGTGAAGGGAGTTACAGACAGGATTGGCAACATCTTAAGAAGAGCTTCGATAAAAACTATATTTAAGCCTAACAAAAAAGTGAGCCAGTTCTTGAGACCAGTTAAATGTAATATTCCTTTACAGTGTGCAGGTGTATACAAACTAGACTGTGACTGTGGCTTATCTTACATTGGCCAAACAAAGAGGAGCATCGGTACTAGGGTGAAGGAACACATCTCCGATATCAAGAATGGGCGTGCATCAAAGTCAGCTGTGTGTGAGCATGCTACGGATAAGCCCAACCATTACATAAGGTTTGATAAACCACATATACTCGCTAGGGAAAATAGATATATCCCTAGAATGATCCGCGAGGCTATTGAAATACAAAAACATCCAAATTTCAATAGAGAAGACGGTTGGAAACTTTCTACCACCTGGGACCCAATTCTAAAAACTTTGAAGTCTCAAAATCACCACACCAGAGGGCATGATACAGTCAGCTCATTCTGCAAGAATCCAGGGCAGTACGCGAGGCAACTAAGAAATCGTTGGCGGTAGTTTGATATAATAATGTATCAACTGACAGACGAATGCCACCTCAGTCTACCTGTAACCACGGACTACTGTAAAGTGTTCGAAACGTCGGGTTTCTAAAAATGTATTTTCGAATACCAATAATATACGCGATTAATCCGGTTAAAAATAGTTTCATTTCAAAATGTGTAATAATCGCGAAAACAAAAGATCATATTATGATTCTCGGGGTTTTTCGTCAACCTGCAGAATGAAAGGGGTGCTTTCGAAGGACGGTGAAATATTAACAGAACCAACACCTGTTTTGCAACGATGGGCGGAATTCTATAAGGAGATGTATGAATGTGATGACGCCTCTGTCTCAAGTAACAGCGAGATGCTGAATCTTGATGTAGCAGACGGCGAAATCAGTATAAAAGAAGTAGAGAGTGCCATAAGAAGTCTGAAATGTGGTAAGGCAGCGGGAGCAGATGGAGTTACTACTGAGATGATCAAACATGGTGGGCCGCGCGTCTTGGACCTGTTCTTTCATCTATGCAATTTATGCTGGAAGAAAGGGGAGGTCCCAGATGATTGGCGAGGCGCAGTCATCGTGCCTTTGTATAAAGGCAAAGGTTCACAGATAGACTGTGCAAGCTATAGGGCTATCAGTTTGATTAGCTTAGGTAGTAAAATTTATGCAAAAATTTTAGCGAGAAGAATGCAAGAGAGATCCGAGAGGCTGTTGTGGGAGGCCCAAGGAGGCTTCAGACCTGGAAGAGGGTGTATGGATCAGATCTTCTCCCTCCGCATGATCACAGAAAAATTTTTGGCTGTAAACCAAAAAGTTTTCTGTGCTTTTGTGGATTTGGAGAAGGCTTTTGACAGAGTTGTGCGAAAGAAGTTATGGGAGATACTACCTCGGTACAATGTGAACGGACCCTTGTTGCAGGCTGTAAAGTCTCTTTACCGAGATCACTCAGCCTGTGTACGAGTAGGAGCTGACATGTCGCCTCGGTTTGATATTCAATCGGGTGTCAAACAGGGTTGTGCCATGTCAGCTTGGCTGTTCAATTTGTACTTGGATAGTTGTCTCCAAGGAGTGAAACAAAGTGATATGGGAGTGAAAGTGGGTGACTTGAAGGTAAACTGCCTGTTGTACGCAGATGATGCAGTGTTTATTGCATCATCAGAATGCGAGTTGCAGGCATTGGTCACCATCCTGAAAGATGGGTGTGAAATTAATGGTCTAAGCCTGAATGCGAGTAAAACTAAGATTCTGGTGTTTGAAAGAGATGAAGAAAGAACGGAATGCAAGATCATGGTTAACAGAAAGAAACTAGAACAAGTGAATGAGGTGGTATACTTGGGAAGTATGTTTAGCAGAGATGGAAGACATGATATGGATGTTAAAAGGCGTATTGCTGCCGGTAACAGCGTTAACGGTGCCCTCGCTGCGTTGATGCGACAGCGGAACGTGAGCATAGCCGCACGTTTAGCTGTGCACAATGCAGTGCTGGTACCGACGCTGCTATACGGCAGCGAAACGTGGGTATTGCAGAAGAAGAATGAAAGAAAGATTAATGCTGTGGAGATGAGATCTCTTCGAAAGATGTGCGGAGTCAGCTTAGCTGACCGAATCCGCAATGAAGAGATACACAGAATGGCAGGTATTAGCGAGAACGTCATAGTAAGAATGAAGAAGGGCGTGCTCAGGTGGTTTGGGCACGTCGAGAGGATGAGTGATGAAAGAATGGTAAGAAAGATTTATGAAGCAAAGGTGAGTGGTAAGAGAGGCAGGGGGAGATCTCGATTGACCTTCGAAAACACAGTGTCGATGATACTGGAGGAAGGTCACGTAAAAAGCATGAGGACCCCCCGGAGGGCGTGTATGAAGAGGTCGATGACTGTGGACGAGGCGAAAGAAGTATGCAGGGACCGTAGCGTTTGGCGCTCCGTTCTCTCTGACTACCCCGCAAGGGATACAGCGTGAAGCTAAAAAAAAAAAAAAAAAAAAAAAAAAAAAAAGAGAACCTAGTGTCAATGTTCTCAACTTCTTAAAATCATTTAATATACAAAGAGCTTATCTACTACAAACTATACTTTAAATGACTACGGATGAATTAAAAAATACTTTCTTAGGCTTAAGGTTACCTTTATACGAGAAATAAAGAACCCAACATCTCATTTTGCCTATTCAGAAACGGCATCATTAAGGCATCTAAAGATAAATTTATCTTATGTATTATTTGTAAAAATAAAAATATAATTAGTAGGTAACCAAGGCAATATAATCGTATTTCGTAATGCCAGGCTCAGTCCCCAGTCGTAGTCAATTTATTTACACAGATAAAGTAAGCTGAAAGGAATCGTAAATGGAAAAATGAGGCTTAATTAACTTGCCTTTGATCCTTCTCTAACAAGCACTCGGCTTCAAATAGAAAATAAAAATATTACTAACATAAATAGGCGTATTTATTTACCTAAATCTTTTCGTATTTTTGGGATAGGTATAGAAAATCTAAGAATAATTATTTTAGCTTAATGGTTTTTTCCTTATTACAGGGAGAAGCCTTAATCAGTGAAATTGTCAAGGCATTGGTAGTTCTACACTTTCAGTTTGAAATTAAGACATTGCGTGTTGAGTGAACTCAACATCGCACTTTGTTTGAGATACCAGAACAGTCAATCAAAAAACAATTTAAATATAATCCTTTAATATTTTAGAGAAAATGCCAATTCAAATTGTGGAAACATGAAATATAAATTCGATTTAATCTAACAACGATCAAACAACAAATTCAGGCAGGCGCTTATACCTAAAGGTAAACTTTAAAGTAGTATTGAATACTTATTTTAGTACCATAGTATCATAGTACTACACTCATGAAAACGCTTATTGGCGGTTTCATGCGCGGGGTATAAACGACTTTTAGCGAAATAGAGCAAATTCAATAAACACATATATAGCTGTTATTCATAAAAATAACATTTTTTTGAAGAAATTTCTTGTTATATTAGTTATCCTATTGAGGACATGAGGCTCATACTATAAAAATATTATCTTGCAATCGTATCCGCACACGTTAGCGAATTTAAAGAGAACATATAGGAGAGATACCTAAAGGCGAGTAAAAAGACTTAGAGAAAAAAATTGAATACTGCTCTGCAAGCAAATTAATTACTATATTTATCTAAAACGTAATACAAATATTTCAAGTAAAAGTAAATAGTTTTAAACAAACAACCACAAGTGGAGAGTAAAAACAATGAAAGATATCTAATCTATAAATAGAATAATGTATCAGAGTTCATCGTTCGATGTAACTAGTCGTGCTGACTGTAATGAAGCCTCACGCGGAATGGAAATAATAGGAAAGCTATTTTCTATTGATGCAATAAATCAAAGATCAATTATGTGAAGACCTTCACAAATAAATATGTACACGCGCTGTTCTCGTGTAATACTATCTTAATTTCTATATAGTAAATCATTATATTTAAATACAACATTTAAATAAAATATCGAGGCAAAGCGCGACGTTAATTTCCGCCACTTAACACACAATGCCTTCGAATTCGGCGGAAAGTGAGGAACGGAGTGTCTTAACACTAGGTTCCCTCTGCCCTGTTGTGTGCGGGATATAGCGTGAAGCTAAAAAAAATATATATTTTAATACAACATTTAAATAAAATACATAGGACTATTTAAGCTCAATCTAAATGTTGTTGGAGTTTAAGTATAAATATATTATTTAAGTCATTGTGAAGATCCTTAGAGAAGGCCTGTCAATCAATGGACATCGTGCATCTAAAACAACAACGACATGAAAGAACGTTTAATCGCATGGTAGTCAGTGAAAATTAGTATCAAGACACTCCCTTTTCCACATTCCGCTAAATATCAACATTTTACGTGTTGATTGAAGAAAGCTGCGCCTTGTTTTACGAAAGCAGACAAAGAAAAATCATTTAAATATCATTCGTCGAAGGGTGGATCGAACACACAACCATCGCGTTTACATCAAACGCTGTCCCACTGCGCCGTAATATTCTCTAAGTCATTAAACCACAATCAAAATTAATTAAAAAATATTTATGTGTAAATAATATTATAATGCATTATAATAAAAATCTTCCACTTAGCGCATTCACAGCCACAATGAATAGAAAACTGCAATAAATTCTAAAGAATTTCCGTGAACTCTACTTGACCTAGTTGGCTCAGTTACCTGAAGAATGCAGAATGCAAAAATATTAAGAAAACAAGCACAAAGCGAGATGTTAGAACGTAAAAGCTACGAAAATATAAATAGCACTAATCATAGAACATACCACTTCAGTTCAATTTACACGAAAATGGACGTCAATTTGAATTTCGAAGTAGGTAAATATTATTTTTCTTGAATAAATTTCAAAAAATTGTATTTATTTCTAAGAAAATTGATTTTTTTATGCATATGCCATATTTTACATTTACTTTCAAAAAATATTTTTTGGCCTAATCACCAGTAATCACCAGTATCCAAAAATGTCACATGACATCGTCATATTAACTTTATTAAGTTGGCACTGATAAATAAAAGTAAATAGTTAATCGCAACAATTCTCCGCTTTTCTCTAGAATACGCATTATGTGGCATAATCGAAATATATTCACTTGCCACCTTAAACCTTTATAGGTTCAAGGTGTTATCATTACAGAATTAAGAGCAGAGAGTTAATTTATTTATTAAAGAGGCGCGGGTTCGAATCTATAATTTTTATTAATTAAATTTTATCATGCTATTAAATTTTTTATACGTTTTCTAAAAATGTTTTTCATTTTCTCAGCCCTAATCTTCCAACAATATTTTAACAAGATTTCAATTTAAAGTCGACTAAGTTAACAAGAATATAATAAAATTGCTTATTATATAGTATAGCTTCAGCACATACCAGGGTAGGCAGAGGGAACCTAGTGTTAAAATACTCCGTTCCCCACTCTCCGTCGATTCGGAGGCATTGCGTGTTAAGTAGCTTAACTTAACGCCGCGCTTTGCCTCTACACCAGAATGAAGAAAATGGAAATCTTAAATATTACCACTCCTCGAGTGGAAATCGAACCCACAACCAGTTGTGTTAACAGTCACGCTTTGTGCCTCTGCGCCACGACTGGCCTCATTATATAGTTAACTATTAAATAGTTTTACTACCAATAAATATAAATATTGATAAACAATGAAAACTGAATGATATGTAAAATTCATATTTAGTCTACTTTACTAGCAAATTGCATGTACCTATTAAATTACGCTAGTTTCACTAAATTCTAAGAATGCAGGTGTACTATTTCGACATCATTTATAATTGCTTATTACTTACAATATGATTTAGGTATGTACTACGTATGTATAAGGAAAATAATACATTTAATATCAAAGTGAGTAGTAATGAGGGAAATTTGTAAAGTAAATGTAGATTATTAGGTGGCCAGTCCTGGTGTAACCGTAAAGTGACTGGTTGTGGGTTTGATTCCGACTCAAGGAGTGGAAATATTTAATGTTTCCATTTTCTTTGCTCCAGTGTCGAGGCAAAGCGTTGCGTTAATTTCCGCCTCTTAACACGCAATGCCTCCGAATTCGGCGGAAGGTGTGGAAAAGTTTATTAAAAATAATATTTTTTGCTTTTTATTTACAATATAAGCACTAAATAAACCAAATCAAAACCAATATAATATGCTAATATAGTCATTTTGCTATTTTACGAAATATTGCAAAGCTGTCTACTGAACTACACATTATATGTATACTTTGCAACTTAAGTATTTCTAAATAGGTACCAATAGATACCAAACAGTTAATATTGACACTTGACTGTTTAAAAAAAATCAACTTAACGATTTTCCTGCATAGCAGGGTAGTCAGAACTTTGTGTGAACAGTCTGTTCTCCACTTTCTGCTCGAAATGGAGACATTGCAGGCTTAGTGGCGGAACTCAACGCCACGTTTTATCTCAGTTACCAGTGCGAGGAAACATAACGCCATGTTTATATTAGCCACCAGTGCGGGGAAATGAAAGTAATGTATAATCGTTCCACCGAATGGGAACCTATTACCATCGCGCTTATAATCAGAAGCTGTACTCATATGCCACGACGGCCTGAACGACGTACTTCTATTTTAAATTTAAAATTATTCTATCTCTTAATCTAGTTTTCTCATGAGCATTAGATATTAAAATTCACAAGAAGCTGGCACAAATGTAAATGAATGAAAATGTTTGTGTGTGAAACCAAATATTGGAGTGAATATTTGGTTTCACACACAAACTTTTTATTGCTAATAAATTCAGAAATTATTAGGCCAGCCTGATGTAAGATCAAACAATTGCGCAATAAAAACCCCCTCAAAAGCAGGTTTTGGGGCAAAAAAATAAATAGTATTCTTGTATAACCTGAAAACAGGGCAGTGAACTCGCTGTGGAAAACAAGCGACATTTCAGCATTCGTGTTACCAACTTGTGTAATATTTAGAATCGTTTAACGTCATACGAAACCTCATGAACTATTTCTTATGAAGATTGTAAACATCATTGAGCTTTCCTAGTATTTCTATTTTTATAATAAATACAAATATTATTAATAATTACTGTTTTATTACAAAAAGAGGAAAATGAGTAGAAGGACCTCTTGTTGGTAAGTTGCTACCTTCACTCGTGTACATCTACAAAATCAGGGGAGTTGTGAATACATTGTCGACGTTGGGAATGAAAGTCACTGTACATTCACCGCTCGAAAGCCCCCAAATCATAGCATTCAGGAAATATGCTCCATCTTCAGGAAGATCAATTTCAATGCTCCATCTCTAGGAAAATCATCTCACAATTTACATGTACGTAGGAAGAACGACCTTGAAGCATCAACGACATAGAGGTTACGTAAAGCCATAGTTCGATTACAGTAGGTCTATTTGGTTGGACTATGTAGTAGGGTACTGACTAATAGGGGACATAATGGAGCAATGGCCTACTTTACATACTAATGCCTTTACTAGAATATAATATCACCAGTACTAAAATCAACAATTGTTTTACTTCCACCCTCACCTGTCTTATATAACATTTTACGGTATTTTTCTGTTACCAAAGTTGAAAGATACAGAGATTCACGACGCCTGCCCTTTAACTTAGTAATTTTTATGTATTTTTGTAATAAATACCTTTTTTGCAAAATTTCATAAGACACTGATTTAAATATAAATAATACAAAGAAACTACATATCTTCTTTAATACGAGCAAATTTTAAGGCCGAGGAGACCATGGTGATGCAGTGTGACAGCGTCTGACGTGATGGTTGCGAGTCCGATTCCCATATAAGGAATGATGGTATATAAATTATCTTCATTTCTCCTCTCTGGTGATAAGACAGCGATAACATAAAATACGGCCTTGAGTTTTGCCATGTCTCGGATATGTGTATTCGGGCGGAAAGTAGAAAACGGAGTGTCTCGACCCTAAGTTATATCTAATTAATTACTAACGCATAGTAATGTGAGAAAAAATAGGTAGAGGTTAATAATATATTCAATATTATAAATATACCATGAATTTATTATTATATACAACTCTCCACTTCATCTACAAATAAATTTATATTAATTCAAATATATTTTAAAACACGTTCAAAATAACAAAATTCAATAAATGAAATATACAGGAAAACTTTTTATTTATTTATTTATTTATATTAAGTGAATGTCTAATTTTGATATTTTTGATCGGAAGCCGCGGGAACATTAAGAATTGTAGCAGCGACCTTGATTTGAGTTACGAGAGTATTTTTGCGCATTTATTTACACACTGGTCGCGTTACAAGACCGGATTGAAATAAAACAGTTTCAATTTTATATAGGTACATAATTATTAAAAGATCTGCAATAAAATACAGGATATATTAAATAAAAAATACTAAAAAATGCTTGTACAATACTTTCGTAATTCATCGTAATAAAAAAATTAATTAATTTAGAATAAAAATGTGTGTATTGTGAAAACACTGGACTTTACGCCCGGAAACAAGACTTTGCGTGTTAAGTGTAGGAACTTAACGCCGTGCCATGTCTTATGTGAGGAAACGGAGGAATGAAAATTATTTAAATACAATCGCTTCTCCGAGTAAGAAAGAAAGCTATAGCCAATCGCGTTTAGTCAAAATTATCTATCTGCCTCTTTCTCATAAATTACTTAAGTCATCTAGAAGGGAACGAAACAAGAATAAAAAAAAACTCAACTTCACACAAGACCATGTGTATCACACAACTGAAAAATAAACAATATTTTTAAAAAAGATACAAGTGATAATATCACCTTTGTGTCTTAGTAAAATATACATAAAAAAAAAAAAAAAAAAAAATATTAATACAATATTTTGTTTAAATAAAAAAAAAACAATTTTAAATAATAAACATATACATAACAACAGATTAAACTAAATAAATTATTTGTATACAGTCGTCATACGTATTAATTACAGAAACTGAAATCAGGTTTGTGCGATAGTGGGTCAGTGGAAATGGGTCAGCGGGGAATTAACCGTACAGGAATAGTGCGTTGCTATGTCGATGTCGTATAGGCGCCGGTTGAATTACTGCGTATTCATTGCTAGTTGAATAATAGGTGAAGGAGAAACTTTAGACTCCTTTTATACGAAAATTGTAAATAGTATAGTATTTTATTCTGGATGGGCTTTGGCAAATTTCCTTTTGTGTCCGCGTAAAATATAAATGAAAAAGTTTTTTTTTAGCTTCACGCAGTATCTCGTACACAGCATATAGCGTATAGGCAGACGGAACCTAGTGTTAAGACACTCCGTACCCCACTTTCTGCCGAATTCGGAGGCATTGCGTGTTAAGTGGAGAAGCTTAACGCCGCGCTTTACCTCGTCACCAGAGCGAAGAAAATGGAAATATCAAATATTTCCACTCCTCAAGTTGGAATCGAATCCACAACCAGTCGCTTTACAGTCATACTTCGTGCCTCTACGCCAAAACTGGCCCCAATATTACTTACGAGTATATTTTGTAAGTCTCTCATAGGTATGTATATATACTGCGGTATAAGATCGTTAGAAGATGTATATTAACGACTCTTTAAATATTTTATCTTTTTATAGTAAGACAGGGGAGCAATATACAATATACAGGGAACTAACAATAAAAAAACAACGTATATGAATAAAACTTAAAAATAACAAGGTTATTTAACAAATTTGTGAATGAATACTTTTTTTTAATACCTAATTTAAATGTTTGCCAGCTGTGTTCGACTTTAGACATTTAACCTTATCCTAATTAGCATATAGTGTTTTGAAAATACACAATTCTTTGTTACTTATTAGTCCATATAAAATAATTTATTTACTTTTCTTGAATTGTGGTACTTTTTATTTTAAGTAAGTATAAAATTAGTTATTTTTAGCTTCATTTTTTTTTCGTAATCAGAGTGAATCTAGGGTCAAAAATGTCTTTTCTTCAGTTTCCGTTGTCAGCTTATATCAAAAGATTGTTTGATGTGTGATGTGTTGAGTGTTAGAACTTAATGGCGGGCTCTGTGTTAGAAGCAAAGGTGAAGAAATTAAAATAATCTAATCGAACCCACAACCAATCGAGTCTACAGTCAGACGCTATCTCACTGTACCATGATAGCACATCATAATAAGTTAACTTAATAGACTGCAAAAAAGCTCTTTTATTTTCCCACTGCACACTGCAAATTACATTTACCATATGAACACTCTAAAAGTTCTTCAATAACGAACACCAATTAAGCATCCCTGGGAGTTAAATTGAATGTACTGGAAACTGTTCGCAATTTTGCAATATAATTGGATAAATGTCTCGTTTCCCATCTAATGGCAGCCGCAGGTGGAAGGAAGCTGGAAATTTATCCTAGAGAGCTACCTTCCTTCCATGTTTGCGCTGTTGACATTAATGATGTAGTGTAGTGTAATTGAATACTAGAAAATTGGTTAGTTTTTTTAACTTCACGCTGTATCCCGCACACAGCAGGGTAGGTAGAGGGAACCTAGTGTTAAAACACTCCGTTCCCCACTTCGAATTTGGAGTCATTGCGTGTTAAGTGACGGAAGTTACCGCCGCGCTTTTGCCTCGACACCAGAGCGAAGGAAATAGAAACATTAAATATTTACACTTCTCGAGTGGGAATCGAACCCACAACCAGTCGCATTTACAATCATACTTACGTGCACCACGACTGGCCCTTGTTAATTAAAATGGGTTATATTAATTGACTTTATATTTTTAATATTAATTCGATTTCTTAAGGTGGTATCTTATAAGCACGTTTAAGATTTAACTGTTATTTATTTCAATGTATACTGCTTTGTTCATATTTTTAAATATGAAAAAAAATCGTATAAAAATACGAACAGAACAAACGCTCAAGGTGTTGTGTCTTCAAATCTACCTACGTTTAAATTTTATTTTCCTATCCTCAGTATGTGAATGAGAAGATACAATAAATAACAATGTAAATAATACAGCGGAAGAAAATATTAAATATTAAATCCTTTTTGCAAGCAAAAAACAATATTCCTATGAAAGAAATCCGCGTAATGTGGAGTAGCAATTGAATAAAGTAAGATTATGACAATAAAGCAAAGTAAATTATAGAGACGTGCAAAAAATAATAATAAAAAGTAATTTTACTTATAAAATATTAATATGCTACCATAAAATTATGTAACTCCAACCATAAACGGCAACGTTGATATTTAACAATTTCTTATATAGAATTTCATTCAACTAATACAGTAATATAGTATTTGAACTTTCATAAAGATATCGAAGACAAACTTGGTGAAATGTAAAAGTCCTTTAAATAAGTAAGTAATAAATAACTGCGCAGCTTCACACTTTCCCTAGCAGAGTAGTCGGAGAGAACCTAGTGTCAAGACACTCCATTCTCAGAACCGAGAACCTAGTGTCAAGACATTACGTGTTGAACGGCGAAACTCAAAGCCTTGGACTTAGGTACCAGAGCGGAGAAATAGAAATAATATATAATCATACTCCCGAGCGGGAATCGAACCCACAACCTCACGATTACCGTGAGACACTGTCCCACTGCGCCACGACGGTCGGTAAAAACTGCGTCTCACAGTTAAATCATAAACTATTTTTGCATACTATTTCTAGCATATGTCGTCTGTAAAAAGACAAACTACATCATGTGTTTCTCATTAGTCGTGAACATTGCAAAATAATTTCAATGTCACGATTTAAAAATCAAACGAATTACTGATGAAGGTGGCTTAAAGTGAAAATTACCATACAGTGTGCAGTATATCTTATTTAAAATTTAAATATAATCAAGCCCATCATGGTACAGTGGAACTGCTCTCAGAGTAAATGTGGTTGGTTGTGGATTCGATTTCCACTCGGCGGAATGATTTTGAATATCTGAAATATTTTCACTCTGGTGAACAAACGGGACAAAGCGTATGAGCTGTCTGAGTCTCGATTCCGAATGGAAACTAGAGAATAAAGTGTCTTCACTGTCTCATTTTCGGGCAGATTGGAGAACGTAGTATCTTGACACGAAGTCCTCTATGCCTACACTATACTACTATATGGGGACAATCGTGAAGCTGTACGTTACTTCGTTAAAATTGAAAAAAAGCTTGTTAAAGATATTCTTCTTCCTGGCACTATCCCAGCTTTAGCCAGGGTCTGCCTTCTTGCATAACCTCCTCCACTTTGCACGGTCTTTGTTAAAAATATTGAAACCAAGCAAATGGAAAAATCTGTAAATTTATATAAATAACTTGTAAATGATAACTATTCTCTTATAATTTCCACCAGTTTACAAGCCATTCTCGCCATGACGCATTTAGCTGCGCACGCGCACACTACCGCTATGTTCCTACACATGACTACCTACCTATCACATTATCTGCTTTATAGTATTACCGCATCGCATTAATTATTTATGTAATTCTATTTAACAGGCGGCCTTGATGGTGGCTAATGCTGGATTATAAATAAAATGTTTTGTGTATTGTTATGGTAGGTATGGATAAATATAACACAGCTTCTCGCTTTTGTCCGCAGAGCAAGGTAGTCAGAGAGAGCCTAGTGTTGAGACACTTGTTTACTTAAGGCGTACTTAAGAGTGGAGCTTTTTTCTATACACCATTCATAAGCTTTTTATATAAATCAGATCTGCAGCCCATGGTTTCTTCTCATTCGTCGAATATGAAATGTAAAAGTCCGTAGAAATTTTGAAATGCTCTCTCAGTTCCACTACACTCTCTAAGAAACCTACATGCCAAATCTCAACTTCTTGCGCCTAGTTGTTTAGGGTACGCATTGTCTGTCAGTCATTAATACATGTACAATAATATATTGTATAGTATTACATGTACAATAATATAAGTTATGTAGTTTATAGAAAAGTTATTTTTTAAGTATTTCCTCTATGTTGAGGCTGTCATGGTGCACTTGATCAACGTCTGATTGTAAACGTAATAGTTGCGGGTTCAACTCCCGATAGGGGGAAATAACTATATTTAAATTATGCTTATTTTTCCGCTCTGATACTTAATACTTAATATACAGCGCGGCGTTGAGTTCCGCCACTCAAAACGCAACCTCTTGAATATGGGAAGTGTGATAACTCTAGATATTCTTTGCAATATAAAGCGTGAAGCGACCAAAAAAAGTAATAAAAACGATACGTTTCTTTAGTTTTCATACAATTAATTAAAAATAATATTATTTAAAAATAAACAGTTAATAAAATGTACCGCAAACACTTGAATGAAACTGGTTATGTAACATTGCACACAAGATTTCAGCAAATCTCAGGGCCGTTGTGTTAATACGGATATTTTTAAATCACTATAACTCTCGAGCAAACACCGACTTATTTATCAACAACGTTAGTCGTGTGTTTAGCACTGTTTGAATACATGCCATTATGTGTAAATCTTTTTATCGTATTTACAACGGATGTAGTTATATTTTAAACAACTTGATTTTAAAAATAGTTCAATACTATTTAATTTTTAATGTTATTTACATATTTAGTAAATGAACAACGATTAAAAAATGTCTCTTGACGTAGGAAACGTATAAAAAATGTCTCTTGCCTTACAATTGCTTATAGAAATAATATTTGGGTAGAAGAAATTTATTAAAAATACTTCAGAGGTATACTAACAACAAAAATAACTTGTAATAGGCGTATTCAACGCAGCCAGTAATATCACGCATAGCTTAACGACCAGAACGCTTGGAGGGTTTCCTACAGGCGCGGGTTCGAATCTCGCTCCGTTCAAATTTTCTCAACCTCAAGTGTTTTCTAAAATATTACTATGCATTTCGAGAAAAATCAAGTTAGTAGGTTAACTTACATCCTAGCTATCTCAATTATGATACCTACTATAAACTAGAAATTACTGACTAAAAGCTTAGTTGCGCAACTTCGCTTACAGTGTTAAGACTATTAGGTATATAGTAACATAAACTATGTAGAACCTCTATAGTTCAAAGTAAATTAGTTTCATCCTTTCATTCAATAACTGTTTATTTAAAGGATAAATTTATTGTATGTCAAAGTTCATGAACACCAGTCATCATACGATTTATATTTGCAATTACCATAATTGTATTAAGAACCAAGATTCCTATATAAAATTATGCTCAAAGAGTATTTGCAACGTTTCCTTTTAAGGGCAAAATAAATAAAATATGTTGAACACTTTTAGGCGTTGAGCTTCACCCTTCAGTACGCCATGTTTTGAATTTGTACGCAATGTAGAGAATGGACGGTCAGAAAGTGAGAAACGGAGTGTCTTGACACTATGTTGTCTCTTATTGCCCTGCTGTTTGGGAAAAAATGTGAAATTAAAAAAGAAGAATATTTTTGTCATGTATCTCATTGTATATTTTACAATACTGTAAAGCCTATTTGCATAAAAGATTATGATGTTATAACCCTTTTTACTATGTTATTTTTCAGCTACATATGGACTTTAATCTATATAACAGGTAGGTAGATGGAGTCATAACATTCCGTTCGCTGGATTCCGCCCGAATTCAAGACGGTAGAAGAACTCAACGCCGCGGATTGTCATTACAAATCATAATGTAAATAATAGAGTTGAGATCGAACCTAAAACCGCTTCGTTTATTGTCAAACGCTTTCCTTCTACGCTGTGATGGCTTTATTCTCACTATATTATGTTTGACTAAATTAAATTAAATTAAATAGCTTCACGCTATATCCCGCACACAGCAGGGTAGGCAGAGGGAACCTAGTGTTAAGACACTCCGTTCCCCACTTTCCGCCGAATTCGGAGGCATTGCGTGTTAAGTGGCGGAACTTAACGCCGCGCTTTACCTCGATACCAGAGCGAAGAAAATGGAAATATTAAATATTTCCACTCCTCGAGTGGGAATCGAACCCACAACCAGTCGTTTACAGTCACACGCTTGTGCCACTGGGCCACGACTGGCCACTTGACATTAAATATAATTTAAATTATTTTGTCTAATCATATAAAGATCTCCAAAAAGTCGATAACATCGCAGGTCCATTGTCAATACATGAAATTTTCTAAATAGATATAATTTCTGCATCGTATCTCATTAAAAACGAAAGGTCACGACAACATTTTTGAACACAAAAGAACATGTAGTCTATTGTATATGACAGGCTGCAAGATAAGCTGAATGTGATCTAAATAATCAATAAGAAGGTCACTGGCTGGGTCTAGAGCGTCGAGTAAAAAAAGCTAGACTAGACAGGTGCGTTGAACACAAGTCGGTTCAAAAGCCTCATTCATTCAAAGTTTTAGATTTATTTATTGGAGACATTAAAACGTGAATTATAATAATAATGAATGATTTAGTGAGCAATATGTTTTTGATTTGACTAATGGTATTTGTTTTTATTGTTATTTGCTATGTTTTATTGAAATAACGATAAAATATATCTACTGTTTCAAATAAAATTATTTGTAAAATAGTATATACATATTTATAAAAACTTCTAGTTAGTTACTTAGGAAAATTTATTGCGGTTATATGAAAAGTTATGATATATGCTTTGAGAAAATTAATCTGGAAGTAGAGTATTTGAAATTAAAGTACATAAATTAGTACTTTTATTATTAAATAGTTAAAATTTACATAAGATTATATTTTAGTTATTTTAATTTTTGAAATTTGCAAAGTTGTATTCTCGGTTCCTATATAAATTATTATATATAATAATTATATCTTAGAACGTTACCGCATGTTGGCACCACTATGACGTAATTGAGGTAATTACATGGATTGATTGTGTATTTAAATACAAGTCAATTTACAAACATTCATGTTGAATATACATACATATATGACGAATATAGTCTTACATAGTTTAGACTTCAGATGAAGAAACACACGCTCTCTTTTCAGATAAATATCACAAGTTACTAAAAAACTTCATGGAATATAATATTGAGTGACAATAATAGATATTTATAAAAGTTACCCACCTTACACAAAATCTTTGTGGTCTATGCGTTATTCTTATTACTGCAGCGTAAGTTACATTACCGCAAAATGTTATCTAGATCTGTTCAGTAGTTTTAGGTAAGAACATTTAGCACGAAAATTATATATATTTCTAGCTTCACGCTGTGTCCCGCATACGGCAGAAGGAACCTAGTATTAAGACACTTCATTCTCCGCCAAATTCTAGACGCCTTTTTTGCTGAGTAGCAGAACTCAACGGCGTACTTTGCTTCGACACCAGAGCGAAGAAAATGGAAATAACATATTTCTATTACTCGGGTGGAACCCACAACCAGTCGCTTTTACAGTCACTCTCTGTGCCCCTGCGTGCGCTACGACATGGCCTCAAATTTATAATATTACTAGCGGCCCGCTCGCGACTTAGCCGCGTTAACTACATAGCTGTTTCGTTATATTGCAACCTTCGGGGGTGGGTTTTTAAAAAACAAAATAGCATATGTTTAACCTTGGATCATATTAATAAAATATATTAAAATAAATATAATATTAATTAATGTTAAGAAATATGTAAAAGATAGTCATAGTAATACTTTGTAATAGATGTAAGTTACATTTAATAACTAAGAAAACTGGACTCTCTTATGGTATATTTAATAATCTTAGTTTTAAGCTCTAATATTGTAATCAAATAAGGAATATATATATAAAAAGAAAAAGATTATTTTAAAAAAAGGTACAGACCTTATGTCTGTAGTGGTGTTAATTAAATTGTTAAAAAAAAAAAAAAAAAAAAAAAAACCTTGGATCACCAAATATATTTATGCCAAAATTCATTACAATCGGTCAAGCGGTGTAGATTTTTCATATAAACTATCATCTCCTGTTTCAACGCTTTAGCGGTTGATTTTTGAAAAAATAAGTAGCCTATATTAGACCCAGTAACTTTTACTACTTTCATTCTAAATTTCATCCAAATCGGACCGGTAGATTAGCCGTGAAAGCATGACAGACAAACACACAGACTTTCGCATTTATAATATAAATATGGATTAATTAAATTAAACAAAAACTAGTAATAAAATTAAGCAAATTTAAAAAAATATGCATTTTTATTACATAACTCCATCGATGTCTAACTGTGATTATTATTAAGATAACAATGTCAAAAACTACGTGCGTCAGTTCTTGGGATCAGTGGCCAGGGCTCGGCGCCAGTTGATTAATCCAACCGCTACATTATACGTTTTATACTTGACACTAGATAGGTCAACCCATTTAGAATCTGAATGTAAAATTTTATAAATATATTTAGAAATATTATATGTATTGTAAATTTTATTTGGAGAAAGGAATGTCTTAGCACTAGGTTATTTAAGGATAATCATAGGAAAAAACCTCAACCTGTTTTTTTGTTAGTAAATCTTAAAAATTACAAGTTAATGTAGTCTTGTAAGCCTTCTTGCCATATTTGTAGAGAATTCGTCTAACTCAGGGGTGAGCAACGCGTGGCCCGCTGGCCACACGTGGCCCGCCAAGCACATTTGGTGGCCCGCCGAGCGTTTTAAATTTTTAAAGTATACGTATAATTGTACCGATTTTAATTTTTTTTTTTTTAATATGTGTGGACCGCCAGCCATTATTAAAGTTTAAATGTGGCCCGCCAGACAAAGTTTGTAGTTAAAAGTGGCCCGCCGCTTGAAAAGGTATCTCTTGCTCACCCCTGGTTTAATTTCATGCGATGGTAGTGAATTCAATATCCCCGGGAAGAAAGAGTTTATATTTTTTAGCTTAACTTTTTGACCATAAGGCTATCCCCTATGGTTTATCTTTTTATATAATTCCTTTTTTTTTCTTTAGTTTGAGTATTGAGCTACATCATTAAATGATATACCTACAAGCTACTTGACTGGAATATAAAAGATGGAGTAAAACGAATATAATATGAAATCGCAATGTTTTTTCATAAAAATATATACAACAAATTTAACAGAAATAAATGGAGCCATACTTTTGATGTTTCCTTTTAATCATTTCTGTATTTCTTTTTCTTTAGTAGTAATTTTCTTTTGTTTCTCCGTCAATCCAGATGTAATCAACCGTGAAATGGCACAAGAGTAAATCAAAAAAGGCTAAATTGGCTACCTTAGATTTTCTGTACAACATATAAAAATGCAAAACATTAAATTATTTTTCATACGAAAAGCAAAGAGGTGATTTTAAGCAATTTGAAATAATTTTTTTTCTTGAAAACGTAAAAAAATAAAAAACCCATGAACGAACCCACTCCTCTTGGAACCGTCCATACGCTTTGACTGCTAGACCATGCGTCTTCAAGAGGAGCGGATTCCAATCCGCTCGATCCGATGCGCTCAATTTTTTTATACGTTTCCTAAAAATATATTTCCATCTCCTAAATGTGTGAATAACAATTTATAAATATATATAAAGCATATTCAAATACATACACATACCTAACTCTTAATACAATTATTGTGAACTTGACTGATGATTCCATGATTTGTTCGCAATAAAGTGTCACATATCGGTATGTGTGTCAAGAATAACAGTCATAAAAATCTTTCTGTATATATATAAACTACTTACTAAATTATTTATTGTATGTTTTATCTCTTAGCTGACCCTCAAACGAATGCATTAACATATTGGGTTGTACGCCCACTCGACATGACAAAATGGCGACAGCCAAATGCGTTACGTCATTAAAAATTGTATGAAATAATAGCCATTTGTATTAGATGTTTATCTTGTGTATTAAAAATACGCCAATAAAGTCTAGTTTGTGTTCAGTTTTCTTTCTTTATCTGCTTCACGCATTTTCCCGCAGTCAGAAAAAACTTTATGTCTGTTCGTGTCTCACTTCCTGCCCGAAATCGAGATATTGCGTGTTAAGTGGTGGAATTTAACTTCGCGCTTTGTCATAGATACCGGAGTAGAGAAATGAAAATACAATATAATTCCATATATAATTCCTCCGAGTAGAAATCGAACCCACAACCATAGCAGTTACAATCAGACGTCACATTGCGTTACTTAGGCTCAAAGCTATAATGCCCAAATACTACAGTAAATAAATATAATTAATGATTTGACTTTTCTTATATTATCCGTATACTAAAGTATTATAATATTATCTATGACAAAAAAAAAAAGGACTGTAATATATAAATCTTTGCAGCAATAAAAAGTTTATATAATCTATTAGCAACTACTATGTAACTTACAAAATATATATTAGCTATACAATATGAAATCCCATAATTTTATTTAGTTTTTACATAACTCTGACCCAAAACGAGGGTGTTGAAAAATTAATTCGTGTAACAAAAAAATACAAGCATTTATTATTGTTTTAAGAAACATTTATGATGTGCGAATAAACGATAAATCACAAATAATTTTATTCCAAAGTTATTGTCTATGTCAATGGCGGACTTGCCAAAAGATAGCACGCTTATATTTTCGTGTCCAGTAATTTTTGCCAAAGAATTTCGACTGTTGATATTGGATTATTTCTTAGAGCACGCATGATGGATAAGATTTATTTAGATATATTGATCACTTTTAATTTTATTTTAGGTACTAAATGTGACGGCCACGATGCATATGGCCATGCATCGTCGCGTAGTGGGGCAGCGTTTGACTGTAACATCGATTGTGGGTTCGATTTCCAGTCGGGTGAATGATTATATTTGAAATAATTCTATTTAACTGCCTTGATAAGACATAAAGCGGTGATAAGTTTCGCCGAAACAGAAATTAAAATCATTATCTAATTTTACATTATTAGCTGCTCCATGAACCTCCCATACATTAATTGCTTTTATTATAAATAGTAAAAAAGTTTTTTTAAGCTTAACGTTTTTTTCCACATATCAGTACAGTCAGACAGAACGTAGTGTCAAGACACTCCTTCACACTGTTATCATGAATATTAAGAAATTGTTTATCCTTATTTAATATTTCTATTACATAACACTTGAACATATATGGCTCCTCCTACACAGCCAACATAATAAGTGCCTTGATCTTAGGCACACATCGATATCTAGCTTCCTACATAAAATCAAATAGGTATAATAATACATACGTCTCGTATATAATTTCGCAATTGTACTCCGTTATGTTTAATATAAACAAAGTTTGATTCGGTGAGGTGAATGACCTTTCAAAAGATTATCACGCCCACAGAAAACACTGTTTTGTAATTTGTCATCTCTATATGATTATTTTGACTAAAGAAGGTCAATTTGAGTTTATATGTATATATTGCGTAGTAGACGGAGAGAATGCAGAAAAGTATGTCACTACGTCTCTGGTGCTTGTGGTTCTTCAGCGAAACCATATGTCAACCGATGAACATAGTTTTGCATGCGCTTGCAAAATATAATATAGTATTTTATTTAAAATAATAATAATAGAATATTTTAGTAAAAAAATAGAAAATAGTACCAGTAACAAAAATAACGAATGAAAGTAATTGTCAAATTATGGTCGTATTTTATCAACTAATGAGAAGAAATACGTGTAGGTTATAAATGAGATATCTTTGCTTTTAACCGCATATCAGAGAGAAACTAACTTTAAGACACTCCGTTCTCCGCTTTCTGCCTGAATGCGAGACAAGTCAGAACACAGAAGGGTTGATGAATAAAAATAATTTTCATTTAACCAATCCCCAGTTGGAGATTGTATCCATGACTACGCATTTACAGGTAGACGCTATCACAGTGCGCCACAGTCAAATTTATGTTTAATTACGTTTTTCTAAATTTAGCTTATTGTTGGTTTAGGATAGCTTACCGACGTTACGTTTTTTAATTTATTGTGTATAAATTTTATTAAAAATATTGTACAATATTTTGATCAATAAACTCCAAAACTTATGTTTAATATATAAAGAAGACAAAACCATGTAGGTGGATGCTTTACCATATATTTTGGTCATTATTTATTGACATCTAGTATCTAAACAGTATATTTTATTCCACGTCTTTTTAAATCAATATTTTAAATTATTTCGCGTATATTTGAAAAAAAATTCCGCTGAGTTTTAGGCATTAACTTTAGTAAACCTGTGGTACATTAATTTAACGCATATAATTTCAAAAAGTAAAGCATATAACTTATCATTTTGGATAAAATTATTTCATATACGTATTTTATAAAAAAAATTCTTATTAATAACAATATTAGCTGCATTTTTACCAAAATCTACAAAATCTTAACCTGACAGTAATTTTTTTTTTTTTACTAAATTTCCCAACCATAGGTACTATAGCAATAATCGAAAATCTATATACTAAACCCACCTGGTAATATTGTCTTGTCTCTCAGCAATATTTTGAAGACCGACGGCATCTCGTAGCTGCATGACCATCGCCGCCCGCACAGCCTCCGCGCATTTAAACTCCTCTATTCTTTCTGCCAATACCTGATAATTACAATAAAATCTCTTGTTTTCGCAATTACTACACATTTTGAAATAATATTATTTTTAAACGGACTAATCGCGTACATAATTGAAAATTTAAAGTTAAGAATATACACGATTAATCCGGTTAAAAATAGTTTTATTTCAAAATCTATAGTAATGTTTTGTAGGTTATCTTGGTGTAACGGAAAACCATATGACTGTAAACACTGGTTGTGGGTTTACATTACAACACACACATTGGTTGTGGGTTTGACCCCACTCGGAGAAACGATAATAAGTTAATTATTTTCATTTTTCCACTCTGGTTTATAAGTCAGCTTTTCGGCGACATATATAAACGTGGTGGATGACGTATGGTAGGAAAACGCATCAAAATTCATCATTTAAAGCTTAGAATTGGAAAACTATATTTGAGTTTGGAAATTACACCCCAATAGATATTCCAAGACACTCCATAACACACGCCTTAAAGATAACGCTAACAACATTTTAATTTAAACTTTAACATCAAAAAAATAATAGATATTTAATAAAAAAGAAACGAAGTATTTCAATATAAAGATACTAAAGGCGAGACTCAAAAGCTTGTAGTTATTTACGCCAACACGCAGTACAAGAGCACGCTTCGTCAAGCGTAAAATCCTCTACTTATTAAATCGCAGGCGTATTTTCTATTAAGATGAACATTACTTAACAAGCGTGCCTCTAAATATAACTATTTATATTTTAGTGAACGTCAATTTGTCAATTTGTCAATGTGTCCTGGCCAGTCGTGGCCCAGTGGCACAAAAGTGTGACTGTAAACGACTGGTTGTGGGTTCGATTCCCACTCGAGGAGTGGAAATTATATTTCCATTTTCTTCGCTCTGGTGTCGAGGTAAAGCGCGGCGTTAAGTTCCGCCACTTAACACGCAAAGCCTCCGAATTCGGCGGAAAGTGGGGAACGGAGTGTCTTAACACTAGGTTCCCTCTGCCTACCCTGCTGTGTGCGGGATATAGCGTGAAGCTATTTAATTTAATTTTTTAGTCAATTTGTATGGAGAAGTTGAGTGACGGATCACTCCACAATTTTTTTTTATCTTCACGCTGTATCCCGCACACTGCAGGGTAGGCAGAGGGAACCTAGTGTTAAGACGCTCCGTTCCCCACTTTCCGCCGAATTCGGAGGCTTGCGTGTTAAGTGGCGGAACTTAACGCCGCGCTTTACCTCGACACCAGAGCGAAGAAAATGGAAATATAATTTCCACTCCTCGAATGGGAATCGAACCCACAATCAGTCGTTTACAGTCACATGCTTGTGCCACTGGGCCACAACTGGCTACAAATCTACAAATATAGTGTTAAATTCGGGCGGAAGGTGGAAAGGAGTGTATTTAGTCTGGGACATCCGTGCTATATTTTATTGACTGATAAAACGACAGTTTTAATATACTTAGTATATGTTCGATTAAACACGATCGTAGTACGTTCAAAACAAATCTCAAAAAATATTTTCTAAGATGTTTTTGTCCTACGATATGGCTTGAAATGCATTATCGCTAAACAGACGATAAATATGGTAATCAGGGTAAAATCAGAATGTCATGTAACACTTGGTGCTTGAAGATAATGAAATAGATATACAAATGCATATTTACTATGTATTTATAAATTATCCACACTTGCAGTTTCTGCATTAGTGTTTGGACTGTTGATTGTCCATACTAATGGATGTGTATACAAGAACTTCATGCATTGTACAATAATTACAAACTTAACAAATATGTTTAATTTCGTTCAGGATTTTAGGCAATAGGTATATTAACATAACCTTATTCTTACTAAATAAATTTATTTTATCTTTTATTTAATTAAAAATATAGTGAATTAAGAAAAAAAACTGGTACTTGATTCTATACTCTTCTCTATTTTGGTAATTTTATGTGTATTTGTACTCGATTGATATGGCTACTTATTTAATACTATATAGATATACAGTTACATACAGAGATACAATTTTTTCGATGGACTATTTAAAAACATATGTGTCTCTGGTGTAATTATGACACCAGTGACATTACAGACCACACGATTTCTTGTAAATACAAGGAAAATTATAAACAAAATTGCATAACAAACTTACCTCAACATCCTCACAATACAAAGGATTATCCTTAAAAATGTCCTTTTTCACAACAGTTATGTACGGTCCTTGTACACCACCGACGAATTTTTCACAATTGAAGAAAATCGCATCTTTTTTGACCATAGACTCATCAACCCCTAGGAAGGTTGGGTTCATATCTATAGCCGACGTGGGCGCTACCAGAGTGTAGTCCCAAAACGACCAAGCCCCATACTGGTGCAGTAGAAGAGTTGTAGCCACGTCATCTGCCAGCACACCCGTTAGTTTGGAAGCCGCTGGGAAGAATCCGATCATACGTTTGCCAGTAAAAGTGTTTTCTTGCAATCTCATTTCTAAGTTGTTTAAGTCGATGAAACCTTCTTTAGTTTCGGGTATCTTAATTATCTGTAAGTATGAAAAAAAAATATGTTAATATCTATAATTTTAATAAGGTATATTTTTTTTTTAATATTTGTAGTAATATAAAAAGAATAAATGTATAAACGTTTAGCTATTTTTGAGACAAAATATCACTATATGAGATTCCTATGCTATCATCAATAATTATACACTAGAATATTTTAATAGTTAATAATACTTTACTTTAAGTAAATCAAATAATTAGGTTACATTTTATATCACTGCTCATTTATCTATGACAATAAATTCCATTAGTCTGTAACTTTAACGATTTAGGCGGCGCATGCCAAGATCAGCAAATATTTTGTGTCTTGGTTAATACCTATCAGTATATTAAAGCCAAATTACACATTTTAGAATAAGTTTTGGTCTATTAGCTATATTGTTATAAATTGTTCCGTAGGTTTTACTTTTAAGTAGGTGAAGAGTAACAGACAACCAACCATTCCTCCATCCGCCCTAACAAACTTTTGACTAGCTTCACGTTTTACGTTTTCATAGCAGGGTACAGAGAGAACATAATATATTTTTTTGTATACTTTTTAATGTGTTATTCACACAGTTAGGGAATTGAAAAAGACGCGAGCGGGATGCGAACCTGCGCCTCTTGGAAACCGTCCAAACACTAGGACCGCTAAGCCAAGCGTTCAACTACCAGCTGCGTCGAAATTCTAATCCCGTTGCGTTCAAAAATTTTGTGTCTTTTTCTAAATGTCTTTAACATCATTTCTTTTTTTTCTTTTTATTTAGCTTCACGCTGTATTCCGCACACAGCAGAGTAGGCAGTGTTAAGACACTCCGCTCCCCACTTTCCGCCGAATTCGGAGACATTGCGTGTTAAGTGGTGGAACTTAACGCCACGCTTTACCTCTGATACCAGAGCGAAGGAAATGGAAATATTAAATATTTCCACTCCTCGAGTGGTAATAGAACCCACAACCAGTCGTTTACAGTCACACGTTCGTGCCACTGCGCCACGACTGGCCCCAACCTGGCCTTTAACATCATATATTATTTAAATTTAAATCAAATCCAAATGTATGTAACGCATATGTAAAATATAAAGAAACATTTGTTATAAATTCCGAACGGCAACGCGATAACTGATGACTAAAAATAAATGATATTGAATGCGCACCGAATTTGCGGTAGAAGGTTAACAACCTTCGAAACAGACACCTTGTTACACTTGCTAATGTGTAATAGTAATGAAGAAAAAATCTGATTTAATTATTTTTATAATTTACAACTTAACAACTTAATATTGTATATGTTTTGATATTTTGAAAGTGATTGCAGATTGGAAAGTGAAAAAATATTACTTTTAACATTTTTAAAGTGTTATTCTATACTATTTTTGAAGAAAATATTGTTTTAACATATTACAGCTTTACGATTTTTTACGTATAGCAGGGTTATCGGAGAAAACCTAGTGTCAAGGACACTCCCTTCTTTGTCCAAAATTGGCACATTTACTTTTAGAAATATCTAAAGAGATATCTAAATGTAATCATTATTGGTCGTGGGTTCGATTCCCACTAGGTAGAATGATCATAATTTAGTTGTAATTAATAATCATATTTTCATTTTTTTGCAATCTACTAATCATGACAAAACGCGGCGTTAAGTATCGCAAGTGAATACATAACATCTCGAGAAAGATTTATGAGTTATATTATTTTTAACAGTATATGTATTTAATTAGAAACCTTTATATAAGTACTGCTAAGTATATAGCATATTGCAAGTACTTACAAGTTTAATATAAAACTCTGTTTGCATAACGCTTCTTACAGAAAGTGAAGGACAAAGTGTTTTAAACACTAGGTTCTCTCTGAGTATCCTGCTAGACGGGGAAAATATGTGCCCCGGAGGCAAAGGATACCATGTCCATTTTTTCAGTAAGTTTACTTAACACCATGTCCTGGATGTAGATTTTTCAATCTATTCAATGGTATAGGGCACTATGTCCTAGTCCCATAAATAACGAAGACAAGGCAGTGAAACATAAAACCATGTCCGTTTTCATCACAGGTAAAAGAAACCAAGTGGACTTGGTTTTATTTACCTCGAGAATAAGTCTAGGATCAATGCTTTCAATTACTTACTAATGTCAATAGCAATGTGAGAAACTTTCATTAAGCTGGTTCTACAAGAAATGAAGAAACAAGCTCTAATAGTACAAAAATATGGAAATTCGGCTCTCCTGAACAATTACTAAAATGTGACATGGTATCTTTTACCTCCGGGGTACAGATATGAAGCAACAAAAAATAGTTTAGTGATCAGAAACATTTTTAATTATATTTCAATCAAGTTGTGAGTGTAACATACAATTTTAGGTTGCACACTAGCTTGATTGATTATAATACTTTTTAAATTACTTTTGAGGATAAAAAAATTCAAGGCAATATCGAAATAAACAACTAATCAAAATTGAATATCCTTTCACTATTGAACAGCAGTATGGTATAACATTACATTCTAAATGGTGAATTTCAAGATGAGGCAAGAAAAATGATAGGTTCATTTTTATTACTGTTGAAATTAATTATATTACAACTAGTTAATGCCTGGACCTTTCTTAGCACAGAATTTGCAACCCTTGTTAACTGTAACG
Source organism: Dryas iulia moderata (assembly GCA_019049465.1). Classification (NCBI taxonomy): domain Eukaryota; kingdom Metazoa; phylum Arthropoda; class Insecta; order Lepidoptera; family Nymphalidae; genus Dryas; species Dryas iulia. Next base: position 1,790,717 of record CM032440.1, read on the forward strand.
TGAAATATTATTTTTACTATTAATTTTCCTAAGAAAGTGGGGAACGGAGTGTCTTAACACTAGGTTCCCTCTGCCAAATTTTAGCCTTCTACGCCCAGTATATTCGAAGGTGCATTGTCTGTTAGTCACTTAGTGAAAAATAACATCGTTCACGTAGTGGGTAGTAAAATACAATATAATACTAAAGTAAAAAAATTAAAGTGGAAATTATAAAGGTCAAAGTGTGAGAATCGTTATTCTGACAAAAAATATTTTTTAAAATGTCGTATGATTTTAACACTATATGTATTTTATTAGAAAACTTTATGTATGTACTGTTAAGTATGCAGGATATTCTAAGTACTTACAAGTTTAATATAAAACTGTTCGTTTGTATAACGTTTCTTACAGAAAGTGTCATTTTCTCTTAAAGAACAAAATACGTTACAGAAAAGCTATTTTAAGCATCTAATATCCAATGGTTGTATCTAATATTAGAGAACTCGTCAATATCATGACATCAAATAACAAAATATACTTTATAGCTTAACAATCAACTAACTATACTTCTTACTTTCGCGTAATTTCTTAAGGTAATGAAATTAATACGATCGTAAATTAATGAAATTTAGATTGTTCAAAAATCTTTGCCTAGAATAATTTGAATAAAAGGAAACTAATATAAAAAATTGTAACATTTAAACCTACGATGCAATAATAATTTCTATCATAATATAATTTTAATTATTATAAATATGTATCTATCTTTTCAACCACTTTAATACACAAATAGCTCTACTTTTCTAAAAGTACATTTTCCAATGACACATTTTTAAGAAAGCACTGCGTGAGTGGTGGCTGCAGTAAAGTAAATAGGTTAAGTACTCACATTAGCGTTACTTGGCGAGTTTTTCTCGTTTATTACTTGAGCAATTGCATAATCGTCACTTGACAACTCTATGTGCCATGTCAACACTTTAATGTAATTTCACGTATAATATATAATGCAATATGGAAAATAAAATAAGAGTATATACTGCAAATAAATCACGGCGTTAAGTTCCGCCACTTAACACGGAATATATCGATTTTGAGCGGAGAGTAGTGGATGGAGTGTCTTGACACTAGGTTCGTTCTGACTCCTCGCTATGTGGCAAAGGCTAGGAGTGGTTAAAAAAATTTTTTTTTTTTGTAAAATACTTAAAAAATAATGGGTTTAATAAGAGATTACGTTTAATAAAGTGTGTTAGCAAAGGTAATAAATATTTGAACGTAGTTTGACTAGAAGCCGCACTTCTTCGAAATCTAACTGTCAAAAACAATAAACATTTTAAACATATTAAAATAAAAGTAATTTTACCTACTGAGTAGGTACCTACTGAGTTTCTTGCACAGGACTTCTCTGGTCCGAGGTATTAACTTAACTTAACGAAATAACTTAAGATGGCCATAAAAGACCGAAATGAAACGGTCACGTCCTCGTCCATAGCAGTCATGCCCTTTTCCCGCCAACAAATTTTATGATATAGCTAATTTTGTAAATTGTATATTGTGTTAATTAATAGTTCATTTAAATGTAGACATAAGTAGTAAATGTAAAACTCGCTTAGGTTAATTTAAAACATCAGTTTGGTTTTGAGTAGTATGTAATTTAAGATTTGTAACCAAAAAACAATTAAGGAAAAAAAGGATACGAGACCGAGTGTCTGTAGAGCTTCAATATTTAATTAAAAAAAAAAAAAAAAAAAAAAAAAAAAACTTAACGAAATAATGGTAAGTTGTTTAATGTTAAAAAATTTAACCATGTTGAATATAGTTATTTGATTAACCATACAAAAAAAATGTCTTGTAATTTTAAATATCGCAATCTCAAATTCATTTTCTTGATAATAAATCCATCATAAATATGACAAATGATGCAATTTTAAAGTTTTCTTACAAATTCTACGTATGAAACTAATTCAAGATTAGCCGCAGGTAAACATTGTTATATAAAATACCATATGGTATTAAAATTTATCAGCTGCGTATTTCTATTGCGTATCCTCAGCATATTTCAGGGCCGGAAAAAAAATATCAATAGATCCATATTTCTATCTTCCTAACAATAATTTTTCGTTCGTTTAGAAATATTTAGAAATTAATAAGTAGGATAAGCAATTTCCCAACTGAGTTAGAAAGCAAAACCAAGCAATTCACATAAAAGTAAAATCTATGTGAACTCAAAACATTTTATAACTATAATTCACAATTGTTAACAATGTGTAATAAAACGATATCCGTGAACGACCATAGCTTGTTATATAGATAGCCTTCATAAGTGTGGAATTTATAAGCATTAAAGAAACAAGGTGTACCGTGTCAGGGACGATTTGCTCCCAAGTGACATTTGAAATATATTGCGGGTAAACTATTAATAAAACATTTTTTTTCATTTTATTTTTAGTTTCAAGCTTATTCACGCTTAGCCTAGGATACAGAGAACTTAATATCAAGATCCTTCGTTCTCAACTTTCCGCCCGAATTAACGATTTTGGGTGTTGAGTGGTGGAACTCAATGCCCCGTTTTGTCTTGTTACCAGAGAAGCAAAACCTTAATGTAAATTATTTAAATTAACTTGAAATTACAAATTACTAAAATATGAATAAAATCATAAAATTTATCTCATAATTATGGGCGTCGTGTCGGAGCAGTTTAGTGAAATTACTGGTTCTCAGACAGTTGTCAAAACATAGACTCAAAAATATTTTAAACTAGCGGCCCGCACGCGACTTCGCCACGTGATCTACGTAGCTGTTTCGGTATATTGCTACCCTCGGTGATGGATTTTTGAATAATAAGGTAGCCTATGTTTAACCTTGGATTATCAACTATATCTATGCTAAAATTTGTTACAATCGGACAAGGTTGATTTTTGAAAAACTTAGTAACCTATGTTAGACTCAGTCATTTTTACTATTTTCATTCTAAATTTCATCTAAATCGGACCACTAGATTAGCCGTGAAAGCATGACAGACAAACACACAGACATTCGCATTTATAATATAAGTATGAAAGTATGGATATTATTTTCTGAATTAAAAAGGAGTGGCAAATGAATGGTGAATGCGGTTACTTTGCAGATATGTAGTAAATGAAAGTAGTATATAAAAGTGGACAAAATTAATGAGGCTATATTAAGCACTTGGCTCATAGATATAAAATATACAAGAAAACATAATTTTATAATAAATGGAACTTAAAATGTGAAATTAAATGCTGATGATGTACGCTAGTGGAGCTGAGAGACACTGAAGAGTGTCTGGCCGGCACATCTGCCATAACTAGAAGCTACGACTGCCTCTAAAAGTCTGTGATATATACCTGAACCACTACCATTTCTATATTAACTATCATATTGAAAATATAACTGAATGGCCTATTTTAACACTAAATATCATAATATTGATTGATTTTAAGAATATAAAAGTGGAATTCGAACTCACGATCACTTATCTAGAAAAGCACATACTAACTACAATGCGACAGCGGCATGCTTATAAAGATTAATAAGAAATCTTGGCCCACAAAACCAGAAAATTTTAAGGTCGAAATGAACTTGACAATATGTTAAGTAACAAAGTAAGGTAATGTCGATTTGTTTGAACGCATGATAACTCTAGGAATTTGCCGGTCGAGTCGCATATCGGCAACCTTCGGTTACGTAATCAGACGTGACCTACCGTATGCATTTGATAAGAAATTGCGCTTTAATTTACTTCACAGACGTGTTTCTTTGGGTTTTGTACTAGTTTTAAAGTCATGCTTAGTTATTATTGCCTATTTTGTTTCGTGTATCAATTTTTCAACATTTATTGAGCAGAGTTAAAAGAAAAAGTATATTCTTTGTTAGTACAAGAGTTATATTTAAAGAGTTATAGGTTCAAATAGTATTATTAATATTTAAATAGAAACTATGATGAGACATATCATACCATCATTAGCTTTTAAAATAAAACTATTTTTAACCGAATTAATGTTATATTTTCTTGATATTCGCAAATACATTTTTAGAAAACACGACGTTTCGAATACTCTACGTCTTTAGTTCATGGTCACAGGTCTACTTGTCAGCAAGAGTTAATATGATTAAAAATAGATTAATTTCAAAACTTGTAAAAATCACGAAAACAAAATCAATTTTTGCTTATTTAAACTGATGTGATATTACATGTATAAATCATTTTATTTTTTTTAAATATATCATTATAAATTTCTCACACTTTCTATACTAAATGACCCAAATATATTTCTACATATGTATTTTAAGATTTTTATTTAAACTGCTTAAGAAAGCATCTCATACGTACAATCATAAAAATATTCTAATGTTATTTAAATAGAAAATAACGAAACCAAATGAACAAACTACGCAGTTTGCATTTCAGTGTGTCGAATGAAGTATCCATAAATTTTCTCTATTGATTTTAAAAGAATGCCAAAAGAAATTCCACGTTGTTATTATTCGTAACTACTACAAGGTAAAACAGAATTAGACTGGAATAAGAATATTGTTTTTTTTTTTAAACATTTTTAAAGTGTTATTACACATTTAGGAAAATGGAAAAAGACAGAATACGTATAAAAATTTAAACGCAGCGGGATTCAAACCCGCACCTCCATCCAGGCGCTCAGTGGTGAGAGCGTCTGAATGGTTCAGGAGACGCGGGTTCGAATCCCACTGCGTTCAATTTTTTATACGTTTTCTAAAATAATTTTGTTTTTAATCATATCAGCTTCTTAAATTTAAATATTTTATTTAAATTTATTAATCGTATTATTGTTGAAGGTCATCGTGTTGCAGGAGTAGCGTCTGAGTGCAATTGTGATTAGTTGTGGGTTCGATTCCCACTTGATGGAATGATGATAATTTAATTATTTTCATTTCTCTGTTCTGATTAATAAGACAAAGTCTCAACACTATACTCTCTCTGACTACTCTACTACTACGTGAAATTGAAGTACTGATGATTAATTGTCTAATATAAATAAGTATATGTTTCGAATATAATCTGTAATATTTTAAACGAAATTATTTTTCTTTTCGTTACGCTCACTCATTTAAAGAACAAAGTTTTGTTACTAAAAAATAAAAATAAGTTAGTAAGTTGTTACAATATTGTCTTATAAGTTTAAAGGATTCATTATTCTACACGGGAATCAAACATGTAAAACAAATAATCAAGTCCACATTACCTCAGCGTCAAATTCTCTCCACGGTATAAGCTGTCGTTCAGTCTCCCTAGAAGACACGAAGAGGGCGACTTTCTGCGGCCTTAGAGTGCGCAAGAAGCGGCATAGAGACCCGCCTATAACGACTACATCGTCAGAAGCCGCACCAACTGTGTTACGAATTATTTCCTTCGACTCTGACCTGTGGGGAAAATAAATTGTAATTATTTATTATACTATAAATCAGCAAAGGGGCCAGTCGTGGCACAGTGGCACAAACGTGTGACTGAAAACGACTGGTTGTGGGTTCGATTCCACTTTCTTCGCTCTGGTGTCGAGGTAAAGCGCGTCGTTTTGTTCCGCCACTTAACTCCCAAAGCCTTCAAATTCGTCGGAAAGACGGGTAGGGAGTGTCTTAACACTAGGTTCCCTCTGCCTACCGTGCTATGTTCCAGATACATCATGAAACTAAAGGAAAACAATTTACATTTTTTTTTTCGGTTTCACGCTTTACATTTTTTTTAATTTGCCTTTTTTTTCAGTTTCACGCTTTTTCAGCATTGCGGGGTAGTCTGGGAGGACTTAATGCCAAGAGTCTCCGTCCGCCTCCTGCCGCTTGAATTTGAGATATTATGTATTGAGTGGTGGAACTTAGCGTTGCGCTTTGTATTAAGTATCAGTGCGAAGAAATGAAACTTTAAATATAACCATTCCCCCGAGTGTAAATCGAACCCACAACGATCGCGTTACAATCAGGGACTGTCCCACTGCGCCATAATGGCCTCCATCCATATTATCTATATATTTCTTATAAATATATATTTAGTATATTGAGGATATAGTTGCAAAAAAGGGACAGTGTCGAATTGTACCTAATTATAATTGGTCGTGGGTTAGATTCCCATTTAGTGAAATTATTGTAATTTTATTACTATAATCAATAAGTTAATAAATAACACTTCAACTCGCTAATGCTTACTGATAGCGATATAAGTATATTTTAGAAGATCCATAATATAAGAACTTAAATAACTTTTCAATTTGTTGTTAAATAGTTAAGTGGCTTTCGTACAAGTGCTTCCTTTGTGTACCACAAGTTGGAAACTTCTGGCTTATTATTAAGTTTCAAGGAAAACTCTACATAGCTTCGAAGTCCTGACATTCTATTTTATAGAATTTCCTTACTTCCTTCTCTAATTCTATTATAAAGTTTACCAATTGGTATATAATAACTGTTCTAATAAACTGTTTATAATTTTAAATATAAAGGTATACAACAAAAAATAGTTACTTCATATTAAACTTAAGCATTATAGAGGCCGCCAGGGCACAGTAGGACAGTAGGCTGTGGGTTCGATTTTCCCTCAGGAAGAGATCATGCTTTAATTATTTAATTATTTTAATGCTTTTTATATTAATTAATTATTATATTTTAATAATAATAAGCTTTTTATATTATTTTTGCTCTGGTAGGCAAGATGAAGAGTTGCGTTGAGGTTCGTCACACAACACGTAATGCGTTTAATGACAAACATTTCAAAAAGGTATAGTTCGCATAGCTTACCTATTAGAGCGCTTGAACGGTTCCCAAGAAGCGTAAGTTCGAATCCCGCTGCTTTGAAATACGCTTTCGAAAAATATTTTCATATTTTAAAAGTATTCAAATCTTAACTTAATGATGAATCAATGATCTTTTTAAATCAAAATACAGTACAATTTTCACTAACCTGTAAATCTCGCTTTGTCCAGAAGTGACAGATAATGCTGTGCACCGCGTCGCATGTGCTGGAAGCACATCGCGAGCTATATACTCTTCTATCCATTGTAGAGCCCTTCCTGAGCCACTATAGTCGCAATAAACCACTGTGAACAAAAAAAAAACATAATTAAACAATTGTTATCTACGTATAATGTACCTACATAGTCAGAGAGAATTTAGTGTCAAGACACTCTGTTCTATACATCCAGTAAAGGAAATTTAACACAAGCTTTAGAACATTAATTAATTTTATAATTATTCTCTTTGGTCAAACTAGTTTAGGGACCGATTATCTTAACAGATATTATATGATAACACAACAAATGTATAAAATAACAAAATGAAAGTATTAGAAACGTTTATCAACAATAAGACGGTAGGACATGAAATGAAAGATAAATAGAAGAGAACAGAGAAAATTTTGTCGTTTTTGAAATAATTATTTTATAATCGTAATAAGTTCTAATTGGGATAAATGAATATCATGTTTAACAAGGAACGAAGGATACTCTAATACATAAAGTAAGGAAAAACAGATGACCGATCACATAATTCAGTACTCTCAGGTATTTTGACACTGAAATAAAATATCACATTTTCTACACATCTTCGTTTATTTCATTTTGGTTACCATATCTGTACTAATATAATAGAGAGATAAAACTTGTAAAAATTCTTTCAGAATTAAAAAAGCTATTGGCTATACTACTACTACTACTATTCTGGAGTACTATAGGCTATATTTAATTATGATTGAACAGAAAGTTCACAAAATGCTACAGATGGGGAAGGTCCAGATGGGGAATAAAAGTTGAAGATAACAAGACGAGCGGGACGCTAGTCTTAAAAATAAATGTTCCCCTGAGTGGAAATCGAACCTACAATCGTCGAAGGTACACACAGAACATATTAAAATACCTACATACTATAAATCCTTTTGATTAGGTTTTCTTTATTAAAACTGATAATGCTCTTGTAGTGGATTCCACTATGATTGCTATAAAATATAATTTTATTAACAACCATCAAATCAAAGCTGACATTATTTTCCAATTAAATAAACTTTATTACGCACAAACGATCACCTGCAGTTCAGTGAAACGTAATATATTAATATAAATTATGTAAATTTACATATTTATGTATAAATAAAACAATAATTTAATTTAAAATATATATTTTGTATAATGTCGTAAAATAAAGTTATTTCAGTAATATAATCTATACTATACTATAATAAAAAAGTTAAACAGAATGTTTGTCCACACACATCTTCCGAACTACTGCATGGTTTTGACTAAACCTTTTGTGTTGTTAAGGGTTAACTTTCCTTAACTTAACTTAGACAAGAACTAGGCTATTATTGATTTTGGAGGTTAGAACACCTAATGTGTAACCATAATAGACCAGCTAACCGAGCAAAAAAGTAAAAAAAAAAAAATAAGGAAAAGGAATACAATCATCAATTAAGATCAACAAAGGCACGGAGCTGTGTCCGTGGAGAACGAAGACTCATTTAACAAAAAAAAAAAAAAAAAGAACCATAATAGACCAGCTATACTATAAGACACAAGGAAAGATCAAGGCGTATGGCCTTAAAAAGAGTTATTTAGCATCACAGGCATTTTCATAAGGATTATTAGTTCCACGCAAAGTTGCGGGCAGCTACTAATACTAAATATGTGTATGAAAACAGCTGAACAAACATTTCATGAATGATTTACTGTGAGCTTATCACATGGGAATGTATATTTTGATAAATGCTATGGTTGGATGGTATAATGCTCTATAGTTGCTTTATCTATATGATTTCCATTGCCTATAGTGTATTACAGATAATAAAAAAGTGCAGTATAAAGATATAAATATGAGATTATGTATTATACAGATTATATATTAGTTATACAATATTTTAGGCATTGAAAAGATAATAATACAATAATAATATTTATTATTAAAAACAAAACATTTTCAATATGATCGATCTAAAATAAATTATTGTCAAATTTTGTAACTTCTTGGAAAAAAAAATTGTGATATTTTCTTTAAATCCATAAGTTCATTCATTCAGGCTCGATTAATATCTCAAAAGGCTTTCAGGTAACAGTCAAATTAATTGTAATTGTAAAAAGTTACTTACTTTAACAGATAATTTAAAAATAATATAATATTCTAATTATTTAGATAGTTATTTATCCTATAGAGTTAAATTCAGATTTTAATATAATTTCAAGTATCAATTCAAAACAGCTTACGTAACATTGTTGATTGTATTTCATTTACAACAATCAATTATCTTGAAGCACATTACAATAAAATGATATAGAAGCTTAAACTTTATCTTATCGAGTCCTTGCCATTGCAATAATAAACACTGTCTAGAAGAAAGTAGGTGACTGGGAAACACATAATATGTTATACGTACATTGAAAAATTATTATTATTTACACGCAAACAGATAAACGTATTGTTTATTTATATTACGTAGAAAGGCTTAAGTATGCAATTATGACGTATTTTCGAAAAGATAAATAAAATCTAAAAAGATAAATTAAGTCTGTAAATAAAACACTTTGTTTTTAAAAATATATTTAAGAAAAACGTGTCATAATTTAAAAGTAGCTGGCTTCGATTTCACGTTATAGGGAAACTGCCCAAGCGCTCTAACCAATAAAAGCTACACGTATCCCGCACAAAGCAGGCTAGGCAGAGGGAATCTAGTGTTAAGACACTCCGTTGCCCCATTTCCACCGAATTCTCTTTGTGTGTTAAGTGACGGAACTTAACGCCGCGCTTTGCCTCGATACAAGAGCGAAGAAAATGGAAATATTAAATATTTCCATTTCTTGAGTGGGAATCGAACCCACAACAAGGCGCGTTTACAGACCTACTAATGTGTCCGTACGCCACGACTGGCCTCACGAATCAAAGCTTATTGAGGTACGTCGAAATTGTTATACGAATGTCACAACTTATGTTTGTTGTTCTGTGATATAAAAATCAATACATAGAACAATATGTACATCCCACAATCTATGACATTGGGAATAAAGGCTGCATTATTTATCCGGTAGCGGTTGAATGATACGCGATTTTTTAATGGCGGTTTTAAATCTTAAATTACTAGTTATATTATAACGAAAACTAAAAATAACATTTAACGCTTCATAATATTCTTTATAATTTAGCCTTTTTGTGTATCTCGTAAAATTATAAAAACTAAACGCGGCGTTGAGCTCCGCTTATCAACATGCAACGTCTCGATTTCAGGCTGAAAGTGAGAAGCAGAGTGTCTTGACACTATCTTCTTTCTGACTACCCAGCTATGCGGATTTTTTTAAATAATAATTTGTAAGTCTGGCCACAATGTACAAACTAATTAAGTCGTTTTACTCAAAAAAAAGTTGTTATGTAAGTAAACGATAATGACCAGTGAAGTATTAATTAGATTACAATCTCAGTGACCTTCAAGTATTTATACATTAAACTCAACGCAGTATGCAATGAATTAAAATAGCCATTGAATCACGTGTGTTAGGTATATTATTAATTTGATAATAAATTATTTTTTTATATTTACACGCTTAGAAAACTAAAAAAAAACATGATTACTAAGCATATAAAAAATTGAATTATGCGGGATTCGAACTTCACCTTCTAGAAACCGTCCCGCAAAGATTATTTTTGATAAATCCTTCGTACTCCGTTCTCTAGGTTCTTCGCATTTCATACATCATGTCACATGTTACAAACTTAACAACGTTTTATCTAACAAAACTGAGCATATGATAATTTAATATAACTAAAAATTTTAATATGTTAAACTAATGTAAAGAGGGAAGTCTAATGGAGAACAAACGACAAAAAAATCAAATAATAGTTTATTGTGCATGTAAAGAAAAATTAATCGCGGCATTGAATATTGAATTCAATTCTATGATAATAAAATTCGTGAAATTAAATTTGTGGTAAATGAAAATGGAGTGAATCTAGGTACTTTATGTTTCAAAACTAGGCTTTATTTGCCTTGCTTGCCGAACGGAACAAAACTTTAGTTGCAAGCCCAAGGATTACTGATTTTAACGATTTGTCTAACAAACGTATAAAAGTATACATTATATTATTATTATTTACCTTATACGTTCACGGTTATACACCGACTTAGTCTCGATCACGCTTAGGCAATATGATCGTAAGTAAACTTGCATAGCAAATATTGTATGTGTGCGAAATACAAACGGCGCCTGAGGTATGTTTGTTAAGACGATTTTATATATTATCTTAAGATTAGTTTAAGTGGATTTATTTTAATAGTGTTTTTAAATATTTTTAAAAACATTAGTTAAAGGTAAAATGTTGTCGGATTTCAGTCGAATTTTGTTCTTCTCTGTATTACGTTCTTACAAAATATACATTTAAAATTAAATAATAGTAATTATAATTTGAAAAAAAATCATTTTTATAGTATATCGATTATAATACTTTAAGATAAGCACTCAATACTATACTACGTTTGTCCTTCTAGACCTAAAATAATCATGAATATACTTATATGTATGGTTACATACCTATCGCTCGATATACTACAGTCATTTTCGTATTTTTTTTAGATAAGCCACTTCATTTCTAAAGGTATGATATTATATTTTAAAGATTCTCACAAAGATAGTCACTTAACCAAAGATTTTTACTTCTAAAATAAGACTTGACAGAACATACTTTGAAAAGTACCTAAAAGACTTTTATTTGAACATTGAGTTAGAGCTCAGTAATTCTTGTATTCGAAACGTAAGCATGTAATAAACAAGATCCATCGCTCCAACGATTTAAGGATTTCAAAGCAAAAAATATAGCATTTAAATGCATTCCACGAATCAAGGTAGACTACCATAATTCAAGTATCGTGCAAGGTATTCAGACTGAATGGATGAGACGTGTCTCTCGTCCCATAAACATATCTATTATAAATTGGCTTGTCTTTATATACTTTTGATTATACGGCAAAGAAATATAATATAAGCCGTCGTAGCGTAGTGGAAGAATATTTAACTGTAAGCTTCACGGTTGCAAGTTCAATTCCCACTGGGGGAAATGATAATATTTCCGTGTTAATTCCTTCGCTCTGGTAACAAAGATAAAGTGCGACGTTGAGTTCCACCACTTAGCACGCAATGTCTCAATTTCAGGTGGAAAGTAAAGGACGGAATGTCTTCTCTGACTAGCCCACTACCACCACTGGGAAAAAATGTGAAGCTGCTTAAATACGAGTACAATCTAGACATATGTTATTTTTTGACATATGTTAATTGTCTTTCTTTAAATTTAACATTGAGAGGTTAGGAGAAAACTAACAAAGAACTCAGTTTATTTTGTTTACTTTCTTTCAGGTTTATATTTAAGTGTAAAATGAATTAGGAACATAGCCACCGACGTTTATATGTAGGTATATATATATGTTTAAGTGCTTAGGTAATAAATCTAAGATAAGAATTATTACCTATTACGTCAAGTATGTAATTCTTTTGAAAATTGTAAAGCCTTTCTATCACTGCATCGAGAATATTTAAAAAAGAAAATATTCAATATATATTTTTTTAAATAAAACTTTTTGTATGAATCATATGAATCAGCTTTCATTCATACGTAACAAAGAACAAAACATAAAACAAACCTTGACCTCGTTAAAGTAATTTAGTCCAAAAACGGATAACGTTTCCAGGATATTCGCAAAAATTACAATTTTATTATTTGTTTAAAGGTCGGGTCGCTTTAATATGCCGACTTCCGCCGACATTTGTAGAGATACGTGTTTTTTAAACCTAAGAAATATAATCATTGTGTTAAATTCAGAAGGGATTCTAAAAATTTTATATTTTTACATTATCTAATAAAAGTCATCGTGAGGTCATAGTGGCGCAGTGGGACAGTTTTTGATAGTAACCGCGATGTTATGGGTTCATTTCCTAGTTAGTGGAATGATCATAATTTAGTTATTTACATTTCTCCACTCTGGTGAACAAAACAAAGTACTGCGTTGAGGTCTATCACTCAACACACATCTCGCATCCCGGTAGAAAGTGAATTCCGGTGGAGAGTGAGATCTTAACACTAAGTTCTCTCTATGAGTAAAACGCTTCGAACTAAAAAGAAACTGAAAAAAAAACTTAATGTAATAAATATATACATTTTTAACTCAATATTTAATTATTCAACTGCTTGACACAGAACAAAATTAAAATTATATATATTTATAAAAAATATATAACAATAAGTAATAAAGAATTCACCTTAAACCAAACCACTGAATAAAATAAAAACGCAAAGTTAATAAAAGTTTAAAGTATTAACACAGCGACGTCCTTGTATTGCTTGCTGAGCACTTAGCTCAGATGATTAAATGAATCTTTTAATATTGTTAGAAATGGGACAGTAGTATTTTTAAAATAAAGAAATAGGTTAGCGTATTCGAAGCTTTTCATTTAGCTTTTTTATGTCAGAATAATGAGACATTGCCGTTTACTATGACGAAAATAAAATGTCCTCATTTTTACGTGTCTTACAATATTTATTGACGTCGCTTGGATAATAGATGATGACAAGCTTAACTTAATAACGAGCTAAATACAATAATGTTATTATTTTAACTCTGAACGAAGTATAGTAGGTATAATTGTTTCTTGGTCTGATCGGATAAAGTTCAGTTAATTTTATATGAGGGAATTAACTGTACTCAATATATCTTCAGGCTCTTTCATTTTACCTTTGAAAGGTACTAATAATTAATTAATGTAGTTCATTGTGGTAAGCATCACTTGTTAAACAGAATATTTGAAATCTTACAAATAAAATTATATTTTAAAGATGATTTCAGCTGCTAAGAGTGTGAGTTTGACGTGGTTAGAACCTCTAGTAAATACATAACAAGAAACCCTCTGACTTAATTTTGTTATCATATTCAATAAAAAACTTTTTTAAAAAATGTAAAAAAATACACGTAACGGGAATTGAACACGCGCCTCTCAGATACCATCTATGCACTCTAACCGCTAAGCTGTGGGTTTTATGTCTGATCACAATTCTAATTTATAAATTTTAGGAATCAAAGAAAATCAAATTTACGAAAAAATAATTTGACAAAATTCTTCACTCACTTCCAAGATTACCTAGAAATTACAGAAAAAATAAAATGCGTTGAAAGTATATTACCATATCTTTTTTAAAAAACCTATACCTATATAAATCCCTATTAGTAATATAACCCTCGTATACAAGTTTGAACTGGTTATCTCCGTTTAATTGTTCAGAGCTAATTAAATACGAAATATCCATTTATTAAGTGCAGTCTCAATACAATAGCTTCATTGTTATTTGTCTGCCTTTTATCTAGAATCGTATGTACGTGCCGCTTTAAAAGTTTTGACAACACAATACGCATATTATTACGTGCAGCGAGATATAGTTAGCTTAAATATGTAGGGATCTACAAATTAAAATTATAACTCTGTAATAAGACTACTTAAAACGAATTATCGCGTGTATTTTTGTGGCCAGTCGTGGCCCAGTGGCACAAGAGTGTGACTGTAAACGACTGGTTGTGGGTTCGATTCCCACTCGAGGAGTGGAAATTATATTTCCATTTTCTTCGCTCTGGTGTCGAGGTAAAGCGCGGCGTTAAGTTCCGCCACTTAACACGCAAGCCTCCGAATTCGGCGGAAAGTGGGGAACGGAGTGTCTTAACACTAGGTTCCCTCTGCCTACCCTGCTGTGTGCGGGATAGCGTGAAGCTATTTAATTTATTTTTGTTATGTATTCGAAAAGATATTATTAGAAAATTTAGTTACCAATACTTATATACAGTATTATGTATTAAAAGTTATATATTTTTAGTGAATCCCAAAAGGTGTTCTTTTTTTTCGTAAATCTCCATCGAATGCTAAAATAGAGTATTCAAAATATCGAGTTTGATAAAATATGTTTCCATTCCATATATAACCTATAAGTTTCTTTTTTAATATTTAATTCAATAGTTATTATATAATACAACATATAAATTAATTATGAAGCGACTCTTATTTGCACTAAATTCAAAAAATAACAATACATTCGTGTATTTCCTACATAAATCAAATTCAAATTCAAAATCACAATATTATGCCGAGTTTGCCAAAAATAGCAAACACTTATTTTGCTCTATCCACCGATATCTCTATTTGTATACCGAAATACCATAAAAATTCAAGGCCAAGTGATTAAATTAGCATAGTTTCGTCGTTAATATTACTAAAGCTGAGTGAGGCAATAAAATACTTATCTGTTGATGATAACAATTGTTTTTTTGAAATCATTTCGTAAGTTATGTTATGAAATAAGGTATGAGACCGCTGTGTCATCCTAACGGTGTATTATTAATGGTATTTTAACATTGATTTTAAGCAGTTAAATTTAACTGTTGTGTGCTGCTATACGGCAGCGAAGCGTAGATGTTGCAGAAGAAGATTGAAAGAAAGATAAATGCTGTAAAGATGCGATTTCTTAATACGTTATACGTTTTAAGTTGTACGGAGTCAACTTAGCTGATCGAATTCGTAATGAAGAGATACACATAATGGCAGGTGTCAGTAAATATATTGTAACAAGAATGAAGAAGAGCGTGCTCAGTTGCTTTGAGCACGTCGAAAGAACAAATGATGAAAAAATAGTAAGAAAGATACGAAGATACGAAGCAATGAGTAGTATGAGAGGTAGGGCAGACCGTAAAGAACTTAAATTGAAAAAAAAAATCTAGAATATTTTTTATTCTTAAATTTATGTAAATATAATGTAATATTAGCTTTACGATATAGCGCTTTACATCGACAAACACAATTTAATATTAAAATATAAAGTGACATCGCCGCATTACGTAACTACAGTAGCAAAGTTATACTATGCACATATACCTATACTGCAAATACTACAAGGATTTTCACGTTCTTTAACGTGATTCTTTCTGAGTTTTCTTAAGAAAATTTTCTTTATATGACTCCAAAAAAAGCATTAGATATATTAGTAGTCTCTCAAACGAGAAGGTCCAACTTATTCAAGTCTATACATATAATGAAAATGACCTGATCGCTGTCTGTATATAAAAGTTATCGTCACAAATATAAAAGATTTTTTTTAACAATTTAATGTAAAAGTTACAACAATTATCGAAATAGTTATAGTTTAGAATATAGTATTAGTTTACACAGACGAAGCCGCGAGGGAATCACTGATAATAAATACATTTGTACAATATAGGTTTTTATGATTACATTATTTCTACAGTATATTGAACGTAGATTGTTACACTTGTAACCCAATGATTTATTGACCATTTACTACGTTTTAACTTTGACAGAGCATATTATTTAATAACTAGAAACCACAAAACGAGGAAGTATTATCTTCATGACCTAAATACTCTTGAAAATACCATTAAAATACTATAAAAATAAGTACTTAGCAGTCTGTTCACATAACGCAAAAGCTGGAATGACATCATAGCGTTCGGTTGTACACGAATACGAAAATATTATAAATATATCATGTTTGCAGTCACCTTGACATTTTTCGATTTATATTTTTGAGAAATATGAAATGTTTTCTGTAATTTTTTTATGTGTCTAAATTATATAATTACTGGAGCAACGTGGTGGCACAGTTGATTTAGTTTGAAGTATGAACTTATGATATATAATATAGGTTTAAATTCCACTATTTGGAATGGTAATATTGAAAGTATACGTAGTTTATATACAACAACAAAAAATAAAAATAAATAAATGCCAGGTTTGCTTTATTTAATTTATTTCACGTTTTATTTAATTTTTGCCGCGTGGTATATACAATTTTGTACTAGTTACTACCGCGCGGTCTGAGACAATGTAGCACAAAACTTGAGACAAATTCAAAATTTGAAACAGGAATATAATAAAATGTATAATATATCATTTACATAAATCAGATAATTTTCTGCCTAAGTCACTGAAATCTAAGGTAAATTTAGACTACATCACCAAAAAAAATGACGTTCCCAACGTAAACATCCTACAATCTATTACAATATTCGTACATCGAGACTCGTCGTAGTATAAATAATCCAAAATATTATTTCTGGGTCACAGCCAAGATCATCTGGTGCGAATTATACCAAAGGTGAATAGCTTCTTATGTTTAAATGCTCTCGTAACGTTCTTGTCTAATCATTATACATTTAAAAACAGATTCTTGACACTATTGTATTTTGGTTTATTTACTAACTGCGGAGGATATAGGTTCGATTTTTACTTAAGGAAATTTTTATATTGAAACATAGAAATCTCTCGGCTAAATAAAATCTATGGCTTGTCTTCTTATATGTATTGGATCTATAAGCAACGAATAAAAAGAGTTTATAGTTATGTTTTTAAATATTTTTTTACTACTAATTTAAAAAGATAAGCTATTGGTAAACCAAATAAATAACAGATCTTACTATAAACTGAAGGCATTTAAACAGTTTAAAGATCAATTGAAACCAAATACGTAATCTAAAGTATGTAAATAGTTACAGTGTTTGTCGTAAAAGAGACACTAAACAGTCTGAATTACTTTGCTATTTACATTACTACTACAAAAAATATATAATAAGGTTATATTTCAGCGTATCGTTTAACAAACAACGCAACAAACTACGCAATTCCATTGACAAATTCCTGAACAACAATAAAATAGTAATATTATACATAATATGTAATTGAGGCCTTTGTAGCGCAGTTGGGCAGCAATGGAATGTAAACGTAAAGGTTGTGGGTTCGATTTCCACTTAGAAAAAAGATTGTATATTATTATCATTTC
Organism: Dryas iulia moderata; assembly: GCA_019049465.1. NCBI lineage: Eukaryota > Metazoa > Arthropoda > Insecta > Lepidoptera > Nymphalidae > Dryas > Dryas iulia. The sequence continues at coordinate 1,808,528 of CM032440.1, forward strand.
TCTGCTCTGCTATCCATGACAAAGCGCGGTGTTAACTTCCGCCTCATAACACAATGTCTCGACTTTAAGTGAAAAATGAAGGAAAAAGTGTCTATACTCTAGGTTAGTGATTCTCAACCACTTTGCTTTTGTGTGCCGTGCTGTGCAAATTTCAAAAGTGTGCCGGCAAATTTTGTAAATATATAATAATGTTAATATTATTAAATTATATCATTTAAAATCCTTTTCTTTATGTGCCATAAAACTTTGAAGCCGTTAAATATGTGCCGCAACAAAAAAAAAAGGTTGAGAATCACTGTGCTAGGTTATCTCTGATTATCCCTAACTATACTAGCTATTACAGAAAAAAGCGTAGTTAATACTAAAAAAAAAATATAAAATAAGGTTATATTTCACCATTTCCGCCAAAACACAATCAAATACGTAATACCATTGACGAATTCCTTAATAATAATAAAACTGTAATGTTACACTGTAGTTCGTAAGAATTACGTGCCGAGTTAGCGCTAGTCTTTATCAACAAACGATTATGTTTCAATACAAATCGTATGTTTTTATGTTAAAATAATGCGCACTTAGTGGAAATTTTTTCGCTAATTTACGTTAAGTAAGTTAATAACATTGTTTTCGTTTAGTTAATTGATATATTATTCGTATTGGTTATTTTTTTTTTTATTTGTGTATTTTTTGAGGGTGCGATACTGATGTGGCGCAGTTGGTGTTTATCTATAGGTAATGATTGTGGGTTCTAATATTAAGAATATTAGCATATAGATTTTATTTGAATGGGAAATGTTTACATGAGAACATATATAGGGTTTTATATGCAATCGGCTCAGTATTTAAATATTTTAATTTCTACGCTCTGGTACTTAAAAAAAATCGAAATTTCAAGTTGAAAGTGGAGAACGGAGGGTTTTGACTCTAAATAAATGCAATGTTATATGAAAAAAAGTAAAGCTGCGAATACCTCATACAGGCTTCTAATTTGTATTTAATAACTTTAAATACACGTTAAAAGCCTATTTAAGTTTAATTATTATAATCTAAACTAGGCTGTAATCTAGAGATTACCCTATTCTAAATTTAACATACAGTCCTAAACTACGACTCCTACTTGCTATAACTACCTATAACTACAAACAAAATAGAGTAAATGATAAAATCGAAACAACATCATCTATTTCCATACACCCGCAGTACCAACCACGAGAGAACACTAAACAAACAAATTTATATTAGTAGTAAATAGTGTTTGTGCACCATTTCCTCCGCAATGTAACGTACCACCGGGAACGTTTCGCGAACAGTTGTGAAAACATAAATATTCAGATGGCCACACAAGGCCAATGTCTATTAACGATAATTGTGTAGTAAATTAAGTTTACACTTTTGTTATTGTAGAAATATTATTAACTAGCGACCTGCTCGCGGTTTGGCCGTTTTTTATCCCTTCTTTCAGTGTCTCAAGAGTTGTTTTTTTAAGAAATAGGTAGTCTATATTTGACCTAGTGTCAGCAATTATTTTTCTGACAAAATGCATCTAAATCGGTCAAACAGTATATATATTTTTTTCTAACTTTCGTCCAATATTTCACTTCTTTAGGAGTTGATTTTTGAAAACGAAAGTAAAATCTGTCTATGTTTGACCCTAGGTCTTAAACGATTTTAGACACCGAGTTTTGTCCAAATCGGATGGATAAATTAGCCACATTGAAAAGCCATAAACATAGAGACTGATGAACTTTCGCATTTGTAATGCACAAAAATTAATATGGATGATAATATTGACAAAAATATTCTAGGCTATATTTAATATTCTTTAATTTTTCCGCTGTTGTACATATATGACAAAGCGCCACGATGGGTTCCGGCATTCAACATGCACTGTATTGTTATAATTTTGGGCGAAATGTGGAGAAAAGATAACACTAGATTTCCCTAACTATCGAAAATTTTCGTAAATACATAACGTCGTATTTAATAAATGGAAATTGTAAAGAGATTTGTTTACTATGTATTGGTCATATGCCTTGGAGTGTAATCATTCTACCGAGTAGGAATCGAACCTACAATTATTGAGCCTGCTCCATCGCGCCACGACGCCCGTTATGGTATTTTATATAAGCATTTATATATTACAAATGGCAATGTATTACAAGACTTTAGACAATGGCAATGAAATATTTGCGTCGCAAAACACTGTAAAAATTAATATTGAACAACAACACATCTGTTAAATCAATTATTTTAACGACTATTATTTAATATTATATAGTTGTTTTATATAGAATGTGAGTCATTCAAAACAATTTTATGGTTACGACTTACCGTTATGAAGATCATAATAAAAATAATTTTATAGATCTAGATATAGGTGTCTGTTAAAAAAGATTTGCTATTTTTTCAAAGTTTGTTGTGCTTGTAAATATAACCCTGAAAGATTTCTTTGTTTTTTTTTATGCTTTTTTTAACAATGTTAATAGATATTGGTTCAAATCGTATATGATTATAATATTGTTAACACTATTCTATGCTACTTGTAATTATGTCACTGTCTTTTCTTCAATTTTTGTCAAAAAAATAATGTTTTTTATTGGCTTGAATGTATCAGTGAAAGAATTTTGCGTCGCTATTTTAACTAATTTCTTAGCTTAAAATTTGCTAAAATTACAATATTTTCATAGGATGAACCCTTGAGTAAATATGTTAATTCTTATAATAATTGCACACAATAATAGTTTATTTTTTTTATTGATATTTGATTTCTTTACTAAAAGTTGTAAGTTAATAAAGACAGATAAAAGGTTGAAAGGGAGTGTAATACATTGCTATATTTCGCTTAAAGTACTATATTTTATTCAAAGTGAGCATGATTTAAATACACATACATAAATTTATATTGGCATACATTTAAATTAATCGTATTTTTGTTTCAAATATTAAATATAAAAAAGGATATATTTATGCTTATATAATAAACAATTTAATTTATATTTTATTCCTTATACAACATACATATAAACGCATATCTCTTACCAAGCATAAATATGATACTCACTAACAGAAAGCTTTTAACAGCGAGAAAATTTAAAGTTTAAAACATCTTAAATGATATCAAAAGCCCACGAACAGGTCACCTGACCTTGAGATCGCAGTATTTATGACAAACACGTGCTCAGCGCGTCGTGATCGTTTTCAAAGGCAAGGTTATCCATTGTATCGCGTGGTAATAAAACTAATCTTAAGGTAGGTTTACTTTCTATACATTTCTTTATATTTTCTTTAATATGCTTTGATATTTTTCTTAAATTATGTCCAGTTATTCGTATGTTGCTCTAAAGTTCGTTCGTTATTATAAAGTAGAAGATAATAACAAATTATGTTTCAAAATTTCCAGAAAGTAATTTTATACGACTTTCATAACTCAGCTAGTTCTATTTTAGCATGAGATTAATAATGTATACCAGAACCTAATTTAAACTACATACTACTACATATATATTTAAATAAGGTTCAGTAGAAAGAGGAGCTGGGACAGTAGAGGCGAGCGTTAATGCGCATTTTAACGAGACCCTACTGACGTAAGTCCCAGGCAAAGCTCGGAGCTGCTCTCTCTGCAACACGATGGGCACGGAGAATCCATAGAATGCTAAAAAATGTCTTCTACTTCTTCTTTATTTTATTATTCTTTATAAGTTTCAATTTTAGATCAATGGCGACAACTAGAAATCTTGCATATTATTCCTTAATACGACGCGTCGGTTACTTCCCAAATAAATTGTGTGCGTCCCTACGAAACGCGAAAAATTTTAAACACGTTTTGCTGTAAAATTATTTTTGTTTTTCACCAGTCTGATTAGATATAAGTGCGTTGAGTTCCGCCAGTACAATACGTAATAATGTAAGAGAACTAAAAACTCAGAACTAAATAATTTACCACAAAAATTTGTATGCCTGTATATGAAGATGAAGGCTGAAGATGGAGGAAAATATATTATTTATTAATATAATACTAATTGATAAAAATAAAGTTTTCCTTTCAATACTAAAGAACAAATTATAATCAAATAAGAAATTATATTCAAACGTGTTTATCAGTGTCGTGATTTCTTTCAAAGTCAAGGTTAGCTATTGTATTACAAACAAGTAAATATTGTTATCCGCTTATATAACTATGTATATTCAATATAATTACCTGATGCCATAATAGCAATTAACTATAGTGCATAATAAAGGCCTTTGTGGCGCAGTGGGGTAGCGTCTGACTGTAAATGCTATGTTGTAGGTTCGTTCGTTAAGTTGATGTTCGTTAAGTTGAAGATGTCTGGTAAGATAAAACACGGCGTTTAGTTCCGCCATACGATACAAGTAGGGGCCCTAAAGTAAACCATGGAGTGTCTTGACACTAGTTTTCTCAGTTTGCTATACGGAATAAAGCACGAAGCATAAGTAATGTCAAATTATATAAATGATCACCAGTTGCTTAGTAGTAATATATAATTATATGTTTGACGTAAGTAAATACGTAAAACAAGTACAGTTTAAGTGAAATAATAACAAAACCATTTAGTACTTACGTTAAGCATCCGTGTACATAAGTGAAATTACTACTAGAACAAAATAATTAGCTATACTTATTTAAAGCATTACAGCAGCAGCTAGTCTTTTAGCCTAATTGTTGAGTTATAAGCAGTCGACGTAATGTAAAACAAAATAACTGCTTAAAACTTTCCTGCAAATCGCAGTACTTGAACAAAAACGATTAAGCTCTTTGTTTAATTCTATTCATTAAATAATGTGTACAGACAGACAGCAAAAGATATACTATAATGAAAAGTTCCACTTATAAAAGAGGATAAAATATAAAAGTATATATAGTTTATAAAAGTTTATATAATTAAATAAATATATTTTTACAGCTTCACGCTCTTTCTAGCATTACAAGATAGTCAGAGAGAACCTAATGCTAAGCAAATATATGAAAAACAAAATAAAATATAAGGATCGAATGAAAATCGAACGCACAACCAATCGCACTGACAGTCAAATTTCAAATAGATATGTCACGCTCTTTCCCCTGTATTATAAACTTGTGTCGAGATATTAATTTCTTCATTTTACGCCTGTATTCGAGGCATTTGGGGAGTAATGAAAAAAATTGTACCTAATATTAACAAACACTTAAATGCTTGCATAAACTTTTTACTTGATACCTTTTACTAGTCAGCTTTCGTGAGTTTGCAAAACAAATTTACAAAAATACTTTTTTCCAGTAAACATATTTAACATAAGTTGTTTATTTTCATATTTATAAATATACTCATTTATCACATCTGGCATACATAAATGTATCTATAGCATATAATCCTATAAGCCACCACAACGTGTGCAGATAGATAGCAATAGATTTAGAGCAATGTAGCGTCTGCCCAGCGTTTCGTTTGCATTGAATCGGAAATCAATTTAATTAGAAAATATCTTATTTAAGATCGCCATCGTGGCGCAGTAGAAAAGCGCCTGACTGTAATTGCGATTGATGTTGGTTCAATTTGCACTAATAGTGTTTTTATTTAAATAATTATCGTCCGTCCTTTCTGGTTACACAAAACGCGACGTGGAGCTTCGCCACTCAACACGCAATATCTCGATTTTGGACGGAAAATGGAGAACGGAGTGTCTTCACACTAAGTTTTCGCTGACTATGTATATTTCCCTGCTATACAGTAAATATATTTTATTTAAAATAAATAAAGGTCGTATATATCATTTAAGTACGTGACTTATAAAATATTTATACGCGCAGTCAGTAGCGCTTATGGTAATAGAATAACAAATAACAAATTTAGAAACAAATAAAAAATCTATACATACAAACAAACATGCAATACCTCCTATTTCTAACAATAATAAAATTATCTCCAAGTTTTTTTAATACAAAGAAGCTGTCACACCTTATAAATGATAAACCTGATATGTTAAAAATAGATAGATATGGAAAAAGATAATCACGTGACGTAATGGAACCGGCCTAGACCCATTATTCATAACTGTATTGACATAGAGCTATCAAGATATTAAGCGTATTTAAAAACAGCCTATTTAATCGGTTCTTATTTAAGATTAAATTAGGTATATTTCGCACGATATAAAAAACACAATATTTTGTTAATTGAGATGTTTGTCTAAATTTTTTTATGATAAAACCCATTTGGGCTAGTTAAATACGTAAAAACGGGGCCAGTCGTAGCGCAGAGGCACAAAGTGTGACTGTAAAACGACTGGTTGTGGGTTCGATCCCCACCCGATGGAAGGATCATAATTCTACCATAACACTTTTTCCCCTCTGTTGATCAGAATTTTTATTTTAATTTTTTAAATATTATTTTTAACTAAAAATATATTTCCTCCTTACACGAAATATCTCAAATTCTAGGCTATCTCTGACTACCCTGCTATGCGGTAAAAGCGTGAAATGAATTAAAAAAAGTATACACCATAAAATAGTCGAAGAATTAAACAAAGAAAGTGGTTAATTTCACCGTTGCATATATATGTGATGACTCTATGTAAACAAATAATAAAGAATAGACTTTAACATCATTAGACTTTATTTAGAGTCCCTAGTCTACGATGCGGAAGATGTGTAAAGAAATAATAAATCAATTAAAATGCCTGTTGGGCGAATATTTGATTGACCTTGGTCACCAGTTTGAATAGCATACCGATGCGTTTTGCCAACTGTATTTGTCACTAAATGGTATAGTAACTCTGCCGAATTGTAAACAAGGATATGAACCAAAAACTTTAATAAAGAAAATAACGAAACGAAAAAGAAATTTTAATTTACTTTCTAAAGTATTTTTCTATACTAATACAATAAAAAGGTTAAGTTTGTAACTTTGTTTGTAAAGGCTAATCTTAGGCAATACCGAACCTATTATGATAGTTCTTTCACAATAAGAAAGCTATACTGTTCAGGAGGGCTACAGGTTATACTTTATTATGATTGTACAAAAAGTTCAGAGAAGCTCTGGCTCAAATAGAGGATAAAAGCCGAAGATCAGGCGGCGAAGCCACGAGCGTGTCGCTAGCATATAGTATATCGGTTTCGGCACTTTTTCTTCGTAATTACTTTAACTGTACCAAATTTTATATTCCTCATCAGCCTCAGCATAATTATAAAAAATTGTCTTTCGCATATTTATAATTGATTTATTTGAATTAATTGTGTGATAAATTACTGAACACTGTACTTTATTTTTCTGTTCCTGTTAAGGCCATTTTCACTATTAGTATTTGTAGAAGTACCGGAAAGGTACAAAAAACAAGTCAAATATTTTAAACATAATAAGATATTACAAGTAAGTACTCAAAATTATGATAAAACTAAGTGAAAGTACGTGTACGGGCTGCTTAAAAGTGTAAACAAATTATTACCATACTAATCTCTATCTAATCAAAAGATAAAGCACTTCTAGGTCAATAATACAGATATTTTCCACGACTCATGTGTTTTTATCTGTAGCATGTAAACACTTATTAATTGAATAACAATTGTGTTATATAAGCATTATCAATATTCTAATATTTGTTTTTCACTTTCATGTTGGGAGGAAGATCATATAGTAAAATTGCCTAAATTGGTCAAAAAACAGGTGTCCGTCACTGACCTGGTGATCTAAGATCGACAGAGATCTTAAGAAAGCCCAATTGTCTGCTTCCACAACTTAAAACTAATACGCCTTTGTACAAAAGAGTGAGGAAATCAGGAACGGAAGAAGAATATCGTTCAATTTATGAAAAAATTATACAAGAAGGCATTATTTTATATAGCCCAGCATTTTATTTAAGAACTATAATAGCTTAACAGTTAAAATAATTTCTATTATTATTTTAACACGTAACATATACAATATACAGATGACATATATTTATAATAAGCTTAATTAAAATCAAAAAATAATATGCCATTAAATATTCAGAAAACGTTTCACATTTTGACAGCTGTGAATAACAACTCAAATACCAAGTTACATAAGACATCAACATTTAAACAGTTAAATACAATAAGCTATTATGTCCATTTATATTCATTCAGCATTCTCTCGCATTGGTTCTCTACACTTGATATATACACTGAGCTTAACCAAGCTTTGTATGTTGTGTGGCGAAACATAAAAAAACTATTTGTAAGTAAATATAATAAACGTAATATTTAACCGTTACAGTATTCTGTGACTTGTATATATGTAATACATATTAGATTTTTAATTCTTATACTAGAAGTAACGGCGCATATTCACGTTTTTTCCTACACAGCAGAGAAGTCAGGGAGAGCCTAGTGTAAAGACATTCTCCTTTCAACTTTCTACTTAAAATCGAGACATCGAAGTCTCTGAAGGAAAAGAGAATGTAAAGCGTGTTAAAAATAAAATAGCTTAAGCTTCACGCTATATCTCGCACACAGCAGGGTAGGCAGAGGGAATCTAGTGTTATGACACTCTGTTCCCCACTTTCCGCCGAATCCGGAGGCATTGCATCTTAAGTGGTGAAACCTAACGCCACGTTTTGCCTTAACACCAGAGCGAAGAAAATAGAAATATTAAATATTTCCGCTCCTCGAGTGGAAATCGAACCCACAACTAGTCGCTTACAGTCACAATTTGTGCCACTGCGCTACGACTGGCCCCAGGAGAATATAAATGGTTTTTGTTCCATTCCATTTCCAAAAAGAACAAAGTCGTTGTACTTAATAATAAATATTTAAAAATTAGCATATTATAGGGAGGATGACGCCATCGAAGCGCAGTGGGACAGCGTCAGACTGTAATCGTGTTCGGTTGAAAATTAAATTCGCAACCGGGGAAATGATTATATTTGTAATTTCTCTGCTTGGATAAGAAAAAAAAAGTGCTGCGTTTAGTTCCACCACTCAACATGCAACGTCTCGATTAAGGGCGGATAGTAAAGGACGAAGGGTCTCAACACAAGATCTCTCGGACTACCCCTGTTATGTGGGAAAATGCTTGAAGCTGAAGTAAACATAATATAATTCGGCAAAGAGTGTTGATTACCAAGAACACTTTACCTTCAACTTAATTAACTACAAGGAAAGTACGGACATAATGAGTAATTTAATAATTAAACCAGTATTAAAGATAACGTATGTATAATGTAAACAACTTTTTGATGAGATAACCGTTCTACTGTTTTCGCTTATTTTCCTGTTATTGAAGTGTTGATATTGATGAAATAAAGAAGTTTTTTTTATCTAGAATTAGATTTTTCTTCGTGTTACTTCAAAAGAAGATAAAGACATATCGAGGTATCTGACAAAATTCGATTAAAAATTAAATTTATACTTCTGAAAACATAAGTTATTCAAAACACAGTCAAATTTAACTGAAAAAATCAAAATCTATGCGTCCACTAAGTCAAGTAAGTTATTGTTATTATACAAAAGATATTTCTATAAAAAGATATTACAATGGAAAAGATTTTTTCTTTTTAGTTAACAAAATAATCAAGATAGATTTATTTGATTTAATCACTCAATAAAAAGAGAAAATTTCAACTGTTATACGACATAAAATTGGAAACACCTTCTTAAAATTCATATACGATTTAAACCAATATAACCTTACTATATACCAAAATATCCATACAAAAATAAAATAACAACGCAATTCAACACTCAACATTATTTACTACCACATACAAAAGAGGCATAGAACTGAAATCAAAGCTTTACGCAAAGCTCAGATGTTAATGTACTACGTTCTACTACGATGACATAATTCTTTCAAGAAACGTCTTTGTTCCCCTCCGGCCTTATATTGATCTGGACGGGTTTACTACCAGGGTCAACTTTGTTTGACACCTCTCCCGCTTACACGTATAGGCTTCTCTCTTTCTTATAATGTTGCCAGGCTCATAATTTCGCTGTTTATGCTTAAATAGGGAGATTTTTAATTGTTTTTGTGATATTTGAATTTAAATATTACTTTATTGCGAAATATCACGCGTATTTGCTATTTAAGCCTTGAAGTAATCGACAAAAAAATATTTAAGCAAAACATTAAAGTAAACAATAAACAAACATTTGTAAAAAGACCAAAATGTTTTTTTTTATAATTTTATATGCAAGTTACTTTACAATTATTTGAAATAAAAAAATCAATTCGTATAATAACCTGGCAACACAACATACCCTTGACAACGACCGAAACCTCAAAGGAACGTGCCCGGATATAGGCCACAGTACCTTATTACACAAATACGCAGTAAATTGTACTAAATTGGGGATTTGCTAAAAGGTTTGTTGATATTGCTTTGAAGATCTTGTTAAGTTGTTATAGAAATACTATCTACATACATAATAAATACGAACAGCTGAGTGTTTATATTAAATATACCTCTATACATTTTCTTACATAAATTCAAATTCAAAATATCTTTATTCAAATAGACTTTTGTAAACACTTTTGAATCGTCGAATGTACATAAAGCTACCACCTACTCGGAAGGCAGTTCTGCTGAGAAGAACCGGCCATATGCTACTTCGTGTCATTTTTTCAACCTACCCTCTTCCGGTATGTGAGAGTGGCAGAGAAAATTTAGTGTCAAAACACTCAGTTATCCAGTTTCCGCCAAAACTCGGGACATTGTTTATTTCTTTATAACTCAACGTCGTCTATTTTACATACGCATATTACTTATGATGATAAAAAGACCTAGTGTCAAGACACTCCACTTTCCACCAAAATTCAAGACATTGCATATTACATGGAAACTCAACGCCATTTGCGATACATAGCGATAAAATGAATAGTAACTTAACTAATAACCATTTCTTTGAACTAAAATCGAACCCACAACCACCAAACCAACTATCTCATTGCGCATAATAACCTAAAAAAATTAAAATTATTAATTTCTCTTATTAATAAGCAAAGCTAGCAGCTTATGCTAAATAATCTAATCTACATAACACGAGTTAAAGGTCACACATGCCACTGGTGTTCAAACTACCCGGAACGCAGCAAGTAGGCCACGGACCCTCACCGCAAATACTACATTATTTGCGACAATATAAAGCCTTGGCCAACCAATAAGTCGTCCTTCGACCGTACTTTGGTTCCTATACTTTCAATAAACATACATAAACATACGATATTTGAAGTGGTTTCCTGTAAATGTTATTTTAGTTTAATATAAGGGATATTTTAATAAGTATAATAAAAAAAATTAGGAAAATTATTTTTATTTTATCGTAATTATAAAAAATTAAACATCTAATTTCTTTCTTTCTTTTTTTCTGATAAGAAAACAAAGCGTAACGTTAAGTTCCTCTTAATATGCAATTTGTCGATTTCGGCCGGAAAGTGGAGTGCAGTGTCTTGACTGAATACGTTCTCTCTGATATACCTACTACGCTGAGAAATGCGTAAAATTTCTAATACTAAACCAAAAAAATATATTTTTTGTTGCATCGTGTTAACATTAAGTAACGTTTTAAAGGTTAAATATTATACCTACTTAAAAAACTAAAAACAATAACGTGTCACACGTTGACATACAAACACTATGTCCTCATAATTAATGAGTAATATTAATATTATTTATTCACCTTCGAACAAAGATATCAAAACATTTCCAATACCGCTTATGCAGAACTTGAACCTGTAACCTTCGAATGTAGGCCGTGTGGGTTACACTGCGGTCATATTATTATACAATATTATTCCAAGGCTAAATGAAAACAAATTCACGATGTTGACAAAATCAATACTAACAAATACAATTTCAAAGGTAAAAGCTATAATCCACGTGGAAATTTGGCAAATTGCCGAATTAATGCCAATTTCAATATCCGTTTTACGATCACATTTGCCTGATTTCTAAAGTAATATGACAAAAATATTTTGCTTCCTGAATGTAAAATATAACATGAAGAGCTTATTTTGTTGCTTGCTAGAGAAAAATCGTAGTGGTAGATTTTCTTCCTTATTTTCACTAACATTTCATGTTGAATACAAGAACTCAATATATTTATATTGCTATTACACACTTACTAGAATATAATAACTAAAGAAAACATGTTGAAATATAATAATTTGCTGAATAGAATAGAACTCATAAGTATCATGTATTAACACACGAACACGCGTCTTAATTTCAACATCAAGCTTTTCCTCGCATCAGGACCTAACGTTAAGACACTCCCAACTGCACTTTCCGTCCGATATTGAGACAATGCGCGTGAAAAGACAAAGCGGAGAAATGTCAGTAATTAAAAAACCATTGCGTTTATACAGAAATTTGTGTTTATTCAGGCAGAAATTGTTTTCCCATAACGCCACAACAGACTCACTTAGTCTTAACTTGAGGATATCTTTTTTATCTTAAGCCGATAAAAAATATCTGAATTCATAAAAAAATAGAGAACAAAGGATAGTCTTGATAAATTCTTTCTATTTATCTACAAATAATGTACAAACGCGTATAAATGTCCCCCGATGTTTATTTGCAACAGTTAATATTGAAAACTCAAGGCTGGCAGGAGTCCATCTGGCGCCAAGTTTTAGTAATTTTCCCCTATCAAAACAACGTGCGAAATTTATAGGAGCAAGGGTCGAAAACGTACTGTGGGCCGACTCCTTACAAGAATAAAACAACGCAGTAGAGAGCGTTAGATTACGATTACAAATAAAGTAGTAATTAAAATTAATACTAATAAATCAATTATAAAACGGGGGTTAGGAGTTCAAGTCCCACAAGGTGAAATAGAAACATATATCGAACAACAACTATCTTCATTTTACTGTGCTAGCAAGAGAAAGCACGGTGTAAGTTGGCATTCATCACTTAACACGCAATGTTAAACATTCAAATGGAAAACAGAGATCTTAACACTCAAGTTCTCTGACCATCCTATTGTATTGATAAAGTTTGGGTTGTTTTTTTCTTTTTTTTTATGTTGATATCATCATTTTTTTCCTCGTGTGGTAAAACAATGTTCTATCAATGTATGTATAGTTTGTTACAAAAAATCATATATGTAGCTTATGTTACTATGTCTAGTACAGAGGGGAGAGCGAAAGGCCTTGAAAAATAGGAATTTACTCGAGTTTCATAGATTTCATAGATCGAGTTTCATAGTTATTGCATTTTGAAGACTAAATTTAAAATTAGAAACAAAAGGAGAATAGATATATATTTTCAAAGACATAGTAACTCTCTCAATCCCTCATTGGGTCTCCCCACTGTATAATACCCAAATAAATACTACTATAAAAGCTAAACGCCAGAAGAAATGCGTGAGCATTAAAAATAATACTGCTTTAAATAATATTACATAACACAAATAGCGCCAAATTGTATTGGCTGTTATTCAAACAATCAAACTTCGCGTTCGACCAATGGCGTATTTACTGTAACCTTATGTTAAACAAAACAAAGGAAACGTAGAAATTTAATAAAAGAACGAGGCTAAGCTCAAATTAAATTGAGGTTTTTTATTTTAACCGATTTATAAGGTAATTGCGATTTTTAATTAATAAATTACAATATATGTAATTAATTTATTAAAATTAATTAATAAATTATAATATATGTAATTAACTCAAGTAATAACTTGAGTAAAATAATTTTATGCTTTTTCCCGCACAGTAGGATAGTCAGTCGGAGAGAACCTAGTAACAAGACACTTCGTGCTCCACTTTCCACCAGAAATAGAAATATTATGTGTCGAATAGCGCTACTCAACGCCGCATATTGACTTAAGAACTGCAAGCTAAGTAGAGAAATTAAAATAATTTAAAAATCATTCCAGTAATCCAACCCACAACCAAATCATAAGCAATTTCATTAACAGTCTCAAGTGGTCCCACTGCGTAACGATTGAAAAATAAAATTCTCTTCCTTCTCTCTCTTATGTCACTTAAGTCACCCAGAAAAGTTACATCACGCGAGAACATAACCCACAACCTCGATGTATCATTCATACAATTCTCAACTTCGCCACCACAGCCTCTTAATACATAATTTCATACAAATAACTAAAAAGAAATTTTAATTCTAAAATATAATATAAAAATAACGCTTCGTCGCATTTCGTCAAACGAAAAAATAATCCACTCACGTGTTCAGTCAGGCGAGGCAATCAATTATTTTGGTCCCCGTATTGGTGTTCAAATGAAACAATTAATGGGCGATGGTGGCGTGGCGCCAGCGTGTGCCCGACTCCAATCATCGTGGAAATCTTATAATAACAATCGGAATATTTTAAGAACAGCCAACGATTTGCATACAAACATGCTCATTCTGTATTATATTAACATAAAAATGATAAATATAAATGTATAGAAATAATAAATACAATTGGAGTGTCTGTTTGTGATATTAAAATAACCGCGTTTTTTACTAAATTCGTTTGTCACACGGTACATATTGCAATCTGTCCTTTTGCTTGTTCCAGCTAATCTTTGGGAAAGCTGCACCGATTTTCATGATACTTTTACTGGCAGAAAGCAGGTTAGATTAGCTCTAATAAGAAGTAACTTAAGCTAGTTTTATTTTAGAGTTATGTATGTATATCGTGCACATTAAACTTCACTTGGACGTACTTCCGGGGACAGTTAGTCAAACGTAAAATTATAAAAAAAAATAAATAAATAGCTTCACGCTATATCCCACAGACAGCAGGGTAGGCAGAGGGAACCTAGTGTTAAGACACTCCGTTCCCCACTTTCCGCCGAATTCGGAGGCTTGCGTGTTTAATTGTATATATTTATTGTAAACACAGTTATTGGTAATCTTTAACTTATATAATACATGTAAATTGTGTCTATCGTGGCGCAGTCTAATGTAAGCTCGATGGTTTCGATTTCCATTCCCACTCGCAAAAGTTATTATATTTACATTATTATCATTTCTTTGACAAGACGAATCGCGGCGTTGAGTTCCGCCACTCATCACGCTATGTGTCAGACTCGTGTTGAAAGCGGAAAATGGAATATCTTAACATAAGATTCTTTCTGCCTATCTTTCTATGCGTATTCATAAAGCGTAAAGTCGAGTGTATCTTTATATTTAAACAGGCACGTGTTTTCTAGGCGTGACAGAAAGCGATTAGATTTTATCTTCTCATATCTCCCATATTTTACGTCATAGACAATGTGAATCTAGTGAATAAATGATACCTAGTGAATAAAAAAAATACTAGTATATCTTTATTTGTGTATTTAGACATTATCTTAATACATAAATAATATGAATATATTAATATTATTATTTAAAAATATATAGGTATATGCATCGTGTTCAATTTGCGTCCCAATTTCTGCAGTTTATATATAAATAAAGGCTTTATATCTAACATTGAAGCCGTCGGGACAACGTCTCACTGTAAAGCATGCGATGGTCGTGGGTTCCTAGTAGCAGGATTTTTTTTTTTTTTCAGGAATTATATTTATCTGGTACCACGCAACACGCAATGTCGGACGGAAACTGCAGAACGGAGTGTTTTAACACTAGTTTCTACTGTAAAAAATGGTTCGGTATGTAGACCGTAGATGTCGATATTTCTTTTGAAAATCATCTGATAAAACGGCAAAAATTGCTACAATTTAATATGTCAATATTCATATTATAAAACAAACATACATATGAACGTAAGCAATAATGCGACCAAAAGACATTAAATTTATAAGTATATATACATCAATTCACTTCCAACTAAAAAACTATTTGAGGCAGGTCATTTGTTGCGAAATTAAGTAAGTGTCATGTTTCTATCTATACATAAAATACAAATGTTACTGATCACTGTCTGTACATTAAAGACATCTGAGAAAAAATATTATGGGGGCAATAATTAATGTAAAAGAACGCAACATAATTATCTTTGAATTTCTTTTGTGTTTGTCTGTTTATTTGTGCACGCTAATCTCTTAAACGAAAGAACCGATTTAAATACATTTTCACAATCCATTCATAAACAAAAAATTAAAATAATTTAAATTTTAATCGAAAAAAATCCTGTAAAATAACTGTTTTATTAAATTGACTAAAATTTCAATTTACGCAAGCAAAACCGCGAAAAGGTCGCTAGTTAATATATATTAAAAATATATACTTGCTTAAAATGCGGTTCACATACGATGAAATGTAATTTAACGCTTCGGAATATTCCAAGTAAATTGCTGAATACGTAACAGGGTTGGTGTAAACAGTTGATTACGCAATTTGATATGAAAACGAGCAAAAGTAAACATTGTGAATATGACGTAGCTCACGTCAAACCTATATTTGGAGGATGGTGTCAATGGCATCTCTAAGAAAATGCTTTCATCTCAATTTCCTTCAAAATATGATATATGTATGTATTACATATTTTTAAGCTATTATTATATCATGGATTCACGATGTATAAACATGTAGCAATCATTCTGATAAAGATAGATAATAAGGTATTTGGATGAAACTATTTTAGGTCCCCACTTGTTATTTTGAAAAGTAGTAGTTTCCGAACAGTCAGGTCCATAAATGCATCTTTAAATACTAAAATATACTCGTTCAATCAGTAAAATAAATTAATTTGAAACAAATTACTTATTTAGAATTAAAATATACTCGTTCAATCAGTAAAATAAATTAATTTGAAACAAATTACTTATTTAGAATTATGTTTAAAAATGGTAATATGTAAAGAATAACTGTTTTTACATATACATCAGTTAAATTGATAACAATGTAAAAATGCATAAAATTTACAGAAAACATGCGATGAAGTTTACGTCCCTCTACATAGCTCTATATTCCTTTATTTTTCACACAAAGTTAACAGGTATCGACATCATATTTCACGCGTTCATATATACTTCGAACATTCCCTTCCCTTTGAGTCACTGCAAAGTTATCACAACTATGCACAAGGAAAAGAAATGGTCCCAAGAATTCCTTGCGGTACCCCACGTAGCTACCGTTATAGCTTCATGTACAATTAATAAGACGTTTTGTTACCAGCTTCTAATAGTTGGAATTATAAAAACATTTTTTATTCAATCTATCAATAGAGCTATGAAACGTGATTGATATTGAACTGGTGGTTTTTACGTTAAATTCTACGTGCACATTGTTCTTGAGAAATGTATTGACGCCGCACTACTATGATGCAATTGAATGTGTTTCTCTAAGCTTCATAAAATATTATACTCGATAAAACTACTTGAAGAGGGTACAAAATAGGGACTCGATCCCACAACTGTTGTGGAAAGACAGGTATGTCCCTATTACACTACAACTAAAATCAAATCAATGATTGCTTTACGCCGAACGGTTATATCATATTACAATTTGTTAGATATATAGTTTTTAGCTTCCTACCTTTTCATCCATCCAATCGAACCCACAACCATAATGTTTGGCCATAGCCACGCCAGGGCGATCTTAGATATAATTATGTACTAATTTCAGTATAAAAAAGTCTCGAAATTAGCTTTGCAGCTAATATTTTTTTTTAGCTCCACGCTGTATCCCGCATACAGCAGGGTAGGCAGAGGGAACCTAGTGTTAAGACTTTCTACTCCTTTTCCACTCCTCGAGCGAGAACCGAACCCACAACCAGTCGCTTTACAGTCACACTTTGTGCCCCTGCGCGACGACATGACCCTAAAACTACTAATAAAATTTTACTAATAACAAAGTAATGTTTTCTTATTACCCCATTATATCAAACAGAAACAGAAACAACACACATACTCATGTCTGCAAAGTTTTAATAACAATAAAGTTTATAAAATAATGGTACGGCTTAATTCGATAACGTTTCCCCGAACATTAGCATGCGCTTTGTTCTGGAATAAAGAGCGTTAAAGACAAATCAGCCTGAAGTAGAAAACAAAGCGAGCTTAAAGTGGGTCAATCGTATCGAGGAATAATTTAATACCTACTTTGTTTTATAAACAACAAACTTTTGATACAAATATACTAAAATAAAAGCAGCCTCACGTTAATTTCTGCACAGCAGAATAATGAAAAGAGATGTAGTGTCACGACACTCTGTTTTTCATTTTCCACCTAAAATCGAGACATTGACCTTTGTATTAAATAGCAAAACGGGTAAATGAAAATGAACCTAAATATATTATTCCCCGAGTGGGAATCGAAAGCACAATCACTGCGTTTAGTCAAACACTGTCTAGGAGAGGATAAAATTCAAGAAAAAAATCTGTGAAGCAGAAAAAATATAAAATATTTACCATACATATTATTTAAATTTTAATTGAACGGATAATTTTTAACTTCACTCTTTAGTTATAGAAAGAACAAAGAGTTAAGACACTCCACTCTCTTCTTTCGGTCCAGAACAAAACACAGCACGTCAAAGTCGAAACTCAACACCGAGGTTTACAATTATATATAATATTTCAATATTCCTTAAGTGTGTTAAACTTAGAATATACATTATAAAATAGCTTCTGATATTCTTATTACAATAACATTAATTGATTTCATATTAATACAATCAATAAAACAATTACATATATATAACTTGTGTTTGTTCATCACCTTAAGGTAGATTCTTGTATCGCATCGTGCATATTAAACGGTGTAATTAGAATACGTGACGCACTTAGTGCAGTTTTAATAGTAACCGATTATAAAATGCAAGTCGTAAACAATAATAAAAATAAATTATATAAATTATTAACATTACGGAACAGAGCGGAGTGTCTTAACACTAGGTTCCCTCTGCCTACCCTGCTGTGTGCGGGATACAGCGTGAAGGTATATAAAAAAAATAACATTACCTGTACTCAACGCTGTCAAATGCAACGCATGAATATATACGTCACTATGCCACTGCGCCACGACTGGCCCCTAATAACTGTTCTTTTCGTAAAAAGTTTCGACCCATTTTTGCGAAAATTATGCGAATGTAAAAAGCCCAATTTCAATAATAGAATTTTATATTGAGACAAAATGCTGAAAAGCAATATTTTTTTATAATAATGCATTAGAGAATTCCGAGTATAGACTGATTGGAATAGTGATTTTTTTCTACATAGCAGGGTACGAGACGACCTAGTATCAAAACTCTCCCGTTTTCAAAACTTACTACTGATGTGTTATTTTTGTTTGATCTATTAAGTATCTTATTATAAAACTTCACTCTAATTATAAAATGTTAATCAATTAAAATCTCAAAACTGCTAGGACACATAAGCATACCAAGTTTCATGTCCATAGCTCTAGAAGGTATATTCAGCTTGTTTGACTTGACCAGTTCGCTTCGCTCTATTACATAAATAATTTATAATAAATATATGATAAAATATCCTAGCTAAGTAAATAGTATGGACTTTAGCTTCCTTATCGCAGCGCGCAAAAATGAATAATGCAATTCGTTTATGATGACTTATTTGCGCAGAACAAAGAAATACTAAAAATGGTATCAAGTTTACAATAAATTATGGTCACATGAGATATGAAATGGCCATATGTAGAGAACAATATAATATTTGTATTCATTTATGTACCTTAATAATAATATTATATTAGATAATCTACGTCATAAGTCATATGAATGTCGTTTCTTAGTAGAGTAGTGGAAAGTAGTGATATACAAAGTGTGTCATGACATTAGGTTTTCACTTAGTACCCTGCTACGCGGGAAAAAAGGAGAAACCGAAAAAAATACATCAGTATAAAAAGTTAAAATAGTACGAGTAAATATGACACTTCTGTTGAATTCATAACTTCACGATCTGTAAACTTTATGATATAACGTTTGAAAGGACAGCGTCCATCAACTTCATTTGTCAAATGATCATTTAATTAAAACGTTTCATTCGCCTTTTTATCGCGTACAATTTTACAATTTACTGAATAAGTAGTTAATTTGAGTGACACTTAATAAGATGGACTGGTCGTAGATTCCAAAACCAATATGACAGTACCTACGTATATTTTTAAAATAGATATCATTTTCGTTTGGCATTGAATACTGCCATACTATCTGGAATAATAATTCTGTTTCCCAATTCTAAATAGTGGAAAAGATTGTTAAATATGCTGAAAACAATCTTCATACATTTACGAGTAAAGTTAAAGTTAAAATTTGATCTTTATTTTCATATATTCATATACAATAAGTAAACCTTATACAATATTTTTTTTATTTATGACATAGTACAAAAAAATGCCAGAAACAAATGTATTAATAGTATGATAGTATTGCCAAATTTATTGTAGTCTGAAGAAAATAACATAATACACTTTTTTCCAGTGCTTTCTCCTATGTGGAGCAAATTAATTAGCGAAAATTTAATCAAGACACTCCGTTCTCTACTTTCTGAAACCCACCAAAGCAAAAAAAAAAGAAAAATGACACAATATATCTAGTTAAAGTAGATAATGAAAAGGTTCTCCTCGTGAAGGGCAAGTTAAGAATAGAAGGTAACCCCTCAGATGGTCCTTCTGGAATTTTGCCTTATAATAAAAAATAAACCAAAAAAAGCATATCAACATATATCATAAACAAACTATGTATATTATTATAAAGAGACTCTTGTAATTTTTCCCATATAATAAATACTATATTTTATCCATCACATGTGTAGAACAGTAGCTCTTCATACGATAACCGTCCGCGGTTTAACGTAAACAAAACGATAAATCGATATTCACCTTCGTGTTACGTCTAATATCTATTGTCGTACCCACTTTTATTATCAGCGTGTATTAGCTTATATTATAAAGTAATCGAAACGCGTGGGCTAGTTCAATATTTTAACATTTTTTTACATATTATTTATACAGTTAGGAAGTTAGTTCAAAAACGTTATTAGAAAACGCGTATAAGAAGCATTTGCAGCGGGATTCGAACCCGCTCATCTTAGAAACCGTCCAAACGCTCTGGCCAGTTAAGTCACGTAATAATTTTCAGTTCAGTATTTATTCAATTTTTATTTATGGCATTTTCTTATATAGCAGAGTAGTCAGAGACAAGTTAGTGTCCACGATACCTCGTTTCCAATTTCCGTCACAAATCGAGACATTGAGACGTATTTTTAATTATATTTTTTTTTTAGCTTCACGCTGTATCCCGCACACAGCAGGGTAGGCAGAGGGAACCTAGTGTTAAGACACTCCGTTCCCCACTTACCGCCAAATTCGGAGGCTTGCGTGTTAAGTGGCGGAACTTAACGCCGCGCTTTACCTCGACACCAGAGCGAAGAAAATAGAAATATAATTTCCACTCCTCGAGTGGGAATCGAACCCACAACCAGTCGTTTACAGTCACACGCTTGTGCCACTGAGCCACGACTGGCCACAACGTATTATATGGCGGAATTCAACACCGCACTTAATCTAAGGTAACAGAGCGGACAAAAGAATATGAAATTTAAATATAATCATTCCCCCGAGTCGAAATCGAACCCACAACACCTACATAAGCTAAAATAATAGTAAAATCATACGTATACGTAGCCTGGACTGGTACTGGTATTCAGGAGGTGCGGGTTCGAATCCCGCTGCGTTCAATTTTTTATACGTTTTCTAAATGTCTTTTTCAATTTTCCTAAGCGCGGAATAACACTTTAAAAGCGTTTATAAGTATAGTAAAATAATTTTATTTAAAGTACTTATAAATATAATATCAACCCACAGTGTGTAACCGCAACGATTGACATCATAGCGATTATAAAGTAAGCCGTCAATAGTGTGGATTATAAAACAAACGCTGCATAGAAGGTTCTAGTATCAATGTTATGCATTTTTATATGTTTATCGTAATACTATTGCACTGTTCTTTTAATATTATGCAGTTTATAAATATTTATAGGATAGAACTGAACTAATTAGAGGCCATCGTGGTGCAATTATACAGCATCTGACTGTAAACGTGGTTGTGGTTGTGGCTTCGATTCCACTTGGGGTAACTAACTTTGTTTTTTTTTGTATTGCGTATTAAGTGGCGGAACTTAACGCCGCGCTATGCCTTGACACCAGGGCGGAAAAAATGAAAATATCAAATATTTCCACTCCTATAAACAGTTACACTTTGTACCTCTATGCCACGACTGGCCCTAACTTAACCTTGATTATAGGCGGAAAGTGGAGATTGGTGTGTCTTAACGTACGTATAACTTTTTAACATAAATATATACAAGTATGTAAGTAATATGTGTTCATAAAGACATAGTTCGTAAAAATGCAAACAATGTTACTGTCATTGTTCGCATTGATGGTACAACAAATAAAATTAAATGTGAGGAACATATTTCGATTTTTTTTTGTCATACCTAGACTAAGTCTGTCAAGACTTGTCACTTTTAATCTTAATACCAGATGGGAATCGAACCCATAAACAAGTGCGATTATAATCAGACACTGTCCTACAGCGCTACAATGGTTTCTCAAAGTTAAATTAAACAAAATATTATATAAAGAAAAAATAAATATATTACAAATTTACATTAACTATATATAAAACCTTCATCCTTGTACAGCAAGGGAAGTATCATCTAGTTGTAATTGCGCTTAATGGTTGTAGTTTAAGCATGCCAGACGATTCCGCATGGCTTTATATAATTAATTATAATTAATTTCAAATATTACCGTGTAATTTTTTTTTTTTATTATTATTATTAATTAAAGACTCTGTGAGAAGTATGTCGCTAACAATTTGTAAATGTTTTATATTTGCCATAATTAGTTCTTGTGGCGTTTATTCTATAAAATTTTAGAATTCTTTGTTATTTACTGTTCCATTCGTAACAATCTGAATTGTACAGAGACTCAAATCTAAGATAATGTCTTTTTAATGTTTTATTGAGAAAGTACGGTTTTGACTGTTAAAATTATACAGCGTATATAAAAGTTAATTCTTATCCTTATATATGTAAATTTAATAATAAACTTAAATAATAAAATGAAAAAACAATAAAATTAAAAGGAAGGTTATTTAAATTTAAACTATATTTTAAAACATACGTACAATATCTAAGATGTTTGTAGGTGTAACTTAAAATATTTATGTTAGACAAAAATAACGTCAACTTTAAAAGTTCTTTAAAAAACAAAATTACATTCTGAAACACAAGATAATCTAAATTTAGCAGGAATTCAGTTAGCACTTTTCAAACTGTGATAATAAATGACGTAGGTGATAAGATGTTTTGAGAATCTTGAAAGAAACCTTCCGAGAAACGAATAACAACTTTATGCTATACTTATTTCATTTTATTTAATAAAAATCTCTCAAACAAGATGCACAAAATACAAAAGAAACCGCACAAATGGACTAAAAGTCTAAATACAAGTTTTTTTACAG
This sequence comes from Dryas iulia moderata, assembly GCA_019049465.1. Classification (NCBI taxonomy): domain Eukaryota; kingdom Metazoa; phylum Arthropoda; class Insecta; order Lepidoptera; family Nymphalidae; genus Dryas; species Dryas iulia. The sequence goes on from CM032440.1 coordinate 1,831,875, forward strand.
AGAATATAAAAATAAATATATATATTTTTATAAAGATTTATGTTAAAATATTTTTTTTTGTTTGAAGAACCAGGCTACCGAGCTAGCGGGTCACCTGGTGTTAGGCGACTACGGCTGCCCATGAACATTCACAGCGCCAGAAGAACCTTTAATGTAAAAATATGATACGTAAAAATGGAAAACAGAGTGTGTTGACACTAGATTCTCTTAGCCTACCTATATACTGAATTATAAGATGAGAAAAAATATTAAAAAGAATTATGAATTTGCTAGTTTGTACTTCTACTTCACTGTTTTTACTTCTTTTTCAAATTTGGCCATAAAATCTTAGACCTATAACACACTGGTAAGTTCATAGAACACTAAGGAATTCCTTCTCTCTTTATATAATTACAATCAATATTAATAGAGACATGTATAGTCAAACACAAGAGAATTCCGTTCATGAACAATTGCGTAACACGGTACGAAACCACAAACCGCAAGTGAGCTTCTCACTTGATAGAAGGTCGGACGATGAAATTGTAATTTGAATAAAACATTGTATTTTTTACAAAACAATGCTTAGAGTTGAGGTTGATGTGAGGAATCACGAATCACGAAACCTAATATTCCAACTGAATACAAAATTTTTCGAAATCGTATAAAATTTTATACAAAAGGAGTATTTGAACTGCATATCTAGGTTAACTTATTTTATTTCTTTTTCTAATCCTACTTACAATAAATATCAAACTTAACACACATGTTCCTAAAATTGAAAATGTATGTTAGAATAAAACAATGTAGTGTCGTTTTACAAAACATTTTTGTGTGTATAACGAAATATAATTCATAACAATAACATCTTTTCCCTGAGACTATATGAAAGTATTTAAAGCACATGTAAAACGGAGTGGCTAGAGTACTTTGCTGCGTATTTTGCTGTTTAAAAGATGTATGTACTTAAAAATATTGCTATATGTTACAAAAACCTATATTGAGACTTACCATTTAATAGTGAGAATGATTATATTTAAAATAAGTTACTTCTTCGTTTTGATAAGACAAAGATCGGCGTAGGCTTATGTCACATAATATTAATATGATTTACAGAAAGTAGAAAACAGAGTATCGTGACACCAAGTTACTTCTGTCTACTCTACTCTCCTATAAGAAAAAAGACATAAAACAGTAAAAATTATAAAATAATTGACAATTTTAATTTACATCTGTGGTTTTAAAATCGTAAACATACTTACATAAATAATGTACTATTTAGGTCAATGGAAACAGTGTCAGTCTATGCGGCTTTGTAAAGAACATCGTCGTTTTCTTGGAAAACAACCCACATTGAAATAATATACAGACGTCTTATCGACAGGTGTTATGAAATCTGTAGAATAGTAAATATTTTCCTTCATTTTCAACTGAATACGAAAACATTATTACGAAATTACACATTTTTCAAATTTTCATTTTGTATGATGCGGCTATATTACCTACTATAAAGTTCTAGATACGTTTAGTAGCTTAAAATATACATCTTAATAAGCTTTCGCATTTATAATATTAAGTAAGAGTGGGAGAAGCAAGGAGGGCTATTAAACTTTCAAAAATGAGTTAAGGTTATTTTTAATATTATTGAAATCTCAGAGCTCTGAATCACTTAAATGGTACTATGCTAATCTGGTTAGTAACACAACAGAAGACCTTAAAAATTACATTTGTTTTATTTTACAGATATATAATTACTATTTACGGTTGCTTAAATTAAATTTAACCATACTTGAAGTTAAGCACGGTTTGTAAAATAAAAATTACAAGCTCGTTTTGACCTTTTTGTAAAATCACAGGTTCGTTACAGGAACATTCCATTAAAACATAAAACGACCTTGGCAACTAAAACTTTTTTCATTAAAATTCTTATTTTTTTAATGAAGTATATCCGGAAGGTAAAGTAACATTTTTTATTCTGAACAAGCAACAAGTAATCAGCATCTATCTACGTTTAACGCTCCAATGCTTAACCTCTACAGGTAATATGCCCTGAGCTGAACGACTAAACATGGGCTAATTGCCACTAAGGCAAATTATCGTTTTTTAAACTTTAACCACGTCTATTCATAATTGCATGCCTTCTATAGAAAATTGAGACGTTTTTAACGAACATTATGTATTGGTAAATAATGATATCTTTAAATTTTACCATTTTAGCACATATACTATGGCAGTTTCACGTTTTATTCCGTATAGCATGGTAGTCAGGGAGAACCTAGTATCAAGAAGTTCCGTTTTTTGCCTGATATGGAGACACTGCGTATTAAGTAGTGCTACTCAACCCCATGCTTCGTCATCTTATCATAGCGGAGCAACAATTTAAATATAATGAGTCCCTCGAATCAGAATCAAATTTAGAGAGTCCCACTGAGCCACGATGAAGATGTCTCAAAAATACTATCTATTCGCAACTTTTAGCAAAGAAAGGACATTTAGTGCAGTAAATAAGTTTATTTTACTTTAGTTACTAATAAAAAATATTATAAACAAAAACATAACTATAATGCAGTATAAATATGACATATCAATCGGTTATATCAACTTTTTTGCACAAGGTAAGTAATAGTCTATTTATCCAGAAAAAACGGCCTGACGATAATAGCATTACGTCAATGAGATAATTGTTTATAATTACTGTCTTCCTTCATACTCCTGCAGTATTATATTTAATAACGGTATTATGTATTAAGTTAAATAAGAATAAACGTATAGAAGACGAAGATGATTTTTTTTTAGCTTCTCCGTTCCTCACTTTCCGCCGAATTCGGAGGCATTGCGTGTTAAGTGGCGGAATTTAACGCCGCGCTTTGCCTCGGACACCAGAGCGAAGAAAATGGAAATATTAAATATTTCCACTCCTCGAGTGGGAATCGAACCCACAACCAGTCGCTTTACAGTCACACTTTGTGCCACTGCGCCACGACTGGCCCCACGACTTTCTTCTGTAGAAAATAACTCTATTAACAAGATAAAATGAAGTAAAATAGCCACATATCAATTTCAAATTAATGTAAATTATATATCTGAAATTAGTATGAAATTGCTGGATTATTTATATTGCTTTTGTCATTTTTTAAGCCGAAATTCAATCAATTTTGATAAAATGAATATAGGCCGATCTCTAAACAAGAATTATTACAAGACATTTCTGATTTCGCTTTAAGAGAGTAACCGCACTTCAAGCATCCCTTCATAAAATTACCTATCATGTTACAAGTATTTTATTAGTGTCTACTCTATTTTTTGTTTATTAAATTTATACAGTAAACAAAATTCAATTCGCTCAGTAACATATAAAAAGTAAGGGCAATTACTTATGGTATGTCATGAACAGTAATTATTGTTCGTAGTGTACCTTCACTTCAGTTCTAAGCAATTACTACGAGGTTATTGATACCCACTGCATACTGTACCTACTGTGCGATTTGTCATCGGTAGACATTTAGACTTTTATAGAAGACAAGGCAGTTATTTGACGTCATTGTTTTTTACATATATAATATTATAAATTTTAATTACATTTATAACAATATGCTACGATATACCTGTTTGTAAAGTTGTGCCAAAAAAATAACCTCAATATCATATTGAACTTGAAACTAAAATGACATCAGAATTAAACAATTATAAAGACATCAGAATTATATAGTCTACTTATGTTGCAATAATTGTCTATACTAACTTACCGGAGATTTTCCATGTATTATATCATATATTGAGACCATATTTGCGCAGTAGGACAGCGTCTGATTGTAAACATCATTGAACGGGGGTTCGAATCCTCTTCAGGGGTACTGATTATATTTTAATTGTTTACTTGCTTTGCTCTGGTAAGAAGACAAAAGTAAAAGCGCAAAATTTTGATCTGCCTCTCAACACGTAAAGTTTCGATTTCGAGCGAAAAGTGGAGAACAATGAACAGGTTATCCCACTTCGAACACTTCGGAGTGTTTTAAAATTAGATCCCCTTTGACTGACTACTGATCCGCTATGCAGCGTGACACGAGAATCTAATTACATCACTTAAACTAAAAAATGCATGCCTGATTACATTAATACATACAAGATGTTTAAAAAAGATATTTTGAAAGCTTCGTTTACAACATAGAATAACAGAAAAACAAAAGTATAGACTATCTAAAGTTTTAAGCATATTGGCTAATTCAATAAAGGCGCAAAAGCTTCCGCAATCAATGAGTAAATTATTACACCATACATTCTGCAATAGAGGAGTAATAAATTAAGAGCACTTGACTTTGTAATTTTAAAAGCAAGTGTGGTTTAGCTTGAAAATAAACATAATAACAATAATTTATATATTATTTTAATGTCTTATTTCATGAACTTCTTTCATAAGTCCATAATTTTAAAATTCTATACTCCAGAAGGGAGAAAGTTCTTAGTTAGGCATTTGCGTAAACAGAAGTTTGTAACACATAAAACATATAATTAATTACCTCCTTTTTATATTAAAATCATAAATTAAAATATTATTTATTAAGCTACGAATTTATAAGCACTTTTTTATTTAAAAGATTTCATATTTCTTTTAAAAAATAACTTCAACTGTTTTCTCCAGAAATTAGACATCAAAGTAAAATAAATTACATTTTAACGTCGAAATGTAACTGTCAAAGGCATGAAGGAAATTTTATATTACATTAAAACTGTAATTAAATGTCTACAATAATTATTTCTTGAAATTTGAAACATTTCAAAGTTTAATACAAAATAAGCTTAAATATATTTGTTTGGTGAAGATGATGATTACGCTTAAGAATACAGTGATCATAATAATTCGAGGCTTGATGTTTCCTATACATCTCATTCGGGATACGTATTGGTTTCCCACATAAAAGGGTAGTCAGAGAGAACTTAGTGTTACGATACTCCGTCCTCCATTTACGAAAGACACGTGCAGTTAAAATAATTATTAAAAAAAATTGAAAATGTATTAATAAATTAATTTATTTTACTGCATTTTATTTACCTTTTTGCTTACCTGTTGACGGATGTGATCGTTATTGGTTTATTGGGATTCTTGGAATTTCAGCGAACCCGACGAGCCTTCAATAATTCAACGGTAGATCCTTTTTATTCGTATAAAAATATTCTACGCGGCAGTATTACAGATTTTTCTTGCAACTGCCGACGTATTTTTATTACTAGTCACTTTATTTAAGTGGAAATATTTTTTTCATGTTATTTGTTTAAACTTGCGACTATATATCTTTGTATATCTATAATGTTTCTTTTTACGACTTATTATGAAAAATAAATGTTATTCTATTTAACAAAGACAAGAACGTAAAATGTAAGAAAAGCGAAAACAACTATTGTTTCATTTTCTATATAACATATGCTACACCAAGTGCACTAAAAGCGGAAAGTTATATGACATTTTTATATATTTTAAAGTTGAATATATTTTTTACCAAGGACGTTCATGTATAGAGTTACTTGTCAAATAAGTTGATAAAAAATATATATCAGACAATAACCCAACAGACACCAAACATCAATACACATACAATTCAATGATAAAATATAAATAATAACCATTCGTTCTACGCAAAAGTAGGAGGAAAACGGAATCGCTTTGTTCGAGTTGGCAACAATGAGTGAAGCTGTACAAGTGGCGGCCTGACTAGGAAACGTCATGAAGTAACAAGGTGAAGTCTAGATAACCTAATAAAGACTTGAGGTCGCCAACTAAAAGTTTTTCGATTTTGTAAATGGTTTAATATGAAGTATTGATTGAACTGAGATTGTTTAACCTTTTCTATCAGTTTAAAGTATCTCGTTATTATTATTGCTGATTTTTTGATACAAAGCACGGTGTTGAGTTCCGCCACTTACCATGCAATGTCTCGATTTCAGGCGGGAAGTGGAGAACAGAGTGACTCGACACTAGGATTTATGTGTTTACACTGTTATGTGTAAGAAAAAGTAAAGAAGCCTTTGTAATTATCGTTTTTTTTTCTTGTATCTACAAAGCGCGGCGTTAAGTTCCGCTAATTATTTCGCAATGTCGATTTCGGGCAGAAAGTGGAGAACGGAATGTCTTAACACTAAGTTCTCTCTCACTATCCTCTTATATGGATAACTGTGTACAGTTGCTCTTTGCTTTTTTGCTTCTTGTATCTATAAATTTCATAATTTTGTGTCATATAAAGAGAAATAGGTGTTAAAACTTGTTATACTACATTCTATTTTTACAAACATTTTGCGTGCTGCGTTGCGGAACTCAAATCCACGCCATGTCTAATCAGATCAAGGCTAAATATCTTGTAAATCTAAATATTATTGTAAATGAAAAAGAAAAAAATCTAATACTACCGTTCTTCATAAGTTAAAAATAGACCACGATGTGATGGTCAATGAAAAACTACACTAATATTCTAAAAGGGGTAAGCGTTTGTGAGTCTGTATGTGTGGGGTACGTAATCTTCGGAACTGCCGAACCGATTTCGAAAATTCTGTCACTGGAGGCATATATAATATATTGTTTTGAAATAATTACTTTTCAACCACATTAATAAACTGTTAATTGATACTCCGGGGTATAAGCGCTATCCATTTCTTTTTCTTGCGTACGTACAATTTCACACAATTATAAAAAATGTATTTAATTCGACAAAATTATTAGTTTAAGCAGTAAACACGAAATAGTCCTGTAGTTTACGCGGGCAAACGGGCCGCTAGTTATCAATAAATATATATAAAAAATACATTAATTTTGAAAATATATAAAATGTAAATAACTGTCTTTGCATCAATTAGTGTCAGGAATTGTTCATGTACTAATTGAAACTAAACAAAAAATATGAACGATAATTATATGAGAAATAACATAAAAAAATTATAATTTGACACTTTGTGACAAGTGTGTGATTAATTTGAAAACCATGCACATAACACAGTGACCAGAACTTGGCTACACTTTTTTTGGCAAGCTCATAAAAAGTTTATTTTAATGATGTAAATGATCAAAAATAATTGTTAATCATTTACATTTTTTTATAATATTAAAATTATTAAAAATACTTAGAACATCTCTTTCCGTTTTATTTCTTTACTCTTTATCTTCTATTCTGCATGAAGGAGATCGCTCGCTTAGCGATAACACCACTTATTATGCTAAATAAAAAAAAAAATACTGTTAATATTGAGTGATGAGTATAATATAAAGAGTCTATTTTTAATTTTATTAAAAATAGGATTATAAGTTGTATAATACGGACATGATTTTATTTAATAAAGCACTGTCATTTATTTGCAATTAACTTTTACATTTTTTAACGAAAAAAATAAGTGTAAACTTATAGCAATTTGTATTACATTAAAAAATAACACATAACTAGCATCTCATAAGGAAGAGGAAAACGAATTCTCACAAGAAGTTTAGGTTATCCTCTTACCGCCTGGCTTGAACAATGTCAATCAAACATTTCAATCTATCACATAATAGGCACCATTATCATGATATTTATAAAACCAAAATGATTTTAAACAATTTGATAACAGAGTGTTTTGACGCTAGCTTTCTACCCGCGGAAAAAAGCGAAAATCTAAAAAAAGAAAAAAAATATCTTTAGATCGATTTTAAATCTTTCATATTAAGAGACTAACAATATAACATACAAAAAATAAAAAAAAATAGCTTCACGCTATATCCCGCACACAGCAGGGTAGGCAGAGGGAACCTAGTGTTAAGACACTCCGTTCCCCACTATACATATATATTAAGAGACTAACAATATAACATACGATCAAAATTTTTCCTCATACTTGGTCCGAACAAAGAAAGACGTCAATTTAGACAAATAGGTCGTCACGTTGCTCCACTTGGTGCTGTGTCAACACGTCTTTAGCTGCTCCGATTTACGTGTTCCTGGTAATTAGATAACGTCGTCTGATATTAATAAGCTTGGAGTTATTTTTTTTTTGTTTCAAGCACGTTGTATATGAAAAATTAGGTTTCATAGCGTTTCCAATTAAAAGAAAAGGATTTTAACTATTATGCTATTTTCTTTATTATATTATGACTAGCGGCCCGCCGTTCTCGTGAACTACATAGATGTTTCGTCATATTGTAACCGTCGAGGGTGGATTTTTGAAAAATAAAGTAGGCTACATTATTTGTTTAAGATTCGATTATCAACTAGACTTATGCTATAACTCATTACAATCGGTCAAGCAGTGTAAATTTTCATCCCTATTTCAACCCTTTAGAGGTTGATTTTTGAAAAAATATGGTGCCTATGTTTGACTCAGTAATTTTTACTACTTTTATTCAAAATTTCACCCCAAATCGAACCGGTAGAGTAGCCGTGAAAGCGTGACAGACAAACAGACAGACATTCGCATTTATAACATAAGTATGGATGAATAATTTTTTGAGAGGTTCTCGTTTTCTTTATAGGATAAAATTACGTGTTGCATGAGTTCCCCCAACGCCGTTCTGTCTTCATAGCGCGGGGAAATGAAAGTAATTTGCTTTATTTAACAAGCTGCCCACCACCACGATAGCCTCAGATACTACACAATTACATAGTAGTATATAATTTAAATCTGACAGAAATTATAAATTAAAATTGATCAATTATAGTAAGTTACAGTTTTATTCCCCTAGCTAATAATAAAAAATCTAATTGTAAACACGTACTTATTCATCATATATCCCCTATATATTCATATTGATTGAAAACTTCTCAAACAAAAAGTAACATCTTTTACCAAGTCACGTGGAGAATGTATTATTGAAAACAGATTGTTCTGTCAAGTTAATTAATATTACACTAACAAAAAAAAACAGAAACGTATCTTCCATCTTACAACATATAATAGAACGACATAAATAACATTTAAAAAAATAATTACACTATCTTTGAGATCTGCAATGAGAATGTACACTATACAATTTTGTTTTCTAATAAAAAATGGCCTGCTTGTAGTAACAAGAAGTGCATCAAATGAGGGCAAGAATGTTTACGCGTCCGTATCGCTTGTGCCAAACACTCGAAATTGATTGAAACTACACAGCAATAAGAGGAAAACGACTGGTTCAATAGTACTCTCATTTTCATCTCATCATAGATCGATATCTTTTTATTTCTAAAGATATAGTTATTAAAATGTTTAGATAATGAGAAATTGAAATCTAAATTATATATATCCGATATATTATATTTTGCAAATTCACAAATCTACTGTAAAATAATTCAAGAATTCAAAGCATATTTTTTACAGAAAGTGGAGACGGAGTGTCTTGACACTTAACTTCTCTCTGACTGTCCTCCTTTCCTCTGGCTCGCAAATATAATAAAGATAAAGTTATAACATAAAAATGTTAAAAAAAACTCATAGTAACTTTTATAGTAATTTTATGTTTAAAAACCAACAGTTGTAAACGCTCGGCCACACCTTGTTGTTATAACTGTATTCTTGTATGGTCGAAAATTACCATAATAATAAGTACGTATTAAGTATCTGTAACATGATATTCGTTTATGCTTCAATAAAAATATTAATTACTTTAATAGTTAATTATAATTATTTAATATTAATTAGCAGTTCTTTAATTATGGTTCTTCGATTAATTAAATTGATATAAAACACGTAGTACCTTTTGGGTGTGAGTAATTCTAAACAATACTGTAAAATTTTATAAATTTTACATTTTATGAATTTGGAAATTGGAGAACGGAATGTCTGGACACAGGTTCTCTCTGTCTACACTACCGTGAGGAAAAAATAATGATTTTTTCTTAGTATTACTTACATCTATGCACAATATTTTATAGAATGTTCGCAAAACCTATTTAATGTTTCACTATGAACCGAATAGTGAAACAGTTGGGAAATCTAGATAGTTGTAAATTCGATTGCGAATTCATTTAAAATTTTCACGTTTTGCTTTTAAAAATTGTTAAATTATATTAATTTTTACGTTTTAACATTACTTATTTTATAATTCAGTTAAATTTTTATAATTATTTTTTTTAATTAAGGTGCTTCAACCGTGCAAATTAACAATTATTACTAAGCTAAAGTCACGAAAGTAGATATATATACGTACCTAATATGAGTATTTTAGTACCTGTCCTCACTCCACACAATATTTAATTTACTTATCATATTATATTTAAAATAAAATGGACAAGCAAAAAATATACAGGTATATAATAAAATGCTAATGCATAAGTGTACTTGAATAAAGTGGTCTTAAGGTTAAATGAAAAACATACCTGATTCTAGATATAAAACACAAAATATAATTTAATATAATTTATTTTATCATTACTGCAAGACATTGCGGAGTGTCTTGACACTAGGTTTTTTCTGACTACACTGCTATGTTATTTTTAATATTACAAGTTAACTGCCTATTTAATTCCGCTTTCTTAAAAAGGTATACATAGTAAGTCCAGACCACACACAATCTTTCTACGATTATAAAAAATATTCCGTTCTCCACTATAATATTAAATAAGCTCTAAAAAAATAAGTCAAAGTCTTGCATTTGCAAAATATTATAAAATAAGCAATTAAATTCTCTCTCCTTACAGTATACAACTATAACCACAAAACACACTAGATTACTCTATAAAATTAAATAATTTCGCGACATTACTTATAAAAAAAGAGCTATTTATCATACGAGTTCAGTAAACTTTAGGCGTCAAGCAGTCTACATTCGTCAACACTAATAATAACTTGTGTTTTTGCCAGCGAAAAAACTGTTGTAATTAAAATTGACAATCGTAGTGTCATTGTAACAAAAAAGTATATGTCATATTTTATAGGGCTGTCAATATAGTTCTATAAAAATACTTCAATAGTTCTATAAAAATTAATTAATCAATATAATTTAAATGATATTTTTTCTTTAAAAGTATATTAAGTCCGTTTTGTCTTCGATTATTTTTGATAGATAGAAAAACCTCGTTAATAGATGGTTACATCTAGGATGTTTCCCAGCAACTTGGACTGTTTCTTATATTTTTGTTCACGCTAAATACAGTTATCAGATAGGAATACGCCATCAATGCTGTAGAAATATCAATAGAAATATTAAAATTGTATTTGTGTCATATTTTGGCGGAAGTAAAAGAAATGAAAAAAACTTTACTGTAAGAATTCCCAAAAGTGGGAATCGAGTCGAAAATCAATCGCGTTTTCAGTCAGATTTTGTTCCACTGCACCATTAAAGCCTCATAAATAAATAATATTATATTTCGTTATGTGAATATAAAAACAATAGTAGCTGTACAAAGAAGGCATATTTTAAAAAAGTTACGACTCATTCTATGCTTGGCGACAACCTTGCAAATAGTAATATATGGGCATCATTATATAATTAAAATCAATTGAAAGGTTCTTACCCTTACATAGGTACTTTTGAACAAAAAATGTATGTAGAGTGACTATTAGTGTTAATCGCAATACGCAAGTCAGAAATAATTAAACAGAAACCGACTTTCTCAGAAGCATGACATATTAAAAACATAGAGTGGGGTAATCTTAACTAATTCTGGGAATACAAGTAATTATATGAGGTAAAATTTTGTTATCTCTATTTTCATAGTACGCTGTGAATAAAACAACATTTGAGGCAGCGGTTCTGTTTTTTTAGATTAACCTGAACTAATATTAATTCTGCCAATTTGTATGATAGCAACATTCAGCGTTATTACTTAGCTGATTCTAAATATATCGATTTTCTTTTACAGAAACTTTAATCTTTAGCGGGGTAGTCAGAGGGACACGGAATGCCTATATGAATTCCTAAATACTTCTTTCGCCTCGTTCACTGTCATCAACTTATTCATACACGTTTTCTGAAGGATTCTCATGAACTCACTTTAAGATTTCATTATTAATTTTTCGATGTCTCCCATGTCTTCACATATTTTCTATGTGGTATTGTAGTTTGAATAGTTACTGACCATATGAAGTTAGCAATTCCTTATACTAACTAGGTCAAGGTGATAAACACTATATAAGTAGGTATGTAATATGTACAATACTAGTGTTTTTATCTCGAAGGATAGCAAGTCTGCTGTGAATTATTAATTCGCCTCCCCTTGTAAATAGTAATATGATATAATACCTGAATATAGTACTTATACGAATTGCATTTCCATTTCATGTGAGTGAATAACACTTTAAAATGTCAAATACATACATATATAAGTTGGATGACACATCATTTATATTTTAGGAACTACCAGAGAGAGAGAGGGAGAGCAGAATCATGTTTATTTCCCGCATATACCGGCTCGGCAAACAAAACCTAGTGTTAGTATTCTAGTGTCGAGTGAAATAAAAAAAAAAATAAGTAGAAATCGAACCCACAACCAATCACGGTAACAGTCAGATGCTATCCCACTGCGTTACAGAGCCTATGCTAGATATTTTATCATTTTTTTCATATAAATGATATAAAAAATATTATTTTTGCTATTTCCACAATCCTAATAGACTGAGAACAAATAAAAAATATTTAGTGGGCGTAGAAATCAACAAAACGAAACGAATTATTCATAATAATCAGATAGTTCTTTATTATTCACACTTTAATTACGAATACCGTTATATGAACAGACTTACAAGTGTAGAACAAGTTTAATTCATCAAAGAAATGCCGACTGAAACGACGAGTGAATGAAAAGGGTCGGTGACCGATTATTTAGTGTAGTCGACTCTGCCCATTGACAAGATTATCTTTATTTTTTTAATAATTATAAGTTTTTTAGGGATATATAAAATATGACACATTTTAGAATAGATATAATTGTTTAAAATAGATAGGATTATCGTAAAATTTTACGAATATACGATTTGTAAATATGTAATCTATCAGTTTATTTAAACTAAACTGACTCTTTTAGGCCAGAAAAGCAAGAGCTTACTATGAGGTGCTTGCCAAACTTACTATTCGGTGTTCTTAAAGTATTATAATATAATAACTAAAACTCGGCCAATTCAATAAAACTCGGCGTTTACCAAAAATTCTAGTTTTTGGTTATTTATTTTACAATACTAAAGGTACAATATTTAGGTAATAGACTATTTAAGCAAGTAGTATACTTTTACTTTATGTTTATTTTTAATGTAAGCAACTTAATAACTCGTGTGTTTTTCTATCAGACGGTTATAGTTCTGGATTTGGATCAAACTGTTTCTAAAAATATACGAAGAAAAATATACTATAAACATGCTAATGTTACAGCCACATTTTACTTGTCTCTGTATAGGTAGAACAATAAAGAACGCAAAAATCTACCGTTTAGAAGAAAGGTAAAAGTAATGAGAACTTAAGAGCCAAATGCCAAAATGAAAGTTTTTTTATAAAGTAAAACTAACTTAAACCTACTTTAAGAATGAAAAATGGTGTACCTATACAATTTTGAACAAAACAGTATATTTTATACTTTTTGAAATATACTTATAAGTGTAGTGAATATACTGCAATATAGTGCACTTTAAAAAATATGAAAATAAATAAAGAAGCAACTTCCTCTTTTTTCTTCATAGCAGGGTAGTATGGAGAATCTAATATCAAGACACTCCGTTCTTCACTTTCCGATTGACACCACGACATTATGTGTTGAATGGCGAAACTTAATCCCGGGCTTTGTCTTATGTGCCAGAGCGAAGAAATGACAATAATATATAATCACTCTCCTGATTGGGAATCGAACCGACAACCAACGCGTTTTCAGTCAGACGCAGAGCCATAGCGCCACAATGACCTTAAATAAATAATAACTATCTACATAAAGTTCTATCAACTACATAAGGTACAATAGTAAACTAAACTAAATCATTAAAAAAAACTTTAATTCTCTTGAGTACTGAAATGGTAGAAAAAGGTGCGTATACAGGCTTACTCAAATTACTCTAAAAATAAATAGTCTAATCAGCTTGCGTGGTTCTTAGCTAGTTCGTCAACCTTTGTGCCGCTTTTACAAATACAACAAAAAAAATATAGTACGTTCTGACGTAAAATTACTATACGTGACTTTTGTTATAATTGGTTATTCAAACAGGTGGATGGAAACTATATTTTAAATTGTTTGTGTTCGTTGATATTTAATTTATCTTTGAGTTTTTTTAGCAGTTTCACGCTTTTTATACCATAGCAGTGTAGTCAGTGAGAGCTTATGATGAGGACACTCAGTTTTCTACTTTCCTCTTCTATCACTTCCGAAATTAATTATTAAGATAATACTTATTGGAACTTAATGCTGTGCTTTGTGTTGTACCAGCAGTTGTTGTACCAGGGCAAAAAAATGAAAATAATTAAAATATAAACATTCCTCCTTAGTGGGAATCGATCCCACTAGCAATTGCGTCTACCATCAGACGCCATCCCACTATACCACGTTTCTTTATATGTTGCTTATTTTATATTATAAAATTGTATCAAAACAATTATTTGATACTAATTAATAACAGTATAATATCAAATAACTTTTAAAATTAAAATTAATAGCGTATTTTTAAATTAGCACCAAATTGTTCAATAAAATAACTTTTACAGACCTAGGTCAGTTTTTCCGGTCAAACTCGTTATAAAAACAGACCGAAACAAATAAAAACAAATCGTAAAATTAATAAGATAGTAGTTCTTATTAAATCGAACGAAAAACAGTTATGCTTTTATGAATAACCCTATTTTCTTCATTGACACACAAACCATGATTAAGTTAAATTAAAAATTGCTATTTACCGGATTTCCGTTTGACTTTCTATACGCCTTAGATTATTAGTGCAGTACTTAGTATACCTAATTGATCTGCTTATCATTGATTTAAAAATTAACATAATAGTGTTTTTCCCTTGCAAAATATGAGGAAGGTGTACTTCAACACTGAATATATTATAATTAGACACATTAATTACACTGCATTAAAGGATATTAAGACAAAAGGCAGCGTTTAGTTCCGCCACTCAACACAGTGATTCTCAACACAATCTTGAGATTCTCTCTACTTAAGACACTCTGTTCTCCATTTTTCATAACCTACCCCAACGGGAAGAAGCGTAAAGGCGCTGCTACAATAATATTGCAAATACAAGTTAAAACTTCAAGAACCAAAAAAAAGCCGTGAGCGGAAATAGAACTTGCTTCTACCTTAACCAAGTATATACATATACATTCTTATTCTTAATTATCTTATAATAATTCAATACATCAAAATTAAAAACCTACGTATAAAGCCACCATCAACACCATACACGCCCAGTATTATTACAACATAGTAGATGCATTAAATTAATATTTAAAAATATATACATATGTATTATATATATATATACATAAATATGTATATTAATTTGCGCAACTTGGATCGATTACAGATCGCTTTACTAACGAAACTAACCACTAAACGAAGAGGTCAACCAAGTCTACACTTAGTTTCTGACAAAATGTCTGCTCAAAACTGTCTGACTAATAACAGTCTTTGAGTTTGATTTAAGAGTTTCTTCATCGAAAAATGCACATCAAAGTCAAGTCGATGAATATAACGCTTTTATTATAATTTGTTTTGTTTTCTTCACGGTAATACAGGATGTATATAGTCGGCAGAAATAACCTATTGTCAAAACCCTCCGTTCTCCACTTTCTGCCTAAATTGAAGACATTTTTTGTGTTGTCTTGACCAGAGCGGAGAAATAAAAATAATTTAAACATTTCTACAATTGGAAAACAAACCCAATACCAATTACGGTTACAGTCAAACGCTTATATTAGTTCCTATTATATACATATATGTATATAAAATAGACTACAAACTCATATTATCAGTATGTATCGAAAATATGTTCGTACATTTTATTAAAGGCGTGACAGCATGTTATTAGTAACACGTAAGAAGGAGTGGTCCAAAATATATTACACCCTACGGAAACAAGATTTATTAACAAATTATATTCTATATATGTACAAGTATATGTATATGTACAAATAAAACGTACAATACTTTCGTGTTAAGCTTAAGCTTAGATGTTGAAAAGCTTGACGTTTTTCCACATAACAGAGTAGTCAAAGAGAACCTAGTGTTAAAACATTCCGCTCTCCACTTTCCGCCTGAAATCGAGACATTGCATCATGAATGGACTGAAACTCAACTAACTAAAGTCAAGAATTGGAAAAAAACTTAAATGTAATGGTTTCCCGAGTGGGTTCTCCAGTCCACGACCAACCGCAGTCACAGTCAGACTGTTTACCAATGCACCACGATCTCTCTTCATACTCTTTTGAAAGAATTTACGAGTAGATAATGTTGAAATAATATATATGTATGTATAAAAAATATGTAATATTTAAATCGTGTTGGAATTATAACATATTTTATAACTTACTTTTATAGTATAGGTAATAAATAATATAGAGAATCAATAATATCTATAGATATTCTCAGCCAACTACGCCAAATGCAAAGATATATCTCTATATTATTCTCAAAGCAATATAATAAAAGATACGTATATATAAATATAAATAGTAAATACGTAAGCAGAATGTAACGCATATACATACAGTATACAAATAATTAAAAAAAAACTTTTAAAAATAACAGAAAAAGCTTTCTCGAATAACAGGATAATTAGATAAAAACTGTGTGAAGTGTCACGACACTTAGTTCTCTTTTCAGCCAAAATCGAAACGTTGCCTGTTGAGTGATGGAACTAACGTCGTCTTTGTGTTTATAACAAGATGGGGTAATAAAACTAATTTCAATATAATCATATTCCCCGAATGAAAATCGAATTCAAAACATTTCGCATTTACAGTCAATTGCTATTCCACTATGCCACAATGGCCTCTAAATAATTTAACGTGAAATGAATATTAAATATAAACAGCCAAAGTATCAAGTTCTAGTCTAGACTCTAGACATATTTCTAGGAACTATTTCATTTACCTACCAATATACATTGACGACGTGATTCATTGGTACATACATGTGGCAAGTCACTGTGTAGTAGTTAACTAAAAAATTACCTGAAACAAAAAACGTATATTATGTTACATCATATTTTGTATTGTAGATATATACTATTATATAATACGGAGTATAGGTTTATATTTATTACATCTTTAAAAAAACATATGGCGCAATGGCACGAGGTTGTGCCTGTAAATTCAAATTTAAAATATCTTTATTCAAATAGACTTTTGTAAGCACTTTTGAATCGTCAAATGTACATAGAAATTTCTTCGCTCTGGTGTCGAGGCAAAGCGTGGCGTTAAGGTCCACCACTTAACACACAATGCTTTCGAATTCGGCGAAAAGTGTGGAACGGAGTGTCTTAACACTAGGTTCCCTCTGCTTGCTCTGCTGTGTGCAGTATACAGCATGAAGCCAGAAAAAAAAACCAAAAAGGAAAAAAAACATACATTTGCCTTAATTTATAATTTGTTTTTTTATTATAATAAGAACTAAATGAATACTAAATATTAAAGAAAATTTTCAAAATACAACAGCCAAAATTGCATTTATATCGGTTTAAGCGTTTCAGAGGTTAGCGTGTACAAAGAAACGGACAAACAGAAAATAAATTTAAAAATGATTGGGTCCCAATTGCTCACAATAATATTATTTCTCATATAAGTACATATCTTACATGTACAGACAACGACCAATTTCATTATATGTATAGATAGACAATAGAAAGTATATAAAAACTATAATTGAGAAAGGAAATTCGACCATTAAGGGGTGAGATGGAAAACAAAATTTAATAACGGCCGTGTAAATTTTAAGCTAAACACCTAAAAGGTTATCCATCAAGCACAAAGTTAATATAAACAAAATAAATTGAAAATTATATTTTATCACTTTTACAGGAGCTTTTATAAGATCTTAAAAATAGAAAGAAACAAAACTAAACAAAAGCTTCACACTTTTTTACTCTTAATAATTTTAAGTATTATTCACACACTTAGGAAACACGCACTTTTTTCCCTTGTGGCAGTGTAGTTAGTTAGAACCTAGTGTCAAAACATTTCGTTTTCCATTTTCCGTCTGAAAATTGAAATATTGTGTGTTAAGCCGAGAAATGGAAATTTCTCCGAGTGGGAATGGAACCCAATACCATCGCGTTTAAAGTCAGACGCTGTCCCACTGCGCCACTACGACTTAAACAAAATAAGATAAAACTAAAAAATGAGACTAGCTTTATTATCTAAGATCGAAATCAGCACAACACGACGCGAGCTTAAATATTGTAAGATATTGTATTCAGAAAAGACAAAGAACATTTTTTATTCTGTATATTTCTTTTTTATTTCCTGTGCCTTTCAAAATAGCAATTCTACTTTAGGCTCATATATTATTTCACATTTTCCTTATCGACTGAGGTAATTTTTAAATGGCTAAACTCATTTTGATTCGACGCTTACTGTCTTAAATGATATTAAACGAGTAATAAAGTATAAACATCCTTATTACACCTTATAAATAAGAAAAAAAAGGATTTCCCTTTATTAAATTGTAAATATTTATACATCCTTATAATTTCTGGGCCTATGTTCTAGGCACCACTTTACGAAATATTAGTCAAGCGACAGAAAAGAAAAGACCTAAATTTATTAAAAAATCTAGCTTTTAATTATGGTCTCAAAAGGAACGCAACGCTCTGAAAACATAAAAAATCTTATTAACTTAAAGAGACTATCCAGATCACGTCGTTATCAACACCGAGTGTCCGAATTAACAACAACAAGCGATAAAACTGCTCTAATTGAATGAAGAACGATTGAAAACAGCGGTGAAGGTCGTTTACGAAACTTTTAAACTTGTTATTTTTTAATATTCTGTATTATCTATCGCTAAGTTGAGAATATTGATAAATAACTGTCACGTGGTTGGTTTTAGTTTTTTTTAATGTATAAAAGAGGGCAAATGAGTAGAAGGATCACTTGGTAATAAGTAGTTACTATAGTAGTAGACATCTATAACATTAGAGAAGTTCTGGATACGTTTCCGGCCTTGGGAGTGAAAGATAGAGAATGATGAGCAGGAATAGGGAGAGCTGTCATTGAACCAGAACACATTATCAGATGTTTGGCGATTCATTTTTGACATTATAGTGGTCGCGAGCCATTCGGAGAATGAATGTCTTACCACCAAGTTACTGGATGTCCCGGCTTTTACGGGACCCAGCAGCAGAGGGTTCGGGTTCTATAATTATATTTTCCTTCAAAAAAAACTACATTTTGTCTATTCATCCCGATCGAGTTCGAGACAACGATTTAAATATCATTCTCTCAAATAGTCACCTTATTTAATACAAATGTAGTATAATAACCATTCTTGTTATTCAATCCGTAATTGTTATTATACTATAATGATCAACAACCTAGGATATTCAATTTTATAAAATAATGTTATTTAACCTGCGTCTTTACTACATACATAAATATTATATTTACGAGACAGTGTAAACGGAAAACGGTACATTCTAGTCATTGTTAGTCACAGTATATTTGCCCTTCAGTCTGAGGAAACGATATCTGATAACCGAACAAGGAACAAACAAACAGTATTGTTATAATATATCTATAGGTTAAACGATAAAATTTGCAAAGTATAATGTACATGCCCATTAACTAATGCAATCCACTAAAAGTTGCTTTATTAAAGCTTCATGATTTTCCCACATAGCGGTGTAGTCAAAGAGGACGTAGTGTCAGGAGTCTTCCAGTTTCGCCTGAAATCGAGACCTTGTGTGTAGGATGGCAGAAGTCAACGCTGCGTTTTATCTTAGGTACCAATGCGAAGAAATTAAAATAACTTCAAATATAACTATTACCCCAAGTGTGATCGAACCCGTAACTATCGCAACTACTAATCATGCGCTTTCGAACCGCGGCACTACCATCTATATATTAACAAAAACAAGATAGGAATTTAATCAAATTACACTTAATTCTGCACAGTACTTAAAAATCTACATCAAAAACGTGAAAAATTGTAGCGTTCAAAATTAAACTGTTTGCTTTGAGCGACCACGACACGACAAACGAGTTATTATAATCCAATTACTTCTCATTACAAAAATTGCACCTGCAATATAATCTTGGAGCAATGCTTGCAAAACCTAAATGAGACTCTTAAAAATATTATGTATAAGGCAAGTCGTTTCGCGTGGGTACAAAGTGCGACTGTATACACTGGTTGGGAGTTCGATTTCTACTAGAGAAGTGTAAATATTTAATAATTCCATGTTCTTCACTCAGGTTTCGACTACTATACTGTATGAATTTAATAAAATGTTATTTGCCCATCTAACTACAGTTTCACGCATTTTCTTGCACATAAGTGTCGTCAGAGTGAACCTGATATCAAGACATTTCATTTTCAATGTCCACCAGACATCGAGACATGACGTATTAAGGAGTGATATTCATCGCCGCGTATTCACCAATTGTAATATCTATTTAAATTTATTACGTATAGAAATGCCATATATTATACAAATATTTATTGGATACCGGCTTAAGAAGGTTTTTTTTAAAACATTCTATAAACGATTAACCAACATCATTGTATTTAAATTTCATTTTTTTTTAAAGTACACAATACTAAACGATTTAGTCAGAAAAACACACAAACATTCACAATATAACAATGTGAGGAAAACAAAGTAAAAATGCAGCCAACTTTATAGTGCAGGTCGCCTTCAAGTCTGGTGGGTTGTGTTTGCGTAATTATATGTAATGTCGTTGTTACATAATTTCGCCGTATGCAATTTCCTTAACAGTAGTAATTATTCACCAGATCCAAGTTAAAATGTTATACATCTAACCAGTTGGTTTAGCTAAATCTTATCAAACTCTGTTATCTAACCGTTTCTTGTATAATTTTCTTATATTAGTCTATTTCAGATGTTATTATGTATATGATTATGTATAATCATTATAATAATGGTCTGAGCATTATGAATATAACGATTTGTTCGTGGTTAATATGCAAAAGCATATGTCGCAATCTTCAAATAAATTACATTCTGTTATATACAAATGTAGATGTGCAGTGCAATGATTAATTTAAGATGACTTAAACTAGTTTTAAATGCTTAAAATTTCGATACTATTTGGTAATCAAGACGTTAAGTATATTCACGTCTTCTGCATTATTATAGGGTAAAGATACCGTAATGAAAATTGTTCACTCCCCATTCTCTTTTCCGCCTATACTAATATCATGCTATAGATGTATGTTACCCATATATATATTTGTGCCTTCACATTAGTCGTTCAGCGGGGTTATTTTAGTGGTAAAACTCCTTCCTAAGATCACGTAAATGGAGATGCAAGTCTCTCTAGAAATGCTTATATTTATCCAATATTGGTTAACTGATGGTAACCGCGATGATTGTTGGTTCGATTCCCTCTCGGAGAATAAATGATTATATTTAAATTTTCATTCTTTTGTCTGGTACCGAAGACGAAACGCGACGTTTAGTTCGGCTGCTCACCACGCAATGTTTCGATTTCGGGCGGAAGGTGGAGGAGAGAGTCTTGACACTATGCCCCGGCTATGCGGGAAAGGCGTGGAGTTGCTTATTGAATTTAACAAATAAGTAAGCACCACATTAAGCACGATAACACCCATATAGATTCATTCATCTTTAAGTTAACCACATTTACGAAATCCACTACTAATTTGATAAAATTACATTAAATTAAGGAAAACCTTATTTCTAAATAAATCTAAATAACTAAGTTTTCACATAATTCCTTTACAGTGGAGCAATGTGTATTGCATCGTAACGCGATACGTTCAACGCAGATCTCGTTGTGGCAAGGTCATCGTCACTGATAAGGCCGTATCTCTCGGCCGCTTGTGTTTCTGTGTTTGATAGTTCTGTTTTCTAGTAAATTATCAATTAACGTCTGTGTTAAACTTATATTTACGTAGGTATTACCTAATCAATGTATTATTATAATCAAAATTATGGAGTATTATGAGAAAACACTTGTAAACTGTCTTTTTTAAATATCAGTAGCATCTTCTCACTTTTTTCCGCATAGGGCAGTAACAGAGAAACTAATGTCAAAAGACCCCGTTCTCCATTTACCGCGCAAAATCAAGACAATACAATATCAGTAGAATAGTTTAAAAGTGTAATTAAAAAAAAAACATTTTAGTTGTCCATATTTTTACTGACGTATTTAAATTCTATACACGTAGCTAACAAAATATATCTTATTAAATTATTATAAGTAAAATTATTAATGAAAGTCAATTTTACATTTACTATAAACTAGCCATTTGCTCGAGGCTTCGTCTGCGTAAAATACACGACTATAACTATTTCGGGATTTCATCCGCCCGCATTCTTACATCAATCTCAAACTTAAAATGCCCTCAATAATATTTTTTTTTATATATCTTCCATAAACAGACAGCAATTAATTACCTTTTTTATCATATATATACAAGAATTTTGCTAGACAAAACACATAACTAATATATATTATTCACATGACCAAGTGTCAAATGACATATGCCGGACATGTGAACTCTAGTAAATGCTCATATACCTACTTACTTACGTTATGAATACATTTAGAAACGTCTATATCAGGCTTTAGATCTTTGACGTATAAATTACGAGTTTCTAGATCATTCCTTTATATTACTTTGCTAGATTAATTCAAAACTTGAAGCCAACAATTTTCTTTGTAACTTTTATAGCAATCTTTTGCTAACAATAAGTGAATTTAATACTTCAACAAAAATGTAAATCGGATTTTATTTCGCAATTCACAGAGTGTTCTTGTAAAACTTTAGACAAATATTTGTAAGCAGTATAATCTTGATTACAATAGTATAGAATTTGCTACATTTGTGAGATTTAATGAAATTTTGTATTAAAAATTGTGCTACGTTAACTTTTTACAACATAGAATTTAACTATACAATATATTGTATCGAAATCTAAGGCCGTGTTTTGTCTTTAGATGAACCACAGCGGAGAAATTAGTATAAATTCAATATAATAACGCCACTACGCCACGATGACCTCTATTAAAAATGGTATTAACAAATTAAAGATTTACTTGAAAATTTTAACACCTTTCAAAGGTATACTTTTTTATTTTGAAAATTTTAACACCTTTCATATCTAATACGCAATACTCTGAACCTGACAACTGGTGCCAGGACGACCGTGAAAACGAGAAGAAATAAAATTTTAAACGAGTTCCTTTCATTTACGATATAAGACTAATTTAGCATATGTTTTTCTTATCTAGAGTCAAATTCGAACCTGTAACCAACGTCGCATAGTAACCATTCCATAAATTGTCTTAATTCTCGAGCTTGTTCTTGAACATTAGCATACCACTATGCAATGATAGTTAGCATAATTAAATGGTAATGTAGAACCAATGTCGTATATCAGTGGCATCCTCACAGATGTTTTACAACGGCAATATTGCTTTAATTAAGGATACTAGTAAACGTCGGACGTTCGCAATTTAGGCTTGAAATGTTAAACTGTGTTAATTATATATTTTTTTGTATCTTTCCCTCTTCATATTAAAAGAGTACTTTTTTGCCTCACGCCGTATACCGCACGCAGTAGTTTAGGCAGAGGGAACCTAGTGTTAAGACATTGCGTTCCTCATTTTCTGCCAACTTTCTAGAGGCGTGTTAAGTGGCGAAGTTTGCTTCGACACCAAAGCGAAGAAACGGAACGGAAGTATTAAATATTTCCTTTCTCGAGTGGGACATACTTTGTGCCTCTGCGCCACGACAGGTCTGAAAGTTTATTAAGCTAAAACAGGCAGCTTGAAAAATATTTAAAATATTATAATTTTGATATATACTACCTTACTTCGCTTATAGAACAAGAATAAAACTCCCGAATGAGTTATATAAAACCATTTTTTTACAGTTTTAGGTTTTTTATCATGGTTGTATTGAACAATCGTTCAAATTAATGTTGTATGCCTAATCACATAGTAATAATAAATGAGTATAAATATTATTATCGTAATTAAAGTAACAGTAGGGTGTACAACGTTATGGTATACATTGTACCATTCCCACTATGAATTGAGGTGAATATATATTTTTTAATATTTCAAGTTTTATTAAACTTAAGCTTATATATTTATTAAAGTAGCCAAATAACTTAGTAGACTAACAATACGTCAAAAATGGACTCGAAAGGTGGCTTATGGCTTTAAATTATTAACAACATAATTAAAAAAAATCCAAACAGACCGAGATAAAAATTGCTTGGACAAACAGATGACAATTTTTAGATATACGAGTGTAAAAAATTTAATACATTTTTAAAAAGACATTTAGCATATTTTTAAAAAATAAAAATTTCAGACAAATGTTAATTTTATTTATATATACCTTACCTACAGATTACAATGACTCATAAACATTAACAAAAATACAGCTTAATCATTCAACATATGGCTTGCATATTCGAAGTAATTTGGCATGTTAAAAACAAAACAAAATTGGATTTTAATTTTAAAACACATTTTCGTTTCGTTCACCGTAATTGATATGACAGTCCATACAAATATATGCATATATACGGGGTAGGGTTGTCATCCCAAAGGCATGTAAGCCAGGATGAGAAAAATGAGAAAAGCCCACAAGCCGAAAATTTGAACAGAGTATGTTTTCTAAGATACATTTTAAAATAATATGTAATGTTTTAGTTTTTTTAAGTTTAAAGGCATTATTGACAGTATTATACCATTTCTTAAAAAAAATAAATTAGACTTTACAACAAACGAAACAAAATTATACCACGAAATAGGAGAGAAAATCATCGAAAAATATACGTCGAGCGTCGCGAACCGCGCGTAAATGTAATTAAAACCAAAAATATTTTATCTATAATCAAAACCTGGACTACATACATAATACTACTTCGCTCGGAATCTCCCCGGATGCCTTTTAAAATAGGATAGGATCCGGGGAAACTCACACAGGTAGCAACCCTAATACGAGGTATATCATATTATTTTATATATAATGTCGATTCCACACGTGTACACTGTACACTCTACGTCCAACTGTCATGGCCGTTGACAAGTGCGCCCGTAAGCATAATTAATTGTTATTTATCTCAACACCTACTTCTACACTGATATATTTATATTTAATGGATGTGAAAATTATAATTAACTATATTAAGTATGGGATGTGTACCAATTCTATTGTCAATGTCAGAACATTTTTAACTATAAAGCATTAACATTAAATCTTACTAATACTATAAATGGGAAAGTTTGTAGGGATGTGTGTATATTTGTTATTCTTTCACACAAAAACTACTGAACGGATTTTCATGAAACTGTGCAGTAATATAGCTTTGATATCACAATAACACAATAAGTTAAAATTTATAAGGATTTTTAACCGACATAAAAAGGATGTTCTTTATGTATGTTCTCCGATTACTCGAAGATGGGTGGACCGATTTTCTATTTTTTTTTTGTTCTAGAGGGTATATTTCACAATTGGTCCCATGGTAAGAAGATCAGGATCTGATAATAGAATCCTGGAGAAATCGAGGGCAACCCTCAAATTTGAAAGGCACAGATGCGATTTCTTCGTATAATAACGCAATTGGGAGATCGGTATCTGACTATCATCTCGTCATTTATAAAATTCATTTAAGAAAAATAATGAAATATACTTCAATTATTTAGTATGGGTAATTTATTCTTTAAGTTAGACACAATAAATTTTAATCCATGATTGTGCTATCGGACAGCCGCTGAATGTATAGATAACTAGTTTACTGTTCGATTCCCTCTTGGGGAATGATTATATTTTAATTTTTTATTGTCTCCGCTCTTCTTCATAAAACAAAGTGCAGCTTACGTTTAGAAAGCGAAACTACCCAGCAATGTGGAAAAAAAACATGAAGCTGAGGAAAAATGACCATCGTCTAGTTTTTAGACAAAATCACATCTTTCATGTTATCAAGTTAGAACTTAAATAATATGAATTATAGAAATAAAAAGAGAATAATTTGAATTATTATTTTTAACCAGCAGTTATAATAATTTAATCACATATATCATTTCTCTTCCACGCATGTAGCCTGCTAAAACGGCTGACAGATAAATTAGTGCAAATTGGCTACCGCTATTTATTTCATGCGAATCCTGATATTCCCAGTGTATTATAGTCATAACTTAATTATAGGATTTCTGAGGAGGAATTGTTTAATAATTAAATAAACTTTTTTAACATCTTAAAGTGTTATTTATTCACACACTATAATATAAAATTACCCATTTAGAAAAAAGTCATTATTAGAAAACACAGCAAAACTGCGTTCACCAGAACAAATGGTTTAGCGGTCAGAGAGCTCAGGCGAATTCCAAGGGGTGCGGATTCGAATTCCGCTGCATTCAAATTTTTATAAGTTTTATTAAAATATCGAAATTCAAAAAATAATCGCAAGATAAAAAAGATTTTTTATGTACATAAAACATAAAAGCCTAAAGAAGGAAAATAAAAATAAAATTGAACAGATAACGAACTTTATTTACGCAAGAATCGAAAGCGTGCAACATAAGTAAGTAATTACTAATTATATTCAAGGTATCTTTTTTATATAGTAATTTGCATTTGTAAACCGAATTAATTTAATTAATATTTATATTAATATAATATTGTAATATAAACTTTATTTTATGACTTTACGCTTGTCCTGTACAGTAGTAAACAGTAAGACCTTTCAAAACACTTTGTGTGCCAGTTTCTGCCTACAAACAAGACATTGCACGTTTAGTGACAGGAACAGAATGGAGTAATGAAAATAATTTAAATATCGATCCTTTGTCGCAATCGAACCCACAACTATCGCGTTCACAGTCAGGCGTTATCCCACTGTACCGAATATTTGAACATTTGAAAGTTACATTTAAGTTTATTTAAATTACAGATGATGATCTTTAAAAGTCCATTTTATTAAATTGGGGCCAGTCGTGGCGCAGTGGCTTAGACGTGCTACTTCAAACGACTGGTTGAGGGTTCGATTCCCACTCGAGGAGTGGAAATATTTAAGACTAGCGGCACGCCCGCGGCTTCGCCGCGTCAACTACATAACTGCTTCGTTATATTGCAACCCTCGGATGTGAGTTTTTGAAAAATAAAGTAGCCTATGTTGAAGCTTAGATTATCAACTATATATATACCAAAATTCAATATAATCGGTCAAGCGGTTTAGATTTTTCATATAAACATTCATCCCCTATTTCAACCCTGTAGCGGTTGATTTTTGAAAATATAAGTAGCCTATGTTAGACCCAGTAACTTTTACTACTTTCATTCTAAATTTCATCCAAATCGGACCGGTAGATTAAACGTGAAAGCGTGACAGACAAACACACAGACATTGGCATTTATAATATAAGTATGGATTTCCATTTACTTCGCTCTGATACCTCCGAATTCGGCGGAAAGTGGAGGACGGAGTGTCTTGTCGGACACTGGGTTCCCTCTGCCTACCCTGCTGTGTGCGGGATACAGCGTGAAGATAAAAAAAATAGACAAAAAAATTAATTTTAATAATACTCACATAAGAAATTATTGGTAACTAATTTACAAATACAACAAAGTATAAAAAAAACATTCTAAATACTACTCTAGGCTCACTTTATGCGAAAGCTCAAATATTTTTTACCCATTTTCCTTAACATAATTTATTAAAAAGCTAAGTTATTATTAAAATAACCATAATGTAAACTGACCCAGGCTTCCGCTTCATATATTTTATTTTATGTTGTTCAAACATTTATTGTGTAACACTAGACGAGCATCCTTTTGAACGGTAAACACGACCGTAAACAATTTGTAGACTCCACACGAGTACCATTTACATTAATTTATTACCAACTGGCTATGTGTCCTTAACTTTGTATTGTTTATATTCATTTTAAGGTAATAGTTGTTAGAAATTACAGTAATGGTTTACTGGCGGAAATACTTATATGTTTAGACGCAAATAGACTGTCTTCACTAAAATTATCCTAACTAATGGATAAGAAGGCATACTACAGGTGGCATACTTAAAGTTTTTGTGGAAAGAAATATATTAAATTAATAAATAAATATACATACACTAATATATTTTTTACTCCTTTATATAATACACATGATCGAACGTAAGCTTCAATAAAGCTACTGGAGTAGTGGAAAATATTTTAATACTTTAGGTATTATTAGAATATAGTAATAAAGAAACATTTTTCGAAAACGAATAAAAATTTAAACGCAGCGGGATTCGAATTCACGCCATTTGGAAACTTTTTAAGCGCCCTTAACCTCTAAGCCTTCATGCCATATCCGGCAACGTCTAAATCATTATAGACTTATTACAACATATTATTGATATTAAAATAATGTCTTATTAAGGGAATAGAGATAAACAGATAATATATCTCTTCAATCTCAATTAGTTACCCTTGAATATAAGCAAAAATTGTAACCCATTGACTACGTATCAATTTAAATAAAAAAGAACTTTAACAATAAAACAGAAAAAATAAAAGAAGGTAACATTAATAGGAAAACTTTCTTAAAAACGTAAAAATAAAGTCTGGAGGATTGCGAAAGAAAAAAAGCTATCAAAAAGCAGTAGTTAAATTTCAAGAAGTGTAACCAAGGGTATTTTAGCCAAGGTAATTTAATATTTATTCCTATACATTAAGATTTATTATTGTACTTAATATTTTTTCCACGAGGAGCATTATAAGCTCCCCCGGTCCCTGACAACGAAACCTGTTTTTTCGGAGAATGCCTTTCACCCGAGTTTTTTCTTAACATGATACGAGGAAAAAATCTGTTCAAAGATTAATGAACTCGATATAATCATGCATTCTTAATATTATATATTGTTATTTAATTATGTCATTTTTTGTTGTAATCTGTTATATGAAGCAGCTTCACGCATTTCCCGCGTAGCAGTGTAGGCAGAGAGAATCTAGAGTTGAAACACTCTGGTCTCCAGTTTCTGCCCAAAAATCGCTCAACTTAACGCGTCGCTTTATCAATTGTGAAATGAAAAATAATATATTATTATTATTAAAAGCTATTATGAATTGGTTCATTCCGTTTCTAAATTCGACAATTTGACATTTAAACGAAAATAACTTGATAAATTCAAAACAATAACAAACAAATTATTCACAGTCGACGCATTATAATTTGTAATGTTATATGACTATTTGTTTAGTTGTCAACGGCTTGTTGCGAGCTTGGACGCTTTAGCCTCTAAGCGTACACGTTGGTTACAGGTTCGATTCTAACTCAATAAAATATTTATATTTAAAATATTTTGCCTTGGTTTATCTTCTTTTAGTTGAGCGCCGCACATGACATGACATACTCCATGTCTAAAATGAACGGAAATTACACAACATAGCACGAAATTAAGAAAGAACCTGGTGCTAAGACACTCCGATCTGTAGATTGCTAACCGAATTCATGATAATATACGTCAAGTGGCAGAACTCGAGGCTGCGAATTGTCTCATTTACCAAAGCAGGTAAATAAAATTAATTAAAATCATAATTATAATCATTTCACCGCATAGGAATCGAACCTATGACCAATTTCAATTACAATTAGCCGCCATCCCACGAAATACACAACCGAGTGATTAAAAATAGGTAAGAATAAAAAGAAAATATATTTAAAACAATAGATTTATATCAGAAACTCCGGTAAGCAGTGCCAAGACGATCCAAAGAACTAAACTGTGCAAAGTCACAACATTGAAAGTAATTGATTGCCGAATTACATATATCAAGGACGAAAACGCGATAAACTCTATTTTAGAATCCGTATTCTCTGGTTGCGGAATAAACGTGACGACAACGTTGTATGAATAATTAAATATTTTGAATTTTTATTTTTAGTTTCTTTCGTTTACGAATTCAAAAAATATATATACAGTATATACATTTTTTGCATGCAATATTTTATTATTATACAGTATATTCGTGCTAGGCGCAACACCAAATTGCACGTTATTTAACGAACAGTTAAAAATAAAGCAGGTATATGCTTTTCTCTCGTATAGTCAAACAGAACGAATGTTCGGAGCTCAGCGCCGAGCCTTATCTCAGATACCAGAGTGAAGAAACGAGGATAATTTAAGCATAACCCCCAATGTTTTTCTTTTTTTTTTAGCTTCACACTGTATCCCTTGCACTGTATCAGAAAGGACGGAACGCCAAACGCTAAGGTCCCTGTTTCTCATGTTTTTCTCTATTACAATAGATCTTATGAAAATTAAAACATATTTATTTTACTAGTGCAGTACCGTTCTACAACTAAATTAATGAAACTGACTCTAATCTAACGATATTAGAGAAGTAAATAGCAGTATAACTAATAATAACAGTATAGTTTGTATTTTATGAGAACAAACTGCTTAATTAACGTTAACTCTACCTGCTGTTGCGCGGAATTACATAAACCTGGTAATAATAAAGTACGAATAAACAATATTTAATATAGTTTTACTTTATTACTATATAGGTTAAGTAAGTTGGTAATTTATTCGTTATAAAATACCAACTTATAATTACAAATTAAATATTAATATATTAATTAGGATAAGCT
Organism: Dryas iulia moderata; assembly: GCA_019049465.1. Taxonomy (NCBI): domain Eukaryota; kingdom Metazoa; phylum Arthropoda; class Insecta; order Lepidoptera; family Nymphalidae; genus Dryas; species Dryas iulia. The sequence continues at coordinate 1,862,564 of CM032440.1, forward strand.
AAACGCCATCATTATGTCCGTAGGGAAATAAAGACATAAAATACATATTTGATACAAATGTTTGACGTAAGTACATCAAAAATATATAAAATAGATAAAATTCACGGAAAACAAAACTAAAGAGAAAAAATAAGCTATTTAAGTTCTCTTAATATAAGCTAGCATCTCATTAGTAAAAATATTTATTATTTCCATTTTCTTTGCTTTGGTGTAGAGGCAAAGCGCGGCGTTAAATTCCGTCAAAATAGGGAACCAAGTGTCTTAACATAAAGTTATCTCTGCCTACCCTGCTGTAAGCGGGATCGGATCTCAATGCTATCGTTTGGCTTAAGTACGAAAGTGGAGAAATGAAAATAATTTAAATATAATATCCAAATATAATATCCCGAATGGAAATCGAACCTACAACTATCCCGTTTACAGTTAGACGTTATCACACGACGACTTCGAACACGACTGCAAATAACAAACGATGTCACATAACATTAAACGAGTCACAAAAGTACTATAAAAACAATAATAAAAGCGAATTCCCAATGTCGAATATAATTAATGACCATCACGAAGGACAATAGGGCTATAAACGCCACTTGAGTTGCTGCCCAAATATATGTAGAGTTGACATAAACAAATTAATTAAACAGAGTCACTCGATGCCTTGTTATTGTATTTTAAAATATATATTATATGTATTAAATTTCTATAAAAATAATTATAAATAGTTTGTCGGAGATAAAGTATATTTAAGATACTCCATTCTCCACTATCTGCCCGAATCTAATACATTATGTGTTGAGACGCTAAACTATACGCCGCGCTATATCTTGTCCCCAGAACGGGGAAATGAAAATAATTTATACATTATCATAGATAGGGAAACGAACTTATAACCATCGCGTATGAAGTTACTAACTAGACACTAAACACTCCGATTTTCAACTTTCGACCTAAAATCAAATTTCTTAACTCAAGACCCCGCTTGGACTTACCAAATTTAAATCAATTTAAAAATAATTATTTCCTTTAGTGAAAATTGAACCCACAACTAAACATATTTACAGTCTAACTATGTCCCATTGCACCATGCCGACGATTTTATTAATAATGTATTTTAAAATACTTCTCTCGTCCTAGCCGCTTATAGTATCAACAATTGCGTAATAACAAATGATTAAAATGCAAAAATTGCATAATGCAGTGCCATTGTGACTAATCAACGCTGCGCGAAGGACATCTCATTAGGTTTTGTATATGTTTCATATATGTATATTCCATTTCAACACAGCTTCATGCTTTTTTTTCGGAAAAGAGACAGTCAGAAAGGACCTGGAGTCAAGACACTCCGTTCTCTATTTTCTGCTCGAAATTGTAAACTCGGCGGCAGAGCTCAACCCCTCGATTTGCTTTAACCACCAGAGAGTAGATCTGATAACTTAAATATCTGATAATTTAAATATCTCCCCCGTGACACAACCATCAAATTGATCAAAGTGATCAAAGCCACAACCATCTCGTTTACAGTCAGACGCTGTGACATTGTGCCACGACGGCCTTTGCAATCCGCAATTTAGAAAAGTGCAAACATAGTAACAAGAAGGTTTTCAGTTTGTATGTGGTAAACAAAGGCTACCTGGCAACACCTTGTTAGGCTATAAATTGCATGACATAAGGCTATTAGGGCTAACTTTTTTATTTTTCCAATTTAAATATTTCAAATATTCTGCAGTATGCATTTTTATAATAAAGTATAATATTTTTTTGTAATAATAAAATACCTTGTCAAGGATTAAATAAATTAAATAAAAAAATATTTATAAATGCATTGTTCCCTTGTTCACCTGTGACCATGAACTACTGTAGTGACAAACATCGGGTTTCCTAAAAATGTGTTATCGAATACGAAAAAATAAGCGATTAATCCGGTTGTAACTATTCTATTTCAAAATATGTAAAAATCGCGAAAACAAAAGATTTTATTATTGTTTAAACGTTTATTACGTAATTGTAATGCAAGTTAAAAAACTACGCACACGTGAAACGGCGTAATGACAAATTACCAAAAATAATCTCGCAGGAGGTACCGTATTCCTATTTTTGACACACCACACTAAAATGTTACACGGACCGTCATATATTCATAGAAAATATTTAAATTTTCGACTCAATATTTATTAGTTACGAGCGAGTCGCTTCCGCAAAACAACTTTTAATAATATTAATATAAACTTTTGGACAGCTGTTATACCGATTTTAAAATCACGAGACCTGAGAGAAACCTAACAGCTATTTATAATATATTCTATAAGTAATATTAAATCCTAACATACCATTTTTGTTTTTTCAAAGTTACCGTAAAAGTTTTGCCAATTAACAAGTTTTGGTAACTTTGGTAAAATAAATTGTAGACTATATTTACCTTTTCGCCTCCCGAACGGTCCACAGAAAGAGTTCCCCTTGCCAATAACATTGTCATCTATGTATTTGATCAACTTCGCCGCGTCCTCGGCCTTGTGGGCCCTGGACACAGACCATCTCGCCGGCAGATCTTCTTGCATGGATTCAGATTTACCTTTAGTACCTCTTGATTTTTTTAACACACTTGTCATATTATTAGCACATTACACAATATGTCTGTTTACATATTTTAGTCACGATTACACTGAATTTATTATTTTATTTTAATTGTAGTGTATTTGTTTACGATCGCGTGTGTTTTTAATAAGAAACGGTTAGACGTCGTCACTAAGTCACTTCGCGGAGGGAATGCCGCGTTCGCGCTCTCGTACTACTACTACGGTAGTACATACGCTAGTCGCTAGTATCGTAACGACGCACATCGCCGCATTTTTCAGTGTTGCCGCAACTGAAAATTATTTGGTTTATGGTAGTTTTTCTTTTTTGTTATTTTGCTTGTATTTTTTATTTATTTATATTGTTTGTAAGTTAACTTATTTTTAAAGTGAATAAAAATATTATTTTTAATATACTTTATATTATTAAATTAATTTTAATATACCTTATACTATAATTAAAATGAATAATAAATATTATAACTAACTAATGTAACTTTAAATTCATATACACTATACACATAGCAACCATGACTCTATCACTAATGTTTAAGCGACGTTTCAATTTAAAAATATGTTGTTTCTATGGCAACGAATTTTGTTTAATCAATCTGCTCATATTTTTTTAACTTCTTTACATTTTGTAACAACTAGTGCTTAAAGGCATTAAAATGTTAAAATTGCAAATAACGAACGCTCAGGATCGCAAAGAAGCGCAGAACAGAGAGCGACGGAGACAATGCGAGTTAGAGAGGAGATCTCGTATTTTTAATGCCAGGAATAGAAAAATTGGTGTAAGAGTCTAAAATATTAGTAGTAGTTTTTTTGCACCTACACGCATAGCATTTTAGTCAGAACCTAGTGTCAAGACACTCCGTAGTCCACTCTGCGCCCGAAATGGAGACTTTCTGTATTAAGTGGTGGAAGTCAACGCCGTGCTTTGCCTCACATACCAGAGCGGAGAAATTACTATATTGCAAATATATTAATTTTCCGAGTGGGAATCGAATTTTCCAATCGGGCTTGCAGTACACTCACAGAGTGCCACTGCACCATGAAGGGCTATTACTATGAATTTCATGGCAAATTCATAGTTACCATATTAAATTCATTTATTTGTTTAAAAAATGTTTTAGTTGTACCATATCTCATACATGTTTAATATATTTCCTGACCACGATGGGCGTGGATTTGAATTCGAATCTCTCACAAGAATTATTGACTTTTCCCATTTTATGAGAGAGACAAAGAGATCCTAATATTAAATAGAGTAATCAACCAAATCAAATTTAATGAAATCTAAAAAATGCTGTATTACTTTTACTTTATTTGGGAAAAAGACTTAAATATTTTTTAAAATTATTATATTTTTTCATGTTAATGTTTTTAAATTATATTATATATTTCATCATGAAATTGCCATTCTTTAGTTTTCTTTAGTAGCCTATAAATTCCCTTAAATCTAAGACCTATATTTAAATTTAAGTCAGACTAATAAACTACTGCACTACATTGAATTCTATGAATATAATTTACGTAACCAAAGCAATGTCTGTAAATTCAGAGGGTATATGTTTGTTGTTTTTAAAACTGTTTCCGATCTATGTAAATGCAATTTCCTCTCTGTACTGATGCCAAAAATACTCCGCCCGTATACTGTAGAGCTAAACTTCGTTAGGGAAGCTCGCTTTGATTCGAAATGCAGCTTTGGTCCTTTGTGCGACTTTATAGGATTATAGATTTCGAAGTGCATTACTCAATTTAAAAACATACCTTTTACTTTAGAGGAAAAGAAAATTTAATGGTACGACGCTTATTAAATACTTGTATACTTTAAAATCTTAATAATACAGGATTTTTGACTCCGTTTTTACAAAAATTATATTAATATGTAAACGTATAATGAACTATAGTTTTTACATATAAACATTCTTCAGATTTGAAGGGTTCAATAGATTTTGCAATTTATGTGTATTTAATATATATCCTATAAGATTTTTGATCCTGCATGCAGCAGCGTTGGCAGAAGGAATCTAGTGTTAAGACACTCCGTTAGTTACTTTCTGCCGTATTGGAGGCCTTGCGTGTAAAGTGGCGGAACTTAACGCTGCGGAGCGAAGAAATGGAAAAATTAAATATTTCTATTCCCATTCCTCGAGAGGGAATCGAACCCACAACCAGTCGCTTTACAGTTAAACTTTGTGACACTGAGCCTCGACTGAGTCCTATAGGATTTATTATACTAAATATAAGAAAAAAATATATTAATAAAGATTATTGTCTCGAAAAGGTTGACCTCCCGTTCCTGGAACGTCAAGTAGAAGAAAAGAAGGCTGAACGAGAAGAGCAAGAAAGAAAGAACCTGGCATTTGCCCAACAAATGATTAAAGACAGCAATCTGGCGGTTGTCCTCGAGGCCAGGGAGAGAGAAGTATCGCTTTACTAATAATATTTGCATTTTTATATCAATACTTTAAGATAATATCGTCATATATAATCCTTAATATTAGCATAAGTATAAAAGTAATATGAGTATGTACATTTAAATAAAGGACGACAACAATTTTAAAAGTTATTTTCATGTCTGCGCTGTGGTAAGCAAAGCACAGTGTTAAGTTCCGCCAGTCAACGTGCAATGTCTCGATTTCGGGCAGAAAGTGGAAGACAGAGTGTCTTGATATTAAATTGTCTTTAACTACTGTGCTACGCGGCTCAAAAGCGTGAAGCAGCAAAAAAGATCAAATTTATAACGCGTAAAATTTGCATATGTTGTTGCCTTCGTAGTATTTTTCCACTTACGCCAAGATGTTTTTTTTTTATATAAAAAGAAAACGTAGTATCAAAATAAAATTATAAGTTAGAACATTTTAAGGAAAATATCCCTACAACATTCTAGGAAAGACGACGCATAAACGTCGAAATCGACGAATTCCGTCAGAAATATCAACGTAAAGAGGACAGCCGGGAATACGATCTAAATAATCCCAATTCATTGAAGATGCAAATGCCTCCGCGAGCCTCTGACGGGGAGCCGCTTGGATTGTCTAGCGCTCAAAAGTAAGCTGTTATCCTTGTATTACGTAAAATTTGTAGAATAGACGAATAATAAGTATTAGTTTATATTTTCTATTTTTCTTCGAAAGAAAGATAGGCTTAATAAATGTTTTTGGTGGTCTGGTCGGTAAGGTTAGTTTGACAGAAGCGAGTGTATTTTGCACCAATTGTTCCTAACATAAACCGGAGAGTCTTAACAACAGGTTTTTTTTAAGTTTTACGCTTTTTTCCATATAGCAAGATAGTCAAAAATAGTGTCAAAACAGTCCGTTTTCCATTTTCCGTCCGAAATCCAAACTGTGTATTAAGTGACAGTTGTTGATGCCAGAGTGGAGATAAAAAATTACATATAATTATTTCCCCGAGTGGAAATCGAACCCACAACCACGCGTTTACAGTCAGACGTTTACCTGCACCACGACGGCCTTCACGAAAACAATAGATTTTCTTTCCATATCCTGCAAAAGCAGTTAATTAGTGAAATCCATTAAATAAAACAACAACTTCACGCATTTAATCAGTAAGGATCTAATGTCAAGACACTTCGTCCTCCAATTTCCCCCCAAAATCGAGACATTGCCTGTTTAATGGTGGAACTTAACGCCGCGCTTTTTGTCATAGGTACCAGAGCGAAGTCGTTAAATACAAAAAGACAATTAATAACGTAGGATTACCTTTCATTTTTATTTTGAGCTTCACGCTGTATCCCGCACACAGCAGGGTAGGCAGAGGGAACCTAATATTAAGACACTCCCTTCCCCACTTTCCGCCAAATTCGGAGGCATTGCGTGTTAAGTGGCGGAACTTAACACCGCGCTTTGCCTCGACACCAGAACGAAGGAAATGGAAATATTAAATATTTCCACTCCTCGAGTGGGAATCGAACATACAACCAGTCGCGTTTACAGTCACACTTACGTGCCCCTGCGCCACGATTGGCCCAATTTAATTAATATCACATATAAGGCTTTATTGGCTAGTGTAGTGGCTAGAACTAGTAACAATCCAGGGCAATCTGCGAGACGAGTTAGGTACCGGTGTCTTGCAAAAACAAGTAAGCGGCTACCATCTTAGTCGAGCTGTGGTCTAATATATAGTTATCCTTTAATTAATGGTGTTTATATGTTATAAATTTATTGCAAATGTTTAAACATATTGAAATATTAAATAATGTAGGTACGTTATTCGAAATATTTTTTTTAATTAAAATTACTAAATTTTGAAAATAAAAAATTAACCATATTATATTATTTTGACACTAGCTATTCTTTCCTTTCGTGTTATATAGGAGAAAGCAAGTATTTGATTATTTTATAAAATATATTTTGTGCGCAATTCACATACGATAAAAGTGAAACTTAGAGAGATAGATGATGTAGTTTGAGATTTAGTATTTATAATGTTGTTAAAAAAATATTATATTATACTCTACATATCTATATGGTACTATAAGTAATGGAAAATACTTATACACGCAATGCGTCAAAAAATCGGTGGAAAATGGGGAACGGAGTGTCTTAACACTAGGTTCCCCCCTCTGGCTACCTAAAAAAAAAAGAATATGTATACTGTCGTTTTCAAAATTGTACAGACGTAGTATGTACCTTCCTACAATGTCTAACAATTCTTTTGAAGCAATTTCGTTACAATGAGTTCTACAAAAAAAAATCTACAAGAAATCTCATTAATATTTTGTCTTCCAATAATTTAGATTCGAAGGCGAAGATCTAGAATACGAGGAACGTAAGAAAATAATGGCAGCACAAAAGAACGCATGGCTCGAACAGCAAGTGCAGGAACGTAAAGCCGCTGAGGAGGAGCGGAAGCAGGCCGAAGCTGCTTACATGGTGATAAAAATATTAAATACTTATTATATTTATGTAAAGTTACCTTAAATACTTTAGGAAATTGCTTAAATTGTGTGTTTTTTTACATGTCGACACCTTTTAATTTGTTTTATCGTTTGTGTAATAAAATACAACCGCGCTTATCAGATCGAAACAGGGAATAAGCATTATTGAAAGGGACTAATATTAACTTCTATTGGAATTGAATTAGAACCTGTGACCATAAAAATTTAAGACATCCAAAGTATAATGTCACTCAATATTCTGAGTAAATTAATTGCTATGTGTAAACAATATTTTAGTGGCCTGAACTACGGTAAGTACAGCCTAAGCCTACAGTACTTAGTAAAGCCTATATGCATATGAGTTTTGAATGTGGTTTTAAGGAACAGTGTTCGAAAATACATTATTTTGATGGATTTATCTCATATAATATTATGTAATATTAACAAAAATGAAAACAAGCTTTTATTCAGAGTTACATGATTTCAACGGAACAAACAAATACATAGCAAGTTAATTAAAAACTTGTAAACATAACCTATAACACAATTAGATTTAAAAGCCAACTTTAACCTCGATGATCACGTTTAAAGTAAAAATGCAATCGCATCTGACAAGGCATTTACCACACGTAACTTGATACACTCGTGAATCTTTTATACCTAACTAATAAATATCGTAAGACCTGTCTGATTGAGTTATAATCTTTATTTTGATCCAAGGTTTTAGGTTCGATTTTTGCAAAAAAATAACATCCAATTATTTTTTGAATAAGTAATACCTACCTGTCTGCAATGTTACAAATGATTTATTTATTGTAAGTTAGTATTTTGGTCAGTAGTGGTGCAGTGGCACAAGCGTGTGACTGTAAACGACTGGCTGTGGGCTCGATACCCATTTGTGGAGTGGAAATGCTTATTATTTTATTCGCTTTGATTTCGAGGAAAACGCTGCGTTAAGTTCCGCAACTTAACACGCAATGCCTCCGAATTCAGCGGAAAGTGGGGAACGGAGTTTTTTAAATCTAGGTTCCCTCTGCCTACCCTGCTGTGTGTGGGATACAGCGTGGAGCTAAAAAAAAAACAAGTTAGGTCATCGTGGCGCAGTGGGACAGTGTTTGTCTGTGAGCGCTATTGGTTGTGAGTTTGATTTCCATTGCGAGGATTTTTATATTCAAATTATATTAATTTCTCAGTTCTCTTACCTACTGCAAATCACAGTGTTGAGCATCGCCACTCAATACGTAATGTTTGATTTCGGGGAAAAAGTTGAGAATAGTGTTTTAAAACTTGATTCTCTCTGGCTACTATGCTATGCGGAAAAAGATGAAAATCTAAGTTATTTATGTAGACGTCCACCCACTAATTTTCATTTGACCAATTGTTTATTTATCGTCGTTTTTATTTTTCAGATGGCCATAAGATCTCGCGACGCTCGTGCAGGAGAACTCGACAAGCTGGAGAGAGAATGCCGCTACAGACTTGGTCAAGCCAACTTACGTTACAATGAGGCTTTGGTATTTAAATTAATTTATTTTATATATTTAACTTAAGCTTTTTTGAGGTAGCTTCATGCTTTTTCACATGTAGCCGGATATTCGGAGAGAGTCTAGTGCTAAGACTCGTTCTTCGTTAAACCCTAAATCGATACATTTCGAGTTCAGTGAGGGAAAGTTGGGCTTTGTCTTAAATATCAGAGCGCAGTACTAAAAATAATTTAAATAAGAATAACTATTCCCTTAAGTGGGAATTGAATCCACGACCAATCATATTTACAGTCAATATCTAGTGAACAAGACAAACCGCAGCGTTGAGTTTTGCTACTCAACAAGTAATGTCTCGATCTCAGGCTAAAAGTAGAGGACAAAATAACAAAAAACAAAATGTCACAATATGTCCTCTATGAATAGCTATGCGGGAAAAAGCGTGAAGAATGACATTTTCAATATAAACATACTCTCGAATGGGAATCGAACCCACATCCATCACGTTTATAGCTAGACGCTGTCGTACTGTGCCATTATATTTTGTTATTTATTACTTATTTAGTACTATTGCTTAGCTTTTAATAAATTCCTGATTCTATGGGTATTAAAAATAGTAGTATTAATGGGAATTATACAATTAATAAGGCTGCAGAGAAAAAGCAACTGGAGGTGATAATGAAAGAACAAGAGGAGGCTGACAATGCGGCGGAAATGTACAACAACCTCACATCTGACATGCTGACGGAGAACCCAGATGTGGCTAAGAGTGCTTTGGGAAATAATAGGTAACAATTATAAATTCATTCATAATTCAATCAATTATAAAGAAAATATTATTTTTAAAATTATTTTTATGAAAAAAAGGTATATTTTAAAGATTAATAGCTTTTGAGTTTAATCATTTCAATATTATCCTTATTGGATAAGTCAAAATGCTCTGCATGACTCTTGCTTATGTTTATTTCTGAAATGAATAAATTAAGCTTAATAAGCTTAATGTTGCTTTTATCGTAAACGATTTTAAAAGAGGACTGTTTTCTTAACAATTTTATGTAATCGAAACCGTCGTGGCGCAGTGGTACATTGTCTAACTGTAAACGCTATTCAGAGTCATACTTTTTTAAATAATTCGATTGGTCCACTCTCATAAAAAGATAAACTACTGTTGAGTTCCGCCACTCAACATGCATTCGCATCTCAATTTGACATGGACAATGTACGAAAAACTGTGTCTTGACACTGAGTCCTCTCTGCTATAAGGAAAAGGCGTAAAGCTAAATTTTGTGTTATTTAAAACGAATTTATAATATTTTAATTAAAATCACATTTTTAGAGCAATCGGCTTCATGTACAAAGGTATGAACCAGGAAGAATTAAAGAAATTCTACGCTGCGCAGAAAGAACAAATGGCTGCAGCTAAAGTAAGTGCTTTTGTTTTAACGTTATAATATTGTTAGTAGTAATTTATCAATTCGTTTAAAAAATATTAAAAAAATCTTAAAGGTAACAGAAAAATACTAGGTAAATAAAAAACTAGGTACTTATAGAAGGATTTGTTCCCCCTGTATTCATGTGGTAACCCTTGCAAGCCATTTGATAAAATATAATTTCTTAAATATTTTATAATTTTTATAATTTTTCATATAGTGTTTTTTTGTAAATTATATGTATTTTTTTATTAATTTTACTCATATTTAAAATATAAAAAGTTAAGGAAAAACGCGAAGCAGAAGAAAGAATGGAGGCTGAATGGCAAGCGCTCGCCAAGTCCATACAGAGAGAGGTCGCTACACTCGATATACAAGACCAAAGGAAGAGAAGGTAATTAGTAATTACTTAAATCTTATATATTTTTTCATGTTTTTTGTGTGTGTGTGAAGAGGGCAGAACCTAATAAAGGAACACACTCGACATTGAGTTCCCCCACTTTGCAGACAATATCCTGGATTTAAGTTGAAAGGACAGAATAGTGTCTAGATACTAAATTCTCTCTGCCTACTCTGCTTAGCAGGAAAAATCATGAATGTGAGAAAAAAAATGCTTTTCTGGTTATCCTAATCGTCCTTTCAAGGATATTCATGCTATGAAACGTTACTTTCATAAATTACATTATATATGTAATATACATATAGTGAATCTAAGCCCGGGATAGAATGAACCTCAAACTGATGATACACATACAAGATAGAAACAATATTTATACGCCTTATTACAGGACCTATCTAAAATTGTCACAATTCACTATTAAAATTATTTGCACAATTTTATAAACTTAAAGAACATATTGCTGTCAATCAAGTTTTTTGTCTTCTATTTTGATGTTTATTTAGTAGGATATGATGTCAAGTGATATTTATAAAGTTAATAATATTATAAACAACATAGTTAATATAAGAAGTTTTATGATATTGTTATATTTATCCTAAAATGATTTTAGGCTGTAGGTTATATAGTTCAAAACTAAATAAAAATAAATTGAACTGAAATCCAGTTATTAGAAATTATTTAACTATGCGTTTTATTTCATTTTGGAAATAACAACATAAAACGATTTATAGTTAAAAAAATTAAGTTTAAGTATTATAATTAAATTGCTCGATATTTCTCGGTATTAACACAAACTATTTTTTTTACATAACAGAGAAATTGCTCGTCAACTCATGGAGGAAAATCAGCTTTTGGCGCTTCAGCAGAAGGAGAAAGAAAAATACTTTAAAGAAGTCGTCAATAATAACGTTCCAACTGACGATTATTACTCGCAATTTAATACTACTACTAGATAAATAAAAAAAATAGTACAATTTTTTTTTTTTCTTTTTGGATATTTTGTTTTTTTGTAGCTAAATAAATTCTTTTGATTGTTTTTTTTTATTTTCTTTTAATTACTCTTATTTATAATAAATAGTTATATTGGCATTTAGTTAGCACTTCTGCTTTCCACCGATTGTGCCTCTAGAAATAATTTTTACTTGATGTATATATATTTTTAGAAAGAAAGGAACTCGTACAGTAAAGGTTAATGCATTTTAAAAGGCCCCTTAAACCTTTTACATCGGAATTCCCAGGCACTGCTCGGAGTTCCTCTCTGCTATTCATGTATGTAATGCTAACTAGTTTTTCTCATTACTTATCAATTTTGTTCTATCACACAGTATCACAGAACACAATGTCATATAATATCACATAGCAGCGAACTACAAAAAACAAACTTAAAAAAATAAGTTGAGGAAATAAAAATAAGGTCATGAAGAAATAGTTTTATTTCATATTTCTTTGGAAGTATCACAATATAATAAATAGATCACATCTATACAATTCAATTCAAGACTAGACAATTAAATCAGCAAATATTTTACAGTAGGCAGTAGGTACCGCAGTACACGACGCTAACAAATGTATTTATATTATTGTTGTGGACGACCATGAAACCTTTTTAATTTTTTCCTAATTTTTTTTTGCTGTAACTTTTTTGCTGAAACGTCAACTAATGAAACCATTGAAGTAAGTCGCTCGAATTCTTTTTTCCATTTTTAATATTAACATTTTTTCATTGACTATAAATCATTCACAACATTTTCGCTCCAAAACTTACCCAACATTTTTGCTACAAATTAAAATAGGATGCAAGGACGTCCGCAACAATTATATTTAATATACATTTTTAATCTCTTCTAGAGAAGCTTCTAGAAGCTGATTTATTCATTAAATTACAAATATATAAATAAGTATGTATTTATATTTACCTAATATGGGAAACAACACACAATTTATTACAATTATTAATAATATATCTTTTGAAGTTAAATTATTTTAAATAATTTATTTTTCAATTCATAGTCATCGTTAGGCACACAACAATCCAAACAATTTGTCGGATATTGAATATCTATATACATATATCTAATAAAATAGATTTATATTATAATACTTAGCATTAAGAAATCTCTAATTATTTTCAACATTTAGCTAAAAATTATATTTTAGTTTAAAAACGTTAAGCGTCGTGTCTTATGCCTTATTCATTTGGCACATTATTACAAAGAGATCAACAGAAGTTTGACACAATAGATTTTCAATATTTAAACAGATATTTTTTAAAAAACAATTAACAAATAAATTAAAAAATTAGATAACAAAATAATTTAATTAATTTAAGCATAGTAAAATATTATATCTCTGCCACAATTTATTATTACATTATAGATATTTAAAAATAGAATGAAATTTTACAAATTTCTAATTTCAAAATTTTAAATTTTGGCAACTTGTTTCATGTTTGACACTTTTTAATAATGAATATATTCTAACTTCCATATAAATAAATCTTTACAAGATTATTATTATCTAATCCAAGTTTAAGACAAAGATGTCTAATACAAAAATAGTTTACTATTAAATATTAACAATAAACATAACACAACCGAACAATAATACTGTTTGTTAAGAAATTGATAAATAATTGAAGACATGAATGTGAAGGGGAATCAAAATTATTAATATTTAGAAAGAACTGACAATGATCTTCTTTTACTTTTGTATTAATTTTTCTTTTATAGTTCAAAATATTGCAAGTGCATTTAACATCTTACATAGAGCTTCACAAAAATGTTATATTAATAAGCCTTCATCTACGCATGTCTTCGATTATTTAAGAAAGTGATTTAAATATAAATAATAATAATAAAAAAAATATATTTTTATCAAAATTTTAAACATAGAATAAAACAAATGTATAATTAAAATAGTAAATAATTTAAAAAAATGTGTAAAATTAAAAATATACACAACAATTTTTTTTACCAAAGTTTTAAACATAGAATAAAAAAGCTATGAAAACAAATGTATAATTAAAATAGTAAATAATTTAAAAAAATGTGTAAAATTAAAAATATACACAACAATGGAATTTAATTCCAAGGAATGATTAATTTCTATATACTAAATATGTATATGAAATTTTATCTAACAACTACAAATCTATAATAGAACATAATTTATTTTGTATAAGCCTTTCCTGCATAGCAAGGTAGGCAGAGAGAACATAGTGTCAAAACACTCCGTTTTCCAGTTTTCACCCAAATCCAAGTTCCACACGTTCAACACTAAGTAAAATTATGCGTCTTTCCGTTCGGGCCACGACGGTCAGTGCTGGTCGACAATGAGACTTTCCGTTCGAGCGACCGCGGCATCGGATACTTTCGATTCATTAATACAGGCTGTAGGGCACTGATATCTAATTAAAAACCATATGTATTGACCCGCGTGGCTTACTAATTAGTCTAAAATAAGTTGGTTTTTCAGAAATTTAAAATACTCGGAAGTAAGACGACAATTTCAAGTGCTGACCGACGTTCAATGATGTCACAAATTGCGACATTTGGATAGAATTGTGATTTTTGCTTAGCATGTAGGGATAGCATGCTGTCGGTCAGCATTGACCGACGTGGCAGTGAACGTGTTAATGGCGGAATTCAACGCCACGTCTTCGCTCTTTTCACTAAAGCGAAGAGATGAAAATACCTAATATATCATCATTCCCTCGAACGGGAATCGAACCCACAGCCAGCCGTGATTACAGTGAAACACTGTCACACTCTACATAGCCTCGATTAGTACTTTGTAATATTTAATTCCATATTTGTAAATTTAAACATTTTATGCTTAACGCCATGTATGGTTATTATGTTAAGAAAATAATTTACATGGCTTTCTTCAACTTATCAATTTTTTTGAGCATTAATTGAACCCGTTACTATCTTACAGAAAAAGCAGTATCGAAGTTTGAACGCAAAGACCTATTTAAAGAATATTATAAAATATTAAATACTAACAACTTTTATATTAGAATTTATATATCTAAGTAAGTACTTTTAACAAAAATATATATCTTAGAAGATTATTTCAAAATACTTTATATTCTCTAGTTAATAATTCAATTTGGCATTATTGTATACAAAATAACTTGCAATCGATCTTTTAAATAACTTCTTTAAATTTTATAAAAATAAATAAAATAGTAATTTAAACTGTTATAGAATCTAACAATTAACATGAATACAATATTCATAAAAAAACCTCACAAGAAACAACAAGTAACAAAAAATAAATAATATGTAGAGTACTACATATCAAAAAAATAAATTTTCAATACTTCTCTTTTTAAATGAAACTATTTTATCGCATATATTTTCATATTTTACAGATATATTATATTTTGATATTCCAAAACCTACTAAAGAAAATCTAACGTTTCAAATACTTTACAGTAATTCATATGCAAAGAGAATTTAGTGCCACGACACTCTATTCTCCATATTCCGTCCGAATATAAGACAATTGTAAGACGTGTTAAATGACGGAACTACCTATATGAATTTGCGAAATGAAAATAGCTGAAAAAAACAGTTAAGTGTGTTTTTTTTTCTTGCAAATGCTCGAATTGGAATCAGACCCACAAACACTCCCATCCTTCTATCCTACAACTTAAAAATACATAATTAATACAACAATTAAAATAGTTTCATTTAAAAAAAAATACAAACAAGACCATTCAATACTTCTCTTTTTCCATATTCTCAAGGGTCTTAGGTTCGATTCCGATCAGCCCTTTATTCTTCAAGTTCATAATAGAATCAGCTATGATCCTTGCAGTTCTACGTAGATATCCTCCACTTGTTAGCATTACCACTGGTATGTCCTGCTCTTTGCATATTTCAAACACGAACTCGTCTCGCTTTATAATGCCCTGATATGTGGAAATATTTTTTTTTTTCAGTATTATTTAGTTTATAAATAAAATGTGGCCAGTCGTGGCCCAGTGACACAAGCGTGTGACTGTAAACGACTGGTTGTGGGTTCGATTCCCACTTGAGGAGTGGAAATATTTAATATTTCCATTTTCTTCGCTCTGGTGCCGAGGTAAAGCGCGGCGTTAAGTTCCGCCACTTAACACGCAAGCCTCCGAATTCGGCGGAAAGTGGGGAACGGAGTGTCTTAACACTGGATTCCCTCTGCCTACCCTGCTGTGTGCGGGATACAGCGTGAAGCTTATAAAATAATACTAAATTTCATTATTATTAAAGTAAATTTCTGTATTTTTGAAAAACAGTCACTTTCTTTTTTCTTTAAAAGGAACCTAGTGTAAAGACACTCCATTCTTTTGTTGTGTTATTTATTAAATCAACATTTTAATTCTCACACTTAGGACTGGGATAAACAAATTATTTAAAAAAAAACGAGTTACTAAAGGGTCCGCAAGTAGGACATGTAATTTAAGGTGCGCAGTGCGACAACGTCATATTATAAAGATTGTTGATTTGATCCCACCCTGGGAAATGATTATATACCAGTTATTTACGTTTTCCCTTTCTTATGACAATACGTTGAGCGTCTCGAATACGGACGACAAACATATAATGGAATGTCGTGACACTAGGTTCCATCTGCCTACTTTGTGGGGCAAAACGTGAATATACGAAAGAATAAATATACAAAAGAAACTTCACGTTTTTTCCCGCACAGCGGGGTAATGAGCGGGGACCTAGTGTAAAGACACTCCATTCTCCACTTCCCACCCGAAATGAGTGGGAATCGAACCCACAACCATCGCTTTACATTCCGAGGCTGTCCCACTAAGCTAAGACAGCCTGATAAGTTAGGAACAGAAAAAATAACTTTAGCAATTTTTCTAAATACCTTGTTTATTATTTTTTTTTTAGCTTCACGTTATATCCCGCACACAGCAGGGTAGGCAGAGGGAACCAAGTGTTAAGACACTCCGCTCCCCACTTTCCGCCGAATTCGGAGGCTTGCGTGTTAAGTGGCGGAACTTAACGCCGCGCTTTACCTCGACACCAGAGCGAAGAAAATGGAAATATAATTTCCACCCCTCGAGTGGTAATCGAACCCACAACCAGTCGTTTACAGTCACACGCTTGTGCCACTGCGCCACGACTGGCCACAACGACTGTTTTATTATAGATTTTAGAATCTCTTTTACAAGCGTAATAAGAAGTATTTCCTTAAAAAAAAACATAAAAACAATAATATTAAAGTATAATAAAAACATAATATTTACTTACAACTTCACTAATCCTCATGTGCCCAAGTGGATCAGAATCCAATATATCAGTGCCGGCGTTATATACCAGTATGTCTGGCTTGAACTCCTTTAATGCTGCTTTTAAGTTCCTAGAAAAGAGAAATACTTAAATTTGGTTCGGCTGTTTTGTTTATTTGCATTTACCACTTCCATTCACCTTATAATATAATGTTAACTGATTTAAGATAAAGATTGAATTTGTTAAGACACATCTTATTTTAAAACTGCGCGCCTATTTGCAGCTTTTGTTTTTTTTTAGCCTGACACTTTTCATGCATAACAGGTCGGAGAGAACTTAGTGTTAAGACACTCTATCGTCCACTTTCTGCACGAAAATCGAGACATACGTGTTGAGTGGCAGAACTCAACGTCATGCTTTACCTATATTCTATATCTAATAACAGAGCGAAGAAATGAAGATGTAAATAATCATTACCTCGAGTAAGAGTCGAGCTCATAAGCTCATCGCACACATGTACAGTCAAACGCTTAATAAAATTAAAATATAAACTATACTAGCTTCACGTTGTGTGCTGGACACAGCAGGATAGGCAGAGGGAACGTAGTGTTAAGACACTCCGTTCCCCAGGCACCGTCAAATTCAGAGGCATTGCGTATTAAGTGGCAGACTTAATGGCGGGCTTTGCCTCGACACCAGAGCGGAGAAAACATATATTTATTTCAAAATATATTTTTCTTTCACCCCTCCCTGGTAGGAAAAAGCATCACTACAGAACCAAATATCTTAAACTGACAGTGTTGGGCGGGCGGACAGTAGAGAACAGAATGTCACGACACCAGGTTCTCTCTGCCCTGCTATACCAAATAAAGCCTGAAGCTATAATACATCTACTTATTTAATACATACTTGCGCAACTTCAGCATGTACTCCAAATCTTCAACTTTGTTACCGAGTTCAATCTTCCTTCGAATGGCCCTCTTAGCTTCTTCGTCCTTGGGATAAATGTGACGATTGTACATATCCATTATATACACTTCTGGCACACCAAGAAAGTCACGCTGGTAGCCATTGCCCTGGAAAAACGTACGAATTTCTTTTTTACTTAATATATTTTCATCATCATCATATCGTCATGTTATTGTGTGCTGAGCGTAACTTAACGCCGTGCTTTGTCTTACTAGAGAGGATAAAAACAATTTAAATTTTTAAATTCAATTTAAGTTTAATAACCGTTTCTTGGAGTTGGTATTAATTCTAGAACCAAACGCGTTTACAATCCAATTGCACAACGAAAGCCTCGATGATGAACAGGCAATCATAACACATTGCTAAAATTACTATTTTATATTTATACATTTGTCTGGTAGGCTTAACACATATAAGAATTTCCAGAAATTCATACAGCAATGAAGAAAAGCAAGTCTTTAAGTTTTAAATTTGACACTACAAAATAGTATGAAGAGATTAATAAAATCTTTGCAATCAAAGTCTGGACAAACAACTACAATATTAGTTATTAGTTCAGTTTAGTCAAGCCTATCCTAAAAGTTTCAAGCCAATGAGTATATCATGTGGATGGTTAATTTTAAACATTTTTTTATACAATTTGGCCACTTATGGATAAATATCTTTCTCATACTTTGATCCATGAAATTCTTATTCTCTTTCTCATAGAATAAAAAAGTGAAATAATCATGTGTTGAGTCTATAACAGTCACTATACTAATAATTTACTATAGAAACTAGAAAGATTTTAAATTCATAGGTATGGCTATGTTTTTTCATAGGTAGGGCTATTTTTTTCTTTTTTAGCATCACACTGTATCCCACAAATAGCATATAGGCAGAGGGAACTTAGTTTTAAGACACCGTCTCTGTCCCCCACTTTCTGCCGAAATCGGAGGCATTGCGTGTTAAGTAGCGGAACTTAACGCCGCGCTTTGCCTCGGCAGAACGAACAAAATGGAAATATTAAATTATATAAATAGCATATCAATTACTTAACTAATAAAAAAATATAATTATTTTAATGTTTTCTTTACTGACAATGCAGGCCAATTATATCACTCTTTTCCTCTTTAAATAGAGATAAATGATAAACTTGCTTTTAAACTTTCAAACTAAAATACTATGTTCATTCAAAATAAAAATTTAAATGACAGTTCTTACTTGATGAGCGTCCAAATCAACAATCATAGCATTCTGAACATTACAATGCACAACCAAGTTTTTGATTAACAAAGTAATGTCAGCATAAGCACAGAATCCTCCACCTTTGCCAGCGCTGCAGTGATGAAAACCTCCTCCCACATTTATAGCCCAGCCTCGCTCTAAAGCTAACTTTCCAGCTAATATTGATCCACCTGTTTGCAATCTTGTAAAAAAAATATATATTTACATTATATATCAAGAAATAAATACATACATATATTTATGAAATAAAACTACTATTAACTGGATTAATCAAATATTTTTTTGGTATTAGAAAATACATCTATAGAAAACTTGATGTTTACAATAGCCTGTGGTCATAGATAAATTGTATCCGAGCGTTAATTCAGTTCAAAAAAAGTTCAAAATGTGTAATAATCGCAATAATAAAAGATCTTATGATATATTTAATAAATATTTTTTTCCTTTGCAGATTCATAGTTGTTTCATCATAGACATAAGAAAAGGCTTAAATCTAATAAAAGGAATTAAAATAATACCTCATTGGCTTTAAGTAAGCATGTTGAACCAGTAGATTAGGCAAGCATGCTACTATTGGTACTTCTGCAATCATTGCCACTTTACAACTCCACTGGAAGTATATATTTTAATCAATATAGTCTAACGTGAAACTAATATTATTTATTATAAATTAATACTTACTTTAAGAGATTTTAAGTATTTCTTTGTATGAACTAAAAGTAATTCATTCTCTTTTGCTTCAAGTGGTTTTACCAAACATTCTTTCGTTATGAATTTTGCCTCAATTAAATACTGAAAAACATAATTAAATATAAGTAAATATATTGTAAGTATATATTACTATAAAGTCAGTGAAACAATTAACAAAAACTGCAGTAAAATACTTAATTATTACAAGTAATTTGCATATATTTTCATACCTGTATTATGTTACGCCATTTCTTGGCATCAAATACGTGAAACTTCTCAAAGCCACAAAATGATACATTGTACTTCTCATCATATACTAACGGCCACTGGTCCTCTCTTATATCAATATAAAGGCTAAAAATAAGGAAATAATGAAACATAACAAAAATACTCACTTTATTATAATTTATGGATGTAAACAATAAGTATTGATTTACTAACTTAGTCATAATGATACAAGTTTTTTCAGATGGTTTGTAGTATTAAAATAAAGGCTTTATAATATTTACATCTTTAAAAAATATGCAATTCAGCCGATTATTAAAATATTAGATTTTCAAATATTATTTGTCAGTGTCAGAAGTTCAAAGTGACAGTTAACCACAGGTGACTTTATAATAACAAATCACGTTTAGCAACAAAAGAAATATAGAAAATACATAAATAAAAAGTAATAAAAAGTACTTTCTAAAGAATATATTTTCAGTGTAAGTATTATTTATATAAAAAAATATAAAATATATATTCAATAATGAATTTCCAAATTAAAGATGAAATTATCATACCCTCATATAATTGTCGTCGCCAGTTGCTAAGCAACAAAACGCATATACACGCGCGAATTGCAAACTTTGGACCACGTGTGAGATTCAATCTTATCATGGTCAAGCAACCTAACTTTTGCTTTTTAATTATTTGATTCGAAACGTAACATAAAATTATGGAAACAACAGAAAATTCTACAGTTGAAGCTTTGCAAAATGAAATTGAGTTCTATAGAGTCAGTATCCCTCATATAAATTAGATACAATTTGTTAATAACATTGGAGTATATTATCATTTAATTTATTTTAGCAAAACCAATCAGTTGTTGAGCAGGAAATCAGAGCATTAATAGCTGATAATCAAAAACTTTCGCAACAAGTAGGTAGCCTCTTAAAAGAAAAATTGCAAAATGCACAGCAAGCTCATGATTACAATCAAAGCGAGGAAGTTGAAGAGTTAAAAAAACAAATTAGTTTACTTACAAAGGTAAGCGTTACGTTTAGAAATTACTTATATCATAATTTATGCTGTAATTAATTTATTTGTTTAAATCTATTTTTAGGAACGAGACTCTTTAAATGTTTTATGGCAAACATCTCAAAAAACAATAGATGCCTTAGATATTGAGTTAAAAACGTATCAATGTTATAACAACCGAGGAGGAAATAAGATACAGGTAAAGTTTATAAATTAATTTAATACACATTTTTTTCAAATATCTCTTTAATTACGCGTATTAAATTGAAAGTTTTCGATCACTGCTCACTTTTGCTGCCGCAAAAACATTGCAACAGGATTCCTGATCAAAATATTGATAAACCCATTCCGAGCGGGAGTCTAATGAACAATTACGTACACTCGTACGTTTTTCGTACATATACCTTTCCTATTTAAATTTGCTAATAAACCTTATTACGTTTCACAGAACACCAATAATAATAAAAGGGATTTAGAACTCAAATTAGAAACAGCTCTGGCAGATTATGTAGAATTAGAAAGTAAATATAAAAAAATAAATTCAGAACGGAATTCTCTTGAAACAGAGTTAAAAAATAAAGAAAAAGAAATAGCTACACAAAACGAACGACACAATGAACTGAATGTAGAGGTTGCAGAATTAAAGAAAATCTTGGAAGAATATAAAATTAACTTGTCGTCAGAAGTAAAAAGCCACGAAAACATCAAGTTACAGTTAATCGCGTGTCAAAAAGACAGTGTCGATAAAGTTAGAAATGAAGCTGAAGCTAAATCAAAGGTAAACGCCAAAAAACACCTTAAAGCAATAGATGTAACAAGAAGTTAACAGAGTAAAATAATTGAAAAGTCATATAAAAAAGTTCCCTCTGCCTACCCTGCTGTGTGCGGGATAGAGCGTGAAGCTAAAAAAAGCAGCTTCATGGTTTTTCCCACATAGCACCTTGCTATGTGCCAAAGAACCTAGTGTCTAGACACTCAGTGCTATAATTTCGGTCTGGAAATTGAGATATTGTGGACATTGTGAGCGCTAGTACCAGAGCACAGACATGAAAATAATATATGATGCTAAGATTTCTTTTTTCTCTCCAAGAGCTGTCGTTAATCCTAATTTATAAATTCTCTCTGCTATGTATGCAATAAAAAAAATATATCAATCTTTGTACAATTTATCAACATATTTTCAGGTGGCAGAAGCGCTACAGTTGTACGACTTAGTGTCCATTCAAAAAAATGAAGCTTACAAAAAGATTTCGGAAATCACAGGTTTGAAAATCTACTATAACATTAACAATTCAGATGACTATATATACATATATTTCTTTTTTTTTATATATATATATATATATATATATATATATATATATATATACTAGCGACCCGCTCGCGGCTTCGCCACGTGAACTGCCACTTTCATCCTCTATTGCTCTTTGAGATTGTTTTTTTTATAAAAGGGGGTAGTCTATATTTGACCTTGCGTCACTAATTATGTTCTTGAGAAAATCATCGATACATCTAGTACAATGTCTATACTATTTGATAACATATATCGATAACTGTTATAGTAAGAAAACGCACGAAATCTGCTATCATAGTATATCTATATGATAGCAGATTTCGTACATATATACCATCTGGTATATATGTACGAAATCTGTAGATTACCCGTGAAAACATAAAAGATATAGATATAGATTTTTGCATTTTTATAATAATAATATTAATGAGTACGGATATATCTAATACAATGTCAACTATATAATAACAGATGGCGCTACCCGTTCCAGAAAACGTAGTTACATCTGCTGTCATACAGATTATATAAAGTTTTATAGACCGGTCAAATGTATCTTTAATAAATGTTATGCTTATTTTATTTTATAATTATTTTAATTTGTGATATTGAAACAAATTTAGCTTCACTCGTGAACTACCGACATAATTTGAATGTTTTTTTTTATTTTATTTTTCTGCGGGAGTTGTATTCAATACCAGGATGAAAACTATCCCATATGTTGCTCTAACCTCTTAGCTAACTCCATACAAAAATTCATTAATTTCTACCCGGTAGATATCAGTATACAAATAATTTACTTATATCGGTTTTTTATTTTTTTCCAAAAAAACTACATGGAAAACCGGGATAAAAACTATCCTATATGTACCTTTGGACTATAAGCTATCACCATACCAAAATTCATCCATTTCTATCCAGTAGTTTTTGCGTGATTGACGAACAAATTAACAGACAGACAGACAGACAGACAGACAGACAGACAGACAAAATTCTTCTGAGTGGATTTTTGGCCTCTGTTATCGATATATTAACGCACCCAATTAACATTTTTCTGAAATTTTTCATGTACAGAATTGACTTTTCTACTCTTTTATTATATATAGAGATATATATATTATATAGAGATATATATATATATATATATATATATATATATAGATATATATATATATATATATATATATATATATATATATATATATATATATATATATATATATATATATATATATATATATATATATATATATATATTTTTTTTTATAGCTTCACGCTGTATCCCGTACACATTTGGGTAGGCAGTTGCCCACGTACCGCCGAATTCTAAGGCATTGTGTGTTGAGTGGCGGAACTTAACGCCGCGCTTTGCCTCTGATACCAGAGCGAAGGAAATTGAAATATTAAATATTTTCATCCCTCGAATGGAAATCGAACCCACAACCAGTCGTTTACAGTCACGTTCGTAGATAAATATATGAAATTTAAATATACGTTAATATTTTAGGTGAATTAATAAGTGTAAAGCAAACACTTGCGAATATACAACGAGATACTGAAGCCAAGTATAGAATAGAATTAGATGAAATTAAAGAAAAGTATAATGAGAAAGTATCAGATATGCTTGCGCATATCAGAAATCTTGATGCCGAGCTAGTAGAAAAAGGTTTACTATTGAATAAAACTTTAAGGTATTATTAAAGTTAATCTCCCTAATGGAAATATTTTCTAAAATAACTCTTAAAAACTCTTAATAAGGCTTATTTGCCGATGGTAGCTTTATGGTTATTCGACGATTTAAAAGTGCTTGCAAAAAGTGTTTTTGAATAAACGTACTTTGAATTTGAAACTCAATAACAATTTAAAAAGATATAATTTTCTGAAAGTATAAAAGTAAAGAATTATTCCCACTTTTTAGTAAGTATTTTTATTACTTTTTATAAAATCATACAAAATTATAGTAGAAAAATATTTCGACTACGGCCGTAACTAAATGAAGATATTTGCTTATTCACATAATATTATATATTTGTTTTATTTTTCTAACTTTAATAGAGAAAATAAAATACTACTAACAGCCAACGAAAATCATTTGAAGCAACAGGAAAATGATAAAAATACTGTGGATCCTAAATTAGCGTTAGCTGAACAACGACTAGAGGCGATGTTTCAAGAATTGGTGTGTATTTAATATAGAACATGAAAAAAATACTAAGATATATAGACATATAGGCCATGGTGGCGAAATGTGACAGTGTGTATTCAACGTTATGGTTGTGGGTTCGATTCCCCATTCACTTCATTTTCATTTTTGCCCTTTAGGGACAATACAAAGCGCGGCGCTGCGTCCCGCCACTCAATAAGTAATGTGAGCCATTAGACATTATTTTGGACGCAAAATCAGGATTATATTAAGGTTCATTTACCACTAGGTTGTCTCTAGTGGGAAGCTAGAAACGTGAAAGTAACTAATATTCAAATAATTCGAACTAAACCAATCCAATTTTCTTCCAAGAACAACAATAACTTAAAGATATAATATTTATTAGAGGTTCAATGAATAAAATACGTACTTTGGAGATGAGATATAAAACAATGCCCAGCTTGCTGTGTGTCAGCGTGACACTAAAAAAATGTATAAAAAAGGTTTTTTTTTATGGAATGAGGGGGGCAAATGAGCACAAGGCCCACCTGGTATTAAGTTACCTTCGCACCATAGACATTCACAACATCAGAGTTATGGATGTGTTACCAGCCTCGGGGATGTAGGACCGAGGGAGGAAGGAAGGATGGGAATGGTAGAAATAGGGAGAGCTGGCTTACGTGCCATCGAACCGGAACACATCATCAGATGTTCGGCGGTTCGTCTTTGACACGATAGTGGTCGCGAACCAGTCGGAGAACGAATCTCCTACCACCAAGCTACTGGGTTATCCGTCTTTTACGGGACGCTACCTAGCGACAGTGGGGAATAGTATTCTTAACCCGTCCCCCCATGGGCTAAACAGGTGCAATTAATTTCTGAAACTTATGCACAAATTAAAAATGTTAAGCCTTGGTCATGTTGCAACGTCTTATTCTATACTATACATATATGCGTTTGATATCCACTCGGAAAAATATGAACTATTTTCAACTCGTCCAGCAAAAGTTAAAGGGCGGCGTCGTTTTGAACCTGAAATTTAACACGCAACGCTCGGGGGGGAATAGAGATTGGAGTGTTTTGAGAGTAGAACTTTCTGTCTACTCTGCCATGCGGAAAAAAGCGTAAAGAAGCTTTATATTTAAAACAATAACCCTACTATAAAATCCTAAATAAAATACCCTTAGGTGTCCTCAGAACGTCGTAACATCCAGTTGGTTTGCGAGAAACAATGTCTCACGATGGATATACAAAGGATACAAGACACGCACACTAGGGAATGCAAACGACGCGACTGGGAAGAGAATCTTATGAAGACGGAGATTGAGGAACTAAAGTAAAATATAATATCAGAAACTAATATAATATCAGAAACGATTATACTACCTAACGGTTTTATTTGAATTATTTTTTTTAAATATTTAATTAATTTAATCAAGGGTACATAAAGTTTAAATAAAGTTAATTTGTAATTATAACTGTTAGGCCAAAAGCTGAAGAGACCAGACGTGGCCTATGCCTACAAGCAAAGTGTGAATGTTGTGGGTTCGATTCTCACTCGAAGAATGGAAATCGATGTTGCCTCTGGTGTCGAGGCAAAGCGCGGCGTTAAGTTTCGCCACATAACACGCAATGCCTCCAAAATACGGTGGGAAAATGGATAACGGCGTGTCATTACACTAATTTCTTTTTACTTACCCTGCTTTGAGCGGGATACAGCGTGTAATATATTAATTAATTTACAGATTACATGTGGAACATCTACAAAAATCTTTAGAAGAAACCCATGGCATGGTCAATAAGCTTCAGTCCATGTTGTCTTCTCGAACTGAGCTAAGTCAAAAGTAGGGGTTATTATATTCCGTTTTGAATAATTCCTACTTTATATTTAATAATTTAACCATTTCTATCACGCACTCTTACACATCTTAATGTGTTCTGTGGCTCTCACAAATACACACACACACACACGCACACGCACACGCACACGCACACGCACACGCACACTTTCACACACGCACGCATTCATGTACTCACACATGCAGATGAATATTCAATGACTACCAATATCAAGTCTTAAAATATAAATAATGTAGATTCAAATGTTCATTTTGAATTCCAGAATGGTTTCAACAAAAGAAGAAGAATTAATGGAATTAAATAAGCACTTGGAAAATCAAATGGAGCTTAATAAGAAGTAAGACTACACTTAAACTTTCACTCGATTCTGTACATAAATTTATTCAAATATTTTTTTGTAAAGGTTTCGTATTTACTATATACAAACCTTCCTCCTCCTTGTTGTTTAATGCATCTTATATTGCTTTATATGAATACTATATAATATAATATATGATACTTGTGAAACGAAAAACAGTATAAACACTAGCAAATCTTATTAAAATTAAATATAACTTACCTTCCAGATGGAAAGAGTCATATGTCGATATGACAGAAAAATTAAAGAAGAAATTGGAAGCTCTTAATAAAGAAAATAGAGAATTAAGAAAACAATTAAACCTACCCTATATTGGATCAAGTGAAAGTAGCAACAGCAGTTCATAATTTATAACAATGGCAATGTAGCGACGAAAACAAAATTTACGAACAAATTATTATATTAAGAGCAATTGAGGATATATATTAGATTTAAATGTTTTTTTGGTAATTAGGGACCATCACAATTTTACTCAATTAGATGCTTTTAACTAATTCAACCTTCCAGAATGTAAAATATAGAAGCATTTATATTGAGATATAGCCAGGGTACTATAGTATATTATTAAACAGTGCAATATTAAAAACATTTTTAGAAAATATATAAAAAAAAATTAATATAATGGAACTGGAACATGGAACTCATGGAAATCATCCAAATGCCCCGAGTCATACATTTTACATCAAGCTTTGTGAAAATTGTTATATGCTTATTACAACTTATTTTTGTTGTAAGCATCTCTGTCCAGTAGGACATAGCAATGTTCAATTTTTTTATATATTCTCTAAAAATATTTCTTTATATCCTAAGAGTGCGAATAACACTTTAAAAATGTTAAAATAGTGCAATATTAGTTTAGTAAAAGATGAAGTTTGTAATAAATTTTATTTACAATAACAATATATGATTCATATGATTATTTTCTTTATTTATGAGTTTTAAAGTTATAACATTAAACAAGTGTTTATTTTCAAAATAATTATTTATTACACTTAAAATTAATGATTGCATGTATATATATATTAAGTTAAAAATATATATATATGTACAATAAAATCATAAAAGTATATAACCTTAGCAGAAACAGCAAACATTAACAAAATAATTCAAAAGTTATTTATTATTATTATCTGTACAACATCAGATTATTTTGCTAGAATAATATTAATAGTCCATTAATATACATATTATGTTAATTTCTTAACAGATTTATTCTCATGTAGCCGATACACATTCTGCAAACAAACTGGGGAACCAGTAAAGAGTTTCCTTAGTATCTTGTGTATCAACCCACGCTAAACCCTCTTTGACCATATGATTAAGTGCATTAAGCGCTCTTGTTTCATTCCAACTGTAAAAACAAACAAAAAAATATTGAAATAAATGTTTTTGTCTTAAAAAAATAAAATCAACTTACTATTTCTTTTTAATTTTGTAAATGTTAACTCACCCTAAATCATCTGTTAAAATGCTAGGTGACACCCACGCAGTGCCTAAAGAACTAGCTTTTTGTAGCACTAAAGTTTGGTCTAAGTTTAATTCTCCTGGCACAGACTGCACAAGCCATTTACCTTTACCAATTGGTACTACTGTGAACCTGTAATTATAAATAATACTTAAAAGTATAGGATTTAAATACAGTTATCTATCTATCAAATTACATGAAAATATAACATTAATTATAGTATGTATAAACAAATTGTATTAAAACACATTTCAAAATGAAGTTTAAAGGAACCAAGGTAAGCAAGTAAGTACAGTATGTTGTACAATAGATAAGTCTTCTACAGTCAATTGATAAAGCATCACTTTTTTCCATATTATTAAATACAAGTCTTAAACCTACCCATTGCCAAATATTTTTAATTTCTTTACAGCTGCAAGCAAATCTTCATTTGTGATATCCTGGTGTTTCTTAGCCTTTCCTCTTGCAGCAATTAATCTAGTTCTTAACTCTTCTAAAGTAATAAGCCCACCATTTTTATAATTAGTTGCTAAACAAACTTCTACTATTTGAACCCCTAATTCATAATAAAAGTCTCCAATGCCTGCAAGAAATAGATGTATGGCAATAAACATTCCAAATGAGAATTATTTTATTAATCACTAGCACATACATGTTAATTTTTAAAAATATGTTTAATAAAAGTATAATTTTATAAAACAGATTATTAACTATTACAGTATTGTACTTTTATAACATTTAGACAATATAATACAAACCTAGAACAGACCAAAATCCTTTTCCTGAGGCCAAAGGATCAACTCCTATGGCAGCACACATTTCCTGGAATTGTCTTCGAAATTGTGCATTCTTTTTGATTTCACTCTTATGTTTAGTGGCAAATTCTTCTAAGTTCTCTCTAAAAACTTCAAGTTGTTTCGACAACTGTTGAAATTGATTCTCTTGTATTTCTGAACCCTTCTCTCTATATTTTTCCTGTTCTAACCTTTGTTTCTGAATAGCTCCAACTCCTGCGCGGCGACGCATTGTTAAAGACTTATAATATCTAATAACTAATTATTTTTCTGAAAAATGAACTAGTAACTTTAGTTTTACAAATGATGCAAAATGTCAAAACTCAAAACAGTCATATTACCATTTTATTTATGTGTCACTGTCTAACTGTCAATACTAAAAGTGCATTATATGTCAAAAAGTAAACTTATCGATATATTAGAATCGACTACTAAAATTTAATCGAGTACTGCTAATCTGAATAATATTAATATTCATAACACTAATGTATACACTTGTTAAAATTATATAATAACACCATTTATAACAATTTAGAAAGAAACCAATAGTTTTACATAAAAATTGAGCTTAACTGGGTTTAGCCTAGAACTTTGATAAGAGGCCACTAGATGGCACTAATAAAAAAAATCACAACATACGGTCTAAACAAGAAACATTATTTTTATTATCTTATACAAGAAATAATTTACTCATACTGATAAAATGAAAACAGAAAATGAAATATAATTTACCCATACTGCTGATATTTTTGTTCTTTAGTGGTTCTACTTAAGTATACTTTGATGGAGTAATTTCTTAGTACTGATATATTTTAGTATGTTTGTTTTTATTTAAAATTTGTATGCAAATTGTATGCTACTGCAAATAAAATGAATATTATTAAGATAATATTATTTTTTATTTAGTTACGATAACGAAAACAAATTTTAACAACTTAAAAATATATAAAAAAGGATACGAGACCAGTTTGTAGTGTTTCAATATATAAAGGAATAAAAAAGTATAATCATATTTAAGTAGGTTTTTATAAGTCATAACTCCTAAATACTAATATTATCTATAAGACACAGTAAGAGTGCGAAGTTGCTTATAATTTTAAATTAATATTTTTTTAATAGATATTAACGAAGGGATATCGTAGTTTTTAAGACAACCGAAAACTTACAAAATATCATATTGCATCGTACTGCAATTTGCGAATCAGAATTACATTTTACTATCAATTTGGACCCTAATTTAAATGATAAATTATGTCACTTGGTAATTGATGATAATATTAATACATTTGTTTTTTAAGAAAACCTTCTTAATTTTTTTTAAAAAGATTTTTATAATAAAATTTTATGAATCAGTGGATTAATGAGAATGTTGTATGTGAAAAGAATTATGATTACTTTTTTATTTGTAACATTGATATATATTAAATAGATATATGATAAATAAAACATAAATTTAAGTAAAAATATATAACAAAATACACTGTTATGAGTGAATTACTAAAATATTATGAACACTATCAAACATTTGTACTAATTAAATTATTTTGTAGATAATATAGTAAAGTAATAAAAATTAGAAAAAAAACCAAAAAGAGGATTTTAGACATCCCTGGTGGGGATCGAACCCACGACCTTTGGATTAGAAGTCCAACGCGCTATCCTCTGCGCCACAGGGACTGATGATATGTTAGTTGAAATTATGTTACAATTGACTGTAAGAGGACGCTAGCATATGTTATTTATAACTTGCGTAGTATATCACATGTTCATATCAACAACTATATTTATAATGTAATAATAATCATAGGAAATAAAATATAAATACTTAAAATAATCAATATTTACTTACATTACTATAGAAAATCTTAATAAACATTAAATTTTAATGGTTCTTATAAAATAACAGTTTTTGGTAGTCAATGACAACCGGATATGTCAACAAATGACCGTCAAATGAAAATTTGTTTGGGAAGTTTGAAATTTCAAGTGTGTTAATGATTTATCTTCATAGTTAAACTCAAAAATAAATAAAAAATATTTAGAAAATATACCGTAAATGTTAAGAAAACAATATGGAAAATCTAGTAGAAGATGGAAGAAATGTTTCAGATAACGATGATATAAACGAAACGGAATCTTCAGAAAAATTTGAAAAGTTTATACATGAGCTATTTGAACAGAATGGTATTTTAAATGATCTCAGAGCATATTTACGTGGGCATATTGCAAATGTTTTGAGAAATGCTGAAACAGGTGATATGTGTTTATTGTCATATCTTAAAATAAAATAGCCATCTAAGTTACTAAATGTTAATCTTGACACAAAATAATATTGTTTACCCCAATTTAGTTAGCAATTAAACACTAAAGTTATAATTTTTAGGAAATCCTCCAACATGCCAGAAACATTTCAATCAGCGGTTGGAACTCACATATCAAGCCCTCAACATTCTTATTGCAGAATATTTACTAAGATTGGTATGTTTAAAATAACAACATTCAAATAGACTTTATTATTTGGTGACTAAATTATGTAGTTATTTTAATTTTCTAACTAACATATTCTTTATTATTTTTAGGAATTCAGTTACAGCTTGTCAGTTTTTATATCAGAAATTCCTTTACCTAATATGGTATTTGAATTTGCCAAAACAATTCTTAAAACAAGGGACTTAAATGCAATAGATATGCGGTTTGGAGAATGTGATGTTTGGTCCATTTTAAATTACTTAGGTAAAAAGATATTTCTGAAGTTTTTTATTTTAGAATTCTTATATTTTATATTTGAAAGAAACCTAATACTTTATTCTAATAACTAAGGTTTTTATTTTGTATAAATAATATATACGAACAATTATTTTTTCAGGTATACAATGTGATTCCGAGCATGCATCTAGAATAGTGGAAATGTATAACGAAAGTAAAGAATTACCACTTTTATTCTGTATTTTAAAATGTATTACACTACACAATAAGCTACCAATTTATACTCAACAAGGTAATTAGTATGTAAATAATTTTTTACACATTACTCGGAGATTAGGTTTCATTTCTAAGATAGAATTTAGCTCAAACAAAGTAGACAGTACTACATTGTAAATTTATGTCCTTTTCTTTTTGTGCTAAGTTAACCAGGGGCAGATCTAGCTATCCCAAAAAATTGTGGTCACATTGACCTTAATATCGGCCAAGCATGAGCCAGAGTATAAATACAGAGACAAAATTAACTAACAAAATTTCTCCAGTTATTTTTTATTTAATTAAGATGATACGGTGATACAAGAATCCCGCGTAACTGGAGTATATTTGTACAATAACCAGAAAATGTGATAAGTCAGTTTGGGTTGTGAGGATGCCCACACCAGTGAATCTATGCTTTAAGTTAAAATTATACTAGAAATATTGAAACCAAAAAGGGAATTTTGTTACTAACAATTCAAGGATGTTTTAATCAATTAGTTGTAGATTATTTTTTAAATACCCTACAAAATATATTATTTTTCTAATGACATTTTTTTTTACTTTGTCTTGTAATTGCTTTTTTCAGTTAATTCTTCAGAAGATAGTTCCTTGAGTGATAACTTGATAGACACTGATGATGAGAAAAATATAAAAGAAAAACATAGGAACATATTAAATAAATGTAAACACTATGCTTTTTGTAAAACGTGTCAAAGCAGAAAGAAGAGACTGAAGCATAAATATGAAACGAAAATAATTAAATTAGAAAAGGTATAAATTAAATTACTTTAGTAGTAAGTAGTATGTATATGTTTATTTTTAATAATTTAATTTTAATACTTATATAACTTTTGACACCATTGTGATTCAGGATGGTGATCTTTAACTTATTATGCTCAGTATTTTTTTATTTTTATTATAAATATAGGTATGAGTAGGCAGGCTCGTATATATCATATCTCATTTATATAATTAACCTCGTGACTGTAAAAGAGATTGTGTGTGCGTTTGATTCCCACTTGAGGAATTGATCACATTTTAATTATTTTCATCTCTTCTTCAAGTATCTAAGAGAAAATGCTGGATTGAGTTTGGCCACTCAATATATCGATATCACGATTTCGGGCGGAAAGCGGAGAATGGAGTGCCTTAACACTAAATTCTCTTCGACTACCCTACTATACAGAAAAAATTGTTAATATTTTACAAAATTTATCATTGTAGCTTATTATTAATTTTCTTACAGATTGCCAAAAAATTGAATATTAATAATCAAAATATAGACAGCTTTATGAAAGCGGTTAATGTTGTGGAACAGAACCTAATTGATGAGGTTACTATGGTTACACATTTTCGTTTATATAAATGTTAACTTTATTTGCTTATATAATTATATTATATGTTATATCGTAATACACAAATATTATTATAATAACTAAATGTAAAATAAATAAAAATAATTTTATGAATATTATTTGTTTTTTCTTAGTTAGAAAAAAATTAGTGTTAACACTCTGTTCTCTATTTTTAGCCTCAAATCGAGATATTGTGTGTTAAATGAAGGAACTCATCGCCACGCTTTTTGTTTTCTTGCCAGTGACGCAATGTAAAAAATTGAACATAATTATTCTTCCGGGTGGGTTTCAAACCCACAACCAATTGTGTTTACAAACGATGTGCCACTACGCTTTGATGGCTTCTGATGTGTTTATTAATATTAATATTCAAATGTCAAAGTCTGTCGGTCTGTTTGTTATACTTTTACGTCTAATGTACCGGTCCGATTTGGATGAAATTTTGAATAAAAATAGTTGAAGACTCAGGGTCAAACATAGGCTGCATTTTTTTTCAAAAAAATAACTATGTAATATGCTTAAGTTTATATAATGTAATTATTTCTAGATGTTTGAACAGTTGAAGACAGTGTATGAAACAGAAGTTGATATGATAAAAGAAGAAGGACAGAAGAAAATTAAACGTTCAATAACAAGTCACGCCATGTTATTGCAGCAACATCGAGAACAAGTTAGATTCTACTTTTATAATATTTAAAACCTCTTTTTTTTCATGTATATATTTATTATATTAAGATGTTCTGTTTTTGTTCTTTGTAGGTAGATAATAAAATTAGTGACTGCGTGTTAAGACAAAAATATTAGTAAAAGTCACTTTATTTTGATGTTGAGGCCAGTCCTGGTGCAGGGGCGCGAAGTGTGAATATAAAGACAACCGGTTTTGGGTTCTATTCCCGTTTGAGACCGAATGGCAATAATCTAGTAAAAAATTCATTCAGTTACACATTTGATTGCAGATAATACAAAAATTTATACATTTTCTAAAAATGGTTTTCATATATTAAGCGTAATTACCTCTTTAAAAATACTAAAATGTCGTGTTTATATAGTTGGAAGAGACGTTTAAACAAAAAGAAGAGAAATTAGAAGAGAACGTGAGACAGAAGAAGAAGTTTCTGTGGGGACTGGCGCGCGCGCTCCGAGACCAGCACGAGTGTATGACCAAAGCTATGATGGAAGTTAAATATGAAACTGAGAGACTCGTCGAAAAGGTATTCATTATGCAGTGTTGGCAAAATTCAATTGCAATTAACAATTAAATATTAACAATTCAGTTTTTGTTTGTGGGGAAAATAACATTAAATTACAATTAAATTACAATTAATTAGATCTGAATGGTTATACTACAATTAACAATAAATAATTGTTGATACAAACAAATGATCAATTGTTAATTGTAATTAACTTTTACCTAACACGTATTGGAAAAAATTAAATTAAATAGCTTCACGCTATATCCCACACACAGCAAGGTAGGCAGAGGGAACCTAGTGTTAAGACACTCCGTTCCCCACTTTCCGCCGAATTCGGAGGCTTGCGTGTTAAGTGGCGGAACTTAACGCCGCGCTTTACCTCGACACCAGAGCGAAGAAAATGAAAATATAATTTCCACTCCTCGAGTGGGAATCGAACCCACAACCAGTCGTTTACAGTCACACTCTTGTGCCACTGGGCCACGATTGGCCACGAAGGTATATATTCAGAATAGAACAGAAATGTATACAGAACATAGGCGTATACATATGCAGCACAAAAGTGAGAAAGAGTGTGTGATGTAAACAAAATAATAGACCCACTGACTAGAATTTTTCTTATCTTATTATCGTAAAAAGAAATAAATTAATCTTTAGACAAAGAAATTATACAATAATATATTATACAAGCGTAAATTTAACAATTTGAAATTAAAGTAGCTATAAGTATAGCAACATATGCAACGTAAATGATACGGAATTCTAGATGAAACATGTAAAACAACATCACATCAAAGTCAAAGTCAAATAATTTTATTCAAAATATATGGTTCATTTTTTGCACGTCATATAATTTAGTTGAAGATCAATTATAGATTTTGCGAGCAAATTTTTACTCATCAGCGGTTGGTCGTTAAGACTCTAGTGTGCCCTAGTACGTTACAACTCTCCCCAAGCGGAAAAAAGGGCAAAAAAGTCCTTTTTTATGTAACTCCTTGAAAAACTTGATGACATTTTTTAACTACTTTACTTTACTATTTACTCAAGTACACCGCCAAGTGATCATGTGTTGTATATGTTTTTTATATTTTTAGGAAAACGATCTTAAAAACCAACTGCAAGCAGCTGAGAAAATACTCAAAAGCAAAGGCGAGAAAATGTACACCCAAATATCACAAGAAATAAAAATATTAGCTGCACATTTCGAATCTATGAAAAAAGAAAGAGACACTTTAGACCAAGAAAGAGTCAACTTAGAGAATTTAAAACAAACGAACGACAAAAATGATAAAGTATTACAAGAATATAAAAATAATAAAGAAGAATTGAAATTACATTACGATTTATTAAAAGAAGAATTAGATATTTTAAAAAAGTATATACAAGATAAGAAGGAAATGTCTAAATGTTTAGTGGAAAAAGGAACGGTTATGGAGGAAACAGAAGAAAAGACTTTAATGAATAATGAAATTAATGCGAGAAGTAATGATGACAATGATGATATATTAAAATATCAGGTGGTTAATGATTTTAAAAAGAAGAATGTTAATTTTAATCAGGTTAGTTAAATAAATATGGTTTAATAACAAACTAATGTTTGTGGTAGAAAGCTAATTTTTATTAGTTGTTATTCATACACTCTTAGGAAATTGCATGTGTTTAGAAGACGTATAAAAAATTCAATGGATTTGAACTCGCATCGCTTGGTAACAAAAATAAGTTGTAATAAAAAGCGTATAAGAATTTCGACGCAGATGGTAGAAGAACGCATGGCTTAGCGGTCAGAGCGCTTGGTCGGTTTCCAAGAGGCGCAGGTTCGGATCCCTCTGCGTTCATATTTTTACACATTTTCTAAATATCCTCTGCGCATTGTCTGTTGGTAACTTTGTAGGTGACAGAAAATTAATTAAATGTGATAGTTCTGGGTTTTAATTTTTTGTTTTTTTCATCTGATTAGACAAGACGCTACTTGAATTGCAGAATACAGTAACTTTCCAGAAGTAACAATAATATTCACAGTTTTTTAAACATTTTACAGTTAAATCGAGAAGTAAGCCGGCCTACTAGCAGCCAAGCTGACGTTTCAGAAGTTTGTAGGTGTTCTGAAATTTTGCAAACGTTGAAAGAAGAAAATGAGAGACTAAAAAGAATATCTATGCAGGTATTTATAGTATTTATAATATTTAAAACAAATGAAGCCAAGTGGCCAGTCGTGGCGCAGTGGCATAAGGGTGTGACTGTAAACGACTGGTTGTGGGTTCGATTCCCACTCGAGGAGTGGAAATATTTAATATTTCCATTTTCTTCACTCTGGTGCCGGGGTAAAGCGCGGCGTTAAGTTCCGCCACTTAACACGCAAGCCTCCGAATTCGGCGGAAAGTGGGCAACGCAGTGTCTTAACAGTAGGTTCCCTCTGCCTACCTTGCTGTGTGCCGGATATAGCGTGAATATAAAAAAAAATATTTAACAACTTCCCTGTCCCATGTCATATATGACTCAGGAACGTTTTCTAACAAGCTCATGAATCATATGTGACTCATACAACTTCAAGTGCATTTGCAATTTTAGACTTCAGGCGGTATACAAATACATTGTACTGCGACAGGTATATTAAGGTGAGGTGATAAGTATGGGGGTCATCGTGGCGCAGCGTGACAGCTTTTGACTGTAACCACGATGGTTGTGGGTTGGATTCCCATACGGGATTTTATATAAAATGAGGGTAGTTGTGGCGCAGGGGAACAAAGTGTGACTTAACGCACAATGTTTCCAAAATTCGGCGGAAAATAGGGAACTGAGCATCTTAACATTAGGTTCCCTCTGTCTACCCTGCTTTAAGGATTATAGAGTGATGCTAAAAAATATTCTGGATACTAGATGTGGGTTTGATTCCCACTCGAGGACTGGAAATATTAATTATTCTTACATGATTAAACTCGAGGCAAACCTCGACACCAGAGTCTAATGCTAAGGCGCGGCCTTAAGTTCCGCGACTTAACACGCAATGCTTCCGAATTCGGCGGAAAGTGGAGAATGGAGTATCTTAGCAATAGGTTCCCCTGCCTACCCTGGGACCCTGCTGAGTGTGGGATACAGCGTGAAGCTATAAAAAAACGAATTAAAAAAAAATGAACGGCTACTTAAATAATATTTCATCCCAGGCGCCTTTAATTTTGAATAATCTTTGATTGACATCTCTTATTTAGACTTTGCTCATATCCCAAATTATTTGTAACTTGTTTATTTACAAAATACGAGATTTTCCATCATATCTTACTATACACAGTATAAATTTCGTTGGTAAAGTACCATTTTTTACCATTTTCCAGCAAAGTGAGCATATAGATGCACTTTCCCACGAAAGACACGTTCTCCAACAGCAAGTGACTAGGACTCTTACATCGCCTCTCATACATCACGGGGTTTCGGCCAATAGGTGAGATTTAAACTATATTTTATTTAACAATTAGTGTGGTTTAACGGAGTGATCGGTCACTTTTGTTGTCTTGTGAAAGATGCATGTGATTTTTTTTTATAAATGAATGTTTATAAATGTTGTTTTACCTTTTTTCCGCGTAGCAGGGAAGTGAGAGAGGGCCTAGTGTCAAGAAACTCTGTTTTCTACTTTCCGCCCGAAATAGAGACATTGTACTATTTAAACATTTTTAAAGTGTTATTCCACACTTAGGAAAATTGGAAAAGACATTTAAAGAAAACGTATAAAAAATCCCGCTGCGTTCAAATTTTTATACGTTTTCTTTAAATGTCTTTTAGGACATTGTGTATCGAATGGCGCATCTCGATACCGCGCTTTGTCTTGTCGCCTTGTCTCATGCACCAGCGCTTCAAAATGAAGACTATTAAATATAATCATTACTCTGAGTGGAAATTGAGCCCACAACTATGGCATCTACAGTCTACACTGACCAACATTTTATATTTAAACTAGCGGCCCGCTCGCGGTTTCGCCGCGTGAACTACAACACTGTTTTGTTATGTTGCAACCCTCGGGGATCGATTTTTGTAAAAATGTAGCTTATGTTTAACCTTGGATTGTCAACTATATTCATGCCATAAATCATTACAATCGCTCAAGCGGTTTACGTTTTTCATATAAACTTTCATCCCCTATTTCAAGCCATTAGAGGTTAATTTTTGAAAAATAAGTAACCTATGTTTCACCCTGGATATATTACTACTTTCATTCGTAATTTCATCCGAATCGGATCGGTAGATTAGCCGTGAAAGCGTGACAGACAAACAGACCGACTTTCGCATTTATAATATAAGTATGAATTTCTCCGCTCTGACACTTGACACAAATAAACCGTGGCGTTAAGTTCCGCTACTCAACATGGTATATCTTTATTTCGAGCAGAAAGTGGAGAACGGAGTGTTTTTAACACTCTCTGCACCACTATATGGCAAAAAGCTTGAAGCTGTTTTTTTCCTTGTGTGTATGTACTTTTTTTGTACCTTCACGCTGTATCCCGCACATAGCAGAGTAGGCAGAGGAAACCTAGTGTTAAGACACTCCGTTCCCCCTTTTTCCGCAAAATTTGAAAGTATTGTGTGTTAAGTGGCGGAATTTAACGCGATTTTACCTCGACATCAGAGCCAAGAAAATGGAAATATCAATAATTTCCACTCCTCGAGTGGGGATCGAACCCACAACCAGTCGTTTGAAGTC
The DNA here is from genome assembly GCA_019049465.1 of Dryas iulia moderata. Taxonomy (NCBI): domain Eukaryota; kingdom Metazoa; phylum Arthropoda; class Insecta; order Lepidoptera; family Nymphalidae; genus Dryas; species Dryas iulia. The sequence continues at coordinate 1,901,822 of CM032440.1, forward strand.
ACACATCTGTGCCACTGCGCTACGACTGGCTCCCTTATTATGTACTTAACATATGTATTTACGTACAGAGTTAATCAATATGGTAATATGAACAATAACCGCGCTGGTGGAGAAGAACTATACACTTTCCCAAATCTGCAGTCGCGGGTTCTGTTCCCGGGTGAGGCAGTGCCGTTTGTTGGTACACTGGAGGACAAACGCAGTGAGAACCGTCGGTTTGTAAATATTTTCAACTTTTTTTTTTATTTTGATTTAATAAAAGAAATTTGTTTATAAATTGTATTAAATATTCAATCACCTTTTTCGACACAAGTGTAAAAAGTGTAAAGTTATTAAAATCTTTTGTGTGAAAATATCAACGATTTAAAAATAAAAAATATTCAAACTCATGTTACAATTTCTACGTGAAAATTTTTTGGGAAATTTGTAAAAGTTTTTTTTTTAATATTTTATATTTTAGCTTTTTATGTCAGTAGTAATATTGTTTTTAGATATTTAATAAATCAATGGCGAGCGTTACGAAGACGTCGTCCTGTCTCTTCACCACCGATAAATATAGCAAGTTAGTGTATTTGTGCATTTCTTTCTTTCTTTAGCTTCATGCTGTATCCCGCACACGGCAGGGTAGGCAGAGGGAACCTAGTGTTAAGACACTGCGTTCCCTACGCCCGCCGAATTCGGAGACATTGCGTGTTAAGTAGCGGAGCTTAACGCCGCGCTTACGCATGACAGGCATGGACAACCTGCGGTTTGCTAAACGATGAAACGCGACCCGTTATTTAATACTTAATTTGCGTAATATATACGTATATTAGGTTTATATACATTTATTTCTCAATAAGACCTAAGCCACCTACTTGAGAAGAATATTACTTAATATTATAACATATATAGAATATCTGTAATAATATTAAGAATATTACTTAATATTATTACAGATATTCTCCCGCTACTTTTCATAAAATTGCGATTTTGGCCGCCAAAAAATTAAAACAGGATTTTAAAGAAAAATTAAGAGGCCCATTGGTATAAAAAGTGTAGCTCAACGTGCTCTATAAAAAATCAACGCAGAGGAATTTCAACCTGCGACTCCTGAGAAAATCTGGAGAAGTAGTTGCTACTTCCTACTTTATTTCTTTGGCGAAAATCTTATTATAAACCTTAGTCACTTCCTGTAAGAGAACGGAGTATAATGACACTAGCAATCCAACTTGTCCGATTTCCACTTTCTGTCTAAATCTGAGACGTTGTTTGTTGTATCGCGAAACTCAAGGTGAAGCTTTGATGAAAATAATTTGAATATAAATCCCCCGAGAGGAAATCGAACCTGCAACTATACACTCAGATGCTATCACATTCCGCTACAATAGCCTGATTTTAATTGATATTATAAGATGTATGAGATTCCTTTTTTATTGTCAGATCCAGGACAAACTATACAGTCGGCTCCAGTTTGTTCGTTTGAAAGAAATGTTGCGGATGATATTGAAAATATCAATATACAACCTAGTACTAGGTAATTGTGTTGTATTTTTTAATACTTTATGCAAATTTCTGCGTTCTTTTGAGGTAAAGTCAAAGTCAAATAATCTAATTCAAAATAAGAAGTTACATGTTTAATTTTTTGAACGTCATATAGTCGTGGCCCAGTGGCACAGGCGTGTGACTGTAAACGACTGGTTGTGGGTTCGATTCCTACTCGAGGAGTGGAAATTATATTTTCGTTTTCTTCGCTCTAGTGTCGAGGCAAAGCACGGCGTTAAGTTCCGCACTTAATACGCAATGCCTCCGAATTCGGCGGAAAGTGGGGAACGGAGTGCCTTAACACTAGGTTCCCTCTGCTTACCCTGCTGTGTGCGGGATATAGCGTGAAGCCAAAAAAAAAAATAGTTTACCATCGGTTCACTAAACTTAATGCCTCAGACCTGAGAAGAACCGGCGTAAGAAACTCGGCGGGACTTCTTTTTGTTTCTAAAGTGATTTTGATATACAGATTTATTGCTGACAGTAATACTTTTGAAATAGCAAAATAAAGTAGAGTAGAGAGTAAATCCTAAATTCTTTTATTATTGGTTGCCTGAAAAGGATTGTTTCTTGCGTTAATAGTGGGCCCATTGCTTGAATTAAAAGAGTTAAGTGTAAGTACGTAAATTAATGTAAAATTTTTTTTTTTTGTACGATAAAGCGTTATTATTATGTATCTCTTTAAAATATCTCGGATTCAGTCGAACTCAGTCCTTAGACGGCGTTAGGTCCTTATTTATTTTAAAAAAGAATATTATTATGGTTTATTATTCATTATTTTTGTATTCAGTTGTTCAATAAATTAATATAAATTGAATTTGAGTCCATTATGTCACAGTGAAATAGTATGGAATGGAGTGGTTTAATATTAGCCTCTATTTTTTTCAAATTCTGACAGCTTTTTAAAAAGATAACGTTTTTTAAATAACTTTTTTAATATAATATTTTTTTTTAGTGAGACACCTGCAGTAAATCCCACTGTTAGTGGAAAAAAGTTAAAAGAGAAGAGTATGAAAACTGTTCTACACGAAACCAAACAAAAAACGCAACAGTGAGTTGTTTAATATTTATTTAAATAAAGAAGTTTTCAAATGTTTAATAAAAATATGTATTTTTTTATTTTTAAATAATCATTTATTAAAGTTTAATAATTTTTTTTATTATCTGCTAAAAAGCTGCGCCTGATTGTAAACTTTTAATTTAAATTGAATAAAATTTTAAAAGTAGCTTGTAGTTACTTTTAAAATTTTATACGCTTTATGCGATGATATTAATTTCTTTTCAGTTATATAAAAGAACAACAAATACATCGTGAAAAAAGTCCGAATTCAGCATTACGTGAAGCAAAACTACGGTTACGAAAACTAGAGATAGAGGCCGAGGCGGTGGAAAAGTCTTACTTGGAATTTAGGAAACGACAATCTGATATGAAAACGGTTAAGAATACTACTTTACCAGAGTTTGTGGTAAAAGATGTGGTAAATATAGGTGTGTATGGATTTTGGTTTTATGTATATAATAGTTATATTTTGTATGTTGTTTTATATTTGGTTTCTATGTTTATGAGAAGGTCACGGTTGTTGTGGCTTCGATTCTTATTTAGGGGAATAATTATATTTGAATTATTTTAATTGTTCGGCTATAGTAAAGAAACAAAGCGTTGTGTTGAATTTTACTACACAATATACTATGTCTACTAAGTGTCAAGTTTTCTGGAAAAAGTAAGAAACTGAAAAAAAAAATGTTTATTGACTACAGTTTATTTAGAAACCTCAATTATTATTTCTAAATGTGCCTTGACTAAATCTCTAAATGTTGCCTCATTCTACTGCCTGCATTATTATTATTATTATTATACGTAAAATATATTACATTTATTCTATAATAATATTTTGTAGAACCAGATAAGGAAATTGGTCTCTCATTTTTTTCAGACACTAAACAAATAAAAAATGCACCAAAACCAAAAGAACATAAAATACCCGATATTCCAAACCTTAAAGAATCACCAGAATTATTTAAAAAGGATTTCGATAAATATCTACGGGAGTATCAAACTAAATATGACATTGGTCAATTACATTTTCCGAACAAAAATTCTATACTTCAAAAAGTAAAACCAATACCAATACATAGCGAAAATAAAATTGAAAGTAACAAGAATATTAATTATATAGAAACTCCGATAGTGGAATTTAGAAAACTTTATCAAAAAGATAATTCTGATTTACCTATAAGTCGTAATTTAAGTGATATGGGACAAAATTTTAAAGGTAATAAGGAAATTATAAGTCCAAAAGCAAAATGTGTTGAACAATCTGGTTTTCAAACTTTGGTTCAAGAAAAAGATGACACAAGCAATATTACAAAAGATTTATCAGAGTCTTTAAAAGATATTTCGCAACAAAATCTAGCAAAAGATGTAAATGATGAATTTGATAAAAATTATTTGGAGGTTTCAGAAAAAGATACAAATATTAAAGAGACTACACAAGAGGAAAATATAGTTACAAATATTAGAGAAACTACACAAAATTTTGAAGATCATAATAATTCTATTTGTATAAACAATGAATACTTAGACGAAAACATTGAAAAACCAATTGAAAACGTAGAAAATCTAGCACTTAAAAAAATTGATAATCTTAATACAAAACTTGATAATAAATTATTTCAAAAAGAAGAAAATGTATTAATAGTTGAAGTAGAAAACGTTCATAATGAAAGTAACATCAAAATGAGCGAATCTAAAGATTTACTTGTTATAGTTGAAAGTTCAATAGATAATGTAGATACTGAGGACAAAGAAAACGTGATATCGACTCAAATGACTATAATAGTAAGTCCCAAAAATAAAGAGAATAACCAACCTAAAAAAGATTTAACAAATACAATTGAAAAAATAACAGAAGACGATATTTTAAATGATATTTTTCATTCAAAAAACAACGAAGAACCGTCTAGTGTGGAACTTTCTAAGAAATTGGAGGATTCGAGTAAAGTAGAGAATAGTGACGAATACGGTGAAGATTTCTCCGCTGACGTGGACAATTATAACAGTCAGTACGACTTTGGTAATAACTCTCCGATATCTGTCGCGAAAACATCAGAAGGTGACGATGATAATTTTTGGAATTCTTAAGTTAATTTGTTAGTGTGTTACAAATTGAAATTAATGTTTGATTGAACTTTTATGATTAATGATTATTGTAACTTGTTAAATGGGAGAGTAAAGAATATATTTTAAGCCATTTTATTTATTACTCCCAGAATTAAATAATGTATTTAATAAAAGATGCAATTGAAAATATTATTGAAAATATTATAATAAAATAGTGAAAACAGATTTATACGCGCACATCTGCGGAACTCTTAAACGATTTGAATAAAATATTTTTTTATTTTATAGTTTTTAAACATGGACAGGACTAAAATAGATTTTAAAGAGTTTAACCTGATGCAGAACCTAGCTTTACTACCGGTTATAAAAAAAATGCGAGTTAACAGAAATAGTTCATCATGTAAGGTATTATTATCAAAAGTATCATTAAGTCCACACAAATAAAAATGTATCTACTAGCAAAACTAAATAAAACACAACAAATAAACCATTCATAATTTATTTATCTAATCACGAATCGTAATATAAAACATTTATATATACATTTCTGAATATAAAAGTACAAACTCTCCTCCGACCCTCCGACATCTGACGGAGAACCACGTCACTAACAAACGCGTAACTTCACGTTATTGTCAAACAAACTGATATTGGAATTGTACGGAACAAATGCAAATTAATATTCACTGTCATTTAATGATATTTACTGCTGGATTTATATAACGTTGTATTTTTGAAACTTTAAATTTAAAATTTTTAGAACTTAAAATTTATAAATTAAATCATATTACATAACTACATATAAGTGATGAATTTTGAAATGTTTTGGTTTTATATAATTCTTGTAGAAAATAACTGTATAAAGCAAAGATTTCTATAAAATTTATAACTCTTTAATAGAAATTAACATCAAACTAATTTCGTTTATACAATCAGCTAAAACCTAGTGTTTAAAGTCTAGTGACTAAAGACATTCCGTTCTCCAATTTTTTAATGTATTATAATTATATACAAGCTTAAACAAATTTAAAATCATTTTTAAAACAAAAATAAAAACGTTATGTAAATCCAGTTTCTGATTCAATTGCATACAATCTTTATACTATTTATTCATACATAATAATATTAAAATTTACATCAAAACGGTAAAAAAAGGAATAATTCAACCAAAATATCTCGAACTAACAAATTACACACACAATATCAAATATTAACATTTAAAATATACAATTACGTTCTTATTTCAATTTTACACCAACATTTATTGTTTCTAATATCAATATGTATTTAAATAACTAGGCATATTTCTTTTCTTAATAACAATTAACTGTGAAGTATTTATTTGGCAAACATTGAATATTACTAACATTTTATAATTACTTTTCGTTAGTTCGAGATATTTGAATAACGTTTAGTTATTTTACTAAAAACACTTTAATTTTAACACTTTAAAAGTGTTATTCACAGACTTAAGATATGAAAAACATTTTTAGAAAAAATGAACAGAATTCGAACCCACACTTCTTGAAAACTGACCAAGAGCTCTGAACACTAAGCCATACGTCCTAAATCAGGCTACGTCAAAATTCTTATACACTTATTACAATTACAACTTATTTTTGTTGTTAGTATTTTTTCTAAAAATGTTTGACATTTTAAATTTGTAATACAAACATAAAGAAACCGAATCAAACGTGACAGTGAATACAAAAAAACAAAACACAAATCGACTTACAATTCTAAAATAATAATAAAATTATTAATAAAACGAAATTATTCTTCAAATCACATAATCACAATAATATGTTGTTAAAATCGAAAATCTTAATCAATATTATGAAAAAACAATAAAATTATTAAAACTTTAAGAAATTACAAGTTTTTCAAGTAATAAGAAAGTCATGACATCACTTTAGCAGTTTTACGTCAGAGAACCTAGTGGCAAGACACTCCGTTCTCTGCCTTCCGCCCAAAATTGGGACATTGTGTGACGAATGGCGGAACAAAACGCCGCGCTTTGTCTTAACAGAGAGCGGAAAAATGACAATAAATTAAATATAATTATGCCCCCATTGCCCCCCAGTGGGCATTGAACACACGACCATCGCGTTTACAGTTAGAATTTGTCTCACTGCGCTATGATGGCCCCTAAAAATTATAAATATTTAAAAAATATAAACTGTCAAGTGTCTCATATCATTCTGTAAGACTGACAATACTAACATTAAAAACGTCTAATTTTACCAAAAAAAAATATACTTTGACATTGATTTGAAAACATAATTTAACAACATTTATTATTTATTATTAATTAAAAAGGTGAGAAATAAAAAAAATTGAAGTGCAATACAAAAATATCAACTAGCGAACTAAGGTGTGTGATGTTAAATTAAAAATAGAATATTATGTGGAAATAGCACAGTTATCTTGTCATTGTTAATAATATATATAAGAATACTAAAATATATGAACGTTTTCAAGTAATTGTCTAATAATTTTTTTTTTAGCTTCACGCTGTATCCCGCACACAGCAGGGTAGGCAGAGGGAACATAGTGTTAAGACACTCCGTTCCCCACTTTCCGCCGAATTTGGAGGCTTTACCTCGACACCAGAGCGAAGAAAATGGAAATATAATTTCCACTCCTCGAGTGGGAATCGAACCTACGACCAGTCGATTACAGTCACACGCATGTGCCACTGGGCCCCGACTGGCCACAATTAATTTGGTCTATCAATTATTACTATTTATTTATAATTTTTTGTTTACCATTTTATATTCGTCATTCTAAGTGTCCCAACATCTTTAAAAAAATCTTGAAAATTATTATCAGTAAACAGATAATAATTGCCAAGTTTTTTTTTCCTTTTCTAAATTATTATACCTTTTTTACATTAAAATGTTTACATTTGCAAAATGCCAATATATTAAAAGTGTTTTCTTAAAAAAAACTGTAATAAACAAGTTTGAATCACACCATTTTATATAAAATGGTTTCTTTTTGAAGAATTCTTTCAAATTTTTAATTGAATTATGACTAAAATTATTCCTTTTATAATAATTTTACTTTTTTTAACAAAAAAAACGTATACTCAAAAACGTCCATATAAAATATAAACAGTACAATAATAAGGTAATATCTTTAAATTAACAATAAATTACTTCAAATTGAAAATAAGATATAACATTGTTGAAAATAAAATAATAATAATAAAAAGGAGAGAATTACAAGACATATATTATACACGAGTTTTTATATATATATATATATATATATATATATATATATATATATATAATATCTATATATATATATATATATATATATATATATATATATTATATATGTATATATATATCTCATCTCTCTATATACTATTATGTATCTATATATATCTCTATATCTATATATATATCTATATATCTATATCTATCTATCTCTCTATATCTATCTCTCTCTCTATCTATCTATATCTCTATCTATATCTATATATACACGCATTTAATCTTTGCAACTATTTGTATTATGCCAATTACAGATTTATAATTAAATCATAAAGTCAATTATATATTGATTTTGAACCAATATATAATAAAAAAATGAATAAACATGACTAAATTATTGAAACGATAAAAAAAATGATTTACTCTTTCTTATTTAATTCACAAAACAATCTTCATTATTTTTTGTTAATCAAAAAATGCAATTAGGCTCTGGCTGTTACATAATAACATAATAATGGTAATAAAAACAATTCTTTATTTAAAAAACAACCTATTTTTTATTATTACATTCAAAATTATTCATTTTTTATTAATTTAAAAGAAACATGTCAACAAATTTAAGATTTTAAAGCAGAATTAAATTTCAAAATAAAATAAATAATAATATATATTATAATATATGTGTAAATAATAAAATAATACGTTAGGCAGTAATACATATCCGCTCATTCAATAGAACAATGACGTAATTGCGTTTAAGTCATTTTAATTAGTACAATTTTTACGTCTTTTTTTCAAACGCCGCTAGCTTAGTTGTACAAGAATTTCACACTTTGGCACTGAATGAATCCATTTTAAAAATATAAAATAAAATGTATTTCTAATTTTTGTGATGTAATTTTTATAATAATTATCCATTCTACATTACTATAATAAATTGTACAATAACTTCCTCAGAAAACTAATAAAAAAGGCAAAAGAAGACTTTTTTGTAATTACGTCATTGTTGTTATTAAATGAACGACATACAAACAAACAAACATTTAGAAACCAAAACTAACATTATGTCCCACATTCTTAGCAGCTGCGGCGGATCTCGGAGAGTTGGGTCCCGTCACTCTTAACCAATTGGAAACCTAGAAATTAAAATAAAAAAGAATTCATCATCACAATATAACAGCCACTTTATATAACCAATAAGTTCCGGAAAAGGAAAGTGGGGAACGGAGTGTCTTGCCACTAGATTCCCTCTACTGTGTGTGGGAGCGTGTACAGCGTAAAGTTAAAAAAATAGTTGCCGCTTTAGCATCTGATGGTAAACCTGGTTGTTGTGGGTTAGATTCTGACTGGGGGAATGATGATGATATATTTAAATTATTTTCATTATATCATATCGTTTTCGTACTGAAGTTAAAGTGCCGTGTTGAGTTCCGGTACTCAACATGCAATGTCGGACGGAAAGTGGGCAACAGAGTGTTGCAAAGCGAATACACGAATACCTGCAATGGCACAGCCCTACACGCGCATGACAGCTGTCACGCACGTCACGCCAATCCGGCACGTCACAGCTGTCAGGCACTTCACGTAAGTCCACTAGCATTAACAATATGATAAAGAGCAAGAAACACATAAATACCTGCAACGGCACAGCCCTAGCACGCTCACGCACGTCACGGCTATCACGCGCTTCACGGCTATCACGCACGTCCCGCGCTTCACGTCGCGGCGTGCTGCAGAGCGGCTCGCGAGCACGCGGCGTGTCGGGCCACGAGACTGTCGTGTCGTTTGAACAAGCCGGTTGCCACCTGGAGAAGAAATAACACTTTAAAAAAACGTTTAAAAATATCTATTCTCTCTCTTTCAATTTCCTAAGTGTGTAAACTTTAAAATTTTTTTTTTAGCATATTACTAAAAAAAATATATTTAAAATTTTATTATAATTTCTGATATGATTGGCTAAAAGCTGAATGTTTTTATTAATATTTTAAATGTTATTTACTGGATTGTTAGAATATTATAAAAAAAAACTTGAAAACGTATAAAAAAATTCAAACGTTGCAAGAATCAAACCCGCACCTAGAAACCGTACAAGCGTTCTGACCACTAAACCATATCGTTTAGTTTTATATCCGACCAAATTGCAATTTTTGAACGGTCATTTATTTATATTTATTTAAAGAAATATTTAAAAAATATATATTTAGAAAACTCGCGCCTTCTGAATACCGTCCAGGCGGTCTGACCGCGTGCGCCACGTGCTTTACTCCCAGCTGCGTCGAAATTCTTATACGCTTTATTACAACTTATTTTTTATAATTTTTTATACATTTTCTAAATGTCTCTTTCAATTTTCCTAAGTGTGGAATAACACTTTAAAAATATTTTTTTAGTATAGATATTTTTCTAACTTATAAGCGAATTTAAAATAAAATATAACTATAATACCCACCGTTGTCTCTCCACATCAGTATACAGTGCCACGGTGTGCCTCCAGCGGTATATATTGGGGAACGTGTCTGGAGATATCTGGCATGTGCTCACCGCGTCGTATACTAGCCGATCCATTTTTGACGGTTCTTCTCTGTAAATATTTAATATAAAAAAACTATAATATATGACAAAATAGTAAATATTTCACTAAAAATTATAAGTAAGTTTTTTCTGTTGTGTACAAAATGTAAAGGATATTTAAAAATTGACAAAAGTTTAGTTTAGTTACTATATAAGCAGTATTATAATTTTTAAAATGTATAAATAACATCAAAACGAAAGTGCCTTGATAATACAGTGTATGATTGAAAAAAAAACTCCTATAAAACTGCTATACATAGTTATGGGTTCGACCCTTGCTCTTTGATATGGACAAATTTGAATTATTTATACTTTTCCTCTCGAACAAAACAAAGTGCAGCGGTATATCATAGGCATAAGCAGCATAAAGCAGAGAATAGAATTTTTAGACACTAAGTTCTCTCAATCAATCCTATCTATTGAAAAAAAATGTTAGTGACCGAACTCACCCATATATAAAAGGTTCAGTGAGTGCCCTGTCACTAGCGTCTTGCATATCACATTCCGCGTCACTATCAGAGTGCTCTGATGCGGTGTGATAGGTCTCCTCGTTACCAGAACCTGATGAGTCGTCTTCTGATATCTGTAAATTATTTACAAAATATAATAATATTTGAATATAAATATATTTTTCAGGTGTGAAATTTAAAATTTAAATTGAAATAGTAGTTAAAAAATAAATAGATGGTTAGTACATATATATATATATATATATATATAATTTTTTTACAATTTAATTTATACCACTACGGACATAAGTACTGTACCTTTTTTTAAAATAATCTTTTTTTATATATATATATATAAGTTCCTTTTTTCATTACAATATCAGAGCTTAAAACTAAGTTTATAAAATATACCATAAGAGAGTCCAGTTTTCTTTCAATATTAATCAATATCTTAAATATTAAATGTAACTTATATCTATTTTTTTTATTAGCTTTACGCTGTATCCCGCACACAGCAGGGTAGGCAGAGGGAACCTAGTGTTAAGACACTCCGTTCCCCACTTTCCGCCGAATTCGGAGGCTTGCGTGTTAAGTGGCGGAACTTAACGCCGCGCTTTACCTCGACACCAGAGCGAAGAAAATGGAAATATAATTTCCACTCCTCGAGTGGGAATCGAACCCACAACCAGTCGTTTACAGTCACACGCTTGTGCCACTGGGCCACGACTGGCCACATCTATTACAAAGTATTAATATGACTTACTATGACTATCTTTTACATATTTCTAGTATAAAATTTAAAACCATTATCTTTTGTGTAATCAAGTTAACAAACAAATTAAATTCGTGAAATCGAATTAAAAAGGCCTTTCTTTATTTAGTAAGTCAGGCAAGCGATCAAGGGCATAGAAATAAATTATCCCAGTCATAGGATCAAGTCTTAAACTTTAATATTTACCTTATATTCTGTCACAATTCATTAATTTAAATTAACTTTTTACGAATATTTTGGATTTTGTTTATTTTCTAATAGTTTTACTCAAATGGTTAAAGATAATATATCTTAGGGTTCTATAAGTATATAACCACAAATAGCATTAGCAAAAAATAAAACATTTAACCCGATTTCTATTTAAAAAAATCATATCATATTTAAATATAATATTGTTATATATTTATAATATATCTGAAAGGTAGTTTTACTTGGCCTGCTGTTAAAAGCGTAAGTTAATAAATTAGTGTGCAACTGCCTAACGCTGGGTTTGCTTGTTCCTTTTCCCTTAACTAAAATATATAACAAATATTAATTTAATGAACATTACCTCATTAGTGGAAATATTTAATATTTTCATTTCCTTCGCTCTGGTATCAGAGGCAAAGCGCAGCGTTAAGTTCCGCCACTTAACACGCAATGCCCCCGTATTCGGCGGAAAGTGACGAACGGAGTGTCTTAACACTATGTTCTCTCTGCCTACCCTGCTGTGTGCGGGATACTGCATTAAAAAATAAATAATCATTAATTACCTCAGCGTCCAGCACTAAGCATTTCGCGACATCGAGGCTGTAGAGTGCGGGGGGATTGGAGGGTTTGGGGGAAATGGGGGGATTGGAAGAGGTGGGGGAAGTGGGGGGATTTGGAGGAGTGGAAGCGCCATCTCCCGCCGGGGAGTTCCTGCTCACCGGCTTTTCTACACTCGTCTGACATTTACCATCACCTGTCGTATGAAAAAGAACACATAAATGACTATAAGGAAAATTGGTGTTAAAGAAAATATAACATTTTGAACATAGCGAGATTGGAAACAGAGCCTCTTGGAATTGTATAAACGTTTTGACCGCTAAGCTGTACGTTCTAAACAGCTATGTAGAATTTCTTATATGCTTGTTACAACTTATTTTTGTTGTTTTCCTTATGTTTCAATGATATTTTAAAAGTATAGTTATATATAATATGAAAAAATCTTTTGATAAATAGAAAAGTATAGAAGGAACATTTTTAAACATTTTTAAAGTGTTATTCCATACTTAGGAAAATTGAAAAAGACATTTAAATCTCTCTACAGAAATGCTAACAACAAAAATAAGTTGTAATAAAGCATATAAGAATTTCGACACAGCTGGTAGTAGAACGCATGGCTCAGTGGTGTGAGCGCCTGGACGATATTCAGGAGGCGCGGGTTCAAATCCCGACGCGCTCCATTTTTTATACCTTTTCTTTAAATATCTTTTAGAAGGAACATGTTAACAATTATTTTCTCCCTAACTTTGTCCTTTATTTATAATTTACATTCTCAGATATCCACAACCAATTAAAATAAATTAATTATAAAATAAAATAAATTAAAAAAGCTTTATCAAAACCAATACACACCAATATCATGTTCAAACGTGAGACGTTTAATAAAACTTTCACTTTTCGGACTCGTAGACAGCATGGACCTGTTCTTCCTGAAGGAGGCATTCTTCTTACTATTCCTTTCGAAGACTTCCACCTTCCAGTCACACCTACATTTCCCCGCTTTCTCCCATATCTCCCTACACTCTCCGTCGGAGACCGCAGGGCCTTTCGTCACATCAGATTCAGTCAATTCTTCGCATATAAAACTTGAAAGACATCTCACATGTCCATCAATAACGTGGTTGATTCTCATTCTATTCGTTCTGTAGGTAAAAGGTTTCCTCTCGTCATCAGAACTAAATATATCGTCGTTGGGACATCGTAATTTAATCAGAAACTCCACTAAATTATTTATGTCGTCCAGTTCTTTCGTCTGTTGCTTAAGTTTGAACACAACTAGCTGAGCGAGGCGAGAATGTATGAGCGAAAAATTAATATCTTTGAATCTTTCGTCGTCCATGTACGTGTAGATTGTGTGTTGTAGATGTTTCGCCTCAGATTTTAATGACTCTCCGGCGACTTCCGGTTCAGTCGATAGAGAAAATATTAAAGCATCGGCTATTCTCTTTGCGAATACTTGACACGTTCTTTCTATGCATAATAACTGATTTACTGTATGGTTACTAGTTTGTACTGCGTTTGTATCACCATTGGCTACAGGGGGTTTCGCTGTAGGCTGTCTACACATTCTCTGCCTTATGGGATCTGTTTTCCGCCAGTGGGACTTATCCGTTATTTTGCAAGTCTTCATGGCTACACATAGTTCTGATATCGGACTTAATTCTTGGATAGGACTTTGACTGAGATTCCCTAAACTTATTCTTGAAAGGTTCAGCTCTTCAGCTTGGGTTTGGTTCAAGCTGTCATTTTGTGCAAAGGAGTAAGCTGTCTCGTATTTAGCTTTCAAATAGTTTTCCAATAGGGCAAGTCCCTCTGGTGATCGTAAGTCTGTGAATGTGTCTAGGAACGGCCAGTATTCCTTCCATCCTACATTCATTTCTTCTGCTAGGTTTCTGAAAAATAAACACAATATTGTTAGTTAATGATGAAAAACATTTTTTTAACATTAACAAAGAAATTCAAACAGTAGGTTTCAACATTAAGTTACATTTATTATATTACAAATTCAAATTTGTAATAAAATGTATTATTATACAAAATATTCATTAAAACATCTTTTCAAAAAACTGTTTACAACTGCCCATTTGATAAAATATTAAAATCAATTTGTCTCGAGGTCCTTCGGGGAGTTGTTCGAAGGCCGCAAGAAATTATAAGCTTCACGTTTTACTCTTTATCTCGAACAGCAGAGTCAGAGAGCCTAGTTTATTTATGTCAGAGCGCTTGAACCGTAAACAAGAAGAGCGCGTTCGAATCCTACTGTGTTTAAATTATTACGCAATTTTTAAAAAATAATTTCAATTTCTTAAATCTGTAAATAACAATTTTTTTCAGCTTCACGCTACGCATAGCAGGGTAGTCTGAGATAACGGACAACCATAGATAGAGCATTTACAATCACACTTAGTCCCACTTAATACCTCTAAAATTAGGACTCAAAAAAAAACTCACCTGCCAACACTCTCTAACCCCTTGCTAAGATCCCTCAACCGGAACGGAGAACACGTGGAGTCCGTAGGGGTCTGAGGGGTCCGGGGACCCCTCGGGGGTGTCTTCCATTTCCTCCGGAACTGCTCAGCGTCGCGTGGTGGCATGGGACCC
The DNA here is from genome assembly GCA_019049465.1 of Dryas iulia moderata. NCBI lineage: Eukaryota > Metazoa > Arthropoda > Insecta > Lepidoptera > Nymphalidae > Dryas > Dryas iulia. Next base: position 1,916,831 of record CM032440.1, read on the forward strand.
GCGAACGCACGTATCTCGTAGCGGGGCGATAAGGGGTCTTGGTTCAATTCCTGTTGATATGTTTAATGTTAATTATATATGTCGGGTGGGATGGAGAGAATAAAGTGTCTTGACATTAGGCTATCTTGGAGTACTTTGTTAAGAGAGAGAACGCGTGAATGTAAGATCTGACACATATGTTTTATAGTAACTTGCCTGTCACTATTTTTTATGTTAAAACATCGTAATTCTCATGAAATTAAAATAGATACAATACTCTTAATAATTTTGAGAATACATTAAACAAAGTTCTTTAGTTTTTAAACTAAAAGTGTTGTTTCTACATATTCATATCTGTTTATTCTAATACCTCTGAATTTTCATAAAAATACACAGTCAATATATTTTCTAAATATTGTACAACTTATTTTTTTTGACTTTAAACAAAACAAATGGTTAAGTTGCTTAAGTTTTGCTACTCAGCATGAAATATTGATAAATCAAAAGTAATTTGTAAGAAACCGACCGAGAAACAGAAGTCGTGAAAGAAAAAATAAAAAAAGAAAAATAAAGGAAAAGGCAACACAATCAAGATCAAGAACAACAAAGGCACGGAGCTGTGTCCGTGGAGAAGGAAAACTCATTTAATAAAAAAAAAAAAGGGGAAAATGTAATTTGGGGCCATCGTCTTGCAGTGGGACAGTGACAGACTATAAATGCGATGGTTGTGTTTTCAATTATTACTCGAGAGAATGATTATTCAAATTTAATTTCTTTGCTCTATCTCTCTCTTCAATAGACGAAGCGCGGTGTTGAGTTCCGTCACTCAACACGCAATATCTCGATTTTTTTCTGATCTACTATGCGAGAAAAGCATGAAGTTATATTTTATATATTAAATGAAGAAATTGATATATAAACATTTAGGGTATTCATAGTGTTCAATGTCTACGTTTATTTTACACAAACCGGCGGTTCAGCAGGTGTAAACGGTTTCCCTATGGTAGGCGCTGCGCTGTCATCTTCACTGTGGAGTACTGGTACGTAGTAACGTTCTAACAGCATTTTGGCGATGTGGGCACTCACTTCGGATGGTGTGTTAGGTGCTCTGCTGCATATTATCTGGAAAAGGCGTGGTAGATATTAATATGTATGTTTGTTTGCTTGTATAATTGTTTGTTTGTTTGCATGTTTATATATTTGTATGTTTGTATGGTTGTTTGTTTGTATGTTTGAATGTTTATATGTTTGTATGAATGTTTGGATGTTTTTATATTTGCATGTTTGTATTTTTTGAATGTTTATATGTTTGTATGTTTAGAGGTCATGGTACAGTGGAGTTGTGTCTGCTAAGGTAGCTGGTGTAATTGCTAATTATGGTTGTGGGTTCAATAGAATATATTTATTCCTAATAGCTAACAAAGCGCACCTTTAAGTTCAAAATATATCTAAAATGGAGGGTACTGACTGTCTTTATGAGTAATTTTATTAGTAGATATTATTCAATGAGATATAAGTATATTATGTTAAAATATCTTCCTTTGATGTGTAAAAGTATGCAAGTCACTTTTGTTTTTTTGTTCAAAAGACAACAAACAAACTGTAAACAAGCATATTCACAAGTATTATTGCTATGTACATATACTTTATTTAAATTTATTACTTCATACATATATTTTTATTAGCTTCACGCTGTGTTCCGCACACAGCAGGGAATGCAGAGGGAACCTAGTGTTACGACACTCCGTTCCCTACTTTCCACCGAATTCGGAGGCATTGCGTGTTAAGTGGCGGAACTTAACGCCGCGCTTTACCTCAACACCAGAGCGAAGAAAATGGAAATATTAAATATTTCCAGTCCTCAAGTGGGCACCGAACCCACAACCAGTCGTTTACAGTCACACGCTCGTGCCACTGGGCCACGACTGGCCACAATTAATATAATTAATTCACTTATGTAAAACTGCACATAACTAACTTTATTATTGACTTTTGGCTTGTCACACCAGCACAATGTTTAAAACGTACCAATATATAATCCTTTAACTATCAGAAATATTTACATTCATTTGAAAATGTAATAATTTGAATTAATTACTCACATCTTTAGGTAATTCCCCATGTTTATTCTTTGCATTCTTATTACACTGCGGGAAGGAAGTCAGAACATCCACTACATGTTCAGCCCCAAATTTAGCAGCAAAATGTAGAGGTGTCTCGTTGAGTCCTTTATCTGGTGTATTTAGATACCTATCCACTAGAATCGATGCAAATTCCTGAAAAAAAAATACATTATTTTGTGGTATTATTTTTTATATCATAAGTACGTGAATAATGTTTAAGAATGTTATAATATTTAATAAATAGCATTCTCTCTTACTTTTAACATTTTTAAAGTGTTATTCCACACTTAGGAAAATTGAAAAAGACCATGTAAAAGACTTGAAAGACCAAGATTGGGGCCAGTCGTAGCGCAGTGGCACGAACGTGTGACTGTAAACGACTGGTTGTGGGTTCAATTCCCACTCGGGGAGTGGAAATATTTAATATTTCCATTTCCTTCGCTCTGGTATCAGAGGTTAAGCGCGGCGTTAAGTTCCGCCACTTAACACGCAATGCCTTCTAATTCGGCGGAAAGTGGGGAGCGGAGTGTCTTAACGCTAGGTTCCCTCTGCCTACCCTGCTGTGTGCGGGATACAGCGTGAAGCTAAAAAAAACAAGACATTTAAAGGCTCAGTGGTGAGGGCGCCTGAACGGTAATCAGATTGGAATCCCGCTGCGTTCAAAATATATGTTTTCTTTAAATATCTTTTAGCATTCTCTCTTGTCTAAAGATTATTATTAAGATGTGATTTATATGTAGCAAAAAATTGTAAAAATCTTTTTACAGATACAGGTAATAACAAAAATAAATTATCAACAAGCTTATAAGAATTTTTACCTAGCTGGATAGAACGTATGGCATAGCGATCAGAGCGCTTAGAGGTTCCCAAAGGTCCAGGTTCAGTTCCCTTTACATTCAATTTTTTTATGCTTTCCCAAAATATTATTTATAAATAAATGAATAACACTTAAATGTAAAAAAAAATCGCAGTCAGGTAATCTGATAATAAATGCATTAGTTGTGGGTTATATTTTAAGTCGCGATAAATTATGTATTATATTATATTTTGCATTATATAAGAGATAATTGAAGAACGGAGTGTTTTAACACTAGATTCTCTTTACGTACCTGGTTAATTATTTGACTTTCAAAAAATGAAGCTTGTAACTCCTTATTTTGAATAAAATTATTTGACTTTGACTTTTGACTCTACACTACGATATGGTTATTATTAGTGAAACTATATTTTATTACCTTACAAGACTCCGGATTGGCGTCCATTCCATATAAAGCTTGAACAAACGCCGGGTTACCAACAGTATTGAGTAGGAGATTACAGATCTCAGCGTTTGACGCTTTAGCTGCTATGTGAAGGGCGTTGTAACGTGCTCCTTCCTAAAGAAATTAAATTAGAGAAAAAATATATGAAACCATCGTGGTGCAGTGGGATAGCATTTGATTGTAAATGTGGTTAGTTGTGGATTCGATTCTTATTTAGAGGAGTGATTATATATGTCTGTGTATATAACATTACTTTCATTACTCCGCTTTGGTAAGACAACGCTCGGCATTGAATCTGTCATTTAAAACGCAATGTTATATATTAATTATGCTATATTTTAGACGGAAAGTGGAAAACGGAGTGTCTTAACACTAGGCTCTTTTTGTCTATACTACTATATGGAAAATTAAGTAGGACAAAGAACATCAAATTTATAATATGTTACTGAAATATTCTGACACTTTTAAATTCTCGAATGAACATACAGCTACCAACGATACTCTATATAATACCACCATGGTTCAGTTATTAAATATGACTGAAAATACCCCAGTGTCAGGTTCGATTCCCATGTAGATATTTATATTATTTATATATAACAATGACTCAAAATAAAACAACACGTCTAAATTTGAAAAAATTGAAGAACAGAGAGTTATATCGGTAATATCAGTAGATTTTCTTTGCCAACACCGCATTATCAATCAAAGATAATGCTAATTATTAATCTAGATACTCCTAATATAATCTAATTGGCATAAGAAATTGTACTAATGCCAAAACAAACAAACACACTGTCGCCATAATAACAATATAAAATTATTTAATCACATGGCATAATTATGCATTTGGCATGTGGTTAGACATGAGTGTTGTCAGTTCAAATTTAAATTAGAACACATACATAATATATGTGTGTATTATTTAAGTGCATTAATTCTGTCTGGAAATGTTGAAAAACTATTCTAAAAATCAAATATAAAAACAATATGTACTTTTTGCATTGCCTGGGCAAGTATCGAACTAAAAGCGTAATTGGATGCAGATTTTATTCCCTTAGATTAGATAAAACATTCGGGAGAATGCTTTTATTCTTTGTTTAATTTTTTTAAATTTCACATTTTTGAAGTCATCATTGTGATGGGGCAGCGTCTAATTGTAACGCGATGGTTATAAGTTCAATTATCACTCGGGGGAAATTATTATATTTAATAAATTTTCATTTCGTCGGGCTAGTACCGAAGACCACCGATGAACCAACGTTAAGTTCCTCAATTCAACACGCAATATCCTGACTTCAAGTAGAATGTGGAAGACAGAGTGTCTTGACACTAGGTCCTCTCTGAGTACCCCGTTATGCAGAAAAGTATGTGCAGCTGTTTTTTTAAAATATTACTGCTCTGGTAAGACAAAACACGTCATTGACTAACAATGACACTTAACCAATACGCAATGTCTTGATTCGTCCAAAAATGTAGAATAAAGTCTTTTTTTAATACCTACACGCTGTATCCCACAGACGGCAGGGTAGGCAGAGGGAACCTAGTGTAAAGATACTCCGTTCTCGACGCACCGCCGAATTCTGGAAGCATTGCGTGATAAGTGGCGGAACTTAACGTCGCGCTTTGCTTACCAGAGCGAAGAAAATGGAAATAATAAATATTTCCACTCCTCGAATGGGAATCGAATCCACAACCAGTCGCTTTACAGTCACACTTTATGCCACTGCGCCACGACTGGCCCCGAATGTATAATAAAGTGTATTGACATTTAGGTTTCCTTCTATTAATAAAAAAAATAGAGACTCGTAATTGGGTTATAATTTTATTTAAATTTCAACTCAAATTTCATATTTTATATGATATATAAGGAACGAGTATATAAGAGTCGCACGTCTTGACACTATATTCTCTCTTACTACCACGCTAAACAAAAAAAATACACATTTACACTTACTTGCACAATAGCCGGTGTATTACCACTGCTGACCAAGTATCGTGGGTTATCCCATACACGGTCCTGCACGGTGGTGGTGAGACCCGCCTCGATTGCTTTACGTAACGCCACCATGTCTTGTGGGGTCGGCGCCTTGAATGGATATGGCTTTTCACCTACTAAGGCTAAAGGAAAAAAATATTATTTTAGTATATAAACGCAATGTTAGTATATACTTTATATAAATTTCATTAAATAAATATACTAGTATATTTATTGTCTTTAGGTTTAGTAGTACCGAGTAATGTAAAAAAAAGTCAACCGTCAATAACTATTGTGAACTACTGTAAAGCGTTCGTCGTACTGTAAATCGTCCTTCGTCCTATGTTCGAAAAGTATTAGAATACTATTAAATATCCGCGATTGAGCCGGTTAAATTAAAGTTTTATTTCAAAACGCATAATAATTGCGAAAACAAAAGAAATTAAAAATATTTAAAAAAAACAACAGTAATAAAATATTTGAAATGTTTATGTTAATCAAATGTTTCAAACACGTGCTCGCAGAAAACTAGAAACAATTGAAAAATAAGTACTGTGCTTAATATAAATAAAGCTTTAGCAAATCCATCGTGAAAACAAAAAAAAAATCCGGTAATGTTATGTATCCAGCGGCCCACTATAACAGCTTCACGCTGTATCCCTATGCTTCCTTCGCCTCGTCCACTGTTATCAACTGTTATTGTGGATTCTAATTTTACTCGAAGAAATTATTAAATTCAAAATTATATCCGTTTTCTACTCTGGCGATAAGAAAAAGCGTGACGTTGAGTTCCGCCACTCAACGCTCAATATATCGGGTTCGGGGGAAAAGTGAGTGTCTGAACACTAGGTTACAACGTGAAGCTGAAAAAATACATTTTATGTTACCAAATATATTCTTTTGAATGTCTTATCTTATGACAATGAAACTTTTCTTGCCAAGGATCTGAATATATAAATAATTCAAAATATACCGCTTATATCGCTCAAATATTTAGTTGGTATATTGGAACCAAGTTTCTCATAATTTAAAGAGTATTTTATTAATCAATACTAATATTATAAATGCTAAACTGTTACTCCAAGATTGTCCATTACGTTTTCACTAATATGTATTATCTGTTAGCCCGATTTGAGTGCAATTCGGGATGAGTTGAAGACGCAAAGACACACATAGGTATTTTTTTAAAATCAACCCCTTAAAGATTGAAATAAGCACTGAAATTTGTATGAAAAATCTACATGAAAAACGCTTTATTTCGAAGAATACTCTAGGAAGATATTTTAACATATATCATAACAACACAAGACCAAACACAGGCTAATTTTTATAAAAACCAACCCTTAAGGGTAGGTATATAGGGGATGAAAATTGTAATTCACGCGGGTGAAGCCCCATGCAGCTCACTAGTAATGTTATAAATACTACAATAACTATCAAATACCTGTTAAACAAGTTTTTATAATACAGGTGTCAATACAAAGGGAATTATCCGCGACGTGACCTCATTCTGTCCCTAATTGGATATTACCAGTACTTCGCACGCATGTCTATAAACGTCCGATGTAAATGGCTAAAGTCAATGCTCTTTGAGATATAATTAAACTATTTAAGTTCTGTTGTTCTCTTGCGACTGGAATAATTTTCTAAATATATATGTTGTGTAATAAAAATAGGGAAAATTTATTGTTATTTTTAGTTTTTATAGTTCAGTGGTTGGCCTTTAACTTGAGTTTCAGGTTCAAATCCAGAGTCATCTCTATAATGTATATATTATATACATTATGAGGTATATAAAAAGAGGGTACTTTACCTTCATTCTTTTGGATAAAATACTTATACTTATACTAGATAAGTGAAGATACCGTAATATCCACATTTTCCTACATTATTCGAAACATTGTGTGTTGAGTTGTGGTTTTCAACGTCGCGCTTTGTCTTAACCAGAGTGGAGAAATAAAAAAAAATGATCATTCCATCTAATGAGATCGAATCCGCAACCGATCCTGATTACAGTCAGACGTTATTATACTGCGCTACAATGGTCTCAAGGGTTTCAACTAACTTTATATAAAGTAAACTTTTACAAATACTGCCTATTACTTCAAATTACACGGTTTTTAAGGAAACAATTTAAATACAAATGCTTTACAATCGACAAGGAGTTTTTATCGGTATATGTATTTGTTACAGTTAAAAACCGTTCCAAATTACCACGTTAATTTTTATATAAAAAAATGAATTCACTTTTAATGTATGTTTTATACATTTCGGAGTACTTAAAAAAAAGCAGTTTCTTGCTTTTTCCCGCACAACAGGATATCAGAGAGGACCTAGTGTTAAGACACTCGGTTCTCCACTTACTGTCCGAAACCGAAACATTGCGTGTTGAATGAGGAACTCAACGCCGCACTTTATCTTAGGGACCAGAGCGAAGAATTGAAAATAATTTAATATAATTATTTGGAGAAAAAACGTGGGAATGGAATCCGTTAACCTCAAATATATACAAATCGTAATCTCTAATAAATTACCCCCCTCAATCTTATACGACAATTATCACGAAAGTTTATTTTATTCATGAATACAAAAAAAATGCACAAGGCCGTGTCCTTATAAAACCTTGCAGTTTTATTTCAATAAGCCAAAGATAAATAGACACACGTCGTTTAACAAATACTTCCTCTTATGATAAGAAAATAAGTATGTCAAATCAAAATATCGTAAGACGAGAGATACGAGGCTGTTGCCCTCAACAAAACAAAGGTGTATTCAATAATAACAGAAAGATAATGAAATATTTAAAAAATGAAAATTTTGAAAATAAACTTATAGAGTTGGTATGTTGGTAATAAAAAGCGTTAAAAAAAAAAAAAAATTTTATTATTATTATGTTGGTAACTTTTTTTAATATTTTAACCCTCAATCTTAAAAATTTGTGTGTGTTAAGCGTTTAAGTTGATGTGTTTGGTTATCTGTCCGTGACATTGTATCTCTCAAACCAACAAAAAAAAATTTACGAAACTAACAAAAGAAAATAAATATTTCAAATATTTATTAAATTAATAAAAATTGTTTTGAATGTCCATGATATATAATTTGTGTAAAATACTCCCCTCCCTTCCTTTTCATTTTGTGTTAAGTCACAGAACTAATTCGAGACCCTATTTTATGAAGTTTAGATTATGTATATCAAGTAATTAAACAGATACAATCACCCAACTGGTACTTATTAAAATTGATTAATTCATTAAAACCTCATTAATAAATGATAATGAAAAGAGCATGCAATAAAATGATAAACACATAATACTTTGCTGTGAAAAGATAACATTATTATTTCCTTTTTTAGCAATCAATAATGTATTCATATTTAGCCCATTAGCTCTTTTATATTTATATAAATGGAATATTATTACAATACTGTTTGTATATAATATTCTGCAAAAGTCAAGTCAAGATAATAATTAATACTGGATTTATATCTATAAAAATATAGCTAATATAAAAAATAACTACAACTTTATCAAATAATATTCTCTAAGTACCTTTCCAGTCTAATAAATTATTCCCCTTGATAGTAGCATGACTAATACAAACAAAATGAGTAACACCATATAATAATTAAATAATTAATATAAAATTTAATATCAGAATTAAGGTATTAGGGATTTTGAATCAAGGGAAGTTCCTAAAAATATTGTAAATGTCATTGATATGATGCATTCTTTTTCTAATTTATTGTTAGTAGGTACATGAAGTTTCCTTGACATCAAGGTTGTATACATATCTACTTGTCTACTTATAACTCAAATTTTACAAAATTATGCAGCAGAAGGATCATGAAATTTTTCATACTTAAAATATATAATCTATATAAAAAATATATAATTTAAATAAGTTAATGTATTTCTGTACACTAACTTATACAATAAATATTACATACACTACCATATGTGTGGTATATACTTTTAATATTTAATATAAACAAACAATGCTTAGGCAACAACAGGGACAAGTTTTATTAAAAACATAAAAAAAATAGTGATTAACTTTGTATCAATCTATTTCATATATACTTCAGCAGTTTTATAACTTCTAAAAGAGATATATATTTTTAACAAATGCAGAAAAGGAAAAGAAAAAAAAAATCAACTTACTATTTCCATTTCCATCATGAGACTCGGCAGGTTCCGCACCTCTAAGAGCAAAGGAGAGGGCATCCTGGTAATTCCTGAATGCTTTAAACCTTGAAGACTTGTACCGACGGACTAAATCTAATGCTTCTGATTTATTTTCATATACATGAAGTAGCTCTGTAATAGTAATTTGAATTATAATGAGAGTGGGTAAGAACTGTAGAATAATATGTTAATTTAGAGTAAGGTATTATTTATTGAATATAATATATTTATTTCATTAAGTGTTCATTTTAAATATTTACTAAATATATATCTATTAAAAGAACAAGACAATGATGACACAGTCATTGACCTATATTTGAACAGATAGAATTTTAAACAAATGCTTATTTAGATAAACTTTTACCTACTTTCATCAGGACCTTTTATAATTTCACAGGGTATATAAACTCCATAGAAAATCGTTGAAGGGTCTGTAGCTGTCGGACTTTCTGGAGACGGTTTCTTCAGAGAATCGAATCTCAAAAATCTACTAAACAGACCAATCATCCCATCTTTTTTTTCATTTGGAGAAATACATATTTCTTCTTTTATTCCACCAACATCCTTGTTACATTCCGGGATGAGCACTGCTTTCGACATTTCGTCTTGTAACTGAAAATGGTAAACAAAAAATTTGTTTTGTTTGTGACGCAAACGGCCGCAACGTTTATTTTTACACTGTAATTAAATATACCTTCCAGTAAGCACTGTCATAAATTCATATTCATAAAGAAATAAATGCAATGTTTTTTACTATTTTACCACATATCATAAACTTAAATGCACAACAAAAATATTTGAGGTATTCAAACTGAAAATTGAAATAGTCGAACGATGCGATGACGCAGTTGACGTTTAATTTGACGTTATGACGTATCTTTATGTACAGATAAGTAATATATTTTGTATTTTGCATGATTATCTTTTAAAATTAAATATAGTATATATAGTAAAATTTAAATACTAAACGACGATACGACTATTTGTTTCTGAAAGAAACATAAAGTTTCTTATATATTTTTATTATATTCAAGGATTTTTTATAGATATATTTACTTTTTTGTTAGTGTTGTACTCGAGAGTCATTAACTCGTGAGTTGTAAAGCTAAAATATAAAAAATATTACATATTATGTTACTGTATGCACAAAATAAAACAATTAAATTTAAATTAATTGGTGTTTTAATATTTTTTTGCAAAGTGGGTTTATTTTTGTAGATATGCACTAAGACGATCCTTATATTAAACCACATTCTATAAACATTTACATTTTACAGTTATATCTTAGTAATGTCCAGCAAATAACATATATGACACATATATCATACATGATGCAAGTAAGGAACAAAGATACAATGGATTTTGGGTTGCCACATTGACATATAAATAAAAAAATATATTTTGTATTTAGAAAAAATAAGTACTTTTATCTAATGTAAGACAATACAAAATTTATATTCATAATTATATTAGCTTGTGTTGTGCATGGGTTTCAATGCAAATTAAAAAAAAAATACAAGGAAATTTTTTCAAGCATCATGAACAAAACATAATGAAAAATGTATAGTGGTAGAAATAAAATATAGTGTGAAAATGATTATAATCTATAAATTATTATGTTTTAATACATGGCACTTTGTATCTCACATGACAATATGTAGTTAACTTTTTACAGTTTTCATGAAAATTACGAATACAGGTACAAAACAAATAAAACATTTAATTAAAAAGAGATTAACTTATTTTCTTTTTATTTTTTTTCTTTTTCTTATTTTCATGAGATACAGAATCCAGAACTTTTTGAATGGATATTGTATAAAGGTTAGCATTTATTTGTTTCATTCTGTTTAACTCATCTCTTAATTGAGCTTCACTTTCATTATTTGATATATTTATTTCTTTTGGAACATAGTTTTCAGAGATCTTTTGTTCATTATCTTCCATCTGCGGCCAGAATTTATTCTTTTTGTTTATTAAGATATCTATTTCATTTACATCATCACTGTTATGTTCCAAAGTCCTGTCTAAGCTATGAAGAATTATAGTTGGATTAAAATCCTGCTTATATATCGCATTATAGTTCAAACTGAAAAAAGCATTAGTTATTGCTCCCTTATGTCTAAGAAATCTAACTGGCTGTCTGCTTGCAATATGCCACAAAATTACTTGTTCATCATTTGACCCAGACATCAATAATTCACCATTAAGTGAGACAGATAGACAAGTAACTGCTTTTGTATGAGAAGTGAAAATATCAAGGTTCCCTTCAGTATTTATATGTACATCTCTATTTCTAGGTACATTTGTGAGGCTAAATTTGTATATTTTTCCTTCAGTAGACCCTACAAAAGCATTCAATTCTAAGACATCTAAAGTAAATGATGATAAAGGCTCATCAAATATCAAATTTAAGAGCATTTCACCACATGTCATGTCATAAATTTTACAAGATCTATCACTAGAAACTGTAAATAGTCTTCCGTGCATCCCTGTTTTACTTATATGCATATCAGTTACAGGCAAAGAATGGTCTGAAAATATATAAACAGGATCATGTTGTCCTGCAGTTGTCTGAGTAACAAGCTCTACTTCGGGATTTGCAGCAACTGTGGCTAGGGACCAAACCATGACCATTCCATCTTCAGCGGCTGATACAAAAAACCTTCCATCACTGGTAAATTTTAATATGTTGACCTTCTGATAATGTCTATTGATTATTGTGAGTAGATTACCTGATGCAACTTGCCACAGATAAATTTTCTCATCGATTCCAGCTACACAATATGATCCATCAGGGGTTACAGCAAACGAACTGGCTTTTCCGGGTAGTATGAAACGCATTCCCTGTACAGTTTGCTGTGAATTTAGTGGCCATATGTGTAACACTGGCTTCGTCTTTTCAACTGCTGCCAAATAGTCACTACCAATAAAAGAAAGTGTTCGTGTTTCAGCTGTTCCACCTCCTTTATATGTCATCAAATTAGTACCGGTGTGGGGATCCCAAATACTGCATGTCCATAACGTGTTGTTTGAATCACATGTTACTAATACTTCTAGTAAATTAGACATTATGAAATTGATATTTTTAATACTAGCATGTAAATATTAGTTGAAGATTATTAGTTAATAATAATGAACTGTAAGAGCTGTAAAAGCCATGTGGTCCGATGAGGATATCTCGAATTCAAAACATATCTTATTTGACATTGACAACTACACTTGTTACACCTACAGATTATATTATATATAACTTGCCACTGACTATAGAATTACTTCAGGTAACTCTTTCAATTTATATAGTGAATATTAACTTCTTTGAAGAACTGGTTAGGAAAAGTTTTACATTTAAATTGTACTTTAGTTTAATATATTAATATATGATAATACAAATTACTATTTTAATAAATAATATTGATCATTATTTAATACAAATAACAAAAAAGTAACTAATTGATTCAAAAAAAATGTTACATATGATGAAATGTTCATAAAAAAATTGTCTAATACTAATTACTAAAATAGTAATTACTTACCAATAATATTTATTTCGGACATCTGAATTAAATTTATCTTATCTGTTGATTTAAAAATAAAGACAAATACTTGCTTTATCTGTGAATCACTTTCCTCAGTGATATTTCAGCCAATAGAAGGAAAGTTAAAGCAAGGACATGATTGGTTAAAATTTGTACCTGGTATATTAAATATTTTGACAATTCTGATCAAACTTTGGGACTCTGTGATTTCTTATATTCAGTAAAAATCTTTAAGTTAAATAGTGTGCTTCAAAAGTTTTCATCATGTTTAAGAAGTAAGTGGAAATATATTTATATAAAAGTTAAGCTATAAAGCTATGTTTCGTATATTTTCGGTATTCTTTTTAGGTTATACGGCTTTAGCCTTTGTCAAATGTTATATTGACGTAACATTTATTGACCAATCAGCGTAGAGTTCCGGTTTGGTAGGGAGTATAATTTGTGACGTTGTAATTGTGTAGTGTTGGTCTTACTAAATATACTTTAATATTAAATTTATCGAGTATAATTATCTTTCTACTATTTTATTTAAATTTGAGTGGAACTTGAATCAATTAATTGGGCCATGTTTGTCTATAAGTGTAAAATACACTTTTTTATTTGAATTTCTGGTCTTACCTACTCAATTTTATAATTGTAGTTTATATTTGTAATATGTAAAAGAGTCGAAAATTATTGCTTTACATTCGCACATCACTACGCAACGATATAAATTTATGCCATTTGCAAGGAAACACGCGTTTTCATATTGGTGTGAGCGAGATGGAGATATCTCTAAAATAACATGGAGAACGGTTTCTTTCGACGATCCGACAGTTCTTTGCAGCTGTTCTAAATTGATTGTTGTTTGATCAGTGCATCGCAACGTTTTTAGACTTAGTATTTTATAATTCCGCTTTTTAATAAGAACATTGAAATAAATATACCTTATTGGAACTAAAACAATAGTGAACAAAAGAATAAACGTGTGTGTTTTGTGTTTCCATTTCGTGACGTAACTGGATTTCTTGTGAAACGCGAGTAACTGTACTCAACCTGAAAACGAAGGTCGTATCTCTCGGATGGTTGTTACTCTCGTATAGTTGCGTAACGGTACATACACAAAATGTGGGAAGTTGACTCTGACACAGGGTCCCAAAGTGCGTCGTCGGACGGGCTTCGACGTCGGCAAGGATGGGACCCAGAGGCCGAGAGTTTGGCTTCTCAAATCGACGAACTCGACGAAGTGCTCGCAGAAGAAGAGGAAGGATGTCCGCTACCTTCAACTCCAGAAGATCAACATTTACTTGACGCAGAAATGGCCGAAGTGTTGAAAGCTGGTGTGTTGTCTGACGAAATAGATCTCGGTGCGTTGGCACACAACGCTGCGGAGCAAGCAGAGGAGTTCGTACGAAAAGTATGGGAAGCATCGTGGAACGTGTGCCACTTCAGACATCTGCCGCGTTGGCTGCAAGACAACGATTACTTACACAAAGGCCATAGGCCTCCGCTTCCGTCTTTTAGCGCCTGCTTTGCCTCGATATTTCGCATCCATACAGAGACTGGCAACATTTGGACCCATCTGCTCGGCTGCGTCGCGTTTATCGGTGTCGCTATTTACTTTTTAACTCGCCCATCTATTGAAATACAAATGCAAGAAAAAATGATCTTCGGTGTGTTTTTCGTCGGCGCTATCGTGTGTCTTGGATTTTCATTTGCATACCACACATTGTACTGCCATTCTGAAATGGTGGGTAAACTATTTTCTAAGCTGGATTATTGCGGCATCGCTCTACTTATTATGGGGTCATTTGTTCCTTGGCTATATTACAGTTTTTACTGCCATTATAGGCCGAAAATAATTTACTTATCTGTAGTGGTTGTGCTAGGGATATTATCAATAATAGTTTCACTTTGGGATAGATTCTCAGAGCCTCACCTCCGTCCATTGAGAGCCGGAGTGTTCATGGGTTTTGGTCTGTCTGGAGTAGTTCCCGCCATACATTATGGCATTACTGAAGGTTGGTTCAGTCAAGTTAGTATGACCTCTCTCTTTTGGCTAGTACTGATGGGTTTGCTATACATATTAGGGGCTATGTTCTATGCTCTGAGAGTGCCTGAACGCTGGTTTCCAGGTAAATGTGACATTTGGTTCCAGTCTCATCAAATTTTCCATGTTCTTGTTATAGTGGCAGCGTTTGTCCACTACCATGGTATTAGTGAGCTAGCATCATATCGTGTTACAGTTGGGGAATGTTCCATGCCCCCCTCCTCCATTGCGTTCTAGCCTCACCCCTACCAAATGTGATAGTAGACCATAGATAATTTTAAGTAGGATACAACATTTAATAGTTTCATTGTATATTTTTTTAACAAGTAAATCTAACACAATTTTCTAAGTTTTTTACAAAACCAGCATATTGGTTTATTGCAGTGAGGCTGTTAATGATATTTGCAACTAAACAAATCAAAAATTGTTAGTAAGTGGGAGCATGGAGACTAGAATTACTTTTATTTAAACTATTTACTTTATTTATTTTAGTTTTTTTAGATAATCTAACTAGATAATTTCTGTAACATTCAGTCTTTGGAATTACTTTGGATATAATAAAATCCCTAATACTACTTTAAAAATACAATATAAATTCTCTGCTATATTTCTGAAAACTTCTTTTATAAAATGTACTTAATTTTCTTAAGTTGTTTTATGTTTCACTTGTGGGTCACACCATCTTTGTTTATTTCTTTCTAAAACTTTCCAAATCCAAACAATACTTTTCAATAATATAACTTATTATTTACAGTTTATTTAATTTTGTTATAACTGATTATAATTAACTGATATTTTTTTAATATTTTACATGTTTGAATCTCATGAATCAATATTTTCTTTATATTTGTTACACATTATTTCTTTATAAATACACAATCAATAATACATTCCAACCGTGAGATAGACAACAGAACAGTATCTTAATAATCTATTTATTTCAAGTTAAATTATATGTGTCAATGTGAAAGCTCATTGTATGGAAAATCTTAGTTTTCCGAATAACTTAAACTTACCAACTTTAATAGTAGAAACAGGATCCTCCTTGAGGTAAAATGTTAACTTTACTGAATGATAAGTTTGAAACGAACAATGATGACAGAACATTAAAGTTAACTAGAAATTCTTAAGATTTTTCATACTAATGGCTTGCACTTTAACATATGTATTTAAAGTAACAACTTGTATGGTATGAGACCATTAACCAACTACTGTATTTTGGTATGTATTAGACATAATAAAAAGTATATTCTAAATTGTTGTAAGTGTTCATATAAAATAATATAAATATTTTATGAGATTGAAAATGGAAATAAATATTTGTAAATAAATTATCTGAGCTCCGAACTCGTAAATACATTATTTTAAGAGATTGGCAAACGTAAATTTAGTATTAGATAATAATGAGAATTGTTTCAAGTGAATCTGGGCTTTTTTAATCTTGCACATCTTTATGTAATATGTGGCCGCATTTTTGATTTCAAAGTTTTTTACATTCAACATACATGTTGTCATATCAACAATATCGAGGAAATAAAAAAAAAATAACAGAAAATTATATTAAAACTGGGTCTTATGTGACTGAAAAAGAAAGACAATATTTTTCGTAGACATATTTTAAATAAAAGAAACAATTGGCATGTTAATTAAGAATTACTTATGTTTCAAAGTAGCGCACTTGTTAGCTCTATTTGTATTACATTAATTTTAGATCTTGTCGCCTTCTTTTTGATTTTTGTTAAATTCTTCTTTGTTTGTTTGATGGGAATATGATTATTGCAATAAATAATAAATTACAATGTCTAAGTTTTATTTATCACTCACCATAACACTTAATGGAAATATTTGAATATAAGATGAGACATACATTAACAGTAATTGAATAAAATATTTGGTTCCTTTTAGAAATTTAAATAGCAAAAAATTATAAAAACTATAATATATAGACTTCTCTACCTTTTTTTAGGTGGTAGTAAATGCTATATGAGTGGGTTTAGTAAGCTCAAATTTTGTATATATTGTTTTTTAATTAAATGTGCAGCAAAGAATGAATGAATACCTAATGACTAACATTTTTCTAATAAATTATAATTTTAGCAAAAAAATTAAACATGTTTTTAAACAACGCTTTTGAACTATTTTCTTGTCAGTCAGATTGACTTGAAAAGAATATCAGACACATAATGTGAAAAAAAAATAGTTAGTCAATGAATCTGAAAACTTGAATATTGTCAGGTTACATATTTTTAAGAAAATAAATGAAAACAATGTTGCAAGACCGTTTTTTTTCTTACATTGTTTAATGGATTATACCGGTGAAGCTAATTAAAACTTAAACAAATAATATATTTTTTCTTTTTTTACTTAAATAAGATTTTAAAAACAAAAAAAATAAGGATTTCACAAAAAGTTCAGATATTACAATTTTAATAAAGCATAATTTAAATATTCTGACAGACCTCTGAAACTTAATTTTATTCTATTTAAAACATGAAAGAAAAAGTAAGATAAAAGAAATGGCGAGCACAAAGGCGGCGCTAAGATGTCACTGGCCGCAAAATTAGGTTTTACTAAGTAACGGGTTCAGACGAGTAAAAGTTTGTAGTGAGTCGTGATGCCAAACTCGGGCTATTAAATGATTTTTTATTTGCTATGTCCATGTCGACAATTTAAGTACATTTTTTCAGTCTATTGGTTAAAATACATAATATTTTGTATATAATGCTAAATTTTGTTTTGGATTTGAAGCATATGGGTAAGGCATTCATTTTTATAGTCTGTGTTATTGGTTTGAAAATAAAGATCAAAATTTAACAGAGTTTTTTTCGTTGTAATAAAACCTACATTTTGTAGGGTAGATTCAGTAACATTAAGTAACTGTGTGTTACAATTTGATTATTTTAATTAACATAAATCTTATTTATTAATATCAATTTCTAAAATACGTACACACTTCAGTGGATATCAATATCAACCATATCCTTAATTGACGTATTGTTATATTATTCATAATTAATTTATGCTGAAAATGAAACATTTTAACGAATAAATAAATCTAATTAGCAAAGTGACTGTTTACACAAGGCGATTCTTGATGGTAATGGATTCTATCGATCGTTCGACCTTGCCACCTAGGAAGGTGAATTAAAGGTGAACCAAACTAAGTATGGCTTACAACATATCATCATTATATAAGTATTTACATAACCATTAAAAATTAAATAACACTTTAAATTTATTTAAACGAAAAGAAATATTTAGAAATTTTGTACAAAGTATGTAATAATTGTAAAATCAATTTTAATTTTAATAATCTTTTTTAGCATGTCTGGTTGTAAATTTTGAAACTATTTAGATTTCAACTGCATTATTATTAGTGTAGTTGAAATCGTCTGCATATATTTACCCCATTTATTTTAAAATTAAAATAATTAACTTATATAACTTAACGTTACGATGACACAGAAGTATCTGTACCTACTGTTAACGTCATTATAGCACTTTTACATGTTCCACATTCGATGAATGAAATGACCACTAAGTCATTACAAATCAGAACGTCTTTTCATTATGTATGTTACCATAATTTTAAATATATATATTTTTTAAACTTACTTCAATGAATTATAAAAAATATTATTTTCGTTTTCCTTTTATTGGAGAGCGGGTATTTGGACATCGGTTCTCTCTTACCAAGCTATACGGTAAAAGGTTAAATTGGTTTTTTTTAAATATTTGAATGAATGAAAATTATTTTACTGAATGAAAATGAAATGAGAACACTCGTCAACTTTTTAGAAATTTTTTTAGGAATGTTTTAGATATTTAATAACTTTTGTAATAATTTAATATGTTATTTGCAAATTTATTATTGCAAAAAACATAAATAAAAGAATCTCATTTTTCAAGTATCATAATGATACTTTGCCTGAATGAACAAATGCAGATTTTAATTTAAATTTTCGACGCACTGTCTGTAAAATAAAATTCTAAAGTACTATACAATACTACTATAGTAGAAAACATTATATAAGTATTACTTATGTGTTTCTGAGTCTAGTGTGCAATGTCTGCGCTAGCGTTAAAGTACATCACAGGTGTAACTGGATACTCGGCTTTCACAAGAACTCGTTTCAAGCACTCAGTATAATTTTAAAATATGTTCTCACTAGGTTTCTGCCCGCGGTGTTACTTGCATGACATATGTAATTTTATAGTGTTTATAAGTTTAACAAACGTGTGACTGTAAACGACTGGTTGTGGGTTCGATTCCCACTCGAGGAGTGGAAATATTCGCTCTGGTGTCGAGGCAAAGCGCGGCGTTAAGTTCCGCCACTTAACACGCAATGCCTCCGAATTCGGCGGAAAAGTGGGGAACGGTGTCTTAACACTAGGTTCCCTCTGCCTACCCTGCTGTGTGCGGGATACAGTGTGAAGCTAAGAAAAAAAAGTTTAACAATTTTTGTTTTGCGTGGTATTAAATTGGTTATTCTTTCTTTGTCTATATGGTTTTATTTCGTTTGCTACAGACTTAAGGTCTGTACTTTTTGTTTTTTATTACTGTCTTCATTTTACATTGTGTTTGAAATTAGATCTCGACTTATAACTAACTGAATATAGGAATAGTTTCTTTAAATTCCTAAAAGGGTCCGGCGTTTTATCATATTCCTTCTTTCTTGGAGGTAGAACTGCAAAATATCTGAAAAACATTTAAAATAAGACTAAATTCTTATTTTTAAGTACGTCGCAAAAATTAAAGGCATTGACTTAGGAAGTTATGTATTTCTACATATTACATAATGCAATACGAATGTCGCTTATTTTGAAGTAATAGGTGTCCGTCACGCCCAGATTAAGATAGTACTAAAACCTTTCTGCTGGGGGATTATTTCTTTATACTTTTAATAGATTTTCTGCTTTATTCTATCGTATAGGATAATAGTTATGAGTCCAAAGTAAATATATGAAATGTTGATAAACGATGAGGAAATCTGAAGATAATCGTTATCGGTGTGACCTCATTCTGATTTTAGAATTTTGTCATAGTTATGTATCGTTGACTCAGTCCACAGGGAAATATTTTTACATCTAAAGTTGATGTTATAAGACTAATAAGATCTTTTGTTTCGCAATTATTACACATTTTGAAATAAAAAACAATTTTTAACCGGATTAATATCACACGTCATGTAGACTCAATCTGCGACCACGGACTCCGCACACAGCAGGGTAGACAGAGGGAACCTAGTGTTAAGACACTCCAACATTCTAAAAATATATTTTTGAATCGGTATCAAAAAAATATGCGATTACTCCGGTTAAAAATAGTTTGAATTCAAAATTATTAGACAAAAATTTTCAGTAATGACCAAAGAGAAGATGGGGCAATGACTCTCGATTCTCCACTTAAAGTTTATATAGTTACAGTGGGTGGCATAACATAACGTCTCATATAGTTGAATACTAGTTCTACTGGGTAGTATCGATTTCACAAATATGCCCCACATACAATCATTCCCCTTAGTGGGAATCGAACCCACAACCATTTGTACTTAGATACTGTCCAACTGCGCCACGACAGCATCTTATATGTTTAAGTGTATAAGTGTATTAGATGCTTTCGGCTATTTCAAAAGTATCACTGTCTGCAATAAATCTGTACATAACAATCACTTAAAAATAAAAGAAGTCCCGCTGAGTTTCTTGCGCCGGTTCTTCTCAAGTCTGAGAAATTAACTTTAGTGAACCGCTGGTAAACTATTTGACGTTCAAAAAATGAAGCGTGTAACTTCTTATTTTGAATAAAAATATTTGATTTTGACTTTGACTTTAACCCTATTAAAACAATTTAATAATATACAACCAAATATATGTATTATAATCGGATGTCAAACCCGCACGTGAATAATTAAATTATCAATTCACGTGTTTATAACAAAAATTCTGATAGCAGCGCGGTTGTTGAAATTATTTTAAGATTGCGGTATGTATTTGTAAATACATTTTTAAGTCATAATAAATGATAAAAGAAAATCTTAATATATCCATCCTTGAAACTTTAAACCAGTTCAGCCTTTCTTTATTGAGTCATATTGTTATTTTTGTTGAGAGTAATAAAATTATAATTTTAATAACAAAAATAGGACTGATTGAGACCGTCGTGGCCCAGTGTTAACTTGTGACTGTAAACGTAATGGATATGGGATCGATACTCATTCAAAGAATGTTTTTTTATTCCTTAGCTCTGGTACCTAATAAATTAAGAACCAACATATGTAGTATTGTTCTTGATAATTTAACCTAGTTTATGTTGGTAGTTTCTATATTACATTTAACACAATTAATATTTAGACCATAAGTTTGTTAAACTTGAGAGTAATAACCTAACAATCGTATTTTAGTCTGGAATGGACATTCAATTAGGAGAACGACGGTCTACGTAACCTATTTACGATTGTCGATTGCTAAGTTTAAGTGTGCTAGATTATCGACTGAATGTTAGACGAATTAAATAGGAAATAGTCACGCAAACAAAAAGTAAATCACTCTGTCTTCTATGTTTTATTTATGCACTGATAAAAAAGACATGTTGGATAACAATATACAGATTTATTATGTACTTATATAGATTTTGTCTGCCCAAACTGAGAGAATTTTAAACTATAAAAGTATAAACGCTCCCTGTATTTAAGAATAGTTCACAATACAACTGTAAAGATAATAACCTGCCGAAATACTATAAACCGTTTAAGTTGTCTTGGTGTAGTTGGACAGCGTGTAAATAAAAGAGATGGTTTTGAGTTTGACTCCCAGTCGGGGATCAAAATTTTCATTTATTCACTAAGGTACCTAGACCATGCGCGGTGTTTAGTTTTCTCACTCAACAAGCAATGTTTCGATTTCGAGCGGGAATCGGAGGACGGTATGTCTTAACCCTAGCTTCGCCCTGAAAAAAGGGTTAAAAAAAGAAAAAGAAATAAAAGAAGAAAACCTCATTATTCCATGGAATTACCTTGCCCATCGTATTGTAGAAAGAGGAGCTCATATTTGTGACTGCGACTTGCAACCCAAGTGTACGCTTAAGGGCGTCCTTTGAAATTCGCATTAACGCTCCCCTCCACTGCCCTAGCTTTTCTCTCTACCTAACCGAATATTAATAGACTCGTAGACTTATAAAATATACCTTTTTATGGATGGAAGCTTGTTATATATAAAAAGTTTATATCAAACACATGATACTGTGTATAAGATTTTTTTTGTGTGTTTTTAAAACCTCATTTAAAAACCAAAAAACGGCCACATTTATTCTCCATATAAACTTAACTATACTAAATAGGAAATATTTCAGTTAGTTCATCTTTGTATATCTATCCCAATAATCACACTACACGAGTATATCTATCTAATTAATAATTAATAATATTTATAATAATTAGCTAAAGATTAGGATTTTCACATTCAGTGTTAGTAATAAGCGTTTTAAATATAAACGTCCCAATAATTTGGATTGACGCCATGATATTCTGGTATGTTTTTGATACACTACTTGTTTACTCTATGTAAATATAAAGGTAATAAATTATAATTGTTTTTGTTGTTGCACATAGAGTTCCGAGGGGCATAACATATGTGTGCCATACGGAACTGCGTAGCGTATGTTGTTGTTTACTATGCCGTGAATTGATTTATCTTTTTTTAATATTATTTAAACATTAGGATAGAATATATAAGATATAAATGTACATAGCGTACGTAACGTAAGATGTAACACTCATCAATAAGATTTGTAAAAATAAGCACTGAATAAAAAGGTTAGAGAGAGCCTAGTGTCAAGTTACTCTGTTTTCCACTTTCCGCCCAAAATCAACATATTGTGTGGAACTGAGTGACATGACTCATCGTCGCGCTTTGTCCTACCAGAGAGGGGAATGAATATTTTAAATGTAATTATCCTGCAGAGTGGAGATTGAATCCACAAACAGTCACATTTCCTATCGGACGCTGGCCCACTCCGCCACAGTGGCTGAAAGATTTTGGAGATTCACTGCTTTACCTTTTTGTGACATACTTATTTCTTCCTCCTTTTCTTGATTCTTCCCTCTTCTCCTCTCATTGACTGAAAACGTTAAATAAAATAAGGTTAAGCGAAGTAGTGGAGCATAACTATTTATTAGACTATGAAACATTAAATTCAAGGACTATCGATAATCCACTTCAAAGTTTTAATACTGTAAAACCTGTTTCACATAATTCATAGTGATCCAACCGAAAACCTGTTTTAAAAAACAAATTGTTATAAGCAGGAGTAGGGAAAACAATTTTAACTAGTATCTAATATCGTTATAAAAGGTTTTAATAGGTATAAATACGGCGTTAAAATAGAGCACATAGTGTCTTAGCTTTAGGTTCTTTCTGCCTACACTCGTATGCGATAAAGGGATATAAATATTTGAATATGTAACAATGTATATTTGATCTAAATATATACAATGTATATAATAGTATTAGGTATCACACTTAGGTGTCCATAGTGTATTAAAAATATCAAGAAGTGGTTTACGCTCTAAAAAGCACGAGGGGTCGACATGTGAATGCCCAATGATGCGAGCAATTGGTCTAGGTTCTAAGCTGTATTTAATTTGAACATTTATAATAATGACTATGATTAAGTATTTAATTATTAAGATATTTTTTCGATAATATGTAATTTAAATTTATTTTCATTTATTATAGAAGTCTAGAATTGGTAAAATTAATTTGAAGTTGTAATGTCCTTAAATCATTCGTTTTTTTACGTAATCTGGCATTTATGGTTTATGGTTATGGGGATATATGTATGTAGGGTTTATTGTTTGCGGTCACAGTAAGCATTCAACAACATCATTAAAAAATTAATGGAGAACAATTCTCACAGAACATTTTTTTATGAAAAATAACGTAATTTACATAGTATATATCATTATGTATTTTATCTAAGTATTTTTTTATATTTTTTCATTATATTTTTATGCACTACGCAGGTTTTACTCTACATTTAAATGTCTATGCTTCAGGTAATCTGTAAGAGGTCACTAATAATGATAATGTCGCCTTTGCATACTACAATTAATTATGTTTGTGTTATTTTGTTTTTATCTATTCTGTTTTCTTTTAGTTTTGTATGTGTGCAATAAATAATTTTATCTATCTATCTATCTATCTAATTCTCCTACATAATCATATTTCGTTAAATGCTCAGGATATCATTGTATTGATTTTTAAACGGTGTGACTAACCTAACTAACCATTCATTCAAATCAAATTTGAGCACAAAATTTGAATTTAATCAATTGGAAATAACATGTTTAAAATGTGGTTGCAAGGTTTTACTCATAAAGCAATATTTTAATGCGTAAAAAAAAACTTTATATAGAAGCCTTTGTAGCGCAGTGGGACGCTATTGTTTGTGGGTTCGATTCCCACTGATAGGAATGCTTATACATATTTAAATTATCGTCATTGCGTCCTTTGGTAAGAAGAGAAAGTGAGGCGTTTAATTCCGCTACCCAACACGCATTATCCCGTATTCAGGCAGCATTTTCCGAAAATAATAAGAATATTTTTGGTATAATTACAAAACAATAATAATAGGCACATTATACACACTACCATATGTTTGAGATACACTTCTATAAAAAGATATATTGCTAAGGTAAAGTATATTATACTCATCAACGGATCTACAGTACACATAGATCTAGAAACATCTAAGAGAAATATCACAATGACCTCGCTTATGCAATTTCGGAAATGAGGAACTAACTTCCTCTAATACCTACCATATTTTTTAACGTCCTTTTGATACTCCGAATTTATTTGCATTTATCTTTTTAAATATATTTATTTAAATTTATTTATCAATTTACATTCTATAATAATGTTTTTAAAGATGAAGTTGTTTTAGTGTCCTTATTATATTTGTTTGTTGCGGAAGTATGCTATTATACTGACCGGAACTCTTATGTAAATTAATTTCCGCTAACACCATATATGATATTCTAAGATATTTTTTCAATATAAATAACTATGTTTGAATATTCTTGTTTTTTTTAGGTCTTTTAACAATAAAAATGGCCTTATGGCCTCATTAATTGGCCAAATGACCTTTCATTATGAAATAAAAGTTTGTTACGTTTTGTCAGTTTCCAGTTAATAATTAATAAATAATTATATACACTTATAGAAATTTGTTAAATGAGTAGATTGTAAGTGTAGAAGTTTGTCACGCGATGTCTAGTCATATAGTTAGTTGACTTAAGAATTTTTTACTAAGAAAAAGCTATGAAGAAAGCTAAACGTCGTTGTGGCACAGTTAGCTATAAATCTATATAATGGTTGTGTATTTAAATCCTATTTTACCTTGGGAGGTATAATTTAAATTATGTTTGTTTTTCACCTGTATGTCTCTCTTAGAAGGAGGGAAAAGTGGAATGCGATTTGAGGTTTTGCCTTTTTTGATTTTAAGGTAAATGAGAATGCATTATAAGAAATGTTGTACAAATAAACAAAATAGGAGTATCTTTGTGTCTTATATATGTATGTATACACGGTACATATACTAAAATCATATTTTTTTGGCGTTTTTGTGTCTGTGTCTGTTCTAATCTTCAGATAAACTTAAGAAACATCTAGACCTATTTTGACGGGACTTTCAATGGGCATATACCTTATATAATAAGGAGTTAACTTAAGGTTCTTTCTCAGCATTATAACTTTATCGTTGAAATCCACGGGGACAAAGTCGCAGACATAGCTGACTGTAAATAAAAGGGTAAAATATCAACCTATCGAATATTAAAGTATCGAATTATATTACAACCGTCGCTAACCTTTTAAAAAACGACTTAGAAGCACCGTCAGTCTAGTCTTTTGTGTACCAATATTATACTGTCTGGTGCTTATTGCGAAATGCCGACATGATCTGTTCATAGTAGCTACTGGATGTGTCCAATTTTTATTATTATTAGAGAATTCATTAAAAAAATATGATTTTTTTAAATTGTTTAATATTCACTTACTTATAATAGGCCATTTATAAAGGATAGGTACATAGTAAAATATTAGTCCGTTGCCTACCTTTAAAAAAATATAGGCTTTGTTAGGTTAGGTTAGTTATTTACGTTTAAAATATCAAAAAAATGTAGTTATAAATTAATATAATGATGTCTGATTGTCAGTGACAGACACACAACGCACAACAGAAAATACGACTGGGCGTAAGAATAAATTGAACTGAATTTTGGCATTTAAATTCCGTAGGAAGTGTAGGTGAACACTAAAAGCGGATTTCTAGAAACTCTTATGCGAACGAGAACTAAGATGTTTTACGTTTTACAGTCGAAACGAAACGGTATGACTTAGGTCATAAAATTCACACAAAGAAGTTTCGGGCAACAATTCGTTTTAAATTATTATTTTTTTATAGAAATGTAACTAATGACTAGGTAAGATAAGATATGCATATTATGTATAAAAATATTTTAAAAGAATAAAAGTATAAAAGCTTGGACACGTAATCGAACCTGCGTCTCTTGGTAACCATAACCTTGGTATCTTTGACCGCTAACCCATGCGTTCATTCTTTCAATCTTAAAAGCATGCCTTAGCGATCAGAGCGCTTGGACAGCTTCCAAAAGGCACGAATTCGAATCTTTTTAATATTTTGTTTATAAAAATAACGGGAACGGAGTGTCTTAACACTAGGTTCCCTCTGCCTGCTGTGTGCGGGATACAGTGTGAAGCTAAAAAATAAATAAATAACGCTTAATAATATTATATATATCTAATCCAGCTTTACACTACGATGTTGTCAATTCTATTACTTTGCAGATGTTTATTTCAGGGTCAGGGTTGTTTGGGTATGTACGTCAAAGACTCATGTCTATCGAAATAACAATAAGAATAATTTAATTTAGTTATGATAACTTCATTAGTTTTATTACAAAGTAACCAATATGTAAGTTAATAAGTGTATTATGCAAATATACTTTACACATCCATACTTATATTTTAAATGCGAAAGTCTTTCTGTTTGTTTGTCACGCTTTTACGGCTAATTTACTGGTCCGATTTGGATGAAATTTAGAATTAAAGTAATAATAATCCAGGGTCATAAGCTACTTATTTTTTCAAAAATCTACCGCTAAAGGGTTGAAATAGGGGATGAAAACTTATATGAAAAATCTGAACCGCTAGACAGATTGTAATGACTACCGAGGGTTGCAAAATAACGGAATAGTTATGCAGTGCAGAGCGGGCCGCTGGTCTACGTATATATTTAAATAATAAAAAACACTGTCACGATTCTTCAGGGTTTTTCGGCAGACTATAATCAGACAGGACATTGTGTCAAGCCACTCCGTTTATCACTTTTCGTCTGAAATGGAGAATTTGTGTATTGATTGGCGAAACTCAATACTGCGTTTTGTTTTTGGTACCCGAGGTGTGAAATTAAAATAATTTAAATATAATAGTTTCTCCAAATGGAAATCGAACCCACATCCATCCCGTTTACAGTCAATTCCTGTCCAATTGCGTCATAATAGCCTCATATGTCTACATAATTATTATGGTTATTTAAGTTTGCTTGTTTACAAGTTCATTGCAAGGTCTTTCGTCTGTATTAGGAACAGTGATAATATTTTTTTTTTATAAAATGATGTGAATTTTATATATCTAATACCTATCTATGTGTATAGGAAGGCTATAACATGATTGTATCAAGGTCACGTTCGATATGATAAACGTAAGCGGCTTGTTTTCGATTCTGTTACGTAAAATGTTTCTTAAAATATTTAAAAATAAGGCACTTCGTTCCAAAAGTTATATATTTATATTATATAGGGGGCTATCCTGGCGCATTGCGATAAATCTAATTGTACATTGTCTGATTGTAAGAAAGTTGTGTGTATAATATTTAAAAAAAGTTAAGTTTTCATTGAGTCAACATTTTATATGTACTATAAAAACATTTAACCGTTTTTTGCGCTACATCTAACTTTAGTAATTATAATACGAATATCAAAGTATAGAAAAGTTGAGCTCTAGAGCGTTGGAGGCATTATGTGTTAAGTGGCAGAACTTAACGTCGCGCTTTGCCTCTACAGAACAGAACGAAGAAAATGGAAATATTTGCACTCCATGAGTGGGAAGCGAACCCACAACCAGTCGCTTTTCAGTCACATTTTGTGCATCTGCTCCACGACAGGTCTATAAAATATTTCTTAAATATCTTTAATATATTTATTTATTTTAAAATATATGTTACAACAAAAAAAAGTATTTTTTCTACATATCGTTACTTTACATCCGTGACAGTAAGTGATCACTGTCATACTAAATGCGCTAGTAACGGTTTCGCCTTACATGTCCATCCGCGTCCGTCGCATGTCTACTTTACCTTCCTTTGTATGGATTCCCTTAAGTTTTCAAAGAACTTTCTAGAGATCTATTGAAATAAGTATGGCAGCTGAAGTGAAGGCGATTATTGTGAGGTAACTACCGATCGGTGGAATTAGTTTTAGTAGTAGGTATAACATATAATACTTTTATTTTATTTTATGCGGCGTTAAGTTCCGCCACTTAACACGCAATGCCTCCGAATTCGGCGGAAAGTGGGGAACGGAGTGTCTTAACACTAGGTTCCCTCTGCCTACCCTGCTGTGTGCGGGATACAGCGTGAAGCTAAAATAAATACATAAATAAATATTTTATTTTTTTGGCATTACGCTTCTTTGCGAATAACGGGTTAGTTAGCAGAAATATCTTCAAGACACTTCCGTTCTTCGCCACTCAAGCAATGTCTGAATCCGAGACATTGCTTGAGTGACAGCAATCAACCAGAGCGAAGATAATTTAATCATTCCTCAACTGACAACCTACAACAATCGCATATCAGTCGCCCCCTTTTTGGCTTAAAAGTTGTGTAAATTATATCTATATTTTAAACCATTAAGAAAAATATTTAATTTCTTTTTACGAAAATTAACAGACGAAATAAAATTTATATTAAAATATATCACTATGTACTAATGTAACGCGTATTTTCTGCGGTAACGGAGCTACGGGTATGTAAATATTATATCGTATTAAAAACACATTCTGTCTAGTCTAGCCTTCTAAAGGTCACACAAAGTTGGCAAACAAGTATCTCTATCGTAATTCACATTTCATAAGTTAAGGTAATATTCTGTACCAAGTAGTGCCAGTGAATTTTTACATTAAAATAGGGGAGGTATTTTGTGGCGCCGCGAAGGAAAACTATTTTTTTTTTTTAGCTTTGCCTGCGGTATCGTTTGCGTATAACTAAAAAAAATACAAAAAAAATATTATTCTTTTTTAGCCTTACGCTGTATCTCGCACACAGCAGTTTCGGCAGAGATAACCTAGTATTAAGTCACTTTCCTTTTTCCGCAGAATGCAAAAAAGTTATATCTTTAAAATAAAAGTAGCCTAAGTTACTCCTTATTAGATTACCTATCTGCTAGTGAAAGTCTCATCAGAATCAGTTTAGCCGTTCCAGGGATTAGCCAGAACAAAGAGATACACAATCAAAAATTATAAATATGTTATTCTGTATATACTGTGTACATTATGTATATTTGACATATGCATATTACGTATAGTAAAAAATTATTTTAACATTACAAACAGACACTCCAAATTTTATTTATTTGTATAGACGATTTATCCGTAACTCCTTTTACGATTCGACATAACACCTCGTTCTCGTAGTTATATTGAGATATCCTCTCTTAGTGCTCCACTACATTCCCTAAGGAACCTCTATAGCCTGCATTTTAGCCTATTGTCTGCATTTTAGCTTTGTACGCGCAGTAATTTCGTCTGTGCCTTGTCTGTTTGTCAGTGGATTGCAGTATTCCCTCGAGTGGAATCTGAATTTATAATCATCGATCAGTCATTCTCGTGGTATCTGCATTACGTTGACTTTAAGTGTTTTTTAAAAAAATTAAGAAATTATTAAAAAAAATCTTGAAGTCGCAGTTATTTGTGAGACAGCGTCTGACACGATTGGTTATGGGTTCTTCATTTGTAGGAATTGTGACATTTTAGTTATTTTTATTTCCTCGCTTTGATAAGATGAAGCGCAAACTTGAATTATGCCCAACACACAATGTTTTGAATTCGAAACTCTTTGAAAGTAATTAAATAAATATTAGACGGTACAGGCTTGAATCCTGTTAAGTAATCTTTTTAATATGTTTTTAAAAAAAATTCTTTACAAATTTAAAAATGCAATAGTAGACTTAATAGTGATGGTCGTAATTTTACATAAGGGAAAATCTCAAGTCCAAAGATGAAGATTTTCATTAATCTTCCATCTAAAATCGATGGTTTATTACTTTAGCAATATACGCAAATCGATTTCGGGTCAAGAGTTCGGTCAAGATAAGTTTAATTAAGAACTTATCTCCACGAGCGGCGCTCGAGCTTCAATCAAGGGACAATTAGAGAGTGATTGAGGATCGTTCTGTTATATAGAATGTGCCACGATCTTTGAGATTAAAAGCAAGCTGGATTATATATTGAAATGAATAATTTGTGCTTAAGACATTCTGTTCATGAAATATTGTGTATACCAAATATTTTCATTTAATTTAAAAAATTGAAGCACGTTGGGATTTCTTAATATTTTTTCAGCTTTTTAACGTTTTTCCTCGACTGCTGGGTAGGTAGGCGCAGACTGAGTGAGAGTGTCAAAGCCTCCGTTTTCTACTTTCTACCCAAATTCGGGGCATTGCATGTTAAGTGTAACTGCCGCCGCCTTTACTCTCGTAACTAGAATGGAGAAATAATTTTCCTCAGAGTGGTAATCGAACCCATAACAATTACGTTTCATGACACACTGTTTCACGATCAATACTGGCCTTCAGATAAAAAAATAACGCTATCATTTTATTATTTATTTAAATCATATTTAAGAAGAAATAATTACAAATTACCTAAGAATGTAGTTGCTAAGAAAAAAAAACATTCGACTCGCTGTCGTCTAACAAAATGTTTCTTTAGAAAACTCAATAGAGATCTCTCGTCATGTGCAATCGTCCGTGCCCGAACACGATCAATTATACTAATTAAGATCAACGAGACAAGTATGAAGTAAGTTTTATTGGTCGGATGAATTATCTGCACTAGCCATAATAAAAATTGTATCTTTACTTTGATGAACCCTAAGTATTTAATATCCATACTTATATTATAAATGCCAGGAGGAAGAGACTTATATTGTAAATGAGAAAGTCTCTGTGTTTGTCTTTCACGCTTTCACGTCTAATCTACCGGTCCGATTTGGGTGAAATTTAGAATGAAAGTAGTAGAAGGGACTGGGTCTAACATAGGCTACTTATTTTTTCAAAAATCATCCTCTAAAGGATTGAAATAGGGGATGAAAGTTTATATGAAAAATCTAAACTGCTTGATCAATTGTATTGAATTTTGGCATAAATATAGTTGATAATCTAAGCTAAAAACATAGGCTACATTACTTTTAAAAATGCACCCCCGAGGGTTCCTATATAACGAAATAGTTCACGCGA
The DNA here is from genome assembly GCA_019049465.1 of Dryas iulia moderata. Classification (NCBI taxonomy): domain Eukaryota; kingdom Metazoa; phylum Arthropoda; class Insecta; order Lepidoptera; family Nymphalidae; genus Dryas; species Dryas iulia. The sequence goes on from CM032440.1 coordinate 1,948,517, forward strand.
CGAAGCCGCGAGCGGGCCGCTAGTTATTTAATATTTACATTTATCATTGGGGCCAGTCGTGGCGCAGTGGTACGAACATGTGACTGTAAACGACTGGTTATGGGCTCGATTCCCACTCGAGAAGTGGAAATATTTAATATTTTCATCTTCCTTCGCTCTGGTATCCGAGGCAAAGCGCGGCGTTAAGTTCCTCCACTTAACACGCACTGCCTCCGAACTCGGCGGAAAGTGGGGAACGGATTGTCTTAACACTAGGTTCCCTCTACCTACCCTGCTTTGTGCGGGATACAGCGTGAAGCTAAAACAAAAAAAAATCATTATTCTACACTAACCCTACATAGGTAACCTATAATTGGGACATATTATGTAACAATTTATGTATAATGTCATGTACTTCAATGTCCAACCCGTAGTATCTAAAGTTGGCTTCGTAATAAATAAATATATACAGTGGACTCAAATAACAGCCTAACAGAAAGACATACAATAATCTACGTATTCGTTATTGTTCCATATTTATATTTTTCAGCCTAGATTGTAAGATTAGTAAACTAAAGTTATAAAACTTTACGTAGATACTTCGTTTTGTTACCTATTATTTAGGGAGTAGATTTTTAACTGCTAAGTCAAGTTTAAATTATTTGGTTGATAGATTTATTTTTAATCTTAAAGATGTTGGTGGATTTCAAAGCATCCTTGCTAATGCCGTTGCTTTGAGTGCTGAATTAATTTTTAAAGAGATCATTAAGTTGTTTAATGCCTCCGAATTCGGCGGTGCGTGAGGAACGGAGTGTCTTAACACTAGGCCAGTCTACCCTGCTGTGTGCTGGATACAGCGTGAAGCTACAAAAATAAAATAAGTTGTTTAGATAGGTAGATATATTTGTTAAACGATGAGTCTGGCATAATCTGAATAGGTTAAAGACCTTTATTTTTTCTAGAATAAAAAAAAGTCAAGTTTAAATTTAAAATTATTGTACCCACAATATAAAAAAAATTTTTTTTTAATTTTCTTTATCAATGAGGGGTGATACCTTATTTTTATGCGATTTTTCTTTATTATTCAGTTCATTTTATTTTATTATAATATTTTGTGTGATTATTTTTATATAAGATGTATTTTTCTGATATTTTTTATTATTAACTCTTCGTGACGCGTCGCTTTGTTTTTGATATTTTACACAATCAAGTTATTGCGCACTGGAAGGTCAAATATAACGTCGCACTTTGTCCTAACCGACATAAATTATAATAAATTATATATACCAACAAAAATTAATATATATATATAACAATGAACCCATATGGTAAGAGAGGCAGAGGGAGACCTCGGTTGACCTTCGAAAACACAGTATCGAGGATACTGGTGGAAGGTCACGTAAAAAGCATGAGGACCCCCGGAGAGCGTGTATGAAGAGGTTGATGACTGTGGACGAGGCGAAATAAGTATGCAGGGACCATAGCGTTTGGCGCTCCGTTCTCTCTGACTACCCCGCAAGGGATATAGAGTGAAGCTGAAAAAAACCCATGTTCATCTCCTTCAAACCGAACCGTGCGAAGATTAAGCTAACCAAACAAATAATTTCATAATACTACTAAGAGTTACTATGTTCAATATAAGGAAAATAACGTATAGAATGAATTCAAGTATTCATTATTTGATTGGTACTTGTAAAATCATTTGAAATTATTCTTTTTATATAAAAACAATGATTTCAAATGCCATACTTTCACAAATGACGGCTTCAACGAAGACTTAGAACAAAGCCTATGAGCTTATATCACTAGTTATTGCATGTTCGTGAGCAAATAATTATGTTAATAACTGTGTGACATATAATATTATATAACATAATTATGCAATTATAATATTATGATCATCTGTTGTTGGCATTTTCATTGAAAACCTGGTTTAGTTTTATATAGGGACAAGGCTTCGAATACGACGTGAGAATGCTGTTCAGTTTACTGTTCAGGACAATTGTGTGTTCAAATCAAATTTTTGTATTAACAAAGAAACACGCAATGTCTTTTTTTTCGAGCGTAAAGTGGAAAACGGAGTGTCTTGACACCAAGTTCTCTCCGACTACATTGATAAACGGTAAAAAAGTGAAGCAAAATTTAATAAAAATAACTTTGTTAATTTCAGTCTCTGAGATATACATAGATATAGCAGTAAAATTATATCATTTCGTACTTGTGGCGCAGTGCGACAGCATCTGACTAAACGTAATTGGTTGTGGGCTCGATTCCCTCTCAAGGGAATGATTATATTTAAAGTTATTATTTCTTGTTTTGATGTGTTTCGGTGGAAAAAGTAGTGTCTTATTACAAAGTTTCTCTGGCAACCATGCTATTTAAGAAAAAGGAGTCAAGCTATAAAAAAATATTGATTTCAATAGTGTTTTTTTAATTTTTTTTTTATTTATTTATTTTTTATAGTTACACGCTGTATCCCGCACATAGCAGGGTGAGCATAAGGAACCTAGTGTTAAGACACTCCATTCCCCACTTGTATTATTAGTGTGTTATTTTTTTTATACATCCGAGTTAATTAAAACATCTAATACACACAATATGTATGTCTCAAGGTTGTACACTAATTTGTTATTTTGGCTTCTTCATGCGACTGGCCGCGACTGTAAAATAGGTGACAATTATTACTGTCTGTTTTCATATTCTACGTCGAACAACTCGAATAATTCTTTTTTAAACATTTTAAAGTGTTATTCCAAACTTAGGAAAATTATTGTAAAAAACATTTAGAAAACGTATAAAAATTTGAACGCAGCGGGATTCGAACCCGCGCCTCCTAAATGCCGTTCAGGCGCTCTCACCATTGAGCATGCGTTCAACGCTGCGTTCAAATTTTTATACGTTTTCTAAATGTCTTTTACAACTCGAATAATTATTTGTACTATTGTATTTCTTATTTCTATTATTTTTATTTAACGCTTTATAATGTACAATGTTGTGCCAAGTAAATTCTTTGTTAAAAAGGGTCCTTGAAGTATGAAACCAATTTCTCAAATTGGGGCATGAGTATTGGCACAAAGTAACCCATATGTAGGTATATTAAGATCTCGGCCCTGACCCATTATTTTTTAAATATGCAACAATAGCCTTTCATAACCTACTTCGTATTTATATACTGGTTGAAGATACATTACAATTTTGCTCATAATTTAAATGATTTATTAAAAATGTATATGTACATATTTTGTATTTACAAAAATGTATTTATATTTAAGACTAGAATTTATCAGAGCTCAATAAAATGATTTTTTTAGTTCAACACTCAGTTGTATTGTCATCTGACAATGACTGAATGAATTCCGTTACAATATCTTCTTAGGTCTATTAAAAAAAAGTTTTTACAATACATAGTGTATATTTGTTTTAGGAATGGGCCAATTTGTCGATCCATAATCTAGTTTCTTGATAGTATTAAAAATATTGCGAGATAGTATCTGCAATATAAATAAGTGCTTGGCTCTTGACTTGACTAGTGGCCAGTCGTGGCCCAGTGGCACAAGCGTGTAACGGTAAACGACAGGTTGTGGGTAAGATTCCCACTCGAGGAGTGGAAATTATATTTCCATTCTCTTCGCTCTGGTGTTGAGGTAAACCGAGTTCGACGGAAAGTGGGGAACAGAGGTTAACTGATGAACTTGTCCCGTGGGGGGACGGGTTAAGAATACAATTCCCCCCCGCCGCTGGGTAGCGTCCCGTAAAAGGCGGGTAACCCAGTAGTTTGGTGGTAGGAGATTAGTTCTCCGACTGGCTCGCGACTACTATCATGTCAAAGACGAACCGCCAAATATCTTACGATGTGTTCCGGTTCGATGGCATGTAAGCCAGCTCTCCCTATTCCCACCATTCCCATCCTTCCTCCCTCCTTCTGTCCTACATTCCGAAGGCTGGCAACGCATCCATAACTTTAGTGTTGTGGATGTCTATGGGCGAAGGTAACCACTTAACACCAGGTGGGCCTTCAGCTCGTTTGCCTCCTTTATTCCATAAAAAAAAAAATTAAGAGGAACTTAACACTAGGTTCCCTCTGCCTACCCTGCTGTATGCGGGATACAGCGTGAAGATAAAACAAATAAAACAAACAAAACAAGCTTGGCTCTTCTCGTATTAGGCAAAATTTAATGACAATTAACAATTAAATATTAACAATTGATTATTTGTTTGTGTAAAAATCACAATTAATAATTAATTTATTGTTAATTACCGTGTAAAAATTAACAAGTAATTAATTGTCACCTTATTGTGTTTTTTATGTGATTTCCATAATTGTCTTTTTTCTTTTGTGCTGCTACTTGTCTGTTTATTATAATTGTGGTGTGCAATAAGGAATATAAATAAATAAATAAATAAGTAAATGATTAATTGTTAATACTTATTGCTAATTGCATTTAAATTTTGGCCGACACTAGTGGGCTTGTTGCTTACCCCTGGTATATTGCAGAAAGAAAGGAGAAAGAAGGAAGTTATACATTTTCATATCATTTCCATTCTACAATGGAAACGTGAAATAAAATTATTATATAACATCCAATTTAACTTTCTATTGTGATGTAATAATAGTCATGTGTCCTTTCACAATGCTACAAGCGAAACTTTGAGTTTAAAACCGTTTTAGTTATTTCTAGAAGATTTAATGCTACTTAAAACAAAATTATAGTTTAATACATATAATTGTTATTAAATTAGCTAAATGTTGATTATCAAAGTGTATTTAAATTTTTAGCCTCACGCTGTATCCCGCACACAGCAGGCAGAGAAAACCTAGTGTTAAGATACTCCGTTCCCCACTTTCCGCCGAATTGCGTGTTAAGTGGCGGAACTTAACGCCGCGGTTTACCTCGACACCAGAGCCAAAAAAATGGAAATATAATTTCTACTCCTCGAGTGGGAATCGAACCCACAACCAGTCGCTTTACAGTCACACGCTTGTGCCACTGGGCCACGACTGGCCACAAATTTAAATTAAAGCTAAAAAAAAACTAGTAGAAAAGACTACTGTTTTCATTCTTACGTGACTATCGATTCAACTTAGTGTGTTATGCTCTGTTTAATGTAATAATTGTATTTATTTTGCACATTAAAATTATTTATAATTTATGATAAGCTAATAATATTTTTTTTGTATAATTTTCTCTCTGCTTACCCTTCTACACGTATAAAAATGTTTTACGTTTTATTTATTTTTCGGAAATGATATCGTAATGTAACCTTTTCTTTAATTTTAAATTACAATGATTTAGTATGGGGCCAGGAACACAAAAAAAATATTATTTAGGATATTCGGTATGTAAGATATAGGTAACTTTTTAAAAATACTTCAATTTAAAAGGAACTTTTTTAATTGGATTAACACTGTATTTTAGTCTTTGTTCACGTTACAGATATGTAATCGTGACTGCAAACTGTTGTAAAGTGAAAAAGACATTTAGAAAACGTATAAAAATTACACTAGCAACAAAAATAAATTGTAATAAAAGTGTATAAGAATTTCGACGCAGCGTGTAGTAGAAAGTATTCAGGAGGCGCGGGTTCGAATCCCGTTGCGTTCAAATTTTTATACGTTTTCTAAATGTCTTTTTCAATTTTCCTAAGTGTGGAATAACACTTTAAAAATGTTTAAAAATATTGTTAAGTGTCTGAAACGTCAGTCTTCTAAAATGTGTAAAAAATAGACTTATTGTGTACACGATTATTGTAGTAAAAAAATAGTTTAAATCGTATAATATCGCAAAAACAAAAGATTTATGTTGATCAGTCATCAACTAGGTACAAAAGAAACCTTGCACGTCTTATGCAATTTGTTTTTATTCCAATTTTTAACGTCTAGGAAAACCCTGTACCTATCAACCTAACTTAACCATAAGGAAGGTAAATTATTTGAAAATATATTCATTTTCTATAGGGTTTTTCTATAGAATATTATGTAAGGTGCAAATTTCAAATTGGTATTTACCATATTTACACCTAAATATTTTTATGTAGAGGCCTATATAAGATTTTCATAATTACTGTGCGGATAGTTAGAATTCATTCGTTTCCTATTACCTTTTACGAACTTAAAGTTTATACCATTATTTTCTTACAATAGTTTACTCTTTGATGCTCTATGTTGACTATTAGTAACGCCAGAGCTTTGTAGTAAGTAGGTAGGGTACCGCATAGAGGAGAGTAGACAGAGGAGACCTAGTGTTAAGATACTCCGTTTCCTATCTTCCGTTAAATTTTGGAGGCATTACGTGTAAAGTGACGGAACTCAATGTCGCGCCTTGCCTCAACACTAAAGCGAAGAAAATTAAATATTAAGTACTTTAATTTCTCGAGTGGGAAGAGAACCTACAACCTTTTGCATTTAAAGTTATACTTTGTGCCTTTTCTGTGATGTGTTAGTCCATATTTATATTATAAATGCGAATGTCTATCTGTTTGTCTAAAACGCTTTCACGGCTAATTTACTGGCCCGATTTAGATCAAATTTAGAATGGAAGTAGTAAAAATTACTGGGTCAAACATATTTTGTCAAAAATCAAATCTAAATAGTGAATGTTTCACCATATATGAAATTCTCAATTTTCATGTATTTCATATATGAAAAATCTATACCGCTTGACCGATTATAATGAATTTTGGCATAAATATAGTTGATAATCACAGTCAAACATAGGCTACTTTAGGTACCCAGGGTTGCAATATAACGAAACAACCATATAATTCACGCGGCGAAGCCGCGAGCGGGCCGCTAGTATAAAATAATATACAAATAGCTACACTAATGTTTAACTAAGAATGTTTATAATCAACGTTGAATATTCCGATATAAAAAATTATCGCGTTCCCAATAGGCCACAGATATTGCTGCCGGAAAAAGATTTCATAATTTGTAACATGTGTGTTAACAAACATTTGTGTTTGAGATAAACGCCTCTTATCGGTTTGTTGATAACAAACGAATATGTATTCCTTTGTTTTTCTTTTTATGTATTTATTTTTCGTTAAAGGCAAAATTATGTAAACCAAAGAATATGTTTTAGGGACTTGAAAACTATAAGAAACATAACGCATAGTGTTATCTAATTATATCTAAGTGACTTTTTTTTTATTTATGGAATGAAGGAGGCAAACGAGCTGAAGGCCCACCTGGTGTTAAGTGGTTACCTTCGCCCATAGACATCCATAACATTCAAGTTATGGATGCGTTGCCAGCCTTGGGAATATAGGACAGAAGGAGGGAGGAAGGATGGGAATGGTGGGAATAGGGAGAGCTGGCTTACATGCCATCGAACCGGAACACATCATAAGATATTTGGCGGTTCGTCTTTGACATGATAGTGGTCGCGAGCCAGTCGGAGAACGAATCTCCTACCACCAAACTACTGGGTTACCCGCCTTTTACGAGACGCTACCCAGCGGCGGGGGGGAATTGTATTCTTAACCCGTCCCCCCACGGGAAAAAACTATTACATATATTTCCCGGAATATAATTATTTGTATACACATGTTATGTCCATATTTATATTATAAATGGGAAAGTCTGTGTGTTTGTCTGTCACGCTTTCACGGCTAATCTACCGGTCCGATTTGGATGAAATTTAGAATGAAAGTAGTAAAAGTGACTGAGTCTAACATAGGCTACTTATTTTTTCAAAAAATCAACCTCTAAAGGGTTGAAATAGGGGATGAAAGTTTATATGAAAAATCTAAACCGCTTGACCAATTGTAATAAATTTAGGCATAAATATAGTTGATAATCTGAGCTAAAACATAGGCTACTTTATTTTTTAAAAATCCCCCCGGGGTTGCGATATAACGAAATAGTTCACGCGGCGAAGCCGCGAGCGGGCTGCTAGTATATTTATGTATATTCTTTTTTTACATTTTTGGTATGTGATTGGTTATACGTAGATAGTCTTCGTTGTCTTCTTGTGTCCGAAATCAAGAATGTGTCGTAGAACTCAATGCTTTGTTTTAATCAGAGCGGAGAATTAAAAATAAACATTATCTTGAATGGGAATCGAAGCCATAATAAGTCATAATAAGTCTCTCATATTATTATTTTTTAATCTCTCAACAAAGTTTAACTTACATAGCTAAGTTTTATAGTATTTTACATAAAAACAACTACACAAACAATTTTTTAATACAGACGTGGGTGTAACAGCACGGTACACGTGAGCCGGTAACACGTGCCTCCAAACGACATTGAACGCAATCCGTCTGCCGACTGACGTAGGGTTGCGGATTACTAATTATACTTACTATTTTTATTATTTAGTATTAAGTAATCAATATTTTTTATGCCCATTTGCACCATTTTTTGCAGCTTAATGCTTTTACCTGTATAGTGGGTTAGTCAGAAAGATTCTCTACTTTACTCAACAATTCTAGATATTGCTTGTTAAATGGCCGAACTTAACGCTGTACTTTCTTCTTCGTATCAGAGAACGAAATTAATATGTAATCATTCCGCCAAATGGGAATCGAACTCAGAACCATCGCGTTTATAGCTGGACAGTGTCCAATTGAGCCAAGACAGCCTCCATATACATATATAACATTTCTTTACGTTTATTGCATACTTCACGGCGTTAATGCTATGTAAAAGAAATAGAGCGGCTTTATTATATGTTTGACATTTGGTTAAATACGCGCTTTGTGTTTCTAAATGTTAAAAGCTTTTATTTGTATAAAATTTGAGGGCATTAGCCATATTCTACAATAGATACGATTTTATCGATTATTTATGGATTTTTCCGCTTCACGCTTTATCTCACATAGCAGCATAGTGAGAGAACCTACTCTCAAGACACTCCACTCTAAGCATTCCGTCCGAAAATTAACATAAGATGTTGAGTTTCGGAACTCAACAATGCGCTCTGGCGTTGTCCAAAGAATAATAAAAGAAAGAGAAATAAAAATAAATTAAATTTGCTTGCGGAATACAAATTCGAATCAATAACCAATTCCGTTTAGATCGTGTCCCACTGCGCCACGATAGTTTAATCTTCATTTATATTTTATAAGCTAAACGAAGAGACTTGTCGCTCTTTCCATTCTTCGTTTTCAAAATATTGTAGACATTGTGTTGTGTGTGGAACTTATCCTGAAGAGGCCATGATATAAACATACAGCAGTGTTTATATTATATAAAAGAAATATATAATAACTATAATATGCCTACTTAATTTTGTTATCTAATGAATCAGTCTGTTTAAACTGTAATTTAAAATTTGGCACAATATGTATATGGGTCATTAAAGTAAGCAAATATCTATTGTTTAATATAAAATGTAAATTAGTTGTTTTGTTTTAGTTCATATTCATTAATTCATTGAATGATTATACACGAATAATAATAATCTTATACTAGACGAAATAGACCTTCTTAAAAATATACTTGAGTTCTCCACAAACTCCATAAGAACGTATATCTTAATTTGCTGGAGTTCTTGAATGGTTTCCGAGAGGTGCGGGTTCGAATCCTACCAAGTCCAAATTTTCACACCATTTTATCCATTTGCACATAATAATGATAAGGAAGTGGCCAGTCGTGGCCCAGTGGCACAAGCGTGTGACTGTAAGAAGACTGGTTGTGGGTGCGATTCCCACTCGACGAGTGGAAATATTTAATATTTCTATTTTCTTCGCTCTGGTGCTGAGGTAAAGAGCGGTGTTAAGTTCCGCCACTTAACACGCAATGCCTCCGAATTCGGTGGAAAGTGGGGAACGGAGTGTCTAAACACTAGGTTCCCTCTGCCTACCCTGCTGTGTGCGGGATACAGCGTGAACCTAAAAAAAAAAGAAAAAAAAGAAGTATTTTCTTAAGTCGTTTTTAAAATAACATTTATCTGTTTCAAAGATATCATTGTCACTAATAAATAATTGTAAATCAATAAATTGTTTAAAAAATTAAATCTCATTGAATTTGCCGGTTCCTCTAGCAAACTGGTACTAAGAAAGTTCTTAGTACCAGTTTGTTAGAGGAAAGCCATGTGGCTTTCCCAAAATTATTTGACTTTAAAAATAACTTATTTGTTTATGTTTATCAATGATTTGAATACAAGATTTGCCTAATTTTATTGATAATAATGTGTTTTGTTGACTCTATAATAATCTTACTTTCCTTTGTCTTTATATTTTAATTCGTGACTAATTTTTATCAGTGTCATTGATCGATTGTATTATTTATATTAAATTATTTACGAACAGCCCTACTCTCTGTAGTGGATTTTATCGTTTTATCTAAATCCGTTTGTTTTTCTGTTTGAAGTGTCTTAAATATTTTTACATAATTTGAAGAAACAGTGCTTAACTTATATACTTACTCATTTAAAAAAATCACACTAAAATTTTAATTAAAAAATGAGAATCAGCTTTGGCTCTAATAAGACAAAATGTGGCTTTGAATTTCGTCACGCAATGTCTCAAAATCTTCTTTGTCTCGGCGTTAAGTTCTCTCTGCCTACCCTGGTATGCGGAAAATACTGGTAAGCTGAAAAAAAATACACTAGCTTACTGCATCGCAGTCTGTTTCGTTGGAACTGAGTGGACATGTGCGTGTTTATATTCATTCAATCATGAGTAGGTTATATTTTACTGGTTCAGGCGAGTTCTAGTTTATCTATAGTGTACCTATATGTATATAAGTATTTGTACGGAATAAGCTTATAGGGCTAGAGTCAGCGACGGCCAGAGCTTTGTTATTTTATAAAAGCTGAAAGTTTGTCCATTTGTATGTCAATCACAGTTAAAAACGATCAGCAAGTATAGAACTTAAGTTGTAGTACTACTTCTGCAGGTAATGGGTAGTAAAGTTATAAAGCAGTACCTTAATTTCGTTAAAATATAAAGCTGTTATTTCTTTGTTTTCTTCATAATACCATTAGACTCGATTCCGGGCGGAATGTGAAGAACGGAGTGCATGACACTCTGGGTTTTTTTTCTAACTATCTTGCTATACGGAAAAAGCCGTGAAACTAAAAAATAAAATAATCAGTCTTTGATAATATTCAGATAGCAAATAATTGCTTATTCCAATGACTCATCTTTGTCGCGCTTTCAACATTTTTAATGAATTGTTCTCACTTTCGTTAAAGTTAATTAATCGATACTTAGTTTTTGTATAAAAAATAGTACATTTATTATGAAGTTGATATTACTATTGTGTTGTGTAAAATAAAAAATTTGTTTCTTCATATGGACAGTGGATATTAACTAACTAGGAGGGGCGGTGCGGCGCTGGCCTTGAATAGCAATTGTGAGCCCGTATGGAACAAAAACATTGTTTGATATCGCTGGCGTAACCGAGCATTATGTTTTTCCGCTGTTGGTTTCCTTTTTTCTTTCTTTCTTGATAATACATCGCTTATTTTTCAAAGGTTTTATGTTGTTTAATAAGTGTTTCTAAAGATTAAATAATATACTTGTAAGTAAATATTCTTTACTTCAGCTTCTCTCTTTATTAAGAAGAGAGAATTTAGTATCAAGTGTCAAACACTACATTCTCCTATTTCCGCCAGAATCTGAATCGTTGATGCGAAACTACCGACGCTGTGCTTTATCTTGTCATCAAAGCGGTGAAAAGAAAATTCATTTCTGAGATTGGAAATCGAACCCACAACCATCGTGTATAACCAGACTCCGTCACACTGTGGTACAATGGAATCATATATGATATATATGTTTTTCATGTTCACTATTGAAAATTATGGTCCAAGTAGCAATAATCTAGGATATGTACAATGTACATCATTTACCGGTTTAATTTTAAAAAAGTAATTATACATGTATAATAATTACAATATTTGTACAATACGATATTTTATTTCAATAAACTTTTTCTTGAGTGAATTTTAATGAATAACAGATTGCAGATACACTAAAATACGATGGTTTTGAACATTTAACAACTAAATATAGCTAATCATATGCATTGTTTTAAACGTAATTTATTTCGTTTCTATCTATAGCGAGTAGGCTGAAATAATCTAGTCTTGATATGTATAGCTTCTATAATAGTTTTAAGAGCCGCGACTTATCACGTAATTCTCAAATAAAGTCTCAAATTTAAGTGGAAAGTAGAGAACGGAATGTCTAGACCGGTGATTCTCAACCGCTGTGCCGCGGCAGTTTTGTGTGCCGCCATATTTTTAAAGTGTGCCGCCAAATTTTGCAATTATAATTATAATAATGTTAATATTATTAAATTATATCATTTAAAATCTTTTTCTTTGTGTGCCGCCAAATTTTTAAATCGTTAAATATGTGCCGCAACAAAAAAGGTTGAGAATCACTGGTCTAGACACTAGGTTTTCTCCTATGTATTTATGTTTTGCGACTCCACGCTTTTCCTCCAATAGCGAGGTAGTTAGAAAAGACCTAGTGTTAAAACACTCCGTCCTCCACTATATAATATACTTTTATTTATATTTTTGATAGTTTGGTATATTAAAAAAATAAATAAAAAAAATAATATTTAATATACTTTAAGTTAACACTCAATAACGGTTAAGTAAAGCCTACATTTTTTATACACTTTTTGTAACTGCTTATATTTTGTAACGTTATTTGCAATACTATAGTGTACATTAATTGGTATGCGCTTGCTTCAGCCAGTACACACGAAGGTAAGTGCACGCGAATAAATTATGATAGCACGAATGTCGGTCAAACGATTCAAAGCTAAACACAATCGCTTAAATATTATAATAATGCGACTTTGAATGTTACGTAAAGTTTCTGTGACATACATATTATGAGCCTTATGTATTTAAAATAATGGTTGTGGATTCGAATCCCGATGAGGGTAAATATAAAATATATTTTTGTTCCTTCCTTATAAATAATAATATAATCGATCCTTGTTGACGTCAATGTCTGTCAATATACAAAATTTATCAATGTGTTTGTCGAGTACATATTATTGTATGTAATGTTATCGTTTAATGTATTCGTAATGTATATTTTTCCTTAAAAAAATGTTTTTCTGCTCTATTTTGTTACGTAAACTGTTTTTGTATGACGCAGAGAATGTCTTGACACTAGGTTCGCTCTGTCTACATACCCTGCTATGCGAAAAAAACTTTGAAGTTTCTTTTTTAACTACGCCCAATTTCATAATTCTCTGACCGTGTATTTTTATTTTTTTCATATATTTACATATTAGTAATCATATTGATTATTTGAGACTTCAAATTGAACAATACCACTAATGGAACATAATATTAAAGTATTAGAATATTTCCAAGTAAATAAATTGACCTATATAATAGACTAAAAGCTGATGACATCATTTTATCGATTTTATGTAAAAGCAAGTCCAGCTGGCAAGCTGAAATAGAACTGTTAGCGCCCGCCTTGAATAGATGTACTAACTACTTCTAACTACATAGATCCCCCACTGTGATAGTGTGGACTGCGGTCGGTATTGACATGGCTGTGCCATGCTTAACCGATTTTGATGGAAAGGAAAGTTATAGTTGCGTAATTTTTTTAAGTCATTTCGCGTAAATTAAACGTACGAGAAATACGTTTTTTTTGTTCCAAGAAATTTAATTATTTTCGCTGTAAGTTTGTGCAGTAATTAGACAATGATATAGTTAATTGTTTTAAGATTTATAACAAAGATTTTAAATCTTTGTTATTGATGTGGTGACTTTTAAATTATGGTTCAAACGCTTTATGATGCGGAAAATGGAAAATATTTTTTCAAAGAAAATCCTAATTATTTTCCTGTTTTGACGTTTATTATGGAACTTTTTCTTGTATTTGTTAGGCTCGGTATAAATTAAGTATGGATAAGTACGATTTTTGTAACCGAAGACAAAGTTTGAATTCCTTAAAACTGAGAAGCCCCTGTACCTGTTAGTAATAATATGCTGACGGGAAACATAACAACTCCCATGAAAACGGACCAACCCACAGAAAAACTATAAAAAAATAAAATAAATTGATAATTTATCCCTTTTTATGTAAAGTAAGTTAGAACGGCTTAAGTGACGCATTTGCAAAACTTATTACTTACGCGTGATCGACAGAACATCGAAGCCTTTGCAATCCCAAACACGTGCTCGGAGAAATAATGCACGTTCGTCATTGACCTGATGACCTATATTGTCTAATCATCGAGCGAAAGCCGAGGAATATAAGAAATTGTAATAAATTTATATGCAGTATACGAGTATGTAGATGCGGCGTCGAGCCAAGGCTGGGAGATGTGGTTTTTAATTCGCGTCGTCTGTTTGAGATAACAGTTTTTGTTATGTTGATTTGACGGTACCTAGAATATTACTTTAATTGTAAATGAAGGATTTTATTAAGTGATTGATGTTTATATTGTAAAGTAAGTCATATTAGAAAATAAACAAAAATATTTCTGTGCATTATCTTGATAGAATAACATGAAGAGATGAAGTGTCTCAACATTAGGTTCCCTCTGCATACCCTGTTGAGTGCAGGATACAGCGTGAAGTTAAAAAAATATTGATATGATAGAAGATTTAAGATATATGATAGAAGAGGAGAAAATTTTTAGACCATGAGCGCTCAGTGGGGTAGCGTTTGGCAAAAATGGTGATAAGTTGTAGGTTACATTACCAATTGGTAGATTCATCATGATTTAATTATTTGCATTTCCCCTTTGGTGAACAAAACAAAGCACGACTTTGAGCTCCGCCACTAAGCGTGAAGCTGAAAACAATATCTTTTATCAGCTTTACGTTTATTTCCGCATAGCAGAGTCTTTAATAAGAAACTAGTGTCAAGACGTTTTCTTCTCCACTTTTCGGCCAAAACCGAAACATTGACTAGCAGAACTCTACGCCGCGCTTACTACAGCAGAGAAATGAAACAATTTGAACGTAATAACTCCTCTTCGTGCAAATTGAACCCAAAACTCATCGATCTTGTAGTCAAACTATCCCACTGCACTATTTAGCCTTTATTTAATTAATAAACAATAAAATACATTAAAAAGTTTCGTACATAAACCAATCTATTAGTGCTACATAAATGATTGTCTCACACGGTATTACATTACTCTCCCTCGCGTGTGGGCTGAATGTGGGACGAGCGGTAATTGATGCTACGTCCACGAACTAACTTTCAATCAATTCTATATTAAGAGACAAATTGATATGTATTTGAACCTATATCTTCCGTAATATATGTATACACCATTCCATAACATAATATTTTTTTAAATTGTTATATAAGAGAAAGTGCGCTTTTAAATACTTACAGCCTATAAGGCAATGCCTCTAAATTCTAAAGTACTAAAGTAAACGCTTTCATTTCAGTACTTTTAGGTACTATATTTGTCGGCCCTTTTAAAATTTGACTTTCAACATTTATACAATTAATATCAAACATGTACAGAATTTGATAGCAAAGTATTTTACTGGAATAATATTTTTAAAATGTATACTTGTGATCCTAATCTAATTTTCGCGTTGTATTTTTTCAGGTTCGATGAAAAAGAGAGCATTTCCGGCGTACAACAACTGAAGTCTTCAGTGCAGAAGGGCATCCGATCCCGTCTGCTAGAATTGTATCCACATTTGGAAAACCACATTGACCAGGTGCTGCCTAAAAAAGACACGTTCAGGATTGTGAAATGGTAATTAATGTGTGTTATAGTTTTCACATAGCTTTTGAAGATAAATAAATTCATAAAAAGTCGTAGGTATGCATATATTGTAACGCAATTTGAAAGATTTATGTACTCTGGTTAGTTAATAGACTTGAAATCATAAGGGTCGTAAATATAACTATAACAATCATATTTTTTTTATATCTTTCTTTTTTTAATTTTTTACGCTGTATCCCACACACAGCAGGGTAGGTAGAGGGAGCCTAGTGTTAAGACACTCCGTTCCCCACTTTCCGCCGAGTTCGGACGCTTGCGTGTGGTGGTTTAAGTGGCGGAACTTAACGCCGCGTTTTACCTCGCTTAACGCCGCGCATTACCTCGACAGTCATATTTATGATCAAAATACCTACGGCTACCAGCTAATATACTGAAATGCTATCATGTATTGATAGCATAGCTTATTAGATCACGACGAATATATGTATATGGTAAACTTAGGCATACAACAATTAGCCCTATTATAGTATTTGCATAATAAAATGAGCCGCGTGGGTGGTAAATGTTTCCAAATACGTATATGATCTGCATACAGATATATTACTTTAAAATTAAAAAAATACACAATATGCCTTAGTCAAACAGGTACACAATTATTTGCGACGTTAATAAGCATGGACATGTTATTGTAAGTCCTTCAGGAAGCTACCACCCGCAAAGGCTTGGAAGGAAGGCATTCCCTCTGTTAAAATCTATATCTATACTTATATTATAAACTAGCGGCCCGCTCGCGACTTCGCCGCGTGGACTGCCAAATTGTTTCGTTATATTGCAACCCTCGGGGGTGTCCATATTATAAATGCGAAAGTCTATGCCAAATAACAATATATAAACATAATTAATCAAGATATAAAAACTATGTAAATAAAAAATAAATCCATACTTATATTATAAATGCGAAAGTCTGTGTGTTTGTCTGTCACGTTTTCACGGCTATTCAACCGGTCCGATTTGGATGAAATTTAGAAAGAAAATAGTAAATAACCCTAAGCCGCTTGACCGATTGTAATGAATTTTGGAACAAATATAGTTGATAATCCAAGGTTAAACATAGGCTACTTTATTTTTCAAAAATTCACCTCCGAGGGTTGCAACATAACGGAACAATTAGGCGATCCACACGGCGAAGCCGCGAGCGGGCCGCTAGTTTTTAAAATACAGTTATTAAGTTTAATTCCTTACATTAATATAAGTACATTATTCTCGGACAGAATAATATTTTGTATTACATCATTATGGTACAATAATCATAAAAGGCATGCGATACAAATAATATATGAATGAGATTGCCATTCGTTTGAGTTTCCCTGGATTTATCCAAGTTTGAAAGGCGTCCAGGGAGCATCCCGTAGGATTTGTATTTGTTGTCCAGGTGATCAAAATCATAGATAAAATAACTTTGGTTTTGATTAAAGTTACGCGCAGTTCGTGACACACGATCCGCATCCAACGCTCTAAGCCCTTTCATAGTATAATTTTGTTTTGTTTGTTATAAAACCATCAATTTTATTTTTAATAAAGTGTAAAAACAGTTCTAATAATGCTTAAAAACTAAAAATACTCTGTTTTAGTTTTAAGGGGCTTAAAATTGTATTAAAATAAATGTAACTTTAGTGTTACCGATTTATCACCTCTTTTTGAGATTTGACAAACTACATTTCAACTGACTAACTAACTTAAAAAACGCTACTCTATGCAAACGTTTTTGGGCTCCGAAATCCGAGATTTTAACGTTTGTTATCCTGGATTATAGATTTTTGAGTTGGTGACCCTACATATGACTAACAACGATGTATGACAGAATGACATTAAGAGATTAGATATAAATCATGACGGACCGCAGTTCGAGGTCAATTCTAATATTCCATGACGATTCCAATACAGTATTACGTTTTATATTACGATTGTAAATTGTAATAAAGTTTATTTTATCTATATAATATAAATTATCTGTTTCCACGTGTCTTACACATTTTGCGGGGAATGCCCGGAAGTTCTACTTTTTTTTTCTGTCCATATCGAAACGAATTGCGTTAGGTAACGATTCTTAATTCTAGACATTTAATAAAGTAGGAAGATGGAAAATATTTTAAATTATTTGGCAAATGGAATTTAGAATAAAGTTATATATAGGATATGTAATCATATTCTGTCAGCTATTTAGGTACGTTGGCACTAAAATAGCGTATTTAAATGATTATATTACGGGAAGGAAAAACTTTCGATCGCTTCGGAAAGATATGAAATTACTTGAAATTTCTATGCACAATATGTACAGTCAATAACCTCTATAATTAATGTGAAATTCGAAATTCATTAAAGTAATAAAATAAATATATCATTCCCTAGTATATATAGATATTTTATATACATCTTATATATTTAAACGAGTAATTCGTTAAGTTAGGGGGTTTCGGGGGAGAAAATTCTATCTTGGTAGGTTTTATTCCTGTAAAATGTCTTTTTCTCTGGATTTTCGGGCATTCAAAAACTCTAATAAAATATCCTTAATATATGAATGTCAATTTCGCAATAGATGACAACGTAGTGATAGCTCAGTTGGGAAAGCAGGTGATTTTTTAAGATTATTTTTACGGTTTGTCCATGGTTCGGTCCTGATGTCCAGTCTATTTTATTACTTTTTTGTTTTAATTTTTTTTTTTAATTTATTAGATTTTTTTATTGTAATTTATATTCATTTATTCATTTCTCGAAAGAGATATTGAGCGGAGCTTAGTCACCAGATATTATGTGTAAAGTGACAAACGTTGCGAATGTAACACAACGACAATAGTATTAGGTAATATAAAGATAGGAAACAAAAGACTTCTTTTTATTCGAAATACATATATATATATAACTGGTTATACTACGGTATACAAAATTGTAAGAACTTTCACTTCTAGGCGATGACTTGATGTAGTCTCTATACATAACATTGTAATTCACAATATGACTATTTAGGCATTGTATTGAGAAGATTTATTATAGCTTTTTTAAGTCTAACAGATTTTTTCGCCTGTCTAATAGGTCTACCAACCTGTCAAGACACTATTTTTCCACCCGTGGCGGAACTAAACGACGCACTCACCTTTTCAGAGCGCGAAAATTAAATTAAAAATATTTAGATTTAGTTATTCCAGTGAGTGGGAATCGAACATACACTTTTAAACATTTTTAAAGTGTTATTTCACACTTAGGAGTGAGTGCTCAATGGTGAGAACGTCTGGACGGTATTCAGGAGGCGCGGGTTCGAATCCCACTGTGTTCAAATTTTTATACGTTTTCTAAATGTCTTTTTCAATCGAACCTATAGTTATTGCGTTTACAGCCCGATGTTGTCCCTCAGTCATGATTGCCTATATTTTATTAGTGCCAAAATAATAATAATTATTTTAAGCATGTTGGTGGTCTTTTGGCAACTTATCGTTTTAATTAATACAAGTGAAATCATATTAACACCTGTTATTTATTACTTTATAAAAGCATACATATTATCTGTAAATTTAACTCGAATAAAACGTACTTAATTGGTTTTTTGTTCGCAAAATACTTGATAACCTACAAAAACTCTGTTATATTCCAACGAAAGCGATAATTATATACTTACTTATTAATGTAATTAAAAACACGTTATGTGGATAAAATTCAAAATTAAAAGTATAATTATTTTAATTTATATAAAAATATGTAAAGAGAACTTAATTATTCCTTTTCAGTTAATTCAGTGACGTTGTATGCATTTTGTGAATGTATGTGAACTCTTTTATTATTTTTTTTAATATTTATTTTAAGTTATGTTTGTTCTTATGTTTCTATCCTACAAATATATCTGTTATTTTTTTTAGCTTCACGCACTTCGTTCGCCACTTTCCACTGAATTGGGAGGCATTACGTGTTAAGTGGCGGAACTTAACTCCGCGCTTTGCCTCGACACCAGAGCGAAGAAAATGGAAATATTAGATATTCCACTCCTCGAGTGGGAATCGAACTCCAAACCAGCCGCTTTACAGTTACACCTTGTGCCTCTGCGCCAAGACTGGCCCCATTTGTTAAATAGTAGTAATATATGTGTCAATAGTAAGTAGATAGGTAATATAAGTATACTTACAATATGCAAGATATTTTTAGAAAACCTATAATACTACGACGACGTGTACGTTGAAATTGTTATACGCTTATTAAAATAGTTTTATTTTGTTTTACTTTTCAATCAAAACATTCTTAGATTTTCTTTAGTATTCATCATGGAAATTCATATTAGAGTGCGAAATATTAGTGACTTTCAATTATTTGAAGTTATTTAGCTTAGTGAAGTCATCATAACACAGTGGCACAGCGTCTAATTGTTAATGCTAGTAAATGTGGGTTCGATTCCCACTCGGTCTAAGGATCTTAATTAAATTATTTTCATTTCTCTCTCTCTGCTAAACGAAATGAAGCATGGCGCGGCGTCTAACACTCGACATCCAATGTCTGTATTTCGAGCAGTAATTAGAGAAAGGAGTGTCTTGACATTAACTTCTCTTCGACTGAAAAGCTAAAAACTGGAACAAAAAGATCATTTATTTAAAGTTAGACTTTATATAAAGTCAGGTGCCATTCTTGTGTATAAAGACAGGTGACGAGATCAAAGATTAAACGATCTGTTTTGATGCTAAGCGTCATACTCATACTTGCTATAAATAAAACTTTGTACTCATATTACCTACACGTTAAAGTGACCATTTACAGTAATTCCCGTTTCCCCGCTTTATTACGGGGAACTGAAATAACCTATGATTATGATCTATTCACACCAATCTCCACTTCCTGCCTACGAATGGATAGTTTGTAGGATAAAAATACGAATATCTCGCAAAATCTATAAACATTTCCTCGAGTAGAGTTTGAATGAATATATCTAATTTTTATATAATTGAATATGAAATATGAAAGAATGTATTACCATCGCCTACAGTAGACGCGTCCTCATTGCGTGTTTATTGTTTTTACATTTAACCAATGGACAACACGAAAGTTAAAATTAATTATTAGTCGAAACTAATTTGCAGCTAAAGCTTCGGAAGTTCGGAATAACTCGGTTTTTAGCCCCATTCACTGCGGACGAGATGTCCGTATTTTTTGCTATTACTTGTTGTTTAAATTTCACATTGTTTATAATTACAGTTACATGACTGCAAATAGTTTTTATGTCCAGCATTTGACAGCATTTAAGGTGTCGATTAAATTAAACAAATTAAGCTTATATATTTAAAAAGAAATATTTTTAAAATTACTTTGGTCTGTTACAAAGCTAGTGTGAATCTTAAAGAAAAATATGAAAACAACATTGACACAATTATTAATAATTAACACAATTATTAATAATTATTAAAACCCATCCTTTAATGAATTACATATTATAGATATAATTTCAGGATAATCAAATTAAAAGATTAAAGGCATTATTATTATTTATTAAGTTAAATTGTTAATTTTTATTGTTTTTCTTTTCAGCCATGACCATTTGGAAATTATGGTGAACAGTGCCGGGGAGCTGCTCTTCTTCCGTCACCGAGAAGGACCATGGATGCCTACATTAAGGCTATTGCACAAATGTATGTATTTCTTTATATATTGTAGGTAATTTATCAAAATATAAAAACTATGTAAATAATAAATAAATATTTTATAAGTTTAAAAGTTTAATTTTGTTAACTTAATGTGCAGATGAAATTCCACTAAATATTTTTTTTATTTAAAATATATAATGTGATTATGAAAAATATTAAGTCTTAGATTAGCTAGCACGTAATGTAGGCTAGACTTAATCATTTCGTTTAGGGGATTGGATGAAAACATGGATTATTTAATGTATTATTTTATATTACGACTTTTATTTTAACTTACCTTGAAAACCTCAGGGTTGATGTTGTCATACTCATCAAACCTGAGGTTTTGATGCTTTATGATAACACATGCTTGCCTAGATGTTACCCATTGACTTTTGGTATAGAAAGATTTATTGTTTCCTCTGTACTACAGTACCTGTGTATGCAAATTAAAAATATAAAATAATATTAGAAATAAAAATGTTAAAAGTTCCACAACACTGAATACATTTATCGAACCTTTCAAATAAGACGCAACATGTTACGAAGAAATAACTTCACAATTTCACGTATCTAACTCATGAATTTTAAAGTAACTCAACTCATGAATATTCGCTCGTCGGCTGTTATGTTTTAGATATTTGTAAATTAGTATATTAAATATGTATCAAAATATTAATATTTGATATACAATTTAGTTTGAAGATGATATGTTAAAGTAAGAATTGTGTGCCATGGAAGTCAAACAAGCTTTTATCCGTGGGGGGACGGGTTAAGAATACAATTCCCCTCCGCCCAGTAGTTTAGTTTGGTGGAGGTTCGTTCTCTGACTGACGCGTGACTACTATTATGTCAAGCATCTGACGATGTGTTCCCGTTCGTCATTCCCATCCTTCCTCATTCCCATCCTTCCCTCGTGCATCCATAATTCTAATGTTATGGATGTCTAAGGGCGAATGTAACTACTTCCTATCAGGTGGACCTTCTGCTCGTTTGCCTCCTTTATTAAATAAAAAAAATCTTAAAATATTAATTAGTTAGACATAACCTAATGCCAAGTTACTCCGTTCTCCACTTTCTGCCTAAAATTGCATCTCGGAGATGAGTGGCAGAACTCAACGCTGCGTCTTGTCTTCGAGAACGGAGAAATGAAATTAATTTAAATATAATCATTCCCCCAAATATTCATTGGATTTTGCTTATTTATTTAGTGCAGGGGTGAGCAACCTTTTCAAGCGGCGGGTCAATTTTAACTACAAAATTTGTCTGGCGGGCCACATTTAAACTTTAGTAACGGCTGGCGGGCCACACAAATTAAAAAAATAGTTTATAACGGTACAATTATACGTATATTTAAAAAAATTAAAACGCTCGGCGGGCCACCAAATATGCTTGGGGGGCCACGCGTTGCTTAACCCTGATTTAGTGAGTTGTTTATCAAAAATTATACCCTGCTAGAATTTGAATCTGCATGTCTAAAATACTGTGGAAAAGATGAAAAAAAATCGTAAGCTATAAGTGCGTTCGTACGTAGCTATAGGTACGTAACTTGTGTGATGTGTGTAAGTTATAATTTCTTTTCCCTGACATAAAACGTCATACGCATTTTAAAATAATCATTTACATAAAACTCAAGTTATAAGTTATAAGTAAATTCTTATTTATATTTTTACATAATATTTCAATATTATATGAAGTGTGTAAATAACTATACTAGTATTATAAATGTAGAATGAGAGAGTTCATGCAAGATGGACCGTGTGTTAATCTTGTTACTTTTTTACGCCAAAAGCTACTGAATGCATATTTTATAAATCAATTTTTGTAAAATTTGTATATAACCATACATATAATACAACGACTACTATTAAGGACGTATCTAAAATAATAGATGTCGTGAAGAAATGCTAATATTATTTAACACTTTAAACTTTCAGATCCATTTTTCCTACCAATGCAACAAGTAGACAAAGGTGCCATCCGTTTTGTACTAAGCGGTGCTAACATAATGTGTCCGGGGCTGACCTCCCCCGGAGCAAGGATGTCGAGTGTGGAGAAAGGCAGCGTTGTGGCGGTCATGGCTGAGGGCAAGGAACACGCACTGGCTGTCGGCATTACGTCTTTGTCTACTGATGATATGTGAGTATATATAGTTATGAAATTCTAAGTTAATAAATAGTGAATTTAGATTATTAGTCAAATTCAGGGGCCAGTCATGGCACAGTGGCACTAACTTGTGACTGTACGACTGGTTGTGGATTCTATTCCCACTTGAGGAGTGGAAATATTTAATATTTCCATTTTCTCCGCTTTGGTGTCGAGTTAAGTACCGCCACTTAACACACAATGCCTCCAAAAGTCGACGGAAAATGGGGAACGGAGTGTCATAACACTAGGTTCCCCTCTGTCTACCCTGCTGTCTGTGGGATACAACGTGAACTTACAAAAGAATAGAATAACAAAATTTATCTACTTAATTAGTTTATTAATACGTCAAATGCATATTTCAATGTAATATTTCCAAAGGTTACATTATAATATTATAATACAAATTGATATAACATCTAATTGAATACAGCTAACTTTCCCTTTTCTCGCTCTTCCTTCACCCTCAATGTCGGCAACGCATCCACAACTACTCTAATGTTGTGGATGTCTATGAGTGAAGGTAACCACTTATCATCAGGTGGTCCTTCTGCTCGTTTACTACCTTTTGTAAATAAAATTTTTCTACAAATAATTATGAAACTTAAAAATATTTTATTTTGTTGCCGAAGTTTTTTTCTATTTTAGCGTATTTTTTTTAAACAATTTATTTAAATTCCTTTTCTATTCATTGTAACGTAGTTAAGATCCAAATAGTTAAGTATTTTTATTATGGAGTTTACTATACATGGTACATAGTTTGCAGTAGGTATGGACATATTTTTCGTAACTTTACGTCTTTTCGCTTATAGCTACGGGTAATAACAGAGAAACTAGTGTCAAGATACTCCCTTCTTTGGAATCCAACTGACATTGATAAGTGAACGCCGCGCTTTTTCTTAGGTAACAGAGCAAAGAAATAAAAAAAATAATATAATAATTCCTCGGGTGGGAATCGAACCCACAACCTCGCGTTACGGTTAGATCCTGTCCTACAGAACCATGATGACCTCAAAAATTGCATATATTAGGAATAATTATTATTGTTATAATATTATTTTTGTTCCAGAGCTAAAGTAAACAAAGGTGTGGGCATAGAAAATTGTCATTACCTCAATGATGGCCTCTGGCAAATGAAACCAGTGAAATGAATAGCTTTACAAATGTATCTTACAATTTATAATTACGCTAAGTTTTTTCTTTTACAACAAATAAATTAATAAATTTGTTGTTTTGTTTTATTTGTACCCTCAAGTTAACACAATATGTCGGTAAACATAAATATTAAATATAGTACCCGGCAATAAATAATGCACATCGTACTTAGAATGAAACAGTCGGTCAGTTTCGGTTTCGTAGAGCGCTGTCTTTGTCACTCAGTTGATATGTGACGTTTCTCATTGTTATTATTTTAAGCGACCGAGACAACGCTCTACGAAGTCGAAGCTAACCGACTGTTTCATTCTAAGCATCGATGTGCATTATTTATTGCCGGGTACTATACATACATTTGAAAATACTTCAGGCCATTGTAGCGCAGTGGGACAAAGTCGACCTGTAAACGTGATGGTTGTGGGCTTAATCCTTAGGGACATTGAATATTTAAATTATTTACATGAAGAATAAAGCGCGGTATTAAGTTCCGCCATTCAATATGTAGAAATTCGGTAAAGGCGAAAATTTGAAGCGAAAGCAGAGAACGAAATGTGTTGACTCTAGATTCTACGTAACTTTGAAGTATAAAAGGTTTGCGTGAAGCTAAACAAGATGAAAATACGTTATTGCGATACTCGTGTCGCATCCAAGTGAGTAAAATGACGTAAAACTAAAATTTGGAAAAAATGAAGTTACAAACTCGTCGTAAAAAAGTTGTATCAATCGACATAAACTACATACATAAGTGGATTCAATTTTTGTAGAGTTGATATTATTGATATTAGTATTTGATTTTATTAGTATTAGTAGAGTAATTCCAAAAAAATATGTTTTCGTAATAAAAACTTAAAGATTTTCTAAAAAGAAATTGTATCAATTTTTTTTATAAATAAATTAGCAAAACATTATGAATATGTTGTTCATAATTACTTATACTGTCCTAGACAAGGTAGAAGGCACTAGTTCACGATCTACACCTGTACAGTAAACTAAACTAGAAAGGTTTCGAGTAGGGAGTGGTATTGGCGGGACATCGTACTACCATGTCGTCCACGACCACTCTGTCAAGAGTGATATGAATAAGAACAATGTACGCACTTTCTATCTTTACTTACGTATAGACTAGAACGACGAAACTTTTAAGATGTGTACTTTCATATCAATGTCTGTCTGTCTGCTCATTTTTGTTCAAGATTTTTTGTTTGTGGTGAAAAGTAAAAAGAAAATACTAAAATATTTAAATTTGCCACAAAAACGCGTTTCGTTACGCAATTTTCTAATTATTAAACATGTTTTTGATTTTTACTGAAATCTTAGAAAAAATAAAATTCAGAATAATTTTTCAATAAAAAAGTAGTCTTAATTACTTTCGGTATTTTTTTGGATTTTCACTATTAAAATGAATCTTGTTTAATATATCACGCCTGTGGGATTTATCTTTGCAATTAGTATGAAACGCTTATAGTGAAAGAAGGGACCGAACGGAACGTATGTTTTTGTAAAGATGGCGGCAGCGATTGTTAGTTCGGCTCGTCAGGGTAAATAATATATTTTTTTAAATGGTTTAGATATATTTGAAGTGTTAGTTACATAGGGAATATTTAAATAGTGATGTAGGGAAAGTGTATTCTTAATTTCATGTTGATGTTCGAAATTAACCCTTGTTAAGTGACGTTGCTGATCAGCTGTTTTCAAATTAGTTTGAATTTTTTTCAATATAATCAATATATTGTAATTAAGTGTTTAATTTATTCGCCTAATTATTGTTAATTGTATATAACATAAAAAGGTTCAGTTTTCCATTACGCAATACGATTTCAAATATAGAAGTTCAAAGTTCATTTGACATACTTTTGTTATGATTTTGTTAATATTTTTTCATTGTCAGTTTAAGTGTTAATTTGTGAATAAATCTTTCAGTGGGGAGGCTAACAAGTGCAGCCCGAAGACTTTATTCAGATGCTTATCCTAAAATAACTACTCATTATACTATTCATCCCCGTGATAAGGACCCAAGATGGAAAGGTATTGTGATAAATTATTTTGACTTTGCGTCACTTTAGCAACTGTTATCTAGTGTTTACATTGATTGATAACAAATTTGGAAGATTAAATAAAGTGTATATTTATATTTATATATTATAAAAGTTTAGTAAATATGTATTCAACATTTCATATGGCCTAATGTTGTCAAATTTCGTAGCAAATACTGAGAATAAATTTAGTTTTACGAAATAATATTTATGTTTAAATAAACAAATTCTTTACAGATATAAGTATGGAGAGAGTGGCCGAGGAGACAGATATTCTTATTATAGGAGGTGGTCCAGCGGGCATGGCAGCTGCTATCCGAGCTCGGCAAGTTGCAGAAGAAAAGGGAGCTGTAAGTTTTATATAATTAAAATATAATAATATAAATACATATGTTCGCAATATTAACTGCAATATTTTGCAATCAATAAAACATTTGTCATATGTTCTTTAAAAAAAGTACCATATGCTTTTTAAACATTTTTTAAGTGTTATTCCATACTTAGGAAAATTGAAAAAGACATTTAGACATCTTTGCCATATGTTATTGTTTGCATAGCGGACTTTGTAATAACAAACCAAGTGTCAAGACACTGTCCTCCATATTGTTATTATTACTAAAAACAATTACTATAGTATACAAGTTATTATTTTCAATAGGAAGTAAGAGTAACATTATTAGAAAAAGCAGCAGAGGCTGGTGGTCATATACTATCAGGGGCTTGTGTGGATCCCATAGCGTTAAATGAATTAATACCAGATTGGAAAGAAAAAGGTGCCCCAATAAATACACCAGTTACATCAGATAAGTTTGGTTTATTAACTAAGACTGGAAGGATACCATTGCCTGCTTTTAAAGGTAAGGTAAAAGTTATATATGTAGTTTTACACTATTTTTTACATATTATGTTAGTGTGGGAGTGTTTAGTGTCATAATCATCTATTCTAGTTGAAAATTAATTGTCATATATGTCCATTTGTATAATCTTTTTAAAATTCATAAGCCAAAAATAAAAAATAGATACCTGTATTCTTAAAAGTGACATCCAGTCTATTAAATAAGCCTACTCACTAAAAATCATATATATGTATAAGTTCAGTAGGTTAGGCTTGGTAATGAATGATGAATCAGTCAGTCAGTGAATCAGGACAGGCTATTTTATTTATATAGAAGGTTAATTATTTTTATGTATTTCTGTAATAAAATTTATTTTATGGTCAAACATGTATTGTGACTATTATTTTTTTTATTCAACTATAACCACTAGCAATTATAAAAACTATTTTCTTATGATATATTTAAAGTTTAAAGGTTTTCTGTAAACAGTTTTGTTATTATATTTTTTCCAGGCTTACCAAATTACAATCATGGAAACTATGTCGTGAGATTAGGACATTTAGTTAAGTGGTTATCAGAACAAGCCGAGGCTGTTGGTGCAGAGGTAATATAAAAAATATATATTGTTTTCTTTCCTGTTATGGCACAGTGGCACAGTATCTCTTTGGGAATACAATTGATTGTGGGTTCGATCCCAAAGTTTATTTTCCGCCGATTTCGAGAGGCATTACATGTAAAGTTGCACAACTCAAGGCCATGCTTTTCCTCGAAAATTATATATTAAATAATGCAATACCTTGAGCTGAAATCGAACCCACAACCAGTCGTCATACAGGCACACTTTGTGCCCACAAACCCTGACTGTCCCCAGATCAATACAGTTATTTAATAATTAGAAATTGAAGAAGACATTTAGAAGGCCTATAAAAATTTAATATTCCAGGTGTGGCCAGGCTGTGCCGGAGCAGATCTTATCTTCAGAGACGATGGTTCCCTCAAAGGAGTGGCCACGGGTGATGTTGGTATAGCTAAAGATGGAAGCCCCAAAGACATGTTTGAAAGAGGCATGGAGTTCCATTCCAAAATAACTATATTTGCTGAAGGTGAATTAGGAAATATTATTTTTTGAATTTTTTTTTTTATTTGTTTATTATTTTTGTATATGTATTTTAAGAAGGTGGGATTTGAACCTGTTCCTTTTGGATCTCAATCAAATTACTTAGAGTTATATTATACATAACTTATTGTAAATATTTTAAAAAAATATAAAGATAATTTGAAACGTAAGTTTTGTCTTGTCTTGAAGAGATTTATATGAGTTAGCTGCGAAATTTTACAGTTATAAGGATAAACAATTTAAATCATCATGTGTTTTCAATCATTTTAAAAGAATATCAACAACTAGCGGCCCGCTCGCGGCTTCGCCGCGTGAACTATTTCGTTATATTGCAACCCTCGGGGGCGCATTTTTAAAAAATAAAGTAGCCTATGTTTAAGCTTAGATTATAAACTATATTTATGCCAAAATTCATTACAATTGGTCAAGCGGTTTAGATTTTTCATATAAACTTTTATCCCCTATTTCAAGCCTTTAGAGGTAGATTTTTGAAAAAATAAGTAGCCTATGTTAGACCCAGTAACTTTTACTAATTTCATTCTAAATTTCATCCAAATCGGACCGGTAGATTAGCCGTGAAAGCGTGACAGACAAACACACAGACTTTCGCATTTATAATATAAGTATGGATTATTGTTTTTTCGATTACGTATTTTTTATATTTTGCATTTTCGTATAAAAAGTGTGAAAGAATAAAGCGACAAAATATTGCCTAAATATTTATTTATTTTATATTATTTAGGCTCCGCAGCGGACCCATTTAAAATTTTGACTTTGGAATATTACAAAATAAAATCATTTTTATTTTTTTTATATATCCTGACATTTGTATCCATAAACAATTAAAAAATAACAGCATACAACAACGACTTTGGTTTAATGCGTATATCATAACTTACGTGTGAATATGATCTTTTCACTAAAAAGGCTTCGAGCTGCTGGTAATAATGACTCAAAAAAAAGTTCGAGTGCAAAGGCTTAATCAGCGATTGTATTTTCATTATTTATTTACAGGTTGTCACGGACATTTAACAAAAATGGTCTCGAATAAATATAACTTGCGTGAAAACAGTGAGCCTCAGTCATATGGAATAGGATTAAAAGAACTGTGGGAAGTTAAACCAGAGGTATGTTCTAGCAGCTTTATACATATTTTCTTCAACATAGCAAAGATGTCAGAGAGAACATGTCTAAACACTATACTTTATATGCAAATCCATACATATAATATACTAAAAAGTAGCTGATGGCTGTCTGTATATGTAAGATACATGAGAAAAATGATCAATTTTCAGAGATTTATACATGTGTAAGAACCCTAAACAATAATTTTTAATTGCTCTTTTGCCTCAATTTATTTAAACGTTCGTTCAATATAAATTTCGATTTGTTATATAATACATACATCGAAAAAGAAATAAGTTTGTGATTTGATCTGAATCTGTTGTGAACACCAAAATTTGTTGTTTATATTCTGAAATATGTCCACATTAAAATGCAAAGTATCAAAATACTTTGCATTTTAACTGTATATCAAGAGACTTTCGAAATAATACGGCCTGTGTCGTTTACAGACGTAAATGTCTTATTACGGCACAGAATGGGTTAGGTAAGAATGCGGGTGGGTGAAAAAACGAAATATTTAGTCCTATTTACTAGTTCGTTAGGTTGTCAGTGTTGAATTATATTACACCTTTACGTTGTTAATACTTTGCTTTTCTTTTTTTTTATTTAAATACTTACACTACAGACACATGGTCTCGTATCCTTTTTTCCTTTAAAATGAAATGTTTACAATTCTTAAATTACATTGACATACTACTCAAAACTAAAATTACGTTTTAAATTACCTAAGCGAGTTATCCTATTATATTTACTATAGTTATTTTTACAATTAAATTAATTCTTAATTAAGACAATATTATTTATAACTTTAAACATATTATTGTTTGGTTTTTTTTACAACTACATACGTATTTGTATTATTTTTCAGAATTAATTATTTCTAAGTCTAGGTTTATGTGTAAGGAACTTGGTGGCGGGAAAAGCGCATGACCGCTATAGACGAGGACGTGATCGTTTCATTTACTACTTTACTACTACTATATATACTTTTCTTTACCTCCCTACATACATCAATTATCCTTTATTTGCAGAACCACAAACCAGGCTTAGTCGAACACACAATAGGGTGGCCATTAGACAAGAATACATACGGTGGTTCTTTCATATATCATCTAAACGTAGAAAATGGTGAAGCTCCTCTAGTAGCAGTGGGATTTGTGGTCGGCTTGGACTATGTCAACCCATACTTGAGTCCTTTTAGAGAATTCCAGAAGTTTAAAACTCATCCTTATGTTAAGTCTATATTTGAAGGTGAGTGTTATTTGGTATTTTTGTTATCATTAGGGTGGGAAAGTGGGAAAGTGGGTGACTGTAAATGAGGTTGGTTGTGGATTTGATTTTCATTAGGAGAAATTATTATGTTTAAATCTTATTATATTTTCTGCTCTGGTAACCAAGACAAAGCGCGCGGCGTTGAGTTCTGCCGTTCAACTCATAGTGTCTCAATTTTGGGGGGGAAAGTGACGAACGGATTATCTTGATACTAGGTTATATAGGCTATAAAACGCATAAAGGTCATAATATTATTGTATGCAACTTCATAACTTATATTATCATCATCACGACATTTTTATAGTATCCATTTTTTTATACCATTTATATTTTCTATTTTATAGGATGTTTCAATTTGAGTTTGTATAACATTTTGTATTTATTTCTTTTAATAATTTAAATATAATTTTGTTTATTTTTTGAGACAGAAAAAAATTGAAACGCAACAAACTTGATAACATGTTAGTACACGATTTTAATTACAAATAATTTACAATAATTAATCATTTCTCCAAATAAGAAATTGTAATCTGATTTTATCAGAATGTCATCTTTAATTATAAAATTTATGTATCCCGATAAGGAATGTAGGCACAGTGAACCTAGTGTCATAACACTCTGTTCTTCACTTTTTACCTTTAAACACATTCAAAATTCATTGAACATTGTGCTCTAACTTAACAGAGCAACTGCTTTGTTAAGTTAAAAAAAAAAAAAAAAATAGCTTCACGCTATATCCCGAACACGGCAGGCTAGGCAGAGGGAACCTAGTGTTAAGATACTCCGTTCCCCACTTTCCGCCGAATTCGGAGGCTTGCGTGTTAAGTGGCGGAACTTAACGCCGCGCTTTATAACGCACAACCAGTTGTTTACAGTCACACTCTTGTGCCACTGGGCCACGACTGGCCACTTAAGTTAAAGCACATCTTATATATTTAAACAAGCAATTCTTGTAACGGCTCCAAAAATTTTCTTGAAGTTTAGCATGTAGGGGATTTCGGTGGAGTAAATTCGATCTAACTAAGTTTTATATCTATAAAATGTTTTTTCTCTGGATTTTCGGGCATTAAAAAAAGTTATCATTAGTATACGAATGGTAATTTTAAAACGTCATTTTAGTTTTGAGTAGCATGTCAATGTAATTTAAGAATAGTAATCAAAGGAAAAAAAGGATACGAGCAGGTGTTTGTAGAGTTTGAGAATTTAATAAAAATAAAAAAAAAGTATACGAATGCCAATTTCTATTTTTATTCTAATGATTATTTCAAAATAACGATTTTTCGAAAGAAATACCGGTCGGAACTCGGTCACCGGATATTTATATTTATTGAGAATAACTTGAATATTATAGCACTTACGAGTGTATACCACAACCATCATGGTTACAAGCAAAGCTACTTGATTAGTTAATTTTAATTTAAGACAAAGTGCGAGGTTAAGCTCCGCTTCAACGCACAATGTTTTAATATCCGATCGAGAATGGACAACGTCTCTTAACACTAGGTTGATTCTAACTTACTTGCTTATACGTCAAAAAGTATGAAGTTACTATTTAATTTTCGTTTTGTTTTAATATTTTATTTAATCACTACGGATATAAGGTCCTGTACCTTACTTAACTTTTTACATTTCAAAGGGTTTACCACACATACTTAGAAATAGAAATATACGTTTTTAGAAAACGTATAAAAATTTGAACACAGCTGGATTTGTGAAAGTTAGTGGACAGATCTTTTTTTTAAGCGTGAAGCATTTTTTTTATAAAGAAGCAGTTTAATTTTATTTATCATATTCCAGGTGGTACCCGCATAGCATACGGTGCCAGAGCTCTGGTAGAGGGCGGGTGGCAATGCCTACCCAACCCGGTGTTCCCCGGAGGGTGTCTAGCTGGTGACACCGCGGGCTTCCTAAACGTGCCACGGATTAAAGGCACTCATAATGCTATGAAGAGTGGTAAGATTTTAAAAATATGTATATTTTAACAATATGATATATATGTAGATTAGAGTGAGTGGGGGCCAGTCGTGGCGCAGTGGCATGAACTTGCGACTGTAAACGACTGGTTTTGGGTTCGATTCCCACTCGAAGAGTGGAAATATTTAATATTTCCATATCCTTCGCTCTGGTATCCGAGGCAAAGCGCGGCGTTAAGTTTCTTCACTTAACACGCAATGTCTCCAAATTCAGCGGTGCGTGGGGAACGGAGTGTCTTAACTTTAGGCTCCCTCTGCCTACCCTGCTGTGTGCGGGATACAGCGCGAAGCTAAAAAAAAAAGAAAAAAATATATAATGACTGACTATAAATGGAATTGGTTGTTAATTTAATTTCCACTTGAGTCATATATTTTTTTTATTTGTCCGCTCAGTCGACAAAATCAGGTTATCAGGTTATAAACCTAGTGTTATGACACTAGGTTCCCTTGACTTCTGTGCAAAAAAATTAAAGCAATAAATTAAATTGTCAAATACATTGCTCTTATCAAATACATTTAATTTAATAGATTTAAATTTTTTAAACTTTCCAGCTTTTTCACGACGAACGTCGCTACTTATTTTACTATACCGGGCAAATGAAATCGAACCCATAACCACTCGCGTTTTATAGTGTGACACTGTTCCATTGTACCATGATGGCGATTATAGAATGAATATACTGGTTTTTATTGAATAAATAATTTAATTAGAACTTATAATTTTACAATTACATACTTTAAATTTTAGGTATGCTAGCAGCTGAAGCAGCGGTGGATCTCATAATATCTGGTGAGGCAACTCATGATAAAGGAGTTATACCTCAGCTGTATGAAGATAAGCTAAAGGGATCTTACGTGTATAAGGAATTAAAGGTAATGTTATAAATAAAAAACATACTATTTTCTTTAAAAAAATTAAGCTCCATGCTTTTTCCAGCATAGCGTGGTACTCAGAGGAGACATAGTGTCAAGACACTTCGTCCTCCACTTTTCGCCCGAAATCGGAACAATTTGCGCGTTGCGTGGAACTCAATGCTGCACTTCGTCTTAGGTACCAGAGTAAAGAAACGAAAATTTAAATATAATCATTTCTCTGAGTGGAAATTGAACCCACAACCATCGCTTTTACAGTCATACTTTTTGACCCTTCGCCACGACTGGCTTCTAATTCTCTTTATTTTTTAATATAAATTTGTATATTTTGTATAGAATTTTAGTTATTATATTTGTATTTTTTTACTATCGTAGAGACCATCGTGGCGCAGTGTGACAGTGTCTGACTGTAGATAGACAACGGTTGTAGGTAGATTCGATTCCCACTCGAGGGACTGGTTATATTTAGATTATTTTCATTTCTTTGCCCTGGAATACTAAACAAAGGGCGGCGTTGAGTTCCGCCAATCAATACGCAATGATTCCGGGCAAAAATGGAGGACAAAGTGTCTTGACACTAGTTTCTCTCGATTATTCTTATTTTATGAAAAACAATATGAAACTTAAAAAGAACAAAGTATAAAGTAGATGAATTGCTTCTCTTTTTAAAACAAAAAATAAATTTAAACAAATCTTAATTTAATTGTGAAAAACAATCTTATTCATCCCTAAAACATGTGTAATGTACTATTATATGACTTTTTCTTAACAGCAAGTAAGGAATTGCCGTCCATCGTTCCATTCACCTCTTGGCATGTATGGAGGGCTCGCTTACTCTGGATTCTCAACGCTCGTCCGGGGAAAGGAACCTTGGACTTTGAGCCATGGGGGTAAGATTTACAATATAAATTAAATAATAAATAAAATAAGCTATACATATAGCAAAAATATATTAGGAAGAAAGAGTTTTAGAGATGTTGGTAGGTTGATTCATTATACCCATGTTGTTTTATTATAATGTCGAGCATTACTTTTACTCGCATTATCGTTTCAAAAATTCATTTATATATGTAGTTTAATTTCATTTTTATTAAGCCACTATAGCCATCGTGACGCATGGTGCCAGCGTATGATTGTAAACCCCCATTGGTTATGAGTGCGATTCCCGCTCGGGAAATTGTTATATTTAAATTATATTAATTTCTCTGCTCTAGTATAACAAATATTCGCGAGGCGCAGCGTTTAGTCTCACCACTCAAAACGAGAACAGTATCTTGATGTTAAGTTTTCTCTACTTACCCTGCTATACGGGTGAAAACGTGAAACTACTCTCTTATATTAATATTACTAAAAGTAATAGTTTCACACTTAAATAGTTTTTACTTTAAATAGTTACACACTTAAAAAAAAATTAAGGAAAGTTGTTAAGTTCTTCTTCATATATTTTTTTCTTAGCATATTATTATACATGTAGATACTAATTTATTTAATCTTTCATTTTTATTCATCAGGAGCTGACCATGCAAAATTAAAGCCAGCAAAAGAGTTCCAGCCAATAGAGTATCCCAAGCCAGATGGTGTTCTTACATTTGATCTGTTGTCATCAGTTGCTTTGACAGGTATTTTTTTTATTATGACTATTGTTATAATTAACCAAACCATATATGAGAACAAGCTGTTTGTGGGTTCGATTCCAACGTGAGGGAAATAAATAATAACATACTAGTTTCAAAAAAACACTTAAAGAAATGCATTTTTGATTTGATTTTTTTGAGCATTGTGGTCGGCCTTGTGAGGTCATCAGGTTCTTATATAGTTAAAAGAAAAAAATGCTAAGATAACTAATGCTAAATATTCAAAAAAAAATAATGGAGGAAGTGGGACAAAATAGTATTTTAAAAATTGTTTTATCTCAAATGAATTACTGGTCAAAAATGTGTGTTCGAAGAAATGGATATACTCCACGATTATTAGGAATAGAAAGTTGAAATTTTTAATAGAAATAGAGGATATTTAATCGGTGGTTTTAATAAAATTTGTTTTATGATTGTAATTATAGTTTTCTGATTATCACTATAAGATGATGGTAGCATTCAAAGCAATCACTTGAAAAACGAACATTTCACGCACTGAACATTGCGATTGTTGTTTAAAATAATTTATAATAACTTAAGATACATAGAGATAAATTAATTATCTAAGATTTATAACATTAAAATGTTGACCGTTCTCTCAGCTTCTACTGCTTGCATGCGGACCAGCCTTGTATATAAAGCTCATTAGAAAATTTCAAAATCACAAAATTTTCAATACATATTCTTTTTACTTTTAAAGGAACAAATCACGAAGCTGATCAACCCGCACATTTGACTCTTAGAGATGATTCCATCCCAGTGAAGAGGAATTTGGCTGAGTTTGATGGTCCCGAGGCTAGATTCTGTCCTGCAGGTATACTACATATATTGTATTATTGATATTTAATATTTTAAATGTAAATGTGTTAAATATTAATACGCTTTACATCTTTTAGTGGGAGTAAAAAATTATAGCGATAAATCGTTGAGTTATTTGTCAAAGGTGGTCAATTAAAATAAATTATTTTTGCAAATTTTTATCACGCGAGATATAAGATTCTCTCTTATTACCCCAACTAAAAGAAATGAATTTGATACAAACCTTCAAAGTGATTGATACGTTTTTAAACTAAATTAATAATGATATTTTGCAGGTGTGTATGAATTCGTCCCCATGGAGACTGGTGACGGGCAAAGGTTGCAAATTAACGCACAAAATTGTATTCACTGTAAGTTATCTATATACTATGTATAATTATTATTAAATTTTATTTTCAAGATAGAACCTTTTATTAGTAATCTTGGTTATATAATAATATATAACCAACATAAATAAATATTTATATGGCATTATTTTTAAAATCTGTCAAATACGTTTTCATGTAAATATAATGCTATTTATATACTTATACTAGAGATTTATACAAATTTCTGCTACCCAAAGTTTATTCTACGAAAAATGGTTTGGCAAGAGAGAATACTTTTTATTAAATACTTTAAAAATTTTAATGTGTTATTACCATACTTAGGAAAATTAGAAAATTTCGACGCAGCTGGTAGTAGAACAGTACAGAGATTTGCAGATCAATGAAAAAATGTTTTTATTTTTCAGGTAAAACCTGTGATATAAAGGATCCATCTCAGAATATAAACTGGGTGGTGCCAGAAGGTGGCGGCGGACCCGCATACAATGGAATGTAAATTCTAAATACTTAACTATATTTATATTGGCTTTTTCCCATACATTGAATAACTAATGTTTATTTATTAAATTTTGTTAATAACATTTGAGGCGTATGGACGGTAGTTGTTTATCGCATTTTAGATATTTTTTTTTATTTTAGTACAGTGATTGAGATGTTGTGTATGTATGTAATATTAAAAATCTTAAGAAAAATCCTTTTTAGTTGTTTTGTCAATAAAACATTGTTCCATATGCACTCGGAGTAATGTAAATTGTATTTAAATTATTTTTGATACCTCACAAAGGTAAGTGTAGAACGGAGTGTCTTAACACTAGGTTCTCTGACTACTTTATTATTTATTTTAATTTTTGATTTTTGTTTTTTTTTTGCTACAGTAGTTACGTGTTATTGTTAACTTACCTTTTATTTTTAAATTAAAATTTTGTTCTTTGTAGAAATTTTAATGTTATTCTTGTATGAAAGGAAAAAGCCTATGCATAAGTTACATATAGAAATCAGTCAATTATTATAATGTAGTGCAATATTCAAGAAATTACTAACTAACATTGTATATTTTTGATATATTATTGATTTTTATTATATAATCTACAATTTATTGTGGAAATTCTTTTAAAAAAACAACTAATTAAGATAAAAGAAATAAAAAAATCTAATAAGATCTTTTGTTACCGCAATTATTAAACATTTTGAAATAAAATTATTTTTAACCGAATTATTCGCGAATATTTTTGGTATTCAAAAATGCGTTATTACAAACCTTACGTCTCGAACACTACAATACTACAGACTATTAATCCGGTTAAAAATAGTTTTTTGAAGTAAAAAAAAAATATTAAAATTAGATTTACAATTTGATATTTTATTGATATGAAAAATGTAACTTTATTCCACATTGGCAACTTATTTTAGTTTTGTGTTTGTATTCTTGAATGATAAGTGTAGATGAATTTTAATAATTATAATTTAACCAACTTTAAAAGGAGGTTCTCTAGTGATTTCTCAGAATGACTTGTTTTGTACTGCTCTTTTACTAAATACTGCCTTAAATCATGTATATATATTTATATTCTATTTTTTATTTGTGTACTGTTTGTATATATAAGTTATATTGTTACTGTATTTAATCTTATTTCAAAAATGAACTGCCAAACTTTTCTTATTATCTTAATTGATTTTTTACAGAAAAATATTTTAAAATATTGAATGATTAAAAACTGAGATGTTGATATGGCTTTAAGTAAAATATGCATAAATATATACTTCAAATTAAACTATTACTATTAAATACGTTAACCATTGTTTAATAAAAGTATAAAACTAAATATAATAAACATAAAATGCTATATATTTTTCTAAGAAATATTTCTTTCTATTTACACATATTTTGTTAGTAACATTTTTGCTAAAATCTATTATTAGATTTTTATCCAGTTTTTGAATGGAAATGTGTCAGAGTATACATTTAGAAATAAGTGTTGGATTTTATATGTTAGAAAAATATTTAATAAATTATATTTTAAATCATATGTTTTTTTATTTTATTTATTTTAATAGATATACTATGTTCAGAACAGTTTCAGATAGATTTTTTATGTGTACTTAAGTTTCTTTTACAGGGACGAAATCACGAAGGATGATTTAATATCTAAATATTTTCTTTCAACATGCCTTTAACCATGAGTCCTTATCTAAAAAGTTTATCAGTATTTGGGAATGTATACCCTTTATCAACAATAGTTAATGAGTAAATATGAATTGCTGCTTATGAATGAAATCGTAGTAGCTTAAAAAAAGTATAAGTGCTGGGCAAAATTAACCAAAGACATAGTCTTTTTGTGGCATCGCAGCCCTAACAGTTACCAAAGATGGCTGTATGATCTATATGCTAACTTAATTTTATAGTATTTCGTAATAATACTACTATTCTTTCAAATCAGCGAAAGCATACCATTAACTAAAGTCATATAACATATACTTGAATCATATATTTACGATTTCATATAAGTACCATTTTATTGTGATCTATAAAAAAGGTAAGTAATAAATCGTTTACAACAGTTAAAACATCGATATTACATTTTATATAACATAATATTGGCTTAAGACGAATATTTCACAAAATGGTATTTAATATCCAAATATAAACCATTGATTTTGTATTTATTTTAACTTCACGATGTATCGCGCACTTAGCAGGGTAGGCAGAGGGTAAGAACCTAGTGTTAAGGCGGTCCGTTTCCCAATATCTGCGCTTTGCCTCGACACCAGAGCGAAGAAAATGGGAATATAGTTAAGGAAATATGAATATTATTAATAAAAAATATATATTTCCACTTCTCGAACGGATATCAAACACACGACCAATTGTGTTTTCAGTTATACGTGCGCCCCTGGGCCACGGTTGGTCTCGGAGGAGAAAATCGATTATAAAAATTGATATTATTCAACACACAAATTCCACAATCAAAAAAATAAATCGTTTAGAAACCATATTGTCTAATAAAGGGTTAAATAACTTTGAAATTATCAAAATTTCGATCTAGATGGCTTTGGAGTTTGGAATTTGGTTTGTTAGTATTGCGAGGGCTCATATTGACTATTCTCATTTATTAGAGACCCTTTCCCAATTATTTTTACAGTATTTCTAAATTTTCTTTTGTTTAAACAGTGATATAATCTGGAGGAAGCTAGATTTTTAAATTAATTTTGAATAATTATTAAATAGTCTAGTCCAGACTGGTTGTGGGTTCGATTCCCACTCGAGATGGATATTTTCCTTCGCTCTGGTGTCAGAGCCAAAAGCGCGGCGTTAAGTTGCACCACTTAACACGCAATGCCTCCGAATTCGGCTGAAAGTGGGGAACGGAGTGCCCTGCTGTGTGAGAGTATAGCGTGAGCTAAAAAAAATATTAAATACATTTTTTATTTATTTTTATTTATTTTTTGTTAAAAAAAAATTGACTAAAAAGTTTTCAAGTTTTACTTGGCATCATATAATAACTTAGGCATAATCATTTTAAGCTAGATTCAGAAAAAAATTTCATCATAAAAGCGCGGGAAATAAGATTTAACAATAATTAGCTAAGTTACTTTTTATAATTAATATTATGAATTTAATGTATTCTGTAGTCACGAATACTATTCTCATTTACGAACGAAAGGTAAATTGACAGAATAATTGAAGTTTTACATAAAGAAAGTCAGTTTTAATTATTTTTTTGGGAAAATGTGTTCATATATTTTAATATAAAATTTTATAATGATTTCGATTAGACACAATGTTTGCAATATTTGTTACGCTCGTGCTACTTCCATTGCAGGTATGTTTTTTGCTTTATTTGTTAATAATAATTTACCGAAAATATACCGTCTTCATCGGTTATTGTCGCGTATTCTAGTGAAACAGTTTTTAACTATACACGTTATGACCTAGAATGTTAGATGACCAATTTGATGAATGATTATATATTTAAATTATTTCAATTTTCCCACTTAAAAAGCAATATTTTCTGCCAGTAGATTCTCTTTCCTACCCATCGTTTGAAACGCAAATGAATACTTAAAAAAAACAGCTTCACGCTTTCTCCACATAATAAGGTAGTCAGAGAGAACCTAGTCGTAGAGTGGTAGAGAGTACCGTAGTCCTTTCTCTACTATTAATACCGATAATGTTGCCGATCTACTAAATTGCTATTGTATTACACTAATTTCAAAATGAATTTCTTTAAAAAGAATATTTCAAAATATCTACATGTTGGCGCTGTTAATTTGTCAGATACTAAATTTAATGAGTACATATATTTTTTAAGCTTCACGCAAGGCAGAGGGAACCTAGTGTTAAGATACTCCGTTCCCCACTTTCCGCCAAATTTGGCGATGCGTGTTAAGTGGCGAAATTTAAAGCCGCGCTTTACCTCGACACCAGAGGGAAGAAAATGAAAATATTACATATTTCCACTATTCGAGTGGGAATCGACCCCACAACCAGTCGCTTTACAGTCACACTTTGTGCCACTGCGCCACGACTGGCCACTACGACATGACTATCATATTTATTAAAATTAAGAAACTTTATACTTGCTGTAAACTCAACTTTGAAATAATCAGTTTGGCCTTTAATTATTTATTACGCTTCTTTTAGTCGCTTCACTATTTAGTAAATAGTATTTACTCATATATTTTATTTTATTTCTATTCATTTGGAAGAATAAAGAGGCGCGCGTGCCGCAGTTTGGAGGCGGATTAGGAAAAAAAACGTTGATCTGACAGGCACTTGACAGTACGCTCGGTTTTCGAAAATCGAAATACGATGTTTCTACTCAATTTTTGTGGAATAGTTATTTTTATAATTCATGTTATAAAGTTTATTGAAATATATGAATCGTATAGTTTTGATATTCAGTCAGTAGGGGAGAAGTTTAAGTCGGAAGGCAGACCCTGGCTAGGCCGGGATAAATGCCAAGTAGAAGCAGAAAGAGTCAGTACATACCTAATAAAAAATAAATAGCTTCACGCTATATCCCGCACACAGCAGGGTAGGCAGAGGAAACCTAGTGTTAAGACACTCCGTTCCCCACTTTCCGCAGAATTCGGAGGCATTTTCTTCGCTCTGGTGTCGAGGTAAAGCGCGGCGTTAAGTTCCGCCACTTAACACCTACCTATTAAATGTTATGAATTATATAAATTAGATATTAAGTCAATAGGAAATCGTTTAAGTGGAAACGTGATGATTGTGATTTCGATTCCCACTCGGGGGAATGATGATATATTATTTTCATTTCTCTGGTGTGTAAGTTAAAGCGTAGAGTTGGCTTTCGCTCCTTAACACGCAATGTCTCTTTCGGGCAGAAAATGGGGGAAAATAGTGTCATGACACTTTGTTCTCCCTGACTATCTCGCAATGCAGAATAAATCGTGAGGCTAAAAATTATATTAATTAGGCATTAATCTTTGCTAGGTAGGGACTACAGTTATATATAAATTATTTTATTATTTGTTTTATAGTTTATTTTATGTCTATTTGTAATAAATAATTTTATTTAGCCATCTCTCTATCTATTAAGTAAGCAACAAGTATACAAGTATTCCAGAATGTCTAAATATTTGCTAAATTATGTAGAAACCAGTGTTACATTTCGTATAACTTTAGCAGGATATTTCTCGTTTCAAACGTTTATTTATATAAACGTTTTCCCAAGTGTGATTTCCCCACCATACATTGCATGCAGTCAAATCCGTCCAAAATGGCCCACAACGACATTTCTCGTGTTTACTAATTTACGCGATCCGCGTACTGTAGGCCATAG
Source organism: Dryas iulia moderata (assembly GCA_019049465.1). Lineage (NCBI taxonomy): Eukaryota > Metazoa > Arthropoda > Insecta > Lepidoptera > Nymphalidae > Dryas > Dryas iulia. The sequence goes on from CM032440.1 coordinate 1,990,899, forward strand.
CCGCTTCTAATATTACACTGGGGACTTAATAATTACCTCGTGGTTGATTTATCATGAGTATCTCATCATTAATTACGTCCATGTTAATTGGAATTATTAATTAAAATTTACATTTATGTAATAGGTTTCTGTTGAAAAGATAATACATGTTTTTTTTTGTCTTTTCATTTTACGCTGTATCCCGTACATAGAAGGGTAGACAGAGGGAACCTAATGTTAAGACACTCCGTTCCCCACTTTTCGTCCAGTTTGTAGAGGAATTACGCGTTAAGTGGAGGTACTCAACGCCGTGCTTTGCCTTGACACCATAGCGAAGAAAATGAAATGTTAAGTATTTGAAATCCTCGAGTGGGAATCAAACCACAGCCAGTCGCGTTTAAAGTCAGACTTAGTGCCTCTTCTATATCTTCTTCCGTCAAAGTCGAAGTCGGTAGTCGAACCTAGTTCCAGAACATTCTGTTCTCCACTTAACAATCACATTACAAACATTGTCTTATATTACCAGAGCGGAGAAATTTAAATAATTTTAGTATGATCAGCCCACTAAGTAGGAATCAACAACCAATCGCGTTTACAGTCAGACGCTGTCTCGCAGTACTAATATGATAACATATTTCGTTTAGACTTATTATTTGTATATACTCATAGGCACGTACGCTAGAGGCAAAGTGTGAGATTTTCGTAAGAGTAAGCCGGCGTTAAAAAGTAATAATTAATAACATATATCCCGACACATAACTTACAAAACAAAGGTAATGGAAATCGTGTTATATTGGACACTTCTCCTAATATGTACACTTGCCTAACATAAAAATTCTGATTATCAAAATATTCCCAAACAGATATTCGGTAAAATTTACATAAGAACACTCGCGAGCATATTTCCCTTGCTTTCCCCTAAACAAAAATGCATATAAATAATACAAAAACCCATGAGATAGGTACGTGAGTAATTTGCAAAGTGACACGCCATGTTTTATTACGCCATAACCGGATAGATAGGCTATTAATGTAGCATTACACTGTGCGCGAGCTCATACGTATGTGTGGGCAATGTTACATGTTTGCTAATGGGATATTTGGGGATTAACTTGCCGACAATTATTCGTTTTTTTTCAGCTTAAATTACTCGTGTAATAAAACTTGTATGAATATTTGTTTTTTTTTTTAACATTTTTAAAGTGTTATTCCACACTTAGGAAAATTGATAAAGGCATTTAGAAAACATATAAAAATTTGAACGCAGCGGGATTCGAATCCGCGCCTCCTGAATACCGTCCAGACGCTCTTACCACTGAACCATGCGTTCTACTATACGCTGCGTCGAAAATATTATATGCTTTATTACAACTTATTTTTGTTGTTAGCATCTTGTATGAAATTGTTGAATTAAACAGTTGTTTTGTTATGTATGGTTTGTATGATTGTATCTTTTATGAGAGTATTGAAGTGTTATCACAGCTGAATACAGAAACCGTAAATATGGAATGGTAATTTATATGGGATTATGGGGATACGTTCTTAAGGAATAAAATAAAAGACAAGTAGCTACTTGAATGGTACTAAACGAAAAGATGGTTTAATGTATTATACTTGTACTAAAAAGTACCTATGTTCGTAAATGAAAATAAAATCTCTTATAAAATCAATCAGAGAGAGAGAGAGAGAGAGTTCAACTATATTTACATGCTATGATAATATAAATGTAATATAATATTGGTAAAACTGCTGAAAAAAAATTAATTTATTTATTAAATAAATAGCGCATCGAATTACCTATAAAGAAAGATTCTTTTACAAATAATTATTGCTTTAATTGAGTGTATCAGTATAAATAATTATTATATACGCAATTTCAATCTTCTATTTTATTGTTATACGTCTGCCTAGTTACACATACGATGTGTAGCTATGCCATAGATTGTTGAACAAAAGTTTATGATTCTTTTAAACATTTTTAAAGTGTTATTCCACCCTTAGGAAAATTGAAAAAGACATTTTAAGAACACAATAATAAATTGTAATAAAGCAGATAAGAATTTCGACGCAGCTTGAAGTAGAACGTATGGCTCAGTGGTGAGAGCGCCTGGTCAGTATTCATGAGGCGCGGGTTCAAATCCCGTTGCGTTCAAATTTTTGCCCAGTGGCACAAGCGTGTGACTGTAAACGACTGGTTGTGGGTTCGATTCCCACTCGAGGGGTGGAAATATTTAATGTTTCCATTTTCTTCGCTCTGGTGTTGAGGTAAAGCGCGGCGAATATATTATTCTATATAATATATATTATTTTTTTTTTTAGCTTCACGCTGTATCCCGCACACAGCAGGGTAGGCAGAAGGAACCTAGTATTAAGATACTCCGATCCCCACTTTCCGCCGAATTCGGACGCATTGCGTGTTAAGTGGCGGAACGTAACGCCACACTTTTTTTTATTTATTTTTTTTTATCGCTGGGAAATGCAGTTTACGCAGACCATTCGTACGTATGACAGGCAGAACTACCTTACGTACGAATGATACTGTGGGGCTCATCGACAAGTCGACACTACCCACTAAAACCCAGCGGAAACCCTCTCCACCCCTGTGAGACGTCGCAGGTTCGCTCGCGCATTCTGCTACGACGCCTCGGTGGACAGCCCGCCTATTGCGGGCCACCGTCGTCTTCAGGGTGCTCCGGGGTTACTAACAGAGCACCCGCAGCCTTGATGACTTGCAGGAGAATCACCCTGACCCTCCCGCAGTAGCTCCTCTAAGGTAGGGGGAGTTGAAGACGCGCATACTGCCTTCTTCTACTCCCTAGCCTCCGACGACGGAGCGGGCCTGCATTACTGGACTCGCGAACCCGCTCCGCGGCCTCTTTCAATGCGATGACTGACTCACAGAAAGAGACCATCGCCGACCAGTTCCTCTCACTTTCCAGCATAGCCCCTACCACACTGGGTAGTGAGAGGTCCCTACCCACTACAGTCATCAAGGCGTGACTTTGTGGGGCCCAAGAGGGGCATTCGGCCAGAGTGTGATACGCCGAATCAACAGGCGCATTACACTCATGGCATATCGGGAGATGTCGACGTCTCACAGGGGTGGAGAGGGTTTCCGCTGGGTTTTAGTGGGTAGTGTCGACTTGTCGATGAGCCCCACAGTATCATTCGTACGTAAGGTAGTTCTGCCTGTCATACGTACGAATGGTCTGCGTAAACTGCATTTCCCAGCGATAAAAAAAAAAAAAAAAAAAAAAAAAAGCGCGGCGTTACGTTCCGCCACTCAACACGCAATGCGTCCGAATTCGGCGGAAAGTGGGGATCGGAGTATCTTAATACTAGGTTCCTTCTGCCTACCCTGCTGTGTGCGGGATACAGCGTGAAGGGAAAAAATATGAATATATATTATATAGAATAATATATTCTGAGGCTGTAATGGCAAAATAGGGCAGCATTTGACTGTAAACGCGATGGTTGGGCGTTCAGTGTGTGATTGTTATTAAATTATTTAATTTTCTCCACTCTAATATCTGGCCAAATTATTCTAATTCCTCTGCTCACTGAACACGCAATGTCTGTGCAAAAATATAATTAGTGCTCTTAATCCTAAACCATTGAGATATATATGTTAGTTTAACATTAAGCAGCACTTATTTAAAAAAAAGAACAAATACACAGTAGGTAAAAAAAGTGTTTCTAACATAATTAAGTGGTCAATTAGTACTGAGTATATAACGAAACTATTTTATTTATAGTACACGTTTTTATTCTTAATGAATTAAATGTAGATGAATTGCTTCATGCTAAGCTTTTAATTAACTTATAAATATTGCAAGTGAAAAGATTAAAACTGAAAAATAAATAAATAAATAAATTCAAATATTAATATGTTTTACAAGCGCGGCGTTAAGTTCTGCCACTTAACACGCAATGCCTCCGAATTCGGCGGAAAGTGGGGAACGGAGTATCTTAATACTAGGTTCCCTCTGCCTACCCTGCTGTGTGCGGGGTACAGCGTGAAGCTGACAAAAAGAAAAGAAAAATATATTTTGCATATACCAGGCGTCCCACGACAGCTTATTATTATTTTATTCAGTTCATTCATTCATTAAAATGTGATGTTTCGATTTCGGACGGAAAGTGGGGTAAGTGGGGTACGTAGGTAGGGTACCTTCCACTCTACCTACGTTGCATTATAATCGCTTAAATACTAAGTTCTCCTGGAGTGCCACTGGGCAAGAAGCGGGAACAAGCAAAATTGGGATAAATAAATAAATATTAATTTTAATATAGATATTTCACATACTGCCGAGTAGGTATTCTACGACAGTCTATTCTTATTTTTATACTGTAACTATCTGTATCATACGCGCTTTGCTACGCCGCCAACATATAAATTTAAAGGAAAGATTTTGACACTGCTCCTGATATGGTACAAATATTCAATTAATTTTGACTCATTTTATTGATTTTGTTTACTTCTTTAAAAATTGTGTATCTGCAGCGTTTCTGTTCAATTCGAAATTGGTCGAGTACCAACTCAAAAATCTTCGTAAACTCTTATAAAACAACTTTGTTAAAGATCATCACATTACCAAATGCATAGTTTACGATTCTATAAAGGACAAACAGATAAACATTCATTTTTATATACATATATTTATGAATACAATTTTTATTAACGTAGCCTAAAAATGTTATATTGCACAGTTCGAAGTAATCTACTACGAGCGTGACGTCTCTGTCACCGAGGCTGTACTCGCAAAATTACAACACCAAAGAGGGAACAAAGCGTGAGCTGGGTGGCTATTCTTATTACAATCATATATATGTACATATATTTACTTACCACAAAAAAAAAAAAAAAAAAAAAAAAAAAAAAAAAAAAAAAAAAAAAAAACATCGCTTACAATTGGTCAGTGATGGACATCACCATTAGATTACATTAAATATAAGATAATACTAATTAATACTAATTAATACTAACAAATGCCATGGGCACCTGTGAGCCCATGAACAGAGTTTCCTAAATAAAAAAAAAAAAAAAAAAAAAGTAATCTACTTATTTTCAATTCAATTTTCCCAATGTCGCTTAACATTGTCAAAACAAATTGCGCAACCGGCTTACATAAAAGAATATGTACCTATCTGGAAAATTGAAAATTTATAGAAACATCAAATAATATAGTTTATCGGTGTTACTTATAGCGTTGTGAACACTAAAACTTGACTACTTATCGTACATGACACCCATTACAGTAGCTTAATCTTAATTAAGCTTAATTAATTTTAAAGTGTATTATTATATATAGTTGAGAAATATATTAGATTTTTTTTAAATCGCAGCAGCGAACGCAGCAGGATCCGAATCCGGGCCTCCTAGACAGTCCAGGAGGTATTTTTCTTTTGTAGCAGGTTCAAGTGCCAATCCGAAATAATGTATATTTAGTGGTGAAACTTAAAGCCGTAATTTGTCTTGTCAACAGTGTGTGGAAAAGAAAATATAACTATTTCCCAAAGTGGGAATCAACTCGATAAGTACTAAATAATACTATCAAAACAATAACTATATCGTATGAAACTAATGTTCTTGCTAGAATGTCCATTACCACTACTAGTATTACAAAAAAAATTGAGCTTTTTAAAAAAGCACTTTTAAGCTTATTTCCCGCGAAGCAGGGTAGTCAAGGAGAATTAAGTGCCAAGACACTGCGATATCCATTTTCCGCCCCCCCAAATCGAGACATTGCATATTAAGTGGCGGAACTTAACCCCGCGATTTGTATACTTAACCCTAATTTTAATTGGCTATCATTCCGTTTGTTACAAAATCAAATTTGAATGTTTACAATGCAGTGTTACCGTTTTCATGAAACCATAAATATGGATAATTATTATACGCGGTACAAACGAGTTCATAGCGGTGTTCACCTGTGGGCTAATGGGATTCGTTCACCCTTTTTTCTCAATTATGCCATGAATAATGACCCTATAAAACAGCTTTGATCGAAGTTTTTGCGATGTGCGCTTTTTAAATTTCTTCTTTTAAATATTCTCGTAGGTAGTTGCTTGTATTTAGCTTTGTTACTAGCTATTATAGAAATAACATTTGGAGTTGTATATGTAAGTAACTGATTTTAGATATTGTTAATATTGATTAAGGGAACTAATTTTTAAACAATGGGAATAAACGTGTAGACACTACTCATGTATCAGGTATAATAAAATTATTGTTAATTCCTATAGACAAAGCGGGCGAAGCCGCGGGTAACAGCTAGTTTTAAATATATTTAGGCCTTGATGATGATTATAATTAAATTATCTCGATTGGTCTATTTTAGTTAAAAGATAAAGTTCGGCATAGAATTAAGCCACGCAATATCCCGATTTCAGGCAGGAAGTGGTGAATTGAATGTCTTGTCACTGGGCTCTTCCTGATTATGCTGCTATGGGGAAAAATTGAAATATTATAAAAAAACTTATAGATATAGCCGAGGTAATGGTTCTCATGAGGAATCGAACTTATAACTCCCATGACATTCAGTTCAATTGCGCAAATTAATAAAATACTTATATCCAATCAATTATCCCACATACATTCAACTATACAACACAACTGAACACATAATTCTAATACACATACATATATCATACTAAAAAAACTCAGTGCAAAGTGAATGAATAGAAAAAAATAAAGAACGCTCCACTATAAATTGTGAACATAAAAACGTATGTAATAAAGCTCGAAGCGAGGCGGGTTACATTGAAAGGCATCCGCATACGAGCCCTAATGCGGGCAACGCTGCGGCCGAACAGCGTGCATTATGCGGTAAGTCACTTATTGTGTTATGTTTAAACTTCTAACTGCTTGTTAACTAGTTTGTGATTTATTTGTGGATTACCTTATTGAGGCTTGAGGCTCGTCATGGCGTAGAGGGGCAACGATCGGTGATCGTGGGTTCGATTTCTGTTTGGGAAGCTTTAGGATATTAAAATTTTCATTATTTTGCTCTGGTATCTAAGATAAAGCGCAGTGTTGAGTTTGCAGTCTTGAAATTTCGGGCGGAGAGTGAAGGACCGAGTCCTGATACTAGTTCATCTCTGATGTGGAAAAAAAACATAGAGCTGCACCACCACTACTAGCCTATAATTATAATACAAGTATAGATGTTTATACTTATACTTACATATATATTTGTATTATCAGCAAGATCAGTTTCCAAATTGCAATGATTTAAGCCAAAAACAAAGTACAGAATGTCTTGAACGCTAAATTTTCTATGACTGCCGGCTAATTGGGAAAAACGTGAAGTTAAAGTAATTGTTAGGAACGATTTTAAGTGCAAATCTTATTTATTCTCCTTCAATAATAAATTTTCTTACGGAAGGAATTTCACATAACATTCTTTCTTCCATCCATGTTATTCTTGCTAATGTTATTTTTTAACAAAATATTTAATACTTTAATTAAACACAAAAATGGCGCAACATTTTAATTACAATAAAACAAAATAGATTTTTGCTTCAAAACCCACGTACTCGTATAATAAACAAGCTCGGTAATATACAAGGCAAAGTTACCTCTAACGACAGTGACTGAAGAAAATTCTCAGACGAGAGCAGTATAAATATGCCTTAATTAAATTTAGCAAATTTGGTTACCGAAAAATAAGATGTAAGGGCGAAATTTATGTAAGCAATAAAGCCTTGCCGCTAACACCCCATCCCCGGGATGGCCCATCAAGCATTTTTACGAGGTTAATTTGTTTACATGTTAACCCCTTGGCTTTAGGTCAAATCTAGACTATTACCTATTTTTTTTACATTTTAAAGTGTTATTTACACAGTTAGATTACTTAATAAAAATATATAAAGAATAATGACAAAAATAATCATGACACTTAATAAAAATTTGAACGAAGTGGGATTGAACTTGGATGCGTGCGATTTAAAGTACTTAGATGGTTTCCAGAGACATGGGTGTGAATCCCGTTGCATTCAAATTTTTATGTTTTCTAAAAATATTAGACTATTCCGTATTCCGTATATACGTTATGTCTAATTCAAGTATCGTTTTTAATTTTTTTTCGGTCTATTTATTGATTTTGTTTCGTGTCTTTTAATTATTTTTTTGTCAGTTTTATAGTTTTCCCGCATTGCAGGGTAATAAGAGATAACCTTTTGTCAAGGTATTCCGTTCTCTCTATTACCTTCAATTCGGCATATTACGTGTTCATCAGAATTATTCAATGAAAATTTAATTATTATCCTTCCACAAAGTGGAAATTGAACCTACACTGATCACGATTACAGTCCGATACTAGCCCACTGCGCCACGTTGGCCGTCTATTTAGCATTATACTTCATATTTTGGAAACAATAATTTTACAATAGAAATATGCTTTATGTTATTATGATTTAAATACTACAGTCAAAAGTGTATGCATTTAATATGTAAACTATTAAGGCAAAATATGACTATGGGTTCCTTTATCCAGTATAAGATATCTTTTGAACGTAAAACAGGCGCTTTCTGTTTGCCTTACAAAATACGAAATCTGCGTGAAAAGAAGTAATTTTAAATTTAACCGCAATATACACTGACGCGACTCTGTCACTGCTTTGCACGATTGTACCATTATACACAAAGCTATAATTTAAACAATCGATTTCCATCGAAACACCAATTTTTCTTGGTATTTTTTATGGCGCGAACAAAATTGTGGACTCGTATTATATTTACGGTAACATGATTTCGTTTTGGTAAGGCAATTTGCGAATAAAGGGAGTATGCGGGTCCCTCAAAATTAGGGATGCGATGAGTGAGGCGCGAACCATTATGATGGAGTGGATCGGAATATTGTGTACTTTAACAGAGGAAAGTTTCAGATATGGACCCTTTAAAGAATTTTCATTATAAGTTATCGTAATTCGCTGTGTTTCATTATACTTTTTTTTTGAAATTTTTTTTTTTTGTTATTTAAAGTTATATCTATTTATTAAGTTTAGAAATAAAAGGAGACTTCACATATATTGTAAAGGAATTGAGCAAGTAAAAGACTTAGTACTCTTATAGTCATGAAAAAGACATTTAATTTATAAAAAGACAAAAAAGCCTGTCACACATTTAATAAAACTTTTCATTATAAGACAATAATTTGAATAAAACGAAAAATTCTAATCCACTTTAAAAAATTTCATATTGATTTCGACACAAGTTTGAATAAGCTTTCAACAGTAGTTGAAAAAGTAAAAAGTTATTTCAAACTACGGCAGACTTTCCGTCCGCCTCGGTCACCTCGTTTTCAATGGAAGCACATCTGTGTAATTTATGAGAGCACTTGTTAGCGAAGTCATTCTATTCGGCTAAGACCTGAGAAGCTGGAGATATATTTTTGTCACGATGCATGCCTTTAAATACATTAATTATATCAAATTAAAAGAACTCGACCTGCTTATTTCTTGTCTGCTCTTTCAATTTCAACACGAAATTGTATAAACTCATTTAGGTCGTCATTTGACTTGAAAAGAGGGCCGAATTGAAAAAGTTTGTACAATTATAATTCCTGGAACGGTGCGCCTCCTACAATGTATTCTTTGCTTATTGAGAGCATTATCCTTACAAAAAGTACATAATAGGAAAAGTTTTGCTCAAAAACGAACTTTATCAAACTACGTTCTATGTTTAATAGCTTTTAAAGTAGGTATCTCGTTTTGTACAAAAAATGTTGGATTTCTGTTAATTTTCATTGATGAGCATTTTTTATCATTGTTTCTGGCTGTCTCTAGCTTTAGTTTTATAAGTTGTTAAACTAAGTAAGTTACAGTTAATTTATAAGTGATATTGAAGTTGTTAAAAGCCCATTTACTTTGGTATTTAAGTTTAAGCAAAGTTTCTTAGTCCAATTAAAATGTATTTAACGAATAGATGTTGGTCACAGTGTCTTGCAGATAATTTTTACTACTATCCGGAGAATGTAACGTATTCAACGTTATCTGGTGTGGCTGCGTACCGTTCCTCCTTGACCCTCGACTGGTTGGCGGCAGAGGACTCGCGGCAAAGAGAACTGGCGTCAGCTTTTGAAACCGAGATACCCCCCGCGAAGGTGATAAGCACAGACTGTATCGCGTATCCACGACCAGCACCAGGAAAAATTGGGAGGCTCATGTTGGAATTGCTTAAGTAAGGTTTTTTTTTCAAATATTTTTTATATACATTGTTTTTTGTTTCTTGAGCATAAAAAATATAATGACGTTTTAGTAATTTCAATCTACAACATTGTTTTTCGGCTTTACGCTTAGACATTATAGCATTCTCTCTAACTAGAGTCAAGATATTACAGAATTTGATCTATTGCGTGTATAGTGGTGGAATTCAACGCCGGGGTTTATCTTGTCCACTAGAACTTAAATAATTAAATTACGATTATTTCACCGAGAGGAAGTTGAACCCACTATCAATCGCGGTTATAGTTAGACACTGTTCCGCTGCGTTACTATGGTCTTTTTTAGCTTCACGCTGTATCCCGCACACAGCAGCGAAGGCAGAGGGAACCTAGTGTTATTACACTCCGTTCCCCACTTTCCGCCGAATTCAGAGGCATTGCGTGTTTAGTGGCGGAACTTAACGCCGCGCGTTGCCTCGACACCAGAGCGAAGAAAATGGAAATATTAAATATTTCCACCTCTCGAGTGGGATTCGAACCCACAACCAGTCGCTTTACACTTTGTGCCACTGTGCCACGACTGGCCACAATGGTCTTAATGAAATATTTTGTAATAAATATTTACATACCTAAGAGTATCGCATGCACAATATGCTGCAATAACAACAATATCTTTAAAAATATGGTTTTATTTTATTTAGAAATTTAGAAGGTGATGAAGCCAATCTCATACCAGAGCTTATTAAAATCCTGATACGCACCAAGTTGTTGATGGAGACTTCTATACTAGAAACTGAACCGGATTTCGATGCTTTGGTCAAAACCCCCGGAATAATGGCGGGGGAACCTCACACGACTTTTCCTAGAATAGTAGCTGTTTTGTGGATGTTAGTGACTGATCCCACTACTACAAGGAAGTATGGCTGGTGTCCCGTTGGAAAGGTTTGTATGAACTATTATTTTTGTAATTTGTGTACATGTTTTCTTTAAATCAAGGTTTTTCTACGCTATTATCGCATAGCAGGGTGGTCAGGGGGGCACCTGATGCCAAGACACTCCATCTTGCACTTGACGCCCGAAATAGAAACACTGGGTGTTGAGTGGTGGAACTCAACGCCACGCTTTGTTCTTGGTACCAGAGCGAAGAAAACGAAAATTTAAATTTAATCATTCCTCCGAGTGGGACACGGTATCGCAACCATTGCGTTACACTACACCACTACGCCATGACAGCCTCTTATAATTTATTAATACTTTGTTAATATATTAACCCAATCTCAATTAACTATTTCCTATGCTGTCCTGTGCTGTAAGTGTAACGTTGTATATTCAAGTCAAATGTAATGATCTCTAAAACAATTTTTAGAAACGCCATTTATGTCTAAAAATAGGCATGAATATTTAAAGATTAAACTAAGTTATTATATTTTTCCTTATTATTGCTTATAGAGCATTTCCGAGAGTACTTACACTAAAAATGCATAACTCATTCAGTTTTTACTTTTAAGAATTATAATATAATTTACGTAGCGTTAAGACTAAAGAGTTTAATACATTTGTTTTAAGTGACGAAACTCAACGCAGTTTTTTATATATCAGAGAGTGTAAATTAAAATATTTAAAATATAGTTATATCCATGAGTGGGAATCGAATTCACAACCATCACGGTTACATTCAAATATTGAGGCGCAATGGAATCCTACTATAATATAAAAGATCTCGTTTGATTCCCTAACTTCAAATACTCTTTGGAGATAACACCGAACTAAAGTAATATTATGTAAACGACACCTTGGGATTCCTAAGAACTGAATTACAGTGGGGCCGCTTATCAAGATGTCGGCCAAAGTACTAATGCAATGGGCTAACGTTCAAACTTTTCCGTAACATCAAATTTAGTTTGCGATTTTAGAAGATTTTTGTCTGCTTTTGGGGAAATGAATGTTGGTTTTTCATTAATTTATCAGCTTCATGGTTTTTTCTTCATAGCAAGGTAGGTAGTGATAGCGTAGTGTCTAGATACTCCGTTCTCCATTTTTTAACTGATTCTGGTAATGGTATACATTATGGGTGGCTTGGTGAAAGATAAATTGTTGCCTTATCTTGTCACTGAATGGGAACTGGGAAATTAAATTATGTTTATTACTAACAAAAAAGCGTTTAGTTCCGCCACTTAACACGCAAGCCCCCGAATTCGGCGGAAAGTGGGGAACGGAGTTTCTTAACACTAGGTTCCCTCTGCCTACCCTGCTGTGTGCGGGATACAGCGTGAAGCTAAAAAAAAATCATTGGGACCTGGAAAATTAAATTAAAATAATTATTAACAAAATTATTTTTTCTTCTTAAAAAACGTATAAAAATAAGTCGTAAGTGTATGACACTTTCGATGTAGCCGGTAGTAAAACGCATGGCTTAGCGGTCAGAGCGCTTCGACGGTTTCCGAAAGGCGCAAGTTTGTATCCTGATGCGAACAAAAAAAATTAAAATTTTTTTTTGTGTTCTATGTGTGTGAATAACATTTTCAAAATATTAAAAATACATTTTCCTTTACTTTAGGTTAACAAATTCCTAATGATATCAAAACGAGTGGACATTGCCAAACAAATGCGGTCCCTCGATTTAGTAGTGGCTCGTGCGCGCTTCATAATGGAGGAGTTCATACAAAACGTTGCGCCTATGAACATGTACCAGAAGAAGAATAGAATTAAAACTGCACAACTTGTTAGATATATTTTATTTACGTTTTTTTACTGTAAAGTCACAACCAGTCGGGTTGTGGGTTCGATTCCCACTCGAGGAGTGGAAATTATATTTCCATTTTCTTCGCTCTGGTGTCGAGGTAAATCGCGGCGTTAAGTTCCGCCACTTAACACGCAAGCCTCCAATTCGGCGGGGAACGAAAGTGGGGAACGGAGTGTCTTAACACTAGGTTCCCTCTGCCTACCCTGCTCTGTACGGGATACAGCGTGAAATAAAAAAAAATGAAAATCATCTTTACGATTTCTTCAGCATTGCGAAACTAAACGCCGCGCTTTGTCTTACTATAGTGGCAAAGTGAAGATAATTTAAATATGTAAAATTTCAAAGTATTTATCGAACGTACAACCATCGTGTTTGCGATAAGATGTTGTCCCATTGTGCCACGGTAGCCTCTGTAGATATTATAGTAAAATTCAGAAAATTTGACTAAAGATTATAAAAATTATTCATTATATTATATAATTTATGGGGCCAGTCGTGTGAGACACAAAGTGTGACTGTAAAGCGACTGGTTGTGGGTTCGATTTCCAAATGAGGATACCACTCCTCAATATTAATAATATTTAATATTTCCGTTTTCTTCGTTCTGGTGTCGAGGCAAAGGGCGACGTTAAGGCTATCACTTAACACGCAATGCCTCCCGAATTCAGCGGCAAGTGGGGAACGGAGACTAAGTTCCCTTTTCCAACTCTGCTGTGTGCGGGATACAGCGTGAAGCTAAAAAATAAAACATATAACACATTTTAGATTTCACGCCAAATCTCACAATATAGCTGAGATCTCTTAATAGGTGGTTTGGGCACGTCGAGAGGATGAGTGATGGAAGAGTGGTAAGAAAAATTTATAAGGCAAATATGAGTGGTAAGAGAGGCAGGGGGAGACCTCGGTTGACCTTCGAAAACACAGTATCGACGATACTGGAGGAAGGTCACGTAAAAAACATGAGGACCCCCCGGAGGGCGTGTATGAAGAGGTTGATGACAGTGGACGAGGCGAAAGAAGTATGCAGGGACCGTAGCGTTTGGCGCTCCGTTCTCTCTGACTACCTCGCAAGGGATACAGCGTGAAGCTAAAAAAAATGCCTTAACAATTCAAACAAAATTTACCCAGAAGTATTTAGTGTATAGAAGTAGTTGTCAGTGTAATAGTTTCCATACAATATGTATTGGTTGCAGTCACGTGACGCGGTGAGTGACGCTAGCGTACTACATGCGATGCGACCTCGGGCTCATGAAAAGGTATTAGTATAAAAAACTTGAAAAAAATGCAGTTTTATGCCTTTTAAAAAGTTACTCTCTCTCTACCATAACCACAGATACAGCATGAACCATAGATATAGCATGGTAGTCAGAAAGCCTAGTGTTAAGACACTCCGTTTTAAACTTTTTGCCTAAAATCGAGACTGCATACTGGGTGGGGGGATTTGATGCTGCGCTTTGTCTTCAAGAATAAACAAATGAAGATAATTTAGATGTAGTCATTCTTCCGAATTTAGATGTAATAATCTGACTACCCAGACGGAATCAGGGGTAAAAAGCCATTGCGTGTCAAGTGGTGGAATTCAAGGCCCGCTTTGTCTTAGGTATCAGAGTGAAGAAATTAAAATTTAAATATAATTATTCCCGTGAATGGGAATTGAGCCCACAACCGTCGCGTCTCGAAACGCAGACCCTGTCAAACTATGCTATGACGACCTCAAGCCCATATAACATTACTGTTTATACTTCTTGAGGGAAATTTAGTACTTTTAAGTTTTACGCTTTTAAGTTTCTACAAGCCTAGTTAATGGGAATTTCATTGACGTTATTTTGAGTAACATTGACTTTAATTTTCTATATATTCCATACATAAATAGAAACCATCGTGGCGCGGTGGGATAGCGTCTGTAAATACGATTGGTTGTAGGTTCGATTCCCACTCGGGGGAGTGATTAATCTAAATGATTTTCATTCCTCTACTTTGGTAAGAGAAAAGGTTGTTATTTTTAAGGTCTGTTACAGAACACGCAATATCAAAGTGGAGTGCCAAATTATTCTGACTATCCTACAATGCGGGAAAAAGCGTGAAGCTGAAAAAAAAAAAAAAATAATTTTACAATTTATATCAACATTTTTCAGGTAGCACTGCTTCCGAGAACAAGTTCCTCAGTGTTGCCCAAACTTTTAACTGATTTAGAAGAACGAATTGTTTCGAACGATGGTGTCAATTTTCATATGAAATTGTTGTTGTCATTACCTTTTGTGTTGTTAGCTCATTAAATTTTATAAATATTATATATTACTAGTTTTATATTTACCTACATTTTGAAGCCATGGGCACATAAGTGTGACTGTAAACGCGACTGGTTGTGGGTTCGATGTTGTAACTCTGAAATATTAAATATTTCCACTCTTCGAGTGGGAATCGAACCCACAACCAGTCGTTTACAGTCACACGCTTGTGCCACTGGGCCATTTTCTTATTATTTTCCATTCATATTGGTCATTATATTTCCATTTTCTTCGCTCTAGTGTCGAGGCAAAGCGCGGCGTTAAGTTCCGCCACTTAACACGCAAGCCTCCGAATTCGGCGGAAAGTGGGGAACGGAGTGTCTTAACACTAGGTTCCCTCTGCCTACCCTGCCGTGTGCGGGATACAGCGTGAAGCTAATTATAATTGGGAATAGAACCCACAATCATCACATTATAGAATGGATGTATCAATTCTACCATTGAAAATATAACATACAAAGTTAAAATATCATTTAAAATTTAAATGACTACAAAAGTTATGATTAAAATATCAATCATTCGTAATAATGTATAAACGTTTTTAGTATTTACTTACTGTATATTGAACACACAGGTCACTGACCAATTCGACCAATTTCCGATTAATATCTCCCGTCCATTGTATGACATTTAATGGAAAATTGAAATTCTTATAAATAATTTATTATGCAAACTGTACGTCATGATCTGTAATTAAAACATAATTTGCTTTTAATTATCACTGTTAATTGTTTTTTTGGTGATAGGTATATTCAAAATTAACTTCTATTTTTATATTATGTATGCAGTTTCAGGGCCTAGTGTCAAAACATTCCGTCCACTACTTTCCGTGGTGTGGAGTGGCGGAAATCAAACGCAGCGTTATGTCTTAGGTCCCAGAGCTAAGAAATAAATCCATACTTATATTATAAATGCGAATGTCTGTGTGTTTGTCACACTTTCACGGCTAATCTACTTGTCCGATTGGGATGAAATTTAGAATAAAAGCAGTAATAATGACTGGGTCTAACATAGGCTTAGTTTTTCAAATACTAAATAGGGGATAAAAGTTTATATGAAAAATCTACACCGCATGATCAATTGTAGTGAATTTTGGCATATATATAGTTGATAAACCAAGGTTAAACATAGGCTACTTTATTTTTCAAAAATCCACCACCGAGGGTTGCAACATAGGGAAATAGCCACGTAGATCACCGCCGTCGTGTATTAAAATATCATCATTCCCTCGAGTACGAGTCGAACCTTAAACCACCGCGTTTACAGTCCGATACTGTTCCATTGCGCCATGACATCCTCATTTCTGTATTATTACTATACTAATACATTGCACTAATACTCCGGTAAGTTCCGCCACTTATCACGCAATGTCTTGATGTTGGGTGGAAAGTGGAGTAAAGGAAATGGTGAGTTTTGACATATTACTATACTAATACATTGCACTAATACTCCGGTAAGTTCCGCCACTCATCACGGAATGTCTTGATGTTGGGCGGAAAGTGGAGTAAAGAAAATGGTGAGTTTTGACATATTACTATACTAATACATTGCACTAATACTCCGGTAAGTTCCGCCACTCATCATGGAATGTCTTGATGTTGGGTGGAAAGTGGAGTAAAGGAAATGGTGAGTTTTGACATATTACTATACTAATACATTGCACTAATACTCCGGTAAGTTTCGCCACTCATCACGGAATGTCTTGATTTTGGGCGGAAAATGGAGTAAAGAGAATGGTGAGTTTTGACACTAGGTTCTCTCTAGCTACCCTTTAACTACTATGCGGGAAAAAGCATCAAGCTGTTTTTTTTCACAACGGCAGTTATCGCTTTTCGTTACTTGTTTTTAACTGTAAACTCTAAATTTTAGCATTTTAATTTATTCATTAAAGTAAACACTAAGACAGTATTTTAGGAAATCTTCTATTAGTGTTCACCCTACACTCCCAAAGGAATCTACATGTCAAAATACAACTTTTTTTACTTTACTGTTAATTTGTCAGTGCGTCAATCGTTCAAGCTATTAGAACATAGTTGTTAATTGCCTTATACTTCACTTTCCCGCCAATTTTACATAAATTAAGAGGCGATATGTAACGCCCTACTTTGTCTAATTAGATTGGAGTAATGAAAATATTTAAAATATTCACATTTTCAACATGCTCTTTTTATTTTTATACCAAAAGAAGGCTATTTGTCCTTGTATTCATAAAATATTTTTAATATAGTTTTTTTTTCATTTAAGTACGCAGTTAACTGTGGACTAGCGATATATCCCTAAAAAAAGCATAGATACGTTATTAATAAAAAATAATTTTATTATTTTTTCCAAGACAACGCTTAAGGCTTATTGGCTTTAATTATTTTTTTTATTAAAAAATATTTTTATTTAAATACTAGCATATATTTTAAATTATTAATCTGTTACCCAAACGTCAGTTTCGAGTGAAGTTTGTGAAAAAAAAATTTTTTCGGACTAAATGGAAAAATGCTGTCGTGACCGTTTTGTAAGAATTAATGAACTCAGTAATGGTTTTTGTGGATAATTAACTTTGACCTTTGCGAAACAAATTACAATGAATGGACTAAAACAGATGATATGGGGTCGCGACTGCTTTACGTTGTGTTTTACTTTTTCTTCTTAGTAAGTATTCTGTGTAATGTATATTATGTTGGTGCCCTTAAATAGTGATTAAGCGTTAATTGACGTCTTTGGGTATGGTTTGTTTGTCATTTTAAATCAATAAAAGATAATAATATGCCTTTTTTATTAAGTCATTGCGTATTTTACAGTCAGCAATAAACCCAGACGGTGTAATACGATAGGTTCCGTGAAATTACAAATTTCCATAGCATTTTTAAGCATATCTACATTTACTGTGAAATAATAAGCTTTATTCTCTAATATATGAAACAGAAAATTTATGCTATTTCTAATAAGAACTGTTATATTTTCTTCTTCAGCTTAACGCTTTTTTCTGAAATGCATGTAATAAAGATGCTGTATGTCAGAAAAAACCCTAGTGACAAGACACTACTTTTTCCATTGCGCGTTCAGCGGCGGACCTCTACGCCGAGCTTTTGTATTCTACTAGAGTCTAGAGCGAAGCAATGAAAATAATGAAGTTATGATCATTCTTATTAGTGAGAATTGCATTGAAATGCGGCAAATGAGAGCCATGAATAACTAAATTTAAATATATTCTATATATCGTTTATTATATTAATATTGTGTTTCTTGTACCTTTCATAGCATTCATGTAGTATTTAAGCGTATGTTCAGTATACACTATATAGCGTAGATTGTTTGACGCCGCCGTGATGCAGTGGAACAGTGACTGACTGTAAACACGATGGTTGTGGGTTCGATTCCCACTCGGAACAATGAATATATATTAATTTCTTTTCTCCGCTCTGGTCCTTAGATAAAGCGCGGCGTTAAGTTCCGCAACTTAACACACAATGTTTCGATTTCAAGCGGAAAACTGCAAACTAAAACTGCACAAAAAAATATTCAGTACTAGCGGCCCGCTCGCGGCTTTGCCGCGTAACTACATACATAGATGTTGCGGTGTATTGCAACCCTAGGGGATGGATTTTTGAAAAATAAAGTAGCCTATGTTTAACCTTGGATTATCAACTATATTTATGCCAAATTTCATTACAATCCGTCAAGCGGTGTAGATTTTTCATATAACTATTACTTTCATCCTCTATTTTAACCCTTTAGAGGTTGAGTTTTGAAAAAATAAGTAGCCTATGTGAGACCCAGTTATTGTTACTAGAATGAAAGTATCATTCTAAATTTAATCCAAATCGGACCAGCAGATTAGCCGTAAAAGCACAACAAACAAACACACAGACATTACCATTTATAATATAAGTATGGATTATACTTATCTTTGGAAATCAAACAAATTATCTTTAAGCATTAAAATAATATTTCTAACTAATATCATAATATAATTTTAGTGGCCCACAATTACGACGGATTTAGATGACATAGATTCAGAATTGCCCGATGACAGGTGGACGCTGAGTGCCCGCAGACCTAATGACGAGGACCTGTGTCAGCGGACCCGGCCGACGAACAGCGATATTATTAAACGGTTTCGTGCTATATTACCTTAGTGAGTGGTTTTAATGTAACTATTAGTAGAATATATGTGACTGAAAACAACTGGTTGTGGGTTCGATTCCCACTCGAGGAGTGGAAATATTTAATATTTTCATTTCCTTCGCTCTGGTATCAGAGGCAAAGCGCGGCGTTAAGTTCCGCCACTTAACACACAATGCCTCCGAATTCGGCGGAAAGTGGGGAACGGAGTGTCTTAACACTAGGTTCCCTCTGCCTACCCTACTGTGTGCAGGATACAAAGGTGAAGCTAAAAAAAGAAAAGAAATATATGTACTTACAACTACTTCAATTTTTGCTTTGCGATGTAGTTGAGAGAACCTCGTGTTAGGACACTTTGTTTTTCACTTTCCGCCTGAAATCGAGACATTATGTTTTGGTTGGCGGAACTCAACGCCGCGTTTTGTCTGGGTACCAGAGTAGAGAAATGGAAATAATGTAAACTTTTTTTTTTCAAGTATATTCGATAATGGACTTGAAGGTCAACCGAAGTTTCCACTTATCTCGCTTACTATGTTTGCGTCATATATCCTTTTACAATTCCTTTATTTTTTGTAGAACTTGATTCTAAGTTAATTTATTTCATGCAGGATTTGCAAGATCTTTTTTTACCATTCTTTTTTGACCTTTCTTTATTAAAAATTAAAAATTAAAAATTAAATAGCTTCACGCTATATCCTGCACACAGTAGAGTAGGCAGAGGGAACCTAGTGTTAAGACACTCCGTTCCCCACTTTCCGCCGAATTCGGAGGCATTGTGTGTTAAGTGGCGGAACTTAACGCCGCGCTTTACCTCGACACCAGAGCGAAGAAAATGGAAATATTAAATATTTCCACTCCTCGAGTGGGAATCGAACCCACAACCAGTCGTTTACAGTAACACGCTTGTGCCACTGGGCCACGACTGGCCATACTTTACATAATTCTTTATTAAATAACAATAAGTTAAAACAAAAGTTTTAATATCATAAAATTTGGTTGGTTTTAATTTCTCGATAATTTGAGAGATTGCGGGTTCAAGTCCAGAACTAAACTATGTAAAAATAGGTTAGAGGTTTAACATGTAAATATCCTCTAGTTTTGTTTGTAAGAGACGAAAGCAAATAGAGTATTTTGTTTATAAGTTCGTTCTGTCTACCTAAAATTAAATATTTTCTTATAATATAGCCCATATTTATTTAAAAATTTTCAAAATGTTGTTACATTTTTTTTAAAAGACGTCACGTTCAAATAGTCACGTTCCAAATGGTATGACTGCTAAGCCATACGTTAAACGCATACTGCGTTCAAATTTGTATATATTTTTTAAAATTATTTTTTACTTTACCTTAATAACAAAAATTTCACACCAAAATCGAACCCACGTCAATCGACATACTAGTTTAAAACATCTGGTTAGAGCGTCGACGCGACGATCGTCTTCAGTAAGTAATTTAAATCGTGGAAGCTTTTATACGGAGACAAAAGTTTACTTTTGCAATTTTCAACCGTTTTGGAATAGCGACTTAACTGCATAAGTTTTGGAACTAACTTCAGAGCAATTTTAAGTTATATCGGCAGTGTATTATAATGGAGGTTTTAATGCTATAGATTTTAAAATAGTATATTAGGTATTAATTTTTCGTTAAAGAAAACAATTAAATAATATTTCGTTTCGATTTTTATACTGACCTATATAGCTTCACGCTTCTTTTTGCATAACAGGGTAATCAGAGATAACTTAGTGTTAAGATATTCCACTTTCTTCCTTTTTTTTAGCTTCACGCTGTATTCCGCACACAGTAGCGTAGGCAGAGGGAACCTAGTGTGAAGACACTCCGTTCCCCACTTTCCGCCGAATTTGGAGGCATTGCGTGTTAAGTGGCGGAACTTAACGCCGCGCTTTGCCTCTGATACCAGAGCGAAGGAAATGGAAATATTAAATATTTCCACTCCTCGAGTGGGAATCGAACCTACAGCTAGTCGTTTACAGTCACAAGTTCGTGCCACTGCGCCACGACTGGCCCCAACTCTTCACACTTCCACTTTCTTAATTAATCTAATGCGAACCAGAGGCCACTGTAGTGTAGGGTCTGACTGTAAACGTGATTGGGTTGATGTACACTCGGACTTGGACTTCGAATGATTACATTGAAATTATTTTTATCGTGGAGTTTTACCACTTAGCAATGTCTCGAATTTGGGCGGAAAGAACACTTTAGTGTCAAAATATTCTGTGCACTAGAATAGAGTCTTTTAACACTTAACTTCTTTTGGACAACCCTGTTATACTTTAAGCTGAAACTATCTCAAACACGTTATTAAAAAAATAAAATTAAAATTCCACATAATTTTTCGTAAAAAGAGGAAAATTTTCAATTTTCGTTGTAATTTTTTTTTTTTAGCTTCACGCTGTATCCTAGTGTTTATACACTCCGTTCCCCACTTTCCGCCGAATTCGGAGGCTTGCGTGTTAAGTGGCGGAACTTAACGCCGCGCTTTGCTGCGACACCATAGCGAAGAAAATGGAAATATTAAATATTTCCACTCCTCGAGTGGGAATCGAACCTACAGCTAGTCGTTTACAGTCACAAGTTCGTGCCACTGCGCCACGACGGGCCACTAATGTAGTAAAATAATGATGTATTAAATTTAGTACAGTAGAGATAACAAACATGTATGAACATGTTAGTATTGGCCAAAAACTGATCGTTAGTTTTAACGTTCAGTTCAGAATACATTTTAGGATATCAAATATGAGAACAATAATTCAGAACAAATTTAATAGCGCAAAGTGTTTGCTCAGTTTAACATAACATGCTGGTAAAGCGTTAAATAACAAAGAGTGCTTTTATATGGAAAGTTGTATTTGAAATATATTTTAAACTTGTTATATATGATAGGTGTTTAATTTTCTTTTAGACTGGGAGGATATTTTTTGTGTCTAGTGTAAAGTCACTCCGTTTTCTTTATTCTATCCGTTTGGAAGTAGAAAATTGCATTTGGTCAAGCTCGACTGAAATAATTGGATATTTTTATGTAATTATGTGCATAAGAGGCTATTGTGGCACGTGGGATAGTGTCTGATTGTAAAAGCGATTGACTGTAGATTCTATTTCTACTCTCTTTTTTTTAGCTTCACGCTGTATCCCGCACGCAGCAGGCTAGACAGAGGGAACCTAGTGTAAAGACACTCCGTTCCCCGCTTTCCGCCGAATATGGAGGCATTGCGTGTTAAGTGGCGGAACTTAACGCCGCGCTTTAACACTTAATACTAAGTACCCTCTGCCTACCCTGCTGTGTGCGGGATACAGCGTGAAGCTAAAACAATACAATGAAATTGTACTTAAGTAGCATGACTAAACAATATTGGGACTCAGTCGTCTCTCCAGCGAAAGATCCGCCCCGTCCAACCGTCTAAAAGTTTGTTTATGTTTCATTACCGTTAAAACGTTCTACTTTAAATAAAAACGGGTCGAGTGTTAATGCTTTCGTATGAAACTAGCCTTTGTTTGTACCGGAGACAATACTACTGGGACGCCACTCGAAACCGCTGCCTAAACACTGACGTTTTGACGTGACCCGAATCCCCAAGAAAACATACGTTTTTAATATGAAATATCATGTGTGTAAGGTTATTTATAGATTGTATTGTTGCAAATGATGGGGGAAATCATATTTATTGGGAGATAGCGATTGTTTTTGATTTAATTGACGCTTTTTTTGCGGGTAGGCATGTGGCGGGGTAGGCAGAGAGAATCTAGTTTCGCTTTTGGCCTGAATTCGCGGTATTAGGTATTGAGTTGCGAGACTAAACGTCACGCTTTGTCTAGTTAAAAAATTATTGAAATATAATGTCCACGAATTGGAATCGAATCCACTACCATCACGTATACAATCAAACGCTGTCATACTGCACAACGATAGCCTTAAAAAAGAAGAAATGTATAACACATCTTGGTTTTACATTTCTTCAATGTGATATTACTTTACAGTTTTATAATTATTTTAAAGCATATTTTATCTAGAGATTCTCGACAAATTCTGTGACTTGGCTTCTCTCTTCACTTGCTTAAATGGAGAACAAAGTGTCACAATACTTCATTATCTCTCCTTACCCAGATGTCCTGGTAAATGCGATTTTGAGATGAAGTTATGTTCAATGAAATGAGTTTCGTCACTCAATAAAATTATCTTCAAAATTAGTCACATCTTTAATTGTTCTGTTCTTCAGCAAACTATCAAACATACAAATATAATGTTAACAATTAGTACCAATTATTCAACATAAACCTCCTTTCCTTATTGTTCTTTGATGGTGGGCATCAAATATTACATACAATAGACATTTTTTCTTAAACACTCTAAACTCAATTCCTAATAAGTCTTATACATTGTATCTATGTACGACTCAATTTTTCATTTTTATAAAATTTGATATTGCTTTTGATATAAAATACTTACACATTCTATGAATGGCCATATCCGTCCAGAATAGTCCCCTATCAGATGAAATCGTCTGGAACGCCTTTATGTCATAGCTGAAATTTAAGGCTCTCTAGATTTATGTACAAATAAAATCTTGTGATTTTTTTTATTAAAATTTATATATAATAATAATATTTTATTTAAACTTAATACAAAATCTATCATTTTTTTCCGTAACTCGCAAGACAGTTGCTAGTTCTAAAAACTTAGTTCAAAAATGCTGAAAATGTATATTTAAGTTTTGCTAATATGCACGTTGATGTCCTTATTATACGCATGGGTTAAGGTTAAGAATACAATTCCCTTACGCTGCTGGGCACCATCCCCTAAGAAACATGTAGCTCAGTAGTAAGAGACTCGTTTTCCGACTGGCTCGCGACTACTACAGTATCAAAGACCGACTACTGTGGCCAGTCGTGGCCCAGTGGCACAAGAGTGTGACTGTAAACGACTGGTTGTGGGTTCGATTCCCACTCGAAGAGTGGAAATTATATTTCCATTTTCTTCGCTCTGGTGTCGAGGTAAAGCGCGGCGTTAAGTTCCGCCACTTAACACGCAAGCCTCCGAATTCGGCGGAAAGTGGGGAACGGGGTGTCTTAACACTAGGTTCCCTCTGCCTAACCTGCTGTGTGCGGGATATAGCGTGAAGCTATTTAATTTTTAATTTAATTTAATTTTGACTACTACAATATCGAAGCGCCAAACATGTAATGATCTGTTCCGGTTCAATGACATGTAAGCCATTCCCATCCTTCCGTCAAGACCGGTAACGGGTCTATAACTCCTCTAATGCTGTGGATGTTGATGGGCGAAGGTAACTTACCGTGGTCCTTCTGCTCGTTTGCCATTATGCAATAAAAACATCATTGACTGTAATCGGATGGTTATGGTTTCAAATCTATCTCATTCTCAGTAGCATTGTTATAAATAAACTAATTTTATTTTCTTCCTTTTATAAGGCAAATTTTTATAAGACATACAGTCCAGTTAGGTAAGTCCAACTTCGAGAAAGAGGTCTCTCGTCGAATCCAGCTCGGATGGGCAGCGTTCGGGAAGCTACGGTATATCTTCGCATCCAAATTACCTCAGTGTCTCAAGACGAAAGTCTTTGACCAGTGTGTGTTGCCAGTGATGACATACGGGAGCGAGACGTGGCCGCTAACTATGTGTCTCATAAGAAGGCTCAAGGTCACCCAGCGGGCAATGGAGAGAGCAATGCTTGGTATTTCCCTACGTGATAGAATCAGATATGAGGACATCCGTAGGAGAACAAAAGTTATCGACATTGCTCGAAGAATTGCCCAGCTGAAGTGGCAGTGGGCGGGGCACATAGCGAGAAGAACCGATGGCCGTTGGGGCGGAAAGGTTCTCGAATGGCGACCACGTACCGGACGACGCTCAGTAGGCAGGCCTACTACAAGGTGGACCGACGATCTGGTCAAGGTCGCCGGATGCCGCAGGATGCGAAAAGCGCAGGACCGATCGTCGTGGAGATCCTTGGGGGAGGCCTATGTCCAGCAGTGGGCGTCGAAAGGCTGAGACGAGACGATAAGGCAAATTACTCTTTGACGGAACTGCTTTGCATGAAAACAAAATAAATATAGTATTTTTAAATTATTTTCATTTCGCTACTCGGTTAGACAAAACGCGGCGTTGAGTTCCACCAAAGTGTATTGACCTGTAACTGTAAATACAACAAGCATTAAAAACTTATTATGCTTTTGTTTTCGCGATTATTACACATTTTGTATTAAACAATTTAAGGACAAGTCGGGTTTTCTAAAAATGTATTCTCGAATACCAAAAATATACGCGATTGATCGGGCAAAAAATAGTTCTATTTCAAAAATGATTATATATTAAAAATTTCAGTAACTAGATATAAGGTTTGTCATATAAATTTATTATAAAAGGATTTTTGAGTAGTACTCAGATTCAAATGTCGTCTAGACCGCAGCCCCGTCTGGCTCCCTCGAGAACATCGTATTTATCCTCGGGTACAAAGCCAACCGTCGAAAAAGAGTTCTAGAGCTAATAAACGTTCCTTTACCCAAAGAATTATTTAAGGACAAGCTTTTTTATAATATTTATAGAATATCTATAGTATATCTCTAGTAGTTATTTGAACAATGGTTGATATGAAATATATTAATGTACTTCTTCGTTATTTGTCGTTATGTATACATGTAATTTTTATTTATTCTTTACTATAACCAAAGGTTACCTAAAAGAAATCGGTCATATAGCGATAAGGTCGTTTTAAATATTAAGATAGTACTGGGTAACAAATCTTTCTGGTGTACAATAAAGAGTATTTAGATTTAATTTAATTCTTAAAACTGAATGTTCATTTTTTTAGCTTCACGCGTTTTTCTCCATTGCAGGGTATACAGAAAGAACCTAGTGTTAAGACACTTCATTCTCCACTTTCCCCCTGAATCCGAAATATAGTGTGTTGAGTGGTGAAACTATTACGAGACAAAACTTCAACCAATGGCATTTACATTTAGATGTGATGTGCAGTACGGTAGCTTCATATAATGTATTAAATATATAGAAGAATGACTTTGAGGTTGATGTTAACTTAAAACAATAAACTTAGATTCAGGGGTGGCCAAGTTCTTTAATAGTGTGCGCCATTCCTCAATTACACATTTAAAATTTATAATAAATGTATTATTTTTATTTAATTAACAATATTATGACATATAAATTAAATGTGAATTTGGTTATAGTTTTTGTACCTCACAAAAAATCACTGATTTATATGATTTTAATGTCTAACTTACAGTTTAATTAAATAAGCATTAAACTTATAGGAAATATGCACCAGCCGCTTAATGAATATAATAGGCCTCTTTGAAGCACTCAGGCGTCTGACTTTAAGCGCGATGGTCGTGGGTTTCAATCCCGCTCGACGAAATTATATTTAAAATATTTTCATTATCTATATACCTGGTACCTTAGACAAAGCGCGGCGTTAAATACCGCATATCTAGACTCTTAGATTATTAGATAATAGCACGCCATATCTATCCATATCTTCGGATTCGGTCAAAAAGTGAAGGACGGAGTATCTTTACTATTTATGTTGTTACGCGGTAAAAGGCGTAAAAAAATAATAAAAGCGTTTGTAATGTTTATAAAATATTTATTTTAATATTATAAGTCTCTAAGGACACTTATC
Organism: Dryas iulia moderata; assembly: GCA_019049465.1. NCBI lineage: Eukaryota > Metazoa > Arthropoda > Insecta > Lepidoptera > Nymphalidae > Dryas > Dryas iulia. The sequence goes on from CM032440.1 coordinate 2,017,863, forward strand.
GAGGTTAGAAATCTAAATGCTTGAAAAAGGCTAACAGCCCTTAGAGAGTAACGCTTAATTTTCGTGCTTACAAAGTAGATTTTATCTGAATATAAATTTAAATTTTAATGGGCCTAATTAAAGATACTTTACCAAAAAATAAATGATTAGAGGAATAAATAAATGAAACAATTTCAGTATTTAATAGATTATGAATTTCATTGCAAATGGCAAAAATCTAATAAGTGACTGAGTACTCTTATTGTATAGTTCTATTGTATATCTATAGGTATTGTTTGTATAATATTATTTTTTGTTTACTATTAGGGTACAGTGAATTGTATTCGGGGTGGTAGTAAGAGCTGTATACAGTAGCTAGTAAATTTTTAGCATAATTTTTATTCTGTATTTGAGATTTTTCATATTGTTTTGATGGTGTTGGAGAACTAAAACGCGTCTATTAAAATATTGTGTAGAGGAGAGTATTATAACTATAATGAGTTAGTTAAAAAAAGCGCTTACAGCCAAAACACTCTGTGATCCGCCTGACTTTTCCATCTGACTACTGACTCACTTTTTCTTATAAGGGAGTAAACGAAAATAATTTTAAATATTTAATATGTATATAGCTTCACGCTATATCCCGCACACAGCAGGGTAGGCAGAGGGAACCTAGTGTTAAGACACTCCGTTCCCAACTTTCCGCCGAATTCGGAGGCTTGCGTGTTAAGTGGCGGAACTTAACGCCGCGCTTTACCTCGACACCAGAGCGAAGAAAATGGAAATATAATTTCCACTCCTCGAGTGGGAATCGAACCCACAACTAGTCGTTTACTATCACACTCTTGTGCCACTGGGCCACGACTGGCCACAGTCAGAAAATAATTTTAAATATTTAATATGTATATAATAACATCATAAATCAAATCCTCTGAGTTTTCCATAAACTTTGTTTAGCAGTAACTCGTTTTCCTTAGTTAGTCTATTAGCAGATCTTTAATATAAAAATTAAATATAAATTTTCGTTCCCAGTTTCGACAAAGAGCATTCGAATTCAGCGTTTTTACGTAAGTATCGCGGGACGGTGTACGGCATGTCGGACGGCGATGACTTGCTGGACAAAGAGGCGGCTTTCTACGCGGCGGTGCTCACGCCTTTGATATTTTTGCAAAACTATCGGGATACTTGGTGTCTTTTGGAAAGGGTAGGTCCCTTGATATATGTATATTGTGAAAACTGCTGCAAGTACATTTTATATAGTTATCTTATATTGGAATTTACAATCCATACTTATATTATAAATGCGAAAGTCTGTGTGTTTGTTTGTCACGCTTTCACGGCTAATCTACCGGTCCGATTTGGATGAAATTTAGAATGAAAATAGTAAATACCTCTGTGTCTAACATAGTCTATTTATTTTTTCAAAATACAAGCTCTAAAGGGTTGAAATAGGAGATGAAAGTTTATATGACAAGTCTAAACCGCTTGATCGATTGTAAAGAAGTAACTTGGAATAGATATAGTTGATAATCTAAGGTTAAACGTAGGCTACTTTATTCTTCAAAAACCCACCCCATGGTGGATGGTTGCAATGTAACGAAACATTTAGGCAGTCAACGCGGCGAAGTCGCTAGCGGGCCGGTAGTACTTTTATAAATGGGCGTATATGGGAAATTAGTAATAAGTCACTAAATTCTCTAAATAATGATCATTTTATAGATAGGCTAGGTTGTGAAATTTAAATTTAATTCACATTGAATACAAGCGGAGGATCCCTAAAAATTAAACTCTCTATGATTTAGTTTGTATTGGTATTAGTTATTTTGCATGGAATTATTTCAAACAGAATCTCTACCTAAAACTGTTAAGTGTACGAAACGTTGAATTCTCTAAAATGAATCACGATATTTTAATTAAGCAGAGGTAAGTAAGTAAATAAGTAAATACCTCGAAAACCAAAGATTGATATATTTAGTATTTATATAAAGTATTAGTCCTTAAGTGCTTATAGAGTGTGGTGTATCGTAAACGTCACGAAGAGGCGTCATGAAAAGTCAGCCTTTTACCAAAAATCGCCGGTTCGAATCCCGCTATGTTCTAATATTTAAAACATTTCCAAAAAATACTTTCCATATTCTAAGTTTCTATTAGCAGTTTAAAAATATAAAACATTTAATTTTAGTTTCACCGCGCGCTGCGTCTCTACCAGGTATCACATCCCACGGAAAAGCGTTCGGCACTCAAGTTGTTGCAAAACTTTAGGGCGGTAAATCATAAGGTACAAACGTGTCTTTTCACCTTTTACATAGAATATTTGTTTTCTTAGTAGTTTTAAACAACTTTATAGCTCGAATATGGTGAAATTATTACTTGCAGCTTACAGTGCACTTTATATTGTAATTTTCTAAGTAAAATGAACAGTTGTATAAATATTTAAAATTTTGAACTCGTATATTGAGACTTTATGTGTTGATGGGCGGAGTTTAACGCCGTTTTTTGTACAAGTAGAGAGAGAAACAGAAAATAAATTGTTACAAATTAAGATTAGGGGCCAGTCGTGGCGAATGGTTGTGGGTTCGATGCCGTCTCGAGGAGTGGAAATATTTAATGTTTTCGTTTTCTTTGCTCTAGTTTCGAGGCAAAGCGCGACGTAATTTCCGCCATTTAACACACAATGTCTGAACACTAGGTTCCCTCTGTTTATCCTGCTATGTGCGGGATACAGCGTGAAGCTAAAAAAATAATTAAAATTGTTAATTAAAAAATGATTAATGGATATTTCTATTGGTAGAGAGATTTACTTACTCCTGATTTATAACAAAATTAGTTCTAAATTATTCATATATCATATTAGTGGCCAGTCGTGGCCCAGTGGCACAAGAGTGTGACTGTAAACGACTGGTTGTGGGTTCGATTCCCACTCGAGGAGTGGAAATTATATTTCCATTTTCTTCGCTCTGGTATCGAGGTAAAAGCGCGGCGTTAAGTTCCGCCACTTAACACGCAAGCCTCTGGATTCGGCGGAAAGTGGGGAACGGAGTGTCTTAACACTAGGTTCCCTCTGTCTAGCCTGCTGCGTGCGGGATACATCGTGAAGCTATTTAATTTTAATTTAATTTTATCATATTAAATGGTTACAGATTAAAAAATTCGTATGGGACCTCCCCGGTCCTTACTCCGTGTCTCGAATGCGTCCGAGTGATATTCCAGAGGTGAACGACGATGAGCCTCACGATAAGAAGGATATTTACTTCAAGGAGCTTATTAAAAATTTTGGTTAAATTGTCTGTCTTTTTTTTATTTTTTAAAAACAAATCTTTACGCTTTGTCCCTCGACGAGTAGTCAGAATCAATATAAATCTGCACCTCTTAAAGCGCATTGTTAGAAATTTGATTATTTATCCACATTATACAATGATTAAAATATTTTAAAAATTGATATAAGATTTACTTTTTTATAAAACGTATAGAATATTTGTAGTCGGACTCGCGCGTCTTAGAGCCGTCGAATCACTGTTACCGCTAAGCCATACGTTCTCCATGCGGCTACGTCTATATTCTTAGGCTGAAATCTAGGCTGCAATTTTCTAATAATCTAGGCTAATCTAGAATTCTGACATAACATCTTTATACACGAATATCTTTAATTGTAAGTTGCTCAACGGCAAATTTAGGTTTTGAGATTAACCTTAACTACATATTTTGAAAGACGGCATTTTATTTGTTACTAGCGGCCCGCTCGCGGCTTCTCCGCGTGGACTACCTAATTGTTTCGTTATATTGTAGCCCTCGGGTGTAGATTTTTGAAAAATAAAGTAAAGCCTATGCTTAACCTTTGATTATCAACTATGTCTATTCCAAAATTCATTACAATCGGTCAAGCGGTGTAGATTTTTCATATAAACTTTCATCCCCTATTTCAACCCTTTAGAGGTTGATTTTTGAAAAAATAAATAGCCTATGTTAGACGCAGGGCTATTTACTACTTTCATTCTAAATTTCATCCAAATCGGACTGGTAGATTAGCCGTGAAAGCGTGACAGACAAACACACAGACATTCCCATTTATAATATAAGTATGGATATTGGAACGAAGTTCCTTATCGTGCGTTGTGAAAGGGGGCTAGGCGGAAAACAGTCTCACGAATAGTTGTAATGACACTTTTGGCTAAAGTAAGCTATTGTAAGCTGTGCGGCGTGCGCTTGTTTCTCTGTATGTCTCTCTCTCTCTCTTATAGAAAGCAAGCCAGATATTTTTATTTCTATTTCGCATTGAACAGTGTGGTGTCGCGACGATTATTTTTGGTGAGTGTATACAGGTTTTTTGTACATATTAAATAATTAAAAAATAATAATAATAATGAATCCTGACAGTGTTTCTGCACAAGTTCCGGATATTGCTGATGGAGGATCGAATTTTATTACAAATCCTTAACTAAATAATCGAAAATAACTTTGTTCCATCCGGGTGTCCCTTGACACCTCTCAACTTTTTGTAATGTTAAAATAACTTTTTATATTTTTGCTATTTTTCGGTGGTCATAACATAAATGTATGGAGAAGATAACATAAAAAAGTATCAGGCATATATATCTGACGGAGTTTAAACGGAAGAAAACACAATGCGATCAGCCATTTTGTCCAGCAAAATAATTCAAATTGCCTACCAAATTGAAACCAAAATATGAACACAACGCCAAAACGTGAATGATTCATCGTTCTATTAAAATTTCTCATCACTTCCACTCGTAAGTATGAACTGAAGCCCATCTGCAGGCCATTCGTTCCCATGTCAGGGGCAATATTCATTAAAAGCTAGCGCGGCGTAGAACTAAAACTAATCTGCTGCCATACATTTAACGGTTTTTCGTAATAACCGCAACGCCCCGTGTGAAATGTTTGTGAGTCGTTACGTTGCGTTCATAATTGAAATTTTTATTCGGATAGTGCTCTGTTACAACTGAAATATGTTTGAACGTATTTTTTTAAATATATGGCTTGGAGTTTTTAGTTAGCTTTTTGTATTAGTGGGGCTTTTTCTTGCATAGCAGAAATGTAAGTGTTTGCCCAATATAAAGACATTGCGTGTTCCCTGGCTGGCGGAACTTAACGCATCGCTTTTGCCTTTCAGAGTAGAAAAAAAAGTACAGTATTCCAGATAGTTATATAAACATCAGTTAAGTATACACATCTGCATTGCCGAACAAATAATTGGAACCTGATTTTAATAAAACGTTTGATGAGTCATTGGGGAACGGAGTGTCTTAACACTAGGTTCGCCCTGCCTACCCTACTGTGTGCGGAATACAGCGTGAAGCTAAAAAAATAAGTCATATTTTTATAGTCGCATTCTACGGACTTATGTTACATGGGAGAGCGTTGTACAGGAAGCTTAAAAGAAAAGGTGAAGATTCACCTACGACCTATTGTTAGACGCACCTCTCAGCTATTCAATCTGTTTAGAATTTTTTTAAGATGATAATGTTTTATTGCAAATTTCGCTTTAGTTATGATCGCCGGATATGCTACTTTTAAGACTCCTTTTAAGTTTTAAAAAAAGGTTATACCATTCGTAAACGGTATTTTTTCTGGTTAGAAAATTATTTATTAAGTATGCAAATCATTAAAACTAACTATCGATTTATTCAACTTACTATAAGCTTCTTATAAGAGCTAATAACAGATCTTATAGAGTTATCAAAGCAGATTAGCCTTGTATATACAAAGACTATATAATCCAGTTATCAGAATTGTACATTTCAGTCTGTCCGTAACCACTGTCTGTGACGTTAGATCGATAACCGGAACATTGCTTATATGCCTTGCTAAGCACTGGGGAAATCATCTATGTGCCCATCATCTTGTGACTGTACTGAACGTTGTACTACTTAATTAATGCGTGAGATAATGATATTACTGAGTTTAACTTGTGAGCTCTTCTAGCTTTATTTGTTTTTGTTTTAAGCTTTTTTCTGAATATTGAGTGAAAGCTTAAAACCTTATTTTTAAATATTTTTGTATGATTTTGAAAAATTCACACTTAATGTTATATTAATAGTTTTGACTGTATGTCTGCTAGTAACTTAGTAACAAAAGTTTTATATATACACTAGCTCTACCTGCAACTTTGTCGGCGTATAATTTTAAATAAGAATTATACTAAGTTACTCTTTACTACATTAGCTACCTGTCAGTGAAAGTCCCATCAAAATAAGTTCAGCTAGCTTCACGCTAAAATAAACAGCAGTGTAGGCAGAGGGAGTCTAGCGTTAAGACGAAGATTGTGTGTTAAGTAGTAATTTAATGCCGTGCTTTGCTTTAAAACTTGAACGAAGAAAATTGAAATATTAAGCTCCAATCCTCACGTGGAAATCGAACCTACGACTTGTCGTGAGACAAGGCGCGACTGTCTCTATTTATTTACACAGATTTATTAGTGCCCATCCCTCTAAAAATCAAACCTGTAACTATTACTAACATTCATATCCGTATTTCAGTAAGTACAGCTAGGAGCTCTAAATAAAATGTTGTAAGGAAAGTATCGAATAGCATGTGCACGATGCATTAGACGCTGCCGTGTTGCACGCCACGTCGCCCCTCACGTACGCTCGCAGACGGCGCTTTTACCCGCCGCCGCCCGCCGCCGCCCGTTGCCGTCGGCTGGTTGTAGATATATGTGGTGTAGACTAATTCTGTTATATTCAGGGTGTATTTGGCAATAATAGCTGTATTATTGCCAAATAGAGCCTGTATTAGTTATTATTTTTGTGTAGATTCAAAAATTAATGCCTGATGGACTTAGGCTTGAGCGTTTTTTAGCTGAAACTATAGGCAACGAAATTCAGTGTATGTTCAGTATATATTGTCTGTACCTAAATAATAAATTACGGCGATTAATAAATGATAGACTTTTTTAAGAATTTGAGGTCTCCAGGCCGAATACTTCAACGAACATCGACCAAGTCGCGTTCACAGCTTGTTTAAAGATATGAAATTGGCATCCTATTTTATTTCTATGATATTTTAAATAAATGAAAAAAGACATTTTAAGAAAACACATACAATTCAAACATTTAAACGTTTTATAAAAATTTCTTTAAAATTTTAACGCTTGTAAATACGTTTTAAAATCTTGAAAGATATTATGATATTATTGAGTTTAACTTTGCGAGCTCTTTTTACTTTTGTTTTGTTTTTTATTTAGCTAAAAAAGCTTTTTCCTCTTAAGGCTCTTTCTTACTCTTAAGAAAGAGTTGAGACACTCCGCTCTCCACTTTCCGTCCGAAATCAAGACGTTAATTGGCGGAACCTACCCCCGCGCTTTGTCGTAGGTAGCAGAACGGAGAAATCAAAATACGAATATATTATTTTATGTTTTATAAGTGAGTACTGTGATTTAATAAAATTGAACAAAGTAGTCGTTTAATAAAGCTTAGTGTATTATATAAGTTGCCAAAAGCACGTAAAGTAAGCTATCTCTGTACTTGACACTTGTTGTTTGTTTTAAAACTTGTTAAAGCTAAAAATATAAGTTTAATAAAATGTAAGTTTATTACATAACATTTGATTATAAATTGTTATAAAAATAAGGAGAAAAAAAACAAGCGTAATATAGATTAGATATAGATTAGATCCATTCTAATATTAAAAATGTGAAAGTCCTTCTGTCTGTCTGTGCGGTTTCACGGCTTATGTACAGATCCGATTTAGATTGAATTTAGAATGAAAATAGATGAAAATAAATAGAAATATGGAGGATCAGCATAGGCAACTTTTTTTAAATCAACCCATGAACCATAGTAATTACGGATGAAAGTTTCTATTGAAAATTTAAATCACTTGATCAATTTTGAATAATTTTTACAAGAAGATAGTTTACGTCGCAAGGTCAATATTTTTTCAAAAACCAACCCTAAAGGGTTGAAATGGGGTATGAAAATTGGATTGAAGATAAAAAGAGAAACCTAAGATCAAATCCCGTTGCATTAAATTTTTGACACATTTTCTAAAAATATCTTTATATCTAAAATCCTTACTGAAAAACATGTTATAAAATTCTTTTTTTCGAACGAATGAATTGAAAATGTTTTAAATCAGCAGTCGGTTATTTTACTGGTTTAATAAAGGGACGCAGGTACTGTAAAAATGGATATAAACACATATAAAATAAAGCACTGGCACTAGCGTGTGACTGTAAACGACTGGTTGTGGGTTCGATTCCCACTCGAGCAGTGGAAATTATATTTCCATTTTCTTCGCTCTGGTGTCGAGGTAAAGCGCGGCGTTAAGTTCCGCCACTTAACACGCAAGCCGCCAAATTCGGCGGAAAGTGGCGAACGGAGTGTCTTAACACTAGGTTCCCTCTACCTACCCTGCTGTGTGCGGGATACAGCGTGAAGCTAAAAAAAAAATATAAAATAAAATAAATTAACCTTTGCACAACCAATAGGCGCGGGTTCAAATCCCGCTCATTCAATTTTTAACACATTTTCCAATAACATCTACATACATTATAAATAAAACTTCACACTCAAAAAACATGTAATAAAATCCTTTTTTTTCGAACGAATGAATAGAAAATGTGTTAAATCAGCAGTCGGCAATTTTACTGGTTTAATAAAGAGACGCAGGTTCTGTAAAAATGGATATAAACACATATAAAGTAAATTAACCTTCGCACAACCAAAAGGCGCGGGTTCAAATCCCGCTCATTCAATTTTTAACACTTTTTCTAATTACATTTACATACATTATAAATAAAGTTTCACACTCAAAAAACATGTAATAAAATCCTTTTTTTTCCGAACGAATGAATTGAAAATGTTTTAAATCAGCAGTCGGCAATTTTACTGGTTTAATAAAGAGACGCAGGTGCTGTGACGGATGCGAGCGCGACTCGTAGCGGACACTTGGAGCGGCGGATGAAATGCCTTTATTACTTTATATTCACAGACTAAAATGATACAGTAGGCGTTTGCAAATGGCTTACGTTGTATTTTGTATTATGTAATACGTAATTTCTAGTTATGTTTTGTATTTTTAGTTATGTTTATACATTTGGTGCTCTTTCTAAATTGTAAGGGGATAGGTGGAGGAATTTAACGTTGGATATCATCTTGACGGTGTGTAGCGTTAAGTTTCGTCGCTAACTTCATTCAAACATTCTTTGAACTAGTTAATTTAAAAGTACTTTACTACATATATCGAGACGCTACGTATTTCACTTTTCGCCCGAATCCGAGACGTGTTGAATGGTGCAACTTAACGCTGCATTTTCATCTTAGCACGAGAATGGAGAAAATAAAATAAATTAGTTACAACCATTTCTCAGAGTGGGACTCGAAATCAGAACCATCACGTTTTCGACTAAAGCATTTCCCCATAATGGCCTCAAATTTAAATTATTTATTGTAAACATCTTGTTCAATATAATATAGCAAACCTCTTTATGTAGCAATTTAAAAAATAGCAATAAATTTATAACTTTTTTTATAGCTTCACGCTGTATTCCGCACACAGCAGGGTAGGCACAGGACCTTGTGTTAAGTCATTCCATTCCCGACTTCCCGCCGAATTCGGAGGCATTGCGTGTAAAGTGGCAGAACTTATTGCCACGCTTTTCCTCGTCACTAGAACGAAGAAAATGGAAATAGTAAATGTTTCCACTCCTCGAGTAGGAATCGAACCCACAACCAGTCGCTTTACAGTCACACTTTGTGCCTCAGCGCTACGACTGGCCCCTTTAATATTAATATATTACTATTTCTTAAATAGTGTTTCAACTACATAACACTTTGCCTCAACAATAATCTAGTAATAAACGCTTGTAATAAAAGGCAGCCGCAGTCGTAGGCAGCTTAGTCTGCACCAGTTTGAACACCTGTGACAATAAAACTACTGCGAACATTACTTGCGTCTTTATTCCGCCTCGTAAATTAATGTTTGATTGCATCGTTAAATACATTAGATGTCCTTTCTTTATAAGATTTTCTACAAAGTGTTAAAATGATATGACTTTATATATGAATATGTTGAAAAAACAGCTTTACGCTTTTTCTGCATGTCATAGTCATAGATTACTTAGTGTCAAGACACTCTATTCTCCATCCCCATAAGCTTTCTTTACTAGAAATAATTATTTTTAAATGGTTTTTAGTCATCTCTCTACTGACAAGATGTGGCGTTAAGCTCCGTCATTGATTTTACCAGTCTTGACATTAGGCTTTCTCTGACGCCAGTGCTAAAAAAATCTTACTTTCGTATAAGTGTATAGATGCTATACGATAAGTGGTAAAACGATCGGTTCCGTCTCTGAGTAAGTACTTGTGAGCTTAAAAAAAGATAACATATCCTAAAAATGTAAAATTCAAGAGAAACCTTAAGTTAAAAAAAAACATTTACAGCTCGTTTCAGATACCTGCAGAGATTTCAATGACTCAGATAAAAAATAGCATTGTGTTGTAACGAAACAGTATTTCAATATTTTCATTCGCTGAAAGTGGTTCTGTATGAAATCGATTGATTTACTTTAATTTAACAAAACATTAACAACACGTCAAAATCAGTAGGTGTATAGTTACATTTTCAATATATATATATATATATATATATATATATATATATATATATATATATATATATATATATATATATATATATATATATATATATATATATATATATATATATATATATATATATATATTTACATTTTCAAGTAAATATATATATAAAAGTAAAAAAATAAATTGTGAAATGTGGAAAACATTATGTCTACTATATGTCATACGAGAATATATTAATTTTATATTTTAAATTTTATGAATAAATGATCAAAAACAGCGATAATTACAATCACCTCCAAAATATAATCATTTCATTTGGCTAAAGTACAGCTAAACATTCAAGTTTTAGTCAGAAATTTTAAATCAAGCGTCAAATTCAAGAAATTGGCCGCATAAACATAATTCGATTACTTTGCGATCTACTCAAAGTCTTACATGCCCGTACATGGCAACTGTACGGTAATATAATTACAACTGCTCTAACAATTCCCGCAGTATGCCTCTAGAGATGGTATTAGCCAACATGTCACGAGTGCGACAATTTACTTACAAATTTAGTAACTCATTGACGTAAATTGGACAGTTATGTTTTAGTATTTGGTTGATGATGTAGGATTTTTTTATAATTTTGAGATATAAGACTGGAATACATTTTAGATTTTTACTAGAAATAGACTAGAATTTTAGATTTTTTATATTAATAATTTCAAGTTTTTGTACTTAAAACATTTTAGTATACATTTTTAGAAAACATATTAAAATTTGAACGTTTGAAGTTGAATTTGAACCAACGCTTCTTGGTAACAATCTTGCTTAGATTCTTGCTTTGACCGCGTAGCCATGCTTTAATAGTACCTATTAGGCACTTGGCTAAAAATTACTGATTAAAACTTTAATTATTAATTATTTGACAGTTATGTGAAGAAAGGTAGGTTCTAATCTCATTTTGGAATACCAAGCTAAATATATTATTAGGTTATTAATCTTTCCATTTGTCATGTAACTGAATTCTGCGCGTAGAAATATACCCTTGTTTATACCATCTTTACTGCATAGCAGAGTAGTCAGACAAAACTTCCAATACACTCCGTTCTCCGCTTTCTATACGAAATCGAAACATTGCGTGTTAAGTGGCGAAACTTACCGCTGCGCTTTATTTCAGATGTTAGAATTAATTGAGATCAGTCGGATTGAAGCCACAACCAATCTTGTTTACAGTCAAACGTTGTCCCACTGCACCACGAGACCATTTATAATAATAACAAAACAATTTCGTTTTAATATATATTTATAGAAATATTTATTATGTCATTCTATCTTTAAGGAAAAGAAAAACCAATATATAGGAAATAAGTAAAGTAATTTTATTACAACTTATTGACAACTTTAGCTACAACCAGAATATCTTGGCAAATGTATTGTCCTTCATTATGTTGGAAAGGTCCCAACTACTGTTTGTTTCGCCGTCATTTGCAAGAACCATGTGGAGGAACTGAAAAAAAATTTAGTCTATATTATAGTTATATTATATATAAGATTTTCAGTTCAGTTTTGAGTGAAACTATTTTAACCAGATTATTATTCGATGATTCGAATTACTTTATAGCTTCACGCTGTATCCCGCACATAGCAGGATATGCAGAAGGAACCTAGTATAATGAAACTTCGATTCCCATTTTCCGCCGATTTTTAAAAGCATTGTGTGTTAAGTGGCGGAACTTAACGCTGCGCTCTGCCTTTACACCAGAGCGAAAAAAATAAAATATTGCATATTTCCACTCCTTGAGTGGGAATCGAACCCACAACCAGTCTTTTACATTCACACGTATGTGCCATTTTGTGAATTCGATTCCCACTCGAGGAGTGGAAATATTTAATATTTCCATTTTCCTTCGCTCTGGTATCAGAAGCAAAGCGCGGCGTTAAGTTCCGCCACTTAACACGCAATTCCTTCGAAATCGGCGGTACGTGGGGGACGGAGTGTCTTAACACTAGGTTCCCTCTGCCTACCCTGCTGTGTGCGGGATACAGCGTGGAGCATATAGGTTATATATCTTACTTACATACACTCACCGTAATAACTAAAACAAATATAAATAACTTGTGCATTATATTAAAACGCCGCGTGAAATGAAAACATTATTGGTATATACTATAAGTACATTTTCTCTTTGTGTTCCATTCAGAACTAATTCGATTTATTTTGTGCAAAATACATACGTAGAAACGTTAACAATTTACACGCCTTATATTGATATCATGTATTGAATTCCAAGAAATGTTGAATATTATGATATGAAATACCACCAGTCCTGGCGCAGAGGCACAAAGTGTGCCTATAAAGCGACTGGTTGTGGGTTCGATTCCCACTCGAGAAGTGGAAATACTTAATATTTTCATATTCTTCACGTTTTGATGTCGAGGCAAAGCGTGGCGTTAAGTTCCACCACTTAACACGTAATGCCTCCGAATTCGGCTCGTTTATTATTTATATATATGAAGGCATTTTAGTTTCCAAAATTTTTCACTTTATATTAAATTTTCATTGGTTACGCACTTAATATTATTCTTTCCTGTCCATGGGATGCCATATACATTGATGATTAAAATTAACTGAATGAACAGGACGAAATGTTTTGACACGAGATTTTCTCTCTCTCTCTGTTTCTGTGTCCACGCTGTTATGTGAAGAAGCTAAATAGTTCCTTTTATTTGCGAACGCTAAACCTACTTATAGAGCTAGACTTAGTTAATTGTTAATATTACTTTTTAATTACAATTGATTAATCGTTAATTTTTAACTCTTTTGACCGCCGCCATTCATATATTCAAAGAAATAAACCAGATCAGCTACAGGTATTATACAGTGTTAGAGGTTGATCTCATCATCCCTTATTTCCCTCTTTTTTGTACTCCTATAGGAAATTATGCGTAAAGATAAAAAAAAATGCACCTAAAATAAATCCTTAAGGAAGTACAAAATGAGGTAATATAAAATGTTCAATTAAGTGAAACGCAAAAAAATGACACGAAAATTTGCAACGTTTCACAAAACTCAATGAATCCACAAAAGTAAGTTTAAAGGGAATTTAATGTCCCTTTTATTTGCGAACGCTCAACCTATTCGTAGAGCTACAAACATCTGTTATCAACGTCATACAAAACGCCTTTGGAATAGGTGGACTGTGCTGTTATTGTATCCGGGACAAGTCCGAGTTTATAAGTAGAATTAAAATAATATGCTTAGCTTCGAGCTTTTTCTCGTATGGTATGGTAGTGAAGACACTCCGTTCTCTGAGTTCCCTTTGAAAACTAAACATTGCGTATTAAGTAGCGGAACTCAACGCTGCGCTTAGTTTTGTTTACAAGAAAAGAAATAATTAAATTGTAATCTTTCCCATGAGAGGGAATCGAATCTATAACCAATCGTGATTACAGCCAGACGTTGTCCTACTGCGCCATTGGCTTCACCTATAATATGCGTAAGCACTTGACACTAGATTCCTCCTGCCAATCCTATTATGTGGAAAAGAACCATAATATTAATTCTCTTCGTAATATTATAACAACTAATCATAAATTCAAGTAACAAAAGACATTTAATACATACATATAACAAGTAAATACACATGCATAATATCCGTAAGTAAAATATATTGTTAAAGATATTTAAAAATTAATATGAACAAAAATGTATCCCAAAAAAACCAAGTAGGCCGACTCTTTTAGACACAAGATGATCATTGAGATGATGATGATATTTTAAAGCCAACATGGCGGAACCACCAAGATGGCGGACTATTTTTAATGAATTCCAACAATATCGATATAAAAGAGCTTGGTGAGAAAAAATCGATAAAACCTTGTTTTTTTAACAAAAAAAATTAATATATTAAGCCCGGTATTGTATACAGTATCAGTCACAGTCACCCTACCCAAAAATATTTTTCATTTCGTTGCCGTTTTTACGAATAAAATTCCCGAACAAAGAAGTGTCGGGGAGCAGTTAATAAATAATTTATAAGGAGATCCCGCTTATCTTCTCCCGCAGGGTGATTCTTTTCCCGGCTTAGAAGGCAAATTATTTATTTAAACGCTATAAATTAGTTTTTGAAGTTGAGCGCTGTGATTGTGGAGGAACGGTCGTCGGATGTCTTTATTACCTAAGAACTTTATGAGTTTCTTCAGTTTATGTATTTCTATTAAATCTTAGTTGTAAATTGTAATGTTTGTTTAGTGTTTATTGTTTTTTTTTTCATGTTTTAGCTTGTGTTAAGTTTTCTATAGTTATTAACAACTAGCGGCCAGCTCGCGGCTTCGACGCTTGAACTACATGGCTGTTTCGTTATATTGCAACCTTCGGAGATGGATTTTTGAAAAATAAAGTAGCCTATGTTTGACCTTGGATTATTAACTATACATATTTCAAAATTCATTACAATCGATAAATTTTTCATCCCCCATATCCCCCTATAAAAGTTGATTATTGAAAAAATAAGTAGCCTATGTCTGACCCAGTAATGTTTACTACTTTCATTCTAAATTTCATTCAAATCGGATGGGTAGATTAGCCGTGAAAGCGTGACAGACAAACAGACAGATATTCGCATTTGTAATATAAATATGGATGTGTTTTATTGTTGTTTATTATAAACATTGGTATTATCAGTTTAGATATGTTATATAATATACAAACTTTGCTAAATACCAAATACTAAATACCAAATACTAAATACCAAAATTTGCCAAATCCAGACAAATGTGCAATGTTGTAAAGTATTTTTTTATCAATCAACATTACAATTGATACAATAATTTCATTTCCTGATAAGGCATTTCCTTTGAAGAGTTATTTATAGAAAAAGTATTAAAAAAAACTTTATTTTAAAAAAACTTTGTAGCTTGTTTTCAGGACTTTAAATCGATTGAAGATCACAGACGTAAAATATGAACAAAATTTCACTAGATTTAATTTACCAAATTACATTACTATATGTAAAATTTGAACCTACGATATCGAGCAATCTATAACATTTTTATTTTTTATGTTTTTTGATTTTTTTAGCTTCACGCTCCCGCACACAGCAGGGTAGGCAGAGGGGACCTAGTGTACTTTCCGCCGAATTCGGAGGCATTGCGTGTTAAGTGGCGGAACTTAACGCCGCGCTTTCGCACCTCGACACCAAAGCGGAGAAAATGGAAATATTAAATATTTCCACTCCTCGAGTGGGAATCGAACCCACAACCAGTGGTTTACAGTCACACGCTTGTGCCACTGCGCCACGACTGGCCCCTATGGCATTTTATGCTGCATTATAATATACTTAATATATATTTTTTGTATGTCATAATGGATAACAAATATAAATACAATTTAGTTTTTTTTTTCAGTTTCACTTTCATATTAGGATAACGAGACAGCCTAGTGGAAGTCAACACCGTCTTTTATCTAACTACAGTGAAGGATTGAAAATCCATATTACTTCAGTGAAGGAATGAACATAGTTTAAATGAAATTTTCCCGAGCAGGAATTGAACCTATAACCAATCGCGTTTAGAGTTAAACACTTTCCCACTTCGCCACGATGTTCTGTATATCTGTCCGAGCTATCCTATGGACAATATTTATTTTAGTAATGTATATTTTGAGTAGATATACTATAGCTGTTTTGTTTGCGAGTGCTCTGTTCAGTCGTGAGTACTATCCGCAAGATACACCGGATTACATTCTACTCGCGGATTGGACTTTAGGTAGCGCATTGTGAATTAAAATAAAAAATATATATTGAACGGCATTGTAACTATTATAAATAAAAGATTGTTTTTAATGTGATAGTGTAAAATAATGATTGTTGATATTTTTTCCATTAAAAAAATTGTTTATTTTTCGGTTATTGTGTTAATAATTTTATACACACGTATACAAAATGAAATAAAGATGTCGTATTTGACATAAATACATATTTGTATGATTTATTTTTTTACAGCTAGCAGCAGGTAGTGACAGCCTAGTGTCAAGATATTCCGTTCTCCACTTTACGTTCAAATCCAACACATTAAGTGTTAAGTGGTAGATAGATAGCTAGAAAATGGAAATATTAAATATTTCAACTCCTCGAATGGGAATCGAACCCACAACCAGTCGTTTACAGTCACACGCTTGTGCCACTGGGCCACGGCTGGCCACTTTATATTATGTCTTCCTTTTATCTGTAACACATATTGTTTTTAAAATGCAATAAAGAATACATATACTGTCGTTGTAGTTTTAAAAATTTTACTTACTTATTTACTCAATTACTCACCCACTCATTTACTTATTCACTCAATTACTTACTTACTCATTAACTTACTAACTTATTCACTTACACACTCAATTACTTACTTACTCATTTACTTACTTACTCATTTACTTACTTACTCATTTACTTACTTACTCATTTACTTACTAACTTACTCACCCACTCACTTATTCAGTCACTCATTCGCTTACACACTCATTTACTCGTTCCCTATATCCTTCATTAAAAACGCTCAGCTACTACCACAGTCGCATCCTAACTCGGTATTTGACTTTACACAGAATGAAACCCGCGTACAAATGTTTCATAAATCCGGGATCAAGAATCTCCGTGAAATTGTTTTCCCTCAAAACAACTCTATTGTTTTACTTAAGGAGTTACTGTTATTATAATTTGCGTCTGTCTGCCCTTTTGTTTATTTTTGACTATTTGAGTTTTTAGATTTTATTTTATTTTTATTAATTTTTATTTAGTAATTCAATTGGTGTTCAAATAATATATGTTTTTTTAGCTTCACGCTGTATCCCACACACAGCAGGGTAGGCAGGAACCTAGTTCTAGTAAGATACTCCGTTCCTCATTTTTTGTCGAATTCGGAGGTGTTAAATTTTTTTTTTTTTTTTTTTATGGAATAAAGGAGGCAAACGAGCTGAAGGCCCATCTGGTGTTAAACGGTTACCTTCGCCCATAGACATCCACAACATTAAAGTTATGGATGCGTTGCCAGCCTTGGGAATGTAGGACAAAAGGAGGGAGGAAGGATGGGAATAGTGGGAATAGGGCGAGCTGGCTTACATGCCATCGAACCGGAACACATCATAAGATATTTGGCGGTTCGTCTTTGACATGATAGTGGTCGCGAGCCAGTCGGAGAACGAATTTCCTACCACCAAACTACTGGGTTACCCGCCTTTTAAGGGACGCTACCCAGCGGCGGGGGGGAATTGTATTCTTAACCCGTCCCCCCACGGGAAGACTGAAAAGAAATGGCGGAACTTATCGCCGCGCTTTGCCTCGACACCAGAGCGAAGGGAATAGAAATATTAAATATTTCCACTATCCGAGTGGAAATCGAACCCACAACCAGTCGTTTACAGTCACACTTATATACCAATATATATAAATATATACGTATAATGTATTTACATGTAGGTGTAAATATAAGATTAATATGTAATTTGGGAAAACAAAACATTAATTTGAATGCAATTAAATTGAATGGATTCGAACCATTGAATATTGGAAACCGTCGAAGCTTACCTTTGGCTTTCGCAATTTCCAAGTCTGTAAATAAAACTATTTTTTTTATTACAACTATATTTTAGCATTGCGTGTTGAATGGTGAGAACCATACATTTGTATATTGTATATTGTTTCAGTGGACCGAAAAATTTAATATTTTCTTAGTTAAAAGTAGTTCAGGCGTTGTGTACTTTGGTTATTTTACTTTTTATTTTAAAAGACTATGTGTAATATTTAGAAATAAAATAGAATATGTATGTAATTAAAAATGAAGTACCTAATAACAAGAAGTCTGGATCTCTAATATTTAGACAGGACATAGCATAAAGTTCTACGGAGTTAAACAGTACAGAGCTTTGTTCATTTCAATAAAAGAGCCACTGAAAAATATATTTTTTTAAAAATCGCATAAAACAAATAACGTAGCGGTATCTGAACCCGTTACTCTTGAAAACCGACCGTATTTTTATATCATTGTTTTTCATAATAACAAATTAAAGTTAAAAGTAACATAAACTTTGCTAAAATTGTGTATACAATAGTCTAGACTATAAGCATCACATAACCAAAATAGTTAAACATAATTAAATTTTGATAATCCCCAAGTTACTCCACAACAATATTCACATTTGCTTATCTTTAAAATTTATTAGTTAATCTACATAAAAGCTGAGCTAATGAATTTCAACCGTATTTCGGAGAGATAACGCGTAATGGGTGTCAAAAGCAGAACATTAGGAGCGTTGTCACGTGGGGCGTCCATACCAGTTGTATGGAACAATATAGATGCATGAATTAAATGTTATATAAAAGATTTATTTATGTCATGTTTTGATTACTTAATAAACATTGTGTGAATAAAGTTACATGATAAAAAATAATGGAATTTAAGCCGTTAGTTGTGGGTTCGATTTTCTCTCTGGGGATTATATTTATAATTATTTTCATTTCTTCGCTTTGGTGTCAGTCTCGGGAGCAATCAAGTGCGATGTTTTAATATACCGTGTTCCCCATTATCCGCCTTAAATTAAGACACTATCTGTTGAGTAACAGAACTCAATCCCACTCTTTATCTTAAATTTCTTTCTTTATATTAAAAATATATTGTGGCCAGTCGTGGCCCAGTGGCACAAGCGTGTGACTGTAAACGACTGGTTGTGGGTTCGATTCCCACTCGAGGAGTGGAAATATTTAATATTTCCATTTTCTCCGATCTGGTACCGAGGGTAAAGCGCGGCGTTAAGTTCCGCCACTTAACACGCAATGCCTCCGAATTCGGCGGAAAGTGGGGAACGGAGTGTCTTAACACTAGGTTCCCTCTACCTACCCTGCTGTGTGCGGGATACAGCGTGAAGTTATAAAAAAATATATATTAATAATAATCAACAAAATTACATTTAACTAACATCATATAATACACAGTTTTAATCGCTACATGCTTAGTGTATTTTTCTCTCCAAGAAGATTTACACGGCAGCCATATGTTCTTATAAAATCTAGCCCAAGGTACATTTTTAGTGAAGCTCATTACAGCGCAAAGGAACGGCCGGCGGCGTTACACCAGTCGACTTTACCTGAAGCCTTGTTAGGGTTGCCAGACAGGTTTTGAAAGAATAAAAAAATATTTAGTCCAACGTGGCGTAGTATGACAGTATAAGATTGTATGTACTATGATTATGGGTTCGATTGCAGTTAAGGAATATATTTAAATTATTTTAATTAATCATTAACTAAATTATTTTAATTAATCATTTCTTTGTTCTGGCGATAAGTCTAAGCGCAGTGCTAAGCTTGGCAGGTGAACACTGAATGTCTCGGGTTCGAGCGGAGAATGGGCACCGAAGTGGATATATGCGTGCAGTAATTAAAAAATATTTTAATGTATAAATTGAATTGTATTATTGTCAACAGTAAAAATTGAATTGAAAACCCTATATTTAAAATATCACTACTTCGTAATCTAAAAAGCAAGATTTCTCATAGAAACGGAATGAGTAATCAATATGTTCTCTTAGTGATATAAAGTTTTATTATTAATAAATGCTTAAAAATATATGACCTCAAAATTTCTCTTAAAATTAAATGATGAATTATTAAAAAAATAAATATAATTTAATCATATTTTATTAATTTCCCCTAAATAAGTGAATTATGGATGAAAACTAAAAATTTAGTCGTAATATTAGTGAAAATACATAATGTTAACTTAAAAATAATCATTCAATATTAAGGCCGCCGTGACACAGTGGGACAGCTTATTGTAATCACGATAATTGTGGGTTTGATTTCCACTCAGGGGAATGATTATATATCGTTTTCATTTCTCCGTTCTGATACCTAAGACAAAACGCGGATTTCGGCAGAAAGTGGAGAACGGAGTATCTTGACACTAGGCTGTCTCTGACCATCCTGTTACTTACGAAAAAAGCGTGAAGCTGTAAAAATTAATAATAATAAAGCGGCAACCCTATGAATGTGCAATAAAGTTCTGAGCAACTAAAATTGTTTACTGGCGTCGTCGGCACTATTCGTTTAGTCTAAGACAAAAGTAAAGTTAGAAGAAACCGCACTATTCCTTAGTTAAGACAAGCTCCGTAGCAATTACAAGAGCTTTGTATATAATGTTACAACTATATACAACTAGGTACTACTAGATTTTATCTTCTATGCAGATAAATAAAATTGGAGTGTCTGCTTATAATATTAAAGTGATCGTTTTGTTCTGAATGCATATGTATACTTTTTAATATCTATTTTAAGACAATAGTGTCAAGTTTTTACAGAATTTTAAAAGAATGACTTCTTCTTCTTTAGCTTCACACTATGTGGGATAACATAGCGAAGAAGCCAGAAAAAACCTAGTGTTAAAACAGTCTGTTACCAACTTTTCACCCGAATTCGAGACAATTCGTGTACATTGATGTATTTCAACGTCGCAACGGAATAAAAATTAATAAAATTGGATTTAATAATAACCAAAACATATTAAAAAATAACCCAAATATTAATAGCATCTAAAGTGATTACAAAAATAAACACTACTTTCTTGAAGTTTATTATTGAGCTGAGCGTAGCGAAGCTCTTACTGGTCAAGAGTGTGTTTCGTTGTGGTTTCACTCTTCCTGGGCTATTTGTAGTAGACCTCTGAAATTTGGCATCGATATCGAGCACAGTGTCTTGTGTGCTGTTTTTGTAAGTTTTTTTGGTGACAATTGTAATTGTAGTTTTTGAATAAAAGGTAATTAAATGGTCAAAAGTGTCTAAGGACTAAAATAGACTAAGGCTGTGGAACGTTTTGGAATCGCACGCGCGCCCGCTTGACATCACTACACCTAGGTAAGCGAGCGAATAAATTTGAAAAAATCGGACATTCAATAATGTATTGAACGTTCGATTTTTTGTCACTACTCACTCTCACTCGGTCGCTTAAGTCTATTTCAAAGGTATAATTGTCACTAATAAATAATCTGTTAATTATATACTATTAAGTTAAAAAAAAGAAATCCTACTGAGTTTATTGAGCCGGTTCTTCTCAGGTTTGAGGCATTAATTCTCGTATACCGGTGGTAAATTGTTAGAAATTCAAATGAAGCATCTAACTTCCTTTTTTAGCTTCACGCCATATCCACATATGTAAGGGTAGGCAGAGGGAATCTAGTGACCAATACTCCGTTCCCCACTTTCCTGTTTCTGCCTTATCGTTAAAACGAGAACTCGTAGCCTGTGTCGTTCTCTGCAATACGAAGCATGTAACAACTGTGCTCATATGCCGTAAAGAATCATCGATAAACCTAACATTTCCTATCAAGATACATCTGGCTGGGGACATAAAGTTTACTATCAATCGTTAAAATTCAATATGGTAGAGCTGTAACAATGTTGACACATCAATTTGAACGAACGCCCCAATTATAGCACTGAAATTGGAGGATAAAAATACTCATAAAATACTGTTATGTAATAATAAT
This sequence comes from Dryas iulia moderata, assembly GCA_019049465.1. Classification (NCBI taxonomy): domain Eukaryota; kingdom Metazoa; phylum Arthropoda; class Insecta; order Lepidoptera; family Nymphalidae; genus Dryas; species Dryas iulia. The sequence continues at coordinate 2,039,919 of CM032440.1, forward strand.
CTATAAAATGTAAGAAAATATAATTTGTACTTATTAATGTAACAGTTTCACGCTGTTTCCCGCACAACAGTGTTAGAGAGAACTCGGTGTCGAGACACTCTGTTTTTTCTATATTTTCTGCTCGAAATCGGGACATTGCGTGTTAAATAGCGAAATTCAGCGCTTTGTCTTGGGTACCAGAAAAATCAAAATAATGTAAATTTTATTATTCTCGGGTCAGGGCTAATCGTGGCGTAGTGTAAACGTCTGGTTGTGGGTTCGTTTCCCACTTGAAGAATTTTCTTCGCTCTGTTATCGAGCCAAAGCGCTGTGTTACGTCCCGCCACTTAACACGCAATGCCTCCAAAATTTGCCGGAAAATGAGGAACGGTTCACATTCTAGATTCCCTATGCCCACTCTGCTGTGTGCATGACCAAGACAGGGATACCGCGAGAGGCTAAAAAAGAAAAATATTATTCTTTTAAACATTTTTAAATTGTTATTCCACACTTACGAACATTGAAAAAGACATTTAGAAAACGTATAAAATTTTGAACGCAGCGGGATTCGAACCCGCGCATCCTGAATACCGTCCAGGCGCTCTCACCACTGAGCCATGCGTTCTTCATGTAGAACGCATGGCTCAGTGGTATTTCGAATCCCACTGTGTTCAATTTTTTATACGTTTTCTAAATGTCTTTTTTAAAATTATTACTCGCCTAGAGGGTATCGAACCTACAACCATTGCATTTACAGTCAGTTACTGACACACTATACCATGACGACCACTCCTTATTAATATAAATTTGTACATAATACCTACAACGACTTGAACGCGAAGGTTTTGAGTTCAATCTTCTTTAAAATTTTGGAAATTATCATATGAATATTATTTTCATTTCCCCGTAATCGTAAAACCAAGCGTTCCGTTTCACTAATTAAAACATAACATCTCGAATTCGGTTAAAAGTGAAAAACGGAGTGCCTTGACTTGACTCTTAGTTTTTCTCTGCATACTGTGCGAAAACAAAAACGCATAAAGGTAAAAATAATAAAAGATGTTAGTTACCTTGATGCATTACCACGTAAACAGTATATAGTTATAAATTCGAAATCTGAATTTATATTATAAGATACTACTATAAAAGATATGTTGACATAATTTCTTTCACGTAAATTAAAACAATGAATAAATTAACAAAATAAAGTTATCAGAGAGGAAGATTTGTCATGTAGGGGATTGTTGGTTCTTTCAATACATCGGTTTGCTTAATTTGATTAACAGTGAATTGCAGCGTTGAGTTACGCCGGCCTTCATTCACGGAAAATAGAGAACACAACCAATTTCCTAAATACATAAATATGCATAAACATACTCACTTTACTCAGAAAACCCTTCAATTATTAAATAAATCGATAACTAAATAACAAATCAAATAAAAAAAGAAATAGAACAAACAATACCACGTACTTTTAAATAACGTTTGTCAATAATACCGCCTATAGAAACATCACCTTCAGTATATTTACAGATTATGACGTTAAACAAAAGGAAAACAACTTAATTTTACATTATTGTTCATAAACAATTCTCGCTGATGCTCACCGCTAAGCAAATATAGGGAACAATTTAATTACTGCTTTTGTTTCGATTCTATTGAACAAAATAACATTTACAATATTGAGTTTTCACAAAAAAATCAAATTTTCATTCAAATTTGACTTTAAAATGTATTAAAATAAGGCGTTGGGAGCGTTTTTTTGGTTGCAAATTAAATTTGTTTTATTTGACAAGTTAGTTTGATTTGAACAGATGTAAGTTTCCTTTCATTGTCACTGTTTAGGTATATATAGAGTAATTTTTAATGATATTATGTGTATAGTATATACCGTTTGGTCGTTTATATGACCAGCATAATGTTGCCTATCGCATTGGTATTTCTCGTTGCACAGGTGAGATTTTTTAATTTTTTTTTTTATTTATATATACATTTTTTTCATCTTTTTTGATATGTAATTGTGGTGGAGTTGGGTAGTAATCAGTATATAAAAGTGATAGTAGTGGGTTCTATTCCTCATTGTAAAAAAAATTTAAATTTGATACATTCGTTTTTCCAATAGGTATGTATAGATTTTTTTTTTTATGTATAGATAAAGTAAGATTAGTCTCGTGACCCACAATACCTACATATTATTTTCGTATTTAGCGGAAAGTAGGGAACGAAATTTTGAGACATCTTAAAATCCGATAAATCTGTTTAAAATTAACAAAAAATGATATAATAATTAGCTTCTTAATATTTTAAAATGTACTCTGACGTACAAAGAGCTAAAAAGGTACTTTATCACTGTTCCCCCAAAATATTTGTTAAATTTATTAAAAGCTTACATTACTCAACATCTATAAATTATGACAAAATTAAAAAGAAACTCAAAACCACAGATAAAAATAGAACAAATAATATAGAACATATAGAACCTCAATTCCCAAATCTATCATATAATCATCTCTTAGGATTCCATTAGTGAGATTTATGTGCTTATCTACAACGATAGCACTCGATACGCATTTACGATCAGATTTACATGAGAATATGTTCGGGATGACAACTCACGGATCTCCGTGTATATTGAAACGCGCTGTGGAACTGACGGCCGCTTCGGGGGATAGGGTGACATTAATAACGTTCGGGATTTGATCAATAACTGTTTTGTTTTTTAATGTTTTGTTTGAAGGGACACGTTTCTAATATATTTACAATACGTATAATAATTTGATTGTAAGATTCGAACCCGCGCCTCTTGGAATGCGTTCTACTGAGAAATGCGTTCTAATTCCGACACAACTGGTAGCTTCGTCTAAGTTCTTATGTTTTTTCTATTACAACTTTTTTGTTGTTGGCAACTCTGTAGAATGATTTTTACAAATTTTCGCTACCAAATTTATTGATCGTAGAACAATCGTTTGGTAAGAGAGAATAGCGTTCTCTCTTATTTACTATTTAATACTTTAAACATGTTAAAGTGTTATTCATAAACTTGAGAAATTGTCATTGACATTTTTAGATAACGTATAAAATTTTGAAGCGGTATTCGAACCTGCGCCTCTTAGACAATTTCCATAAATATTTTTTACCAGTTTAAAATTTAAAAAGTCTGTTTTTAATATGACGATACAGCCAACATTGATTAATTAATATATATTTTATTACTGTCAAAGGTTTTGATTATAAATAGAAATAGAAATATTAAATACATTATATTAAAAAAATAACATTAATATAAAATAATACTAGCGACCCGCTCGCGGCTCCGCCGCGTGAACTACGTTACGGTTTCTTTGTATTGCAACCACCGGGGGTGGATTTTTAAAAAATAAAGTAGCCTATGTTTAAGCTTTGATTATTAACTATATTTATGCCAAAATTCATAACAATCGGTGAAGCGGTTTAGATTTTTCATATTAACTTTCATCCCCTATTTCAACGCTTTAGAAGTTGATTTTTTAAAAAATAAGTAGCCTATATTAGACCCAGTCACTTCAACTACTTTCATTCTAAATTTCATCCAAATCGGATCAGTAGATTAGCCGTGAAAGCGTGACAGACAAACACACAGACTTTCGCATTTATAATATAAGTATGGAGAATCCATTAATTTTTCATAGACTATCCATCACAATTAATTTTTCATAGACTATCCATAGAAATTAGAATAAATGGTAAATTCAAATACTACGACTACCAACACTACATACAAAATATTGTCCCCGATTTTTAAAGCTCAAATATTTATAATCTAGATTTAAATAAAATTACATTGAATTCGAATGCAAATTGAATTTTTAAAACCAGATTTAAATTTTTCAAGTAAATGTTATTGGATTTATGTATAAATGGTTTCCAACGATTATTTTATTTAGTATGTGAGGTTTTAATCATTACATTTATTACTTTTTAATTATAATGTGTATTTTTTTATAAATTAATTATTATTAATGTGAAAAAACCTGTTATAAATGTTATTAAAAATGTAGGTTCACGTCTTTTACCCCATAAGAAAGCTGTCAGAGAACTTAGTGTCAAGACACTCTGTTCTCCACTTTCTACCGGAAATAGAGACATTGCGTATTTTGTGTCATGATGGTCTCCTCCTAAAGGCTATTGTTTATTACTGAACAAGCAAAACGTCATTAGAAAAAAAAGTTTTTTACTACTTTTATATATATTTATTTAGCACACACTTCACAATAAAATTAAACCAACAAAAAATAATAATAAAACACTAACTTCCTTTATCATTTGACAATACGATAACAAGATTACCTTAAATTTGTCGTACAAAATCCAAACACGAAGCACGAAATGTTTCCAAACAGATACAATCCGCGCGGGAATTCGTCTGTCAAGAGCCCTTGTTAGTTGTTCCGATTGGTTATCTGTGGTTAGCCGCCATCTTGTTTGTGCGAATTTTGATTTAACCGCGCATTCGTTAGTGGATTAATGAGCTGTTTTAGTATTGAATTTAATTTTTGACATTTTCAAGAAAGATTTTTAGTATAATTATTTATTTATTGGTATATTTAATATGGGATAAATAGTTTTTTAATATTAGGATGTGATTATTGTGCATTTGCAATGTTTGAGTTTTGAGTCAATATTAGGTGTGAGTTATATTTTCATTATATTAATATTTAATAGATTATTTTACATTGATATCCAGATCGAATTTGTAGTATCTTTAAAAAAATACACACCACAGCCTTTTTCCCTACATAGCTGAATCAGAGAGGAGAGAGTGTCTGGACACTAATTTCTTTACAAATAAAAAAACACAACCAAGTCAAATGAAATAATAATAATAATGTATATATAAACAATTCCCTTTATCAAAAAGACAACCATATTTTTCCTTTCAACTTATTTCTTCTCAGTTAACATAAAAGCTTTTGAAGAGACGCTTAGCGAGCGTTTGGCGTTATTGTTTCCAAAGACTTTTAACTCACAAGAGTTGCATTCTCAAATCCATACACTTGTTTAATAATCAAGTACAAAAGACAGTAGAAGTGAAGATTTTATTCTTATATAAGAGAAATAAACAAATGGAAATAAAAGTCGTCTGAATATGAAACAAAATGTTAAGAGGCTTCTTTCTTGGTTGCGTAAAGATGTCATGTATATGTAACGCTTTGTGGCTTACTTAAGCTTAAATATTTATATGTATAGTTTTTCTTTATTATATCTCACGTATTTTATTGTGTAGGTAGAAAAATATTATTCCGTTTTTTTTTATTTCGTCTAAATAAATGAGACAGACGAGGCCTTATGTGTGATCAAGCGTTGAAGTAAAACAATGTTATACAATATGAGTACACGAAATATAATATCACACAGGCAACTACATGCTTAAAGGAGGTTCCAATCACTAGTAGGTTTATGTAACAAACTTGTTTTAATAAAGAATTTATTTATTATTTATTTATTATATAATATTTTATATTAAGTAAATGTATATAAGCATAAAGACCATAATGGGGGTCAGTGTCAGTTGAAATTGGTAGTGGGTTCGATTCTCACTCAGGTTTATTATGATTGTATTTGAAATTGAAAAAAATAATATAATATTTTCATTTCTCGCTGTGATTCTTAAGACGAAGAGTGGCGTTGAGTTTTGCCTCTCAACACATCTCCGATTCGGACGGATATTCGAAAACGCAGTGTCTTGACACTACATTCTTTCTCATTACCCTCTTATGCAGAATAAAGCGTGAAGCTATAAAAAAGTATGTACATAGATTCCCTCAACTATTCTCATAGGTAATAATAAAATGCATCAAAAATAAAAAAAATGCTTATTAATATACATACTAATATATATTTTTCCCATACAGAGCGCTTTTGCCGCACCGTCGGTAGGCGTCAACTTCTACAGCATCAACTCCGTCGAACCAGCCAGAGATAATGGTCAACTTGTCTCCAGGTACGATTATAACTTTTATTTATACAAAATTAATAACTTAAATTTAAATTAATAACTTAAATTTCTTAATAACTTATATCTTAAATATTTTTATATACATATTAAGCGTGATATAAGCATAATTTAGTAATTTTGATTTGGTTTACATAAAGTAAGTTAGCGTGTGTCTAAATAGTATAAAATTCGATAATCATATGCTGTGACAGTACTATGTTGTAAATTTGTTAAAACTGAGATTTGTTGTTTTCTTTTAATGCTTTTGTAAGTTCAAATAACACATAGATTTTTTTTGTATTATATACGTTAGGTTAAAATGCTTTAATTGAAGCTTCTCCGTATACAGTAGGTATTTTCACCTACTTTCATCAGTTCTAGTGTCAAAACACTCCGTTCACCAGATTTAGTGTCTCACCACAAGAGAAATAAATGAAAATAATTAAATATAGTGATTCCTCTGAGTGGAAATCGAACCCACAGCTCCACGCTATTAAAGTCAAGCTATTCCACTGTGTACAATGGCTTCAATATAATATATTTAAGAGACCGTAAAGTATCAACCAGGGTGATATATCTGTAGGCGCAGGGTATTCACTTATCTGATTGACCCGCGATATGCAGGTAATGTCTGTAGATAAGGTATTTTATAAAGAGAGAATGTAGTTCACTATAACATATTTTTATTTTGCGTTATTGATATATTTTTGAAATGAGAACTTTTATAACCAGATTTGTAGATTTTGGTATTAGAAAATACCTTTTAGAGAACGTGGTCACCGGTAGACAGCAAAATATTGGATAGGTCAAATTTTCTAAAATATATTTTTAAATACTAAATTATTAACTTAAAATAGTTTCATTTCAATATGTGTAAAAATTTCTAAAACCATTTTTTTATTGGGGTAAATTATATGCTGTGTGTTTAAGTGATCAAATAGAAGTAATAAAAGAATATCTTTGAATACTATTTCTACGAGTATTTCATAATACTTAAAAGGAAAACTTTGGTCCGCATTTTACGAAAGTTAAATAGACAGAGGAATATGAAATGTGGCATAGTTAAAGTTTATATCGAGAAGTAGGGCAAATATCACTTTTGTTCATAATAATATATTAGAAATATATTAAAATAATAAAAGAAATACAATGAAATAAATACTTTTACAAAGTGCTTTTACAAACCTACACGTTGCTAAGGCAACGTAGATTTTACGCTTTAGTTCTTCCAGTTATTGTAAAAGTAAGGTATTAGAAATATATAAAAGTATAGTCCATAAAAAAGTCACCTTGAGACTAACTAGAAATAGATTATTGATTTATCAAGTAGCAGTAATAAATGTTATTATTCTTTTGTTCAATTGTAATATAATCCCTTGGCGGGACAATTTTCGTAAATTGCTTGTTATTTATTACAATCAAATTTAATTATGATTTGTGTAGTCACATAGAATGGTAAGAAAAAATATTTGTAGCTGAAAAAGACATTCAGGAAACGTATAAAAATTTGAACGCAACGGGATTCAAACCCACGCCTACTGAATACCGTCCAGGTGATCTCACAACTGAGCCATGCGTTCTACTACCAGATGCGTCGAAATTCTTACATGCTTTATTGCAACTTATTTTTGTTGTTCGCATCTCTGTAAAGAGATTTTTAAATCCCTCTCTAATAACACTATAAAAAAAATTGTAGCTATTGGTTTAGATTCAAATTACACCTTCAAATTCCACCGTCAAATGCCTTTAAAGCAGATGTACGCTTTTTTTGCATAGTAGGGTAATCAAAGGAAGCCAAGGGTAGTCATTAGGAAATTGAAAAATGCAAGAACTGAACAGAACTAAACGCCGCGCTTTGTTATAATAATTTAAATATCATCATCAATTTTAATATCATTTCTCGAACCCACAACCAATCGTGTTTGCAGTCAGAAGTTGATAGACTAATACCGAGTTTTTAATAATGAAACTTAGAAAATCACAAACAAATGGTATTTTTAATCTTAACATGAACATTAAACTTTCTTACTGTATGCGTATACACCGTTATTAATCGATCCTAATCCAATAACTTTAGATCGACTGAGCAATCATTATATATAAATATTTTTTTTTAAAAAAAAATGAAAACAAGTTGAATATGCAATCCTTCGAATGGTAATTGGCAATCATTTTATTTATTTTTAAATTTACCCAAAAATTTGATTGCTATGCCAATCTAATTTTTTGGATGTTGCATTTTTTAGATTAGGATAAAAAATAAATAAATAGCTTCACGCTACATCCCGCACACAGCAGGGTAGGCAGAGGGAACCTAGTGTTAAGACACTCCGTTCCCCACTTTCCGCCGAATTCGGATGCTTGCGTGTTAAGTGGCGGAACTTAACGCCGCGCTTTACCTCGACACCAGAGCGAAGAAAATCGAAATATAATTTCCACTCCTCGAGTGGGAATCGAACTCACAACCAGTCGTTTACAGTCACACTCTTGTGCCACTGGGCCACAACTGGTCACTTTAGATTAGGATAAATTATTGACATTGGGCGATAGTTATTAGATTTATTCACTAATTTTAGCCACTATACATAATCACCAAATTTAGACACTACGCTTAGCCACTATATATACACTTAAGACACTACATTCATTATATATTGTCACTAAGCATTTTCTCCCTATCTCTCCCCCATAGCTACGTAACAGATGGCGCTTTCGAATACATAGACGGTGGTGACGTACCACTGTACGCACAGATGGTTATTCAATCTATCAACGACCTGGCCAACTCCGGCGACCCCGCCTCCCAAGCCTCCGCTGTGCTGCAAGCTATCGTATCCATCGGTGAACTCGCCAGTGGAGTCCCTGGTGACGCCTGTGAATCGGCTGCTGTGAGTATTGCGGTTGATATGGGTTCGGGAAGTGAATTGAGTGTTTCATAATTTTCTTCAAGGTCTCTTTTGCCTATTTTTGTATGGGAGTTGCGTGAAGCTAAAATATTAAGTCATTTCTTACGAGTATGTAAACAACATAAGATGTATGTTCTTTTTGTTAATATTTAATTTAATTGGAACATGATTTTCGTAATGATAACTAAGAAATTAAAGTCTTTTGTCGTTAACCAGACAATCATACTCTTATAATGTAGGTCTAAGTTCTTTTGACTCCTGCACTGGTTCCCTCTATTTGAAAGCTCTTTGTGGCATCTTCGAAACGCTGTATCAACATCACAACATAGTTTATTTAAAACATAAAGCTACTTTCAACATAATTTAATACAAAATATTCATATGGTATTTATGTTTAAACATGATACGATTATGTTTAATTAATTTCTATATATTTAAATTTTCATTTCTCCGCTCTGGTACCTAATATAAAGCGGCGTTGAGTTTCACCTCTCAACAGGCAATGGATCAACTTCGGGAGGAAAGCGAAGGACGGAGTGTTTTGACACTAGCTCCTTTCTAACTTCAATGCCTCGGGAAAAAAGAGTGAACCTGAAATAAATAGCAACTTAATTTCAACATAGTCAATTTTAAACATAAAAACTTGAACATAATTTGTTTAGTTGACTTTGTATGGTTGAATGGGTGTTGAATATTTCAGCAGTGTTGGGCAAAATTTAATAAAATTAAATGCAAATAACAATTAAACATGAACAATTGATCATTCATTTGTGCGAAAATCATACATTTTTTAAATTAAATTTTGACCACCAAACATTAACTTTAGTGAACCTGTGGTGAACTATTTAACGTCCAAAAAATGAAGCATGTCTGAACTTCTTATTTTGAATAAAATTATTTGACTTTGACTATTATTTCTACGAAGGATAACGGGTTCAAATCCCGGTTGAACCATTTTTTTTACAATTTCCTAGCTCATCAACGCCTCAGCGTCAGGCAACGGAGGTGAGCTCCGTTCCGCCCTCGCCGGTTTCGCCAACCGCATCGCTAACTACATCGACATCATATCTCAACTGGTCGTCAACCCTAATGCCGTTCGTTACAGCGTATGTATTCTTTCTTTATTTCTTTTTATTTTGGTTATATATGGTTTTTTTTATAAATATTTTTAGACGTTATTGATGGTCAGTGGAAGAGTATGTGTAAATGTGATTGGTTGTGGGTTCGATTCCCATTCAGTGGAATGGATTGTGTGTTTAGTAATCATTATCCTTGTTTCGCCGATATTTTGGGTTTTGAGTTTCGAATTGGACGGAAAGTAGAGAAAGGAGTGTCTTGACACTAGGTTCTTTCTGATTACTCCGCTATACGGTAAGGAAGCGTGAAGCTGAAATTATTTTTATTTAACTTTACTAAAAAAATATGACAAAAAAGTAAAATTATCTTTTCATGTATTATGTACATTATTTATTTTATTACAACAAAGCTAAATAACAACAAAATTTTATCTTTTCTATCAATTATAAAATCGATTTTCAAAAAAATATGACACAAAGTAAATAAAACCGTCATTCTTTTGTATTACATACATTTTTTTTCTATAAACACGATACTTTACCTTATAATATATAAAATTTAATCATTTAAAATCGAACCTGCTACCCTATACCTATCTAAAATTATTAATTCCCAATCTTCCCATATCTACTATATTTCTATACATGACTTGCATACACCGCTTCCATTAATCACATGTATTGTCTCATTGTCTAACTTCAACTGAAATTGCTCTGTTATTGATATTGATGGATTTTACCACGTGTAATAAATAGATAGAAGGAACTATTGTTATAAGAGTTATTACGATTTTTTTGTTCTTTTTTGATAATATGTATGTAATGTATTATGTATGTATGTGTGTATGTATGTAGGAAGATACCAAATCTTGTGTGCCTAAGCAATTCCTTTGTTAAGATTTTATTTTTGTATTTATAAACCATCTGTTATGCTAATAATCTATATTTATATTATAAACGGAAGATGTGTCTGTTTATTTAGCTTTCACAGCTAAGCTTTTGGACCTAAGTTGATTGAATTCTTAATGCAAATATTTGAAAGAGACTATCGTGGCGCAGCGCAGCGTCTACCTTTTAAAACGATGGTTGTGGGTTCGATTACCACTCGGTTGAATGTTTATTTTATATATTTATACTTATTTTATATATTTATTTTCATTTCTTCGCTTCGGTACCTAAACTCAATTTGGTGTGGAAAGTGGAGAACGCAGTGTCCTAACACTCTGACATTTGTTCTCTTTAAATATCCTAGCTCTGGAGAAAAGGTGTCCTTTTTAAGTCACAGTCCTTGTTAAAAATCAAATATATTTCAAAAAACCTGACTTATTATTGCTTTTCCTTAACAAATAAGTTTATAATATATATGTTTTTCAAATAATTATTATATACAGGCTGGTCCAAGAGGCAACTGTCTCGGCGGAGGCAGAAGCTACCGTTTCGAAGAGGCCTGGGATGTCATCCTCGCTAACGCCAATGCTTACCAAATCGGGTAAGATATATTTATATTGTTTCTTTAGCTTCATATTGTACTCCGTTCCTCATTTTTCGCTGAATCCTAGAGGCATTACGTGTTAAGTGGCGGAATTCAACGCCGTATTTTGCCTCGACCAAAGGGAAGAAGAAATACTACATTAAATACTTATTTTTAAATTATAATAGTTAAAAAATATATTTTAAAATATAGCCATCATTTAATGACTTATACCAAAATAAGGTTATTTACAATTTGTCTAATCTCTGGAACGACTGCACTGATTTTGACTTGACATTAGCCCATAACTAATGTAAAGAGCAACTTTAATCATTTTCATAATTAATAAATTAATTATAATATTTTTTCTAACTTTCATACTGATACAGATATTTTAATATTAATTTACTACATCCTAGAGATTCGACGAGTGGAAATATTTAATATTTTCATTTTCTTAGCTCTCGCGTCGAGGCAAAGCGCGGCGTTAAGTTCTGCCACTTAACACACAATACCTACCAAATTAGGCGATGCGTGTGGAACGGAGTGTTTTAACATTAAGTTCCCTCTGCCTACCCTGTTGTGTGCGGGATACAGCGTGAAAAAAAAAGAACATTTCGTAATAAGGACTAACTTTAACCATTCTCAAATCAGAATTATAACATATTTTTGCCCACCTTTTGCCCCGTGAGGGACGGGTTAGAATACAATTCCCCTTCGTCGCTGGGCAGCGTCCCGTAAAAGGCGGGTAACCCAGTAGCTTGGTGGTAGGAGATTCATTCTCCAACTGGCTTGCGACCACTGCCATGTCAAAGGCGAACCGCCAAACATCTGATGATGTGTTCCGGTTCGATGGCATGTAAGCCAGCTCTTCCTATTCCCACCATCCCCATTATTATTCCCTCTTTTCCTCTACCCACGTTAAGGTCGGCAATGCATCCACAAACTTTATAATATTGTGGATGTCCATGGGCGAAGGTAACAACTTACCATCAGGTAGTCCTTCTGCTCGCTTGCCCCCCTTTCTTCAATAAGAAAAAAAAATATTTGCTAATTTATTTAAATAATATTTTTGTCCCCAACAGTCTCCTAAACGAAGAATACTGCGGCGCCAAACGTCTATACAACGCGTGGAACATCCGCAGTAACAACCTCGCGGCCGCCGTCACCGCCGCCGCCGGCGCGCCCGCCTCGCAGCTCGCGCAGAACGCTTTGGGACCTCTGGCTCAGGTAGGTTGTTACGGGTTTGAGGGTTATAGGGCAAAAAGATATTTGGGGGCCTTTTTAGAGGTATATAGAAGCAAAAAAATGTTTGGGGGCCTTTTTAGTATATAAAGAGGCTAAAATATTTAGGGGCCTATTCGCGGTATAATGAAGTATGCAGAATGCTTTGGTACCTCTGGCTCAGGTAGGTTGTTACGGGTTTGAGGGTTATAGGGCAAAAAAAATATATGGAGAGAATTAATATATTAAATAATATATGTGTATTTCAAAATGTTAAGGTATTTTGAGAAGTAGCAATTTGTAGGCTTTTTAAATTGGCACAAAATGCTTTGGTACCTCTGGCTCAGGTGGGTTGTTACGGGTTCGAGGGGTTTAGGGCAAAAAAATATTTGGGGGCCTTTTCGCGGTATAATGAAGTAGCAATATGTGAGCTTTCTAATTGGCGCAGAATGCTTTGGGACCTTTGGCTCAGGTAGGTTGGGGAGTCGGGGTTTTGGGGCAAAAAAATATTTGGAAAAAAATCATATATTAATACATATTTCAAAATTTTTGGTGAAGTATAGAGAAGTAGCAATGTGTGTGCTTTCAAATTTTTACTAAATACTTTGGAACCTCTAGCTCAGGTAGGTTCTGAATTCAAAGTTTTTAGGGAACGAAAAATATTTGGGGGCCTTTTTAGTATGTAGAGAAATAGCAATGTATTTAACTTTCATACTGGCGCAAAATGCTTTGGGACCCCTGGCTCAGGTAGGTGGTGACGGGTCGAGGGTTTTAAGGAAAAAAATATTAGGGGGCCTTTTTAGAGGTATATAGAAGCAAAAAATATTTGGGGGTCTTTTCGCGGTATAATGAACTAGTAATATGTGAGCTTTCTAATTGGCGCAAAATGCTTTGGAACCTCTGGCTCAGGTAGGTGGTAGTGAATTCGTAGTTTTTAGGGGAAAAATATTAAGAGACAAATAATATTAATATTTTAAAATATTAAAATACTTAGAAAAGTATTGACGTATGAGCTTCCCAATTGGCTCAAAACGCTTTGGGATTTCTAGTGGTGGGTGATTGGAGTTATTTTTTTTAATTAAAAAAAAAATATTTTTTTTTTGATTAAAAAATGCTGAGGTAATTTGTAGTCAATTTTGTTTTGTTTCGTTGTAAGGTGTTCGATATTTTTTGTATTATTTTTTTATTTATTTATTTTAAATAGGTATAGAAATGAAGTATTTAGCAGTTTTATTATTGGGTATAAATAAATTATTTTTAAATACATTATAGTAGTTGTTTGTAGTTTTTGATAAATACATTTTTTATTTTTTTTACTTTTAATAACCATGATATTAATGGTCATTGTATTCGATATGGTAGCTTTTTATTGAGTAAACGATTTAAAAGTGCTTGCAAAAAAAACTAAGTCTACTGGAATAAAGGATATTTTCATTTTAATTTGAATTTATGTATTGTATGTATGTAGAAATTAAAATTAATTCTTCGTATTTTTTTATAAACAATCAAAATATTAATAGTAAATATTATATAGTTTTGCATATTTTTTTTATTTTTTTTTACGATAAATGGAATTTATCCATCATTATAATACTTTATTTTCGTTAAGAGACAAACTTAGACAAAAATAGAACAGAGAGTTTAAGCTCTACATAAGTTAAAATATATTTGGGGAACGATAAAAGTGGGGAACGGAGTGTCTTAACATTAGGTCCCCTCTGCCTACCTTGCTGTGTGCGGGATACAGCACGAAGTAAAAAAAAAAATATTTCATGCTGTATCCCGCACACAGCAGGGTAGGCAGAGGGAACCTAGTGTTAAGACACTCCGTTCCCCACTTTCCGCCGAATTCGGAGGCATTGCGTGTTAAGTGGCGGAACTTAACGCCACGCTTTACCTCGGCACCAGAGCGAAGAAAATGGAAATATTAATTATTTCCACTGCTCGAGTGGGAATCGAACCCACAACCAGTCGTTTACAGTCACACTTTGTGCCTCTGCGCCACGACTGGTCCCTATATAAAATCAGTTATATATAAACATCCCATACTATTAAAAGAATGTTTGTTTATAATGAAACTAAATTAACCGTTCCGTTTACACTAAAGTTACACGCCTCGATGCGTTTTAATCTAACAAGAATCTTATTTAAACTTCGATCAACTATGAAATGTTCTTTATTCCATACTTTACTTTACTTTACTTTACTTAACAAAAGCTTAAATACTTTTGACGTTAACGTTAAAGTTAGTTTTGACTTAATTAAATTAGGTGGTAGGGGTTAAGTAGTTAGCGTTTTAGTGTGTGTGAATGGGTTTCGGTTCGATTCCTCGGAGGAATGGTTGTAATTTATTTATTTTTGATTTTTTCGTTCTGGTGAGGTAAAACGCGGCGTTAAGTTGCGTCATTAAATGTGTAATTTTTGATTGGTTTGGTTTTCATATTATGATTTTTTTAAAAGTATTTTTTGTTGATTTACTCTGATGAAGTAGGTTGCAGTGTTTAATTCCACCTTTTGAGCGGAAAGTGGAAAATGGAGTGTTTTCTCTCTTTGGAGAAAAAGCGTGTAGCTTAAAAAATGTTTAATTTATTTTAATAAATTGAGAGTCTGGTCACTAGGTTTTTTTAAGCTGTTTTTGTTTTGCTTTGCTTTCTCACAAAGCAAATTAAAGAAGGCTAAGAATTCTTTAACCAAAATGCTACCAAAAATTGTAATTCGATATTTGGTCGGAATTAGTATAATATTCGAAAAAGTAGTCGACTTTTCGTGGCGTCTCTAATAATAAATATTTTAATTGTTATAATGTTTGAAAATTGGACGTACAGCTTAACGCTTGGATGGTAAACAATAGACGCGGATTCGAATCCCGATGCATTCAAAATATTTATATAGACTAAATCAAATTTAATAATGTTGTTTTTTTATTATTACTATATTA
Organism: Dryas iulia moderata; assembly: GCA_019049465.1. Classification (NCBI taxonomy): domain Eukaryota; kingdom Metazoa; phylum Arthropoda; class Insecta; order Lepidoptera; family Nymphalidae; genus Dryas; species Dryas iulia. The sequence goes on from CM032440.1 coordinate 2,055,487, forward strand.
ATATATATTTATTATTATATTTTTTCCAGTTCTTGAGAGTAGTGGTAAGCGGAGCGAACCCATCTCAAGCCGGAGCAGTCGCGAAGAACGCTGTATTACAATCCCTATCCAAAATCCAATACTAAAAAACAAACAAACAAACAAACAATATAATATCTTATCATATATAACATAAAAAAAAACTTTTTTGAACTTAACAATATTTTTTTCTTAAATATATATAATATTTATATATAAAATATTACACACAAAAACGCAGTCTCTAATAGAAAGGTTTAATATATTTATGTAAATATAAGATTTTAAGTAACAACACGACCTGGCTTTTATTTTCTTGGTATCACGATTTGTGTATTTCAATAAACATGTATCCAGTATCCTTTAGTATTTGTTTCATTTATTATTTTGGTTTGCTTATAAATTTTTGTTTAAGTAATGTTTTTTGTTATTTTGTAAGGAAAGTCTTTGATATTTTCATTATTTATACTAATATTTTAAATGTAAAAGTCTGAGCGTCTGTTACACTTTCACGGCTAATCTACTGGCTCGATTTAGATGGAATTGGAAATTAAAATAGTTAAAGATCCAGGCTTAAATATAGGCTATATTTTTTAACAAAAATGTACTTCTAAAGAAATGACACTGCTTTTATTAAAATTAAACTCTGAAGAGTTGAAATTGCAATAAAATTTTCTTAAAAAAATAGTCAACCTGGCGCAGTGGTAAAGCTTTCGACTGTCAGTTCGATTTCCGCTCAGGGCAATGATTATATTTTTATCATTTTCATTCACCTATTGTAGTAAAATAAAGGGCAGCGTTTAGTTCCGCTGCTCATCTCGCAATGTTTCTAATTCATGGCGTTAGTAGAGAACGGAGTGTTTTCACACTAAGCTCTCGCTGACTACTTAGGACTTTTTTAACTGACTGTGTGAGGAAATGTATAAAGCAAATAAATACTCGCTTAGTTTATCAAATATCAAATATTATTTAAAATGTACAGTGACAAGTCACTATACCTTACAAGAAAGATATGTATCTTATATATTCTTATTCTTAGAGCATTCAATATTTTTTGTGCAAAACACAATTTTGAGTAAAACCATATTTAATAAAACAAATGTTTCAAAGTATAATGATACTTGAAGTATTCCCCTAGCTCGTATTATAACGCTTTCATTTTACCAACTTACTTGAATTCGAATTATATATTTTGCTAAGTTTAAGTTGTAAACAATATAATGAAAATGTAACTAGTAGCTGTCTGAATGGATGATATATATGTTTTTTTTATTTTTATGCTGTATCCCACACACAGTAGGGTAGGCAGAGGGAACCTAAGACATTCCGTTCCCCATTTTCTTTTGAATTCTGGGGGCATTTAGTGTTAATTGGCTGAACTTGACGCCGGAGTGAAGAAAATGTTTTTTTTTAGCTTCACGCTGTATTCCGCACACAGCAGGGTAGGCAGAGGGAACCTAGTGTTAAGACACTCCAAAATGAAGAAAATGATATGTTAAATTATTTCAATTCCTCGGGTGGGAATCGAGCCCACAATCTATCGCGGTTACAATTCGCTCGCGGAGAATTTTAATACAAAGTTTTTTCTGCCTATTCTTCTATGTTAGGAAAAGAGTGAAGCTAAAAAAGCTTTTTCAAGGCCGGCAACGCATCCACAACTTCTCTACTGTAATATGTCCATGGGCGAAGGTTCCTACCTTCAGGTAATCCTTTTACTCGTTTGTCTCCTTTTTCCATAAAAAAAACGAAATTAGCAAAAGTAAGAAACGATTAAACACATGGGTGCAATGTCCATAGCAATAAATAACTATTAAGCGCCTGCCCTATTATATGGATTTACAAAATAAAAATTGCCCAGCAAATGCATACAAAATAGCCACAAACGCTGCATAAATGTAAATTTAGGCAACACGAGATCGCAATGCGGCATTGTTACAATTTTTTTTTTTTTTTTATTTCACGCTTTATTTTACCTTCACGCTTTATCCCGCAGTAATGTAGGCTGTGATAACCTAGTGACATGACATTCTGTTCTTTTACTTTCCATTTGAATTAAAGATATCGTTTTTTGATTGGTGGAACTCAATACCACGCTGTTGGCAGAGGGAACCTAGTGTTAAGACACTCCGTTCCCCACTTTCCACCGAATTCGGAGGCGTTGCGTGTTAAGTGGCGGAACTTAACGCCGCGCTTTTGCCTCTGATACCAGAGCGTAGAAATGGAAATATTAAATATTTCCACTCCTCGAGTGGGAATCGAACCCACAACCAGTCGTTTTTTTATAGTCACACGTTCGTGCCACTGCGCCACAACTAGCCCCACTCATACCAGAGTGGTGAAATGCATTTTTTATATAATCGTTCCTTCGAGTGGAGATTATACCCATAATTATTACTTTTAGAGCCAGACGCTGCCCTACTGTGCCACGATGACCTCTATAAGTAACCTTTGTTTAAATTGTTTTCATATACTTGGTCTGGCGGCGAAAAGAAATCCCGGCGTTGAGTCCGTCACTTGGCAATGTCTCAATTTCAGCCGAAAAGTGAAAAGCGTGGTGTGTTGACACTAGGTTCTCTCTGACTACCCTGATATACCCTGGGCAAAAGCGTGAGGCTTCACGCGTTAAGTACATACTAATATTATAAAAAAGTCATTTAAAGAAAACGTATAAAAATTTGAACGCAGCAGGATTCGAACCCGCACCTCCTTGAATACCGTCCAAGCGCTCTCACTACTGAGCCATGCGTTCTACTAGCAGGTGCGTCGAAATTCTTATACGCTTTATTATAACTTATTTTTGTTGTTAGCATCTCTCTAGAGAGATTTTTACAAATTTCTGCTACCCAAAGAAAGGTATTCAGGAGGCGCGGGTTCGAATCCCGCTGCGTTCAAATTTTTATACGTTTTCTTTAAATGTCTTTTTCAATTTTCCTAAGTGTGGAATAACACTTTAAAAATGTTTAAAAGTATAAAATAGTAATATTATATTTTTCTCACAACTAAACGGTGTAAACTGCCTATGCATGTACAAGAGCGGTGGAAAATACTGTAATTTTATTGTATGTTTAGTATTGCGATATAGAAATGCAAAGCTTTCCTATATTTTTTTCTTATAATTAGCTTAAACGAGGTTGGTATTGCTCAAGTGGCTTACGTCATATTTTAGTATGAGTGTACGGTTTTTTAATCTATATTGTAATAAGATAGTGAAAGAGAACATTTTCACAACTACTGGACTGATTTCAATGGAAACTTTTTGTTGTATAGTTTTTAAACTTCAGCAAAACCACTGATGTAAAATCATAATAGACCAGCAATACTACAGCACACAATACCTTTGGTTTAATATAGAATTCGGCCGGAAAACGGAGAATGTCGTATTTCAACTCTAAACTCTCTGCTATAGGACACTATTCTATTTTTTTTAATTTCACGCTGTATCGCTTGCGGGGTAGTTAGAGAGAACGGAGTGCCAAACGCTACGGTACCGTAGCGTATTCTTAAAGTTTCGTTAATATTTATGATATTATTTAAGTGTATGTGTAGTCTGTGTTCTGGTGGCTGATCCAAGATTGTTACGTATTTTTTTTAATATAAATAAATCCCCAAACGAAATTCGAACCAGTGACCTCCTTAACAGCAAATTTTAATTAATTAAAGATAGAAAAAGATTGTATCACACAAAACAATAGATTTCCCTTCCCACAAGATATATGTGGTCTATTTGAACCCGAAGAGTATTTCAACGGTCGAGTGCGAGCAATAAATCGCCTCCAACTATGAACTTCTTGTGCCAAGTAGCTTCTGTACGGTTAATCTCGTTGCATTCTGTTACTTTTGAAAAGCACAGCCATTATTAGTTTCTACTGTAATTTATATATACTTAGAAGATATTTTAACATTAGTTATTTAAGTGGTGTTAAGTCAAAGTAGTTATTTTGGCTACCATATTATTACATTTTATTACATTTTTTTTAGTTTGAAGCTTTATCCCGTTCACAGCAGGGTAGGCAGAGGGAACCTAATGTTAAGACACTCCATTCCCTAGTTTCCGCCGAATCCTGGAGGCATTACGTGTTAGGAGGCGGAACTTAACGTAATAACTAGCGCCTAACTGAAATGCTATTGGTTGTGGCTTCCATTCCCGGTGGGAATTTGTCTTTGTTGGTAGTATTTTGTTGTAATAAAATAATTTCGTCAAATAGCGGTCAGAGCGCTTGGACGGTTTCCAAAAGTCGCGGGTTCGAGTCTCACCGCTTAAATTTTAATACATTTTCTCAAAATGTATTTTTTCATTTACTAAGTGTGTAAATAACACTTTAAATGTTAAAAAGTACTCGTCATATTTTATATGAAAATTCAAGATTGAAATTGTCTTTCCAGATGTTATGTTATAAATATATATTTAAAATTGCAAACACGCGTTTTCATTAACAGAATAGACTGAGAGAGCCTAGAATCAAGACACTCTGTTTTTCCACTTCTCTTCTAAATTCAAAACATTATGTGTGAGTCCGAAACAAGTGGTGAAACTTAACGCTGCACAGTATCTTTGTTATAATTCTACTAAATAGAACTATGTGTAAAACACGCAAATAAAAGCAAAAGAAACTCAATGAAAGTATGAGTATATTAAACTCTTCCCTCTATTATAACATACAAAGTATCAAACGAGTTTCCATTATTAAGCAGCTAACTAAAAAAAGTACTTTAAAAAGCTTTGAACAACTATAAATTGTTAAAGTCGAACTTCATACAAACAGCTCTCACTGCGACTCACTGTACGGAGAAAGGAATTTAAATCAAAGGAATACGCAAAAGGCTGTGACGAACTTTTAAAATTACCGTTCAAAATAAAGAGAAACAACATTCTTGCACTTAACTACAGCTCTCGTACTGTTTGAGCACTCGATATAAAATTCTGAGTGGGAATTTTCTAGAAAAACTGGACGCAAATTACTTAAAATTCCCATTAGCCGGCAGCCTGGGCTCGGGCGGGATGAGAGATGCTTTACTAATAAATCAGGTATGAAAATTATGCTGTTTTTACTTTATTATTCAATAGACTAAGCAACCAGACGGAAACACCGCTTTGCAACGTGGAATATTGGCTCTCTTACCGGACGATGCAGAGAACTCGCAGATGTACTCATGAGACGTCGGGTCCAATGTGCGTTCCTTCAAGAAACTCGCTGGAAGGGCAATAAGTCTCGGAACATCGGATAGGGTTACCAGCTGATATATACTGTGTCGCCTTCAGGTAAAGCTGGTGTAGCGGTAGTGCTATCTGAAGAGCTTCGGAATGGTCTTCTTGAAGTCGATCGTCGCTGCGACCGCCTGATGCGGGTGCAGGTACTGATTGAGGGAGTCATTACTAACTTAATCAGTGCCTATGCTCCTCAGGCGGGATGTAGCGGGTCCGAAAAAGAGACATTCTGGGAGCAATTTGAAGAGGTTCTACGTGCTATACCAGCTGCTGAAGTAATCATAGTTGGGGGGGATTTGAACAGTCACGTAGGTAAGGCTGCGGATACGTATGAACGTGTACACGGTGGTTTTGGTTATGGTCGTCGCAATACAGAGGGAGAAAATTTTCTCAGAACCTGTATTGTGTCTGACTTGGCCGTCGTGAACACGTTCTTCCAATGTACTCCGCAGCACCTTATCACGTATAAGAGCGGATCCCACTCAACTCAAATAGATTATCTGCTGATCAGACGGTGTCATATCGGCAAGGTGACTAACTGTAAAGTCATTCCAGGTGAAAGCCTGACGGCCCAACATCGTCTTCTTGTCATGGACTATGTCGTTACCCCGAAAAAGAAAGTAACCGAGAAACGTGAGCCTCGGATCAGGTGGTGGTTGCTGAATGGACCGATGCAAACCGACTTCCGAGCAGAGGTTGAGAGTCAAAATCTTTCGACTAATACCGAAACTGCTCAGGAAGCTTGGGATCGAGCCCAGTCAGCAATTATCGCAGCAGGTAAACGAGTTCTTGGCCTTTCTAGGGGAGGACGGGTCATCGACAAGGAGACATGGTGGTGGAATGACGAAGTGCAGGAGGTGATTCGTGGAAAGAAGGCTGCCTTTAAGGAGTGGCAGCAATCCAACTCTCCTGAAGACAGACTAGAGTACATAGCAGCGAAGCGTGCATGTAAAAGGGCTGTTGCCAGAGCCCGCAGTGACAGGTTATCACCTCTGTATGATACACTTGAAACTGCGGAGGGGCAGAAGCTCATTTACAAATTGGCACGAGCTCGGGATAAAGCGACGCAAGATATCGCCAAATGTCTTTGCGTCAAAGATTCCCAGGGCGCGCTGCTGTGTAATCATGCCTCTGTGAAGGAGAGATGGAGATGCTACTTCAAGGAGTTGCTAAACACTCAGCACCCGTGCAGCCTTCCAACCGAACCACCTCCTAATCTTGGACTTATTGCCCCGATAACACCTGACGAAACTCGGAATTGTCTTCGACGCATGAAGAGACGGAAAGCGGTGGGACCTGACGACATTCCGATCGAAGCGTGGAAATCATTGGGCTCTCATGGTGTGCTCATACTTACGGACCTTTTCAATCGCATCTTGAACACTGGGACTATGCGACGTTAGTGGCGTTACTGCCTCATAACCCCTCTTTACAAAGGGAGGGGTAGTGTTCAGGATTGCGGTAGTTATAGGGGCGTTAAGATCATGAGTCACACCATGAAGCTCTTTGAGCGCATGATCGACCTCAGGCTCCGCCGAGAGTGTACTGTCTCTGAATGTCAATATGGGTTTCAGCCAGGATCGGGCACCTTGGACGCCATTTTTGCCCTCAGAACTCTGATGGAGGCATACAGGGAAAAAAGGAGAGCTCTGCATGTGGCATTGCTTGATCTGCAGAAGGCCTTTGACTGTGTGCCTCGTCAATGTATCTGGTGGGCATTGCGATCCAAAGGGATCCCTGAGGCCTATATTGACATCATCAGAGACATGTACCGCGATTCCGTTTCAATGGTTAGGACTGCTGTTGGCGATACAAAACCCCAACAGATATCGGAAGGGGTTCACCAAGGCTCGGCTCTTAGCCCGTTCTTGTTCAATGTAGTGCTGGACACTGTCTCGGCTTACATCCAGGACCAGCCCCCATGGCTGATGATGTATGCCGATGACATAGCGCTCATTGACGAGAGCCGGTTGACGCTGGAGCGGAGAGTGAACCTCTGGAAGGGTACGCTTGAGAACGGCGGTCTTAAACTAAATGTGACGAAGACCGAGTACATGGCTTCCGAGTACATGGCCCGGACTCATGCACTATCCAAATAGGTCCTGAACCAGCCGTTAAGTCGGAAAAGTTCAGGTACCTTGGATCTATTCTGCACGAGTCCGGAGGCATCGATCACGATGTGCAAGCCCGTATCAGCGCTGCTTGGGCGAAATGGCGTGAGGTCATAGGTGTGGTCTGCGACCGCAGAATACCGACCAAGCTCAAGGGACTAATATACAAGAGCATAATCCGACCGGTTCTCTTATATGGCAGCGAATGTTGGCCAGCACTGTCCAGGCACACTCAGCAGCTTCACGTCACGGAGATGAAGATGCTGAAGTGGATGTGTGGCGTTACGCGGGCTGACCGCATACGCAACACATTTATCCGAAGTAGTCTTCGTGTCCGTGAGGTGGCGGATAAGCTTCAAGAGAGTCGCCTGAGATGGTATGGCCACGTTGCACGCCGGCCTGAGAACTATGTCGGAAGAATTTGCCTTGATATGTCTGTCCCTAGAGCAAGACCCCCAGGACGCCCAAGAAAGCGATGGCTGGACACCGTGAAGGAGGATATGAGAGTGAATGGACTTACCACTGGGGATGCCAAAGACCGTGCAAAGTGGAGGAGTTTAAGCAGGAAGGCAGACCCTGGCTAAAGCCGGGATAGTGCCAGGAAGAAGAAGACTAAGCAACGTTTATATGAATTTTAGTGTAAAAATTAACCCGTTCACGGTTAATTAGAGTTTAAAATATTATATTTATTATGGTAATTTATTTAAGGGCAATTTAAGGTTAAAAGAAAGCTTTATATATTTTATCGCATGGCAAAAACACTCCGTTCTCTACTTTTCTTCCCCGAGATTGCGTGTTAAGTGGCGGAACTCAACGTCGCATTTAGTCTTGTGATTGTTCTCCCAAATAGGAATTGATAAAATATTAGGTAAATTTTGTAACTTTACAAGCAAGACTTCAGTTAAATGATATCATTATTACTACAGTCTCAATTACAAGATGTGAGCTCGTGTAAATAAAAAAGAGGTGTATATTGTAATACTTACACGTAAAATTAAACTGATGTGGTTAGTATATAATATGCAGTACAGCGATTAATACACAACGTCTCAGTGCATAGAAATATAGTTTAAGGAAATACAAGCTCTTAATATCCGATTTGCAAGAATATTGAATTTATAAAAACTGATTGTATAGCACAAGTAGTATTAGCTTTAAGCTTTATCTCTAACGGTATAGTCAGAGAGTACTGAGTTCAAAATCCTATAGTCCTTATGCTTTTTACTTGACTTTGGTATTATCGATACTGTGTTCTCGAAGGTCAGCTGAAGTCTTCCCATGCCTCTCTTTCTTTATATTTTATAATTTTGGGTCCAAACCACCTTAACGCGCTCTTCTTCATTCTTATTTTAACACTCTCGCCAAAACCTGCCATTCTGTGTCTGTCACATCCTATGAAGATCTCGTTCTACTTATTTGAACTCTTTAAATAACTAAGGGTAAAGTTATGTAGTAACTAGTTATATCTACTAAAATTATTATTTCTCCAGCGAAAGGAATATTTATTAATTATATGCTCTGAAAGCTGTCGACAGTAAACTTGAATTATTCACATAATTTAAGGCGTACTTTTGTTTAAAAACGAAATTTGTTTTAGAATTATGCAAATTGAACAAAAGGTTACATTATCATTTTTCCAGCGCGACCAAATGTTCCATATTTTAATTTAGAGGCTTGATGAAAGCTCAAACAAAAACTGAACGAGTTATAAAATTAAGCTTCTCGTAATTATTATTTGAAATTCATGTAATTCTGTGGCCAGCCGTGGCCCAGTGGCACAAGCGTGTGACTGTAAACGACTGGTTTGTGGGTTTGATTCCCACTCGAGGAGTGGAAATATTTAATATTTCCATTTTCTTCGCTCTGGTGTCGAGGTAAAGCGCGGCGTTAAGTTCCGCCACTTAACACGCAATGCCTCCGAATTCAGCGGAAAGTGGTTCTACTATGGCACTAGGTTCCCTCTGCCTACCCTGCTGTGTGCGGCATACAGCGTGAAGCTAAAAAAAAAATAATTAAAAAATGTGCACAGTGTTGTGTGCTGTGAAGTTTTTTGCTGACGATTGTAAATGTAGTTTTTAATAAATGGTAATTAAATGGTCAAAAAGTGCCCATAGACTTAGGCTGTGGAACGTTAAGTTAAATGTTATGTTAGTGTTAAGTGTTTGCTTTTCAAACGTTTTTAACATGTAATGACATTAAATATGTACTTCGCTCAGCTCTTCCCGACATGCAGAGCAAAGAGGCAGTTCCTAGTTTATATGTTAACAACAAAAATAAGTGCATTTAATTTAGTTAGTCAGCAATTTTCTACTGTCATATCAATACATTAATTCAAGTACCTATATATTATTTCAAACAGATAAGTGAAAACTTTGTCATTTGTACCAGGATTATTCCAACCCTTTGAAGTGTTCAGAATCAAAGTATAAAACACTCAACTAAACTAACAATCGATTTAAATGTGTGGTGGAAATTACTCGCCTCGTCGCATTTTAATCTCCTAAACATTTGAGTTAGAAGCTCAAGAAGCGTGAATTTTCAACGCTTATAATACGATCCTTGGTATTCTATTGACGGAATAATTAAACTTTGCGCTGGTTTTGTTATATTGTGTTAGTTTTAATATACTAGCAGCCGCTCGCGACTTCGCTTGCGTTAACTACATAACAATGTTTATATTTTTGCATTTTTCATGTAAAATTTCATGCCTTATAACTTACTGTTTTAAAACCGAACCTTTAAGTGTCTTAAAGGTTGGCTTTTGAAAATGCAGGTACAGGTAAAAAATGTAGAATACGTTTTAAGTTGCATAATTGACTATTTTTTTGAAAAATCTCATTGAAATCAGTTAAATGGTTTGGATTCTATTTCACTCATACTATTTCATTTTTTCAAGGGTCAATTTTAGAAAAAGAAGCCTATACTTGACCGGGTCTTTAATGTGTTCATACTAAATATCAACCGGATGGAAGTTTAACCATGAAAGCGTAACAAGCAGACATACTTTTACATTTATAATATTTATTAGCATGAACCATATATTTTCTTGCATCTTGAAAAGATGAAGTTTTCTTTTCTCTTTAAAAGATTAAAGATTCATTAATTGTTATCAAAATACTTTATCTCTGGTACCTGATACCTAGTATTAAAGCGAGGAAATAAAATTAATGTAAATATAGTCATACCCTCCAGTAGACATCGAACCTACAACCAATCACGTTAACAGTCACACGCTTAGCTTCGCTTTTCCACAATTGGAAGTCTTGGTTAAAATAATTCACACAAACATTTAAAGGCAAAGTTGGCTCGCAAAAAAAAGAATAACTCGGCCCGTTTCCCCAGAAACACAATAAAATGAATGTTTAATTTTGGACAAACAACAAGTACATGACTGCAGTACGAACATGCAAGTATGCGTTGTATATTGCATTCTAAATAAAACTACAATAGAATGGAAATTTATACTAAGAAATGTACGCCGTGTTTACGTTTTTAGAGAGCCGTAATCAAATTATATGAACAATTTGGAAGAATGTTCTTGAATAAATAAATTTAGGTATATTTTTTTCAGGTTTTTTCAGTTTCGTCTTTCACTCTTGGGGGGACGGGTTAGAACACAATTCCCATTCGTCGCTGGGCCGCGTCCCGTAAAAGGCGGGTAACCCAGTAGCTTGGTGGTAGGAGATTCGTTCTCCGACTGGCTCGCGACCACTATCATGTCAAAGACCAAGCGCCAAACATCTGATGATGTGTTCCGATTCGATAGCATGTAAGTCCTCCCTCCTTTCCTCCTCTCCCTTTAATGTCGGCAACGTATTCCCAATTTTTCTAATGTTGTTGACGTCCATGGGTGAAAGTAGCTACTTATCATCATATGGTCCTTCTGCTCGCTTGCCCCCCTTTCATGAATAAAAAAAAGATGATTATAGTATACAATAAAACTCTATCCCATTTAGTCGGGATAGCTTCTAAATTTATAACATTAAATATTAAATTTAAAAAAAATTAAATAGCTTCACGCTATATCCCGCACACAGCAGGGTAGGCAGAGGGAACCTAGTGTTAAGACACTCTGTTTCCCACTTTCCGCCGAATTCGGAGGCATTGCGTGTTAAGTGGCGGAACTTAACGCCGCGTTTTACCTCGACACCAGTGCGAAGAAAATGGAAATATAATTTCCACTCCTCGAGTGGGAATCGAACCAACAACCAGTCGTTTACAGTCACACTCTTGTGCCACTAGGCCACGACTGGCCACTCATTAAACATTAAATATGTTTTGCTATAATTTAAAATAACCAAAATAAAAATATGTTACAGTGAAATCGTATTAGTATACGTAAACAGTATATAGTACATTTTTATTTTTCACAAAGTTTGACATAAACTTCTCTATGCTTCTTCTCTATATAAACTTTATCAAAGTCAATTGTCAAAAATGGTTCCTTACGTTTCCAAAATTTTTCAATCAGTTATTTTACATTGCACAGATACTTTTCAATATTGATAAAATACTTTCACTTTAAATACATAAGCATATAATAAAAACATTATTTGAAAAGCATTATTATACTCAAAGTATACAAAAAAAAATACATAAAAATGAAAAAACGAATTCTCCCTCCCTCTTTCCTTTTACCTTAATAATATAATTACCACAAACTTTAGACCATTTTTTTTATATTTATGAAAGTTCAACACGATCCTAATAATAGTATGAATATTTAAACAATCTGCGTTACGTTTATTGATTAAAGTATTTTTTTATATACTATACTATAGAATATTAAGTTTATAAGCCATAAGATAGAAACAATAAATAAATATGATGCAGAGGGTCAATTGACTACAAAACGGAACTCTTTCAAGGATTATATATGTACATATTATTATTTAAAAGTAAAGTTGATCTTGCGGTATTCTACTAAACTACTATTTTTTACAGTAAAGCTCGGAGAGGTATTACTATGAGCCGCCTCTTAGCCCTGCATGGCGAGAATTATTAATGTTATTCAATGTTAAAAAGTATTGAAAAGCAAACATTTTTGTCTTCTTTTTTTTTTCTCCCGTGGGGAAGCCCTGTTGCGGGTGTCCGAACGCTACATGTGTGTAACGCCATACGGATTATGTGAGGCTCATGCTTCTGCATCCTACTCACTAAAACCCCACGGTAGCCCACCAAACTACGTTTCTCGAGGCCGCGGGTACCGTCAAACTCTACCGCAACCTCGAAGTAGTTGCTTAAAACGCTAAGCTCCTCTTCTTATTAATCCTCCCAATTACATAACACCTAACTTAAACGTTCCACAGCTTAAGTCTATGGGCACCTTTTGACCATTTAATTACCATTTATTCAAAAACTACAATTACGATTGTCACTAAAAAACTTCACAGCACACAAGACACTGTGCTCGATATCCCTGCCAAGTTTCAGAGGTCTACTACAAATAACCCAGGAAAAGCTAAACTACAACGAAACACACTTTTGACCAGAAAGAGAGAGAGGAATAATAGAACGGAACTGTTATCCCGATTTCAGTCTATCTAGTGATAAGTGATTATCAATGATGCCCACATTGTGTTGAAGAAACTTAAAGGCCAAACTTTTTCTGATTCCATATATGTATATAACTTAAGTAAAACAAAGTTAACAACAGTAAACGGTGGTGTAGTAGTCGAGTCGCAGTGGAATAGCGCCTGGCTGTAAACATGATAGTTATGGGCTCCCTCCCAATTGAGGGAATGTAATATATTTTAATTCTCCGCTCTGATACCTAAAATAAAGCGCGACGTTAAGTTCCACCACTTAACAGATAATGTCTCCTATATTTGGGTAAGAGAAGAACGGAGTGTCTTATAATTAGGTTCTCTATGACTATCCTGCGGGAAAGAAAGTGGAGCTGAAAATAAAATAAAAAAGTCTACGGAACCATATAGTTTTCACTTGTAACGGCCTTGGCCAGCTTTATTCTGTTTGTTTGTCTGTCGAGGCGGACTGAATTCCTCAGAGCGTGTGAACCATCTATTGTTTCCAGTTTAAAAATATAAAAACGCAAAAGTTTCGTTCTGGCACATTTATTTTTACTGTGCGGAAGTTTGTAAAATATATAGGTTAAAATAGTTTTAAACGTTTAAACGAATCGTGGCCTTTTATACGGTTACGTTGTTGATTACAATTTTTATTACAACAAGTGTTGTTTTTAAATAATATATATGTCAGCGCAACGACGACTTAAATTATTATATTTTTTTCTTTTTTTTCAGCTTCACGCTGTATCCCGCACACAGCAGGGTAGGCAGAGGGAACCTAGTGTTAAGACACTCCGTTCCCCACTTTCCGCCGAATTCGGAGGCTTGCGTGTTAAGTGGCGGAACTTAACGCCGCGCTTTACCTCAACACCAGAGCGAAGAACATGGAAATATAATTTCCACTCCTCGAGTGGGAATCGAACCCACAGCCAGTCGTTTACAGTCACACGCTTGTGCCACTGGGCCACGACTGGCAAATTATTATAATAGTTAGATTAATCGATTTAAAACAAGTTTGAATAATAATTAGTAAAGTGTTTAGATTTTATTATAAAACCAAAGCTAAGACAACAATAAAAAAATAGTGAGCCATGCCAGCCAGCCACTCACCACTGAGCCATGCGTTCTGGTGGTGGTGATGAGAGCGCCTGAACGGTATTCAGGAGGCGCGGGTTCGAATCCCGCTGCGTTCAAATTTTTATACGTTTTAAAAGAATAAACTAGGCTTTCAATAATATTAAGCAGTTTTATTTTTAGACCTATCATCGTCCACGATCATCAAAACCATACGAATGACGTCAGCTGTGGTGATGTCACTCCTTCGTAACAGAGCTATGGGCTGGTTCTCTCCGAAATATACCATTACACACATCTTCTGTACTTATTTCATTTATATTACTCTACAGAGAGGTCATATAAGTTTAATTTATTTTAATTTACTGTAATACCATTCATTTATGATACTTACCGATGAATTAACGATGCTTACCTAATACTTGCATAGGGTAGACTCTTAGTGGCTACCAATAAGTTTCGATAGTCCTTTTGCATTCTATTTAGTCACCTATTGTAAGTTGATTTTTTGATAGGTTAATTAGTACGTATACAAAAAGACATTTAAAGAAAACGTATAAAAATTTGAACGCAGCGGGATTCGAACCCGCGCCTCCTGAACCGTTCAGGTGCTCTCACCACTGAGCCATGCGTTCTACTACACGCTGCGTCCAAATTTTTATACGTTTTCTTTAAATGTCTTTTTCAATTTTCCTAAATGTGGAATAACACTTTAAAAATGTTTAAAAAAATAAACTAGGCTTTCAATGATATTAAGCAATTTATTTTTAGACCTATCATCGTCCACGATCATCAAAACCATACGAATGACGTCAGCTGTGGTGATGTCGCTCCTTCGTAACATAGCTATGGGCTGGTTCTCTCCGAAATATACCATTACACATCTTCTGTACTTATTCTGCTTATATTAAACTACAGAGAGGTCATATAAGTTTAATTTATTTTAATACCATTAATTTATGATACTTGAATTAACGATACCTAATACTCGCATAGGGTAGACTCTTAGTGGCTAACAATAAGTTTCGATCGTCCTTTTGCATTATATTTAGTCACCTATTGTAAGTTGATTTTTTGATAGGTTAATTAGTACCTATGCAAAAAGACATTTAAAGAAAACGTATAAAAATTGAACGCAGCGGGATATGAACCCGCGCCTCCTGAACCGTTCAGTTGGTCTCACCACTGAGCCATGCGTTCTACTACACGCTGCGTCGAAATTTTTATACGTTTTCTTTAAATGTCTTTTTCAATTTTCCTAAGTGTGGAATAACACTTTAAAAATGTTTAAAAGTAGTACCTATACATTTTGGACGAAGATATGAATTAAATATATAATATTTAAATTTCTTATTTTTACGTCAATAACAACACTCAAGATTTGATGTACTAACATAACCAAAGGGCCTTTTACCTTAATATTGAGTCGTTGATTGCAAGATACAGTAAAACTTATATCTCCAAATATTCTAAAAACTTATAAATATTTCAAATATATTTAAAACAGTCCATTAAAAATATAATATTAGTTAATATAAGTTTTATATGATATCCCCACTGACATTATAAGATTATGTAATACACCCTCATGTTTAACCCAGAGCATGTATCTTTCAGCCGGCGAGAGCGATAAACCGCGAAGTGCTATTAACTGTAACCGAGTATACTTTGCAAAGTTAACCTCTCAAATTAATACCGTGGAAGCTTTTTATGATACTAGCTTGTGATACGGTTTTACTTGCTTTTATATATATAAAATTGTATAGCATATTTTTTTTCGTACTTTCTCCTCTTTATTACCGACCTCTCTACTTCAGACTAAATTCTATGAAAATGAATACAGCAATGAGTATTCAATAGCAAAATGTAATGGTGTGCTTTGTCTTGTTAAAACAAGCAAATGAAAAAATTTTCGTACTTTTCCCAAGTAGGAAATGTACCAACAAGCATTGCCTTTACAATCCCGTTACTCTTCCGCCTCTACGGTAGCCAATATTAAATTACAACAGAGACTATAAAAAATATTAATAAGTAATTAATAATTGTATACAACTTTGCTTACGTGGACTATGTGACTACACTAGAGTATTTTTAATTATATTATTAAAAAAACATATATACGGATGTACGTCAATGTTCGACTTAACGCTTATTCCCGCAAAGGACGATAGCCAGAGAAAACCTAGTGTCATGACACTCTGTTACCAGTGATGAAACTAAAAAAAATAGTTTCACGTGTTAAGTGGCGGAACTTAACGCCGCGCTTTGCCTCATCTCCTCACTCCTCGAGTGGGAAGACGAACAACCAGTCGCTTTACAGGCACACTTTGTGCCTCTGCGCCACGTTTGGTCCCAATTTATTGATTATATATTTTTCTTCAATTTCTTGCTCTGGTTCTTACCAGGTTTAGAGTCCCACTATTTAACTGCAGTGAGAACGGAGTGTCTTAATATTACGTTCTCTGTTTCCCTTGCTGGTACTAAGCATCAAGTTGAAAGAAAAAAATATATAATATTAAGTATATTCTATAGAGCATTTTAGTTAAAAGTACCTTTCTATTGTCAAAGGCTTGTATTAGCAACAAACTTAAAAGAAGATTTACGAGTAAAATGGATTTAAAAGCTATCTCGAGGCAAGCTAATTTCATTATTTTTGCTACTCTTCGTTACAACGTAGCTCTCGTGCCGTAGCGGAGTATCACCACTTAAGTAGATAGTGAAATTGAAATACGGTATTAAATAGAAAAATCGTGAACAAGTTGTTGGTAAAGGTCACAGGTTCTATTTTTGTTTTTTAGTTTATGCTTTTTCCTGTATAGTAGCAGGGTAGGCAGATAGGCCTTAGTGTCAAGACACTCCGTTATCCACTTTGGGACTTGATTCCAGGTATTATGCGTTGATTGGCGACCCTCAATGCCACGTTTTGTCTCGTCACCACAACGCAGAAACGAAAATAATTTAAATATAATAATAAATCCGGGATGGGCATCAAACCCACAATAGTTACTTCTACGCCAAGTGCCAAGTTTATTTGTGCATACATACTGCTCTGTATAACAGTCAAAGATAATCTAGTGCCAAAACACTCTGTTTTCCATTTTCGAACTAAATTAAAACACTGCATGTTGAGTAGCGCATCTCAGAGCACAGAACGGGAGACGGTTAATATTTTTAAATAAAAAATATTCTGCTGATAGTTATTAAGCTCACAATCATTTGCTGTACGGTTAGACGTTGTTATACTGCACTGTGTTACTAGCTATAATTATTTTATATTTACATACATATTTTTCTCCGTAACAATCGGAGAGAGTCTAGTGTCAAGTCACTCTGTTGTCCACCTCCGCCTGAAATTTTGACTACGTATTGATAGGTGGAAAAATATTCAGTGAGTAGAGATCGAACCCATAACTATCGCGCTGATCTTAAACACTGTCCCATTAGGAATGTCCCATATGTTAAGTGGCAAAAATCAATTTCGATCTACGTCATATTTTTTTTTTGGCCTGGCCTCAGTATTAATAATCATTTGTGCAGATGAGAATCGAACCAACAACCAATTACGTTAACAATCAGACACTGTTCCTGAGGCTACGAAAACCTAGATACGTACATTTTTAAGTATAATAAAATAACATAATTCATCTATTACAAAAAAACAAACTCAATTTCGAAAAATATAACGAATTTCATACTAAAATTTGAAATAGAGTAGTTTAAATTTTAAATTACCTTCGGAGACAACGGAAATGCATATTTAAAGCAAACAAGTACGTTATTCTTTATTTTTCATAGTTTAAAAGCTCGCGAGCTTTTACGTGCGCTCAGTGATTTAATTTTCTCAGTGTCATTTGTATGGACTTGAAAGTTTTCTAACGGAAAGTTTGCTCTTGTTAAATAATTTAGCGTAAAGTGTTTTAATATTTATTATGTATGACGTATATGGGGCAATTGTGGAGTTGTACCTATAGAGGATGGTTCCTTATCTCATTTTAATTTTTTAAAATCTGATATTGTCCAGTCGTGGCCCAGTGGCACAAGCGTGTGATTGTAAGCGACTGGTTGTCGGTTCGATTTCCACTCGAGGAGTGGAAATGTTTAATATTTCAATTTCTTCGCTCTGGTATTGAGGCGAAGCGGCGTTAAGTTCCGCCATTTAACACTCAATGCCTCCAAATTTGGCGGGAAATGGGGAACGGAGTGTCTTACCACTAGTTTCCCTCTGCCTACCCTGCTGTGTGCGGGATACAGCATGAAGCTATAAAAAAATATTAATATTCAATAGATGATGATGTTATTGTCAGTGAATTGAGTTCCGCCACCAAACACTCCATGTATCGAATTCACGCGGTGAACGGAGTGTCTAAGCATAAGGTTTTAGACACTCCGCTACCTTGCTTCTCTGCCTACCTTGCTATATACGAGCAAATGTGTAAGGCTGAAAAAATATACATATCTTATACGAACGTACATCGCACGCCTTAGCGGTCAGAGCGCTTGGACGGTTTTCAAGTAGCGCGGGTTCGAGTCTCGCTACGTTCCTTTTTTAAAGATATTCTAAAAACCTTTAGTTATTTCCTTTATATAATTTTACGTGCATATTATTGATCCGAAGAACTCTTCATGCTTAAAGAATATTAGTGATTTATATAAAAACTAGCGGCCCGCTCGCGGCTTCGCCGCGTGATCCACGTGGCTGTTTCGGTACATTGCAACCCTCGATGGTGGATTTTTGAAAAAAAAAGTAGCCTATTCTTAACTTTGGATTATCAACTATACGTATGCCAAAATTCATTACAATCGGCCAAGCGGTGTAGATTTTTCATATAAACTCTCATCCCCTATTTCACCCCTTTAGGGGTTGATTTTTGAAAATCTAAGTAGCCTATGTTAGACCCAGTCATTTTTACTACTTTCATTCCAAATTTCATCCAAATCGGACCAGTGAATTAGCCGTGAAAGCGTGACAGACAAACACACAGACATTCGCATTTATAATACTCGTATAAGCATGGATAAACAAACTTTGACTTACTATTATTTTCAATTCCACAATTCAATCTTGTTACCTTAGCGAAATAGTCAGAGGTCCACTGTCATCAACCTCTTCATACCCGTCTCCGGAGAGCCCTCATAGTGTTTACGTGACCTTTGGCCAGTATCATCGATACTGTATTCATGAAGGTACCGTACACCGTTGTGTCATATATATTTGTTACTATTCTTTCATCTATAACCCTCTCGACGTGTCCAAACCACCTGAGCTCGTATTACTTCGTTCTTACTATAACATTTCTAATGTTGTGTCATTCTGTGCATTTCTTCAATACAGATTAAATTTAGTCTATACTAATAAAAGTTGAAATGTGTGGTTATATTATTATTTATTAAATAATTTTTTTTATAGCTTCACGCTATATCTTGCACACAGCAGGGTAGGCAGAGGGAACCTAGTGTTAAGACACTCCGTTCCCTACTTTCCGCCAAATTCGGAAACAATACGTGTTCGATTGAAGTGGCGGAAATTAACGCCGCGCTTTTGCCTCAATACCAGACCGAAGAAATGAAAATAATAAATATTTCCACTCCTCGAGTGGGAGTTGAACCCACAACCAGTCGTTTACAGTCACACGTTTGTGCCACTGCCAGTCGTGGGACTGGCGCCAATGTTTGTTTCTGTTTATATTATTAAAAACTTGATCTTGTCTTCTGACCGTTTTTTTTGTTTCTTCCAGTTAATCTTTTATCACACACGCATACACCCATATTTTTCTCATGGTTTTATTGTATTTTATTAAATCCTATTTAAAATATTGTTTTTTGTAAAATTTGCTATTTTTATATAGTTGATTTTTCTATTGCTCGTCTTGTCTAAATAATTTATTTAAGAAGAATATACGACGAGACGTGTATCACGGGTTGCGTATCTCAGACACCAGCTATTCAGCTATATGAAGGACAAGGCAAACGAAGGTTAATGGTAGGTGAACACCGACGCCCACGACCCCGTGTAACACCAGAGGAGCTACAAGGGGTTGCTGGCCCTGAGGCCCGGAGGTGGGAATAAACGCGCTTTTTGAAGGTGTCCATGTCGTATTGACCTGGAAACACTTCCGCTGGTAGGTCATTCCACAGTTGCGTGGCATGTGGAAGCTAACCACATTTATATTATAACTGGCTACGTTATGACTTATCTCATTGTAATATTGTACTTATCATTGGTTCTCGTGTTGTATTTAAAAATTTGTTGTAATTAGAAATAAATAAAAAATATATTATATTATTATTAATCACTGGAATAGCTGGACCAATTTTGACGAGACTTTCCTTTGAAGAAACTCGACGTAATAAAGAGTGCGGCTGCTTTTATTTTAGAATAATAACTTTTTTGTTAAATTTCACGCGAATAAACTCGAGCACGGATAGTAAAATAATGTAATTCAACAATAAACCTCCAAAACAAAATATTTATATTTAAGAATATATTCAAGTAGAAAGATTACCATTTGTGGGAAAACCCATACAGTAAAGCGGCAATTTATTCAGTATTATTCATATATAATACTAAATGAGAGTGGCAATAACGTATGCAAGTTGTTTTTCGTCGCTACGTTACATTTTTTATGGGACTACCTTATTATAATAAGAGGCTCGTTCGGTAAAAGCGAACTGTTTGTTTAATATTTCCTTGTTCTGTGTTTTTTACTCGTTTTTCTGTTTTTATAGCTTTTAATGACGAAAATATGCAAGACTAATGAAATAAGATCTTTGACATTCGCGATTTTGATCAATATTAAATTAAACGATTTAATGAAAATGAGACTAGCAGTAGTTTGTGCCTCTAGAATTCGGCGGAAAATGGGGAATGGAGTGTTTTAACACTAGGTCCCCTTTACATATCCTGCTATGTGCGGGATACAGTGTAAAGATAATAAGAAACGATTTCATCGGATCACTTATAGTTTGGTATCTGAAAAAAACATTTTAGAAAAGATTTAAGTTTACCTATACTTAGAAACAATCGGTGATTATTCCGGTTTCAATATATTATTCATGCCCCACTTTTTGGCCTGACTTCTTACTATACGGTTTCTTGCAATCTGCATATTATGATCCTTATCAGAGCTAGTGACAAAGAGATTAATTTTAGCCCTGTCATATTCCTATTATAGTTGTGTTCGACGTATCTCATTAATTTAGGGAATAACGACGATATTAATATAATCCACTCCTCGTAGCTTAACATCGTGAATTAAATATTTCGTGAAACGACTGCGACGAATCTGTTCAACAAACTGTAATAAATAGTATTCTAGCATATTCAAGGAAAGACAGTTGTTAAAATTTTACAACTAGACGTGTAGAACTCCTGTAGTCGTGTTGTAAATAAGTAAAAACTCGAGCCGGTCGCTGAAACATTTAGACACCGCGGCCAGCTGCTTTACATCTGTTCACGAAAGGAGTATATGGATATGACGTTATTTTGTTATTGGAAATTTAATTTTGGTTTTTTTTTTTTTGCTCTTATGGAATAGGCGGAGGTAATATATATTTTATTGCTTTTTATTGTAATCTCGTCATAATTTCATTTAGTATTAACATTGTTAGGATATTTTGATGGATCCAATGTTTATTAATTGTTAAGAGTTCGAATCTCATTCAGATGAATATTTTTTTTTATTGTTGCTTTTTAATATTTCTCTTGAATCTTTCACACGCAGCGACGTACATATGTATAGAGTACCTAGTGACAAGCCGTTCTCAACTTTCTTAAAAATTTGAACTCTGGTAACCTTCAAATGTAGTACTCGGGTTAAAACGAAGCTACAACATATATGTACGAATTATACATGAGAGAGAGATCCCAGGGCAGTGGGTTAGGTCCCCAATCTCAGATACTACTACGAACTCCTTTTCCTGTATAGCGAATGATAAGGGTAACTTAAAGTTACATATTTTTAAAATTTTATACCTATTAATAGATGTATTTACATAATTAATATTACAAAAGATCCTTTTAAAATATTTTTATATTTAATATTAACAAAAAAATTTTTGCAATATCAAATAGTAAAATGAATAATGAGTAAATTGAAAAATTTTGGGGCCAGTCGTGGCGCAGTGGCCCAAAGTGTGACTGTAAAGCGACTGATTGTGGGTTCAATTCCTACTCGAGGAGAGATATTTACTATTTCCATTTTCTTTGATCTGGAGTCAAGGCAAAGCGCGACGTTAATTTCCGCCCCTTAACACGTTGGGTACGGAGTGTCTTAACACTAGGTTACCTTTGCCTACCCTGTTGTGTGCGGGATACAGCGTGAAGCTAAAAAAACGATATTGAAAAATGAATATAAAATAGTAAAATTGGTCATATCAATACTAACCTTTTGGTTAAGAGAGAAGCATTCAAGAAATATTTTATAACGCTATTACTCGACGTTCGACCGCCATTTCCTCAACTTCTATTCTACACAAGGCGCTACTACGAAAATACAAATAGAGCATGCGGCATATTGACGTATTGCACTCTTGTGGTTTGGACTTTGCTATATGGTGACGTAAAAAATGGACTTCAAACATAGTTTATTTACGTTCTATTCTGTATTTTTTATTTCACTGTTCTTAGACGTGATATTAGAGTACAGTTTACGTCGTCAATGTCACGTAAAATGGAAAAGATATGATAGATTGGTCAATTAATAATCGAAAATAATACTAAAGAGAATAGATTTAGAAATAAGGATTTTTCTTAATTTTTTTCATAAAATTTCTCTGTGTTTGGCTAGTTAACAGAAAATTGTACAGTTTTCTCTTTAATATTTTTTTAAAAACATAATCGAGAACTATGGCTTCCTGCTTCTGAAATACAGTTCATGTACAATCCATCCTGAATACAACTAAACTGTGCTACTTAACCCTTCATATCTTGATCTACGGTTTATCAAATGCCAGCTGTATCTCCGGCTTTGTCGGCGTGGATTTTAATAAGAACGTTATTTTTCTAAAATAAAAGTAGCCTAATATACTCTTTTTTACATGAATTATCTGTTAGTGAGGAGCCTGTCAAAATCAATACGTAGATAGACAGACAAACCTTTATAAAAAATAATATTAAGGTACATGTTATATGGATCGTGTTTACATACATATCACAAACAGACACTACAACTTTATTTATTTATATAGACATTAATTCATATTACTTATTATATATTTCTCCAAACAAACATTATGAATAAGACATTCTCAAAACAAAGAAAAGAAAAGTAATCGTATCATAATATGAAACAATATTTACGTTTAACGTTGTAGGTACTTACAAGAAAGTTCTCTGAGTTTTTAGAAACATAAAAGAATATTGTAAACAGCTTAGCTAAAGCTTTGTTTGGCCTTTTGTTTGTCTTTCAGGACTTTATTTTATCGTTTGTACACATATTTACTACTGATGTATGTTCGTTGGTATTATATGAAATCGATATATACTTATGTATTTGTGTGTAGGGAAGTAATAAGTTAGAATACGTTAAAAGCTATTTATATTGCTTGAAGAGTAGACAAGTGCAAGCATTTTGGAAATAAATATCAACAAAATGTATGTACGCATGGTATATAAACAAAACTAGCGGAACGCTCGCAGCTATGCCGCGTGAACTACTTAACTGTTTCGTTATATTGCAACCATCGGGGGTTGATTTTTGAATATTAAAGTGGCCTGTTTAACCTTCGATTATAGACTATATTTATACCTAAATTTATTACAGCTGGTCAAGCGGTTTAGATTTTTCATATAAAACATTTCATCCCCTATTTCAACCCATTAGATTTTTTACTACTTTAATTTTAAATTACATCCAAATCGGAGCAGTAGATTAGCTGTAAAAGCGTATCAGACAAAGAGACAGACTTTCACATTTATTATAAGTATGGATGTATGTACGTATGTTAATCCATCGTTAGGATTGGAAACTTATATAATCAGTATCATAAATCAGTTTCTTTTCTTTTCTAATCAGGGAGAACCTAGTGTCGAGACACTACATTCTTTACATTCCGCCTAAATGCGAGATATTACATTATAATCAGACTAGAGTTTTTATATACATTGAAATTTGTTTTTGTAGCGAATATACCTTTTTAGTTTCATTAAATGTGATTTAATATTAGGAGGTTTAAACAAAAAAGTATCAAATGTTAAAATTATTCAATTGCTCTAAAATATTTCTTATTTTGTAATGTAAAGTTTTTCAATTACAGTAGTTGCAGGTCGAGTGAATGCAGAGCTGAAATCTGTCGCCATTAAAATTAACATAAATACATTGTGTATTATTTCAAGAGCATTTGCTTCTTTGCTTATTTGCCCTATTTTAAAACACTTTTGTGTTCTGTAAAGAGACAGTAATAATATTTATATTACTTATTCCATTTGTTGTACTCGTATTTGATAATGTTAAGTTCAAATCCCGTGTAAAACTGTAGTCACAATAGTAAAGAATGACAGTTAACTATCTTCGTTTGTTTATTCTATTGCTACTTTGCCTTTTATTTACAATACAATCTCCTTTGTGTATACTCCACAAAACGTCGTAGTCCTTACTAATATTATTAATGTGAAGGTCTGTCTATCTGTCTGTCCCTTACGCTTTCACGGCTAATCAATCCGATTTAGATGATATTCTGAATAAAAATAGCTCTTCAACTTATTTTAATAATCCAGGGTCAATCATAGTTGAAAAAAAATCAACCCCTCAAGGGTTGAAATAGGAAAGAAATTTTGTAAGAAAAATCTAAACTGATTGACCGATTTCGTACAATTTTCTCAGGGGACCATCCTGACCACTTATATGACGATCCCCTATTGTTTTTTAAAGGATAACCACGCGAGCGGAGCCGTAAGCAGGTCGCTAGTATAGTAAAAAGTTGTTGCAAATATATGTATACAGAGATATAAAAATATAACTATATACCATAAAACATATACCGGTAAAATTTACGCCTTTTTGCTATCTCACCGATCAGCTACTACAAAAAGGCATAAATTATAATATTATTATAATCCCAAATAACGTAAATGAAATTTCCATCTTCCATTACCTCTACGGCGAAATTAATTTTAAATGAATGAGGATTAAGTAGTATTATCGGTTACTGGGTAAACCTCGTTAATGTTTTTACTGAAAATTACGTAATAATTGAGATAGGCGCGGTTTTTGATGTGCCACATGGCGGTTTAGCTGTCGGCTCTCTTTTGTTTTCACGTGTTTATTAAATTACGTTACTTATTTTTTTTTAGCTTCACGCTGTATCCCGCACACAGCAGGGTAGGCAGAGGGAACCTAGTGTTAAGGCTCTCCTTTTCCCAATTTCTATCGAATTGTGAGGCATTGCGTGTTAAGTGGCGGAACTTAATGTCGCGCTTGCCTCGAGACCAGAGCAAAGAAAATGAAAATATTAAATATTTCCACTCCTCGAGCCGATCAAACCCACAACCAGTCGTTTACAGTCACGCGCCTGTGCCACGACTGGCCCCTAAGTTATTTTATTCTAAGATATTTATATAAAAAGAAGAAGAAAGTAGCCTCACGTTCCATTTTCCCGCATAGTAAAGTAGAGAGAACCTGGTGTTAAGGCGTGTTTATCTCCACTTTCTAGCCAAAGTTGAGACATTGCGTGTTAATTGACAGAACTCAACACCGCGCTTAGGTAACAGAGCGGAGAAATGAAAAAAATGTATAATCCTTCCCACTAGTGGGAATCTAACCCATAACCATCGCACTTCGCATTCGCACTGTTAGACGCGTCATGCCATCCATCCCACTGGATTTTATAAGTAATGCTATTAAAGGTAAAGTGACATTGAATTCTCCGGAGTGCCAGAAGTCTGGCATCCAGTGAACAACAGAGTGTTTTGCCACTAACTTCTCTCCGATTGCGCGAAAAGGATATATAATAGGATAGACAAAGAAAATCGGTACCTTAAGTATCGAGACACTCCGTTTTCCACTGTCCACCTGGATTTGAAATATTTATTATACACAGATGATATATATTACGTATTATAATTACATAGCTAAGTAAGTAGTCTTTAAAAACTTTTGCATGGCAATTTTCATAAAACTTTCAGATTGTTTTGGAACTTTCGGTAAAATTTCAAGATCAAATATGAGACAATCTTCAACTAACTTTGCAAGAAAAACAAGATTACACTTTAATCGTTCTTAAATTATTACTGTATTCCAATTACTGGATACTTATATCTAAAAATTCGTGAGTTTTTAATATTTAATCTTTGTCTAATTATAATTGATCAATCAATTAATCAATCTTTACCTTTTTTTAATTATCGTGTGCGTAATACGATAGTGGATAGAATATGGCATTAGACAGCACTAGAGAGAGAGTATTAAGACACTCCGTTCCCCATTTTCCGCCGAATTTGGAGGCATTGTATATTAAGTGGCGGAACTTAACGTCGCGCTTTGCCTCTTCACCAGAAGATGGAAATATTTAATATTTCCATTCCTCGAGTGGGAATCGAACCCACAACCAGACGTTTACAGTCACATGTTCGTACCACTGCGACACGACTAGCTATTATAAAAAAATATCCACACATACCTATTACTCGTAAGACATTAATTTTCAATCTACACCCTACTTATTATTGATTATCACAAGATTTTCGTTGTCATTTATCTAAAGTCTACTTGTCGACAAGTTCATCTGTTTAAGTGCGAGTTACACACGTCCCGACTCGGTCCTTGCATTATAAAGCGCCGCCTTTGCCGGCTTATAGATCTCAAGAGCATTAATAAAGATTAAGCCGTATTAATATACTTTGGGGCTCGTTTACATTATGTCTGATATTATACCATCATTTCAATACATATTTATTTAGATAAAAAGGTGGCTATTTTTTGCTGGGTAGGATTAGGAGGACAGCGTGGTGCAATATGACAGGGTGTATAACGGCTGTAAATGTAATTAGTTATGGATTCCATTCGTACTTAAGTCACTTTCTATGTTCCGTTCTGGTAATACCAGAAAAGATTAAACCAAAGGCTTTGCTCCTTAACGCACAATATCTGGAATTAAGTCGGGTAATGAAGAAGGTAGCGTGACATTATGTTTTTTTGGTAACCTGGCTATGCCGAAAAAGGCTTCGCGCTTTTGAAGCACGCTGAGACGACATAGATATTATTTAATACTAACATCTTACTATATCGTTTACTTCTAATATGTATACGTCATATACTTAGAAAAATAAGAAATTAATTCTTATATAATAATTTTGCAATACTTCTCTATTTTATTACTTAAAACCACATCAAAATAAACACTTATACTCTACACTATTACAACAAAACATCTTAAGACAGTCCTTTCAATTAACAAACATGCATAATTTATTAATCGTATCCAACGAATGTAAACCGGCTACCAAATCTCAACGGGACGGATTACAGTTGCTCAGCTTTGAATAAAATATAATGAAGTGAATTTCATCGTCCTCTGAAAAGACGCCGTGTAAAGTAATTTACGTTCAAGGTGATTTTTATCTTCCATCTTGGGTTTTGTAAAGGGTTCTTAGATTTTGCAAGTCTATTTGGAACCGTTTCTATGGAAGCTTACGGATAGAAAGTATGGAAATTTTATAAGAAATAGAAATTGTTTTAAATATTTTTTTGTTTTTTTGAAATTTTTTGTATGTATGACTAGACTCGGTGCTACTTAGGTGGGGGTATAATTTGCAATATATTTTGTGAGTTTACAAGTGAGCCTTGTCGTGAACATTTAATACTATAGTTTTACTGGTTTATTGCGATTCTACATCAAAGTTCTAAGCTTAAGCACTGTCTTGGTTTAAATGCTATATAATAAAAAAGTTTCATTCTAATTATCCAAAAACTACGGATATATGTGCTTGTAAATAGATGAAGATAAAAAGATAGATATACAAACGTAATAATATCATAGACAATCTGTTTCTGTTTTATTATATTCATAAATCGTTTTTTCGTAAATTTATTTAATGTACTATTACTATATTTTTTTTTACTGTATTATAATAGTGTAACTAAAGTAATATAGTTGTAGTGTAATGGCAGTGGGATCGCGTCATACTGTGAGCGCGGTTGGTGCTAGGTTCAAATTCCACTCGGAGTAATGATCGATATTGAAATTTATTTTCATTGCTTCGCTCGCTTCCCACTCACTAATATTTCGGGCGGAGTGTATAGAACGTAATATTTAGGCACTATATTTTCTTTGGCTACTTTGCTACGTGAGGAATAGCGTGAATATAAGAATATACTATTATCTCTTTGTCCACTACAAAAATAAAATAAGAAAGTATCTAACACACAAGCTATGATAACCATTCATTCATTTCACACAGAACCCTAAAAAAAAATTAAAAATGTAAACGAAACTTATGCAAGTTGGCAAAGAAAATAATTTATTCGAGCATCGCTCTCAAATCTTCTTAAAGTACTGAGAGATCTAATTTTTTCCAACGAGACTAATCGTAGGCCTTAAGCTGAATGCAGACTAATGTACCAGCTTTCGGATTTATTCAAATTGCGGAGTTAACTTTCGTTTTGGCAGTCGAAGATTGTGTCGTAGGACACTGATCTTTTATAATAGTGTAATTTGTTTTTATTTATGTGTTTCCTTAGTTATTTTTAGATGAAAAAAGGCTGGAAATTTGTTATTTTTGGAATAAAAGTGGGGAGAGGGATGCTTATTGACTATTGCTTGAAAAAGGATAGTAGGAAAGGCAGAGGGAACCTAGTGAGGCAGAGAGAATAGAGTGTCTCAAACATTCCATTTTCTACTTTCCGTCAGTATTCGGTTAGTTAATGTTGAGTGACGAAACTCTACGCTGTCACAACAACTCAGGGTAAATAAATGCAGACTCATATGTTATCACATTTGTATCTGGTAAAATAAAGTTACAGCTAACTTAAAAATTAAAAAATAATAGTTATTTTATAGCAAATTTGTATAACAAAGTTTAAATAATTTTAACTTTATGTATAATAAAATAAACAAAAAAAATAAGGGAAGCTTGTTTTAATAAAATAGTTTTATACTATTCAGTTTAGACTATTGTATTTTGATAAATTTCACTAGTGAAGCCGTTTCTGAGATTTGTGAGCACACATGCACATACTAGCAGACATACAGAAAAAAAATTTAAAATTATTAAATAAATAACCCCAATAGAGGTCAGTCGTGGTCCAGTGGCACAAGCGTGTGACTGTAAACGACTGGTTGTGGGTTCGATTCCCACTCGAGGAGTGGAAATATTTAGTGCCGAGGTAAAGCGCGGCGTTAAGTTCCGCCACTTAACACGCAATGCCTTCGAATTCGGCGGAAAGTGCGGAACGGAGTGTCTTAACACTAGGTTTCCTCTGCCTACCCTGCTGTATGCAGCGTGAAGCTAAAAAAAAAATATAACCCCAATAATAATTTTTACCATGTACTGTACCATCTTGTACATTTTTTATCATAAGACATCGAATAGATTATTCGTGTACGACTACAAAATATCACGTTAAACAAAATATATTACAACAGTAGCGTAAATGTAAATGAAAATTCAAAGTGAATCTTTTTACCTCAAGCAGATTTTTAAAATTACCATACATATTGTGTTAATACTTTAGAGTGTGATTCCACTAACGAAGTGCTGGGAGCGATATCAAAAGCAAAAATAATAGAATTATTATGAACACTGGCATTATGCATTATTCAGAACAAAGTGGGAATTGTAGCAAAAATCCCCCTTAAATAAAATAAAAGTATATTTTAATAATCCATATTGACTTTGTTTAGTTGTTTTATGAAAAGAACGATTTAAGTAAGAGCGGCCTCAAATTCTGCTGGGTTTAAAATACTTATTTTAAGATTTTCTAGAACAGTTCATCTTTGAAGCCAAAGTAATGGGTTGAAATCCCGTAGAAATGTTTGTCTAAATACAAATAAATAAATTTAAAGTGTCTATCTGTACTAAATGCATGTTTGTATATGTTACATATACCAAAACAACTTTTTAATAATATTTGTCTGTCCGTCTCTTTGTTTCGGCTAATTTTTACAATGGCTGGACCGATTTCGATAGGACTTTCACTGACAGATAGCCCATGTAATAGAAGTAACTTACGCTATTTTTATTTTAATACGCATTGCAGGTACACTTTATATGTATAATTTCGATTAAATTAGTAGTATTATGAACGGCGTTAAATTAAGTGAATAAGAAGGGACATTAACATTTAGAAAAGATTTGTTTAAAAGATCTTTTTAGGGGCCAGTCGTGGCGTAGAGGCACAGAGTGTTCCTGTAAAGCGACACTCTGTGCCTCTGCGCCACGTGGTTGTGGGTTTGATCGTCCCAATCGGGGAGTGGAAATATTTAATACTTCCATTTTCTTCTTTCTGGTATCTAGGCAAAGCGCGGCGTTAAGATCTACCACTTAATACGCAAAGCCTCCGGATTCAGTGGAAAGTGGGGAATGGAGTGTCTTAACGCTCGGTTCCCTTTGCCTACCTTGCTGTGTGTGGGATACAGAGTGAAACTAAAAAAAATTAAGCATCTTTATATCTAATATGAAATAATAATTTACTAAAATATGTATTTAGAAACATCTATGTAAAAGTATTCAAGTCAATTTATGCAGATCAGGCAAAGAGAATATTCAAAGTAACTCGCTCAGTTAACAACTTGCACGAATTAAATATGTAATAGCATTTTTGTAGCTTTTGCCATAAAGAGTTATATGAAATTCAAGGTCATCAAATGGCGCAGTGTGAATGTCTGACTTTAAACATGATGGTTGTGGGTTCGATTCCCATTTGGGGAAATAATTATATTATCGTATATTGTTTTCATTTTTTCACTTACCTAAGACAAAACGTTGCGTATCAATTTTTTGAATTTGGGCGAAAAGTGGAGAAGGGAGTCATGATACTAGATTATCTCTGCCTCCTACACAAAATGTACTTTTTCGTTGGCAAAATGTATCGTTGTGGATAATATGGTAAATATATGTATTTATAATCTATTTTTATTTCAAATAAATAAATTTAGTTATTAACTGAGACCATATCGTTTTTTTGTCCCTTCTAAATGCAGTTTACGCAGACCATCCGTACGTAAGTTAGGCAACTACTTTACCGTCCGATGATACTGTGGGACTCATCATTGAGTTGGGTACTACCTATTAAAACCCAACGGAATCCCTCTCCACTCTCGAGAAACGTCGCAGGTTCGCTCGTGCATTCTTCTACGACGCCTCGGTGGATGGTCCGCCTAATGCGGGCCAACATCGCCTTCAGCCTCGCAGCCTCGATGGCCTGCAGGAGGATCGCCAAGAACTTCCGGAAGTAGCATCTCTAGGGTAGAGGGAGTAAAGAGACCATGGCGGTGGAACAAAGTTTGACTGTAGACGCGATTGATTGTATATTTGATACGCTATTGGGGTAATAATTATAATCATATTATTTTTTCGTTCTAAGATGAAACGCAGCGTTCTGCTACTTAAAATGCAATGTCTCGGATTCAAGCGAAAAGTCTAGAACAAAATATCTTGATACTAGGTTCTCTCTTTCTATCAGGTTAGGCACCCTACTATGCATGGAAAAGAGAAGCTTTTTAACATTTTTGAGGTGTTATTCCACACTTAGAAAAATTGACAAAGACATTTAAAGTAAACGTATAAAAAATTAAATTTTGCAGAACGCATGGCTCACTGGTGAGAGCGCCTGGACGGTATCAGGAGGCGCGGGTTCGAATTTGTGTACGTTTGCTTTAAATGTCTTTTTCAAAAGAGCAGCTATTTTTTATACGACAATAATATTTAAACTTATATACGAACTAATAACCCCAATACATACCGAAGGCTTTCAAGGCGTGTTAAGTGACGGAACTTAACGCCGCGCTTTGCCTCTGATACCAGAGCGAAGGAAATGGAAATATTAAATATTTCCACTCCGCGAGTGGGAATCGAGCCCACAACCAGTCGTTTATAGTCACACGTTCGTGCCACTGTCCCCGACTGGCCCCTAAATACAAACTGATGGCCCCAATGGTATGTATTTAAGGCTTATATAGGCATAAAGGCTTTCAGAGTAAAAACATGATATTTAATTAGAATAAACAAGAAGTCTCTGTCTATATACAGACAGTATGCCGATGAATAGGCTACAAAACACAAAACACAAAACTAATTAAGCGCGAAATGGTCGCTTTGTCGAATCCCGCCACAAATTGATTGCTACGAGTATTGCAATTGAATCGCTTCCTATTAATTCAAACAGTTAACGCGGATGTATTTTACACCGTGCTTATAATTTATAATTTTTTAAAATTTAAATTTTAAAATTCATAATATATAAACAAAAGCTTTATACGTATTCCTGCCTAGCCAGGTCATATATATGCATCCAGGTCTTTTAATTATTAAATTTATATTTTGATATCGTATCGCAATGGTTGTGGGTTTGATTGAACTTGTTATAATATTTTTAATTTAATTTTCTTTGGACCAGTAATTTTATTTAGGGGCCAGTCGTGGCGCAGTGATATTAACATGAGACTGTAAACGACTGGTTGTGGATTCGATTTCCGCTCGAGGAGTTGAAATATTTAATATTTCCATTTTCTTCGCTTTGGTCTCACTCTCTTCGCTCGAGGCAAAGCGCGTTAAGTTTCGCTATGGCTTTCTCTGCATGAACGTATGAAAAAAAACATACAATTTGTACTAGAGCTTTCGAATACCGGATTTTTTCAATACCGGTATTAATACCGTTCTTTTTTTTCCAATACCGGGATTCCGGGATCCCGGTTTTAAAAAAGGATTTAATACTTTATTTACTAAAACGCAGTAAATTCTATATTTTTTTAATGGAAACAACATAATAAAAACACCTTTAGCAAATATTTATAAAAAACATCTAGACAAAAATCAGTTCACCTACTGTTTATAATTAAATAAAATTGTGCGTACAAAATTTGACGAAACTTGACAAGTTAAATACCTACATGCTTTTATTTTTAAAACGTCTACTTACCTACAAATAAAAATCAGTCAGTGTCTCTTTATGACTACATCGTATTGTACGAGTACATAATACAAATTATGGCAAAACTTAACAAATTAAATACTTAATTACTTTTATTTAGAAAAACCAAAAATAAGCTCAGTCTTATTATACAAAGTATGGAAAATGAACCAAATAAATATCTACTTTTATATAAGTACAAAAGAAACATATCGATAATAATCATAACTTATAGAAAATTAGTTTAACCGTAAATTAATGTGTTTATACTTCTTGTCTTTGTGATTAATTGCTGAGTATGTCTAATACCGGTATCCCGGTATTAGACATTTCAATACCGGTATTAAAAAAGGCGGAAAAAATCCGGGATGCCGGTATTAGTCAATACCGGGATACCGGTATTGGAAGCCCTAATTTGTACCTATCGGTACATATTGAGACCAATAGTTACAAATGATATATATTTATACATATATTGTACGAGCAGTAAGTCGTACATACTCTTTAGTCATATATCTAATTTGCTAAAGAGCCTAGTTTCGTAGAGTTAGCACTCTGAACGTACTTAGTATTGTTTTCTACTTTCAATATCACCACTTTCCCAGTCATATAGAATATTTGAGTCACCAGTCATATATGTAGTTTATGTCTAATTTATGCAAAATAATAATAAAATACAAATATTATTGAAGATTATTTGTTATTCATTCAAATTTATATATATAACACTTGTAACACTGTTTCTAGACGTAGCCTAAAGTCTAGACTTAATCTAGGGCCTAAAATAATCTTCTTAGCTTACATAATTTACTTCAAGCGAAAACGTTAATCACTTTTAAATCACTCATTTCAAAACCACGAAGCCATCGTGACGCAGCAGACGCATCGTCTGACTATGAAAGCGATGGTTGTGGGTTCGATTCCCACTCTGGGGGAATGATTATATTCAAATTCAATATTAAACCATTTCTTCGCTCTAGTAACTAACGAAGCGCTGCGTTGAGTTCCGCTACTCAACTCGTAGGGGCCAGTCGCAGTGGCACAAGTATGTGACTGTAAACGACTGGTTGCGTGTTCGATTCCCACTAGAGAAGTGGAAATATTTAATATTTCCATTTTCTTTGCTCTAGTATCGAGGTAAAGCGCGGCGTTAAGTTCCGCCACTTAACTCGCAATGCCTCCGAATCCGGCGGAAAGAGGGGAACGGAGTGTCTTAAAACTAGGTTCCCTCTGCCTACCCTGCTGTGTGCGGAATACAGCGTGAAGCTACAAAAAAATAAATAAAAAAAAACCATACATTCGAGTTATTAAAATTACAAAATGGCAAGACGTTTAGGGGCTTTGTTTGCGAGTGATCAGCCGGAGCAGTTTGGAGTGCATCCAAATACTGCAGTTGGTACTTTAAATGGAATTTTATTTTCAATATAAGTCATCTTTTTGTGAGAATCCTAGCGTGTATGCAATTTTACAGCTAAGTGATATTTATTATGTGACGTGCGTAATAGAATTACGTTAATTTATTTTTTACTTAAAATATTTGATATTTCTTGTAAGTGTATGGGAATGAGAATATTTTTTTGGAATTAAGATTTATTGGAGACAGTTCTTGCTATTTGCTTGTATTATATTATCAATTATATGCTTTTATGGTAAAATTGAATAGTGTTTTGTAGCAATTCTTATGAGTCACTTACTGAAAAAAAGTAGGTGACTGAGTTATGGAAGTCCGCGTTTTTAAATTGTTTTCTTATCTTTACTATATATTGTAAAAAACGTATTATATTATTTAATTTCAGCTTCACGTTTTATCTATATGTGTACCAGGGTAGGAACAGAAAACCTATGGTCAAGATACTCCATACTCCACTTTCGAAATCGAGACATTGTAAATTGTTAAATACAAATAATTCTTAAAGTAACATGTCCCAGGCAGGAATCGAACCCTCGACCAATTGTAATCTACGCTCTCTCTAACTATAACCCTGCTATGCTAAAAACAGTTAACTAAACAGGAAAAAGATAACAATCAAAATGATTCAATACCTCAAGCCAACATTTGCCCTTAAGAAAATAAACGCACGTATATTTGAATGAAAAAATAGACGAAAACGAGCAAACCTACTAAAACAGTTCGGGCACGTAGCTGGATGAGTGATGGAATAATATATAAAGAGATTTATGATGTAACAGTGAACCGTACAATGGCGAAAATCCTTATCTATATCTAGTTTTGGCTAGTTCAAATTAGGTAGCCAAAATATACTCGCCCTTGCGAATAAAAAAGTCACTGCTTTTAAACATTTTTATAGTGTTATTCCATACTTAGGAAAATTGAAAAAGACATTTAGACGTTTTCTAAAGAACTAGCTTAAAAACTGGCTTAACCAGTTTTTATTTTTTTTAGGTTCTCAAACGAGCTCTTCTTCTTAACTTTTACCAGAAATGTTAAAAACACTCCACTTTTAATTATAATTTATTATTAAATTTAATTATAATTTTAATTTCTCTGTTTTATTTGAAACTTTAACAATATTATTTGAGATCTTAATATAGTTACATAGCTTGTAGTCCATTCCATCCATATTCCATTAGGTAAATAGAAAAACCTGTTGACAAATCACTCTATTCTCCATTTTTTCCTTTTATAGACAATCATCAAAGGACGATACATACATACCTTACTTTCTGACGTTCTCTCTGATTTACTAACAAAGAAAATGATATAATTTCAAATTTATAACCTATCCGTGTGACAGTCAGCCCCAAATTCGCGCATAACACAAGTTTGTCATTAGTCACGCACTGAACGATCAGCAATAAAAAAAAAAAATTATTAAAAGAACTTGTAATAATAAAAAAAAAATCAAATCACTCTATTCTCCATCATCAGCCCGAACTAGAGTCACTAAAGAAACGAGTTAAAATTACTTTTGACTTTGTAAATACAGGGAAAATGATATAATTTCAAACTTATAACCTATCCGTGTGACAGTCAGCCCCAAATTCGCGCTACCAGATATTCGTTCAAGCACTAAGTTAGCAACTAAGCTAGTATGTACTGTACTGTGCGGGCGAAGCGCTATAGAAATTATGTATATCGTGTTTTGTCGATGGTTCGTCCTTGTTTAGATTTAATTTATGTGACTAAAATTATATTAGGTTTTGGCTAAATTTTCCTAAAAATCCAATTTTCCTTTTTCTTTTTGAATTTTAAATAAAATTGCAGTCATAAATTACATATAGGTACTAAATTGCTTAATAAATATTAAAAAAATATCGAAAAACAAACGAAATTAACGTAATCTATACGTATCTAGTATATCTAGTCTTAAACTGAACACCCCTCCACTGTACTACTAAGACATTCATATTAGGTGCTAAGTTGATATACAATGATACACAAGTTTGTCATTCGTCACGCACTGAACGATCAGCAAAAAAAAAAAAAATTATTAAAAGAAGAACTTGTATTAATAAAAAAAATCAAATCACTCTGTTCTCCATCATCAGCCCGAACTAGAGTCACTAAAGAAAGGAGTTAAAATTACTTTTGACTTTGTAAATACAGGGAAAATGATATAATTTCAAATTTATAACCTATCCGTGTGACAGTCAGCCCCAAATTCGCGCTACCAGATATTCGTTCAAGCACTAAGTTAGCAACTAAGCTAGTATGTACTGTACTGTGCGGGCGAAGCGCTATCGAAATTATGTATATCGTGTTTTGTCGATGGTTCGTCCCTGTTTAGATTTAATTTATGTGATTATGTTTGGTTCTGGCTAAATTATCTAGTCTAACTGTCCTTTTTGCTTTAGAATTTGAGATGAAATTATATTAAAAGTATGAAATCGTTTGTTAACGCTGGTTTGTTTGTGGTTTTAATTATAACCCGAGTGAAGGGTATGGGTTCGATTGTCATCTAGAAAAGGTCTTTGTGACATGAAGATCTGATGTATTTATATGTATTTATATGTTTCTGTATGTATTTTAAAAGCTTCGGTAAACACTAAAATTACTGCCTTTTCATCTTACTTTAAGCTTTCTCTTACGTTAGTTGAGAAAAAAAATGAAAAAAGAATTACCTACTTGTATTTTTGTATTTTACGAACACACTTTCATTATCTATCATTACCTGCATCTATCTAAGTATGTAAAAAATATTATAGATACTATTACTCATCTCGAAGACTTTCTTTGTCCGAATCTAAATATAATAAAACATTTTTATAACATATACCTACTCAGGTATATGCAAAAAAACATTTTAAATCTGTTCCTTACAGTTTTTTATTAAAAAATACTTCTTATAATATACAAAAAGATGCAAGAAATGCATAAATTTTATAATAACTATAAAACTATAATAATTCACCTGAAACTCCACTAAAAAGACTAGACTAGAATATTTCAATATTCTGAACTATAATAAGATTACCTCCCGATATCGAACCTGTGCTTATCGCCTTAGTGCAAGCGCTTGGGGACACTCCTGAGACTTAATTATATTTTATCTATGTAAGTAGCGTACCGACGTAAACGGATTTAGTCGGGGTTGCTCATAGCTATTTGAGGTTAAGTGACGTAGGTAGATAGGAAGCCAGCTATAAGATACATGGGAATGACCATCGTGGTACAGTGGGATAAAGATTGACTGTAATCGGGATTGGTTGTGGGTTCGATTCTTATTCGGAGGAATTATCATAATTTAATTATTCCCCCTAGAGGAATTATCAAACACAAAACGCTGCGATGAATCTAACATGAATCTTTTAATTTAAAATTAGCTTGAATAATTGGAGTGATTATTTCATTTCTATTAATATCTAGTTTTCATAGGATAGGTATTACCTTAAGGAATAATATCTTTTTGAGGGGCTATTGTTATTAGGAGCAGTATTTACTTTTTTAAGGGCAATTGTTTATTGATATCCTTTATTGACTCGGTTCATTCTAAATTATTATTTATTAAAATTTCCATTTATTTCCATATTTATTGGTGTAAACTTAACATGTTTTGCTTTTAACAATTTTTAACAACAAAACAATTGAATACGCATTGCCTTGATTTCGGGCGGAAAGTGGAGAATAGAATTTCTTGACACTCCCCTTTTGTCCCTGCTATGTGAGTAAAAGCGTGAAGCCGTTCATGATGGTCATTTTCGTTTAGATCCCACGAGAATCTAATACGTGTTTGTTTTCCTGGCCTCGTTATGATATTACGTGAATCTATATGAAAATTATGCAGGCAGAAGAATTTCAAATTTGGTGTAGTTAAATGGTACATGAGAAAAAAGTGCAGAAAGCCAAGATTTAATATACATTAAAAATACATTAAGGTAATAAAATAAATATCATACAAACTACCGTATGTTTTACATATACTTCTGTCTATAATGACATACCAGTTGCTAGGCAACGCGAGTCTTACGCGTCAACGAAAACCTTTAGAACGCTTTTTCCGCTTTTTCCATATAGTACGGTAGTTTTGAGTGGACCTAGCGTAAAGATATTTCGTCCTCCACTTTCCGCTCAAAATCGAGACATTGCGTGTCGAGTGACAGAAGTCAACGCTGCACTTTCACTTTAACACCAAAGCCAAGACATAAAAATTTAAATATCCTCATTTCCCCGATAAGTAATCGAACCCAAAACCATCGTATTCACAGTCAGACATAGCGTCTGACCACACAGCCTCACTATTATATTTTCCGTTATAGATATTGTAAAAAGTTTTCCCAGTATTTTGTATGCACGAACTGCTGCCTAAGTTCGAGAGCGTCTGAATTTTCTCAAGCGCTAAACGTCTATATCCTATCATATGGGAATAAATAAGTAGCTTACTTTGTTGTTTATGTATGAAGTTAATATTTTGAGCTTCACGCTTTTGCCCGCATAAGAGAGTAGGTAGTTAGAGGGAAAAGTTCTGAAGGAAATCTAGGCAATGTGTGTTCAGTGGTGTAAGTCAACTCTGTGCTTTGTCTTAGATCCTAGAAGGGAGAAATTAAAATAATTTAAATAAAACAACAACAAAAACAATAATAATACTTTATTGCACATAAAAAGCTTACAAACTATACAATATACTCGTACGTTAAATATTATGTGCAATGGCGGTCTTATCACTTGAAGTGATCTCTAACAGGCAACCATTAACGATAGAACTTACTGTAAGAAAACGTAGAGGCGCAATAAAAGTACTTAGTATTACTATACAAATCAATTACTAAAAATATGTACATACAATATACACATATAAATATAAACATACATACTAACATACACACATGCATACATACATACATAAATACATACATACATACATACATAAAGCGCGTTTACAGTCAGATTGTCACAATGCTCAATGACTACCTCTAAGTTCATATTTAAAAATAGTATAAATATATAAGTATGTTAAAAGAAAATATTGAGATCATGTTGGCACAGTGATATACTGCATACTTGCGATGGAAGTAGGTTCAATGCCCACTCGGGGAAATTGTCATAAAATATATTTTAATTTGCTAGAAAGACAAAACACAGCGTTTAATTACGCACTTAGTCAATTCGAGATTTCTCTTAAAATAAGTGGAAATAGAAATGAGCAAGGTTTTTTTAGATTGTCATGCTTGTTTTATTGTAATAATATTAAAGTATTATTTATTTACTAATTGGTTTTAATAGCTAGAGCTAACTTGGACAGTTGCCAAAAGACGTAGATCATAGGAAATCTAGTTTCTAAATTGGTATATTCAAAATTATAATAAAAAACAAAATTAAAAATTTTGAAAAAACCCACGACGGTTTAATTGTAATTGTAAAAGGATAAAATAACTATAAATCCCCCGCCTAAGAGAATATATGTAACGAGATGATGGGGACGGCTTCGTCGGAGGCTGTCATTACTTTAAGTTTGCACAAACCTTCTCATAGGTTTTCTTGCTGTTAAAACAGTTTTGGCAAAAAAAATTAATATTAAAATGAATTTACAGTTTTGATAACTGGTATTTTAAAGACTTTAAAACGAAATCTATACTGATAGCTACTATATTTAAAATAGAGGTTGCAACTGGCAGCCCCCGACGAAGTCGTCCCCATCATCTCGTTACATATATTCTCTTAGGCGGGGGATTTATAGTTATTTTATCCTTTTACAATTACAATTAAACCGTCGTGGGTTTTTTCAAAATTTTTAATTTTGTTTTTTATTTTAAACTTTTTAAAGTGAATAGATATACATTATATATTATTACATAATATTGAAATACTTTATATTAATCTTCATGCAAATCCAAAAGAAATTATAAACCCAATGCTTTCTGGTTATCAAATGCTTATTGCAGCGCCTGGCAGATTGTCACCGTAACACTTCTACGAAACTTAAATCTAACCAAATCAGTGAAAATCACAAAACCCACTAGTAGTTTTGATTTTGAACAAACTAATTTATACTGGAGCGCCCCGCGGTAGTTCGTGGTAGATATGGCATATAAAAACACGCAGCAATTAAACCAGAACCTATCACAGAAAACCGCATCTAAATAGGTTTCAGACAAAAAATAAAAGCAAATGCTTACTGCTGCGCCCCCTGGTGAGGTGTCACCATGACACATATACGAGAACATGCGCTAATTAAGCCTGATCCTATCTTTGATAACTGCATCCAAATCGGACT
This sequence comes from Dryas iulia moderata, assembly GCA_019049465.1. Classification (NCBI taxonomy): domain Eukaryota; kingdom Metazoa; phylum Arthropoda; class Insecta; order Lepidoptera; family Nymphalidae; genus Dryas; species Dryas iulia. Next base: position 2,096,161 of record CM032440.1, read on the forward strand.
TGTAGTTTTAGCTTTGCATAATTAAATGTTTAATGCAGCGCCCCCTGGTGAGTTCTTGACGTAAAAAAAACCTAAAAACTTACACCAAGTAAAGGTAACTCTAATACTAAAAACTCTGCCTAATCGGACTAGTAGTTGTGGTTTTGCATTAAATATTACAAACGAACGTTTACTGCAGCGCCCCCTGGTGAGTTAACACGATAAAACATATCCAAGAACATGCACTAATTAAACTTGAGCTTATTATTGAAACTGCATCCAAATCAAATTCGTCATTTTATCTTTGCACAAACAATATTTTACTGCAGCGCCCCCTGGTGACTTGTCACCGTAATATAAATTTAAAAACATGCTTTAAATAAAGCGGAATCTAATACTGAAAACTCTTGACAATCGTACTAGTCGTTTTGGTTTTACACAAAAAAATAGAAGCGGCTACTTACTGCAGCGCCCCCTAGAGAGTTGACACATACATGAAAATATGCACTAAGTAAACATACATGACACATATATAAAATAAAAATATGCACTAAGTAAACTTGAATCTATCATTGAAAACTGAATTCAAATAGGACTCGTAGTTTTAGTTTTACACAAACAAATGTACTTACTACAGCGCCCCCTGGTGAGTGGTCACCGTAACGCATATATGAAAAGAAGCACCAATTAAACTGGAATTTATCATTGAAAATTTCATCTAAATCGGACTAGTAGTTTTTACTCTGCATAAACAAATGTTTACTGCAGCGCCCCCTGGTGAATTTTCATCGTAACAAAAAAACAAAAATCTTAAAATATGCAGCAAGCAAAGCTGAATCTAATTCCGAAAACTCTAGCCAATCGGATGAGTAATTTCGGTTTTAGACAAATAAATACAAGAAAAATTTTGGTTTTACACAAAAAAACTCAAACCAATGCTTACTGCAGCGCCCCCTGGTGAGTTAAGGCAATAAGACATACATAAGAACATACGCCAGTTGAACCTTAACCTATCATAGAAAACCGTATCAAAATCGGACTTATAGTTTTGGAAATAATTGACATAGTAATTTGCACAAACACACAAACAAACAAACAAACAAACAAACAAACAACCTCTCACCCCAAACACATATACAGTCGCCGTTCCGTCGCGGGTAAAAAAAGAAGCCGATTGTAGCGTAGGGGCACGAAACGTAACTGTAAATGTGGCTTGGTGATTGCATTCCCATTCGAGGAGTGGAAATATTTATTATTTTTATATTTTTCGCTCTAGTGTTGAGGCGAAGCACGGTGCTTGAGTTCCGCCACTCAACAGACAATGGTTTGATTTTAAGTTAAAAGTTAAAAAGACATTGATATATTAAAAACCATTAAATGTATTTAACTATTTATAAAAAGTTTAGCATGGAATTATTTTATAGTCAGTAGATGTTCAATAAGGACGTATTTTGCCTCCAAAATTACGGCGGATAATGGGGAACGGAGTGTCTTAACACTAGGTTCTCTCTGCAAAAACCAAAAAAAAGTTATTTAAAACACAATTCATACTTATATCTTTAACAGTTTAAATAAAAATATGCCCCATAAAAAATATTCTTATTCATTCACACAAAAATATAAGCAAAAATGAACTTTAGCTACCACATTATAAAATACATTTCACACTATCAATATATATTAGCATAATAGATAAGCTTTAAAAGCGAGACAACGCTATACAAACGAAAGAGATAGTCATTTACACATGCGTAGTAAATACATAGTAGAATGTTCTAGTATATTTCACTCAAATGGTTGTCGGTCCCATGGTGTAATGGTTAGCACTTTGGACTCTGAATCCAACGATCCGAGTTCAAATCTCGGTGGGACCTTGCCCGATGGGGTTTGTTTTCGTGTTTTTTTTTTTAATTTTTTATTTAATTAAATGTAAAAAAAGTTTTTTTAAGTTATTTTTTTTTTGGTACTTGCTTTAAAAATATTTATTAAAAGATTTTTTTTTATTGTTATGTACATACGAGTATTGGTATATATATATAGGTACTTAAAAAAATGTAAAATGAATTGTTATTCTATATCTAGAATGTTTTTTAAAACGTTTTATTTTATACTTCAATTAAACATTTTAATTATTTTTTTATTTAGAAAAAAATGATGAATATGTAATTTTTGTAATTATTTTCTATTTTAATATACAATTAAAATAATAAATAATAGTAATAATTACTATGTAAATAAATGATGCATATTAGTCGTATTAGCATTGTCGTTTTTCCTGCATAATATACTTTACACAGGGAAAATCTAATAATATTCATGCTAAATTGACCATTTTTTATGTAAACCATAAAAACATTTTTTTGGTGGCCATGGCGGAGTGTGATAGCGTCTAACTATATAGTCAACTGTTCGACTCCTACTCGAGGGAATTTTTATATTTTTAACACCCGGACTTAGTAATACAAACTGCGGCGTAGAGTTCCACCACTTAACACATAATATCTCGATTTTGGACAGAAGAGAAAAGACCTTAGAGAAAAGACGTAGTGTCTTATCACTAGGGTCTTTTCAATTTCGCTGTTAAGTGAGAAATACCATCAAGCTGTAAAAAAAAATATAAAATATTAGAGAACATTTATTCTTGGCTGCAAGTAAAATCCAATATTTCTGACGCCAGATGCTATTGGAGGTAATTACGCAAACTCTTCAGATCAGCACTCGTATTGAAAAATAGATTTTAAAATAGTAAGCACTTGAGAGTAGGGTACGGTTTGAGTTGCAACGATTTTCATAATAAATTTAGATTTGATTAATTCTTTTAAATTGTTTTAAGTTAATGAACTTGAAATTAAGAGTGGTGGCCAGTCGTGGCCCAGTGGAAATATTTAACATTTCCATTTTCTTCGCTCTGGTGGCGAGGTAAAGCGCGGCGTTAAGTTCCGCCACTTAACACGCAATGCCTCCGAATTCGGCGGAAAGTGGGGAACGGAGTGTCTTAATACTAGGTTCCCTCTGCCTACCCTGCTATGTACGGGTGTACAGAGTGAAGGTAAAAAAAAAAGTTAATGAATTGAATTGAATAATACTTTGGTTTAGAATAAGTATATACAGTTTGTTAGTTTTAATAATGAATTTGTAATATTATTTGTAAATTCTAAATATATTACGGGGCTAATACCGACAATTTAAATAGTTTTTATAGCAATTTTGTAACGGGAATAACATAAGTATTAAAAATTAAAGGAATCTTCCTTTAATAGAATAGTACCAAAATAGAATAGTCTAAACTGCATTTAAGTGGTTTAAGCCGTTTCTGAATTTAGCGTTTTTGTACATAAAAAAGAACAGGCACAGTTTTGGGTTCGATTACATTGATAAATGGCCCCATTAATAGCTTTCATTCCAGATATCAGCAGTTAGTTAAATTTTTATTATATGTGAAGATGTCATGAACGGCAGGGGAAATTGGATGGTCACATAAGAAGCGAGGAGACCGGACGGACGGCTTGTATGGGACCGGATGAGACGAAGGAACAGACAAAGGTATTTTCTACGTGCGCTCAGTTCTTTTTGATCTTTGTCTACTAATGAATAAGAATTATGAATGACATATTAAAGTTGTTATTTTTATAGAAGTAAGTCAATTACCATAATAAACTTACATTAAATTAGCCATACATATTTCCATATAACTTCCTCCAGCCACCTGAAATCCCACCAAACCCTTAACACATCGATTTAGTTAGCTCCCAAGAAAGAATAGGTAGCGTCCTTTGCATTTTTATTGGACATTTTCTCGCATTCAGATCCAAGATTTGAATAAATACTGTTTCAAGGCAGAATATCTTCGCTCTCCTTATCTTCAATAGCTACCTAATATTAACATTCATTTTATTGAAGCAGTATGTGAAAATTGCTGTGTGAATTTTTATTTGGAGTAATTGAGATACCTTTTTTTAGTTAGTATATTTGAAGTCTTCATGGCACAGTGGTGTCTGAGTGTCAAGGTGGTTGGTTGTGGGTTCATTACCCAATCGATGGAATGGTTGAATTTTTGAAGTGAAAACTTCTTTAGGCGCGTTGAGCGTTTTGGTAGAGGGTAAAATCCTCGGTTCGCGTCACCGACATGCTAATGATAATAGTATTGAAATTGAAATTCGTGTAAGTATAAATATTATATATAATTAAGATAATTGTATATTAATTATTTTTTCAACCACTTTGTATTTATATTTTGTTCATGATTTGTTTAACCCATCATATGTAACTAATAAATAAAACATAAAAAAAATCATATAATTTTTGCATATAGTTTTAATTACACTCAACTTAATAGTTCCGTTTTCACTTCTATCGGCAGTCCCACGACTGTTTTTATTTATTTTTTTTTTCTCACGCTCTTATAAGACGAAGTGCGGCGTTGTGTTCTGTTACTTTATATGCAATATCTCCATTTCGATGGAAACTGTAGGACGTTGTGTCTTGATATGTTAAAGGGGAAAGGTTTTTGCATCTACTATCTTGTTAAGTAGAATGAAGTGTGAGTCTGAAAAAAAATTGTAACACTTTTTCCTAAATCTTTTATGACAAACTTGCAAAAAAAATATATGTGTCAATTTCGTTTTTAACCGTTTAAACTATTCTTTAGTTGTTTAATTATGGAACTTACGGACAGCAGAAAGAACACTTGTTACTTTGCGTCACGTTGTTGGATATATGTATGTTCGGCAAAATTGGTAAAATGGTTAAGCCATTTTACCAATTTGAAGCTGTAAAATATTTGACATACACTTATATACAAAGTGCTGTAGATAAGTATAGTTACATATACGCTGCTAAGATAACGCTTATTTTAGATGTCAGATGGTCTGCTACCTTATAATTCATATATGAATAATTGAAGCTAAGATTCAACTGATAAATGATGAACGAAGTGACATATCTTATAATGTAAGAGAATATAATATGTAAAAGTAATCCTTTACATAAATCGTAAAATATGGAAATAGCTTAAATACATTTATAATTTTAAGTCACTGCAATAAGTGGTTTTTTAACTTAATATGATAATAATAATAACAGTACAAAACAACGTTGAGTTTCGACATTGTGGAGAACGGAGTATGGAACGATTATAATTTAATTATATTGTTTCTCCGCTTTGGTGAAAGACAAAACGCCATGTTGAAGACCGCCGCTTAACACAAAATCTTTTCAGCGGAAAATAGAGAACGGAATATCTTGACACTAAGATCTCACTAGAACAAAGCGTGTACCTTAAAAAGAAAATTATAAATATAACAATCAACAAAGGTGAAGCAATAAAAACCATAAGAAACGTTTGAAGAACAAAAGCTCAAAAATAAAAGACAATACAAGTAATAACCTAAGCGACGCTTATCCCAAGAGCACTCTCAGTCAAAGGCATTATATTCGCAATCAGTTTTAAATGGGAATAAGAAAAAGTATAATTGCCTCGGATTGGAAGCTAATGGAAGTATTAATTATGATACAATTTTTCAAAGTAATATTACTTTTTCAACTGTGAATTGGCCCTTTTTAGATATTTTATTGTATTTTTTTCTGTCATTTTCATAGTAGATTCAGGCTTTTCCTGTATAGTAGGATAGTCATAGAGAGCCTGTCATGATACTCTGCTCTTGTCAGAAATAAAGTCAGTGCGTGTTGAGTGACGGAAAAAAACCTGCTCTTTGGCTTCTAAAAGTAGAGCGGAGGATAGAGAATATTTTTTATTTCAATCATACCCACGAAGCGAAATCGAACCTACAACCAACCGCCTTTCCAGTCAGATGCTGTCCCACTGCACTAACTTGATTGCCCCATATGTTATAAGTATGTATAAATAATAAATGTATATTTATTATAAATAGCCAAACGATACAATCACAAGGTTAGTAGATAGATATATTGAAAAAGACATTTAGAAAACGTATAAAAATTTGAACGCAGCGGGACCACCACTGAGCCATGCGTTCATGGTGAACGCATTTGGATCAGCTCAACTCAGGGCTCAGTGGTGAGAGCGCCTGGACGGTAGATTCAGTAGGCGCGGGTTCGAATCTATGCGTTTGAATTTTTATACGTTTTCTAAATGTCTTTTTCTTTTTTTTTCAGCTTCACGCTGTATACAGGCAGAAGGAACCTAGTATTAAGATACTCCGTTTCCCACTTTCCGCCGAATTCGGAGGCATTGCGTGTTAAGTGGCGGAACTTAACGCCGCGCTTTACCTCGACACCAGAGCGGAAATATTAAATATTTCCACTCCTCGAGTGGGAATCGAACCCACAACCAGTCGTTTACAGTCACACGCTTGTGCCACTGGGCCACGACTGGCCACAATGTCTTTTTCAATTTTCCTAAATGTGGAATAACACTTTAAAAATGTTTAAAAATAGATAGATATATTATTAATAACAACAAAGCAAAATCAAAAATAAGCATTAAAACAAATTTTCGAATAAATCGCTCCAAATTGTCGCCTCCAAAGGTTATTGACACTCTACAGATTTGAAGCACACTCAAGCTTTTTCAATAACCCGGGGGTCCATAAATTAAGGCGAGTGTTCTCAAAAAAGTCAATTTCCAACTTCATCTCAATGATTAAGGTGTTGGATGAATATTTTAGATCTTATCTCTCGTTTGGGATAATTAAAAGTTTTTTTTAACGTTTACTTAATGAATTACTTTTTTTGGATAAGTGGCAGTATTGAGTATTTTCTCGCTTTACAAGGTAGGCAGAGAGAAGCTAGTGTCAAGACACTCCTTTCTTCATATATCTTCTTTTCTTCGTAACATTACGTGTTAGGAGGTGAAACTTAACGCCGCGAATTGTCTGATCAGAATGCAGAATTTTTTGTTTTTTAGCTTCACGCTGTATCCCGCATACAGCAGGATAGGCAGAGGGAACCTAGTGTTAAAACACTCCGTTCTCCATTTTCCGCCGAATTCAGAGGCATTGCGTGTTAAGTGGCGGAACTTATCGCCGCGCTTTACCTCGGCACCAGAGCGAAGAAAATGGAAATAAATATTTCCACTCCTCGAGCGGGAATCGAACCCACAACCAGTCGTTTACAGTCACACACTTGTGCCACTGGGCCACGACTTGCCACTAGTACGAGTATGAGTGCAGAAAAAAAACTAATATAACCAAAATTATACCTCCAAGTAGCGATCAAACTCACAACATTAATCACATTTACAATAAGATACTGTTCTCCGGCGCCACGGTGGCCTCAAGGTTGAAACACTGTTCGTTTTGGTAACAAGACAAAGCGCGGCGTTAAGTTCCGCTATTTGACACTATGTCTGGATTTCGAGGCAAAAAGTAGAGCGCGGAGTGTCTTAACACTAAGTTTTCGCTGTCTACCCTGCTATGCCGGAAGGAGTCTGAAGCTGTAAAATATAAGTAAAACGTAAAGTATATAAATAAATTAATAAGAAAACAATTTGTAAAAACAAACAATCTCTTCAAACGCTTTGGAGAGTGGAAAAAACACTTGAAGAGCGCTTAAAGCTTTAAATGTCCTCTCGGTTAAACGAAAGTATTGGTTCGAAATAATGAGATCTTTTTATTTAAACAACAAATTACTTTTTTTAGCTTCGCAATGTTTTTTGTATAGCAATGTAGTCAGAGAGAACCTAGTGTCAAGACACTCCGTTTCTATTCACTCTAAGACACTCCGACACACTTTACGGCAGCATTCGATATATTGCGTATTGAGTGGCTGAACTGGGGCAAATCGTGGCGCAGTGGTACAAACGTGTGACGGTAAATGACTGGATGTGGGTTTGATTCGCACTCGACGAGTGGAAATGTTTAATAATTTCATTTTCTTCCTTCATGTGTCAAGGCAAAGCGCAGCGTTAAGTTCCGCTGCTTAAAAAAAGTAGTGGCTGAACTCAACGCCACACTTTGTCATTCACTAAAGTGAAGAAAATAAAAACTATTAAATTATGATCATTCCATCGGATGGGAATCGAAGCCACAACCAATCGCGATTATAGTCAGACACTGTTCCACTGCGCAATGTTGGCATTGTTTACTTGTCAACTTTGGAGTAAATAAAATAATCCATACTTATATTATAAATGCGAAAGTCTGTCTGTTTGTCTGTCACGCTTTCACAGCTAATCTACCGATCGGATTTGGATGAAATTTAGAATGAAAGTAGTAAAAAACCCAGGATCAAACATAGGCTACTTATTTTTTTAAAAATCCTCCTTTAAAAGATTGAAGTGGGGGAAGTTTATATGAAAAATCTAAGCCGCTTGACCAATTGTAACTTAGTTTTAGCATAAATATAGTTGGTATTCCTAGGTTAAACAAAAGCTATATACTTTATTTTTCAAAAATTCACGCCCGAGGGTTGCAATACAACGAAATAGGTACGTAGTTCACGTGGTGAAGCCGCGAGCGGGCCGCTAGTGGATCTAAGTGTTTCGTCACACGATAATATGATGTCTCGATTTCGGAAGAAAATTCGAGAACGGAGTGTCTTGACATTGGATTCTTCAACTTAAACTACTTTATTCTGCTAGGGGCCAGTCGTAGCACAGGGGTACGAATGTGTGACTGTAAACGACTGGTTGTGGGTTCAAGTCCCACTTGAGGAGTGGAAATATTTAATATTTCCATTTCTTCGCTCTGGTATCAGAGCTAAAGCGTGGCGTTAGTTCCGCCACTTAACATGCAATGCTTCTGAATTTGGCGGAAAGTGGAACCGGGGAACAGAGTGTCTTAACACTAGGTTCCCTCTGCCTACCCTGCTGTGTGCGGATACAGCGTGAAGCTAAAAAAAATACTAATTAAAATGTTAACAAACAAATACATCGTTATAAACAAATAAGATCTCCATTTCCTATAAAAGGTTACCTTTAACAGAATTTAAGAAAAAATATCTTTGAAAAATTTCTTCTTACGATGTTTACAAAGTACTTAAGATGTCCGCTGAAGCATCGGTGCGCTTTAATGAGACTACAGACTACACCATTATAAATGATGTTGCTTTTTAATAAAACTGTTCAATAGAGAAACTGAAACGCCAATAAATATCACTTCTTCAATATTTTTTCAAAGAATATTTATTTTTGTATTTACGTTTTCATTATTTGTTGGGCGCAGTCGTGGCGCAGTGGCACAGAGTGTTTCTGTAAAGCGACTGGTTGTGGGTTTGATTCCCAGTCGAGGAGTGGAAATATTTAGTATTTCCATTTCTTTCGCTCTGGTGTCAGAGGCAAAGCGCGGCGTTAAGTTCCCCCACGTAACACGCTATGACGGAGTGTCTTAGCACTAGGTTCCCTCGGCCTGCCCTGCTGTGTGCGGGATACAGCCTGCAGCTAAAAAAAATGTGATTTTAAAGCTTCACGCTTTCTACTGGATAATAGGCTAGGCAGAGAGAACCTAGTGTCAAGACACTCCGTCCTCCAGTCTCCGCCCGAACTTGATATATTGCGTGTTGAGAAGTGGAACGCAGTGCTTTGTATTGTTCACTAGAGGCGAGAAAAAAAAATGATTTTAATGTACTTAATAACTTCCCCGAATGGAATTTGTAACCACGACCATCGCACAAACAGTCAGACACTGCGCCACGATGGCATACAAAGTTTTAGTTAGACATATATTTTTTTAATTACTTAAGTATTTAAAAATATATTGAGATCATCACAGCGCAGTGGGATAGCATCTGACTGTTAATGCGGTTAGTTGTGGGTTCGATACTTACTTCGAGAAATGTTTATATTTAAATTATTTGAATTTCACTTTACTTGCACATACAATGTCTTAATTTTGGGCGGAAACCAGTAAACTTCAAAAGTCTGACTTAAAAAAACGCGGGAACCTAAATAGACGACAACGTTACTATCACTGCGCAGTAAATATCTAAATAAGTTATATTACAAAGAAGAATATATAACGGAGACGTAAGATTAAATTTGATTGAAATTTAATTCAGCTTTCACTCTGTAATTAGACACAACTATTTAAATATTTTTAAAGTGTTATTCAACCGCTTAGAATATGAAAAATGTTTTTAGAAACGTATCAAAAATTTAAACGCAATTAAACTCGCGCTTCTATCAAACCGTTTTCTTAGAAAAAAATAATTTAGATCACTATTTATATAAAGAATATACGCAGGTAAATGAAAACTGGAACAAAATGCACTTTTAAATTCTATATCTATTCATCCCATTTGAAAAGTGTACCGAAACAGTAAGAAATCAATATGTTATCACATTGTCTTTCGAAACATTGTAACATTTAACAAATACAAACACAATTAATTCTATACGAAACATTTAAAACGCAGTATGTTTAAAAATAATCCTAAACTCATACTAAATTAAAAAAATAAATTATTACTATATAGTAAATGAATGTGTAATGAAGATACTGAAAAATAAAATAAAAAAAATATCCATCGTGGCCAGTCGTGGCCCAGTGGCATAAGCGTGTGACTGTAAACGACTGGTTGTGGGTTCGATTCCCACTCGAGGAGTGGAAATTATATTTCCATTTTCTTCGCTCTGGTGTCGAGGTAAAGCGCGGCGTTAAGTTCCGCCACTTAACACGCAAGCCTCCGAATTCGGCGGAAAGTGGGGAACGGAGTGTCTTAACACTAGGTTCCCTCTGCCTACCCTGCTGTGTGCGGGATACAGCGTGAAGCTAATAAAAAAAATATATTATTTGTTATATTTTTTTTATATAACAGTTTTTAAAGAGTATATAAAATTTAAAATTGTATATATTAGTATATAAAATTTATTTTTTTTTTATTTTTTTTTTATATAAAATTTAAACATAGTGGAATTGAACCCGCGCCTCTAAGAAACCGTTCGTTTAGCAACAAAATATTGTTTTTCATACAAAAACGGCTCTCGGTTCATTTTTTAACTAAAGGCTATAAATAAATTAAAATAACAAAAATGCACTTTTAAATTCTATACCTATCCATCCTATACGAAAAATGTACCGAAACTATGTGTGACTATCAAACTAATACTTGACTATCACATTAATAATATTTAACAGAATTAACACAAAGAAATATCCAAAGAATTTTAATTAAGCACAGTTTAAAAATGTATTACTACTATTTATGTAATTACTGAAAACACTAAATAGTATTTTTTTTTATAAATGTTAAGGTCTATGAACACGTCCACACTATCCGACCTTCGTTAAACAAATGTGTTTCTTTTGACGCCACGTATGTATAAAATAGGGAGCTTACAACAACGGCTATTCTATACAAGAAATTATCAATAATATGGGGTCAGCCGTGGCGCAGAGGCACAAAGTGTGACTGTAAAGCGACTGGTTGTAGGTTCAATTCCCACTCGAAATGTGGAAATATTTAATATTTCCATTTTCTTCGAGGTGAGGCCAAAAGCAAGGCGTTAAGCTCCTCCACTTGCAGGCAATGCCTCCAGAATTCGGCGGAAAGTTGGGAACGGATTAATAATATGAACTATTGGACTAACAACTCTACTATTAATAAAGTTTATTTTTCAGCATTTTATTGCGCTTTACTCTATCTGTATACATGAGAATAAAAAAAAAATGCTAGAAAAAACATAATAAAATAAATATTTGTGTACAAATTTACAGGTCATCATCAATACGGAAGGAACACTGCTGGTATAAACTTCATTAATAGATACTAAACTAAGAAAAATATTTAAAAAACACTGATTAAATTATTAATAATAATCTATTTTTAATGCGTAAGAACCCACTAGCACTGAGTTTACAGCGAGATCGTCTCACTGAGCCACGATAGACTATTTAATTAACTGTAATAAATTTAATAACTTCCTCTAGCCGACAGTTTAAAACACTTTTTTGAATACACTCCCTCCAACAGTAGGTATTTGAAAAGCGATCAAAATAAAACAATAAGTAAAAATTCCCAAATTATCTCACAAATTTATCCAAAGGCTTGCCTTTGGGAGATCAAAAGAAAAAATTAATTAAACAACTTCGACGAAGCAAATAAAGCGTTCAAATCTTATCGGTTCACAGAAACCGTACAAAAAAAGGGGCAAACATTGAAAAAAAAAATTCACGTTTACACGTTTACACGATTTTTTAATTGTCTGTCAACACTGGACTGAACGTCAATGGGTCCCACGGCCTTGTGATTGACGTGCAAAAAATGTATACAGTACAAATTTTTCACATACATTCGATATATGACTTATGACTGTAAGGATAAAGTCAAAAATTGTTTGAATAACGGTTAACACAAATTTCGGTTTTTGTGGTCAACCGTTAAATAACTACGGAGTCGCAGTGAAATATTTCTTGTGGGAATAAAATTTAGGTGGGAATTCTACATGGGTAAAGGCAGACACGTGCCGGTTCGTGCGAAGGGCGTAAGTACGGTTTTAAATAGGATGGGGAAGGATTACGATCTTTATTGTGACATGCTTCATTTTTTTCGTTTATATTTTTGTTTTTAAAAGGACTTATGAGATTATGTTAGGCGGTTGTGGTGTAGTGGGGTAATGTATGATTGTAAAGGTTGTAGGATCTATTCTATTTAGGGTAACTATTTTATAATATTATCTTTTCCAAGTTTGGTACCTGAGACAAATCGCGGTGTTAAGTTCCGCCACTTGTCACGTATGTCTGGGGAAATTGGAGAACGGAGTGTGTTAACATTAGGTTTCCCTCTAGACTAAAAATAGATACTGACCTGTTAAGAAAAAACCACGAGAAACCTGGAAGGAGCGTCAAGGTGCTTTGCTTAAATAAAATTATATTATTATTGTATGTACTATTGGAATTTAAATATTACCATTTTCCTGAGTGGAAATCGAACCCACAACTAGTGCTTACAATCAAACGCTATCCCACTGCATCACAATGAAGTCCTTTAAGTGGTCTAACTAGTAAGTAGAAATAATATAAGAAAGTCTATTTACCGACATATATAATATATAATACAAACAAAAATATCATAATTCAATACAACCTAACATAAACACAAATAAACTAACTAACTAACTAAAAATATAGTTTCCCACCTTAATATCGACGTAACAGATAACAAAGCAATCCTTAAACGGTTATAACTTAAAATCCGGAACTCTATATAAATTCCGATCCCATAGTGTGAATTTTTTGCATTATCAAAGGTCATACAAGGACGTCATATTTCCATTCCCATTCCCATTCCCATGGCATTTGGTTCCTGTGAGAACGTGGGGGAAGCAGTTTAAATGTTAATATTGGGTATACAATAATATGTTTGTTATTTTTTTAAAAGGACTATAAAAACTGTCATGTTTTGTTATCAGATTTTACAAAAAATCGTTACTTGAAAAAATTAAAGTTCAAAAAAAAAATATGTAATATTAATACAAATATGTTATAATTTTTACTTTTTTATAAATTTTAGTTACCTATATATCTTTTATTTTTTACCATAATTAAGTAACAGGTAAAAACGACTAATAATATAATGTTTTGTAAACAAAAACCATGTGCCCGTTATACAAAAGAAATGAAAACTGGCAGCACTCGAAGGAAATAAAATAGCTTCACGCTATGTCCCGCACACAGCAGGGTAGGCAGAGGGAACCTAGTGTTAAGACACTCCGTTCCCCACTTTCCGCCGAATTCGGAGGCTTGCGTGTTAAGTGGCGGAACTTAACGCCGCGCTTTACCTCGACACCAGAGCGAAGAAAATGGAAATATAATTTCCACTCCTCGAGTGGGAATCGAACCCACAACCAGTCGTTTACAGTCACACTCTTGTGCCACTGGGCCACGACTAGCCACTAAGAAGGAATGTTCATAATTTATTTTTTTTTTTTTTCTAGAGGTCAGTGGCGCAGGGGCATAAATTATGACGACAGAGGTGATTGACATCGACAGGGTTGTGGGTTTGATTTCTATTCAAAGAATTGACATATTTCATACTTAATTTCTTTCGCTTTGGTGTCGAAGCAAAGCACGGCTTTGCGTTTCGTCTCCGCTTCCCCACTTTCCGCCGAATTCGGAGGCATTGCGTGTTAAGTGGCGGAAATTAACTTAACCTCTGGTACCAGAGCGAAGGAAATGGAAATATTAAATATTTCCACACCTCGAGTGGGATCGAACCTACAACTAGTCATTTACAGACACACATTCGTGCCACTGCGCCACGACTAGACGTACCACTCTTAACTAAATTACAAAACAATTGTAACTTTAAATTTCCAAAACTAACTATTTTCGGTCACACGTAACTATTAAATTAAGTAAGTTCCCGTCGACTCGTAAGAGATACCGTGGGACAGTAACACCCCATGGCGCATGTCACTAAGTGCTTAGGGGCCATAATCTTATAATAATGGACACTTTTCAAAAAGTACTTAGTGAATAATTGTGCGGAAGCTTACTTTCATATAATTCTATTAAAATGATTTTATATGGTCTGAATAATTTGAATAAAATCTGAATATGGTAAGAATTGGTTGTGGGTTCGATTCCCACTCGAGGAGTGGAAATATTTAATATTTCCATATCCGTCGCTCTGGTATCAGAGGCAAAGTGCGGCGTTAAGTTCCGTCACTTAACACACAATGCCTCCGTATTCGGCGGAAAGTGGGGAACGGAATGTCTTAACACTAGGTTGCCTCTGCCTACCATGTTGAGTGCGGGAAGCTAAAAGCATTATGCTTACAGAGCATGACAGACATGACATTATACTTATGCTTACAGAGCATGACAGCATTATTGTGTATACCATATACACGATGGTTTTAGGTTCGATTTCCACTGGAGGGAACGATTATATTTAGATAATTATCATATCTTCGCTCTGAGGAAGGTAAAGTGCAGCGTTGGGTACCGTGTCTAATTACGCTTTGCCTCGAAATGAGATGAAAAGTTGAGTACGGTGGTACGGTGTTTTGACACTAGGCTGTCTTAGACTATCCTGCTAAGAAGGAAAAGACACGTAGCTCGAAATACATATTCACTAACTCAGTAAATTGCTGGCCCTGGCTTTTTCCTGCGTCGTAGGGCAGTCAGAGAGAACATAGTGTCAAGACACTTCGTTCCCCACTTTCCGCTTCGCATGAAACTTTGCAAAAACTGCGCCTTGCATTGTATTGTTACTAGAGCGGAGAAACAAAAATAACTTAAATACAATTATTAACACGAGTGAGAATCGAATCGACAACCATTCGTCAAACAACAATAAAACTAACAATTACACTAAGCCCCTAACAAATAAATTGAGAGTGTACTTAAAAAATAAATAATATTAAAATATTTTTGTCCCTATTTAATCTTCATACGTGTGTCCATAATCCTTCACACGGTAAGGACCAAGTTCGTTATAACCGTTAAAAAATCGTGTGGGAATTTTTGTTTTTGCGTGAGAAAAAACGATCGTGCAGATTTTATGTTAACTTACTCATTTGTATAATATGCTATTAAAAAATTAAGTTGTGAAATAAAATTATTTTAGCCAGATTTATTTTTGATATTTAAAAAAACAATTTATAAATCCGACATTTCAATCAACTTACGGTAGTCCGTGGTCACAGAAAGGCTGTATTTTTTCTTTTTTTTTTAGCTTCACGCTGTATCCCGCATACAGCAGGGTAGGCAGAGGGAACCTAGTGATAAGACATTCCGTTCCCCACGCACCGCCGAATTCGGAGGCATTGCGTGTTAAGTGGTGGAATTTAACGCCGTGCTTTGCCTCGATACCAGAGCGAAGAAAATGAAAATATATGGAAGGCTGTATTTTCCACAGCATTTTCTAAATCAATATAATACCAAAAATATGTGTAATTAATCCAGTTTATTTATTATTTTATATTATCATGTTACAAATGAGTGTAAGCTTTGATGATAAAGAACATCTAAAAACCAAAATGGTTTGGGCCGATGTTACAATTATAAAAAAGTTTAATTTCAAAATGTGCGGAAAATCTCAAAAATCTAATATTAATGAGATCTTTGGCGAAGTGTGAACATTCCAAAGACAAAAAAAATACCCTTACTATTTAAAATGCTTAACAGCCCCTCAAAAGTTGTGACACGCGACAAAAAGTCGGTTAACGCTTTGTAAACTAACGTGAACTATCGGGACTGATAAAACCATCAGTTGACTTCCTCCCTGATGTTACGAACCCCTAGAAATTGATTCACAGACCATTATTACGTGGGGATATTAAAAATCCTGTGAGAATATACCAACCATGGGATATTGTATTTTTAAATACACCTTTACACTTTTTTTTACAAAGCAGGGTAGTCAGACAGTATCTATTGTCAATTCACTCCACTTTCCGCCTAAAATCTAGATATTGTATGTTGACTAGGAACTAAATGCAGCGCTTTGTCTTGCTCAACAGAGGGAAGAAATGAAAATAACTAAAATTTAATAATTTTCCAGGCCTTTTAGGGCAAGTCGTGGGGCAGTGGAACAGAGTGTAAAGCGACTGGTTGCGGGTTCGATTCCCAATGGAAGAGTGGAATTATTTAATATTTTTATTTTCTACGCTCTGGCATTTCGTTCATTTTCTACCGTCGAGGCAAAGCGCGGGGTTAAGTTTCGCCACTTAACACGCAATGCCTCCGAATTTGGTTGAAAATGGGGAACAGAGTGTCTTAACACTAGGTTCCCTCTGCCTATCCTGATGTGTGCGGGATACAGCGTGAATTTAAAAAAAAATAATCACTTTCTCAAAGTCTCAGTGTCTAAATACCATACAGGCATACACATAAAAAATATTTTTAAATATTTCTTGTTTATAATGTGCATATATATTTATATCATACATATAAATAATATATATTTTAATAAGTATAAAAAAATTAAGTAGAATTCGAACCTATAACCACCAAGTCTTATCTTCAGTAACATAAAATACAGTCAAACTTAGCTTACTGCCAAAATAGTGCTAAGTCTACATTTTAAGCCCTAACCCATTTTACATGAAAAATAAAATATTCCTTAGCATTACAACTACATATCATGAATAGAATATAAGATGTGTAACGAAATTCTCACGAAATTGCGTTCCCACAGCTCGTCTCCTCTCACTATTAACGTATTTAAGGGCCCATATAGAATAGTCCTTAATCGCAACTGACACTTCTTTATTCCGCCTTGTTATACATCACGTATAGTAGCTTTATTATGCTGGTTATTATTCTTTAAGAATCTTCTTCTAAAGATCTTTTTTAAGAGTAAGGTTGTAAGTATTTCTTTTTTTAGCTTCACACTTGTTTCCGTATTGTGGGTGTTCAGAGAGAACCGAGTATCCTTTTGTTTTCCACTTGCCGCCCGAACTTGAGACATGTGGAAATGAATATTATTTAAAAATCATCTGTGTGGAAATCAAACCCACAACTAATGGCATTCTTTTTACACTATTCAACTGTACCATAACGGCCTTTTGTTTGGATGGGCTGAAATTTCCTTTATAATTAACCAATTTAATCCTTATTTTATCGAAATAATTAGTGTTTTACACAAATTAGAAACAAAAATATGATTTTAATTTTAATCATTTATTTCAATTTACTTCCCTTACTATAAATGTATTAGTTATTTTTATTCTACTACCTCTATTATATCGTATGATAATTGACCATTAAATCGTATCAAAAGGACCCTAAAAAGTCTCGACACGCGACAAGAAAATCGGTTAACAATTTCAACTACTATATCGTGATGAAATGATGAAGCCATCAGTTCATCGGCTAATTTTTTCCCTGATTATTACGAGCCCTTTAAAAATTGTTCACGGAACAGTTACATGGGAATATTAAAAATCCTGTGGGAATCTATTAACCGTGGGAAATAATGTGCTACCTATTAAATTAGTTTTATTGTTATATATTTCTATCTAATATATATTTCTATAATAAGACATTAAGTGGGGAACGGAGTATCTTAACACTAGGTTCCCTCCTACCCCGCTGTGTGCGGGATACAGCGTGAAGCTGGAAAAAAGTTTTATTTATTATTTTATTATTTTCATTTCTTAGAACGCGTGCGCTGAGTTCCTTAGATCCGGAGTGCCTCGACACTAGATCCCTCTGCAGAAGTATAAAAAATGAAAGATGTAGTAAAAAATGATATGTCACATTTAATACCTATCTGAAAATATACAACGATTGTGGATTTAAATGTCATACTAAAAAGAATAAGAAAATATAAAATACAACTTAACATGTCTCCTTACCTACACAATATAAAATGTAATTAAAACCTGCTTGTTAATGTAATTTAAAAAACCCATACATATAAACTAAGCATGGTATCGTCGATATGATCTACTTGCTCGATCTTTTGACATTGGAATTGGGGATTGAATGTGCAAATATAATGAAAAAATCGTTTCGAACTTCAAACAGAGAGAATCTACTGTCAAGACATTCCGTTTTCCACTTTCCGCCTCGAAATCTTGCGTTTTGGGTGCCGAATCTCAAGGTGGAACTTTGTCCTATTACCATGGCGGAGAAAAGATTTTTTTTTTACCTTCACCCTGTATCCCGCCCACGGCAGGGTAGGCAAAAGAAACCTAGTGATAAGACACTCCGTTCCACACTTTCCGTGTCTAACTACTACAACTTAACTTCGCGCTTTGCCTCGGCACCAGGCGAGGATTTTGGAAACATTAAATATATCCACTCCTCGAGTGGGAATCGAACCCACAACCAGTCGCTTCACAGACGCACTTTGTGTATCTGAGCCACGACTGACCCGAGAAAAAAAAATAGTTTAAATATATTATTCCCACGAGCGGATCGAATTCAGCATTATCCCTTATGTCAGACAACTAATGTTCAAATATATACATAAAGGACCTAACAAATAGTTTGACAGACTAGTCAAAAACAAAAAAAGGACCCTTATTTGATTCTACATACATATCTCCATATTCCTTCACACGGCAAGGACCAAGTTCGTTACAGCCCTTAAAAAGTCGTGTGGAAATATTTATATATGCGTGAGAAAACGAACCTGCAGATTGTGTGTTAACTTGCATATTTATATAATAAGCCATTAAACAAATATGCAAGTTAACACACAATCTGCTTTTAAAGTAAAATTTTGAAATAAAACTATTTTAATCAGATTAATCGCGTATATTTTTGGTATTCGAAAATAAATTTTGGAAAACCCAACCTTTTAAACGCTTTGCAGTTGTCCTAGGTCACAGATAGGCTGTATGTTCCTCTTTATTTTCTATAAAGTATAGGGTTAAAATAGTTTCATTTCAAACTATGTTTGAATTGAAAGAAATAAAAGATCTTATTCAATTTAATTTTATTCAAATAGAAAAGAATTAAGGCTCTTATTCCCAATAACCCCTCAAAAGTTTCGACACGCGACAAAAAGTCGGTTAACGCTTTGTAAACTAATGTGAACTATCGTGACTGATAAAACCATCAGTTGACTTCCTCCCTGATATTACGAACCCCTAGAAATAAATTCACAGATTAATACAACGTGGGAATATTAAAAATCCTGTGTGAATATACTAACCATGGAATATATATTTTTTATGTCATTCATACATAAATATATAGAAAATGAAAAATTTAAAACGGCTGTCGTGGCGCAGTGGGACAATGACCGTGAAGCGATAGTTGTGGATTTGATTTTCACTTGAGGGCATAATGGTAACTAAGATAAAGCATGGCTTTGGGTTCCGAGTACATTAATACTATGTTCTTTTTGCCTAGCAAAGTTGCTATACATAAAAAAACGTAAAGCTAAAAAAAGAAGTATTTTAAATATATATATAGATTTTGGAGACAATTTTGTTCTAGTAAAATTCAAGGCTGCATAAATTATTGTGGGAATATACGACCGTGCGTGAGAATTCTTACACTTCATACAAAACTAGGGGGAATATACAATCATTCACATCCTTTTGTGCTTAAATCTTTTAATATAAACGGCGAAAGGTAATGTATTTTAATAGGTTTTAATTGTTCGTGAATTTAACAAGGAAAAATAAAAACATATATATAGATTCAGTGCTAACAACAAAAATAACATGTTGTAAGGGTATAAAAATTTCAATGGAGCCGTGTGTATAGAGAACGCTTGGCTTAACGGTTAGAGCGCAGGACAATTTCCGAGAGGCGCGGGTTCGTGTCCCTCTACATTCAAAATTTGTAAAGGTTTCCAAAAAGTGGGAATAATACTTTAAAGATATTAAAAAAAAGAAACTTCATTTATTTTGTTTCTGATCTTCACATTTTAAAATTATATTCTGTGTGGAACTCCATGATATGTTTAATATAGTAGAGAGTGAAACAAACACACATACAAATAATTTATTAACTTGTATCCACTACCCTACTTGTAACCATATATATATTTTTTTTTATATCTTCACGCTGCATCCCGCACACAGCAGGGTAGGCAGGTGGAACCTAGTGTAAAGACACTGCGTTCCTACTCTTGGAGGAAAGTGTCCTCCAAATTTGGAGGCTTTGCGTGTTAAGTGGCGGAATTTAAGGCCGCGCTTTGCCTCAGCACCAGAGCGAAGAAAATGGAAATATGAAATATATCCACTCCTCGAGTGGGAATCGAACCTACAACCAGTCGTTTACAGTCACACGCTTTTGCCACTGCGCCACGACTGGCCCCCCTATATATTATAATAATAAAATCTTGTAAAGTCTGATCTGTAACCACAGTGCGTAACAATCACATAATACAATCAAACACAACCTAGCGGCTAGCATTAAATTTCTACTTCAAGTCCTAACCCATTTTACCGGAAAAATAAAATATTCATGAATAGAATATAAGAAGTATAAAAAATTTCTCACGAAATTGCGTTCCCACAGCTCGTCTCCTCTAACTATTAACGTATTTAAGGGCCCGTATAGAATAGTCCTTAATCGTAACTGACACTTCTTTATTTTTTTATTTTGCTGGTTATTTTTTTTTTAAATATATAGGTATACTTTTTATATGACAATTTAACTTTTTGTCACTTTGCAGGGTAATCAGAGATAACCTAATGCCAAGACACGCCCTTCTCTAGTTACCGCCTCAATACAAGTCATCGTTAGTTAAACGTTTGAATCTCTTTGTCTTACAAGGGCAGATAAATGCAAAATAACTTAAATATTGAAAAAATGCAAAAATGCCTTGAGTAGAAATCTAACCCACAATCAATCGTTTCAGGCTCTATCCCACTGAGCCATGATAGCTTCAAGTTTTTTTTAGCTTGGTTTTTAGCTTTACTCTGTATCCCGCACCCAACAGGGTAGGCAGAGAGAACCTAGCTTTAAGACACTCCGTTCCCCACTTTCCACCGAATTCGGAGGCATTGCCTGTTAAGTGGCGGAACTTAACACCACGCTTTGCCTCGACACTAGAGCGAAGGAAATGAAAATATTAAATATTTCCACTCCTCGAGTGGAAATCGAACCCACAACCAGTCGTTTAGAGTCACACAATTGTGCCACTGCGCCACGACTGGCCCCAAGTTCAAGTTCAAGTTATTAAGTATCAAATACAAATTATCTTATAACAAGGGTACCTGTCCATTCTTAAAGAATAATAACCAAAATAATGAAGCTACTATACGAAATATATAACAAGGCGGAATAAAGAAGTGTCAGTTACGATTAAGGACTATTCTATATGGGCCCTTAAATACGTTAATAGTGAGAGGAGACGAGCTGTGGGAACGCAATTTCGTGAGAATTTCGTTATACATCTTATATTCTATTCATGACATGTAGTTGTAATGCTAAGGAATATTTTATTTTTCATGAAAAATGGGTTAGGACTTGAAGTGTAGATTATACACAATTTTTGCATTATGTTAGGCTTAACTTTATTAAGTATACGAGTGAATATACTTGTAAGTATAAGATAGCGTACAACTATCTAATGGTGGTAACAGGTTCGAATCCTACACATAATATTTTATAATTTTCATAATTATAAGTCAGTAAATTCTTATTATACAGTTATGAATCAAAGCAAAGTACATAAAACGTGACGACTTCACCGTTCAGAGTATAATTTTTAAAATACAAAAGTTAAATACTGAGTGACTTAAATTTCCCCTTTCTTTTACAAAGTTACGAGATACAGAAAATCCGTTACAATAAAAGAAATAAAATAATCTTGTAACTTTACCACTTTTATTAAAACATTTAAATATAACAGGACGTGGCCGATTGTATATTCCCCCTAATTTAGTTTGAAGTATAAAAATTCTCACGCACCGCCATATATTCCCAGGGTATTTTATGCAGAGGTTTTACAGTCTTAACCGCAGCAGCAGACATGTGACTGCAAATGCTATTGGTAGTGGGTTCAATTCTCACTTCGGGATGTAATCACATTTAAATTATTTCTGTTTCTCAGTTCTGATTAAGAAGACAAAACGCAGCATTGAGTTCCAATATTCAACACGCAGTGTCAATATTTTAATTAACGATTAAAGGATTAAAACAAAGTCTATATTTTAAGCGGAAAGTGAAGAACGGAGTGTCTTCACACTAAGTTCTCTCTAGTCAGAGAGAACTTATTGTGAAGACACTGAACTAATAGCATAGCCATGCTATGGGAAAAAGCATGAAGGTGTAAAAAATGTATAGATATATTCCTTGGTTAGTAGGTTCTCACAGGATTTTTAATACGTGGGAAACATATTAATAATCTGTGAATGAATTTCTAGGGGATCGTAATATGAGGGAAGAAGTCAACTGATGGTTTTATCAGTCGAGATAGTTCCCGTTACTTTACAAAGCGTTAACCGACTTTTTGTCGCGTGTCAAAACTTTTGAAGGGCTGTTAGGGATTTTAATTGTAAGGGCCTTAACTCGTTTGTATTTGAAAAAAATAAAAAATATTTTTATTTATTTTTATTTTTTGAAAGACTAAAATTTATTATGAACTTTGGTATGTGAAAATTCGTTTTAGAAAATATACCTGTCACTATGGACTACTGAGAAAAAAAGTCTAAATTTTAGGTTTTCCAAATTGTATTTAGAAGCATCTGAAAAAAATGTATTAATCTGCTTAAAATAATTTTATTTCAAAATTTTACATTAATAGTGGCGTATGTAAATCTGCAAGTTTAAACAAAATCTGTTCGATCGTTTTTTTTTCTCACGCAAAAACAAAAATTCCCACACGATTTTTTAACCGTTGTAACGAACTTTGTCCTTACCGTGTGAAGGATTATGGATACGTGTACTCGTATGTACATCTAGCTTGGGACCAAAAAATATTTGAAATTGTTTGCGTATTTTTTTATTTTTTGTCTATTAAGTCAATCTATTTGGCTTTATGTATTTATTTGTTCATAAGTTGTCTGACTATTCGTGATTGTTATAGGTTCAATTTCCACTCGGGAATAGATTTTTTTGTATCCCGCACACAGCAGGGTAGGCAGGGGGAACCTAGTGTTAAGATACTCCGTTCCCCCTTTTCCGGCGAATTTGGAAGCAATGCGTGCTTAGTGGTGGAACTTAAGGCCGCGCTTTACTACGACACCAGAGCGAAGGAAATGGAAATATTAAATATTGCCACTCCACGAGTGGGAGTCGAACCCACAACCAGTCGCTTTACAGTCACACTTTGTACTACTGCGCCATGACTGGCTACAAAAATGTTTTAATAATTTATTTTCGTTTCTCCGCCTTGGATACAAGATAAATGGCTT
The DNA here is from genome assembly GCA_019049465.1 of Dryas iulia moderata. Lineage (NCBI taxonomy): Eukaryota > Metazoa > Arthropoda > Insecta > Lepidoptera > Nymphalidae > Dryas > Dryas iulia. The sequence goes on from CM032440.1 coordinate 2,119,832, forward strand.
TGACCTCTGCCGCTCAATACGCAGTGTTATAAATGTGGGGTGGAAGGTGGAGAACGGAGTGTATTGACACTAGATTTTCTCTGACTACCCTGTTATGGGGAAAGTTATAGCTAAAAAATTAAAAATATATATTTTATAGTATAGTTTACAGTGTATTAAGCGCTATGTTCATACACCTTTGCACCCTAATTTTAAAATTATAACGTCAGATAATTTCAAGTTCACACGGTTAGATATACAAAGTCGAAAGGTCGGGCAGGTAGATCATGTGAACGATACGGTCTTTGGCTGGACGTAAGGAATATTCAAATTACTTGCAGTTTTTCGTTGCATTTTATATTATGTAGGTACAGAGAGATTTTAGTTAACATACCATTTGAAACTGGAATCATCTTGTATATTCAAATATGTGTGAAGTGTAATTAAATATCTTTTCTTTAACTTTACGGTATAAGCTCATAACACGTTATGTATTATGCAGAACGAACGTGTTGTAAAGATACTCAGTTTACCACTTTCCATCTGAATCCGAGACTTTGCCTGTTAAGAGGCGGAACTTAACACTGCGTTTAGTCTTGTTACCAAATCGGAAAAATGAAAGCAATCAATTTATATACATATAAAATTACTATATTCTTTTTTTTTAGCTTCACGCTGTAGCCCGCATACAGCAGGGTAGACAGAGGGAACCTAGTGTTAAGACACTCCGTTCCCCAATTTCCGCCAAATTCGGAGGCATTGCGTGTTAAGTGGCGGAACTTAACGCCACGCTGTTCCTCGGCACCAGAGCGAAGAAAATGGAAATATTTAATATTTCCACTCCTCGAATAGGAATCGAACCCACAACCAGTCGTTTACAGTCACACGCTTGTGCCACTGCGCCACGACTGGCCCCTCTTACTATATTACTATATTCCTTGTTTATAAACAGAACTAATCAGTGCAAAACAAACAAAATACAAATTTAACAGGTAACACATTATTTCCCACGGTTAATAGATTCCCATAGGATTTTTAATATTCCCACATACATAACTGTTCCGTGAACCATTTTTAAAGGGCTCTTAATATCAGGTAAAAAATTAACCAATGAACTGATGGCTTTAACATTTCTTCACGATATAGTAGTTTATCGACTTGTTAATCGACTTTTTGTCGCGTGTCAAGTCTTCTGAGGGGCTGTTTGATATGTTATACGATTTAGGGGTCAATTATCGTACATATTGTATAATAGTGGTTATAGAATTTAAATATATAATTAGGGAAAATAAAATGGATAATGTTTAACATGTGTTTAGATTTATCTAATCTAAATTGTCTTTGTAAGTAACCAATTTAACCCTAACTTAAGTCAGGGTTAAATTACTTACAAAGACAATTTCATCTCATTCCAGCAAAAAATCATAATGGTGCAGTGGGATAGTATCTGACTGTAAGCGTGATTGGTAGCGAGTTCGAATCCCACATGGAGAATTACTTGAATTATATTGATTTTTCCACTAGCATAAGAATTGAGCAAATGTTTTGAATTAAGGCGGCAAGTAAACAATGAAGTGACACTAGCTTCCGTCTGGTCACCCTACACCGGTCAGCACTTGAAGCTGAAAAAAAAGAATAATATAAAATATTACCAAAAACTATAAAAAATAACTTGTAAAAAGACACCTTTTTCTTTGGAAGAAGATTCTTAAAGAATAATAGCCAGCATAATAGAGCTTCTATCTCTATCTCTATATATAATAAAAGAGTAGAAAAGTCAATTCTGTACATGAAAAATTTCAGAAAAATTTTAATTGGATGCGTTAATATATCGATAACAGAGGTCAAAAATCCACTCAGTAGAATTTTTGTCTGTCTGTCTGTCTGTCTGTCTGTCTGTCTGTTAATTTGTTCGTCAATCACGTAAAAACTACTGGATAGAAATGAATGAATTTAATAATTGAATTTTAGTATGGTGATAGCTTATAGTCCAAAGGTACATATAGGATAGTTTTTATCCCGGTATCCTATGTAGTTATTTTGGAAAAAATAAAAAACCGATATAAGTTAATCATTTGTATATCGGTATCTACCGGGTAGAAATTAATGAATTTTTGTATGGAGTTAGCTTAGAGGTTAGAGCAACATATGGGATAGTTTTCATCCCGGTATTCAACATAACTCCCGCAGAAAAATAAATTAAAAAAAAACATTCAAATTATGTCGATAGTTCACGAGTGAAGCTAAATTTGTTTCAATATCACTAATTAAAATAATTATAAAATAAAATATGCATAACATTTATTTGACCGGTCTATAAAACTTTATATAATCTATATTTTTATATAATCTATATGACAACAGATGTCACTACGTTTTCTGCAACGGGTAGCGCCATTTGTTATTATATAGTTGACATTGTACTAGACATATCCGCACTCATTAAAATTATTATTATAAAAATGCAAAAATCTGTATCTCTTCTATTTGTTATGTTTTGACGGGAATTCGTAAAGAATATTGTTGAAGATGCAGGATCATATAGGCAACTTTATAAAAAATCAAACCCTAGGAGGTTGAAACAGTGGATGAAACTTATGTATGTTTAGTATATAGTGAGAATGAAAGATCTAAACTCCTTGACTGAAATGAATGAATTTTCTCAGGAAATAGTTAATGAGGCAAGGTCAAACATAGGCTATCTCTCTTTTTTTTAAAATTACCCTGGTATTCAAAACAGTTCCCGCAGAAAAGTAAAAAAACTGGCAAAGTCAAATTGCATTGATTATTTGTAAGTAAAGCTATTTTTTAATATCAATAAGTAACACACACAATTGTAAAATAAAAAGCGTAAAGTTTATTTAAGATATTACATCTGGTTTATAATACTATATACCAGATGGTATATATGTACGAAATCTACTATCATATGATAGCAGATTTCGTACGATTTCTTACTAGAACAGTTATCGCTATATGTTAAATAGTATAGGCATTGTACTAGATATATAGATGATTTTCTCATAAACATAATTAGTGACAAAAGTCAAATATAGACTACCCTCCTTTTATAAAAAAAAGCAATCCCAAATAGGCAATAGAGGATGAAAGTGGTAGTTCACGTGGCGAAGCCGCGAGCGAGTCGCTAGTACGTAATATATAACAAGGCGGAATAAAGAAGTGTCAGTTACGATTAAGGACCATTCTATATGGGCCCTTAAATACGTTAATAGTGAGAGGAGACGAGCTGTGGGAACGCAATTTCGTGAGAATTTCGTTACACATCTTATATTCTATTCATGATATGTAGTTGTAATGCTGAGGAATATTTTATTTTTCAGAGATGAGTTAGGGCTTGAAGTATATAGATTTTATACCATTTTGACATTATGTTTGACTGTATTAAGTGTGTCGGTGATATACGGCGGGTACAGGTTCAAATTCTGCATGATAAAATTATATTATTATAATGTATATATACTTAGTAAGTCAGTAAATTCTTTATATGTCTATGATTCATTTGCCTAGTATATAAAGGAGGTGTAGTACTTTACCATTAAAAATATAGTTTTTAAAATACGAAAGAATTACGTAAAGTGTTTTAATTTTATTTCCTTTGTCAATCTCTTAAAAAGTCCATTACAATAATAAAATAAAAAAGACTCTATAACATTTACCACTTATACTAAGACACGTAAGCGTAACAGGATGGGAACAATTGTATATACCCCCTAATTTTGTTTGAATTGGACAAATTCTCACGCACCGCTATTTATTCTCACGGTACATGCACAGATATACAGCGTTCAGTGGGCCAGTGTGTCTGTAAACGCAATCGGTTGTGGGTTTGATTTATGGAGATTAAATTATATTATTTTTTTACTTTTTTTCTTGGCCTTGGTAACGATACAAAACGTGGCATTGAACTCCGCCGCTCAATTGTGTTTTAAATGTGGGGCGGAGAGTGGAGAACGGAGTGTTTTTTTATGGAATAAAGGAGGCAAACTAGCAGAAGGCCCACCTGGTGTTAAGTGGTTACCTTCGCTCATAGACATCCATAACATCACAGTTATGGATGCGTTGCCAGCCTCGGGGATGTAGGAAAAAAGGAGGGAGGAAGGATGGGAATGGTGGGAATAGGGAGAGCTGGCTTATGTACCATCGAACCGGAACACATCGTCAGATATTTGGCGGTTCGTCTTTGACACGATAGTGGTCGCGAGCCAGTCGGAGAACGAATCTCCTACCACCAAGCTAACTAGGTTACCCAGTGTAAAAAACGGAACTAAAAAAAATATATACTTTATGGTATAGTTTACAGTTTATTATGTTCATCCACCTTTGCACCCTAATTTTAAAATTATAACGTCAGATAATTTCAAGTTCACACGGTTAGATATACAAAGTCGAAAGGTCGCGCAGGTAGATCATGTCGACGATATGATCTTTGATTTGAAGTAAGGGGTATTTGAATTACTTTAACAAGCAGATTTTAATTGCATTTTATATTGTGTAAGTACGGAGAGGTTTTAGTGACTTAAGTCTATTTTCTTCTCTTTTTTCCGTATGCCAATCGAAACTGGAATCTTGTGCGTTCTAATATTACTACCTTTTTTAGCTTTACAGTTTTTAGCCCATAGGCGGAACTAAACGCCGCACTTTGTCTTGTCACCAAAGCGGAATACTGAAAGTTATCGATTTATATACTTATATATTTTTTTAATTCCTTATTTTGAAACATAATTAACCTGTGAAGAAGCAAATAAAATCTAAATTTAATAGGTAGCACATTATTTCCCACGGTTAATAGATTCCCACAGGATTTTTAATATTCCCATGTAACTGTTCCGTGAACCGTTTTAAAGGGCTCGTAATATCAGGGAAAAAATTAACCGATGAACTGATGGCTTTATCATTTCTTCACGATATAGTAGTTGAAATTGTTAACCGATTTTTTGTCGCGTGTCGAGAATTCTGAGGGGTTGTTTGATTTAAGGGTCAATTATCATATTGTATTATAGTAGTAGCAGAATGTGGATATTTTATTATTTGTATTTGTATAAGGGCTTAAATTTTAATGAATAAAATAATCATTAATTTTTAAAAGTTATGTTAAGCAATAATTATTTAAGTAGATATGTATGTATGTGTAGTTAGGGTTAAGTTTGTTGGTAATAAAGGAAATTTATAAACATGTTTTCTTACGGATTTTAACTTCCAATAATAATATTTATTATTTTGTAAGTAATATAATTGGCATGAGTAATTTTTGCAGGATTCTGGACAGCGGGGTAGTCAGAGAGAACTGAGTGTCAAGACACTCCGGTTTACATTTATTTAAATAGATAAATGTAAATTAAAATTTTAATCAACGAACCAACATTTTTTAAATTAATTTAACGCATCACCATAATATAGAACGTCATAGTAAAAATGAAGAAGGGAAGAATAAAAATGCTCAGGTGGTTTGGGCACCTCGAGAGGATAAGTGATGTAAGAATGATAAGAAAGATTTATGAAGCAAAGGTGAGTGGTAAGAGAGGCAGGAGGACCTCGGTCGACCTTTGAAAACACAGTATCGACGATACTGGAGGAAGGTTCCGTAAAAAGCATGAGATGCCCCCCGGAGGGCGTGCATGAAGAGGTTGATGACTGTGGACGAGGCGAAAGAAGTATGCAGGGACCGTAGCGTTTGGCGCTCAATTCTCTCTAACTACCCCGCAAGGGTTACAGCGTAAAGCTAAAAAAAACCATAATATGGGAAAGAGGGCTCGTCAGTTGTCTACTATATATTTTTAAAGAACACAATATAAAATCAATACTTCTATTCTATAGTATAACAAAGATACTTATAGGAACATGAAATAAGCTCGATTGTTTTTTTCTCACGCGCCGGCATAAGTTCTCACACGAATTTTCAACGGTCGTAACGAGCTTGGCTCGTATTGTGTGAACAACTATGGATGAATGCATGTAAGTCCCCAGTACTGATACAGATCTTTATTTAAGCTTTTAAAGTATAATTCGCAAACTTAGGCATTTGATAAACATTTTTACTGGACTTTTGGACTTCTAAGGTTTTTTTTAGAATGAAATAATGTTTATAAAAAATTAGGTTATGAAAATTATTAAGACATTTATTAAAAATATTTTTGAAAATCTATAGAAATTTGAACGTGGCCAAATTTGTTCCCATGTCTGTTTATTGTAGTCTATATTCCCTAACCGTTTAAATTTATAGATTTTACTACAAACCACTATAATTTAAAACAGTCACATCACGTCATATCCCACTTAGCAGGGTAGTCAAAAATTGAGACATCGCGTATTGAGTGGCGGAGCATAACGCTGCATTTGTCACCTTATCAGAGCGGAGCAACGAAAATAATAAATTAAATACAATCATTTGTCCGAGTGGGAATCGAACCCACAACCAATCGCGCTTATAGTCAGAAACTGTCGCACTGCGCCACGATAGCCAAAATAATTATTTTTACTTATGACAATAAGTGACCTTTTTGTCCAGTCGTGGCCCAGTGGCACAAGCGTGTGACTGTAAACGACTGGTTGTGGGTTCGATTCCCACTCGAGGAGTGGAAATTATATTTCCATTTTCTTTGTTCTGGTGTCGAGGTAAAGCCACGCTAGGGTGCACAAGAGTGTAACTGTAAACGACTGGTTGTGGGTTCGATTCCCACTCGAGGAGTGGAAATATTTAATATTTCCATGTGTGGTGTCGAGGCAAAGCGCGGCGTTAAGTTCCGCCACTTAACACGCAAAGCCTCCGAATTCGGCGGAAAGTGGGTAACGGAGTATCTTAACACTAGGTTCCCTCTGCCTACCCTGCTGTGTGCGGGATACAGCGTGAAGCTGAAAAAAAAAAGTTCTTATCGTAGTTAAGTATCAGAAAAAAATATGTAATAATAATGTTCGTTGCCCCCTGTCCATAGTGTAGACAGAAAAATAATAAAATAACATTATCAAAATATAAAAACATGATATATTTGTATATTTTGACATTCAAAAAAACTATCTGTAGACATCATAAAGGATCTTATTATATTTAACTCCTACCAGTAATGTATTTTGGAAGCAAAGGTTTGATTTAATTCCAATACTAAGGAGATAAAAAAATACATATTCTTTTTAAGTATTAGACCTCTTGTGAAAATTACATAATATATACCTACATATTTCTTTCAGCTTCACTCATTTTATTTCATATAACTTAGTGTCAAAACATTCCGTACTCCAGTTTTTTTTCGAAAGTGAGACATTGCGTGTTGAGCCACGGAACTCAACGCTGCGGCTGTTACTGTAGCGGAGATGTGAAAATAGTTTAAATATAATCATATCAATCATGTGGCCAGTCGTGGCCCAGTGGCACAAGAGTGTGACTGTAAACGACTGGTTGTGGGTTCGATTCCCACTCGAGGAGTGGAAATTATATTTCCATTTCCGCGGCGTTAAGTTCCGCCACTTAACACGCAAGCCTCCGAATTCGGCGGAAAGTGGGGAACGGAGTGTCTTAACACTAGGTTCCCTCTGCCTACCCTGCTGTGTGCGGGATATAGCGCGAAGCTATTTAATTTTAATTTTTTTTTCATACCTCCGAGTGAGAATCGAACCTAAAACCAATCACGTTTACAATTGGTTGCTGTCCCATTGCGCCACTATGGCGTCCATATGTACATTGCCTATAATTATTTCTATATAATAATTTAAAATAGAATTTACTGATTATAAGTGACTCATTATTCCGTTTTCCTCATATCTACAAGAATATCTAATTTTTATATACTTTTTTTGTTAATTTGTAAATTTCTCACGGGTTCCTTTTGGTCGTGGGAACGTGGGAAGAAGGGTCGGAAATGATACAGATACAGTCCTTACCTAATTGACATTAAAAAATGCACTCAAATATGCAGTTTTAACGATGTTTCCTTTTATGGAGCTGCCCTACACATTTAAAAAAAAATTGTTAAAGTTTTTTTGTACTTATTTAATTTTTTAATTTAAGCTATTATAGTATTCGTAACCTTAGTGGGATAGTGTTTGACAGTGATGGCGATCGGTTGTGGGTAATGCTGACTTGGTAGAATGATTATAAATTAATAATTGTTTATATTTTATTAGTTTAAGTGAACAATACAAAGAACCACGTTGAGAAATGCTCATTTGGGCGAAAAGCGGAGTGTTTTGACACAAGTTCTCTCTTACTTCCGTGCTATGCCGAAAAAAGCGTGACGGTATAATTATAACGGATAATAGCATTATATAGAAGCTTCATAGTTAATAACTAAGAAAGAAATATCGTTTTTCTGCCCTTGTAGATTTGTAATATCTAAAAATAGATATCAAATGTTCTATTATCGTAAAATCTGTACACTTTTCTAGGTAAAGCTTTATTAATATTACTTCAATAGTGAAATATATAATACAATACAAAATAAATTAATATAATAATATTGTGGCCAGTCGTGGCGTAGTGGCACGAATGTATGACTGTAAACGACTGATTGTGGGTTCGATTGCCACTCGAGGAGTGGAAATATTTAATATTTCCATTTTCCTTTGCTCTGGTATCCGGGGCAAAGAGCCACGTTAAGTTCCGCCACCTAACACGCAATGCCTCCAAATTTGGCGGAAATAGGGGAACGGAGTGTCTTAACACTAGGTTCCCTCTGCCTACCATGCTGTGTGCGGGATACATCGTGAAGCAAAAAAAAAATAATAAATTAATATTTTAATCTTAACTTTCCTGCATTTATTCACTTTTTAGCTACGTTTTAAATTTTAAATGAAGTATTTATTTAAAAAGAGTTCCTTGACACTAATTGCTCTACAAGAAAAATAGCAAAGCTGCTTTCTAATCATTTAAATTTTGTATATCCAAAAAAAAAACAATACATAATCAAACTATAAACAAGCATAGTAACATAGGGTGACTACAACACAACCAAAAACATTTCAGGCTTTACCAAAAATTCCTATGTAATTTTATTTTTCACACGGATGTAAAATGCCGTGTGAAATATCAAATATCAAAGGGCGAGGCACGCGTCAATACCGAGTGCTCTTGTTACGCATACGAAGCATCCCAATTATGGTAATTTAAAGCTAAATACAGTTATTAGGTGACGTGAAAAACGTTTATTGTAAGTTTATGTAATTTTATTGTTGTCTTTATCATCATATTCGGGGATTCCCGGAAACTCTTATAACATTATAATTGTAGCATAAAAAAACAGTAAACGAGTTGAAGAATGTTAACTTGAGCATGGGGTAAAGAGATTCGTTTACTTTTGTGGATGGGGGGGATGAGGGTGTAAATAATTGTAACAAATCTGCTTACGTAATACTTGAACGGACCCTTAGAGAAAAAAAGGATCATTAAGTTTTTTTCCATGTAGCAGGTAATAAAAAGAAAAAGCTAGTGTGTCTCACTGTTCTCCACTTTCCGTCCGAAATCGAAATATTGCTTATTGAGTGACGATACTCATCTCATCTCTCATCTCGCGCTTAGAATTAAACTGACCTAACTCAAAATTGCCTATTATACTGCTAAAATGACCATAAAATGTTTATACGAGTACTAAGATTCTATTTAATTTGCTTTGCCAATTTTTAGTAAGGTCACCTTAACTTTAAGCGTGCGATATAATCAATCCCCCTAAGTGGGAATCGAACCAGTAATCAACACGCTTACAGTCAAACACTAATCCATGTAAATAAAAAGGACGTAAATTATCAAAGGACGAGAGACGCATCAATACCGAGTGCTCTTGTTACAAATACGCAGCATCCCAATTATGGTAATTTAATTCTAAATACAGTTATTAGGTGACGTGAAAAACGTTTATTATAAGTTTTTGTAATATTATTGTTGTTTTTAAGTGTTGTTTGTTGTTTAAAGGCAAAAATTACGGGCCATTACGTTTTTTTTCCATATAGAAGGTAATAACAAAGAATCTAGGGTCTATTGTCATTGTTCTCCACTTTCCCTCCAAAAGCGAAATATTGCGCGTTAAATGACGATACTCAACACGAGAAATAAAAAAATATACATATAATCATTCCCCTAAGTAGGAATCGAACCGGTAATTATCAGATTTACAATCAGACACAATAGGCGAGAGACGCGTCAATACCGAGTGTTCTTGTTACGCATACGAAGCATCCCAATTATGGTAATTTAATTCTAAATATTTAATAGTTATTAGATTACATGGAAAACGTATTATATGAAATATGTGTTGTAGTATTAGTTATTGTAATGTTAATGTTGTTTTTAGTATTTTTCTTGTTTATTGGTTTGTATTTAGAGGAAAAGGAGCTTTAAGCTTTTTCATGCATAACAGGAGTCTTAGAGTAGCTAAAGTCAAGACACTCCGTTCTCCACTTTTCGCGTTTAATCGAAATATTGCTTGTTAACTGACGACACTCATTGCAACGCTTTGTCTTCGAATGTAAAGTGGAAAATGAAAATAGTATTTACTCTTCGTACGAGTGGGAATCGAATCCGCAACAATCGTGTGCAATCAGACGCTGTCCCACTCCGCCACGACAACCTTAAACAGTGTAAAGTGTATATCAAAATTGTAAACATTCCTTTTGAAAATAACTTTTAAATTTCATATTTAAGTTAACGTTAACACCAAACACAATTTTAAAATATATATAGTGACGATATTCATTATTGAGAAGATATGCAGCCTTACTTATAGGAATTCAATTCAATTTACACTTCTTCCTTGCTATAATTGGATACCGATTTGCTATAAGTTATGACCAAAGTTAAAATCTACTTTTAAGAATATAACTTTATTATAACATTTGAACAATTTAACGGAATTTGCAATTAAATCATTTTAACAATTTATTATCATCATTACAATGTATGCAATGCAAAAAATTATTTACAATGTTATATAGAATAAAGTGTATTATTTTTAGCTTTTGCGGGATACACCCGCAAACTTAATTAATAAATAAAAAAAAAACTATTAATGTATAATTTTCTATATTTTAAGTTAAATTGTATAGTAATTGAACTGAACGATGAACGAACGTACTGCATATAGTGCATGCAGGGTATATAGTGGGACTGTAAACGCGGTTGTGTGTTCGATTTCCACCAGAGGAATGGAAATATTTAATATTTCCATATCATCGCTATCGTGTCGAGGCAAAGCGCGGCGTTAAATACCGCCGCTTAACACGCAATGCGTCGAGAATTGCATAAAATGGGGAACGCAGCCCCAACTGAAAACACAGAAAGCTAAAATTTGAAAGAAATTTGGAGAAAGCTGAGAATTGGAAGAGTAAATAATACCCATACACACAATATCTACTACGGGAGAAATCTATTATGTTTTTTCACTTTTTCCCATTTTTATGGGTATATTGGCAAAATAGTTACAGAGAACCTATTGTCAATACATTTCATATTCCACTTTCCACCCGAATTCAAGTCATAACGAATTGAGTGACTCAACACCGCGCTTTGCCTGAGATGAACATATAACCATTCCCCGAATAGAAATCGAACCCACAACCACTAAAACTGTATATTTTAAGTATTATTATCACGTTATATACTATTTTCTTATCTCCATAGTTATGTATTTACTCTTACATGTATATAATAAATAGTAGGTTTATAGCTGATCCTATTAACAATGTAACGAGCCACTTTAGCCTCACATTCTCACGGGCCGCAGTCTCCGAGGACTCGCCGGAAATGGGCTTCGTGAGAGCGATGTGAGTGGGGCCGTGAAACTAGCGTGTGGTGGAGAAAAATAATGTATATGTGTAATGTATATGTGTACTAGAATTGACTATTATAGTTATAAGTTGTAATCCACATAGAAAAAGATATACATTTAAAATAAATAAATCGTGGCAAATATAAAATAAATAGTGGCAAATCTTTTAAAAGCAATCGTGGCACAGTGTGATCAGTGTCTGACTGTAAAGACTATTTGGTTGTGGGTTCGATTTAAATTTGTATGATTACAGTTTCGCTACTCTCGTATCTAAAACAAAGCATGATGTTAAGTTATGCCACTCAACATGTAATGTGTTGATTTTGGATGGGAAGTGGGGAACGGGTTATCTTAACACTAGGTTCTTCCGACTGCTCTGCTATGTAGGTTAAAGCGCGAAACTAAAACATACTATGTATAAAAATATCACTTAACAGTGACTAGAAACTAGATCTATTTCACATTTATATTCAATGAAACAAAACATATGTTCTTTTTAATAAAAATCTTATTTCGGAGGACCGTTTTGATCAATTTTGGATTTCTTTTTCATCTGCTTAGAGAGATAAAGTGCAAGGTTAATTTCTGCGAGCAACTATGATATACTATGAGTACATGGAAAACTAAATGACATCTATATCTATTCTATTTACAAAAGATAAGATAATGACTGAAGATATACAAAAATAATCACATTTCATGGCCTAACATTTAAGTGCATGCCACATTAGAGCGATAAGCGGGCGCGTGGTATCGCAATTATAAAACCCTTCACGCATTGTTCATGTCCAGGGGTCGCGGTCAGATGTTTGTATGTCTAATACATACATACGTACGTACATACATACAAATATCTATTTAAATTGTATATATAAATAATGTTTATATAATGTTTGAGTATGTTTATGTAGTGGAGAACGGAGTGTCTTGACACTAGGTTCTCTCTGACTACCTTGTTATGCCGGAAAAGGCGTGTTAATAATATATTGTAGTTTCACAGATCTACAGCGGGCTATATCAAGAGAATATAGTGTATTTTTTTTAATTAAATACTTAAACACTACAGACACTCGGTCTCGTATCCTTTTTTTCCTTAATATGATTTGATTACAAATCCATCATAAAAAGGCATGGACAACATGAGGTTTTCATTGTATAGTTTTTAAATTAAGCAAGACACAGGATAATTGATTTTGAAAAGTAGATGGTGTAGGACCATAGTAGACAAGCGATACCATAAGTAGGTATTCTCGTCACATGCTCTTCATACGCATGTACGAACATTTTAAGACCACATATTCTATTTCATTTTGAATAACAAATTATATTAATTTCAGGCCGATATCGATATTTAATATATAAGCACGTACAGCTTTCGCTTCAATAACGAGCTTTACACTACCCACGCCTATTGGACGGTGTCCAAGAGGCGCGGGTTCGAACTCCGCTGCGTTCAACTTTTTATACGTTTTCTTAAAATATCTATTTCTATTTCCATGTAACACTTTAAAATGTGAAAAGTAAATAACTGCAACTATTGAATAACAGACACATTTTAGATTCGTATTAAACACATTGAAATTCTTAAGAATTGCGCGGCGTTAGGTTCCACCAATTTACGCTGGATCGATCTCAGGCGAAAAGTGGAGAACAGAATCTCTTGACACTCGGTTCTCTCCCATTTCAGTAACTCAGAAATTTCAGTTTCATTTTGAAATAATATTCATTTTAAGCCGATATATCGACGAATATATCGATATTTTATAGTACGTGCTCATATATTAAATATCGATTTAATATATGAGCACGTATTTCAATCGGCTAAAGCTTCGCTTGAACTACGAGATTTAGACAACCCGCGCTTCTTCTACGGTTCTCAAGAGGCGCGGGTTCGAACTCCGCTGCGTTCAATTTTTTATACGTTTTCCAAAAATACCTATTTTTAATTCTAGAGTCTGTGAATAACACTTTAAAACGTTAAAAGTAAATAACTGCAGCTATTGAATAAAAAAACACGTTTTAGATTCGTATTAAACACAATGAAACTCTTAAGAAATGCACTGCGTTGAGTTCCACTACCCAACAAGCGATCAATTTCGCATGAAAAGTGGAGACAGAGTGTCTCGACACCAGGTTCTCTCCCATTTCCATACTTAGGTTTACTCCAAATTTTTCAGTCATTTTGAATAATAAATTATATTCATTTTAGTCCGATATCGATAATATTTAATATTTGAGCACGTACAAGCTTCGTGTTATTTACGAGCCCTAGACAACGCGCCAAATGCGCTTCTTGGACGGTTCCCAAGAGGCGCGGGTTCGAATCCCGTTGCGTTCTAATTTTTATACCTTTTCTAAAAAACAATAAAAAACTCCACCTATAAAATAATTTATATAAAACACAGGCGATCGATCTCAGGCGAAAAGTGGAGAACAGAATCTCTTGACACTAGGTTCTCTCCCATTTCAGTAACTCAGAAATTTCAGTTTCATTTTGAAATTATATATATTTAAGGCCGATATCGATAATTAATATGTAAGCACGTACAGCGTTCGCCTCCATTACGAGCTTTAGACAACTCGCGCTTCTTGGACACTTTCCAAGGCGCGGGTTCAAATTCCGTTGTGTTTTTTAGACGTTTTTTTAGAAATACCTATTTCTATTTCCAGAGTCTGTGAATAATGAATTGGCACAAGAGTGTGACTGTAAACGACTGGTTGTGGGTTCGATTCCCTCACGAGGAGTGGAAATATTTCATATTTTCATTTTCTTCGCTCTGGTGTCGAGGTAAAGCGCGGCGTTAAGTTCCGCCACTTAACACGCAATGCCTCCGAAATTGGCGGCAAGTGGGGAACGGAGTATCTTACTACTAGGTTCCCTGTGCCTACGGGCGGGTTACAGCGTGAAGCTAAAAAAAAAAAATATTAAAAGTGAATAACTGCAGTTATTGGTAACAGAGAAATTTTAAATTCGTATTAAATATATTGAATTTCTTATGAAATGCGCGGCGTTGAGTTCCACCACTCAAAAGAGAACAGAGTCTCTTAACACTAGGTTCTCTCCCATTTCAATACCTCAGAAATTTCAGTTTCCTTTTGAAATAATATTCATTTTAAGTAAATATCGATATTTAATATATAAGCACGTACAGCGTTCGCTTCAATTACGAGCTTTAGACAAAGCCCCGAAGCACTATATGACTAAAATCAGGCCATTTCAATACAAGCTTAGTAAGTGGTTGAGTGAATCTCCTAACGAATAATTAAAGGCTTAAGAGGATTTCACGTTGGCGTTTTCAATGTTATTACAATGTTTACAATGTTAGGTGTTAGGTTAAAATGTTGTTTTAGTGAAGTTTAAAGAAGCTTATTTTGGTCTTATGTGGTAATAGATTTGATTTTTTGTAACATTTTCTTTGTTAAGGTTTATATGGAAGAGTGTTGGCAAATGCAGTGGTCCCAAGTTCTATTCTCATTCAAGGAAATGATCTAAAAATAGATTAATTTTCTGGAATCGGGAAATATGGCCTGACCTACCACAATATCTGCGGACCACAATATCTTAATGATTTTATTATTCTGCAACAATATTTTTGTTACTTTAAAAATATACCAGAGTGTTTTGATTTTTATTTCGATTTGCGGTTGATTATCAGTTCGATTCGCATATATATTTATTTAAAAAAATATACATTTCCATTTTTGTCGTTCTGTTAGATAACTGGGACAAAATGTGACGTTGACATCCATCGTCTCATCGTTTCAAAGTGGACTAGGTAGTGTCCATTAGGTTCCCTCTGACTAACCCGCTGCGAGATAAAGCGTGAAACTTACGAATAAAAAAAAAACATAAAGTTAAAAATAGTATCATAAAACCATTAATAATCCCTCGTCTGTCGAGCAAATCTTCTATACTACGTGTATTTGATCAATTTGCTTTGCCAAATATATTTCAGGCGTGAAACTTGCCTTCCAAAGTCGTGCAAAACGTTCAAATTACAACTTTATTTGTATATAAATAAAGTATATATTCGTTTTTTAAGTAAAATATATACTTAGATGTGAGAAATTTCATTTGAGACGATTTCGCGATTTTCGCGTCTCTAGGGAAGTGCCGTTGATTTGCACAAGCTATTCTTTCTTTGTGTTTCAATTTTTTTTATACATATGTACGTATTATAATATGCTGGAATGTTAAAGCCGTTCTTGGTGCAATGGGGTGTTCGACTGTTAACGACTGGTTGTGGATTCGATTCCCATTCGAGGAGTGGAAATATTTAATATTTCCATTTTCTTTGCTCTTGTATCAGAGGTAAAAGCGTGGCGTTAAGTTCCACCACTTAACACGCAATGCCTCCGAATTCGGCGGAAAGTGGGAAACGGAGTGTCTTAACACTAGGTTCCTGCGCCATGACTGGCCCCAATATTTTTATTTGCGTAAATTTTATTTATATTTTTTAGAAGCCGTCATGTGGCAGTTGGACAGCGTCTGACTGTGAATGCGATGTTTGTGCATTCGATTCTCATTTGGAGAAATGATTATATCATCTCTCCGCTCTCGTATTTAACACGAAGTACGGCGGTATTTATCTCTTATATACTAAGTTCTCTCTGACTACCCTGCTTTGTGAAAAAACGCTAAGGGTGAAGCTGTAAAAAATATATTTATATTTTAAAATATTTAAAATTTTAATTTTAAATATAATTTTTTACTGTGACAATTACGACCTAATCACAATGACTCTAATGCATATGTAAAAAGCGTTGAAAATGCACTATTTTTTAACATATAGTACAAATTTTATCACATCATGAGTTTCGGTCTCGGCCGAAACTGAGGTCAGAGCCGAAGATTCGGTTTCGGTTTCGGTTTCGGCGGAAATCCTAGTTTCGGTCGGACACTAGTATTTTTGCAATAATGGTCATTAAGTCCAAGCAAACGAAGTCGCGGGCAGCTATTAGTCTATAATATATCACATACAAATCCACGTTAAATATCAATGAATAATGGCATAATAAATATTATTTGTTGCCAATAAGAAGTTGCAGTGCTGTGCCCCAAACGCCGATAAACAATAACTCAAATGGAGTTAGGAGGCTTATACTTGTGTAACCATGCACCTCTATTATCTATTATAACAATATATAAACTTTGAAAGGGAATTATCTAGATTTCAACCTTAAAACTATAGTAGTAGAGTAGAAGTAGGCTTTTTCAACAGCTGAATTATATTGGCTGATCGAAAATAACATTGTACCTCTGGGTGTGCTGGAAGACCATATGGGCTAGCTAGTTGTATAAAGTTTTTCCCCTATATCAGATGGTTTAAAATAACTAGTTTTCATTATAAACATGTATTTTTGAAGTATTTTCAAAAGTTTTGTTGGTTCAATTAAAATGAGATAGGTGAATATTAAAGTGTTCGGATTTTTTGTGTATTCTTGTTTTTGGTAAGTAGGATTAGTCGTACCTGTTTTTTTTTTCATGCATCGTCAAGTCAGATTCTAGCGTATATACACTCTGTTCTCCAAGTTCGGCCTGAGACAAAGATAGGTGTTGGCTAACTGGAAGTCAGCGCCACGTTTAGTAGTGCCGTTAAAGTGGCACACGTGGAAATAATTCAAAGGTAATCATTCCCTCGAGTGGAAATCGAACCCACACTATTGTGTATTCAATCAGTGGGAGAAATAGTCTATTGTAATCACGCTATTGGTAATTTATGCAAAACAAAAGTAGCAATACGAAAATAATAATAATAATCTGAACATAAACTTGATAGTTTTAGGTTTGAATTCACCCAATGCACAATTTTAACTGAATTACTCAATAACTGATCATTTACTTAAAAACTGCAAAAAAAACATCAGAAAAAAGAAAAAAATGATACTTCTATCAAAAAGAACAAAAACTATACAGAACTGTCATATACACAAAGCAGGAATTCAACACCTCTAATACAAAGGCATAGAGATCAAATTCCTCTAAGCATATACAGGGCTTCAATCCATCATCTTTTTGATTACATTTGGGCAGACAAGGGACTGGGCACTTTAGAGCAAATATTTGATTTTATTAAGAAGGATGAAAGTACATAGTAACGTGTTAACCTTTGCTTTTGAACATTGTTGGGTGTGTGAATTGAATTTCTTTTTTATTATTATCTTCACGCTGTATCCCGCACATAGCAGGGCAGACAGAGGGAGCCTAGTGTTAAGATACTCCGTTCCACACTTTCCGCCGAATTCAGAGGCATTGCGTGTTAAGTGGCGGAACTTAACGCCGCGCTTTTCCCGGATATCAGAGCGAAGGAAAATGGAAATATTAAATATATCCACTGTTATATATCCACACACACACCAGTTTAGAGTGTCGAATCGAAGTGTCCTTATAGTACGTGTAATTTTGTATTTATAAGGAGAAAAAGACTTGATTCGTACATTTCTTCGCCATTATTTTTTATTTTTATCTTCAGCTTTACATAACGATATTAAAAGGGAAAAGGAAAACTATGCACCCCTTTTTCAAGAAAATTATACGGACAGAAGAGTATGAAATTGAGCATAATTATATCAACATTATATGGGGAGCCAACATTTTTCATAATAATGCATTAGAAGTATATAAAATTAATAAAATATGTAGTATAGGAGTGAAATTATATAATATTTATATTTTCTTCGCTCTGGTATCGAGGCAAGGCGCGGCGTTAAGTTCCGCCACTTAACACACAATGGTTCCAAAAGTCGGCGAAAAATGGGGAACGGAGTCATAAAACTAAGTTCCCTCTGCCTACCGAGCTGTGTGCATGATTCAGCGTGAAGCTAAAAAGAAATAAAATATATGCCACGCCATATGTTTTACATTCAGGTTTGTACAAAGTGAGACGTTGCCAAGACAAAGCGTGTTTAAAGAGTTTCTAGTCAATATAAAAACTTCTTAAAACTAGACATATAATTCGGTTTCGGTTTCAGAAAGTGGAGAGCGGAGTGTCTCAACACTTCACAGGTTCTCTTTGAATACCACATTATTTGGGAAAAAGCTTGAAGCTTGAAAAAACATAATTAGGTCACTAGTTTCTCTTTGAAGAAACGGCGTTGCCTAAAAAATATAGAAATTGTAAGATGATTAAAAAAACTTGACATGATAAATAATTTACTATGTTTTGGTACTAAAGTAAATTTTTAAGGGATTTCTACCTCATTCCTCTTTAGTTACATGTTTTCTGTAGATTTACCTAATTTTTTGACTTTATTATATCAAAATTTTAAATCTAGGCTTAAAAACAGCTCCTTAAATACAAGTTGCCTGTTAATTTAGACTGACAACAGAGTGGTGTGAACGTTTGCTCAGTTAATAATATTAGGCGCTTGAATATGTAAAATAAGTTACCGTATATATAATTAAATCAAATTCAAAGTAAAATAATGAAGTGAAACATTTCGCTTTTCAAAATTCTGCTTTATTTTTTAAATTCATTTAAAAATAAAAAAAAAATTGTATAGATTATATATTTTTAAAGAAGCCATTATAGCGCAATGGGGGATAGGGTCTGACTGTAACAACGATTGTTTGTGGATTCTTATACCACTCGGGGGAGAAGTTATATTAGAATTATTTTCTTTGCAGTGCTCTGGTGAAAAGTGAAAGCGCAGCGTTGAGTTCCGCCACTCAACACGAAATGTCTGGATGTCGTTCGGAAAACTCTCTGACTACCTTGATATGCGGGAAAAAGCTGTTATACTAATACTAACCATTTTAACAGAATTATTATTATTATTATGTGTAAATGATTATTCCTTTTACTTTTATTTATTATTATTTCCAAAAAAAAACATTTTTTTTATTTTTTTGTCTGTTCTCTGTGTTGCAGCTAAGATTGTACATTAATCTTTTTTTAATTTTCTAATAATTATCAGACATGAAATAATAAATAACTTACTACACGCCTTTAACCATATAGCAGGGTAGACAGAAAGGACCTAGTGTAAAGACACTCCGTTTTCCACTTTCTGTTCAAATCTCAGACATTGCGTATTAAGTGCATATTAGGTAAAATTCATCGCTGCTGTTTGTCTTATCACTAGAGTAAAAAAAAGGAAATAATTTAAATATAATCATTTCCTCGAGTGGGAATCAAATTCCCAACCATTGCATATACAGTTGAACACTGTTCCACTTCGCCACGAGAGCCTCCTAAGCGATTTGAAAAAATAATTTTCATAACAAAATCTTGCAGCTAACTGAAGTATAACAGAAGCGTCGTTTTATAGCATTCACGAATACTGCTAATGGAGGAGGGACATGAAAGGGGTAGTTATTGTCTGTAAGTCAAAGGATTTCCCGAGGGAGGCTTACCGAAAAAAATTGAAATTTTTCCTCACTTGTCGTAATAAGGACCCATCTTGTTAAGTTAAATGTTTATTTTTTTTCTATTTTGTATACTCTACTTATTTATATTCACTCAGTGATTGTTATTGACGTTCCTTTGAGGTAGGCATTTTGACAATTATTCTGTTAAATATGTTTAAGTATCTTTTTTTCGATGTATCCCGCACACAGCAGGGTATGCAGAGGGAACCTAGTGTTAAGACACTCCGTTCCCCACTTTCCACCGAATTCGGAGGCATTGCGTGTTAAGTGGCGGAACTTAATCGAACCCACAACCAGTCACTTTACAGTCACACTTTATGCCACTGCGCCACGACTGGACCCACTTATCAATCTTCTTCGTGTATTCTGCATACAACTTGATATTGGGTAAATAACTTGGGTAAAACTTATTATAATAAGTGCTGATGTTGCACATTCGAAGCGCCATTACTAAAGAGCTGAACTAAACTAACTGTTTATGTAAAATAACATACATAAAATTAACAAAATAGAAGAAATATAGATTTAAGACATATTATAAAAGGCTTAAAATTTTCAGAATACAGTAATATTTTTCCAGCGATAATTACTGTTAGTGTAGAAATTAATATTTCTTCGGAGTGAAGTTTATATAGTAATTTTGTTATGTTTTCTTTACATTTTATGTTTAAAAGAAGACATCTGCTTTTAACTATTAATATAAATTTGAAAGCAGAGTAAAATAAGTTAACCCAAATTAATTTTCTCTAATTTTTACCAAGAAACTTGTAAATGTGTCAGAATTTATTTGTAAATTAGGAGCAAGCAAGGCTTTTGGGGCACAATTTCGACCCAATGCACAATTTCGACTGAATTACTATAATAACTGATCATTTTCTTAAAAACTGCAAAAACAACATCAGAAAAAAGAAAAAAATGATACTGTATGATATAATATTTGATTTTATTAAGAAGGATGAAAGTACATAGTAACGTGTTAACCTTTGCTTTTGAACATTGTTGGGTGTGTGAATTGAATTTCTTTTTTTTTATTATTATCTTCACGCTGTATCCCGCACACAGCAGGGTAGGCAGAGGGAACCTAGTGTTAAGATACTCCGTTCCCCACTTTCCGGCAAATCCGGAGACTTTGCGTGTTAAGTGGCGGAATTTAACGCCACACTTTCCCCGGATATCAGAGCGAAGGAAAATGGAAATATTAAATATATCCACTGTTATATATCCACACACACACCAGTTCAGAGTGTCAAATCGAAGTGTCCTTATTGTACGTGTAATTTTTTATTTATAAGGAGAAAAAGACTTGATTCGTACATTTCTTCGCCATTATTTTTTATTTTTATCTTCAGCTTTACATAACGATATTAAAAGGGAAAAGGAAAACTATGCACCCCTTTTTCAAGAAAATTATACGGACGGAAGAGTATGAAATTTAGCATAATTATATCAACATTATTTGGGGAGCCAACAATTTTCATAATAATGCATTAAAAGTATATAAAATTAATAAAATATGTATTACTAGCGGCCCGCTCGCGGCTTCGCCGCTTGAACTATTTCGTTATATTGCAACACTCAGGGGCGCATTTTTAAAAAATAAAGTAGGTTATGTTTAAGCTTAGATTATCAACTATATTTATGCCAAAATTCATTACAATTGGTCAAGCGGTTTAGATTTTTCATATAAACTTTCATCCACTATTTCAACCCTTTAGAGGTTGATTTTTGAAAAAATAAGTACCCAGTCACTTTTACTACTTTCATTTTAAATTTCATCCAAATCGGACCGCTAGATTAGCCGTGAAAGCGTGACAGACAAACACACAGACTTTCGCATTTATAATATAAGTATGGATAGGAGTGAAATTATATAATATTTATATTTTTTGCGCTCTGGTATCGAGGCAAGGCGCGGCGTTAAGTTCCGCCACTTAACACACAATGCTTTCAAAAATCGGCGTTAAATGGGGAACGGAGTGTCATAAAACTAAGTTCACTCTGCCTACCCTGCTGTGTACGGGATACAGCGTGAAAAAGAAAATAAAATAAAATATCCTCGCCATATGTTTGACTTGCACGTTTGTACAAAATGAGACGTTGTGCGTGTCTAAAGAGTTTCTAGTCAATATAAATACTTTTTAAAACTAGACATATTACGAAAGTAACATCTGAATACGGATATGGATATATTAGGAATATTATTTCGGTTTGGGTTTCAGAAAGTGGAGAGCGGAGTGTCTCAACACTTCACAGTTTCTCTTTGACTATCACATTATTCGGGAAAAAGCTTGAAGCTTGAAAAAACATAATTAGGTCACTAGTTTCTTTCTAAAAAAATATAAAAATTGTAAGATGATAAAAAAAACTTATATGATAAATAATTTACGATGTTTTGGTACTAAAGGAATTTTTTAAGAGTTTTCAACGGTTTACCTCTCTATTTACATGTTTTCTGTCGATCTACACCTAATTTTAACATTATTATATCAAAATTTTAAATCTAGGCTTAAAAACAGCTCCTTAAATACAAGTTGCCTGTTAATTTAGACTGACAACAGAGTGGTGTGAACGTTTGCTCAGTTAATAATATTAGGCGCTTGAATATGTAAAATAAGTTACCGTATATATAATTAAATCAAATTCAACGTAAAATAATGAAGTGAAACATTTCGCTTTTCAAAATTCTGCTTTATTTTTTAAATTCATTTGAAAATAAAAAAAAAAATTGTATAGATTATATATTTTTAAAGAAGCCATTATAGCGCAATGGGGGATGTGTCTGACTGTAAGAACGATTGGTTGTGGGTTCTTATACCACTCGGGGGAGAAGTTATATTAGAATTATTTTCTTTGCAGTGCTCTGGTGAAAAGTGAAAGCGCAGCGTTGAGTTCCGCCACTCAACACGACATGTCTCGATGTCGTTCGGAAAACTCTCTGACTACCTTGATATGCGGAAAAAGCTGTTATACTAATACTAACCGTTTTAACAGGATTATTATTATTATTATGTGTAAATGATTATTCCTTTTACTTTTATTTATTATTATTTCCAAAAAAAATATTACATTTTTTTTATTTTTTTGTCTGTTCTCTGTGTTGCAGCTAAGATTGTACATTAATCTTTTTTAATTTTCTAACAATTATCAAACCTGAAGTTATAAATAACGTACTTCACACCTTTTACCATATAGCAGGGTAGACAGAAAGGACCTAGTGTGTAAAGACTCCGCTTTCCACTTTCCGCTTGAAATCAAGACATTGCGTATTAAGTGGTGATATTCAACGCTGCTGTTTGTCTTGTCACTAGAGTGAAAAAAGGAAATAATTTAAATATAATCATTTCCTCGAGTGGGAATCAAATTCACAACCATCACATATACAGTTAAATGCTGTTCCACTTCCCCACGATGGTCTCCTAAGCGATTTGAAAAAATAATTTTCGCAACAAAATCTTGCAGCTAACTTAAGTATAACAGAAACGTCGTTTTATAACATTCACGAATACTGCTAATGGAGGAGCGACATGAAAGGGGTAGTTATTGTCTGTAAGTCAAAGGATTTCCCGAGGGAGGCTTACCGAAAAAATTGAAATTTTTCCTCACTTGTCGTAATAAGGACCCATCTTGTTAAGTTAAATGTTTTTTTTTACTATTTTGTATACTCGACTTATTTATACTCGAGTGATTGTTATTGAGGTTTCCTTAAAGTAGGAATTTTGACAATTATTCTGTTAAATATGTTTAAGTATCTTTTTTTCGATGTATCCCGCACACAGCAAGTTGGGCAGAGGGAACCTAGTGTTAAGACACTCCGTTCCCCACTTTCCACCGAGTTCGGAGGCATTGCGCCACCCACAACCAGTCACTTTACAGTCACACTTTATGCCACTGCGCCACGACTGGACCCACTTATCAATCTTCTTCGTGTATTCTGCATACAACTTGATATTGGGTAAATAACTTGGGTAAAACTTATTATAATAAGTGCTGATGTTGCACATTCGAAGCGCCATTACTAAAGAGCTGAAGAAAACTAACTGTTTATGTAAAATAACATACATAAAATTAACTATAGAAGAAATATAGATTTAAGACATATTAATAAAAGGCTTAAAATTTTCATAATAGAGCAGTTTTTTTCTAGCGATAATAATTGTTAGTGTAGAAATTAATATTTCTACAGAATGAAGCTTATATAGTAATTTTGTTATGTTTTCTTTATATTTTATATTCACAAGAATACTTTTGCTTTTAATATTAATATATATTTAAAAGCGGAGTAAAATAAGTTAACCCAAATTAATTTTCTCTAATTTTTACCAAGAAACTTGTAAATGTGTCAGAATTTATTTGTAA
Source organism: Dryas iulia moderata (assembly GCA_019049465.1). Taxonomy (NCBI): domain Eukaryota; kingdom Metazoa; phylum Arthropoda; class Insecta; order Lepidoptera; family Nymphalidae; genus Dryas; species Dryas iulia. The sequence continues at coordinate 2,144,306 of CM032440.1, forward strand.
ATTAGGAGCAAGCAAGGCTTTTTGGGCGACTGACAAATTTAAAGAGTTAATATATGTATCTACCTATATTTATTCTGTGGCTTGTCAAAAAAGGGCGGGAATATTGTAAAATGTTACGTGAAATGTGATTTATAAGTGAGTTTAGAAATAGTTTAATTTAAATAATTTATTATAATAAGCAGCATGAAAAAAAGTGATATGGGAGTGAAAGTGGGTGACTTGAAGGTAAACTGCCTGTTGTACGCAGATGATGCAGTGCTTATTGCATCATCAGAATGCGAGTTGCAGGCATTGGTCACCATCCTGAAAGATGGGTGTGAAAATAATGGTCTAAGCCTGAATGCGAGTAAAACTAAGATTCTGGTGTTTGAAAGAGACGAAGAAAGAACGGAATGTAAGATAATGGTTAACAGAAAGAAATTAGAACAAGTGAATGAGGTGGTATATTTGGGAAGTATGTTTAGCAGAGATGGAAGGTATGATATGGATGTTGAAAGGCGTATTGCTGCCGGTAACAGGGTTAACGGTGCCCTCGCTGCGTTGAAGCGACGGCGGAACGTGAGCATAGCCGCACGTTTAGCTGTGCACAATGCAGTGCTGGTACCGACGCTGCTATACGGCAGCGAAACGTGGGTATTGCAGAAGAAGAATGAAAGAAAGATGAATGCTGTGGAGATGAGATCTCTTCGAAAGATGTGCGGAGTCAGCTTAGCTGACCGAATCCGCAATGAAGAGATACACAGAATGGCAGGTATTAGCGAGAACGTCATAATAAGAATGAAGAAGGGCGTGCTCAGGTGGTTTGGGCACGTCGAGAGGATGAGTGATGGAAGAATGGTAAGAAAGATTTATGAAGCAAAAGTGAGTGGTAAGCGAGGCAGGGGGAGACCTCGGTTGACCTTCGAAAACACAGTATCGATGATACTGGAGGAAGGTCACGTAAAAAGCATGAGGACCCCCCGGAGGGCGTGTATGAAGAGGTTGATGACTGTGGACGAGGCGAAAGAAGTATGCAGGGACCGTAGCGTTTGGCGCTCCGTTCTCTCTGACTACCCCGCAAGGGATACAGCGTGAAGCTAAAAAAAAAAAAAAGAACATTATAATAAGCAAATGTTTGAGAGTTCATAAACATTTGGTTTAAAATTTTGTTAAGTGTTCAGGTATCTTCAGTGTATTTATTTTTTTATATTCATATTCTTACCCGCATAACAGGATAGGTAGAGAGAGCCAAGTGTCAAAACACTATTCTCCTTTTGATGATATTAGGTACATGTCTTACCAGAGCAAAAAGAAATATCTTAAATATTTAATTAATATAAATAATAATCGTATGGGAATCGAACCCCCGACCCATAATGTGTTACACTATGGTCTTAATGTACTGTAATAATGTCTAATAGATTAATTTCAAAGAAAACACAAATAGCTTCTGTAAGAAAATTATATTTCATATTCAGTTAACAATTTTATATGTTATTTTTGAAAATTTCCTCCGAATAATCTCCAGTTGACCGTTTCTTTGAACCTGAAACAATAATAATAGTAACATATAAGTAATTAGCCAATATTAATGGCAAATAAATTCATTTTTTTTTAGCTTCACGCTGTATCCCGCACACAGCAGGGTAGGCAGAGGAAACCTAGCGTTAAGACACTCCGTTCCCCATTCATAATTTATTATCATAATAAATTCATAATTTAAATATAAACGCCCTCATGGCGCAGGGTGACAGCGTGTGACTGTATATGATATGATGGTTCAGAGTTCGATGTCTATTATTGTCATTTGTCTGGTCTTGTTAACAAAATTTTTTTTTCAGCTTCACGCTGTATCCCGCACACAGCAGGGTAGGCAGAGGGAATCTAGTGTTAAGACACTCCGTTCCCTACTTTCCTCCGAATTCGGAGGCATTGCGTGCTAAGTGGCGGAACTTAACGCCGCGCTTTACCTCGACACCAGAGCGAAGAAAATTCAAATATGAAATATTTCCACTCCTCGAGTGGGAATCGAACCCACAACCAGTCGTTTACAATCACACGCTTGTGCCACTGGGCCACGACTGGCCACAATTATAATTTAAATATAAACGCCCTCATGGCGCAGGGTGACAGCGTGTGACTGTATATGTGATGATTCAGGGTTCGATGTCTATTGAGTTCCACTTATCAACACACAATGTCTTAGATTTGGGCGTTCGAAGTTATAAAATTTATATATACATTCTGTGTGTAAAAACCTAACGTTGCAGTCAATATAATATTTTTTAAATGTTGTATTTTTAATATTTGCAATGTTGGTACAATGAAACAGTATTCGACTATAAGCGCGATGGTTGTAAGTTCTATCTTCACCCTATACAATGATGACATTACAATTATGTTAATTGAAAAAGACATTTAAAGAAAACGTATAAAAATTTGATGCGCTCTCACCATTGAGCATGAGCTCAGTGGTGAGAGCGCCTGAACGGTATTCAGGAGGCGCGGGTTCGAATCCCGCTGCGTTCAAATTTTTATACGTTTTCTTTAAGTGTCTTTTTCAATTTTCCTAAGTGTGGAATAACACTTTAAAAATGTTTAAAAGTAAAAAAAAATATGTTAATGATGGGATTAGTAATACAAGTTGTATTATGGTATACGTTAGTACAATGTATAGAAATTAGTCACAATACATATATAGAATGCCGTTTTAATTAATAAAATTGGGGCCAGTCAGAGCGCAGTGGGGCAAGCGTGTAACTGTTCGACTGGTTGTGGGTTCGATTCCCACTCGAGAAGTGGAAATATTTAATTTCCATTTTCTTTGCTCTGGTATCAAGGAGGAGGAGCGTCACGTTAAGTAACGCCACTTAACACGCCTCTGAATTCGGCGGAAAGTGGGAAACGGAGTGTCTTAACACTAGATTCCCTCTGCCTACCTTGCTGTGCGCGGGATACAGCGTGAAGCTAAAAAAGGAAAAAAATAGTTTCAAGAGAAACTGACACTATGTAACCTACTGCCGGAGACCCATGACGTTAAAAAAATAACATGTTTAAGAGAATTAGGAGGAAAAGTAAAGTTTAGAAAATAGTAGAAAGTATAAAAAAGTTACCAGTTTAAGATATCACACCATATATTTTATCGCATACTTAAGCACGCCATCCTTGTACAGGCACCCACGCCGTCGGCGCCGCAGACGCATGAATTACAATCGTCTTGGTACACTGTGAACGGTACGCATTTACTCGAGATTGCTGAAAAATATAAAATTGATTAGAATATTAGCGAAAAGCTGGTCCTATTTTTATTTAAGGTTTTAAGGAATTTTTGAACAACTTAGGCATTCCGTTATCAAGTTTCCGCTCAAGTTTCCGGCATTTGATTATAGTGGCAGAATTAAATAAAGTCGCTATTTAGAAACATATCTTGAAAACAAACATATTCGTTATTGCTGTGAATGGGAATTGAACTTTGTCTTTGTATGATCTTTATGGATTGATTATGGATTATCAACCTTATTCATTCATAAATAAATTCGTGGCGCAGTGGCACAAACGTGTGACTGTTCACGACTGGTTGTGGTTTCGATTCCCACTCGAGGAGTGGAAATATTTTATTTCCATTTTCTTCGCTCTGGTATCAAGCACGCAACGCCTCCAATAATCAGCGGAAATGGGGATACGGAGTGTCATAACACTAGGTTCCCTCTGCCTACTCCACTGTGAGCGGGATAAGGCATAAAGCTAAAAAAACAAATGATTTAATTGACTACCTTCTTTTATACGTACATCGTTTCCATAGTAATGTATTATCCAAATACCGCAGATGCACTGAAGAAATTAACTGAAACAAAAATAAATTAATTATTTATATAATTAATTATTTTTTATTGATCACTATTTTACTGTATAAAATTCATTTCTGAGTGACTAAAGGACAATGCAAAACTGTAACTACTGGGTGCAGAAAGCTAAAATCAATTATGTAGGCTTCTTAATATGTACTCCATATTAAAAACTTATAAAAAATGTGTAAAATCTCAAATAACTTTATTAATTATATTTATTTAATTTTATTTATAGCATTTTGCAAATTATGTGTTTTGTCATGGTCCTCTGTCTAACCGAGCTTAAGAACACCTTATAAACCTTTATAATAAAATACTAAAATTAACCGATACAACAAAACCAAAATAAAACAGTAATAGCGTGGTTAATAAAATCCTTTTTAAATACATTCAAATTCTAATATTAATTCACTCAATATCTTTGGCAATCCGCGTAAAGCAGACAACGGAGATTTTTACCACTATATTCTCTATTCCTATATATGAGGGAGAGAAAACGTAAAGTTATTATTTTTTCTTTTTTTTTAGCTTCACGCTGTATCCCGCACACTGCAATGTAGGCAGAGGGAACCTAGTATTAAGACACTCCGTTCCCCACTTTCCGCCAAATTCGGAGGCATTGCGTGTTAAGTGGCGGAACTTAACGTCGTGAGCGCGTAAGTTATTTTTTTTAATATCTACCTATAAATTAAAAACCGCTTAATTCACTATAAATAAAACTATTTTTAGAACTAAAATTTAGAAGTAAATTCTGATTTAATACTTACAGCGAGTAATAAAATGACACGCAAATACATTTTTCGATTAAGAAATATAATTTCCTTTTGAACACAATTCGCTATCGACAGCGATGTCGCGACACTGAGCGATAAACACTTAAATGTACGATGTTATTGTTTACGCGTTTTGCTTTTATACTGAGACAATTCTATAAGTCGATCGAATGTATAGGGTTATTTAAAATTAATTTAACCATGGTGGTTGAGGATTCGATTCTCACTTGGGTGATTATGTTCTTTTTTCATTTCTCCCCTCTGGTACCAAAGCTTATTCCACCATTTAACATACAGTGTCCTAATCTTAACATACGGTGTTAATAAGGTTTTAGGTGGAAAGTAAAAACGGAGTATCTTGACTCTAGGTTCGTTCTGATTAAAAAAGACATTTAGAAGGTATAAAAAAATTGATTTGAAATTTATATATAAAAATTTTGAAAAAGATATTTAAAAAACGTATAAAAATGTTGAACGCAGCGGGACTCGAAACCGCGCCTCCTGAATACCGTTCAGGCGCTCTCATCACTGAGCTTCAAAAATGTTTAAAAAAGTTCTTTCTGATTACCCTGCGGACGCGGTAAACAGCATGAAGTAGCTATTTAAAATAGCCTAAAGCTTAGCCACTAACCTAAACATGAGTTGTATTAAGCGTATAAGAATAGTTATAAAGACGGATGTACTAGTAGAACGTATGATTTAATGGTCTTTAAGAGTCGCTCTCACCTTCAAGTCCTGTTAAAATCAATTTTCTAACGGTTTTTTATGAATATTTATTTTTTTTTTAATTTATAAATTGTTTGAATCATGTAGAGATTTTTTTCTAAATCTATACGTACATTATAAATGCGAATGTCTGTCTGTTTGTCTGTCACGCTTTCACGGGTAATGTACCGGTCCAGTTTGAATGAAATTCGGAATGAATATAGTTTAAGATCCAGGTTCAAACATAGGCTACATTTCAAAAATCAACCCGTAAAGCGTTGTAATAGTGGATGAAAGTTTGTATGAAAAATCTAAACCGCTTGACCGATTGTAATGTAGTTTTGACATAAAGATAGTTGGGAACACTGAGTTAAGCATAGGCTACTTTATTTTTTTTTAAATCACTCCCAAGGGTTGCAATATCACGAAATAGCGATAGACGCATAGTTCACGTGGCGAAGCCGCGAGCGGGCCGCTAGTATTTAATATACAAGAAACCGGGGTTAGTAAGATTTTTGCAGAGCCCAGCTAACAATGCATTAGAACGAGTAACGCGTTATGCGAGAAAACTTTATACGCGAGCCTTTCCCGCTTATAAAGCTTTCTCGCTTAAAAAAATTGTTAAAGATAATGTATTTCTAATAATATTATTTTAGACTACGTAAAATATAATTCAATTGTTTGGTTTGAAAAACTTTTAGAAACACCAATTAGATTACTTCAAATTTAATTTAAATTACATAATGCATATTTGAATTATTATTATATGTTTTTATTATTATGTCATTACGACAATTCCTCTTTTTTTTAACATTACGCCAGGCTTTTATTTTAATCTTCAATTTTATTTTTGGCGCAAAAATTTGGATTTAACATTTGACATTGTAAAAATAAAAAACACTATAGATGGCGTATTAAACAATAAATTGTAATAAAAGATTTGGCCGAATTATTTAAAAAGAAATGTATAAGAATGCAGAAAATGTAGACCAATATAACTTATTTTCGTTTACTTCAATTTAATATAATGGATTAAGCTTGATCGTATTAACGATATTCTATGATTTTTCAAATAACGAACAAACAAACAAATGTTTTCCCTTGTTATATTTATTATCGAGGAAACTACAATATTTTATATTTAATCTAAGATATTGAGTTATTTATGTTATAAATAACCAGAAGTCAGTCCGTGAAATAAAACCTCTTATTATGATGCACTTAAACTTCAAATTGCCACAGATTATGGACGTCGGATATTAGAAACTAAGTAGGTTTTTATAAATATAGGATAAAGTGGCATAACACTATAGTACACTTAAACTGTAAAAATAATGTTCAAAGAACTAAAATATACAAAGAATAGAAAGAATAGAAAAAAAGAGAAAGAATTTGGTACAACCTTTCTTACGCCATCACAAATAAAATAACAGCCTCTGATAAACTTTAGTTCTTTAACAGAAGGAGTTTTTTTTTTTTAATAAGAACAAGATTAATCAGCGTTAGGGTTATACCCTGTTACCCCCTGAAACACCAAATAAGTTATTTTTGTTACTGGCCTTTTGGGGTTGACGCGCCTTTCGAAGGTACCCATGTAGTATCGACTTGGTCGACTGTCGCTGATGCGTATCAGTTGTATGACACGTAGAAGGAAATTTTTCCAATCTCCACATAGTAGTAGAGTGCTCGATAGTGAGAATTATACTTAAGCCGGTTTCTAAATTATGTAGTTAGAAAATTTAGCGGCAGTTCAATCAGAACATTTAGTACCCCAGAATACTTGATACAATGATATATTACACATGATAAATTCAGTAGAGAACGCAGATGAAGTCTTGAAGTAACGCCAAAGTGTAAAGCCCTTCTTAAATTACTGGGTCCTTACCAGGATGTGACGGGGCTTAATATATTTTTTAAAATAAAGATCTTGTAAAATTATTTTTTATAAATCCTTTTCAATATCTTTATCCTATCCTCCCTATACATATAGCGGACTATTTATTCTAGTCGCCTGATGATTTAAACTGATAAAATAGTACTTTGAATATTTGCTCAGACAATAAAATAAGTATTAAACAACATTCCATACGTACAAAAATAACATTCCTATAATAAAAATAATTGAGGCCAGTCGTGGCCCAGCGGCACAAGAGTGTGACTGTAAACGACTGGTTGTGGGTTCGATTCCCACTCGAGGAGTGGAAATTATATTTCCATTTTCTTCGCTCTGGTGTCGAGGTAAAGCGCGGCGTTAAGTTCCGCCACTTAACACGCAAGCCTCCGAATTCGGCGGAAAGTGGGGAACGGAGTGTCTTAACACTAGGTTCCCTCTACCTACCCTGCTGTGTGCGGGATATAGCGTGAAGCTATTTTTTTTTTATAATAAAAATAGCATTCACTGTGCTTCTTATCCACTATAGATCGTTGCACACTGGCGTCGTTGGTGAAAAGCAAACGCTAACTGTAATCAGAATTGGTTGAGAATTCGATTCCCACTCGGTGAACTATTGAATTTTAATATTGTTTTAAATTCTTTATTCTGGTACCTAACACATAGCGCGGCGTTCCACCAGTCAACTGGTACTCTTGCACTGGCACACACAATGTCTTGATGTAGGGCGATAAGTGGAGAGGTCAGTGTCTTGACACAAGATTCTTTCTGACTACTCTTTTATGCAGAATAGGCGTGAAGCTGTTTCCGCTGGGGTTTTGTGGGTACTAAGTTTATCGGTGAGTCAGTAACAGTCTTATACGTACATTTAACTTACATCGAGTGGGTTTTGCATTTCCCAGCGACAAAAACAAGCATATCGACTAAGATATTACCAAAGGAATTTGAAAAAAAACAGCACTTTCTTTGATATTTCCCGCATAGCAGCGTAGTCAGAGAAGAAGTGCGGCGTTGATTTCCACCACTCAACCACACATTGCCTCGATATCGAGTGGAAAGTGGATAATAGTGTCTTGACACTAGTTTATTTTATTTATTTATTTTCCCTATTCCCATCCTTCCTCCCTCATTCTGTCCTTCATCCCCGTGGCTGGCAACGCATCCATAACTCTAATGTTGTGGTTGTCTATTGGCGAAAGTAACCACTTAACAACAGGTGGGCCTTCTGCTCGTTTGCCTCCTTTATTCTATAAAAAAATATATTTAGGAAGCCAACATAGTGTACAGTGTTTTTATCTTATGTACATAGTTACGTTTACAAATTCTTATGGTACACCATACACCACTTTTACAGGCTAACTTAACGTTTAAATTTAAAAAAAAAGTTGTTCCAAAAGTAATGATATTAACAATGTAAAAAATAATAAAAAAAACTAATAAGAAACTTAAGTACAAAAAAAACACAACTGAAGTTATACAGTAGGTATAATAACCTATAAATGTTAATTAAAAAAGTATTTATATAACAAAAATATATCCATACTTATATTATAAATGCGAAAGTCTGTGTGTTTGTCTGTCACGCTTTTACGGCTAATCTACCGGTCCGATTTGGATGAAATTTAGAATGAAAGTAGTAAAAGTGACTGGATCCTAACAAAGGCTACTTATTTTTTCAAAAATCAACCTCTATAGGGTTGAAATAGGGGTTGAAAGTTTATATGAAAAATCTAAACCGCTTGACCAATTGTAGTGAATTTTGGCATAAAATTGTTGATAATCTAAGCTTAAGCATAGGCTACTTTATTTTTTAAAAATGTGTCCCCTAGGTTTGCAATATAACGAAACAGTACAAGCGGCGAAGCCGCGAGCGGACCGCTAGTAACTACTATAAAAATTATAACGTATTTAAGAACAAAAAAAAAATATAAAATTATTGTTTATTTTTTTTAGCTTCACGCTGTATCCCGCACAGCAGGGTAGGCAGAGGGAACCCAGTATTAAGATAACTCCATTCCCCACTTTGCGCCGAATTCTGAGGCATTGCGTGTTAAGTGGCGGAACTTAACGCCGCGCTTTTGCCTCGACACCAGTGCGAAGAAAAAGGAAATATTAAATATCTCCACTCCTCGAGTGGGAATCGAACCCACAACCAGTCGTTTACAGTCACACGCTTGTGCCACTAGGCCACGACTGGCTACTATCTTTAAATACCTTTCTAAATGTATTTCAAGTCCATTCAATTGTAATGCTAACGTACCATTTGAATACATAGATAAAAATATTGTAATTAAAACAAATTGTTTTGTTACTTGAGTAATTAATTTTATTTAAGTACCTAGTAATTATTTTAGCTTTACGCTGTATCCCGCACACAGCAGGGTAGGCAGAGGGAACCTAGTGTTAAGACACTCCGTTCCCCACTTTCCCCCAAATTCGGAGGCATTGCGTGTTAAGTGGCGGAACTTAACGCCGCGCTTTACCTCTTTACACCAGAGCGAAGAAAATGGAAATATTAAATTTTTCCACTCCTCGAGTGGGAATCGAACCCACAACCAGTCGTTTACAGTCACACGCTTGTGCCACTGGGCCACGACTGGCCACCTAAGTACCTAGTAATTATTTTATTGTTTACTTTATTATGTAGTTTTCCTTTTTTTAGTTACTGTTAATAAAGTATATTTAAAACTGGTAACGAAGACAAAACGCATTAAAAAAAGGAGGTTGCTCAGTGGTGAGAGCGCCTGGACGGTATTCAGGAGGCGCGGGTTCGAATCCCGCTGCATTCAAATTTTTATCCGTTTTCTAAATGTCTTTTTCAATTTTCGTAAGTGTGAAATAATAATATTTTTTTACAGATGTGCTTTAAATAAGATATCATCACCTATATCACTATAGCCTCTCTGCGACACTAATTAAAACATATTGTTTAGTTACTTAAGTAGTAATTAATTTGATTTAAGTACCTAGTAATTATTTCTTTTTGTATTTATATATAGTTTTCCTTTTGTCAGTTGTTATTTATTTATTATTTATTTTTAACTGATTATAAAACTGAGTCTAATTGTAAATGCAATTGGTTGCGGGTTCGATCCCGTTAAAGGGAATTATTGTTTAAGTACTATTTTCATTTCCTTGCTTTGGTAACTAAGGCAAGGCGCGGTGTTAAGTTCCGCCACTCAACACTATGGAAATGGATAACTGAGTGTTTTGAAACTAAGTTCTCTCTTACTATTTTACTATGTGGGAGAAATCATGAAGCATTTTTTAGTACATTTTTAAATTAATAATTTTCCTTATTGTTTTTGATTGTTACCCGAATACATAGGTGATATTGTTAAATAATAACTTTGAGAACATATTGTGATTTCATTTTAAGAAATTAATGAATTGTAGTGTTTATATTTCTGTATATTTTGTTTATAATTTGTTTAGTGGAACAATAAACAGAAGAAATGCTGATAATATTTTTAGAAATTTAAAAATAAATAACCCGTCCATTGGAAATTGTCCAATATTCGAATTCCGTTGCGTTCAAAATTTTCATATGTTTCCGAAAAATGTTTTTATAACTTAACTGTGTGAATAAAAAACGCTTTAAAAAATAAAAATAAAATAAAAAAGGTTAGTTTTTTTTAAACATTTTTTAAAGTGTTAATCCACACTTAGGAAAATTGAAAAAGACATTTAAAGAAAACGTATAAAGATTTGAACGCAGCGGGACTCGAACCCGCGCCTCCTGAATACCGTTCAGGCGCTCTCACCACTGAGCCATGCGTTCTACTATCCGCTGCGTCGAAATTCTTATACGCTTTATTACAACTTATTTTTGTTGTTAGCATCTCTGTAGAGAGATTTTCTGCTACCCAAAGATTATTCTACGAACAATCATTTGGCAAGAGAGAATGCTATTTGTTAAATACTTTCAAACATTTTTTTAAAGTTAATTTTTTTCACGTTTGCAATCGATAAGGATTTTAAATAAAGTAAATATAAGTTTAATATGAAAAATATATTTGATAATCATTCAATTTACAAAATTATACAACATTTTCTACTTTTTCCTCCAGAAGAAGCTTAATCATAATCGTAGTTAGGACCTGAAATAATAATATTTATTTAATAAAGACAAATAAAAAACACAATGGCGCAGAGAGACAGCTTCTGGCTATAAATGTTCGATTACTAGTCGGGGTAATAATAAATAATCAATAGATTATTATCAATAGATTATTTATTATTTTAATATCTCCTGTTTGGTACGTAAACGGAGTGTCTTAACACTACGTTCTCTCTGATTACCTTGCCATGTGGGAAAGGGTGTGAGGTTAATTTTTTAGCTCCACAAACACACTCCACAAAAAAGAAGTTACATGCTTAATTTTTTGAACGTCAAACAATTTACCACCAAACCTGAGGAAGAACCGGCGCAAAAACTTAGCGGGACTTTCTTTCTCTTTTGTTTATTAATATTTTTTAATTTACAAGTACAATTATTAGTGTCAATGATATCTTAGTATTATTTGATGATGAATTATATTTGAGTTACTCCAAATTGGACTGTTATGATGTGGAGTATAACGTGGTCTTTACTTCTTTAACATACATACCAGTACTAGAAAGTGAACGAAATACTAAATATACTTAAACAATGTAATTCCATTTGGGACAAGAGAGTTGTGGCGCAAAGGCACATAGTGTAACTGTTAAGGTAAAAAAATAATTACAAGGTATCCATACTTATATTATAAATGGGAATGTCTGTGTGTTTGTCTGTTATGCTTTTACAGTTAATCTACTGGTCCGATTTGGATGAAATTTAGAATGAAAGGAGTAAAAGTTACTAAGTCTAACATAGGCTACTTATTTTTTCATAAATCAACCTCTAAAAGATTGAAATAGCGGATGAAAATTTATATAAAAAATCTACACCGCTTCACCGGTTGTAATGAATTTTTGGCATAAATATAGTTGATAATTCAAGGTTAAACATACACTACTTTATTTTTCAAAAATCCACCCCTGAGGGTTGCAATATTACAAAACAGTTATGTAGTTCACGCGGCGAAGCCGCGAGCAGGCCACTAGTTATTTATATATTTTTTTCATACCTATGCATTCCATCCGCGTGCAGGTCGCGATGCCGGAAGCGTTGCATGTGCATGTGTTACAATCCTTTTTGAACACTGTGTTTGGCACACATTCTGCGAATATTAATATTTATTTAATAAAGACAAATAAAAAACACAATGGCGCAGAGAGACGGCTTCTGACTATAAACGTTCGATTACCACTCGAGGTAATAATAAATATTCAATATTATTTATTATTTTCATTTCTCCTCTTTGTTACGTAAGACAAACGGAGTGTCTTAACACTAGGTTCTGCGGGAAAGAGTGTAAAGTTGTTTTTTAGCTCCACAAACACACATGCTATCAAAGTCAAGGTCAAAAAAGAAGTTACATGCTTAAATTTTTGAACGTCAAACGAAACCTGAGGAAGAACCGGCGCAAAAACTTAGCGGGACTTTCTTTCTCTTTTGTTTGTTAATATTTTTTAATTTACAAGTACAATCATTGGTGTCAATGATACCTTAGGTGATGATGAATTGCATTTAAGTTACTCCGAATTGGACAGTTGTGATGTGGCGTATAACGCGGTCTTTACTTCTTTAACATACTTACCATGACTTGAAAGCGAACGGAAAACCAAATATACTTAAAAAATATAATGCACTTGGGACAAGAGAGTTGTCGCCCAGAGGCACATAGTGTAACTGGAAAATTAATTACAAGGTATCCATACTTATATTATAAATGGGAATGTCTGTGTGTTTGTTTGTCACGCTTTTACGGTTAATCTACTGGTCCGATTTGGATGAAATTTAGAATGAAAGGAGTAAAAGTTACTAAGTCTAACATAGGCTACTTATTTTTTCATAAATGAACCTCTAAAGGGTTGAAATAGCGGATGAAAATTTATATAAAAAATCTACACCGCTTCACCGGTTGTAATGAATTTTTGGCATAAATATAGTTGATAATTCAAGGTTAAACATACACTACTTTATTTTTCAAAAATCCACCCTTGAGGGTTGCAATATTACAAAACAGTCATGTAGTTCACGCGGCGAAGCCGCGAGCAGGCCGCTAGTTATTTATATATTTTTTTCATACCTAAGCATTCCATCCGCGTGCAGATCGCGATGCCGGAAGCGTTGCATGTGCATGTGTTACAATCCTTTTTGAACACTGTGTTTGGCACACATTCTGCGAAAACTGAAACGTGATAGATATACTGAGTGGGTGAGTGATACTTCAACAAAGACAACGGGTTAAAATCCCAGAGGGAAATGATTATCTAAAAATTGTTATTTTTTCTCCAGTACGGTAAATACAAAGCGTCAATGCCGTCAAATTGACGGAACAAGGCCGGTTGTGTTCCGTTGTGGGCGGATAGTCAGTAATAGATAGTCACGACACTACCTACCCTGCTATGACAAAAAAGGGACAAAGTGTGAAGCTGTAATAATATTTTTTTGTAATTATGACAAGTTTCTAAGCATACCTTTCAATAGTTGCGCCTTATCCACTTGAAGTAGATGCACTGCAGATATGAACTGAAACAAAAGTAATTAATATAAGAACAATATCTTTCTCTTTCCACAGTTAGACTAAGAAGACCTAAGAATAAATTATATTACAGAAAGTGGATAATTACACTTATCACCGGTTTTCTTTGCCTACTCTGCTAAGCAAGAAAAAGTGTGATGCTGATGTTTTTTCGCCCTCTATATTTTTTTAATTAACAAGTAATATCTCTGAAAATAAACGGAATATTTAAGACACATTTAAAGGGGTCTTAACACTATGTTCTTTGCCTAGATAGCTGTGTTGTAGAGAAAACTTAAAGCTATTATTTTTTAATACTATATAATACTCGGAAACGGCTGGACCGATTTGGACGTGACTTTTACTCGCATATAACTAAAGTAATGAGTAATTTAGCCAACCTTTATTTTAGAATTACATTTTTTTAGTAAAATTACATGCGGACGAAGTTGCATATTGGATTAAAAAAATACTTACTGCAAGTAATAAAATGACACGTAGATACATCTTTGAGTTAAGATATATAATTTCTTTTGAATATTATAAGATGTCGCGACTCTGCGTGGTCAGAAGATACTTGGATATGTAATGTTTTGTTTAATATGTGGCCATATATAGCGATAAATAAGATAAATTTGGCATTTATCGGCTGACACGTTTCCCCTTATTTATTTCTTATCAGTATAATACCTATATTTTATATTTCATTAAAAATAAAGTCTAATATGTGTATATATGGAAAGTAGGGATTGAATAGATTTCAATGAAAAGTAAACGATTTGATACCTTTTCGGCATAATAGTTTCTACCCTCCTTCCAACGAGAAAATTCGGAAAGGGGTGCAATGTCTCAATTTTGAACAGAAAGCGGGAAACGGTGTGTCTTGACTCTCTAGGGAAGAAATTACTATGAGAAAAAAGCGTATAACGAGCAATAGCAATGGAATTTAGCTTGTAGGGAGGGTTTTACGGGGGAGAAAATTCGATTTAGCTAAGTTTTATTTATATTAAAAAAATAGAAAAAAAACTGCAAAAAAAAATATTTAGTATACGAATGTCAATTTCGCAGCAGTTGACAATCTTGTGATAGCTCAGTTGGGTGAGCGGTAGCTTTTTTTATGGTTATTTTTTACGGTTTGTCCACGGTTCGGTCCTGATATTAGTCTTAGTTTTTTTATTTTTTTTTTTTAAATTTTTTTTTTTTATTATTTTTTTTGTTTTAATTTATTATTATTTTTCTTACAATTTTTACTTATTTTATCATTTTTTTTATTGTAATCATTATTTCAAAATAAGGATTTCTCGAAAGGAATACCAGATCTTTTTTATTAAATATGGAATATTATAATTACTTTGATAAGAAATATACAAGGGAAAACCTGTAACCCAATAAATATCAAACTTATCTTATTTGCTACTATATATATGGTCACAAAGAAAGCAAAACATTGTATAAACAAGTCTCTCCTCACCGTACAGAGTCGCGACATCAGACGTGTTGTGTTAAAAAGAAATTATATATCTTAACTCAAAGATGTATCTACGTGTCATTTTATTACTTGCAGTAAGTATTTTTTTTAAATTGAGCTGAGTGAAGTGAAACTTTTACTGATCAAAAGTGTGTATCTTTTTTTTATATTCACGCTGTATCCCGCACACAGCAGGGTAGGCAGAGGGAACCTAGTGGTAAGACACTCCGTTCCCCACTTTCCGCTAAATTCAGGAGGCATTGCGTGTTAACGCCGCGCCGCCTCAACACCAGGCACCAGTTCTCTACTTTCTGCAAGAAATTCATTTATCATTTTTTCATGTTATTCTTCGATTTTTTTTTTACGCAAACTTTAGTTGTGCGAAGACCTCATTGTTCTTATATTATTTCCTTTTGTTTCAGTTAATATCTTCAGTGCATCTCTTTCAACTGGATAAGGTGCAACAATCGAAACGAGGTATGCATAAAATTGAATTTCTTAAAGAATCATATTTTTCGAAAGGGACATTTTTAGGCCACGTATAAACTTTTGGACGCAGCGCACTTTGGAAACCGTCCAAGAGGTGCGGGTTCGAATCTCGCTGCGATCACATTTTGAGTCAATCCTGTTGACTAAATTCAATGTTTCAAAATATTATTAGCAATATTTAATAATAATTTCTAAAATAAACATTTCCTCAGTAGGAATAGAGATCACGATCAAATGTTGTGTTGTGTTCACAGTCAGACACCGTCCCACTATGCCATGATGCTCTGATAAGTAAAACTTATTGTATTTTTTTATATTTTAGGTGCTGGGGAATGTGTGCCGAACACAGTGTTCAAAATTGATTGTAACACATGCGTGTGCGGCGATAACGGTGTCGCAGCCTGTACGATGATGGGATGCCTAGGTATGAAAAAAATATATAAATTATTCCTTAAAACTTTTGAACTGTTATTTTTTATTTCGATTCATCTCAAGCAGATTTAACATATTGTTGTGACACATTTCTCCTCATTCTACATTAAACGCGATAAAACATAAAAAATCTAAGACATTTAAAGAAAACGTATAAAAACGCATGCTCAGTGGTGAGAGCGCCTGAACGGTATTCAGGAGGCGCGGGTTCGAATCCCGCTGCGTTCAAATTTTTATACGTTTTCTTTAAATGTCTTTTTCAATTTTCCTAAGTGTGGAATAACACTTTAAAAATGTTTAAAAACATAAAAAATCTAGTTTATGCTTTTTTCAGTATAGCAGAGTAACATAGTGTTAAGATAATCCGTTTGTCCACCCTTTGCCTTAGGTATCAGAGAGGAGAAATAAAAATAATATGTAATCGTTACCCCAGGTGGGAATCGAACAATTACAATCCGACGCTGTCCCACTGTGCCACAATTGGTTATTTTTATTTGTTGATATAGAATAAATATTATTATTTCAGGTGCAAAGGACATCATAGTTAAGGTGGCTTCTGGCGGAAAAGCAGACAAAGCTGTTTAATATTGTAAATTGAATGAATGTTAAATACATTTTTCTTACAAAACATGTCTTTACTTTTTTTCACAATTAAGCCAGGCAATGAACAACTGGCGCATAAAATAATCGATTACAAATATAAGTAAATGAGCTTTCATTTTCTATTATTTTTTAATTTTAAAGTGTTATTCATGCACTTGCGAAATTGATAAAGACTAAAAAAACGTATAACAATTTTGAAGGTATATGAAGTTGTGACTTTTGGATGCTGTCACTGTTCGATTTATTGATTTTGAATCTGTTTGTTGGTTAATTTCATTAATATCAATGTGTTGTTTAATAAATATATTGGACTTATTTCTCTTTTCGATTAAACTCCGATATTTCGTTGTCAACACACTTAATATTTATTTATTTGTAAATTTAACACAAAAAAGCTTGTTTGTTGATCAATTACAGAAGCAATATATGTATGTTGTACAACTGACTATAGGTACAAGCAATTACATCATGACTGACACTAACATTGATGTTATCTGTCTACTCATATATTTGAAACTATGTAATGTTATAATTATTTTAAGAGTCTAGGGCGCCTGGTTTATATTCGAACGATTTCTGAGATTGGCGGATGCCTGTTGGAGAAGAAGATACTTAGGCAACCTTTATTTTAGAAGTACAAGTTTTTAGTGAAATGCACACGGAGTTGCGAGAACATCTAATTTCGTATTGAATTAAAGAAAATACTTTCTGCAAGTAATAAAATGTTACGTAGATACATCTTTCAATTAAAAAATATATATTTTTTTAATATAATACGTCTCGCGTCGCGACTCTGTGTGGTGAGGAGATACTTGAGTATACGATGTTTTGTTTTTTTATATATTTTCCCCTTGTTTATTTCTTATCTATTTAATAACAATATTATATTTTTAATTACAAATAATATCTAATTTATGTATGCAAAGTAGGCACTGAATGAAAAAATAAGCAACTTAACACCTTTACCGCATAATAGTTTCTCTCTTCCAATAAGATAATCTAGGGGGACACTATAATTTTCACTTTCTGTTCGAAATTGAGACATTGCATCCTTAGTGGCGGAACTCGACGCCGCACTCCGTCTCACCAGAGCAGGAAAGTGGAAGGAAATTCAATACAATCATTTTACGGAAAGGGAAGGAGACCACAATCATTATAGTAACTTATCTCATCTCTTCTTTCTAGCATTAAAAAAATATTATTGCTTCAAATCTTCTCTAAAATACAGCTAGGTAGGTTTTAACCTTTCCACTCGTTTCATAGATATTGTGATAATATGAAGAAAAAAATATTAGCTTTACTTTCCCACATAACAGAGCAGGCAAAGGGAACTTAGTGTCAATTGGAGTTTTCCACTTTTTGCAAGAAATTCATTGTAATTCTTCCATACCTTTTACGCCAAATTTAGATTTATATACCCCAGCTTATCTGTGCGAAGAAGTCATTGTTCTTATATTATTAACTTTTGTTTCAGTTAATATCATCAGTGCATCTCCTTCAACTGGATAAGGTGCAACAATCGAAACGTGGTATGCATAAAACTATTTTCATAAAAAAAAACATATTTTTTGTGCCTTTGTTAGTCATAGAGTGTCCTGGCTCTCTGTTCTCTATTTTCGGCCCGATTTCACTCAACGCTGTTAACGGAATTTAGTTCTTCGCCTTATCTTACAAGAACAGGGAAACAATAATAATTTTAAAATAACTATTTGATCATCGATTGTGCCAGTCTTCGCTTGTGAGCACAAAGTGTCAGTGTAAACGCGACTGGTTGTGAGTTCGATTACCACTCGAGGAATTGAAATATTTAATTTCCTTCGCTCTGATATCGAAGCAAAGGGCAGTGTTGAGGTTTGCCACTTAACAAATAATAGCTCCTGAATTCCGCAGAAATGGGGAACGGAGTGTCTTAACACTAGGTTCCCTCTGCTGTGTGTGGAATACAGCGTGAAGCTAAAAAATAATCATTTCCCCAGTGGAAATAGAGGTCACGAGCAATTATGTTCACAGTCAGACACCATCGTACTATGCCACGAGGGCCTCATAAGTAAAACTTATTTTGTTTTTTATATTTTAGAAGTTCGGGAATGTGTGCCGAACACAGTGTTCAAAAAGGATTGTAACACATGCTTGTGCAGCGCTTCCGGCATCGCGGCATCCTGTACGAATATGGAATGTCCGGGTATGAAAAAAAATATAAGTAATACCGTTAAATTATATTTTAGTACGGAGCGATAATCTACAGAACTATTATTTTTTAATTTTGATTCATCTTCAAGCAGAGATAACCTAATGTTGTGCCACAGTTCTCCCTATTCCGCCCAGTTGTAGGCGTCGGCCTTGGCGTTTTACGTGACCACATTAAACAACATATCACAGCTTCCCGAATTATGGAAAAATATATTGTTTTGTTAAACAAAAATAAAATTACGCTTTTTTCCGCATAACAGAGTAATCAGATAGAACCTAGTGTTAAGATATTCCATCTGTCTTCGCTTTGTCTTATTTAATAAATAGGAGAAATGAAAATAACATATAATCATTACTCAGAGTGAAAATCGAACATTTACCGTCTGACTTCTGTTCCACTGCGCCACAACTGAGCTTTTATTTATTTTTTTAGCTTCACGCTGTATCCCGCACACAGCAGGGTAGGCAGAGGGAACCTAGTGTTAAGAAACTCCGTTTCCCACTTTCCGCCGAATTCGGAGGCTTGCGTGTTAAGTGGCGGAACTTAACGTCGCGATTTACCGCCGAGCTTTTATTTGTAAATATAAAATAAATATTATTATTTCAGATCCATAGGACATCTTAGTTTAGATGGCTTCTGGCGGGAAAGTAGAAAGCGTTGTTTAATATTGTAAATTGAATGAATATGAAATATATTTTTCTTACAAAACATGGCCTTATTTATTTTAGCAACTAACCTCTGAGCAACTGGCGCATTACAATAATCGATTGCAAACGTAAAGTAAGCTTTTATTTTCTATTTTTTCTTTAATTTTATAGTGTTTCCATACACTTTTGAGATTGAAAAATAAAAAAAAGTATAACAATTTTGAACAAACTTTTTGAAGCCGTCACAGTTCAATTTCCTGATTTTTATTTGAAATTATTTATCTTTCCTATTATTTACCGATATTTCTTATTCAATACACTTAAGATTTATTTATTTGAAAATTGACTACATAAAAGCTTGTTTGTTGGAGCGTTGATCAATCATAAAATCAATATATGTATGCACAACTCAATATAGTCAGACTATACAAAATATAGTCAGACTATACAAACTTCATGACTGAATTAAAACTGACAATCTCATCATTTCTGTGCAAATAAATTGCGAGGTGATTTAAGATAATATACACCTTCAATTAATTAGGTATAAGTAGAGATATTGATTAAAAGCAGTTGATTAAAATTATATGATAAAGCTTTTTTCATAGTTTTTAAGTTCTACTTACGAATAACATTTTCACGGGACTCGAATATGGATCTTGGAAACTGTTTAAATTCATATAAACTTCGTGCAATTTATAATATTATTTAACTATACGAGTTTACAATTATACGTTTTCTAAAAATGTTTTTCATATCCGAAGTGTGTAAATGGGGAATGGAGTGTCTTAGCATCAGTTTCCCTTTGCCCCCTGTGTATACCCTGCTGTGTGCGGGATATAAAGTGAAGCAAAAAAATGTGTGAATACATTATTCTATTCACATGGTATAAAGCAAAGTTGCTTCTCGCGTCTGTATGTATATATGCTTAGATCTATACATAGAGATATAATACATGTATAATGTAGTAATAATTGTAGAGGCTTCTAATGTGATGACGGCGCAGCGGCGCGTACCTATAGTAAAGTAGTTGTGTAGTTCATGCAGGCGAAGTCGCGAGCGCGACATTAGTCCTTCATAAACAGCATTTTTATTTGAAAAAGAAAAAATCCTAAGTGTAGAAAAATCATTTAGAAAAATCCTAAGTGTGGAATAACACTATAAAATTGTTTAGAAGCATTCTTACTTATTTGGGTATAAAAGAATCTTCAAAGAAATCAGTGAGGTGTCAGACCGCTTGGATTTGGTAATTTAGTTAATATAGGCTTTTTAATAATATACAGAGGATCAAATGGCTAAATTAATTAAAAACGAATAAATTTAAATTCTAATACATGTAAATAATGAAAAGATAAGTTTATTTAGAAAATTATTTATGATATTTATTCAATTTTCTATATTACATAATATTATCTGCTTTTCCACCAGAAGCCACTTTAGCTAAGATATCATTTGGACCTGAAATTAAAACATTTATTTTATATTAACAAAAACAAAATACACTTGTGGCACAGTGAGACAACGTCTTACTGTAAATATATTCCCACTCTTGGCAATGATTATATATATGTTTAACATATAATAGGTATAAGAAGTAATTAATTACTTCTCTCCGCCTAAGACAAAACCAGGACAAATGAAATATCTTAGCACTCACTGATTACTCTGCTATACGGGAAAAAATGTAAAGGTGATTTTTTTAGCTCCACCAAATTTTGTCATACACGATATTTTTAATTCCACCATTTAGTAAATAAGTTGTTAGTAAATGGTGTGATGCTTAAGGCGGTCTTTACTTAACGCATCTTGTAACGCATCTTGTTTAGAAAGTAGATGGAATGTGAAAAACTGTATCACAACATTAGATTACCTCTGCCTGTCCTGCTGCAGGAGATAAAACAAGATAAAGAACAACAGCTCCACAGAGTTTGTCCCCAAAATAAGCTAAACAATTATCGTTCCAAGGTATTTTTTATATTCTTTTTCATACTACCTACATACCTAGGCATTCCATCAGCGTACAGGCCGCGAGGCCAACAGCGTTGCACACGCATGTGTTACAATCCTCCTTGAACACTGTATTTGGCACACATAACGGGATAGCTAAAACATAAAAAATATAAATAAAGAGTTTTTTATGACAACAATAACGAATTCAATGTCCAATGCGAAATGATTATAATAAAATTATTATTTCTTCATTTTGGTCAATTTGGTCAATTTGGCGTTGCCGACTCATATCCGGCGGAGAAGGAAAAACCCTTTGTTAAGGCACTACGTCCTCTACCTACCCTTCTATGATAAATAAGGGATAAAGTAAGCAAACATTTTTTTTTAGATGTCTGATTTTTAAGCGTACCTCGTTTCGATTGTTGCACCTTATCCAGTTGAAGTAGATGCACTGAAGATATTAACTGAAACAAAAGTAAAAAACATAAAACAGAATGTTCTACACATTGCTTAACTACTGAGCGTAGAATACACCCAATAACTAAGAATGAATTACTAACAGGAAGTGGAGGACAAAGTGTCTAGACACTAGTGGATCTAGATCCATCACAGCTGTTTTTTTTTCATCTTCTTTATTTTTTTTTTCACCGTGCAATACCTTTGATAACGAGCACAATTTAAAATGGAGGGGATTGACTTTGATGTTCATTGCCACGTACATTTTGAGATAAGGTAATTTTATAATTATTTTAAATATTATTTAACAGTCTGTGACGGCTGAATTGTATTCGAATGATTTCTGAGACTGGTGGATATCTGTTGAAGAAGGAGTAACTTAGGCAACCTTTATTTTAGAATTACAACTTTTAGTTAAATTGAACGCGGACGAAGTTGCAAAGACATTTAGTTACATATTAAAAAAAAAAATACTTACTGCAAGTAATAAAATGATACGTAGATACATCTTTGGATTAAGAAATATAATTTATTTTGAATATAGTAAGATCGACTCTGTGTGGTGAGGAGATACTTGAGAATACGATGTTTTGTTTTGTATATATAGCAGCAAATATGATGAATTTGGTATTTATTGGCTTACAGGTTTCCCCTTGTTTACTTCTTATCAATATAATAACAATATTTATATGTAATCAAAAATATAATGTAATTTATGTATGGGAAGTTGGTACTGAGTGAAAAATAAGCAACTTGACACCTTTACAGCATAATATAAGTAGTTTCTCTCTTACAATAAGATAGTCTATGGGGACCCTTATAATTTTCACTTTGCCTGCTGAGTGGCGTTTAATTTGACCGAAATGGGATCGAACTCACAACCATTATAGTAACTTACCTTCACTTTTCGGTCGAATGATTGTATTTTAATTATTTTCATTTTTCTGCTGTACTAAAACAAAGCGCGTCGTTGAGATACACCATTAAGCACATAATGTCTCAATTTTGGACGGAAAATGGAAAGAGGAGTGCTGCAGTACGTACTAGCTTTAAGTAAAATTTCTTACGTTACGTATAAATTAATTAAATATGACATATTGTTATTACTTTAATAAGAAATGTATAAGGAAAAACCTGTAACCCAATAATACTAAATTTATCTTATTTGTTACTATATATATGGTCACAAACAAGACATCGTATACTCTTGCATATCCTTACCGCACAGAGTCGCGACGTCACTTGTGTTGTGTCTAAAATAAAGTATATAACTCAACTCAAAGATGTATCTGCGTGTCATTTTAGTACTTGCAGTAAGTATTTTTTTTTAAATTTAATATGAAATTAGATCAGAATCAGAACTTCGTCTGCGTGGATTTTAGGTAAAAAATTACAACTCTAAAATTAAATCTGCTATCTGCCAGTGAAAGTATTGTCAAAATCGATCCAGCAGTTTCCTAACCTTAGCATATATAGAAGGCGAAAAAAATAATAGCTTCACTTTCCCTATTAGAAGAGTAGGCAAATAGAACGTAGTGTCAACTAGAATTCTCTAAATTTATTCTTCTTTTTTTCAGGCATTCTAGTAAATGAAAATAAATAGTTTAGGGGCCAGTCGTGGCGCAGTGGCACTAGCGTGTGACTGTAAACGACTGGTTATGGGTTTGATTCCCACTCAAGAGGAGAAATATTTAATATTTCCATTTTCTTCGCAAAGCGCGGCGTTAAGTTCCGCCACTTAACACGCAATGCCTCCGAATTCGGCGGAAAGTGGGGAACGGAATGTCTTAACACTAGGTTCCCTCTGCCTACCCTGCTGTGAGCGGGATACAGCGTAAAGCTAAAAAAAAATAGTTTAGTTCTGTAATTTTACGCCAAGTTTAGTTGTCAGACCTCATTTTTTTTATATTATTTGCTTTTGTTTCAGTTAATATCATCAGTGCATCTCCTTCAACTGGATAAGGTGCAACAATCGAAACGTGGTATGCATAAAACTTGATTTCATAAAAAAAACATATTTTTTGTCCCTTTGTTAGTCATAGAGTGTCCTGGCACTCTGTTCTCTACTTTCCGCCTGATTTCAGCCAACACTGTTGACAATTTTTCACATTCAATTCTTTTTTTTTGACATTCAATTATTCGCCTTATTTTACAAAATCAGGAAAACCATAATAATTTTAAAATAATTATTTGACCATCGATTGTTGCTTGAGGGCGGCAGAAAGGTGTCAATGTAAACGCGACTGGTTGTGAGTTCGATTACCACTCGAGGAATTGAAATATTTAATTTCCTTCTCTCTGAAGTCGAGGCAATGCGCGATGTTGACGTCTGCCTCCTCAAAACTCCTGAATTCGGCGGAAAATGGGGAACGGAGTGTCTTAACACTAGGTTCCCTCTTTTATGTGTGGAATACAGCGTGAAGTTAAAAATAATCCTTCCCCCAGAGGAAATAGAGGTCACGAGCAATTGTGTTCACAGTCCATCCCACTACCCCACGAGGGCCTAATATGTAAAACTTATTGTATTTTTTTTATGTTTTAGGTGGTCGGCAATGTGTGCCAAATACAGTGTTTAAACTGGGTTGTAACACTTGCATGTGCGGCGATAACGGTATCGCGGCCTGTACGAAGATGGAATGCCTGAGTATGAAAAAAATATATAAATAACTAACCGTTACCCGCGACTTCGTCCGCGTGAACCAAGAAACATCTTCATTGAGTTTCGATCCGGTTTTCCCATCTTCGAGTAATCTGAGGAACATACGTATTAAGAACCTCCTCCTTTCTTGCAGTTGGTTAATAAAATGAGATTATAGTCAGATACAGATCTCGCAATTGAGTATAATTATACGAAAAAACCGCATCCGTGCCTTTCAAATTTAAGGGTTGCCCTCGATGTCTCCAGGATTCCATCATCAGATCCTGATCTCCTTACCATGGGACCAAATGTGAAATTACCCTCTCGAACAAAAAAAGAATTTTGAAAATCGGTCCACCCATCTTCGAGTAATCGGGGAACACATAAAAGAACCTCCTTTTTTATGTCGGTTAAAAATCTCTATAAATTTTAACTTATTATGTTATTCTGATATCAAACCTATATTACTGCAAAGTTTTATGAAAATCTGTTCAGTAGTTTTTGCGTGAAAGAGTAACAAACTCACACACATCCGTACAAACTTTCGCATTTATAATATATATAAGATACCTTAAAATTATGCTTTAGTACGGGGCAATACTCTTGTTATTTTTTATTTCGATTCGTCTTCAAGCAGATATAACCTAATGTTGTGACACAGTTCTCCCCATTCCGTCCAGTTTCTAGCCATAGCGTGTTAATTGACGGCGTTAAACGCCATATAATAACTTTCCGAAAGGGGACACTAAGATATCGTGTGGAATAACATTTTTTCAAATAAAAATATCTAGTTTATGCTATTTCCAGTATAGTAGAGTAACATAGTGTTAAGATATTCCGTTTGTCCTCGCTTTGCCTTGGGCACCAGAGAGGAGAAGTAAAAATAATATGTAATCATTACCCCGAGTAGGAATCGAACATTTACTGTCAGATGGTGTTCCACTGCGCCACAACTAGTTTTTTTATTAGTATATATATAATAAATATTATTATTTCAGATCCAAAGGACATCATAGTTAAGGTGGCTTCTGGCGGAAAAGCAGAAAAAGTTGTTTAATATTGTAAAATTAATGAATATCAAATATATTTCTTTTACACAATATGTCTTTACTTATTTCAACAACTAACCCTGACTAACTGGCACTTTACAATAACCGATTGCAAATGTAAAGTCATAAGCTTTCATTTCATATTATATTTCTAGCTAGCTGTTACCCGCGGCTCTTCCCACTTCGCCTATAGGAAATAATAATAATTTCATTCTACATGATACATGAGTAGTGCCTACCCGGTGTAATGATGGATAAGTAATATTTAAAAAAAATAATTAAAATAGCTTCACGCTGTATCCCGCACACAGCAGGGTAGGCAGAGGGAACTTAGTGTTAAGACACTCCGTTCCTCACTTTTCGTCGAATTCGGAGGCTTGCATGTTAAGTGGCAGAAGTTAACGCCGAGCTTTACCTCGACACCAGAGCGAAGAAAATGGAAATATAATTCCCACTCCTCGAGTGGGAATCGAACCCACAACCAGTCGTTTACAGTCACACGACTGTACAAGCTTGTGCCACTGGGCCACGACCGGCTATCACTAACTTTAATTGGGATGTTTAATTTTCTAGCAGCTCAACTGGGTTTAGAAGCTCAATGACATATATGAAGTACTCTGTTCTACTTCTATAACTGTGACTGTGTATACAATGTACAAATTCTCTGTTAAAGACATTCTTAGAAAATGTATAAAAAATTTGAAGGCAGCGGGATTTGAACCCGTGCTTTTTAGAAACCATTCTAACACTCCGACAGCTTAGCCATGCGTTCTACTACCAGCTGCGTCTAAATTCTTATATGTTTTTATTACAATTTATTTTGCTAACAATTAGCCAGTCGTGGCGCAGTGGTACGAACGTGTGACTGTAAACGATTGGTTGTGGGTTCGATTCCCACTCGAGGAGTGGAAATATTTCATATTTCCATTTCCTTCGCTCTGGTGTCCGAGGCAAAGCGCGGCGTTAATTTCCGCCACTTAACACGCAATGCCTCCGAATCCGGAGAAATTCGCGGAAAGTGGGGAACGGAGTGTGTTAACACTAGGTCCCTCTGCGTACCCTGCTGCGTGCGGGATACAGCGTGAAGCTAAAATAAAGACAATTAGCATTTTTGTAAAGATTTTTTTTTTAAATTTCTGTTACCTAATTATTCTACGAAGGGAAGGGAATGCTATTTATTAAGTATTTTTTTGGTAGAAATTTGCAACTCTCCAACCCCTAAGTATCTACTAGTAGTACTCTAAAATCTAAATATAGTATCGCTTCATAGCGATATGAAAGACGGACAAAGAAGCAAACAAATAGATAAATAAGCAAAAAAACGAATAAATTTTTCTATTTATAATATTAGTATATGTACATTATTTTGGTAGTAATAACTTTACGTTTTTGTTTACCACAATTTCTTCGATTTTAATTAGGCACATACAGCTCGGGCAGTGTAGGAAAACGTTAATACGCGTTTTAAATGGGCTACTTTAAGTCTATACTTGTGTCGCAAGATCCAAGCACTGCTCCGAGTTCCTCTCTTTATAACGCAACAGCCTAGGCCAGTACTCGAATAGTGAACCTATAGATTTCTGAAGAGCGTCTTCTCGTATGGATTCTAAGTCTTGATTTGTATACGTGCCTTTAGTAAGCTTTTATTTAAAATTTACTAGGGGATTTGCTTTCTCTTTCTTATTTTTCTACTTCTTCACACTTTTCCTCCTATAGCAAAATAGTCAAAGAAAACTTAGAGTCACCTAGTATCTTTAAGCCTGAAAACGAAATATTGCGTTCAAAGTAGCGGGACTCAATGACGCATCGTTCTGTCCAGTCCAGTCCAGTTCAGTCCAGTATTATCAGAGCAAGGGAAAGAAAGTAATTTAATCGTAATAATTCCTTCAAGGGGGGCCGATACGTTTACAGTGAGACGCTATCCCACTATGTCATGATCATAGAAAAACATATTATTTTATGACAAACATACTTTTATACATAACTGAATATGTTTTTCTTTTACAAGTTTGTATTCTGTTAGTAAAAAAGTTTTTTTTTCAAAGTTTATATATTGAAGCATCTCTTTAAACAACAATGCAATATTATAGATAATAAAAGTTCGTTGTTTTGCGACTACCACTCAAATATTTTGGCTCTAGTTTGTTTGCTACTATCACGGTTTTGCGCTCGGTTAGTCCTTAAGGTCCCGGCCCCTTAAGCTTGCTCCAGGGCCTTCTAAGCTCCAGGACCCCGGTGCACTGCACCACCTAGCCCTACTGCTACTGGCTACGCCACTGTTCACATCATTCCTTAGCACTCTGATGCTGTGTGATAGTCCCTTCATTGCATACGCAAATGTTGTGGTTTACTTTAATTTTCTTAATGTGAATGGAATAGTATGTGTATTATTGATTTTTTAAATATAAATAGAAAATAAGTTAATATAAGGGTTGTGGGTCTGGCCCCCTTTAATTTGAATGATTGTATTTAATTTTTTTTCATTTCCCTGCTTTGTTAAGAAAAAACGACGTTGAGTCATCCACTTAGTACACGTGTCAATTTTGGGCGAAAAGTGGAAAATGTTTTGACTCTAGGCTTTAAGCGAGAGAACGTTTGAAGCTTGATGGGTAGAAATTGCTATGAGGAAAAACCATCAAGTTGCTGTAGTACTTACTTTGCATACATATAAATTACTCTTTATTTTTAATTAAATATGAAATATTGTTATTACTTTGATAAGTAATATACAAGGGTAAAACCTGTAACCCAGTAAATGCCAGATTTATCTTATTTGCTACTATATATATGGTCACAAACAAGACATCGTATACTCTTATATATCCTTACCGCACAGAGTCGCGACGTCACTTGTGTTGTGTCTAAAATAAAGTATATAACTCAACTCAAAGATGTATCTGCGTGTCATTTTATTACTTGCAGTAAGTATTTTTTAAAATTTAATATGAAATTAGATATCACGACTTCGTCCGTGTGGAATTTAGAAGTAAAGTTATAACTCTAAAATAAAAGTTGCTTATGTACCTCCTTATTACATCACTTACAACATCATCATCACTATCTGCCAGTGAAAGTTTTGTCAAAATCGGTCCAGCCGTCTTAACCTTAGTATTAAAATAAAGAAGACGAAAAAATAATAGCTTCACTATCTCGCTTAGCAGAGTAGGCAAAAAGAACGTAGGGTCAACTGCAGTTCTCCACTTTCTGTAAGAAGTTCATTATTAGTTCTTCCATAGAATGCATCTAGTAAATAAAAATAAATAGGTTATTTCTAAATTTGACGCCAAGTTTAGTTGTACGAAGAACTCATTATTCTTATATTATTTACTTTTGTTTCAGTTAATATCTTCAGTGCATCTCCTTCAACTGGATAAGGTGCAACAATCGAAACGTGGTATACTTAAAACTTGATTTCTTAAAAAAACATTTTTAGTTCCTTTGTTTGTCATGGAGTGTTTTGGCACTTCGTTCTCCGTCCGATTTGAGTCAACGCTGTTGACGAAATTCAATTCTTCGCCTTAATATCCAAGAGCAGGCAAACAATAATAATTTTAAAATAACTATTTGACCATCGATTGTAGCCAGTCGCGTCGCTTGCGGGCACAAAGTGTCAGTGTAAACGCGACTGGTTGTGAGTTCGATTGCCACTCGAGGAATTGAAATATTTCATTTCCTTCACTCTGAAGTTGAGGCAATGCGTGGCGTTTAGTTCTTTCACTTAACAAGCAATAACTCCTGAATTCGGCGGAAAATGGGGAACGGAGTGTCTTAACACTAGGATCCCGCTATCCTGCCGCGTGCGGGAAACAACGTGAAGTTAAAAAATAATAATCATTCCTCCAGTGGGAACAGTGACCACGAGTAATTGTGTTCACAGTCAGACATCATCCTGCTATGCTTTTTAAGTTTTAGGTGTTCGGGAATGTGTGCCAAACACAGTGTTCAAAAAGGATTGTAACACATGCGTGTGCAACGCTTCCGGCATCGCGGCCTGTACGCTGATGGGATGCCTGGGTATGAAAAAAGTATATTAATAAAATCTTGCCATTATATTTCTTTTAGTATATTTTAGTGTGGGCAAGTCTTTATGGAACTATTTTGTGGCATAGTTCTCCATTCCACCCAGTTTCTAGCCATGGCGTGCTAAATGACCACGTTAAGCGCCATATCTGCCGCCATTAAACGACATATCAGTAAAAAAACTTTATCGAGAGAACCTAGAGCTAAGATATTCAATTTTTGCACACTTTTTCTTATATACCAGGTAGGAGAAAAGAAAATAATATATATCATTATTAATAAGTATTATTATTTCAGGTCCAAACGACATCTTAGTTAAAGTGGCTTCTGGCGGTAAAGCAGAAAAAGTTGTTTAATATTGTAAATTTAATGAATATCAAATACATTTTTTATACAAAACTTATCTTTACTTATTTTAACAACTTCCCACAAGTAACAACTTGTAATACACTACAAGAATCGATGGCAAACGTAGAGTAAATAAATTTTTTCCTATAATTTTTAAATCGTAATGTCTTGTTCATACACTTATGAAGTTATTTATCAACTAGCGGTCCGCTCGCGGCTTCGCCGCGTGAACTGCTTAGCTGTTTCGGTATATTGCAACTCTCTGGGATGGAATTTTGAGAAATAAAGTAGCCTATGTTTAACCTTAGATTATCAACTATATTTATGCCAAAATTCATTACAATCGGTCAAGCGGTGTAGATTTTTCATATAAACTTTCATCCCTTATTTCAACCCTTTAGAGATTGATTTTTGAAAAAATAAGTAGCCTATGTTAGACCTAGTAATTTTTCCTACTTTCATTCTAAATTTCATTCATATCGAAGCGGTAGATTAGCCGTGAAAGCGTGACAGACAAACACACAGACATTCGCATTTATAATATAAGTATGGATGTAATTTGATTTGATGATTAGTAATATATAAATCAATCGAAGAACAAAATTAAAATATTTTTATTTTCATAAAACTATATAACTATATAGTTTTATGAAAATAAAAATATTTTAATTTTGTTCTTCGATTGATTTATATATTACTAATCATCAAATCTAATTACATCCATACTTATATTATAAATGCGAATGTCTGTGTGTTTGTCTGTCACGCTTTCACGGCTAATCTACCGCTTCGATATGAATCCCCAAGTAAGTATAACTATACTTACTTGGGGATTGCATATGTATCTGAGTATAGACAATTCCAGCAAAAAAATCTTTACTACACATTATTGGTCTACTTTATAAAAGTGCACTATTTAAGTATTTTATAACAGATCTTATTCTATTCTATTTACGTTGTGTAATTTCTCTATAATGTAACGATAAGGATGCCGTTATGGCTCAGTGTAAGATAAACAGCGTTTGTCTGCAAACGCGATAGTTGAGGGTCGATTCCCACTCGGGGGAATAATTATATATTATTTCGCTTTCGGTCCGAACGTGGAGACTGGAGTGTTTTGACACTAGATTCTCTTTGCTACGCTGCAATGTGGAAAAAAGGTTTAAACTATACTACGATAAGCGGTAAAAAAATTAAAGTCAGAAGAAAAATTGAAATTTTACAAAGGTAAATGTTACCTACAGTTATTTATTCTGAATGGGCGAGTTATACAATAATGAAAATAATATATAATCCCACGAGTGGGAATGGAACTCACAACCATTGCCTAATAGTCAGACGCTGTGACACTGCGTCGCGACGACCTCTATCTTTCAATATAAAAAGCTCGGGTTTTTCTAATTAAAGTATTTATCAGGTCTGTGAAGATAAAGTACAGCATTGAGTTCCACGTTGACATGTGACCTTATTACCTTATCCTTTGTTAATAAATGGGTAAAGATATATTTTGGTATTAGGATTTCTTACTCTTTTTAAGACCAACGTTTCACAGTGGGGCTGGGTCTGACTGTAAGTGCAATGGTTGCGAGTTTGATTCCTGCTCGCGGCTTTGCCTGCGTCAACTACACAACTATTATATTTCACTATAGGCACTATAGGCATATCACATTAGAAACCTCTAAAATTATCAGTGTTTCTCTTCTATATTATGTATGTATTATAAATATAAACCTTCCTTTTGAATCATTTTACCTATTAAAAGTAACCGTATAAAAATTTAGCTTTATACTCTATTCTTAAATAAAGATTATATTCCTTCTTCGATCTGGGACTTAGGACAAAGCGTGGTGTTGAGTTTAGCCACCCAACATGCAAAGTCTCCATTTCGGCCGAAACGTAGAGAAGGGAGTGTCTTGACACTTGGTCCTTCTGACTATCTCGCTAGATGGGAAAAAACATGCAGCAACTTTTTTACTTTCGATAATAGATATTGTTGCGAAATACTGCTTCACGCTGTATCCCGCACACAGCAGGGTAGGCAGAGGGAACCTATTGTTAAGACACTCCGTTCCCCACTTTCCGCCGATTTTTTGGAGACATTGCGTGTTAAGTGGTGGAACTTAACGCCGCGGTTTACCTAGATACCAGAGCGAAGAAAATGGAAATATTAATTATTTTCACGTCTTGAGTGGGAACCCACAACCAGTCGTTTACAGTCACACACTTATTCCATTGCGCCACGACTGGCCGTTATTATTTTAATTAACGGATTAATTGCTATTTTTTTTTACGTTAGCAATATAAATATATTATGTTATTTCATTTTCTGGCATTGATTTTGTAGTTATTTTATTTTTGAGCATATTTCTAGTATTTCACATAACATTTTTACTTAATCGTGTTTTTACGGACCATAGATTCTATTCTATAATTTTTCTCTCATAATTTTTCCACAACAAGAAGGCCTCATTATGTGCCAATTTTAGATATAAATGAATCTTTATATAATTGTACATGTATAAGTATGTAGCTATAACAATGGGGCGGAAAGTAGAGGATGGAGCGTCTTGACATTAGGTCCCCGTTCGACTATCCCGCTTTGTAGGAAAAAATGTAAAGCAATATTATTTTAATATCTTCATCCCAACAGCTTTAATATAAGTGTTTCAAGTTTAAGAAAAAAAAAATATTGCAGATAAAAATATTACAACTTTCAATGTTTTTAGTATCTGGTCATAACAAAATTAATAATTAGGCTCGCTTAAGCTAAACTATTTAAATTTTTTATCCTCTTTGTGTTAGATTTTTGAGAAAAAATTTAGGTATATTAAACTATTTTCCTGAACAATAGAAATCGATCAATCGAATTAGATTTTTCATACAAATTTACATGAGGTTGATATTGAAAAAAAAGTTGCATATATTTGACCCTGAGTCTTCAACTAGTTTCATTCTGTATTTAATCAATTGGGCCAGTGGTTTAAGCGTGAAAACGTAACATATAGACAGATTTTCCCATTAATTATTTTAGTATGTCCAATATAACTCCAAATAAAAGAAGCTTAAATTACAAAGGACAAAACGATTATCATAACGCGGTCGTTTCTAATGGGTTCATTTCAAAGAAATTAAAAAAAAATAAGAAGTTTTAGTAAGAAGTAAAGAAAAATATATTTGACATTTATATTCATACAGCATTTTTTAATTTTCCACCAAATGAGTCTGCTTTTTCAGCATAAAAAATATATTTGATATCGATGTACGAAATTATACAGCATTATTTGATTTTCCACCAACTAAATCTGCTTTGTCTACATCTGAAATAATAACATTAACGATATACAAGCAAATAAAAAATCGTACAAAATATACAAGAGGCCATCGTGGTGTAGTTGGACAGTGTCTGACTGTAGACGCGATGGTAGTGGGTTTTAATCCCACTTAAGGGAAAGATTATGTTTAAATTTTCATTTCTTCGCTCTGGTACCAAAGACAAAGTGCGGTGTTGTGTTCCGCCACTCAACACACAGAGTCTTCACACAGATTTCGCGTGGAAAATGAAGGACATGAAAATGAAGGAGTGTCTTAACACTAGGTTCTCTTTGACTACCAGAATAAGCGTGCATCTGTCTCTGTTTTTATTCAATGAGCTTTTGTAAGCACTTTTAAATATCCAAATGAACAAAAAGGGAGCAGCTACTTTTAAAGTCATATAAATTGATTACTTCAAGATATCCATACTTATATTATAAATGCGAAAGTCTGTGTGTTTGTCTGTCACGCTTTCACGGCTAATCTACTGGTCCGATTTGGATGAAATTTAGAATGAAAGTAGTAAAAGTGACTGGTTCTAACATAGGCTACTTATTTTTTCAAAAATCAGCCTCTAAAGGGTTTGAAACAGGGGATGAAAGTTTATATGAAAAATCTAAACCGCTTGACCAATTGTAATGAATTTAGGCATAAGTATAGTTGATAATCTAAGCTTAAATATAGGCTACTTTATTTTTTAAAAATGTGCCCCCGAGGTTTGCAATATAACTAAATAGTTCACGCGGCGAAGCCGCGAGCGGGCCGCTAGTTTCTTATATTTTTTCTCATACCTGGGCATATAATCAATGTGCAGATTGCATTACCATCAGCGGTGCATATGCAAGTGTTACAATCAATTTGGAACACAGTGTTGGACGTACATTTGTACGGGTCAGCTGAAAATATAAAATACATGATAAAGTAAAAATAGATAATGTGTGAGGCCTGTCGTGGCTCAGAGGCACAAAATGTGATTGTAAAGCGACTGGTTGTGGGTTCGATTTCCACGGTAACACGGTGATACAGCGTGAAGCTAAACAAAATATATAATTAGTTTATGTCTAAAATACATCGGAAAGCAAGAAAAAGCATGAACTGTTTCTATTTTTTACATATCTAAAATTCGTTAGGATAGTGAATACAAATTCAGCTATTGTTTAAACATTTTTTTACGATTTAAACTGGATTTTTATACATAAATTTATCCCTTAAAAGTATTATACATCATTCTACAATAGGACAGCGACAGGTTGCGAGTGAACAAGAGATAAGGCGGCGATAAAATTCGCCATTCAACACACAATGTCTAGACATTCTGACGGAAAGTAGTGTAGTAGACACTACATTAGTGTCTCGATTCTCTCCGATTGTGAAGCTGAAAAAAAGATATTATTTTTTATATATTTTACATACTTGGGCATGCCATCAATGTACAAGCTGCAACGCCATCAGTGCCGCACACGCACGTATTACAATCATCTTTGAATACAGTATTCGGCACACATTCCTTCGAGGAATCTAAAAAGACAAAACATATATGTAATTACTTTATTACTTTGTTTTTGTTATTTATTACTTTTATTACTTTATTCATATATATACACATACAATAAATTTCATATTTCAGTATACATAGTACTACAAAAATATCAAAAACAAATTGCACGATAATAACCGCAATAGTGTGAAGTCGCGATTATTAACGCGCTCCTCACAAGCGTTGAAACAGAAATTGTACAGTACTAGGGTTGAATTATAATCGACTACCTTACATTACATTAATACTAAAAATAAATATTATGAATGGCCAGTCGTGGCCCAGTGGCACAAGCGTGTGACTGTAAACGACTGGTTGTGGGTTCGATTCCCACTCGAGGAGTGGAAATATTTAATATTTCCATTTTCTTCGCTCTGGTGTCGAGGTAAAGCGCGGCGTTAAGTTCCGCCACTTAACACGCAATGCCTCCGAATTCGGCGGAAAGTGGGGAACGGAGTGTCTTAACACTAGGTTCCCTCTGCCTACCCTGCTGTGTGCTGGATATAGCGTGAAGCTATTTTTTATAAATATTACGAATAAAAACAATACGACAGTAGTAATCTGTGTTTAAACATAATATTTGCTTGTGTGTATATGTTACGAGTGAGTGTATGTGTGCGTAATATAATCAGTTCTCCTTAAAAATAGACTCGTATAGTGAATTTGAACCTGATATTATTATTTGCTTATTATTTTTGAGTAAACGCACTTACTTACACTAACACTAACACATTATTTTTTCACACATAAAATGGTCGCCGTCCCATGGTTGTAGGTTCGATTCTCATTCTGGGGAATGATTATCTTTAAATTTTCATTGCTTCGCTCTAGTACCAAAGACAAGCCATTATTTATATGTTTTGTAGATTTTCTAAAGGCATTTGACACCGTTAAGTGGGATTGATCTTGGGCAGTACTGTTCGATAATCGGCGCACCACAATATTTGATTTATATTATAAGAAGACTATACGAAGACGGTACAGTGGCTGTCCGCTTAGACGGAGTTGATTTAGATATTTTCCAAGTTAAGACTGGTGTTCGGCAGGGATGCATTCTCTCTCCGCTCTTGTTTAATATCAACACCGAGTATATCATGAGGATCACTCTGGAAAACTGGGACAAAGGATTTTCGATTGGTGGCCGGGTAATCTCAAATTTGAGATATGCTGATGACACTGCCCTTCTAGCTACATCACAAGAAGAAATAGAGCAATTACTCATACTCCTTGAAATAAGCTGCTAAATCTTACACCGGTTGTTCCATTAACGACTGCACGCGCATTGAAGAAGATAGGGAAATGTGGAGAAATCTCATAATCTCGCTTTCAAATAGGAAAGACATTTCATGATCACGACCACTCCGACAGGAGTCAACTTGACATGACTTAGAAGAAGAAGTACCAAAGACAAAGCGCGGCGTTGAGTTTTCGGCCAATCAACACACATTGTCTCGATTTAGGGCAAACAGTGGAGGACAGAGTGTTTAAACACTGAAAGTGCAAAAAATATATTTTTATTTTACAATTGGCCCATACTCTCAGTAATTGTCCTGTTCACGCATATAAAAGAGAAAAAACGGAACAGGAATTGGATGCCGATGCGTCGACTGAAAGGATTAAAGACAAAAAATACAAGATACATATTTCTGGATTTTAGTACAAATACAGGTTAGGGACGTTATTTAACAATGACAATCTGACTTCCCTGCTATGAAGGAAAAAGCTGCTTTTCTTTTTCTATATAACTTTAAAATAGTTTCTATTAAAAAAGATACATAAGTTAATTTATGCAACTCCGACCTTCGTCTAGTTTTGGAAAGTAACATATTAAATTATTTATCATATTGATACAATAATTGTTTCATTTTAATATTTTAAGCTCTGAGCGCACAAGCCGTTCCTAAAAGTAAGTATTTTTTAAAATCTACACATAAATAGAACACATTCTTTTAAAATGTAATTTATAAAAAAAATGTCAATGACCACTGTCTGTACATGGAAGAAACATTATTATTGGAAGTATATTTAATCATTTATCAATGTAACAACCTACAACAATGATTTTAATTTTATTTTCTGTTTGACTGTTTGTCTGTGCACGTTAACCTCAGAAACATCTTAACCGATTTAAATGCAACTGTGTTTTGACAACTTAAAAGTAAGTTTTTATTGGAATAAAAATAGTAAAACGGATACAAAAATACTCTAATAGTGTCAACAAATAAAAAAAATAAAAAAATACTTTGGCACGCCATCCTGGTACAGCCCGCAATAACACCAGTAGCGCTGCACTTGCACGTATTGCAATCCACTTTTACAGTTGAAAACGGCGTGCATTTCTCCGGGAGACCTAAAATAAAAAGTATATCATATATAAGAGGCCAGTCGTGGCGCAGGGGCAGAATGTGTGACTGTAACGCGACTGATTGACGACTCGACTCGAGGAGTGGAAATATTTATAATTTCCACTTTATTTGCTCGTCGTGTCGAAACAAAGCGCGGCGTTAAGTTCCCGCCACTTAATACGTAACGTCTCCAGAAAATGGGGAACGGAGTGTATTAACACTAGGTTCTCTCTGTGTAGGTCAACCTCAGGGTTCTCCCTCTGTGTATGGGGATACAAACAGCGTGAAGCTAAAAATAAAAAATATCATATAATTAGTTCTTTTCTAAGCCTAGTGCTCTCCTCTTCATCCGCGAATTTAACCCTAACTTATACCTTATTAAATCAGTTATTTTCCAGTAAAAGTGCAGCCATTCCAGTGATTAGCCGGAACAAACATGCAAATAAAATTGTAAAAACAAATATTTTAATATTAATTACAAGCCATTGGGGCCAGTCGTGGCGCAGTGGCACAAGCGTGTGACGGTAAACGACTGGTTGTGGTTCGATTCCTCCTCGAGGAGTTGAAATATGTAATATTTCCATTTTCTTCGCTCTGGTATAGAGGCAAAGCGCGGCGTTAATTTCTGCCACTTAACACTAAATGCCTTCGAATTCGGCGGTAAGTAGGGAATGGAGTGTCTTAACACTAGGTTCCCTCTGCCTAACCTGCTGTGTGCGGGATACAGCGTGAAGCTAAAAATTACATTATAAGCAGATTTTGCTCATTTTGAAATTTCATGCGATAATTTTATATGCGTACCTGCTTCCTCTAATTGCGTCTTATCCAAGCTAAGTAGATGCACTGAAGAAATGAACTGAAACAAAAGAAAATAATATAAGAGCAATGAAATTTTCCTATCATATAATTATCAATATACTACTACTACGACCCCAAAGTAAAGTATCGTAATTGCATCTAACTAATGTTATTAATGTTATAACAAACCTGATTAAAGATATGTATGCGAAGAAGAAATTAAATTAATTGCTTAATAACAATACCACAAGTATAAAGAATTCGTTATATTCTGTCTTTTTCAGAACGGAGTATCTTGATTCTAAGTTCTCTCTGACTACCTTGCTTTACAGGAAAAAGCCTGAAGTTGTAAAAAAAAATATTTATATCAAAAACTAGCGGCTCGCTCGCGGCTTTGCCACGTGAATTACATAACTGTTTCGTTAAATATCAAACCTCGGGGGTGGATTTTTGAAAAATAAAGTAGCCTATGTTTAGTTTTGGATTATCAGCTATATATATTCTAAAATTCATAACAATCGGTCAAGTGGTTTAGATTTTTCAAACAAAACTTTCACCCCTGATTTCAACTCTTTAGAGGTTGATTTTTGAAAAAAATAAGTGGCCTATATTTGACCCTGGATTATTACTATTTTCGCTCTAAATTTTCGGACCGGTAGATTAGCCGTGAAAGCGTGACAGACAAACAGATTTTGCATTTATAACATAAGTATGGATAAATATTTTAAATCTACATACAAAATTTTTTCGAGCCATAATGTAACATTAGCAAAATATAATTACGGGGCCAGTCGTAGCGTCGAGGCACGTAAGTGTGATTGTAAACGCGACGGCAAAGAGGAACTTAGTGTTAAGACACTCCGTTCTGGAGAACGTTCAGCAGAAAATAGACTTTATCCTGAATTCGGAAGGCATTACGTGTTAAGTGGCGGGACTTAACGCCGCGCTTTGCCTCGACACCTCATTTCCTCTCCTAGAGCGGGAATCGACCCCACAACGAGTCGCTTTACATTCACACTGAGGGCCTCTGCGCCATGACTGGCCCCCATTTAATTTTTATAGAAAAAAACTAGGAATTTTTAAATAAAACTTACCGCAAGTAACAAAGTAACACGGAAATACATTTTTTGATCAGAAGTATAGATTCTTTCCTTAGAAATTTGCTACCAAGAGCATTAGATGCGACTTAACACGATAAGTAGATACTTTGGTTTAGGATGTTTAGATTAATCTGACGGTATATATAGTGATAAATACCACAAGTTATGCATTTCTTGGTTATCCCGGTCGTTATCTATTATCAAAACAATAACAACATATTAACACACTGTGACCTTTATGAGAACGTCGTGGTATAGTGGCAGCGACTGACTGCTTTGGTTGTGGGTTCGATATCCATTCGGAGGACTATTAGGTATTAAATTATCATATTTTTTTTGCTGTAGTACCTTAAGTTGAGAACTGCGGAAAGTTGAGAACGGGCGCTAGATTTTTGACTGTGCGAGATATACGGTGAGGCTGCAAACAATGATAATTTTTACATGTTTTTTTGTATTAAGAAAAGACTTTTCTTTTTTACTTCACGCTGTATCCCGCACGCAGCAGGCTAGGCAGAGGGAGCCTAGTATCAAGACACTCCGTTCCCCACTTTCAGCCGAATTTTTGGAGGCATTGCATCTTACGTGGCGGAACTTAACGCAGCGTTTTGCCTCGACACCAGAGCGAAGAAAATTGAAATATTAAATATTTCCACTCCTCGAGTGGGAATCGAACCTACAACTAGTCGTTTACAGTCACACGTTTGTGCCATTGCGCCACGGCTGACCCCTATACCTAAATCCGATACAATCTCCACTCAGTACTTAATAGCTCTGACGTCGATGAATATTATGTAAATAATCAACGGTAAAATTATCAGAAGTTACGGATATTGAGATCATAGCACATTGTGACAGCGTCAGACTGTAACTGTGTTGTGAATTCGATTCCCACTTGGGGAATTTAATGGAAATTAAAAATTATAATTTTCTCTAAAATATGTTTCTTCTGGAGATCGATCAAACTAAAATATATTTCTTCTATAATATGTTTATGTAACACATTCAGTGAACAGAAGCTTTCTCCCGCGTAGCAGGATATAATGTAATAATACACGGACGCATAATACATACAAATGTATTTTTCAAGATATTAAAAGTAATTTTAAATATTTTAAAAGTGTTATTCTACGTTTAGGAAAATTGAAAAAGACATTTAGAAAACGTATCCCGTACGTATATGAACGCATATTATTCATTTACATAATATGTAAGTTAAATATAATATATTATATTATATAGGGCCAGTCAAAAAAAAATTAACTCAGAGGGAAAATTGGATTTTTTCTAAATAATGCTAAAAATCTTCAAAACCTACAGTTATTTGTCCTAAATAAGCGAGTTATATAATAATAAAAAAATATATATAATCCCCCGAGTGGGAATGGAACCCACAACCATTGCCTAATAGTCAGACGCTGCGACACTGCGCTGCGAGGACCCTCTATCTTTCAATATAAAAAGCTCGGGTTTTTCTAATTAAAGTATTTATCAGGTCTATGCAGATAAAGTACAGCATTGAGTTCCACGTTGACATGTGACCTTATTACCTTATCCTTTGTTAATAAATGGGTAAAGATATATTTTTGTATTAGTATTTCTCACTAATTTTAGGACCATCGTGGCGCAGTGGGACAGCGTGTGACTGTAAATGCGACGGTTGTGAGTTTGATTCCTACACGGGGGGAATAATAATATAATATATTCATTTTCAAATTATATTTAAACTATTGGCCCGCTCGCGGCTTCGTCTGCGTGAACTATACAACTATTTCACTATAGGCACGCGCCGTTGCGTCGACACCACATTAGAAATCTCTTAAATTATCAGTGTTTCTCTTCTATATTAAAATAAACTTTCCTTACGTATTATAAATATAAACTTTCCTCTTGAATCATTTTATCTATTAGAAGAAATCGTATCAAAGACTGTTGCTTGCTAGTTTTTGCTTTATACTATGTAAAGATTATATTCTTTCTTCGATCTGAGACTTAGGACGAAGCGTGGTGTTGAGTTTAGCCACCCAACATGCAAAGTCTCGATTTCAGCCGAAACGTAAAGGAGGGAGTGTCTTGACACTTGGTCTTTCTGACTACCTCGCTAGGTGGAAAAAACATGCAGCTGCTTTTTTACTTTCGATAATAGATATTGTTGGTTTGTTGCGAAATACCTAATGTAATAATATCTACCACTATATAGGAGTGTGAAACCTAGGCAGTCTTAGATTTGTGATAAAAACAAACCTTTACCATTTTAACATGCAATATTAATTATTTTCAAGTTTTAATTCCTCGATCACGTGGAGCCAGTCGTGGCGTAGAGGCAGAAAGTGTGACTGTGAAACGACTGGTTGTGGGTTCGATTCCCACTCGAGGAGTGGAGATATTTAATATTTCTATTAAATCCAGGCGTTAAGTTCCACCACTTAACACGCAATGTCTCCGAATTCGGCGGAAAATGGGGAGCGGAGTATATTTAACTTCCCGGCATTCATTTTTTACAATTTTTGAGCATATTTGTGTATTATTTCACATAACATTGTTTATTATATGTGCTTTTTACGGGCCGTAGACTTTATTATCTAATTCTTATCTCATATTTCTTCGAGAGCCATAACAAGCAGACCTCAATATGTATCAATTACATAAAAATAAATAAATCTTTACGTAATACGTGTAGTTATAATTATGTAGCCAAAAGAAATCGGGCGGAAAGTGACGGACGGAGTGTATTTCCGCTGACTACTCCTCTATGCGGGAAAAAATATGAAGTTATAGTATTTTAATAATTTCGACTTAAGGCATTCAATGTTAAGATCGCAAACCTTGAGCTTCTAGTCGTTTTTCTGTTCTGATGAACTTGGTAATCAAATTTGATCTATTCCGGGTGTTTTAGGATTGACAAAAAATATTGCAGATATTATATGTTTCTTTTTTTTAGCTT
The DNA here is from genome assembly GCA_019049465.1 of Dryas iulia moderata. Classification (NCBI taxonomy): domain Eukaryota; kingdom Metazoa; phylum Arthropoda; class Insecta; order Lepidoptera; family Nymphalidae; genus Dryas; species Dryas iulia. The sequence goes on from CM032440.1 coordinate 2,186,437, forward strand.
CATGCTGTATCCTGCACACAGCAGGGTAGGCAGAGAGAATCTAGTGTTAAGACACTCCGTTCCCCACTTTCCGCCAAATTCAGAGGCATTGCGTGTTAAGTGGCAGAACTTATCGCGGCGATTTGCCTCGGATACCAGAGCGAAGGAAATGAAAATATGAAATATTTCCTCTCCGCGAGTGGGAATCGCACCCACAACCAGTCGTTTACAGTCATACGTTCGTGCCACTGCGCCACGACTGGCCCCAATAACAGAAAGATAAATTAATTGAAAGTTTATATTTAAATTTTCTATTTAACACTCAATGTGTTTAGTAACGTAAGCAGTGCCTACTAATTTGTGGATAAATAACACAACAAAATTAAGTAAACAAATCTGTTGCTCGACGATTCATATTTTCCATACAATTTTTCATGATTTGAGATCCAGATTATTGAAAAAAAAATAGATAGCCTATATTTGATATATAAGAATATCATAAACTTATTTTCTGAGAAAATTAAACAAAAATTAAAAGAATAAGATTATTCATACAAATTTACATGAGGTTGATATTGAAAAAAATGTTGCATATATTTTAACCTGAGTCTTCAACTATTTTCACTCTGAATTCAATCCCAATTGGGCCAGTGGTTCAGGCGTGAAAACGTAACAGATAGACCGATTTTCACATTAATAATTTTAGTATATCCAACATCACTCCAAATAAAAGAAGCTTAAATTACAAAGGACAAAACGATTAATTTCAAAGAAAGTAAAAAAAAAACAAGAAGGTATTTAAAGAAAAATATATTTGATATTTATATTCATATAGCATTATTTAATTTTTCACCAAATGAGTTGCTTTTTAGCATAAAAGATATATTTGATATCGATTTACAAAATTATACAGCATTATTTGATTTTCCACCAACTAAATCTGCTTTGTCTACATCTGAAATAATAACATTAACGATATACAAGCAAATAAAAAATCGTACAAAATATACAAGAGGCCATCGTGCTGTAGTTGAACAGTGTCTGACTGTAGACGCGATGGTAGTGGGTTTTAATCCCACTTAAGGGAATGATTATGTTTAAATTTTCATTTCTTCGCTCTGGTACCAAAGACAAAGTGCGGTGTTGGGTTACGCCACTCAACACACAGTGTCTTCACACAGATTTCGAGTGGAAAATGAAGGACGGAGTGTCTTAACACTAGGTTCTCTCTGACTACCGGAAAATGCGTGCATCTGTTTTTATTCAATGAGCTTTTGTAAGCACTTTTAAATATTCAAATAAACAAAAAGGGAACAGCGACTTTTAAAGTCATATAAATTGACTAGCGGCCCGCTCGCGGCTTCGCCGCGTAAACTACATAGCTGTTGCGATATATAGCAACTCTAGAGGGTGGATTTTTGAAAAATAAAGTAGCCTATGTTTAACCTTGGATTATTGACTATATTTATACCAAATTTTATTACAATCGGCCAAGCGGTGTAGATTTGTCATATAAAATTTCATCCCCTATTCAACCCTTTAGAGGTTGATTTTTGAAAAAATAAGTAGCCTATGTTAGACCCAGTAACTACTTTCAGAAAGTAGTAACTACTTTCATTCTAAATTTCATCCAAATCGGACCGGTAGATAAGCCGTGAAAGCATGACAGATAAACACACAGACATTCCCCATTTATAATACAAGTATGGATTACTTCAAGTTATTTCTTATATTTTATTCTCATACCTGGGCATAATTTCAATGTGCAGGCTGCAAGGCCATTAGGGGTGCATATGCAAGTGTTGCAATCAATTTGGAACACAGTGTTGGGCGTACATTTGTGCGGGTCAGCTGAAAATATAAAATACATGATATATTACAGTAAAAATAGATAATGTATGAGGCCTGTCGTGGCTCAGAGGCACAAAATGTGATTGTAAAGCGACTGGTTGTGGGTTCGATTTCCACTCGAGGAGTGGAAATAATTAATATTTCCATTTTCTTTGCTCCGGTGTCGAGGCAAAGCGCGCAAAGTATTAAACATCATTCTACAATAGGACAGCGACAGATTGCGAATGAAGAAGAGATAAAGAGGCGATAAATTTCGCCATTCAACAGACAATTTGGCGGAAAATGGTGAATGGAATGTCTCGATTCTCTTCGATGGTGAAGCTGAGAAAAAAAATATCATTTTTTATATAATTTTACATACTTGGGCATGCCATCAATGTACAACGCGCAACGCCATTAGCGCCGCACACGCACGTGTTACAATCATCTTTGAATACAGTATTCGGCACACATTCCTCCGAGAAACCTAAAAAAATTAAACATATATGTAATATAATCAGTTCTCCTTAAAAAAAGTTATTTATTTGGAATAAAAATAGTAAAACAGATACAAAAATACCCTAATAATGTCAGCAAAAAAAAATACCATGGCACGCCATCTTAGTGCAGCCCACAATAACGCCAGTAGCGCCGCACATGCACGTATTGCAATCCACTTTTACAGTTGAAAACGGCGTGCATTTCTCCGGGAGACCTAAAATGAAAAAGTATATCATATATAAGAGGCCAGTCGTGGCACAGGGGCATAATGTGTGACTGAAACGCAACTGATTGGGGGTATATATATGTATAATTTCCACTTTATTTGCTCTGGTGTCGAAAACGACTGGTTGTCGGTTCGATTCCTACTCGAGGAGTCGAAATATTTAATATTTCCATTTTCTTCGCTCTGGTATAGAGGCAAAGCGTGGGTTAAGTTACCGCCACTTAATACGCAATGCTTTCGAATTCGGCGGAAAGTGGGGAACGGAGTGTCTTAACACTAGGTTCCCTCTGCCTACCCTGATGTGTGCAGGATACAGCGTGAAGCTAAAAATAACATTACAAGCAGATTTGGCTCATTTTCAAATTTGATGTGATAATTTTATATGCGTACCTGCTTTCTGTAATTGCGTCTTATCCAAGCTAAGTAGATGCACTGAAGAAATCAACTGAAACAAAAGTAAATAATATAAGATATATAAGAGCTATGAGATTTTCCTAAACTACAATATACTACATCATACATATCGATGACTCCAAAGTATCGTAATTGCATTTAACTAATGTTATTAGTGTTATATTAAACCTGATTAAATATATGTATGCGTATAAGAAATTAAATTAATTGCTTAAAATCAATACCACAACTCTTGCTGTGCAGGGAAAAGCCTGAAGTTGTAAAAAAAAATATTTATATAAAAAACTAGCGGCCCGCTCGCGGCTTTGCCACGTGAATTATAGTTTCTACAGTAATTTGACAGTTATGTATAACTGTGTCTATATATATGAAACCCCGGGGGTAGATTTTTGAAAAATAAAGTAGCCTATGTTTGACCTTGGATTATCAACTATAATTGGATTATCAATTATAATATTCTAAAATTCATAACAATCGGTTGAGCGGCTTAGATTTTTCATATAAACTTTCATCCTCGATTTTAACCCTTTAGAGGTTGATTTTTGAAAAAATAAGTAGCTTATATTTGACCCTAGATTATTTACTACTTTCGATCTAAATTTCATCCATATCGGTAGATTAGCCGTGAAAGTGTGACAGACAAACAGACTTTCGCATTTATAATATAAGTATGAATAAATATTTTAAATCTACATATAATTTTATTTCTAGCCATAACATTAGCACATTAGCAAAATATAATTACGGGGCCAGCCGTAGCGTTGAGGCATGTAAGTATGACTGTAAACACGACGGCAAAGAGAACTAAGTGTTAAGACACTCCGTTCTCCACTTTCTGCTGAATTTTGGAGGCATTGCCTGTTAAGTGGCGGATGTTAACGCCACGCTTTGCCTTGACACCAGAGCGAAGAAAATGTAAGTATTAGGTAAATATTCCTCGAGCGGGAATCGACCCCACAACGAGTAGCTTCACATTCACACTGAGGGCCTGTGCTCCATGGCTGGCCCCCATTTAATTTTTATAGAAAAAAACTAGGATTTTTTAAATAAAACTTACCGCAAGTAACAAAATAATACGCAAATACATTTTTTGATCAGAAATATAGATTCTTTCCTTAGAAATTTGCTACCAAGAGCATTAGATGCGACTTAACACGAGAAGAAGATGCTTTGGTTTACGATGTTTGGATTAATGTGACGGTATATATAGTGATAAATACCATAAGTTATGCATTTCTTGGTTATCCCGGTCGTTATCTATTATCAAAACAATAACAACATATTATTACACACTGTGACCTTTATGAGACCGTCGTGGTATAGTGGCAGCGACTGACTGCTTTGGTTGTGGGTTCGATATCGAGAACTGGGAGCGAGGATAGGGAGGACTGATTACGTATTAAATTATCATATTTTTTTGCTCTAGTTTCTTAGGCGGAAAGTTGTGAACGGGCGCTAGATCCTTGACTGTGCGAGGATATACCGTGAGGCTGCAAACAATGATGTTTTTTACACGTTTTTTTGTATTATTTTTTTTTTAGCTTCACGCTGTATCCCGCACGCAGCATGGTAGGCAGAGGTAACCTAGATGGAACCTAGACACTCCGTTCCCCACTTTCCGCTGAATTTTTGGAGGCATTGCGTGCTAAGTGGCGGAACTTCTGCGCGCTGGTGATGGCGCGCTTTGCCTCGACACCAGAGCGACGAAAATTGAGATATTAAATATTTCCACTCCTCGAGTGGGAATCGAACCCACGACTAGTCGTTTACAGTCACACGTTTGTGCCACTGCGCCACGACTGGCCCCAAGAAAGATAATATATTAAATATATAGAAATAAGGTCACCACAGTTATCACTTAAAGCAGCTTGGGTAAAGACAGATTTTAAATACCTAAGCTCACTTATAACGACATCGATAATATTATTTTAACTTCATGCCCTTTTCCTGTATAGCAGATATAGCAGGTCAAGATACTCCTTTCACAAATTTCGCTAACAACGCAAAAAAACTAATATACTCGTAATATAACAATACATACATGTAGATATGTAGAACATAAAAGATTATTTTTAAATTCAATCGCAATGCTCAAAAGGGTGTAAAAGACAGCATTGTCTGTCTGCACTGTCATCGCGAATAATCTCGTCAAGTGTTTAAACAACTGAAAGCGTCTACATGAAACATTCATGCCTCTTTCCCATGATATTTGCTGGGACAATAGATGTGCCACGCTCAACTGAAATGTATTACGCGTACATTTTAAATGACTAGTTCTGTAAGATATAGATAATTTATTAAATGGCCAATTTGGACCTAAAAAGATGTTTTTTATTAAGTGTGTATTGATTGATGATTGGCATATATTTTATTTGTAAATTTCATCGATTTGATGCTGTGATCAACTGTAGACGCTGTAGTCATAGCAACATCTGACTCTAAAAGCAATGGTAATTGTAATGTTTCGATTTCTATTCTGGGTAATGATTTATATTATATTCTCCGCTCTGTGCCACAGAGCACAGCATTAAATTCCGTTATTTAACACGCCAACTTTCCGGTGTAAAGCGGAGAGAGTGAAAGTCACTCCGATCTTGACACTAGCTTTCTCAATACACTGTTATGCAAAAGTGAGAAACTTCTCGGTAAATAAGCAATAGTTTGTGTTAGTCGTCAAATCGAACTTAAAGCCATATGAAAGGGTCGAAATACGATTACGAGATTTCCGTACATCCATGGATAGATAGAAATAGTTAAAGTTAATAAAAACGTGCTAACAACCTACTAACCTGTTATTTTCAATTCACCCAGACAGACAGTGTGCTTAATACAATAGGATTTACTATGGATGTAGTAAGTCTTTATTTAGTGCATATCAGTCAGTCAGTCGTGGCCCAGTGGCTCAAGAGACTGTAAACGACTGGTTGTGGGTTCCATTCCCACTCGAGGAGTGGAAATTATATTTCCATTTTCTCCACTTAACACGCAAGCCTCCAAATTCGGCGGAAAGTGGGGAACGGAGTGTCTTAACATTAGGTTTCCTCTGCCTACCCTGCTGTGTGCGGGATACAGCGTGAAGCTAAAAAAAATATACTAGTTAGGCAAATTATGTTGGTATAATTGATATGCGTCAAAGAGTGTCTTTTTCACATGTCGATATTCGTAGATTCAATTCTGGTTCGAGGAAATTATGTTTTCTGGTAAGTTCGAATCGTCATAATTAAAGAACTGAACTGAGCTGACTGTTTTCTGGTACGTTCGAAGAGCCTTAAATAAAGAAATCGGAAAAAGTAAAGTAAATTATAACTTTGGAGCCAATCGCGACGCAATGGCACAAGACTGTAAACGACTGGTTGTGGGATCGATTTCCACTCGAGGAGTGTAAATATTTAGTATTTCCATTTTCTTCGCTCTGATGTCAAGGCAAAGCGCGGCGTTAAATTCCGCCGATTAACACGCAATGCCTCTGAATTCAGCGGAAAGTGGAGTCCCTCTTGTGTGCGGGATACAGTGCGAAGGTAAAAAAAATATATTATTACTTCATTCACACTGCTCAAGGCGTATTTATTGAGGTAAACGTGTCAGGTTTTTTTGGTAACCCGAGGTAGTCCCTCAGAACCTAGAGTCAAGACACTCCGTTCTCCACTTTCCAGATGAAATTAAGACATTAAGCATTAATGTGGGGAAATACTAATATATACCATACGTCTTTGTAATTAAAATATATATAATACGTCGTTGCTTGTCTTTATATTAAAACAAAGAAATAAAAATGAAGAAATGTAAATCTTTAAGGTACTTAAAAGAATGAATGTTGGTTGAACATAAAGAATGAATGAATGCTTGGCTTGTTACCACTTGTTACCAAAATTTGCTAGATACCAGTTAACACAAAATTAAAGCTTGCTCTTTTTTCCAGTCCATAAGATTAGCTTGTCTTCTTACCAGAGAATAAAAATAATTAATATCATTACCCCCAATAAGAATTTTACCCCCAAATCAACCGCGTTTACAGTCAGACTCTGTCCCACTGCGCCACGATGGCTTAAATAACAAGATAAATATACAAAATGTTTTATAACAATAACACAAAATATGCTTTCATAAATACATAAAATACTTAATCACGATCTAAATAATAACGTTAAATCTTAAAGTCGTACAAATTTAGATTTATAAACTCTAATAACGAATTATGAATGCAACAAACGATACAACAAAACGATTTAAGAATGCGTTTCCTCAAAATGAAGTGTCTTGACACTTAATTCTCTCTGACCATCCTTCTATACACGAAAAAGAGTGAATCTGAAAAAAAAATATCCAAAAGATGGTGGAAATGCCACCAAATATTTCGTTATTTCTAAAATAAACGAATGTTATGTTACGTTCGTTTTTTATGTCTTTTCCAATTAACACTTGATCGTTCTCTCAAACGGAAAAACGGGTGTATAAACGGGAGTCTGCCAGTGATAGCCCGACCCTTGCTTTAAACTAAGAATAATAGCCCGGGGCGTTCAGCGAGTTATAATTAGTTTGAGATTCTTAATTTTTCAAGAATACAGCGTCGATACTCGGAGCAACCAGCCGCGGTGGAATTTTATTCGCTTGTAGATGTTATTACTTGTTAATTTGTGTGGAAATTCGTTTATTTTAAGCTATGATTTTTTTTATTTAGCCATATTGGTCAAATTGCGGAGCTCAACGCCTTTGCTTAACACATTTAGTGCACTTTGCTTCAGATTAGAGAAACGTACATATTTGAAACACTTATATTTATATAATTTATTTGATATTATATAATTTATATGATATCATTATTTTCTCTAGTAAGCTATATGCATAATAATAAATAGGATAGGCAAGACGTTTCAATATTACAAGGTCAGTAGTGCTAGTCAACTTCACTCTTTATTTTTCCAGATCAAGGATATATGTATAAGTAATTTAAAACAATAATCCTTCTCTGAATGGGGGTCGAACCCACAAACATCAGTAACACAGACTGCATTACGATGGCAACCAACTGAATTCGAGACATTGTTAAGTGGCGTAACTCAACCCTGGACTTTGTCAAAGAGCAGATAAATTTATACTTAGTTATTTAAATCTATATTACATTACAGTAATATTTACTAATTAGATATTTTTATTTATATTTTCAACAAAAAACTTGTTTTTCATGTAAATAAAAGAAAAATATTTTGCATATATCATCTCCATATATATCCCAATTAGTATCGGCCATTATACGCTTACTCCGGAGGTACCCACGTGTTGTAATTGGTTTTCAAATGTTATTCGCACGGAACTGTAGAGGCGTATCGCTGAAAACTCTTCAAATTTTAACCACGAAAAGTTCATACATATGTATATTCGATATGTCGATATCGACATAAAATGAAAGTAATCTAAGGCAAAGTTTTTCGTAAATTTTGGTTTTGTAAAAAATAATGACAAAAAGCCTCTATAATTTATTTAAAACGTTGTAAAGAAATTTACCAGAGGCTGTTTTTTTAAAGTAGGTAAATTTTATTATTATTTTAAATGTATATTGAAAAATAACTATCACTATCTGTCTAAATCTATAATCAGTTCATTTCTAATTATTAGCAATTAAATCTTTTAAAATTTGATTAGCTATAGAAAGGAGCTCTGTCATTGTAGGCTAGCATGATGATTATGCTTTTTAAAGGTACACCTTTATCCCTCAGCCCCCTTAGATAGCAAGTCCCAAGCACTGCCCTGAGCTGAGGTATCTTCAACATGATGGGCACCGTGAACGAAGGCACGATAAAAATCCATGGAATTAATGAATTTCTGCTCTGTATATGTCTTATAATTATTTTGTAAATATGTTATTCACATTCCAATAACATTTTTAACAAAAAAATAAGAATAATTATGGCCAAAATATGAATGTAAACGACTGGTTGTGGGTTCGATTTCCACTCGAGGAGTGAAAGTGGAAATATTTAATATTTCCATTTCCTTCGCTCTGGTATCAGAGGCAAAGCTCCGCGTTAAGTTCCGCCACTTAGCACACAATGCCTCCGAATTCGACGGAAAGTGGGGTACGGAGTGTCTTAACACTAGGGTCCCTCTGCCTACCTTGCTGTGTGCGGGATACCACGTGAAGCTAAAAAAAAATTAGAATAATTCATTTCGAACAGGCAAAACAGCGTGTTTCAACAAGCGCCACAAACTTTCCAATTCAAATTTTAAGTTAAATTACTTCGTAGTAAAAGGACCATCAAAAATTAACTTATTATTCGTAAATGAAACCTATTAATTCTTAATTGTTCTAAATTCGTTAAAAGGCGTCAATTTTCATTAGTTGAGAAGAAAGTTTTTACAAACCTAAACGCTTGATTATTGAACGAGGGTGGATGAATGATTTGCATTAAAAACTTTTATACCAGTCTAGAATATTTACCCATTTCAGTACAGGGGCGGATCCAGACTTCAAAAAAGGTTGTGGTCACAGCCATCTTAAAATTGGCTGAGTTCGAAGTGGAGAATGAACACGGAGGTAATTAATATTAAAAATATCGCTCATTTTTTATATTTTATTGTAATAATATAAAATGTTATATAAATCCCACGTAAAAAAGTAAAAATGTGACCAAAATTTTACCTAAAAAAGACTAAAAAAGCCCTTAGATGACAGACGAATTCGGGTTCGGGACAGGTTCGAGGTCGGGTTTTTAAAAATGTATTTTCCGGTTAAAAATAGTTTCATTTCAAAATGTGTAGTAATTGCGACAACATAAGATCATATTAAAACGTTAGACGGTGGTAACACACAGCAAGGCATACCAAGAGCTTCTAAGAACCACTAAATAGTAATAGCAGCAGGAAGACACTGGATAAAGATCGTGAAGGATAGAAACAAATGAAAACATCTGAAGAAGACCTATAGCCGAAGTGGGCTGTGACATATTTATGTTTCAATTTTATATGTTTTGTTGTGTAAAATTAATAAAGGTATTTATTGTTATATTGTTATTGTTAATATATGTTCCAAAATACAAATTAGGAGCTTTCAAACTAATTCTGTACACCGAAAAGCCTGTTTAGGTTATGGACATGCCCTTCGTGTTCATTACTATCCGCGCTTACTTCAGAAATCATTACGCACATAATAAAATATTAGAATAAGAGTAAAAAAAAAATGAATTGTTATGAATGTAATGTCAAAAATTTTAAAGTGTTATTCAATTAGGATATAAAAACTTACTTAATTATTTTGTTAATCTGTAACTTATGAAAAAAGTCTATTTTAACCATGGGTCTTCAACTTTTTTATTTCAAAATCCATCTAATTTGAACCAGTAGTTTAACTGTGAAAGCGTTACATACAGACAGACTTTAACATTTATAGTATTAGATTTTTTTAGCTTCACGTTGCAACCCGCACACAGCAGGGTAGGCAGCGGGAACCGCTAAGACACTCCGTCCTCACGCACCGCCGACTTTTGGAGACATTGCGTGTTAAGTGGTGAAAATTAACGCTGTACTTTGCCTCGGATACCAGACCGAAGAAAATGTAAATATTGAATATTTCCACCTCTCGAATGGGAATCGAACACACAACTAGTCGCTTTACAGTCACACTTTGTGCCACTGCGCCACGACTGCCCCACTACAAAATTAATATGGACAAGTATTTAGTAAGTGGGGAACGGAGTGTCTTAACACTAGGTTCCCTCTGCCTACCCTGCTGAAAAAAAAAGTATTTAGTATACATACTAGTTTAAACATTTTTTCATATATACATTTGCAATATACAGCCGAGTAGGTCGGTTTTATGAAGTATAAAATGTTTACTGCCAGATAATGTCACTGATATCGGCCTTTTGATGACTCTGAATGGAATGCTCACAATGTATGAAAAGTAATAGGACAATAAAACGAGCACAACGCTCTTTTACTCCATATTACTTCATAATCTATTATGCTAGTATGTTTTGAATTAACGTTGGTATAATTTTTTTAAGATTATTGAACGCGGCGTTGAGTTACGCCACTCGTCAACAGGAATATTAAATTGCGAATACAGAACGGAATAACGGAATGATGGATGGTAAACGGAGAGCAGGATGTCTTGATCTCTCTGATTCACTGATCACAGTGCTAACAAGCAAAAGCGATTTGCAAAAGCTTAAAGCTTAAAATTAAGCGTATTTGTCTAAAGTATAGCATAAATTTTGTAAGATAATAGGGAGCTAAAGGAGTTAATAATGTATTATTTATATACCACACTTTCCTTCCATTCCATCGTTTTTTTGTATTTTTCTGTGGCAATAGATTGTTTGAGTGATACTATCTTAAAAAGAACTGCGTGAAGCAGTTTCCCACGTGAAGGGTAGTCCGAATAACCTAGTGTCATGACTTATTTTATTTATTTATTTATTCCGTTCTCCACTTCTAGACCGAAATCGAGACATTGCGTGTTAATCTCTATGTAAACGTTAATCTAGAAAACCTTTTCTAAAAATAAATTTAAAATATAATTTAAAAGCTTATCACTTTAAATCAGTGTATGTAATAGTTTCTGCAATTAGTATGTATGAGCGTGGAACTAACTTAGCCATAAAGCGTAGGAGAAATGTAGTATAAAGAATTCATTATCGTTGTCTCGTTTGTAGAGAGCTGTCTAACTCGACTTTTATAATTACGTATTCGTATTAATATTATAATGCGAAAGTTTGTTATATTATCTTTTGCGGCTAAAGCAAACCAAACCAGCTAGACTTCGAATTAGAAATGAAAATAGTTGAAGATCTGGGATCAAATATAAGCTATGCTTGTTTTTTTTTTAGGTTAGGCAGAGGGATCCTAGTGTTAAGACACTCCTTTACGGACTTTTCGCCGAATTCGGAGGCATTGCGTGTTAAGTGGCGGCACTTAACGCCGCGCTTTACCTCGGCACCAGAAGCTATTATTTTGTCAAAAATCAACCTCTACTGGGTTCAAATAAGGATATGAAAGTTTGTATGAAAAATCTAAACCATAGGATCAATTTCAATCATTTTTTTTCAGGAAGATGGTTTATAACACAAGGTCAAACATAGGTTGCCTATTTTTTTATCAAAAACCAACCTTTAAAAGGCTGAAATAGACATTGAAAAATTATAAATTAAGTTTCAATGTTATCGTTGAATTGTTGTCGTTGAAAACACAAATCATCTATAATAAATAGTGTGTACGTAAATATTTACTAATTATTTTTTTTAGCTTCACGCTGTATTTCGCACACAGAAGGGTAGGCAGAGGGAACCTAGTGTTAAGACACTCCGTTCCCCACGCACCGCCGAATTCGGAGGCATTACGTGTTAAGTGGCGGAACTTAACGCCGCGCTTTGCCTCGACACCAAAGTTAAGAAAATGGAAATATTAAATATTTCCACTCCTCGAGTGGGAATCGAACCCACAACCAGTCACGCCTGTGCCACTGGGCCACGACTGGCCACAATTTACTAATGTATACATTTATTTTCAAGCAATATGCATATAGAGTTGTTGTGGAATAGTCGAAGCTTGTCTAACATAAGCTATGTGTTATTCAACATAAGCTATATATATACGTGTAATATTATTTCATAACCTATTATACTAGTACCTACCTACCTATATTTTGAATTTGCGCTAAATTAGTTGTTGCTAACAATATTGCCCACGGCGTTGAGTTATACAAATCATCTTGCACTATATTAAATTCATATGGAAAAAAGAAAACAGAGAGTCTTGACACTAATTTAAAAATACTGCCTTTTCCATACAAAAATACTACCAGTACCTACACAACCAAAACTGCAGACTAGAACCAATACATAACGTAACATTACCTAAGAACTTTCAAAGCTATATTTTATCAAATTTAAAGTAAATTGGATATTTCTTTACATAATACATCTCCTTTAAGGAAGTAGCTTATAACTGCCCCACGGGAGACATACGTCGTTGAAACCCTGTAACGTACGGTGCAAGACTCGGTACATTTCAGAACGAGTAACCGACATTTTCTCTTTGCCTTAGATAGCTCTTAGTATAGAGTAATAAGATTGTAGATGTTTTATATTAAAATTTAGTTTTTTTTTATATTTCATAGTAATTAGAAAAAAAAGCCCGGTGTTGAGCGGTCACTTAATACGTAATGACTCGATTTCGGGCGGAAAGTGGAGGGCGGAGTGTATTGACACTTGCACCTAGTGAGTACGTTGCACGAGTGAGTCTTTCCTGACTTTCCCGCTTTGGGGATTATGATATAATATTCTCAGACGCACGTGTTTTAACTACTATTATGATTTGTGGTGGTTGTAGGTTCGATTCTCACTCAGATGAATGAATAAAACATTTTTTATTTTCCGCACTAAGTTTCGTTCTTTTTTTACCCGCGACGGAACGGCGACTGTATATGTGTTTGGGGTGAGAGGTTGTTTGTTTGTTTGTTTGTTTGTTTGTTTGTTTGTTTGTTTGTTTGTTTGTTTGTTTGTTTGTTTGTTTGTTTGTTTGTTTGTTTGTTTGTTTGTTTGTTTGTTTGTTTGTTTGTTTGTTTGTTTGTTTGTTGTTTGTTTGTTTGTTTGTTTGTTTGTTTGTTGTTTGTTTGTTTGTTTGTTTGTTTGTTTGTTTGTTTGTTTGTTTGTTTGTTTGTTTGTTTGTTTGTTTGTTTGTTTGTTTGTTTGTTGTTTGTTTGTTTGTTTGTTTGTTTGTTTGTTTGTTTGTTTGTTTGTTTGTTTGTTTGTTTGTTTGTTTGTTTGTTTGTTTGTTTGTTTGTTTGTTTGTTTGTTTGTTTGTTTGTTGTTTGTTTGTTTGTTTGTTTGTTTGTTTGTTGTTTGTTTGTTTGTTTGTTTGTTTGTTTGTTTGTTTGTTTGTTTGTTTGTTTGTTTGTTTGTTTGTTTGTTTGTTTGTTTGTTTGTTTGTTTGTTTGTTGTTTGTTTGTTTGTTTGTTTGTTTGTTTGTTGTTTGTTTGTTTGTTTGTTTGTTTGTTTGTTTGTTTGTTTGTTTGTTGTTTGTTTGTTTGTTTGTTTGTTTGTTTGTTTGTTTGTTTGTTTGTTTGTTTGTTTGTTTGTTTGTTTGTTTGTTTGTTTGTTTGTTTGTTTGTTTGTTTGTTTGTTGTTTGTTTGTTTGTTTGTTTGTTTGTTTGTTTGTTTGTTTGTTTGTTTGTTTGTTTGTTTGTTTGTTTGTTTGTTTGTTTGTTTGTTTGTTTGTTTGTTTGTTTTTTTTTTTGTTTGTTTGTTTGTTTGTTTGTTTGTTTGTTTGTTTGTTTGTTTGTTTGTTTGTTTGTTGTTTGTTTGTTTGTTTGTTTGTTTGTTTGTTTGTTTGTTTGTTTGTTTGTTGTTTGTTTGTTTGTTTGTTTGTTGTTGTTGTTTGTTTGTTTGTTTGTTTGTTGTTTGTTTGTTTGTTGTTTGTTTGTTGTTTGTTTGTTGTTTGTTTGTTTGTTTGTTTGTTTGTTTGTTTGTTTTGTTTGTTTGTTTGTTTGTTTGTTTGTTTGTTTGTTTGTTGTTTGTTTGTTTGTTTGTTTGTTTGTTTGTTTGTTTGTTTGTTTGTTTGTTTGTTTGTTTGTTTGTTTGTTTGTTTGTTTGTTTGTTTGTTTGTTTGTTTGTTTGTTTGTTTGTTGTTTGTTTGTTTGTTTGTTTGTTTGTTTGTTTGTATGTTTGTTTGTTTGTTTGTTTGTTTGTTGTTTGTTTGTTTGTTTGTTTGTTTGTTTGTTTGTTTGTTTGTTTGTGTGTTTGTGCAAATTACTATGTCAATTATTTCCAAAACTATAAGTCCGGTTTTGATACGGTTTTCTATGATAGGTTAAGGTTCAATTGGCGTATGTTCTTATGTATGTCTTATTGCCCTAACTCACCAGGGGGCGCTGCAGTAAGCATTTTACGTGAAAACGAATGTTTTCAATTATCTCAAAAAATAATAGTCTGATTTCAATAGATTTTCAGTGGTAGATTCAGGTTTAATTGGTGGATGTTCTTGGATATGTTTTATCGTGTCAAACCACCAGGGGGCGCTGCAGTAAGCATTTGTTTGTACTTTTTTTGTATTTATTTGTCTAAAACCGAAACTACTGCTCCGATTAAAAAGAGTTTTCATAAAAAGATTTATCTTTGCTTGGGGCATATTTTAAGATTTTTCTTTTTTTGTTACGGGGAAAACTCACCAGGGGGCGCTGCACTAAACATTTGTTTATGCAGAGCAAAAACTACTAGTCCAATTTAGATGAAACTTTCAAGGATGGGTTCAGGCTTAATTGGTGCGTCTTTCCATATATGTGTTATGGTGACCACTCATCAGGGGACGCTGTAATAAGCATTTGTTTGAGTTTTTTTGTGTAAAACCAAAATTTTTCTTATATTTATTTGTTTAAAACCGAAATTACTTATCCGATTGGCTAGAATTTTCAGAACTAGATTAAGCTTTACTTCGTACATATTTTAAAATTTTTATTTTTACGTTACGGTGAAAATTCACCAGGGGGCGCTGCAGTAAACATTTGTTTATGTAGAGTAAAAACTACTAGTCCGATTTAGATGAAACTTTCAACGATAGGTTCAAGTTTAATTGGTGCATCTTTTCATATATGTGTTACGGTGATCACTCACCAGGGGGCGCTGCAGTAAGTACATTTGTTTGTGCAAAGCTAAAACTACGAGTCCGATTTGAATGCAGTTTTCAATGATAGATTCAAGTTTACTTAGTGCATATTTTCATATATGTGTCATGTATGTTTACTTAGTGCATATTTTCAAGTATGTGTCAACTCTCTAGGGGGCGCTGCAGTAAGTAGCTGCTTCTATTTTTTGTGTATAACAAAAACGACTAGTACGATTGGAAAGAGTTTTCAGTATTAGATTCCGCTTTGTTTAGTACATGTTTTTAAATTTATATTACGGTGACAAGTCACCAGGGGGCGCTGCAGTAAAATATTGTTTGTGCAAAGCTAAAATGACGAATTCGATTTGGATGCAGTTTCAGTGATAAGCTCAAGTTTAATTAGTGCATGTTCTTGGATATGCTTTATCGTGTTAACTCACCAGGGGGCGCTGCAGTAAACATTTGTTTGTAATATTTAATGTAAAACCACAACTACTAGTCCGATTGGACAGAGGTTTCTATCTGCCAGGCGCTGCAATAGGCATTTGATAACCAGAAAGCATTGGGCTTATAATTTTTTTTGGATTTGCATGAAGATTAATATAAAGTATTTCGAAATTATGTAATAATATATAATGTGTATCTATACACTTTAAAAAGTATAAAATAAAAAACAAAATTAAAAATTTTGAAAATACCCACGACGGTTTAATTGTAATTGAAAAAGGATAAAATAACTAGAAATCCCCCGCCTAAAAGAATATATGTAACGAGATGATGGGGACAACTTCGTCGGGGGCTGCCAGTTGCAACCTCTATTTTAAATATAGTAGCTAACAGTATAGATTTCGTTCTTAAAGTTTTTAAAAGGAATACCAGTTATCAAAACTGTAAATTCATATTAATATTTTAATTTTTTCCTAAACCTGTTTTAACAGCATGAAAACCTAGGAGAAGTTAGCAAACTTAAAGTAATGGCAGCTCCGACGAAGGACGAAATATTCTTTTAGGCGGGGGATTTCTAGTTATTTTATCCTTTTTCAATTACAATTAAACCGTCGTGGGTATTTCAAAATTTTTAATTTTGTTTTTCGCATATCAGGGCAGTCGTGAAGAGCTAGTGTCTGTAAGCTAGAGTTAAGACACTCTGTTCTACACTTTCTGCCTAAAATCTAAGCTACTCGTATACGTTTTCAGTATCCTAACTCAACGCCGTACTTCACTTTACTAGAACAAAGAAATGTTAATAATAAAATATAAACATTCATCCAAGCGGGATTTGAACCCACATACCTAGAATCATTCCTGCGAATAGGGATCGAACTCATAACCAATCGTTTTCACAATTTCATTGTACTACGATGACCTCTAATTTAGGTTAAAAATGAAAACCAATATATAACTATATCAGCAGAAATTTTAACTTTCAAATTAATCCTATACCATTTCAATCTACAGTAAAAGTGTTATAGAAAGGGAAATCAATTTAACACACCAACAATATAATGCCTTACCAAAATAGATCAAAACGTAAATATCTGGGTTTATTCTAGGCGTTTAGAGAAAGTGCTTGTATATTTAGACTTCAGTCAGCTGAATAGTAATGAAGCGAGCTATTTGCGGGGAAATCGGTTTGCCATGTTAACTACGTATGTATATCGAATAGGTTAGAATGAATACATATGTATGTATTTGTTATAGTAGAATGTAGTAGTTATTTTCTTTATTTTCTTTTTTTTAGCTTCACGTAGCTTTAATTTTTTTTTTAGCTTGTATCCCGCTCACAGCAGGGTAGGCAGAGGGTACCCTGTGTTCAGACACTCCATTTCACACTTCCGGCTACTCCGAACTCTGGAGGCATTACGTGTTATATGAATGGAACTTAACGCCGCGCTTTGCCTGAACACCAGAGCACGAAAATAGAAATTCTAATTATTTCCACTAATTGAATGAGAATCAAACCCACAACCAATCGCGTTTACAGTCACACTTATGTGCCCCTGCGCCGTGACTGGAATCACAATTTTAATTATTATATTCTGTGATGTAATATCAGTTAGTAAAAACAATTTTAATGTAACAGATAAAAGCCTTTGTATTTGTTGTTTTATGGTGGCAGTATCGAATGATCTTTTGAAAGCAAATAAATCGATAGAATGAATGAAAATTGATAGAAAATTGTTGCAATAATGATGTTTACACTGTAAATTTGAAATTCAAACTAAAATCTAGTACTCTAAAGCTTTTTATGCGCTTTTTTTTGTTTTATAAAGTAAACAAAGATAATCTTTTGTAAATTCACACTGTCTTTCCTTTCAAATATTGCATGCCGACTTAACAGACGGAACTTAACGCCACCCATGAAACTAGTTTTACGACAAATGACAAGCTGATTGAATAATATCCTATTTTGTCATTGCTTTTTGACAGAACTTAAAAGAATATAACATACTAAAATATTAAAAAAATAACACATTTATTCTCTGTAGATACATTACTCTGTGCAAGGATAAGCGAATCTCACTCATGTATGCAAGTGAATCTCAGCGGTGTCGTACCGTAGTCTGTAGAGTAGGTAACGCCGGGGCGCCGCCCTAGTCTACGAATATTGAATATTGTGAGGCAAATCTTGTGTTATCTTTTCATTTTAAATTGAAATCTATTGTAGTAAAATTTTTATTTTAGTCTTTCTACTATTTTATTCAAGCTTTTTCCTGCATACTGGGGTAGTTGGAGAATGTAGTGTGAATTTACTCCGTTCTTCACTTTTTGCTTTAAATCGAGCGTGTTAAGTGGCAGATTTCAACGCCATGCTTTGTGTTTTCATAATAGTGGAGAAATAAAAATAATATATTATCATTCCCCCGAGTGGGAATTAAACCCACAGCGATCGTGTTTACATTCAGATGTTGTTCCACTACGCTATGACGGGTTCAATTTACTGATTTATATATTCTTTTGCCACTTTCTTAATATATATCTTATTAAAAGTTGAAGTGATGTAAACAAATTAAGAATAATAAACGTTTTATCGTTAAAATAGAAAAAAATAAACGCAACGCCGTCCTTGTAAATGCTTAGACGGATTTAAAAATTACGTCTTACTAAGATTAATGTTTGTATTTTACTTAAATCTGGATACGTGAAGTACTGCGTTAAGTTACGTGGCTCAAAACGAAAATGCATAAAATCATAATATTTCTTATATCTTATTCTTAACATATCTTAAAATATAAACTACTAGCGACCCGCTCGCGGCTTCGCCGCGTGGACTGACGAATTGTTTTGTTATGTTGTAACCCTCGGGGGTGGATTTTCAAAAAATAAAGTAACCTATCTTTGACCTTCGATTATCAACTATATTTATTCCAAAATTCATTACAATCGGTCAAGCGGTTTAGTTTTTTCATATAAACTTTCATCCCCTATTAGCTAAAGGGTTGACCCCTTAGCGGTTATTTTTTGAAAAAATAAATAGCCTATGTTAGACCCATAGTTATTTACTACTTTCATTCTAAATTTCATCCAAATCGGACCGGTAGATTAGCCGTGAAAGCGTGACAGACAAACACACACACTTTCGCATTTATAATATAAGTATGGATAAAGTTTATAATATAGTATATATAAATTTAAATAAAATCACAACTAACACAAAATAAAATGAAAATCTTTCCTATAATATTATTAAGTATTTATCCAAATGCATATGCGAAATGCAAAAATGCGCATAGACGGAGCGGAAGTCCCGAAGGAGGCTTCGGCGGAGCCATTTCCGCTAGCCGTCGTCTCGAACCGGATTCTTTGATTTGTCAATTTCTAATATTGCTTTGAAGTTTATTTTACTGGTTTAAACTTTATATTGCATAAATAGTAAAAATAATATTAAACTGTAGTCTAGTAGTTAGTCTAAATAAAGAATACAGATAATTTTCACTTATTTTTAATATCTTTGATAGCTTTTATTTTAACCTGCATTTCTGTATGTCAGTTACGCTTCCACGGCTAGTTTACGGTTCCAATTTTAATGAATTTTCTCAAGAAGATAGTTGACGACGCAAAATTAAAGATAGGCTACTTATTTTTTTTTTAGCTTCACGCTGTATGCCGCACACAGCAGAGTAGGCAGAGGGAATCTAGTGTTAAGACACTCCGTTCCCCACTTTCCGCCGAATTCGGAGGCTTGCGCGTTAAGTGGCGAAACTTAACGCCGCGCTTTACCTCGATACAGCGTGAAGCTATAAAAAAAGAATAATTATATTAAAAAAGACTATATTTTTACACGCTGAAATTTATTTAAATTCATCATCAAAATATGTTCATACAAATTTTGAAACCATAATCACCCATCTTCGATAATGTTAGTACAAAACTTAACAGCTAATGCAACTTTATATTTATAAGAGTAGTTTAACTTAAATTATTATAAAACTAGTTCAATCCTCATTACGAAAGCAATAGTTTATATATAGGGCGATGCAAAATTGAAGATAACGTGGGGATGAGCGCCGAAACTTAATAATTAGTTTCAGATATTCCGCCAGATACGCTCCACTAGCTGAAGCGAGCCGAATGCTCCTTGTTAAATAATTAAAGGGAAGGTGTTAGGGGTAACTATATCTAACATATGTATATGTATTACAAGTATTATTAATTGTAGACTTTATTTAACTGAAAAAAAAGTAATAGGAGCCAGTCGTGGCGCAGTGGCACGAACGCGTGACTGTAAAGGTCTGGTTGTGGGTTGGATTCCCACTCGAGGAGTGAAAATATGTACTTAATATATCCATTTTCTTCGCTCTGGTGTAGAGGCAAAGCGCGGTGTTAAGTTCCGCCTTTTAACACGCAATGCCTCCGAATTTGGCGGAAGAAAATAAATTGGGATTGTCTGTTTGAAGTATTAAAATTAATGTATTCTGTTGTTGCAAGAAAAATTATCTAATACTATAATGTTGTATCTATAGTTTTAGATAAATTAAAGCTAAAAAAATATCAGAACTAACCTACCGTAATTTTGAACTTCAGAATTAAAAAAAAACAAAAGAAAAGATTAATGTACCTAGACAAACAATCACTTGGGACCAGTCGTGGCTCGTGGCCACAAAGTGTTTGCAGTCGTATACGTAACAGGTTGTGGGTTCGATTTCCACTCGAGGAGTGGAAATATGTATTTAATATTTGCATTTTCTGTCATTTTCCCCTTCTTTAAATACTCATATATGCCTACAAACAGCTATTCACATTCAATTTGTATGCATTTCTACACTACACTGCGTTAGTCATCTTGACAAATATCTTTGCCGTAGTCTTGCGGTAACATGTAACTGGTCTACAGTTATCAGAATTGTGGTTACAGTAAGTTATATACAGTATATATGTATATGACTATAGGAAATCATTGTCAAATATAGTATAATGAATATTTTAAAATGTTTATATTAGGGGCGAGGAAATGAAAATATTTTAAATATAAGCCTTCCCCCGAGTGGCAATCGAACTCACAGCCAATCGTGTCTACAGATGGTGACCCGAGGGCTGCTATGATAATATTGTTTGTAGTCTAGTGATACATTTTAATGGTGCTTATTGATGGAGAACGGAGTGTCTTGACACTAGGTTCTCTCTGAATTGCTATGCGGGAAAAAGCATAAATACATTCCAGTTTTGTACTTTTAGTATAATTATTAAATAACTTAACAAAGAAGAGCAGTTAAAAATCGTACAAGTGTAAAAGCGATGGTTGTGGGTTCGATTCACACTCGGAGGAATGGTACATAAATTTTCATTTCTGTTGCTCTGGTGCCTAAGGCAAAGTGCGGCGTCGAGTTCCACCACTTAACACTACTGCACTACTTAATTATTTCTTTACGTTGCAACCCTCGGGGGTGGATTTTTGAAAAATAAAGCAGCCTATGTAACCTTTAACATGTAGCTTTTTACATTGGATTATTAACTATACCTATACCAAAATTCATTACAATCGGTCAAGAGGTTTGGATTTTTCATATAAACTTTCATCGCCTATTTCAACCCCTTAGAGATGGAGATTAAAAAAAATAAGTAGGCCTATGTTTGACCCTGGGTTTTATACTACTTTCATTCTAAATTTCATCCAAATCGGACCAGTAGATTAGCCGTTAAAGCGTGACAGACAAACAGACAGACTTTTGCATTTATAATATAACTATGGACGCAAGCGGAAAGTGGTGAAAGAAGTGTCTTGACACTAAATTCTTTGTGAAAAAAGGGAGAAAAAACGTGAAATTGTCTATTTTTTAATATAAACATAACTTACAAATAACTTAACAGAGAAACAAATAAATAAATTTCATCACTAACAATAAATTTTAAGAAGATTAAGGTTAAAACTCGAGGCTGCCAAAAGACGAAGCATGGCTCTAAAACAATTTCCCGTATAAATTAAAACTTCTAAATGGCTATATCCATTTTACATAACAATGAGTGGAACACTATTATTTTATGTTAAATTTGTCCTCTTTCCTTGTAAATTTTAAGAGGATTTTAAAAAGTTTGCGTTCACGGTCTATGGAGTGGCGCGGCCACTTTGTTATTGTTTAAGCGCTTCGGTGACCCGAGTAAATAATGGCCAGTACTATTTGTAATTTGTTTTATCGTTTATATGGGATGTTGGGTGATAGTGACTAAAAAAAAAATATATATTAAACAGCTTCACGCTATATCCCGCACACAGCAGGGTAGGCAGAGGGAACCTAGTGTTCAGACACTCCGTTCCCCACTTTCCGCCGAATACGGAGCCATTGCGTGTTAAGTGGCGGAACTTAACGCCGCGCTTTACCTCGACACCAGAGCGTTGTGGCCAGTCGTTGCCTAGTGACACAAGCGTGTGACTGTAAACGACTGGTTGTGGGTTCGATTCCCACTCGAGGAGTGGAAATATTTAATATTTCCATTTTCTTCGCTCTGGTGTCGAGGTGACTAATCACTCTTATTTTATTAAGCAAGATTGGTTATCGGTTCGATTCCCGCTTGGAGGAATGATCGTAATTTAAAATATTTTCTTTTTTTAGCTCTGGTAATAAAATACGTGGCGTTAAGTTACCTATTATAATTTTATCTTTGTTTTGGATTTTTTTTATTATTTAATCAAGTTTTTAAACATTATTGATTATATTTACATTATATTTACAAGCAGTAATTTTTACTACTATCATTCTAAATTTCATCTAAATCGTACCAGTCAACAGAGATTAGCCGTGAAAGCGTGACAGACAAACACACAGACATTCGCATTTGTAATATAAGTAAGGATGCTATATTGTGTATATGTTGCTGACCTGCTCGCACCTTCGCCTGCCTAAATGGAAGTTTAAGCCAAGTTAATAAAACATTTTAAACAATTTTACACGAATACATGATACCTATACCTACTACCTATCTACTTATGACCATGGACCATACTGTAAAGTGTTCGAAACATCGGGTTTTCTAAAAATGTATTTTTGAATACTAGAAATATAACGCGATTAATTTCGTTTAAAATAGTTTTATTTCAAAATAATTTTTTGCATTTTTTTTTAATTTTAACGCGATTGAAATAAAACTTGCACTAAATATTAAGGGCAAAATAATTAAAAATACATTTGAATCGGATAAGCCATTTAAGAGATTAGCATACTAGCATGCATAAATAAACAGATATTATAGGTACAGGCAAAGAGAAACCATTGTTTTGTCTTCTCCTACACACTGATAACAATAAGTTTATATGTTCAATGTACAGATAGCAATTAGTTACATTTTTTATATGTATGGATTTTGGACAGAAAGTGGAGAAAGGAGTGCCTTGTCACTAAATTCTCTCTTACTACATACAATAATTTAAATGTAAATAAAGTTTATCTAGAGCCAAGACGAACAGTAAGTTCTATCACCAGAAATCATACATCCCTATACCTAAGAAGACCTAAAACTTTATTATTCCATACAACTTAAACAGTAGTTACATCAACAGGCGTTTCTTGAAAATTTAATACTACAGTGCTTACAATATTGATATTGCGGTTGGCCAGAAATAGTTTGGTATTCAACTCGTTAACGCTCCGCCGGTGAATTCACCAACGACTGCTCAAATATTCAAAATATACGGACAAACAAACCTCGTTATATGTAGCTGGGTAACCTTTGATGGAGTTTAAAGGGGATAATGGGTGCAATTTGTTTGATAATTCTTATAAGACTTGGATTTTAAGTTATTAAAATAAATCCATACTTATATTATAAATGCACACAGACGTGTGTTTGTCTGTCACGCTTTCATGGGTAATCTACCGATCCCATTTGGATGAAATTTAGAAAGAAAGTAGTAAAAATGACTGGGTCTAACATGGGTCTAACTTAGTTTTTCAAAAATCACCCTTTAAAGGGTTGAAATAGGGGATGAAAGTTTATATGAAAAATCTAAATCGCGAGCGGGGCCGCTAGTTAATATATAATTTACGTTTTAAAGGCTCAAACAAAATTTGGAATTTTTGCTACTGCAATTAGTGTGATAAATGAATAATTAAAATTAATATTAATAAATAAATTTCTTCATTAATAATAAAAAATAAATTTAAATTAAATTAATTATTGAAAATTATAAAATAAAAATATTATCATTAAAATATATTTTTTTTCAACTTCAATTATTTTTAAAGTAAAAAGATTAAATAAATCTTAGTTAGTTTTTGTTGTTGATGGCTGTATTAAACGCATTATACGTGTATACGTATAATTACATGATACCAGATTAGAGGCCTTTCTAGCGCAGTGAGACAACGTCTGAATATAAACATGATTGGTTGTGGGTTCGATTCTCACTCGGAATAATAATCATAAATTAATTGCGTTTATGTCTTCTCTCTAGTCAAGGAGATAAAGCGCGGCGTTAAGTTCCGCGAGTCTGTTCTGTGGCGATTTTGGAATGAAACTGGAGAACGGTGTGTCTTAACACTTGGTTCTCTATTGCTACCCTGTTATACGCGATCATATATATTTGCAAATCTACAAATACTATTATAGGTAAATAAAATAATCACTAAATATGCTAATTTATAATAAGGGAAATAATTTTACTATGTATCTTTAATTTTTTAATTTTTATTTTTTTAGCTTCACGCTGTATCCTACACACAGCAGGGTAGGCAGAGGAAACCTAGTGTTAAGACACTCCATTCCCCGCTTTCTGCCGAATTCGAAGACATTGCGTGGTAAGTGGCGAGACTTAACGCCGCGCTTTACCTCAACACCAGAGCGAAGAAAAGAGAAACATAAAATATTTCCACTCCTCGAGTGCAAATCGAACCTACAACCAGTCGCTTTACAGGCGACACTTTGCGAGACAACGCCAAGACTAGCCCCAAATTGCAAAATGTACCTATTTATATTAAGTAAAATTAATATATACATATTATACATAGGTCAACGATCACAAAAGGAATTTTATACTTCATAAAACACCGTAGCAACAATGGAGTGGCTTTCGCACAGTGTTTTAGTCATCGCCAACGTTTACATGTTCATAATTCAGCGTGACCGCTACAAACTACCTGCAGCTTGGAATTTCAGTTGCACCGGAATGGACGATCATTATATTTTCATAAATTGAGTAAACGATCCGCTTCACTGCAGGCTTTGTCGTGAATATGGAATATTTTCAATTAATTATTTGTTTAGTTGAGAGGCCAGTCGTGGTAAAGGAGCAAAAAGTGTGACTGGTTGTGAAAACGCAACTGGTTGTGGCTTCGATTCCTACTTGTGGAATTGAAATATTTAATATTTCATTTTCTTCGCTCTGGTGTCGAGGCAAAGTGCGGCAATAAGTTCTGCTAATTAACACGCAATCCTTCCAAAACACGCCAGAAAGTGGAGAACAGAGTGTCTTAACACTAGAGTCCCTCTGGCTACTCTGCTGTGTGCGGGGTATAGTATGATTTGAAAAAATATTAAATGGCGTCGTGGCGCTATGGGACAACATCTGCCTATAAACACGATGGCAGTGAAGTCGAGACCCACTCGAGAGAACGATTATATATTATTTTCACTCTCTGCTCTGTTGAAATAGACAGAGAGAAATTATATCTAATACTATACAATATTAAGATATTTATAACGACACGTCGGCTTTATAATACTGCGCTAAGAGCGCCCAGTAAATTTGACGATAGGAAATATAATAAATTGAGTGGCGGAACTTAACGCCGCATTTTGTCTTACTAAAGCTAAAATAGTGTCTAAGTGAATTAAAGTGAAGAAATATATTGATTACATCATTCAATCTAAAACCGACTCTAATAAATTATATTATTACCGCCTTTACCTGAGGCTTCCGACCCGATTCAATATCTTTTCGCAACCAATGGGGTGTTTTATGGGTAAATTCCTGAACTATCGACTGAAGGGACCGCCTGAATTCTTTACAGGCTTACGCTTTGTCACATATATACAATACTTTTAAATTGGTTTGTCGAAATGTAGAACTAGCTTTAAATACAGGTTTTGTTTGTTTTTATTTATATTTTGGTTTTATATTTCAGATAATGTTGAACATTTAGAAATTAATGAGTTTTATAGAAATAAATACACATTTATATGTATAATGAAAGATTTCATTCAATATTCACATTTTTTTATGTACCAGGATGTAAAAAAAATAACTTTAAACTTTTTTATTGCAGGGCAGTTTGATGGAATCTAGTGTTAATACACTATGTTCTCCAATTTCCAAACTTTTTTTATTGCATTGCTTGTTATGTAGCGTAACTGAAAGTCGCGGTTTATCTCAGATACTAGGGCGGAGAAATGAATATAACTTAACTAGTGTCGTTCCTGCCAGTCAGTGTGATTACGGTGCCATGATAACCTTACGAGATTATTTGATTTCTACCTACATTAGCCTCATAACCGATTTAATTTCACAATCAAATTCAAAAAACATATTTTTATGACTAAAAAAGGAAACAAAAAACCCTTTTTTAAAAAAACCATACGGAAAAATAAAGATAACATCGTTTGAAGACATATCAAATTTATATACAATATTTTTTCCTTTCCAACAATAACAAAGGATTATCTTAAACCAAAATCCGGAGCAATAAATAGAAAACCGGCTCAAAACAACTGGATACACAGAAACGACCGGAAGTGATACAATATTCGAGAGAGGGCGCTCTTCTCATTTCCGGCACACTAAAGGTTAGTGAATTGGCAAAGCAGGTTTAGTACATTTTTACTATTTGGACAACCGTAAAGTTTTATATTGAATTATTTGCTTTGCGAAACGGGATTAGGTAAGAATGGAGGCTTTTGTACCAAGTCGGGCAGGTTTAAGTTAATAAACATTTTGTATTGATCGTAAATGATACTAAAATAATTGTTTTTTTTTAAAGTTTCACACTGTATCCTGCATACAGTAGAGTAGGCAGAGGGAACCTAATGTTAAGACACTCCGTTCCCCACTTTCCGTCGAATTTGGAGGAATTGCGTGTTAAGTGGCGGAACTTAACGCCGCGCTTTGCCTCGACACCAGAGCGAAGGAAATGGAAATATTAAATATTTCTACTCCTCGAGTGGGAATCGAACCCACAACCAGTCGCTTTATACTTTGTGTTGTTGTGGCATAGGGTTTTAGTGTGAATGCGATTGGTGGTGGGTTTGACTCTTATCCGGTGCAATGTACTTTGATGAGACAAAGAACGGCGTTTAACTCTACCATTAGCATGCGATGTTTCAATTTCGTTTGTTGAGTGGAAAATAGTGTTAACACCATGTTCTCTTTAATGAGTTGACTTGACTTTGTGGAAAGAAAACGTAAAGATATTTTATTTAATTTTCCGCTTTTTATTTTACTTCATGCAATATTTATTTAATATTCAATAATATAAAGCAAAGCTTCATATTACTTTACCCTTTAGTTACAATCTCAATAAGAGCGGTCGTCGTGGCTCAGTGGACAGGGTTTAAATGTGAACGCGATGGTTTTAAATAGAATTCCCACTTGAGGAAAATATATTTTTTTTTTATTTTTCCGCCCTTATAAGACAAACATGTCATTCGACATGCAGTGTCTCAAAGGTTAGCGGAAAGTGGAGAACGGAAAGTCTTGACACTAGGTTCTATCTCTCCATTCTCCTACAGAATATATTTATACTTTTATCTACAAGCTATGAAATAAAAATGTTATTAAATTAGATAACATAAAATTTGTTTATTCTTTTACTGTACAAATTGTAGCTTTCATAGAAATCTCATATTGTTTCCTTATTTACAAACGTACAATAATATACTTATTTATTGAAACAAATGGCATTTTATTACCTTACCAAGGTCTTTTTATTTTATTTTTAAGTATTTTATTAGAGACCGAGGTGATGGTTGTGGGTTTGATTCCCACTTGTTATTCTCACTCTGGTACTGAAAATAAAGCGCTGCGTTGACTTCTGAAACTTAACTCGCAATGTTTTAACTTCGGACAGAAAGTGGAGAATGGATTTTCTTCACATTACGTTCTCTGTGACTTTCCTGCTACAAAGCAAAGAAGCTACATAAAAATATATTTTTCATACATTTTTCACTATTTACAGGCTGTAGAGCTTAATCTCTCAAATTGCGTAAGGTTAAACTGAACCACTAAAAACGGGTTCAAAATCAACTACATAAAAATAATGATTAGTGTTTATTAACAATTTCTTAAAACAATTTCTACTCAAATAGGCCATTACAAGTATCTTTGAATCGTGAATTAACATAAAATGTAAGTATTGTCAGTCCTCCCGGAAGCTACCACCGGTGAGGAAGGCAGTTCGGCCGAAGAGAGTTAGTGAGAAACTCAACAGATGCTCTTATCAAATATAATTTTAGAATAAGATTACAGTTATTATTAGTTCCCCGAATATAAGAATATAAGAATTGTATTCTCGGTACAGAATAATGTACTTTCCTCAATATTGTATTTTAATCTTGATTTTTGTGTAAATACAAAGTCTATCGTTACTTGTCGTATTTTGTTACACATACAGTAATTGTGACATAAATGATTTCTTCACCCTTTAAAGGCAGAAACTAGACTCAGTTTTACATCTTGTATATATCGCGAAACCATAAAGTCTGTGGTGTATGTTAAATATTTAAATAATAAAAAAAAGTCAGAAGGCCGACCCTGGCTAGGCCAGTATTAATACAAAGTAGAAGAAGATTTATGTATATATATCGTGTTTAAACAATGGTGGCGCAGTTGGCAAATGTCTGACTGTAACAGCGATGGCTGTAGGTTCGATGACCATTAGGTGAAATGATTGTATATGTATTTTTTAATCTTAACCGCTCTGGTCCTAAGACAGAGCGCGGCGTTAAATTCCGCCACTTAAGACGGACATAATTTTTTTACAGTCGGACATAAGTTGTAAAAAAAATAACAATACATACAAAAACATTTGGGATTTTGAATTCACACTACAACATAAAAGTACAATTTAGCAACTGCTTTATTAATACTAAAAGCTAACACCAGTTGAAATCTATATTTTTTAAGTAAATTTATATGGAGTTTTAATATAAAAAGTATATCAGTTCGAGATAGATATAGATCATTAATCTTTGTTTACTTTAAATGTTAAACTTTAAAAAGATTTCCAGCGAGACTAAAGCTTTACTTTTTATTGGTTGACATGAAATCAATCTTACTAAAAGCACCCCTGAGTAACGTCCTATCTATAATGAAATATCTGTTTAAGATTGTGAGTTTTAGAGTACTGTATTAAAAAATCCATTTTATAGATTTATTTACTTGCCTAGCCTATGGACACATTTTGCATTTTTTATTGCATAAAGGAGGCAAACGAGCAGAAGGACTAAAACATTTTTAGAAAACGTATAGAAAATGTTTGTGCAGTTTTCTAACTGTTTGAATTACTCTTTAAGAGTAGAAGGTCACCTGATGGTAAGTGGATTTTTGTCCATAGACATCTACAACATTAGAGGAGTTGTCGATACGTTGCCGGCCTTGAGGGTGAAGGAGAGAGAAGGATGAGTGGAAATAGGAAATAGGGACAGATAGCTTACGTGCCACTGAAACAGAGCACATTATTTATTCGGAGGTCCATTTTTGACATTGTCGCGAGCCAGTCAGAGAATGAATCTCCTAACACAAGTTACCCGCCGTTTACGAGATGCTATCCAGTAGCGGAGGGCTGAATTGTATGCTAAACTCGTCTCCCCACGGGTTATTTTTTTTCATATAGCTCCAGGATGTATCCCATATAGCAGGGTAGACAGAGACAACCTACTGTCACTCTACTCCTAACTCTGTTCCCCGTTATTTAATATTTTTCAAAATAGTGAAATTATTACTAACTACTTTACAATAAATACATGTAGATATTCTATATATTTCCGCCAGAGTGAACAAACTGAAACTTTATAGACGACTGAGCAAATTAGATCCTCTACGTCACAAATACTATATATACATATCTATAAATACAGTACGAAGGAAATGTATCAAGATTAACTTAAAATACGTTATTTTAGTAACAGAAAATGCAAAAAATTAAAGAAAAAAATATGCTAAAAATTATTATTCTTATAGTACACCTATAGGCGGAGACGGACACACTATCTGTACAATGTTTGTCTGTACCCTATATGGTGATACAACCTGCGGTGTTAAGTCCCGCCACTCCATACACTACAGTTAGAACAATAAATATTGAAATTCACTAGATTTTTTTAACATATAAAATTTTATTTAGTTTCACGCTGCATCTCGCACATATCAGGGTAGGCAGAGGAAATTTAGTGTTAAGAAACTCCGTTCTCCAATATTCGCCGGATTTTAGAGGTATTGTGCGTTAATCCCAAGCTTAATGCAGCGCTTTGCCTCGATACAACAGCAAAGAAAATAAAATATTTCCACTCCTCGATTGAGAATTGAACCGTCACACTTTGTGCCCCTGCGCCACGACTGGTCTCTTCATCACAATTTCAACTTTTAAATATCGTCCCAGAATGTCCTTTTAAGAAGTTCTTCACCGCTCCGTAGTATGTTAATACATTCGCTAACTCGAAGTAAATTCTCGCTCAATCAAAATGTAAATCTAGTGGCGGCATTATAATTGTATTTATGCGAAACGGTAGACTGGCTCGGGTTTTCTTATCGATAGAAATTGTATAGAATTGCTGTGAGAAATGTGCTTTTCTATGGATTTTTTAATATTATTAATTTTATTATAGGTATATCTCAGAAGAAGGACAAGAAAAGCGAGCAGAAGAACACGATGGCTGTTGATTGTGGGTTCGATTTCCAGTTGGGGGAGTGAATAAATTTACTTTTTTTTAATTTCTCCACTCTGAAACCTAAGGGGGCAGTCATGGCACAGAGGCATAAAGTGTGACTGTAAAGCGACTGAATGTGGGATCGATTCCCACTCGAGGAGTGGAAATATTTAATATTTCCATTTTCAATGCCTCCGGATTCGGCGAAAAGTGGCGAACAGTCTGCCTACCCTACTGTGGGCGTGATATAGCGCGAAGTTAAAAAGGAAACAAAACCTAAGACAAAAAGATGCGACGTTGAGTCCCGTCAATGACATTGAAGCATACATTGGCTTAATTTTAGGTGGGAATTGCAAAACAAAATATCTTCACACTAGGTTCTTCTGACTACGACTCAGTGGAATAACGTATACGGTAAAATCAATTATAGGCAGTTTATGTCTAAATTATGTGTATAAAATTGAAAAAGTAATAAGAAAATCATATAGAATATATTTTTCTTTCAATTCCTTATTTTTATTTAAAAAGGAGGCAAACGGGCAGAAGGCCTACCTGGTGTTAAGTGGTTACCTTCGCCCATAGACATCCACAACATTAGAACTATGGATGCGTTGCCAGCCTCGGGGATGTAGGACAGAAGAAGGATGGGAATAATGGGAATAGTTAGCTTACATGCCATCGAACCGGAACATATCATGGCGGTTCATCTTTGACACGATAGTCGTCACGAACCAGTCGGAGAACGAATCTTCTACCACCAAGCCATTGGGTTACCTGCCTTTTACGGGACGCTACCCAGCGCCGGGGGAGAATTGTCTCCCCACGGATAAAAATGTAAACAATTTCAAAATATTTGACTATTTTGTGTCCAAAAAATAAATAACTATCAACCAACTCCTCATAAAAATCGAAACAGTCACATCACTACAAGAATTATTTACTTGTTTGCAACAATAATTCGTTTTGACTAATTTATAAGAGGCGCTTAAACTTTTAGCTTAAAAGCTCTTTTGTTTAATTAATATCATCCATAATAGCCGGGCGAATGGTAATCACGCTGTATATTATAATCAAAATTCCTCGGTACATGTAATACGATTGTGTCTTGAATATTTATGAATTTCAAACAAAGTTAGCTGAGATTTTAAGACGAATAAGAGATAATCTTGGTATGTATTTGGTTTTTAGTAAGTAGATTTATATATAAAAGCTATCTTGGTAAGCTTTCACTTTTAAATTAAATATTATAAGTGACGTTTACTTATGCGTATATGTGCCTCACGAAATTGATATGTCAGTACTTCACGAACACAGGTGGTAATAATTTGTGTACATGGATATAAATTAATTTTATCTTAGCTTCATACTATATCCCGGGCACAGCAGCGTAGGCAGAGGGAACCTAGTGTTAAGACACTCCGTTTCCCATTTTTTCCGACAAATTCCGGAGGCATAAAATGGAAATAATAAATATTTCCACTCTTCGAGTGGGAATCGGATCCACAACCAGTCACACGAATATTTATACTTAAATATTCAAGTTTCCCTGATATTCTTAGGCAAACTGCGACGTTGAGCTCCGCCACTGACCACGTCTGTCACTATGTTTCTTATATAAGATAGCGAGCGGAGAACGGAATGTTTTATCACTATAAGAAAAAATAAAAAATCCTATAAATAAAGTTAAAAAAAATAATAAATAAACTTTATTAAAACCTGACTTTTATAGAATTATCATCAGCAAGCTCTTCTTCAATTTGATATTCATATTGTTCGAGTGTATTAAAAATAACTAGTTTTCCATTTCGTATTTGCCACCAAGTTTGTTAAATTGAGAAAGAAAAAAAGAGCATTACGTTATACCTTATGGAGGTATAACGTAAAGGCAGGCTAGTTAAAAAGAACCCAGTACCAAGTCACCTTGTTATCCACCCCGAAATAGAGACATAGCCTAGTGGTGGAACTCAACACGCAATGTCTTAATTACCAGAACGGAAAAAAGAAAATAATTTAAAAATAATAATAATCATTTAAAATAGCAGTCCCTCGAGCGATAATCGAACCCACAACCATTCGCATTTTACAGTCAGATGCGGTTCCACTGTACCACGAGGGCTCCTTATAAAATAGAAGTTTACTTACCAATATTTCATGTTAAAGGCTAAATCGTCTAGGGACATGAGTCAGGGTAATTCCCAGAACGTAGCTCCGGAAAACTCTATGACTCACTGTTTAACTTTGGATTATTTTTGTATACTTTTTTTATTGAAGACTTTAGCTGAAAAGTTATTGTGATGATTCAGTATTTTTTACTAATAATTGTATTTTGTTTTAGCTATTGCAACTTAATGGAGCAACTAACTGTAAACACAATTGGTCAAGGGTTCAATTTTCATAGATGAGAACGATGATATTTAATTGGTTCTGATAAGAAAAAGCTTTTGTAATTGAGCTCCTGTATTGATATTGTATTTTGAAATCGAGCGAAAGGCGCAGACTTCAGTGTCATGACATTATGTCCTCTGAGTAACTGTAGCAATGCGGAATGAATAAAAAAAATTAAATACATAAAAAATAAAAAATATATATAAATTAAACGTATAAAATTAAAAAATAATAATGCTCCCTAGTAATCATCATCAATCACTTTCCGCCGAATTCGGAGACATTGCGTGGCGTGGCAGAACTTAACGCCGCGCTTTGCCTCTACACCAGAGCGAAGAAAATGGAAATATTAAATATTTCCACTCTTCAGGTGGGAATCGAACTCACAACCAGCCGCTTTACAGTCACACTTTGTGCCACAGCGCCACGACTGGCCCTGGCATTTATTTCTTATTATGACTTATAAATAAATATTATTAAAACTTCTAAATTATTTCTGCCTACCCTACTATGCTGGTCAAAGGCATAAACCTGAAATCTTATCTTATAAAAACATGAAATCTTAAGAAAATAGATAGAAAAGGTTCTTAAAATATATGTTCATTTCATTTAGTTTTAGTTTTAGTTTGAAAGGCTTTTATTTACGTTTATATTCATACGATGGTAATCCACATCCTGGTATCCTCAATTATATGAGGTCTCCTTTTACGACCACGCCGAAAGGTACGGTTAGAAACATACGTTAAAATATTGTAATAGTATAGGTTTTTGGCGATTTTTTTTATTAATATTTTTTTAAAGGCTATTGTGACGCAGTGAGACAGTATACGATTGGAAACGCAATAGGCAGTGGATACGATTCCCACTCGAAGGATGGATTATATATTTTTTTTGTTTCTCGGCTCTGGTGCCTAGGAAAAAGGGCGGCGTTTAGTTCCACCACAATATATCTAGTTTTGGGTTGACAGTAAAAAACAGAGCGTCTTTACAGTACAGTCTCTGCATTGAAAAAATTGAAAAAATATATTTCGCGCCACAAGTTCTTTGATCACTAAGCCAGGCCTTCTATCCAGCTATGTCGAAGTACTATATTACCATTTAAAAGAAAAAAAATTCGTCGTACATATCTCTTCAAAAGATATGCGTTATAATTTTTGATAATTTTCCAACTTTGATATTGCGTGTTGAGGAGAGGAACACCAGAACAGAGAAATAAGTTCAATTAAATTATGTTCGTTTCTTCGAGTGGGTATCGAACCTACAACCTACCAATTACAATTACAACACACACTGTCTCAATACGTATTTTATTTCACAATGTATTTTTTTAATATTACCAAGAATATGTATGTCTATGTCTATGACAGCACAGTTAGTAAATTTTCACCGTATGTTTTCTTCCATCCAATTTTTTACGAAACCACCGCATCCTTTTGCTTCCCATTAAAGTTTTATGAGCTATATTACTATTATATCCTTGTATTTTATAACTGAGATAACAAAGGTTTTTGTTTAGTAAATTGCTTAAAATATATACATATATTTTTTGCAACTTCCGGCTTTGTCCTGCGTAAGAGGGAGCCAGAAAATCTAATATCGAGCCACTCTATTCTCCACCTTTCGCCTGAATTTATTAGAATACCACACTTTTTCTTTTTGAAAGAGTAAAACATTGAAAAAGACATTTAAAGAAATTTTGAACGCAGCGGGATTCGGGATAAAAAATATACGTTTTCTTTAAATATCTTTTTAAATTTTCCTAAGTGCGGAATAACACTTTAAAAATGTTTAAAAGTATTTCATTAATAGCATTATCTCTAGCCAAACGATTGTTCGTGATTTTTCAATTTTCGTAAGTGTGGAAAATAACACTTTAAAAATGTTTAAAAGAATAAAACATTGAAAATTATTTAAAAGTAATAATTTCACCGAGTGGTTACCAAACCCGCACCGGAAAGTTTACAGTCAGACGCTGTCCCGAAAATTGTCAAATAAACGAATGACTTGATTTTTTGAATCAATTAGTCTTGCACAGTTCATACAACTTAGATATATATAGATCTTTTATATTTCATAAGATAAATAATTTTCGTTATTTCGTATACAATATCTTGATTTCGAACGGGAAATGGAGAACGGAGTGTCTTGGACACTAAATTCTCTCTGAATATCTTGCTAAGTAAAATAAAGCGTGAAACATTTTATATTAAGAACATAATCTAAACTAAAATAATCAACTATATATATAACATTGTACTATGCAAGTTAAGCATATTAGCACATTAACATAACACTGAAACTACAACATTGTGAATAACTCTAATTAGATGCACTTAACATGTCGAATTTGTAGGGTTGCTAACGACCGATTAGATACCTAAAATGGAAGTACTGGGTTCAAATTTTATCTGGGTTTTTTATGCATAGTGATACATTACTATTTATTATTCTCTACTTTATGTCCCTTTTTCAATATATTGTATAATGTATGACGATAGCTCAGGCTCAGCGTCAGACTTTGTCTGACTAGAACTACCTGAATTTTTCTACAGTTTTGAGCTTTTTTCACATATGAGAGTAGGCAGAGAGAAACTAGTGTCAAGGTATTCCGTTCTCTGCTTTCTACATGAGCCCGATACATTGTGAGATTAGTGACGGAACTCAACGCCGCACTTTATCTTTTTATATAAATATGAGTTTTTTCCTAATTGCGAAATGAACACACAACTAACGCTTAAATATCATGCATTTAACTTATTTAATTTGTAAGGTTGCTAGGGAACGATTAGTTAGTATTACTTAAGCAAAGTTAACAGAAGGACAAGGTTTAAGTTTTGTGATTTTATCCATAGAGTTAAGTCACTACGTTCTCCACTTTTTGATTTTTTTGCGGCTTCACGCTAGATTGTGTGGGTCTGATTCTGATTTAAGGTAATAAATAAATTTTAACGACTTTTCTTTTCCCCTTTCACCAAATAAAGTACCGAGTTGAGATCACTCAACACACAATTTCCCGATTTTCTGCGTAAATTGAAATACGGAGTGTTTTAACACTCAGGTTCTTTCTAACTATCCAGCCATATAGCTTTCTATTTCTTTCTATATAGAAAGAAGCGTGAAGCTGCCAATAATAATATTACATCAATAATTAATTAAAAATACATATTTGTAATATATTAATTACAAAACCCTAACAAAAGCGCGTAAATGCTGACGACAGTATGGTAGATCGAAACCTGCGGTCTAGGTACCTACCTGTATAGGGGATTAGCGGAACGACTAGCTAGGCTGTTTCAACACTATATTATTATTTTATGCTTAATTAATTTCTGTGGGTTTATTATTACTGCATTCTCTTTGTAGAAATACTTGTTTTTGGTTATTTATTGACACGATTATCCATATCGATATTGTAAATTCGAAAGTTTGTTTGGCTGTTTGTGATGCTTTTGCAGCTTATTACAGCGATTTGAATGAAATTTGGAATGAAACTAGGTGAAAATCCACGGTAAAATATAGGTTAACTTTTGTTCAAAATTGTATTCTTAAATGGTGGAAGTAGGGGATGAAAATTAATCGAATTTATTCGATGTATTTTCTCAGGATGATAGCTTATAACCAACCAAACCAAACCAAACTAAAACTACGCGATTAACCAGTTATCAGTCATCAATCAGTTAAAAAAAAGCTTTAATTCATAATGTGTAATTAATACACATAAACAAAAGATCTTATTAAGCTGGAAACTGTAAAACAAGAAAAACAATCTGTTTACTAAGGCAGTCACTCTAGTGTTGACTAGCACTACTGCACCATAACGGTGTCATAATTAATGCAAGAATACCACCCCAAGAGCCACATATGAGAGACTGTAAACGCGGTGGTTATGGGTTCAATTCTCATTCGAAAGAACAAATGCTCAATTCTCCGCTCTGGTACTTAGACAAAACGGAGTGTCCAGTCCCACTACTTAACACCTAATGACACAATTTCAGGCAGAAATTGAAGAACGCAGTGTCCAGACACTAAGTTCTCTCTGAAATAAGAATAATTTCGTCAATAAATGACTATATTACCCAAACTATTTCTTAGAAACGAGAATGTTTTCGTGGAATTAAATCCTGAACGGTTAAATGGCTTCATACGTCTTGTTAAATCAGCTTTACGGCTCACTGTCAGATTCCTTCTTAAAACCTGAAATCTTTATAATGAAGACTGAAAACTGTGGATCTTTTACTAAAATAACGAGCTCTTACTTGGGTTGAATGTACATTTTTAAAGAAATATGTAAGATGGTGCTTTAGAAAAGCTTTTCAAAGTTATTACTATTTAGTGTTGTCGAAATTTTTTACTTGGTGTTTCTTGATTTTTCTTGCTGTTAAATAATTTTTTCAATTAATAAGGTTGAAGGTTTGATTATATATTCATATGGTCGTGGGTTCGATTCTAAATTGTGGGAGTGATGATATTTAAATTATTTTTATTTCTCAGGTCACGTGCACATAAGAAGAAAAAAAAATTGAAATATTTATTTTTGCACTGAAATAATGCAATATGTAGAAATTATCTATAAATTCCAAAGTCAATCATATATGCCAATTAAATAGTGTATTATATTTTTTCCCGTATAATAGAGTAGTCAGAGAGATCCTAGTATGAAGACACTCCTTTTTCAATTTTCTGCTCGAAATTGAAATATTGTACTCGAGGTAGCGCTTTATTCAGTTTACCAGAAGGAAAAATTAATATAATTAAATTATCGTTCTTTCTATCTACCTTACTATACGAGGGAAAACTGAACGTGCATATATAATAATTACACATAAAAAAAATAATTAAAGACTACAAACATTATCTTTCCAACCTTCCAGAAGAAATGTAAAAAATCCTAGAAAAAAAAGACAGTACAACTAAAAAAATGAAAAAAATAATATAAAAAAGTTCCCATTTCGGTCATAACATTCTCAACGACCGCGAGCCAAGCTGTTTAATAAACAAACACACACGTATCTATGCCATGTCGACACTACAATGGCTGGAGATACGCCAACTTAGGGCTTGTATTTTTAAATACTTTTGTTATACTAGCAAAGGTATATGGATTTTCTTGACATTTGAAGAAAAATATACTGTAGTCGGCAATAACTGGTCATTATTTCGCTGACGAAGTCGGGGGATGGTGTAGTAATGAACCAAGAATCCATCAAATTTGTAAGAGCCCTTAAACCTCTTTAGTCTGGCCCTGTCGCAACATTTGTTCTTGGTAGATATTTATTAATTATGAAATACGTCCCTGCCAATTTTCAGCTTTGTATGTCTAGCGATTTTTCTTATTTCAAAAGTGAGCTTTTTCTTTTATTAACATACATGTATGTATGTATGTAAAATTATAATGTTCTGTGTTACCAATGATAAAGTCGTCGTGGCGCAGTGGGACTGACTATAACGGCGATGGTTGGGGTTGCCATACCACTCGAGGAACGCTTATACATATAATTCTTTGTTCTGATACCTAAGTCAAAGCGCAGCGTTGACTTCCAACACTTAACGCGTAGTGTTTCAATTTCGGGCGGAAAGTAGAGAATATATAGGACACCAGTTTCTACCTGACATATCTGCTATACGAGAAAAGCTGCAATAAAAATATAAGCCAACGAAAAAGTGGGCAGATGTGAAAAATATTGGATAAGCCTTAATTTTAAATGCAGAACCGTTTATAAATTTACAATGTAAAACTGCTTAATGATCGGAATCATCATTTATGTAAATATACATACATATGTATGTAATTTCATATTTCATATTTCCATTCAGTCATTTTTGAAATTACATTTTTTTATATTGAAATACATTACATTTTTACAAATTTCTGCTATCCATAGATTTTTTCT
Organism: Dryas iulia moderata; assembly: GCA_019049465.1. Taxonomy (NCBI): domain Eukaryota; kingdom Metazoa; phylum Arthropoda; class Insecta; order Lepidoptera; family Nymphalidae; genus Dryas; species Dryas iulia. The sequence continues at coordinate 2,225,551 of CM032440.1, forward strand.
ACGAACAATCGTTTGGTAGGAGAGAACGATATTTATTAATGTTGTTACACTTTTAAGTAGTATTCACTAGCTTGGGAGATAAAAAACACTAAAAAAAACTTAAGTATATAATTAAAGGGACTCGGATCCGTATATCTCTCTGTATAGGACATCTCTCTATAAAAATGTCAACCACAAAACTATATTGTAATAAGCCTAAAAGAATTACGCCAAAGCCGAACGTAGAACACATAACTTAGTGGTCAGTGCCTTTGAATGGTTTCCAAGAGACGTGGATTCAGTCCCGGTACGTTCAAATTTTTATGCCTTTTTTAAGAATGAAGTTTGATTGACGATCTCTAAAAAGAATCTTTGTCATATCATTTTAAAAAACGTTAAAACAATTATACGACTGTTAGTACCTGAACTTAACGCCGCACATACTTTTAACCATATCCAAAATTAATAAAGAACTCAACCCAAAAAAACATTATAATCAGATTATATCACAATTACAAAAGAATTTCATCCAAACCATAAATTGAGAGAGGTATTTAACAAATATTCAGAAACAATAATTAATTGGTAAAAGCGTACACGGCAACATGTCAAGTACGTGCGACCGGACGTGACGTCGCCGACCGCAGTGTGACCAACATTACGATCAGATAGCCTGAAAAATGTACACTATATGGTGGATAAAATAGCTTTTGGATATGTTTTTGATATCGTATCAAATAATATCTACGTATAGTTTACTTTTTTATAGGCCAGAGAAAATAGAATATAATTGTAATGTAGCTGTAGTATATTTAAGTTTTTTCTTTTTTTTTAGCTTCACGCTGTATCCCGCACACAGCAGGGAACACATAGGGAACCCAGTGTTATGACACTCCGTTCCCCATTTTCCGCTGATGTTTGGAAGCATTGCGTGTTAAGTGGCGGAACTTAACGCCACGCTTTGCATATTGAGGCATACCAAAGCGACGGAAATGGAAATATAAAATATTTCTTCTCCTAGTGTGGGAATCGAACCCACAACCAGTCGTTTACAATCACACGTTTGTGCAACTGCGCCATGACTGGCCCCAGTATATATAGCTTCCCTCAGTTAACCTAATGTCAAGACACTGTTTCCACTTTCCTCCCGAAATCGAGGCATTGAGTCTTGAGTAGTAGATCTCAACGCCGCGGTCTGTATAAGGTACCATAGCGAAGAAATGAAAATAGATAAATTATGATTATTTTACTGTATGAGAAACGAATCTGCGCCTAATCGTGACTACAGTCAAATTGTCCCAGTGCCCCACGGTGTTCAGTCTTAGTAGCTTATATATTAACTCCAAATATTAGTTACATTGGGTCTTATATTGGGTATGATATGATACGCATATCATATCCAGATTATGTCTATATGACACCATCGTAGTGCAACTTTTGTGTGTATTGAATAAATTATCAAATTCCATTAGTACTAAAGTTTATATTTAAATTACTTTCATTTAAGTGCTTAAAAAGACTGTTAACACAAAGACCCATGTTTCGTTTCATCAGCACCACATAATATGTTAAAATCGGGCGTCAGGCATAAAGCGGAGTATCAGAACACTAGTTTTTCTCTGTTTCCACTGCTATGAAGAATTAAGTTTAAATTATTTTCAGTTAAATACTTTAAGACAACGAAGGGCGTTGAGTTCGGCAACTCAATACACCACTGTGTGTTGGGTCCTTAATAAATTTCTTATATTTCTTCGTTCCGTTTCACCAGCACCATGTAACATCTTAAATTTAGACATAAGAGGTAGGCGGAGTATCAGAACATTAGGTTATGACTGTCTACTTTACTTTGAAGAATGATGTTTAAATTATTTTCACTTAAGCGCTTGGTTAAGACAAAGAACGGCGTTTAGTTCCTCCATTCACCACAATGTCACCACATAATACGGAAAGCGGAGAATAGTGTGTCTTAACACTATATTTTCTCTGACGACCTTGCTATAGGAGAGAAAACATGATTAATCCTAACCTACATCACTTTATTTCTTCATTATATTTTCCCCCTTTTGTAGAACATAATCAATTCATTATTCATTTCTATACCGGCGTATTATAAAAGCTCAACACGACGTGTAAACCGATGTGTAACGCTATATGCGAATAGAATGTCACATTAATAATGGAGGTAATTATGAGTCACACGCTATATGAGTTTTTTTATTAAACATAAGTAGAAAAGGAGTGTATTAGTCATCTATTTGTGTAAAAGCCCTTGTGGTTTAGTGGTGAATTTGTGGACTTTTATCTTATTGTTATTTGGAGGGTCTGAGTTCAAGCTAAAGTGGATATAATTAAATAAATGCTTATAAAAAAGCAGTCTTACACATTTAGTTACAGAGAAAAAATAGAATGAAGGGACTCAGTTCCTCACTCTCCGTCAGGAATCAAAAATTTGAGTGACATGTGGCAGAAGTTAACGCTTCGTATTGTTTTAAGTCTTAAAATTAGTACATATGTAAAATAAAACTTTTTTTATTGTAGCTTTACGCTGTATCCCGCTCACAGCAGGGTAGGCAGAGGGAACCTAGTGTTAAGACACTCCGTTCCCCACTTTCCGCCGAATTTGGAGGCTTGCGTGTTAAGTGGCGGTACTTAACGCCGCGCCTTACCTCGACACCAGAGAGAAGAGAATGGAAAAATAATTTCTACTCCTCGAGTGGGAATCGAACCCACAACCAGTCGTTTACAGTCACACGCTTGTGCCACTGGGCCACGACTGGCCACATAAAACTTAACGTTTAAAATAACGCTTTTATCTATATAAAAGAGTAGTCCTCTGACTACTCTTTTATAAATCTAGTGTCAAGACACTCTACTCTCCATTAGACTAAAATAAATTAAATTATATTATTTAAATATTTTAGTAAGTTAGGCAATTATAATATCTCTAAATATAAATCTCTAACAGAGCGGTGACCGCAGAGGCGCTGTGGCGTGCGGTCGACAGCGTTTGGTTCCTACAATTAACATGTATATCACGAGTATACTATTCTATTCTATTCTATTCTATATCACAAATGTGTATTTGAATATAGTTGTGGCCAGTCGTGGCCCAGTGGCACAAGTGTGTGACTGTAAACGACTGGTTGTGGGTTCGATTCCCACTCGAGGAGTGGAAATTATATTTCCATTTTCTTCGCTCTGGTGTCGAGGTAAAGCGCGGCGTTAAGTTCTGCCACTTAACACGCAAGCCTCCGAATTCGGCGGAAAGTGGGGAACGGAGTGTCTTAACACTAGGTTCCCTCTGCCTACCCTGCTATATGCGGGATACAGCGGGAAGCTAAAAAAAAAAAAAAAGAAGAATATAGTTGAATATAGCTATGCACTAGTATTCGATCTTGGTTCTTCTCTTTTAAAAAATCGATGCTTTCTCTTAAAATAAAAAAAAGGCTTTACGTAATTTAAATGGAATCATTTTTATAGTTTTTTTTGTTTCATACTGTATTCTGCACACAGCAGGGTAGACAGAGGGAAACTATAATTAAGACATTCCGTTCCCCACTTTCCGTCGAATTCTGGAGGCATTATGTGTTAAATGACGGAGCTATGCGCCGCGCTTTGCCTCCACACCAGAGCGATAACATGGAGTGGATCGAACCCACAACCAGTCGTTTGCATCCACACCTTGTGTCTCTGTGCCACAACTGACCGCCTTTATAGTTTCGTGTTGTTATTTAGTATTCAGTCTTTTTCCGAAGAGCAGGTAGTCAGAGAGAGAGTTTAGAGTCAAAACACTCTGTGATCCACTTTCGACCACTTTCGACTCGAAATAGAGATACGATGCGTTTTGTGGCGGAAATCAAATCTGTAGTACGAAATTTATCAGTTTATCATGTTATCATGATGATTCATTACATTTAAAGATTTTTCTATTTAACTATATACTACAGCCAGAAATACATAAAAGTTATAAATTTAGGGGATTTTTATAGAAGACAGGTATAGAAAAGTATTTTTTCGTGGCATATATCAAGTAATGTAGGCACGCTACAAGAATAACGACAATACTTATATAGATTTATAATATAACATCCCCTATATACAAAGTTGAAATTTATAAGGTTTATTGTACTCTAAATTTTAACTTTCATACTCCTTTTATATTTTTTGGTAAAAACAATTCAGTATTAAATTCAGTGACTCACGTGAACGAAGATATTTTTTAAGAGTTCACTTTTCGCCTTTGGGTTATTGCTAGATAGAGGATCCTATGGGATTTTTTAAATAAGCCAAAAAAATTATAAATCATATGATAAGGTCATCGTGACGTAGTGTGATCAGTATATGACTGTACACAGGCGGTTGTTGGTTCGTTTCCCACTCATATAAATGATTATTTAAATAATTTTCTTACCCTCGCTCTCTAAGACAAAACGCGGCGTTAAGTTCCACCGCTTAATATACAATTTCTGGGATCAATTCAAAAAAGAAGTGACTTTAGTGTCAAGAGAACATATTCTGTCTGTATACACAGCAAAGCGAGTAAAAGCGCGAAGCTAAAGAGAAAAGAATAAAAAAAAACATATTCGGAAAACAAATTTCTTCTCTGTTGTGTCGAGGCAGAGTTCCGCCACTTAACACGCAATGTCTCCGAATTCGTATGTAAAGTGGGTAACGGAGTATCCCTCTATCTATCCTGCTATGTGCGGGATACAGCGTGAAGTTAAAATAATGGAAAAACAGTATACAATTTCTTAAAAGATATGTCAAAATATTTTTCAATTTCCTAAGCGTGCGAATAACACTTTATAAAGGCTTTATTGGAATAAAATTAAAATCTAAAATGCCCATCGTCTTTAAACCTATAACCATCGAACTAAGGCTCTAACAACACAACAAACGATAGCATCAAATTAATTTCTCTAAAACTAGTTAAATTAATCGAATACCTTTAAAGTTTAGGGATTTCTGTAACTGGTAGAATTATTGTTTGCAGTCGCTGCTTTAATCAGAGTACGGGTTAATTGCCACGTTCCATGTTGCGCTGATAGGCGAGTTGGGCACAATAGTGCGCAAGGTTAGACCATAAGTTCATTATATCACAACTTCAATAGTAAAACAACTAAATCTGTTAAACTAATATCGTTAAATGCAAGTAAGTAATGTGTATAATACAACAGGGCAGTCAGATCGAATCTGGTGTCAAGGTACTCCGTCCCCACTTTGTGAATAAAATGGAGATATTGTATGTTGAGTATACTGTGTGTTATTTGTATGTATGACGAAAAACAAACCTACTGTGAAGACGTATACGTTTATCATTTTACAAATACATTAGTAAAACAGGTATACATATCTGCTAAACTTGTCTTTTCTTCTTTCTTTTCAAATCTTATTCACCCACTGCTGGGCCCATCGTTTTGACAAGATCGTCGGTGTACCTTGTTGGTGGTCGTCCCACATGTCTTCTAACTAATATCTAACTAATATCGTAAAATACAAGTAGTATGAGTTGTACCCTGTATACTACATTGTAGGGTAGTCAGAGGGAACTTAGTGTTAAGACACTCCGTTCTCCATTTTCAATCCAAATGTATGTGTGTTTATGTGTGATAAAGAATGATGAGTGCCGATTCAAATTCTGTGTACTATAGCTTAAGCCGTACGATTTTTTTCGCATAGCAGGATAGTTATGCAACGTCAGAGTATCTAATATCAAGTCACTCCGCTCTCCACTTTTACATAAGGTTGAAAACATACGTGAATTATTTCACAACTTCAATAGTAAAACAACTATAACTGTTAAACTAATATCGTTATTATTATTTTTTACCTTCACGCTGTATCTCGCACACAGTACCCTACTGTGTCGAGGTAAAGGGTGGCGTTAAGTTCCGCCACTTAACACGCAATGCCTCCGAATTACGCGGAAAGTGGGGAATGGACTGTATTAACACTAGGTTCCCTCTGCGTACATACGGGATACAACGTGAAGCTAAAAATCTACTATAAGTTCATTATTTTATAACTAAAATAGCTATATCTCTATCGTTAAATACAAGTATTGAGTGTTGTTTGTGTGTATTACAAAAAACGATAGGTGCAGCTTCAAATTCTGTATACTATATAGCTTGAACTTCTCGGTATTTTCCGCATCTTTTCCCGTTCTTCATTTTTCTCTTAAACTCGTAATTTTGCTTTCACCAGAACAAGATTCAGTCACACAGAAGACATCAGGAGAAGGTTAACGTCAGGAAATCCGTTACGGATACCCGCCCGGGGTGGGGACAAGATGGTACGCCGGCCGTTTATCCACTAAAACCTGACGGTGCTCCTCTCCCGCCACTACCCCAGGTCTCGGGAACTGCCCCAATCGTCCGTGGACCTGAGCGGCTCTATTAATGAGCATAGATGCTTTTGTTAATATAATAAGGCAACAAGGTTCTTATTACCAGATACATTACTCGATAATACATTCTTAAATATTTTTTGTGGATATAAAATAAAATGTAACGTCTAAGGCAAATGATTTACAAAATAGAAACTCCGTAATCCTAGCTTATGTTTATATCAAATTCATATTAGTAAAACTTTGCTCTTAAATGTTGTCAGGATTATTTTGCTATAGTGTAAAGTACTTACAAAAAAATCTTAAGAAGATGGCTGTACTTTTTATACTATTACTATATAACACTAAATATAAGGTGTTGTGTGACATTTTTCTGACCTAGATGATGATTATGAGTTCGATTCCTTCTCGGGGTAGATTTATATTTATTTTTCTGCTCTTATCACAGGAGCCAGTTGTGTTTCAGTAATGCAGGCCCGCTCCGTCGTCGGAGGCTAGGGAGTAGAAGAAGGCAGTATGCGCGTCTTCAACTCCCCCTACCTTAGAAGAGCTACTGCGGGAGGGTCAGAGTGATTCTCCTGCAAGTCATCAAGGCTGCGGGTGCTCTGTTAGTAACCCCGGAGCACCCTGAAGACGACGGTGGCCCGCAATAGGCGGGCTGTCCACCAAGGCGTCGTAGCAGAATGCGCGAGCGAACCTGCGACGTCTCACAGGGGTGGAGAGAGTTTCCGGTGGTAAGGTAGTTCTGCCTGTCATACGTACGGATGGTCTGCGTAAATTGCATTTCCCAGCGATAAAAAAAAGAAAAAAAAGGAGCCAGTTGTGTTTAGACACTCAACACGTAAACTCTCGAATTCGAATAAAAAATAATAAAAGAGGTGTCTTTAACACTATATTTTCTCTGCCCTCCCATGCGGGAAGCCAAAACACAATATATGTTACAACTATTTAAGAAATAATATTATAAATAATGGGCTGATTATAGCACAGTCGTTTAGCTTAAATAATTTAACTGCAAGAATTCCAAAACTTGGTTGAAACTGATTTGAAAAATAAAAATATGATTATTCTGAAATCTGTTACAAAGGCAGGGTAGGCAGAGGGAGCCTAGTGTTAAGACACTCCGTTCTCCATTTTCCGACAAATACGGAGGCATTGTGTGTTAATTGGCGTATCTTAACGCCGCGCTTTACCTCGACACCAGAGCGAAGAAAAGCTCTTCCTTCTCCAATTTTGGCCCGAAATCAACACGCTGCGTGTTAATATTGCATGGCGGAACCCAATGTCGCGCTTTGTCTTAGGTACCAGAGCGAAGAAAGGAAATTAAAAAAATATATTCCTTCGAGTGGGAATTGTGTTCATAACCAATCGCGTTCTCAGTCATACACTATCCCACTGACCCATGGCCTTTTGTTGCGGTTTTTTTGTAGCCTTTTGGTGGGTTAAGTGGGTGGGTATTTTATATATAATATGTTAAGTTATAAATTAAATAATCAAACATTTATATTGAAGTGCTTTTAAAAACGTTTTATATTGAACAAAGTTTAATTTTGTAATCCTGTAAGAAAAATATAGCAAATTCTATAAATTATTTTTTGCATATTATTTTCGCACCTCCATTTTGAATTAATTTAAAGGTTGTCGTATTTAATAGTATATTGTTTACTTGTACACACAATAGATGTGATTTCGATCCCCATTTGAGTGAATGATTATATTCAAATTCTTATCTTATAGATCTTCACTATGGTAAGATAATGAGCAGTATTAAGTTCCACCACTAAATACTCTTTCAAAATCTTTTTTTTTGTCCTAAAGTAAGATTTTTTGTTGTTAAAAAATAAGACCTTTATCATACATAAAAATATGGGTCATTAAGCCAATGGAAGTATTTAAGTAGGAATAAATGTATTGTAATGTACAAATTGTTTTCTAGAATTCAAATTTTTGTATATAATTTGTATGTCAGTAAGGTCAGTGAGCGGCAAATCTTTACCGCAGCGTTATTACTGTAATCTTTCTATTAGTGTTTGTTTCCATTGTTTATGTTCGACAGTGGGTAAGAATGAATAAATTTGGGTATAGCAAATAAAAAATGAGACCATCATGGCGTAGTGGCACAGTGTAATTGAGATTGGTTGTGGATTCAAAGTCAAAGTCAAATAATTTTATTCAAAAAAAAAAGTTACACGCTTCATTTTTTGAACGTCAAGGAGTCACCGGTTCACTAATGTTAATGCCTCAGACCTGAGAAGAACCGGCGCAAGAAACACAGCGGGAATTCTGTTTTTTTTAAAAGTAATTGTTATATACAGATTTATTGCTGACAGTGATACTTTTGAAATAGCCTAGAGCGAGCATTTCATTCCCAAGGCGTGTTATTATTTATAAAATCTTTAATTAGGTAATAACCTTTAACACACGAACGTCTCTTCACAACTTTTTTAAAATGTGATATAGAAAAATCTTGGACGTGTTCTGGGATCCTATTGTAAAAGCGTATACACTGTCCCATGAATGAAATATTGACACCATGTAATCGAGTCACAGGGCTAATTAGTTAATGCTTATTTCTAGTATCAATATTATGTGTGTCATAGATTTTTGTAAAATCATTAATATTTTTCTTAACATACATGACATGATTCCATTCCCTCTCGGGGAAGTTATTTTCTAAATTATTTTGTTTCTCTGCTCTGGCGATAAGACTAAAAGTGGCGTTGAGTTCCACTATTTAATACATAATAAATATCTCGCATTCGGATAGAAAGCATAGAACGGAGTGTCTACACACTAACTTTATTTGTAACTACCCTGCTATGCTACATTTTCTTTCATCTCAAAAGAAAAATAATTAGGTAAATGGAAACACTCATTGTACTTTAAATACACTGCATTTAACTGCATAGCAAACCTGCCATTAGAATAGCAATACAGTTTTGGTTAGGGTGATTTATAAACGTTTGAAGGTTAGAAGTTTAAAAGTAAGACTCTAAAGTCTTACTTTATTATATACATAAAAACATATATGAAAAAGTTAGAAAATATCAAGCACGATGCATTACTAAACGAAATACTATATATCAGGTGTGGTTAAGCTCCATGATAGTCAAAGCCATTTTTTAAAAATTTAAAGTTTTTCACGATCTGCAAGTTAAAATGTATTTAAGAAATTATGCAAAAAGGCCGAGGCAATTCGCGGCGTTAAGTTCCGCCACTTAACATGCCATGCTTCCGAATTCAGGGGAATGTGGGGAACGGAGTGTCTTAACTAGCTTCTCTTGGCCTACCCTGCTGTATCCTAAAATACAACGTGAAGCTAAAAAATTTTTTTTACAGCTTCAGGTATACATATATAGGTTCCATACTTAAAAGGAAGTTCAAATGACTAGTAGGTTTTTAAGAAAGACGTTTTTTAAATTAAACTCAACAGGATTCGAAACCACGTTTCTTGGACACCCTCCCAATTAACATCTAATAATTTCGTAAGTAAGTGAATAATACTTTAAAAATAAAAAGAAACACAAATATTATAAATAAAATACTATTATTTTTACTATTTTATCTCGTACAATCATTGATTTTTAAGCCGAGCTAGAGGACGCCCTTGTAAAGTGTTTTCCTACCCTGGGGGCAGGTGGCTCAGCCGACCCATAGAAAATAATATTCCCCATAGTAAGATATCATAGGATTAATCGCATGTACTATCAAAGTCAAACTAAAACAAACATGGTTTGAATTATTTATATATATTTTTTTATTATTGACCATCACTATATCTTTAACTCGCACTTCATATAAAAGTGTAAGTAGATAACGACGAAGTGTATAATATTTATTTTCATATCTTAATATGTTTCTAAAGCATTGTTATAGAAAAATAGTGGCTTCCCAATTTGGATAAAAGCGTATATTATTACATACTGTCAAACGTATGTTTTTATTTTTTTTATCAACCCCTGAGGAGATTTTGTATGACAAGTCTAAATTGCTTGACCGATTTCAATGATATTTCTGGTAGATAACCAGTTTATGACGCAAAATCAAACATAGGCTACCTATTATACCTATTTTTACAAAAACTAACATCTAAAGCTGAAATTGAAAATTTAACTACTTAACTTTAGCTAGAAAGCTGGTTGTCAAATATACAAAACAGTTACAGTTGTGTAGACATGCGGAAGAAGCCGCGAGCGGGTTGCTAGTCTTAATGCAAAGATTAAAAATCAAAGAAATAAAAGATAAATGAAAGCAAAGTTGAACGGTAAGAGAGATAAGTGAGAGATCTTGGTTGAAATGCGAAAACACGGTTATTTCTACATAGCGGGATAGCCAAAAGGGACCTAGTGGAGACTCCGTCCTCCACTTTCCACCGTTTCCCGTTGCGAGGCGAAACTCACCGCTGTTCTTTGTTTTAGGTACCAGAGCGAAAAAATGAAAATATAATTATTATAATTCGGTAACGAACCCACAACCATCGCTTTAGAGTCAGACGCTTTTCACTGCGCCACTACGGGAACTCAATTTCATAATATTGACGAATGGAGTCTAAGGTTTGTGGCCAGTCGTGGCCCAGTGGCACAAGAGTGTGACTGTAAACGACTGGTTGTGGGTTCGATTCCCACTCGAGGAGTGGAAATTATATTTCCATTTTCTTCGCTCTGGTGTCGAGGTAAAGCACAGCGTTAAGTTCCGCCACTTAACACGCAAGCCTCCGAATTCGGCGGAAAGTGGGGAACGGAGTGTCTTAACACTAGGTTCCCTCTGCCTACCCTGCTGTGTGCGGGATATAGCGTGAAGCTATTTTTTTTATTTTTTTTATAAGATGGGAGATAAAGTAAGAGATAAAGTGTGAAGCAAAAATAAAAATCGAACTTAGGTCCAACATTTTAACAGCCTACTAAACTCACAGGTATTTCAAACTTTCTCTAAGTAAAACAATTAAAATAAATTAAAAAAAAACAATAACTTGGAACCCGTATAACTAAACAGAGGTTACTAACTTTTACAGTATAACGTAACATCTTGGCAAATATTTCAAGTGAAGTCGCTAACTTTAAATAAGTATTACACTGTATGATTGTAGGGTTGACAGTTTTTGTGGCTTCGCGGGATATGTCCTTGGAGGTTTGGCGAAATTTTTCTTTTTGTTTTTATTTAATTTTTGTTTTTGTTTTGACTGTGCGAAAATAGTAGACTTTTTCTTTGTTATATAAGATTTTTTTATATTTTTTGCATAGCCTTTGTCGCTTTGCAGACACAAAGTGTGCCTGTAAAACGACTGGTTGTGGCTTCGATTCCTACTCGAGGAGTGGAAATATTTAATATTTCCATTTTGTTCGCTCTGGTGTCGAGGTAAAACGCGGCGTTAAGTTCCGCCACTTAACACGCAATGTCTCTGAATTCGGTGGAATGCTGTGTGCGAAAAACAATTGTTTTTTTAAAAAAATAGCTAGTGTTAAGATTCCGTATTTTGGCATTCCGTATTCCGGAAATTGGAACAATATACGTTTTATCACTCTTTGTGAATGATATTATATAACATAGATAATTATTACCTGAAATAGGAATTGTACCTACAACCATCACATTTAAAGTCCAAAGAATAACAGAGGCCCTGTGATACTTAAAATTATCATACAATTTGTGGTTTATAAAAAAAGTATTTCTTAACAAATTTCGTTACATTTTAGGTGTAAGTTAAATAAATGGAGAGATGTGTTCTTTCTGTTCTACTATTTTCAAGTCATCAAGTACATACAATAAACATAATTATACAAATTTTTCAACGTCACGCTTTTTTCAGCATAACTGGGAAAGCATAAAGAACCTATTATAAAAACGCTCCGTTCTCCACCTCTCACCCGAATCAGAGACATTACATGTAGATAAGCGGAACTCAACGTTGCACTTTTCTTGTCAAAGTCCTGTCACTTTATATTTATTTTTTTTCTTTTTTTTACCTTCACGCTGCATCCCGCACATAGCAGGGTAGTCAGAGAGTATCTAGTGTTAAGAAACACCGTTCCCCACTTTCCGCCAAATTGGTAGGCATTGCTTGTGGCGGAACTTAACGCCACGATTTGCCTCAACACCAGAGCGAAGGAAATGGAAATATTAAATATTTCCACTCCTCCAGTGAGAATATAAACCACAACCAGTCGCTTAAAGTTACACATCTATACCACTGCGCCACGACTGGCCCCAATTAAAAAATAAATTCCACACCTAATTTCCCACATATGGACACCCTGTTAATTCATATTATGTTTATTAAACACGGTTACAGGCTCAGTCTATAACACAGCCGCGAGTGCTTTTAACTTGCGTACTTGTAGTACTGTAAAAGTTCATAAGTGTAAACCTTTTCATGTTTGTAATACCGAATGCGGAGAAAAGTAAGCCTTGCGAGCGGAAATAATTTTTAATGAAGATAAATTATGCTGGTGGAAATGTTATTTACATATGTATTATAATTACACTGTTCACCTATATTTATTTGTTTGACTGTATAGGGAATTGGTTGTAGGTTCGATTTCCACACGGTACATTATTTTTTCTTTCACTTTTACACGTTCTACCAAATGCCAAGGTAATTAGAGAGTACGTAACGTCAAGATACTCCGTTCTTCGTTTTCCGTCCGAAATAGAGACATTGAGGGTTGGGTGGCAAAACTCAACACCATGTTTTGTCTTGTTCACAATAGCCGAGTAATAAAAAGAATTTTAAATAATAAGAATTTAGTATATAAATAAATTCCTGAGTAGACACCGACACAACCAATCGTATTTACAGCCATATACTGTTCTATCGCATCAGGATTATATTTGAGCTATTTTCTTTTTCCCACTCTGGCAACATGATGCTCAGTGATGGAGTCAAAAGTCAATCATATATTTAATATCTTTTTGACTGTTGATATTGTATATATCTGCAGTTCAGTCGAAAACTGGAAAACAGAGTGTTTTGACACTAAATTCTCTCTACATAACATGTCTGATATATAGCAAAAGGTGTGAAGCTGAAAAAAAAATGTTTATACCTTTATATGTTGGTACATATTATTTACATTCATGTCCGTATATTGTAATTTACTATATAACGTAGCGCGGGTAAAAAATATACTGCAGTGTATATTTTAATATTTTAAAGAGGCTTTGTTATGTTAAATGTAATTACAAATTTTAATAAATAACGCTTTCATGGAACAGTGGGAAAGTGTCTTAATAAATCTGATGATTGTAAGTTCAAATTTCAATCGAATAAATATTTCAATAGGTATACAGAATAGCTTCACGCTATATCCCGCACACAGCAGGGTAGGCAGAGGGAACCTAGTGTTAAGACACTCCGTTCCCCACTTTCCGCCGAATTCGGAGGCTTGCGAGTTAAGTGGCGGAGTTCCGCCGCGCTTTACCTCGACACCAGAGCGAAGAAAATGGAAATATAATTTCCACTTCTCGAGTGGGAATCGAACCCACAACCAGTCGTTTACAGTCACACTCTTGTGCTACTGGACCACGACTGGCCACATATATACAGAATAGATACTTTATAATCGACGATGATGATATTTAAACTATTCATGACATTATATTAACTCACATTACTTCCACAAAAAAAAAAATTGAAATATAATTTCCTGGAACGGAAATTGAACCTACAACCGATTGCATTCACTCTCAGACACTTTCCCGCTGTACCACGATGACGATGATATAATTTCTAACTAATTATTTTTTATTGTAAACTAATAATCCTAAATCCTGGCCAGTCGTGGCCCAGTGGCACAAGAGTGTGACTGTAAATGACACGCAATGCCTCCGAATTCGGCGGAAAGTGGAGAACGGAGTGTCTTAACATTAGGTTCCCTCTACCTACCCTGCTCTGTGCGGGATACAGCGTGAAGCTAAAAAAAAAAATTAATAAACATAATATATTTTTATTTATTACATTAATATAATAATTATAACAACACTTTCTTAACAAATTACATCTAAATAACTCTTGGTGAGGCACTGTACACAAGTAAACAAAATTCGACGCTAGAAAAGGAAAACCTACGTTCAGTTTCAATAACTACGAGAAGAAAAGGGACAGATATAGATTTTCCTTTGCGTTTTCCACTCGAAGCGCTATAGAGTTGGTTCTAGCGCGTTAAGTTCGTACTGTCCATAAGTCAGTATAGGCCGCGCCACCGAAGCGGTTATTCTATGCTCACGCTCAAAAACGTATAAAAATACGACAAATATAATAAAATTAATACATTTCTCTTGTGTTACACATTATTTTTGAGTTAAAAAGTAAGTTAAAATCGCGAAAATCCTTATTTTTCCTATAATTTCCTTCAAAAATTCGTTTCGCCGGGAAAATGCCGGTCAGTGTCAATAATACATAGTACAATCTATTGTTGATAGTTAAAACATTTGCTGTTGAACTGTTGTTTTTTTTTCGTTTTGTTATTATTTTTTTGTTTGTTTGTCTGAGGTGTGGTTATCAACACGTTGGTATCGATCGAGCTGTGAAGGTGAGTACGTAACTATAGTAGTAGCGTATTGATGCGATAAGCACTTCCGTAGGTGTTGGTAATCAGCTGGTATGACGAGTTACGAGTTATTTATGTGTTACACGATAATCTTTAATAGAATCTATTTAGTTCTATATTTTATGCATATAGTATAGACAGAGAGATTTAAGTGTTAAGACACTCCTTTTACCAGTTTTTGGTAAATATTGAAATAAACTTATAATATAAATAAATAATATATTTTTTTAGTTTCACGCTGTATTCCGCACACAGCAGGGTAGGCAGAGGGAACCTACACTCCGTTCCCAACTTTCCGCCGAATCGGAGGCATTGCGTGTTAAGTGGCGGAACTTAACGCCGCGCTTTACCTCGATACCAGAGCGAAGAAAATGGAAATATTAAATATTTCCACTCCTCGAGTGCGAATCGAACCCACAACCAGTCGTTTACAGTTACACGCTTGTGCCACTGGGCCACGACTGGCCACATAGTATATTTTTAATAAGTTTTGACTGTTATTTTAAACTGTTGCTTATTCTTTATGTATACTCTGAAATATTGGTATACTCTATTCACTACTGCCTTGCTCATATCGGTAATAATATTATATTTAGGATATAATATTATTACCGATATGAAATGAGATATAATACCGATAAGAAATTTTATGTATCCTCCGTACTGGAGGACGTTTTTGTTTGTATAAACAAAGTAATCAAACTAAAAAAAAAAATATTTGATGCACGTAAAGTTTATTTCGGACAGAATGTGGGAAACGGAGTGTCTCGACACTGAGTTCATTTTAACTACAAAAAGAAAAACTGGTGAAAATTAAGCTGTAAAAACATTTGACATATTTTAAAAGTCGATTTTTTTCGAAATTTTAATATGATAATTACTTAAGAATTTCTTTGATCTTTGCACTAAATGAAATATGGACCATAACGCTGTCTAATAAGGTTTTGATCTAAAAAGGATCCTTTTATATTATTTCATATAAATAAATTCAATAAATATCTCACTGATGTCTTTATACAAATAAAAAGATGTTAATAATAAACTCTCCCCTATGAAAATTATAGTCGGAAACTAGACAGGAAAAAGAAAACTATATGTACTTTGTAAAGCTTCTTACGTAGCGTGGAGAAACACTCCGATCTCCACTTTCCGGCCGAGTTCGGGACATTACGCGTTGAGTGGCGGAACTCAACGCCGCGCTTTACCTTACCAGAGCGAAGAATTGAAAATAAATTAAATATAATCGAAGTTCCCCCGAGTCGGAATCGATCCCGCTTCGCTGTAATACGCTATCAAAGTGTACTTACTTTCTTTAAACTTTGTAGTCAGATTTAACATTTCTACGACAAATATTTTTATATACGAGTATTTGAAAGGTACATTGGTTTTTTCAGTTGAATATTATTTACAAATTGGTCTAAATAATAATTCTCCATAGTATAACTTTCCAAAAAATATGTGTAGTAATTAGCGTAAAAGGCTTTTCTTTTTTTTATCTTCACGCTGTATCCCGCACTGCAGGGTAGGCTGAGGGAACCAAGCGTTAAGACACTCCGTTCCCCGTGTTCCGCCCGCGTTTTGCCTCGACACCAGAGCGAAGGAAATGGAAATATTAAATACTTTCACCCCTCGAGTGGGAATTGAACCACAACCAGTCAGAAGCTTTACAGTCAAACTTTGTGCACGACTGGCCCCAAAAAGTTAAAAAATGGAAAATGACTTTAGTGTATATTTTTTATTAAATTATGGCTTCACCCGCTCAATGTCGAGTACCTAGGGTACATTGTGCGAATGAAGCGATATAGATTTTTAAAATATTGTCAAAATTAATTTTAATCATAGTAAAATAAATTTCGATAATTGATTTCTGCATTAGTCATCATTGGGGCCAGGTAATATTTAATATTTCCATATTCTTCGCTCTGATATGGAGGCAAAGCGCAGCGCTATGTTCCGCCACTTAACACGCAATGCCTAATAAAATAATAATAATCGCCCTAAAGAAGTGTTAAAGCGCGGCGTTGAGTTCCGCCACATAATAATCAATGTCTAAAAAATAGACAGAACGTGGACTCTTTGTAATATACGTTTGAAGTTGAAAAGTTAATTGTAAATTTATTTACATCGTACAACATTTTAGCTAATGTTTAAAATTTACACTTACTCGTAAGTAGGTAAGTAAATTTCCATTTATATAACAATAATGGCGTGACCTCTGTTTTATATACTGATATAGCATAATGGGATCTCACTTGTAACTTTATAAGTACATACTTTGTTGCTTAGACATGTTTAAATTTATCATTATTATTATTTAATAGCCAGTGGCCAGTCGTGGCCTAGTGGCACAAGCGTGTGACTGTAAACGACTGGTTGTGGGTTCGATTCCCACTCGAGGTGGGAATATTTAATATTTCCATTTTCTTTGCTCTGGAGTCGAGGTGAAGCGCGGCTTTAAGTTCCGCCACTTAACACGCAAGCCTCCGAATTCGGCGGAAAGTGGACAACGGATTGTCTTAACACTAGGTTCCCTATGCCTACCATGCTGAGGGCGAGATACAGCGTGAAGCTAAAAAAAAAGGATATTTAATAGCTTCACCTCTTTTTTCTATAGGTATAGCATAATAGTCAGACAGAACCTAGTGTCAAGACATTTCTTCGACTTCTCCAGTTTCCGAAATTCGGAACATTTGGTATTAAGTGGCGGAACTGAACGCTGCGCTATGTCTTGAACAACAGAGCGGTGAAATGAAAATGAGTCCCACGAGTGGAAATCGAACCCATAATAATCTCACTTACAGCCAGACGCTGTCACCGTATCGTTGTTTTGACCTCAATTAAACGTTTATATTATTTATTAGTAAAAATATAATAGTGTAGTAGTATTAGTAGTAGCTTTTAAACTGTACTTTGTTTAAAAGTATTTAATAAATAGCATTCTCTCTTGCCAAACGATTGTTCGTAGAATGATCTTTGGGTAGCAATTTGTAAAAATCTCTCTACAGAGATGCTAACTACAAAAAAAAAGTTGTAATAATAAGGCATATAAGAATTTCGACGCAGCTGCTAGTAGAACGCATGGCTCAGTGGTGAGAGCGCCTTTACGGTATTCAGGAGGCGCGGGTTCGAATGGTTATACGTTTTCTAAATGTTTTTTTCTTGTTTATTAATTTTTATCATAAAATAAAAAACAAAATTAAAAATTTTGAAAATACCCACGACGGTTTAATTGTAATTGAAAAAGGATAAAATAACTATAAATCCCCCGCCTAAAAGAATATATGTAACGAGATGATGGGGACAACTTCGTCGGGGGCTGCCAGTTGCAACCTTTATTTTAAATATAGTAGCTAACAGTATAGATTTCGTTCTTAAAGTTTTTAAAAGGAATACCAGTTATCAGAACTGTAAATTCATATTAATATTTTAATTTTATCCTAAACCTGTTTTAACAGCATGAAAACCTAGGAGAAGTTAGCAAACTTAAAGTAATGGCAGCTCCGACGAAGTCGTCCCCATCATCTCGTTACATATATTCTTTTAGGCGGGGGATTTATAGTTATTTTATCCTTTTTCAATTACAATTAAAACGTCGTGGGTATTTTCAAAATTTTTAATTTTGTTTTTTTCTATGGTGTGAATATCTTAGCCTTTGGTGATCTGATGCAGTTACCACCTGTAAAAGGGAGTTACTGTTTTAAGCTACCAACCCATTTTCATGGAGAGCCGAATCTATGGAGTTACTTTGGGTTTTGTGAATTGACACGCAACATGCGTCAACAAAACGATACAGATTTTATAGATTTACTGAACAATTTACGGGTAGGTCAGCTAACTATGGAACAATATCACCTGCTGTTGCAGAGAACTCGTGTCCCATTAGAAGGTAACTTTGCTGATGGAGAAGCAGTTCGGATATATCCCACTATAGCACTGGTAAATAAATACAATGAGTCAATGTTGACTAGATTAACATCGAAATTGTACTTAATTAAAGCACGAGACGAGTCTAGAGAACCTAACAACTACGGTCAAATACCTCCACCTGCTGCGGTTCCTGTGAACCCAAATAACACAGGAGGCTTAGTATCACACATACGCCTCGGACTAGGTACACGAGTGATGTTAAGAATAAATATTAAGGTCAGCGAAGGATTAGTCAATGGTAGCATGGGAGTTGTTCGGGGTTTTGAGTGGGAAGGTCTAAGAAGAGATCAGTTGGAAGATGGAGAGCTGCCCAAGAAAGTCTTAGTTCATTTTGATGACCGCTCTATCGGCAAAAGTCGACAAGACACTAAGTAGAGTACGATCTTTAGAAGGAGTAGTGATAACTGATCTAGACCAAAGAAAACTTTTTAACAATCCACACAACAGCACAGCATTGAAAGAATTAGAGCGATTAAGAAGCACTTTGCGCCAGTCGCAAACTAAACAAACAGAAGAAAAGCCCTAAAATAGCCTTAACTTAACTTAGTCATATTTGGCGATTAAGCCGCGGATGATGTGTATAATTAGTAATTTATTTTTTTATAAAAACATTTAATCTTTCTGCTTGACCACACCATATAGAAGTTACCTATAGAGTCGAGAGATATACAGTTGTATGCCAAAGTGTCCAGCAAAATATTATTTTCTCATAAACTAAGGTACAGGGTGGGCCAAATAAGGCCTACTTATGTTAAATGGCAAAAGTCCAGTTTCAGTATTTTTTTATTAATTAAAACCTTTAAAGATCTTCTGTTTTCTGTTCCGTTTACGGATTAGTGAAGTTTTAACTCTGATACTCGTAACATGAATCTAAGCGAAACAATCAATACAATTCAATTAGTCTCATAATAATAAAGCCCTATTGTTAATGAAACTTGATTTTATATTTCGTTCAATAAGAAATAGACATCGCAAAGCTTTATTGTATTCATCATAGGCCTCCATATCTTACGATCTCGTTGCAACTGCTGTCGTCTTTAAGTCACACGCTGGTCTTCCTCTTTTCCGTTTATTTTCGTGTTTGGCCTAAGAGTTTGATTTTCCCCTTATGCCTTTTCTTAAGTTTGAGTATATTCCGTTCTATTCTGTGTGTCATATCTGCAATCTTGTCAAATTTTACTGTTTGAAGAAGAATCATACGTGAAGAAAACAGGAGATGTAAACTTGACTTTTTAATTCAAGTTGGTATCTTAATATTTATTGTAAAGATTTCAACAATAACGCATATATACAAGATGCGCTAATTCTATTTCGTATGTCGTTTTCATTAAGTTGTATTGGGAAAATATATGGTCAAATATTCGCATTTAAAATCGATATAATTCAATTTAATATATAAATATCTAAGTTGCATCCAAATTAGTCTATTAAAGGTCAGAAGTTTTCTACAAACTAATGCCTGCAGCGCCCTTTAGTGAGTTGACATCGTAATATCTTTAAGAATACGTATCAGTTAAAGCGAAATATACCTTTATAACTACGACCAAATCAGACTGGTAGTGTTGGCTACGCATATACTTATGTGTACTGGAGTGCCCCTAGGTGAGATATCATCGTGACACATATATGAAACTAATTAAACTTGAACTTATCATTGAAACTACATCTAAATCGAATTCGTAATTTCAGTTTTGTATGTAAATATTCTACTGCAGCGCCCCTGGTGACTTTTTACCGTAACATAAATTTAAAAAGACATACACCAAGCAAAGCAGAATCTGAAAACTCTATGCAATAAAACTAGCCGTTTCAGTTTTATATTAAATGTTTGAAACAAATGCTCACTGCAGCGCCCCTAGTAAGGTCTTATCATAAAAAAAAACATACAAACATGTACCAAGCAAGCAAAGTGGAATCTAATACTGAAAACTCTATCCAATTGGACAAGTAGTTTTGGTTTTTCATTAAATATTACAAACAAATGCTTACTGCAGCGCCCTCTGGTGAGGTAACATGGTAAAACATATCTAAGAACATGTACTAATTAAACCTCAGCTTATCATTGAATTCGTCATTTTAGCTTCGCAAAACATTTTTTTACTGCAGCGCCCCCTGGTGACTTGTCACCGTAACATAAATTTAAAAACCTGCACCAAGTAAAGCAGAAACTAACACTGAAAACTCTTTAAATCGTACTAGTCGTTTTGGTTTTACACAAAAAAATAGAAGCAGCTACTTACTGCAGCGCCCCCTAGAGAGTTGACACATACATGAAAATATGCACTAAGTAAACATACATGACACATATATGAATATATGCACTAAGTAAACTTGAATCTATCAATGAAAACTGACTTCAAATCGGACTCGTAGTTTAAGTTTTACATAAACAAATGTACTTACTGCAATGCCCCCTGGTAAGTGGTCACCGTTACGCATATATGAAAAGAAGCACCAATTAATCCTGAACCTATCGTTGAAAGTTTCATCTAAATCGGACTAGTAGTTTTTGCTCTGCATAAACAAATGTTTACTGCAGCGCCCCCTGGTGAATTTTCACCGTAACAAAAAAACAAAAATCTTAAAATATGCATCAAGCAAAGCTGAATCTAGTTCTGAAAACTCTAGCCAATCGGATAAGTAATTTCGGTTTTAGACAAATAAATACAAGAAAAATTTTGGTTTTACACAAAAAAATACAAGCAAATGCTTACTACAGCGCCCCCTGATGAGTGGTCACCATAACATATATATGAAAAGACGCACCAATTAAGCCTGAACCTACCCTTGAAGGTTACATCTAAATTGGACTAGTAGTTTTTGATTTGCATAAACAAATGTTTACTGCAGCGCCCCCTGGTGAGCTTTTCCCGTAACAAAAAAAGAAAAATCTTAAAATATGCACCAAGCAAAGCTGAATCTTTTCCCGAAAACTCTTTTCAATCGGATCAGTAGTTTCGGTTTTAGATAAATAAATACAAAAAAAGTACAAACAAATGCTTACTGCAGCGCCCCCTGGTGGTTTGACACGATAAAACATATCCAAGAACATCCACCAATTAAACCTGAATCTACCACTGAAAATCTATTGAAATCAGACTATTATTTTTTGAGATAATTGAAAACATTCGTTTTCACGTAAAATGCTTACTGCAGCGCCCCCTGGTGAGTTAAGGCAATAAGACATACATAAGAACATACGCCAGTTGAACCTTAACCTAGCATAGAAAACCGTATTAAAATCGGACTTATAGTTTAGGAAATAATTGACATAGTAATTTGCACAAACACACAAACAAACAAACAAACAAACAAACAAACAAACAAACAAACAAACAAACAACCTCTCACCCCAAACACATATACAGTCGCCGTTCCGTCGCGGGTAATAAGTATGGCCATTTTGTCGCTCTGGTGAAGAATAATAAATAGAGGGGTTGAGTTCCGCTACTAAATACTTATTGTTTCGTATTTTTGTGGATTCTGGAGAATAGAGTGCCTTTACATAGGGTTATTTTTGAATACTCTGCCATACTCGAAAAAAACCACAATTATATATTATAATACTCCTATTTTTGTAGTTAAAAAAGTGTATTGACAAATCACTTTACATTATTTAATGTTTTGAAGTTAAACATATACTCAATTTTAGGCTAAATTATTAACAAATTACTATATTACATAGACTATAGACTCCTACGTACAAATATTGTACATTCTACATTCCTAATTAGAGGAGGTCAATGCTCATTAATGGTATTATTACGATCGATTACAGCTTACATATGTAATCTCGGGTTCAAGGTCACGCAAGTAAAAACAACGTAATACCATTAGTATTAGGTATGGAAAGAAATGAAATTACTTAATCACCCATTTGGTTGTTACTAATATGATTAAATCAATGTACACTATGTGAATGAGTCAAAAGTTAAATTCCTTAAGAAAAGGAATACATTTTTGAAATTAATCTATATTAATATTAAGATTTGATTAGATAGCAAGTCGTAGACCAGGAGCACAAGCTTGCCTGTAAAGCGACTGGTTGTGGATACGACATCCACTCGAGGAGTGGAAATATTTAATATTTCCATTTTCTTCGCTCTGGTGCCGAGGTAAAGCACGGTGTTAAGTTCCGCCACTTAACACGCAATACCTCCGAATTCGGCGGGAAGTGGGGAACGGAGTGTCATAACACTAGGTTCCCTCTGCCTACCCTGCTGTGTGCGGGATACAGCGTGAAGCTAAAAAATATATTAAATAATGTTCATAATTAATTGATTGTACCGAAAGTAGTACAGTGTGTATTTAGAAAATTGTTTTCAATGAAAAATATGTGAACTTACTTATTTAACATTATTAGGAACGTTAGTTATTAGGAAGTTATAATTCATTTCCTTAAAATAACGTTACGTTAACGAAATGAAACCAAATAGTGATTAAACGTGTACAATTACATTTTATTATTAATTTTAACACCTTCTTGTTTTACTCCCACTCAAAATAACTTACAAGTGTCGGGATTTTGCTTTATTCTATTAGCATTTTCTAAATAATATATTTAGTATATACTGTATTTAAATATATAGTTACTGTTAGTACACAATATACGATATACACTGTTTTTAAATATACAAGGGGCCAGTCGTGGCGCAGAGGCATACAGTGTGACTGTAAAACGACTGGTTGTGGGTTCGATTCCCACTCGAGGAGTGGAAATTATATTTCCATTTTCTTCGCACTGGTGTAGAGGTAAAGCGCGGCGTTAAGTTTCGCCACCTAACACGCAAGCCTCCGAATTCGGCGGAAAGTGCAGAACGGAGTGTCTTGACACTAGGTTCCCTCTGACTACCCTGCTGTGTGCGGGATACAGCGTAAAGGTTAAAAAAATACTTTACGTAAGAATTTGGACACAGCCGGACATAGAACGCATGGCTTAGCAGTCAGAGCGGTTGGACTATTTCCAAAAGCCACCAGTTCAAATCGTGTTTTGACGCATTTAATTTTTTAAATATTTTCTGAAAATTATTTTGAGATAATCTTATGTTGAGAAATACAGACATATAAAATATTGAAATATACCTTGTTGTTTCTTCAACTGGAAATCGAACTTATAACCATCGCGTATACAATTAGACTTTGTTCCACTGTGCTATAATCTATACCATAAAAGTTTTATACGTTTTATAAATATCTTTTTCTACAAGTATTAATCTCCATTCATCCATTTACTACCAAAACATACACTTACTAATACAAAAATCTATCAAATAAAACAAATCATAAATCTTCCTGTGGACATTTATTGATTGGGCTCTGAGGTATGAGGAAAGTCAAACAGGTAAATCTTGCGGAGGGTCGTGACAAATATGACGTTTTCACCACATTATTACAATATATAAGGTTTTTGACCTAAAAATATGTTTGAGGTGATTTGTTATTGTTTAATTGATACTGTTTATTTTCACTTTGGGTTACTTAAATTGCTACAAGCCTTGATTAAATTTATAAATAAACTATTATAATAGTTCATTCTAGTTTAATCCATGTTATGAGATACTTTTAACACTTTTAAAGTGTTATTCCACACAACACAATTATTATACGTTTTCTAAAAATGTCTTTTTCATGTTATTATATGTTGATTTTGAGTTCAAATTTTCACAAGGCGCGGTGTTGAGTACTGCTGAATGCGCAATGTCTCGATTATAGTCGTAAAGTGGAGAATTGACGGTACTGACACTAATAAGGTAGATACACTACTTTGCGGTGAATATTTTGAATGCTAAAGAAAAATATTTAGTGGCACGTCGAGACCTATATTAGACACTATCTACTTACATATATGTTGTCAAAATATAATATTTTTATTTTAATTTCATACTTTATCCCGAATAAAGCTTAGGCAGAGTTTATAGTGTCATGACACTCTAATCTCCGCTTTCCGCATAATTTCCGAAACTAAAACATGTTGAATGGCGGAACTTAACGCCGCGCTTTTTCCTAGGTAACAGTACTACATTCCCTCGACTCAGAATCGAATCCATATCATCGCGTTTACTGTCCCACTGCGCTACAATAACTTATTTATATAAAATTTATATCTTAAATATACCTTTTTCCACGTAAAATATTATTAAGTTAAAGTAAGGAAAACACAATCGTATAACACTTACAAAGGAATCTAGTTCGGTCTTGATGTATGTAAGTAAAATGAAACAAGACGCTAGATCGTTTGAACTTTAAACCCAGCTCAGGATATTCTTTGAAGAGCAGGTGTTTTCAAATTGAATTTTAAGTGGTTGCCTCTAAGTTTATAAGTTACTGGTTAGTATTACTGTTTCATGCAATATGCTGTGTGCGAGAGTACAATTTAATTCTTTGGTATTAAGAAATAATTTAAAATAATGTTATGTAATAGCTTCACGCTATATCCCGCACACAGCAGGGTAGGCAGAGGGAACCTAGTGTTGAGACACTCCGTTCCCCACTTTCCGCCAAATTCGGAGGCTTGCGTGTTAAGTGGCGAAACTTAACGCCGCGCTTTACCTCGACACCAGAGCGAAGAAAATGGAAATATAATTTCCACTCCTCGAGTGGGAATCGAACCCACAACCAGTCGTTTACAGTCACACTCTTGTGCCACTGGGCCACGACTGGCCAAAATAATATTATGAACAATAATAATAATATGAGCATTGTGGACGCCCTCTGTCCCATCTAAAGGATATAGGACCTTAAGTCAAACGTAATTAAATAACTTTATAAAACTAAACAATTTGAGTTTTTTCTTAATTTTTTTTGCATTGTATTACAATGGGACAATGAATATTAGCGCGATGTTTGTGGATTCGATTCCCATTTAGGGGAAGATACTCTGGTATTTAAGAGATAGTGTGACGTGGAGTTCTGCCACTCAATACGCAATGTTTCGGATGCAAAAGGAAAACGGAGAACGGAATTTCCTGACACTAAGTACTTTCTGACTACTATGCTACGCGAAACAAAACGTGTTGTAAAATAAACCCTTATATACCTAAATAGAAGGTACCACTACAACTTGTTTAAGAGAACGTTAATTACTACAAAGAATTTATGTACGATTTAGAGAGTTTCTCACGTAACCCCGATTTTATTTCGTTGCTAGCATGTCTTCCGCGAAAGATAGGCGCAGGGGCACAGGCACATAAGTGTGACTGTAAACGAGACTGGTTGTGAGTTCGATTACCACTTGAGGTGTGGAAATATTTAATATTTCTATTTTCTTCGCTTTAGTGTCGAAGCAAAATGCGGCGTTAAGTTCCGCCAGCTTGTAAGTGCTTCCAGAATGCGGCGCAAAGTAGGGAACGGAGTGTCTTAACACTAGGTTTGCTCTGCCTGTGTGCGGGATACAGCATGAAGCCAAAAAAAATGTCTTTCGGTAATCACGGATTCCAACCCCGCCGCTTTTAATTTTTTAACGTTTTCTTAAATCATGTATTTCATATTTTGAACGTACAGTCACGAGCATAAATATATTACTATGGACAGATTAGCAAAAATATCTCACCCAAGAACGAGTTCAATAATATGTGCCTGCACTTACGTAGCAAAAATATCTGATATTAAGAGGCAGCAAAATAAAGTGACTACTTTTCGAAGCATAAATATGTGACGTCAACTAGACGGCAATAATATCTGACATCCCTATAATTTAAATACAGTAATAAGTTTCATATTATTTATAGTGTCGAGGCAAAGCACGGTATTGAGTTTCGCCACTTTACACGTAATGCCTCCGGAATTGGGCGCAAAATGAGGAACGGAATATCTTAACATTAGGTTCCCTCTGTCTACCCTCCTGTGTGCGAGATACAGCGTGAAGTTAAAAAAAATCCATAATCCTGAAACACAGTTATTTTTCTAGACCGATCATTACTCTTATGATGATTCACATTGGCTTCATCTTCCCACCTTGGTATTTTTTAACAAAACCTATCTGACCTTTTTGACAAAAATAAGTTTTCAATTACTACGGTCTAATTAAAAAGAATTGACATGTACAAAATGACATTTACAAAATACATATTTTCATCAAACATATAAATAACTAAAACGGCCCAAACGATAATTATGAAGCTTAGCATATAGATTTAAAAAAATACTAAAATTTCATTATTATACAAACGTCAATTTCAACGTTTTTGATAACGTTACAATAGCTCAGGTGGGAGAACGGGTAATAAACAAACCAGATGCCCATGGTTCGATCCTGACATATTCAGGTTTATATTTTTTTTATTTTTTGTTTTAATTAATTTATTTTTATTTTATTTATTTTTTATTTTAATTTATTATATGTATAATTTAATTTATTTTACTTTTTTCATTTCATTTATTATATATTTTCATTTTATTTTTTTTATTTAAATTATAAATTTTTGTATTTTCATTTTTCGGTTTAATTGATTATAAACTTTATTTATTTTAATTTTTTCATTTCATTTATTATATATTTTCATTTTATTTTTTAATATTTTTTTTTGTATATTCATTTTTCGTTTTCATTTATTATAAACTTTATTTAATATATAATTCTTTTAATTATGATTATACTCTCATAATAACGATTTTTCAAAAAAAATCGCGAGTGGAGCTCGGTTGCCTGATATCTTATGTCTTTAAACGAGCAATTTTTGTATATATTTGTATATAATCTGAATCTCAGAAAGGGCTTTAACGATTTTCATGAAATTTAGTATGTAGGTGGTGTTTAGGGAGAAAATTCAATCTAGCTAGGTTTAATTTTTAGAAAATGTTTTTCTCTGTTTTTTAGGCAATAAAAAAACTGCTAAAATCCCATTAGTATATAAATGTCACGCTATATCCCACACAGCAGGGTAGGCAGCAGGAACCTAATGTTAAGTCACTCCGTTTCCCGCTTTCCGCTGAATTTTGGAGCCTTTAAATGTTGAGTCGCGGAACTCAACGCCATGCTTTGCGTTGAAATATTAAACATTTCCACTCCTCGATTGGGAATCGAACCCACAACAACCAGTCGCGTTTATAGTCACACCGTACCCCTGCGCCACGACTGATCTCAATACGAATGTCAATTTCGCCAAATTTGACAATGTTGTAAATTTACTAACTAAAACTTCACGGATAGGTCCTGACATTCAGTCCAGTTTTTTATTTTATTATTTGTTTTCATTTATTATGTCTTTGTTATAGTTTATTATATTTTTTATTGTTTAAGTTTAATTTATTATATCACTAGCGGCTCGCTCGCGGCTTCACCGCGAGAACTACACAGCGTTTCGTTATATTGCAATTGCAATTTTTGAAAAATAAAGATGCCTGCTATTATACATATACATGTATAATAGCCTATGTTTAATCCTGGATTATCAACTATATTTATGCTAAAATTCATTACAATCGGTCAAGCGGTGTAGATTTTTCATATAAAATTTCATCCCTTTATACCCTTAAGTTGATTTTTGAAAAAAAAAGTAGCCTATATTAGGCCCAGCAATTTTTACTACTTTCATTCTAAATTTCATCAAAATCAGACCGGTATATTAGCCGTGAAAGCGTGACAGACAAACAGACAGACTTTCGACAGATAGACTTTATAATATAAGTATGATTTTTTTATTATAATTATACTTTCAAAATTACGATTTACCAAAGAGAAATCCCGAGTGGTCATCATGAATACAACACGACACTATTTATGAAAATTAACCGTTTATGATAAATATCTGGTGACCGAGCTGTGCTCGGTATTCATTTAGAGAAATTATTATTTTTAAATAATGATTACAATAAAAAAGATTGATAAAATAAATAAAAATTGTAAGAAAAAATATAATATATTAAAAAAAAATTGAAACAAAACAAGAAATAAATAAAACATTGACTGGATATCAGGATCGAACTGTGGTCAAACTATAAAAAGTAATAGTAAAAAGCAACTGCTTTGCCAAATGAGCTAACACAACGCTGTCAACAGTCGCGAATTGATATTCGTATACTAACATAACTAATAGTAGTAATTTTAGCAGTTTTTTTTAATGCCCGAATATTAAACTGTATTTTAGATAATCGAAGTAATCGTGTCAAACACCGCTTACGTCAAATACAACAAAACAATTCTTAAACGTTACATAGCAACCGAAAATTAAATAAATCTACAGACCTATATGAAGAATTTAATTTGATCGTCATCTAGGTATACTAGCTGTTGTATTTCCGGCTTCGCTCGTGCGGTTATTGGGAATAAATTCATATATAGGTACTCATAAGTACGGTGCCTATTATCGCTATTTTAATAATGATAATAATATATTCTTTATTGTACACAAAAAAAATCTTGCGTCCGTTTTTAATATTTATCCGTAGTTTACACTACGCTTACGCTTATATTTAAAATTTCAGTGCTTCTGGAAATTTTAAGTATTCTTTTTATCTTCACGCATACAGCCGCGTAGGCAAAGGAAAATGGAAATATTAAATATCTCTACTCTTCGAGAGGGGATCGAACCCACAAACTCGCGTTTACCTAAAAGCCTTTAAATAAAATCTACAACATTAAATGTATTGAATGTTGTGTATGATGTTTATAAACATTGAATACTAGTATACATATTGATTACTAATAAATAAAATTTCATATTTCTATCATCAAACACTAATTATTTATTTATTTATTTATTTATTTATTTACATTAAATAATATTATAAACATTACAGATCTTAAAAATCTAATGCGTTTATAAAATTCCGATTACATTATTTTTTTGTCTCGATATATCGTTTCACCGTAGCGCGAAATACAGCAGGCGAAGAGAAAAATATATCTAAAGTAGGGTCCCACTCTAAAACACCATTAAACAGTGTCAGAGCTCGAATTACCGGAGACTCTCGCATAAACTTCGAACTGCATCCTTGAATCGCAAACAAATTTTGACGACGGACATGTTTATATTTTGGTACACGTAGAAGTATCAAGCTCAGCACAGATGGATTAGAAGTTTTACCCGTAATTATATTATAGAAATATATCGCTAAGAAAAGATCCCTTCTTACTTCCAGAGAATCATATCCGAGCATCCCTTGTAAGAATAACGACGGATATACGTAAGGATATCCTATAGGATATCCATACATTCTACAATAAATCCACCTTAAAAATTTCTTTTGGAGTTTTTCCAATATGAGTTTGTATTTTGCTTCGTGTGGACTCCAGATAATTGCGTTACTTTCTACAATACTCCTCACGAAACTATTGTAAAGTACTTTCATTACCACGGCATTTTCAAAGTAACTAGATTGCCTTAAAACAAACCCTAATGATTTGTACGCTTTAGTAGCAACATTTGTAATATGATCGACAAAACTAAGATACGGACGCATTAAAATCCCTAAATCAATAATATTAGTCGGTCTATCTAACGCATAGTCATCTAGTTGATATTCGTACACAATAGGGTGGTGCGCACGCGTAAATGACATTACAGAGCACTTACTTTTGTTAAAGGTTAAATTATTTCGCGTACTCCATTCTAAGACATTTAAAATATCCTGCTGCAATAACTCACAATCCGAAGAACTATCAACCGCCAAGAATAATTTCAAGTCATCTGCAAATAACAGACACTGCGCATCGCTGATTATGTCAGGCAAATCATTCATAAATAATAAAAATCCCAAAGGTCCGAGGTTCGATCCCTGACTTATACCGGAATATGTATCATATGGCTGTGAGAGGTATCCATTAAACTGCACATACTGCCTCCTATTACGGAGGTAGCAGGAGAAAAACTTTACTAAAGACGGAGAAAATCCAGCAGTTGCAAATTTTCGCAGAAGCAAATCATTATCAACTGAATCGAACGCCTTCCGGTAATCAAAATAGGCTGCATCAACTTGATAACCATCCTCCATTGCCTGAGCGGTATACATGTAAAATGTTAACATGTTACTAGTTATAGACCGACCAGCTCGAAAGCCGTGCTGCGCATCCGATAGCTGGTTTTCCACCTGAACACTTATTAACTGATGTAATACCGTCTCAAATAACTTACCATACATTTTAAACCAAACTTACTTACATTATGGACTATTATTCAACCTAGGATAGGTTGATTTGGCTACCTTAGGGGTAGAATTTTCAAAATCGCTGTGATAAGTATTGACTAATTTCTAATCAATAACCAGTAACCAAAATTTCATACTTCTCACATAAAAAATGACGGACCCCTATACTAACTTTCAATCCGTATTTCATCACCTAAGGTGTTGAATTTCCGAATATATATATATATTACAATTATAATTAAACTTAAAATTAATTATGTCAGATATTATTGCCGTCTAGTTGACGTCACATATTTATGCTTCGAAAAGTAGTCACTTTATTTTGCTGCCTCTTAATATCAGATATTTTTGCTACGTAAGTGCAGGCACATATTATTGAACTCGTTCTTGGGTGAGATATTTTTGCTAATCTGCACATAGTAATATATTTATGCTCGTGACTGTATTCATTGAGTGCTGAATTCATTTTTAAAGAGATCATTAAGTTGTTAAGATAGGTAGATTGATTTGTTAAACGATGGGTCTGGCATAATCTGAATAGATTAAAGACTTCTATTTTTTCTAAAATAAAAAAAAAAATAAATATATACTTACTATAATAAAGTTATACTTTTAAAAATATATATCTAACAGAATTAACATGCCCAAGAGCGAGACCTGAATCTACTTCAACCGCGTATACCAAATAGACTCCTAACTGTACCAAGATGGCTATTTTAGCTAATTAAGCAATTCCTAAAAAAATAAGTATCATTATATTTCACTTAGCGAATAATAAGAATTGTATTAATATAATAATAATCACATAAGAGTATCTTAAATAATAACCTTATATAAAACGAAGTTTCATGTATAAAGATTTTTTGCTATCTCGTGCGAACTCTAGTCGAGAGTCGAGTACGGCGTTCGGACATTTAGATAAACGACTATTGCTTAGGTTTTATGTGGAAAACCAAATTAAGTGAATGTTTTTGTCTACCAATAAATGTTTAGTAGATTTTTTTTACAAGCAAGACGTATATTGAAATCGAACAAGTCATTTGTTTGATGAAAAACAGTTTTTCGCTTTTCTCCGCTTAGCAAGGTAGTTGGAGAGAATCTAGTATCACTCTATTTGCTTCTTTCCGCCTGAAATAGGGTGGGCCTGGGTTTTAGTGGGCAGTATCGAACTCACCAGTGATTCCCACCGTATCATGCGTTCGCAGAGCAGTTCTGCCTGCGTTGCGTACGAATGGTCTGCATATACTGCATTTTGCATTGCATGGTATCAGAGTGGAGAAATGGAAATGTTTCAAATATAGAAGGATCGAGGAGTGGAAATATTTAATATTTCCATTTTCTTCGCTCTGGTGTCGAGGTTTTGCGTGTTAAGTTCCGCCACTTAACACGCAATGCCTCCGAATTCGGCGGAAAATGGGGAACGGAGTGTCTTAACACTAGGTTCCCTCTGCCTACCCTGCTGTATGCGGGATATAGCGTGAAGCTATTTAATTTTAAATATAGTTTCAACTTTTGGAAGGACTTATTAACTTTATCTTTTTTTAATATTCTTCGTGAGACTATAAAATATTACTTTGACTGGAAATAACACCCTCTAAATTTGGATGCAGTCAGATAGTCAGAAACGACCTAATGTCACTGACGCTCCACCCGAAATCTATTGGGACTTGCGTTTTGAGTAAAAATAAGATGAATATAAGCATTGCTACTAATAAGATAATAAATATTTAAGAGACTTAGGCGACAAGTGAAATATTTCATAATGATTTTAGAAAATTTGGGGCCAGTCGTCGTTACAGGTTGAGCTAAAAAAAAATTTATTAGGAACGGTCCCATAAGTATAATAAAAGCAAAAAAATTAGATTATGGAATAGAACCCCTAACCAGCGTTATACTCATTTAAAAAAAATATTAATCTTTAAACTAGTTTAAAGTCGACAATTGTAAGAGATTACACTCAAGTAGCAAAGCTTACAAGCGTCAACGGTGTCATTACATTAACTTGGCTAAGTTATTCCGTTTTACGTTGGGTGGTCAGCAACTACGTGACAGTACGTTCGTTGCTCACGTAACTTAACGTATGCCTACAGAATATCCAAGGATAAACCCTTAGTGATTAAGAGTTTGAAATTTTTAAGCTTTTAAATAGGCATAAATATTTTTTTATTTTTTTAGCTTCACGCTGTATCCCGCACACAGCAGGGTAGGCAGAGGAAACCTAGTGTTAAGACACTACGTTCCCCACTTTCCGCCGAAGTCGGAGGCGTTGCGTGTTAAGTGGCGGAACTTAACGCCGCGCTTTACCTCGACACCAGAGCGAAGAAAATGGAAATATTAAATATTTCCACTCCTCGAGTGGGAATCGAACCCACAACCAGTCGTTTTCAGTCACACACTTGTGCCACTGGGCCACGACTGGCCACTGATAGGCATAAATATTTTTTTATTTACTTTAGCTTCATATTCTATCCCGTTCACAGGACGGTAGGCATAGGGAACATAGTGTTAAGGCACTCCGTTTCCCATTTTCGACTGAAATCAGGAGGCATTGTGTGTTAGTTGACGGAACACAACGTCACGCTTTACTGCTACACTTTCCTTGACACTAGAGCGAAGGAAATAAAATATTAAATATTTCAATTCCTCGAGGGGAATTAATGTTTTGTTAAATTGTATAAAATTACATTGAGATTTTACTGGGTGGCGATCGAACCCAAAACCACTGCGTTTATAGTCAAACGCCACGATGGCTCCTGACATCTATTTAGGTATAGGAAAAACATAATATGTCACCACTCAAGATGGAAAAGTGGCCAGTCGTGGCCCAGTGGCACAAGCGTGTGACTGTAAACGACTGGTTGTGGGTTTGATTCCCACTCGAGGAGTGGAAATTATATTTCCATTTTCTTCGCTCTGGTGTCGAGGTAAAGCGTGGCGTTAAGTTCCGCCACTTAACACGCAAGGCTCCGAATTCGGCGGAAAGTGGGGAACGGAGTGTCTTAACACTAGGTTCCCTCTGCCTACCCTGCTGTGTGCGGGATATAGCGTGAAGCTATTTAATTTAAAAACATAATTATATCAATATTAAAAAATACAGTGTTTAAATAGAAATGTACAAAATAAAGTAATTCATAAATTCAAAGAAGTAAAAATAAATATTGTGAGTATTAAAAATGCACTATTTAACGGAAATTATAGTGATAAATCACTCAAATAATTTATTAAAGCCAGGAAACTATAATCTTGTATCTGCATTTCGTTCCCCACATACGTGTGAACTTACACTCGGGGATTGTTAATTAGACGCTTATCAAATATGTAATGATAACTGTTTAGCTTTCTTTAGATAATAACATATAGACTTATGTAGTATAATTAAGTACTGTACTGTCTAAAAATAGTGAACCATCTTTATTTATTCCGTTTTTCGCCTTTTCACAGATTTTCCATGTTGAGTGACATATATATGTCGCTTACTTACATTTAAATTGTGTGGTGCATAATTATATTATACACATACATTCAGTACTTCGCGACAGTGTCTGTGGTATGGTTGTGAGTTCGATTCCCACTCGAGTAAGTGGAAATATTTAATATTTCCATTTTCTTCGCTCTGGTGTCGGGGCAAAAAGCGCGGCGTTAAGTTTCGCCACTTAACACGCAATGCTTTCTACTTCAGCAGAAAGTGGGGAATGAAGTGTTATAACACTAGGTTCCATCTGCCTACCCTGATGTGTGCGGGATATAGCGTGAAGCTAAAAAAAAATATGTAGTTATTTACGAATGACGTATGACGAATATTACGTATTAGGTGATCCATATAGACATACATACTCCATGACGAAGATTTGTTTCTTAATAATAGATCGATGGCCCCAATTGTGTCTAATCCATCTGCAGAACTGCATCGAGACGTCAGCTCGTTATCATTTGACATGTCCGCTTGTCATTCGGTTAATTCACGTTCGGTCATTGGTGTACAGGCAAAGTGGCCATTATATATTTGTGGTATAAAATTATATTTATTTTCTTAAATAGATATGTTTGAGGCGCAGTGGGATAGTGATAGACTGTAAACGATTGGTTGTGGGTTCGATTCCCGTAAGGGAACGATTATATTAAAATTGTTTTCATTGCTTCGTTATGGTAAGAAGACATATCTTTTAACCTATACGCGTACCTTATACTCGATTTGATCCGGCGTTAAGTTCCGCCACTCAGCATAGTTGACAATGAGAGAGAAATATAAAATTGAACGCTTAATAATAAAGAACACTAAATATAAAATTGAGTTGGCCATTTCATATGACCATTTCAAGACATCATCGATAATTTTAAGAAATCTTCAATTCTAAATTATGACCACGATGGATATAAGCACTAACTCTAGAAGAATTTTAGTACACAGTCAACGTTCACGTTTTTTCTTTGTAATTGCGATGGTCTTTAATTTATTTAGTTTTTTACAGCTTCATGCTTTTTCTACATGGCAGGTAGTCAGATAGAAACTAGTGTCAACATACTCCATTCTCCGCTTCATATACAAATCAAAGCTTTGTATGTATTGAGTGGCGTAATTCAATGCCGCGTTTTTTCCTTAGTTAACATATCCTCCATTTTATTGTAAATAATTTGAATAGAATAATTTTCTCTATTGTAAATTCAACCCACAACCATTCCGTTTATAATCTGACACTATCCCACTGCGCCACGAGCGCCTCAAATAAATATTCCCCTACCAAAGTTTATGTAAAATACTTATGCAATGTGTTGTAAATGTAAAGATTTTGTAGTTTGCAATTGTGTGCCTTTCCGTTCTTGATCACCTAACTCCGGAACCTCTCACTAACCTTTGCTTTTGCAACTATTGTTGTTGCTGGCCTACATATGAGGTGTACTAGCGGAGCTGTGGATGTATTTCTTAAATGCACTAGTTTTTTCACGTGGTTTTGGTTATTTTTTAACTTGATGTAGGTTAAGTATATAATATGTATGGTAAAAATTATATTTTTGAATTATTTTAATATATTTCAGGTTAATTAAATGACTTATATATACTTCTTTTAACACATTTTTTAACGTAACGTAACGTAATGCTAAATATGGAGTAATAATAAGTAATAAGTACAGAGTGCTTGGACACTAAATTCTCTTTGAGTACCTTTGCTGTATAAGAAAATGTGTAACTACTAAAACAAAAAAAAATTTTTTTGCAATAATTTACGATAAGAAAAATGCCTTAATTTCACGCTGTTATTAAATTTATTGTCTGCGCTAACAAAGTTACACACGTATTACGTAAATATTTCTCAAGATTACTAGTTTTATTATGACACAGTTGAAAATATTACCACCTATATTCATTAGGACTGTATAGTGAGCCCTATTGAATACTTTTAAGATTAATGGGTTTTCTTTTGTTCTTTGCAATTCTAGAAAAGAATAGTTTTTATTGATTGAAACGGCACAAAAATTGAATTATAGCGATTTTTCCAAGGTACACCAGTTTAAGAACGTTAGGTATTTGACGCTTGATCTAGTGACAAATCACTTAGATTTCACTCTCCGCTTTTCTTTACTTGTCTAAGGTCCAATATCAATAATCCTATTCCAAAAACTGCTACCTTAGATTGATCTAGCTATCATTTTTTTTAGTAAAAGTTGAATATGACTTTTGACCAATAACCAATCAAAGGATTGCATATTCAACCTTTACTTTACTCGAAAAAATAATTGCTATATCAGTTTAAGGTTGTAGTTTCTGGAATAGGTTTGATTATTGATATTAGGTGTAAAAAGAAAGTATTAATGAAAATATCGAACTTTTAACCATCGTAGGTAAAATGTTGAACTGAGCCACTATGACGTTAAACTTGCAATGGTTAACTAAGATTTTTTCAGTTTAAGATTTCCGCATACCTTTCCGTAAGACAGATAGAACCTAGTATTGAAACACTCCTTCCTCCACTCTTCGATTGAATTCGAAACATTGCTGATTTGTGATACTTAGAGCACCGCGTTTTTTACGTCTTTTTCGTTCCAATGACAAATTAATTTAAAGTTATATATTTATTTGTGGCCAGTCGTGGCCCAGTGGCACAAGAGTGTGACTGTAAACGACTGGTTGTGGGTTCGATTCCCACTCGAGGAGTGGAAATTATATTTCCATTTTCTTCGCTCTGGTATCGAGGTAAAGCGCGGCGTTAAGTTCCGCCACTTAACACGCAAGCCTCCGAATTCGGCGGAAAGTGGGGAACGGAGTGTCTTAACACTAGGTTCCCTCTGCCTACCCTGCTGTGTCCGGGATATAGCGTGAAGCTATTTTTTTTTTTTTATAATATATTTATTCATTTAAAATAAACAAATAAATTCTTAGATTGTGTTGTTGTATGAAGTCATTTTGTACTGATAGACGGGAAGACCTCAATTTGCTTACACTTAAGCGGTAAAGTGATTGACAATATGATATTCAGGTCATCTTGTAAACAAAAAATAATATTATAATAACAATTCTCTTACCAGCTTCACGTCCAGTATAACAGGCTAGTAAGAGAGAATTTAGTGTTAAGACACTACGTTCTCCACTTTCCACCAGAAATTGAGTGTTGAATGGCGAAAATCAACGCTGCTTTTTATCTTAGGTACTAGGGCAGATAAATGAAAATAATATATAATTCTCTCGAGTGGGAATCGAATCCATGAACATTGCGTTTACAGTCTGACGCTGTCCCACTTTGCCAAGACGGTCTGCCATTTTCTTTGATTGTCTTAATTAATGATTATTTGTAATAGACAAGTGTTTAAAGTTTACTTATATGATTTTGTGCCAAAATTTTCCGGACGATCACTAAATCGGTTTTTTACTGTAACTATCAAAAATATGAAGCTATTCTTAAAGGGCATAGTGGTATAATAATCATTTCAACGTTATAAGATCTTTTGTTTTCGCGAATATTGCCCATTTTGAAATAAACTTAAAAAAATTAAAAATATTTTTAACACACTAGTCACCTGTGACCATGTACCTACCGGCTACTGTTAAGTGTTTTCTACTGTGAATCGTCGGGTTTTCTAAAACTGTATTTTCGAATACTATTAGTATCCGGTTAAAAATAATTTTGTTTCATTTTAATACTTTCAAAGTGTTATTTAAATATTTTAGGAATATGAAAAATGTTATCAGATAACGTACAAAAATTGAAACGCAGTGTGTTTTTAAGAAGCGCGGGTTCGAATCCTCCTTCGTTCAAATTTTTACACATTTCCTAAAATATTTTTTAACAATAAACAATTTAGTGCACGGTTATACTATTAATTTTGCTAGTAGCTAGTAAGTTACGATACTTATATGTCGTAATAGATGATTTGTTTCAACACAAAGCCTTTGAATCTTATTCTGTGACGAATTAATGGCTTTTTAATGTTCACAGCGGCATTCGTTAGTTGAAACGTTCGCAACTTTTGAGCAATCACGATGTTCAATTAGAATTTTTAATTAAATATTTCGTTTGCGTATTACGTTTGTAAGATTACATCGATTTAAAGACATTATATTGTATGGGTGGCGGAACTTAACGCCGTGTTTTGTATTACCAGAGCGGGGAAATTATAATAATTTAAACATACTCGATTACAAGACAGGGTCGAACCCACGAACGTTTCTTTAGACGCTGTCTCACTACGCCACCATGGCCTCTTATAAAACATTTGTATATTTCTGGTAGTTGTTATATAGTGGTAGTTCGATTGTTATCACTCAAGTTCCGTTAACTGAAAACCCAGTGTTATACGACTTATTTTGTCTATGTCTTTTTAAGATGTATAGGATATAATAAAACGAACAAAATCTAATAGTTTTAATAGTAATTTAGTATTTGTTTATTATTGAGCTCATCGTGGTACAGTGTAACAGTGTCTGTATATAAACGAGATGCTTGTGGGTTCGAGTACCAATAGAGCGAATGAAATCGAAAAAAAATCTTTAAATTACTTTCGTATATTCGTTCTGATAGTTAAAGCGGCGCGCTGATTTCGGCCACTCTACTAAGTCTCGAATTTGGACTGAAACTTGGAGAACGGATTGCAATAGGTTCTCTCTGATACCTAACCTAACCAACCTTCACGCCAACCTGATATATGGAGAGCGAGAAGATAAAAAGATAATATAAAAAATCTTCTTTGTTAACGTATTTATTAAAAATATATTATTTTTCACATTTCCTAAGTGCGTTTAGTATTGTAAACATTTCCTAGAAATTGTATATAATAAATTCAGTGTTTCGCATACTTCCTGTAACATATAATGTATATATGTACAAATCAACGTATGATATCAATATGTAATAACAAAATAACCGCTTTTTACTAACTACACACGATACAAAAATTATAAAAATTTTTGTCTATTTATCTCGTTTTGTCTATTTATCTCGAGTTTTCTATGGAACAGCTGAACCGATTTTGATAAAACTATCACTGGCTGGATTTTTGATAATTATGTATTTTTTTATTAATTTCCACGCGAACGAAGTTACGGTCATAGCTAGTATATTAATAAAATTAAAACGACAGTTATCCACGAATAGTAGTGTAGTCTTTTTGAGAGCATATGGTCTTTATACAGGGTAGGGGTTGTTCCCGAGGGAAGGTCAGACAGGAAATGGACGATCCGAGAGGATTTCAAAATAATTACTTACGTTATATCCGGAAATACGTATGAAGTAAGTAATACGTACATGATATTTTCCTTAAAAAATAAATTTAGCACAAATATTTGAAAAATAGTTCCGAATCATAATTGTTGAATCGAATCATAATTGTGGCCAGTCGTGGCCCAGTGGCACAAGCGTGAAGCAGACTGTAAACGACTGGTTGTGGGTTCGATTCCCACTCGAGGAGTGGAAATATTTAATATTTCCATTTTCTTCGCTCTGGTGTCGAGGTAAAGCGCGGCGTTATGTTCCGCCACTTAACACGCAATACCTTCGAATTCCGCGGAAAGTGGGGAACGAAGTGTCTTAACACTATGTTCCCTCTACCTACCCTGCTGTGTGCGGGATACAGCGTGAAGCTATATAAAAAAAAGAATCATAATTATATTTACTTATGATCATAAAACAGATAATAGATAATGAACTGTTTAAATAATAAAAAAACAGCTTCACGCTTTATATAATAAGAAAGAATAAGATAAGCAGAAAGAATCTAGTGTCAAGGTCACGCCACTCCACATTTTGCGCCCACAATCGAGATATTGTTTCTTGTTCTGCTGAACTGAACGCTTTTCCTTCTTGGTAAGAAGGGCTGAGTGATTAAAACATAATTATTCCTTCGAATAGTGATCGGCCCATGATATACAGTCAGACATCATCCAACTGCACTACAATAACTTCTAAATAATAAAAAAAAAATACTTTTTTTTAATAAAAAAATGATAGAACCGCTCACCAATAACAAAACTTAAAATTATACATACATATATTTCAATTCTTCACACAGGGTCCATCGTAGCATCTTATCGTTATAGCGAATGTATTAAATATTCATGTCGGCCCTTTTGCCTTTGAGCTGCGCTATTTGGACTCAAGGCTATGTATTTTTAACCGACTTCAAAGGTGAAAGTACTAAATACTGGATAGAGTATGCATATAAAATCAAATATTCTACCTCCAGGCCACTCGTGATCAGTGGGACAGCGACTGATTGCAAATGCGACATTTTGTGGGTTCGATTCCCGTTCGGGGAAATGAAGATCTCCAAAATTGGGTCAGAAATGGGGAACAGAGTGTCTTAACACTAGGTTCTCTCGGTCTATCATGCTGTGCGCAGAATACAGAGTAAATCTAAAAAAACATTTCTTCGCGCTGACTTTAAGACAAGAAACAGCGTTGAATTCCACTTAACACATAATGTCAATATTTCGGGTGAAAAGTGGAGAACAGAGTGTCTTGACACCAGTTTCTCTTTGATTACTGCTATAAGGGAAAATGGGTGAAGCTGTTAATATAAAACTTGTTAATTAAAAATAGTCGTTCCCAACTTTGTTTGCATGGAGTGTTGGCTTTATGAGTCTTGTTATTTTCTGTCTATTTCCATTTCTAGTTTTAGCACTTTTGAATGTAAAATTTATAACATAACACTATTTATTTTCTCACCGTAAAAGTTTTTGGCAAATACATTTATAAACCGTATAAAAAAAATTGAACGCAGCGGCATTCGAACCCGCGCCTCCTGAATACCATCTCTGCTCTTACCACTGAGCCATGTATTCTACTATCAGCTGTGTCGAAATTCTGATACGCTTTATTACAACTTGTTAACAACAACAATAAGTTGTAATAAAGAATCCCGCTGTGTTCAATTTTTTATACGTTTTCTAAATGTATTTTTTCAATTTTCCTAAGTGTGGAATAACACTTTAAAAATGTTTAAAAATTTTTGGCAATTTTTGAACATGAGGCCCAGTACTTTCGGTTGTGCAGTATTCGTAGTCTATCATTAGTGAGTATCGCAATAGTAGAGAAGATATTATATAAAAGTGTTTTACACAGATATTTAGTATATGGACTGTAAACACGATGAATGTAGGTTCGATTTCCACTGGAGGGAACGATTATTTCAATTTTCATAGATCAGTTTTAAGTTCCGCCACTAAACACGTAGTGGGTCACCAAGGGTCAAGTGTCAACTTGAGAAAAAAAGAAACCCTTGATAGAAATAGACCGTCTAGTAGGATTTGTATTCATTATACTCAGATGTTATCACAGCGAAGCTCTAATTAAATTATACGTTAACGTTCTGCGGCGTGTCGGTGAAATTCCTATAACTCTTAGTAGCTCTTTTTACAAAAATCTTATATTAGAAATG
Organism: Dryas iulia moderata; assembly: GCA_019049465.1. Classification (NCBI taxonomy): domain Eukaryota; kingdom Metazoa; phylum Arthropoda; class Insecta; order Lepidoptera; family Nymphalidae; genus Dryas; species Dryas iulia. Next base: position 2,267,299 of record CM032440.1, read on the forward strand.
CATTTCAATGTTGCGAAAGTATGAGAACGATCTACTTTTTAATTGTATTATTGTTAAATAGTATTAACAGTTAAAAATTTTCTTTACGCCTCTCTAATAGTATAGTAAGAGAAAAATACTATTGTTTTTTTCATTAAGAGTAGATAAAAAAAATACTAAGAGATTACAAGCTTAGTATTGTAAAAGTTTTTTATATTTGTAAAAGTTAAGACAAAAAAAGATAAGCTCCACGCTTTTTCCGCATATCAGGTTACACAGAGAGAAGTTAGTATCAACACACTCCGTTCTCCACCGCCTTATTACCAAAATGCAAGCAGAAATGGCAGACAGCAGGACACTTTACAATTTTATTAAGTAAGCAAGAAGTAAAAAAAAAAACTTTTTTGGAGCCGCTTCTGTCACTCTATTTGCTTGATAATCTACACATGTATGCAAGTCAGTCTGTCGGTGATGCTTTTACGGCTAGTCTACCGATTTGGATGAAATTCGGAATGAAAATAGTTAAAACTGAAGATCCAGGGTATTTTTTTTTTATTTTAAGCTAGCTTTCCTATAAACCCTAAACAATTGAAATGGGAGACGAAAATTTGTATGAAAAATCTAAGTTGCTTGACCGATTTCGATGTATTTTCCGGAAAATAGTTGATGACGCAAGGTCAAATATATTTTTACAAAACTGAACCCTTCATTTCTATTATTAAAAAAAAACTTTGTAGTTAACGCCAGCAAAGCCGCCACCAGATCGTCAGTTATTTACTCAAATGTAATTCTAATTTCTATTCTATTCAATTCTACATATACATGTTGCAACATTTTAATTACTACTAAAACAACGGTTATTTTAAACATAACGAACACCATTATGTCAGTAAACCTCGTCAATTTCGTCTCAACTACTCTCTAATGTTATAATGAAGAATTATTATGATACTGTCTGACCCCGTAAAGTTTTAACTGACTTTTTAACTATTATACGAAATTTTAGACTAACTCATAAAGCTTTTACTCATTTAAACCGACTCGACCGGTGTAAAATAACTAGAGTAATGTATGTGGATACGTTTTAAAATGTATAGAATGGTACATAATTTGGTAGGTGGAGATGATATGGACTTATGTGTTTAGCTAGACTTTATTAACTGTAATAAACATTTATTTAAAAGCTTTTTGTTAAGTTTTAGTCAAATGGTAAAGGACTTAGTGTTAAGACACTCCGTTCTGTTTTTAATTTTTCCCTAAATACGTGATATTGCGGATTGAGTAGCAATCTAGCGTTTTATTTTTTTTTTTGACCATAGCGGCGAAATGTAAATAATTAATTTTATTAGTATTCCGAGTGAGAATCGAACCCGTAACCAATCACAATTACAGTCAGAGACTGTGGTCTTATGTGGTAAACAGAAATGAAGTGTCACAATTTTTTTCTTTCATTGATATTCTGCTAATTTACAATTTTTTAGCGGTAATAACCAACGGCAAAATTTTTTGCTGAAATTTGTCCAACTAAAACAAAAATGTTGTACTTATTTTATTAATATTTAAAAAAAAATAGAATAATAATTATAATATTTACACTTAACATTTAGAATAAATGTAATTACAAAAGAAAAACATGAGTTTTCCATATTTTATCATACAATCATTATAAAATTTTAAAATTTGGAAACAAGATGATGGACTAACTCTCTAATAAATAATACAAAAAATAAATAAAAATAAACTAATGAAATAATTGGGCAGTCATGGCACAGTGGCACAAACATGGGACTGTAAACGACTGGTTCTGGGTTCGATTTCCACTCGAGGAGTGGAAATATTTAATATTTCCATTTTCTTCGCTCTGATGTCGAGGCAAAGCGTGGCGTAAAGTTCTGCCACTTAACACGCAATGCCTCTGAATTCGGTGGAAATTGGGGAACGGAGTGTCTTAACACTAGGTTCCCTCTGCCCACCCTGCTGTGTGCGGGATACAGCGTGTAGCTAAAAAAAATAAAAAAATAAAAAAAAAAAAAAAATCAAGCAAAACGAGTGTCATAAACATTCCAAACAAATTGCAAACAGAAAGGTCTGGGTTAGGAGGTTGGATCGTAAAAGGCTTAAGAGTTAATTGGTGATCGTGACCGAAATTACAAGGTAACTGACTGCCTCGTTATAAGTAACATTTGACGTAGTTGTTAGATCGCGATTCTTGTAAAAGTTTCTTTTTGTACGTATGTAGGTCTATATCGAGTGTTTGATATAGAGAAATGGTAGTTACAGGCAAAATTTTGTTTGTGAGCTTGTTTGTCCTTTTTTTATGTAAACTATTGTAAGTATTGCAACGATTTATGGGCGCTGACCGTGAATATGCTAAGTTAATTTGCATTTGGTCTATTTAGCGGAGCAGGTATAAGGCAGGGAAAACGCGCGAATGCAATCTATTGGTTTGTTCAGTCACCCCACACGTAAGACAGGAAAATGGTTTGTGATGTAAACATTTGCATAAAAAATGAATATCAAAATATAATAATAAGGGGCCAGTCGTGGCGCAGTGGCAGAAGCGTGTGACTATAAACGACTGGTTGTGGGTTCGATTCCCACTCGAGGAGTGGAAATATTTAATATTTCGATTTTCTTCGCTCTGGTGTCGAGGCAAAGCGCGGCGTTAAGTTCCGCCACTTAACATGCTATGCCTCCGAATTTGGCGGAAAGTGGGGAACAGATTGTCTTGACACTAGGTTCCCTCTGCCTACCCTGCTGTGTGCGAGATACAGCATGAAGCTAAAATGTATATTAACGAACCTTTGAGCAAACACACTTTTACCTTTATCTACAACTATTTTTCTATACTATGCAGTAGAAAACAGGTGATGTAAATTTACTTGGGATGGTAAACTCGATAAATGAAGCAAATACGAGGCATATAAAATTTACCGAACTTGAATTTGGTATAGAGAAGGAGACTACTATTTTTTTAATAATAGTTGGTGTATTAATTCGATAAAATATATATTACACGCACTGTCGTGTAAAAAGTGCCATACATGTTGTGAAAGCAACGGCATCTTTTATAATACTAAAGATTCCTATACGATTGAAATAAATATTAAAACGTTTGCTTAATTATTCTTATACTGTCACGCTTGACGCAGATAATTTTAAAATAAGCATAGATATAGTTTCTTAAATCTAATATACTTACTATGTGTCAAATGAAGCCACTTAGATTTAACAAGATTCAACATTTTCAAATGACTAAATTCTAGACCAAACTAGCCATTGGCAAAATCTTTTGAACTGTCTAACGAACATAAAGTTACCAGGCTAGCGGCTACAAATCAATTCTTCTGAATAACTGGAAAAAAGCTCAGCAGTATCTTTTTTTTTAAATTAAAAATACAATTTAACACATTTTTCTCCCATAATAGACAGAAGGAACCTAGTGTCAAGACATTCTGTTCTCTACTTTCCGGCCGATTCATAAAACTTTGAGAGGTGAAACTCAACGTAAATAATATATCTAGATATACTATACTAATTACAAATATAGCTATATCGCATGAGCTTCATAATTCATTATACCTATGCAAAAGAAACGTTAAACAAAAAACATATTTATTTTTTTAGCTTTACGCTGTACTCCGCACACAGCAGGGTAGACAGAGAGAATCTAGTGTTAAGACACTCCGTTCCCCACTTTCCGCCGAATACGGGGGAATCGCGTGTTAAGTGGTGGAACTTAACGCCGCGCTTTGCCTCTGATACCAGAGCGAATGAAATGGAAATATTAAAAATTTTCGCTCCTCGACTGGGAATCGTATTCACAACCAGTCGTTTACAATCACACGTTCGTGCCACTGCGCCACGACTGGCCCCAGTGGTATTTTTTGTTCAAGCAACAATCAATTGACGAAACAAATAAATGTAAATTCAATTGGAATACCCACTTAATTGGTTAAATAAAATGCAAATAGAATGTTTTCACACAGCGTGGAACATCACTGTTTATGTTTTATATTGAAATATTGTTTTTAGAGAACAGCTGTTTCAACATTATGTATTTCGTGTACATAAGCTTATGTGCGCTAACGAATTGTTGATCGTAGGGATTTTTGTTTTTTTATTAAATATAAAGGGCAAGAGTAGGACTTTTTTGTGTCAAATATGCAGAAAAAATGTTAAAAAGTCGCTTTGAAAAATATTTTTTAGAAAATGTATAAAAATTTGAACGTCGCAGGACTCGAACCCGCACATCTTTGAAACCTTTCAAGCGCTATGTATTTTTATAGCAGTCGGGGAGTTTGGACGGTTTTAATAGGCGCGGGTTCGAATTTCGATTCGTTCGAATTAGTTTCGAGTTTTATAAGTGTGTGAATAACACTTTAAAATGTTAAAAGTATAAGTCACTTCAGCTCATATTTCCCGCATAGCAGAGTGAATATGGCAGTGAGAACATAACATCCAGAAATTCAGTTCACGTACAAAACTCAACATCACGTTTTTTATATTTCAAGCAAACAAAATAAATATAATAATTTCCGGGGCATATCTAGAACCCATAAACATTGGGTTTACAGTCAGTCAATATAATTAAAGTAATATAATTACTTTAACTATATTTTTCTGAATTTCATCCTAATCTAACCGGTAGATTAGCCGTAAAAGTGTAATTACGTTGTATCCCGCGCACAGCAAAGGAGACAGAGGGTTTCACCAAATGTGAAATAACTCCGTTTCCCAATTTCCGTCGAATTTTTTCGAAAATTGCACTGCGTGTTAAGCCGCGGCAATTATAGCCGCGTTGACAGTCACATTTTATGCTCCTGCGCCACGACTGGCCTCTATGATACTATACTATTTTTTTTTTTTTTTTTTAGCTCCACGGTGTATCCCGCACACAGCAGGATAGGCAGAGGAAACCTAAGTTAAGACACTCCGTTCTCCGCTTTCCGCCGAATTCGGAGGCATTGCTTTGCCTTTGACACCAGAGCGCAGGAAATGCAAATATTAAATATTTCCACTCCTCGAGTAGGCATCGAACCCACAACCAGTCGTTTACAGTCACACGTTCGTGCCACTGCGCCACGACTGGCCTCCGGATACTACTATACTAATTTGGATATATTACAAAATATGATGTTTACAATAAACTTATACGTAGAACGTTATTTGTTAATATTGCATTAATGTTTATATTTGCTCTGCAAACGCTATACATTTCAAACCCTGGGTAAGGTTAAACTACGAGTGTATTTGTGAAACATCGAAACTCCTGTACATTTACTCTGCTACGACTTTTCAGCCTTGCGGCTAGCGCTGGAGGGGTGAAAACTTTTCACTTTTAATATAGCGTCAAGCGTTTGAATTTTATGATATATATGTGTTATATTTTTTATGTAAAATTTATGTATCTATTAGCGAAGTAGTTGGAGTGGAGAGAGGAATGTGTTATAGCTAATTTCATTGGCTTCACACACTGTTCTATACTTTCCACCCAAATTCGAAACGTTGCGTATTCAATGTCAATTTATACTATGACTATAGTTTTTTTAGCTTCACGCTGTATCCCCCACACAGCAGGGTAGGTAGAGGGAGATACTCCGTTCCCCACTTTTCGCCTAATTTTTGGAGGCATCGCGTATTAAGTGGCGGGACTAAGTTCTGACTATAGTTGAAATACCTATAATATCGAACCCACATCCAAATGCGTTTATGTTGGTATGGTATGGTAAAAAACAGAAAGAATGTGTAGCGTTGAGTTCCGCCACAACACATCATGTGGAGACGGGAGTGACAGGAGAGTAACGGAGAGTGAGGAAGGCGTGTGTTGACGCTAAAACCTCTCTGACGGGATAGTCAGCTATGCTATACTATGCGGACGTAAAGTAGGAATTATCTTTTACAAGCTTTTTGTTAACGCGCAATGTATGTATGTACGTGTAGGGTATAATTTTGCAACTTAATTTTAAAGCATCCATATATTCTTAACCGATTGAGTAGAAACTTTTTATACACCTTTAATTTATATGACAATGTGTTAGCTGATATCATTCAACACCCAGCATGGCGGATCACCCAAAATGGCGGACTAGTTATTTATTATGCATTCCTAGAATATGAATACCAAATGAAATAGCTTGCTAGTAATAATACGAAAAAAGGTTGTTTTTCAAATAAAAATAAATAAAAACAAGCTTTGCTTTACAGTGCGAAGTTGGTTCTAATGAGTAATTTAACGAGGGACGGAGTTTCTCACTAAGCTACATATTTGAGTTTCTATGTTTAACTTAAACGATATTTCGTTTGACTTTTTGGCAATAGTTTAGATAAAATAGAACTTTAATGGTCTGGTTTTACATTATTTTAGTTTATTTCGTTCGCAGCTTCGTTTGCTTGTACTTTGAAACTGTGGGTTTTTTTTATCTAATATTGAAAGAATTAAACGAATACTAGCTACTGTTAAATTAATACTACTTCCACGTTCTCGCGGTGCGAAATCGGTTAAGTTAATTGTAATGTAAGTGTAATTTTTCTTATAAAATTTCATCGCCTATTTCAATTCTTTAGAAGTTGATTTTTAAAAAAAGTTGGCCATGTTTAAACCTGGGTCTTTAAACTTTAACTATTTTCATATTTAACTATTCTCATATCGATTTGCATTCAAATTGCAGTGACAGACAGTTAAATAGATAGACTTTCGCAACTAAGCAATTTTAATTCAGTTGTAAGTCTGTAAAGACATCCAAATTCATGAAAGAAGAAGATCCAGCACACTGTTACATAAAACTGTTAAACATTTGCTTCTTGCTAAGTTACCATAATCATTTGTTGTTCATTTTTCTTTTGTTTTCGGAAACATGTTGTCAATAAAATGTACAGCGACTCGTTCCAAAAGATAGGCCGATTATTTTTCAAGCAGCTTTAGTACCAATAAGGAAATAAAGGGGCATAAAGTTCAAGATAGGTGACGAGAGTTTTTTGACCGTAGTTTTTATATACAGAATTGACTTTCCAACTTTTTTACTTTACATGTTTTTCTTGTGTTTAATGATATTTCTTATTGGTTCAATAAATTATTAAAAATAGTCATCAATAAAATCATTATTATAAAGAAAGAATCTAGATCTAGAACCACTGTTATATAATCCACTGTCATATTTACTTCACTATGTTACCATAATCATTTGTTGTTCATTTTATTTTGTTTCTGAAACATGTTGTCAATAAAATGTACAGCGACTCGTTCCAAAAGATAGGCCGATTGTTTTTCAAGCAGCTTTAGTACCAATAAGGAAATAAAGGGGCATAAAGTTCAAGATAGGTGACGAGAGTTTGGCCGCGCTCCAGGCAGGTCCGTCCAGAGATTTGGCAAGTCATTGGTTTATTTAGGATACCACTTAAAAATGTAACATCTGCTGTGTCACTGAGTTAGGTAAAGTTTGATTTTGAATACGTTTTTTTAGATTTTGTTTTTTATTAAGTTTTCAATCTTTTTTACCGTATACGGTAGGGTTAAGTTCCGCCACTTAATAAGCAATGCCTCCGAATTCGGCGGAAAGTGGGGAACGGAGTGTCTTAGCACTAGGTTCCCTCTGCCTACCCTGCTGTGTGCGGGATACAGCGTGAAGCTACAAAAAAAAGGTAATTAGCGACGATACTACGTTCTCTATTTTCTACCTGGATTCTACGTATTGCGTGTTGAGTGGCAGAACCAACATCAGGTACTATAACGGATAAATAAAAATAATTGAAATATAACCTGTAACTATGAATCGAACCTACAACCAATTACATGCTACATGTTTACAGTCAGACTGACTACTAATTAAAGTCTTTTTAACATTTTTAAAGTGCTATTCACGCACTTAGGAAATTGAAAATGACATTTAGAAAACGTATAAAAATATAAAAATAGAAAAAGTACTATTAGGATAATGGCATAGTAATACAGATGGCAGTGAGACACCGTCTGAATGAGAACGCTGAATGATTGGTTACGTGTTCAGTCATAATTCGAAGTAATTATTATATTTAGTTAACTTTTATGCCCTCACTTTGATACAAATGCGGCGTCGAACGCCGCGCTTTGCTTTGATACTCAACTCAATGTAAAATCTAGATATTTTAATTTTGGTTTATAAAGGATATTTTTACGTATTTTCACAAATATTTTTGCAATGGAGATATTGGAATAATAATTTCTATGTTTTCTAAGTAGCTTCTAAAAGTATTTATACATTTTTCATTTTGTTTTTTTTTCTATATAGCAGAGATAAGTTAGTGCCTTCGTTCTCTGTATCCTATTTAGTGACGCAGTTTAAAACAGCGGTGTTTTTTCTTATTACCAAAGGCAGAGAAAAACTTAACCCATATATTTTAACGAGAATCGAACCCACAACTAGTCAAACGCTATTCCACTGCACCATCTCGGCCTCTAATTTACTTTATTACTTGAAACAATAATAATAATACTTAAATATAATATCCCATGTACGTTGCATTTGCTTGCGAAAGGAAAGCTAACGTAACTATAATAGTAATAGTAAAAATTTACAACCATTTTATCTATGACTTCATATGGTCAGTTTACATTCACTTTATGCATTCTTACCTAATGTTAAATGCCATAACGTTTTATTTAATTCACTCGTGAATGGGATTGGTTTCTCAATAATGGAGCATGTAGTTATATACTCACATTCAACTTCTTTAACCGAAGTTATTTATATATATGTAGATTTACATAAGGCGTATATGTATCATGGCATAGTGGAACAGCGTCTGATTGTAAACAGTAAGTGAGTTCGATTACCACTCGAGGAAATGTTTATATAATTATGTTTAAATTATTTTATCTTTTCTATCTCTGGTACACAATATGCGGCCTTTTTTTCCACTACACAAAATGCAAGGACTCGAATTATAGTGGAGAGAATATCGAAGTATTTTGACACTAGATTCTCTCTGACTATTTTGCTATTTATATAAAAAATCGTAAATTCATAAAGAATATTCTTATCAATTAGCTTCATATTGTGGTTTACGGTTAGAGAAGAAGTAATATGATAGGTGTTACTTTTTTACACATACATTTTATGGTGATACCTAAATCGCCTTACACGTAATGAAAACAAGGCAAAATATTTTAGAATATTTATAACATTATAAACATAGCAGAATTTGAACCCACACCTCTCAATAAGCAAAACAAACGAGCCAGATAAGACAAACTAAGAAAAATAAATGAAAACGTTAATTCGAGCGGAAGTAGGTAGGTAGGTAGGTAACTTTTATGTAATAAAGTTACGGCTACGCCACAATAGCCTCATTTGTATGAATATGCTAGCTTTTAGCCACGTTGTTTCACATGTAATATAGTTACAGATTCGATTACTGCGTGAGGTATAAATTTTTCGATTTTCATATCAAGGTAGGTAGATATAAGTTCTCAACTTACCACTTGAAGTATAAATGTTGCGTGATGATTGACAGAGCTTAACGCCGACTTTTGAATTTTGTCAGCGCGGGAACTTATTCTTGTATTAAAAACAACTTTATCTTTTCTCATATAGCGTTAACGTATTATCAAAACACATTGTACTCTATTTTTCACCCGAAATCGAGACATTGCGTGTTGGGCGGCGAAACTCAACACCAAGATTAGTCTCAGGTACCAGAGCGGAATGAAAATAAATTAAATATATTAAAGCAAAGCGCAAGCATTTTTTTAGCTTCACGCAGTATCCCGCACACAGCAGGGTAGGCAGAGGGAACCTAGTGTTAAGACACTCCGTTCCCCACTTTACGCCGAATTTGAAGTCGTTGCGTGTTAAATGGCGGAACTTAATGCCGCGCTTTGCCTCGACACCAGGGCGAAGAAAATGGATATATTAAACATTTTCACTCCTCGAGTGGGAATCGAACCCACAACCAGACACTTATACGTCTCCTGCGCCACGACTGACCTCAAATATCATTATCAAATATCGTAAGCGTTTAATCAAGCAAATGGGAATTGAACCGACAATTATTTGCGTTAACATTCAGAGACGCTTCCACCATGCTACAATGACCTCTAAAATAAACTCAATATTATAAAATTCCTCAGAGTGGGAATCAAACCCGCAACCATCGTCATTAGTCAGCCGTTATCCCACTGCACCATAACGACCATGGATATGACCATTCGACGTTTAACACATTTCAGTCTAGATTTTACCCAATAAAATCTGAATTTTAAAATGCTATAACCGTTTTAATCACATTAAATCGTATGTGACCGATACGTAACTAGTTTATATCTATAGAGGCAGTGCCTTTGATACAGTACCGCAATCATTATTGAGTTAGGCTTGTACGCTTCGATTTTTATTGAATACTCTGTACAATTTTTTTTTCTCTTTTATAGTTTAGCGAATTAGGTATTTTTGTATCGTTTAGTAAATAAGACTAACAAAGGCAGTAGTTAATAATTTTAAACTTGCTAATGTTAAATAAAACACGTAGAAAGGTGTTAGTGATTTTAGATGTACTCGTATATGTTTACATCCTGCCATTTTAAAAGTCTTTGAAATTAGTTTTTTATATTTTTTAAAGTGTTATTCTGAAGTACTAAGTGGATAAAATTTTAAGTAATTAAACATAAAACAAGAATATTTTAAGGAAAAAAGATATATATTATCTGTTAAGAATGTTCATAAAGAGAGTGAACTCACAAGTCATTAGTACATTTGAAGGGTATAATACAACCGATACACGTTCAAATTCTGCCATAATCAAAAAAAAATATACGATATCAATCACTTTGGCCGAATAAAATAAAAAAAAATTGTCAACAAAAATTATATCCAGTTTTGCTGTAAAATTGGCCATGAATTCTAGAAGGTGTAAAGTGGACAACGAAAAATCTTAATTTTAGGTTCTTCTCAGTATTTATTCCTTTAAAAAATATTTAAAATGCATTTTATCTGTTTTAGAGATAACTTAGTATCAAAATAATGAGAGAGAACCATGTAAGACACTCTGTTCTTCACCTTCCGCCCGTAATGGAGACCTTGTCTATTGTGTGGCGGGATTTAACGCCGCCTTTGTCTTCCCTTAATTATTCCACCAACTGGGAATTAAACCCACAACCCATCACATTTACAAACAGACTACCCCATTGCACCACGATACCTTATTTATTATTATTTAAAATGAATTTTCTATATAAAACACGAAGCAAACAGGAAACGCATCTAAACGTGCATTACCTCGCTCTTTGTTTTATAAAATACACACGCAAACTAATTATGCTTTAAGAGAAAACTAATTGTTTACAGTAATCAGTTTATTCATAACATATGTTTATGTATGTATGTATAAAATGTTAATTTCGTTAACAGCTTCAATGAATATAAGAATAATAGTGAAAAATATATTCTAGTGCATTTGGACTTAGTTTTAAAAAGGTTTTAGTGGGTTCACTCTGATATCAGAGGTAAAGCGCGGCGTTAAGTTCCGCCACTTTACACACAATGCTTCGGAATTCGGCGGAAAGTGAGAAACGGAGTGTCTAAGCACTCGGTTCAATCTGTCTACCCTGCTGTGTGCGGGATGTAGCGTGAAGCTAAAAAAAATATAATAATTGATAAAAATACAAGAAGAATATAAAATATTATATCTTTCCAAAACGTTGTGTGTTGAGGGGCGGAACCTAACACCGTGTTTAATTTGAAGTACTAGAGCGAAGAAATTAAAATAATTTAAATATAATCATTCCCCTGAGTAGAAATCGAACCCACAACTGTCGCGTTTACAATAACACCCTGTCCCACTACGCCATGACGATATAAGAAAAATGGTGAAAAATTATACTGTAATGCAATTAGAATTAGTTTTAAGAAAGTTTTAGTAGATTCAAATACTAATTACAGTAATGAAATTTTGTTTCTAAATTAGTTGTGTTCTAGGTAGAACCCGTAGTTGTAAATAGGTCATATTTAGCAACAGAAAGACGAATGTAATAGCACCTTCAAAACATTGCCTTTTACTAAGCGTGACATAACGCTGCACTTAATTTTTAGTACCAATGCAAAAGAAATAAAGTAATTTAAATATAGTTATTTAGAGAACGATCTGTTCAATAGAAACGTCTTTGGGTAGCAGAAATTTGAAAAATCTCTCTACAGAGATGCTAACAACAAAAATAAGTTGTAATAAAGCGTATAAGAATTTCGACGCAGGTGGTAGTAGAACGCATGGCTCGGTGGTGAGAGCGCCTGAACGGTATTCAGGAGGCGCGTGTTCGCATCCCGCTGCGTTCAAATTTTTATACGTTTTTTAAGTGTCTTTTTCAATTTTCCTAAGTGTGGAATAACACTTTAAAAATGTTTAAAAAAATGTAATAAATAAATAAATATAATATTTTTTCTGGGTGTAAATCGAACCCTCGACACTACTCGACTACGCCAAAACGTCCACACCTTGAAATAAGAAAACCAAACATATGACGTGAAACTATTTATTTTAAGTGCTACAGACCATTACAGGTGTTGAATTTTGTATCCCACACTGGTACTGGGAACATTCTTTTTAGTTAAAGTGGAAAGCTTTAAGCTTGTTGGAATTTAAAACTGCATTAGTGCATTTTATTCAGTTAATTAATTCTTAGGTTAGAAGCTCGGGTTACTGTAAGCTACTATTAACTTTATATACGAGTGTGTGGGTATTACCTAAAAGCTTTACATTGAATATATTTATATGTATATTTTGAATTTTATAGAAAATTAAAGAACTAAAATAATATTTGTAAAGATGACGCTGATTTCTACTCGAATGAATTATTATATTTAAATTATTTTCACTTTCCAGTCTTGTACCTAAGATAAAGCGCGGCGTTGAGTTCCGCCACTCAATACGCAATGACACAATTTTGGTCAGAATATTTTGATATTAGGTTCTCTCCAACTACCCTACTATCCGGCAAAAAGCGTAAAACTGGGAATGCATAAGTATTAACAAAATAACGGCAAGTTTCATGGAAAAGTATATAATTACAGCCTATTTCGACGAACAGCCTAATTATACTTTCTTATACATTGAACTCAAAAGAATTGATTTTATATCATCCCCCAAAAAACAATATAAATATGTAACAAGTATATAATCCCGGTATTACGCTAATGTTTACATAACAAATAATAAGCCTACAACATACATCTCCACTTGAACCTCACAATACATTGCGTGAAGCAATTTCCATAATAAACGCCCTACGACTTACAACTCTATAACGTTAGTATAAGGTTCGATTTCCATTGTACAATAATATAAGAAGAAACAGTGTAGCGGCACAAAACAAACGAATGCGAGAAATGTAATTTTTCAGGCAGCCGCGGACTATTTATATCAGAGGGAAGTCAAAATAGCAGCCCCTTTAAGGATTATTTCAGGATAGAGTCGTTTCATTCCAGCCTTTTTGTGAAATAAACGCTCGTTTCACGATAAATTCTAACATCAAATGCATATAAATTACTTGGAAACATCTGATAAGATGGTTTTAAGAGAGCAAAGATCACAACAGGGAAATTAAATTATATTGTTACATATAGTCAAGGAAGACTTTTTGATTAAGTTTTGAACTTTGATCTTTGAAAATTAAAATATGATATTGTATTGTATTATATAATATTATTTGTCGGCAGTAAATAGTAATAGATGCTATTTTTTTTGCTTTTAGTTTTTTAATAATTTTAATATTATTTATTTCTCCGTTCCGAGAACTCGCCGTGGTGTAAAATGAAATCCCTGATCATTTTAGTACAGCTGCAGCTTTATAACTATTATAATTTAACATTGGGGTCAGTTGTGGCGTACAAAGTGTGACTGTAAAACGACTGGTTGTGGTGATTCCCACTCGAGGAGTGGAAATATTTACTATTTTCCATTTTCCACCTACTTCCTTTTATGTTATTTTTGAGTGGAATCTAACAACTCAATTTTGAAGTAATATCTATCACCGATTGAGCTGAAATTTTGTATAGACATTTGCTTTAGATGATAATTTAAGGTTAATGATGATGATTTTTTTTTTTTTTTTTTTTTTTACACGCTATATCCCGCACACAGCAGGGTAGGCAGAGGGAACCTAGTGTTAAGACACTCCGTTCCCCACTTTCCGCCAAATTCGGAGGCTTGCGTGTTAAGTGGCGGAACTTAACGCCGCGCTTTACCTCGACACCAGAGCGAAGAAAATGGAAATATAATTTCCACTCCTCGAGTGGGAATCGAACCCACAACCAGTCGTTTACAGTCACATTCATGTGCCACTGGGCCACGACTGGCCACAAATGATGATGATGAAGGTAAATGATAAGTTATATGACGTAATTGTAAATCTAACGTGGTGGAGCAACCAAGATGGCGAACGAGTTATTTTTAATATATTCTAACAGTGCTGATATCAAATGAAAAGTATGTAGTTTTCTGAAAATTATCCGCAAAAGCTTGTTTTAAAGTAGTTATGTTTTTTGTAGGTCTAGTCTAGTTCTAGTATCTAACTTTTTAAACACGAAGTTGAAAGTCAAAAGTCAAACAATTGTATTCAAAATAAGAGCTGACTTCTATTGAAACACAGTTACTTGAATTCTGTGGATATTCAAATAGGAAATTAAAAAATATTTTCCAAAAACAAAAACAATTGAACACAACGAGGTTCGAACCCGCGCCTATCAGACACTATCCTAGCATTTTGACCACTACCCTACCTACTAAACCTTACTAAGCCCTACGTTTTATCAATCTAAATATCATTAAGGAAGTGGTAACATGTAGACATATTAGTGTTTTAAATGCATTCTATTTACGACTTAAGACCGAAGTACTGGAACTTGGTGTTAGCCAACTTGTTATCTGAGGACAGTTGCGAGAAACGCTTATTACGGTCCTGATGAGAGGCGTTTATGATAAGAGGTTGACGGAAATCTAGTGGCCGCTGAATTTAGTGTAGAGTATATTATAAATATAATATATAGACGCTGCGGTATAGCAGTTAAAAGGGGCTTAGGTGGTTGTAAGTTCAAATATTTTAAAGATTTTTTTTTATGGAATAAAGGAGGCAAACGAGCAGAAGGCTCACCTGGTGTTATGTGGTACCTTCGCCCATAGACATCCACAACATTAAAGTTGTGAATGCGTTGCCAGCCTCGGAGATGTAGGATTGAAGGAGGAAGGAAGGATGGGAATGGTGGGAACAGGGAGAATATAACTGCAGAAATTAAATTTGTTATTATATAACTGAAGAAATTAAATATATTTTTATATTTAATTTCTACAGTTTCACATCTTTTTTCATGTGTAGAAAAATAAGCAGAGATAAATTTAGTGTTAAGAAATTCTATTTTGCACGTATCGCCCAAATTCGAGACGTTGCGTGTCGAGTGACTGAACTAAATAAAAGGTGATAAACATATCTCTTATGTCCTAATTAATTAAAATGAATGAATGAACTGAAATAATATAAAGTTATTAGATGAATACCTCGTCTATTGACATAATGTGTATGATGATATCAACGTTAATTTCATTTTTGTGACATTTTTGTCTTAATAAGCAAGATAGTTAGGAGTTCGAATTCCAGTTTACAATAATATTTATATATGTAGTAGTATAATATATGCCTAACATTGGGTCTTTTCAAACTTTGTTAAAACTATACTATGATACCAGTTAAAAAAGTGTGCTCTGAATATATTTACTATTAAAAACAATAATATAATATGCAGTTATAAAATTAACATCTATCAAATTATTTATAGATTAATCTATCTATCTCATCCATTCTTCAATTCATATTACCAACTGAAAAAAAAAACAAATTAACACCTGTGTCCGAATTGAAAGATAATAAAATGTTTTACAACATTTACCTAAAGATACTTTTTAGGAAATTAAGGATATGGAGAAAAATATATATATTAGAAGAATTTTTTTTATAACTTTATATTAAAACTAATTTGTTATTCTGTTTATTTAAACAAAAAATACAAAAAAAAACGTAAATTTAACACAATTCCACCAGAATAAGAATAAAGGTCCTACAGTTCAGTACTTTTTAATTACACTTGTTACAAGTTTTTCATCAAAAGTTGAGGCGATGTTCCATTATGTAAGAAAACCTCCATTCCCTAGTAAATTTAGTTTTAATCCCGGAACAAAAGCCAGTCTTGAAAGAGATGTACTACTTACACGACCGTTTTGTAGGTAGCTTTATTTTTCATTTGGTACTTGGCGTTTGAGCTTAGGGCTTGAACTACATGTGTTATGTTTTTATTTCGTTCTCCGTCATTTTCTGTGGTATAAGCAGTTTCACGATAGAAATATAAAAGGAGTTAATATTTTTTTTTTTTTTTTTTTATTGAATAAAGAAGGCAAACGAGCTGAAGGCCCACCTGGTGTTAAGTGGTTACCTTCGCCCATAGACATCCACAACATTAAAGTTATGGATGCGTTGCCAGCCTTGGGAATGTAGGACAGAAGGAGGGAGGAAGGATGGGAATGGTGGGAATAGGGAGAGCTGGCTTACATGCCATCGAACCGGAACACATCATAAGATATTTGGCGGTTCGTCTTTGACATGATAGTGGTCGCGAGCCAGTCGGAGAATGAATCTCCTACCACTAAACTACTGGGTTACCCGCCTTTTACGGGGCGCTACCCAGCGGCGGGGGGGAATTGTATTCTTAACCCGTCCCCCACGGGTTGAAATTCTTACTCCTTCCTTAGAAATTCGATAGATTGCATGTTGAGTGGCAAAGTTCAACGCCACGCTATATCTGATTTTGTTGCTGCAATATAAATTCAAATTCAATTCAAAATAAGAAAATGATGAAATTAAAAAATAATTTGTAACAAAAAATACAAAAATATAAAATTATAGCAAAAATAATAAAATTAAAACATAATTTGAGTGGATTCCTGAATTGAATTGAACTATCACAACGTCGTCAATAATGGCGAAATTGACGTTCGTATACTAACGATAGCAGATTTTTTAATGCCTGAAAATACGGATAAAGAGAAACCTACCTAAATTGGACTTTCGCTTGCTTAAAGGTATTAAAGTCAAAGTTAAAGTCAAATAATTTTATTCAAAATAAGAAGTTACATGCTTCATTTTTTGAACTTCAAATAGTTTACTACCGGTTCACTAAAGTTAATGCCTCAGACATGAGAAGAACCGGCGCAAGAAACTCAGCGGGACGATCTTTTCAACTTTTTTTTTTAAATCAAGCATTTACAGATATTAAATAATTATATATTGACGATAATACCTTTGAAATAGCCTGGAGCGAGCATTTCATTCCCAAGGCGTGTAATATTAGATATATGTATATGCAATGCTATTATTGAAACCGTCGTCACGCAGCGGAAAGGTTGAAAATGTTGTCGATTTGACTCCCGGTCGGGATAGTTGTAATGAAATAACTCTCCTGGTTATATAAAACATTTAAATTATTTTCATATCCCTAGTGAATAGCTATGACAAATGCAGCGTTAAGTTTCACGATCCAAAACATATTTTTTTAAATTCTAGCTAAAAAAAACAAAGTAGGTATACATTTAAAGAAAACGTATAAAAATTTGATTGATTTGATTGAACGCATTGCTCAGTGGTGAGAGCGCCTGAACGGTATTAAGGAGGCGCGGGTTCGAATCCCGCTGCGTTCAAATTTTTATACGTTTTCTTTTAATGTATTTTTCAATTTTCCTGAGTGTGGAATAACACTTTATTATGCCAGGGTTCAAATTTCAAAAAACCTATGGACAAAATCTATAAAATTTAACATAACATATTTCCAGCACTAAATTAATAAAATAAAAAAAAATCCTTACCACTTACATCTAAAAAAAATAACAAACTAACAAAATGACCATTTAATAAGACCCGAAGTGCCAAAGTTCCGCGAACGTGTCAAGTTGTTATCGCCCCAGTTAACCCTTCTCATCAATAAAACTTCGAAAACATTAATAGGCTCTCTCTCAAGCAATATATGGACCAAGTAATACTAAGTAGACTAAGATAAGCAAAAAGGAATACAAGTTATATACTTAAGTATTAAATTTAGTAAAGATTATTGGGTTGGTTAATGTTAAGTGAATAAAATGTATAAAAGTTACTATAGGGCCAGTCGTGTCGCAGAGGCACAGAGTGTACCTGTAAAGCGACTAATTGTGGGTTTGATTCCCACTCGAGGAGTGGAAATATTTAATATTTCCATTTTCTTCGCTCTGGTGTCGAGGCAAAGCACGGCGTTAAATTCCGCCACTTAACACACAATGCCTCCGGATGCGGCGGAAAGTGGGGAAAGGAGTGTCTTAGCACTAGGTTCCTTATGCCTACCTTGCTGTGTGCGGGATACAGCGTGAAGCTAAAAAATACTACTAATGCAATATACAATGTGTAAACGAAGTTTTACTTATATATATGTTTGTATAAATATATGTATGAACTAAATATAACACAAAGTACAGCAACAGAATGTTAATATCATGCTGCTGCTTCAAATCCAAATGATGAGTTCTTGAAAAATAATTATTTAGTTGTCGAATAAAACATGTTAAAAGAAAAATTGTTCCAATAATACATATTAGAATTGGATAAGAAAATTATATAAAAAAATAGGGTGGAGAACAGAGTCTTGACCTATCATTTTGCATTCATTTTTCCTATCCTGCTTTGAGAATAAATTGTAAAAATGGATTATAAAATATATAATCCGGTAGTAAATTTAAATAGCAAGTAAGACGCCTGACAATTAATAACGAGCTTGATTTCCTCTCAGGGCAATGTTAATATTTAAATTATTATCATTTCCCTACCAGTACCAGTACCAGTACCAGTAGGTAAACATTATAACGCGTAGTGAATATGATTGACACTATATTCTCTTCGACTACCCAACAATATTGGATAAAGTTAACGCTGAAAAAACTGTATTTAAATTGAAAAGAAAGGTTCTAACATTTCTTCCCTAACATTCAGAAAATCAACTAAGCAGATAGATTCCCCTGTCAACCTTATCCCTTCTGTTTAACTCGTCCAAGTTAGTGAATCATCATTTGATACAAAGATCTAAGTCGAAAGGTGACGAGAAAATGTAGCCCACTTTTTCACTGTACCGTCCTAAATTCACCAAGTGGCTCCGACTCAGGACTAATGCTTGTAATAAATCTTACCTATCATTTGGCAGACATTTCTCGCGCCTGTTTCTAAATTGTGATCGTTAAAATAAGACAATCTGAGGCATTTGCCTTTTCTTAATTAGCGACTTTTGATGAGGTATGTTGTGTATAGTGATTGTGTGTTCTGTAGATGATGTGACGTGGTTGTAAAGTCGGATTTCTTTTGAAAGAGATTTAATAAAGAACTAATTATGTAATAAATTCTTTCAAATAGTATTGACCACGTGCCTCTAATGTACAAATATAAAAATAAAAAAAAAGTTTTTTTAAAATATATGCAAGTTATCTTTTTATGACAACGCAGTGTCTTGACTTTCTGCCTACTCTGTTATTCCAGAAAAACCGTCAAAAGAATCATCTTCTAGATTAAATAACAAGTATAAATATAATGGTTATTAGTTTGATGTCCAGTCAGCATATGATTGTGATTAATTTAATATTATTCCCTCTGTTAAGCGCTTTGGCTTATCACTAGGGCAGAGAATGATGGCTCCAATCATTTATTGAAATATGAAATAATATGTATATATTTATAATATAAAATAATAACTAAAACATATTATATTGATGACAGAAAGACGATAACAACGAGATATATATGTCGGCGCAAGGCGTAGCGCCTCTCTGTTATTCTATAATCCCGTCTATGACTCAACTTGTCAGGTGTCAGGTGGTCAGTATGACTAATGCGTAAAGGCAGAAACATGTTAATAAGAAAAGGTATAAAGCAGTCGTTGGCCTGGCTGTTGGATAGTTGACGTTGAGCTGCGGTAGTGTTAGTTACTAGGCGGGACGCCCTGTCCCTGTGTGTTTCTAATATAACGTGATTAAGTGTTAGTTACGTGGTGAGAGGAACTCGGGCAGTGGAGGTGAGTGTTTATGCATTATAAAGGGTACCCTTAAGCCTGCACTTGGGTCACAAGCCCCAGGCACTGCTTTAGAGTTCCTCTCCCTATAGTCGCGAGGGGTTCGGTGCCCCGTAGTCTCTATTACGTGTCGTAATTAATATCGTGTAGTGTGTAATGTTATAATACGCTCCTGGCCCGTTGCCTACGCCCAAGAACCATTCCTGACGTTTATCAATCTACATACATAGCCGTTTACGTATTTGAGACATGATATGTGATTCCTATATGTGTTACTTATATCATAAGTGAGTTATATCATCTTTAGATATTCTACATCAGAAGTGGGATATATTATAATATCATTTTTATCTTTTACATCTTACATCAGAAGTGGGATCGAAGGGCCTAAAAGTTGCGTAATATATCGTGTAATGTTCAAAATATCGCGGAGTGTTAGAATAGAAGGTTTAAAGAAGCTGAAGTGATGGTCCACATCACGTTTGGCACTCGACCGATGCCAATACTGCGGGAAGTATAATCATCATCGGGTGAGCTCGTTCTATTCTTTGTTAACTATTCACGTTAGTTTGAAAGAATTTGTGCTATAGAAGGTAGATAAAGAAACTTAACGGTTTACCAGTAGAAATTGATCATTTAAGCGGCAACATGGAGTGTAGAAATCGGTCACTTTTCCCCGTAAGGTTGATATCTTAGTATTAGTTGTACGAGTATAGTAAAAAGATGATCTTTTGTTTTATAAGATTGTAAAAAAAGGGTATTAGTGAAAAGGGTATTATTAATAAGTCTAACGCGGCGATAGTTGTTCAAATAGGTAGTTGCGTAGCAGTATAAAAGCGTATTTTGAAAAAGTAGATGCTCATAAGTGTAAGAAAGTAGAAAGATGTGTGTGCTTTAGTTTTATAGAATTTTAAAAGTAAAAACGGGTAGTGTTGAAATAAATAGATGTGTAATGATATAAGTGCCGTAAGTGTAGTAAAAGGTGAAATAGAATTAAGTAAAGAAAAAATGTTGTAAACGTATCGTATAGGGTTTAGAACGTAAAAATCATCGATAGCTTAATTTTTATAAAACTACTGTCACTGATCTGGTAATTACGAGTTTTATGATTTGTTAAAGTTAAAAGTTCAACAAGATTTGATGTACTCTCGAGTTCTTTATTTTACCCATGTTGCGTGCAATAGTTCTTTTGCAGAGTTAATGCTTAATGCGACATTTGTTTTAGTATGGTTGGGATCTTACTTCAAATTATGTAGTGGTTAGTGGCTGACCGTGTCGGCGGGTAATTATGATAAGAGTAAAGTCGGTTAAAGCAAGTAAATAACGTAATAAAAGACAAAAACAAAAAAAAAAAAAAAAAAAAAAAAAATGTAGGAAAAAGTCATTGTAGGGAATCCGGTCCAATGACTCGGCTAAAGGGGTCTCCGGTCTAGAAGAGTCATTGAAGGGAATCCGGTCCAATGACACAGCTAAAGCGGTCTAGCTCGTTCAGTCTCCGGTTCTAAAACTGATAAGAGGTGCTTAGTAATTGCGATCTGTGTGTGATGGATAAGTGTAATTAATAATTGTGTAAGGATTTGCCGGTCATACGAATTGTTGTAACTTAACGTTATAACCTAAAAATACCAGTTAAAGATTTATGAGTGTCAGGATGATCGAACGGGTTGTTATCTTATTCCTTGATGCTCGGAAGACGCTCGAGGACGAGCGTACGTCAGCATAGCCGTGTCGGCGCAAGGCGTAGCGCCTCTCTGTTATTCTATAATCCCGTCTATGACTCAACTTGTCAGGTGTCAGATGGTCGGTATGACTAATGCGTAAAGGCAGAAACTTGTTAATAAGAAAAGGTATAAAGCAGTCGTTGGACTGGCTGTTGCATAGTTGACGTTGAGCTGCGGTAGTGTTAGTTACTAGGCGGGACGCCCTGTCCCTGTGTGTTTCTAATATAACGTGATTAAGTGTTAGTTAGGTGGTGAGAGGAACTCGGGCAGTGGAGGTGAGTGTTTATGCATTATAAAGGGTACCCTTAAGCCTGCACTTGGGTCACAAGCCCCAGGCACTGCTTTAGAGTTCCTCTCCCTGTAATCGTGAGGGGTTCGGCACCCCGTAGTCTTTATTACGTGTCGTAGTTAATATGCGCGTTCGTGTAATGTGTAATGTTATAATACGCTCCTGGCCCGTTGCCTACGCCCAAGAACCATTCCTGACGTTTATCAATCTACATATATAGCCGTTTACGTATTTGAGAGGAGGGCGCTACAGTGCAACGGTAAACATCGCCTCCGTGCTTTTTTGTCAATTAAAAATATAAATGCAAGAATTTTAAGTGTAATTTACGGCTTATAAGTGCGCAAATGTTCAAAAGTTATAGACGAACTAAAATTCAATAAAACAAACCAACATACAGTGCAAAAAACAATCGTTCAAGATAGTGACTTTCAAAAACCAGTGACATTTAAAAGTGAATTCAAAAGTGCTGTTTAAAATGACTATATAAAGTGCTATATGATAAATAGTGCAATATATATATATATATATACGAAATCAAACATTCTTCGTTAAAAAGAACATAGTGAAAATATTATAGTTACAAAAAGAATCTAAAATTATCAACTAATTAGGGTAACGTATTACAAGTTGCCTTATCATCAAATAGTCAAGCCAACGCCATCTATTGACGAGGATTACTAATTATTACTTACGCCATCTTGTAAACCAATCGATTATACAAATATTTTCTATAACCACCGCACTACGAAGTTCACAAAAAACAGGAGGGCACCAGTGGTAGCTTAAAGGGAATAAGTAAATAAAAATAAAAATAAAATAAAAACAAAAAATATGGAAGAAATTATTAATGCACTCCGCAATATACAAAAAGATCTAGACGAACAAAAAATTGCTATTCGGCAAAGCGCAGAAAATGTAACAGCGCAAGTAACTCAAAATATAAACACAATTATAGAAGATAAATTTAATGTATGGGATGAGAAACACAAAGATCTCAAAGAAAAAGTTGAAAATCAAGAAAAAGTTGAAAAAAAGAATATGTTTTTTAGAAAAACAGGCAAGGAACAGGAACATAGTATTTTTTGGTATCAAGGAAAATGAAAAATCCTATGATAATTTAGAAAAGAATATCATTGAATGGATAGGCAAATACCTGTCTATTATACTGGATCAAAGAGACGTTCAAGAGGTAAAGAGAATAGGCAAAAAAGGAGAAGCACCTCGGCCTATAGTAGCAACATTTTCTACTCTTGGCCTGAAGATAAACATTTTCAAGCAAATAAGATTGCTGAGAGATACCCAGTTTTACATGAAGGAAGACTACCCGCGCTATGTTCTGGAAAAAAGGAAAGTTCTTCAAGAACAAGTGAAACTTGAGGCAGAAAAGGGGAACAAGGCTGTAATAAAGTATGATAAATTGATTATATTAAGAAAACACAATAACAAGAGAACACTTTCCGACTCTCTTCTAAAATCGGACCCTCTCTCAACCCCCAATCTCCCAGTACGGCCGGTCACCGCGGGAGAATACGACCAAAACCCCCCAAGACACAAAAAGGAAAAGCAGGTGGAAACTGGACGGACACAGCTAAAGACAGAGATTTGTGGCATGCCTTGGGGGAGGCTTTTACCCAAATGGGGTCCATACAAGTAACTAAATAATAAAAACAAACAATAAAAACAAACACTACTTAAAATAATATCAAGTATTAATTCAATTTAATTAAAATAACTCAAGATAAAATGAAATTTAAATTAACAATGTCATCTAAAATTGACTAATAATTAAACTTGTACAACTGAAATAAAAATAAAAAGAAACATATATTACTAAAGTTAATAACGCCACTTAAAATTAAAAAATAATAATTAAATTGAATTAACTAAATATATATTAAAAAATAATAATATTTAAAAAAAAAAAAAAAAAAAAAAAAAAAAAAACACTTTAAATAATATTTTTTACTTAAAATAAAATCCTAACCAAACTAATAAGGAAATTATACAGTTATTAATTAAAGAAAAAAAAAACAAATGTATATAAAAACCTAAATAAATGATTAAAACTAATATAACTAAAACTAACTTAGTAATATTGTAATTAGGTAACTAGTAATGTAATTAATACACATGTAATTTATCTGTATGGAATTAAATAAAGCTTTATTATTATTATTACGTATTTGAGACATGATATGTGATTCCTATATGTGTTACTTATATCATAAGTGAGTTATATCATCTTTAGATATTCTACATCAGAAGTGGGATATATTATTATATCATTTTTATCTTTTACATCTTACATATATGTTCTACAACCATCCACTCTAGATACATTTCTACAAATGATAAAATACAAAAAAATAAACATTAAGTAGTAAGAAAATCTATACAAACTGATTAATAAGGGGGAATATTTCAAAGAAATCTCCCCTAACATGTCGCAATATTAAGCCAATATAAGGCATGACATATTATGATTTGTAAGTCATTGCTAATTTCCTTTGACAAATCGCCCTGGAACAGCTCCAGAAATACTTGAGTCTAAGCATTGTAACGCGAAACATTTCTATTGTGGGAAATTTGTATGAAGACTATTGTTACTGTGTCAGATAGGATCTCGACGACTTATGTGTAAGGAAGGATAAGCTTGCTAAGTTGACGAAAATATTTGTTTTTTTTTTTCATTTAACACGTTTACCGTATTTTTATTTAATATCTGAATAGCAGGGGAGTAGAAACCACTTCTTCATTGACTAATGCCTCGAATTAGTTCGGAAAGTAGAGAACGGAGTGTGTTTACACTAGGTATTTATTATAACGGAGTGACTGACGATGTCATAAAGCCAAAACTACGGCTAGTTGAAAGTTAAAATTATATGATTTGATGAAGTTTCTTAGAGAGTGTAGAAAAGCATTTACAAAATGACTACAAAATAAAATACACAAACGGAGGTATGGTTAACAAATGACACTATTTAGAAAAATATATACATTTGAAGTAAATACATGAAAATATTAAAAAAAAATGAAAATAAAATTACTCTTTCTGGCAGAAACATTAAAAAAATAGACCTAGCAAATATACAAACAAAAAGAGGCTTTTCTTATTAAAGTATTTACATTATCGAGATTAGTAAATTTATCATTTATAAATAAATTATATCGTCCGAAATTCTTTCCAAAAAAAGGCGAATAAAGCAAAAGGTTCTAACTAAATCAAATAAGCATTTGTAATAACAATGTAAAATTGGATAACGTTCGCATAAAACGAACATACGCAATATAATAAAGTAAATTGCAAACCTTATATTTCTTTCAATGATCGTGAAATAGAATTTACAGCTAGCTTCAAGCTATTTCTCATATAGCAGAGAGAGTCAAGAGAGTGTCAAGACTCTCCGTTTCCCACTTTCCGCCTGAAATAATCACATGGCGTGTTAACTGGCGGAACTAAACGCTGCAGTTTGTCTTAGGTAACCAGTGTTGATATATAAAATTAATATATAATCATTTACCTTAGTGGAATTTGAACCGGCAACCATCGCGGTTACTACGAAGGCCTCGTAACGCCATAATAAACAAAAATTAAAAATCTTATATTTCTTTCAATTTGATATTTTTATTCTCTACTCTAACTGACATTATGCGGCGTTGAGTTCCGCTACTTAACAAGT
Source organism: Dryas iulia moderata (assembly GCA_019049465.1). NCBI lineage: Eukaryota > Metazoa > Arthropoda > Insecta > Lepidoptera > Nymphalidae > Dryas > Dryas iulia. The sequence goes on from CM032440.1 coordinate 2,293,058, forward strand.
AATGTCTTAATTTCAGGGGAAAAGTGGAAAACGGAGTATCTTGACCTTGACATTCTCTCTGATATAACAGGGTATGCTATTTTGATAGAGAATTTTCATTCTCTGCGAAAACTAAGATAAAATGCATTTTTTTTGCTCTTATTATTTTGAAGTGAAAATTTCTTTAGGCGCGTTGAGCGTTTTGGTAGAGGGTAAAATCCTCGGTTCGCGTCACGGACATGCTAATGATAATAGTATATCTATAGTTATGGAGAGCCAGACTAGCGCACGCGCAGTAGCCTGTGTACACGTATACACTAATACATCAATCATATTTCTGACTGTATTATTTGCGCGTATTTATAAAATTCGTGTAAATATAAATACTATGTATAATTAAGATAATTGTATATTAATTATTTTTTCAACCACTTCGTATTTATATTTTGTTCATCATTTGTTTAACCCATCATATGTAACTAATAAATAAAACATAAAAAATTTCATATAATTTTTGCATATAGTTTTAATTACACTCAACTCAATAGTTCCGTTTTCACTTCTATCGGCAGTCCCACGACTGCTACTGTTTTTTTTTGTTAATCCTCGTAGTGTAATAAAGTATTTAAATAAATAATATAAAAATAATAAATAAATTGCAAACTAAGACACTAAATTCAGATTCTCTGAGTCAATCTCAACTTTGTTCAGAAAGCGAAGAACGGAGTGCCTCAACATATGCTAAAAAAAGCTAAAAGGTGCTTTTCTAAATTTCTTTCAACGATCGTAAAATAAAATTTGCAATGCCAAAAAACAGAGCAACTTTCTCACAGTGGAATAATCGAGGGCGAATGGCGTCGAGATCCGCTATATTTCTGAATTTAAGGCTTTGATAAATAGAAGGCTCCAGCTCATAAATCAAGTGAAATGTAACAGTCTTTCAATTTGCCGGCTAACGCGTTTGTATCTGAAAAAACGACGACGTTCATAAACTGTTGAGGTTTTTTTTTAGAAAGTTCATCATTTTTAAGGTATTTTTGTATATACTCGTAGTATATACTTTTTTGTATTGGTAAAGATAATTTAGTACTATGTTCTTGATGTATTTTTGAATATTAACGATTATACATAATTACTAACAGTAGGACGTTGTGTCGCAGTGTGACAGCGTCTGAATTTAAACGTAACGGTTATGAGTTCGATTCCCACTCGCAAGAATAATTATGAAATTATATGCTCTTTATTATACACTGTATGTATTAACAAACACAGATATAGAATAATAATGATATATTAAGTGGTATAATAGGCGGCCTTATTGCCTAAACGATCTCCTCCAGGAAAACTTAGGTTAGAGGAGAGAATAAATAAAGAAAACCCATAACTGTGCCACAATGGTGTCATTTTTTCTTTGATAATTCAATTATATTTGCGTGGACGTGCTGTAAGTTTTAAGCTGTAGGTATAATTTGGGAAAAAAGTTTTAGGAAACGGAACGTATGGATGGGAACTTGTACTTTTTTTAGAAATATTGAAATAAAAACGGAATATTAAGATATTCCGTTCTCTACTTTTAGCCCGACATTGAGTCATTGCGTGTTTAAAAGTGGAACTCAGCGAAGTGACGCACTTTGTCGTACCAGAGCGGAGAAAAGAAAATATTTTAAATATAATAATTCTATTTCACGATTATTGGGCCAGTCGTGGCGCAGAGGCACAAAGTGTGACTGTAAAGCGACTGGTTGTGGGTTCGATTCCCACTCGAGGAGTAAAAATATTTAGTATTTCCATTTTCTTCGCTCTGGTGACCGAGGGAAAGCGCCTCGTTATTTTCCGCTACTTAACACGCAACGCCTCAAAATTTGGCGGAAAGTGGGGAACGGAGTATCTTAACACTAGGTTCCCTCTGCCTACCCTATAGTGTTGAGAGTTCAGCGTGCAGCTTAGAAAAAAAATAAAAAAAAATACTCCGAGTCAGAATCGAACCCACAAGCAACCGGGTTTACAGTCCACCGCTGTTCCACTGCACCACAATGGCATTTTAGTTATTTATTAAAGTAAACTACGTAATACGTACTTTGATATCTACTATAAATTCTCTCTAACTATCCTATTATACCCTGGAAAAAGAGGGATGATGCCATTTAATAAATTGTTTCGTAACTTTTCAATAACAATTTCGTTCTACCTTGAAATCTTAATTTACATTTTTATAAACATTAGTGAACTGTAACGGTAGGGGCCAATCGTGGCGCAGTGGCACGAACGTGTGACTGTAAACGACTGGTTCTGGGTTCGATTTCCACGCGAGGAAATATTTAATGCTTTCATTTTCCTTCGCTCTGGTATCAGAGGTAAGGCGCAGCGTTAGGTTCCGCCACTTAACACGCAATGCCTCCGAATTGTCTTAACACTAGGTTCCCTCTGCCTACCCTGCTGTGTGCGGGATGTAGGGTGAAGTTAACGCTGCGCTTTACCCGACACCTGAGCGAAGAAAATGGAAATATTAAATATTTCCACTCCTCGAGTGGGAATCGAACCCACAACCAGTTGTTTTACAGTCACACTTTGTGCCACTGCGCCACGACCTGCCCCAACATGATTACTTTGTACTAATTCAAAAAAAGTAGTGCACAACAACACTTTAAAATATAATACAATAAAGAACTAACAAGGCTAATAAATGTATATTAAAAGTATCAAAATAAGTACCAAAATTTGCTCATACAAACTAGATTCAAAGCGGTCTTCATAAATTATCAGCGAGTGTACATTCATCTTTTCTACCCACTGTTTCCAAGGATTTAAGTTTGCTCTTGACTGATGGTTGAATCTTCTGCCTGTTGAAATTGGATTTCCGCCCTCGCTCCCAAGACAGTTGTTCCTAAACGAAAAATGTTATTTTGATATAACTATATCTTAATACGTTTTATGTATTATATTTTTTGTGTTGTTTACTGTTTTAGCTTGGCTGGTAGTTTTAGATTACGAGATAGTTGTAAATTTGTTGTTAGCTTCACGCTGTATCCCGCACACAGCAGGGTAGGCAGAGGGAACCTAGTATTAAGATACTCCGTTCCCCACTTTCCGCCGAATTCGGAGGCATTGCGTGTTAAGTGGCGGAACTTAACGCCGCGCTTTACCTCGACACCAGAGCGAAGAAAATGGAAATATTAAATATTTCCACTCCTCGAGTGGGAATCGAACCCACAACCAGTCGTTTACAGTCACACGCTTGTGCCATTGGGCTACGACTGGCCACGGTAGTTGTAAATTCAAATAAAAAAAAGTTTTTTTTTTATATTTACTAATCTAGAAAACCATCGTAGTGTAGTAAAACAGAGGCTGACAATAAATGCACCTGGGGGAATGACTATATCTTCATTATTTTCCTTCCTCAGCTCTAGTATGATCAAGCGCGGCGTTGAGTTCCGTCAATCTACACGAAATATCTCTTTAATTACTTTGTTATAGGATAAAAATGTGAAACTGTTTTATACGCAATATACAAACATAAAAAAATAGATGAACATGAAAAAATATTATATATTGTCATGAGTTCTGAATATTCCGAAAGCCTTCAGCAGATATTGATTGCATGCAGTCTATTTAAATTAACGTCAAGTTGACTTAATAGATTCTTTTGAATTCAACCTCAAATGAGGTGCGTTTAGGCAACACAATATAGATTTTTATATGATATCAATAAGAGCCAGTCGAGGCGCAGTGTCACAAAATGTAACTGTAAAGCTGACTGACTGGTTGTGTGTTCGATTTCCACTCGAGGAGTGGAAATATTTAATATTTCCATTTTCTTCGCTCTGGTGTCGAGGCGAAGCGTGGCGTGATGTTCCGCCAAATTACACGCAATGTCTCCAGAATTCAGCGAAATGTGGCGGAGTGTTTTAACACTAGTTTCCTACTACCTACCTTGCTGTGTGCGGGATACAGCGTGAAGCTAAAAAAAATAAATGATGTTCTACGTACGGATTCACTAAAATTAATTAAAACATTCTACGTAATAACGTATTCTTTTAACTTGTTTAAATACGTACTTCAATTATTTCAATCCCTAACCAGATTACAGTAGATTTTTGTTAAGAGATTAAATAAAAATTACCTTTCAATACAATTTCAATATTTTATTCAGTATATTTCAATTAAAAATATATGTAGGTTAACAGTGGTTAAAATTTTAAATTTCAGTTAACTAAATAAGGTCAAGTGAATAGCTATACCAGTTTAATACGCTATATGTTCCAAATTTCAACGTAGCACTTGATTGGAGGTAAATTTAGTTTGAAATTGCATTTAATATTGAACCAATATGCAGCTTCACGTTTTTGCTCATGCTATAATACGGTAGTCAAAGAGAATTTAGTGACGAGACACTTCGTTCTGCATTAAATCATCAAAATATAGGTATATTTTCTTTATTTAAATACTGTTTTCATTGAAAAAGACATTTAGAAAGCGTATAAAATTTGAACGCAGCCGACTCGAACCTGCGCCTGCTGAATACCTCTCATCACTGAGCCATACGTTCTACTACCAGCTGCGTCAAACTTATACGCTTTATTACAACTTATTTATGTTGTTAGCATCTCTGTAGAGAGATTTTTACTAATTTCTGCTACCCAAAGATTATTCTACGAACAATCGTTTGGCAAGAGAGAATGCTATTTATTAAATACTTTTAAACATATTTAAAGTGTTATTCCACACTTAGGTAAATTGAAAAAGATATGTCCGTCATGAACCGCACTATTAGTTAAACCTTAAAGGTCTTATCTGAACGTGGCCAGTCGTGGCCCAGTGGCACAAGCGTGTGACTGTAAACGACTGGTTGTGGGTTCGATTCCCACTCGAGGAGTGGAAATATTTAATATTTCCATTTTCTTCGCTCTGGTGTCGAGGTAAAGCGCGGCGTTAAGTTCCGCCACTTAACACGCAATGCCTCCGAATTCGGCGGAAAGTGGGGAACGGAGTGTCTTAACACTAGGTTCCCTCTGCCTACCCTGCTGTGTGCGGGATATAGCGTGAAGCTTTTTTTTTGAAAAAGATATTTAGAAAGCGTATTCAGGAAGCGCCAGTTCAAATCCCGCTGCGTTCATTTTTTTATACGGAATAACTATGTTTGAAAACTTTTTTTTTCATGTCTTCCTTATTATATGAGTAGAGAATATGTAGGGTTTAAGTACTTTGTTCTCCATGTTCTCATTCACATACTTAGTGAACCAAAGCCGAAAATTAGAGACGTCTTTCTAACACGTTTTAATGTGCTTTAAGCTCTCCAGCAGCTGTCCAGCTCCGATGAAAAAATACATCTTTATACTTTCTTCCGTATAGTAGTCACAGCGAATCTAATATCAAGACACTTTGCTCCCATTGAACTGCCAGAACGCGAGTTCAATAGCTGAAGGCAACGCCGCGTTTTGTCTTGCCAAAACAGAGAAATGAATATATTTGAAATATAAAGATTCCTTCAGTTTACAAAGGAATCCTCAATCAATTCTATTTACAATTAGACACTACCCCACTGCGCCAGTATGACCTACTATAATTAAAACAGTTAATAAACTAAGTTCTAATAATGTCATGTACTACTTAGTTAAATTAAAACTAACACAAGTTATTCAGTAAATGGAATTTAAAGTTGTAGAAAAGCTGAATTCATGAATTCTAGTATTATTTAACTTCTACAGGATTCGTGGAAAAGATCTAGACTTATTTATAACACAATGGCAAAGCTCGAAATCTTTTTAAACATTATGCCTTTCACTTTCCAAAGTTAATGATATTTTAATGACTGTTAAGTTTTTATTTTTAATAAACTAGGCGTTGATGAGTTTCGTAGTTTAGAATTTGGAGTGGCATTTGACTTATTTGTTGATGAAAAATATTATTTTTTTAATGAAATTGTAGTTCATTATGTGTAAGTAGGTCAAAGAAATTTAGATTTTTTGTTTACCAAATATATCCTAAAAGAGACTATATATTTATAGATAAAATAAAATAAGTAAAGGATCAGTAAAATTACCATTTTTTTAAAAATACTAAAAAAAAACAATCAATAAGCTTTTAATTTTTTTCATCATTTTTTTATATTTCACAGAATAAAGCCTATTTACTCACGTTATGTGGATTCTATGAAAATATGCAATCCTCCATTTTGTTTGACGGCCATTTTCCGTGAATGATTTATTAAATGTCGGCACACTCCAAATTTTAGCTAAATTTGGTATTGCAAATTTTTAATTACAAAAATTCGCTAATACTAACAACACTCTAATAAACTACCCTAAAAAAACTTGCAAAAAGTAAAAATAAACTATAAATAAACTGATAAGTTTACAGTTTCATGTTATTCCTCACATAGCCTTCCTCACCTTACCATTAACAGAATGAATCGGAAACCACAAATAGAGTGTCAAGACATTCCGTGGTAAATGCTTACTCTAGATATCGTAATGAGTGGCAGAACTCACCCCCGTTGACAAGTTTTCTTTTTTTTTTAACTTCACGCTGTATCCCGCACACAGCAGGGTAGGCAGAGGGAACCTAGTGTTAAGACACTCCGTTCCCTACTTTCCGCCGAATTCGGAGGCATTGCGTGTTAAGTGGCGGAACTTAACGCCGCGCTTTACCTCGACACCAGAGCGAAGAAAATGGAAATATAATTTCCACTCCTCGAGTGGGAATCGAACCTACAACCAGTCGTTTACAGTCACACGCTTGTGCCACGGGGCCACGACTGGCCACTGGATAAGTTCTTTCCTAATATAAATTTTCAGGATTAAAGGATTTGATAATTCTTAACCCAAATGAATATATAGTCAATAAAAATCTAGAACAAAATTAATATATTATACCTATCTACCTACCTTATTAATCTTGCCTTTCAAAAGTTCAGTGGGTATATTAGTAAACGAAATAAAGAACTTCAAACTTTCCCCAACAGCAACGTGTTATGAAGTAGGTACATACAATACAAATGTTGATTATTTCACGAAAACATTGAAGAGCTCTTGCGTCCATTGAAACAATTTTTTTACAAAAATCCAAGCAATTAATAGAAAGTTACAAATTAAAAGAGCTAAGCGAATACTAACTTTATTTTATTGTTCTTTGAAACAGAAATTTCTACTGATTGCAAAAAAAGGAACAAATTACTTTGTGGAGTAACAAAATTAGATATTTTTGGTATTTAAATATTTTTTTTTAGCTTCACGCTGTATCCCGCATACAGCAGGGTAGCCAGAGGGAACCTAGTGTTAGGACACTCCGTTCCCCACTTTCCGCCGAATTCAGAGGCTTGCGTGTTAAGTGGCGGAACTTAACGCCGCGCTTTACCTCGACACCAGAGCGAAGAAAATGGAAATATAATTTAGTTAATATTTAAATATGAACGTCTAAAAGCCGTTTTGAAATAGATATATGACAACTGTGCCACGATGTTGTTGTCTGTTGACAATACTGTGACATTTTTATTTTCGTAGCTTCTCATTTTTTCCTTTATAGCAGGTTAGTCAGAATAAATCTAGGCAAGACGTTTCGATTTCCATTTTCCCCCCGAGTTAGAGAAATTGCGTGTTAAGTTCGTCACGCCACGCTTTGTCCGTAACAAAATATGATGCATATATAAATTGTAAGCTACGTTTTAACGTGTCTAATACATTTACATGTACTTCAATTATATTATCTCTTTTCATCATTTGATCATTTTAAATTATATATATTCATAATTTCAAATGTATAATTTTTGCAAATGAAATGAATTAATTTTAAGTTTAAGCGAAGAAGACATTTAAAGAAAACGTACAAAAAATTGCGGGATTCGAACCCGCGCCTCCTGAATACCGTCCAGGCGCTCTCACCACTGAGCATTCTACATTTTTATCTTTAAAATTGAATTTAAAAATGATGATGAGCATGATGATGAACGGGATACAGTGTGAACCTAAAAAAAATTTAAAAATATCGAAACGAGGCTCTTTACACAAAAAACCCATTAATTAACTACATAACTTATACATATACGCCAAGCGTTTTGAAAATTAACAAAATCCTTTTTCCCTCTAACGAAAGGGACAAGTCAGGCGTGTACCCCAGTTTTATTGAAATACGCAATATTTACTGCTAAAACTCGCTTTGGTAACCAACAACGGTCACGTAGCGTTTGGATCTGGATCCAACCAGCCGAACGATTTCAAGCAAGTGTGTAAATTGACTTATATGGGAAAATAGACTTTATGACTATAGTAATAAGGGACTAGGTATTGTTAATGGCTCAGTGTTAACGCTCGGCCAGATTTCAAGCGATATAGTCGGCAGTTCGTTTTTGAAAATAAGTTTTGATTGATTTTTGAATGGTTTTTGATATTATTTTTTAGATTGTTTAGCTTCACGGCTTTCAGTGTAGTAGGGTAGAGAGAATTTAATGTTGAGGCACTCCGTTCTCTATTTCCGGCCGAAATTGAAATATTCCGTGCAAGGTGACGAAATTTAATTTTATTGTTTATTTTAGCTTCACGCTTTATCCCTAGAAGGATAGTCAAAGAAAATAGAGTGCCGAACGCTTCAGTCCCTACGTACTTCTTTCACCTCGTCCACTAATGTAATGTAATTCATAGAGGGTTAGATTCATACATTTTTTTAAGTTAATTTTATTTTCTTCGCATCACCTTAATTCGATCATTAACGGTGCAATTTATTTAATTTACCAGGACGTACAATAATATTAATTAAATTGTAGTTTTTCCTTCGAGTAGGAATCGAACCTTCAACAAATCGTGTTTACATAAAAATTGTAGTTTCATTGTCCAATACGAGAAATGGTTACATATATAACGATTTTTTATAGCCCCATAATTTTTATTCCACTGCGTTCTCAATGATTATCCCGCTAAGGATAAAGCGTGATGCTAAAAAAAATATTTCCGTTCTCTTCTTAAGACAAGATGTCTACCGCTCTATTTCTAAGACAAGACTGCGGCGTTGAGTTACACCACACAACACGCAATGCCTCGATTTTAGATGAAAAATTAACAATAAAGTTATTTCTGACTCCCTGCCCTGTTATGCAGAAAAAAGGGAAAAGTAACTTATATAAAAATATAACACGAGGAAGTCCCACAGTCTCCAAACTAATGTTTTGTTAAGAAAAATTAAAATTTATAAAGATTAACAAAACCATGACAATGTTATTATAATATTTTAAACTTGTATAATGTATGTAAAGTGTGCATATCATAAAGCTGCATAAAAGAATAGCCTATGTCAGTAAATTAGTTTTTTTAAACATCTCTTTGAAATTTTAATTCTTTGTACACCTCTGAGGCTGGTCGTCTCATTAACATGAAAGATAATGAACATACGAGTATATTCAGGGGAACAGAGAACGGCTGCTTAGATAGAAAATAGTGCAAGGTAAACGTAAGAATAGACCTTCTCTTTATAAAATGTTAGATATTTTAACATTTTAAAAGTGTTATTTGCATACTCACGAAATCCCTACTTCCCTACTTATATTATAAATGCGAAAGTCTGTGTGTTTGTCTGTCACGCTTTCACGGCTAATCTACCGGTCCGATTTGGATGAAATTTAGAATGAAAGTAGTAAAAGTTACTGGGTCTAACATAGGCTTATTTTTTCAAAAATCAACCTTTAGAGGGTTAAATAGGGGATGAAAGTTTATATGAAACCGCTTGACCAATTGTAATTAATTATAGCGTAAATATAGTTAATAATCTAAGCTTAAACATAGGCTATTTTATTTTTTAAAAATACGCCCCCAAGTGTTGCTATATAACGAAATAGTTACCGCGGCGAAGCCGCGAGCAGGCCTCTAGTCGAAAATAGTTTTAAAAAATATATTGAAATTTTGAACGTAGCAGGATTCGAACCAGTGCCTATTAGTTTTGTCAAATCGCTCTGATCGCTAAGCTATACATTCTACATATGACTGAAAAACAAATTAATAAGTTATATACTACTCGTAAATCCGGCTGAAAGAGAAATTAACATATTTAAATTTGTACATTGCATGAAGCGGAAATTGAACTCACAAGCACTCGCGATATCAGTCAGACGTTGTTCCACTTCGCCATAATGACCTCATAATATATAATTAAATTAAAAAATCAAATAGCTTCACGCTATATCCCGCACACAGCAGGCAGAGGGAACCTAGTAGTAGTGTTAAGACACTCCGGTCCCCACTTTCCGCCGAATTCGGAGGCATTGCGTGTTAAGTGGCGGAACTTGACGCCGCGCTTTGCCTCTGATATCAGAGCAAAGGAAATGGAAATATTAAATATTTACACTTCTCGAGTGGGAATCGAACCCACAACCAGTCGTTTACAGTCACACGCTTGTGCCACTGGGCCACGACTGGCCACCACTGGTATAATGATTACAATATAATATTATTTTACATATACGTCTATTATTAGCTATAAGTTTTTAACGTTTTAAAGTATTATACGCACTTTTAGGAGATAGAATTTATTTTTTTTTACCCGCGACGGAACGGCGACTGTATATGTGTTTGGGGTGAGAGGTTGTTTGTTTGTTTGTTTGTTTGTTTGTTTGTTTGTGTGTTTGTGCAAATTACTATGTCAATTATTTCCAAAAACTATAAGTCCGATTTTGATACGGTTTTCTATGATAGGTTAAGGTTCAATTGGCGTATGTTCTTATGTATGTCTTATTGCCTTAACTCACCAGGGGGCGCTGCAGTAAGCATTTTACGTGAAAACGAATGTTTTCAATTATCTCAAAAAATAATAGTCTGATTTCAATAGATTTTCAGTGATAGATTCAGGTTTAATTGGTGGATGTTCTTGGATATGTTTTATCGTGTCAAACCACCAGGGGGCGCTGCAGTAAGCATTTGTTTGTACTTTTTTTGTATTTATTTGTCTAAAACCGAAACTACTGCTCCGATTAAAAAGAGTTTTCATAAAAAGATTTATCTTTGCTTGGTGCATATTTTAAGATTTTTCTTTTTTTGTTACGGGGAAAACTCACCAGGGGGCGCTGCACTAAACATTTGTTTATGCAGAGCAAAAACTACTAGTCCAATTTAGATGAAACTTTCAAGGATGGGTTAAGGCTTAATTGGTGCGTCTTTCCATATATGTGTTATGGTGACCACTCATCAGGGGGCGCTGTAGTAAGCATTTGTTTGAGTTTTTTTGTGTAAAACCAAAATGTTTCTTGTTTTTATTTGTCTAAAACCGAAATTACTTATCCGATTGGCTAGAGTTTTCAGAACTAAATTAAGCTTTGCTTCGTGCATATTTTAAGATTTTTGTTTTTTCGTTACGGTGAAAATTCACCAGGGGGCGCTGCAGTAAACATTTGTTTATGTAGAGTAAAAACTACTAGTCCGATTTAGATGAAACTTTCAACGATAGGTTGAGGTTTAATTGGTGCATTTCTTTATATGTGTGTTACGGTGACCACTCACCAGGGGGCGCTGCAGTAAGTACATTTGTTTGTGCAAAACTAAAAGTACGAGTCCGATTTGAATGCAGTTTTCAATGATAGATTCAAGTTTACTTAGTGCATATTTTCATATATGTGTCATGTATGTTTACTTAGTGCATACTTTTTATGTATGTGTCAACTCTCTAGGGGGCGCTGCAGTAAGTAGCTGCTTCCATTTTTTGTGTATAACAAAAACGACTAGTACGATTGGAAAGAGTTTTCAGTATTAGATTCCGCTTTGTTTAGTACATGTTTTTAAATTAATATTACGGTGACAAGTCACCAGGGGGCGCTGCAGTAAAATATTGTTTGTGCAAAGCTAAAATGACGAATTCGATTTGGATGCAGTTTCAGTGATAAGCTCAAGTTTAATTAGTGCATGTTCTTGGATATGCTTTATCGTGTTAACTCACCAGGGGGCGCTGCCAGTAAACATTTGTTTGTAATATTTAATGTAAAACCACAACTACTAGTCCGATTGGACAGAGTTTTCAGTATTAGATTTACCTTTACTTGGTGTATGTTTTTAGTTTTTTTTTTACGTTAAGAACTCACCAGGGGGCGCTTCATTAAACATTTGATGGTGCAAAGTTAAAACTACGAGTCTGAATTTGATGCAGTTTTCAACGATAGGATCAGGCTCAATTAGCGTGTGTTCTCGTATATGTGTCGTGGTGACACCTCACCAGGGGGCGCTGTAGTAAGCATTTGCTTGTATTTTTGTGTGAAACCTATTTAGATGCGGTTTTCTGTGATAGGTTCAGGTTTAATTGTTGAGTGTTTTTATATGCCATATCACAAACTACCACGGGGCGCTCCAGTATAAATTAATTTGTTCCAAATCAAAACTACTAGTGGGTTTTGTGATTTTCACTGATTTGGTTAAACTTAAGTTTCCTAAAAATGTTGCGGTGACAATCTGCCAGGCGCTGCAATAGGCATTTGATAACCAGAAAGCATTGGGCTTATAATTTCTTTTGGATTTGCATAAAGATTAATATAAAATTATGTAATAATATATAATGTGTATCTATACACTTTAAAAAGTTTAAAATAAAAAACAAAATTAAAAATTTTGAAAATACCCACGACGGTTTAATTGTAATTGAAAAAGGATAAAATAACTAGAAATCCCCCGCCTAAAAGAATATATGTAACGAGATGATGGGGACGACTTCGTCGGGGGCTGCCAGTTGCAACCTCTATTTTAAATATAGTAGCTAACAGTATAGATTTCGTTCTTAAAGTTTTTAAAAGGAATACCAGTTATCAAAACTGTAAATTCATATTAATATTTTAATTTTTTCCCAAACCTGTTTTAACAGTATGAAAACCTAGGAGAAGTTGGCAAACTTAAAGTAATGGCAGCTCCGACGAAGTCGTCCCCATCATCTCGTTACATATATTCTTTTAGGCGGGGGATTTCTAGTTATTTTATCCTTTTTCAATTACAATTAAACCGTCGTGGGCATTTTCAAAATTTTTAATTTTGTTTTTTTGCTAAAAACACAAATAGGTAAGCGTATAGGAATTTCGTTGCAGCCGGTAGTAGAACCCATGGCTTAGCGGTCAGAGCGCTTCGACGGTATCCCAGAGGTGTGGCTACGAATCCTGTTGTGTTCAAATTTTTATACATCTCTTATAAAAGTGTTTTTGCTATATATTGTAAATGTATGACTAAATAGAAAAAAATACATAAAAAACAGAAACATTTCTTATTGTAAAACTAATAATTTGTGATGAGCCAAGCTAAAACCCTTATTTTTTTTAACTTAACGCTGTATTCCGCACACAGCTGGAAGGACAGAGGGAACTTATTAAGATACTTCATTCCACACGCATTACCAAATTCCGGAGGTATTGTGTGCTAAGTAGTGGAACTTAACGCCGCGCTTTTTACCCGCGACGGAACGGCGACTGTATATGTGTTTGGGGTGAGAGGTTGTTTGTTTGTTTGTTTGTTTGTGTGTTTGTGCAAATTACTATGTCAATTATTTCCAAAACTATAAGTCCGATTTTGATACGGTTTTCTATGATAGGTCAAGGTTCAATTGGCGTATGTTCTTATGTATGTCTTATTGCCTTAACTCACCAGGGGGCGCTGCAGTAAGCATTTTACGTGAAAACGAATGTTTTCAATTATCTCAAAAAATAATAGTCTGATTTCAATAGATTTTCAGTGATAGATTCAGATTTAATTGGTGGATGTTCTTGGATATGTTTTATCGTGTCGAACCACCAGGGGGCGCTGCAGTAAGCATTTGTTTGTACTTTTTTTTATTTATTTGTCTAAAACCGAAACTACTGCTCCGATTGAAAAGAGTTTTCATAAAAAGATTCATCTTTGCTTGATGCATATTTTAATATTTTTCTTTTGTTGTTACGGGGAAAACTCACCAGGGGGCGCAGCAGTAAACATTTGTTTATGCAAATCAAAAACTACTGGTCCGATTTACATGTAACTTTCAAGGATAGGTTCAGGCTTAATTGGTGCATCTTTTTATATATGTGCTACAGTGACCACCCATCAGGGGGCGCTGCAGTAAGCATTTGTTTGTACTTTTTTGTGTAAAACCAAAATTTTTCTTGTATTTGTTTGTCTAAAACCGAAATTACTAATCCGATTGGATAGAGTTTTCAGAACTAGATTTAGCTTTGCTTTGTGCATATTTTAAGATTTTTGTTTTCTGGTTACGGTGAAAATTCACTAGGGGGCGCTGCAGTAAACATTTGTTTATACAGAGCAAAAACTACTAGTCCGATTTAGATGAAACTTCCAACGATAGGTTCAAGTTTAATTGGTGTATCTTTTCATATATGCGTTACGGTGACTACTCACCAGGGGGCGCTGCAGTAAATACACTTGTTTGTGCAAAACTAAAACTACGAGTCCGATTTGAATGCAGTTTTCAATGATAGATTCAAGTTTACTTAGTGCATATTTTCATATATGTGTCATGTATGTTTACTTAGTGCATATTTTCATGTATGTGTTAACTCTCTAGGGGGCGCTGCAGTAAGTAGCTGCTTCTATTTTTTTGTGTAAAACCAAAACGACTAGTACGATTGAAAAGAGTTTTCAGTATTAGATTCCGCTTTGCTTATACCATGTTTTTAAATTTATATTACAGTGACAAGTCACCAGGGGGCGCTGCAGTAAAATATTGTTTGTGCAAAGATAAAATTACGAATTTGATTTGGATGCAGTGTCAATGATAAGTTCAAATTTAATTACTGCATGTTCTTGGATATGTTTTATCGTGTTAACTCACCAGGGGGCGCTGCAGTAAACATTTGTTTGTTAATGCAAAGCCACAACTACTAGTCCGATTGCGCAGAGTTTTTAGTATTAGAGTTACCTTTACTTGGTGTAAGTTTTTAGGTATTTTTTTTACGTTATGAACACGCCAGGGGGTGCATTAAACATTTAATTATGCAAAGCTAAAACTACAAGTCCAATTTGGATGCAGTTATCAAAGATAGGATCAGGCTTAATTAGTGCGTGTTCTCGTATATGTGTCATGGTGACACCTCACCAGGGGGCGCTGTAGTAAGCATTTGCTTGTATTTTTGTGTGAAACCTATTTAGATGCGGTTTTCTGTGATAGGTTCAGGTTTAATTGTTGCGTGTTTTTATATGCCATATCACAAACTACCACGGGGCGCTCCAGTATAAATTAGTTTGTTCAAAATCAAAACTAATACTGGGTTTTGTGATTTTCACTGATTTGGTTAGACTTAAGTTTCGTGGAAATGTTACGGTGACAATCTGCCATGCGCTGCAATAAGCATTTGATAACCAGAAAGCATTGGGTTTATAATTTCTTTTGGATTTGCATGAAGATTAATATAAAGTATTTCGATATTATGTAATAATATATAATGTGTTGTCTATTCACTTTAAAAAGTTTAAAATAAAAAGCAAAATTAAAAATTTTGAAAAAACCCACGACGGTTTAATTGTAATTGAAAAAGGATAAAATAACTGTAAATCCCCCGCCTAAAAGAATATATGTAACGAGATGATGGGGACGACTTCGTCGGGGGCTGCCAGTTGCAATCCCTATTTTAAATATAGTAGCTAACAGTATAGATTTCGTTTTAAAGTTTTTAAAATACCAGTTATCAAAACTGTAAATTCATATTAATATTTTAATTTTTTGGGAACCTGTTTTAACAGCAAGAAAACCTATGAGAAGATTTGTGCAAACTTAAAGTAATGACAGCCCCCGACGGAGTCGTCCCCATCATCTCGTTACATATATTCTTTTAGGCGGGGGATTTACAGTTATTTTATCCTTTTTCAATTACAATTAAACCGTCGTGGGTTTTTTCAAAATTTTTAATTTTGCTTTTTATTCTTGCCTTCAGAACGAATTAAATGAAATATTTTTCTTTCTCGAGTGGAAATCGAACCCACAACCAGTCGAGTTTATAGTCACACTATGCTCTTGCACCTGACTAGGCTCATAATAACTTATAACCAATCACATAAAACAATATAAAAAAGAAACAGAAAGAAACATTTTGTAATAAAGAACTAATGATTTGAGACGAGCTAAGCTAAAACCCATTATTAACAAGCCATAAATTGTGTTAACAAAGGGCCCGGGGACCCCCGACTATTAATATTCGTTTGAACTGGCCAATGCGACAGTGAAATGTAAATAACAAAGAAAACAATGCTGATGCTGCCTGCCTTACACAAGTTATAATAAAAATATTTCATACACTTGCTGTTTTTATATTATTTAAAGTATTTTTTTCGCTTTGGTAAGGTATAGTAGTAGATTTAGGGGCCAATCGTGCAGTGGCACAAACGTGTGATTGTAATCGACTGGTTGTGGGTTTGATTCCCACTTGAAGAGTGGAAATATTTAATATTTCTTATTTAATATTTCTATAGTACACTAGATGTAGATCTGAATCTGTACTAAAATATATGTATTTAATCCGGTTAAAATAGTTCCATTGTATTTTTTTAACAATTTAAAATAAATTTTTGTCAGAATATTTATTAATTTTAATAAATATTTTGTTTCAGGTACGTGGGAGTTCTAAAGGTAGTACTGGATAGTTAATTGTGTTTTTGCTACATTTTGAAACAATATGTTTTTTTAGCTTCACGCTGTATCCCGCACACGGCAGGGTAGGTAGAGGGAACCTAGTGCTAAGACACCCCGTTCCCCACTTTCCGCCGAATTCGGAGGCTTGCGTGTTAAGTGGCGGAACTTAACGCCGCGCTTTACCTCGACACCAGAGCGAAGAAAATGGAAATATAATTTCCACTCCTCGATCGAACCAACAATCAGTCGTTTACAGTCACACGCTTGTGCCACTGGGCCACGACTGTCCACTACAGTACTGAAGCAGAAACAGTATGTGACTAATAATATTATAAGAGATAGAACATTATCATGAAATGTTTAAAGTTGCACATAAAAATATTTATCCGCCTCCTAAGGGGATTAGAAACACTAATGATTGTAAATTAATATTTCTTTGCCACTAACCGGTAAGTGTTTTTTTTAAATTAAGTTATCACTAAGAATATATTTCATTCAAGCTTTTCCTTTATTTTTGTCTCTGCCTGTAATTTTGAAAATTTTCAAAGAGACTAAAAAACTTCAAGTTTTAGAAAGTCTTTATTACACTGTTATGAAAAAAAAAAAAAAACATGTACTAAAATTATTTAATTCAAGGAAAATATTATTTGCACCTTACGTAATTATAAATTAAGCTTTCGTATTATTTACTTAACCTTACTCCTACATAAATACTTTACCGGTAAGTCGTAGTAGAATGCGTGAGCGATCCTGCAACGTCTCATGTAGGTGGACGTATTGGAAGAGATTTTAGTGGGTAGTATCGGGTTCGCTGAGGAGTCCTACAGTATCATCTATTCTAGGGCCTATCTTACGCAAGGGTAGACTGTAAATAAATAATATATGTTACAATATAAAGTTATCGCAATTGCGGCTGCAACTGCGATGCAACATAAGTCTAAAACTTTAATTATATGTCAAACTGAAATACTCACATATATTATTTTTTGCTTTCACATTGTTAAGACAGTCCTTTTCCCACATTAAATAAAATAATAAATAATATTAATAAAGCAATAAATTAATAAAGATATATGTAAACACTATCGGAACGGAATGTGGGGAACGGAGTGTCGTATCACTAGGTTCCCTCTGCCTACCCTGCTGTGTGCGGGATACAGCGTGAAGCTAAAAAAAAAAATACTATCGAAATTTGAAGTTGTCTCATCTAGGTTCGATCTCTGCTTACCCTGCTATGTGGGAGAAAGTATGTACTGTACGTATGTACAAACAGAAACACAAACAATTATGCTAAGTGCATATTTATGTATATACGGTACATATATCTAAATAACTTCTTGTAGAACTCTTCGTCTGTTTGTTTGTCAATCTGTTTCTATGTTTCGACTATTTCTGAATGGCTGAACTGATATTGAAAGAAATTTCTTTAGCAGGTAGCAGATGTTACGAGGAGTAGCTTAGATTTTTATTTTTAAATTATAACTTTTTTATTAATTTCCACGCGGACTAAATCGCGGTCACAGCTAGTCTAAAAACTTAAAGTATAAAAAAATACAGTAAAAGTATTACACCTTTAAGACAAAAAGAACACAATAAGTATTGAAGCGAGGGGCCAAATTAAAACCGAATTTCTCGTGAAGACTGAAAAACCGGTGAAATGGAGAAAAAAAATCGCTACTTCAAAGGCCAGGAGCCCTTTGTGTACTGCGAATGACGTTTTCGAAAGTCTCACCGACGTATATACGCTAGTACCTGTTCCTCGTAAGTGGAGAGATGATTACTGCGAAATTTAACTTGGAAAGACGAAATCTTCTGTTTTTTTGTTCATTTTTTTTCATGGTATAAATTTTTGAGTGTTTGGAGTCAGATATGGCTTCAAAAATAAAGTTTGGTAAAATGTATATATTGTATTTTTTAGTACATCTTATACTGAAGTTAGAATTCAAAGTAAGAAACCTAATGTCAATACACTCCGTTCTCCGCATTTCAGCCCTGTAACTGTAAATCAAAATGATTTCAATAGATACTGATCTAAGTTTGAATAAAATTCTTAATCAAATTCGCTCCACGGAAATACCTAACTTTTATTAAAATTGTACGTATTGAGCCACGACAATGGTTGTAATATATTACTTTCTTTTACAGTTTCATTCTTTTCCCCCATAGTTAGATAGCCAGTAGCAAGACATTCTGGCCACTTTCCGAATCCGAAATATTGCGCGTTGAGTGACAAAGCTTCTCGTCGCTCTTTGTGTTATCACCATAGAAAGAAAATGAAAATAATTATTTAAATATTAGGTATAATTACTCCGACTTGAAATCAAACCCACAACCATTTCATTTACATTTAGACGCTATCCCACTGCACCACAACAGTCAAATACCGATGCTTAATCAATTCCTTTCTACGGAAACAGCTAACTTTTATTCAAAAGTCTTCTTTGGTTCGTATCGGATTTTTATTTTGCACATTCGGTTTCCGCAAGTGTAGTCATATAAAGGATTAAATTCTTTCAGCCAAGTTTTGTCATTTTTTTTTACTTTTATATCTCTACCAGCTAATACGAGTACGCTCATTTTGTATCCCCTTTTGTGTGTTTTTCTATTGTTCTTTTAGACTGTAGTATCTATGTTTCAAATCGAATTGGAAATGCAATTATATTATACTTAACTAGCGATCCGCTTGCGGCTTCGTCTTTGTTATTTTTTTTCTTAGCTTCACGCTGTATCCCGCACACAGCAGGGTAGGCAGAGGGAACCTAGTATTAAATTAACATACTCCGTTCCCCACTTTCCGCTGAATTAAGAGGCTTTGCGTGTTAAGTGGCGGAACTTAACGCCGCGCTTTACCTCGACACCAGAGCGAAGAAAATGGAAATATTAAATATTTCCATTCTTCGAGTGGGATCGAACCTACAACCAGTCGTTTGCAGTCACACTCTTGTGCCACTGGGCCACATAATTATAACTTTTTCGCCAACCTTAATTTGAATTGTTGTATTTTTTTGTTTATGAACCAATTAAAATAAAATAAACACTATATGTTAAGAAAAGTATATCAAAATATAATAGTTAAAACTGAATTTAAATCGGTTAACCCATTTCAAAAGTGCACAAAGCACAGATAAACAGACCAACTGTAAAGAAATTTAATAATTACGTATACAGTCAGACACTCATATTGCACCTCTATGCGCAAAATCTAATCAATACACAATATTCTGAAACTAGAAAATACAGATAAGATAGAAAATACAGTGGCCAGTCGTGGCCCAGTGGCACAGGAGTGTGACTGTAAACGTCTGGTTGTGGGTTCGATTCCCACTCGAGGAGTGGAAATTATATTTCCATTTTCTTCGCTCTGGTGTCGAGGTAAAGTGCGGCGTTAAGTTCCGCCACTTAACACGCAAGCCTCCGAATTCGGCGGAAAGTGGGGAACGGAGTGTCTTAACACTAGGTTCCCTCTGCCTACCCTGCTGTGTGCGGGATATAGCGTGAAGCTATTTTTTTATTTTATTTTTAGAAAATACAGTAATATATAACTAAACCTCATTTGCCTATCCTTCGTAGTATCATATCTACCTAAATATAAAAATAATATTTATTCTTTATAAAATTAAACTTTAAAAAAACGGCTAAAAGATTTTTTTAAATAAAACCTGGTCTAAATCCCCTTAATACTCAGGTAGATAATAAGTAATAATGCAATGGACTGTTAAGTTCTTAAGACTAGAAGATATTTAAAACAATCACTTTGCGATAAGAACGGCTATGAACAATCACATTTCTCCTTAGAACTAGACAAGGGTTACTCCTCTAATTTATCGTGGGGTTTGCCTTAAGTTATAAGAAAGATAGTTGAGCGTTCAATAAATATTTTTAAAATATATTTATTTTTTTACTTTTAAACATTTTTAAAGTGTTATTCTACACTTAGGAAAATTGAAAAAGACATTTAAAGAAAACGTATAAAAATTTGAACGCAGCGGGATTCGAACCCGCGCCTCCTGTATCACGTCCAAGCGCTCAGTGGTGAGAGCTCAAAATTTTTATACGTTTTCTTTAAATGTCTCTTTTATATTTATTTTTTGATAATTTTACATTTATTTATTTATTCATACTTTTTCTCTTATAAGAGGGTGTAAATAAAAATAGTTTAAATATCAATAATCATAGAGGCCGTCGTGGCGCAGTGGAACAGTGCCTGTCTGTAAACACGATGGTTGTGGATATGATTCCCACTTGGAAATAATTATAATATATTATTTTCATGTCTCCGTTCCAGTACTAAAGGGCTGTGCTATGCTGTTTGCATTTGGTTTTTAACTTGACATGCTTCAATTTATGTAAGGTATATAGAAAATAGTTCGAAACTTTGTACAATTAAGAAAGACAGAGATATCGTAGTTAACTTTAAATAATTACGGTTAAACATTTAAAGCCACGTTGTTACACTTTATTAGACTTGTAGCATGAAAGTAAATTATAGTTAAAAAAATTTAAAAGCTACACTGTTGTATCTATTAAAACTATTTTTTTTTATTTAGCATCAATATTTTTTTAGCATCGCTCTGTATCTCGCGCACAGCAGAGTAGGCAGAGGGAACTTAATGTTAAGACACTCCGTTCCCCACTTTCCTCTAAATTCTGGAGGCATTACATGTTATTGAAACGTAACTCTATGCCGCCGTGTCTGCCGCAATCCCAGGGCGAAGAATATTAAATATTTCCACTTCCACTGGGAATCGATCCCACAACCAGTTGCGCTTACCTAGTTACACTTTGATACTACTACTACAAAAAAATACTTCTAAGCAAATCGCTTATAACTTGGACCTTTACACAAACTTCGCATACATCTTAAGTGGGCTCTACATTATTGGCAATAAGCTGGCCAGCTACTACACCACATATAGTTGGCTTATGTAAGGCATCCGAGGAATCCACGTCCAGTGCACTGTTACGTAATGTTACATATGTTTGTAGAATACTATGTTGTACTATACTCGATAGTCGTTAGCGAATGCGTTTGTTATTTGATTAGAGATGATTGGACTAGTAGTAATAGTGACGTCTTTTTTCAAGTAGAGTAAATATTACATTAAAACGTGTTCAGATCTGAGCCCAATAATGTTCTCTCTGACTGCCTGCCTGCTTCAATTTGTCTGCAAAACATGAAAATATACAATATAGAGAATATTTGTTGATGCTACAGTTACTTACGTTCTAATTTCAAATAGTTAACATTAACAAACGTCCTTTTTTTTAGCTTTACGCTATATCCCGCACACAGCAGGGTAGGCAGAGGGAACCTAGTATTGAGATACTCCGTTTCCCACTCTCCGTCGAATTCGGAGGCATTGCGTGTTAAGTGGCGGAACTTAACGCCACGCTTTACCTCGACACCAGAGCGAAGAAAAATGGAAATATAATTTCCACTCCTCGAGTGGGAATCGAACCCACAACCAGTCGTTTACGGTCACACGCTTGTGCCACTGGGCCATGACTGGCCTCTAATATAATTATATTTAAATTATTTTAATTTCTCTCCTCAGGTAAGAAAAAGCGTAAAGTTAAGTTGCTCCAATCCGTATACAATATTTTAATTTCCGGCGGAAAGTAGAGAACGGAGTGTTTAGACACTAGACTTCATCTCATACCTTTTTTTTCATTAAATCTAGAATCTCTGAACGAATTATTTCCAAAACATAAGCCTGTGGGAATCATGTTATATGAACACTTTGCCACCGCTATCTATACTAAAATGTCGTAAATGCATCACAATGATTACTATCTATGATGTTAATTATTATGCAAAACATATTAATTAAGTACGATTACAATTAATTAATTCCAGTAATAGCGTATTATAATTACATTGATGTCACCGTCGTTATTTGGAATGCATTTGATTGTACACGTGGGTTCGAATTCCACTTAGCGTTAATAATAATAAGTATTATTAAATAAAAAAATAATATATTATTAGAATAATAGATATTTAAGAAACGTATAAACATTTGAACGCATCGGGATTCGAACCCGCTCCTCCTGAATACCGTTCAGGCGCTCTTACCACTGAGCCATGTCTTCTACTACCTTTGTAGAGAGATTTTTACAAATTTCTGCTACCTAAAGATTATTCTACGAACATTCGTTTGGCAGGAGAGAATGCTATTTATTAAATATTTTTAAACATAGATAGATGCTAACAACAAAAATAAATTGTAATAAAGCGTATAAGAATTTCGAAGCAGCGTGTAGTAGAACGCAAGGTTCAGTGGTGAGAGCGCCTGCACGGTATTCAGGAGGCGCGGGTTCGAATCCCGCTGCGTTCAAATTTTTATACGTTTTCTAAATGTCTTTTTCAATTTTCCTAAGTGTGGAATAACACTTTAAAAATGTTTAAAAGTAAATAATAGATATTATTATTATATTTATATCTTAGAAGATAGAGGTCATCATAGCATAGTGGGAAAGATTCTGATTGTAAACGCGATGGTTATGGGTTTAATACCCACTAACCACTAAAAATGATTATCTTTATCCTTATATACAGTATATAACAATAATAAAAACAAATTATTAGTACAGAATCAAAAATATGATTTTTATATTTTTTTACCTCTTTCTATGTTTGTTTGCAAATGCTAATCTCTTAAATGGCTTAACCGATTTAAATGCAATTTCGACTGTTGTTTTTGGCTATCTCCACTATTCTATTACCAAAAATATACGTAACTATTACTAAGATTAAGTAGTGCTAAAGCTTCTAGTCTGGGCATATAAAAAAACTGCATTCATATAAAGATTCTAGCGAGAATTGAGCTCATATTCATTGCATTTAATAATAAAACACTTGTTATTTACCACCACAATTTTCATATCATTACATTAATTAGTTATATAAATCTATCAATATATCAATCAATACTTTATATTGGAGGGGCCAGTCGTGGCACAGGGGCACGTAAGTGTGACTGTAAACGCGATTGGTTGTGGGTTCGATTCCCACTCGAGGAGTGGAAATATTTAATATTTCCATTTCCTTCGCTCTGGTGTCGAGGTAAACCGCGGCGTTAAGTTCCGCCACTTAACACGCAATGCCTCCGAATTTGGCGGAAAGTGGGGAACGAAGTGTCTTAACACTAGGTTCCCTCTGCCTACCCTGCTGTGTGCGGGATACAGCGTGAAGCTATAAAAAAAAAAAAAAAAAAAAAAATTATATCAGAAGTTTTTATTCAACGCAATCATCAACTATCAATAAAGGCTGTACGGGCCGTTCAAGTCTAGTAATATTTAGCATGAATTATACGTAATTTTCACGCGTTTTAGGTGCCAGTTGCTACTTTCTTAGTATTATGTCCTATGGCAATTTTACTTTGGAGTAATGCAGCCGTATGTAATAATAACACATTTGTTGATTACCACTACAACTGCTGCTTATAAATGTTTAGAATTTTTTTGACTCTATCTTCTTACAAAATATTGGCATTGGTGGCCTTGACAAAGAGACCTTGATTCCTAACGGCTCAGTTAAAGCTAAGCTAAGTAAACTGGTTCGAGTCTCACATAATTTTAGTTATTTGAATGAAAATAACGTCATCTTAAATTTAATATAATAAATGTTAAAAATGTTTATAAAATGGTTTTTATTAAAATAATAATTGAATATCCTGCGTATGTGTATGTATATATGAAATAAAAAAAAATAGTAATATTCTAATGTTCCTTTATTAACTGTGCAATTATACAATACTAAAAAAATATATTAAAAAAATAAAAAATGCGTAAATCTTAACCGTGGAATGCGTAAAGTCAGTAACCCAAAACTGCAATACTATTAACAATAACAATATTAAAATCCCTTTCAAAATCAAAATCATACAAAAAAAACCAAACTCTACATCGCGCTATCGAAATATTCTGCCACGCGTGGCATATATACGCCGCGTAAGGGACACAGAGCAGGGAGTCCGTTTCTACGGAGTAGGGCAGTCGTGGCGGAGGACTGCTGTAATCTCCGCCTGTCGCTGTCGCGTAGTTTGGGGGCCTACATGCGACGTCATTTGCGACGCCATACACGAGCGCCGAAGCTCTGAGAAGTCCGATTCCCGAGTATAAACACTCGAGTTATCTCGTCCGTTGCGACACACAACCTAGGAACACTTCCTAGACCACACTCATGTAGAAGTATTGACTCCTTTTTGCATTTATTTTCTACTAATTTACATTTCTAACAATAATTGCTCTCTTTACACGGTATAATGTGATGAATATTAACTTATCGTATTTCTATAATCACACATCGTATAAAGCGTGTGGTAACAATTAATTACTATAAAATTATAGTAAATAATAGAGGACAGTCATGGCACAGAGGCACAAAGTGTGGCTGTAAACGCGACTGGTAGTTGGTTCGATTTTCACTTGAGGGATTGAAATATTTGATATTTCACTTTATTCATTTAGGTTTGGAGATGCAATGCCTCCGGAATTTAGCGTTAAATGGGGAACGGATTCTCTTAACATTACGTTCCTTCTGCCTACTTACTAAGGATTAATTAAATTAAGAGTAATATAACGTGATGCTAATAAAAAACATATAAATAGTAACTGTAAGAGTGACTGAATTGAAATTGAATGATACATTAAGGTTTATGACAAAATTGTAAGTTTGCTAACAGAATTAAGACAGCTTAACGGACGTTTATTAAGGCCTCTGTACTTTACATTTGTCTACTAAAATTCGAAGAAGGTAAAAGCTATAAAAAGTCACACTTTGAGGCAGGCGAATTAGCTTAGTGTTAGTTCCAAATACAGATTTATTATATCCTTAGATTAATGAATTTGTATTTCTTTATTAAATTTCATTTGTATGTAGGTGATACAAGCACAGTATTCATGAAGGAAAGCAAATTTAATGTATTAACTTAACAATTACACGTATTTTATGTATGAATTATATTTACAAACATTATTAAAGACCGCTACTGTAGAACAGGATTATACTAAGATATCCGATTAAAGTTAATACTAAAAGTACAACAATGCATGTGCATTAAATAGCAGCAATATAAATATCCGTTTCTACAGTAAAAACAAAAAAAAATCGAAAAAAACGTAACGTTATTGACGTACCCTTTGTGGTGTTTGTATGCAGCGTAGTGGTCCCAGAGCTTAGGTTCGTGTTATCTCGTTCATATGACACAAATGTAGGTAGGTACACTCAGGTCTGAGGCCATTATCTTTAGGGAAACGGTGGTAAATCGATTGAAGCATGTAACCTCTTATTATGAATGAAATTATTTGATTTTGACTATGACACTTTTCTAGATCACACTCACGTAGAAATATTCACTTCCTTGTCCATTTTTAAATAAATAATAATAAATATATTGTTTCGAAAAATTTTAATTTATATAAATGATTAGACAGTAAACAGGCATTTTACCTAACTTTGTAAAGCTCCTACCAATGATATTTCTGTTTTAGTAGAGCCTAATAAATAGGTTGACCGAATCACAAATGTACTAGATGAGAACCAACCTAAGGAACAAGCAGGTTTTCGCAGCGGTTTCTCAACGGTCGATCACATACATACAATAAAACAGGTTATTGAAAAATACAGAGAATATCAACTTACATACTATATAGCGTTTGTGGACTATAATAAGGCGTTTGATTCCCTGAAACATTCATGTATTTGGGAAGCACTATTAAAGCAAGGAGTAAATAAAAAATATATTAGAATTATCAAAAATATTTACACCAACATGACTGCTAGAGTAAAAACAGAGAGAACAGGTGAAAAATTCAAAATAATGAGAGGTGTTAGACAAGGCGATCCACTATCTGCTAAACTGTTCTCTGCCACTCTAGAATTAGTTTTCAGAAACTTGGATTGGAGCGAATACGGGATTAATATAAATGGAACAAAATTATGTCATCTAAGATTTGCCGATGATCTTATACTAATTACAAACAACCCGATACAATTACAAGAAATGCTAACACAGCTAGTCAGAAAGAGTAATGATGTAGGACTTCAAATGAATTCATCAAAAACTAAGCTTATGACTAACAGTCTTAAGATTCCGATCGCAGTAAATAATAACAATATTGAATATGTCGAAGAGTATATATACCTTGGCCAAATAATTTCCCCGACACAACTTACCACAAAAGAAATACAAAATAGAGTTAACGCATCTTGGAAAAGATATTGGTCCTTAAAAGAAATATTTAAAAACCCTAGTTTCCCACTTACTCTAAAAAGACATGTTTACAAGAGTTGTATTCTTCCGATTATGACATACGGCTGCCAAACATGGCCCCTAACAAAGGAAAATTTGTCAAAATTGCAAATATGTCAACGCAACATGGAACGGAGTATACTTAAACTTAAGAAAAAGGATAAGGTAAAAATCAAAGTTATAAGGAAAAAGACTAACATAACAGATGTATCTCATATGATTCGGCGACTAAAGTGGAAGTGGGCCGGTCACACAATCAGAAACAAAATAGATAAATGGACTAAAGACGTGATAGAATGGTATCCAAGGGAAGGTAAACGGAAAAGAGGAAGACCTGCTCGTAGATGGGAGGATGACTTGAAGACTACAGCAGGCGCGACGTGGATGAGAAAAGCGCATGATCGTGAGCTATGGAGGGGTCTGGGGGAGGCCTATGCTGAGTAGCACAACAAACGACTACAACAAATTTACTGATGTCTATTATATTATATTTATTGTCAAATTATGTTTACTGATGTCTATTATATTATATTTATTGTCAAATTATGTTTGTTAATAAAGGCTATTTGAATTTGAATTTGAACATGTATAAATAGGTATTGGACGGTATACATTATGTTGAATGAAAGACATCTCATAAGTAGCAAGAAAAGGGCAAGAATTCTATTAACAATAACAGTATTAAAAATGCCTTTCAAAATCAAAACCATATAAAAAAAACCAAACTCTACATCGCGCTATCGAAATATTCTGCCACGCGTGGCATATATACGCCGCGTAAGGGCCATAGAGCAGGGAGTCCGTTTCTACGGAGTAGGGCAGTCGTGGCGGAGGACTGCTGTAAACTCCGCCTGTCGCTGTCGCGTAGTTTGGGGGCCTACATGCGACGTCATTTGCGACGCCATACACGAGCGCCGAAGCTCTGAGAAGTCCGATTCCCGAGTATAAACACTCGAGTTATCTCGTCCGTTGCGACACACAACCTAGGAACACTTCCTAGACCACACTCATGTAGAAGTATTGACTCCTTTTTGTTTTTTTTTTTGTTTAGGAAATACTGTTATCTCTATATAACAATATACTTATTTTAAATTATCAATCATATCCTCCATATTTGATAATTTTATGTAATCGTGAAGTTATCAGAAATCAATATAAAATGTATAAATTTTATTATATTATCAATGTTAAGATCATTATGAATTCTTAGAAAATGAATAGTCTCATTAGCGCAAATGTCAACACTTGTTGTTTTTTTGTAGAATACCATTTTTTTATAAATTCACAGGCTTGAATTATATGTATTATTTATATATTTATATTTAGTTACCACTGCAAGACCTTGACCGTCATTTTTCATATCCAATTTCAGAACTTAGGGCGTTTTTTTTTATTTTAGAAAAAATGTTGTGTATTCATCCTGGCTCATTTACAATATACTAATGTTATGGATAAGTATGGATACATCTAGTACAATGTCACATAAATAATAACAGATGGCGCTATCTGTTCTAACGAGAAAACGTAGCGACATCTACTATTATATAGATGATATTCATATAAGTATTACGGACCAGTAAAATATATCTATAATAAATTTTATCTTTGTAATTTTGTTTTACTTAGTGATATTAGAAGAAGTGATATTAGAATAATCAACATTATTTTACTGTTTCAGTTTTTTAATATTTTATATTATAGGTATTAAATACCAGGATAAAACTCCATACAAAAATTCATTAATTTCTATCCAGCAGATACTGAGTGACTGACTAACAAATTGACAAACAGACCAAAATTCTACTGAATGGTTTTTTCGTCTCCATTATCAATATATTAACGCGCTCGATTATTTTTTTTCTAAAATGTTTCGTATATAATCGTATATAATATCATACATTTTCTACACCTCTATACCATGGGTATTTATTTTTTAAATAAAATGGTCATATCTTTAATATTGCCCAGTGGCACAAGCGTGTGACTGTAAACGACTGGTTGTGGGTTCGATTCCCACTCGAGGAGTGGAAATATTTAATATTTCCATTTTCTTCGCTCTGATGCCGAAGTAAAGCGCGGCGTTAAGTTCCGCCACTTAACACGCAATGCCTCCGAATTCGGCGGAAAGTGTTGAACGGAGTGTTTTAACACTAGGTTCCCTTTACAGTATACAGCGTGAAGCTAAAAAAAAATAATAGTTAATTAATAAATAAATAAAGTGTGACGCCGTACTCAAATGTTGATGTTTGCGCATTGTTCCTTTTGTGTAATCTGTATTAACATAATGTAACTCTTAAATAGATTCGTTGAAATTGAATGTTCTTCAAATAAATCATTAACTTGATTACATTCATATACAATGATACAACCTAACATTCATACCATTATATCATCAATATATTCATTTCTATTTTATTTTTTTGTGCAAAAAGGAGTCAATATTTCTACATGAGTGTGGTCTAGGAAGTGTTCCTATGTTGTGTGTCGCAATGGACGAGATAACTCGAGTGTTTATACTCGGGAATCGGACTTCTCAGAGCTTCGGCGCTCGTGTATGGCGTCGCAAATGACGTCGCATGTAGGCCCCCAAACTACGCGACAGCGACAGGCGGAGATTACAGCAGTCCTCCGCCACGACTGCCCTACTCCGTAGAAACGGACTCCCTGTTCTGTGTCCCTTACGCGGCGTATATATGCCACGAGTGGCAGAACATTTCGATAGCGCGATGTAGAGTTTGATTTTTTTTGGAGTGTTTTGGTTTTGAAAGGGGTCTTACTATTGTTATTGTTAATAGTATTATTACCCTTTTCTTGCTACTTATGTATTATCTTTCAATGAACATAATATATTCGTCCAAAACTTATTTATTATGTTCTACTAAAATATTAGTATGATTGTCATTGGCAGAAGTTCAACGTAGGTGTGTAAAAATGACTTGCTTAACAGAAGATCACTTATAATATATCAAATCGTTTCTTTGATATGTCAAATCTAAGTCAAATAAATTTATTCAGAATAAGAGATTACATGCTTCATTTTTTGAACGTCAAATAATTTACTAGTTTTCTTTATATTGTATTTTGTATATGTTTGTTATTTTTTCTTATTGCTTATTACAAAGTGGACTTGTAAAGAAATTATACTGGATTAATCAATAAATTAACTAATAAAAAACTAAGAAATGGACATACGCACTAATAAAAAACTAAGAAATATTTTACTTCTGCTATTAATATATTTACTGACTCAATTAATATTTTTCTTAAATATTTCACGTTGTATCCTGCACACAGCAGGGTAGGTAGAGGGAACCTAGTGTTAATATTAAATATTTCCACTCTTCGAGTGGGAATCAAACCCACTACCAGTCGATTTACAGTCACAATTTGTGCCTGTGTGCCACGACTTAAATATTTCCAAGAAAACTATAATACTCAGTCATTAATTTTCCAAATCATTATTATATTGATAAGATAGCAATACCATTATCAAGATTGGCCACGTAAATCAGTCCTTTCTAGTTTCTTTTGAGATCCTTCGATCTAGTACAGGGGTTTCCAACCAATTTTTTATCACGGACCACTTTTACATTAATATTCCTAGCAGGACCACTATGTATATAGGTATGATAAAAATAAACTGTAATAATCAAATAAAAACTTTACTTAAAAACTCCTGAAGAAATTATATAAAAATAAATAATGTTGTGTCAATTGGGGGGTTGTCGTGGTACTATTGTTAAAAGTTGTCAGATCCAACACTTTTTGCGAATTGTTAAAACATACTTTGGGACATCCTAACTTCCGGATGTAAACTGACATATTTTATAATATCAATAAATTAATGTGCAATTAATTACTCCTGTCGCTCACTGCGCGGCCACCAACACCCGCTAGATTTAAAGTCGTTCGCGGATCACTTTAACCGTTCTACAGACCATAGGTGGTCCGCGGACCACTGGTTGGGAACCAGTGATCTAGAGTATGTGATGTAAAACACCTATTAGTCTACCTTTAATTCTATTGTATTGTTAGAAAATGCTTTTCAGGTTTTGCCCACTTTTCCCAAACCTTTACGTTTACATTTCTTAAGCTTGCTCATGAATGAAAATTGCTCAATTAGATCAATTATTTAGATTTTCGAAATAGATTATAGACTCTATGTATCAAAGATTAGTTAAATACCAAAAAAGTTTGCTGGTTTGGTGAACAACAAATACACAAATGAAAATTTGAAAATTCCTGTTTTTGGATTATGCTACTTATATGAAGATATTTTTCTAGACCTGATTACAGTTTTATTTTTAATAAAGAATTTTCTAAATACAGAAAAAAACCAAAAAGGAGTCAATACTTCTACATGAGTGTGGTCTAGGAAGTGTTCCTAGGTTGTGTGTCGCAACGGACGAGATAACTCGAGTGTTTATACTCGGGAATCGGACTTCTCAGAGCTTCGGCGCTCGTGTATGGCGTCGCAAATGACGTCGCATGTAGGCCCCCAAACTACGCGACAGCGACCGGCGGAGATTACAGCAGTCCTCCGCCACGACTGCCCTACTCCGTAGAAACGGACTCCCTGCTCTATGCCCCTTACGCGGCGTATATATGCCACCCGTGGTAAAACATTTCGATAGCGCGATGTAGAGTTTGGGTTTTTTTGGAGGGTTTTAATTTCGAAAGGCAATAACAATAGTAAGGTCTACTATTGTTATTGTTAATAGTATTATTATCCTGTTTTTGCTACTTACGGGGTCTCTTTGAATTAACATAATATATACCACTTAATACCTATATATTAAGCTCTACTAAAAATAAGTATGATTGTCATTGACAGAAGTTTAACAAATGTTGGTAGAAATTGCCTGCTTAACATAAACTGTTATATCAAATCATTTCTTCTGATAACCTATATGTCAAATAATTTTAAACAAAATAAGAGGTTACATGCTTCATTTTTGACGTTAAATAATTTATCACCGGTTCACTAAAGTTAATGCCTCAGACCTGAGTGTACCTACATTTGTGTCATATGAACGAGATAACACGAACTGAGCTTTGTGACCACTACGCTGCATACAAATTCTACGAAGGGAAGAAAGAGCACGTCAATGGCGTTATGTTTTTGTTCGTTTTTTTGTTTTGTACTGTAGAAACCGTAATTTATATTGTTAACCTTAAATGGCATTGTTGTGCTTTAAGTATTAACTATAAATCGGATATCCTAGTATAATCCTGTCTTACAGTGGCGGTCATAATTTAATTCGGAGGCATTGTGTGTTAAGTGGCGGAACTTAACGTCCCGCTTTGCCTCGGATACCAGAGCGAAGAAAATGAAAATATGAAATAATTTCCTCTTCTCGAGTGGGAATCGAACCCACAACCAGTCGTTTACAGCCACACGCTTGTGTCACTGGGCCACGACTGGCCATTAATTTCTATTTAATACAATATACGTTATTGACGTATAAACTAACAAATAGACAGACAGTCAACATTTTTACTTAGTGATATTTCACTTTACTGCTAGGATTCCGTATTGGAATATTCGGATATTCGGATTTTTTTTATGTTAATGGAAACTGCTCATTGTAATGACAAATAATTAGACAGGCCGTGGGGGCTTAAAACTAAATGTTTAGTCTTTAAAAATAGGTTATAGCCTATTTGTTGCAGCGAAATTATAGCTGTATAACAAAAAAGTCGTTTTAGTGTGAAAGGTAAGCGATAGACTGACAATAAATCTAAATTCGTATTGATCTCGTTAAATCATTTTGGTTTTTGTTGCTTATGTGAAGACCCCTAGAAATATTTTTTTATTTCGTATTCAAAGTACAAAGTTTGTCTATTATATATAATATTTTCTAAATAAATAAATGCAAAAAAGAATCAATTTTACTTGAGTGCGGTCTAGAACGTAATCATTGAAAAAAATCTATTTTTATATTGATTAGATTTACTATTATGAAAAATGAATAGGAAGGGAATTAATATATCAAGGATAAGCAGGTAACGGTCATGGTCTTGAAGGCTCTTACAGTGGTAAATGTACTTTTATACTAATAATTGAAAAGAGTTTTATTTAAAAAAAATGAGTTTCTACAAAAATAAAAAATCACTGTCATTTGCGCTTATAAAACTAATAATTTTCTAAAAATTAAAAATGTTCTATTTTTAGTAAGGAATTAATAAAAAAATGTAAACATTAATATTTTTTTTTTATACTGGTTTTATAACTTTACGATTATATAAAGTTATCAAATATTGTGTATTTGATAATTTAAAAAAATGGTTTTACAGTATTTCCTACAAAAATAAATGCAAAAAGGAGTCAATACTTCTACATGAGTGTGGTCTAGGAAGTGTTCCTAGGTTGTGTGTCGCAACGGACGAGATAACTCGAGTGTTTATACTCGGGAATCGGACTTCTCAGAGCTTCGGCGCTCGTGTATGGCGTCGCAAATGACGTCGCATGTAGGCCCCCAAACTACGCGACAGCGACAGGCGGAGATTACAGCAGTCCTCCGCCACGACTGCCCTACTCCGTAGAAACGGACTCCCTACTCTATGTTCGTTACGCGGCGTATATATGCCACGCGTGGCAGAACATTTCGATAGCGCGATGTAGAGCTGTTGATTATTTTTAAATATTTATGTATAGTTGACTTGTTTTAGTGTATGTTTAGATTTGATAATGATTCTTAGACTTTAAAATATTTTTTTCGCTCATCAATAATGTAGTTAAATATATGTATATTAAATAATAATATATTAATATTATTATAATATTAATTTATTTTTAAAAATATTATAATTTTATATAAACAGAACGGAACATTTTGTTGAAGTGTAAAATCAATTTACCGAAACTAAAGACTACTATTTTGTAATAATAATTAATAAAAAAAGGTTTATTTAAAAGTCTATAGAAAATAAAATATTATAACGTACATATTATAAAATAGTTCACAAATATATTATACTACAAAAATATAAAATATCGATTATTACCTCAATGTAATTTACCTTGAACAGGAATTGACTCGGCTACCCCAAGCATGACAGCTGTCAACGACGGTTATGGAATAATAAAAAGGTGTCTAACATAAGGATAGAGTCGATTTCAAAGTAATTTGAACTCTAATATCTAAACTTTAAGGCCTAAAGTACAGTTTGGTGGTAGCAAATATTTAGCGGTCTCATAATCAAGACATTTCACGACAGTCGTTAAGAAAAAAGTTGTAATTGACCGGCTTTGTACAAGGCCGGTATCCAAGGACGCTTAAAGGTGCGAAATTCTATAACGATGCCATGCTATATTTGTTTCATGTTTTAAATTTATATATGAGGAGCTCTATACTTTTATTGAATAACAATTAGTTATAAAAAATATATGTTTTTCCTCATAGCAGTATAGCCTGAAAAAAGATAGTGTCATTTTTTTTTCAGCTTCACGCTGTATCCCGCACACAGTAGGGTAGGCAGAGGGAACCTAGTACTAAGATACTCCGTTCCCCACTTTTCGCCGAATTTTCAGGCATTGCGTGTTAAAAGAAGAAGCGAAAAAAATGAAAACATTAAATATTTCCACACCTCGAGTGGGAATCGAACCCACAACCAGTCGTTTACAGTCACACGCTTGTGCCACTGGGCCACGACTGGCCACCACATTCTTTTTTTTTAATTAAAAATAACTGTAACCTTATTCTATTTGAGTTTGCCTTATATACTCTATTATCGAAGTGACTTGTCAAACCGGATGTTGGATCGAACAAAGCAGCATCACATATTGTTTAGCATCTTATTGTTAAGCTCAATCTTTGTTCTCTACGTATACGACTCTACCAGGCACATGCTTTCAATAGAAATCAAAATATATTATATATTAGTTTTTTTAAGGCCGTTTCGTTACAGTGGGTTATTTTTTGATTTTAACAGCAATGTTTTAAATATGTTATTTCCCTGCTCTGGTGAGATAAAACAATATTATAATAAGTCAGTCGGTCCTTACTTTACAACATGGGATAAAACTTAGAAGTTAAAAGTAATAAAGTAAGACAGATTTTGTATTAAAATATTACTAAATCGGCAAAATGTAACTCTGTCTGTCTGTGTCGTGGCCAATCATTGAACCAAACATTATACACAGTATGTTTTAAAAGGCAGAAAGTGGAGAACAGAGCCACTAGTGCCAAGTAGACTTTTTTTCTCTTTATGAACAAAATTAAATAATATAAAAGAAACAATAATTAAAATAAAACCTTTCATTCCTAATTTTCTTCATAGTATACTAACGACAGCCTGCGGCTTCGCCCGTGTAAACTACACAACTAACTCCTTTGTCGGCCGCCGGTAAAGCATCTTTATTTTTCTCATATTTTTTGGTTGATAATAAAAAAAATATATAAAAAATAAAAAGTAGCCTATAGAAATCTAAGATAGTGTAGCTTTCTGAATGTGAAAGAATTTTTATAAGCTCTTTAGTATTTCCGAAGATTACCCCTTACCAACAAAGTTATAAACTTTACCTCTTTATATACTAGTAGCGACCCGCTCGCGGCTTCGCCACGTGAACTACCACTTTCATCCTCTATTGCCTATTTGGGATTGCTTTTTCTTTTTATAAAAGGAGGGTAGTCTATATTTGACTTTCGTCACTAATTATGTTCATGAGAAAATCATCGATACATTTAGTGCAATGTCAATATGATAGTAGATTTCGTACATATATACCATCTGGTATATAGTATTATAAACCGGTCATAATATCTTAAATAAACTTTACGCTTTTTATTTTACAATTGTGTTACTTATTGATATTAAAAAATAGCTTTACTTGCAAATAATCAATGCAATTTGACTTTGCCAGTTTATTACTTTTCTGCGGGAACTGTTTTGAATACCAGGGTAATTTTTAAAAAAAGAGAGATAGCCTATGTTTGACCTTGCCTCATTAACTATTTTCCTTTAGAGGTTTAGATCTTTCATTCTCACTATATACTAAACATACATAAGTTTCATCCACTGTTTCAACCTCCTAGGGTTTGATTTTTATAAAGTAGCCTATATGACCCTGCATATTCAACAATCTTCTTTACGAATTCCCGTCAAAACATAACAAATAGAAGAGATACAGATTTTTGCATTTTTATAATAATAATTTTAATGAGTGCGGATATGTCTAATACAATGTCAACTATATAATAACAAATGGCGCTACCCGTTGCAGGAAACGTAGTGACATCTGTTGTCATATAGATTATATAAATATATAGATTGTATAAAGTTTTATAGACCGGTCAAATGTATATTTAATAAATGTTATGCTTATTTTATTTTATAATTATTTTAATTAGTGATATTGAAACAAATTTAGCTTCACTCGTGAACTATCGATATAATTTGAATGTTTTTTTTATTATTTTATTTTTCTGCGGGAGTTATGTTGAATACCGGGATGAAAACTATCCCATATGTTGCTCTAACCTCTAAGCTAACTCCATACAAAAATTCATTAATTTCTACCCGGTAGATACCGATATACAAATGATTTACTTATATCGGTTTTTTATTTTTTCCAAAAAAACTACATCGAATACCGGGATAAAAACTATCCTATATGTACCTTTGGACTATAAGCTACCACCATGCTAAATTTCATTCATTTCCATCCAGTACTTTTTGCGTGATTGGCGAACAAATTAACAGACAGACAGACAGACAGACAGACAGACAGACAGACAGACAGACAGACAGACAGACAGACAAAAATTCTACTGAGTGGATTTTTGGCCTCTGTTATCGATATATTAACGCACCCAATTAAATTTTTTCTGAAATTTTTATGTACAGAATTGACTTTTCTACTCTTTTATTATATATAGAGAAGAGATTATAGATGGTAGTAAATCTAAAAAAGTGATTTTAAAGAACCCTTTTCATATTAAAAATATGCACATTTAATTAAAAATAAAAAAAGCGAAACAAAAAAAGCCAACGGCACGCGGTGTTCCCAGGCGGTCACCCATCCAAGTACTGAACGCGCCCGACGTTGCTTAACTTCGGTGATCGGACGAGAACCGGTGTGTTCAACGTGGTATGGACGTTGGCTGGGTACATTTACAAAAGTAGCATTATAATATAATCAAAGAATTATTATGTTTATTTAATAATAATTAATAGACTCAATTACTGGTGACATGACTTACATTTTTTTTTTTTTTAATAGCTTCACGCTATATCCCGCACACAGCAGGGTAGGCAGAGGGAACCTAGTGTTAAGACACTCCGTTCCCCACTTTCCGCCGAATTCGGAGGCTTTGCGTGTTAAGTGGCGGAACTTAACGCCGCGCTTTACCTCGACACCAGAGCGAAGAAAATGGAAATATAATTTCCACTCTTCGAATGAGAATCGAACCCACAACCAGTCGTTTACAGTCACACTCTTGTGCCACTGGGCCACGACTGGCCACATTTTTTCTTAATAATAATATCTATTAGTTAATAATAATAGTCATTAACGCGTAAAATGTGGATTGCCATGGCAACGGATATGTAACTAGATAAAACAGTGTATATCTAGCACATGGTGATGTGTGTTTTTATATATTATTATTCCAATTCGTCGGGGCCACTCGCAGTGACACATGCGTGTGACTGTACACTACTGGTTGTGAGTTCGATTCCCACTCGAGGAGTGGAAATATATAATATTTCCATTTTCTTCGCACTGGTGTCGAGGCAAAGTGCGGCGTTAAGTTCTGCCACGCAATGCCA
Source organism: Dryas iulia moderata (assembly GCA_019049465.1). Lineage (NCBI taxonomy): Eukaryota > Metazoa > Arthropoda > Insecta > Lepidoptera > Nymphalidae > Dryas > Dryas iulia. The sequence goes on from CM032440.1 coordinate 2,330,626, forward strand.
CCGAATTCGGCGGAAAGTGGGAAACGGATTGTTTTAAGACTAAGTTCCCTCTGCTTACCCTGCTGTGTGCGGGATACAGCGTGGAGCTAAAAAAAAATTTTAAAATATCTATTCTATCTAATTATTTTGGTATGTTCTAAATGTTTTATTATAAAAAAATATATTACTTATTTCTATTCCTCTCATTGTTAGCTGTTAGTGCGCTAATTTACATAAAAAAAATTGTCATGTATATGACAATGTATAAATTTTATTATGTAAATATCGTTTATCTATTTAAAATGATGAAGGCACTTAAATAATAGGAATAAATGGAATTACTTTAACTTTAGCATTTAAAACATATTTACTTGCACCGACCTGGTATATTGGAATCAAGAGCTTTTCCCGCAAAGTAGGGCAGTTAGAAAGACACTCCACTTTCCTCTTTTCGCCCAAAAGTCAAGACATTCGTAGTATAAACGCTGAACTAAACACCGCACAGAATTTGAAAATGAATTAATTAATTAAAATACAAACTAGACACTATTATTGCACAGTGGCAGAATATCTGCTCATATTCAATAATAACGGGTTCAATACTCAATTAAATAAAGCATATCAAAATAATATCTACACAAGCATAACCACTTCAATTTCTTTTAAGCTTCACGCTGTATCCTGCACACAACAGGGTAGGCAGAGGGAACCTAGTGTCAAGACACTCCGTTCCCCACTTCCCGCCGAATTTAGAGGCTTGCGTGTTAAGTGGCGGAACTCACCGCCGTGCTTTACCTCGACACCAGAGCGAAGAAAATGGAAATATTAAATATTTCCACTCCTCGAGCGGGAATCGAACCCACAACCAGTCGTTTACAGTCACACGCTTGTGCCACTGAGCCACGACTGGCCACAATCACCACCACTTCAATACTTGAAATTAATGAAAAAATTGTTAAAGACAGTCAGATTTTTAATTAAAATACTTTTACAGCGAAAACTTTGAGTCAACATTTTGTTTTCGCAAAAAGTTTTGCATTTTTTTTTGTACAAAACCCGAATGTAATATAACTAAGTGACAATGAGCTAAATACAGCTATTGTCTGTACTTGGGAGTGAACGTAATTGGCCTCCTTTGCTCTTTGATAGTGGAAAACTGTTTAAAATTACTTTTTACGGTATGGAAATGAATATAATATTTTGAAATGTCATAATTTTGTTTACGGCGCTGCGTTGAGTTACGTAAATGAATATGCAATTATGAGATTTTTTATTTATGCGATTATTATACATTTTAATGATTTAAATTCTGAAAGCTAAGAACGAAGTGTCCTGATAGTTTATCTCTTTTTTATCTTTTTTTAGCTTCACGCTGTATCCCCCACACAGCAGGGTAAGCAGAGAGAACTTATTTTCGGCCGAATACGGAGGCATTGCGTCTTAAGTGGTGGACCGTAATGCCGCGCTTTACCACGACACTGAACGAAGAAATTGTAATTATTAATAATTCCAATAAATATTTAAATATTTCCACTCCTCGAGTGGGAATCGAACCCACAACCAGTCGCTTTACGCTGACATTTTGTGCCTTTGCGCCACGACTAGCCCAGCGGCCCAATTTATCCCTGATTGGTAAAAATATAATTAAACTTACTTATAAAATAAGTAAATCTAAAAAAAATGTTTTAACTTTATAAAAAGGTTACAATATTTTAAAGTGTTGACATAATATAATTATTCAGTATCTGTACGTACGGTAGTGTTGAATCCCGCTATTCATACGCAATATATCGATTTTCAGCGGAAAGTTGAGAACGGAGCGAAGGAAAAAATATCCTTCTGACTAACGTGCTATGCCGGAAACAGCATGTAGCTAACAAAAGTGGTCATTTATTTATGAAGCTAAACGCCGCACTTTCCATGAATCTAATTAATATAAAAAAAGAATATAATAGTGACCATGACTTTTAAAAAATAACGGAAAACAATATCATGTCTCATAGGAAACTGTCTGATAATTTTGAAGTATTTATTATATTTTACTTTCCGGTCAAAATTATGTAAAAATACATAAATACACAATAAATACCACTTAAAATGAATTGTATAAATTAATAAAATATACATTGTTAAAAAAATACATACATACATACGTCACATTTAATCTATGTTACTCTACTATGTAACTTGACAACCGGAAGCTCTAATTTGCTATCTCAATCAGTGGCGACAAAAATGGCGACTAATTACAAAGTGACGGACAGCTGGATAATTTATGAGTTGATGAGTCGCTACACTGAAATGAACATTTTGTATAAGTTATTTAAGTTAGTGGGTTCAAATATTGTTATTGGGATATCTTTTTTACAATTTTAACTAAATATTTTTTATAAATATTGGGGCCAGTCGTGGCGCAGTGGCACAAACGTGTGAATGTAAACAACTGGTTGTGGGTTCGATTCCCACTCGAGCGGTGGAAATATTTAATATTTCCATTTTCTCCGTTCTGGTGCCGAGGCAAAGCCCGGCGTTAAGTTCCGCTAATTAACACGTAATGTCTCCAAAATTCAGCGGATAATGGGGAACGGAATGTCATAACACTAGGTTCCCTCTGCCTACCCTGTCGTGTGCGGGATATAGCGTGAAGCTATAAAAAAATATTAAGGATACAGTCAGATGTAAAGCAAAAGTAGATCGTAAATCTATTCTATATCTTTTGCTTTACATCTGACTGCTAAAATGATTGGTTCTGGGTTCGATTCCCACGGGGGGAAGATTATATTAAATTATTTTTATTTCTTCGCTCTGGTAAGTAAATAAAGAATATTGTTGAATTTTATCATTTTACACATAATGTGTCGATTTTGAACGGAAAGTGGAGAACCGAATGTCTTGACACTCTGTCTGACTACACAGCTAAGCGGGAAAAAGAAAAGGCTAATAAAATTGACTTTTTTAGGTTTTTCTTTAACCATTTTCGTTATAGTTTTATTTTAACGAAACGATATTAAACCCGTGATCTTCGTTATTAAGGAGCCAGACGGTCGCCGATTTTTAATTAATTAATTAATTAATAAATAAACCAGATTTTTTTGTATACAGTCTTCTTAATTAAGGCCACTTTATGATTGCAAAAACATATTTTTGTTATGTAATAATATTTTTTATATTCATATTTATATGTTAGCTCAGTTGCTATGGCAACATGTTAGTCACTTTAAACAAAAGTGTCACTTTGATTAACATCTGTTTGACATGTGCTAAGTGTGTAATATTTTTTTTAATTTACGCTATTCCACAGATACTATTAGGAAAAGTATTGTGTTTTAGGACTAAAAATAAACTTTAAGTATGGCACAGTCTTTCCTTTGCATAATGTTTTTTATAAAAAAAGTCTTTTTCTTTACTTATTATTGTTCATTTACCTATTTAAATCGTATGAACAAATATTATAATAGACTTAATAACATTATATTTCAATTGATAGAGTCAGTAAAGCCATTATGACATTGAAGACAATAATAATTTTCTACTTATTTTAAAAAAGATTTAGGAGAAGCAGATTACAATACTTATGATTTAAAGAGCGGAGTGAGGAACGGAGTGTTTTGACACTAAGTTTTCTTTGACAACCTTGTAGAATAAAGAGTATTACAAATATGGATTAAGGAGAAGCTATTTCAAATACATACAATTTAAAACGGAATACAGTTTTCGCAAAAATGTCAAATATGTTAGTTATATCTGTAGTTACTTTGGTGTGTTCCGGTTTGGCACAAAAATATGTTATTTACGCTATGAGTTCACATAGCGTCACCATCTGTCGGGAAGTAAATAAAACAAAGAGCGGTCACTGCGTCCTTCCAGTGACCGCTCGTTTGTAAAGTGTGGTATACACAATTTATATTAAAAAAAAATTGATTATTATTATATATTTTTTGAAAATTTATAAAAAGAACCTACTAAGTCTGAGTAGAAATCATTATTTTCACTCTGTATCCCATATACAGTAGGGTAGGCATAGGGGACCAAATGTTAAGACACTCCGTTCCCCACTTTCCACAGAATTTTGGAAGCATTACGTGTTGACTCGTGCTTTGCGTCGACACCAGAGCGATGAAAATCGCTCCTCTAGTGGGAATCGAACCCACAACTTGTCACGTTTACAGTCACATTTACGTGCCCCTGCACCGCAATGGGCCTCAAAATCAGTTAGTATTTTACAACTAAATATTAACAAAATATCCTCTTCCGCAATAAATAGGAAGAACATCCCGTAAAGTTTCATTTTCTCTCGTTCGTATTCTCCAAGACCAAGACAAATCGCGGCGTTTAGTTCCGCAACTTAACACACAATGTTTCGAATTCCGATGTATATAGTTGAGAACAAAGTGTCTGGTCACTAGGCTCTCTCTGCCTATCCTACTGTGCAGAATAAAACTTGAACTGTACAAAGTACTATTGACCTTGTACGTGTATACTTTGCTTATATTTAGGAGGTCTCTCGCAACGGTCCCAATATTGACCTTGGATTTGAAACTCATTTCATTATAAGCTTAATTTTATAATTATAGACTTAAATTTTGGTTTAAAATTAATATTTTAGCTATATGTTTACAGAAAATTATGTACGTTATTATTTAAGTTGATTACATTAAGGATGTCGTGGCGCAATCGGTTAACGTTTGACTGCAAACGTGATGATTCTAGGATCGATTCTCGTTTGGAAGAATGATTGTAAACGGCGTTAAGTTCCGCCACTTAATACGCAATGTCTCGATTTTGGACAGGAAGCGGTCAAGTGTCTTGACACTAGGTTCTCTTCTCTAATCTTGCCATGCGATTATTTTTTTTTATATTAACTGTGACTTCAATATTACTTACAAGGTCAAACACGTAATTAGTAATTGAAGTACTATTGATACATTAATTAATAAATTAGATTAATTATGATATTATAATGAAAAAAAAAACAAGTTTTAATTGATATTATTTTTTAGTGTGTTTTATCTTCGGATTTTTTTTTAATATATTAAAAAAAGACATAGAGTTATCAGTAGGAAAATAAAATATGTTATGTATGTAATAATGTAATTTTTATGAACTATATTAAGTCGATCAGTTTCGCTACTTAACGCACAATACCTTGAGTTCAGGCGGAAAGTGGAGAAAGGAGTGTCTAGATACTAAGTTATCTCCGCTTATTCGCCTTAAAAAATATTACCTACATAAAAAACAAAAAACACAGACTAGATAGAGAGAATAGTATTTTTTTTTTTTTTTTTTTTTTTTTATGGAATAAAGGAGGCAAGCGAGCTGAAGGTCCACCTGGTGTTAAGTGGTTACCTTCGCCCATAGACATCCACAACATTCAAGTTATGGATGCGTTGCCAGCCTTGGGAATGTAGGACAGAAGGAGGGAGGAAGGATGGGAATGGTGGGAATAGGGAGAGCTGGCTTACATGCCATCGAACCGGAACACATCATAAGATATTTGGCGGTTCGTCTTTGACACGATAGTGGTCGCGAGCCAGTCGGAGAACGAATCTCCTACCACCAAACTACTGGGTTACCCGCCTTTTACGGGACGCTACCCAGCGGCGGGGGGGAATAGTATTCTTAACCCGTCCCCCCACGGGACAAAATATGTAAAAAAGTACGAAATCTATGTAAGTATAAAAATGAATTCTTATTTCTGTATGTCACGTGATAATTTAAAAACGACTTAATTAATTTAATTTGTATGTTTTTATCATTTCCTAATATTTCGTCAAAAGCTCGTATTGTACTGATAAAAAATAGAAAATTACGCAGAATCGTACAAGAAATCTTAAAATATAATAATAAATAAATAGCTTCACGCTATATCCCGCACACAGCAGGGTAGGCAGAGGGAACCTAGTGTTAAGACACTCCGCCACTATATATATTTATTTATATTTAAAATATATATTTTTTATTACTACAGTCCAAAATTGGATTGATTATTCATAGCTAAGATAGCTTATTTTAATATATTATATAAAGTAATATTTATAAAATATAAGTATTAAACAAATTTATTGGACAAGAATGTGAACAGGAAAAGTCTATTAACCCGAGATAACCTCAGCTGAACGCAATATAAATGACAGATGCGCGTGCGCAGACGTACTCGTATCTGGAAAAGATGAGTAATGTATGACAAAGTCAAGACAAGTCTTATTTTATTTCTTACTAAATTTATTTAACTTTTTCCTTGTTTGTATTAAAGTTGCTTTGAAAAATTAACAAAAGGTATATTAACGAGTATTTATAGCAGTGCTGGGCAAAATTTAATTGCAGTTAAAATTAAATATTAATTATTCATTATTTCTTTGTGAGGAAATCTCACAGTAATCGCAATTAGTTCTAAATTAATTAATGTTAATTTTAACACTACATTTAACAAGTATTATACTAGTACTAGTACTAATTGTTAATTGTTATTTTCTTATAAACAAATGATAATTTTTTATGTTTATTTGTAATTAAATTTTGCCCAACACTGATTTATAGATAAGTTAATTTAACGTTCTTCTCATATATACACCCATCCTTAGAATGAAACTGACGTTATTTGAAATGCTTGTTAATTAGGTAGTAGCTTTTCCCTTTTTGCCCATAGCAGGGTAGTCAAAGAGAACCTAGTGTCAAGACACTCCGTTCTAATTCCGTTTGAAATCTCGAACATTCTGGGAATCGCTGGGAAAGATTGTTCTTAAACTTTTCTACGATTCTATGATGCTTCCTACTTAATGCTAAGTTTTTAGTAATACAATTTTTGGGGGAACGCTTATATGCTTATAATTTATTTTACTTTTTTATATCGAGAAAAAAATGAAAAGATTTTAAATAATTATTATATTAGCACTAGATCCGGAATAAAATGTATGAGAAATCGTTATCTTTGGCAGTTACGTAATGTTACGAGATAAAGATAGATGACCTTGAGATAACAGAACGTTATAAAAACGGGAAAGAATATCATTGAACTTAAATTATTATTCTTATATTACATACAGGGACACGTGATTGTAAAGGCGATGGTTGTGGGTTCTATTCCGGTTAGGGGGAATTTTATTGTTCTTAGTGTCAAAAACAAAATAAAGCGCGGCGTTAGGTTCCGTCAATCAACATGTTTAAAAAATAGACAGCCCATTCTTTTTGTATACTCTGTTATATGTGAGAGATGACAAGCTGAAACAATATTTTTACATGTTCTTCTGTATAGCGAGCTAGACTAAGAGAATCTAGTGTCAAAATACTCCGTCCTCCACTTTCTAACCGAAATCGAGACACTTCCGTGTTAAGTGACAGAACACAAAACCACGTATGTCTAAGCTACCAGTACGAAGAAATTAAAATTTAAATTTATAATTACTCCCTCGAGTGGGAATCGAATTCACAGCTATCATTGTTACAGTTAGAAGCTGTCCCACTGTGCAACTATAGCCACAGTACTTTGTATTAGAGTAATTTAACATAAATTAAACAAAAATATTAGCACTATAAAGTACTCATATTAACTAAATGTAATATGTACAAACACAATTTGAAGTCTAAACAAACATGTTATTATTGAAATACTAATAATAAAATTATCATAGTAGTTATAACGTGGAAATTTAGTTTAGAAAACATGATAATGATTGTATAGTGTATATTTTTTTAGTTTCACGCCGCTTCACGCTTTTTCACGCAGCAGGTTAGTCAGAGGGAATTTAGTGGCAAGACACTCCGTTCTTTGTTTTGTTCCCGTATTTGAAATATTGTTGTGTGGCTCTGGTTCATTAAATCGAAGCTTTTTTTATAACAAAATCCTACACTATGAAAACCTTAATTTTATTTTAACTTCACGCTGTATCCCGCTGTACACAGCAGGGTTAGCAGAGGGAACTTATTGGTAAAACATTCTGTTCCCTATTACAGACACGTGTCTCTAATTTTTGAGAAATTGCGTGTAAGTGGCGAATTTTAACTCCACGCTTCGCCTCGATACCTGAGTGAAGAGAATAAAAATATGAAATATTTCTATTACTCAAGTAGGAATCGAACATACAACCACTCGCGTTTATAATCACACTTTGTGCTGTGTGCGCCATGCAGTCATGGCGCAGGGGCACGAAGCCTCTTTGACTCAAATTTAATACGATAAGAATAATACTCATTAAAAATAAAAATAATATTTACATTCACTTAAACTTCTAACAAAGCGAAGAAATGAAAATAATCATATTGTGACTATTTGTTCGAGTAGGAATCGAATTTAAAGCCAATCGCAATTACCGCTAGACGTTGTCCTACTGAGCCACTATGGTCATTGTAAATCTCTTTTTAAGTTAAACCTAATTTTTTACAAGATCTATATTTTTTTTATGTTTCATGCTGTATCCCGCACTCAGCAGGGTAGGCAGAGGGAACCTAGTGTTAAGACACTCCATTCCCCACTTTCCACTGAATTTTAGAGGTGCGTTGAGTGGCGGAACTTAACGCCGCGCTTAGCCTCGACACCGGGCTTTACAGTCGCACTTTGTGCCCCTGCACCACGACTGGCTTAACAAGATCTATATTTGAAATTAACATTTATTAATTGTTTAAAATATTTTTAGTTTACGGATAGTAAACTAAAAATACATAGATGTAATTATTACATAGAAGAATTTGTAAAACAAAAAGCTACTCTATCAGTAAGTTCTTTCCATCAAGCTTGTAAAATGCTCGAAAATAATATATTATTATAAACTTTTCGAGATAAAGTTTCAGCTGAACTACACATGTACTACGTATGTAGTTTTTAACTTACATTTAAATGTTCTTAGCACTGAACACAGCCTTGTGAATTGTTTTCAAACGTAACTTGAAAGTTTGCAATTTTAGTTTTACATTTCATAAAGTTCTATATTTTGGAAAATTTATATATTTTTATTAGTATTATTAAGCTTGCTTTTTTCCGCATAGGAGGAATGTCAAAGAGGATATAGTGTCAAGACACTCCGTTCCCATATTTCTACCAGAATTTGAAGCATTGCGTGTTGAGTGGTAAAAATTAGTGCGCTCTGTCTTAGGTCCCAGTTCGGAAAAATGAATACAATGCTAATATAACCATTTTACCGAGTGGGAATCGAACTGACGACCGTGTTTTTTTTTCACGTGTTAATATTATAATATACTAGCGACCCCTCATGTCTTCGCCTGTGAAAATTATAGTTTCAGCCAATTTAATAAAACGGTTATTATTTAGGAATTTTGGCGAACAAATATTATATTAACGTGGGGAACGGAGTGTCTTAACACTAGATTCTCTCTGCCTACCATGCTGTGTGCGGGATACAGCGTGAAGCTATGAAAAACAATATTATATTAAATTTACATTTTATTGAAATAAAATAAATATTAAATATTAAGGATTGTATTGAACTCCATACCAAACTAATGTTTAGTTTGATAATAAAAAAATAAAAAAAAAATAGCTTCACGCTATATCCCGCACACAGCAGGGTAGGCAGAGGGAACCTAGTGTTAAGACACTCCGTTCCCTACTTTCCGCCGAATTCGGAGGCTTTGCGTGTTAAGTGGCGGAACTTAACGCCGCGCTTTACCTCGACACCAGAGCGAAGAAAATAGAAACATAATTTCCACTCCTCGAGTGGGAATCGAACCCACAACCAGTCGTTTACAGTCACACTCTTGTGCCACTGGGCCACGACTGGTTTGATAATCTTAATTCAATACAATATCAAGAATTCGGTTAAAACGCTCCCTAGATTAACACGCGCAAATGTGCAAGCAAATAAATGAACAGACAAGAACAGAAAAGAAAATGATTTTTAAATCGTTACTTTGGCTTCTATTACATGGATAATTGACACTCAGTTCCCCACTTTCCGCCGAATCCGGAGGCATTGCGTGTTAAGTGGCGGAACTTAGCGCCGCACTTTGCGTCGACACCAGAGCGAAGAAAATGGAAAAATTAAATATTTGTACTCCTCGAGTGGAAATCGAACCCACAACCAGCCGTTTACAGTCACACGCTCGTGCCACTGCGCCACGACTGGCCCCTAAATAAATGCGCCTAATAATATTATTTGTCATGTATATCACATATACAGGTAGTGAGCTGTTTTTTTAATATATGTACCTATAAGTTTTTTTTTAGCTTCACACTGTATCCCGCACACAGCAGGGTAGGCAGAGGGAATCTAGTGTTAAGACACTCCGCTCCCCACTTTCCGCCGAATTCAGAGGCTTGAGTGTTAAGTGGCAGACTTAACGCCGCGCTTTACCTCGACACCAGAGCGAAGAAAATGGAAATATAATTTCCATCCCTCGAGTGGGAATCGAACTCACAACCAGTCGTTTACAGTCACACGCTTGTGCCACTGGGCCAATATAGTATATCGTATATTGAACCATTTCGTGAAATGTCATAATATTTAATATTTCTTATACGTATTCATGAAAACAATGTATAATTTGAAAATTGTAGATAGCAACACATTATTTTTAAGTAGGTTCGTTTGGTAATGGCGGCGGTCACGAAACTACAATACTGCACTCACAATACATAAATACACATGCACTCTTATTAATGTTTTTAGTTTTGACCTAAATTATGTAATTACTTTGAAGTATTTTTTTAATACTAGCGTTTAATCTGGATTTGCTTTAAATATATTATTTATTTTTTACTTCACGTTTTATCCTGCATACAGCAGGGTAGGCAGATGGAATCTAATGTTAAGACACTCCGTTCCCCGCTTTTAGCTGAATTATGGAGATGGTAAGTGTTGAGTGGCGTAACTCAACGCCATGTTTTGTTTCGACACCAGAGCGAAGAAATTTAATTATTAAATATTTCAATTCCTCGAGTGGGAATCGAACCCACAACCAGTCGCGTTTACAGTCACGTTGTGTCCCTGTGGCACGACTGGCTTCATAATTTTTACTTCTTATAAATATTTAATTTATTTGCCCATTGTGGTGCAGTGAAACAGTATATATATACTGTAAGTCCAGATTGATTGTAGATTTGAATCCTACTTATTGTAATGATTATAATTGAATTATTATCATTTCATCCCACGGTTATACAAGACAAGACACAGTATTGAGTGTCATTCAACACGCAGTGTCGAATTCTGATGGAAAGTGGAGAACGGAGTGTCTTGACACTACCTTCTATCTACCCACGGCTTGTGTTGAATAAGAATATTAAATCTAAATTTAGAAACTTACAATAACTTTTGTTTTAAACCTCCATTTTCTTAATAGAAAATTCTTTAAAATATTTTCTCGAGCGAAATTTTAGGAATTCAAGCAATATGATATTGTAGAAGTTTATAAAAGTTTATATCACGTTTTTTATACTTCCATCATATATATTATGAAGTATTTTACATTGATATAGTATATGTAACTTTTTTAGCTTCACGCTATATCACGCACACAGCAGGGTAGACAGAGGGAACCTAGAATTTAGACACTCCGTTCCCCATTTTCCGTCAAATTCTGGAGATCTTGCGTGTTTTGTGACGGAACTTAACGCCGCGCTTCGTTTCGACACCAGAGGGAAGAAAATGGAAATATTATATGTATGTGTTCATATAAATAATTAGGAATAAGTAAAAACATGCACATTTTTTTACTATTTTGTTAAGAAATTTTCGCATTGAAATAATCTTTGAAAAATTTTAATTCACCTTTTCATTGTAAAAAAAGATTATTTTGTTCAGTTCATTTTGTAATGAAACACAAACTACACGTTAAATGTAATATTTTAATTAATATTTTTACCAACATTTTTTAAGTCATAGTTTAGAGGGCACCGTTGCGTAGTGGCACAGTGTCTGACTGTAAACGCAACCGATTATGAATTCGATTCTCACTCGGAGGAATGGTTATATGTAAACTAATTTTATTTCTTCGTTCTGATATCTGTCACAAAACGCGGCGTTAAGTTTTGTCACTCGACTGACGTTGTTTAGATTTCGGGCGGAATGTGTAAAACGGAGTGTTTTGCCATTAAAATCTTTCGGACTTCTCTGCGGGTAAAGCACGAAGTAATTATTGTTTTGATAATATTTATTTATTTATTTATTTTTTATCTTCACGCTGTATCCCGCACACAGCAGGGTATGCAGAGGGAACCTAGTGTTAAGACACTCCGTTCCCCACTTTCCGCCGAATTCGGAGGCTTGCGTGTTAAGTGGCGGAACTTAACGCCGCGCTTTTACCTCGACACCAGAGCGAAGAAAATGGAAATATAATTTCCACTCCTCGAACTTCTCCTCCACTCCTCAGTGGGAATCGAACCCACAACCAGTCGTTTACAGACACACGCTTGTGCCACTGGGCCACGACTGGCCACAATTTGATAGTATTTAACAGTGAAAAGACACAGTAACATTAAGAAATAATTGTAACATTAGATTTCATGAAATGCAGACAGGCCAACTAGGTGCAAGAGCCTCATTCTAAACGCGATTGGTCCTGGGTTCAATTTGCCCTCAGGGAAATGATTATATTAAAAATTATTTTTATTCCACCACTCTAGTCAAAAGACAATACACGGCGTTGAGTTCCGCTACACATAACCGCTTTTAAAAGGTACTACGTATCACCTACAATCCATGTATGTCTTCAATTATATTAACAGAATAACCATATTTTTCAATGTAATAACTTTTAACGACGCTTATAGGGACCCGTCATGTGAAACTGTTTTATTAATGTCATTGAGGATTGCCCTAATATTGTTTTGACATGCGAACGGAAGTCTCAAAAAGTGCCACACCTAACAAATTAAATTATTTAACAGTTTTTAGTGATTGGAGTTATGTTACAAAGAATTAGTGACAAAGTGTAAAGGTCAGTCGTGGCGCAGTGGCACAGTGTGACTCAACGCGACTGGTTGCGGGCTCAATTTCCACTCGAGTGTAGTTTCTGCACTCTGGTGTAGAGGCAAAGCGCGAAATTAAGTTCCGCCACTTAACATTTGCCACACGTTCAAGAATTCGGTGGATGGTGGGGAGCGGAGTAACTTAACACTAGGTTCCCTCTCTTTACCCTGCTTTGTACGGGATACAGCGTGAAGTTATGTGCTACGATATGTACTATATAATACGATACCTTCTACTACTAGTTTTCTGTTTTACCCATGCACAAATAGTGGCTCAGCGTAGGCAGAGAAAATAAAGTGTCGTATTTTGGTGAAGCAAACGACAAGAATGCACTCGAGACACGGATTTGGACTAATAATAATATCGAAGCAATGCGAGTATAGTAAGCGGAATCAAAGTTGTATAAGGGAAGTTAGCTACAATAGTAGTCGGAGAACCTATTTTTAAGGAGAGATTACATTACGCATGATGTCTTGTGCCCGGTCAACATAAAATGCGCATACTGTTTGTAAGATATATTTTTTAATGTGTATCACACATTTCGCCCAGTAATTGGAGTGATTATTTTATTTCCTACAATTTCAAATTAAAATCTATGCCATTGAACATACCGACATTCAGGTAACACTAAATAGAAAAAAACAATGAAACAATTTCAAAATTTTTATAATAAATATTGAAATTGACATACATTTTTAAAATCAAGTAAGTGAACATAACAGCTTCTTAATATATTATATCTGCTTACTCCATAGAAAATTTAAGAACGCGTGAAGCTAAAATATTAAAATATGACAAAAATGCTAAAGAATCCCCATAATTAAGAAGGCTGCGTATTGTTCACCCCCGTCACGTAGAAAAGCCCGGCAAGATAAAGTGACTCCAACCGTGAATATGAAATGAACGCATATTTACGCCATGGCCGTTTAATTTGGTGGATTCAGAAAGTTTTTTTGCTAAATTATTTTGTATTGTTATAAGTAAATTGCTTAGATATATTTAAAAGTTAGTATATTTTATTTATTTTTTTTATTTTTTTAGTGTTAAGACACTCCGTTCCGCACTGTTCGCCGTATTCGGAGGCATTGCGTGTTAAGTGGCGAAACCAAACGCCGCGCTTTACCTCGACACCAGAGCGAAGAAAATGGGAATAATAAATATTTCCACTCCTCGAGCGGGAATCGAACCCACAACCAGTCGTTTAGTCACACGCTCGTGCCACTGGGCCACGACTGGCCTCTCTAAAACATTAGAAAGGGAAAACAATCTATTAACAACCATCAACATTTGTATTCACCAGCATCACCAACGTTTTACTTCCAAGTAAAGTTATCGTAAACCCTCATTGATATGATCCACAACAAGTCCATTGTAGGTGAAAACAAAAAAGTGAATCTTTCAAAATTATACGCAATTCTGTACTAGCTTAGAATTGTTAATATGCTTATTAAATTTCTGCGTACGTTGCTTCCAATACTTTCACTTTTGACTTTTTGACGGTCATGTTATTGATACTATTTTGATGTATTGCTTAATGTTTAAGACGGTGATTGTGGGTTTGATTTCCATTAGGAAGAATAAAGAAGAAAAACCGTTTATATATATATAAACGGTTTCGGTATAGCAGAGTAGTCAGAGAGTAACTAGCACCTAGTAAATGAGGCACTCCGTTCTCCGCTCTATAAGACACACGAGGAGTATCTTCACTTTCTACCTACTAAAAATCGAGATATCTCGTCCTGAGTAACAGAAATGAATATTGCACTTTGTTTTGTTCATCACAACGGAAAAATGAATATAAGTAATATGTATGTGAATAATTAATGATTATACGTATTTAAATTTAAATATAATTACGTTTAATGATTACGTTTAAATTATTAATATTTAAAAATAAGCTAATATGTACAATCTTACAATATTTTTTTCGTTATACTCCTGTCAATGACATCAGGTTTGTACTATGAAAATATAATATTGGATTTGGATCGTTATCGGTTCCAGATACGTACATACTACGTACGCAAATTTACAAGAAATTTGCATATGTGGTAAGGCAAAATAGCTCTGTAAGATTTACTTACATTGATTGATTGATAGACAGATTACAGATAGAGAGAGACCAGTCGTGGCTTGTGAGCACAAAGTGCGACTGTAAACGCGGCTTCGATTCCCATTCGAGGAAGTATTTAGTATTTTATTTTCTTATAGTGGCAAAGTTCGGCGTTGAGTTCCTTCACTTAACAACAAGCCCTGTAGATTTCGGCGGATAATGGGAAACGGAGTGTCTTATCGTTAGGTTCCCTCTGTCTACCCTACAGTATGCAGGATATGGAGATACCCTAAAAAAAACAAATTAAAATGTTAGATTACAATTGAAGATTATTAAAGTCTGTGAAACATTTCCTTTCTTAGACCAAACACAATACTATTCAAGTGTCATGCGATTCTTCTTAAATTATGTTGTCTCTTCTGATGTCTTAAAAAATACGTATTGGTATTAAGTTTGAGACCGGAAAGACAGTTAGTCGGAAAGAAAGTTACAGGGACTACATGACTGTCATCGCGATATGTTGTTGGTTGAGTTCGCACCTAGTAGAAAAACAATAATTATTTAAAGAAAACGTATAAAAATTTGAACGCAGCGGGATTCGAACCGGCGCCTCCTGAGTATTTAACAGTAATTATATTAATTTCTTTTTAACTTTTTTAAAAGTGTTATTCCACACTTAGGAAAATTGAAAAAGTCGTTTAGAAACGTAAAAATTTGAATGCAGCGGGCTTCAAAACCGCTTCTGGATACCGTCCAGGCGCTCTGGTCGCTAAACATGCGTTTAGCATGTATGTGCTTAGCAGTTTTCTAAATGTCTTTTTTTTATTATTTTTATTTCTCATCTCATCTAGTGATAAGACAAAGTGCAGCGTTGATCTTCGCTATTCAACGACGCAACGCAATGTCTTTATTAATGGTGTGAAAGCTGGGAACGGAGTGTTTCGCCACTCTGCTATCCAGGAAAAAGCGTGTTAAGCTGCTAAAAATGTATTACAATTACAAAAAGTAATACAGTGTTAGTATTAACTTCCTTTTTTTTTGTAGCTTCACGCTGTATCGCCGCACACATCAGGGTAGGTAGAGGGAACCTAGTGTTAAGACACTCCGTTCCCCACTTTTATTCTTAATTTACATACCTTCAAAACAAAATACAAAATAAACATAAAAAGATCCAAATAGGTAAAGTGTTTCATTAATTAAAATTTTTTTTAATAGTAATATCGCTAGAACAATACGTTACGTTGTATGACACGATTACGCTATAGATGTGTACATAGACTATATAGTACGGTATAATTAACGTGACCATTTTTTTCTTGGCTCAAAACGGGACATGTATTTTAAAAAGTTAATTAATAGTTATTTTACACTATTTTATGCAGTTTCATATTTTTTTACGGAAGAAGTAGTAATAACTATAAAATCAAAGGAGTCTATTTACTTAATATTTTTGATTATTCATAAAATATGTTTATAAATTGTAGCCTATGTTTTATTCTGATATATAACCTATATTATTGCAAAGTTGAATTAATTTCATTTAGTATTTTTTACGTGGAAGAATAACAAGCTTTCAAACAAATTTTCCCATTTATAATATTAATAGGATTTATTAGTTTTGATTTTGTGGTATCTTTTTACAGTTGGTCGCATCTGTCTTGATATTTTTGATTTAATTTATAAGAACAAGGATGATACTGAAAAAAACACTGTAGACTATTCTTACTCATACGCTGAACTTGAACTTGAGCTTTTTTGTGCTTATATTTTGATAATATAATTAAAAACGGTAATAAACTTTATTGAACTTAAATGTTAAATTTTAATGTTTGGCTTTGATTTTTAACAAGAATCATTGAAATATTTGGCATTCTTTATTTTTGCAATGCTACCTGTGTTGTTAAGTATAAGACAGTACACACAGATAATGCACGGTCTCACTAACCAAAATTTCGCTCCATTTAAAGAAAAACGTTACATTTTTGAGTCCTTTCGGGAGAACAGGATACAATACTAAAAAACGGGACAGTCCCGTTCAAAACGGGATGTCTGGTCACGTTAAGTAAAGTATAGTATAGTATAGAATAGTTGTTATGTCACAGCATTCATGCCGCGTTAGCGACGGAACAAAGAAAGTGTGGGCACGTCACACACGTGCTTTGCACGAGATATGACATACGACTGTTAAGAATTGACAACCAACATTTACTTCTGCTCGTTTGCCTACTTTGTTCAAAATATATATATATATATATATATATTATATATATATATATATATATAGAGATTATATAGATTAATAGTATAGAGATATATGATATATATGATATAGATTAGATATATAGATATAATATATAGATATATATATATATAGATATATATATATATATATATATATATATATATATATATATATATATATGTATATGTTAAGTGGCGGAACTTAACACCGCTCTGTCTCGTGGGTGGGATAAATATAGAGAATCCAAGATGGATTCAGTCTATTCTTCATGCCTTCCTTATTTTTTGTGATATTTATTGTTAATTTGATGTTTCAGTTTTTAAACATATAGAGTTAAAACTATATACTACACAGTTCATAGGTATTCTTTTTAAAAAATATGACAAAATTATAATTCTTCAAATAAATGTTCACTGCACTCGCTTGCAATAATTAGATGGAATAATTGATGATTTAAGTTATTTATACTGCACAATCAAAGCTTATTATAGTAAATAACAAGGAATTACGCAACGCGGTTGACGCACTTCAAGATATTATTAACAAGAAAATCACCACGTCCAATTCAGATAATTTATATAACTTCATTTATGTATAGATATTTTGAAAAAGTTGACATTTTTAAAAGTATTTTAGTTACGGGAATATTTTTTATCTTTTATGTAATATAAATGCGCCTTTGGATTCACTGGAGACCAATTAGCTATTAAAGTCACTATGCCGGAGTGTAATAGCTTCTGAGTGTATAGATAATTATGAGTTCGATTCCTACTCGGGGGATTGATATATTAAAATTATTTTCATTTGTCAATTCTGGTAATAAAGCAAAGAGCAGTATATTAAGTTCCAAAAGTAAATATCCATTCGTGCGAAAAGTGTATATCAGATTGTCTTGTTGTCTCTAGGCTTTCTCTGCCTAACCTAATATACGGAAATGAGCGAGATTCAGTCTTTTTAAACCACAGATCATTATTCCACTTTATTATGTTTGGTTCGGTATAGCGTAAAGACAGACAAAGCGCTACCTAAATAATATTATTCTAAGAGTATTGAAAAACGGAGTGAGTTATCACTACTTTCTTCTACTTAACATAAAAAATATATTAAAAAATAGTCAATATATAAAAAATAATACCATACAATCAGCCAAAACAACCATCTGTGTGTAGTTAACCAGCGCAACCGGTCCGGTTACGCAAGCGACGCAAAATCGCGAACCGGTCGCAAGTGGAACGTGCTGGCTGTACTTATAGCCATATACCATCTAATATATATGTACATGTTGTAGTACAACGTGGACACATCTAATTGATTTAATCTACTTCTATAAATAAACTGGAGTCCATGTGAATAGATATGACTAGTTGTAGAATGGAAATTTGCTTGCATGAATCATTAAATGGGAAAGAAAAAATGTAGTTTTATGCTTTTTTTGTATAACAGGGTATTTAGATAGAAGGTAGTGTCAAGACACTCCGTTTTCTGTTTCTGTGGTTAGGAAATATAAATCATTCCTTTCCGTTCGTGTTGCTATTCCGATAGAAATTTATCTCTTAGTTGTCTTCCTGCTCATACAGGCCTTCGAGGCGCAGTTTGGCAACATGTGACTGTAAATGCAATGGTTGTGGGTTCCATTCCCAATTGGAGGATTGATTATTTATTATTTATCATATCACTTCTCCGCCCTGGTACCTGAAAAAAAGCGGGGTGTTCCCCCAATTAACATGTAACGTCCAGATCTCAGGCAGAAAGTGAGGAACGGAGTGCCGTGACAAGACACTTCTTGTCATTAAGTTATCCCGGACTATTCTGCTATGCGAGAAAAAGAGCAAGATACACTTGCTTGTAACGTTTTTAAAATGTTATATACACACTTAGAAAAGTGAATAAGACATTTTTAGAAAACAATTTCTAATTTGAACGCAAAGGGATTCGAACCCAATACTGGCTTAACGATCAGAGGTACGTTCAAATTTTTATACGTTTTCTAAAAACGAAACTGCATTTTTCCTTCTAAACTAATTAAACTTTTAACTAACTAATTAATTAATGGAATGGAGGAATCGAACCCATAACCAGTCGTTTACAGTCACACGCTTATGCCACTGCGACACAACTGGCTCCATAATCAAATGTTTAACATTATTTAATTACTTTTTCCATTATATACCCTAAGTCTACTAATGTACTATATACATACATACATAAAGACACAGTTTGTGACATTTACTTAAACTGCCTGAATGCACTCAGCACTCTGGCGCTAAACGCTTGTTCAATTGCGAAATTTGCTGTTCCCTTTGTGAGGCATTAAGCGATAATACTGGATCGTTTCGAAGTGTTTCTAATTTCCATCATAATAGATTTTCTAGTAATATAGTTGTCTTTAAAAGTCATTGTAATAATTTTGAAAATTATTTTCTTCTTCGTGTTGCATGGGACTAGTCTTGGGTACCCAATTGATTGTGGGTTCAATGTCCTTCTTTATAGGTGGATTATATTTCAATTATTTTCATTTCTGCTTTGGTAGACAAGACAACACACGACGTTGAGTTCCGCCACTCATCACGTGATATTTCAAGAAGAGAAGAATGGAGTGTCTTGACAACAAAATCTCTCTCCACTTTTTTTCCCTTCACATGGTGACTACCATACCAAGTTGCAAAGAAAAAGATTTAATATTTCTTTTTCTATGGCAAGGCAAGGCAATGAGTTCGATTCCTTTAGAGTGCATATACTGATTGTATATAAAATTATTTTTATTTATATTTATTTATACTATTCTAGTACGACAAAGAGCGGATATGAATTTCACCGCTCGAATCGTATTTCGACGGAGAGCGGAGAGCGAATGGTCTCGACATTAGGTTCTCTACTAAGAAAAAAAAGCATGAAGCTGAAAAAGATAAATATTAAGGCAAAGCTCACAGTGTCCACACAAACAAAGTTGCGTGCGACAACTAGTTAAAACTTTCATTTAATCCATACTTATATTATAAATGCGAAAGTCTGCCTGTTTGTCTGTCCGCTCTCACGGCTAATCTACTAGTCCGATTTAAATGATATTTAGAATAAAAGTAGAAAAAAATCCAGGATCAAACATAGCCTAATTATTTTTTCAAAAATTAACCTCTAAAGGGTCGAAATAGGGGATGAAAGTTTATATGAAAAATCTAAACAGCTGGACCGATTGTAATGAATTTAGACAAAAATATAGTTGATAATTCAAGGTTAACATAGGCAACTTTATTTTTTAAAAATCCATTCCCCGAGGGTTGTAATGTAACGAAACAGTTATGTAGTTAGCGGGCCGCTAGTATAACATAATACACACAAGCTCACACACAACTTTAGCCTGTCATTAATAATATTTTTATCTCTTAACAAAAATCAACTAACTTAGCAAACGTAAGAGGAAAACTTTTTTGAGGTTATCATTTTTCTGTTAAGCACCATACATTTATTTCCCACATACAAGATTAATGGTTTTAGTGTACATCATTTATATTTTTACTTCATAAAGAAACTAACGCTAAGTGTTTTATCGACGAAAGCCATTTGTAACAATTGATCAAATGACTGCAATGCTTTCATATGAAATGGTAAATTAATAGTCGGTTTTATTAGTGTGTTTTAAAAATAGACTAGAGCAGGGGTGAGCAAGCTTTTTTAGTAAGGGGTCTGCTGCGCTTGTTTAGGCATCAGAGCTAAGAAATGAAACTTTATTTGCCCTTGAGTGTGAATCGCACCCACAACCATCAGTGAAACATTGTCCTAGTGTGTCGCAAAGGTCCCTTTATAGAAGAATTTAATAAATAAAGTAAATAATTACCATATATTTTGTTAGTAACTATTAGCTGCTTGTAATATAAATTGAATTGTGTGAATTAGACTTGAAAAATTTATAAAATAATGTACCTATATAATATACTAAAAGCCTGCTCCGCCCGCATAAACTATACAATTATTTTGAAAAATAAAGTAGCCTATATTTATGGCCAAATTCATTACAATCAGTCAAGTGCTAAAGATTTTTCATATACATATTCACCCCCTATTTTATCCCTTTAGGGATTCATTTGTGAAAAAATACCTATATTTGAAACCGGATCTAACTATTTTCATTTCGAATTTCATACAAATCGGTCCGATAGATGAGCCGTTAAAACGAAAATTACAGACAGTAAGGTTTTCTTTCTACTTTTTATTTGAATAAATATATTTATTTGATTTGGTTGATTTTGATGAATTAAATTTGTTAATAAAATAATACCTATAATATATTTCATAATAAGTACAAGTATAATATAACAAATTTATATATTACACACACCACCTTGTTATCGTACGAAGAGATCGATATTGCATTGTATGGGAATGCAGACGACATTCTTGCCACCATTCCACGCGATCATGACTAAGGTACTCAATTAATTTAAATACTGTAGTTTTGTGCAACTTCTATTCAAGGAATTTACAAGTATTTTATGTGTTCACACAGTATATTGCCTGGGACATTGAATGTAAACGCGACGGTTGTGGATTCGATTCCCATTAGAGGAATTATTATATTTAGATTATTTTCAATTTTTCTATTTGCTACATAGGGCAGAATGCGATGTAAAGATTTTTTTTAGCTTCACACTGTATCCCGCACACAGCAGGGTACCTAGAGACAGAGGGAATCTAGTGTTAAGATACTCCGTAGCCCACTTTCCGCCGATTTGGAGGCATTGCGTGTTAAGTGGCGGAACTCAACGCCGCGCTTTGCCTTACACTAAAGCGAAAAAATGGAAATATTAAACACGGCCATACTTATATGCCCCCGCACCACGACTGCCCCCCAGAGGACTTTATTATATTTAAACTATTTTTACTTTCCACTCTGCTACTTGAGACAAAGCACGGCGTTAAGTTATGGAATCAACACGGAGAACTGAGTAGCTTGACACTAAGCTCCCTTCGACTACCTTGCTATATGGGAAAAAGACATAAAATATCAGAATATTATTGTTAGGTAGACACGATCTGTTAAAAAGTATTGTTGAAATAAACAACACTTTTTTGTTTTGGACAGATATTTACATGAATTTATACTTTTCATGTTACACGTAAAAAATGTTAGTTCAAATGTTAAATTTATTTTCATTTAAATTTATACGTTCGTTCATTTTATTTTATATAATCCGAGGCCGTTGCGTCGCAGTGGCACAATGTAGACTAGCGGGGACTATAGGAGCGTTATGGGTTCGATTCTCACTCGAGGGAATGTTCATATTTATATTATATTATTTTCTCCACTCTGGTAACTAGACAAAGCACGGCATTATGTTCCGCTATAGCTCCATTTTGGGGAGAAAGTAGAGAATTAGGTGTCTTGACACTAGGTATTTTTTTGTAACCAACCCGTTACGCGATATTTCTTCGTTGTCCACGGTTTTCCTCGCATAACGGGTTGGTCATTCACCCGAAATCGAGACATTGCATGTCTTTGGTTTGTACCATTTTCTTGTGAAAAAATAAAAAATCCATATAAATATTCCTCGAATGGGATTAAACCCACAACTATAGCTTCCAGACACTGTTCCACTGCGCCACAGCGGTTTTATATTCTTTATTTTCAAAAAAATGAAAAAGATATTAACACTTCTATCAAAAACTATTATTGATTTTATTCAAATTTACATAATTAAATCAAATTATTATCTAAATTTAACCACAAATTGCTATGTGACTTGGTCTGAGGGTGAGGTCTACAATCACACACAATCCGTCCTACGAGTATGGATATGTCATCGCCTGCGTCACAATCCAATTTCATCTCAGCCCTCTTGGGAACATTCGCACTAACCTACGTTATAGAGGCACAACTTAGATATATGAAGCGACTGTATTGGAGAAATTCTTTACTTATCTTTGAGGTTATGTGACGTAATAAGACAGTGTCTTCTTTAAGTTACTTGTCCTTACTACTTCTTTAAGTGTCTTTAAGTGTCTTGTAATGTCTACTATAGCAGAGCCCAGAGAGCCAAGTGGAGAACGAAGTATCTTGACATTTGGTTCACAATGTCTAATTGTGTGACGTAATGAAGTGTTATAATATCCAGTTTGGTAGAGGTGTTTTTTTTACCCGCGACGGAACGGCGACTGTATATGTGTTTGGGGTGAGAGGTTGTTTGTTTGTTTGTTTGTTTGTTTGTTTGTTTGTTTGTGTGTTTGTGCAAATTACTATGTCAATTATTTCCAAAACTATAAGTCCGATTTTGATACGGTTTTCTATGATAGGTTAAGGTTCAATTGGCGTATGTTCTTAGATATGTTTTATTGCCTTAACTCACCAGGGGGCGCTGCAGTAAGCATTTTACGTGAAAACGAATGTTTTCAACTATCTCAAAAAATAATAGTCTGATTTCGATAGATTTTCAGTGATAGATTCAGATTTAATTGGTGGATGTTCTTGGATATGTTTTATCGTGTCAAACCACCAGGGGGCGCTGCAGTAAGCATTTGTTTGTACTTTTTTTGTATTTATTTGTCTAAAACCGAAACTACTGATCCGATTGAAAAGAGTTTTCAGAAAAAGATTCAGCTTTGCTTGGTGCATATTTTAAGATTTTCGTTTTTTTGTTACGGGGAAATCTCACCAGGGGGCGCTGCCCTAAACATTTGTTTATGCAAATAAAAAACTACTAGTCCAATTTAGATGAAACTTTCAAGGATAGGTTAAGGCTTAATGGGTGCGTCTTTTCATATATGTATTATGGTGACCACTCATCAGGGGGCGCTGTAGTAAGCATTTGTTTGAGTGTTTTTGTGTAAAACCAAAATTTTTCTTGTATTTATTTGTCTAAAACCGAAATTACTAATCCGATTGGCTAGAATTTTCAGAACTAGATTCAGCTTTGCTTGGTGCAGTAAACATTTGTTTATGCAGAGCAAAAACTACTAGTCCAATTTAGATACAACTTTCAACGATAAATTTAGGTTTAATTGGTGCTTCTTTTCATATATGCGTTACGGTGACCACTCACCAGGGGGCGCTGTAGTAAGTACATTTGTTTGTGTAAAACTAAAACTACGAGTCCTATTTGAATTCAGTTTTCAATGATAGATTCAAGTTTACTTAGTGCATATTTTCATATATGTGTCATGTATGTTTACTTAGTGCATATTTTCATGTATGTGTCAACTCTCTAGGGGGCGCTGCAGTAAGTAGCTGCTTCTATTTTTTTGTGTAAAACCAAAACGACTAGTACGATTGTCAAGAGTTTTCAGTATTAGATTCCGCTTTACTTAAAACATGTTTTTAAATTTATATTACGGTGACGAGTCACCAGGGGGCGCTGCAGTAAAATATTGTTTGTGCAAAGCTAAAATGACGAATTCGATTTGGATGTAGTTTCAGTGATAAGCTCAAGTTTAATTAGTGCATGTTCTTGGATATGCTTTATCGTGTTAACTCACCAGGGGGCGCTGCAGTAAACATTTGTTTGTAATATTTAAAACGAAACCACAACTACTAGTTTTTAGGTTTTTTTTACGTTATGAACATGCCAGGGGGTGCTGCATTAAACATTTAATTATGCAAAGTTAACACTATAAGTCCGATTTGGATGCAGTTATCAAAAATAGGATCAGGCTTAATTAGCGCGTGTTCTCGTATATGTATCACGGTGACACCTCACCAGGGGGCGCTGCAGTAAGCATTTGCTTGTATTTTTTGTGTGAAACCTATTTAGATGCAGTTTTCTGTGATAGGTTCAGGTTTAATTGCTGCATGTTTTTATATGCCATACCACCAACTACCACGGGGCGCTACATCAAAACTACGAGTGGGTTTTGTGATTTTCACTGATTTGGTTAGACTTAAATTTCCTGAAAATGTTACGGTGATAATCTGCCAGGCGTTGCAATAAGTATTTGATAACCAGAAAGCATTGGGTTTATAATTTCTTTTGGATTTGCATGAAGATTAATTATAAAGTATTTCGAAATTATGTAATAATATATAATGTGTATCTATTCACTTTAAAAAGTTTAAAATAAAAAACAAAATTAAAAATTTTGAAAAAACCCACGACGGTTTAATTGTAATTGAAAAAGGATAAAATAACTAGAAATCCCCCGCCTAAAAGAATATATGTAACGAGATGATGGGGACAACTTCGTCGGGGGCTGCCAGTTGCAACCTCTATTTTAATTTAAATATAGTAGCTAACAGTATAGATTTCGTTCTTAAAGTTTTTAAAAGGAATATCAGTTATCAAAACTGTAAATTCATATTAATATTTCAATTTTTTCCCAAACCTGTTTTAACAGCATGAAAACCTAGGAGAAGTTAGCAAACTTAAAGTAATGGCAGCTCCGCCGAAGTCGTCCCCATCATCTCGTTACATATATTCTTTTAGGCGGGGGATTTCTAGTTATTTTATCCTTTTTCAATTACAATTAAACCGTCGTGGGTTTTTTCAAAATTTTTAATTTTGTTTTTTATAATAATATTCCATTTCACTTTACTATCTTTTCTATTTTTTTTGTTTTTATATATTTTTTTTTTGATATTCGGTTATGGAACCCACAACTTTCGCATTTCGCAGATGCTTGACCTCTGCACTACTTTTTTTTTATGGAATAAAGGAGGCAAACGAGCTGAAGGCCCACCTGGTGTTAAGTGGTTACCTTCCCCCATAGACATCCACAACATTCAAGTTATGGATGCGTTGCCAGCCTTGGGAATGTAGGACAGAAGGAGGGAGGAAAGATGGGAATGGTGGGAATAGGGAGAGCTGGCTTACATGCATCGAACCGGAACACATCATAAGATATTTGGCGGTTCGTCTTTGACATGATAGTGGTCGCGAGCCAGTCGGAGAATAAATCTCCTACCACCAAACTACTGGGTTACCCGCCTTTTACGGGACGCTACCCAGCGGAAGGGGGAATGACAAAACTTCTATGGCAAATAAATAAATATATGAACAAACATATAAGGTAAATAAAATACTACCCTGCTAAAAAGCTACCATACCATATTTTGCTAAGTGTAATTAATATGCATATAAATGAAATAATTAAATATTAATTAACTAAATAAATAATAATTACAAATAATAGATAGACAATACTACAAGTACCTATAAAATATATATAGATATATAGATAGATATATAGATAGAGATATAGATATATAGAGATATATAGATATATAGTATATAGAGATATATATATATAGATATATATATATATATATATATAGATATATATATATATATATATATATATATATATTAATTTTATAATTTTAAACAACATTTATAAAAAAGATAGCATCTCTTAGGTTTTTTTTTAGCTTCACGCTGTATCCCGCAAACAGCAGGGTAGGCAGAGGGAACCTAGTGTTAAGACACTCCGTTCGCCACTTTCCGTCGAATTCGGAGGCATTGCGTGTTAAGTGGCGGAACTTAACGCCGCGCTTTTACCTCGGCACCAGAGCGAAGAAAATGGAAATATTAAATATTTCCACTCCTCGACTTGGAATTGAACCCACAACTAGTCGCCACAACTGCCACTGGGCCACGACTGGCCACTCCGGCGACTGGTCTCGTAGGTTATATTTTCACTAATCACATATTGGCTGTATGGATGGATAATACAGTAAATAAAGAATATTTCCACTTATACAAATAAAAATATGAACTATCGATATAAAACGAGAACTCAATTTACGTACTGAATAAAGTTTTTACGTTTCTTACTTATCTTATAACATTGTTTCTTATCTTATAACATATATTTTTGTATTTCAAGTACGTTTTTCTTATATAGAAATACTATTTAAAATAAGGGCTGGCCAGGCTGACTGTAAACGCGATTATTGTGGGTTCGATTCCCATTCGAAGTAACGACTATCGCCCAATGTCAATAATCGATTCTAATCCAAAAACTGCAACCTTAGATTGATCTAACGGTCAATTATTTGAGAAAGTCATATTTTGAGCAAAGAAAGGGTTAAAAGAAAGGGTAGCCAGTCGTGGCCCAGTGGCACAAGCGTGTGACTGTAAACGACAGGTTGTGGGTTCGATTCCCACTCGAGGAGTGGAAATATTTAATATTTTCATTTTCTTCGCTCTGGTGTTGAGGTAAAGCGCGGCGTTAAGTTCCGCCACTTAACACGCAATGCCTCCGAATTCGGCGGAAAGTGGGGAACGGAGTGTCTTAACACTAGGTTCCCTCTGCCTACCCTGCTGTGAGCCGGATACAGCATGAAGCTAAAAAAAAACATGAAAAGGTTAAATATGTAATCCCTTAATCGGTTATTGGCATTAAACAATCATAATCATTGCATATACAACCGTAAAGGTTAAATAGATTTACTCAAAAAATTGACAGCTAGATCAATCTAAGATTACTACTACAATTTTTGGATTAAGACCGAATATTGATTTTGGGCGTTTATAGGTACTATTTTAATTTCTTCGCTGTAACATCTAAGACATAGCATAGCGTGGTGTTGACTTCTGCCACTTAACACGAAACGACTCGATTTCGTACGGAAAATGAAGAACGGAGTGTCTTGACACTAAGTTGTTCTTCTATATAAAATCAATTTCGCAAACATAAATATTTCACATCTTACTCATACTCGTTTCGAAGTAACTGAATCGGTTAATCTCCTTTGAACCGCACCGATTGTAATCTAAGCCCCAATACTAGTGCTAGTGATTTAATAAATCTAATCCGGTCCAATCCAGTGCTATCTGGATTCAACCGGTTCTAACTGGTTCGCTTCGCTTCGCCTCGCCTTGCCTCTACACTGTACACTCCACATTTCGCTCAACTTGAATACCCGGTCTATTACTTCGAATATGTTAAGTTTATTTGGCATTGAATCTGCATTCAATTGGCGTAGACGGCGCGGCATCCCACTTGGATATTGGAGTGCTTTAGAAATTGCCATATTGCTTAGTGAATCGTATTGTAGGTATTCGTTTGATGGTTAGTGGAAATGTGATGGTGTAATACACTTAATTGGCTGATATGTGGTGATCGATTGATGCCCTTGTGGCCTTTGTTGAAGAGTATTTTACTTAAAATTGTACTTATTTGTTTAATTGTATTTAATATTAGTAGTGGGTTCGATTTAGGGTGCCGCTTATAGTATTTACTATGTTATGTTTTCATTTAAGGTAATTAGTAATTATTTTAGCGTCACGTTGTGTCCCGCACATAGTAGGGTAGGCAAATGGAATATAGTGTTAAGACACTCGATTCCCCATTAATCTAATAT
The DNA here is from genome assembly GCA_019049465.1 of Dryas iulia moderata. Classification (NCBI taxonomy): domain Eukaryota; kingdom Metazoa; phylum Arthropoda; class Insecta; order Lepidoptera; family Nymphalidae; genus Dryas; species Dryas iulia. Next base: position 2,359,107 of record CM032440.1, read on the forward strand.
CAATATTCGCATTATATACGAATATATGCTGTTTATTTGTTAAAGGTTGTACTGAGACCGACTGAGACTGTAAACGCAATGGTTTGATTCCCATGTGGTGGAGTTATAATACTTTTTTTTTAGCTTCACGCTATATCCCGTACACAGCAGGGTAGGCAGAGGTAACCCAGTGTTAAGACACTCCGTTCCCTCTTTCCGCCGAATTCGGAGGCATTGCGTGTTATGTTGCGGAACTTAACGCCGCGTTTTACCTCGACACCAGAGCGAAGAAAATGGAAATATTAAATATTTTCACTCCTCGAGTGGGAATCAAACCCACAACCAGTCGTTTACAGTCACACGCTTGTGCCACTGGGCCGCGACTGGCCACAACAGTTATAATACTTAATTAAAATATTTTCATTTCCTTCCTTTGGTAAGACAAAGCGCTGCATGAAAGTAGAGAAACGGAGTATTTTAACACTATGGTTTCTCTGCCTACCTTGCTATATGAAAAAAGTTTAAAGCGGAAACAAATTTACTCTATCTAATATATAACAAAAATGTCAGCAAAGTCTTAAACAATTTTCCGATTAATAAATAATATTATTTCAACTTCATTTAATAAATTCTAAAAATTTTATTTTAACAAAAGAAATAAGTGAAAGTATCAACTTTCCAAACTAAAAGAGTAAAATACAAGTTCGCTTAATGTTAGAGAACCTAAAAGTTCTAGTTTTATTCAAATTTAGTTTCTTTCGATATCTGATATTTAAAAAGCTTTTCGCAATTCTGAGTATGGAGTGAAAAAAGCTGAACTATGAATCCTGTAATGGAAAGCTAACTTTACTAAAATTATATACGTTTATATTTGTTATTGGTGTTATTTATAATTTATATAACTTTTAATTTAAACATTTAATAACTTGTTACATTTTTATACACGAATCTAAACGAGTATTTAATAAATATAGAAATCCCTAATCGAATACCTCAAATCAGTTTTTTTTTTGTTGCAAGCTAAGTATACTGAGTTCTACAGTTTTTGCTCGAATTGATCTCAACACCGGTCCTTGTTTTGACACTAGACCAGAGAAATAATATGAAATAATATAAAGATCAGATAAAAAAAACAAGATTTAAATATTATGATAAAAAAATCATTCCTCCAAATGGAGGAATGGAGGAATCGAACCCCCAACCAAAAACCACATATAGGTCCAGGCGTTGTGCTCAACATGTCATGGCAGAAAGAAAGACTGAGGTAATATAATACATACTTTCAGTAGCTAATTATACCTATGCTTTACGCCAAAAACTTGGGAAAAAATGTAACTTAAACAGAACATGGGAAGCGGAGTGTCCCAACCATACATTTTCTTGACTTTAAAACCAGAACTACTACTGTCAAAAGTTAAATTTAATACTATAATATATAAGCTGCTAGAAAATCACGTGCACTGACTGTTTACAAATATATTAGTTAAAAATAACCATTTAGTAATATCCGTTTTCCTCTTCACGTTTGTTTCTCATTACAATAGTAAAGTTGATTTCATACTATGCGATATTAAATGTTGGTAATATTTTTGATATATTAAAATTTTAATATGCTTTTACAAGATTAGGTTTAAAACTGAAAGAGAGCGTAAAGTTATTTTTCTTTTATTTTTTTTTTATGGAAAAAAGGAGGCAAACGAGCAGAAGGCCCACCTGGTGTTAAGTGGTTACCTTCGCCCATAGACATCCATAACATTAAAGTTATGGATGCGTTGCCAACCTTGAGGATGTAGGACAGAAGGAGGAAGGAAGGATGGGAATGGTGGGAATAGGGAGAGCTGGCTTACATGTCATCGAACCGGAACACATCATAAGATGTTTGGCGGTTCGTCTTTGACATGATAGTGGTCGCGAGCCAGTCGGAGAACGAATCTCCTACCACCAAGCTACTGGGTTACCCGCCTTTTACGGGACGCTACCCAGCGGCGGGGGGGAATTGTATTCTTAACCCGTCCCCCCACGGGCAAAGTTAGGTTTCTTTACAGATTTTGGTTTTTTTGACACTATATATTGTCTTCTATAGTAAAAAATACATGACAATGATATTAGAGTACAGACTGCGGCATTGAGTTCTACCACTTAACACGAAGTCTTAAGTTCACGCGGAAGTGAAGAAAGGAGCATCACTAAGCTCTCTGTGGTAATAAGACAAGGTTCTTTTTGCCTGCTCTAATAGCTCCAGTTTATTAAAAGACGTTAAAATGAAATAATTAGAGCTGTTCAAAGCTAAGCAAATTAGCTTAAAAAATCAAAATTATTGTCTCCTAATCCTGGTTTTCCTGCAAACGACGTGAAATATAAAAAGACATTTAAAGAAAACGTATAAAAATTTGAACGCAGCGGGATACGAACCCGCGAACGTTTAAATTTTTATAAATTTTTATACGTTTTCTTTAAACGTCTTTTTCAATTTTCCTAAGTGTGGAATAACACTTTAAAAATGTTTAAAAACGACGTGAAATATATTTTATAAAATATTGTGTAGACATTGGATACATGTGCTAACTTTCATTAATGTGTGTACAAATGAGACAACAAGAATTACATCAATAAGATACAGATAATACCAATAAAATGCTTTAAACTTCAAACATTTTAAAGCACAGTAAATTACATACGATGCGAATGAAGCCAAAAAAACATATAGTAAAGTCTATTCAACATTTTTAAAGTGTTATTCCACACTTAGGAAAATTGAAAAAGACATTTAGAAAACAATAAAAATAAGTTGTAATAAAGCGTATAAGAATTTCGACGCAGCTGGTAGTAGAAAACATGGCTCAGCGGTTAGAGCGTCTGGACGGTATTCAGGAGGCGCGGGTTCGAATCCCGCTGCGTTCAAATTTTTATACGTTTTATAAATCTATTTTTCAATATAGTAAAGTCTGTAAATGTCTTTATTATATTTAAACACATAATATACTCTTATAATAAATATACAGATACACTCAGGTCATCTACCTAAAGCAATTTAATTAGCTTCACGCTATATCCCGCACACAGCAGGGTAGGCAGAGGGATCCTAGTATTAAGACACTCCGTTCCTCACTTTCCGCCGAATTCGGAGGATTGCGTGTTAAGTGGCGGAACTTAACGCCGCGCTTTACCTCGACACCAGAGCGAAGAAAATGGAAATATAATTTCCACTCCTCGAGTAGGAATCGAACCCACAACCAGTCGTTTACAGTCACACTCTTGTGCCACTGGGCCACGACTGGCACTCAGGTCATCTACCTAAAGCAATTTAAATTATTACCTCACACGAGTAGTACAGTGATGTCACCTATTTATGGAAATTGATTGCGTCACCGAGGAAAAGGAAACGGGACGGACACGCAGTAATTTATTATATGCGAGTTAGTGTTGTCTTTGTGATATATGTACGTTAAAGTGAAGCTGTTATTCAGTATATATATTTTTTTATAGTAGTTAACCTACTTAACTACTACTATACTACTACCCTCAGGAAGAACCCTATTCCCTCTACCTATTCCCATCATTCCCATCCTTCCTGCCTCTTTCTGTCCTACATCCCCGAGGCAGGCAACGCATGCATAACTCTAATGTTGTGGATATCTATGGACAAAGGTAAGAACATAAAGTTAAGACACTCAGTTCTTTACTTTGGGCTGGAATTCGAATTATTGATTGATTTGCGGAACATAACGCCGCGTTCTGACTTTTTCATATGTAATCGTTCCCCTGAGTGGGAATCAAACCTACAACCAACAACATTTGCAGATGGACGATATCTTATTTTATTTTTTTATTAATTAACTTCTGCCACTTAACACTCAATTCGTCCAGGAAGTGGAGAGTGGAATATCTTCATATTTACTTGTGCATTTGAATTATTATTTAAATTATCATTTTTTTATTATTCTATAATTATGTTCTTTACCTTAGTCTACATATGTTATGTATTATGAATAGTTCATTTGTAAATATAATTTAAATTATAAAAAGGCCGTCGTGGCGCAGTGGGACGATGTCTGACTGTAAATGGGATTGTGGTTTCTATTCCTATTCGGGGGTTTGTCTAAATATTATTTTCATTTTATTACTCTGGTACCAAACCCTTTTCTACCCGTGGGGACCGGTTAAGAATACAATTCGCACCCGCCACTGGGTAGCGTCTCGTAACGCGGGTAACCCAGTAGCTTGGTGGTAGGAGATTCGTTTTCCAACTGGCTCGTGACCACTATCGTGTCAAAGACGAACCGCCAAACATCTAGTGATGTGTTCCGTTTCGAAGGCATGTAAGCCAGCTCTCCCTATTCCCACCATTCTTATCCTTCCTCTCTCCTTCTGTCCTACATCCCCGAGGCGAAAAACGCATCCATAACTCTAATGTTGTGAATGTCTATAGGCGAAGGTAACCACTTAACACCAGGTGGGCCTTCTGTTCGTTTGTCTCCTTTATTCCATAAAAAAAAGACAAAGAGCGGCGTTAAGTTCCGCCACTCAACACAATATCTTAACAACCTGGTTATGGGGAAAACCGCCTGAAGCCAACTCTATATATTCAACCAATATTTAACAAACTATAAACCCTTTGTTACAGCTACGTAATTATATTATGCATTGAAGCTACGTAATATGCAATTTACACTCAAGTGCATAATACCGCAGAACAAGATCGTTTGTTATTGTACACGTCTTAGTATTAATATGTTCATTGTTTGTAGATAAAACAAATAATGGTTAGAATTCATAGGATTAGAGACTTAGCACGCTATGTTTACAGCTTCACGCTGCACGGCTTCACGCATGTGATACAAATTTACAATTTCACGCGTTTTCACGCGGTTAGCGGTGTGGAGAGAAAACTGTGTTAATACACTCCTTTTTTAAGGTTATGCATCTGCACTACTGTAACTTTTACTGTGTGTTCAGTTGCATAGTCCCAAAAGTCATTTTATTTTGGAAATTAGAATATTTTTATAGATTAGTAACTCTACGATTCGATTACAGCATCTTAAACTTCATGTACCCCTCATTTTGTAAAATACAGTAAGAATATTTAATGAAATCGATTTACCTTTACGTCTTTTTTCCGCAAAGTTTAGGCTATCCTAGGTTGAAAGAACCTAGTGTCAACTTACTCCGTTCTTAATTTATCGCCGGAATCCTAGACGTTATTTCTTGAAAGACAGATCTTTGTCTAATAAGATCTTTTATTTTGGCGATTATTACACATTTTGAAATGAAACTACATATTTTTAACCGGATTACACAGGTAGACTGTGACCACGGACTACTGTAAAGTGCTTGAAAGGTCGGATTTTCTAAAAATGTATATTCATTCGAAAATACCTGATTAATCCATTTATAAAATTATTTAGGGCCAATCATGTATAGAGTGTGTCTGTAAATAGGTTATGGGTTCGATCCCTACTCGAGGAGTGGAAATATTAAATATTTTTATTTTCTTCGCTCTGGTATCGAGGCAAAGCGCGGCGTTAGTTAGTTATCTTAACACGTAATGCCTCCGTATTCGGCTGAAAGTGGGAAATGGAGTGTCTTAACACTAGGTTCCCTCTGCCTTCCATGCTGTATATCTTATCACTAAACTTTGCCTTATTATCAAATCAGAGCAATAAAAAGATTCCTTAGAATGGGAATCGAACCTACAACAATCACATATAGAGTTAAACGCTACCACACTGCTAGTAATAACTTCAAAACACATAAAGTGAATATCAGTATAACACAACAGTATGGGTAAATCATGAGAAAAACATTCACACGTAATCGCCTTAGCCAGCTTACGCGATTACCTGCTGACCTAGCTATGTAGCATTCCCATTGAATAACTTACTTCACTTATTTCCTTGAATTACTGTGATATATGACTGTATGGATTGTATGGCTCAGTAGATAGTTTTAGACTCAATGTGTGATGGTTCTGGGTTCGATAACCGACTGGGTTAGTTGAGGTGTGATTGTAAAAGATATGTTTTTAGAAAATGTATAAAATTTTAATGGAGTGGGAATTGAATTCGCGCTTATAGGAAAAAAAAATATTTTTTAACAGTGTTTATTCTTATTTTTTTTTCTTTTTTTAGTTTCACGCTGGAACCCGAACACAGCAGGTTAGACAAAGGGAACCTAGTGTTAAGATACTCCGTTCCTCACTTCTATTTTATGTGTGTGAACAACGTCAATAATGTTTAGGCATAATGTAGAAAAAAAATATTAAGGTTTTATAATTATTACAATTGCTCGCTATAGTAAAAAAGCGGAGAACGGAGCTTATAAACATTAAGTTCTAGGTGAAGCTTAAATAATAATTTCATAGCGGCAATAAAATTGGAAAGAAATCTAAATTTCACAAACTTAAGTTAAGAAATGAGACAGTGACAGCTTCTGACAATAATGACGATGGTTATGGATTCGATTCCCACCCGAGAGAATTCCTCACATTAAAATATGACTCACTCGCTGACTGAAGAGCGAATTTGAGTTTCGCCATTTAACACATAATATCCTGAATTCAGACGAAAAATGGAGAACGGAGTATCTTAACACTAAAACTCTCTTCCTACCCTGCTATATGATAAAAGCGTGAAAATGTAAAAAAAAAAAAAAATATATATATATATATATAATATATATAGATATATATATATATATATATATATATATATATATATATATATATATATATATATATATATATATATATATATATATATATATATATATATATATATATATATATATATATCTATGTAAAAAAATATATATAATAACTACTAATTTATATTACGCAATGGCATACACCGCACACAATGGAGGTAGGTCAACGCGTAATCTCGTAAGCAACTTAAGTAGATTACTCGAACGCGATTTACTTAGCTGTAAAGATGCTTATTTATAACACGATTATATTATAATATTGTGTTTAAAATATATTTAAGGCCTTTTTAGCTTTGTGACTATTGTACGTAGGTGGCTAGGTATTACAACAGATGTGGGTTCGAATTTGATTTGGGCAAAAAATGGGGAACGGAGTGTCTTGATATGTTAACACTAAATTCTTTCTGATACACGGTAACTCTCCTACTCAGAAAAAATATTATATTTAAATTATTTCCATTCATTCGCTCTAAGTAAGACAATGCGTGGCATTTAGTTTTGCCACTCAACGTGTATTGTCTTGATTTCAGGACCTGGAAAGGTGGAAATTGGAGAACGGAATGTGTTGATACTAGGTTCTCTCTGATTATCTTGCTGCATGGAAAAAGGAAAAATAGGCATATTATACAAAAGTAGTTATTTCAGAGTTAGTTTGGGACTGTTTTAAAGTGTTTTTTTTACAAATACTATTTTATTGAGTAAGCATCAGTAAGAAAAATTAAAGCGAATTAATGCCTAGTGACACCATTCTATGCTTTCCATTATAGAGTTTACGTGTTGTCTGACACAAACTAACAAAATTAGTGGAGTATACGAAATTATTAAATGAAAATTCCGCGAGTTAACATTAAAACTTTCTTAATTTCATATACTTTCTGAGTCATGATAACGTTACCATGGCAACCTTCATAAACTAAAAAATATTTTTTACGTAATTTTACTTCAAAATACTCAGCTAGCCAGTATGACAGTTATCGATCTGGTAATTCTCCTTCAAAATACTCAGCTAGCCAGTATGACAGTTATCGATCTCAACAGCCAAGCTATTTCAAATTTCGCACCAAATGAACTGGAATCTAATATCACTCGAGATGCATAAAACAGTTTACGATCGCATTAATGTCGTGAAGCCGTACTATCGTAAATATAAAGGGGGCTTTCTACTGCGCTCTATCTGACTGCGTTTCATTCGCAAAGTTAGATAGGTATTCGGGAAATAGGTTTGTGATAGTTTGAACAAAAATAGGCTTCAAAAGACTGTTTTTTGTAGGTTTTAAGATATATATTTTATGAGGTCAAATGTTTTAATAAGGGTGGGGGGAAAAATAATTTAATAAGTAGGAATTGGACACATAATACATAATAGTCATGTATACAGTCACACTGCTCCTAAACAGCCACACTACTGCTAAAAAATAAGGTTTTAAAACGTTGATCTTTGAGTCGCAATTTAATAATTTTAGTTGCTTTTGGTGTGCCTAATTTTAGGTATTGAAAACAGATTAAAATATTTTACATATACAAACAAAATAACTAATTACAATTAAATCTTTATATGAATAAAGCGTGGCTTTGAGCTCCTCCACTTAACACACAACGTCCCGACTTAACGTTTTTTTAGTTTTTAGAAAGAGACAGGATTAGATGTGGATACAATCTCAATTTAAGGAAATAGTTGGTGATATTGAAATTATTTACATTTGTTCCGTATTACAAGCATTTTCTTGTATAATAATTCTTGTATTATATCAAGTTCATGTGGCAGAACGGATCGTTTTGACACTAGGCTCTGTACCTACATTAAAAATTAAAAAAATGTACATTATTTAATTACACTTAACACGCAATGCCTCTGAATTCGGCGGAAAGTGGTTAACGGAGTGTCTTAAACTGGGTTCCCTTTTCCTACCCTGCTGTACGCAGGATACAGTGGTAAGCTAAAAAAAATATTATTTTGTTTTACATAACAAATAGATAGTAGTTAATAAACTAACTACAAACAATTACCCATTGAACAATTAGTCAAATGACAGTATAAAACAGGATAACCAACAATGGTAACTTGCGCAACCGTTGCATGCAAAGTACTGGCAGAACTGCGATAAATCAAAGTTACTTGGAATGAGGTGATCAAACTCGCTTTGGGAATTGCGAAGTACAACACGATTTGTAACAAAAACGACGTGTTTCCTGTATTTCTGTAGTGTAATTTAATATTTTAGTGGTATTAGTCATTTGAGAGATTATGATATTCTTAAAAAAGGCATCTTTACGCTTTTTACGTAGCAGGAGTAGTTGCACAGACGTGTGATTTCAAACAACTGGTTATGGGTTCAATGCCCATTCGAGGAGTGGAAATATTTAATATTTCCATATTCTTCGCTCTGGTACAGAGGCAAATTGTGGAGTTAAGTTCCCCTACTTAACACGCAATGCCTCCAAAATTCGGCGGAAAGTGGGGAACGGAGTGTCTTAACACTAAGTTCCCTCTGCCTACCCTGCTGTGTGTGTGCGTGAGGCTAAAAATAAGGAAGTACTTAGAGAGTACCTAGTGTTAAAATTAAAATTACATATATTGAGTGAGTGTATAATAATAATAATAATAATTGCTACATACCTGGATCAAGGGCCGGATTCAAAAGGCAGCTATTTTGGGAACGGCACGTATTGTGCGGAGGTTCCTCAGTCTGTCACCCTGACCACCGGTGGCTTGGCTGTAAAGCCTCCGTCGGGGGGGAACTATTTTTTTATATTTATATTTGTATGTATTTTTTATATAAATATAAGTGTATTGAAATAAGAATTATGTTAAATAAAGGAAATAATAATTTAAATACAATCTTTCCCTCGAGTGAGAACAGAACTATTTTTACATAAGCCATACTTAAATTATTAAAATGAATATTTTCAAATGCAGTTTAATTTAGGTAAGATTAATTTAGTAGATATTCATTTCTCCTCTTTGGTAAAAATAATAACGAACAACGTTGAATTCTACGACTGCCGCTACTACACCATACACCTCGAAAAATAACTATAATTTGGTCGGAAAATAGAGAACGGAGTATTTTGACACTAGGTTATTTCTAATTACTCTATAAAGGGGGAAAAGCCTGAAGCTAGTACTGTTTGGTTCAACTTTAGTTATGGCATTTCGCACGTGTCTGTAGAATACAAATTACTTCGAGGCGTAGTTATGACGTGGGCGAATGTTTACTCGTTCCAATCTCATTCGGAGTAATATTTGTATTTCCACTAGATTTTAGTGTTTCCGGTTTAAATATAGAAATTTTCTTATAAGATTTTAATAACATATAAGTAGGTGGAGTGAGTTGTGGCCAGTCGTGGCCCAGTGGCACAAGCGTGTGACTGTAAACGACTGGTTGTGGGTTTGATTCCCAATCGAGGAGTGGAAATATTTTATATTTCCATTTTCCTCACTCTGGTGTCGAGGTTAAGCGCGGCATTAAGTTCCGCCACTTAACACGCAATGCCTCCGAATTCGGCGGAAAGTGGGGAACGGAGTGTCTTAACACTAGGTTCCCTCTGCCTAGCCTAATGTGTGTGTGCGTGAGGCTAAAAATAAGGAGTACTTAGAGAGTACCTAGTGTTAAAATTAAAATTACATATATTGAGTGAGTGTATAATAATAATAATAATTCAAATACAATCTTTCCCTCGAGTGAGAACAAAACTATTTTTAAATAAGCTATACTTAAATTATTAATATGAGTATTTTTTAATGCAGTTTAATTTAGGTAAGATTAATTTAGTAGATATTCATTTCTCCTCTCTGATAAACATAATAACGGACAACGTTGAATTCCGCCACTACTACGACTGCCGCTACTACACCATACACCTCGAACAATATCTATAATTTGGTCGGAAAATAGAGAACGGAGTGTTTTGACACTAGGTTATTTCTAACTACTCTATAAAGGGGGAAAAGCTTGAAGCTAGCACTGTTTGGTTCAACTTTAGTTATGGCATTTCGCACGTGTCTGTAGAATACAAATTACTTCGAGGCGTAGTTATGACGTGGGCGAATGTTTACTCGTTCCAGTCTCATTCGGTGTAATATTTGTATTTCCACTAGATTTTAGTGTTTCCGGTTTAAATATAGAAATTTTCTTATAAGATTTTAATAACATATAAGTAGGTGGAGTGACGTTGGTATTTTGAACTTTTTAAAGCTTTAGTTCAGGTTAGTTTTTTAGTTGTTTTATAAGGGTATAATAATTTCGATGCAGTCGGATGTAGAACGCATGGTATTGGACGGTTTTCAGTCAAGGGTTCGAATCCCATTTTTCATATGCTAAGTGAAACACTTGAAAAATTAAAAATAATAAGTAGATTGTATTTTAAACATAAAAAGATGCTGTAAGATCCTTCAAACAAATGTATATTTACAAAATTGACACATGATACATAATTCTTTCATCTTTTCTTCATAAATTTTCAGTTTTTTTAAATGAACTTTATCAATATTACTTTTAAACATTTTTAAAGTGTTATTCCACACTTAGGAAAATAGAAAAAGACATTTAAAGAAAACGTATAAAAATTTTGAACGCAGCGAGTGGTGAGAGCGCCTGATCGGTATTCAGGAGGCGCGGGTTCGAATCCCACTGCGTTCAAAATCTTTATACGTTTTCTTTAAACGTCTTTTATCAATAATATTATTATTCTTATTTTCACCTTTTACACACCTATATACGAAAATGGCAACGAAAACATACGCATAACCAAAGTTCTAGGAAATACGTGGGCGTCAATTTACCGTCAGTCCTGTCCCTTCCATCACACTTTACTGCCTGCATCGACGACAAATTCAGGCTAGTAGTGTTCTCAATACTGTTAAATAACTTTATAGATTTTGTTGCGTAATTTTGTGTTTCTTTCTAAATAGATTCTATACAAAGAAAAATAATTGGAGCGTCTGTAGGTAATATTAAAATAACTAGTATTTATTAAATGTATATGCTTGTTTATATGATACATGGCCAAAATAAGCTTTTTTATAATTGTTGTCTGTCTTGACAATTGTTTGAAATAATGATGTAATAAGCTGGTGAAATAAGGAGTAAGTCGCCTGACTTTTATATAATTTTATTTTTTTTGTTAATTTTGTTTAAGCAATTTCACGTTTTTTTTTTTTTTTATGGAATAAAGGAGGCAAACGAGCTGAAGGCCCACCTGGTGTTAAGTGGTTACCTTCGCCCATAGACATCCACTACATTTATGTTATGGATGCGTTGCCAGCCTCGGAGATTTAGGACAGAAGGAGGGAGGAAGGATAGGAATGGTGTGAATAGGGAGAGCTGGCTTACATGCCATCGAACCGGAACACATCATAAGATATTTGGCGGTTCGTCTTTGACATGATAGTGGTCGCGAGCCAGTCGGAGAACGAATCTCCTACCACCAAACTACTGGGTTACCCGCCTTTTACGGGACGCTACCCAGCGGCGGGGGGGAATTGTATTCTTAACCCGTCCCCCCACGGGGAAAACGTTTCCTCTCATAACAGGGTAGTCAGAGAGAATCTAGTGTCAAAATACTCCCTTCTCGACTTTTCATTTGAAATCAAGAAATTGCATGTTAATTAGCGGAACTTAACGCCGTGCTTTGTCTTAAGTACCAGACTGGTTGAATTTTGATAAAGAGGAAAATGGAAAGTGGTTTTATTTTAGAGCCCTGAAACATCTCTTAAACTTATATGGAACTAACAAACCTATATTTCAAAATGTTTTAACAAAAAAAAATACATACATAAATGTTTTTGTTAAAAGATTTTGAGATATTGAATGAATATTTTTTACCCTTTACGCTGTATCCCGCACACAGCAGGGTAGGCAGAGGGAACCTAGTGTTAAGACACTCCGTTCCCCACCTTCCGCCGAAATCGGAGGCAGTGCGTGTTAAATGGCGGAACTTAACGCCGCGCTTTGCCTCGACACCAAAGCGAAGAAAATGGAAATATTAAACATTTCCGCCCCTCGAGTGGGAATCGAACCCACTGCGCTACGACTAGCCACTAAAAATGTAAAATAATATAATATAAAGCATATTATAAATTATGCTTAACTGGCAGTTTCTTAACCCAAGTAATTTCAATAGCTCACTCTTACCAGGCCATTGTACACGTGGGTCGCGTTTAACTCGTACAAGACTGTGTTTTGTAAGATCTATGGCGCCTTACTTAGTGTGTTTTCTAATAAGGATAATGTTTCAACAACTAACTTGTTACGAAATCTAATATAAAATCTGGTTTAATAGCATAAATTATTTGGTTAATTTGAAGCTAAGGTTGCACAGTGGAAAATGTCTTTGTAAATACGATGGTTATGAGTTCGATCTTTTAAAGGAATGATTGTGTTCAAATTATTTTAATTTCTCTTCTCTAGTAGATTTCCTCCACTTAACACTTAATGCTGTGAATTCGGGCGGAAAGTGGAGAACGCAGTGTCTTAACAATAGGTTCTGCCTAACTGTCCTGATATGGGGAAAAAACGTGATGCTATTTTTTATTAACGGATCTTATTGCAATTTAATAGCAACTTAACTATTGTTTACATTTCATATTTTACGTTAGTAGAAACAAAGAAAAAAATCAGGAAGTTCAAAATTAAAAATTTATATTACCAGTAAACCAATTGGCTAAAAAAATATTTTAAACATAGGTTAGTACTTGCTTTACATCTCAGCTACGTCAAATAAATAAAACATATATTACATAAAATTAAAATTAATTAAATAGCTTCACGCTATATCCCGCACACAGCAGGGTAGGCAGAGGGAACCTAGTGTTAAGACACTCCGTTCCCCACTTACATACACTCATGTATTTGATGTATAATTTGTATCAATGGCAGATATTTCAACCGATAAATTACTACTCTCTATACTACTTCTCTCACAAGAAAATTTCCTTCAATAAAAACGAGGAAAATTGCAAACGAAAAATATTACAATATTTAAAAAATAATACTTATATGAAGAGAGAGGAGTGGAGAAATGAAAATAATTTATATATAATTTTCTTTTTTTAGCTTCACGCTGTATCCCGCACACAGCAGGGTAGGCAGAGGGAACCTAGTGTTATGACACTCCGTTCCTCACTTTCCACCGAATTCGGAGGCTTGCGTGTTAAGTGGCGGAACTTAACGCCGCGCTTTACCTCGACACCAGAGCGAAGAAAATGGAAATATAATTTCCACTCCTCGAGTGGGAATCGAACCCACAGCCAGTCGTTTACAGTCACACGCTTGTGCCACTGGGCCACGACTGGCCACATATATAATCATTCTTACAAATGAGAATCGAACCCACAACCAACCGTATTAACACCAGGCACCACCACTGTTCCACAATATTTTCTACTTCATACCTAGCAACACAATATAAGATTAAACAAAGTCTACAATACAAATTGACGTAAACAGAAAAGGTACAATGATCTCAAAGATTTACCTGTTTTGCTTTGTTTAGTTTTAATTGCTCGGTTTCAATAGTCAATATAACATTTCCTGTGGAGGGTTTCTCAATTACCATGGAGACTGTTCGTTACTGTTGTATTTAATATCAATATTTTAACAATAAACTTTACTATGATTCATTCAATTTTATAGTAATTAGTAGGATATAAATATTGTATTGTAGTAGAAAATAATGTATTATAATTGATACATATTAAATATTATTGATTTTGCTTACAAATAAGTAAAATTGGAGTGTCTTTTTGTGTAATGATATGACCATTTTTAATAAATGCAATAGTTTTTTTTCACTTTTTGTCTATCACTCTCATGATTCCGGCTAATCCCTAAAATAGCTGGACCGATTTAGACGGAACTTTCACAGGGAAATAGGTAATTTAATAAGAAGTAACTTAGGATACTTTTATTTAAGTACACACAACGTCGTGGGCACCTATTTTGCGCCTATATTAAAATTTAAAATTGATGAAAAAATATCATCTTATCACAATACAAATTACAGTAAATATTTGATTGATCAAATATTATAATAAATTGTAGCTATAAATTGTAGCTATTAACTTCATTTGCGTAGACTTAATGACTATTTCCAGCAATGTTCCATTATGCTGTACAATTTCAATTAAGGCTCAATTTACTTATATCTTATATATCAATTTACTTATCTCTTTCTAAATTTCATTCTAACCGGACTTTATACAAACACATATAGAAATGTAATCCAAATTTACTATTCATAGAAACTAACAACGAAGTACGTACAAACTCATCAGTCAATTCCATCCGAAGCTAGCTAGCTAGCTGTATTCCACTTTATTTGGCTCGCTACTAGTGAACGAAAATCAAATCGTATTTGCTCGATATTTCGCGGAAATAGGACAGCGGAGGTACAATTTATGAAATGCCCGTAAAACTACTGACACTGTGTGTGCGGTTGGTTATTTTTTTTTTAGTTTTTGATTTTAAGATCAACTTTTTCATTTATTATTCTCTGCTTTTTGTATATTTAAAAATATTGTTAAATTAAAGGCTTTTGACAAATGTTAAAATACGGCGAAGTCATGTGGAAAGTCAGGAAACGGAGTGTTTTAACACTTAATTCCTTACTTTAATTGATATATGGCAAAAGAAGCTTTTTTATATATAGTTATAAGCTTTCTATCTTAATACAAATATGATTAAACCTTTTTTAATACGCCTTTTACTGTATAGCAGATAGAATCTAGATTGGTCAGATTTAGTGTAAAGACTTTCCGTTCACCATTTTTCGCCAGAAATAAACATATTGCTTGTTGATTAGAAAACCTAAGGGGCGCTTTATATCACGCCAGTGCAAATAAATAAAAATTAATTCCATATAATCACTCCGCGTGGGAAACGAACCCATAACCAATCGTATTTCCAGTCAGACACCGTCCCACTGCGCCATGATGGTTATAAAATATATATACTTAAGTTATACTTTATGAAACTCAATAATTTCGCTGCGCTTATCCCTCACAAATAAACTGACAAGCAACAATATTAAAACAATTTGTTACATTGCAATAGAATAAAATCAGTTTTGCCCCACAACCCTACGAGTATCAAATGTAGACTTCATTTTCCAATACTCCGTATAACAGATCCACAGATTCAATTGGTTCTAACAAAGTTGCGTTGGACTGACAATTTAATGAATACATCGTATTTTATCTAAGTTATTTTTTTCACAGAGGCCAGTCGTGGTGCAGAGGCACAGACGTGTGACTTCAAACGACTGGTTGTGGGTTCGGTTCCCACTCGAGAAGTGGAAATATTTAATATTTCCATTTTCTTCGCTCTGGTATGCACTTAACACTCATTACATTTTTTTTTATCATTCATCATTACCTCCAAAATTCGGCGGAAAGTGGGGAACAGAGTGTCTTAACACTAGGTTCCCTCTGCCTACCCTGCTGTGTCCGGGATACAGCGTGAAGCTATAAAAAAAAAACTTTTTTTTTTCACTTTCACGTTTTTTCCTGCATAGCGAGATAGACAGAGATAGCCTGGAGGAAAGACACTCCGTTCTTCACTTGCTGCCTAAATCTGAAATGTTACGTGTTGAGGAGCGGAATTTAATGCTAGGATATGTCTTGTCTTTACTTATGGGCCAGTCGTAGCGCAAAAGTACAAAGTGTGACTGTCAAGCGACTGGTTGCTAGGTCGATTCCCACTCGAGGAGTGGAAATATTTATTAATTCCATTTTCTTCGCTCTTGCGTTGAGTCAAAAGCGCGTCGTTAAGTTCCGCTGCTTAACACACGTTCCGTTTTAACACTACGTTTCCCCTGCCTACCCCTCTGTGTGCAGGATACAGCATGAAGCTAAACAAATATGTCACCAGAATTGTCACCAGACTGGACAAACAAAATAATTTAAATAAAATCATTCCCCCAGTGATAGTTAACAAGTATACCATTAAGTTGTTAGCATGTTTGAGTTGTTGCTATGCGGGAAAAAGCGTAAATACGTACAGAAAAATCTATTATAGATATATAGTGTCCTAAACCTTTTGCCTTCGATAATGAAGTGAAACATCAAGCTAAAGGAATTATTGAACATAAAATAAAATTTAATGCCAAAGTTGGTAAATCTATAAACAATGATTCCTGTTTTTGAAATACTGCTCCCTTGTTTCTTATATTTACTTCATTTTTGTGTAGGACAAGACTTAAATTCGTAGTCTCTCTCTTCTCTCTTAGTCTCTCATTCCATACATCTCCAAACAAGCTAAGCCTAATTTCTCCGCAAAAAGGAGTGACGTGTCACTACATTCTCCATAAAACGCAGAAAAAACTCAATAAACTCATCATATACCATTAACAAGTAGTTGAAACGAGATAAAACACATAAAATCCGCATTCTTCAAAGCGTTATTACTGCAACTCCCACGGCGTTGCACAACAATAACAACTACATCTATATAGCATAATGTACTAGTATTATATAGTATTATGTAGTATTACTGGCATAGTATCCAATTGGCTCAGTGGCAATGATCGCGGACTGGTCACGCTCTGGGGTCAACACTCTCATAGAGCATGTGGGAGACGCGATACGACGTTACAGCCTAGCTTTGTAGAAGGTATAATTCTGTGTGAATTTTTTTACTCGTTTTTTAATAGATATGAACTATTTGAATAACATTTGAATAATATTTTTTATTAGTTTTCCATTTTATCTGGCATAGCAGGATAGGCAGAGGGAACCTAGTGTCAAGATACTCCGTTCTACAGAACGGAGTATCTTGACACTAGGGCGAATAGTGTACTATTCGCCCAAGCTCTAACATTACCTATTAAATGGCGGAACTCAATACCACGCTTTGTCTCTTATACGACAGCGAAGCAATGAAAGCGCTTGTAGTAGTATTTTTAAATGTAAAAAGTTTATGCTTCATTAATGTAACTTAATTTAATAATTTATGATGAATGACGCTCTGTGAATCATTTATTTCTATTTGGATAATTTTGAGAAATGTCTTGTCAATATACGAAAATAGCTTTTGAATAATTCATAATACTGTATTATTGTTATAATACAATTTGGACGAAACGACGACGTGATAATTGAAAAAGTAAATGTTTGTTTGAATTATTTAAATGTATATGTTTTAAATGTCATATATATTCGTATGTCTACATAATTAATGTAAGTTTGTATGTCTTTGCTCTAGTAAGATAAAATGTGGCGTTTAACTTCGCAAGTCAATACGCAAAAAGCTGAAAAAAAAAGTTAAACTTTTTTATAAGCACCCTCAAAATCATTAATTTCTAACAAATATTAATTTAAAAAATCGTTACAATTTATTTACAACAATATAGCTTCACGCTGTATCCCGCACACAGCAGGGTAGACAAAGGGAACCTAGTGTTAAGACACTCCGTTCCCCACTTTCCGCTGAATTCGGAGGCATTGCGTGTTAAGTGGCGAGAACTTAACGCCGCGCTTTACCTCGGCACCAGAGCAAAGAAAATGGAAATATTAAATATTTCCACTCTCGAATGGGATACGAACCCACAACCAGTCGTTTACAGTCACACGCTTGTGCCACTGGGCCACGACTGGCCACAACAATATAACTTAATATAAATAACGCTCTGACCTCTAAGCATGTTTAACAGTCAAGATTAGACCGTTTCCAGAAAGCACGAGTTCAAATTCCAGTATACTTAAATCTTTACAAATTTTCTAAAAACAATTTTAAATTACCTAAGCGTATTAATAACACTTAAAAAATGTTAAAAGTAAATAATAAATTTAACATTTATTTCACAAATAAGTCACTGTAATATCTATCCTATCTAGTCTATGACGGTATCACGCCTAGCGTCCGATGCCCTTGCCCTATCTGCGCTGCGTTGAGGCAGGCCGCTGTATGCATTTTAACAACATCGCCTCCGCAGAATAAACAGAATTGTTTATTTTTTAACTTTGTTCCATTAAAAGTTAGAATTTTCAGGATTTTTACTGCATTGCTGTTAAGTTAGCCATCATGGCGCAATGTGAGAGGGTGTGAACGTATACTAGATGGTTGTAGGTTCGATTACCACGAGGAAATTATATTTCAAGTATTTTCTTTTCTCCGTTCTGGTGATAATAAAGCAAAGAGATAAAGAAACGTTGACTTTCGCCACTCAAAATGCAATGTCTCGGAAAGTGTAGAACGGAGCGTTTTGATACTAAGCACATGTTACTAAGCAATAAATAAAAAAGCTTGCAGATGTATCTTTTTTACGTTATTACGAAAAATATTACACTTCTTCTTAGTACATTCGTATGTGTGTATACATTCGTATATGCCAAACTTGGCATAGATTTTGTAAAAAAAAAACCTTTTTTATACTTAGTATAAAAAATGCTATTTTTTTATTTATATGGATAAAATTCTTATTACATAATTTACATCAAAATCAGTTTAATATAAATTACAACGTTGTACGTCGTACGTACCCCGCAACATGCAATTATTATGCAATCTAGCGACAAATTATCACGCACGTGATAATATGTAACACGGCTCTCATGGAAAATGTGTCATGTTAAACTTTTTTCACTATTAAAAACATATAAGTTTTAAAATTGGGCGACTGGCATTGGCGAGGACATAAACTTTTTTTTAGTTTCACGCTGTATCCCGCACAGTACACAGTACATATAGTAGGGGACGCAGAGGGAACCTTGTGTTAAAACACTCCGCTCTCCATATTTCACATTAGGTTCATGCTTTTAAAATATAGTATTTTCATAGAATTCGGACACATGTGCACATTTTAAAGCAATCGCATCGACAGATCGCAAAGGGACAGTCGAATGTATGGCTCGGACTAGCTTTATTTCTTGACAAGTGTCATTTAAGATCCTAGAATTTATATATTGCCGAAGAAACAGTATGTTCAAATCCAAAACTAGGTTTCAAACATTATTCATTACATGATTTTCTGCTCGTTTTTCAAGCTATAGTTTTTTAGCTTATTATTATTCTAACATACACACATACACAAACCGGCAGAACACCTAGTGTCAATGTTGTCCGTTATCCACTGACCAATCGAATTTAATATATTGGCCGAACCAGAACAAACAGAGAAAAAGGTTTAATTCATGTATAGAATGGGAATCGAACCCAAAACCACCACATTCAAAATCAAATTACTGTATCATAATGACCTCAAAAATAATATATTGAGATCAATAATAATATATTTCTAGAAACTTCTATACTTTACCAAAGTTTAAACCATCGTGTCCATTAGAGCGTGTCGGTGTATGGAGTCACTCGCGCCTAGCGTCACGCCCTCGCCCTATCTACAACGCGTTGAGGTAGGTCGTTATGCACAAGTCAACTAACTTATTCTTAGCTTTTTATTTCTTATTTTTTTTGGCGCAGTGGCACAAGCGTGTGACTGAAAACGACTGGTTGTGGGTTCGATTCCCACTCGAGTAGAGGAAATATTTCATATTTCTATTTTCTTCGCTCTGGTATCAGAGGCAAAGCGCGGCGTTAAGTACCGCCACTTAACACGCAATGCTTCCGAATAGTGCGGAAACTGGGGAACGGAGTGTCTTAACAATAGGTTCCCTCAGCTATACCTATGGGAAAAAGGGTGAAGCTGCCAAAAATATTAAATTGATTTTTAAGGAACTTAGAGAAAAGTAAAATATAACATATCTTTTATTATTTCTTAAAAGAAGCCATTAGTATAATAAATAATGTCGATAGTGAATGAAATACAAATTTAAAAAAAAATCCATTAAAACAATACAACTTCTATTCATTTAAAACTTTGATTTTACATTTAAAATATATACATTCAGAACGGTTCAGAGGTAGTTAGTACCGTTACATTTAAAATTTATACATTCAGAAGGGTTCAGAGGTAGTTAGTACCTATTTAAGATACTCCGGTAGGAAAGTGGGGAACGGAGTGTCTTAATACTAGTTTCCCTTTGCCTACCCTGCTGTGTGCGGAATACAGCGTGCATTTTAATGTAAGAAGAACATAACTTACAAATACAACATGTAATACACAAAACATATGAAAGCGAAGAAAGAAGGAAATATTTTTATATCAACATACATTATATAATAAACTATAATAATATATTTATCATATCTTAAGTTCAAGGTATTGAAAATGCAGGGCAACGGTGTAATATTAGTAGAATATAAAGTCCTCATTACGCTAGTCGCTGTAGTGTAGTACTCTCGAGCTATCGCGACGCTAATAAACGTGCTAATTCTGGACGTTTCTTACAGTACTGGAGTAAAATAGAAATATCTATACTATAACATTTGTAAAAGAAAATGTTTTTAAGAAAATTATGAGAATTAAACAGCTTCACGTGATGTCAATATTTCTTTATCTTTCGAATTCGAATTTTGAATTCGTCAGAAAGTGGGGAACGGAGTGTCTTAACACTAGGCTCCTTCTACCTACCCTGCTGTGTGCGGGACACAACGTGAAGGTAAAAAAAAATAGAGAAAAGTTGATGTTAATTTTTCAAAAAATAACTATTTTTGCAAATAAACCATTTTTTTTAAACTTTCTGACATATATTCACTCTCCGTCGATTATTTTTCCATATTTATATACTTTTAGAATATAAATGCAGTTATTATTCAAGCAGAGCTCTACAGTCCAGAATATCGCCGTCAACAGACACTCAACAGTTTGCATATCGTTACGTCACGTCGATACGACGCTTTTTGTACAATACTGTCTTGTTACAAAGGCGTCGAGCTAGTTGTGTTATTATAGACTCATTTTGTTTCTAAAAATATATATGATATTTAGTTTTAGTATTTTGAGCTTAATTCTTTATTGTGTGTAGAGCTTATTTGAAAATATAATAAGAGCCCATTATATTTTGTTTTTTTTTTAGCTTCACGCTTTATCCCGCACACAGCAGGGTAGGCAGAAGGAACCTAGTGTTAAGACACTCCGTTCCCCATTTTCCCACGTTTATATTTTGTAAAATATTATTAAACTCAGGATGTCTTCTTTTTATTTTTATCGGGCATATTAATGAGTCCCACAATTTCATATCGCAGGGCAGTTTTGCCTGTCTTGCGAACGGTTGGTCTGCGTAAAAGCATTTCCCAGCGAAAAAGGATGTATTCTTTAATTTCATTGAGTATTGCAAAGAAAAATTGTTATAACATAATTTAGTTTTCATCCATGTCCTATGTGGAATATAGAATCTTTTTTTTTTTAAAAAAACTTATAAAAATAAGTAAAAAAAAGGTTTACGTATAGTTTTGTATAGTTTCTCTTATTTCCATTTGGTCTTATGAAACTTAGAAAGGCCAAACAAAAATACATTTAATTTAAATTTATCTTTCGTCTCTTGTTTTTTTTTCTTATAGAGATAAAAGATACCTTATTACTTGAAAATATATTTAATTAAATAATTAGTGCTAATGATTATGTAACATTTTAAACAATATTATTAAACTCAAAAGGGGCCATTAGTGGCGCAGTGGCACAAGCGTGTGACTGTAAACGACTGGTTGTGGGTTCGATTCCCACTCGAGGAGTGGAAATATTTAATATTTCCATTTTCTTTGCTCGGTGTTGAGGCTAAGCGCGGTGTTAAGTTCCGCCACTTAACACGTCATGCCTCCGAATTCGGTGAAATGTGGGGAATGGAGTGTCATAACACCGGGTTCCATCTGCCTACCCTGGTGCGTGCGGGATACAGCGTGAAGCTAAAAAAAAAAAAGAAAATATTAAACTGAAGAATATTTCGTTGAGGTGTACGTCTGACTGTAAATATGACATGATGGTTGTGGATTCGATTTTCATTCGGCTTAAGTAGCAATTCAACATGAATGTCTCAATATGAAAAGTGAAAAACGGAGTGTCTTAACACTTGGTTCTCTCTCTGCAATGCATGGAATTATTAATTTTTATTTTATTGAATATCGAAAAGAAACGTTGTGATAACATAATTGTGTTTTACCACGTTTTATTGGATATAATGATATAATTGTTAAATCTCTTTGATAATATGTATGTATGTTAATACTTATTATTATTCTATTATAGTCGGTAATACGCCTACTCTAAGTTTAGTATTATGATTGGACCAATTACGTTTTAATTGGCAGAATCATCTCGACAGGATGATTAAGGTCCTCCGTCTATCTACTGTTGTAAATAATTTCTTTACAAAATTACAAAGTTACCTTTTGTAAAATAATAAGAGGAAGAGAGAAAATAGCATTGCTTCTTTTAAAGATACTTATATTTTTGTGCAGTTTACTTTCAGCCATTTAGAGATACTTTTCTTGCAAATAAGAATAGCTAATTGTATTTAAATGTATAATCTTAATATATAACTAAATTATATTATAGCTTTGCTACTTTTAGTAAATTTGCTTAATTAGACAGAAGAGCTCAACCAGTGGAGGCATGTGGTAATGCGTATTTTAAAGGGTCCCCTTCAGCTTATACTTGGATTGGAAGTTCAGACTTCCAATCCATGTATAGGAGCTCAGGCTCCTCCCTCTAAAACGCTCCGCGTTTTTCCCGCATAGTGGGGTAGGCAGAGAGGACTTAGTGTCAATATATTCCGTATTTCACTTTCCGCCTGAAATCAAGGCATTATGTGTTGAGTGGCGGAACTCAACGCCATAGTTCGCGCAATATAACAAATCCCCGAGTAGGAATCGAACACACAACTCCCCTCTAAGTTCTTCTTCGGTATCAAAGTACCTATTCTTTTTACCAGGTGAAATGCTCATGTATAAAGATAAAATATTAAAACATGGTGTGGTATCGCACGTACATGGTCTTTCTTTCGCGGAAGACATCGTGACTAGACGCTCAACCTTTGCCAGCCAAGTCTCAAGCACTGTTTGCATATAAATTCAAAATTAATGGTAAAAATATTAAAATTTGGTATGAAATTTAACCTGAAATGAATTAGTTACTTAGTAGGTAGTTATTGTTTTTGTAATATAGGTATTGAAGTAAGTAATTCGTTTTGATAAAGAGGAAGATATTTAAATTGCTTTCTATGGCAAAATCTGTAATATTAAAATTATCGAAGGTGTATACATATACATTATATGTATGTACATTATATGTATGTACTATGTATAAATATAAGAAACGCTCTTCAGACTTCTTTTTACGAAAACTGTGCGAATAGAAGACTATGAAAATCGGCATATATGAAGTTTATATAGAAAAAAAAGTGCAAAACAAAAACAATGTTTTTCATAATGCATTAATTACATATTAAATTAATATTATACACGCTATGTGCTTTACCTACACTTTGGTATAAAGTGACATGTGACTGTAAACGACTGGTTGTAATATTTTCACTCGAGTAGTGGAAATATATTATAACTAATATTTCCATTTCCATCGCTCTGGTGCCGAGGTAAAGCGCGGCGTTAAGTTCCACCACTTAACACGCAATGCCTTAAAAAATCAGTGGAAAATGGGGAAACGGAGTGTCATAACACTAGGTTCCCTCTACCTACCCTGCTGTGTGCGGGATATAGCGTGAAGCTAAAAAAAAACAGTGACATACGCGTTACCACGGTAACGCGTAATTTACACGTCTATAAAGACTACTTAGTTATATTAATTATACATTTGTATGCTAACCCTACTTTGCAGATTGTATAGATTGTCTGTTTTAGTAACGCCGTTAAAAGTAAGGGCCCATATATGAATTCAATTTACCCTCGAAACTTTAAGAGGTTTCTATTCCTTCTTACATTTATCTTCAATAAATATAATTTAAAAGTAGAAACGGTTTGTATTATTTATATAGTTGGTTATAAGCCAGTCGTGGCGCAGGGCTACAAATTGTGACTGTAAACGCAGTTTTGGGTTCGATTCCCTTTCAAGGAGTGGAAATATTTAATATTTCTATTTCCGCGGGGTTATGTTCCGCACTTAACACACAATCTCTACAGAATTCGGAGGGAATTAGGGGACAGAGTGACTTAACACTAGATTCCCTCTGCCTACCCTGCTGTGTGAGATTATATTCCAGTAAAATATGGGGAACAAATTTCCTTGTATTCTAAATCACCTTAAATTTTTAGTTAATTTTTAAAGTAGTTGATTATTTAGTTGAGTTATATCATTATAAAAAGAAATTATTTTAATTATGAAAGTTGTATACTCCACCGTCCACTTAATTAATTGTCTTATAAAGAAAGCTAAAGGCTTTTCTTCACATATAAATAATGCAAGTGAGGCCGCCGTGGTGTAGTGGGACAGTGTCCGACCGTAACGCGATGGTTGTGGTTCGATTCCCACTCAGGGGAGTGATAACTTATTATTTTCATTTCTTCACACTGGTACCTAAGACAAAGGGCGGTGTTGAATTCCGCCACTAAACACACAATGTCTCGATTTCAGGCGGAAAATCGATATTAGTTACTCTCTGACTATCGACTGTAACAGATTACTTTTATAATATAAATCTATCTAACTAAATTATTCTAACTCGAAAGATCACATAACAAATATTTTTTTTAAATTAAAGACCAAAGTAATACGAGAGTATAATCTCCAAAATGCACAAGACATGAAAACACAAAAAACGAACAAGCACTTAGAAACTACACGTACATACGTCGTAAATGACACGTCGTTTCATATTTAGGTTAAGCCAACGAAAAATCAATAGTCCCATAAAGATACGACTCTTATCAACAGATATCGATACATACGAGCATGAAAAAGCTCATTCAATACTAGCTAGCGGATAGGACACCTGATAACGGTGGCCTTGACCAAAGTTTAACTTGAAATGTGGTATATTTTTGTCTATTTATTTCACTTTATTTATAGAGAGACTTTCAGCTTTCTTTTTTGTATAGCAGGGTAGGCAGAGAGAGCGGAGAGTCAAGACACTCAGGGAATTATTTCAGGAAATTATGTTTAGCCGATGAAGTTGATGCTTTGTTTTACTATAGAAGAGAAATGTAAATCATTTCCCAGAGTGACATTCGAACCCGAAACGATCGTGTAGGTATGTGAAATTGGACAACTATGCCATAATGGCTTATATATAAAAACTTAGCCTAGCTAACAAAAAATGTAATAATTAGTCGTGAAAACGTATAAATATTTCGACGCAGCAGATAATAGTGCGTATGGCTTAGTGGTCACAACGCTTGGACGATTTTCAAGAGGCGCGGATTTGAATCCCGCTGCTTTCAAATTTGTATACGTTTTATATATATATTTTTTTTTAACATCCTAAGTGTGTTTGTTTACACACTTTAAAATGTTAAAAGTAGACCTAGTGTATAAACACTCCATTCTACTAAGGAATTTATTACGAATCGTTCTAATATTACATGTGTTGATAAGCCGTAGACTAAACTACTCAGTAATTGAATGACCTCAAATGTTCGTAACTAGAACCAACCTTGAACTTGATCTAGCACACATACATTTGGTATGAATCACGATAGTTTGTCACACTGTCGTGACACTGCTGGAAATTATACTTAAACGAGTAAACTAATAACAACGGTGTGACATACATAAGTATATAAAAAACTTTTTAATGGCAATATTTATAAAAAATAAGTAATTGACTTTTTTTTGGGTTCACGCTGTATCCCTTGCGGGGTAGTCACAAAGAACAGAGCGCCAAACGCTACGGTCCCTGCATACTTCTTCCGCCTCGTCCACTGTCATCAACCTCTTCACACACGCCCTCCGGGGGTCGTCCTCATGCTTTGTACGTGACCTTCCTGCTGTATCGTCGATACTGTGTTTTCGAAGGTCAACCGAGGTCTCCCCCTGTCTCTCTTACCACTCACCTTTGCTACATATATATTTCTTATCATTCTTCCATCACTCGAGAGTATTCTCGACGTGCCCAAACCACCTGAGCACGCCCTTCTTCATTCTTACCAAAATATCTATTATATACTAATAAATAGAGACTAAAGAATATTTATATAAATGTTTTAATGACGTGATGCAGCGCGGCGATGTAAATTTGATAGAAAATGAAGAAAATGTTTTAAACACAGTTTTAGACATAAATAAAAAAAAATTAAAAACCTTTAACAATTAACCTTTAATAAAATCATACAGTTTTTATATCTATATCTATCTACGCAACGGTGATTGTGGATACGAAACGTATACGGTAGAATGCTTATAGAAATATTTTCATAACCTAATTTAGCGCGGCGTTGAGTTCCGTCACTCAAAAAATAACAGTATCCTTTAAATGTAATGGAAAATTAAAAACAGAGTTTAACACTACGCATAAATAAAGAGAAAGAGAGAGAGTTAAACCACTAACTAAAGCAAAACCCATAATTAAATTACACGCGCCCTTATATCCCTAACTTTGTAAAGGTGGTAGAACAAAAGCGATCTATTCAACCAAACTATTCAGCTGACATGTCGTGACTCCCTCATTAGTATAATTACACACTCATAATACTGCTTCAATATTCCTTTGTCATTTCAATAAATTGCTTAAAACCTTTCAATTGTCAGTTTCTATGATGATCAAAGAACATTGGAAGTTATTTTAGATATAGTATTTAATAGTAGCGATCATCTCATGGCTTCACTTGCTTAAACTATACGATTTTAATTGTTTCCCTTTTTCGCTCGCCATAATTTAAATTGTTGTTTTTTTTGCTTATGAATTAATTAAAATAAAAACATTACATGTTAAGAGAATCTTACCAAAATACAACTGTCAAAACAGCATTTAAATTGGTAAGTTTCTGAGATTAGCATACATAAACACACTAATAAACAGATAAACAGAAATGTAATTGAAAAATCGTTGTTTTGCGTACATTGACAAATGCTCCCAATAATATTTTTTCTCCTATGTCTATCGTGACAGACAGCGATCAGATAAAAATATATATTTTTTTAGCTTCACGCTGTATCCCGCTTACAGCAGGGTAGGCAGAGGGAACTTAGTGTTAAGACACACCGTTCCCTAGTTTCCGCCTAATTCGGAGGCATTGCGTGTTAAGTGGCGGAACTTAACGCCGCGCTTTGCCTCGACACCAACGCGAAGAAAATATTAAATATTTTACACTCCTCGAGTGGGAATCGAACTCACAACCAGTCGTTTACAGTCACACGCTTGTGCCACTGCGCCACGACAGGCCCCTGACTTGGCCTGGCTTGTATTTATTTAAAGCATAATAAAACATTTACTTCTTTGTATATTCAAATGAATTTTGTATATTTGTAATAATAGTATATGTATAGATTTATTTAAAACAGATTTCATTTTATTTCTTTCTGCGTTGGAAAATTTGTGTAATAATTAATGCAACCATATATAAAATAACAGAATAAAAAATCAAAGACGACCCCAAAGGCCTTTGTACAATATTAATTACCAACGAACGATCTGAAAACTGAAAAGATAAACCGAAACCGAAACCGAAACCGAAGTTACTACCCACAAAACGATTTCCATGCTTCAAGTTAATTAATACACATGTATTCGATAACCGAAACGTATCGTTCATAATAATTGGTTAAATCGTCTCCTTCATATTTTACTGTTCATTCAATTATATTCGTGAAAACCGTTAAAATTGATATGTTATTGAGATTTTTGTTTTTTCAGATATTTAAGATAAATAAAAAGCATTTTTTTCGGAGGTTATTTTTGACGTCGTTATGACGCAATACGGATGGCAAACAAAAAGTAAATAGTTTATGTAAAGTTCTTGAAAACGTAGTTAATTTTTTTTTGGGTTCACGCTGTATCCCGCACACAGCAGGGTAGGCAGAGGGAATCTAGTGTTAAGACACTCCGTTCCCCACTTTCCGCCGAATTCGGAGGTATTGCGTGTCAAGTGGCGGAACTTAACGCCGCGCTTTACCTCGACACCAGAGCGAAGAAAATGGAAATATAATTTCCACTCCTCGAGTGAGAATCGAACCCACAACCAATCGTTTACAGTCACACGCTTGTGCCACTGGGCCACGACTCAACAGAATATCACGACACTAAATTATCTTTATACCTAACAAACCGTAAAAAAGGTTTCTTATACTTATATCCATTATATATACAATAATATATGAACAGAATATAATAAGGTACAAATAGTACATATACATATATACAAAAGCAATAGATAGTTAATATGGAACGAACAAAAGAAGCAACGTGTTCGTTGAAGCGTGATCAAAGCTTTCATTACCCGGCCGTCCACAAAGTCAAATGACTGGTGGAACGTTCGCGCCTAATTTAATTGTCGGTTCTATTTCAAATTTGCTGTACTATTTTGCTCTGATAGAGTAAGTTGGCTTAATCGGTATTAATTGAAGTAGGTAGAGAATATAGTGTTGAGACTCTCCGTTTTATATATTTTGCCATTTTGACCGTCATGGTGCAGTGGAACAGCGTGTTAGTGTAAAGCGATGGTTATGAGTTTGATTTCCACTGGGAGAATTATTACATTTAAATTTTTATTTCTTCGCTCTGGAACCTATGGCAAAGCACGGCGTTGAGTTCCGTCACTCAACACGCAATGTATGGATTTTGAGCTGTCAATATAAGACGGAATGTCTTGACACTAGGTCCTTCCTGACGCTGTATGGGAAAAAGCGTGAACCTGGATAAAAATAGTTTTTTAGGTTGCGAAATTTAACGCCGCATTTTTAATAATTTAACATTATTCATTTAAATATTGTTAAAGGAAATACGCCTCTTTGAAATATTTAAATCGTTAAAAACAAGTTTAATTTAAGCGCCTATGTTTTTGGATTTAATGCTTCACGCTTTATCCCGCACGGCTTAGTGATCAGATAATGTAGTGTCAAGACACTCCGTTCTTCACTTTCTACATGAAGCCAAGATATTGCCTATTAAGTGGCATAACTTAACGCCACGCTTTGTCTTCTTAACGATGTTAGTGAAAATGATTTAAATATAATATATTTTTCTGAGTGTCAATAAAACTCACAATCAATCTGGTTTATAGTCAGACTGTCCCACTCATGACCTTTAAGGGTTTAAAATTAAATTTTACATAAAAAATCACAAAACAGTGATTATTTTTCTTTTTTATACCTTCACGCTGAATTAAGAGGCGTTACGTGTTAAGTGGCGGAACTTAGCGCCGCGCTTTTACCTCTGATACCAGAGCGAAGAAATAAAAATTTTAAATATATCCATTCCTCGGGTAGGGATCGAACCCACAACCAACCGTTTACAGTCACACGTTCGTGCCACTGCGCCACGACTGGCCCCTGACAGTGATATCATTACAAATTTATAGTAGAAATTCTCAACCCACTATAGTCTTCCTACGAACGTCATAAGAATCTGTAGTATATAGTATAATAATAATGCAATATGATGCACACGTCCTACAAGTATTCAGAGGAGAACGCAATTCTAAAGAATGTCATCTCGACGGACTAAAGACAATTTTGCGTTCCACAAAATTGTTTTCCCCTTTGTCCCCTTGTCCTCTTTTCTTATTTTTCTTAAGTCATAAAATCCTTTGTTCGAGTTTAGGAATGTTTGCGAGACGTCACTTTAATACGTTAAAGAACGTATGTGTTTTTATGAAACGCAATGGTATTTTTCGAGTTTTGTTTTATTAAATGTTATATTATATGTTGTTCAGCTTGTGGCTATGTATGATGGCTTATGTGTTTAACATAAGAGAGAAACATGATAAATTTAAAATGTATGCAATTGCTTTATCTATCTTTTACAGACAACCTTTGGTGATGAAAGGTAAACGACTATAAAAACAAGAATGGGAAATAGCTGATCTGATTATTTTTAGTAGAAATGTTGTTCTTTTTTTAGCTCACGCTGTGCGAGATGCACACGGCAAGGAAAGTGTTTAGACACTCATTTTACCCATTTTCCACCGATTTTTGGATTGTGTATAATATAGCAAAAAACAACCCTGCGCTTTTTCTTGACACTAGAGCGAAGAAAATGGAAATATTAAATATTTCCACTCTTCGAGTGAGAATCGAATTCACGAATAGTCGTCACGGTCACGCTTTGAAGCCTGTGCGCCACGATTATTTATTTATTATTTGACGTTGTACAGAAGTTTGTGGGTATATATGATAGCTGTAGATCCGAATATTTTTTGGTAGAAATGTTGTTTTTTTTACTTCACGCTGTATCCCACACACAGCAGAGTAGACACAAGGAAAACTTAGTGTTAAGATCCTCAGTTTTACATTTTCGGGGGAGTTCTAGAGACATTACGTGTTAGGTGGCGGAACTAAACGCAGCAGTTAGTCGCGTTACACTCACAATCTTTGCCCACGACAGGCTTCAAATTTTGTTACTTAGAATTTATTGATTTTTACTAACTGGTCAGAAGAATTCCAGGGTTGTTTCTATATCAAAAATGGAGAACGTATCTAACTTGACAGAATACGTATGTTGGCCGATAGAGCACGCCTTCAAGCTTCGTCTAGTGGAAGAATTCTACACCGCTGCTGCTGACTTACTGTTATTGCATTTCTTGGAATTAATGAAATCAAGCAGCGTTTTATTTTACCAAATAAAGAAATTAAAATAATTAAAATACAAACATTTTCTCAGATTAAAATTCAATCCCTTTTATCGTCATAAGCTTCTTTGATTCTATCGATTCCTGTATCTATAGAAACAATGGAAATAAGAAACTATTTCCTGGTACGAGTATCTGCAAATGAAGTTATATTAAATTCTTGCCATCATATTCTGTTTTCTTATAATAGGGACTCCTTATTATCCACAATTGAAGATTGAATCCACAAGTCTTCAATTTAAATATTCGATTGAACTAATATAGAACTTATGAAACATAGGGGCCAGTGGCACGAACGTGTGACTGTAAACGACTGGTTGTAAGTTCGATTCCCACTCGAAGAGTGGAAATATTTAATATTTTCATTTCTTCGCACTGGCATCAGAGGTAAAGCGCGGCGTTAAGTTCCGCCACTTAACACGCAACGTCTCCGAATTCGGCGGAAAGTGGGGAACCGAGTGTCTTAACACTAGGTTCCCTCTGCCTACCCTGCTGTGTGCGGGATACAGCGTGAAGCTTAAAAATAAACAAATCATAAAAACTACTGGCCTTTCTATGATAGACTTCACAGCCCCAGTACTTATGGCATGTCGCAAGCAAGCAGCTGTTTCGTTTGCTCACTCACTGCAAATTATAACAATTCAGAGTTAGCAAAACGAAAGGAAGTGTTCTTGGCCTGGTTGCGTATCGGTGAGCGGTGCTCAAGGATGTTTTACAACAATCGGTCTATTGGATGCACGGGATATTGCAGATAGGTAGTTGCTTAGTTTAATGATACCCCGATATTTAGTTTACCTTTGTATTCTTTTTTGTAATTGTTTTGTTATTTAAAGTAAAAAATTGCGATTGTTTTAGACAGTTGTGGGTTTAAGTTTCATATATAGCAAGTGCATTCCTTTTTTATGTTAAAATCAAATATGCTGAGTTGCGTTGAATAGTTTAATTGACAAGAAAAAAGTGGAAATTTATTTTTAATATTATAATTGTATTCTTTCTCCATTTACAATAAGTAAGGGAATGACGGAGAATCATCTTTACGGATATACAATTTCTGAAAATAGGTTCTTATTTAGAGTATCTAACGCAAGGGTTTCCAAACTAGGTTATAGTATTACTAATTTCATCACCAGTTATCAATTATTGTTTTCATAGAAATGGATAAAATTTTCCGGTTATACTCTATTTATAAAAAAAACTGAAGCTTCACGCTTTTTCCCGCATAGCAGGATAGTCAGAGAGGGAAGTATCAAAACACTCCGTTTTGATACTTCCACTCGTTCCACCAAAAATTAAAGTCACTTTTCCAGTGGCAAAACATAAGGTCACGTTTTGGCTCAGTTATCAGACCGGAGAAATGAAATAAATTAATTATAATCATTTCCCCGAACGAGAATCGAACACACAACCATCAAATTTTATTTTTCAGTCATACATCGTCCTACACACAATAACCTGGTATATATATTAATTTTAAATATATCCTATCCTAAACAAGATTTCAGCACACGACGATTGTTTAGGCATCTCGACTGTCATAGTTTAATTGAAGCTCTAGAATTTGAATCGTGCATTCGAGTAACTTTGAAATTCTAATACACCTTTTGGATTCCCTCACTGGGATGTTGACATGCAAATCTTGCGAATCTCGACGTGAGTGATTTATGAATGGAAGTGGTATCTATGGCTTTTTTATGGCGGTGTCAGTCAAATTTTATAGTACGAATATTTATGTTTAGAGTACGAATATTTATGATGGGAAAGTACACGCGATTAAGACATTTAGAAAACGTTCAAAAATTTGTACGCAGCGGGATTCGAACCCGCGCCTTTTGACACTGTCTAATTGCGCCACGACTGCCTATTAGGAAACATTATTGAAAAAATACAGTATACATATCATAACATATAGTAGATATGTCAAGTATTCTACCAAAAAAAAAACGTAAAAGCACAAAAAATACATAAAATTAAATGAGAATTTCAATAAAAAATTCACTTGCCTATATAGAAGAACATAAATACATCGGGCAGCGTTTAACTGTACCGTCGCGTGGTTTTTACCTGACTACGATATTTGTCATTGCTAAGAGCTAAGGGATGATCTGTCTCCATGATAAATGGCATCCCCTAATGCGTTCTCTAACTCGCTCCCTTGAAATAGTATTAAACGGTCACATTATTAAGTTTAGTTCGTTCATTTTTCAAATTGTAGCCGGTTTTCACTTACGTTTTTGACCGACTTTGGGGAATAGGGTCTTTAGCTTTATTTTGAGTGAGTTATTTTTTTTTTATTTTCACGCTGTATTCCGCAGCAGTGTAGGCAGAGGGAACCTAGCGTTAAGACACTCCGTTTCCCACGCACCGTCGAATTCGGAGGCTATGCGTTTTAAGTGGCGGAACTTAACGCCGCGCTTTGCCTCGACACCAGAGCAAAGAAAATGGAAACAATAAATATTTTCACTCCTCAAATGGGCATCAAACCCACAATCTCACAAGTATCTTTACAGGCACACTCTATGGCTCTACGCCATGACTGGCCCCTATTATTTCTATAATAGGGGCCACTCATGTCTATAATGGACAGAGAATAGAGTTAGAAGTGTTTTAACACTAAATTCTCTTTTAATATTCTACAAAAAGACTAGTGATAATTAATATTTTAATATCGTTTACATGAATTAACTATATGAAAGTACTAAATGAAACTACTACTATATGAAAGTACTAAAGAAAATAGAAATATTCAACATTTCCACTTTTCGAGTGGAAATCGAACCCACAACCAGTCGCTTTACATGTGCACGCTTGCGCCACTGCTCCACGACTGGCCCCAATATTAATATATTTTCAACTTTCTTTTCACATCTTGCGTAGATACAGCTTAAAGTAGGTTATTAATAATGTTATGTTTTTGTTGCAGGATTTTCGGAGTCACAGTGTCACGTTGAATAAGGTAAGCTTTTACTATAAAAATAAAGATAAATTAGAACCATAAGTATTTTTCGTGACTACAGCAGTATGAGTCATTTTATTCAAGTTTTAAATATTTAGAGTATTTTTTGCACCTTTAATTTTTTTGCTGAATAGCAAGGTAGTCAGGGAGAACGTAATGTTAAGACACTCTGCTCTTCGCCACTCTCCGCTCGAATTCTAAATATCGTGCGTGCGTGCGCCATGCTTTGTTTTCCAGAGAAAATTCCGGAGAAAATGAAAATAAAAATGAAAAAAATATCGTAATTTTCCTATACTTGAAAAGTGTCAATCAAACCAAGGCAGATTTTGATTATTGAATCCACAATCACCATTCACCAGTCGCTCTCACAACATTTTCACCAGTAGGTACAAATACAAAACCTTTTTCCATTCGACAGGCATCTACGGATTTCGGTCAAAAAATCAATTTGATATCCTCAACACTAGATCCCCTTTCCGCCCTGACACCGTCCCACATTATCGCATTTCTGTCGCGTATCGTGCTGTCTTTCAAAATTTCCGACTGACCGACTCGTGAGAATTGTCCAATCGAACTTTTTCCTTTTCAATAGATATGAGCTGTTTTAGTGTTTTATTGCTTACGTTCCGTGAATTTATTTGTTTAATCCCTTTATATATGGTCTTTATAAATATATAAAATTGGTATGTCCGTTTGTAATATTAAAATAGCGCTTTGTACCAAATGTAAATACATATATACACACGGTATACATTTTATTATTATTACTTTTTTTTTTAGCTTCACGCTGTATCCCGCACACAGCAGGGTAGGCAGAGGGAACCTAGATACTCCGTTCCCCACTTTCCGCCAAATTCGGAGGCATTGCGTGTTAAGTGGCGGAACTGAACGCCGCGCTTTACCTCGACACCAGAGCGAAGAAAATGGAAATATTAAATATTTCCACTCCTCGAGTGGGAATTGAACCCACAACCAGTCGTTTACAGTCACACGCTTGTGCCACTGGGCCACGACTGGTTATTATTATTTTATTATTTATATTTACGAACCATAACATATTTTACAGTTTTTGTCTGGATTTCTGGGACAATTGAAATTCTGGAACAACTCGGCCAATTTTGACGAGATGTTCGCTGGCAAATAACTAATTTAAAAAGGAGTAACTTAGCCTAACTTGTATTTTACAATTACCCATTTTTTTTTGTTAAATTTCACGTTGAATTGATCGTGGGCGTAGCTAGTTGAAAATAAAAATATAATAAATAGATGTCTCTCTGTCTATGTATGTTTATCCAAGTCGTAAAACAATTTTCAAAATTATTAAATTCTGAAGAAATATTAGTGAAAAACTAGTTTTTGAATAAAACAAACAATTTTTGATATTTCTTGAAAAAATCAACAAATTGATGTAATATGAGTTTTTTTTTGGGATATTAGACGAAACTATGTCTATAAGTGACAAAACAGTCGTTCAAGCATTACTCGTATATTTCGTTAATACTTTAAAACTTTTAGTTTTTTTTTTAACTTCACACTTTCTCTTTTATATTTGTATCTACTTTAAGAAAAGGTTGCCTGTAAGAAATCACTTACAGTGATAAGGCCGCCTTTGCACTAATATGTACAAGATTTCTTTATCAGTTAATATTTACTATTTTTTGTGTTGTGCAATAAAGATTATTCATTCATTCATTCATTCATTCACACAGTATCCCGCTCACAGCAGGGTAGGCAGGAGGGAACCTAGTGTTAAGACACTCCATTCCCCATTTTCTGCTGAATTCGGAGGCTTGCGTGTCCGCCACTTAGGCGGAACTTAACGCCGCGCTTTGCTTCAACACCAAAGCGAAGAAAATGGAAAAAAATATCAATATTTCCACTCTTCGAATGGGAATCGAACCCACAACCAGTCGTTTTCAGTCATACGCTTGTGCCACTGCGCCACGACTGGCCCCAATTTTAGTATTCGTAACATAAAAATCGGGCTTACATCCGGGTGAGCATAAAATAGGGCAGTAATTAACGATTTTTATATAAACACCTGATACGATCTTTTATATTCATTTATTTTTTTAAAACGCCTGCTTAATTATGCTTAATTAAGGCAATGAGTTAATTGCTTGTATTATGTTTATCATACATGATTGAATTAACCAAAGAATATCGGGTTAAGTGGAAAGTGAGATTGAAAATTGGTTGGGAATTTACCCATCATTTATATTATGTTTAGATTTATTTCGCAAAACAAGGTGGATGGAGCTTAGTGTCATGATACTCCGTTCTCTCCTTTCTGCCTGAATTCAAGGTATTGCATGTTAAATGGCGGAGCTTAACGCCACTCTTTGTCCTTCCAGAACAGAGAAAATGATAATAATTTTATTTAGTAACTTCTTCTTAGTGGAAACCGTCTTTATGTTAGAAAATTGTTTTTTTTTTTTTTTTTTTTTAGCTTGACACTGTATCCCACACACAGCAGGGTAGGCAGAGGGAACCTAGTGTTAAGACACTCCGTTCCCCACTTTCCGCCGAATTCGGAGGCATGCGTGTTAAGTGGCGGAACTTATCGCCGCGCTTTACCTCGACACCAAAGCGAAGAAAATGGAAATATAATTTCCACTCCTCGAGTGGGAATCGAACCCACAACCAGCCGTTTACAGTTAGAAAATTGTATATGTTTTAAAATATTTTTCCTTACCTGTGCAAATGAGAAGTTTTAAAATATTATATTTTATAACTATGTAAGTATAAAATTTAATATTTTTACATAAATATAAAACTTTTTTTGATTTTTAGAAAAAAATAATTGTTTTTCTTATCTTAAGTTTGTAAACAACATTTTATTTTTTTTATATAGGGAGATAAACATAGTTATGGGACACCTCTTTTCAACCTTTCGCTGTTATCAGCTTTTGCCCTCTGGGGTGTCCTCATGTATGAAAATACGTGACCTTTCACAATAGCATTGAAATTGTTTTCGTAAGTTATCCTATCTCTTGCACCTTATATTAAAAAGTTTAACTTGCACCTTATATTAAAAAAGCTTCACATTTTTACATAGCATAGCAGGCAGAGAGAATCTAATGCCAAAACAATCCATTCTCCGTTTCTTTAATACGCCTTGATATTATAATAATAGAATAGATTTTATTTGAATGTATGAAATCAAACTGAAATACACTTAGGAAATTGAAAATCATTTAAAGAAAATGTATCAAAACTGGGACAATTTCCAAGAAGCGCAGGTTCTATTACCGATGTGATTATTTTTTTTAATGTTTTCTAAAACCATTATTCAAACTTAAATAGATTATTCATTACATATTTTTACCCGATTTGTCGATAAAAGTAACCTCACTCAAGGTAATCATATGTCATGATGGCCTTAAAAATGTTTATATGAATGAAATCATAGAATAATGTATACTAATGGAAAGGTGACGTAAAAAATGCGTTGCCATAGTAACAGTGTAGCAGTGTTTTTATACCAGGTTCTGTTTTATAGAGTGACTGACTCTTTTACCTCCTAATCAGGATAACACGTGAAGGTGACGTGTACAATCTTTTTTTTTTAGCTTTAAGCCGTATCCCGCGCACAGCGGGGTAGGCAGAGGGAACCTAGTGTTAAGACACTCCGTTCCCCACTTACCGCCGAATTCGGAAGCATTACATGTGCTGAACTTAACGCCGCTCTTTGCTTCGACACCAGAGCGATGAAAATGGAAATATTAAATATTTCCACTCCTCGAGTTTAATTCGAACCCATAACCAACCAGCGCCACGACTGGCCTCTATATATAATTTAAATATAAAAATTTAACATTAATTTCGTTCTCTTACGTTACTACATTCATTGAAATACACTTGTCAAAAGCAAACAATTCATTCATTTGAATGGCTATTACAGTGTCATTCATTGCTTAGACTAAACAAAGACTTTGTCTCGTTTTATTAGGAGCATTGTTATTATATAAGTTATCAATGTAATTTAGTTTATATTATGCAATTATTTACGTTCTGTACTGTAAATGAAATTGGTCGTGGGTTCGATTTCCATTCGAGAAAATTATATATTTTTTTCTAATCACTAGAGAAAACACTAGAGAAATACGCAATGTTTCTAAGGTCAGTCATGCAGTGGCACAAACGTGTGACTGTAAACGACTGGTTGTGAGTTCGATTCCCACTTGAAGCGTGGAAATATTTGATATTTCCATTTTCTTCGCTCCGGTATCGGGGCAAGGCGCGGCGTTAACTTCTGCCATTTAACACGCAATGTCTCCAAAATTCGGCGGAAAATGGGGAACGGAGTGTCTTAACTCTATGTTCTTTCTGCCTATCCTTGTGTGTAAGGATACAGCGTGAAGAAAATGAAGGAATGAAGTGTTTTAACACTAAATTCTAACTTAAGTAAGCTAGAACTTAATGTCAAGACACTCCGCTACGTGGCAAAAAACGGGAAGCTAAAAAGAATATTAAGAACTAATGACCGCCTACTGCTTCGCCTGCGTAACTACACTACTTTTCCTACAAACTTTTATTTCCAGTTCTAATCCTTTAGGGATATGCTTTAAAGCAACGTATCTTTGACCACGGTTCTTCAACAATTTGTATTCGGAATTTCATCCAAATCGGACCTGTATTTTAGTATAAACGACCCCAATTGCCGATCAAATAAGACCATACATTCCACACATTAATATTCCAACTTCGCCATACGAACATCAAGTAGTAACTATTATATTATATGTTAAATCAATTCCAAAACCTATATAAATTAAATGACGGTGATAATCGGCCGTTCGATCATAACAGATGCGGTGATTTCAAATTACTCGTGCTATCCGCTAATGGCCGTTAGAACTCGTGGTTATTTACATAAGGCGTGTTTTAGATGTTCTCGTATTTGTATGTTTTCTTTGATTTTTCACCGTTTGAAGAAGTTATGAGAATATTACTAATTAATATATAGTTAATGTTAAGAAGCTTTTTATTATGATTTACGCGGCGTTGAGCCCCGCCACATAACACGCATTGTCTTAACACTAGGTTCCCTTAACCTTTTAAACATTTTCAAAGTGTTATTCCACACTTAGGAAAATTGAAAAAGGCATTTAGAAAACGTATAAAAATTTGAACGCAGCATCTCAGTGGTGAGAGCGCCTGAACGGTATTCAGAAAGCGCGTGTTCGAATCCCGCTGCGTAGTAAATTTTTATACGTTTTCGAAATGCCTTTTTCCCTTAACCTTCCTATGTGCGGGATACAGCGTGAAGCTGAAAAAAGAAAGTTTTTATTAAGGTTATGATTGTAATTTAAAATATTTTGAAGGTAGTTTTACTCAGAAATGCCTATTTTTTGTTTTTTTATAGGCAGAAAACCTAGTATTAGAACAGACACTCTGTTTTCCACTTTCAGCCTATATTAGAGACATTGAGCGTCGGTTCACTAGAGGGAAAGAAATGGATATAATTAAGTTATGATCATTGCACCGACTGGGAACTGTATCCACAACCACTTGCGACTACAACCAGAAATTATAAAACCTATATTAATTAACCTATATTAGACTTATCAATCTCATTTTTGAAACTTAATGATGTCTCGAATTCATTTTTTTTTTGTTTATCAAAGAAATTAAATATGCCACAGATCATAAGAATAATTTAAAAAATATATTTAATTTAGAACTTAGAGGCCTTCGTGGGTAATGGGATAGTGTTTGAATGTAAATGCGATTGGTTGTGGGTTTGATCCTGAATCGGGGAAATGATTATTTTTTTTTTTAGCTTCACGCTGTATCCTGCACACAGCAGGGTAGGCAGAGTGTAGTGTTAAGACACTCCGTTCCCCACTTATTAATGGTTAATATTTTAATTTTAATTTCTCTGCTCTTGGGTCTTGACACTAATATCTCTCTTAATACTCTGTTATGCTACCTAAAGCGTGAAGCTACAAAAATAACAACATACCTACGTTAATATACTTACTAATATTTATTTTTCACATATGCAAATGTATAAGAGACCTTAAAGGAGCTGTGTTCACGTTTATTTGGATTTCAAATTAGCAACACCTGTTGGACCCCGAGTCCTCGAAACGTTCTGATAATTTGTGTATTTAATGTAAATTGCAAGACCCAAAGCGGACGGGATGAAGTTCTTTATTTTAATTTGAGATTTCAACTGCTCTCTCTTGTATATACTCGTACATAGATATATAAGTTAAATGTGTAACGGAGTTGTCGTTAATGGTAATTATATTTTTAATTATTGTTAACACCGTCGTGGTTCATTAGTAAAATGATGGCAGCGAAGTTTATGAGTTCAAGCTTAATTTTCAGAGTTCAGCAAGGCGTCCTAATAAAACATGTTTGTTATTATAAATGTTATTTTTGTAGCTTATTATAAATGTGCCTATATTTTTTTACATTAATTATAATGGACATAAGAGAACAGAAGGTTTTACTGGCCAAATGTTTAGAAGAATTGGATCTACTCCCAAGCTATTTGGAGTAGGAAGTTGAATTTTAGAATAAAAATAGAAGTAGATAATTTGTGTATTTAATGTATTACAAGGCCTAAAGCAAACGGGATGAAGTTCTTTATTGCACTTTGAGATTTCAACTGCTCTCTCCTGTATATATATTATACATTGGTTAAATGTATAACAGAGTCGTCTTTAGTAGTAATTAGAGTGTAAAAGCAATTATATTTTTGATTATTCCCACCGTCGTAGCTCAGTTGAAAGATAATAGCAACAATGTTTTTAAGTTCAAATTCCACCATGTTACTAGATAACGCAAAGGTGCGTAAAACACCCGTTGCCATAGCAACGTTTAACGTACATTTTCCACGACGACTTCACATTATAATTGCTTATCAAATATACGATATTGTGTTATTATAATATTTTGATTTTACCTCAAGTTGCCTCCATATGCATAATTTTCTTAAATATCAGTCAAAAGTTTTAACCTCGTGTATTAATATTTTGACAAAGAAAACGTAATGCCAATACACTCCTTTCTCCACTTTCCGCCGGAATTTTAACCATTGCGTTTTAAGTGGCGGACCTTAACACCATGTAGGTAATGTTACAATATTGTAATCATAATATAAATATAGGCACTTACGCGGTTTTCTTTTAAGTAATGTGTGACATAACGTTCGACCGCATGACAATGTTTCTAAATAAATAAAAAATGGAGTAAGGTATGACATATTACTAGCTTTTATACTTACTGTCTGAATATTTTACACGGCTTACATAATACAAATAACACATAAGAAGCCAACGTTTTAAAGAGGTACAGCCTCTGACTATCAGCGTAATTGGTTGAGGGTTCAATTCCAACTAGAGGGAAACATTATTTTTAAGTTATTTTATAAAGGCCTCTTGAATTCAATAAAACAATTATAAAATGTTTAATTAATTAATTAAGCTTAGATTTTACTTCTAGTTGTTTGTTCTTCATGCACTGTATTTAAACTATAATGTACTTAAACCTAAATGTTAATGTTCTGTGATTACAAGCACTCTGTTACTGTTTTAGCATGAAGTGGTTGCCTGTAACTGAGGTAGCACATAGCATCTTAATTGTATTAATTGAAATGGTTGTATTTGTGTATACTTTGTTGGCGATCCAATAAATAAATAAATAAAATAAAAAAAA
Organism: Dryas iulia moderata; assembly: GCA_019049465.1. Classification (NCBI taxonomy): domain Eukaryota; kingdom Metazoa; phylum Arthropoda; class Insecta; order Lepidoptera; family Nymphalidae; genus Dryas; species Dryas iulia. Next base: position 2,400,978 of record CM032440.1, read on the forward strand.
ATATTTTAGTTTCTCTCCTCTGGTCCTTGAGACAAAGCGCAGGATTTAGTTTCGTCTCGATTTTGGGTAGAAAGTAGACGGAGTATCTCGTACAGGTTAACAGATCCATAAAAGATTTATTTACTTTTTTGGAGGCGATAACGTAGCGTTAGAAGTTTATCTTTATTTCTTGTTCCTATAGTATGTATATCACTGTTTTTAACAAAGCACTGAACATGTTGTCGGATAAATAAAATATTATAGTATATATACTGTGAGACAACTGTAAGTATACCTATATGTCTGAAAACATCTGGCAAATAATCTCTAGCTCTAAGATTATAAATCGATCTCACGATTTCTTTTTTAAAGAATTAATATTGAATTTACTACAATAACATAATCAGAAAGAACCTAGTATCAAGAAATTCCGTTCTCCACTCTCCTTGTAATATTACAACTTTCTATATTAAGTGACGTAACACTCCGCCAAAAACAAATAAAGCCCAAAAACCCTCCGCACCTAAGTATTTAGTTTGTTTAAACACAAATTCCTGCTGTTCCAATAAAAGTAATCCTCTCGCCCATAAACGAGACTTATCGTTACAAAAGCTAAGGGCCAGAGGAAATTAAGAAAGTTTAATGAAAACATCGCGTACAATCTAAGAAGGGGGTAGATAGATGAGGTATTTAATGTTCAGATGAAATATTGTTTAGGGATGATCGATCTTGGTTATTAAAAGCGAGGACGTAATGAAAATCGTGATAAGAAATTATTCGACTTTGTGTAAGGGTGACAACCCTATGGTTTAAGATGGGCTCTAATTAATAATGAATTAGATGGGTTCAAATTCATATTTTTTTCTGTTTTGATGGTTTTTTGTTGAGGTTGTTATGGCATAGTGAAAGTATGTGTTTGTAAACGTGATTGGTTGTGGCTTCAATTCCCAATGGAAATTATTATATTTGATTTATTAAGCGCTTAATAAGAAAGCGGTGTTGAGCTCCGCTATTTAATCCATACTAATATTATAATTGTGATAGTCCGTCTGTCTGTGACACTTTCACGGCTATATCAACCCGATTTGGATAAAATGCGAAATGAAAATAATTTAAAATCGAGGGTACATAGGCCCCTCTTATTTTTTTCGAAAGTCAACCCCTAAAGGGTGGAAATGAAGGATAAACGTTTATGTGAAAAATCTAAACCACTAGACCGATTTCGATGACTTTTCTCCGGAAGATAGTTTATGACATAGGTAGGTTAGCCATTTTTTTCAAACTCAATCCCCTAAGAGGCTGAAATAGAGGATGAAGATTAGTATGACAAGTATATATCGCTTAACTTAAGTTAACTAACTTAAGCCAGAACGCAAAGCGAGAACGAAGCTGCTATAGAGTTATACAGTTCACACGAGCAAAGCCCTAGTAACTAATAAGCGTAAAACTGTAAAAAAATCCTTTTTTAAAGCAAAAAACGTAAAAAATATTGTTTTTTTATAAAACAATTCCATTTATTCACCAGCATTTGTACGAGTCGCAATCAAGAGCCATCACTCATTCCATTAAAATCATCTTCCGACCTCCATAATCCGGATTTCTGTTTAAAATTGAAAATCAACGCGGCAACGTATTTTATAAATGAATATTTATTTGATTTTTTTTTTGTTTTTACCATCGTGGCACAGTGGAGCAGCGCCTGGCTATGAAGGCAATTGATTGTGGGTTTAATTCCCACCTGGAAAATGATAATATTTAAAATTATTTTAATCTCTCCGCCCTGGTCACAAAACAGTGTTTACTTCAGCTGCGGCCTTTAGTTCTGCCATTCAATATACAGTGACTCGAGTTCAGGTGGAACGTGAAGAATGGAGTGCCTTTACACTAGATTCTCTAAGCTTATCCATCTATAAGGAAAGACATTTAAAGCTTTTTATTATGTTACAATTATTTAACTGCACATTATGTACATACACATGACCCATATTTTTTGTTCGAATAAGATATTTTTTTTGTTATATTTCTATTAGTGATCCAAATCACAACATTCATCATCTGATCACTCCATATCTTCATCGCTTAAAACGAAAAAAATATAATGGAGTGACCATATTCTCTATTTTTAATTCTAAACTTTCTTACAACTAGATCCTCCTTTATTTAAATCCTTGAATTGATTTTCTCCACCCCGAATAGTTTTGTTCTACGTACTTACTTGAACTTTTAGGCGACTTATGGACAATATGGTTTCGACGTTCCTTAAAAAGGAACTTTTATTTGTCGGGAATAGTAAATGTTCGGAAGTTCTTTGCAACTTTCTTCCGGTCTATTGAACTATGATTGCAGTTTGTTAATATTATTTCTTGACAGTAAAGCTTTGAGTTTTTTTTATTAAGCTTATATCAGTTGTTGTATTTTTTCTTTAATCTCTTTTTTTCTAATATCTCTCAAGGATAGGGCAAAGAGATAATAATGTTTCATCACTCCGTCTCATCCTTACTAACATTTCTTTTAAAAACATCGCTATGTAACATAACGCTGGATTTCATGACTGATGATATCTTCATAAACTTATTTAATAGTAGCTTCTACCCGCAATTGAATTAGTATAGTTATGAGCACCTCTGCCTAAAATGCGAGTGTGCAGCAAAAAATTAAAGACTTTCAAACAAACTTGAGAAGGCTATATTATTTTCACACTGTATCCCGCACACAGCAGAGTAGGCAGATGAAATCTTATGTTAAGATATTCCTACCTTCCTATTTAAAAAATTATTTTGGGTCCCGTGTAAAATTAAATATCAAATTAAATTAAAAAAATAATTGGAAAATGGAGTGTCTTGACACTAGGTTCTCTTTGATATACAGAAAAAAAATTTGAGCAAACTTTCCTTAAATTACAGCAAACACGCTTTCCAACATCGATATATAAACAGAAATGTAATCCTATTCTACCTACTTCAAAGAACATCGTTAGAACAACTGTTAAGACAGCGCCAATGAAACAAAGCAAAGCGGTAATGTCTAGAAAACAGTGTAGAAGTCTAGAAGCTAAGCGCTCTAAGTATGCGTACTTAGGAGATGTTCTTGTTACTACTACTATAGTAAGGAATTTAACCAAGTTATTAGATTATATGTTATGTTAAATTTGCATTACGTTGAGATTTATGTTGGGATTATATTTAAATTACTATTTTCGTTTCTTCAATGCATTGCAATTGGTAAAGCGCGGCGTTAACTTCCGCCACTTAACACGCAATGCCTCAATGCCTTCGAATTCAGCAGAAAGTGCGGAAACAAAGTGTTTAAACATTAGGTTCCCTCTGCCTACCCTGCTGTGTGCGAGAGGAGATACAGCGAGAAGCTGAAGAAAAAGCATTTCTTCAAACTAGTGACAAGACAAAGCTCGGCGTTTAGCTCTGCCACTTAACACACATTATCTTGGATTTGGGCAGTTTTGCTGGAATAAGCGTGAATATTTAAAGAAGTAACAATAAATATTGATTTTTTATTAAGAATACAATCATTCCATCATCATCTTCAACTTCACGCTTTTTCTTATATAGCCGTGGAGCAGAGAGAAGTTAGTATCAAAACACTCTGCTCTAATCCATATTTTTAAGTATAGTAGTCTTTTGTTAAAATGGGATATATTCCTAGACGATACTTTATTTTCTATATATTTATAAGACTGAATTTTTAATATATGGCCGAATGAGGAATATAAGCAGTCCCCTGATTCAAATATGAACCTTAAACCATTGTAGTATGACAGTTTTTAACAATATACTCCTTGTAGGTTCGATTTCCACTCAAGGGAATTATACATTTAAATTATTTTCACTTTTCTACGCTGGTAACAAGATTTAAACCAGCATTAAGCGCTACCAATCAACGCACAATATCTCAGAATTGGGTGGAAAGTGGAGAACGGAGTGTCTTAACACTGAGTCCCCCTTACCCTGCAATGCGGGATAAAGCGTGAAGCTTATATCCAGTCAAAGAAATCCCCAAAGTGCCGCGACGGCATCATTCATTTTAATAAGTTAAGAAATATTGCATTGCAAGTGCATACGATGCGTCAAATGCAACTCGTGGGAATAATATTACAACACACGCTATAATGCAACACGAGTGTCATAATACCTACACTTAGGTATATACATAGATATTACATAGAGAATCGTGAACTTTTGTATATATTCTACACTAAAGTAGAGTAATAGAACTAAAAAAAAAAAATTTAGCTTCACGCTGTATCCCGCACACAGCAGGGTAGGCAGAGAGAACCTAGTCTTAAGACACGCCGTTCCCCACTTTCCGCCGAATTAGGAGGCATTGCGTGTTAAGTGGCGGAACTTAACGCCGCGCTTTAACTGTGATACCTGAGCGAAGGAAATGAAAATATTAAATATTTCCACTCCTCAAGTGGGAATCGAACCCGCAACCAGTCGTTTACAGTCACACGTTCGTGCCACTGCGCCACGACTAGCTCCTACTTACTATTACTTTTCTTTCTTACTTACTTCAATTATCTTCATTACTTTGCTTTGAAACAATATAAAGTGTTAATAATATCGATTCAGCATTTAAAGTGTCTTGACACTAAATTCTATCTGCAATGCGAAAAAAAAATTCAGGTTACCTTTTCAAATTATTTTTTCTTTGTTAAAAATAACTACAAAAATGGAATTCAAAATGTTATTTATAAGAAAATTCAATACAAACCTTGTAATTTTTGTCACGGTACACTTTGACAATGCGTCAGTACTACCTTTTGTTAGCCCGAAACCTAGCTTTTAGCTTTTAGGTACAATGATTCAGTTTATTTTACTTTAGAAAATTGTTTTAGTCACTCGCCGTTTCCATTTCAGGCAAATATTTCAACGTCACGATTGAAATATAATGGATTTGGATGTTATATTTAAGTTATTAATTAATTTATAAATTAATTATATTGATGGGGCCAGTCGTGGCGCAGTGGCACAAGCGTGAGATTGTAAACGACTGGTTGTGGGTTCGATTCCTACTCCAGGAGTGGAAATATTTAATATTTTAATTTTCTTCGCCACTTAACACTACCCCCAAATTCGGCGGAAAGTGAACGGAGTGTCTTAACACTAGGTTCCCTCTACCTACCCTATCGTGTGCGGGATACAGTGTAAAAAAATATTAATTTAAGTAAATATAAATTTACTTGTTTATTTAAAGCACAGAACAAAGTTTACAAATTATCAAAGCTTAAAAACAAACTGGGAGACAGAATTCTAGACAACTTTATAAATTAAACGTCCTTTTAGTTGCTAATAGTGAAGTAAACATTCGTCGATATACAAATGTGTTAATCGCACCGCTGTAACCAATTACATTGATTAAGCATTTCAAATGGTTTGAAAATGTGATTTAAATCTTTAGAGGGACAGTTTTCTAAGTTGATTCATCTGAAGTTAGGAATAAATTTGATTTGTATATGATATGATTCATTAAAAAAAGAAGCAACTTCACGCCTTTTCCCGCATGCCAGGGTGATCAGAGAGAACATGATGTTAAGACTCTCTGTTCTACTCTCCGGCCGAAATCAAGGTGTTGCATATATACAAAACTGAACTTGTGTATAATCCCAGTGCCTCCTGAAGACCTAAGTCTTCGAGGGGTATATCTGTGGGTCAATGCAATGGTTCGGGATTCGATCTCTAATCGTAGACCGAAACGTTATCCGGAATAAGGGTTACTTTCAGATAATAAATACAAAAATATACTAATTTCATAATAAGCTTAGAATTTGAATATAAATGATTTAGCTTAAGTGATTTAAACAATAATTAATCTGTAGGGTATAGTTATTATATATTTTTCTTTTTTTTTAACTTCACGCTGCATCCCCTACACAGCAGGGTAGGCAGACGGAAACTAGTGTTAAGACACTCCATTTCCCACGCACCGCCGAATTCGGAGGCATTTCGTATTAAGTGGCGAAACTTAACGCCGCTCTTTGCCTCAACATCAGAGCGAAGAAAATGGAAATAATTACTAACTTAAATATTTTAATTTATACTTCTCGAGTGGGAATCGAACCCACAACCAGTTGCTTTACAGTCACACCTTGTGCCTCTGCGCCATGACTGGCCCCAATAATATATTTTTTGCTAAGTATAAAAAATCTAAATTATTTTATCAATAGTACGTATTATTTACCTACATAAGCTTTATATAGCCTCAAAGCTTCTTCGTGAAAAAAAAACAAAACTTTTAATAGTCCATGCTAATTCTATTCTTCTCATTACTACTATCACGAATATCAAAGTGGCCAGTCGTGGCCCAGTGGCACAAGAGTGTGACTGTAAACTACTGGTTGTGGGTTCGATTCCCACTCGAGGAGTGGAAATTATATTTCCATTTTCCTCGCTCTGGTGTCGAGGTAAAGCGCGGCGTTAAGTTCCGCCACTTAACACGCAAGCCTCCAAATTCGGCGGAAAGTGGGGAACGGAGTGTCTTAGCACTAGGTTCCCTCTGCCTATCCTGCTGTGTGCGGGATATAGCGAAATATTTCCACTTCTCGAGTGGGAATCGAACCCACAACCAGTTGCTTTACAGTCACACCTTGTGCCTCTGCGCCATGACTGGCCCCAATAATATATTTTTTGCTAAGTATAAAAAATCTAAATTACTTTATCAATAGTAGATATTACTTACCTACATAAGCTTAATATAGCCTCAAAGCTTCTTCGTGAAAAAGAAAAAAAAAACCTTTTAATAGTCCATGCAAATTCTATTCTTCTCATTACTACTATCACGAATATCAAAGTGGCCAGTCGTGGCCCAGTGGCACAAGAGTGTGACTGTAAACTACTGGTTGTGGGTTCGATTCCCACTCGAGGAGTGGAAATTATATTTCCATTTTCCTCGCTCTGGTGTCGAGGTAAAGCGCGGCGTTAAGTTCCGCCACTTAACACGCAAGCCTCTGAATTCGGCGGAAAGTGGGGAACGGAGTGTCTTAACACTAGGTTCCCTCTGCCTATCCTGCTGTGTGCGGGATATAACGTGAAGCTAAAAAAAAGATATTATTAATATTTAAAGGTCTTCGCGCCATAATCGAACAGTGACTGTAAACACAATAGTTGTTAGTTCGATTCTTATTCATTATCAAGCTCTGTTAAAAAAACGGCAAAGTGCGGCGTTAAGTTCCGTCATTAAGTATCCAATGTCTCGAATTTGAATGGAAAACGGAATATGGAGTGTCTTGACACTATTTTATAAAGTTATGTTGAAGTTATTATTCTAGATTCACGTAACAAAAGTTTGGAAAAATATATTATTATATTTTGCTTTATGTATTTACTTCATCGAAATGTTACCCGCTACTTGTAGACCGGTTTGACCTAAAATTTAGTAATACACCTTAATTCTAAACAGCCTTACCTAGCAAAATAATCGAAGATAACCTAATATCTTGACACTATGATCTCTCTTGACACTCCTTTCTCCACTTTCCGTCCGTTTTATATACGTCGTATTTCGTCTAAGTTCTTTAACAATATACTTGCTTTATATAAATAATATATGTATTCTAGCACTATTGTAAATCCAAAATGGCCGCTAACACAAAATGGCAGATAAGTATATTTCAAAAATAAAAAAAAATACTTGTTTACTTAAAGCACAAAATAAAGTTTACAAATTATCAAAGCTTAGAAACAAACTGGGAGACAGACTTCTAGGCAACTTTATAAATTAAACGTCCTTTTAGTTGCTAATAGTGAAGTAAACATTCGTCGATATACAAATGTGTTAATCGCACCGCTGTAACCAATTACATTGATTAAGCATTTCAAATGGTTTGAAAATGTGATTTAAATCTGTAGAGAGAAAGTTTTCTAAGTTGATTCATCTGAATTTAGGAATATATTTGATTTGTATATGATATGATTCATTAAAAAAAGAAGCAACTTCACGCCTTTTCCCGCATGCCAGGGTGATCAGAGAGAACATGATGTTAAGACACTCCGTTCCACTCTCCGGCCGAAATCAAGATGTTGCATATATACAAAACTGAACTTGTGTATAATCCCAGTGCCTCCTGAAGACCTAAGTCTTCGAAGTGCAGTGGTATACTGTGGGTCAATGCAATGGTTCGGGATTCGATCTCCAATAGGCTGATTACTCGAAACGCAATGCGGAATAAGGATTACTTTCAAATAATATTCAAAAATATACTACAATTTCATAATAAGCTTAGAATATGCATATGAATGAAGTAATTTAAGTGATTTAAACAATAATTAATCTGTAGGATATAGTTGTTACATATTTTTCTTTTTTTTTTAACTTCACGCTGCATCCCGCACACAGCAGGGTAGGCAGAGGGAACCTAGTGTTAACACACTCCGTTCCCCACGCACCGCCGAATTCGGAGACATTGCGTATTAAGTGGCGGAGCGAAGAAAATGGAAAAATTAAATATTTCCACTTCTCGAGTGGGAATCGAACCCACAACCAGTTGCTTTACAGTCACGCATCTACGGCACGACTGGCCCCAATAATATATTTTTTGTTAAGTATTAAAAAATCTACATGATTTTATCAATAGTAGATATTACTTACCTACATAAGCTTAATATAGCCTCAAAGCTTCGTCATGAAAAATACACAACTTTTAATAGTCCATGCAAATTCTATTCTTCTCATTACTACTATCACGAATATTAAGGTGGCCAGTCGTGGCCCAGTGGCACAAGAGTGTGACTGTAAACGACTGGTTGTGGGTTCGATTCCCACTCGAGGAGTGGAAATTATATTTCCATTTTCTTCGCTCTGGTGTCGAGGTAAAGCGCGGCGTTAAGTTCCGCCACTTAACACGCAAGCCTACGAATTCGGCGGAAAGTGGGGAACGGAGTGTCTTAACACTAGGTTCCCTCTGCCTACCCTGCTGTGTGCGGGATATAGCGTGAAGCTATTAAAATTAAAAAAAAATATCAAACTCCATCTATGCCAAGATATTTATTATCATCGTAAAGTTATTTACTTTGAGATAGGTTATGGCCATGTTGTTATATAAATAAGCTAGAAGTATTCTAGTGCTACATTTTTAAAGTTCATACGACTTTAAGTGTAAAATTTGTAGCTATATGTAGTTCCGTTAAAATTAGGCGGAAAGTGGAGAACGGAGTGTCTTGGAAGCTTGAAGGTTTTTTTTAGCTTCACGCTGTATCCCGCACACAGCACGGTAGGCAGAGGGAACCTAGTGTTAAGACACTCAGTTCCCCACTTTCCGCCAAATTCGGAAGCGTTGCGTGTTAAGTGGCGGAACTTAACGCCGCGCTTTGACACGACACCAGAGCGGAGAAACTTGAAATATTAATTTCCACTCCTCGAGTGGGAATCGAACCCACAACCAGTCGTTTACAGTCACACTCTTGTGCCACTGCGCCATGACTGTCCCCTATTTGCAAGCTTGAAGTTAAAGAAAAAATAATTTTAAAATTAAATATATTTGGATTAAAAAAATGTAACACATCTTAATTTATTTCCTGCTAAACAAGTAAACCGATTTTCATAGAAAAAATGTATTGTTAAATATAGTTAATCAAAATTGTACAAACAGCATTACCATTTTAAAACATTTCCTATTCTATCCGTATAGCAGTATAGTTACAAAAATAACTATTGCCCAGTCACTTCGTCCTCCGGCCGTCCAGCTGACGGAAAGTGGAGACACTTTCCGTTGAAATCGAGATGACTGGAGCAATTCAACGCAACGATTTGTCCATTAGACTTGAATTTAAATATAATCATTTCACTTAGTGGAAATCGAACCCACAACCAATAGCATTTACAATACTTTCCCACTGCTCTATGATGGATTTACTTAACACACGATATCTCCAAAAGCGAAAGAAAAATGAAGAATTAGGCCGAGGGAACCTAGTGTTAAGACACTCCGTTCCCCACTTTCCGCCAAATTCGGAAGCATTGCGTGTTAAGTGGCGGGAACTTATCACTGCGTTTTGCCTCGACACCAGAACGAAGGAAAATGGAAATATTTAATATTTCCACTCCTCGATTTTGAATCGAACCCACAACCAGTCGTCTTCAGCCACACGATTGTACCACTGCGCCACGACTGGCCCTAAGAAATATTCTAATATTTAAATACTCTATTCTCGCTGGCCAACTTATTATACCAAGAAAAACCTAAACCTAATTAACAATACATGCTAATAAACTTAAAACTCATACTAATTAATATAATTCACACGTAGAATAGCATCGAATGCAATTCGTTTATGTAACTCCGCCGTACTGCTACACTAAACGTAATCGTTTAGTAGTCGGTTATCGTTGAGCGGCTGAGTGGTTGTGTACGAACTTACTGGACGAATTTAAGTAATTTGTAATTTTGTGTGTCGTTCGTGTTAGTGCAGTGCGAGATATTTTTGGGCATTTTTTTGGATTTTTTGCCTGATTTTTTTTGGTTAAAGGTATGTTATGTTATAAGGAATTGGGTTTGGTGTAAATGTTTAAGTATTAGTTAGGTTTTGATAAGATATGGTTGTATTTGCTTGCATTTTTTTGTATCTTTTGTACCTTAAATTTTGTAAATTAACCTGCTAATTTAAACGTTTGGTTATCACATATTTTTTCTATATTTTTTTTTTTCTTTTTTTTTTAGTTTCATGCTGTATCCCACATACAGCAGGGTAGGCAGAGGGAACCTAGTGGTTTGACACTATGTTCTCCATTTTTCGCCGAAGTTTTGAGGCATTGCGTGTTAAGTGGCAGAATTAACGCCGCGCTTTGCCTTGATACCAGAGCGAAGAAAATGGAAATATTAAATATTTCCACTCGAAAGGGAATCGAACCCACAATCAGTCGTTTACAGTTATACGTTTGTGCCATTACGACTCCCCCCAACATACATATTTTATGTTATATTGATTTATATAGGCAGTTTAGCGCTAGCGAAATATTCATTTTTATTTCTTTATTTTTTTCTATCAATAGTAATTACTACAAATGTGCTTATATAAAAATTTTTACATTACATTCTCTCTACGATTATGTATAGTTAATAAAGACAGCCATATTATTTTATTAGTATCACGCTTTTTTCCCGCTTTGCCGAACCCAGTGTTTTAACACTCCGTTCTCTCTTTACCTCCTATTTATATTCGATTTCGATATTACAATATAGCGAAACTCAACGCTGCGCTTTGTCTGTTGTACTAGAATGGAAAAATGAAAAAAATATATAATCAGTCATTGCCCCCATTGGGAATCGTACCCGCAACCATCGTATTTACCACGATGGCCTGATTGACAATATTTATATACAGCAGTCAAATAGTACCTAGTTTAAAAAAGGGTTAATATTCATAACAATTTACTTTCCATTCTCCAGTTAAAAGAGGCCCATAATTAGGGTTGATCACGACATTTTGCAATTTAGTGTATGCACTTATTTACTGAAATGTCAAACTAATATGATGAAAATCCATAAATATCATAATTCTAAAATGTAATACATAGGTAAATACATAATCTGCTTGTGGTAGAAGTAGGCTCAAGAGGTATAACAGGGAAATTTCTATATTACCTAAAATATTTGGAATTACTCAATATACAAAGTCTCGTTTTCGGGTGAAATGTGTAAGACGGAGTGTATTGACACTAAATTCTCTACCGTGATATGTGAGAATAAGCATGAAGCAGAAATAACTGTTTATATTTTTGCCATAAAAAATACTTTTACTTATTTTAAGATATTTAGCGACCTTTCATAAAAACTGTCCATATAAAATAAATATACTTTTTAAATTAGATAATCAGTTATTAATTTAATATGTTAGATTTTTTTTAGCTTCACGCCGTCATCCGCACACACCGGAGTAGGCAGAGGGAACCTAGTGTTATGACACTCCGTTCCCCATTTACCATTGCGTGCGTCGTTGCGTGTTAAGTGACGGAACTTAAAGCCGCGCTTTAACTCTGATACCAGAACGAAGGAAATGGAAATATTAAATATTTCCACTCCTCGAGTGGGAATCGAACTCACAACTAGTCGTTTACGACGAGTCAACGCGTGACACGTCCCCGATGACTGGCCCCGAAATATATTAGTATAATTTTAATTTCTGTGTATCTGGTAAAAAATAATGCTTTCCCGGATAGCGCGGTAGTCCAAGAGAACCAAGAGTCAAGACACTCCGTCCCCCATTTTGCACCCAAGACATTGCGCCTTGAATGGGGAACCCTTATAACTTGTCTTAGCTACCATAGAGAAAAAAAACACAAACAATTTAATAATCAATCTAACAACCATCGCGTAAATACTACCATTGAACTACAATGGAGTTAAACAAATTTCCGTCCATACGAAGTTCAAGCAATACTTTTAGTCCCATAACTTTAATTAAATTACATAAAACCCTTTAAAATTGTAAAATTCAATTAAACAAACCGCACACTCAACAAAACAGAATTATCGCACTCTCGGCGAGACAACAAGTAGGTACGAGCGTATATATATAAACGTTATAAATGAATTATACAATTGTACGTATTAAATAAAAGTGGCTTATCTCAAGAAAATGTGTTTTTTTTAGAATACAGTAGAAGCTTAAAAAAAGGGGTTATAAATGTGGTCTTTTATGTATTCATAGAGATAACTTAATGTCAAGACACTCCGTTCTCCACTTTGCACCTGAAATAGAGACATTGTATGGTGTTTTTGCAGTATGATGTTGCCCCGAATTGATAGTGTTTATAAAGTTTTAGAAAGAGTAATTAATTCAAATATATAATTAATTTTACTCCAGGAGTGAATAGTTACACCTACTTTTAAGATGGAAATAGCTTCAATATTTTGAATACGTATGCAATACACGCAGCTATAGAGATTAGGTTATTGCACTAGTTTATATAGTAATATTAAAAATTGTATATTTTTTAGATAATTAATAACACTAAAAAATATTAAAAAAAAAAACATAAAATCGCTAAACGCAGCGGGATTTAAATGCACGTCTTTTACAAACCATCCAAGGGTTCTGACCGCTAGGCCATGCGTTCTACATCCAGCTTACACGCTTCTTACAAGTGATTTTATTTTTATTTTATAATTAAATTTCGGAATGCATGAATTTCGCATAGATATTTCTTCTGAATAATGAAAAAATAACAAGGTTGCTAACCTTTGGTGTTCAATAAAGTCGTATTTTTACACTTATACCAATGTTCGTGGGACCAGTCGATACACGAGTATGTTGTAATCATCTTTTCCTGGTTACGAGTTTTTCAGCGGAATGTAACCCTCCATAAAGTATCTCAATTGGAATGAGGGTCAGAATCTTTGTAAATTAATTGAAAATTTGTTATGCTATGTTTGTATGGAAAATGAATTATAATTCATATTTTTTTTTATTTATGTGATATATAGTACCTATATAGCATTTGAAGATGAAAAGGAAGGAAATAAATAAATAAATAAATAAATAATATTACACATTATCTCAATATGATATACCCGTTTGTATAAAGTGATAAACAGTTCTCCACAATATTAAGAAACTAAATTATATATTTATAATTAATCAAGATTAAATTTAAAATTAATTTGATAAAATTATAATTAATTAAAATTAAACGGTGTTGAGTTACGTACGCCATTAAGCATGCAACATCTCTATTTCAGGTGAAAAGTGGAGAAAAGAGTGACGCTAGATTCTCTCTGACTGATATGCGAGAAAAAGCATAAAGCTGCTTTTATTATTTAAATCTTCAATATATTCTGAAAACACTAGCACTGCACCATATAAAATAATATTAAAAAAAAATAATAAAATATTTCAAAAGTCTTTAATTAAAAATAAATTAAAAGCTTCTCAAAGTTTAATGGCCGGCCATTACGATCTCGATGTTGAATTAATTATAATTGCGATTTACGACCCCTTAACTTGGGATAAGCTCTTTGTAATGTAGTAGGTAACTTGAGATGTGACGCTACCGTTACCGGTATTTATTGTAATAGATATTTGGGACACGTAAAATGATTTTTTTTTAATAGCTTCACGCTGTATCCCGCACACAGCAGGGTAGGCAGAGGGAACCTAGTGTTAAGACATACCGTTCCCCACTTTCCGCCGAATTCCGAGGCTTGCGCGTTAAGTGGCGGAACTTAACGCCGCGCTTTACCTCGACTATAATATCCACTCCTTGAGTGGGAATCGAACCCACAACCAGTCGTTTACAGTCACACGCTTGTGCCACTGGGCCATGACTGGACACGTAAAATGATAAATGTTTGCATCTTTACTAAAATCCCTCCCATCTTATCTGTTTAAATCGTAAGATTAGAGAGAAAGGCTTGTGAGCACAAAGTATGACTAGTTGTGGGTTCGATTCCGACTCGAGGAGTGGAAATATTTAATATTTCTATTTCTTCGCTCGGGTATCGAGGCAAAGCAAGGCGTTGAGTTCCCCCACTTAGTACATAATGACTCCAGGATTCGGCGGTAATTGGAGAACGAAGTTTCTTAATATTTTTATTTTTTTATTAGGTTCCCTCAGCATACTCTTATGTGTGGAATACAGAGCAAAGCGTAAAAAATGTTATATTTTACACTTAAACACTCCGTAAGACGCCATGGTGCAGTGTATAGTGTATCGTATAACTTTAAAAGCAATAAATTGTGGGTTTGCATCCCAGTCGGGAACGGTCGTGATTAAATTATTGTAGTAAGTAATGTTTACTCAAAACGCCATAAAAGAATGGACTGTATTGATACTACATTCTCTCTGACTACCCTGATATGTGGTAAAAACTGAATGTGTGACCGAGTGAATAGGATTTTTTTTTATTTTTATAAAAAAAACCGCTAGGCAAGAGAAAATGATATTTATAAATAATGTCATATTTTAAAATGGGCTCACTTTAAATTTACAATGATATACTTAAACATTTTTAAAGTATTTTTTGCTCACTTAAAATATAAGAAAAATATTTTAAATATGTATACAAATTTCAACCTTTTGAGATTCGAACCCGCCCTTCTTGGAAACCGCCAAAGCGCTCTAACCGCTAAGCCTTGCGCTCCTTATAGATTTTATAATAATGTGTTTATAAAGTTAATGGTTATATAATTGATATAAAGTGAGAAATAACACAGATTTATCACTTCCCATATTAATTACAGCTGTTTCATAAATAACAAAAAAAAGGGAAATTAACATGGAGCGAATGATGGATTCTAATTACCTAATAAAATTCAATCACAATCAAATCCCTCCCCCAGGAATTACTGTTTATTTCGAATACAGTTCGTTGCCGAAGAGAATATCTTTTCAATTATTAAGCGTGCCTTTTGTACAATTATTCAAAATACCCCGAGGTTTCTAATGGTTTGGGCGAAAGGTTTAATTTTTTTTAAAATTAAGTTAGTTTCTCTTGTTTTATTTTAAATTTACTGAAAAAGAACGAGAAAAAAATCAAATGTAAAGCGAAAATATATTGCAATATCAAAAAACTTGTTAATTAGCAACAACAATAGTAGTACATAGTAGTCAATCTACTTATATAAAGTATTTTTTGCTATGTGTAGACTACACATAGCAAAAAATACTTTATTTTTTTACAGCGCTTTTAAGCGCTTTTCCCCACATGAATGGGGTTACAGAGAAAAAGAATCTAGTGTCATAACACTCCGTTGTCCACTTTTCTGCCGAAATTTGAGACATTGCATGAAGAGTGGCGGAAATCAACCAATTTTATTTACAGTCAAAAGCTGTCCCACTGCACCTCGATGTCTTCATATTATTAGCATAATGCATATTATAGGATAGATTTAATTAAATAATGACATTTATTATGTAACGTAATAAAGAATAAAAAAACAATTACTTTCTTTTACTTTACGTTAAAAGCTTGCAAGTTACTTGAACTTAGCAGGAATTGATTCTGTTACAGGCAGTGTGTGAGTGATAAACTCAATAGAACGGTACAAACTTAACATAAAGTAAATAAAAACATTATTTGAATAACAAAAAACCTGTAGCTTAAGAGCAAGATGCCTTTAACTGTTTTTGTTACTGTGAGTGACTGAGCTCAACGCCGCCCTTTGTATTAAATACCAAAACAGAGAAATCGAAATAATACATCATGATTTCTCCGAGTAAGAATCGAACCACAACCATTGTACCTACAGGCAACCGCTGTTCCACTACGTCACGACGGTAAAATATCAGTTATTACAAATATGATGTGAAATGGCCAGTTGTGGCGCAGTGGCACGAACGTGTGACTGTAAACGACTGGTTGTGGGTTCTATTCCTACTCGAGGAGTGGAAATATTTAATATTTCCATTTCCATCGGTCTGGTATCAAAGGCAAAGCGCGATGTTGAGTCCCGCCACTTAACACGCAATGCCTCCGAATTCGGCGGAAAGTGGGGAACGAGGTGTCATAACACTAGGTCCCCTCTGCCTATCCTGCTGTGCGGGATCCAGCGTGAAGATAATAAAAAAAATATTGATCTACTCTCGCAAACGCAACGTCTTGATTTCTGGAGGAAAGAGGATAACGGAGTGTCTTGACACTAAGATCTCTCTGACTACACCACAGCAGGAAAAAAGTGTAAAAAGTGAGCAACTTAAAAAAATAGCATTTAAGAAGCAAAACCGGAAGCAAAAGCTTGTAAAGCTATCTAGTTACATCTAACTTCCACAAATTAAACCCTACACTTAAATAGAACGCTAAAGCGGCCATCGAAGTCTCTATAATTTTAATTAAAAAGTCAATGAATACGATCATTTCGAACGGATGGCCAATTTAATTTATTCATCACTTACCTCTCTTATTAGTTGAGAAAATATTTGATATCTTATAATTGGAATATGAAAATGTATGTTTTTTTTGTGAAAACGGGTGAAAATTTAAAGTGTTATAAAGTAATTTCTCATTTATGGAAATAAGACTTTTAATTAGTACATATTATGAAATGACTTCATAATGTATTTTTATAAATTGTATTATATTTTATGTCAAGAAAGCATTCAATTTAACGTTTTTTTGAGAATAGCTAGTTAGAAAGAACCTAGTGAGAAGACACTCCGTTCTTCATTTTACGTCCGAAATCGATATCGTATCGAGTGGCGGAACTTAACGCCATGCTTCGCCTTAACATAGTGAAACAATTATACATTGATAATGCAGAAAATATATTGCTTAAGAATGTAGTAATTTTGGAAATTAAAAAACTAATGTTCAAGCAATTCTTAAAGTTATAATAAGTTTACTACCAATTTGAGGTGATTTAAAGCAGAGAGAAACTAGAATGGGGCAGTGGCATAAAGTGTGACTCTAAAGCGATTGGTTGTGGGTTCGATTCCTACTCGAGGAGTGGAAGTATTTAATATTTTCATTTTCTTCGCTCTGGTGTCGAGGCGAAGCGCGACATTAAGTTCCGCCATTTAATACGCAATGCCTATAAATTCAGCGGAAAGTGGGGGACGGAGTGTTTTAACACTAGATTGCCTCTGCCTACCCTGCTGTGTGCGGGATACAGTGTAAAAAAAAAACTAGAATTCCTCTGGTCCACTCTTTGTTTAAGTGACGGAACTCACCACTGAAATTTGCTTCACGATTAAAATAATCGAATCTAAAACCATCGTATCACAATAAAACTGTCCCATCATACCACAATAACCTCAAAATTAATTGGTACACTTTAATTAATAGAATATCGTTTACAAAGTATCACGACAATCATGATGAAATAAAATAATTTGAGTTCAGTTATCGGTGTCGTTTGAAGCAAGCAACATCAATTAAATCATTTAAGTGGGTATCAAAGGCTACCTCGTACACTGTGCTCTGTAGAGCTCGTATTTTATAATACAATTTGAAAGGTTTAATATATTTAAAATATTTTTAAAGTGTTATTTTATTTTAGCATCACGCTGTATTCACGCACAGCAGGGTAGGCAGAGAGAACCTAGTGTTAAGACACTCCGTTCCCTACTTTCTGCCGAATTCGGAGGCTTGCGTGTTAAGTGGTGGAACTTAACGCCGCGGTTTACCTCGACACCAGAGCGAAGTAAATGGAAATATAATTTCTACTCCTCGAGTGGGAATCGAACCCACAACCAGTCGTTTACAGTCACACTTTGTGCCACTGCGCCACGACTGGCTGGTGTTATTTGCAAATTAAAAAATATGTTTAGAAAACGTAAAAAAATTTGAAAGCGCGGATTTGAACCCGCACTTTTTGGTAACTGTTCAAGCGCTCTGACCGTTAAGCCATGCGGTCTGATTACGTAAACGTTAATGTGATTTTTTTATGTTTTCTAAGAATTTTTCTAATTTCCTAAGTGAACAAATAACATTTGAAAAATGTTTAAATTTATTTTATGGATTTAATATATTTGTTGCTTTGTTTTACATGAATTCACATAATTATTGCGAGTTTTTTACTGTAGAGTATTATTTTTTTCTTTACAATTATTTAATCGGCAGTGTGATAGTGCCTGACTGTTAATGTTATTTAGTTTATTCGTGGGTACTATCCTAATTTAGAGGAATTACTTTATTTAAATTATTTTAATTTCTCCGTCCTACTTCCTAGGGCAAAGCACGGCGTTGAGTTCACGCAATGTCTCGATTTCGAGTGTTTTGTCTTGAGACTACATTCTCACTGAAATCGATTTTTTACGTTAGTGGAGGTTTTTCCACATAAGTAGTTCTCAAAAAGACTTAATATGGGAAGGACACTCCGTTCTCCGCTTTATTCCTTTGTCGTAATATATAACTTTGAATTTTAATCACTTCTTATTTCTTGAATAAAACCTATATTAGTACCTATATAAAATTTAAAGGGACAAAGTACTGTAATTGGAAGGGCCCTATGAGAGAATTTTGAGTTTACAAAATATAAATTCTTTGAAAATTAACAAATTCCTCAAAGCTAGACAAATGAGAGGGAAATAATTTAGACGAGTATTTCGCTCGTTTGTACACTCCTTTATACTATATTTCTTTGTAGATTTCACTAAACGTTTTATCTCATTAAGAAGTTATCTTTGAAAGGCCGTAGTGGCGCAGTGGGACAGTGTCTAACTCTACTCGTGATGTGGGCTCGATTCCCACTCGGTGGGACCACAATGAATGAACATGCCAATAATTTAAATATATATTTTATTTTTTCGGGGCCAGTCGTGCAATCAGTTGCCCCCATAATTTCAACAATAACATGTAGAACTAACCTCCTAAGAACCATTTTATGAACTTTTTTTTTGTAATATGAACTTTCTATCAATATACATATAAACAGGAAACAAACACGTAAAAATCGCATTTAATCCCAAACTAAGCCATAACTATCTTTCAATATATGTTAAATATGACTCATACTAATATTATTAATGGTAAACTCTGTCTATATGTGTGTTACGATATTATGACTAAACCTCCAGCCCGATTTCAATAGAGCATGAAAGTTTATATTAAAGATCTCCTGACCAATTACGATGAAAGATTTTAGAAAGTTAATTTATGATACAAAATCATACATAGGCTCCCTTTTTATTTTAAAAACCAACCTCTAAAAGTCTGAAATAGGGTATGAAAAGCTTATATGAACAGCGTAACTTAAGTAAGAATGCGGGCCGACAAAAATACCAAACAGTAATTTCAACCACGCGGGAGAAGTCGCGAGCTGGTCGCTAGCGTAATATAAAATGCCTTTTTTACCCGCGACGGAACGGCGACTGTATATGTGTTTGGGGTGAGAGGTTGTTTGTTTGTTTGTTTGTTTGTTTGTTTGTTTGTTTGTTTGTTTGTTTGTTTGTTTGTTTGTGTGTTTGTGCAAATTACTATGTCAATTATTTCCAAAACTATAAGTCCGATTTTGATACGGTTTTCTATGATAGGTTAAGGTTCAATTGGCGTATGTTCTTATGTATGTCTTATTGCCTTAACTCACCAGGGGGCGCTGCAGTAAGCATTTTACGTGAAAACGAATGTTTTCAATTATCTCAAAAATAATAGTCTGATTTCAATAGATTTTCAGTGGTAGATTCAGGTTTAATTGGTGGATGTTCTTGGATATGTTTTATCGTGTCAAACCACCAGGGGGCGCTGCAGTAAGCATTTGTTTGTACTTTTTTTGTATTTATTTGTCTAAAACCGAAACTACTGCTCCGATTAAAAAGAGTTTTCATAAAAAGATTTATCTTTGCTTGGTGCATATTTAAAGATTTTTCTTTTTTTGTTACGGGGAAAACTCACCAGGGGGCGCTGCACTAAACATTTGTTTATGCAGAGCAAAAACTACTAGTCCAATTTAGATGAAACTTTCAAGGATTGGTTCAGGCTTAATTGGTGCGTCTTTCCATATATGTGTTATGGTGACCACTCATCAGGGGGCGCTGTAATAAGCATTTGTTTGATTTTTTTTGTGTAAAACCAAAATTTTTCTTATATTTATTTGTCTAAAACCGAAATTACTTATCCGATTGGCTAGAGTTTTCAGAACTAGATTAAGCTTTACTTCGTACATATTTTAAAATTTTTGTTTTTACGTTACGGTGAAAATTCACCAGGGGGCGCTGCAGTAAACATTTGTTTATGTAGAGTAAAAACTACTAGTCCGATTTAGATGAAACTTTCAACGATAGGTTCAGGTTTAATTGGTGCATCTTTTCATATATGTGTTACGGTGATGACTCACCAGGGGGCGCTGCAGTAAGTACATTTGTTTGTGCAAAACTAAAACTACGAGTCCGATTTGAATGCAGTTTTCAATGATAGATTCAAGTTTACTTAGTGCATATTTTCATATATGTGTCATGTATTTTTACTTAGTGCATATTTTCAAGTATGTGTCAACTCTCTAGGGGGCGCTGCAGTAAGTAGCTGCTTCCATTTTTTGTGTATAACAAAAACGACTAGTACGATTGGAAAGAGTTTTCAGTATTAGATTCCGCTTTGTTTAGTACATGTTTTTAAATTTATATTACGGTGACAAGTCACCAGGGGGCGCTGCAGTAAAATATTGTTTGTGCAAAGCTAAAATGACGAATTCGATTTGGATGCAGTTTCAGTGATAAGCTCAAGTTTAATTAGTGCATGTTTTTGGATATGCTTTATCGTGTTAACTCACCAGGGGGCGCTGCAGTTAACATTTGTTTGTAATATTTAATGTAAAACCACAACTACTAGTCCGATTGGACAGAGTTTTCAGTATTAGATTTACCTTTACTTGGTGTATGTTTTTAGTTTTTTTTTACGTTAAGAACTCAACAGGGGGCGCTTCATTAAACATTTGATGGTGCAAAGTTAAAACTACGAGTCTGAATTTGATGCAGTTTTCAACGATAGGATCAGGCTCAATTAGCGCGTGTTCTCGTATATGTGTCGTGGTGACACCTCACCAGGGGGCGCTGTAGTAAGCATTGGCTTGTATTTTTGTGTGAAACCTATTTAGATGCGGTTTTCTGTGATAGGTTCAGGTTTAATTGTTGCGTGTTTTTATATGCCATATCACAAACTACCACGGGGCGCTCCAGTATAAATTAATTTGTTCCAAATCAAAACTACTAGTGGGTTTTGTGATTTTCACTGATTTGGTTAAACTTAAGTTTCCTAAAAATGTTGCGGTGACAATCTGCCAGGCGCTGCAATAGGCATTTGATAACCAGAAAGCATTGGGCTTATAATTTTTTTTGGATTTGCATGAAGATTAATATAAAGTATTTCGAAATTATGTAATAATATATAATGTGTATCTATACACTTTAAAAAGTTTAAAATAAAAAACAAAATTAAAAATTTTGAAAATACCCACGACGGTTTAATTGTAATTGAAAAATGATAAAATAACTAGAAATCCCCCGCCTAAAAGAATATATGTAACGAGATGATGGGGACGACTTCGTCGGGGGCTGCCAGTTGCAACCTCTATTTTAAATATAGTAGCTAACAGTATAGATTTCGTTCTTAAAGTTTTTAAAAGGAATACCAGTTATCAAAACTGTAAATTCATATTAATATTTTAATTTTTTCCTAAACCTGTTTTAACAGCATGAAAACCTAGGAGAAGTTAGCAAACTTAAAGTAATGGCAGCTCCGACAAAGTCGTCCCCATCATCTCGTTACATATATTCTTTTATGCGGGGGATTTCTAGTTATTTTATCCTTTTTCAATTACAATTAAGCCGTCTTGGGTATTTTCAAAATTTTTAATTTTGTTTTTTTAGCATAATAATATCAGCAAATGCTCTAAAGCTTAACTGCGATGAGCTTTCCCCATTGTTTCAACGATCAGCGCAACGAGTAAATCTATATTTCTTTAAATTGTTTACGTTAAAATGTACATTTTTTTTAGTTATACATTCTATCGAGTATAAATCAAACCTACAATTGTTGCGCATAAAGCCACGTTTTAAACTAAGCCACGGTAGCTACTTTGAGTATAGTCTTTATGCTTTTTCCTACTTACAAGGGTAGTCAGAGAGAAATAAGAGTCAAAACACTCCGTTCTCCACTTTCCACCTGAACTTCCACTTTCTAGACATTACCTAACGCTGACATAAACGACACGTCTTTTTCTCAGAGCAGAGAAATCAAGACAATTTTTTTTTAGCTTTACGCTGTATCCCGCACACAGCAGGGTAGGCAGAGAGAACCTAGTGTTAAGACAATCCGTTCCCCATTTTCCGCAGAATTCGGAGGCATTGCGTATTAAGTGGCGGAACTTAAGGCCACGCTTTGCCTCGACATCAGAGCGAAGAAAACGAAAATATTAAATATTTCCACTCCTCAAGTGGGAATGGAGCCCACAACTAGTCGTTTAACACACTTGTGCCAAATCGCCACAACAGGCCTCATCAAGACAATTGATTGATAAATTCGATATGAACATTCAACTAAATGGAACTTAAACCCACGACCAATTACATTTACAATCAGACACTGTTCCACTGAACACAAAGGTAGATAAATATTTAATATAATATAAAGAGCCATATTTTTATTATAAAACCAGCAAGAGCTCTAAAGCTGAAGCGCGATGAGCGTTCCCCATAATTTCTACGATAAACGCAACATGAAGAGCTACACCGCTGTAAACCGCTTTACAGTGGTGGAGGTAAAAATAAAACGGTTAATAAATGCCTCACATTTCGTGAACAGGAGGTAATGGTACTCGAAAAGCAATCTTGTAGGTCCGAGTACCACTTTTACCTATGATGTGGTGTAAGATGTAAGAGGTATCGGGCTGAGTATGAGAGGAAATAATCGTTTGTTTATGTTTTTTCTTGGGAAAAGGGGGAAAAGCTGAGTTTTGTTAGTGTTTAGTGATTTTTTTTCTTTTATTTAATTACAGCTCACTATTTATTGGTATGGTGTTCTTGTTTATTTACGGCTTGATTTTGTTACTCTCCGGATATAATCTAGAAAGGGTTTAAACCCTTGAACTTTTAAACCCCTTCTAGTTTATATTTCCATGCCTTCAGGCATGTAATTTCAATATGTCGTTTAATTATTAACGATGGCTTTGGTATTGAGATTTTTGTAAGTATTTTCATATAACTATAGAAAAAGTTGTTGTTTTCTTATTACATACTCAGAGTCAAAAATATTTCCATATTTGTTTTGCTGAATTGATTAAAAAATAATTATTATTTATTTTGCTGTTCAAATTGTTTATGAACAAAATGTATAATGAATGAATACTGTGTACAAATAGAAGTACGTAAATAATTTTTCACGTTAATTTTCGTTTTTCAAATCAATCAAAGTTAAGTTAAGTTCAAGCGGCGTTAAGTTCCGCCACTTAACACGCAATGCCTCCAAATTCAGCGGAAAGTGGGGAACGGAGTGTCTTAACACTAGGCTCCCTCTGCCTACCCTGCTGTGTGCGGGATATAGGGTGAAGCTAAAAAATAAAAAAAGTCAATCAAACTTATGATAGGTTATTGGTTTTACAGTAATAGCTTTAGCTAGGAAATTCATTACTATTACAATTTTTTCTTTGTTGTGTTTTCCTTTAAAATATGATATAAACTAAAAATCAACAAATATTTATTAACATTATCCGCTTCCGCTCATCAATTGTGACAAGTTCGTTACCGTGTATGCGTACTCACCGATCGCTCGTTGGTTTCAGAGTGAGGATGTCATACGTTACGAATTTCACCCGAAATACCTTTTTTTTTGCTTTCATCCCAAATTAATGTTTGCTGTGCACTCGCGAATTCGAGAGCAATATACATTGTAGGTATTGTTTGGTAAATTTTAAATTATTCATTTATTTGTTTGTTTTTATTGCAAGTATTCCACTTCTAGTCAAGTACATAGAAACAATGTTGAACAATGTAGGTGTAAAAATACTGTAGTCAGAGAGACCTAGTGTTAAAAAATTCGTTCTCCGTTTGTCCTCCGAAATCGAGGCATTGTATGTTAAGTGGCAAAAATCTACGTAGAACTTTGACATACATAGATATCAGAGGGAAGAAACAAAAATATGTAATTTAAATATAATGCTTTTAAATTTTTTTTAAGTGTTATTCACAGACACTTAGGAAAATTGAAAAAGACATTTAAAGAAAACGTATAAAAATTTAAACGCAGCGGGATTCGGGATTCAGCAAACAACAGAAATAAGTTGTAATAAAGCGTATAAGAATTTCGACGCAGCGGATAGTAGAACGCATGGATCAGTGGTGAGAGCGCCTGGACGGTAGTCAGGAGGCGCGGGTTCGAATCCCGCTGCGTTCAAATTTTTATAGGTTTTCTTTAAATGTCTTTTTAAATATTCACCCGATTGGGAATGGAACCGCTCTGACCCCTAAGACATATAAAACCTTTAGCGCCCAGAGCCTTAGACGGTTTGCAAGAGGCGCGGGTTCGAATCCCAACGTGGTTAAAAATATTATACGCGTTCTAAAAGTATTTTTGGTATTTTTTTGCTACTTGCTTTGCTTATGCTTTTTATTTCAAAAGTTCTTTATACTTTTTGTTAAGTTACGTTTGACTTTATACTACTTTTAATAGAGATATACGCTTATAGCTTCCATTTGGTCAAACGAGTGGAATGATTCAATTGAACGATTTGTTTTTGAACTGCACTTTGTTATATTGGAAACTTTTAATATAAATGTAGATCGGATGAATGTTTTAACGATTTGGTTAAAGCGATTGAAATTTCTTTTTTTTTATTTTATTAATTAAATTTAAATTTGCGTCTTGTGAACAACATTCTCTTAACCCATTTAAGTTACAAAATTAAAGGCGGTATACTAAAAAACATGTAAATCAATATAAATTCGATTGTCATTGTACATTTATTTCGTGGTGTATTTATGAGGAGTGGCGCAGTGGGTCAGCATCTGTAAACGCGATGGTAGTGGGTTCAATTCCGCTCACTACTCAACAAAAAAAATAGCTTCACGCTATATCCCGCACACAGCAGGGTAGGCAGAGGGAACCTAGTGTTAAGACACTCCGTTCCCCACTTTCCGCCGAATTCGGAGGCTTGCGTGTTAAGTGGCGGAACTTAACGCCGCGCTTTACCTCGACACCAGAGCGAAGAAAATGGAAATATAACTTTCACTCCTCGAGTGGGAATCGAACCCACAACCAGTCGTTTACAGCCATGTCGACAAGCCATGCCTCAATTTCGGGTGGAAAGTGATGAACGAAGTGTTGACAGTTAAAGTTCTTCCTGACTACTCTAAAAGCAAAAGTTATTCATCATTTTGTTGTGCACCTATTAATATATAAATATAAGATAATATTATAACATATTGTAATTTTCTTGAATATTTGTTCACGTGTCCGAATCCGATAACAATACTATATTTTGATTGTCAATGTTATACTCAGAATGACCAGTTTTTTTAAACAAATTTGTCATTTTTTTAACATTTTTATAAATAAGTTTATGTTTTTCTGTTAAAAAAACATTTTCTGTTTATTGCAAACACTGGTTTATTTGCATTTAACAAATATTTAACTTCCAAGGCCGAATAAGGCGTTGTAGTTTTCAGTGTAGTGTGAACGACCGCTTGCCTGATTAGCACCACTCTACTATGTGTGTTATGAATTAGCACTTTACACGCTTTTGACTAATTCATTCATATATAATATATGAAAACCTGTCTATTTAACCTACTATTCAGTGCCATCGTAGTTCTCAAACGGATGTACCGATTTCGATGTAGTTTATTTCATTTGAAATCCAGTTTCTTTGAGTTGACTTCTAGCTATGTTTGGTAAAAATCGGTCCATCTATTTGAAGAGTATCAGTTCTTTTCTAATACGACGTAAGAATTTTATAGGTGGAAAGTAGAGGACGGAGTGCCTTAACACTAGGTTATCTCTGATTACCCTCTCCAAATTTCTATAATATAATATTTTTTACTATTATTGTCTAGTTAAAATGACCCAATAGTTTTCGGTATATATGTATGGTATGTATGAATGTTAACACCTGTGAATACTTAAATACGCCTTGTCATTGCGATGTGTATGATTTTTTTTACAAAAGTGCATGGTAATGTGTGTCATACTCGTATTTATTATATTAATTTAAAGTATTTATATAAATAAGATCGTAAGATTCTCTTTCACGTAATAATAATACCTATATCAATAAATCATACCTTGATCCAGACTGATTCGACATTAAGTTTTGCTACGCAGAAAGCATTATTATTAACACTTTTCTTTAATATTCGTGATTTTTTTAAAATGTTAACTAAAGTACGTTATTTATGCAGTGTCTAAGCAGTGTTACGCAAGTATTTATTGCAATTAACAATTAAATATTAACATAATAATATAAACATTAAGTGGTAAGAGAGGCAGGGGGAGACCTCGATTGACCTTCGAAAACACAGTGTCGACGATACTGGAGGAAGGAGATACAGTGGGCGAGGTGACAGAAGTATGCAAGGCCCGTAGCGTTTGGCGCTCCGTTCTCTCTGACTACCCCGCAAGGGATACAGCGTGAAGCTAGAAAAAAATAGAGAGATAGAGATAGAGAGAGAGAGAGATAGAGAGAGAGAGAGAGAGAGAGAGTAGAGAGAGAGAGAGATAGAGAGAGAGATATATATATAGATATATATATATATATATATATATATATATATAGATATATATATATATATATATATATATATATATATATATATATATATATATATATATATATATATATATATATATAAAGCTAAATTAGATGAAAAATAATTAGTAATGTTTACACTACAATTAACAATGAATTAATTGTGATTTTCGTACAAACAAGTCATCAGTTCTTCATTTTTTATTCTTAATTGCAATTAAATTTTGCCCAATACTGGTGTATATGTATGTATATAATACAAATATAATTAATTAAATATTGCAAGCAAAATTTAAGTTCTTGCAAATCTTAATCGCCAAGTCTAAACACGAAACAAGACTTAAGGGGAAAATTTAATAAAGCAAGCTATACACGGCACAGCGTGAAGCGTCACTTCCTTTCCAATATGGCGGACAAGATGGCGCCCAAGTTGCTTTAATTACACTAGCTGTTTCCGGAACATGATACATTTAAATGATGTAACATTTTTTTTTTATTTTACAGCTTTTGACAATGTCAAGACACTCTATTCTCCACTTTCTGTCTGAAATTTAGACATTTGATAATTAATAATGAGTTATTTAAAATGTATTATAATTATTATTAGTAAAAGTCATCTTAGCGGAGTCAGGCAACGACTGTAAACACGATTGTTTGTAAGTTAAATTCCCACACGGGGAATATTAAAATTATTTTTCTTATTTCTTTGGGCTGGCAAGACTAAATACGGCGTTAAGTTCCGCCAACAAACAACAAACAAGAACAACAAGATTATGCCGTTAAGTGGAGAACGGAGTATCTTCACGATGAGTTCTCTGGCGCTTTATAAAATAATATATCAAACGGATAATGTGTAATATTTAAATATATTACTATATTTTAATGTATTTCTAATGTCTTATTTAAAAAAAAAAAGGTTTTGGTAATACTCCGTCCGCATTTATTTATTAACGGTCTAATTTTTACCTTACTATTTTTCTTTGATATGTATTGATAGATACTGATGATATAGTTTCCTTCTTACTATTTTAAATATTAATTTACATACAGAAATCTCTCTCTCTTTCTCCTAATTCTACGCTGTCATGACTCATCTACAGTCATATTCTAATACATTTCTATAAACACTTTGATAAACCCATTTCTATTCACCTAACATTTAGTTTATACCTTAGGCATATTAATGTTGCTCATTTTATACCTTTCCGTGACTGTCTGGTCTACAATGTGTTAGTATTTATTTTTTATATTATCTTTATTTGTAAGTATATAAGTATAATATTAAAGTAATGCCTGCCGTTTTTCTTTTTTTCGCTGCACGCTTTTTTCCGCGTAGCAGCGTAGGTAGCGAATACTTAGTTTCCAGACACTTCGTTTTCGACTTTTCGCTCGAATCTGCTTCGCCGTGATTTGCCTTGTCACTAGACCGAAAAATGTATTTAAATAGAATCCCCCAAGCTTTGCCTTGCTATCTAACCGACAACCTTGACCAGAAATGACATGTTAGAGGGCTTGGACGGTTTCCAAGAAGTGCAGGTTCAAATCCAGCGGCGTTTAAATTTTTATTTATGTGTTCTATAACGTTTTTCTACCTAAGTTCTCATCCCCTACCCTTATTAATAAGGAAGCTGCATAAATCTTAAAAAATATAGAATACGGAACCTTTTAATTGTAATTTCGAGTCACACATACCGTATTTGCCTCATAAACATATATACCTACAATCTACATAAATTAGTATAGTATTACATCATTTATTACACACATACATCTATAAATCTGGCGCCGATCCATTCACGAGCGAATCTCAAATGAGACAGCGGAAGCTACAGTCAATGGAATACTAATAGAGATGTTTACGATACATAATACAATACATACATATATGTGTATGTAATAATAAATAACTAGCTTTTGTAGCCGATTTTGTCTACTTTGAAGTTATACTTGAGTGAAAAGAAATGAAAATTAGGATTTTTTTATCAAAATATATATATTTCCTTAATTAATATTCTTTTTTTAGCTTCACGCTGTATCCCGCACACAGCAGGGTAGACAGAGGGAACCTAGTGTTAAGATAATCCGTTCGTCACTTTCCGCCAAATTCGGAGGCATTACGTGTTAAGTGGCGGAACTTAACGCCGCGCTTTGCCTCGACACCAGAGCGAAGAGATTGTAAATATTTAATATTTCCACTCGTCGAGTTGGAATCGAACCCACAACCAGTCGTTTACAGTCACAATTGTACCACTGCGCAACGACTGGCGTGGGTATATCTCATATTCTGTAAGATAAAGAGATGCTTCTCTATACTTTACTTTACGGCTAATTAAAGATTATGGAACTTGAGTACATCACAAGCTAGGTATTACCCCCAAAATACGTTTACATGTACTATAAAACGTAAAATCTCCTTTATTCCCGTTCTCATGACAGTTTTGAAATCCTCTCTCAGTACTTCCGTAAACTCGCCTACAAAGAATCTACATGCAAAATTTCTGCTTTCCACGCGCAGTTATTTCGGCTTTACATTGTCTGTCAGATAATTAGCAGCTTCACTCTTTTCCCACAAAGCAGAATAGTCAAAGAGAATCTAGTGTCAAGACACTCCGTTCTTAGCTTAGATATAGAAAAAATCCTCTAAAATGATAGAACCCACAAATATCACGCTTTGTTAACCACTGAGCTACAATGACTCATATCTTTATAGATATTTTTTATTTTTTATTTTTTAGCTTCACGCTGTATCCCGCACACAGCAGGGTAGGCAGAGGGAACGTAGTGTTAAGACACTCCGTCCCTCACTTTCCGCCGAACTCGGAGGCATTGCGTGTTAGGTGACGGAACTTAACGCAACGCTTTGCCTTTAACCAGAGCGAAGAAATATTTAAACTCCTCGAGTGGGAATTGAACCCACAACTAGTCGCTTTACAGTCACACGTTCGTGCCACTGCGCTACGACTGGTCCCAATGGCTGGATATTATTTAATACCTATTTTTATCGATAGCGTGTAAAATATTTATAAATTTGTTTAACGTCCGCGTAGGTGATGGCAATAAATCAGTCTGCAACAACTGGAAACGTGTAAAAATCATTAGGTCATCGCACCAAGATATAATAGATTTAACATATCGTGCGATACGATCTGTATTACAATGGTTTTATTTAAATGAATAAATTTTATAAAAACACTAGCGGCCCGCTCGTGGCTTAGCCGCGTGAACTGCGCAATTGTTTCGTTATATTGCAACCCTCGGGGGTGGGTTTTTGAAAATCAAAGTAGCCTATGTTTAACCTTGGATTATTAACTATATTTATGCCCAAATTCATTATTATCTGTCAAGCGGCTTAAACTTTTCATATAAACTATCATCCACTATTTCCACTCTTTAGAGGTTCTTTTTTTGAAAAAATAAGTAGCCTATATTTGACCCTGGATGTTTTACTACTTTCAATCTACATTTCATCCGAATCGGACCAGTTTAGCCGTGAAAGCGTGACAGACAAACAGACAGACATTTGCATTTATAATATCAATGCAATAAAATAAATACGCAAATATAATATAAGTATGGATATTGCGGAAATGTTTAACTATAGGTGATCGTAGGTTCAAATCTCAGTACTTTAAAGAAGAGAAGCAAATAATAAATGTGTTAACATATTCTAAATTAGGCGCATTTTAAAAATATAAAACCTTGAAATAAGGAAGATAAAATTTAAACTTAGTTCAGCCAGAGGGAATCTAATTTTAATATATTCGATATTCATATTAAATACAAGTTAAAAATAATATGAGTAAAAAGTGCAGAAAGCCTATAATTAGCTTCACGCTATATCCCACACAGCAGGGTAGGCAGAAGGAACCTAGTGTTAAGACACTCCATTCCCCACGTTAAGTGGCGGAACTTAACGCCGCGCTTTACCTCGACACCAGGCCGAAGAAAATGAAAATATAATTTCCACTCCTCGAGTGGGAATCGAACCCACAACCAGTCGTTTACAGTCACACGCTTGTGCCACTGGGCCACGACAGGCCACTGGCTTATAATTATTATATTAGAAATACATAAAATCAATAAAATAAGTACCAAGTAGTAGAAGGCCAGTCGTGGCTCAGTGGCACAATGTGTGACTGTAAACTGTGCTTGTGACTTCGATTTTCACTCAAGGAGTAGAAATGTTTATTATTTTCATTTTTTTCACTCTGGTGTTAATGCGAAGCGCGGTGTTAAGTTACACGCCACCAATTAACATGCAATGCCTCTAGATTTCGGCGGATTTCGAATGGGGAACGGCGTGTCTTAACTATACGTTTTCTCTGTGCAGGATACTGCGTAAAGATAAAAAAAAAAAGTATTTCATAAATTATTATGTTTGACTACCTTTTTTGTATATAGTATCTTAGAGACGTTGCTATGGCAACACAAACTTTTAATAATTTAAAAGATTTGAACTGGTAACATCTGTGTGCAACAGACAGATAGATAGACAGTTTATAGGAAATATAAACTCCTATAAGACTGACGTAGAATTTCAACTACGCATAGCCAGTATGCTCCTTAGAATTTTGTTAGTACGTTAGTACTTCTATATGCAATAATGCATGTATGTTCATAGAAAGAAATTTTAGAATATCTAGACATATTTTTTATATTTTAGCTAATATAATTTCGCAATATAAACAAAACGCGGTGTTGAGTTACGCAAGTCTACTTGCAATTAAGACAGAAAATGAGGACCGAAGTGTCTTGACACTCTGTCCTCTCTGACTACACGATTTTATAGGAAATAACACGAAACCACAAAAAAATAATTAGTATATTTTGTTTCTAATTTTGCCATTTTTTGCATAGAAATACGTCTATTCGTTCCTTTAAATGGGGACTGGACCCATTACCATCTACATTTTCATTGAAAAGCAAATATATCCTAACTGATCGATTACACGCTGTACTGTAGGTTCTCTCTTTTTTCTACTCTCTGCTCGTGACATGGTGTGAACAACGCCGCAAAGAAAAAAAATCACTTCTTTTAATTAAAAGTATAATTTGACATATGTAGTTAAAAATAATATGAGTAAAAAGTGCAGAAAGCCTATAACTAGCTTTACGCTATATCCCACACACAGCAGGGTAGGCAGAGGGAACCTAGTGTTAAGACACTCCGTTCCCGACTTTCCGCCGAATTCGGAGGCTTGCGTGTTAAGTGGCGGAACTTAAAGCCGCTGTTTACCTCGACACCAGAGCGAAGAAAATGGAAATATTTAATAGTTTCCACTCCTCGATTGTGAATCGAACCCACAACCAGTCGTTTACAGTCACACGCTTGTGCCACTGGGCCACGACTGGCCACATTACATTATCATAATTAATCACATTGACATTTTAGCTAACGGAGAAAACGGTGTCTTGTCACTGTTTACTCTACCTTCCTATGCTACCCATAACCTATAGGACAAAAAGTCTCCTACTTATTTTTTCGAAAATTATAGATTAGTAATAAAGTTAGTAAGTGGCGACACTTAACACGCCTAGAGAATTCAAAGAGGGAAACACAGTGTCTAAACACTAGGTTCCCTTTGCTTACTCTGCTGTGTGCAGAATAAAACGTGAAACAAAAAAAAAAAAAAAAGATATACCCCTCTACAATATTCGAATCCACGGCCATCGGTTACACCTATCTCCTACACTATCACGGTGTAGATCATACATACATACACACATCACGTTTTGTGCAAATGTTGCCCTTGTCTGGCCGTTGTCATCGAAGAGTCATTCGCACCGCCTGGTATGCAATGTCATGACACTAGGCTCACATTTCTGCTCGAAAATAAAGATTTTCAACTTTATTGACATCAAAATAAGATTGAAATTTGAATAATAATTTATCTGTCTGTTAAGCCTTTTTAGATTTGTTATAAAGAGGGCTTTTAAGCAATTTTGAATGATAGTGCTCAAGAAATTAGGTTCATTTTTGAATTTTTAAACAATGATCAAAGGCCATTATCCGAGCAAAGTTGTAACTTACGCTTGCATTTCATACGTATTTGAGCAAATCTAAACCTTATGTCTTACTAATAGATCTCAAAACCCCTTAACATCTAGAACAACTTAAGACGTTCTTCGCATTCCAATAATATTGAATGGCGGCAGTTATCATTTCCAAAAGGGCTTATGAGGCGTTAACAGTTTATGGGACATTACTCCTTAAAATTATTGGGCTTAAGTGTATTTTTGTGTGATAACGTCGCAGCCTGACTGGAAGTGCGTCGACACTATAATTTTAGCCCGGATGGATTCGAACCGTTTTTATTGTGGTAGGGTCATACTTTCGTTTTATTTTGTTTTGCTTATTTCTGCGTACTGAATGTTAGACATTGATATACTTGATATGTATGTATATATTGACACTGAAAAGCATATTTTATGTAAATCAAAAATTCAAATTTTACACTAGAGCCAAAAAGCTGTTTAAATAATGTGTAAAAGTCATATATTATATTTTTTTCTATTTATAAACGTATTTTTTGGAGAGATAAGGTCAAAGTTATCTTTGGTTAGGTAGACAGAGGAGTTGGGACAGTGGAGGTGAGTGTTAATGCCCATTTTAAATGGAGCCCTTAAGCCTACAGTTGGGTCACAAGTCCCAGGCTCTATTCCGATTGAACTTCATCCTTTTTTTGCAACTTAATGGGCATTGTGAATTCAATGAATGCTAAGAAGTTTCTTTCTTGACCTTTACCTAAAGTAGTGTGTATGGAATTTTGAGTTTACAGCAAATACGCTTAGATACAATAATGTTATTCCACTCTTAGAAAACGTTCTAAATGCCTTTTTTAATTTTTTTTAGACATCGCCAATTGACCACCTATTTTTAATGTACAGCCAAGCCAAAAATTGTATAAATTTTAATAGCAGCGGGATTTCAATCCGCACCCCTTGAAAACTGTCCAAGAGGCGTGGGTTCGAATCTGCGTTTAAATTTAATATATTATCTTACGAAAAATATTCATCATAACTTATATGTGTGACCAACATTTTGAAAATGAAAAAAATATATATTGTGTATTATTTTGTATTCTTTTCATATATTTTTTGTGTAAATTTCGTCATTTTCAGCTAAAACTGTATTTAATGAACACCATGTAATATTGAGCAGAGATTAATATAGTAGAAATAATAAAAACTGCAATAAAATTTAATATTCAAAAAGGTAAATCTTGGTATTTACTTTGACAAAAAACACAAACTCCATATGTTTTCAAGTGGCGCAGGTTCCCAGGTATTAAAATTTATACATTTTTTAAAATAAACATAAAATCTTAATACATATATGGCTATACATTAAAAATAAGTAGTCATATATGTGTTAAGATGGGTAGTCAATTGGTGATGTCTATAAAAAATTAAAAAAAAAATACGTTTTCAGATAAGTGTACCAATTTAGCATTAAAAATAAGTGGAGAACGGAGTGTCTTGACACCAGATTTTCTCTGACTACCCTTCTATACAGAAAAAAGCGTGAAGCTGCAAAAAGAGCAAAAAAAAAAGTTTTTTTTTTTATAAAATACATTAACCTAGAACGGTTAAATTGTTATCGCGTCCTTGCAAAGTCGTCTGAATGTCACTGATTCGATGCCTCTATATAGAAATGTCAAACAATTACGACTACAAATAAGGAAGCTTACGATATAATTAAATTATTTATATTGTACCTCCTTTTTATTTTTACGATGTTATTTTTTAAATAAATTTAAAATTATTTTTAAATTTAATTATTTCAATTAGTGACGTAAGTTTTAAATGTTTAAAAATAGTTTTACATATTACTCAGTTTGTTAAGAAAAATAATTCTGAAGCTTGACTCTTAGTCCGGCAAGGCAGGTAGTCGTTAAACAGAACCTACACAAGACACTCCGTTGAATCCAAATTTGGTACATAGCGTAGGGAGAAGCGAATATCTTAACGCCTGTTTTTTCAAGGGAACGGTAAAATAAAAGAGTGAATTCGAACCACACACAATTACAGTGAAAAGTTATGCCACTGCGCCACGATTGCCTCTTATTAAAAAAATATTTTGTGTAACTTGTCTTGTTCTTTGAAATCGACCAAGTCATTATGAATAGAATCAAAAGTTTGAGTTATAGAACATTCGAATTTTTTTATTCACCTATAGCCAAACCAGATCCAGCTTCACGCTTACCTGCAAAGCATCGAGTGGAAATCGAACTCACAACCAATAGCATTTACAGTTAGTCACCTAGACTGGCATCAATAAAAGATTTTTGTTAATTAACTTAATAAACCCACAATGATTACACTTTTCAACTGTGCAATAATGCCTTTAACATGAAGTTAAAACCCCAAAATTGTTAACTTGTTAACAATACGCTTGAACCCCAAAATATCTACAGGTAGGTACATTGAACTAGTAATGCATTAATTAAATTTTAGCATACATAAATCTATGAAAGTTAGTTTCCCCAGTATTTCGACAATATCATATTGTAATTATTTCAAACCAGCCACAGTCATATCCATGTCGTTTATAAATACGAGTACATACATATGTACATAGTTCTGCATCATTAAATCGTGAATATTCTAACAATGGTTATTTGGGCACATTTCCTAACATACTCTTGTTCATAAATTATTCTATATTTAATTATCATAATAATGTGATTGATGATCATGAATTATATGATTTAAAGTTAGTTTTGATATTGTAGTTTTTGATAATGTAAACATAGTTAAGTAAATATGATTCACTTTGTGTTTTTCGGTAGTCAAAGAGAACCTAGTGTCTATATATTCCGTTCTCTGCTCGCTTTCGCTCCTGTTCTTCTTCATCTTTCTTTTTTTTAGCTTCACGCTGTATCCCGCACACAGCGAGGTAGGCAGAGGAAACCAGTGTTAAGACACTCCGTTCCCCACTTTGTTTTGTCTCATTGTTAACGCGAGTACTTCAATTGTTTACATTTCTCTTCGGCAAGATAAAATGGTGCGTTGAGTTACTACACAAGATGACTCATTTTCAGGCGGAAAGCAAAGAATAGTGCTAATGATTATAACTTTACTTAAAACGTTAGTGGGTTTTTTATATATTTTTTAATTTTATTTTACACATAAACTGTGCCCTTCGTCTCTAACAGAGACAGCCATAAGATTATTAGTGGTACTTATTGCCAATTTTTAACTCACCAGGTCAAAATAATGAAAATAATATAAATATAGTCATTCCCCCGAATGGGAAATCGAACCTACGACCAACATGAAACAGTCGCATTCTAGAAACGCTTAGTATAAATTATAGTAATTTTGGAAGAGAATAACAAATTCTCATTTTCTTATAGCACATTTATTTAATTACATGCACATATATATTCGTGCGGACGTATAACTAGTTAGTGGTCAACATATCGAAGTTTATACCATACTATTTTTAACCGGATTAATCGTGTATATTTTTGGTATTCGAAAATACATTTTTAGAAACCCGACGTTTTGAACACTTTACAGTAGTCCGTGGTAACAGGTAGACTGAGGTGGCATTCGTCTGTCAGTTGATACATTATTATATCAAACTACCGTCAACGATTTCTTAGTTGCCTCGCGTACAGCCCTGGATTCTTGCAGAATGAGCTGACTGTATCAGGCCCTCTAGCCCTCTCAAAACCATCACACCAGAGGGTGTTCGAATCTAATAAGGCCCTTAGAGAAGTAGACAGTGGAAATTTGTTTGGTTGTAATCGTTTGATTGATTGTGGATTCGAACCCCACTCTAGGGAATCATTATATTTAAATTATTTACATTTTCCCACTCTGAAATGACGTACGCAACGTTTCGAATTCGGGCAAGGAGTGTAGCACGGAGTGTCTTAATACTAGATTCTCTCTGATTAACCTACTATAAAATACTAAAATAAAATATATCTGAATAACCTACTAAAAACATTAACTGAATTAAAAAAAATCCAAAATTCCCCCAAATTAGACGTTATTAACATCCAAAATATGAATACCTTTAATAATAGAAGCGCAAAAAAACTCTAAACATAATATGATAATGATAAATAATGGGTAGCATTATAAATAACGCAACATTTTCCATTCCATCATCCCGTTGTATCTCGACGTGGCACGCGGGAGCTTATCGCGAAATTACAACTGATATTTACGTTCTTCGCATAAAGAAATAATTTACGAAGCAAGTCTTGAATTTGTGGTCTATTTTAAACGTGAGAGCGATTTCGATGTGTCCTTTCTTAAATAATTTATTATTTTTGTATACTTATAGATTTTTTTTTTTTTTTTAGCTTCACTCTGTATCCCGCACACAGCAGGGTAGGCAGAGGGAACCTAGTGTTAAGACACTCCATTCCCCACTTTCCGCCGAATTCGGAGGCATTGCGTGTTAAGTGGTGGAACTTAACGCTTGTGGCGCTTTACCTCGGCACCAGAGCGAAGAAAATGGAAATATTAAATATTTCCACTCCTCGAGTGGGAATCGAACCCACAACCAGTCGTTTACAGTCACACGCTTGTGCCACTGGGCCACGACTGGCCACGATATAGAAATTTCATATACAAATTGAGAAGTAATTTGAACTCACGGCCATTGGTTGTAGAGAATATGAAAAATTATTCATAATTTAATTAAATTGAGATGTGTCATCTGACTTAGACATTTTAGAAGTAGTCTTCATTTTTCAAGGTCTTTTTAAAACATTCAAATTCATAGTTTACTTTAAATGCGAGTTGTATAATACAAAGAAATTCTAGAAAGCGTCAATACAACGGAATGTTGTTTTTAAATATTTTTATTTATAGTTATACTCTTTTAATTTTGGCCAATTTGTCACTTACCAATCACTTATCATTTTACCTCCAAATGTCATTTTAAACATGAATTAATTAATTCAATATTATTAATGTGTTATTCTTAAAAATCTAAAATAAAGATATTTACTCTCTTGATTATGCTTACACTATATAACTGTTCATTTATATATTTATTCCATTATATAATCTCTTATATCTTGGACCAAACATAAAAAGAAGCTCATGAAAAAAATACCTAGTTACCACTGACAGCCTGTTAGGCGAAATGTGATCGAGTGGCGTGACTAGCTACTTGCACCCTCAGTGGGGGAGTGCAAGTGAAATATTTTGTGTCCTATTTAATTATACGTTATCAGTTTGGTGATAAGGCCTATAGCGTAGTTTGAATTTTTATATTTAAAACTTCGCTTCGCTTTAACAGTTAGATGCTAAGCAACTACACCACTGCACTATTTTTTTAGCTTCATACTGCATTCCATATACAAACAGGTTAGAGAGAGAGAGAGACCTTAGAGTTAAGACACTCCGTTCCCCACTTTCCGCCGAATTCGGAAGCATTACGTGTTAAGTGTCGGAACTTAACGCCGCGCTTTCCGACACCAGAACGAAGAAAAATGGCTAGTTGAAAAATGGTATTATTATATTTAAAATTTACCAAAAAAAATCTTTAAAAAACATACTTATAGTGAACACAAATCTTGCTGTATATTACAATTATTTATATAGCTTCACTTTATTCCGCGTAATGACGATTCCTTGACCTGGTCAGACAAAGGTATTCAATATTTTTACCCACCCATCTAAATATACCGAAACTAAACAAAACACAGTGATTTATCACTAAATCCTCTCAGAACACCCTTCGTGATGGCAAAAAGAAATTATGATAGTAATAATCTTACCCAGTATAATATATAACACTTATTTCCCGCTGACGACACTCATCCGACGCCGGCTAGTGTAACAAAATCATTAGTTACAAACAGAGTCCATTAGTCATACGTATATTGTGTATATGATAAACTAAAGATATAACTTTTCAACATATTTTTATATAAATTCTAATATTAAGACATTCGACATTGAGATAGCATAAAATCAATGGTCGTGGGTTCGATTTCCACACGGGGAATGATAATATTTGATTTCGGGTGGAAAGTGCATTAAATTCGAACAAGAATCTAAATGTTCAACTATATTGAACGGCAAGTAGGTAAAATACCGTTCCAAGAATTTTCTAACGTATGTATATTGATATATAGCCTCACAGGCATAGCAGAGTAAGCAGAGGGAATCTGGTGTCAAGACACTATTCAAAACAAAAAAGCGTTTTAAAAAAACATTCATTTGCAATAATAGCTTGACGCCAATTTCCGCATTGTAGAGAAGACAGAGAGAACCTTTTTTTTTTTTTTATGGAATAAAGGAGGCAAACGAGCAGAAGGCCCACCTGGTGTTAAGTCGTACCTTCGCCCATAGATGTGTATGTCTATACATTAGAGTTGTAGATGCGTTGCCAGCCTTAGGGATGTAGGACAGAAGGAGAGAGAAAGGATGGGAATGTTGGGGATAGGGAAAGCTGGCTTACATGCCATCGAACGGGAACACATCTTCAGATATTTGGCGGTTCGTCTTTGACATGATAGTGGTCGCGAGCCAGTCGGAGAACGAATCTCCTACCACCAAGCTACTGGGTTACCCGCCTTTTACGGGACGCTACCCAGCGGCGGAGGGGAATTGTATTCTTAACCCGTCCCCCCACGGGTAACCTATTGTCAAAACCCTCCGTTCTCCAATTCCCGCCCGAAATCAAGACCTTGTATGTTGACGGAATTTAATGTCATGCTTTGTCTTAGATAATAGAGCGGAGAAATGAAAATAATTTAAATGTAATTATTTCCTCGAGTGGGAAACGAACCCACTTCCAATCATGATTACAGTCAGCCGCTGTCTCACTGCGCCACGATGGCCCAAAATGGCTTTAACAAAATGCAGTCATTATACAAATAAAATTATATTTAGTACAAAAATAAATCCAAGTTAATTATTACTACAAGAGTTAATTAGTTTAGTTTTCTACATGATTCAAATCTATATACATATACTCGTACATACGTATGTATACATATCCATACTATTATTAAAAATGTATAGTTTGTCTGTCTGTTCCACTTTTACAAATAATCTGCCTGCCCAATTTAGATGCAATTTGAAATGAAAATAGTTAAAAACCCATAATAAAACTTAACCGGCTACTTTTATGAAAAGTCACACTAAAGAATTGTAAACCTTAGATGATTTTTGGTATGAAAAATCTAAACCGCTTGACCGATTTCGATGAATTTTCTCAGAAAGACACTTCATAAAGATCGATCAAACATAGGCTAAACCGCTTAACCTAAGGGAGTTAGCTATATTTGCATAGTTCAGGCAGGCAAATCCGCGAGCGTATAGCTAGTATATAATATATGCAACGTAATTTAAATATAACGTAGTAACATGAATGTTATTGTAAATAATTAGGTCACTCGATGTGACTCAAACTGTTCTACAATCGAGGTCAGTACATTACCTTATATAATCACGATGACATTAATGTTGTATTTAAATATGTTTTAATATATTATTTGTTTTTTTAGTCTATGTATTGCTTCTTAGATAGTCATCGTGGCGCAGTGGGACGTGATTGGTTAAATTATATTAATTTCTGCTTACCAGAACGGAGGACGCCTAAACCTATATTAAGAAAATTTTGATAAGAATTGTTACCTTAAATATGATAATGTAAGCTACTTTTTATTCGTATTTCCTTTTTTCTTTTACGTAAATCCATACTTATATTATAAATGCGAAAAGTCGTTCTGTTTGTCTGTCACGCTTTCACGGCTAATCTACTGGTCCGATTTTGATGAAATTTAAAGAGAAAGTAGTAAAAAACCTAGGGTCTAACATAGGTCACTTATTTTTTAAAAAAAATCACCTCTAAAGGGTTGAAATAGGGGATGACAGTTTATATGAAAAATCTAAATTGCATGACCGATTGTAATAAATTGTGTTGGCCTAAATATTGTTTTTAATAAAAGGTTAAACATAGGCTAATTTGTATTTCAAAAACCCACCAGTATATAACATAAAGTATATATTTTTATATATTTTTAAGCTTTGTATGGTTTTCTCGTTGGTCAGAGAGAACCTAGTGTTAAGAAATTCCCTTTTCCACTTTCCGCCTGAAAATCGAGACACTTCATGTTAAGTACAAGAATTCAAACCAAAACAGAGAAGTGATAATAATTAAGTCATTTCAGTTTTATTTCAAAATCATTTCTTATTTTTGCCAAACGTTTCACTGAGTTTATTTTAGGATAACACCGTTCTAGTTCTCTAACTCAAGCCGACGTGATGTTAACTCGATTAGGTAAGCAACTGACATCTTCCCCAGAAAAACCATACGGTCAAAAAACTTGGAACATCTTATTGTGAAGGTTAAAATAGACATTTCTATAATCGTTAAGTAAATTGATATCGGGAAATGTTTTTAGTACGAATAAATTATTAAATCCATGTGAGGCCAGTCGTGGCGCAGTGGCACAAGCGTGTGGCTGTAAACAACTAGTTGTGGGTTCGAGGCTCCTACTCGAGGAGTGGAAATAAGTTCCGCCACTTAACACGCAATGCCTCCGAATTCGGCGGAAAATGGGGAACAGAGTATCTGCTGTAAGCGGGATACAAAGTGAAGCTAAAAATATATATAAAGATTTTAAGAAAAGATGCTACTTGTGACACAACATCGTTTGTCTAATTACCTATTTAAAAAATCATTTTTACGCTTTTTCCCGCGTTTCAGGGTGAGAAGTGGTAACTTAGTGAGATAGCATTCCTTTCTTTACTTTCCGCCCGAATTCAGACAGAATCCCTGAATGGGCATCGAACCCGCAGCCGAAAAACCGATTTTAATGTGCATTTTTAATACAAAAATAAATCTATATGTAGTCTATCTATAAAAATAAAAACGTTTTGTTGACAATTCATAGCAGAACAAACAGTTGGCACCGATTCAACTACGTTCATTGAGATATTGATTGATGAATATGTACTACGATAGTAACATTTTAAAATAATATTTTGAACTTTTTCAAACAAAAATTGTGGTTTTTATAAAAATATCTATAACATTACCAGTAAAAATAGTTCAATTTTCATATATGCCGAATAACTGTTGTGTACTTTATTTAACTTTTTCCCGCAGAACAGGATAGTCAATTCGATTTTCTCTTTCTGTCCTCTTCTTTCTCTCTTGTTTCAGAGCGACGAAATAGAAATACTTTAATTAAACCATTCCACCGAATAAAAATCGAACCGGCAACTAAACGTTTTTCTATCCCACTTCCAAATCATGGTCTCATTCTTGAAATGACATCACAACTATAACGTTTTTATTGACTTTTAATTATTGCATGAGAAATAAAAAAAAACTGACTTAGTTTTCGTTAAGGTCATATATGCAAAGACTTGCGGTTGCGAGTTTCAGTCCTATTTTGAGTAAATAACTTGTATTTAATGTTATTTATTGCCTTTATTTAGTGTTAAAGGGAGCGTCGTTGAGCTCCTTTTCTATGCATTCATTATACACGAAATTAAAAAAACAAATGAAAACTGCCCTTTAACTGTGTGGCTTTCGACGACGTTCCTTCCACGTGCCACACAACTGTAGAACTGTCTCAAATTTCAACAATGAGCATAGCTTCACTGGTATTACTTGGGTCTTGGGCGGCGGTGTTCATTTACCATCAGGTGACCAAACGCTTGTTTTTTTTTTAATTTTCTATAAAAACAAAGTGAAGATAAAGCATTACGTTATATACCGCACACAGCTGGTAGGTAGAGGGAAAACTAGTGTCAAGACACTCGGTTCGCCATTTTCCGCTAAATTTTGGAGGCTTTGTATATTAACTGGCAGCCTCTAAACCAGAGAAAATGAAATGAAATATATAAATATTTCAATTCCTCGAGTGGGAATCGAACCCACAACCAGTCACGAAATTGGCCAAACCCAAAACCCCAGTTACACTATTTATTACAGTTTACATCCACTGAGCAATAACGGTCAACACTTCTCTTAATCTGATGTAATAATCCAAGTTGCTCACAATGAGGCTGCGCAGTGTTTCAGTAATAATTTATAAATTACCCCCGTCCGACCTTGTAAGTACGCAACTTGAAATTTATTAATGTACTTAAAAGTAACGACTGTCCTGTGGTACAGTGGTAATAATTCTGTTATGATTTTACTGAAAGTTTTAAGTTCGATTCCAGGCAATCTTAAAAAATAATTTTCGAAAATCAAATTTATATGATTTATAAACAATCAGTCGTGGCACAGAGGCACAAAGTGTGACTGTAAAGCGACTATAGGTTCGATTCTCACTCGAGGAGGAGAAATATTTAATACTTCCATTTTCTTCGCTCTAGTATGTGTAGGTAAAGCAGAATTTGGTGGAAAGTGGTAATCGGAGTGTCTTAACACTAGGTTCCCTCTGCCTACCCTGCTGTGTGCGGGATATAGCGTGAAGCTTTACCTATAAGGATATGAAATTCAATTGAAATTTAATCAAAAATACATATTGCACACGCTACCATTTCTGTCTATATCTTTTTATCTATATTTGTAATTTGTATGTACAATGAACTGTATTTTGTTGGTTTAAACTAATAAACAGACGAGTTTGACGTAAAGTGGCATACTTACTGTATTTTACGCATCAAAGGATTCACTGGTTCATTTTGATGAGCAATAGCGACCTGCTCGTGGCTATACTTTATTTTAGGAGTTGGAGCCCCATAGTTGAGTTTTGAAAAATAAGTCTCCTATGGTTAACCCTGTGTCTCTGGTTATTATGATTCTACATTTTAACCAAATCGGACTGGTAATTAGCACGGCAGACAGACAATTAGACTTTTACATTTATAATGTTAGTACGGATTATAAAAATAATACTAAACGTAATGTCAAGACATTTTGTTTTCTGCTTTACACCCAAAATCAGGACATTGCATGTGATTGGATTGGTTTTCATTCAAATGATTGAACGAAAAAATGATTTAACATTTTTTTGGAAAATCGATAATTACTTATGTCAATAAATAACTCTATTCATTTTTAATATGCGAATACGTGAAAGTATTCGATATCGATTCTATATCTACTGAGACTCTGAGGCTGTAAAGTG
The DNA here is from genome assembly GCA_019049465.1 of Dryas iulia moderata. NCBI lineage: Eukaryota > Metazoa > Arthropoda > Insecta > Lepidoptera > Nymphalidae > Dryas > Dryas iulia. Next base: position 2,445,151 of record CM032440.1, read on the forward strand.
AGAGAAAGTAGTGAACCAATCCTTATTTTATATGCAAATTTACCCCAAATTATATTTGAACTTACACCTATAATGAAGTTAGAGACTTATAATTGGACACATTTTATATTTCTTGTCCTCTTCATTTTTTCCCTTATAAGAAGGAAGTCAATTCAAATCTAGTGTCAATATACTCTAAGAAAATAATTTAAATGTCTTGCGACCGGGAATCGAACCCAAAACCAAGAAATCGCCTTTAAGTTAAAGGCTGTCCCACTGCGCCAAACTGGGCTTAATTTTAAATCATAACTTAAGCAAATATTCGGGACCTGCGTGTAACATTCAGACGTTGAGGACGACGAACCGAGATGAACTCAGATCGCCTCTCTGAGACATTTTCGAGATAAATCTTTTACACTAATATTTAACTTAACTTTTATATATAATTCAAAGCTTTAAGATTTTTTTAACTAAATCTTAGGCCTAAATTAAGAGACATACGCAAATCTAAAATTGCTTAAGTAAGCCTTGAATAGTATTTCAAAGCATTTCTATACACAATAATATATATACTATAATACATACTACAAGGAGTATCATAGTATTGAGACTATCATGGCGCAGTATAGCAGTGTCTGATTAAGCTCGATTAGTTCTCGATTCAATTCCCCCCGCAATGATGATAATGAATGAATAAATGATTATATTTATTTTTATTTTTGTGCTCTGGTAAGATATAACGTGACGATGAGTTTTGTCTAATAAGCACGCAATGTCTCTAATTCAAACAGAAAGTGGAGGAGTGTTTTGACACCAAGTCCTTTCTGCCTATACGGAAAAAACGTAAAAAGTTACGAACCATATGTCCATATTGATCGTAATAAAAAATATATTAAAAAAATCATTACTCCCCTTCATTAACAAAAAAAACCGCAAAAAGCACAAAAACTAGAAAGAAAATCTAACAAAATTGTTACAAAAATAATATATTTCCCATACAAAATTGTAGTTTTTATATTAAAAGAAAAAAGCCTTTTACAACACCCAATCAGCTAGTTCACACAAAGACTACGGAGCGAGCCGCATCTTAAACAGTTTATTACTATATGGATCACCCGCCAGGAGTAAGTTCACGGCCAAACGCCCTTAGAAGGTTATATTAACCATTTTCTTTAGTAAAATAATATATATTTTTTTGTTGTTATAATGAAATTTTTATAGGTAGAAGCGTTTGGTTTAATTAGTAATAATATGAAATACCTAAATAAAGTAACCCGTTTAGTGTACATTTTTTTTCTTTTTTTTAGCTTCACGCTGTATCCCACACACAGCAGGGTAGGCAGAGGAAACCTAGTGTTAAGACACTCCGTTTCCTACTTTCCGCCAAATTCGGAGGCGTTGCGTGTTAAGTGGCGGAAGCTAACGCCGCACGCACGCTTTTCGAGTGCTCGACACCAGAGCGAAGAAAATGGAAATATTAAATATTTTCACTCCTCGAGTGGGAATCGAACCCACAACCAGTCGTTTACAGTCACACGCTTGTGCCACTGCGCCACGACTGGCCCCGTGTACAACTTATTTATTGTATTATTATTACTTATTAGTTAATGCCCGTGACTTTGTCTAATATATGTTTTGTAATGACCTGCCTAGCAGGGTAGTCAGAGAGAAGCTAGTGAGAAGACACTTTGTTCTTCAGACCACAACTCCGCTATTTGTTTTTTAACTATAGCGGAGAAATGAAAATATTTAAACTATGATCATTCCATGGAATGGAAGTCGAACCTAGAGCCAATCGCGTTTTCAGTTAAGCTGTCTCATATATTTTATTCATTTCCATTTATATTACAAACGAAGTCGAATACAGTAAAAAAAAAATTTAATACTAACCTCACTGGGTATATCATAAACCTAGAAGGTTAGCCAAAATAAGTTTTTACTACACAAATTTTTAACCGCCTTAAATAAGAAAAGTTCAATAAATATTTAAATGAAATATATTAAATTATCATACCACCGTAATATTAAGAAAACAAGATATATTTGTATTGGGGCCAGGACGGCAAACGAATGTAAATGGTTGTGGGTTCGATTCTCACTCGAGGAGTGGAAATATTTAATATTTCCATTTTCTTCGCTCTGGTGTCAAGGTGAAGCGCGGCGTTAAGTTCCGCCACTTAACACGCAATGCCTCCGGATTCGGCGGAAAACGGGGAACGGAGTGTCTTAACACTAGGTTTCCTCTGCCTACTCTGCTGTGTGCGAGATACATCGTGAAGCTAAAAAAAAAAGATATATTTACTTATTTTAGTACTTTTCGATAAGAAATAGAACAAAATAATTCCATCTCAAAGTCCTTTCCCTACAATACTACTATATAAAATGGACTGCTAGTTAAGCCTGAAAGATAAACAGCCGCAGACCTTTTTAGTCCGTCGTACCTGACGTAAGTTACAAATTTCTTAAACGACAAAAAGTAAGAAAAAATCTACAATTCACATCTCAGAACATTACTTTATCTCACCTTTGTTCGACCTTTTTCCTCGAACATCAAAGATTGAGGACTTCTTGTGGGGTGACCATGGAATTTGTGTAAAATATTTGTTTTAATTTTTTTATATAATTTTTTTGTTTGTACGTTTTGTGTGTACTTTAAAATAGTACTTGATTCTTTAGCTTCACGCTGTATCCCGCACACAGCAGGGTAGGCAGAGGGAACCTAGTGTTATGACACTCCGTTAAATATTTAATTGTAAAGTTTTAAAACATTGACGGAAAAATTCCGATTCATTTTCTTTTCTTTTTAAGTAACATATTAAAATTTTAACTGTATTGAATTATTTTTTTTACTTAATACTGAAAAGTTCAACTTGAGGTATATTATTTTGGAAAGTATAGCAAAAATATATAAAACTATTTAGTTATACTTTTTTGACTGTGTATTTTTTAGTGACAAATATATTTGAAATTTCAAGATTGTTCTTACAAGCTGTGTTATAAAATTTAACAACCTACAAAGCCATATTTAAAAAAAAGGAAATATAAAACAGAGTGACTTATCAATTTCCTCTCCTAATACAATAAAATTACAAAAACTCACAAATACAAAAAATATATATAAAATATCCCAAATGTATAGACTAAAACCAAAGACACACTAGCTAAAATAGAACATTTATATGAGAATAGAGGAACCTTTCTCGCTGCCTATCTGTAATATTTACTCGGCCTGTCTTGTCAGATTGCGATTGAATGTATCAAAGTGTCTGTATACCGACCCGAATATTAATGTAATAAGCTAAAACTTGCTATATGTTCGTATGTAGTGTTGTTTTTGTTGTAGTAATTAAAGGTTAGAGTAATCAAGTGAGAAGATAATGCGCGGCGTTGAGTTACGCTACTGAACCATTGTTCAAGACACTTCTTGATTTCGGGCAGGAAGCGGAGAACGGAGAGTCTTAACATTACGGAATGTCTTACAGTGTATTAGAAAATGTAAATGAATCCTAAAAATATTAATTAAATGTAAATGAGTAACGGAGTGTCTTAACACTAGGTTCTCTCTGCCTACCCTGCTGTGTGCGGGATATAGTGTATAGTGTGAGGCTAAAAAGCACAAAAAATATTAAACAAGAAATATTTCATTTTTCGGGGCCAGTCGTGGTGCAGTGGCACGAACGTGTGACTGTAAACGACTGGTTATGGGTTCGATTCCCACTCGAGGAGTGGAAATATTAAATATTTCCGTTTCCGCTCTGATATGAGAGGCAAAGCGCGGCGTTAAGTTCCGCCACTTAACACGTAATGCCTCCAAATTCGGCGCGCAAAACAGGGAACGGAGTGTCTTAACACTAGGTTCCCTCTGCCTACCCTGCTGTGTGCGGGATACAGCGTGAAACAAAAAAAAAACAAAAAATATTTCATTACAGCAAAAGTATTTTAATTAGTATTATTAAACCTTTAGAATTTTGCTGTAAGCATCAGGTATAACATGTATTTAGGTAGAACTGCATGTACAAGCTTCTTATTAAGATGATGTATTACTTTCAAACTTCTACTTCTCGTTCAGTTTTACACCACGTGTGGTTTCAAGTTGTGCTAAATAGTTATAATTTTGAAATTTCCTCCATTTACATGAAAATGATGTAGTGCATTGTAGAATAGTTGTTTGTACTCGTATATTAATGGTCGTAGATACGATTTTATACGAGTTATGTATTTAGTTATTAATAATTGATTTTTGACTATCTATTCATAGTAAATGTTGAATCTGTGCAAGCGGCTAAATGAGCCATGCCAAGAGATGCCGGTTCGAATAATACTAAATTCAAATTTTTATAGTTTTTTAGGAGATTTTTGTAATTTGCAATGACTGTGAATTACACATTAAAAATGTTTAAATATATTCTCTATATAAATAGGGTAATATATTAATAGCAGCTATAAATAATTATTTAAAATCATATTGAATACAAGCTGATCTCGCGACACTCTCCGCGTGGAATTTCGCCAAAAAGTTATAGATCCAAAGTAAAAACACACTAAGTAAATTCTTATTACAGCAGCTTACTAGCCAGTGAAAGTGGAGTTAAAATCGAGGGGTCCAGCCATTCCAGAGATTAGCTCGAACAAACAGACCGACAAACAAGTATACAAAAAAAGATATTTTCTTATATGTACTGTGTATATACATACCTACGTATGCATTTATTAAAAAAGCGGTTATTTTAATATTACAAAGAGACTTTTTTTTGTATCCCACACATATCAAAGTAGGCAGGGGGAACCTACTGTTAAGACACTCCATCCCCCACATTCCGCCGAATTAGGAGGCATTACGTGTTAAGTGGCGGAACTTAACGCCGCGCTTTACCTCTGATACCAGAGCGAAGAAATGGAAATATTAAATATTTTCACTCCTCGAGTGGGAATCGAATCCACAACCAGTCGTTTACAGTCACACGTTCGTGCCACTGCGCCACGCCTGGCCCCCAATTTTACAAACAGACACTCCAATTTTATTTACTTGTATACATACATACTTATACAGCGGTGTGTATTTGATAATGAAACTCGTGCGTCACGATCCCCCTTTTGTATGCAGCGGCTGACTTCTATTGTTGGAAGTTCATAATTAAATTTGAATTTTATTAATATTGAAATAAACATTTAGAATAACTTAAATATGTTTTAAATATATTAAAAAAATGTCAAGGAAAGGGTAGTAGGGTACTAGTAGTTTCTTTACTCACCCGGACCGAGACATTGTGTGTTAAGCCGCGGAACTCAACACCGCTCTTTGTCTCACCAGAGCTAAATAATGAAGATAATTGGAATAAGTTCAATTTCAAAATGTCATTTCTTCAATTAGACTTTTGAAAGCACTTACGAATCGTCGAATGCTTTAGCTTTATGTAAAGCTACTAAGGGCTCAGAACGCAGTTGTGCTGATATAAGAGATTATTATATATTATTTCCATTCCTCACTTAACACGCAATGTCATGATTTCGGGCGGAAAGTAAAGAATAGAGTGTCTTGACACTAGGTCTCTTTGGCTACGCTATGAAAAAAAACGTGAACCTGCTTGTTTAACATTTCAAAATCAAGAATACTTTTTAATTTTAGCTTCACGCTTTATCCCGCACACAGCAGAGTAGGCAGAGGGAACCTAGTGTTTAGATACTCCGTTCCCCACTTTCCGCCGAATCCGAAAGCATTGCGTCCTAAGTGGCGGAACTTAACGCCGCGCTGTGCCTCGATACGAGATCGAAGAAAATAGAAATAAAAAAATATTTCCACTCCTCGAGTGGAAATCGAACCCACAACCAGCCGTTTACAGTCACACGTTTATGCCACTGCGCCACGATTGGCCGGCCCATCGAGAATACTAAGTGTAGTGTTTGTATCTATTAAATAGATATGTAGCATTGTCTCATGTACACCAGTATTGAGTAGTGGGGGAAAGTGGCAGTCTTGTGACAGACGTCGTGGACGGTGGACGTGCGCCTGCGCTGCTGCGGTACTGGTGTAGTGGTGAGCCAGTGGTATTCCTGTTCCGTTTAGGTCGTGCGTATATCATTTGTAGACGGCCATACACTACAAATGGCGACGAGGATAAAGGTAAAAAAGTAATTATTAAAAAAAAAAGAAAGGAGGGTAGAAGTTAATAAAATGATTAGAGATAATGAAAAATATCTAATTATATCTTACTTCTTATTACAATAAACAAGAAATAAATATATTATTAAATGTAATGAGAAAATGTAACCCTACGTACTTTTTATTATAATTATTATTAATGTCAGCTAGGTTATATAACTATATACGAGTACAAAGATCGCAAACAAGACGGTATTTGATTTGGTTTGCATTTAGTAAAGTTATCGTAGATCTAACTTACTTATTAAATGATATTAACAATAATACAAAAATACATTATATTAAAGTTTTAAGGGGAAGTGCTGCAGAAATTAATTCAATATTTATTCTTCAAAAAAGAGCCGTAAGATCCATTTATAATATAAGAGCCAGAGATTCTTTGCGAGATGTTTTTAAAGACATAGGTATACTTACAGTCGCCTCACAGTATATATACTATAATATTTTATTTATCCGACAACATGTTCTGTGCTTTGCTAAAAACAGTGACATACATACTATAGGAACAAGAAATAAAAATTAACTTGTAACGCCACGTTATCGTCTCCAAAAGGTAAATAAATCTTTTCTGGGTCGGAGTATACGCATATATAATAAAATTCCACAGCTTGTTTTAGATTTACCACTAAAGAAATTCAAAATCTTTGTAAAAAATACTGTAATATGTATTTTTAATTTATCTGTGTAGTGTTTGTATCTATTAAATAGATATGTAGCATTGTCTCATGTACACCAGTATTGAGTAGTGGGGGAAAGTGGCAGTCTTGTGACAGACGTCGTGGACGGTGGACGTGCGCATGCGCTGCTGCGGTACTGGAGTAGTGGTGAGCCAGTGGTATTCCTGTTCCGTTTAGGTCGTGCGTATATCATTTGTAGACGGCCATACACTACAAATGGCGACGAGGATAAAGGCAAAAAAGTAATTATTAAAAAAAAAAGAAAAAAGGGTAGAAGTTAATAAAATGATTAGAGATAATGAAAAATATCTAATTATGTCTTACTTCTTATTACAATAACCAAGAAATAAAAATATTATGAAATGTAATCAGAAATGTAACTCTACGTACTTTTTATTATAATTATTATTAATGTAAGCTAGGTTATATAACTATATACGAGTACAAAGATCGCAAACAAGACGGTATTTGATTTGGTTTGCATTTAGTAAAGTTATCGTAGATCTAACTTACTTATTAAATGATATTAACAATAATACAAAAATACATTATATTAAAGTTTTAAGGGGAAGTGCTGCAGAAATTAATTCAATATTTATTCTTCAAAAAAGAGCCGTAAGATCCATTTATAATATAAGAGCCATGTTCTGTGCTTTGCTAAAAACAGTGACATACATACTATAGGAACAAGAAATAAAAATTAACTTGTAACGCCACGTTATCGTCTCCAAAAGGTAAATAAATCTTTTCTGGGTCGGAGTATACGCATATATAATAAAATTCCACAGCTTGTTTTAGATTTACCACTAAAGAAATTCAAAATCTTTGTAAAAAATACTGTAATAAGTAAAGCTTATTACTCTGTGTAGTGTTTGTATCTATTTAATAGATATGTAGCATTGTCTCATGTACACCAGTATTGAGTAGTGGGGAAAAGTGGCAGTCTTGTGACAGACGTCGTGGACGGTGGACGTGCGCCTGCGCTGCTGCGGTACTGGTGTAGTGGTGAGCCAGTGGTATTCCTGTTCCGTTTAGGTCGTGCGTATATCATTTGTAGACGGCCATACACTACAAATGGCGACGAGGATAAAGGTAAAAAAGTAATTATTAAAAAAAAAAGAAAAGAGGGTAGAAGTTAATAAAATGATTAGAGATAATGAAAAATATCTAATTATATCTTACTTCTTATTACAATAAACAAGAAATAAATATATTATGAAATGTAATCAGAAATGTAACCCTACGTACTTTTTATTATAATTATTATTAATATCAGCTAGGTTATATAACTATATACGAGTACAAAGATCGCAAACAAGACGGTATTTGATTTGGTTTGCATTTAGTAAAGTTATCGTAGATCTAACTTACTTATTAAATAATATTAACAATAATACAAAAATACATTATATTAAAGTTTTAAGGGGAAGTGCTGCAGAAATTGATTCAATATTTATTCTTCAAAAAAGAGCCGTAAGATCCATTTATAATATAAGAGCCAGAGATTCTTTGCGAGATGTTTTTAAAGACATAGGTATACTTACAGTCGCCTCACAGTATATATACTATAATATTTTATTTATCCGACAACATGTTCTGTGCTTTGCTAAAAACAGTGACATACATACTATAGGAACAAGAAATAAAAATAAACTTGTAACGCCACGTTATCGTCTCCAAAAGGTAAATAAATCTTTTATGGGTCGGAGTATACGCATATATAATAAAATTCCACAGCTTGTTTTAGATTTACCACTAGAGAAATTCAAAATCTTTGTAAAAAATACTTTAATAAGTAAAGCTTATTACTCTGTAGAATAGTATTTAAAGGATAAAAATGCGTGGGATTAATCTGAATAAGTCCAATGCCGGTTAGCTACCATTGTATCAAATAATAAAATTGTAATTTATATATTTGAAAAGAGCAACTGTTGAGTTTCTGGCCGGCTCTTCTCAGCAGAACTGCCTTCCGAGTCGGTGGTAGCGCCATGTACATTTGACGATTCAAAGTCTATTTGAATAAAGATATTTTGAATTTGAATTTGAATTTAATCTTTTATATATCTTAATGTAACATAGAATTGTCCAACATTTCTTTATTTAAAAAATATATATAATTATTGGTTGGAAATAAGAGATTATTTGATTTGCCTGTAGTAAAGTTAGCGAAGAACTAACTTATTAAATATTAATACAAAATTATTAAAGTTGTCATATTTTATAAATGTTAATATAACATAGACTTGTATTGTTCAACAGTTCCCTATTTCTAAAAAAACATATGATTTGTATTGCAATATGGTTTAAAACGCTGGTTACAGGATATAGATACATAATATCATTTTATGTAATATTTGATATTACGTTTATTTACTTCACCATTATGTGTGTCTAATTGTAATTCATTTTTATGTATAACTAGTGGACCTTTCTTTGGTTGGTTAAATAATTGTTTTTCGATTTGGTCAAATAAGATCGATGATTTCATGACGTGGTCAAACAAATGGATGATCTATATCGTTAAACGACAACTTATAACTTATCATTGATCATCCAACGTCATGGTCTGGCCAGGTGACAATTAGTAATGTACTAATATGCGACCTTTTCATATTATCGTGATGTCGTCAACTTTATGATATAACTACGAGACGTACACTAAGTGAATAACTGAATGTCACTATGTCAGAGTTTTGACAATATGTTAAATTATCACAATATTCCGTCTCATTCGCACGATTAAGATTTTTAAAGAAAATTATCATTATAATATTAAAATATTATGGGATAAAAAGTATCCTATCTTTTAAGTTGGACCAAACAATAGATACCTACAAAATTTCACTAAAATTGGGTTAAGTAGTTTAAGCGTCAATCGCGGACAACCAACGTGACACGTAATTTATATATATTAAGACTAGCAGTGCTTACAACTTCGTCCGCGTGGAATTATAAAATGTATAATTCTAAAATACAAATAGCCTGGGTTGCTCCTTGTTACATCAGTTGTCTGCCAGTAAAACTGTGGTGGATTGTACCTATTGTGTATACATATGTTTGGTAAAAAGCGGTTATTTTGATATTGCAGACGGACGCTCCAATTTGATTTATTAATATACATTACTTTTACATGTCCCATTCTACTAATTATTATATTTACTTTCTCCATTCTACTAATGTTAATAAAATTTCAATTTATTTAAAAAGATTTATTATAGTATAGATAATAAAATGTAAAACAAACATATTATATGACTCATATTACAGATATTTTAATCTTTTATATTAAAATGTTTATAAAGTTGAATTTGGTTCTGTTGGAATCATAGGGCATAATTAAAATTAAATAAGTATTCATATGAAGTATTAAATACGTAATAAAGTTTATTAAATTACATTATTTATATCAAGTAATAGGTTTGGGTACAGTTTGTATACTTTTATTTAATTTGAAGTTCTATCTTTTCCATTAAATTGGAATTACTCATCGGAATTCCATTAAATTGGAATTACTCATCGGAATTCCATTAAATTGGAATTACTCATCGGAATTCCATTAAATTGGAATTACTCATCGGAATTCCATTAAATTGGAATTAATCATCGGAATTCCATTAAATTGGAATTACTTATCGGAATTCCATTAAATTGGGAATTTGGAATTCCATTAAATTGGAATTATTCGCCAGACTTCCATTAAATTGGAAGTAGGGAATTCCATTAAATTGGAATTATGTATTCCATTAAATTGGAATTATTCGGCGAACTTCCATTAAATTGGAAGTGTGGAATTCCATTAAATTGGAATTATGGTATTCCATTAAATTGGAATTATGGTATTCCATTAAATTGGAATTATGGTATTTCATTAAATTGGAATTATACGACGAAATTCCATTAAATTGGAATTATGGTATTTCATTAAATTGGAATTATACGTCTGGCTTCTATTGGAGTTCTATAGAATTCTTATCATCACAAACTATTTAAGGCTTAAGGCTTAAGGCAAGTCAGCTACCTCCATCAGGAAAATTAGACCTGGAAGGTGATGGTACACTAGTGTGAATCGGTATCTACAAATATATTTTGAAGCCGCTGATATTGCTAGGCTACACTGCGTCCTTGGTTGGACCGCGTTCAAGAAATGTTATATAATATAACGAGAGCAAGTAGAGTATCAATAGATTATCTTGATGTTTTGAGGTCGCTATTTGTATATTAAACAATGACTTCCACCTGGAACAAAACAGGACTTGTAGGAGGCATTTATTCAACCTCATGATATGAGAAGGGAAAAGTTTTGGAAATTCTTCATAAACTTAGGAAAAGTTAAGCTGGAAAACGTAAATACGAGAAACAATATGAGGAACATATAATTAATAAAATTATTGGAAATATCAGTCAAAGATTAGAAAAAACTTTGAAGATGGGCGATGAAATAAAATTGGATAAAGGTATTACAATTGCTAATAATTTAAAAGTTGTTATTTATTAGGAAGATACATATATGCAAAAAATTACTATAAGCGACAACAGAGAGAAATACACTAAATTGTCTTAAAAATTAATAAGTTTAATATATATGACTGACGATGCAACAATCAAATGTAAAATAGGGGGACTATATTTAAAAATGATAACCAACTCTTTATGCAAGATAAACTTATTAACTGACAGACCTTAGGAATATCTAAAGAAAACAAAGTAATTGGCTACAATGAAGAAGGAAAATTCAATTAAATATTACTCGTATATGGAAATAAAACGCTATCGTTAATATAGAGTAATAAAGAAGTCATTTGAAGCAATAATAAAAATAAACGAAAAGGAGAAATGCAATACTATAAAATACATTACCTAGGACATATAAATCACGAAATATACTAGGAAAACATATAGCAATACACAGTTAGAGGTATTGAATTTGGGTGTAAATATAAACAATTTAAAAATGGGAATAAATATACTTAAATTTAAATAGAATTTCGTACGAAGCCTATTACAATCAGAAGCCTATTAAAATCAGACTAAATAAAATCAGTTATACAATCATATAGAAGAATACCAATACCGAAGAATAAATAACTAAAAAAAAAAATAAAAGATAGAAGACGTACACGAACCGTCACTATGGGTATCCCATTATGCATTGCTATGCGTTATACAAGCGCAGCTATCCCACGTGTAAATCACCGCCTACCTTGCATGGAAAATTTGTTACCTAAAATTATAAAACACAATATTTCTCGAAGATTGATATATTATTTATATTTTGCTTTCTATCAAATAGAGCTTTATCCTAATTTGAGATATTTAACTACAATTATAACAACAAGTGGTTTATACAGATAAAAAAACTATTTATATTCGGAGTTATGTGTCCTGAGCTTTCAAAAAAAAAAATGTCGGAAAATGCTCATAAAGTGGGAAAGGTTACAAATTCTATTGTCGATATATTTGGGGAATCAATGAGAAAGAGGCAGAGTCTTACTATAAGAAGTGAAGGCCAGCTATGTGTTATTAATCAAATTTAATGAATTTACAAAACGCAGATAAATAACTATTTTGAATATGAATGAAAATTAAGATATGAATAGAATTTATAACCTGAATGAGCAAAATCACTCTGCAAATATTTATCTGAACTTAGAGTACCAAAAACATTAGATGAGTTGCAAAGTTTCTAGGATTAGCAAGCTACATAAATAAATAAATGGATCCTTAATTTGGCTGCCATAACAAAGACTCTTAAAGAAATACTGAGACAGAAACTAAGAGGAAAAGCTAATATTGGGAGATACTGGTATAGTAATAAAGATCGAATAATAATCGACTCCAGAAAGGGGTTTGGAACTTAATACTGTAAGAAATGGAATTTGTAACTTTATGATTGTGTATCAATGTGAATATCTAAAACAGTACAAGCATATCAAGATGAATTTTATAAATATGAAAATATACTTTTAAAAGGAAATAATTATTTTAAAAGGAATCATTTGCAAGCTCCTATAAAACGCAGTGAACTCCTTTCTGAACCGTGGACAGATATTGAATAAATCTATTTATTGAGGCATTATTATGTACTGATTATATTTTGTTACTATTGACTGTTATAATCGCTATAAAGAAATTAAAATTACAAAAACCATAATGAGTGCACATATTATAAAAAAAAAATGGAAGAAATTTTTACTAGGCTAGCCTACTTACTTACAATCCACTATAGCTGTCAGCAACGAGGTTGGCGATTTTGGTAAAACTTTCAATACTATACTCTTCAATACTGTGCCATATTGGCCAAATGAATGGAGGAGCGTCAAAACGGGGACACATTGAAGAGGTTACAGATAAGTAAAAGAGGAAAAGAATATGAAACTAGCAATATATGGATATCTGATAATGTACAACTACACTCCTCATTCTGTTACAACTCCGTCTGAACTTTATTTTAGAGCAATGAACAGGAATAAAATATCGATGACAAGAGAGATGAATCCCTCAGAGAATAACGGTGAAATGGGAATTAAAAAAAAAAATCAGCAAAAAGAAAAGGAAACGAATATAGGGACAAAAAGGGAGAAGGAAGACATGTGGAGTTTGAAGAAAAGGAGAAGGTATGGGTTAAGGAAATTGATAAAACTAGAAACTTGCAAGTACGCTTGATGTCACAACACATGTGGTGATTAAGGACAAGGATTGAGAAGAAATGTGATTTATTTAAAGCGGGTGGAAAGACAATGGAAGACAGTGGAGGAAGGGAATGATTTAAATTAAGATGATATAAAAGAATAATAAATACTTCAAATAAATATTATGAGCGAGAAATAATATAATAGGTATATTAATTGATAATTATAAATTCTGTATATTTACATAATGATGATTTAGTAAATAAAAAAAAAATATATAAAAAGGAAGGGATGTAGTGTTTGTATCTATTAAATAGATATGTAGCATTGTCTCATGTACACCAGTATTGAGTAGTGGGGAAAAGTGGCAGTCTTGTGACAGACGTCGTGGACGGTGGACGTGCGCCTGCGCTGCTGCGGTACTGGTGTAGTGGTGAGCCAGTGGTATTCCTGTTCCGTTTAGGTCGTGCGTATATCATTTGTAGACGGCCATACACTACAGTGTGTAGAAGAGTATTTAAAGGATAAAAATGCGTGGGATTAATCTGAATAAGTCCAATGCCGGTTAGCTACCATTGTATCAAATATATAAATTACAATTTTATTATTTGAAAAGAGCAACTGTTGAGTTTCTGGCCGGCTCTTCTCAGCAGAACTGCCTTCCGAGTCGGTGGTAGCTTTATGTATATTTGACGATTCAAAAGTGCTTTCAAAAGTCTATTTGAATAAAGATATTTTGAATTTGAATTTAATCTTTTATGTATCTTAATGTAACATAGAATTGTCCAACAATTCTTTATTTAAAAAATATACAGTATTATTGGTTGGAAATAAGAGATTATTTGATTTGCCTGTAGTAAAGTTAGCGAAGAACTAACTTATTAAATATTAATACAAAATTATTAAAGTTGTAATATTTTATAAATGTTAATATAACATAGACTTGTATTGTTCAACAGTTCCCTATTTCAAAAAAAAAACATATGTATTGCAATATGGTTTAAAACGCTGGTTACAGGATATGTATATGTCGTGGCCATATCGTAGAATCGACGACTTCATGATATCGTTGACAATATCATGAAATGGTTGCAGTTCATGAAATGACCAACTGAATTTGACGATATCGTTGATTCGTCAACGTTTAACGATTTCGTCATCGACGTTTGGTCATATCGTAAAATAAGGTGTCCTTATAATATATTTAATATAAATTTAGAATATGCTCGTAAAACGATCTCATTATATATAATGAAATGTTTTTAGACAAAAACACTTTCAATCTCTAGAGAATCAATTTATTAAAAAAAGTTTAACCTAACCTAACCTAAAATATATTTTACGTAATTAGATTTATTTTGTGTGAAGATACTTAAAATCAATCAAGATAGGTTAGGTTAGGTTAAACTTTTTCTATTTAACAGATTCTTTAGTATATAAAAGTAGTTTTTACTATATAATTTCTTAAATTTATTATTATTATATTGCACATTGACTTGACAAAAATTAAAATGATTTTATATAAATAAGAATATTTTATTAAGAACATTTATATACATATACAAAACGAATAATTAATTCCGCTTTTAATAAGCGTTTAGTTGACCATATCGTTAAACGTTAGGCTGTCATTGATTTCGTCAAACGACATCATGATCTGGCCAAACGATAAATGGTCATTTCATGAACTGCGACGATTTCATGATATAGTCAACGATTTCATGAAATCGTCAATTAAACGATATGACCACGACATATACATAATATCATTTTATGTAATATTTGATATTACGTTTATTTACTTCACCATTATGTGTGTCTAATTGTAATTCATTTTTATGTATAACTAGTGGACCTTTCTTTGGTTGGTTAAATAATTGTTTTTCGATTTGGTCAAATAAGATCGATGATTTCATGACGTGGTCACACAAATGGATGATCCATATCGTTAAACGACAACTTATAACTTATCATTGATCATCCAACGTCATGGTCTGGCCAGGTGACAATTAGTAATGTACTAATATGCGACCTTTTCATATTATCGTGATGTCGTCAACTTTATGATATAACTACGAGACGTACACTAAATGTATAACTGAATGTCGCTATGTCAGAGTTTTGACAATATGTTAAATTATCACAATATTCCGTCTCATTCGCACGATTAAGATTTTTAAAGAAAATTATCATTATAATATTAAAATATTATGGGATAAAAAGTATCCTATCTTTTAAGTTGGACCAAACAATAGATACCTACAAAATTTCACTAAAATTGGTTAAGTAGTTTAAGCGTCAAACGCGGACAACCAACGTGACACGTAATTTATATATATTAAGACTAGCAGTGCTTACAACTTCGTCCGCGTGGAATTATAAAATGTATAATTCTAAAATACAAATAGCCTGGGTTGCTCCTTGTTACATCAGTTGTCTGTCAGTGAAACTGTGGTGGATGTACCTATTGTGTATACATATGTTTGGTAAAAAGCGGTTATTTTGATATTGCAGACGGACGCTCCAATTTGATTTATTAATATACATTACTTTTACATGTCCCATTCTACTAATTATTATATTTACTTTCTCCATCCTACTAATGTTAATAAATTGAAATTTTATTTAAAAAGATTTATCATAGTATAGATAATAAAATGTAAAACAAACATATTATATGACTCATATTACAGATATTTTAATCTTTTATATTAAAATGTTTATAAAGTTGAATTTGGTTCTGTTGGAATCATAGGGCATAATTAAAATTAAGTAAGTATTCATATGAAGTATTAAATACGTAATAAAGTTTATTAAATTACATTATTTATATCAAGTAATAGGTTTGGGTACAGTTTGTATACTTTATTTAATTTGAAGTTCTATCTTTTCCATTAAATTGGAATTACTAATCGGAATTCCATTAAATTGGAATTACTCATCGGAATTCCATTAAATTGGAATAACTCATCGGAATTCCATTAAATTGGAATTACTCATCGGAATTCCATTAAATTGGAATTACTTATCGGAATTCCATTAAATTGGGAATTTGGAATTCCATTAAATTGGAATTATTCGCCAGACTTCCATTAAATTGGAAGTAGGGAATTCCATTAAATTGGAATTATTCGCCGAACTTCCATTAAATTGGAATTATGGTATTCCATTAAATTGGAATTATGGTATTCCATTAAATTGGAATTATGGTATTTCATTAAATTGGAATTATACGACGAAATTTCATTAAATTGGAAGTGTGGGATTTCTTTAAATTGGAATTATTCGTCTGGCTTCTATTGGAGTTCTATAGAATTCTTATCATCACAAACTATTTAAGGCTATGGCGAGTCAGCTGCCTCCACCAGGAAAATTAGACCTGGACGGTGATGGTACACTAGTGTGAATCGGTATCTACAAATATATTTTGAAGTCGCTGATATTGCTAGGCTTATTAAGAAGCTACACTGCGTCCTTGGTTGGACTGCGTTCAAGAAATGTTATATAATATAACGAGAGCAAGTAGAGTATCAATAGATTATCTTGATGTTTTGAGGTCGTTATTTGTATATTAAACAATGACTTCCACCTGGAAGAAAACAGGACTTGTAGGAGGCATTTATTCAACCTCATGATATGAGAAGGGAAAAGTTTTGGAAAATTCTTCATAAACTTAGAAAAAGTTAAGCTGGAAAACGTAAATACGAGAAACAATGTGAGGAACATATAATTAATAAAATTATTGGAAATATCAGTCAAAGATTAGAAAAAACTTTGAAGATCGGCGATGAAATAAAATTGGATAAAGGTATTACAATTGCTAATAATTTAAAAGTTGTTATTTATTAGGAAGATACATATATGCAAAAAATTACTATAAGCGACAACAGAGAGAAATACACTAAATTGTCTTAAAAATTAATAAGTTTAATATATATTACTGACGATGCAACAATCAAATGTAAAATAGGGGGACTATATTTAAAAATTCTTTATGCAAGATAAAATTAACTGACAGACCTTAGGAATATCTAAAGAAAAACAAAGTAATTGGCTACAACGAAGAAGGAAAATTCAATTAAATATTACTCGTATATGGAAATAAAACGCTATCGTTAATATTTAATATAGAGTAATAAAGAAGTCATTTGAAGCAATAAAAAAAATAAATGAAAAGGAGAAATGCAATACTATAAAAATACATTACCTAGGACATATAAATCACGAAATATAATTTGGGTGTAAATATAAACAATTTAAAAATGGGAATAAATATACTTAAATTTAAATAGAATTTCGTACGAAGCCTATTACAATCAGAAGCCTATTAAAATCAGACTGAATAAAATCAGTTATACAATCATATAGAAGAATACCAATCCCGAAGAATAAATAACTAAAAAAAAAAAATTAAAGATAGAAGACGTACACGAACCGTCACTATGGGTATCCCATTATGCATGCTATGCGTTATACAAGCGCAGCTATTCCACGTGTAAATCACCGCCTACCTTGCATGGAAAATTTGTTACCTAAAATTATAAAACACAATATTTCTCGAAGATTGATATATTATTTATATTTTGCTTTCTATCAAATAGAGCTTTATCCTAATTTGAGATATTTAACTACAATTATAACAAGTGGTTTATACAGATAAAAACTATTTATATTCGGAATTATGTGTCCTGAGCTTTCAAAAAAAAAAAAAAATGTCGGAAAATGCTCATAAAGTGGGAAAGGTTACAAATTCTATTGTCGATATATTTGGGGAATCAATGAGAAAGAGGCAGAGTCTTACTATAAGGAGTGAAGGCAAGCTATGTGTTATTAAATCAAATTTAATGAATTTACAAAACACAGATAATTAACTATTTTGAATATGAATGAAAATTAAGATATGAATAGAATTTATGACCTGAATGAGCAAAATCACTCTGCAAATATTTATCTGAACTTAGAGTACCAAAAACATCAGATGAGTTGCAAAGTTTCTAGGATTAGCAAGCTACATAAATAAATAAATGGATCCTTAATTTGGCTGCCATAACAAAGACTCTTAAAGAAATACTGAGACAGAAACTAAGAGGAAAAGCTAATATTGGGAGATACTGGTATAGTAATAAAGATCGAATAATAATCGACTCCAGAAAGGGGTTTGGAACTTAATACTGTAAGAAATGGAATTTGTAACTTTATGAGTGTGTATCAATGTGAATATGTAAAGCAGTACAAGCATATCAAGATAATTTTATAAATATGAAAATATACTTTTAAAAGGAAATAATTATTTTAAAAGGAATCATTTGCAAGCTCCTATAAAACGCAGTGAACTCCTTCTCAACCGTGGACAGATATTGAATAAATCTATTTATTGAGGCATTATTATGCACTGATTATATTTTGTTACTATTGACTGTTATAATCGCTATAAAGAAATTAAAATTACAAAAACCATAATGAGTGCACATATTATAAAAAAAAAATGGAAGAAATTTTTACTAGGCTAGCCTACTTACTTACAATCCACTATAGCTGTCAGCAACGAGGTTGGCGATTTTGGTAAAACTTTCAATACTATACTCTTCAATACTGTGCCATATTGGCCAAATGAATGGAGGAGCGTCAAAACGGGGACACATTGAAGAGGTTACAGATAAGTAAAAGAGGAAAAGAATATGAAACTAGCAATATATGGATATCTGATAATGTACAACTACACTCCTCATTCTGTTACAACTCCGTCTGAACTTTATTTTAGAACAATGAACAGGAATAAAATATCGATGACAAGAGAGATGAATTCCTCAGAGAATAACGGTGAAATAAGAATTAAAAAAAAATCGGCAAAAAAGAAAAGGAAACGAATATAGGGACAAAAAGAGAGAAGGAAAACATGTGGAGTTTGAAGAAAAGGAGAAGGTATGGGTTAAGGAAATTGATAAAACTAGGAACTTGCAAGTACGCTTGATGTCACAACACATGTGGTGAGTAAGGACAAGGATTGAGAAGAAATGTGGTTTATTTAAAGCGGGTGGAAAGACAATGGAAGACAGTGGAGGAAGGGAATGATTTAAATTATGATGATATAAAAGAATAATAAATACTTCAAATAAATATTAAGAGCGAGAAATAATATAATAGGTATATTAATTGATAATTATAAATTCTGTATATTTACACAATGATGATTTAGTAAATAAATAAAAATATATAAAAAGGAAGGGATGTAGTGTTTGTATCTATTAAATAGATATGTAGCATTGTCTCATGTACACTAGTATTGAGTAGTGGGGGAAAGTGGCAGTCTTGTGACAGACGTCGTGGACGGTGGACGTGCGCCTGCGCTGCTGCGGTACTGGTGTAGTGGTGAGCCAGTGGGATTCCTGTTCCGTTGAGGTCGTGCGTATATCATTTGTAGACGGCCATACACAATACTAAGCTTATTAAAACGATTTTATACAGTCATAGCTATTTTTGAACGCTTACTCCAGTATATTTTACTCAATGGATACAAATAAATGCTTTTCTAATGTTTTCTTTACGTATTTTAGGTTAAGGACGCGAGTTTAACACTTTAACCTATAAACAAATGGTCGATATAAATTGTATTAAGTGTTTTACACGAATAGAAATAAATGTAGTATCTAAATAATGAAACCATCGTGACGCTGTAGGTAATATCTGTTGAAAGCGTTTATTGTGTGTTCGATTCCTGCTCGAGGCAATTATAATATCTTTTTCTTCATTTTTTGCTGCAGTTTGAAAAATGGTGGTGGGGACGAATGCAGTGTTTTTGCAGTCTTTAGATGTTCCATTGGTGTCCATTTTGCATGAAAACTGCACACGTGTCCGCATACGAGGTCAATACTATATTTGCATGGTCATAGTCTGAAGTTCAGGCCAAAACGACTAGAACAAACAGAAAAAATGTTAGGTATTTGTCTTTTTGAAGCCAAATTTTCATTAGAGTCTCTCTGCCCTAGTGTCAAGACACTCCCAATTCCACTTTTCGCCCGCATTCGGGACATAGTGGATGGTGGAATATATCGCGTTGTCTTACCCCAGGGAAATAAAATGTGTTTAGATGTATTGTTTCTCACTTCTTCGAATAGGAATCGAACCCACAACCATCACTTATGGTCAGACAACTGTCACACTTCGCCAGGTCGGCCTCTCTTTATACTTAAACTAGTGGCTAACTCGCGGCTTCGCCTGCGTGAGCAACACGACTATTTCTTAGAAATCCCTAAAATAATCAGTGTTTCTCTACTATTTTATGCATGAATTGTACATATACACCTTCCTTTTGAATCATTCTATCTATTAAAAGAAACCACATTAAAATCCGTTACGTAGTTTTGAAAACCTAAGCGTACATACATACATACACACAGACAGACGCGGGAAACGACTTTGCATTATACTAGGTAAAGATTTTTACTTTGCTCCTTTATTATATATCAATGGGATAAATTTTAAAAATACACACAACACAAGTACCTCAGCACTCCCCTTAAAGCGAAAGTAACATTATTCAATAACGCGTAGCAAAATTGAGTTTTCCCCCTACATTATTGTATGGAATATTCTCAACGTTTCCACCAATATACAACACTTGGCTGTTATGAAATTACAAAATGCTTTAACTTATTATACGACGTATGCTAACGAAATTTGTCCTTATCCAATTTATTGAAAGAAAATTGCAAGGCAAAGTAAAATTTTGTGTGCGTATATGTTATTTATATTTTATTTTATAATCTAAGTATATTGTTTGTTCGCTTTACAGTCACACTTTGTGCCACAGCCAGTTGTGGCGTTTTTCGACTGGTTGTGAGTTCGATTCCCGTTCAAGAAGTGGTAGTATTTAATATTTACATTTTCTTCGCTCTGGTGTCGAGGCCAAGTGCTGCGCTATGTTTCGCTCCTTAACACGCAATGCCTCCGAATTCGGCGGTGCGTGGGGAACGGAGTGTCTTGCCACTAGGTTCCCTCTGCCTACCCTGCTGTGTGCGGGATACACTCTCCTACACTACACTCTTCTGGAGTGGGAATCGAACCCACAACCAGTCGTCTACAGACCCACGTTCGTGCCACTGCGCCACGACTGGCCCCGTTATTAATATATATATAATTTACTTATATCAAGAATATTTCATATAATGTACATTAATAATTTATTGCTTTGTTTTCAGGTACGACTACGGTTTTGGTGCTATTTATAATCAGGTATCTATCAATTACGAGATTTACTCATACATACATACATACAATTTTACATTTTACTTTTACACATTGTTATAGCCAACGTGGAACGGTGTGACAGATTGTGACTATAAACGTGATTGGTTATGGGTTTGATTCCCATCTGGAGGAATATTTTAAATAATTTTCTTTTCTCCACTGGGACACGCAATGCGTCAATTTCGAGTAGAAAGTGGAGAAAATAGTGTCTCGAAACTAGTCCCTCGTTCTGAGAAGAAGTAAGTGAAACCAAAATATAAATAATTAATATTTTTGATTGTAATGTCCATTAATCTGTATTTCTTGAGCTTTAAAAAGATACTACAGTTTCTAAGATTTCTTTTTTATTATTCTAAATTCTTGAAGTTTATAATTTAACTAATTTACTTTAATAAATTTTGTCAAAAATCTGATTATGTATAGAAGCTACTTTTAAAGAAATTTAAATAATCTATCCCCATTCCAAAAATTGCATCGAAAAATTCTGTTTCGTAATTTTTCACACATATTTCTGCAGAGAACTTAGTGTCTGCTTTCTACTTTCCGCCCAAAATCGTGCGAATGGCGATGCCTGTTGAATGGCAAAATTTACCGCTATATAATAAAAATAATTTAAATATACTTCTTCTGCCTATATGACCTCTGGTATCTTTACTAATAACTAACTAAACTGATAAAGACATTTAGTAAACGTATAAATATTTGAACGCAGCGGGAGTCGAACCTGCGCCTCCTGAAAACCGTCCAGGCGCTCTCACCACTAAGCCATGCGTTCTACTACCAGATATGTCAAAATTCTCATACGCTTTATTAAAATTTATTTTTGTAGAGAGATTTTTACAAATTTCTGTTGCCCAAAGATTATTCTAGGTTTTCTAAATGTCTATTTCAATCTTCATAATTGTGGAAAAATGTTAAAAAAACTATATAAACTGTCAATATAAAAGATAATAATACCTTATTCTTATTTCTCTGACTAACTTTAATGCTAACTTAATCTACCTAAAGAACAAACTCAAGACTCAGGAATTAGAGAAAACGTCAAATTTATAGTCCTAGCTAATACTTCAATGCATGTAAGGGTTTCCATCCCTTAATTAAACGCGACAAGGGACGAGCCGATAATTATGTATGAGACGGAATTAGATTTGCTGTTGTGGTCAGATAATACAGGGGTTACAAGAATTTATAATTGGAACTGATCTGTTTGAATTTCACTGGTTTATATTGTTAATTATGTTATAGATATGTTTCGTTTAAGATTGTAGGTATACAATAATATTAGTTTAATTAAGATTATTAATTAAGACTTGAAGATTGGGGCCAGTTGTGGCCCAGTGGCACAAGCGTGTGTCTGTAAACGACTGGTTGTGGGTTCAATTCCCACTCGAGGAGTGGAAATATTTATTATTTCCATTTCCTTCGCTCTGGTGTCGAGGTAAAGCGCGGCGTTAAGTTCCGCCACTTAACAAGCAATGATAGAATATACTTCAAAATTAATGTTACAAAAATTTTGATTTTAAAAAAAATAATCAAACCTTTTACTATTACTCTAAGGGTAGAAAAATACAGATGCTTGCGTATCTATTTACTGTTTTCACTGAATTATTTGTATGCTTCTCATATTTTATAATTGGTCTTCCCTTAATATTTTTATTGATTCAATTTCATTATTGATAAGTCCTCATATCTCTCTTCGATTAGATATTTTTGGGGCCAGTCATCGCGTAGTGGCACGAACGTGTTAGTGTAAACGACTGATTGTGGGTTCGATTCCTACTCGAAATATTTTATATTTCCATTTCCTTCGCTTTGGTATCGCGATACAAAGCGCGGCGTTAAGTTCCGCCACTTAACGCAATGCAAATAGATTTTTTTAAATATTATTTGCCACACTTACAGAAAAACTGTAACTTAATTCCACTAGATCAAACAGCAATCAAAACGAAAATCTATTTATATTCAAAAAAAACCATCCACGTGTAGTCTAGATCATTATTCTTTTAATATAACCAAATAACAATACAAAAATTTCCACAATAAATATCTCGTAACGACCAAAGGTGAACGAATGCGAAAATTCACGAAATACTTCATACTAGTCTCAATATTTTTGTTATAAACCTTAAATTATAAGCATAAAGCTGAAATTACAAAGTTATTATTTGGTATTACTATAGTTTTTTGTTACTAGGAAGTACCTACTCATACAGTGATCCTTGAACTCTGATGATCTAGAAGTCAATGCCTTATATGGCACGCACGTGTTGGATTATAAGATAGATCTTATTTATCTTTTCATGGAATTGTAAAATATAAGGTCAGAATCAAAGATAACTTCTTTATATTTGATATATAATTTAATATTAACGTGGATTTTTATGTATTCTTGTATCCTCTTATAAAGAAATTGCCTAATGGTATCATATTTGATATATTCTTTCTCGAATTAGCTACAATTACTGAAGTTTGGCAAATAAACACACTGTCGGTCAGTCAGTGTGGGCCAGTCGTGGCGCAAAGGCACAAAGTGCGACTGTAAAGCGACTGGTTGTGGGTTCGATTCCCTCTCGAGGAGTGGAAATATTTAACGTTTCAATTTTCTTCGCCTGGCATTGAGGCAAAGCGCGGCGTTATATTCCGCCACTTAACACGCAACGCCTCCGTAATTCAGCGTAAAGCGGGGAACGGAGTGTCTTAGTCGCTCTGCCTACCCTGCCGTGAGCGGGATACAGCGTGAAGCTAAAAAAAATCACGATGTCTTAAATTTAAATAGTAAGTAGAGAAAGTAATATATTGACACTACGAAAAGCCGTAAAACTGAAGCTTCATGCGTTATATATAAGTAATGTATTTTAAAAAATAATTTATTACATATGTCAAATTAAATATAGATAAATTAATTAATTTGTAATAAATTAAGTTATCACAAATTCATTGCTTGATTAAAAATAGTTTTATTTCAAAATGTACAATAATCCCGAAAACAAAAGGTCATAATATACATGTCTCTCTGTTTATCATAGCTTTTTTTCAATTTTTAAAGTATTAGAGTTTACCCTTTATTTATATAGATTTGGTTATTCAAATTAACTCAATATTATGCTTTATCTAATCTAGATCTAGTCTAGATCAAAGGCACGCTGTATCTAACCATAGACTTTAAAGTCTTTTAAAACCAGACCAGACCATACTTAATTAAAAAAGACCAACGCACTAAAATTTGAACATCATCAAAAGGTCAAGGTTTTAAAATATTTAATTTTTCCTAAAGATTTTCTTACAAACCAGTACAAGTTGTTAAATATTTTTTGCCACTTCTAACATTTGTATGAAGATTACGATTAAATCTAACTTCTATTATATTTATATGTTAATAAAAAACACAAAACAATAGAACGGATACGGTACAAAAAAAATCATGTCAATAACATTTCCACCGGTTTTTGTATGAGCCATTTATTCATATCCGGTACTCGGTACAGTTCGCTAGCTTTTTGAACTCAGTATTTTTTTTTTTATAAACATCATAAAGGCTTACAGGATATTTGTATTCGATTGCTGTATTTGGATTTGTATCGATTTTACTATTAGTTTTGTTGTCTAAAATGAATTTGAATAATGTTACTTTTAAATATTTTTAAAATGTTATTCCACACTTAGGAAAATTGAAAAATACATTTAAAGAAAACCTATAAAAATTTGAACGCAGCGGGATTCGAACCCGCGCCTCCTGAATACCGTTCAGGCACAGGCGCAGGCTCAGTGGTGAGAGCGCCTGAACGGTATTCAGGAGGCGCGGATTCGAATCCCGCTGCGTTCAGATTTTTATACGTTTTCTTTAAATGTATTTTTGAATAATGTTATCTACATATACCTACTTGGGGCCAGTCGTGGGGTAGTGGCACGAATGTGCGACTGTAAACGACTGGTTGTGGGTTCGATTCTCACTTGAGGAGTGGAAATATTTAATATTTCCATTTCCTTTGCTCTGGTATCAGAGACAAAGCGCGGCGTTAAGTTCCGCCACTTAACACGCAATGCCTCTTAATCCCTAATCCGGCGGAAAGTGGGGAACAGAGTGTCTTAACCCTAGGTTCCATCTGTCTACCCTGCTGTGTGCGGGATACAGGGCGAAGCTAAAAAAGAAACAAATACTTCTGTATACGAGTATACGTATATATATTTTATTTGTATTGTCATTTTTTTTATTTATTTAGAATTGAGAACGAAACATCTTGACGGATTCTCCCTGATTACTCCGTTATATAGGAAACCTCCGAAGCTTATGATTAGAAAAACGGAAATTTAAATAGTCTATTACATACAAACCGATAAGAAATATATTTTCTATTTTAGTAAGAACTTTAAGCTTAAAGCCACAATTTGTCTGAAAAAGTCCATGAATAAAAAATATTGTAAAAATCCGAAGCTGACGATTTACCCCAAAGGAATGCAATATTCACAAGTCAGTCGATATAATACTTAACCTACTTAACATTTTATTTCCCTGTCAGCAAAGACTGAGAATCCAACCTTGAATTTCAGTTCAAGTAAAGACAGCCGTCAGAAACCATCTAGTACAAGCACATAGGTATATTCCGTCTATGTTTTGGTTCAACCGGATGTCAGAAGCCTATCTGTTAGTAGCAACTGTTGTAGATTAGTTAGATGGAAATCCAGTATAGAGATAACGTAACATGTAGGAAGCAAAGGGAATCTCATCCATTTACGTTTGGACACACATTGCTTAACCGAACTGAATAATAATAATGGCAATACACAATTTCTTGGTTTACTCAAAGGCTAAGTGCCGTTACAATTCTTAGGAACTTGTTGGGGTCTCCTCCCATTCATATTTTTTTTTTAGCTTCACGCTGTATCCCGCAAACAGCAGGGTAGGCAGAGGGAACCTAGTGTTAAGACACTCCGTTCCCCACTTTCCGCCGAATTCGGAGGCATTGCGTGTTAAGTGGCGAAACTTAATAATGGGGGAAAACTTATTAACATGCCATGGATTGTGATGGCTGTCCATCGCGTGATCCAGATAGAAAAGTTTGGTGGGCCAGAGACTCTCAGCCCAAGTGTAGTAGACTTTAAGGGCTTCCTTTAAAATGTTATGTACCGAAGGATGATGAATAAATCACTTGTAAAAAAAAACGGTGGAAATGCTCATTACTACATATATGAAACAAAAAAGTAACTCATTGCAGATAAGCCTAAAAATGGCTGAACAGATTTTGATGAATTTTGACGTAATGGATAAATTTAGTATTGAACATATTTATTATAAGGGCATATATATACGTTAAAACACACAGTTTTCTTTTCGTTCTATTAAAATAACGACATAAAGTAGGTTTGTGGCCAGTCGTGGCGCAGTGGCACAGACGTGTGATTTCAAACGATTGGTTGTGGGTTCAATTCCCACTCGAAGAGTGGAACTATTTCTATTTTCTTCGCTCTGGTACCGAAGGCGTAAAGTTCCGCCACCTAACACGCAAAGCCTCCAAAATTCAGCGAAAAGTGGGGAACGGAGTGTCTTAACACTAGGTTCTCTCTGCTTACCCTGCTGTGTGGGATACAGTGTTAAGCTAAAAAAAACAAAGTAGAATTTGTAAATAAGTTTTAATATATATTATTATTAATAATAAATGTGTAGAAACTAAGTACTCAGCAATGGAATCCCAAATGTTAACTAGACTATTCATAACATATATGACTTTTGATTGGCAGATGATTACTATCCACATTGGAAATTGGAGCAAATTGAATTTGAATGTAAAACGACTTTAGTAATTGCTTGCAATGAAGATTTATATGTACTCGTTACAGCCATTCTCTTGAATTGTCCACTTTGTTATCTCATAGTTGATTGTTTTACGAATAGGCATTTTTAAACTATTGTTAATAGTTTGGTTTTCTATTGTTAGGTTGTAGTTCTAGGTTAAGTCTATGCCCGAGATAATAATAATGTAGATGATATCATTTTCATAATATTTTATACAGACTAACTGACTTTTTTAAATAAGCTTTATATAAAATTTGAAAATAATATCATTCTTTACCTTGATTTAATCTCCGCAGTTAGGCAAAAAGAATATCATTCCGTTTTTTTTGTATTCTTAAGACGCAATCTTTATTGTAACGTTTTAAGTGTTATGTGTAACGAACAAAGCAAACGAAAATCTTTCAAATATAATTTTTTCCTTGAACAAAAATCAAACCTATGGCTTTCACATATAGCTACATATTACCTACCAAAGGCACGGTATCATTAATGCATATCAAAAATATAACAATTACTGTCTATAGGGGCCAGTCGTGGCCCAGTGGCACGAACGTGTGACTGTAAACGACTGGTTGTGCGTTCGATATCCACCCGCGGAATGGAAATACTCAATATTTCCATTTTCTTCGCTCTGGTATCAGAGGCAAAGCGCGGCGTGAAGTTCCGCCACATAACACGCAATGCCTCCGAATTCGGCGAAGAGTGGGGAACGGAGTGTCTTAACACTAGGTTCCCTCTGCCTACCCTGCTGTGTGCGGGATACAGCGTGAGGCTAAAAAAAACAATCTATGTTTATAGCAATAACTGTAAACGCGATACTTTTCTGTTCGATCTCCAAATGAGGAATGAATGACGCCAAATATTTGAATTATGTTCACTTTCTTCGTTCTGATACTTAAGATTGAATTCTGCTACTCAACACAGCCAGTCTCAATTTTAGGCAAAAAGTGGAGAGCAGAGTGTCTTACATTATCTTCTCTCTTACTACGCTGCTTTGTTTTACTCTTCCCAAGTATTATTTGAACCTATAACCACTCTTCCACCCCAAAAAGAGTTACAGAACATTTATTAAACATTCTAAACATATATTTCTACATACATAAACATGAAAATGAACATAACGTGACAATATTTTAAAATTAGTTAATCACAGTAAGCTTTTAAGGCATTTTATGAGTTTTACATTACACTGTCGTAATAAACGTATTTTAAGGTACATTTTAGGCTTATTTTCGTAAAAGGGAAAGCTTATTTTATATTTTATAATTAGCACGCGATATTTTGGTGTGAAGTTATAAATATTCAGGCAAATGATGCGTAGTGGGACAGTGACTCTAAACACGGACTGGTTTAAAGTTCGGAATTCGATTTCTTTAGAAGAAATGATTAGACTTAGTTAAGGTAAAATAGATTGTGGCCAGTCGTGGCCCAGTGGTACAAGGGTGTGACTGTAAACGACTGGTTGTGGGTTCGATTCCCACTCGAGAAGTGGAAATATTTAATATTTCCATTTTCTTCGCTCTGGTGTCGAGGTAAAGCGCGGCGTTCGATTCCCGCAAAGTACACGCAATGCGTCCGAATTAGGTGGAAATCCCTGTGCTTACCCTGCTGTGTGCGGGATACAGCGTGAAGTTTAAAAAAAAAAAGAAAATACAGCATTGAACTCCACCACTGAACTTGTAAAATCTTGATTTTGGATGGAAATTGTAGGACAGAGTGTCTTGACACTAAGTTCTCTCTGACAGGGTAGTAGTATATTATAGTTGATACCCGGTAAATATTTACAATAATGTAATATACTAAGTATAAATACATAATGGCGTCGATAACTCATGTACGAAGAAGTATTGAATATGGTAATGGATAAAGACATTTAGAAAAAGTATAAAAATTTGAACTAAGCATGCAGTGGTGAAAGCGCCTGGACGGTATTCAGAAGACGCGGGTTCGAATCCCGCTGCGTTCAAATTTTTATAAGTTTTCTAAATGTCTTTTTCATTTTTCCTAAGTGTGGAGTAACATTTTAAAAATGTTTAAAAGTATAAGTAATGGATGTGAGTTCGATTTCCGATTTGCACTGTTAAAGGGTCATTCACACAAAAATATTTGTAGAAAACATACAAAAAAAATATACGTAAAACTTTCTACAGAGATACTAACGATAAACATAACTTTTAATAGACGTATAAGATTTTCGATGCACAGGCGTACGTTCGATTCCCGCAAAGTACAAAATTTTTAATTGTTTTTCTTTAAAGTATTCTATAATTCATCACTTAGAAACGAAAAGAAGTGTAAATGTTTTTTAAATTGATATTGAATGTTACTCTTTTAAATATAAAAAGGGATACTATTATTCATGTTATCATAAAACGTGCAGTGGTTTTTTAGAATTATACTATTATGTTATTATGCCCCATAAAGTTACAATCAAAGCTTTCAATATAATTGCTTTTGCAATTGCTGATAATCGAAAAAAATACTTTATTCTATACCAAGTGATAGAAATCTTTAGTGTTTAGTTTCTACTATTATTATATTTTACACCTACATGGATTAGTGGCCAGTCGTGGCCCAGTGGCACAAGAGTGTGACTGTAAACGACTGGTTGTGGGTTCGATTCCCACTCGAGGATTGGAAATTATATTTCCATTTTCTTCGCTCTGGTGTCGAGGTAAAGCGCGGTGTTAAGTTCCGCCACTTAACACGCAAGCCTCCGAATTCGGCGGAAAGTGGGGAACGGAGTGTCTTAACACTAGGTTCCCTCTGCCTACCCTGCTGTGTGCGGGATATAGCGTGAAGCTATTATATATTTTACGTCTACATGGATTAGTAAAAGCAACACTTGACTTATTAACAGGGATTGAGGTTATGGATTCAAATTCATTTTATCTAACTTCACGTACTGCGTATGGCAGGATAGATCAACTGAAAAATACGTTTAAAACACTGAAAAAAGTGTTTTTTAAGTCTATTTTTGCTGTTTGGTGCCTGAAAATCTGTGGACATCACCTTGATCAAACCAGACCAAAAAATATCGCAATACGTGAGAATGTCGAAATCGAGAATGAGAGGCAGCCATTCTCCTAACGTAGTGGAAATACTTAATATTTCCAATTTCTTCGCTCTGGTTTTGAGGCAAAGTGCGGCGTTAATTTCCGCCACTTAACACGCAACGCCTCCGAATTCGGCGGCGCGTGGGGAACGGAGTGTCTTAACTATCGTTTCCCTGAAAAAATATCCTGACGTCTGACGTCAGGCCAGGTTTTTCTTTCTGCCTATCGTTTTGAGTGTGACATTATAAATATTAAAACCTTGTATTTGAACTTACCTACTTACTTTTTAACCAAAATATAGAATTTTCATTTATTTTTAGGCTCAGTTCTTAAAATACCTATAAAATTTTTAAAAAGAATCTTTAACTACTAAATACTTACCCTAAGTCATTGACAATATTTTTGCTGATATCAGTAACAAAATGCAGATTCTTGGGCAAAGATAAAAGCCGTGCAGTCCGCTTTTATCTTAGCTAAGTGAGCTTGTAAATATTTATTTTCATCTTCTACCATTATGTTTTCAACGCGCTATCATAAATTTCTAGATTCAATCTCTCAACACTTTGTTTCCACACCCTTTTAGAAACGCGGAAATTTCATAAATACTTAGTTAACTTGTTTAGTAGGATTTTACTCGTTAATTTAACTGTTAATAGCTATTTGTAGTTAAAAATAATATGATTTCTATATGAAGATGGTGTGTGAAGTGAAAATTTCAAATTAGTTATTAGCGCGAATAATTTATACGAGAATCTTAGTATTTATTTCATAACTATAAAAAATAGCTTTTCTTTTAAATATTGCAATGCCTCCGAATTCGGCGGAAAGTGGGGAACGGAGTGTCTTAACGCTAGGTTCCCTCTGCCTAGCCTGCTATGTGCGGGATACAGCGTGAAGCTAAAACGACAAAAAACCTAAAAAAAACAACTTTAATCCGATCAAAATCAAAGTTACTAATAATATTATCACACAACCATACCGCAAAACAGTACATCTATTATATTCACACTAACTATAAAGCACGCGCATGTTATCTTGAACAGTCATATCTACGCTTTCCGAAATTTCTTTCCAGTACATCAGTGGTCAATCAGCCAATGAGAGTTGACGAGTGACTGAGACACAACACACTATGCATAAAGGAATAACTAGTAGGGTAGACTAAGTACAGTTGTAACAATTTCCATTGGACGACCAATAACTTTGTTAATATGGCCAATAACTTTGCTAGCTGTACAAAATAATATAATTGTTTTTTTCAATGAAGAGTACGTTTACCTACGTATAAATACAAAAAGTGGATTGCTAGCACTATAGTTAGCTTACCAGAGCAAGTTAGGAAAAAAGGGAAAGTGTCACTTTAGTGTACAAGTACTTGGAATCGGTAGTAACGTTTAGACCTGCATGACTGTCCTTTCTCTCATTTACACCATCCCCGTATTCCTTATAGTATCGCCTATATTGCGACTGTCACAACTGTACCTCGTCACAACCGTACCCAGTCTACCCTATTTGTCTCTCACCCGTCTTGCTCATCGCATCTTACCACCATACACTCCCTAAAAGTCAATTCTGCGACCCCTTTTGTAGCTAAGTTCAGAGCTTTCAAGTTAGAGTGCGCGTGATATATGTACGAGTACGTACATTTAGTTTGACAAACAACTTGCACTCCTGCGAACAACTTGTCACTGTCTCGTGGCCGTCAAGCGAATTAACTGAGATAATACAATTACTAACATTATGAAAAGTTTTAATGTACTGAAATATGAGTGCGTAAAAGCTAGTTTTGGATAGGAAAAGTTTGTTTGTAGTGTTTTATTACATTAGAGATATGCTTGTACTTATTGCCGTCGTGGCGAAGTGGGATAGCGTCTGACTGTAAAAGTGATGATTGTGGGTTCGATTTCCACTCGGGGTAATAATTATATGACATTTTCAATGGCCCTTTGGTACCAGAGACAAAGCGCGGCGTCAATTTCCACCACTTAACACATAATTCCTCGATTTCGGACGAATTTAGGAGAATGTATCTTGGCACTAGGTTCGATAATTCCGGAATCCCCTTCGAATCCCTGCCGAAAGATCTTTCATAATTCAATAACTTAAAAGGCAAGCTTTTGCGTGTTGCCCCTAGCAGAGTTGGCTATGCGTTCTCTGTCAGCCAGTGACCCGAGTATCGCAAAAGCTTTATATACATTTTTTTTTTAGCTTCACGCTGTATTCTGCACAGCGCAGGGTAGGCAGAGGGAACCTAATGTTAAGATACTCCGTTCCCCATTTTCCGCCAAATTCGGAGGCTTGCGTGTTAAGTGACGGAACTTAACGCCGCGCTTTACCTCAACACCAGAGCGAAGAAAATGGAAATATAACTTCCACTCCTCGAGTGGGAATCGAACCCACAACCAGTCGTTTACAGTCACATGCTTGTGCCACTGGGCCGTGCTTTCTATGTATATAATATTAGTAGGACAGCTAGTGTAAAATCATAAATTATGTCAGTACATTATAAATAACCTCCAGGCTAGAGTGCTTGTAGCTGAGTTAGCGATGACGTAATAGGCGGATGTAATTGAATTACACGGAACCTTTAAGTTCAGTATTACATTTTAAAGTAATTAAAATTATTATGAATTGAGATTAAGAATATTCATATGATAAGATCTTTTGTTTTTTTTTATGATATTTCCCGCATAGCCAGATAAAAAGAGACTTTAGTGTTAGGACCCTCCATTTTCCACTTTTCACTCGAAATAAAGATACAGTGGGGTAACTCAAAGCCTCGAATTGTCTTAGGTACCAGATAGGAGAATTGATAACAGTATATAATCATTCCCTCGAGTGACGATGGAACCTACGACCATCGCATTTATAGTCATAGGCTGTCCAACTACGCCACTAGGGTCTCTATTTTAACTGCGTATTGATTCCTTATATTTTTTGTAATAGAATAGTTTGTACATACGTTAATCATTGCTGCGTCATTTCTAGTGGGATGGTGAAGTAATGTTAATACTAACATAGTTTTTAAGTTTTCAATTGTTACTAACAATTTTTTTGAGTCTATGTTACTTAAAGTTAAATAAAATAAATATATAAATAAATAAAAAACACAGCATTGAATTTCACTGAACACGAAATGTCTCGAAATCAAGTAGAAATTTGAGAGAGGAGTGTCTTAACTCTATTACTCTTCGCCCACTGTGCTATACAAATACAAAAAAAAATAAAGATCTAATACTTAGAAACAGTCATTCACTTTCGTTTTAAGTGCACAGTAAGTTAGTTACGGTTTACTTTACGATGACTATAATAGTTCTGTTAAAGGGAAATGACTTATGGCGTATTATTTTAGAAAAGCCATTAACATTGCGTTTGTGAAAACATCATTCTTGCTGTCAATTATATTATATACCTAAGAACTAGTCAAGTGGTAGAACTAGTGGTTACGATTTTCTACGATTTATCTTTATTGTTATTTCAGCATAGTTTAATTTGATATGGATAAAATTTATGCCATTGAGATGTAGTAAGAGAGTCTGGCTGCAAACGCAGTTATTGTGGAGTCGATTCTCATTCAGGTAATGTTTATAAACATTAGTTAGTTTAATCTCTTCCATTTAACACTCAGTGATAAATGTATGGTCTATATATTACTAGCGGCCCGCTCGCGACTTCGCCGCGTGGACTGCCTACTTGTTTCGTTATGTTGCAACCCTCGGGGGTGGATTTTTGAAAAATAAAGTAGCCTATATTTGACCTTCGATTATTAACTATATTTATTCCAAAATTCATTACAATCGGTCAAGCGGTTTGGTTTTTTCATATAAACTTTCATCCCCTAATTCAACCGTTACTTTACCAGCGGTTAATTTAACAGCGGTTAATTTTTGAAAAAATAAGTAGCCTATGTTAGACCCATAGTTATTTACTACTTTCATTCTAAATTTCATCCAAATCGGACTGGTAGATTAGCCGTGAAAGCGTGACAGACAAACACACAGACTTTCGCATTTATAATATAAGCATGGATTTGTATTTACGGCGCAGTGGAACGGCTGCGGTGCGAATGACAAACGGACGAATGATCATAACTAAATTATCTTCTTCTTTCTATTCTAGTGAGTAAGACAAGGCATGGTGTTAAGTTCCCCCACTCAATATATAATGTTTTCGTCTGGACTTAAAAAAAAATACCCGCAAAATTAATGACACTAAAAATATACATGCCAAATTCCAGATTATATTTCACTTATATAAAATTCAAACTTTATTTTTCGAAGTTTTAAAACTATATTTATATGCTTCACGCTTTTTGCTATATTGCAGGGTAATCAGAGAGAACCTAGTGTCAAGACACTCCGTTCCCCATATTATGAAATACAACATTTTTTACAGCTCAAAGTGGATTAATAAGTGGAAATCTAATGTTAAGACACTTAACTTCCAGCTTTCATCTGAAATCGAGACCTTACATATTAAGTGGCGGAACTAAACGCCGCGCTTTGTCTCACCATATACTAAATACGATATATGACTCACATTCGCGATATCATATGATATGAAACTTCACTCTAATCTCTAAAGCGAATTAAATTCAGCGAAACACAAAGTTTTGCACAACTTTTTATCTGTCGAAACAAACGCAAGTTAAATTAACTGCCATATACAAAGCTGGGGGTAATAAATTTTCAGTTGCCTCGCTCCTAAGATAAGAGTCAAGTGAACTGAAGTCGTTTTGAGGTATATTATTGTTTTCGCGTTTTGTTTATTATATTTTTTATATTATATTTGAGTTTAGTGTTGAAAAAAAGTTGGATTGCAAGATCTAGACTAAATCTAGACCAAAATCCAATCTCAGCCAATTAAAGATTAAATCATTAAGTACAATGAATAATACGAAAATAATTTTAACATTTTTAAACATTTTTAAAAATGTTATTCCACACTTAAGAAAATTGAAAAAGACATTTAGGAAACGTATCAAAATTTGAACGCAGCGGGATTCGAACCCGCGTCTCCTAAATACCTCTCACCGCTGAGCTCATCCGATACGTTCAAATTTTTATACGATTTAAAAATAAACTTGACATATTGAAAAACTGGTCCAGTTATTTTGTAATTGTGTTTCCAAAATAAACATATTATTGAAACTTCATTTTTGGCATAATTAATATTAAATTAGTTTTTGCTATACTTTATCCAGGTAGAGAATAGGTCATGTTTTTAAGTACACTAATTACACTTAACACGCAAGCCTCCGAATTCAGCGGGAAAGTGGGGGAACGGAGTATTTTAACACTAGGTTCCCTCTACCTACCCTGCTGTGTGCGGGATACAGCGTGAAGCTGAAAAAAAAATACACTTGAGTCGCACTTTCCAGGCACTGCCCCGTACTCTCTCTACAACAATGGCGCGGTGAATCCATAGAATGCTAAGTTGTATCTTCTCATATGTAATCTACAATTAATTTCTATAACTGTTACGAAGTACTTTTGTCAATAGCCTAAGTCAATATTTTAATTTAAGTCTAGAATGTAATAGAAGTTAGTTGAATTACTACAATATACTGTCTCATGCAGTCTTCAAACTTTGATTATTATTTGCTTGAACTTGAATATTTTAAATTTTCTAAAAATAAAGAAAGTGATCTTAGAACAAAGTTATTCTTATTTTTTATTTAGTTTCCAAACTACATAAATAAAAAATAAATCTATTAATAACTAGTAAGACTATTAATAACTATTAACTACTTACTATTAATAACAACCTTGAAGATTTTTTAATATTTACTATACATATGTGTCACATTATAATTCAATAATAGTAGTATACGTAGAATAGACATTTCTGATTGAAATTAATTTTGAAATGTTTTTATTCAGTAAACGATATGCATCATAGCTTTCTAAATTACGAGGTAAGTGATTTTTTTTAAATAACTTCTGCCTGCTAAAAAATGAAGAAATAATGTTTGTCTGTAAACTTAATACTTGTGTGTTCAATTCTCACTCAGGAGAATGATTATATACGATTTTCATTTCTCCGCTCTAGTGCTTATAATAACGCGTGGGCTTAATTTCCACCACTTAACACGTAATGTCTCCATTTTTGTACTAAAAGTAGAGAACAGAGTATCTTAACACTAAGTTCTTTGTCAACCTACAATACAAAAAATGCAAAAAATGCAAAAGACTTTTTTATAATCAAACGCTACCAGCAGCCATTTACATATATTTTTTAACGTTTTCCCTCATAACATATAATAATAATATTTTCATTTAAACTCCGGTGTTATATATTGGCCATGTGCACTTTTATGGCGGAAGCTTTACGAGATGCACTACGCTTTGTGCATACCGGGTGCAGTGAAGCATGCAATTTGTCCCGACTTATGCATATGTAGATTAGAGTTAAGGGAACTTTACTAGATCAGGATAAACAAAAGGTTAATACAATTTTTGACATTTTTTTTGGCGGCAGAAATTATATTTTATTTTTTTATTAGCCTACCTCATAGAAGGGTAGGCAGAGGGAACCCAGTGTTAAGATACTTTGTTCTCCATTTTCCGCCGAATTTTGGAGGCATTGTGTGTTTAGTGGCAGAACTAAACGCTGCGCTTTGCCTTGATACCAGATCGAATAAAATCAAAATATTAAATATTTCCATTCCTCGAGTGAGAATCGAACGCTGCGTTTTCACCTTTTGTGCTCCTACGCCACCACTGGCATACTACTTAATAGTAACGTAGACTCTCGGCGTGTCCTATAAAATTATTAAGCGGGCCGCGGGTTGCGTACCCCTGGTATATAGTATTTATATAGGAGTAGATAGTGAGAGGAGGGGGATACCTTGTTTGACCTTCGTGAACAAAATGTAGATGATACTGGAGGAAGGTTACGTATAAAACAGAAGGATATCCTGCAAAGAATATATTAGGAATATAGATCAGCGTCGAACTGTAAGTGCGATAGTTCGATAGTTGTGGGTTCGATTTCTACTCAAAAGGAAAATTGTACGTTAAGTATTTTTATTTCTCCTCTCTAGTGACAAGACGAAGTTATTTAACACACAGTATCTTAGATCCGGGTGGATAGTGGAGGAAAGAGTGTAAGTTAAGTAAGTTCTCTTTCCACCTACCTTGAAATGTGGGTAAAGCGTGAAGCCGAAAAAAGGTGTGGAGAACGTAGTGAACTTGGTTTTTCAACTTAAACTCTCTGTCCTTTCTATCTACTACACTAAATATATCTAAAAATATTTTAAGTCTTTTTTTAAGCTTTACGCATTTTAAGCTTCACGCTGTATCCTGCACACAGCAGGATAGGCAGAGGGGACCTAGTGTTAAGTTACTCCACTTTTCGTGGAAATCTGGAGGCATATCCTGTTAAGTTGCGGAACTTAACGCCGCACATTGCATGGACACCAGAGAGAAGAAAATGAAAACATTAAATATTTCCACTCCTCGAGTGGGAATCGAACCTAAGACGTGCCGCTGCGCCACGACCGGCTTAAATATTTCGAGTTACACCAAATAATTACCTTAAAATAAGATAAATAAATCTACCTTCTTGTAACGGCTGGTATAATATAATATAACATAACATAATGTCTTTAATAAATTCGTTTGTCGTGATTCCCCCATTCACACTCTGAATCGGGCAATTTGGACTACTGACTCGCTATTGTGAAAGAACTCAACAAGCTCCTATTCTACTACGGATTTAGTTTATTTATATTTAATTTCTATTTTTAGACATCCATAGCTATAATAGCGCAGTGGAATATCGTCTGACTGTAAACGAGATGGGTGTGGGTTCGATTCCCACGAATTGGACAATATTAATTTATTCTAATTTCTTATCTGTTGATAGTTCAGTTGAGTGATGCAAAGTTATGAAAACTGGCGTGGGAGAAGGAAAAAGCTTGGTTTGATTAATTTTTGCGAAACCCTTAATCCCTGCATTCTTTCTTCTCTGGTCTAAACAAATTTTAAGTTCACACTAACTCCTTTTTCTAAGAGGTAGACAATTTTATTTTCATAACTTATGGTGTACTATAATTACTAAACAATTGACAATACCATATTTTTTCAATACAAGCAATAGATTAAAAAACTACTTTCAAGGTTTTATTGACAGCCTCACATTTTTTACCATATACCAGAATAGCCAGGGTAGAGACAACCTAGTGTCAAATCACTCCATTAAAAAATTTAGTTTTCATTTAGGCATTTTGTCCATTAAGTCCATAAAAACATGGAAAGCACTTCACTCCACAAAGTAATACGTTATGTATCAAAATAACACGACATCGAGCGTATTCCGATCACGCACGCCACTTTGACTAAGTAGGTTCACCACGTTTATTACCCTCATAAACTTTTATCTCCCACCCCCTGGACTAGAAAAAAAATATTATTTTTTTATTTATATGCAAGGTGATATGTTTAAAGGAACCATAATAATACATATAAAGTGAGTAACTGTTAGACAATGTATAGCCAAAACTACTGAATGAAGAGAAAGCTGAAGAACAAGAGCTGCCAAATTTGGTAATGAGGAATGATCTTGTGGAGAGAAGAGAGAAATTTCCAAAAATTTTCTACGGGAATAAGAAAAAACGAGTTTACATAAACAAAGTTTAAAACTGATAGTTTTAACTTCAGGGTTTAGTGTTAGAATGTAACTATAGTACCCGGCAAGAAATAATGCACATCGATGCTTAGAATGAACCAGTCGGCCAGTTTCGATTTCGTAGAGCGCTGTCACTCAGTTGATATGTGACGTTTCTCACTGGTTCGTCAGTCTTTGTATAGATACGGTAGAGTACGGTCGGTTTTAGGTTCAAATATATATATAGAGTTGTTACTGTCCCCAATCTTTGTATTTAAAGAATCTAGGCAGAGAAAATGAAAATATATTGAATTGAGTCTTCAATTATGCTGATCAAATTTAATGAAGAAATAAAATTCATATTAATCATAGTGCAAATCGACAGAATTATATATTGCTAGGGGCCCACGCGCGGCTTCGCCTGGGTGAACTACACAACCATTTCACTACAGACATCCCATTAAAAATCTCTAATATACTATGCATGTACATATAACCCTTCCTTTTTATTCATTCTATCTATTAAAAGAAATCGTATCAAAATCCGTTGCGTAGTTTTGAAGATATAAGCATATACAGGCGGACGCGGCAAAATGCGTTAATTTGTTCCTCATAAAATATATATAATAATAATAAAATAAGTTTTAATGTTTTTCTAATATATAATTCAGATGAAAATTCTTGGCCAGTCGTGGCCCAGTGGCACAAGCGTGTGACTGTAAACGACTGGGTTCGGTTCCCACTCGAGGAGTGGAAATATTTAATATTTCCATTTTCTTCGCTCTGGTGTCGAGGCAAAGCGCGGCGTTAAGTTCCGCGACTTAACACGCAATGCCTCCGAATTCGGCAGAAAGTGGGGAACGGAGTATCTTAACACTAGATTCCCTCTGCCTACCCTGCTGTGTGCGGGATACAGCGTGAAGCTGAAGAAAAAAAAATGAAAATTCTTTAAAAACAAACATATATTTTGATTCGGCAAACTATAAACTTTGATGGGACGATACAATGTTGTGATAAATTCAAGTGGTGTTTAACGACTTCTTTATGGTCTGCGACAATGCACGTTTTATAGGATATTGCTAGGAAGTGGAAGTGTATGAAGTCGTACAAACAGACAATGTTATGTAGTAGTTACTTTAGGACTATCATTGGTTAACTGTGGTTGACGCAGTATAAATACAAGAAGTAACAATAAACTGATTACTTTTTTTTTTAATAATAATATTTAAATTTTCATTATTTCGCTCTGGCACTTAAGCGTGGAGTTGAGTTTTCAACACGCAATGTCTCAATTTTAGGAGAAAAGTAGAGTGTTTCGACTTCTACTCTAGGTCATCTCTGACTCCCTCTCTCGAAAAAGCGTGAAGCTGCAAAAAAAAATTAAAAACATTAATAAGCTAGCTGATTACGACTAATTTTTACATTTAACAGTCATGTCGCAAGTTATACTTATGCATATACTAATATTATAAATTTGACAGTCTGTCTATCTGTTTGTTACGCTTTCACGACAAACTACTAGCTTGATTTTGATAAAATTCAAAATGAAAATTGTTGATGACCCAGGGTTATATAACCCTCAACTTCACCTTTAATCCCGTGTAATAGACTAGTCAGAGAGAATCTATAATCAAGAGACTATTCTCCACTTTCCGCCCAGTGTCTAGAGATACAATACGTCATGATGTACCAAAACAATAAAATAAATGTAGCTATATAGCTAAATGGGAATTGAACTCGCAATTAATCGTGTTTATAGTCAAACACTATCTCACTGCGCTATGATGGTCTTAAGGCAAAACATGAATATCTTTTTATTTATTTTATAGCTTCACGCTGTATCCCCACACAGCAGGGTAGACAGAGGGAACCTAGTGTTAAGACACTCCGTCCCACCTTCCGCCGAATTCGGAAGCATTGCGTGTTAAGTGGCTGAAATTAACGCCGCGCTTTGCCTATGATACCAGAGCAAAAGAAATAGAAATATTAAATATTTCCACTCCTCGAGTGGGATAGAAGCCACAACCCAGTCGTTTACACTCACACGCTCGTGCCACTGCGCCACGACTGGCCCCTGAATACCCATGAGTATCTTGAACACCAAAATTGAACCTGAGACTTATGCCATATGTAGCAAACATAACATAATATACCAATTTAGCCATTACGAATACGTATTCTTTTAACCATAATAAATTTTGGTATAATTCAAAAAATATCCTTTGAATCCGAAATGATTTTCCGCGGACCGTTGCTCAGATTACTTATAATATAATCCATCCTAAGAGATAAGTAAGCTTTGTATTTGTCCAGATTAGGATACTGTTTTAAATATTTGTTGCAAAATTTGAATCAAAATCGTCTTTCTTTTCATTTAAAATATTTCAAAGTATAAATTTGACCATTTGTGGCCAGCTTTTGGCAGCTTTTGGCAACTTTTTCCAGTACAGTAGAGTCGTCAGAGGGAATGTAGTGTCAGAACACTCTGTTTCTCACTTTCGGAAAGTGGGGATCGGAGTGTCTTAACACTAGTTTCCCTCAGTCTACCTTGCTGTGTGTGGGATACAACGTGAAGCTAAAAAAACAAATTATTATTACCAAAATCTTTGAATATTTATTCATATTTTTAATAAGTTATTAATGGTGGTAGTAATCTTATTATATGCATTATTACAAAAGAATAATAACAAATAAACTCGAATAGAAAAGGATTTATAAATAGTACTCAATATATTATCGATAATGTTCATAGTAAATTTGCAGTCTTGCTAGATAAGCGAGGTTCCAACAATAAATTAGTATATAACACTCCTTTCACCACCTAGGGATAGGAAAACGACTGTTCTAGTCATTTTCCCGCTAATTTGTTTTAGTAGTAATATATAAAAGATAGCTTTTTACGCTATATTTTTTTTAGCTTCACGCTGTATCCCGCACACAGCAGGGTAGGCAGAGGGAACCTAGTGTTAAGATATTCTGTTCCCCATAGGCTATATATAGGTAGTATATATGTCTTAACATATATTAGTATTAGTTCTAATGTTGTTAACGCGTAATATACGCGTTGCCTAGCAACGTTTGTCACTTAATACAAGTAAAAAATTTATTAATAAATTGTATTA
The DNA here is from genome assembly GCA_019049465.1 of Dryas iulia moderata. Classification (NCBI taxonomy): domain Eukaryota; kingdom Metazoa; phylum Arthropoda; class Insecta; order Lepidoptera; family Nymphalidae; genus Dryas; species Dryas iulia. Next base: position 2,487,422 of record CM032440.1, read on the forward strand.
GAAATAAGTTAGAATTACAATATATTAAAAATAATTTTAATTAATCTTATAATTACTAATTTCCTTAACTTTTAGCGAATTATTCTCAGCAGCCTACTAACTAACTAGCCGCCATCTTGGATGTCCCGCCATGTTGGATTTAGAATAACTTCACTCAACTAACCATTAATTGTCATCTAAAATGAATGTTTGACCAAAGTTCAGTTCAATCGAATATATTGAGATCTCACCGAATCCGTCGGTATATATTTTGTAAGTTAAATATAACGTGTACGTAAAATTTTTATTGACTGATTTAATGTTTTTTTAATACATTATTATGAAAAATAATTACTATATTCACTTATTATAAAATTAAACTATTCCAAATTTCATACTCCTTTGTCAGCTATATTTTCTTAATGGTTTCTGATGGGAAAACTGGAGTAGAACATTTTTTCGTAGGCCATCGTGGTGCAGTGTAAGCGATAGCCACTTACTGCAAACGCGGGTTCGATTCCCACTTGGGGTAATATTTTTTTTTAAATTATTTTTATTTCTCAGCTTTAATTAGGTAGATAAAACGCGGCTATATCTCAACATGCAAAATCCCGACTTCGGGCAGAAAGTGAAGGACAGAGTGTCTTGATACTAAGTCTCCCTAAACACTTTGTTTAGCAGAAAAAGCGGAAATCTTTTACCAATCAATATACAGTATAATAAATAAAATTATTCCATTCTCTCTAGTATAATTTTTTCGAAAATTTATTACCATTTTTCACTCATATAATAAAAAAATACTTACAAAGAAAACAAAGCCCTTATTATTCCTAGCACTTTTACATTGAAACTTGACAAATCAATTCAATTATGTAGAGGAAATTATTAAATAGAAAACATTTATTTGTCGGCACGAACTGTGTTTTATATATTTAATATTGATGTTGATTGATATTGGATGTAACAACGTGGATACAACTTTTATAAAGCTTAATTCATAAGAGTTAGCGATTTTATTATATAATTATTTTTTATTTTTTGTTAATATTAACATTTTTGCTCATATTATAAATGCGAACATATGTCTGTTACATTTTCACGGTTTAAGCCCTAATAATTAAATACCAAGAGTCAAAAATGATAACTTCGTTTTCAAAAATGGACCCCTTTTGAAATAGTGAATGAAACTTTATATGAAAAATTTAAACCGCGTCATCGTTTTAGATATTTTTTCTCACCAAGTTAGTTGGTGACGTAGCGTCGTTAATCAAGTTTTGAAATCATAGAACATCTATTTTTTTCAAATCCATTCCTAATGGGAAAAAAAGGAATGAAAATTAGAAAATGAGTTCACGCAGACGGATTCGCTAGCAGGTTGCTAGTATGAAATATGGTATTGAGGCCATTGAGGTGTAGTGCGACAGCGTCTGACTGAAGGTGATTAGAGGTTCTATTCCCACTTGGAGGAATATATATATTTTTTTATTTCAATTTTCATTTAATTTATATAGATTTTATAATTGTTACTTATCATTGATAAGTATATCATCATCGGTTATATTTAAATCATTTCATTTCTCCTTTTTATTTAATTTATATAAATTTTGAAATGAAACTATTTTTAAACCGATTAATCGCGTATATTTTTGGTATTCGAAAACACATCTTTAGAAACCCGACGGTTTGAACACTTTACAGTAGTTCATGGTCACAGGTAGACTGAGGTGGCATTCGTCTGTCAGTTGATACATTATTCTATCAAACTACTACTATAATAATGTATCAACCGAAAGACTAATGCCACCGCAGTCTACCGTTTAAAAATAGTTTCATTTCAAATTGGGTAGAAATAGTAAAAAAAAGGTTTAATTTATATAAATTTTATCATTCTTACTTGTCATTGATTTTGAATTTATAACCACGGTTTAAGTTAAATGAGCTCTAACTTTAAAACATCCTTCGTAGATTAATTTTATACATGCAATTATAAAACTACATATCTCTTAAAACGAGACAACGATAACGAATTCTTTATACTGCATCTCTCCCCTACGCTTTATGGCTAAGTTAGTTCCACGCTCATACATACTAATTGCAGGAACTATTACATACACTGATTTAAAGTGATAAGCTTTTTAAATTATGGTTTAAATTTATTTTTATTAAAGTTCTTATATTTTAACGATTAGATAGATATTAGTCTTATAACTTACTACCATTGTAAAATATGAAATTAAATAATTGAGGGGGAAGAATAGAAGTTTTCTTTTTATTAGCTTCACGCTGAATCCCGCACATAGCAGAGAGAATCTAGTGTTAAGACACTTCGTTCCCCATTTTCCTCCGTTTCCAATTCTAAAGCATTGCGTGTTAATTGGCGGAACTTAACACCGCGCTTTGCCTCGACATCAGAGCAAAGAAAATAGAAATATTAAATATTTCCACTCCTCGAGTGGGAATGGAACCCACAACCAGTCGTTTACAGTCACACGTTCGTGCCACTGCGCTACGGCTAGTCTCAATACTTATTCCCCAACAAGATTTCTATAAAAAAGTATTAGATTTTTTTCCTTCACATATCAATATACATGTTAGATAAACAGTAATGAACGTAAAATTTGAGGAAGTATGTTGGTTCTACCATAAATTATCGCTGAGCGTCTACAACGGGGCCGTATACAGAAATGCACAAGTTTATTAAACGCGATAGGTCACGTCCACGCCTACCGACAAATTACCTAAAGCACTCCGTTTTGATTGTATCGTAGTTTTGACACTAACAAAGTTTTCAAAAAATTTTTTTTGTTGTTAAGCTAAGTATTGTTTTTTGGGAAATTGAAAAGCTTAGTAAAATTAAAAATTATTGTTGGAAAATATACAGAAATTTCAATTTACTTGTAATCGCACGTTCGATAGCCTGGCATGAACGCATGGCTTAGCGGTCACAGCGCTTGGACGGTTTCCAAAGGTACGGGTTCAAATCCTGCTTCGTTCCAATGTGAGATGTTTTTAAACATGTAAATTTTGCAATTTTTTATGTGTGCAAATAACACTTAAAAAATGTCGTAATATTTCTTATAGGTTTTAACGATATAGATGATAATAAACTTACAATTTCTTTAAGTTAAATGATGAATAGATTGTAAAATTTGATATGGAAAATGACTAACGTACGTATAGTGACGCAAAGTCAAAGTCAAAGTCAAATAATTTTATTCAAAGTAAAAAGTTACATGCTTCATTTTTTGAACGTCAAACAATTTACCACCGGTTCACTAAAGCTAATGCCTCAGACCTGCGAAAAACCGGCGCAAGAAAATCTGCGGGACGATTTTTTTTTTTTTAAGTCAAGCATTTACAGAAATAGGACAGCATCTATAATAACGATTGGTTGTGAGTTCGATTCTCACTCGGTGTAATGATCATATTTAACTATTTTCATTTACTCCGATGACTAAGACAAAACACGGCGTTGAGATCCGATCTGCAACACACTATGTACTGGCTGTACGCAGAATGTGACAAACGGAGTGTCTTGACACTAGACACTCTTCTATAAGGGAAAAACGTGAAGTTAAAAAAATCTACTAACATTGTAATAATGTAAAGATAACAAAATTCTCATATTATAACATTTGTCTACTATTTATGGCTAATTTAGTACAACTTTCATACATACTAATTATACGAACCATTACATGGTCATAGAGTTAACATGATAAGCTTTTAAAATTATATTTAAAATTTACTTCTAGTATGTAGTAGATAAATGTTTTGAGATTAAAGTTTCTCTTATGATTCTTAATAGATTTTTGTCTATTATGGGTCAAAGAGAACCTAGTGTTAAGACACTCTGTTGAAAAAGAAATTTAGAAAACGTATATTTATGTTGTTAGCACCATCTAGTTATAATAAGTGTATAAGAATTTGGACCAGTGGCCAGTCGTGGCCTAGTGGCACAAGCGTGTGACTATAAACGACTGGTTGTGGGTTCGATTCCCACTCGAGGAGTGGAAATATTGAATATTTCCATTTTCTTCACTCTGGTGCCGAGGTAAAGCGCGGCGTTAAGTTCCGCCACTTAACACGCAATGCCTCCGAATTCGGCGGAAAGTGAGGAAAGGAGTGTCTTAACACTAGGTTCCCTTTGCCTACCCTGCTGTGTGCGGGATACAGCGTGAAGCTAAAAAAAAAAAATTTCGACGCAGCTGGTTTTAATGAACCAGCTGCGTCGAAAATTTTAATGTTTTAATGAAAAACGCATGGCTTAGCGGTCAGAAAGCTAGGACGGTTTCCAAGAGGCGCGGGTTCGAATCCCGATGCGTTCAAAAAAAAAATTTATAGGTATTAAATAAATTTTTAACTTTCCTAAGTGTGTGATTAACACTTTAAAAATGTTACAAGACACTGTTCGTTAGTTTCCGTCTGTAACTAAAAATGTCTCAATTTCAGTCGGAAAGTAGAGAACCCGACCAGTGGGGCCAGTCGTCACGCAGGGGCACGGGCACAAAGTGTGACTGTAAAGCCACTGGTTGTGGGTTCGATTCCTCGAGTGGAAATATTTAACATTTCCATTTCATTCGCTACTTCCATTTGCTCCGCCACTTAACACGCAATACCTCCGAATTTGGCGGAAAGTGGGGAACGGAGTGTTTTAACAAGAACTTAGGTTCTTACAAGAAAATGTAAAATGAAAATGTAAAATGCATATGTTAACAAAAGGTACAGACTCATGTCCGTAGAGCATAAATATAAACAGTTAAAAAAAAACACTAAGTTCCCTCTGCCTACCCCGCTATGTGCGGGATACAGCGTGAAGCTAAAAAAAAAAAGAGGATGATAGAATAACATTAAGAAATATAGAAAATGAACATGCCTTATACATATATTTATCACCCAGCTGATGCAAATTTCAACACTTCACAAACGATTGGCCAATAATGACTGGTTGCTGACAAACCTCTATAGCAAAAGCCAGTTTAATAAAGGACCATAATTCCACACTATTGTGATAGATTTACTTGCAATATTGTGCAACTTTCCGAACAAAAGCGTAATATATAATTTCACACATTCTATTGAGCGCTCTTTTGTACTGAATGAAGTGTGCTAAGAATTAATGATTTCAATTATTTAGTAATTTATTATTATGATAAAGGTATTTTAATTTGTAGATTCATGCTTTTGCTCGCAAAGTAGGGTAGTCAGACAAGCAAAAATGTGAAGACACTCCGTTCCCCACTTTCCGACGGAAATCGAGACATCGCGTGTGAAGTGGCGAAAATTAACCCCGCGCTTTGATCTTAGATACCAGAGCAGAAACATGAAAATAATATACAACCATTGCGCAGGATATGAACTGAACCCACAACCACAATTACAGTCAGACGTTGCCCCATTTTGTCACAATGGCTTAAAAGGCTATTTTTAATTAAAAAATATATATAAATTAAGATTTGTTACTAATGGATTTTATGCGACCAAGTTCCGTTAATTTAAACATTTAGATGAGCTATCTTAATAGGCACAGGTTCAACAACAACATATAACATTTATAAAATAAATATTATATACACTTTACTATAAAATAATACACTTTACTATAAAATAACATGGATGTTGCTAAGGTAACGCGTATTTTACGTGTCAACTTTTTATTTGCACCTTCTAATATACCTTATTATTTGACAATGCAAAGCGTTGAGTTTCGCTATAACAACTCGAAATATCAAAAATTCAAGGAAAAAATAGAGAATGGAGTGTTAAAAAAGATACAAAAATAAAATTTAACTACAAACCAAGAAATAAACAACCTTTAACAACACGATAACAATTTACAAAGAACAGTTCATTTACCAAAAGCAAGAAAAAAAAAAACAAATTAATAACTTAACATAAATCTTAAGGCGGCATAAATTTAAAAGCCTAAAAGTGAAAATCGAGTAATCCTCAAGTACAATTTCCGGTTAAATGACTCGTCTCAGCGCGATTACGCATTCTTGCCATCCTCAATTGTGGATCCCTCAACTGTGGGAACATTCGCTGGGTTGTTTATTAGTGGAGGCCAAATGTTTGGAGGTAAATTGTGTTAAGGTATGAAAATTAAGAATTTTTGGAATATTTTTTATATATATTTTATTAAATATGAGGTGGGGCCTGTCGTGGCGCAGAGGCACAGTGCGCCTGTAAAGCAACTGGTTGTGGGTTCAATTTCCACTCGTGGAGAGGAAATATTAAATATTTCCATTTTCTTCGCTCTGGTGTCGAGGTAAAGCGCGGTGTTAAGTTTCACCATTTAACACACAATGCTTCTGAAATTGGCGGAAAGTGGGGAACTGAGTGTCTTAACACTAGGTTCCCTTTGCCTACTCTGCTGTGAGCAGCATATAGCGTGAAGCTAACTGTGTACGATATGACTGTGTACGATAAAGTTAAATTTTCGATTCTTACTGAAATTAATAATCCAAACCTGTTACACGAAAAATTTAGACCTACACACTTGCGACAACTAGATTCTAAACATAAATATAACTTACCAAGAACCTTGTACGGAAAGAGATCTGATGACTATCTAATACCTGTCTATATTAATGAACTGCCAAAGGAACTACAAGAATTGTATATAAGTAACACGAAAACCAAATCACGTTTCAAAAAACATTTTTTAAATAAATTAAATTAAAAACAAAATGACTCTCTGTACCCAGATAAACCTATGAGGTTTTCGTGGTACTCAAAGAGCTAAATAAAAGATACTGTATTTGTTATATATTGGACAATAAATAAAAAAAAAAAAAAAAACAAAAAACAACAAAAGTATATGGGTCATTTAGTAGATACAATATCAAGTCATGTCTTGAGTCCGTTGGAACTCAACACTTTGCTTTGTTTTTGGTGCTACAGAGAAGAAATGAAAATATATACAGTCAGACGTTGTCCTATTAGGACACAATGGCCTCAAAGTTATACTTGATTATTTATATTGTTTATATAAAATCATCCTTTTATATTTTGCGTAGTGAACAACGAAAGAGTCAATGTAGTTTTATCGTAATTGGGAATCGAACTTACTACTAAACGTGTTTATAGCCAGACGCTACACCACTGTGCCATGATGGCAAATCAATAATCCGAAACAAGGCAAAATTGAATATTGCTTTAAACTTTAAGGTAACAAAGACAGTGTATGCCAAATATATATAAGAAGATATATATAAAATAATATGTAGTACAATATATATAAGATAGTATTTAGTACTCAAAGCCTTCATTCATTTCAATTTCTGTAAACTAACACGTCACAAATCAGTAAAGAAAAACACACTTTGAAGGAATATCAAGACCCTAAATTCTCCACTTTCCACCAGAAATCAGCAGTTAAAAAAGACATTTAAAGAAAACGTATAAAAATACGCCACAGCGGATAGTAGAACGCATGGCTCAGCGGTGACAGCGCCTGGACGGTATTCAGGAGGCGCGGGTTCGAATCCCGCTGCGTTCAAGTTTCTATACGTTTTCTTTAAATGTATTTTTCAATTTTCCTAAGTGTAGAATAACACTTTAAAAATGTTTAAAAGTGTCAAGAGCTAAGTTAAGCAAAAATGTAACAAGGACGAGAGCCATTAAAAATAAAAAAAATAAGTAATCTCAATATAAACGACGTCCAGGAATATAACATAATGTAATTATTTACACTTTGTACCTGGTATTTTTGGCAAGAATTTTGATAAAGCCCAAGTAACGAGATTTTCTTGTGTAATTCAGTTTGTAACGAAAAATCCAGTATCGAGCCTCCCTGAAGGCGAGAGTGAAATGAGATTCTTAAATAATCATTTATTATCATGTTTATGTTGAAGGTAAGAGGTTCAAATTGATATAGCTTAATAAAAAAGTAACTTTATACCTTTTTCCATATTGCAGGTTAGTCTGGAGAGAATTTAGTGTCAAAACACTCTTTTTTCCACTTTCCGCCTTATTTAAAAATAATAATAGTTTATTGACCAAAAGTAACAAGTTCCATATACACCTCTAGATATTAGACTAGACAAATTTCTTTGTCAATTTTGTTTATATTAGTAGAGGTGAGTGTTGGCAGCCGTACTTTAATTCTAGACGTAGGCTGACTTAAGTGCCGTGCGTTCTCTTAATTATCATCGAAGATGTTTATAATGTTAACTAGCTGTGCCCGCGACTTTGGTAGCGGTATTGGCAGCGTACCCGACAATAGCTCACAGATGGTATATTTTTTCCCTACATACTTGATATTTTGGTCAATTTACATAATACCTTTATATATTGAAGCCTATATGTTATTCTGATATATAAGCTATATTCTATACAAAGTTTTATTAAAATCCATTCAGTAGTATTCGCTTGAAAGAGTAAAAAACATTCGTACAAACTTTCGCGTATATAACATTAATTAGGATTAAAAATGAGGATCCCCCGGAGGGCGTGTATGAAGAGGTTGATGACTGTGGACGAGGCGAAAGAAGTATGCAGGGACCGTAGCGTTTGGCGCTCTATTCTCTCTGACTACCTCGCAAGGGATACAGCGTGAAGCTAAAAAAAAATAAGAAAATCCTAATTCTCCGCTCTAATACCTAAGTACTCGTAGACGACGCTCAACACGAAATGTATCGATTTTTGACCTGAATTGAAAATCAGACAATGTAATGTGACAATATACTGTGTGTTATATATGTCTATATATGTTTTACATATGTGTATTTATTTATTATGTATGTGTATTTTATGTTCTTTTTGAGATATTGTATATGTGTAGTTCTTTCTTTTTTGTTTTTTTTAATAAGAAACTGTCCATGGGTTTACAGGTGCCCATGGCATTTGTTAGTATTAATTTGTATAGTATATAGTGTGACAATTCAAAAGCACTGAGACTTATATTTAATCTTATTATATATGTGTACGTTTATGTTATCTGTGTTGTTATTTAAATGCACTATGCCCGTTCTTGTCTTTAGATCTTAGTAAGTCGGTTGCCTGGAAAAAATCACTTTTAGTGATAAGCCGCGCTTTACCTCGACACCAGGGCGAAGAAAATGGAAATATAATTTCCTCTCCTAGAGTGGGAATCGAACCCACAACCAGTTGTTTACAGTCACACGCTTGTGCCACTGGGCCACGACTGGCCACTTTCCATTATATTTTTAGTATTACGTACGTACCTACGTTTTAGTCCTACGTAACTAACTTTTACTCCCGTGGGGGGACGGGTTAAGAATACAATTCCCCCCCGCCGCTGGGTAGCGTCCCGTAAAAGGCGGGTAACCCAGTAGTTTGGTGGTAGGAGATTCGTTCTCCGACTGGCTCGCGACCACTATCATGTCAAAGACGAACCGCCAAATATCTTATGATGTGTTCCGGTTCGATGGCATGTAAGCCAGCTCTCCTTATCCCACCATTCCCATCCTTCCTCCCTCCTTTAGTCCTACATTTCCAAGGCTGGCAACGCATCCATAACTTGACTGTTGTGGATGTCTATGGGCGAAGGTAACCACTTAACACCAGGTGGGCCTTCAGCTCGTTTGCTTCCTATATTCCATAAAAAAAAAAAAAAAAAAAAAAAAAAAAAAATAGTATTAAGTTCTACAACTTGTATGTAATGTCTAGTGTGAAAATAAAGAATTTTTATCTTATCTTATCTATTAGAGTGTGTTCTGGAAAATGTGTTTTTTTTTTTTTTTTTTTTTTATGGAATAAAGGAGGCAAACGAGCTGAAGGCCCACCTGGTGTTAAGTGGTTACCTTCGCCCATAGACATCCACAACATTAAAGTTATGGATGCGTTGCCAGCCTTGGGAATGTAGGACAGAAGGAGGGAGGAAGGGTGGGAATAGGGAGAGCTGGCTTACATGCCATCGAACCGGAACACATCATAAGATATTTGGCGGTTCGTCTTTGACATGATAGTGGTCGCGAGCCAGTCGGAGAATGAATCTCCTACCACCAAACTACTGGGTTACCCGCCTTTTACGGGACGCTACCCAGCGGCGGGGGGGAATTGTATTCTTAACCCGTCCCCCCACGGGAAGAAGAAAAAATGTGAAGCTGAAACGATATTCTAGATTTATAACAACGTGAAATATAATATAATATAATCTATCATTTAAAGACATGACTCGGCGATAGTAATTGTCAATTTATTATAAAACATGTATTTATTACTTTACTGGCGCCATATTTTTGTTGAAAAAGAGTTTTCGTCACGGACTAAGTTCGATTTATGTATATTTTATTATAGTTATAAATTAATTTTGTTATTATTTTATTGCATTATCATTATACTGTTATATACTATACAGCTATATACAAATGGTTTCTTTTTCCCGGTGGTATTAGGATAAATCGCGGCGTTAAGCTTCACCCAATACATAATGTATTTAAAAGATGTTATATTTGCCTATAATTTCTCCAGCGTAAAGAAAGCAGTCAAGAAGTGTCAAAACATTCTGTTGTCCAGTTTCTACTTATCGGTATATAAAAACGTCGATTAATACAATTTACCACTAGCCTTTGTCTGATTGGTCCAAAGAAGTGTTTGACTCAGTTGATCGATAATATTTTTATATTTTATAATAATCAGTAAGAAAACTGATGAGATAGATACTATGATGAATGATGAACTAAAAAAAAAAACAATTTTTCAATTCTTCTATTTTCCTAAGCGTGGAATAACACTTTAAAAATATTTGAAAGTAAACTAACCAATCGGAGCCAGTCGTGGCACATCGGCACAAAGTGTGACTGTAAGGCGACTGGTTGTCCAGCCCACTCGAAGAGTGAAGAGTGGTGTAGAGGCAAAGCACGGCGTTAAGTTCCGCCACATAACACACAATGCCTCCGAATTCGGCGGAAAGTGGGGAACGGAGTGTCTTAACACTAGCCTCCCTCTGCCTACCCTGCTGTGTGCGGGTTACAGTGTGAAGCTAAAAAAACTAATAATCTTCAATAACAATCAATCAATGATGTAATATTAAACTGATAAATAATAAAACACCAATAAAACTATGAATAACATTTTACATACGAAGTTGCCTTTACAACCGCACATATTACGTAAAACTACGTTGCGTATCTCCCACAATATCAATAACTCTGGTAATAACAGTCAATGATAGTAACTGCCGTGTGTTATTAGTATATATGAAACTATTTGAAACTATTCCATAGAATGAAAGTCGTAATTATTGGGCGTAGAAAGTTAACTTTTGACCTGTAGGTTCCTTGGGGAGGGGAGAAAACACTGATAGGGGATTTCCGGAAATTTGAAATAATTAGGTATAATTAGGTATAAGATGAAATGTGGTGTACTGAGTTCCGGCACTTAATACTCACTATCTCGATATCGGATGAAATATAAAATGCTTAGTGGTATCTTTACATTAGGTCCTCTGATTACCCTATTCTGCGGGAAAAAGTCAGACTACAAAAAAAGTAACAACAAGAGACACTTATTTATAAACTAATAAGTACGTATAACAAAATCGTTCGTCTATTTTTACCAAAAGTTAGGAGGATGTGCATGAATATAATACTTTGCATAACAATATAAACTTTTATATACACTACGATAAAAAACATTTTTAGAAAACCTGTATTTTTTTAATTATGCTAAGTCCAAATTTTTAATCTTTTATGTTCAAAATAGGTAAAATAACACTTTAAAAAAATGTGAAAAAGCATATACATTGCTAAATCAATGTATATTTTATCACTAGAATTTACTGATAGTTACGAGTATATGACCATTCAGATTGCAACTTACGACTGTTAATTCAAAAACACTACCACTCCACTCAAACAAAAATTCGTATAGCACCAAAAAAAATAGAAACCAAGTAAAAAGATTACCTAACTTCACAAGTTAAATACAAATTCTGTCTTTCAAACAAACCAATGTCAAATTAGAGGTGATCGGGACCTTTCGTGTTTCAAATGATTGTGAACTTTTCTCGTTGTTAATAGTTTGCTGCCATTAAAAGTTGAGGCGATTCGTTATTGAAGAATCGGAAAAAAATTCTTTTCTCTCAGTTTTTTTAATTTTTATTGCTTTTGTTTCTAAATTATTTTTTTCTTGGGAATTTGTGACATTTGTAGAAAGAAACTTCGCGTTTTTCTTTTAATTTGTAGTATATATATATACAAAGGGAATTTAGTGCTATAGCACTTAGTTCTCCTCTTCCTACTAAGACACTCCGTTCCAAGTGTGAAGTTCCTTTTTCACACAGCAGGGTAGGCAGAGGGAACCTAGTGTTAAGACACTCCGTTCTCCACGCACCACAAAACTGCGTGTTAATTGACGGAACTTTAGACATATTTTAGGAATGAGAGCATGTTAAACAACGTAAGCTATTACATAAGTCAGCTTTTTCTTAAAAAAAATACTAATGCAATATTATAAGGCAGAAAGCAGAGAACGAAGTGTCTTGCCAATAGTTTCTCTCTGTTTGCTGTGTTATGATGGGGAAAAGCGTAAAACTATTTTATAATATTTTTTTTATTTTTTTTTACTTTTTAATATTACTTAGATTTATGAAATTTTTATCAATCTACAAGGAGTAAACATTCATTTACATATTGTTATGAAAAAATTACATATACATAAATACACAAATATATAATAGTGAATTATTTACTCATACTTGCAATACCCATCTGGAAAGAAATATATCTTTCTTTTTCTTTTTTTTATCTTCACGCTGTATCCCGCACTCAGCAGGGTAGGCAGAAGGAACCTAGTGTTAAGACACTCCGTCCCCCACTTTCCGCAGAATTCGGAACCATTACGTGTTAAGTGGTGAAACTTAACGCCACCTTTACCTCTGTACCAGAGCGAAGGAACTAGAAATATCAAATATTTCCACTCTTCAAATGGGAATCGACGCACAACCACTCGTTTACAGTCACACGTTCGTGCCACTGCGCTACGACTGGCCCAGGAAATTTAGTTAGTTTCAGTTATTTGAAATGCAAATATAAAATAACTATTTACGTATTGTATCTATTGTAAATAAATGTAGGAAAGCCATCGATCTCGCTTAATCTGTTTAATTCGATAATAAATTCTGTCCTGGCCTATCAATTACAGAGGCTAATCTGCTTTTATTTAATATAATTCACTAAAACCGTTTTAATGCTAAGTGTTTTCTACTATAAATTATAAATTACTAATTTATGATCATAATTATATATAATTGTTTAAAACTATTGTGGTCTTTGGGCTGCATTTTGAATAAATTTTGTCTGTGAAACGATTGATCGTGGATTCGATTCCTAATCGGGGAAATTGTTTTCACATTATCGCTCTGGTACCTAAAGAAAGCACAGCATTGAGTTATGCCACTCACAAGGCCAGGCGAAAAGTGGAGACCGGAGTGTTTTGACACTAAAATGTCTTTGACTACCCCGCTTGGCTAGAAAAAGCATTAGGCTGAGTTTTTTGTGATCATATTCATTGGCGCAGATGTACAAATTGTGACTGTAAAGCGACTGTCTGTGAGTTCGATTCCCTCTCGAGGAGCAGAAATATTGAATATTAACCTTTTTCTTCGTTCTGGTGTCGAAGTAAAGCGCGGCGTTAAGTTTCGCTACTTAACACTCAATGCCTTTTATTGAAGGTCGGGAACGAAGTATCTTAACACTAGGTTCCCTCTGCCTACCCTGCTGTGTGCGGGATACAGCGTGAAGCTAAAAATAAAAAAAAATATTAAGTGTTGCATTGTAACAAGTGGGAATCGAACTCACAACCAATGACGATTTCAGTTAAACGTTATTCCACTATTCCTTGACTTTTCCTAACCATACCTAAGATTAGAAACACAAACGACTCGTTAACTGCATAATATAAATAAAAAGATTACTTTAATTGCAACAGCATATTGCATACGTTTTCTCGTCGTGTTATTCCTTTTCTAAACACTAGAAATTGTAAGTATTTTAAACTTGCATACTTAAGAGATTTTAACGTGGATGGGGAATTTCGCTAATGGAGCCACTCTGGGTTTTATGAAATTACGTTAGCTTATTCTAAATAAAAATATTTATATAAGCTTTGTGTGAGTATTTTTTCTACTAATAAGTACTGTTTAGTTAAAAATAACAAGCATTAAATAAGGGTTGTATGCAGAGAGAACATAATACCAAGACACTCTGATCTCCACTTCCTGTCCAATGTAATGATTCTTACTTACTTTAATAATAGCTTGAGTTGTCCTAACTTTTCTAGAAAAAATCTTTATAAAGTTATATTATAATAACTGTGCCTACTATTTAATCTGCGTGTTAAAATAAAAGTAGTGTAAGTTGCTGTTTATTATAACATCTATCTGCTAGTGAAAGTCTCGTCAAAATCGTTCCAGCCCTTCAAAACATTAGCCGTAACTAACAGACAGACAAGCAACCTGACAGAAATTGTAACAAAAAATATTTTGATATATGTATGTACCGTGTATTTATTTAATAATAATTTAATATTTTAATACTATATATAATTTTATTATAATATTACAAGTAGACATTCTCTAGTTTATTTCATAGTTCTCTCTGACCACCCCGCAAGGGATACAGCGTGAGGCTAAAAAAACATATAATATAGTATTCATCCACATTATAATTAGCAGTTCAAACAATTAGAAAAAAGTAGTAAGGTAAAGTAGTTAGAAAATAAGTGGCGGAACTAAACGCCGCACTTTTACTTCGTATTAAAAATTAAACTAACTATACTCCGACTTGAAGTTAAAATAGAAAATTTTATATTTTCTTTGTTGTAAATTCTCAATTACTTTGAAATTTTAATAGAAGAAAAGTATTTTAGGTCAATTGATTTTCAGCTAAACTACAATACTTGAATGTTTTCGCATTTTTATTTCTGCTCGAGTATTGTTTATGAAAGAGGTAAATTCAAGAATACATAGAATATACGAAAGTATGTAGAATTGTAGTGCATTAATTTGTAGTTGTAAGTTATAGTTCCAATTTATTTATTTTACCAGTAGTAATTAAATAAAAGAAAATCATATAACAGATATTATTATATTATTTTATTTTTATTTAGGTACTCTAAGGTTTCGTGTATTAAAAAGAATCGTGTATTGGTAGCAGTATACAGTCATTATAAGAACTCTGATTGTTATTTTCTTAAAAAAAGTGATTTTCGTCCTTAAACTAACATATTTTTACGAAATTTCACATTATTTTTTGATCTAATTTTAATGATGTATGCTGTTTTTACATAACATATGTATTCTACATATGCATATTTGTTAATGTGCTGATTTGAAAAAAAATTACACGTTTCGTCTCTTTGTAGCTTCCGTTTATTCGTAGGTTACACGCTTATATATGTTAGACAGATATCAGGATTAAAGTAAAAGGTGACTTTTAGTTAACACAATTTATTGTTTCAGTTTATACACCCTTATCTCTATACTCACTTGTACAGTTTTGTACTTACGCAACTTTTGCACTCTTAACAAATTTACACTTATTTATTAATACACACACAACTTCTCTATTAAAACACGTTAATTTATACACTTAAACACTTTTTAGTTTAATAACACGATTACCAACTATTACACTTTACACATTTAACACGATGCCTTCGTCAGGCAGCAAGACGGCGTACTAACTTTTGAGAGCAAAAAGTACCCTTTATATAGTAAATCTGTCACTCTTTTAAAACAGTTATGTGGGTATTATTATTTTATTTATTTGTTAATTACCCTCATATTAACAGTAACCTAACAGTTCGGCCGTCCTGCGCCGAAACACGACCCCGTGTTTCCAAAACAAAAAAACAAAAAAAACAAAAAAAAAAAAAAGAAAAAGAAAAAGAAAAGATAAACAAGATAACGCTTACAATAATATAAACTTTTATAAACAAAACATTCTAGGGGCCATCTGCCCATCTTTTAAACTGGGGCAATCTGCCCATCTTTTAAACTGGGGCAATCTGCCCATCTTTTAAACTGGGGCAATCTGCCCATCTTTTAAACTGGGGCAATCTGCCCATCTTTTAAACTGGGGCAATCTGCCCATCTTTTAAACTGGGGCAATCTGCCCATCTTTTAAACTGGGGCAATCTGCCCATCTTTTAAACTGGGGCAATCTGCCCATCTTTTAAACTGGGGCAATCTGCCCATACTTAGGCAATCTGCCCATACTTAGGCAATCTGCCCATACTTAGGCAATCTGCCCATACTTAGGCAATCTGCCCATACTTAGGCAATCTGCCCATTACTTAGGCAATCTGCCCATACTTAGGCAATCTACCCATACTTAGGCAATCTGCCCATACTTAGGCAATCTGCCCATACTTAGGCAATCTGCCCAACCAAACTGGGGCAATCTGCCCAACCAAACTGGGGCAATCTGCCCAAACTGAGGCAATCTGCCCATCCTAAAATAGATTCTACATAAAGTATTACACTATGTATGGATAATTCATTTATTAATACAACAACTTATATATACTATGCATATTATCTATGTGACAAATATCGACTGAATCATTATCAATGTAACAATTTTATGATACTACTAAGCATTTTCCATGCAAAATTAAATTAGTTATTACGTTGTCTGGAAATTCAGAATGTATAGATTCTTGTTCACTGTACCTATAAGATTGACTAGAGGATACACTGCACGCTTTAGTATAGCCAGTATCTGTCATGACCGAAAACGTTACTTATTTTATAATATAAGGGCCTTGAAACTTAGGTAAAACCTTTCGGCTTCGACTCGTTAACTGTTAATAATGAAAAACCCTAACAAGATCTCCTATTTTGTATTCACGCGGAGGTTTTCTACGTTTACCGTATTGCCGTTTTAGTGCCGTGTGATTTTTACTTACGCGACTACAACTTTATCACAAATCGAATCCCTATTTTCAGTTTTGTTCTCTAAATTACCATTTACCGAGTTATGTATATGACTATTAGATATGCTAACTATTTTGAACCCAGATAGTATCTCAGCCGGCGTAAATCTGATTCCTTAATTTAAAGTATTGTAAAAAAAAACCATTGAATTTTTGATACCATTGATTTTCGGAACATTTGTTATTTAATTAATATTGGAGCACTCTGGAGTGACAAAGTCAGTATGGTTACTTGAACGGATCGCGCCAGAGGCGAACTCGCCTCAAAATTATAGTAGTAGTATATATCTTAATGAATAAAGTCTAAAGTAGTAAAATACCTAAGTAATTAAGTCTGAGTTGCAAAATATCTTAATAAATAAAGCAATAATAAATAAGTAGAAAAATATTTAAAAACTGATAAACAATCTTATTGATCTTCTAAATAACATGATAAACAATCTAATTGATCTTCACAATATAAATAACAACTAATCATGTATTCGTATATAATGTTTGACTCGCGTACAATTTCCGCATTCATCATTTAATTGAATATTTCTCTTACATCTATTTTTAATTACACTATAATCGATACGGTCTATGTACAATACATACATATATCTGAAATACTGTCCTGTAATATTATTGCTAATTCTCCAATTTTTGTACAACCTAACTCAATTAAAACCAAAACAACATATATATTTATTTATATACCTAATTGACTTTTTTCTTTCATGAATTTCCCCACTAAGTACTACCTCTAACAATCAAAACCGCTTAATCATTACTATTCGAATTCGTTGTTTTCGGTTACACTATGTTTTAATTTGGTTCCATGAATTTCAATATTGCATTCGTTAGCTATGTGTCCCATTAATAACGTAAGTTCACTATCTGTACGGCTACTATGTGTACGGCTGCTATGCGTACGGCTGCTATGCGTACGGCTGCTATGCGTACGGCTGCTATGCGTACGGCTACTACGTGTACGGCTACTACGTGTACGGCTACTACGTGTACGGCTACTACGTGTACGGCTACTACGTGTACGGCTACTACGTGTACGGCTACTACGTGTACGGCTACTATGTGTACGACTACTATCTGTACCGCTACTAAATGCATCACTACCGTCTGTATCACTACTATATGTATCACTACTATATGTATCACTACTATATGTATCACTACTACATGTATCACTACTATATGTTCTGCTACTCTCTTTATCAATACTGTCTGTATCGATACTGTCTGCATCACTACTATATGTATCACTACTTTATATATCAATACTATACGTATCACTACTATACGTATCACTGCTATACGTATCAATACTATATGTATCACTACTGAATGTACGACTACTGTCTGTATAACTACTGTCTGTATCACTATTCTCTGTATCACTACTATATGTAACAATGCTATATGTACGACTACTGTCTGTATGACTACCGTCTGTATCACTATTCTCTGTATCACTATCATATTTATCAATACTGTCTGTATCGATACTGTCTGTATCACTACTATATGTATAACTACTATATGTATCACTACCATATGTATGACTACCGTCTGTATGACTACTGTCTGTATCACTACTATATGTGTAACTACTATATGTATCACTACTATATGTATGACTAATGTTTGTATCACTACTCTCTTTATCAATACTGTCTGTATCGATACTGTCTGCATCACTATTATATGTATCACTACTTTATATATCAATACTATACGTATCACTACTATACGTATCACTGCTATACGTATCAATACTATATGTATCACTACTGAATGTATGACTACTATAGCTATCACTACTATATAAACCACTACTATACGTATCAATACTATATGTATCACTATGAATGTACGACTACTATATGTATCATTACCACTGTATCACTATTCTCTGTATCACTACTCTCATTATCAATACCGTCTGTATCACTACTATATGTAACAATGCTATATGTACGACTACTGTCTGTATGACTACCGTCTGTATCACTACCATATTTATCAATACTGTCTGTATCGATACTGTCTGTACCACTACTATGTGTATAACTACTATATGTATCACTACCATATGTATGACTAACGTCTGTATGACTACTGTCTGTAACTACTATATGTATCACTACTATATGTATGACTACTGTTTGTATCAATACCGTCTGTATGACTACTGTCTGTATCACTTTTCTCTGTATCACTACCCTCTGTGACTACTGTCTGTATCACTACTATATGTGTCACTAATATATGTATCACTACTATATGTATGACTATTATATGTATGACTACTGTCTGTATCACTACTATCTGTATGACTACTGTTTGTATCACTACTCTCTTTATCAATACCGTCTGTATCGATACTGTCTGTAGCACTACTATATGTATAACTACTACATGTATAACTACTACATGTGTCACTCACTACTTTTTATACCACTACTTTCTATATCACTACTTTCTGTATTACTATTCACTTTGTCAATACTGTCTGTATCACTATTCTCTATATCACTGTTCATTTTATCAATACTGTCTGTATCGATACTGTCTGCATAGATACTGTCTGTATCAATACTGTCTGCATAGATACTGTCTGTATCAATACTGTCTGTATTATTACTATGTTTATTATCGTTACTGTTAAAGTTACCTTATTCATGGCGACGCCTTGATCACCTCGCACCGCTGCGACGGTGACGCCTCGATCGCCTCGCCCCGCTGCGACGGCGACACCTCGATCGCCTCGCCCTGCTGCGACGGCGACGCCTGGATCGCCTCGCCCTGCTGCGACAGCGACGCCTGGATCGCCTCGCGCTGCTGCGCAGGCGATGCCTCGATCGCCTCGCGCCGCTGCGCCGGCGACGCCTCGATCGCCTCGCCCTGCTGCGACGGCGACGCCTGGGTCGCCTCGCCCTGCTGCGACGGCGACGCCTGGATCGCCTCGCCCTGCTGCGACGGCGACGCCTGGATCGCCTCGCGCCGCTGCGCAGGCGATGCCTCGATCGCCTCGCGCCGCTGCGCAGGCGATGCCTCGATCGCCTCGCGCCGCTGCGCAGGCGATGCCTCGATCGCCTCGCGCCGCTGCGCCGGCGACGCCTTGATCGCCTCGCGCCGCTGCGCCTCGCCCTGTGCGATGGCGACGCCTGGATCGCCTCGCCCTGCTGCGACGGCGACGCCTGGATCGCCTCGCCCTGCTGCGACGGCGACGCCTGGATCGCCTCGCCCTGCTGCGACGGCGACGCCTGGATCGCCTCGCCCTGCTGCGACGGCGACGCCTGGATCGCCTCGCCCTGCTGCGACGGCGACGCCTCGATCGCCTCGCGCCGCTGCGCCGGCGACGCCTCGATCGCCTCGCGCCGCTGCGCCGGCGACGCCTCGATCGCCTCGCACCGCTGCGCCTCGCCCTGCTGCGACGGCGACACCTGGATCGCCTCGCCCTGCTGCGACGGCGACGCCTGGATCGCCTCGCGCCGCTGCGCAAGCGATGCCTCGATCGCCTCGCGCCGCTACGCCTCGCCCTGCTGCGACGGCGACACCTGGATCGCCTCGCCCTGCTGCGATGGCGACGCCTGGATCACCTCGCCCTGCTGCGACGGCGACGCCTGGATCGCCTCGCGCTGCTGCGCAGGCGATGCCTTGATCGCCTCGCGCCACTGCGCCGGCGACGCCTCGATCACCTCGCGCCGCTGCGCCAGGGACGCCCCGATCGCCTCGCGCCGCAGCGCCGGCGACGCCTCGATCGCCTCGCACAGCTGCGACGGCGATGCCTCAATCGCCTCGCGCTGCTGCGCCGGCGACGCCTCAATCGCCTCGCACAGCTGCGGGCGACACCTTGATCGCCTCGCACCGCTGCGACAGCGACGACTCGATTGCCTGGCACCACTGCAACAGTGAAGACTCGATCGCCTGGCACGACTGCGCCCACTCATTAACCACCTTTTGTGGCAACAGTGAGTACAAACCAGCGACGAGTCTCTCTCGATAAATTGAGTCCTTTCCACTCATTTAAGACATCTCTTGTCTCTTGACGTAATGTGGGCAGACCGGGATTACACCGAAGCGTAAAAAAAAAAACTTCGGTGGAATCCCACTTCTGATATTTGTTAGACAGATATCAGGATTAAAGTAAAAGGTGACTTTTAGTTAACACAATTTATTGTTTCAGTTTATACACCCTTACCTCTATACTCACTTGTACAGTTTTGTACTTACGCAACTTTTGCACTCTTAACAAATTTACACTTATTAATTAATACACACACAACTTCTCTATTAAAACACGTAAATTTATACACTTAAACACTTTTTAGTTTAATAACACGATTACCAACTATTACACTTTACACGTTTAACACGATGCCTTCGTCAGGCAGCAAGACGGCGTACTAACTTTTGAGAGCAAAAAGTACCCTTTATATAGTAAATCTGTCACTCTTTTAAAACAGTTATGTGGGTATTATTATTTTATTTATTTGTTAATTACCCTCATATTAACAGTAACCTAACATATAGAAGGATAGACAGAACCTAAAGTCTAGCCTAGTATTAAGAGGCTTCGTTCTCCATTTTTAGTCTGAAATTAGACATTCCGTATTGAATCGCAGAATCCAAAGCCTAAAATAATCCAAATTAAAAGTTACAATAATATAAATTTAAATAAGATATCTTTTTTAGCTTCACGCTGTATCCCGCACACAGCAGGTTAGGCAGAGGGAACCTTATAGGGAGTATTAAGATACTCCGTTCCCCACTTTCCGCCGAATTCAGAGGCATTGCGTGTTAAGTGGCGGAACTTAACGCCACGCTTTACCTCGACACCAGAGTGAAGAAAATGGAAATATTAGATATTTCCACACCTCGAGTGGGAATCGAACCCACAACCAGTCGTTTACAGTCACACGCTTGTGCCACTGGGCCACGACTGGCCACAAATAAGATTTGTAACTGAAATGAGAACAAGCAGTTGAAAATAAGCAGCAGATATCGTTATGTAGTTTAAAGGGGCGAAGCCGCGAGATTATCGCTAGCTTAAAATATAATATACTTCAACTTTACACAAACACTGGTTGATCCTCACTAAATTGATATTGTTCCAGCATTATACAACAGATCAAATGTTCGCAATTAAATTTGTACGCGATTTTGGACAGATAACAACACATAAGCCGGTTTAAATATTAAAAGTAATTAGCTATAACTCATTCATTTAATTCTATATTTCAATGAATTCATGTTGGTTTTCATTTACATTTATATGATATTATAATTGATCAGAATATTGTGTAAATATTTTAGCGATATTATTAATTGGTGACACTTAAACTTGCGTAGAGGGTTTTTTGAAATAAAATTGACCATTTAAGGTAAATTTAACATTTAATTTTTGTTTCTGAGACTAATTTATGCGTTAATTTACATTAATTAATACGCAACGTCTTTATTTCGGACGGAAAGTAGACGATGAACTGTCTTGATAGTAGGTTTTCCCTGCCTCCATTGCTACGAACTAAAACACATATATAAAGGATAATAGAAACAGTTGTTTCTTTGCTATGCGGGGAAAAGCGTGCTGTATAACTTTTTTTTTAGCTTCACGCGGTATCCCGCACACAGCAGGGTAGGCAAAGGGAAACCAGTGTTTAGACACTCCGTTCCCCACTTTTCACCGATTTCGGAGGCAATGCGTGTCAAATAGCGGAACTTAACCATTTTACCTCTGATACCTCTGGTAATTCGAAGGAAATATTAAATATTTCCACTCCTCGAGTGGGAATCGAACCATCGAACCCACAACCAGTCGTTTACAGTCACACATATGTGCCACTGCGCCACGACTGTATAACATATAAGATAGAGATTTTATATTGTCAAAAAGAGAAAGCTAGAAAAAAGAAAAGAAAATATTTTAAATGTATTTATTTCTCTGAGTGAAAATCAAACCCACATTCATTGCGTTTACATTTTGATGTTGTCCCACTGTTTACATAAGACTATTAACTAAATTTAATACATTTTCACTTTATCACCAAATTAGTATCTAGAAACGTTTCTTTCATAAACAAGATTATGAATACTTCCACTCCTCGAGTGGGAATTGAACTAGTAGACCTAGTAGAACTACAAAACGTGTCCTTATCAGATAGTACATCAATATTTATTAAGAAAACATGTACATATATGGCAGAAGGAAACAAAATGTTAATACTTCTAATTAATATATGGATAGGTCGTCGTGGCGTAGTGTGAGTGTCTAATTGTAAACGTGATGGTCGTAGGTTCGATTCCTACTCTGGGAAATGATTTTATATATTATTTTTAATTTATTCGCTCTGGTAAAGCGCTTTGTTAAGTTTCGTTTCTCCCTGACTCCGGTATGCGAGAATGTATGAAGTTGATATATATGAACTAAGTTTTTTTTTATTTATTTTTTTAACTTCACGCTTTATCGCGCACACAGTAGGGTAGGCAGAGGGAACCTAGTGTTAAGACACTCCGTTCCTCACTTTCCGCCGAATTCGGAGGCATTGCGTATTAAGTGGCCGAACTTAACTTTACCTCGACACCATAGCGAAGAAAATGGAAACAATAAATATTTCCACTCCTCGAGTGGGAATCGAACCCACAACCAGTCGCTTTACAGTGACGCTTTGTGCCACTGCGCCATGAGTCGCCCCATGGACTAAGTCATAGTTATTTAACGGGAAACGCAAGACATAATGCGAATTTCAAATCAGTCTGCATAAATCTAGACATCGAGTGATATAACCTAAAGTACGCAACAGGCCAAGTGTTTGTTATGTAATACTTAGTAACTAAAACCTCTAGAGCAGGGCCGAGCAATCCGCTGCCCGCTTAACAACTTTATGCAGCCCGCTAAGTGTTTATTTATATTACAGATACTCTTGGGGCCAGTCGTGGTGCAGTAGCACAGACGTGAGACTTCAAACGACTGGTTGTGGGTTCAATTCCCACTCGAGGAGTGGAAATATTTAATATTTCCTCATTCTTCTTTTATTCATTTAACTTAAGGCCGCGCTTTGCCCCGGTACCAGAGCGAAGAAAATGAGAGAACCCACATTCAGTCACGACACTGTGCCCCTGCCCTACTTGCTAAACGAAGACTTAAAGAAGAAGAAGATATATTAAAAATATATATTGCCTCAAGTGGGATTCGAACTCCAACAATCCATCATGCTTATAGTCAGACGCCGTCCCACGAAATATAACATAAGTAGATGCTTAGAAAATATTTTGGTATCTTCACACATATTTCTTCTTTTTTGTTACAGGTAAAATATAATATTAAGCTGTGCAATGGTTGGAGTTACTCAAGGAAATGATTATAATATATAAATTATTTTCGGAATGAAAAACTCTCTGGTAAGATGAACTACATTTTGATTTATCACTAAACTTCAAGGAAGGTGTTCAACTATAAATCCGACAAGTCTATATATGATTAAAAAGACATTTGGAAAAGGTATAAAAAGATGCATTGCTCAGCGGTGAATGCGCCTGGACGGTTCAGGAGGCGCGGGTTCGAATCCCGCTGCGTTCAAATTTTTATACGTTTTCCAAATGTCTTTTTCAATTTTCCTAAGTGTGGAATAACACTTTAAAAATGTTTAAAAAGTCTATATATTATGTATGAACTAGAATAGTTAAACTATATACTTAAAATGGAATAGTCATTGATCTTAATAAATTTGTATTATTAAATATTATTGAGGCCTGTTGTGGTTTGACTGTGGCACAGAGTGGGACTGTAAGTTTGGTTGGGTCTGCTTTCAATTCCCACTCGAAGAATTGAAATATTGCCATTTTCTTAGCTCTGGTGTCGAGGCAAAGTACGGTGTTGAGTTCCGCCATTCAACACATTATGCCTCCAGAATTCGGTGGGACGTGGGGAACGGAGTGTCTTAACACTATGTCCTTTCTGCCTACTCTACTATGTCCTCTCTGCCCTGCGAAGATTAAAAAAAAGGAAAACTATAAAATAAGCTTGAATTTGGGCGAAAAGAAGAAAACGAAGCCTTCACTTGACTACTGTAGTTTTAAAACCCATATTTATATTCAAATAGCTTTTTATAACCAAGTAAAAATATATGAGAAAATCATTTTAACGCCCACAGACTACACGTAACTCGCGATAAGATTTGCCATTCCGATTACCCAACGAAATCCTTGACGTTATTACGCAAGTTTCAAACAACGTTGCGAAACCAGGTCTTGTATATTATGTCTATGTATTATTTTTAGCTTAGGCTTAGTTAGAATTTAGTGTCGGGATTCTCTGTTTTTCACTTACACCTGAGTTAGAAATATTATTGGTTGTGTTGGGAAACTAGTTATAGTGGTGTTTGTGTCCGGATATATGAAATAGGTATATATTTTCAGAGAAAAAAGAGAGTAGTATAGTGTCATATGTAGGCAGAGAGAGCCAAGTGCTAACACTCCGTTCCCCACTCCCCGGCGAATTCGGAGGCATTGCTTGTTAAGTGGCGGAACTTAACGCCGCGATTTGCCTTGACACCGAAGGAAATGGAAATATTCAATATTTCTATTCCTCCACTGAGAATAAAACCCATAATCAGTCGCTTTACAGTCACACTTTGTGCCTCTGCGCCACGACTGGCCCTTTTTTAGCTTCACGCTGTATCCTACTGTATGCAGGATAGATCTTATTTTTTTTTTATCTTCACGCTGTATCCAACACACAGCAGAGTAGGTAGAGGGAACCTTCATTACAGTATTTACTTTAAAAAAGGAAAACAAGGTCATCTTTCAGAAATTTCTCCCGAATTTTCATACAATTTATACCCACAGAACACAAGTAAACCTCAGTTAAGATTCAAAATCGATTTGTTTGTCAAGAATCTAGGTCACCAATTATTAAGCTGCAAGTAAAATTTCGTAAAAACGGTTTTAAATGAAATTTGACTTCCCTCAAAAAATCATGCTCCAATTTTTCCATCAGCCTGCAGCTAAAAAACGTTGTAAATTGTTACTCTCACACAAAGTTAATGAAAAACCATCGAAATACACGAATATATGTACTCTATAGTACTATATTCCCAAGCGAAACGTACAATTTATAAAGAAAAATGTTTACGGACGTACCTCTATATATGTATATCTTTAATACAAACAACTTCGACGTTATTTTAAAAATCTTTATTGATATTTAAAACTCTTTTTTCTCGTATGTTATATCGAGCATGCAGGGGAATTTTTAAAGCATAGCACATCTGCTTGCTTGTCCCGTCTATATGTATATCAAAGGACCTGGGTGAGGCAGTTGACTTCTCTAAATACGGGCAAATATATCTTAATATATCATTTAACATTTAATTTTATTGAGATAAAGAAGAAGAACAGAAAACTTAGCTTCATTATGTATCTATTTTTTATATAAATATGTAATAGTTTCCAAAGAAATCTAAAATCAGTAGATTCAAGTACTAAAAAACTGTGTCTAGCACTTAAACTAGTTATTTAAAAAAAATATCAGCTTCGTGTTTTTTCCGCATATCAGAGGAGCTAGAGAGAGCACTAATTGTCATTTATTTCCTTGTGTCATTCATGTCATACTCCGTTCTCCATTTCCCCCCTAATTTGTGTGATGAGTGATGGAACTAAATGCCATACTGCCTATCTATCAAAGCAGATAAATAAAACTAAGAAAAATAAAAAATAAAAATAGGTGGCCAGTCGTGGCCCAGTGGCACAAGAGTGTGACTGTAAACGACTGGTTGTGGGTTAGATTGCCACTCGAGGAGTGGAAATTATATTTCCATTTTTCTTCGCTCTGGTGTTGAGGTAAAGCGCGGCGTTAAGTTCCGCCACTTAACACGCAAGCCTCCGAATTCGGCGGAAAGTGTGGAACGGAGTGTCTTAACACTAGGTTCCCTCTGCCTACCCTGCTGTGTGCGGGATATAGCGTGAAGCTATTTAATTTTAATTTAAAAATAATATACAATAAATACACTGAGTGAGAATCGAATCTACAACCATTTCATTTACAAACAAACACTTTCACACAGCCACGACGACCTCAATTAAACACAAGTAAATATAACTGAAATTCCAATATCCATTCCCGATTTTATATCTTCTTTCAGTCTGAAGCTCAGAACGCTTTAAAATATATACATTCCCATGTGGAATATACATTTTATAAAGGCGAGTATTTACTAACCTACCTCCCATACAAATAGCTTCAACGTCATTTTAGAAATCTTTCAATATTTTTCATGAGATATTGCAAAGAAAACGCTGTAAAGTGAAATGCCCAGAGGAGCGACATTCATTCAATTTAGCCAGCGGTCGTGGGGAATATTTAGTATAGTATATTTTCAACTTTATGGTGATTGTAATAAGCAAGTGTTAAATCTGAAAGTGGATTGTTGTGGTTAGGATATTTTTCTTGCACTTTAACTTGGCCTAGATAAATTAATATAATATTTTTTTCTTTTTCATCCTTCTCGTTTTTCTTGCATAGTTCCGTATTTCTCATGAAATGGTAGTTAGTAAGAAAGTAGTGTCAATACACTAAGTTCTCCGCTTAAATTTAAGATGATATGTTGAGTGGCGGTGCTCAACGTCGCGGTTTGCCTTGTGTCAAAGAGGAGAAATGAAAATTATTTCAATGAACGAATAAATTCTCTAAACGGGAATCAAACCCACAATTATCAGGCATTGTCATATAAATAAAATAAATAATTTAGTTATAATTTAAATAGTAATTATATCGTTTTTTAAGTTAATGCAAGCATCTTTTGTATTTTTACACTTCTATACTCCATTTTACATTTCTAACTAAACCAAAAATGGATATATGTAAAAATGTGTTCTTACTTCTGATATCTTAATCTCTATAACTTTAGAATAACTATACCGAATACCTAAATATACTAATTTTTTTAGCTTCACGTTGTATCCCGCACACAGCAGGGTAGGCAGAGGGAACCGAGTGTTAAGACATTCCGTTCCCTACTTTTCGTCGAATTCGTTAATTGGCGGAACTTAACGCCGCGCTTTGCCTCGACACCAGAGCGAACAAAATGGAAATATTAAATATTTCCACTCCACGAGTGGGAATCGAACCCACAACCCAGTCGTTTACAGTCACACGCTTGTGCCACTGCTCCACGACTGGCCTAAACAAATACTAATAATTTAAATAAACATCCTCTAACTAGAAATTGAACCTAGAACCATCAAAATCACTTCCATACACCAACAAAATCATACCACACTTTCACTACAAATTACCTTTAAACATATGTATAACATAACAAACTACGAACAAACCTGTACCAAATACCAATACAACAAATTCCAAGGAGCAGATCGGAACTCACATTAACGGTATACATTATTAAGCTGATCTACAAGTTTGGATGTATTCAACTACTCCTATATTCCGCCCTCATGCTGGATACTTGCCAGAACACGATATTCTTATACACCTGATACGGTACGACAAATGACGTCGCGAGATTGTAATGCAGATATGGGAGAAGCAATTAATATTTTTGTGATTTTTTATAGTGTATATTTTGATATTAATATTATGTATATTATATATGGGGCCAGTCATGGCCCAGTGGCACGAACGTGTGACTGTAAACGACTGGTTGTGGGTTCGATTCCCACTCGAGGAGTGGAAATATTTAATATTTCCATTTCCTTCGCTCTGTTGTCGAGGCAAAGCGCGGCGTTAAGTTCCGCCACTTAACACGCAATGCCTCCGAATTTGGCGGAAAGTGGGGAACGGAGTGTCTTAACACTAGGTTCCCTCTGCCTACCCTGCTGTGTAAGCGGAATACAGCGTGAAGCTAAAAAAAAATACTATGTATATAATGGTTGCTGAGAGACATTATACTAGTGGTAGTACATTCTTATATTTATTTTTTTCTCACTTAAGATACTTCGCGATGTTGAACTCTGCCCCCAATCAAACATTATCTCTAAAAGTGTGGAAAGCAGTAAAGTGTCTAAACACTATATTCTCTCTGTCTAGAGTGTTAGAGTGGGGTACTCTAAATAAACATAAATAATGAACCTCCTCCTTATAAGAGTAAAAATATAACTTTAAGAGCAGTGATGTAAAAGTTTATAAGATTGTAATTTTGTCGTTAATTGATTGTCATTAAATTTGTCGTGGCACAGTGGCATGAACGTGTGACTGCAAATGATTGTGGAGGAGTGGAAATATTTAATATTTCCGTTTCCTTCGCTATCAGAGGCATAGCGCGGCGTTAAGTTCCGCCACTTAATACGCATGCCTTCAAAGTCAGCGGAAAGTGGGGAATGAAGCGTCTTAACACTGGATTCCCTCTGCTTACCCTGCTATGTGCGGGATACAGCGTGAAAGTAAAAAAAATACAAAGGAAATTATTGAAATTTCAATATAAGCAATATGCAGACTTCAAAACTACGTGACAAGTCTACGTAGGACCCGCAAATATCCTATTCGAATAATCTTTAAAAAAACACCTATTTCAACCTATTAGGTGTTGATTTTGAAAAATAATCTTTTTTAACCTTCGTCCATCAACTATTTTCATATTGAATTCCATCTAAATGGGGCCAGTAGATTATTACGAAAGGAAACATATTAAAGAAATTATATAAATTTTACCCTTAACCCTTAATTATTAACCCTTCAAGTTAAAAACATTTGAAGTAACTCGTTAAATGAGAGATAGATAGGAAGTATGTAACAGAGCTGATCTTGAAGTTTGGAAGCACTCGACATCTCGTTGTTAATTCAGCGCAACCCCGCTATTGGAGGGATGCCAACCATGATATTCCGTATCATTTACACACCTGATGCGGTAGTTTTCCCGCATTTAAATGTTTTTTATAGATTTTTTATTGGTGTATATCTCCCACGTTGAAGAGGTATGTGAATTGTATGGAGCAAGTTCATTTGTGTGGGCTACAAAGTGGATAATTCGGAAAAAAACCATGTAGGCTTTTAGCGTAGTTAAGTTTCGCCACTCAACACTTAGTGTCTCGATTTCTGGCGTAAAATGGAGTGCCCTGACAATACTACTCTCCTATGCATTCTCTCTAACTAAGAAATAGTGTGAAGCTGTAACATTTTTTAATGTTAATCTAGACTGACCTTGATAATTATTATTTTTTCATATAAAGTGATCTTAGGTTGACTTTATTACTTTTTTGAGTAAAATACATATGTTATAGTTTAATTTGAATTCTAAATTTTGAAAATAAACCAATGTCTCCCAATTATATTTTTTTTCTTTTTTTTTAACTTCACGCTGTATCCCGCACACAGCCGGGTAGGCAGAGGGAACCTAGTGCTAAGACACTCCGTTCCCCACTTTCAGCCGAATTCGGAGGCATTGCGTGTTAAGTGGCGGAACTTAACACCGCGCTTTACCTCGACGCCAGCGCGATGAAAATAGAAATATTAAATATTTCCACTTCTTGAGTAGGAATCTAACCCACAACTAGTGGTTTACAGTCACACGCTTGTACCACTGGGCCACGACTGGCCACAATTAAACTTAAATACATAAATAGTTTTTATACTTAAATACATAAATAGTTTTTGTATATTTCAAACATTTTAACATTTAACATTTTATACATGTAAAAGTAAAAACATAAATAAATTAGACAAAAATCACTATTAATTTACACAAATACTAAAAGCAACTACAATAAATACTGGTACTGGCACTTGTATTACCTCTAGTGACAATCACAAATATCCAGATTACTCTTATTCTAATAATTGAAACCCAATCAATTATTAATTTGCAATCAATTTGGAACAGTTTAATCGCTGCAAATCTACAAACCGCATTATGATGACCACGGCTTAATCAATAATTTCGTCACCATTAGGGCTGACAATATTTAACATGTATATATTTGAATATGGGGCCAGTCGTGGTGCAGTGGCACGAATGTGTGACTGTAAACGACTGGTTGTGGGTTCGATTCCCACTCGAGGAGTTTCCATTTCCATTTAACACGCAATGTTTCAATTCAGCGGAAAGTAGGAAATGGAGTGTCTTAACACTAGGTTCCATCTGCCTACCCTGCTGTGTGCGGGATACAGCGTGAAGCTAAAAAAAATAATAATATCTTTTTTAGTTTCACGATTTTGTGTCATAATAAGAAGACGAGATGATTTTTTAGAAATATTGCGTGTTGCGTGGTGGAAAGCAATGCCCCGTTTAGTCTAACCAGACAGGAAAAATGAATATAATTTAGGTATAACCATTCTTCCTTTCCTTTGATCGTGGGTTCGACCCACGACGATTCGTATTTACAGTCAGTCAGTTGCTATTCCACTATGCCATTAGGTTATTTATTCCTACAATATCAGTATACTGATATAGAATAAAACCCTGGCAAGCCAAATTGAATATTTCTCTGCAGCACTGTTATACTTGTATTTGTATTATTTTGTTTCCATGTATTATTAAACGTAATTTCCTTTATTTCCCGTTTGCATAGAAATTTCCAGATATCTTGCTTCAGTACTCTCTCCCTTACACTTTTCAAGGAGCCGTCACACAAATTTCAGCGTTATACATCAAGTAGTTTCTGCTATGTGTGATCTGTTATTGACTCAGGGCCGAAAATATTTGTATTGTGAATTAATTTTTTTTTTTTTTTATAGCTTGACGCTGTATCCCGCAGACAGCAGGGTAGGCAGAGGGAACCTAGTGTTAAGACACTCCGTTCTCCACTTTCCGCCGAATTCGGAGGCTTGCGTGTTAAGTGGCGGAACTTAACGCCGCGCTTTACCTCGACACCAGAGCGAAGAAAATGGAAATATAATTTCCACTCCTCGAGTGGGAATCGAACCCACAACCAGTCGTTTACAGTCACACTCTTGTGCCACTGGGCCACGACTGGCCACAATTACTTAATTTAATAAAACAAGGAATATAATTTTAGTATTTAGCTCACAAATAAGAACGTGTATGTTAATAAACGCAACACTAGTGGACAGTTTCCCAAAAGTTTATATTGAAAATATCTATTTCAGAATGGATGAGATCATCCGGCGTTATGTTTTATTAAATAAATGTTATTTATAAAAATACTTAAGTATTTTCACTCAATATTTCAAGAAATATTTAATACAGATATTAAAACTAACTAATTAAAATAACTAGTAAGAAATTAGTAAATTAGCAGTTAAAATTGCCAGTTAGTAACATTAAAAACCAAAGTATTCCTTTAAGAGCGTTAATTTTAAGCCTATTTGCGGGTAGCATCCCTAAATAAGTTTACTAAATCACTGATATGTCTTCCGAAACAACGTTGTACCATTAGCGGTGGATACAAATAAACAGTACTACAATAATATATTTGTACATACAAATACATACATCTGGTACATACATATATGTTTGTTAATCTTATCGTCGACATCTTCTAATTAATTGCCTGTTACCTGCACCTTGCATGTGAAGTTATGGAGAGGTAAATGCTTTACTATAGATTAGACGCTATCTCGCGTTATATGTTAGATAAAATATTTTCTTTAAAAAATTTTTTAAAGTGGTATTCCACACTTAGGAAAATTGAAAAAAACATTAAAGAATAAGTTGTAATAAAGCATATAAGAATTTCGACGCAGCGGATAGTAGAACGCATGGCTCAGTGGTGAGAGCGCCTCGACGGTATTCAGGAGGCGCGGGTTCGAATCCCGTTGCGTTCAAACTGTCGTACTTTTTCTTTAAATGTCTTTTTCAAAATATTTTCTTCTTTTTAGCCAGTTTCGCTGTTTTTCTAATATAGCAGAATAAGCAGAGAGTACCTAGTGTTAAGACACTATTAGAGGGATAAATGAGGATGTTACTGATCTTCTTAGTATCAGTGGAAAGTACAGAAAAGTTATTGACAGAATTTTTAATTACATTATTCGGTGACGTTAATAAATATTTAAAATGTATTTTTATTTTACTTTAATTAATAATGTGTAAATTATTTTGATGTTATTTATGATATAAATAATAGATTTTAGTAAAAAACTCAGGTAGACTAAAGCCTACATTTCAAAGCGCTGAGAAAACAGACCTAAAATGTTGTAAGTATAAGTTAAGAATATTCGATAAAAAACGGAACGGTACAATTATACTATTCAAAAGGAAAATAATTTAAAAACTAAACGCTAACATCGACTAAAACACCAATTAATTACCTTAAATTTAACTCTCATCCACAAATATTCTGCAAAATTCCATAAAATCTAGACCAAAAATCTAGTACATTTCAGTCTAAAATCAGGAAAGTAGAACATATACGGTACAATACTGCAAAACAATCCAATTAATTTATCACCGCCATACAATTTGCAAACGGAGACACGGAGACAAGCGTCTAATTAAACTATGAAGATATGCAGATGAGATACGAAGTGTGTCAGTGAATAACATTCGTTTCATATTTGAGCGAATAATGAATTAAATATAAAATTTTAATAGAATTTATTATTCTACGTAAAAGTAACCGTAAGGTGCAATAATCTTAGATGCGTGGGCTTAACTGAAACTAGAAGAACTGTTAAACAAAAAAATGTTTTTTTTTTTTAATTCATCTTCACGCTTTTTTCCTCATAGCAGAGTGGTGCCGAGGCACTCCATTCTCCATTTCATGCCCAAAATCGAGACATTTTGCGTATTAAGAAGGAATGCGAATCATTCCTTCGAGTGGCAATCATCGCTTTTACAGTCCAACGCTATCCAACTGCGCCACGACTACAGTTTTTTAGTTTCTAATATTTTTCAAGACACATAAAAATAGCTTTTAGCCTCGACTTTCCTTGATTTTGCGCGCTGGATTTTGAGAACCAACTAGATAACACCACTTAGATAACACGTATCTAAGAAGTATATAAAAGCATTATTTTCCACAGTACAACTCTATAACCGCAGAGAATATATTAATGAACTAATGTTTTTCTTTTTTGCAATTGTATATATTATATATTAAAGCATATGCGAGTATGTTTTAGCGTAACAATAATGAAATAATCAGTCCAATCTATATCCAGAATAATTTTTACATTAGAATGAATATATCGCTAAAAAACTATTCCTTAAACAATTCTTATACAAAAAGAAGAAACTTGGATACCAGCAATTTGGGGAAAAAATGTTGCTCTTTGTAACAAAAGGCACCAAATTCCGACTAAATCTCTCTAAACTAATTCCCATGTGTCAATCTTGAAATTTCTTGTACCCAAAGAAATAATATAACCTCACTTACTATCTAATTAACGGCATGTTACCAAATCTGACATTCGATCAGGCGAGCTCCTTAATTAGAACCAACATCACACACATTCTAGTATTTTCATTACAAGCCATTGTTGATAGATTAATTGGTAGATTTAGGCAAAGAAATTTGTGATTGTATGTGATTATTAATTATAGCGGGTCTAAGTGAAGGAGAGAATTAGTATGAAATATTGTTAAATTGCCTCACGTGGGGTAGTTACGGAAAACCTGGTTCTGATCTCCTCTCCTTTTTTACATAGTGCGTAGGGAAAGTCAACGCCGCCGGAAGTCTATGAAGTTTCATATATATGTCGTGGCCAAATCGTTTAATTGACAATTTCATGAAATCGTCGCAGTTCATGAAATGACCAATTATCTTTTGGCCAGATCATGATGTCGTTTGACGAAATCAATGACAGCCTAACGTTTAACGATATGTTCAACTAAACGCGTGGCTACTTCATGAAATTGTCGATCTTGTTTGACCAAATAGTCAATTATAATTACTTTAACAACCGATAGAGGCGCAAGAAGCGCTTTTTCGTATATCAGCTGTTCGTAATAAAGCTAAAACTTTAGTTTTAAATATTTTTTTTTATTAAAAGCAGAATTAACTATCCTTTTATAATAAGTAAAAATTATGTTCCTAAAAAAATATTATCTTTTTATTTTATTGAAAATCATTATAATTTTGATTTTAAGTTGTTTTGTATTTGCGATACTATAATAATAACTTTAAGAAATATATAATAAAAACTACTTTTAAATACTAAAGAATCTGTTAAATATAAAAAGTTTAACCTAACCTAACCTATCTTGATAGGTTTTAAATATATTCACACAAAATAAAAATAATTACGTAAAAGAATTTTTAGGTTAGGTTAGGTTAAACCTTTTTTATTTAATTGATTCTCACAAGATTGAAAGTGTTTTGAGCTAAAAAAATCGCAATTATATATAATGAGTTTGTATTACGCACATACTCTGAATTTATGTTAAATATATTATAAAGACACCTTATTTTACGATATGACCAAACGTCGACGACGAAATCGTTAAACGTTGACGAATCAACGATATCGTCAAATTCAATTGCTCATTTCATGAACTGCGACCATTTCATGATATCGTCAACGAGATCATGAAATTGTCAATTCTACGATCTGACCACGACATATACACTATTATGGTGTGTGTTGTCAAAACCAAAGTCAAATAATTTATTCAAAATAAGATGCTTCATTTTTGAACGTCAAATAGTTTACCACTTAAACTTGAATGGTGAACTTTACCGCCACCAGTTGTTTGGTTCGCCACAGTGAAAAAATAAAAATAATTCAATTACAATCAGATCCTCACTGGGAATCTAACCCCATCCAATCACGATTACATACAAATGCTGTCCCTCTGCACCAGTGTGCAGTATCCTCGAAAAAAATATAAATCATATATAAAAAAATCATAATGCGCCATTTTCTTAGTCATAATTATAAAAACAAACTTCAATATTTTGACGAGCACAAAGAAAATCTAACGACGTAATGTAACACGTAATATCAATCGGAGGTCGGAGATAAAATAAAAAGATTTCTTTTGATCTGAACACATCCTGTTCCATGTAATATGGGATCTGCCGAGGATCAAAATCTGCATCTCATTGAACACGATCCGCCACAATCTATCTCCAAATAAAAAAGGGAGCCAAATCTATTTGGTAATAACTGATGTGATCGCAGACGCTGTTGTTACTTGATTATGGTTTTTTTTTGTCTTCGCTTGTCTTTTTATAAAATTTATTCTAGAATTTATTCAGTACAAGTTAGTTCAAGCACTAAAATCTATTTATTTTTTTAAACAATATTTGAATAAAATAATCTAAATAAATACTTATAAATAGATTTTAGTACTAATTGATCTGATTTTACTTGATTGTGCCTATGTCAAATAAGAAAAAAAATCTGTTTTTTCTGCGCTATATAAAATTCATGCATAAACAAATATACAATTCAAATATTTTACTGCCTTTGAAAAAAAAACGCGAATATTTTCCTACTTTCTTCAAAAAGTTCACGTTTTCAGAACTGAAAAAATTATACTCAAAGAACCCAAAATTGTATCATACTCGGAGAATACAAGAATATGCTAGTACTAGTGATATTAAGTTACCCTTAAATTACTAAAGAACGCATAAGTACTAATGCACATACATATATACTACAAGTACTTAAGCCTGCACTAAGGCACTCATTGTAGGCTGATGCTAGCCTTCAAAGGATTCAGGACTTACAAGTGCCCACCAGTATTAGAGCCTACAGGTTGATAATAGCACAATACATCGTAGAGAAGACCAAAACCGAGCATATTAAAAAAATATTAAACCTCTGAACCACTAACCAATATCCAAACTTATAACAAGAGCACAAAACTCAAAGCTACGTAATACTTATCGTCTTCTTGAATTAACGTACATTTCGTTCAAATACTAAGTACAACACAAAGTGCAAAATCGTTGAACTAACAACGTCAGGTAGTTCAGGTCAACTTATGAAGTAATTAGACCTATCTATACATACATACATGTAAGTTGCACTTCACGCTTACCAACTCCATTCGAGCGGGGCAGTGCATCAAAGTTTTGAGTATATCTTAATTAGTTAGCAAGTTCTCTTGTTACGTGGGAATTGATAGGCTGGATGACTACTTAAGTTTGCGGTCAGCTGTTCTCAAAGTTGGGAATGGCATCTTGAAAACTTTGTGGGTTCTTATGAAGAATATATGGAGGCAAAGTTGTGTGGATGCATTTCTCTAAGTTATATACAAAAAAAGCAAAATTAAAAATTTTGAAAAAACCCACGACGGTTTAATTGTAATTGTAAAAGGATAAAATAACTATAAATCCCCCGCCTAAAAAAATATATGTAACGAGATGATGGGGACGGCTTCGTCGGGGGCTGTCATTACTTTAAGTTTGCTCATAGGTTTTCTTGCTGTTAAAACAGGTTTGGCAAAAAAATTAAATATTAAAATGAATTTACAGTTTTGATAACTGGTATTTTAAAGACTTTAAAACGAAATCTATAGCTACTATATTTAAAATAGAGGTTGCAACTGGCAGCCCCCGACGAAGTCGTCCCCATCATCTCGTTACATATATTTTTTTAGGCGGGGGATTTATAGTTATTTTATCCTTTTACAATTACAATTAAACCGTCGTGGGTTTTTTCAAAATTTTTAATTTTGCTTTTTATTTTAAACTTTTTAAAGTGAATAGATATACACTATATATTATTACATAATATTGAAATACTTTATAATAATCTTCATGCAAATCCAAAAGAAATTATAAACCCAATGCTTTCTGGTTATCAAATGCTTATTGCAGCGCCTGGCAGTTTGTCACCGTAACATTTTCACGAAACTTAAGTCTAACCAAATCAGTGAATATCACAAAACCCACTAGTAGTTTTGATTTTGAACAAACTAATATATACTGGAGCGCCCCGTGGTAGTTCGTGATATGGCATATAAAAACACGCAGCAATTAAACCAGAACCTATCACAGAAAACCGCATCTAAATAGGTTTCACACAAAAATAAAAGCAAATGCTTACTGCAGCGCCCCCTGGTGAGGTGTCACCATGACACATATACGAGAACACGCGCTAATTAAGCCTGATCCTATCTTTGATAACTGCATCCAAATCGGACTTGTAGTTTTAGCTTTGCATAATTAAATGTTTAATGCAGCGCCCCCTGGTGAGTTCTTGACGTAAAAAAAACCTAAAAACTTACACCAAGTAAAGGTACTCTCGTAACTCTAATACTAAAAACTCTGCCCAATCTGGACTAGTAGTTGTGGTTTTGCATTAAATATTACAAACAAATGTTTACTACAGCGCCCCTTGGTGAGTTAACACAATAAAAACATATCCAAGAACATGCACTAATTAAACTTGAGCTTATTATTGAAACTGCATCCAAATCAAATTCGTCATTTTATCTTTGCACAAACAATATTTTACTGCAGCGCCCCCTGGTGACTTGTCAACGTAATATAAATTTAAAAACATGTTTTAAGTAAATCGGAATCTAATACTGAAAAAAACAAAATTAAAAATTTTGAAAAAACCCACGACGGTTTAATTGTTATTGAAAAAGAATAAAATAACTAGAAATCCCCCGCCTAAAAGAATATATGTAACGAGATGATGGGGACGACTTCGTCGGGGGCTGTCATTACTTTAAGTTTGCTAGCTTCCCCTAGGTTTTCATGCTGTTAAAACAGGTTTGGAAAAAAATTCAAATATTATTATGAATTTACAATTTTGATAACAGGTATTCCTTTTAGAAACTTTAAGAACGAAATCTATACTGTTAGCTACTATATTCAAAATAGAGGTTGCAACTGGCAGCCCCCGACGAAGTTGTCCCCATCATCTCGTTACATATATTCTTTTAGGCGGGGGATTTCTAGTTATTTTATTCTTTTTCAATAACAATTAAACCGTCGTGGGTTTTTTCAAATTTTTAATTTTGTTTTTTATTTTAAACTTTTTAAAGTGAATAGATACACATTATATATTATTGCATAATTTCGAAATACTTTATATTAATCTTAATGCAAATCCAAAAGAAATTATAAACCCAATGCTTTCTGGCTATCAAATACTTATTGCAGCGCCTGGCAGATTGGCAACGTAACATTTTCAGGAAATTTAAGTCTAACCAAATCAGTAAAAATCACAAAACCCACTAGTAGTTTTGATTTTGAACAAACTAATTTGTAGTTCGTGAAATGGCATATAAAAACACGTAACAATTAAACCAAAACCTATCACAGAAAACCGCATCTAAATAGGTTTCACACAAAAAATACAAGCAATTGCTTATTGCAGCGCCCCCTGGTGAGGTGTCACACCACGACACATATAAGAGAACACGCGCTAATTAAGCCTGATCCTATTTTTGATAACTGCATACAAATCGGACTTATAGTTTGAACTTTGCATAATTAAATGTTTAATGCAGCGCCGCCTGGTGAGTTCTTAACGTAAAAAAATACCTAAAAACTTACACCAAGTAAAGGTCTAATAACTAAAATAACTAAAAATCTAAAAATAACTAAAACTCTAATACTAAAAACTCTGCCCAATCGGACTAGTAGTTGTGGTTTTTCATTAAAATATTACAAACAAATGTTTACTGCAGCGCCCCCTGGTGAGTTAACACGATAAAAACGTATCCAAGAAAATGCACTAATTAAACTTGAGCTCCTCATTGAAACTGCATCCAAATCGAATTCGTCATTTTAGCTTTGTACAAACAATATTTTACTGCAGCGCCCCCTGGTGACTTGTCACCGTAATATAAATTTAAAAACATAGTCTAAGCAAAGCGGAATCTAATACTGAAAACTCTCTCCAATCGTACTAGTCGTTTTGGTTTTACACAAAAAATGGAAGCAGCTACTTACTGCAACGCCCCCTAGAGAGTTGACACATACATGAAAATATGCACTAAGTAAACATACATGTCACATATATGAAAATATGCACTAAGTAAACTTGAATCTATCATTGAAAACTGCATTCAAATCGGACTCGTAGTTTTAGTTTTGCACAAACAAATGTACTTACTGCAGCGCCCCCTGGTGAGTGGCCACCGTAACGCATATATGAAAAGATGCACCAATTAAACTTGAACCTATTATTGAAAGTTTCATCTAAATCGGACTAGTAGTTTTTACTCTGCATAAACAAATGTTTACTGCAGCGCCCCCTGGTGAATTTTCACCGTAACAAAAAAATAAAAGTCTTATAATATGCATCAAGCAAAACTGAATCTAGTTCTGAAAATTCTATCCAATCGAATTAGTAATTTCGGTTTTAGACAGACAAATACAAGAAACATTTTGGTTTTACAAAAAAAAACTCAAACAAATGCTTACTACAGCGCCCCCTGATGAGTGGTCACCATAACACATATATGGAAAGACGCACCAATTAAGCCTGAACCTATCCTTGAAAGTTTCATCTAAATTGGACTAGTAATTTTTGATTTGCATTAACAAATGTTTACTGCAGCGCCCCCTGGTGAGTTTTCCCCGTAACCAAAAAATAAAAATCTTAAAATATGCACCAAGCAAAGCTGAATCTTTTTCTGAAAATCCTTTTCAATCGGA
Source organism: Dryas iulia moderata (assembly GCA_019049465.1). Lineage (NCBI taxonomy): Eukaryota > Metazoa > Arthropoda > Insecta > Lepidoptera > Nymphalidae > Dryas > Dryas iulia. Next base: position 2,527,790 of record CM032440.1, read on the forward strand.
TGAGTAGTTTCGGTTTTAGACAAATAAATACAAAAAAAGTACAAACAAATGCTTACTGCAGCGCCCCCTGGTGGTTTGACACGATAAAACATATCCAAGAACATCCACCAATTAAACCTGAATCTATCACTGAAAATCGTATCGAAATTAGACCATTATTTTTTGAGATAATTGAAAACATTCGTTTTCACGTAAAATGCTTACTGCAGCGCCCCCTGGTGAGTTAGGGCAATAAGACATGTCTAAGAATATACGCCAATTGAACCTAAACCTATCATAGAAAACCGTATCAAAATCGGACTTATAGTTTTGGAAATAATTGACATAGTAATTTGCACAAACACACAAACAAACAAACAAACAAACAAACAAACAAACAACCTCTCACCCCAAACACATATACTGTCGCCGTTCCGTCGCGGGTAAAAAAAATGTTTTAAGTAAAAAATTAATGCAGTTTTTTCGTTCTGAAGGAGTAATATACATCACAAAATTCCTTTATTCGTATATGACAAACAACTCGTCTCATAAACCTGAAATTTAGATTGCTGAAAATATAGGCTTTCTGGGAAGTAAGCACTGAAAGGGCTTTCTCGAACTTTCTACGGAAATTGTTTAGTAAGAAATTGTATATTTCATGGTTTAGGCGAAGAAGAGAAAAGCAGAAGGAGAAGAAAAACTAATTACTAATTTTAATTTATTTTATATAATTTATATTCTGTCATGGTAGGTCAGACATTTCTTATTATTAAATTTTAGTAACAATTACCAAACATTCCTCAATAATTGAGAATCCCCGGTTTAGCTAAAACAATATTATTACACCTGAACACCATCAACATAGAAGTTAAATCCTAAAAATTGCACGTCCACCATAATAGTCGCCACGTTAATACATCTGGGCTATCCTGATACGTTTTGTCAAAAAAATTGGAACAATAGAGCCATTGTCATGCCAAAATTCGCTTCAAAAGTCTCGAACTGCTGCGTCACGAGGTGATGTGAATAGCATTTGAATTTGAATTGCTGCCTATGCAAAATATGAATTCATGTTTATAATTCTATTATATATTTTTTTAATAATAATAATTCTTTATAATAATTATTATTTGTTTTATTATAATAATTCTTTTACATTTTTTTAATAATAATATTTTTTTATAATATTATAATTATTATTTGCTTTATAATAATGAATCCATTATAGTTTTTCTTTGTGGTACAGTGGGATGGCGTTTGATTTTAATTACGATTGGTTGTGGGTTTGATTGTTAGTCGGGAAAATGATATTTATTACGTCCATTTCTTTGATAGACTAAAACAAAACGCGACACTAATGTCGCGTGCACCTTTTTTAACTTACCAAAGCGAAGAAATAAGAATCTTTCTTTTTTTTTTAAATATAATCACTCCCACAATTGGAAATCGAATCCACAACTAACGGGGATTACAGTCAGACGCTGTCCTACTACGCTATGATGTCCTCCAAATTCAAAACATAACATTTTTTTTTAGCTTCACGCTGTATCCCGCACACAGCAGGGTAGGCAGAGGGAACCTAGTGTTAAGACACTCCGTTCCCCACTTTCCGCCGAATTCGGAGGCTTGCGTGTTAAGTGGCGGAACTTAACGCCGCGCTTTACCTCGACACCAGAGAGAAGAAAATGGAAATATAATTTCCACTCCTCGAGTGGGAATCGAACCCACAACCAGTCGATTACAGCCACACGCTTGTGCCACTGGGCCACGACTGGCCACCATAACATATTCAGCATAATCTTAATTAGAATTTGAACCCAAAAACACTATCCACCGTCCATTATTAATCAGAAACAACCCAAATGCGCCATGAGGGTGCCACGAACGAATACTACAATACATAATTACAACCAAACGAGATGAGAAACTTGGAGTTCGAAATGGAACTTTCATTATTAACGGACAATGACGGCTATTCTGGAGTCCGGAGCAATTTCGCCACATACGACCGGCCATTTGTTATACTTCAACTGACATCGACTATTCTTAATTGTTTTAATGAAGTTCAAATAGATGCTGGAGTGGGACAGCAACTGGATTTAAGGAGATATTGTGGGTAGAGGTAGAGGTTGTGGGTTTGATTCTTACCTGGGGAAATGATTATATTTAAATTTTAGTTTATTCGCTCTAGTACCTGAGATAAAGCCCGGCGTTAAGTCCTGTCACTCAACACGCTATGTCTCGGTTGCAGGCGGAAAATGGAAGATAATTTTATGTAACAGAATTTTTAATTTTAGGTCTTATTTTCATCCGTCATTTATATAAACGTAAAATAACATTATTAACATATATCACAATTTTTGACTGGCTGTCTGCTTGAATCGATCTAGTTAGGTTGCATTCCTAGAAAATGTATTTTTCTCCGTATTTTCAGGCAATAAAACAATCTGCCAAAGTATCAGTAGAATAGGACTGTCAATTTCGCAATGGTGGATAACGTTGTGATAGAACCAGAAGGTGGGAGAGTGGGTAATCTTTTTCACCAGAAATCCACGATTCGATCCTGACGTCGTCTACTTTTTTTTTGGTTTTCTTTTTTCATTAATTTATTATACTTTTTTATTATAATTTATATTTATTATATAAATAAATAAATAAATAAATAAAAACACATTTATTGCCATAAGAGAATGAAAAAAAACAATATACATGAAACACAGAAAAAAAAAAGAAATGAATTCTAGCTTATGACAAAAGGTGTAACTCAGCTCTTGATGCTTGAGGTACCTCTGACATCGCTGGTTTTCAGTTACACCTTAGCAACCTGCTCCCTGCGATGATAGGCGGGAGCTGACAGTATATATATTTTATGTATAGTAAAAGACATTTAGAAAACGTATAAAAATTTGAACGCAGCGGGATTCGCACCCGCGTTTCCTGAATACCGTTCAGGCGCTCTCCTAAGTGTGAAATAACACTTTAAAAATATTAAAAGTATTTTGTATTATAAGTATAGAATCAAAATCGCGATTTACCAAAAAGAAATGCCGAGCGGAGCTTTATTTTAGTATTAGAAACAGACACTCCCAATTTTATTTATTAGAAAACATTTTAGTCACATGCGCACCTTGAATTAAGCATTCGTTTTAAACGATTTCAGTTCACACTAAGTGAGTACGAGAATGTGCCAGGTTTATTATCAAACTATGTATGCAAGGTCAAGACCTCTCATTTGAGGGGACTAAAGCGCAACCTACTTACGTCCACGACTTAATGAAGATAGGGTGCTAAAAGTGTACTTTATAACCCTCTGGATCTCGTGTAATGTTAATTATATAAATAAAATGTTTAATTACTTTTTGTTAATTTGTTTGTTAAATGGCACATATAAATTGCTTATATTTTTCTTACAGTTTCACACCTTTATCACAAAGCAGGGTAGTCAGAGAAAACATAGTATCAAAATGCTCCGTTCTCCAAATCCCACCTTAAAAAAATCGTCCTATCACCTATTGCACATGAGTATTATAACTAAATACTTATATAAACTATTTTTTTCTTAACTTTTTTAGCTTCACGCTGTATCCCGCACACGGCAGGGTAGGCAGAGGGAACCCAGTGTTAAGACACTCCATTCCCCACTTTCCGCCGAATTCTGGAGGCATTGAAAGAGAAATTGGAAACATTAAATATTTCCAAGCCTCGAGTGGGAATCGAATCCACAGCCAGTCGCAGTCAGAGAGTTACGGTCGCACTTTGTGCCGTTGCGCGACGACTGGCCTGTTAACTAAATTATAATAAATTATTATAACGAAAATATTGAATTTTTTTGAATTTTCAACCATATTTCAATTGGAAGCCATCGTGGCGTAGTGGGACCACGTCTAACTGTAAACACAATTAGTTGTGAATTCAATTCCAGCTCAGGGAAATGGTTATATTTAATTTAATTTTATTTCTCCACTTTGGCCAAAAACATAGCGCAGCATTGACTCCCCTAATCTACATTTCGATTTCATTCAGATAGTGGGGGAAAGGTGTGCATTAACACTAGGTTCTCTCTGACTACCTTTTATCGGACTTAGATCAAAGTGAAACTAATGGTTTTAGATTCATATCTATGTAACTGGATAATATAGCATATATGTTCTATATAAATACCATTCTGGTACCATAATTCAACTTGCTACCATTATTCAAGTACACTCAAAAACAAGGTAACCTCAGAAACAATAACATTTCTGATGTTATTATTTTCTACTAAAGGATTGTAAGAGAATGATTACATCCATTCCTTTTCATTTCATCTCGCAGACATCAAAAATACTTGAGAAAACAATATTCCTTAATGTAATAAGTTGAAAAGGCAGCGGGATTGCAATAAGTTGCATTGCTGTTGTATTAATGATCTTTACCACTACTATTTGAACGCTCGATAGTATCTAGCGAATGTAAATAATATATTTGGTAATATTTCTGCTTTTGTTAATTTTTGAAGTATTAAATTTATGAAACATTTTTTAAAATTTTTGATTTTTGAAAAACTTATTAAATTTTCAACGGAGGTATATTTGAGGCATTGCCTCTTAGAAACTGAAACTTTTATATGTTTTCTTAAAATGTTTTTCAGTTTTCTTTGTATAATTATACAAAGACCTATTGGTGATAATGGATTTGATTTTATCTTTATCGGTATATATTTAACCATTTTGATTCTTTATAATGTAAAGTTATAGCTCCATGTTCAAGCTTTTTTAGAATAACTTCGACAATTTTGTAGTTTACTGAGAATAAATAGTCGTTCCTGTTCTGAAACTTTTATGAAAAAGATAATATCACTTCTCCACTTTTTAGACACTGGTAAGACAAAGCGATGCATTAAGTTTGATCACTTAGCACACAATGTCTCGATGTCAACCATAAAGTAGAGAACAAAGTAACTTGACATTAGGTTCTCTAACTACCATGCTCTCCACAAAAACCGAGAAACTTTTTAATATTCAAAACTATTACACTCGCGTTAAAAACGTAACTCACAATCGTAATAGCTTAATAACAGTAACTTATAGTACAAAGTAATTTCAGCTGCCATTGTTAACGTAAGAACCAATAAAGTAGATTGATAATTCGAGTTGGTTGTTAGCGAAGATTTAGATGATCTGTTTAATGACAGTTTGGATATTGAAACTAATATTTTAGGAGCTTGCGAGAAATAGTTAAGCTTTCATCCTTCTATATATAAGGAACGTTTGGGTCTAATTCTGGAGATTAGTGATCGTGTGTTTAGTAAAAGTAGTGAGAGCGTCTCGACGGTATTCAGGAGGCGCGGGTTCGAATCCCGCTGCGTTCAAATTTTTATACGTTTTCTAAATTCATTTTTCCTAAGTGTGGAATAGCACTTTAAAAATGTTTAAAAGAAGTTCCTATATCTTGTTTGTTATCTGCGCTAATGGAATATCGCCGATGTGTAATACAAACCACTGGAAAATGGAGAAAGGAGTGCCCATGTGAAGGAATGAATGTGATTTTTTTCTATACACCGAATAATAACACGTTAAACTAATAGATTAATATTTTTATTCTAAAGATATAACTAAGAATTATAACTAAGAATTGACTATTCAATCAACAGTAAATATAGATCTATTCACGCGATTATATAATATATTATTTTCATTAGTCCATTTTGATATCTAGGACAAAGCGCGGGCTTGATTTCTTCTAATCAACTTACAATGTCTTGATTTCTAGCCGAAAGTGGAGAACAGAGGGTCTTGACACTAGGCTTTCTCCTTGCACTAGATTTTCACTAGGATGTTCTCTCTTTTTTAATAGAAAACAAACCGTTTTCCTTATAACTAAACATCAACTATTCAATCAACAGTAAATTCACATCTCGACTAATCGTTCAATTTGATCGCACTACCAAATCCAACTTGCAAAGTTTCTACATCTTGTTTGTTATCTGCGCTAATGGAATATCGCCGATGTGTAATACAAACCGCTGTACGAAAACTAATTCCACGTACTAGTGGGAAGTTTGCAAGCTTAAGGGACTGCTCTTATGAATGCTAAATTAAACTACTTATTAATGTGTTTAAGTTATTGTTAAAGGCTACTTTGAGTGCCTTTTTGGAGTAAGGAGGCCTTATGTTACTAATATAAAGGTTTGACTTTACTATAAAAATGTAATTATTGGAAATTTTCAAAATGTATTTTTATGATTACAAGTTTAGTAATAAGCACACTGCTCTGTATTTGTTGCCTAAATGTTATTTTATATATAAAATCCCGATGATTGTGGGTCACCTCACTCGAAGAAAGTGGAATAAATATTTTTATTTCTTTGCTACGATATGACAAAAGTCGGCGTTGAATTTCCCTACTCAGTATCCATTGTCTTAAATTTAGAAAGAAAGTAACGCAACGTCTTGAAATTTAAACAGGTTCACTCTAAGTGCCATGTTATGACAAAAAAAAATCAAATTGCTATTTTTACACCGCACACAGCAGGGTAGGCAGAGGAAACTTAGTATTAAGATACTCCGTTCCCCACTTTCCGCCGAATTCGGAGGCATTGCGTGTTAAGTGGCGGAACTTAACGCCGCGCTTTACCTCGGACACCAGAGCGAAGGAAATGGAAATATTAAATATTTCCCACCACCAACCAAACCCCCAACCAACCGTTTACAGTCACACGTTCGTGCCACTGCGCCACGTCTGGCCCCAAGATATTCGCATTTTTAATAATCGTATAATATTTATTTCTTATAATCTTCTATCTTATAATCTTATATATTTATATCCTATATAAATATTAATGTTTTCCACATTAAAAGATACATAATTCTTTATAAGCATCATACCACAAATAAATATTAATACAAAGCTAGTCAGCAAGCACCTGGTTTCTTAATTAAACGCACATAATATATTGTAATTAGCTCATAATAATTCACTTTTAGTGATAACAATAAGACATCAGCCTGTTGTTGTAAATAAACATATTAACGGTGAGTGGAAATACGCCTGTTGGATGTACTTTCCACGTGGTCCTTAGATTTTTATTTTCGTCACTTCTTAGATTTTTAAAGATTATATTTTGTGAAAAGTCTTAGTCTAGAATCTTAGAATACTGGTCTTAGAAGCCTTAAGTCAAAAAGTTGTAGCAATTGCATAAAATTATTATTATATTTTGTTTTCTCAAGGACTCGAATATAACTTTAAAAGTAACAGTCCCATAGTTTGGATAACTTTTTATAAGGATTTTAATATTTAGCTTTAATTATTATTTATATTGTTATATGAGTGACTGCACTTAAAACTGCTCATATTGTAATATAAAAACTAGTAAAGTAATTATTAGTATAACTAGGTTCCCTCTGCCTACCCTGCTGTGTGCAGGATACAGCGTGAAGCTAAAAAAAATAATATATTTCAATTATAAACATAAACCATAAGGGTTCAAAGTCATTTCACACTATTGCATGTAGGCAGATAAACTTTTAGTGATAACAATAAGACATCAGCCGTGCTGTTGTAAATAAACATATTAACGGAAAGTGGAAATACGCTTGTTAGATGTACTTTTTATGTAGTGCAAGTTATAAGCGAATGCGTTTTTACCATTTCTAAGGTATTAAAAGATTCTGGGAAAAAGTCTAGATTAAGAGACTATATTCTAAAAAAATCTCGGTGTCTGTCTGTCTTCGTGTAGAGTCTATACTGGTCTTCAAAGGCAAAGTTAGAAAAAAAACGACGTAAAGTCAAATGAGTATTGTGTGATTTTCTCAAGGGCTTCCAAGAGTAACAATGCCGTAGTCTGGTCAAGCTTATATTTGGATTTTTATATTAACCTAAATTAAGAAGCTAAAGATAGAAAAATCTATACATAACGTAGTTTGCTTTTCTTAGTAGTTATAACTCCAAGAAAGTATAATTCTAAGAACAAAACTTTTTCCTATAAATACAGAAATAACTTACTGCAAGTTGAATTATTTAGAGAAATTTATATTCCGCTTACTTTACTGTAAAAAACAGGGGAACTAAATATTTCAATTATAAACAGATATCAGTTCAGGTGGAGAAGGGAATTTTTGATACTAGGTTCTTTCTGACTAGAGCAAGTCTCCAGCGGAAAAAAATAAAACGCTGACTGTATATATTGTTCAAGATTTGAGCATTCATTGAACATAATTGCATATAATACGGTATATGACAAAGTAGTAGCTTACTACTCGTCTACTTACTGCTCTAGCTGCTTAAATAACTAAAATTTTTGATATTATTAGTTTATTATATTTCATATCTTCATATTTTTGCACGTAAATTTACAGGGGGTATGCTAAAATGATATATAAGTATTGTAAAGATGGTCAGCATTTGTGTATGTGTATGTTTTGCTAATCATTTTTTATAGTTATAATTATAATTTTATAATTTGTAGTTTAATAATATTTAATGTGTAATGAATTATAATCAATATTTATATAAATGAACAGATTAATTTGAAGAGCTTTCAAAGAACATATAAAACTTAAGTTTACAAGCATTTCTTTTGAACTTTTGCTTCAAAATCGCTTAACTCCTTCATTTAAGCCTTATCCCCAGCTTCCCGCACGCTGTTTGAATCTTTAATTTTATTGAATTCCGATCGCTCCCACTTGTATAAAGCATTTGCTTGTTCCAGATGTTTGAGAATGACTTCAGCAACTTTATCCTTTTCTTTTAGACGTTTATATCTTAGGCAGTTATGTATGACGTAGAAATGTGGTTATTGATAAGATAGCTTTTCCTAGCAACAGATGATCGCCACACAAAATGATTGCATTTTAATTATTTCCATTTTTTCATGGGTAAAAAGGAGGGCCAGTGGAGGGTCAGTGGCCAGTCGTGGCCCAGTGGCACAAGCGTGTGACTGTAAAAACGACTGGTTCGATTCCCGCTCGAGGAGTGGAAATATTTAATATTTCAATTTTTGTCCCGCCACTTAACACGCAATGCCTCCGAATTCGGCGGAAAGTGGGCAACGGAATGTCTTAATACTAGGTTCCCTCCGTCTACCCAGCTGTGTGCGGGATACAGCGTGAAGCTGAAAAAGAAAAGGAAAGTGGCGTTGAATTCCGCCACACACCGTACAACGTCTCAAAATAAGGCACAGAAAGTAGTATGTATTCTAGTATAGTATATCTATTTAACGAGAGAGTAAATAAAGCTTTGAACCCCCTTCAATAATAAAGAAGGAAACCGTAGTGATGCACGAGTGACGGATAAAGGGGAACGTAGTGCCATGACAATTCTTTCCCTTCGTCCTCGTTTCGTCGACGTTCCCTTTCACTACCCTGGTATGTTGAAAAGAAAAAATTGAAATAATAATAAGATAAGTTATACGACTATATTCTGTACATACGCGTTTAACTATAATTTACTATCGCGTCATCGTCTCGTTACCTCCGAGTTTCATGCGCAGATTCATTTCCGTTAACAAATAGCTTGCCGATTGCGCGACGTATTACGCTATTTTGAGTATGTAGGCATGATTAACATGAAATAAATGTTTTTGAACCATTTACGTGATATTTTTACCTGATTTTAATTAAAATTTATAGAAATAATTACAAAAGTAATAATAGTTTAGTAATAAAAATGTAATGATAGTTTTAGGTTCGATTCTCGAATGAGTTAATGGTCATATTTAAATAGCTTTCACTGAACTTCGCGCTATTTTCGTGGAACACGGCAGTCAAATATATCCTAATGTCAAGACACTCCGTTTTTCACTTTCCATCCGACATCGTGACGTAGCGTGTTGACTGTCCGAAGCTTAACTGATCTGGGATAAAATATAGCGTTGAATTTTTTAAAAAGATTTTTTTAATAAGTTGAAGGTTTATATACTTCTCAAATTATATGAAATAACAGATATAAGTTAAAAAACAGTTTTAACTTTTGCATCATGGCATTCAGAGAGTTCTCTACTTTTCACTTATTGAGTGGCTAAATTCAATACTGCACTTTGTCGTAAGTATCAGAGCGGAGAAATTAAAATAAAATAAATTTAATCCTTACCTCTAGTAAAAATCAAATCTACAGCCATCGCTTACAGCCAGAAGCTGTCCCACGAATCCACTACAGGCTAAAAATGCATAAATAAGTAGAAACAAAAAAAACAGGCTGATATAGCTTTACTTCCCTCTATTTATTAATACTTCAAATGCAAGTACCAACCAAGTTCCTTAATTAAGTTACTTGGATCCCCTAAAGTAAGATAACCTTTGACTTAAAGGTTTAAACTCTTCCCCCTAATGGGGTATAACGTTACCAAAATACATATTTTGATTATAATTTATATGTATGTATGTATATATAATTAAATTATTACTCGATACTTTAACCTTCATGGCACAGTGGTATAGTGTTTGACTGTTAACGAACGAATGAACCGGTTATAGGTTCAATTCCTACGCAGTGGAATAATATGTATGTATTAAAATTATTTTATTTACTTCACAATGAAAAGGCATCAGGGGTTACCAAATTCAATCTTTCGACACATAATGTTTTAATTTTAAGCGGAAAGCGGAGAACGGAATATTTTAAAATTGGGATTTCACTGAAAATCACTGACAAGATAAAGAGATTTAGAAAACGTATAAAAAATCGAAAGCAGCGGGATTCGAACCCGTGCCTCCTGGACCGTCCACGCGCTCTCATCACTAATCCATGCGTCCTACTACCAGCTGTGTCGAAATTTTTATACGCTTTATTATAACTTTTTATTGTTGTTAAAATTTTTATACGCTTTCTAAATGTCTTTTTCAATTTCCTAAGTGTGGAATAACACTTTAAAAATGTTTAAAAGTACTGACATCTTTAATTTTGTATTATCATTTCAAATTGCGCTAGTTTTATGATTAATTTCTGTAAATGTAATAAAATTTTTCTTTGTACTTGTATAAAATATAACGTACTGTATTTTGTTTTCAGGTAATCTCCTCTTCTTTAAACTCACTAAAGACATTTAAAGAAAACGTATAAAAATTTGAACGCAGCGGGATTCGAACCCGCGCCTCCTGAATACCGTTCAGGCGCTCTCACCACTGAGCCATGCGTTCTACTAGCCGCTGCGTCGAAATTCTTATACGCTTTATTACAACTTATTTATGTTGTTAGCATCTCTGTAGAGAGATTTTTACAAATTTCTGCTACCCAAAGATTATTCTACGAACAATCTTTTGGCAAGAGAGAATGCTATTTATTAAATACTTTTAAACATTTTTAAAGTGTTATTCCACACTTAGGAAAAAAAGTTTCGACGCAGCGGCTAGTAGAACGCATGGCTCAGTGGTGAGAGCGCCTGGACGGTATTCAGGAGGCGCGGGTTCGAATCCCGCTGCGTTCAAATTTATATACGTTTTCTTTAAATGTCTTTTTCAATTTTCCTAAGTGTGGAATAACACTTTAAACATGTTTAAAAGTATTTAATAAATAGCATTCTCTCTTGCCAAATGATTGTTCGTAGAATAATCTTTGGGTAGCAGAAATTTGTAAAAATCTCTCTACAGAGATGCTAACAACATAAATAAGTTGTAATAAAGCGTATAAAAATTTGGACGCAGCGGCTAGTAGAACGCATGGCTCAGTGGTGAGAGCGCCTGAACGGTATTCAGGAGGCGCGGGTTCGAATCCCGCTGCGTTCAAATTTTTATACGTTTTCTTTAAATGTCTTTTTCAATTTTCCTAAGTGTGGAATAACACTTTAAAAATGTTTAAAAGTATTTAATAAATAGCATTCTCTCTTGCCAAATGATTGTTCGTAGAATAATCTTTGGGTAGCAGAAATTTGTAAAAATCTCTCTACAGAGATGCTAACAACATAAATAAGTTGTAATAAAGCGTATAAGAATTTCGACGCAGCGGCTAGTAGAACGCATGGCTCAGTGGTGAGAGCGCCTGAACGGTATTCAGGAGGCGCGGGTTCGAATCCCGCTGCGTTCAAATTTTTATACGTTTTCTTTAAATGTCTTTTTCAATTTTCCTAAGTGTGGAATAACACTTTAAACATTTTTAAAAACACACTAAAGATATTATGGCGCTTTGAATATATTCTTGTAAGTAAATGGCTACAATTATTCTGTATATCACAATTGCTTTAAAAAAAAAAAAGTCTCGCTGAGTTTCTTGCGCCGGTTCTTCTCAGGTCTGAGGCATTAACTTTAGGGAACCGGTGGTAAACTATTTGACGTTCAAAAATTGAAGCATGTAACTTCTTATTTTGAATAAAATTATTTGACTTTCATTTTATTGCATAGAGTAGTTAGAACTAATTTTCTATTTATTATCAAATCACTCTTTCTTTCTCTTTTAAATTAGCAAGACAATTTATATCCTTATTTGTGGCGCAATTGGACAGGATCAGACTGTAAACACGATAGTATTGGGTTTCGATTCACGCTAGTGACAATGACTAAAATGAAACTTTGATTCCTTCACTCTGGTAAAAAAGACAAACCGCGGCGTTGAGTTCCGCCCCTCATCAAATAATATCTCAATTCTGGGCGGAAAGTGGAGGATGTGACTATAGGTCCTTCTTAACTACCCCGCAACGCAGCAAAAAAATTGACGTTGCAAAAAAATTTTTTTTATATTAAAACCTCAGAAAATAGTAACTCTATATAGACAATTGTGTTATCTACGACTATAATAATTATTTTGCATACAATCAAATTTAAAAACTTTGACTGTTATCGCGATTGTTTTAAGTTCAAATTTCAAGGGTGTCCTTAAAATTAGAAATATTATATTTCTTCCGATTTAGTTACATTTAGTTGGGGCCAGTCGTGGCGCAGTGGCACGAAGGTGTGACTGTAAGCGACTGGTTGTGGGTTCGATTCCCACTCGAGGAGTGCAAATATTTAATATTTCCTTCGCTCTGGTATCAGAGGTAAAGCGCGGCGTTAAGTTGAGCCACTTAACACGCAATGCCTCCAAGTTCGTCGGAAAGTGGGAAACGGAGTGTCTTAACACTAGATTCCCTCTGGCTAGCCTGCTGTGTATGCGGGATACAGCGTGAAGCTAAATTATATAATTAATTATTATTAAATAGTTACATAAAACATAGCATTTGACATTCTACGTACAAAATTTTAAAAAAATATAAATTAAAAGTAGAAGGCAGAGTCCTTTACACTAAATACATTAGCGAGCAATATAAAATCTAATACTAACTTTATCAATGAATACTGACATATTTTTTCAACATAAACCACGATGTCAGGAAGCTCTCTTTCGCTTTTTATCTAAGCAGGTTGCAACTATAAACTAGTTCTAACCATTAAAGACTCCATTCGGTTACACAACCTTTTACTTTTCATAACCCACTTTACTCTAAGGCTGGTACACATGTTTACGATAACTATATGTTCATATTTTGAAATGTAACTATATTTAACCGGATTAATTGCGTGTATTAGTATTAAATACCAAAGTATTCAAAAATACATTTTTAGAAAATCCGACGTTTCGAACACTTTGCAGTCTACCTGTGACCACGGTCTACTGTAAAGTGTTAGAAACGTCGGATTTTCTATAAATATATTTTCGAATACACGATTAATCCGGTTAAAAAAAGTTTCATTTCAAAATGTGTAACAATCGCGAAAACAAAAGATCTTATTTTATGTTTTTTTAGCTTCACGGTGTATCCCGCAAACAGCAGGATAGGCAGAGGAAACTTAGTGTTAAGATACTCCGTTCCCCACTTTCCGCCGAACTCGGAGGCATTGCCTGTTAAGTGGCTCAACTTAACGCCGCGCTTTACCTCTGATACCAGAGTGAAGGAAATAGAAATTTTAAATATTTCCACTCCTCGAGTGGGAATCGAACCCACAACCAGTCGTTTAAAGTCACACCTTCGTGCCTCTGCGCCACAACTGGCCCCTATTCTTACTTATATGTGCATATGTTAAAAAAACAGCTTTACGTTATCTCCCCTATAGCAATTATAGGTAGTCAGAGAGAAGATAGTGTTAATACACTCCATTCTCGAATGAAAATTAATAATGAAATTTGAAATTTTGTCGTCATAAATGTGTAAATTATATTTTCAGATGTAAGTATTTAAAATTTTAATCAAACTAAGAGGCCATCCTGACGCAGTAAGACAGACATTCTTTAGCGGTACATATATTAGATCATCAATTCCCAATACTTGAAAAGCTTTATTCCTTAAGAAATAGAGTTCAAAATAGAACTTTTACTCTTTACATAAACCAATATTTAGTTTGTCACGTTTAACCTTAATAGTATAGAGAGAAGGCTTAAATTTATTTAAGAAAATTAATTTCGAAGTAGCAAATGTGTTTTCTGTGTAATTTCAATGCGGTAAAGTTGAGAAAATGTACATTTTGTGGTTAAAAAAACAGCTCGATGTTTTTTTCCCATTTAGTAGAACAGTCAGAGGGAACCTAGTGTCTTGACACTCCGTTCCTCATTATACATCTGATTTGGAGACAGTACGTGTTCTGTAGCGGAACTTAACGCCGCGCTTTGTCGTTTGTTCTATAGGAGGGCAAGGAGAAATAAAAATAATATAATTAGTATTCGCTCCAGTGGGAATCGAATCTACAACAATCGTATTTACAATCAGACGCTATCCCATTCTGTTACTGTTTCTAATAATAATAATTCATTTACTGATATTATGTTAATAATATTCAGGGGTTAGTCGTGGCGCAGTGACACAAAGTGTGACTGCAAAGCGTCTGGTTCGATTCCCACTCGAGGAGTGGAAATATTTAATATTTCCATTTTCTTCGCTCTGGTGTAGAGGCAAAGCGCGGCGTTAAGTTCTGCCATTTAACACGCAATGCACCCGAGTCCGGCGGAAAGTGGGGAACAGAGTGTCTTAACACTAGGTTCTCTCTGCCTACCCTACTGTGTGAGGGAGACAGCGAGGAAGCTAAAAAAAGTATTTTTTTAGCATGCTTTGTTATACTGCTTTGAAAGTTCATGATATGCCACGAAATGACTTTTTATGACCTGGCTTGTAAAATTGGACTCAGTTAAATAATGCTGTTTTGGGGCAATGGTGAAGGTAGCAAGCGTCATTAGTATGAGTAGTATCCAATAAAAATAACTTTTATTCTTACCACTTAAGTTTTAGTACATAGCGTGCCTTACAATTCTATTACTAGAAATTTAGAGATGCAAGTATTATTAGCAAATGGTCGTTTTCTTATATAAGTTACGTTTAAATTAATTCGTAATCTCATAAGAAAAATATATGAATGAGGTTAACCAAATAATGTATTACAAAACGGCTCAATAATTTTATAATTAGGAACAAAAATAAAAATTCCTAAAGTTCTTGCCGTCGGATAGAAAAATATGACAAGACTGTATTTTTTTTAATTTCTAAAGTGCTTTTCTACTTTAACTATAAAAAAATAAGAAATCGTTTTCAAAAAATGTATAAAAATTGATTGATTCTAACGCTTAGTCCGTTAAATTAAATTACAACATTCCAAATAACTATATCTTTTATTTACTTAGTCACGCCGTAATGGGACAGCGTTCGATTGAGAACGCGATATGTGTGGGTTTGATTCCCACTCAAGGAACTGATTGTTTAAATTTTAATTAAAATGCTCTAGTACCTAAGAAAAAACACGGCGTTGAGTTCCGCCACTTAACGGTCCATTTCTCCATTTCTTACAATGGAAGGCGGAGTGTCTTAACGTAAGGCCTTCTCTGACTTAGCGTGAAACTAAAAAAAAAATATTATACGAGTAGATTGCAAAACTGGATAATAATAGCACTAGGTATTTGTCTTATACGCACACTTTCCTATGACACGTAGTAAAATTATGAAAACCCCATTGAGTTAAAATATTAAGTATTTAAATATTACCAAAATAAGTACAGTAATAATAATAAAATTTAGTGGATAGTAAAAAACTTAGGCAACTCAACTACTTGGGTTTCTCATGACATCACGCAAGCGTATATTGTAAGCACATGTTAGTGTTGAATCGTTTACTACTTTATATATGGTAGGTATTTAGTAAAATACTTGTATAAGTTATATATTTTAATACATTTATTTTTTATTTCTTTATATTTATTACTCTTGATGGTGATGATGATGATGAATGATTATATATAAAGCGCGGCGTTAAGTTCCGCCACTTAACACGCAATGTCTTAATTTTCTGGCAGTAACTGGAGAACGATATGTTAAGACTCTTAAGTTCTCTCTGACTAAAGACGTTTAAAGAAAACGTATAAAAATTTGCGTTCAAATTTTTATACGTTTTCTTTAAATGTCTTTTTCAATTTTCCTAAGTGTGGAATAACACTTTCAAAAGTTCTCTCTGACTACCCTGCTATCAAAAAAGATGGCGTGAAGCTACTAACCCGAATGTTAATCGAACATACAACCATTATTAACTTTTAAATATTGTTCCACTGCACCATAACGGTCTTTTCTACCACATACACACCATAATATAAATAAAACCTTGTACTTTAAAGCCAGACAGACACTCGAAGCTAACATGCCACGCCAACGCTGGCTAAGAGCTAACATCGCTGTAAGTAGATTTAAACAACCGGTAAGTGGTTAGAGGACTGTACCATTTAATGCTGGCTTTCAACATTTTATCTCAGTGTTTTTATTCTCGCTTGAGTTATTTTAAAGTAAGTCGTTGGGATGCTGTGGTACAGAAGATGATGGGGGATGAGATAATAAAATGGGAGATGGCGTGTTTTATTGTATATTGCTACTAGTACTAGAGTGGTTGTATCTGACTGTATATGCAATGGTTGTGGGTTCGATTTCATGTCGTGGAATATTTAAATTATTTTGATTTCTGCTCTAGTTATGGGACAAAACGCGGCATTGAGTTTCTCCCCTTAACACTTTTATTAGTTAATTAACAATAGCCGAATTTGTGTTGAATGTGCTGAATGTGTGATTTTTATTTTATTTCTTTCCTTAGAAAGAGTTAATTTTAACATTTTTTATTAAATTAATATTTTCTACACATAGCAGCACCCTCACGCAATATCTGTTAACAGATGGAGTAAAATAGAAATTGATAAGCGGAGTGCCTTGTCACTAAGTTATATATAAATATATGTATATGTATATTGGTATGTGATATAATAAGTAAATTTTAAGTAAGTTTTCACTTGCTATGTATATCAAATGTACACCAACCTAATTCTTTTAATTTTATCATTTCCTTCACGGTGAGGGTTGCCTGGTAGAGATCACCTATCGGTGATAAGGCCGCCTTTACACCACATACTGTATTTTTACTATTTATATTATTTGTTATGCTATATTCTTCTTTGTTTTTGGTTTACCTAATAAAGAGTAAATAAATAAATAAATAAGTTCTGTCTACTCCCTGTGATGACCTGTCTAGTACAGAAAATATAAATGTGTAAAAAAAAATAAAAAAAATGCTTTATTTTCAGCTTTATTCCGCAAATATAGGAAAAGAGAAACTAATGTCACACTCCGTTCTCGACTGAATTCGAAATTTTTCATACTAATTGGCGGAACTTAACACCGCAATTTAATACCAAAGTTAAAAATACATACTAGAAAGTGTTCCTAGTACATTAGTGAATGGATTATCAATTTAATTCTACATACGTTGTAAGCTTTACAGCGACATCGCGACATGCCAGTAATACTAAGAAATCGCCTTCCACTCTGTTACCCTGCTAATACTCGGTTAATCCCGTGGCTTTTGCTGTAATCTTTGCTTGGGTGTATATAAATATAAATGTTAGCTGGTTTGTCTTTGTGTTGAATATTTTTTTTATTTTTTACGTAATAAATTGATTTGTGGAGAGAGAATTTAATAATTAAGAAGATATAAAACTATATTTAAAATATTAATATATAAAATTAATACTACAGACAATATTGCATTTAAATTTAAAAAATAATTATTTGATGAAAAAGTATTTTTTAAACCTTTTATTAAAGTTTTTGCCTCCTATAGTTTCGTTCATGTTCTATTTCGTTGGCTACCTTCCTCCAATGTTATTGTCTGTCATCTTATAAATACTAAAAGCAACAAGACACCTTTTTCCCCGCATAGTGCGGTAATCAGAAAGAACCTAGTGTCAAGACAGCTTCCGCTCAAAATTGAGACATTCTCCCCGCTTTAACTAAGACACTATAACAGAGAAATAAAAAAAAAATAATAATGATTCAGCAATCGCATCTACAGATAAAAGCTATCCCACTGCGCCACGAAACTCGTATCGATTAATTGCAACAATCACAATCGATTCGAGAAATCTAAATTAAATCGATATTAAATAAGGCAATCGTTACTATATATAGTAAGTTGGAATCGAGAAATTTGCATCCCACAATGTTCGACGCGTAACAATTAAAGTGCTGAACTCCAACAAGCGATACGAATGAGAATTCTGAAGAGATCCGACCTAATTGCTTGTTATTATGCCCAGTTTTTTTTTATTGCAAAGTATTTATGGGATTTGTTCTACACCTGACTTTCTTATTGAAATTGCGTGTTGGGTGATGGATCTCAATCTGACGTCCAATAACAATAATCGATAAACCAAAAACTGCAAGCTTAAATTTGTCTAAGCAATTATTTTTTTAAGTAAAGTAAAGGTCGCTTACGCTATTCTACTATTAGATATCCATACTTATATTATAAATGCGAAAGAATATCCTCCTCTAAGGGGTTGAAGTAGGGGATGAAAGTTTATATGAAAAATCTAAACCGCTTGACCGATTGTAATGAATTTTGGCATAGATATAGTTGATAATCCAAGATCAAACATAGGCTACTTTATTTTTCAAAAGTCTACCCCCGAGAGTTGCAATATAACGAAACAGTTACGTAGTTGACGCAGCGAAGCCGCGAGCGGGCCGCTAGTTGCCAATATATTTCACACATTCAACTTTTACTCTACTCAAAAAATTGATTTACTCAAAAGTTGGAAGGCTACATTAATCTAAGGCTGCAGTTTTTGGGTTAGGTTCGATTATTGATTAGCTTTCACCATATTTCAACTAAATAAAATTAGAATAGACATGTCCATCTGTATTGTTCTATGCAAGGAAAATATTTCAAAGCCATCATGGCGTATTAGTACAACGACTGAATGAAATCACAAATGGTTTTGGGTTCAAATCTCACTCGAAGTAACAATCAGAATTTAATTAAATTATTATCGTTCTAATAAACAGACAAAGATCGGCTTTAAGGTCAATATATGGAAATTATTATATATTTTTTTCAGCTTCACGCTGTATCCCGCACACAGCAGGGTAGGCAGAGGGAACCTAGTATTAAGATACTCCGTTCCCCACTTTATAAAAATGGTCTCTCTTATTTGACGGAAAATGGGGAATTAAGTGTCTTAACACTACACGGATACAGCGTGAAGCTAAAAAAAAGAGACTAAACAATGAGTTAATCTATTCTAAATTTAACACCTAATAATAAATGTTGCTGAGAGGAAACTTTTGCCGCAATTAATTTATAGAAAATTTTGCATAGGTGTTCGTGTATGTATACTTTATGCTTTCACATGTACTAATAGTAATTTATAACTATGGGTTCGATTCCTATTCTGGGGAATGAAATCATATTTTAATTATTTTTATACTCGGGTACTAAGATAATGCGCGGCGTTAAACTCCGCTACCCAACATACAATTTCTCTATTTCGGATGGAAAGTGGAGAACAGAGTGTATTCACACTAGGTTATCGCTGCCTGAAAAAAGTATGTAAATATATAAAACTATGTAAAAAGAATATAATACGTCTTGTCATAATGCCTCTGGTATAATCTCCAGATCAAATATTCCTATTATCTTTAAAATAAAAAAGACATTAATTATAAGCTATAAAAATAGGTAAAAAAGTGTTTGACTATTCTATCAGTTCTCTCTCAAAGCGAAATACTTGTCAACCTAAAAAATCAACTATAAAACCAACACATACGCAGAAAACTGAGTGTCTTAACATTAAATTCTCCCTAACGACACTAAGGGGCCAGTCGTGGCGCAGTGGCACAAAGTGTGACTGTAAACGATTGGTTGTGGGTTCGATTCCCTCGAGTGGAAATATTTAATATTTCCGTTTTCTTCGCTCTGGTGTCGAGGGAAATCGCGGCGTTAAGTTCCGCCACTTAACACACAATGCCTCCGAATTCGGCGGAAAGTGAGAACGGAACGGAGCGTCCTAACACTAAATTACACGAGCCTACCCTGCTGTACACGGGATACAGCGTGAAGCTACAAAAAAATATATTAATTGAAAACGGAGTGTCTTAACACTAGATTCACTCTAACTACACTAAAACATGTGAAACTTTAAAAAAATAGATGACAATTCTATCGTCGAGTGGATTTTCGTACACCATCCAAATACGGCCACTGAACTTTAATACATTAATTAGTATTACATACGTCGTTGACCGCGCGGCCTTCGCGGGGTCGTACACACTGTGTATTTTACTCAAATAACAACATTTTTTGTTATTCTATTATGTAAAGTGTTTTTTCTGTTTCTTTTCTTGTATCTATATATAATTTAATATGATTTGATAGATTTTGTTCTATCGTTACGCAATTTGACTCAGCGTCCCGTGCTTTTCCCGTGGGGAGACGGGTTAAGAATACA
Organism: Dryas iulia moderata; assembly: GCA_019049465.1. Lineage (NCBI taxonomy): Eukaryota > Metazoa > Arthropoda > Insecta > Lepidoptera > Nymphalidae > Dryas > Dryas iulia. The sequence continues at coordinate 2,548,457 of CM032440.1, forward strand.
ATTCCCCCCCGCCGCTGGGTAGCGTCCCGTAAAAGGCGGGTAACCCAGTAGTTTGGTGGTAGGAGATTCGTTCTCCGACTGGCTCGCGACCACTATCATGTCAAAGACGAACCGCCAAATATCTCATGATGTGTTCCGGTTCGATGGCATGTAAGCCAGCTCTCCCTATTTCCACCATTCCCATCCTTCCTCCCTCCTTCTGTCCTACATTCCCAAGGCTGGCAACGCATCCATAATTTTAATGTTATGGATGTCTATGGGCGAAGGTAACCGGTGGGCGAACTTAACACCAGGTGGACCTTCAGCTCGTTTGCCTCCTTTATTCCATAAAAAAAAAAAAGAAGCGTGGGTGTGGGTTTGCAAAGGTCGAGAAATGGAATTATTTTCACTTTTTTTTTCGCTTGGCAATGCAGTTTACGCAGATTATCTGTACACAAGGAAGACAGAACTGCCTTGCATACGGATGATACTGTAGGGCTCGACGACGAGTCCGATACTACCCACTAAAACCCAGCGGAAACCCTCTCCACCCTCATGAGACGTCGCAGGTTCACTCGCGCATTCCACTACGACGCCTCGGCGGACGGCCCGCCTCTTGCAGACCACCGTCGCCTTCAGGATGCTCCGGGGTTTCTTCCAGAGCACCCGCAGCCTTGACGGCAAGAGGATCAAATTAATTTCACTAGATCAACTCATTTTCAATTTTTTTTAAGCTTTCCCCTGTATCCCGCACACATCAAGATAGGCAGAGTAACTCATAAGTACTACTCGTACTTCAGAATCCGACAAAAAGAGGGGAACGGAGTGTCATAACATTAGGTTTCCTCTGCCTACCCTTCTATGTGTAGGATACAGCGTGAAGCTAAAAATTATAATATTAATTCCCAATATTTTTTATTCTACCTTTCATAAACCTTAAACTCTACCCAATTGACAAGAATCCAACCAAAACACTTTATACTAAAGATATATTACAAATTTTCTGACAAAGCCCCATTCAATCGTGCGTCTGTAATATAATGATGGAGGATTCGAACTCACGGGACCGCGGTCACATTGTGTTCCCAAACGGAATGCCGGTTACGATTATATGAAATTTTAATATTCATATTTTATTTGTAGAGAATTATTTTAGCCAATTATGATGAAATGCAAAAGGGTTAATTTTTTGACAGTATAAATAGCCTACTCCTTTCGTCCTTACAGAGCTAAGAGCATTTTATTATGATTTTCTTTATGAATTTTATTAAAATTAGAGTATGTCGCTAAATTTGAAAAGACCTTTGCAAATAAAAATTAAATTAAGAGAATAAGCGATACACGAAGAATAGACTAGTATTATGTTATCCTACCAGCTGTCATTCACACAATGTAAAGTATAGATTAAAGATAAAAAAACATGTTGAGGTCAGTACTTTTAAACGTTTTACAGTGTTATTCCACACTTTGGAACTAAATTTTAAATGTCTTTTTCTAAATGTCTTTTTCACATTGACCTCAGGTTTTTTTTACGTATAACATGATAAATACTTGGGAAAAATCAAATTACTCCATTTTTCACACGAACACAACACGTTAAGTGTTAAAAGACATTTTAAAGAAAACGTATAAAAATTTGAACGCAGCGGGATTCGAACCCGCGCCTCCTGAATACCGTTCAGGCGCTCTCACCACTGAGCCATGCGTTCTACTAGCCGCTGCGTCGAAATTCTTATACGCTTTATTACAACTTATTTATGTTGTTAGCATCTCTGTAGAGAGATTTTTACAAATTTCTGCTACCCAAAGATTATTCTACGAACAATCATTTGGCAAGAGAGAATGCTATGTATTAAATACTTTTAAACATTTTTAAAGTGTTATTCCACACTTAGGAAAATTGAAAAAGACATTTTAAAGAAAACGTATAAAAATTTGAACGCAGCGGGATTCGAACCCGCGCCTCCTGAATACCGTTCAGGCGCAAATATTATTAAGTGTTATCATCATATACGTCGACATTTCCTTCCACACGCCACACAACTGTGGAATGGCTTACCAGCGGCAGTATCGATACGACCTTCAATAGGCGCGCTTACCTCCACCTCAAAGGCCGGCAGCGTCCCTGTAGCTCCTCTGGTGTTGCACGGGGCCGTGGGCGACGGTGATCACCTAACATCAAGTGACCCGAACGCTCGTTTGCCTTGTCCTTTTAAAAAAATAAAAAATAAATGTTGAGTGACGAATATAATTGTGCTAATAATAATATTTTGCTAATAATAATAATAATTGTGCTTTGTCTGCTTCAACAAAGCAGAAATTTGAAAATAACTTAATTGTAATGTGATGGATATTGGACATGAAATATTCTTCATGTAAGTCTTTATATATATTCTTACTAGTGGCCCGCTCGCGCCTTCGCCGCGTGAACCACGTAACTTTTCCTTTATACTGTAACTCTAGGTGTGGAAATTTTAAAATTAAAGTAGCCTATGCTTAGCCTTGGATTAACAAACTATATTTATGCCAAAATTCATTACAATAGGTCAAGCGATTTAGATGTTTCATATAAACTTTCATCCCCTATTTCAACCCTTTAGAGGTGGATTTTTGAATAAATAGGTAGCCTATGTTTGACCCTGGACTATTTAGGACTTTCATACTAAATTTTGTCCAAATCGGACCGGTAGATTAGCCGTGAAAGCGTGACAGACAAACACACAGACATTTATGATATAATATAAGATAAATCAAAATGATCTTTTTTTTTAGCTTCACGCTGTATCCCGCACACAGCAGGGTAGGCAGAGGGAACCTAGTGTTAAGACACTCCGTTCCCCACATTGCGTCAAATTCGGAGGCTTGCGTGTTAAGTGGCGGAACTTAACGCCGTGCTTTGCCTCGATACCAGAGCGAAGAAAATGGAAATATTAAATATTTGCGCCTCTCGAGTGAGAATCCAACCCACAAACAGCCGCTTACAGTCACACGCTTGAGCCACTGGGCCACGATATTGCAAGCAATTTTTCTATTCCCAAGAAGGTGTGTGATGTAGTCATAGAAATAACCCAATAAAAAATCCGAGCAAACTCATCTATCAGTTTCATTAAATATTAATGTTGAAACGATTATCTTTAAGTGAAGCGAATTTATTAAAAAGGTACCGCAATGAAATTCCCTTATCTTATTTATTTATGAAGATTTATGTTATTGGTTATAATTAAGCCACTCTAATGTTAACCTTTTACGTCTGATTTAGTAGCTGAATTCATGAAGAATAATCAATTTATGTATGTATATATTTATATATGTATGTAAGCTTATACGTTTTGTTACTTGCCTCACCGAGCAAAGGACAACGCAAGGCTGAAATTTTAAAATATTTAATTAGGTTACTTTGTAAGTAAGAATGGGTGTCAAAAGGTCCTTTCACACCTCTTTTACTTCAATATCATCATGTGTCAACAACCTCTTCGTACAATCCAGAGGTCTTCATACCTTAAAAAGTATTACATAAATGTGACCCCACGTGTCATCGATATATTATTTCAACGGATACACGTAAACGAATTTTTAATTTTTCAGCAGCTCGTAATTTTTTACAGTTTTCATGATTCATGGCTCGCCACGATTCCACTACCCAGCAAACTTTGCTTGGATAAATACTATTTGGTAAATGAAAACATATACTCTTTAAAACACAAAAAACAAAAAGAAGAAAAACAACATAGTATTTTAGGAAAATATATAAAATTTTATCCTTATTTACTTTAAAATTATAATTTAAGTAATATAATTATAAGTAGCTGAAATCTAAACAACCTTTGAGCTTTCATCATTTAATAGCGTTAGAGATCGCGTAGTAAATGATAAAGCCTACCGTTTACCTGTCATAATTATATACTTTTACTTGTAAAAGAAAGATGAAGCCGCCATGGCGCATGTCATACTGATGACAACGTCTAACGGTTGTAGGTTCGATTTCCACTCGGGGGAATGATTATATTTAAATTTTCATTTCTTCGCTCTGGTACGAAGGGCAAAGCGTGGCGTTGAGTTCCACCGCTAAATACGTAATAAATCTATTTCGGACGAAATAGTGGCCGCGCTACGGTACGAAAGTGAATGCGTAAACCTGATAAAAATGTGTAATATTTTTTTCATTTTTAAAATATTCTTTTAGCTTCACGCTGTATCCCGCGCACAGCAGGATAGGCAGAGGGAACCTAGTGATAAGACACTCCGTTCCACAATTATTAGAAATATAGACTTAATATTCGTAGAAATAAAAAAATAGAAAGAAATACAAAACACGAAAACGCATTCTCCGTCTATCGTCATCTACCAGCCCAATTTTGACCAAAATCCTATTGAAAATACTTGACGAGCCAGACTTGAAGATCAAAAATAGGCTACTTTTTCAAAACAACAACTCTAAACCGAATGACTAATTTCTATGCATTTTCTAAGGACAACAGTGGATGACGCTAGGTCCAATAAAATTTACCTATTGCTTCAAAAACCATCCTTTTAGAGACTAAAAGTAGGGGATGACAATTTGTTTGAAAAATCACGCGGGCGTATTCTCGGCAAAGTCACGAATATGTTTTTTTTTTTTAGCTTCACGCTGTATCCCGCGCACAGCAGGATAGGCAGAGGGAACCTAGTGATAAGACACTCCGTTCCCCATTATGCGTCTTAAGTGACGGAACTTAACGCCGCGCTTTACCTCGATACCAGAGCGAAGAAAATGGAAATATAATTTCCACTCCTCGAGTGGGAATCGAACCCACAACCAGTCGTATACAGTCACACGCTTGTGCCACTGGGCCACGACTGGCCACATATGTTAATTTAATGAATATTTTACAAATGCATTCATAATTAATTATAGTTCATTAAAACTATCTAAAACCAGTCTCTATGTTTTGCTATCAATAAATTCTAATTAATCAAAACTATTTAGTATAAACTATTCCTAACGGGAAACAGGTAACATGACGTAATAATGCACAGTATTGGCTAATGCAATATTTACGTTAGTTTACACATTACCTTTATATTTTTTAATAGGCGAAAAGGAAATTGTGATAAATCACTATTAAGTCTACTTTTTGTCCATTTAAAAAAAATAACAGAATTATCTTTATAGTTATCTATACTATAGGTATACTAAATATTAGCCCTGTCGTAACACAGTGGAGTAATAAAAATAATTGAGATATAATCAGTCAACCGGGTAGGAATCGAACCTTCAACTAATCACGTTTATAGTTAGATGCTGTCCCACTGCGCTACGAAGGTCAGTGTATTTAATAAACATATAAAAAATAATAATATAAAACCTAAAAAAACATCTTGCTAACTCTAAACTATTGTTAACTGCATCCCACTGATGTTAAATAAAACTATTATTCTACAATAGTAATTGTAGAATATTATAAGAACTTTTAGTTTCCCAATTATTACACGTTTTGACATAAAACTATTTAACGCGGATTAATCGCAAATTTTTTAGGTATTTGCAAAATACTTTTTTTTTAACCTCACGTTTCTCCCACTTTGGAGTAGGGAAACTAAAAAATTAAGTAGCCTATGTTTACCTCAGGGTTATTTTTTATATTTATGCCAAAGTTCATTACAATCGATCAAGTGATTTCGATTTTTCATCGAAAATCTCATCCCCTATTTAAACCAAAATCGAATCGATCATCAAAAATGAACCCTTAAAGGGTTCATTTTTGAAAAAAAAACATAGCCTATATTTGACCTGGGTTACGAGTTTCACCCAAATCGGTAGATTATCCGTAAAAGCGTAATAGACAGACAGACTTTCGCATTTATAATATTAATATGGATTGCAGAATAATATTACCTTGTGAGTTACAATAATATTCTGACCTGGATTTATAGTTTTATATGTATCTTATGAAAGTGACACGAGAAAAATAAGTCCTCGGTCATACCTCGGGAGTATTATCTTTTACAGGGCTGTCAGCGTTTATTTATGATTTATATTATCACATTATGTGGCTAAAGGACTATCGTACTGAAAATATGGGGAACATAGATACGTTATTATATTTATACGTGAATTGTGTATGTTAAAAATACTATCGTAGTTTAGCTTGATGCTACGGCTACGGATTCAATTCTCACTCAGGGGGTTAAGTGATGGGACTTGCACTTTTAATATCTTTTAAAAATAAAATCGAAAAGACGAGAGAATTCTTATATTTTATTCTACGCTCAGGTCCTCTTTCTGCCAGATTTCTCCGGTAGAATATTAGCTATTACTTTAAACTTTATTTTAACTTTAAAACGTTATCAAAATAAAGAAAACAACTCTATGTAAAATTCTCTAAATAAAAAACTCTATAAAAAATGTAATATCTGGTTTAGCAATTAAATTATTTAAGTTCACGTTATATAGATAAAAAGCAAGGATTTTTCACTTTCTATGTTTATATAAAATAAATAAGCTTCATCCTTTATCAAGAATACAGCATAGGTAGGACCTAGTACTCTGATCTCCACTCAACATAATAAAAATAATTAATAATGAAAATGGCCCAGTGGCACAAGCATGTGACTGTAAACGACTGGTTGTGGGTTCGATTCCCACTCGAGGAGTGGAAGTATTTAATATTTCCATTTTCTTCGCTCTGGTGCCGAGGTAAAGCGCGGCGTTAAGTTCCGCCACTTAACACGCAATGCCTCCGAATTCGGCTGAAAGTGGGGAACGGAGTGTCTCAACACTAGGTTCCCGCTGCCTACCCTGCTGTGTGCGGGATACAGCGTGAATCTAAAAAAACACTACAATATTAGTTCCCCAAGTGAGAATCGAACCCACAATCAATTTTTCAGTCAAAAACTATACCACACTATTTTCAATAACCAATAGTGATAACCCTAAGAAAATACGTTATGAAGCGTTCACGCGCAGCGTACGCTGTATATAATATTCTACACCTTTAAGAATAGCGATCACTGACCCGTAACTTCGTAACTTCGCATATCGATGTTAGGAAGTGAGAGAATTTTTACAGATATGTTATTTGATTTATATTAGGATGGTTTTTTTTATAGTTTCAAACAGAATTTCGCTTGTTATTTAATATATTATATAATGTATTAAATAAACTTTTTCTTTCATTTACGCACGTTTATTTCCGCAAGGGGCTGTTAGAAAGGATATAGTAAGACATTACATTCTTTACGGGAAACTAAACCCCACGGCTTGTCTTACCATGGATAAGAGCTTCAAGCTGTATTTCGAGCACAGCAGTGTCGGCAGAGGAAACCTACTTTTAAAGCACTGCGTTCCTCACTTTTTGCCGAGTTTGAGATGTATTACGTATTGAGTGCTGCAACTCAACGCCGTGATTTGCCTTGACACTGGAGCGAAGGAAAAGAAATATTAAATATTTCCTAAAATATTATATAATTCCTCGAGTGAGAAATCAAGCTACAACTAGTCGCGTTTATACTCACACTTTGTACCCCTGCTCCACCACTTCTTCTGGCTTCTTCCAATAGAAAAGAGGAAATAAAAGTTTCCCGAATAGAAATCGAACCTGCAACCAAGCGTATTAATTCATTCTTCAGCCACTGCGCCACGCTAGCTTCAAAATTTATTTTTAGTTAAAAAAAATATAATATATTAAAGTCAAACTCTTTACTATTTATCTTTGGTCCCAGTTAATTAAACGCTTGGCTGTTTTGAATAAATATTGCGGCGGTGGGAACGCTGCGTCGTAACCCGTGGCTCTTACAAATAGCAGGAGTGACTGTTGCATACCATATTATTACTTTCCTACTGTATTTTCATATATTCTTACTTAACCTCATTTCTGTGGTGTGTATATTTGTTATTTTATTGCGAAAACTGTATGTTTTAGTTTTTATTTACTGTTTAAATAATTATGTAATATATATCAGAAGCTGGGAGATAGAAGAGATCAATCTGTTTGTAACGGCTATTTTGAGTCATTTCTTGACGTCTAATTTGCAAATTGCACATGCGTCCGGATTCCAAAACAATATATTCATAAATAGCCGCACGCTCGCGGCTTCGCCGCATGAACTACGTATTTGTTTCGTTATATTGCAAACCTCAGGGATGGATTTTTGAAAAATAAAGTAGCCTTTGTTTTACCTAGGATTATCAACTACATTTATGCCAAACTTCATTATAATCGGCCAAGCGGTTTACACTTTTCATATAAACCTTCATCCCCTATTTCAACTCTTTGGAGGTTGATTTTTGAAAAAATAAGTAGCCTATGTTAGACCATGGCCTTTTTACTACTTTCGTTTGAAATTTCATCCAAATCGGACCTGTAGATTAGCCGTGAAGGCGTGACAGACAAACAGACAGACTTTCGCATTTATAATACTCTTATAAGTATGGATATCAGATTGACGTTCCTTCCAGGATGATCGAGAACATATTTTCAATTAGTTTCTTCTTTAAATAAAATATTTATTATTCTATAATTCTTTTTAATATCATAGATATTTTGTAAGTAGCTGAACAATAGAAAAATGAACACCTTAATGTTATTTGCGCTTGTAAGGTATACCTAAGTGAAAAAGCGTGGATTCGATTCCCGTTACATTCAAATTTGTATACGTTCTTTTTTCATTTCTTTTAGTTATCTTATATAAAAAAAATATTTTTACGACATTAAATCATTTTACCTGTAAATTTTATCCTGCAGACAGCATTTCCACGAATGTAGTATACTTATATATAATATATATACCTCAAGATAGTGCAAGGGCGGACAGGCAATAAATAAACAAGTCCTATAACCAAGCCGCCCACGTAACTGATAAGCCCATTACAGTTTATTTGATCTTCTAATCTTTGACCCCGCAACATCATCACGGGACGTGATCTGACGTAGTAAGATAATGAAAAGGAACAGGTGATTTGATTACCATATACTTAGGTAAGTAACTTTTTTAGCTGGTTGTGGATTTGGTCGAAAAATATGCTTGGTTTCATGATTTTTCATGAATGACAGTTTAGACGGAGAGAACCTAGTGTTAAGACACTCCGTTCTCCACTTTGCGTAAGAAATCGAGACATTAAATGTTGATTGGTGGAGTCAATTTTACTTTATAATTTTCATCAGAACGGAGAATTGAAATTAATTATATTATTAATATTCCATCGAGTAGGAATCGAACTAATAACCATCGCATTTACAGTCAGCCGCTGTATGATTGCACCTCCTTGTGTTTTAGGTAGGTAAAAATATTCGGCTTCGACTTTCGGTCTAGATTTTCTCTGACTACCCTGCTATGCGGAAAAAGGATACAGCTGCCATTGTTTAAATTATAATCATTTCACCGAGTTGAAATCGAACCTACGAACAATCGTGATTACAGTTAATACAGTACGGCGATATAATGAGATTCGATAGCCCCTTCTTTATTAACATTTAAAAATGTAATACCGGCCAATCTCCTTTGTGTGTTCTCTAAACATCGTGACATTAGCGAAGTGTTTTGTTCTCTAATGGCACATTTAAAGCGCCACAATTAGTGAAATAAACAAACGAAAAATGTATTAATATTTGAGGTTAACTATTAGGATATTTAAATTCTTATTATACCGAATTTTAAGATTTAAGAATAATTCAAATAGAAAAACGAATTTTTAGAAAATGTATAATTTTTTTAAGGCAGTGGGATACAAAATTCTTCTTGGCTTAGTGGTCAGAACACTCGGGCGCTTTCTAAGAGGGCAAGAAGCATAGGTTTGAATCATGTTCCGTTCAAATTTTTACACATTTGCCAAAATTATTTACCATATCTTAAATATAAAAAAACACTTAGAAAAAAATTAAATTATTTACACTACAATATACAATTACCTATAAGAAAAAATTCCAAAAATCCACCGTTTCAGACGAAAAACATCAAAGAATATTACCGTCACGAATAAGATATAAACGGGATTGCGCGTAACGGCACGGATGTCTTTTATTGCTAGAGGTCGCTTCATTAGTTTTTATAGGTATTACCCACCCACCTAATTATGAACTTCTGTATACAGTCGTCTAGGATCTTAAAAGAAACACCTGATATTAGTATTTTTGGGCTAAATATCCTATTTTGAGGTAATAAGTATGATCATTTATTTATTTACTTACTTTAGCTTCAAGCTACATCCCGCACGAGGTAGGGTCAGAAGGAACCTGGTATTAAACAGTCTGTTCCCTATTTTCAAACGATTTTTGGAGGCATTGCGTCTAAAGTGTGTTCATATTATAATGAAACTAGTGAATAACTTGCCAATAACTTTTTTCTTCAGTAGTCAAGCTAGTTAAATTCTCCAAACACTTTTTACAACTTTCAGTCTGAATTTGAGACTTTGTATGAGTGGCAGAGCTCAACGCCATGTTTTGCTTATTGACCAGAGCGGAAAAATTATAGTAATGGTATTCACAATCAATCATGATTACAGCTAGATGCACTCCCTGTGTGTACCACAGTACAATAGCTACAATAACCGTAAAATAAATAATATAATTTAACATCAACACTCGAAAAATCTAGAATATATTTCAAAATAATAATAATTGGGGCCAGTCGTGGCGCAGTGGCACGGACGTGTGACTGAAAACGACCGATCGTGGGTTCGATTCCCACTCGAGGAGTGGACTTACTATAGTAAATATGTCCACTCCCCGAGTGGGCTCTGGTATGAGAAGCAAAAGCTCGGCGCTGAGTTCCGCCACTTAACACGCAATGCCTCCGAATTCAGCGGAAAATGGGGAACGGAGTGTCTTAACGCTAGTTTCCCTCTGCCTATCCTGCTGTGTGCGAGATACAGCGTGAAACTATTATAAAAAAAACTAATAACAAAAAATGCTTAAAAAGGATCTATTTTTTATAAAATAGATCTTTTAATATTGAAATATCGATCAACACTTGATCAGATGTGACCACATCCGGGGTCACTAACCTTATTCATACATAAATGCATAATTTCTCAAGGATCTTAAGGAAGTACATATACTGGTATTATTATTTAATATTAATAATAAATTCAGAATAAAATAAACATCTTTGATAAATTCCGAAAAATCAAGAACCTGTATAGATTCTGGGCTGTTTAAAAAATCGACGTATAATAAAAATATTACTATTGAGAGCACTACTTAAATAATTTATTGTGATGACACAGTCAATAACTAAGCTAAAAAAATACTTTTATCGTTTAGACATATTATAATTTTAATATTATATGACTAAAGACAATTCGAAATCATCTGTGGCAATCTGTGGGTTCAATTTCCACTTAATGATAATGATTATATTTAATTTTTTTTCATTTCTTCTCTCTGACTACCCTAGGCACAAGCCCCACCGTTGAGTTCCGACACATAGCATGTTTCAAATTCGGGCGAAACATAAAGAACGAAGTATCTTGACATTGGGTTACTACCCTTCTAACCTAGAACAAGCGAGAACAAATGGTTAAATCTTGTATTATTACATTTTCATTTAAAGTATAGCAAAAAGTTTGGACTATGAAAAATATTTTATAAATAATCTTTACATGATGATGTACAAGTGCTGGTAACGCAGAAAGCACAATATTACTTTAATATAATACATTAGTAATACATTTAAGTAATATATAAAATCTTATTCACGTTTTAATGTGCTTTATATATACCAACTTTTGTATAAGTCAATGTTGCTAAAGTTACTAGTTAATAAATAAACGTCTATCTCTACTAATTTCAATATAAAATCTCTCTCCCTATTTTCTTGAGTATAGAGACTATAACTTAAAAAAACGAATTTAGTAAATGTATATGTAATATACTTAATTACTTAAGGTTACGAATAAGACTTTAAAATTTTTCTACAAACTTTTAAGAAAACCGCCAGATATTAAGACATTAAAGACATAAAGTACTCGTATTTGGAAATCTTCGAACAGATAAACGCTCAAGACTCTCAATAGGTTCAACGTTCAATTTTATATCTAAAAGGTTCACAAGCCATTGCGTACAACGATTATGTGAATCTCAGTAACGATCAAACAATGTATAAAGGAACCGTTAAATAGAACTGTATTTTTATAAAATTATCGATGGAAAAGCTCTGAAAGTCCGGATTTTCAGTCCTTTTTTTATTAAAACAATAATAAATTCGTTGTTTCTTTACTGTATTTGATAAGTAAGTATCGCGAATGGTTGCAAGTTCAATCCCACTCGGTTGAATAATCATAATTAATTATTATTTTTATTTAGCGCTCTGATGACCAAGTCAGTTGTGGCTAGTCGTGGCCCAGTGGCACAAGCGTGTGACTGTAAACGTCTGGTTGTGGATTCGATTCCCACTCGAGGGGTGGAAATATTTAATATTTCTTCACTCTGGTGTCGAGGTAAAACGCAGTGTTAAGTTCCGCCACTTAACACGCCATGCCTCCGTTTGCGCGGAAAATGGGGAACGGAGTGTCTTAACACTAGGTTCCCTCTGCCTACCCTGCTGTGTGTGGGTACAGCGTGAAGCTAAAAAAAATGACCAAGTCAAAAAAATAATAAAAATACCATATGATGTCTTGATACGACGTCTTTTTTTTCTACATAAAAGACAGGTGATCTCACCTACAAAAGCCTCTGCCCTTGTAGCGCAGTGGAATAGCGTCTCTCTGTATTCGTGGCCGGTAGTGGATTCGATATCCACTCGATAAAATGATTATAATTTTATTATTTTCATTTCTCCATTCTGATGAACAACGCGGTGTTGAGATCCGCCATTGCTCACGCAATGTCTTGAATTCGTGCAAAAAATGGAAAACCGAGTGTCTTTCTAGGCATATTAGGTTCTCTCTGACTACCGCGGATATGCGGAAAAGCCGATTTTCTTATTTTTTTGCAAACTGTGAAAAAGTTAAAAGAACTATCGTTAAGTAGAACTAAAATAAAAAAAGAGTGAACGTAGAGTATCGTATTAGAGGTTGTTAAGTCTTGCCTCTGGGCGTAACACTGATATTATTAGTAAACACACGTTTTCAATTCCAACTGAGCACTGTAGGCCAAGCTTTTCAAATATTGAAGACTTTCTATTACATGTCAATATTTTTTTGTAAAAAGCATAGTTATAGGTTGGATTAGGTCTTAAGTCAGATCTAGTGGAAGGCATTGAGATCCGCCACTTAAAACGCAACATGTCAAATTCGAGCGGAATAGTATGTTCTCTCCGCCTTTTCCGTTATGCAGAAAACTACTTTTGTATTATTAAATTAACAAAGAAAGTAATTAATCAAGTCAAATGGTTTTACGAATATTTCTTTTTTTGAAAGAATGATTTTTTTATAGAGAATCTCAAATGTGAAGAAAATCCGTTTACCATTTTCCGTCCAATTCTGAGACCGATGTCTCAGAAATGGAAATTATTGGCAAGTGTTATGCATATTTAAATAATATTATAGTATATACCTTATAGAGAAAAACTTAATTGTAGGTTCGATTCCCATTCGAGGGGAAATAATTAGTGTTTCTATTTTCTTCGCTCTGGAGTCGAAGTCGGCGTTAAGTTCCGCTACTTAATAAGCAATGCCTTCAGAAAGCGGGGAACGGAGTGTCTTAACACTACACACCCACTGTCTACCCTGCTGCGAGATCTAGCGTGAAGCTAAATAATAATAATACCTTATATAATTGAGACATTTATACAATGTATATATAATAAATGGTTATTCTTCTTATAAAAAGCTATCTGTAGACAAACAAAAGCTTTAGTCAAATATATATGAAATAAAAAACGTAGTATACTTTGATCTTGTTTAATAATTTGTCGAAACAATTTATCTAACGTTACATTTCTATTTTCTATTATCCTAACAAAAGGATTTCTTTTGTATTGAAAAGCACTTGCGGCGCAGTTGGCAGGCATCTAACTGTTTACTTAATAAGTAGTTCGATTCCCACACGGGAGAGTTAAAATAAAAATCCGCATTACTTGGTAGTCATGGAAACCAAGTCAAGAAACTGGGATGTCTACTTTCCGTATGATTCTGACACATTACTTTTATTTTATAGCTTCACGCTGTATCCCGCATACAGCAGGGTAGGCAGAGAGAACCTAGTATTAAGACACTCTGTTTACTACTTTGTTTGTCTACGTTCCGCCGAATTCGGAGGCATTGCGTGTTAAGTGGCGGAACTTAACGCCGCGCTTTGCCTCTGATACCAGAGCGAAGGAAATGGAAATATTAAATAATTCCACTCCTCGAGTGGGAATCGAACCCACAACCAGTCGTTTACAGTCACACGTTCGTGCCACTGCGCCACGACTGGTCCCTTACATTACTTTTTGAGTGGCGAAACTTAACGCCGCCGTCTGGCTTGTAACTTGAGCGAAGAGACGAAAATAATTTAAATCTGATTATCATGATGATTTTGAAATGAATGAATTGAAACACAAAATAATAAATACAGTCAGTCGCTGCCACACCACACTTTTCTGAAAAAGATAGAATACTACTTAATTATTTAAATATTTTTCGTTTCTCAAATAATACTATTTGACAGTTCTGTTCTAGCAACGTAGAAAGGACGTAATGTCAAGACTGGACGCTGTTGGCTACTTTTCCCATGAATTTCAGATATTATATGTTGACTGTATTATATATATATTAACCTTGATATTATCTGTGTTTTATTAAAAAATATAAAAGAATTGAAATATAACCTTCCCTCCGTGTTGTGTCCCTCCACTGATTCTATAAACCTTCTTGTTTTTGTCAGGCACGTACAGTGCCATGATAGCCTAAAACTTAGAAAATGCTTAAAAATGTGAAATTTGTCTTATTTTTTTCAAAACCGTATAAAATTGTACGAAGTGGGAACCTATACGTTTTTTATAAATGATTTCAATATCGTAGAGTACGACTATAAAAAAACGACTATAAAAATATTGTGAAAAGGCTATCGTGGCGCAGTGTGACAACGTTTGACTGCAAACGCGATTGATTATGGGTTAGATTACCATTCGAAAAATTATTATATGTAAATTATAAACATTTCTCCTCTCTAGTACGAAAAACTAAACGTGGTGTTGAGTTCCACCAATCAACACAAAACGTCTCGATTTCTCACGGATAAAAAAACTGGAAAAAGGAGTGTCTTGGCACTAAATTCTCTGTGGCTACTCTGCTCCACTTAAAAAAATAAGAGACTTATCCTAATTTATGCACAAACTATAGTGCCTCTACACTGATGCCCTAGAGGTAGTAGCTAGAGCCGCATAACGCTAAACTTTTCATTGTACTTTCTGTCACTAGCTATTTTCTTAGCCTTGCTTTGTGAAATTTGTATTTTTCAAGTATTCCGTTAGAACACGCGAGGTGCAGGTTTCGCATTTGTATAAGCAACGAAGTATGATTTTTCCCCTCGAGGACTTTGTTGGTATCACGAATAAAAGAAACTTGGTTGAAATTTTAAACTAAAGGAATACTATATACCTACCCTATACTTATACTTGCTATTTAGTTTTATTATTCGTTGAATTACATGTGGTTTTAATAAAGCCATACTTAGTGGTCAGAGTGCTTGGACGGTTTCAAAGAGGTGTGGATTTGATTCCCGCTCCGTGCAAATGTTAAATACGTTTTCTATGACAATATACACTTTAGTAATGTTAGAAGGACGCAATGGTTACAGTAGTACTTTAAGTCTCAATTATTACATTTTTCTCGTGTTACCGTGTAGCTAGAAAGAACCTATCGTTAAGTTCCCTTCTCACTTTTTCAATTAGAGATCATAATAACATATTAAGTTATGAAATTCGACGCCACAATTCGTATTACCACAGCAAAGAAATGAAAAACCAAGTACGAAATATCTCGAATTCTAACAGAAAGTTAGGAACGGAGTGTCTTGACACTAGGTTTTGCTTAAACTGAAATTAAATTAATATAGAGATATTTCAAATTTAAGCACTTAATTTGTATGTAAATTATTTCATATAGATATTTTAGTCCTGTAATGGTTGTCCAATTTTGTCAAAGGCCTCTTCCAATTTTTTCCACTCCTTCCTGTCTTTTACGTTTCTCGACCATAACCATTTTCATCTTCCCTTCGTTTACGAGTGTAATAAGACTACATATCTTCATATTTAAAAAAATATATACCCACAACTTTCCCCTCCCTACCATATGATCAATATCATTTACTTAACTGTCTCCAAGTAATTCCGAAGTTTAAGATAAATGTGCTTAGAATTTACGTGTGCCTCACTACAATTTATATAGGCATTAACTCCTCCTTGATATATGGAGTAAATCAAATTAATGACGGTACTTACATGATAATTACCGAAATAGCAGAGTTTACTGCTCATCAGTAGGTGAAACGACGTGCGAATAACATACCAAAGGAGTTTAAGTCTTAATTTTATGCAAATATAGCTTAAACTTATATGAATATGTTAATAATGGTTAGAACTTAGTGTAAGATATTAAGAATGTTTGATAAGAAAGGTCAAACCCTGTCTTGAGTGATATAAACTTCGCTTAAGAGAAACTCCTTTAATTATTCAATAACCCGGCTGGTTGAGATTTTGAGCTTCGCTGATTAAGAACTGGATAAGTCCTAGTAGTTCTATAGTATTACAATGAATTTTGTTTTAGCTAGGTAATCTGCTTGAGCCAAGATTATTAAAATTATAAAAAAAAATTATTAACCTATTATTTTATAATTTACCTATTTTTTAGTAATAAATATCTAAGGACACATATCAATTACTTTATAGAATTATATTAAATAATATATATTAACAAATACAACAATATAAAATATTATACATATGGAACACTCGTTCTATTATCGATCATCTACTTCTTGCAGGACATCATTCCTCGGGCATTTCCCTCAACTTTCAGCCCTAAAATGAGACATTATATGTTAAATACCGAAACTCAACGCCGCACTTTGTCTTAGATACCAGGGCTAGTAAACAAAATTAATATATAGTTAGTTCCCTAAGTGGAAATCAAACCCACAACCATCACATTTACGGTCACTCCCACCCACTGTGCCACACCCTCAAAATAATCTAAATAAATTATTATATAAAAGTTGATGAAACAGGCTGATAATATATTTAAGCCTCGGTTAGGATTTCATACAACTCGTGTTATAACTCTACACTTAGGTATTCCCGCCGTAATATAATACAAACTAAACATACATTGGTTAATTAAAATTTCCATTACCTCAGTATTAATGATTGGGCTTAAAACTTATTGTGTACGTAAATTGCTAAACGGGATTTTGCAAAATTATTTATGGGTAAATTTATAAATATTATTGGTGGGCAGTTTATGGTAGGGTAATCAGATTGAAGCTAGTGTTTAGACACTCTGTTTTCCACTCACTTCCCGATTTTGAGAGAATGCGTTTTGGCCTTATAACTGCACTTCGTCTTATCAGATAGGTGAAAGCAAATGAATATTTAAAAATATTTCTTTATTAAAATTAATTTAGTTTTTTTTACCTTCACGCTGTATCCCGTACACAGCAGGGAACCTATTTTAAGTCACTCCATTCCCCACTTTCCGCCAAATTTGAAAGCATTGCGTGTTAAGTGGCGGAACTTAACGCCGCTTTACCTCGACTCCTAAGCGAAGAAAATGGAAATATTAAATATTTCCACCCCTCGAGTGGGAATCGAACCCACCACCAATCGCTTTACAGTCTTACCCTTTGTGCCTCTGCGCCACGATTGGCTCCAAATTTTTTAATATTTTATTTATCAATAAATAAAGGAAAACAAAAAGTTATAACTTAAAACTTTTTCCTAGTGTGAACACTATACGATCTATATAATATCTAATCATTTTTATAGCTTCACGCTTTATCCTGTTTAGCATTGTAGCCAGAGGGGATCAGAGTCAATACACTCTTTTACTGTATTTTATTATACTGTATTCTATATGTATTTGTTATACTGTATTCTGTATATGCATGTTCATTCTGCGTATTAATTAGCAAAAGGAGCAAGAATACAAATACAATAATTGACGTCATCATGGCGCCACTGGACACATCGACCGAAAGTGTTGAGGTAAAAAAACAGGAATTGTTTACTTTTCAAACATTTTTAAAGTGTTATTCCACACTTAACAAAATTGAAAAAGACGTTTAGAAAACAAGTAATCGTTCTCTATTTTCCGCCCGAAATCTAGACATTGCGTATTGAGTGTCGGAACTTAACGCCGCGCTTGACACAATGGAAATATTTAAAAATATGGCTGTTATTATTTTTTATTTAATTAATTAATTATTATTTATTACTTTTATAATCAAATATCATCATTATAACATACAATAAACATTAAACACTATATAATAAATGGTTTAAATAACTATATATACTGTTACATAGTTTTACGTGACGCCAAGGTCCGGTTTTGGGGTCAACAGCGAAAGTCAATCGGTGACAAGAAAGCGAGAATTGGTACAAGGTTACCGGTTGCTCAACTCTGAGGTAACTCGGTTGGACTTCCTATTCAAAATTAGACAGCTTTTGTGAAGAATTATAATTTAATATAATATGTGTTTAGCATAATTTGTTTATTTTGTAACTTATTTAATTAAATTATTATTATATTAATATATATTTTTTTAGTATTTTGTATGGCAGTGTAGTTAGACAGAAAGTAGTATTGAAGCACTATATTATCCCTTTTTGGCTTTAATTTGAGGAATGAAAGTAATTTTAATTATAGCATTCCCCCGAGTGGGTGTCGAACCCAGAACCAAATGCATTTATAAACAGCTAGACGCTTGCCTAATGCATCACGATGGGTTCATTAATATAATTTAAGATATATGAGTATATTTGTTCATTCATTCATTCATTCATTTCATAAAATATGGTGAGCGAAGTGTCATGTCACTTTACTCTCTATGCTTTTAATAATAAATGTAGGAGTAATCTCTCCTAATCCGCGTCTGACTGTACAGGTCCGCGATGGTTTTGGGTTCGATTCGTGTTCGAGGGAATATTGAAATTATTCTTATTTCTTTCCTCTGGCGACAAGACGAAGTGAGGAATTGACTTCCACCACTCAACGGATAGCCTTGCCATATAATTTTATTTGAATATATTGCTAAAAAACTTTCACACTCTATGCTAAAGGAAAGTAAAGATGTAATACCAAAGGAACAATAGTTTAAAATTTCAACCAATGCTCTCAATAGTGACGCATTTCTTACGATATAGACTGTGACTGCTTATTGGGTAATCGAAATTAAACTTACTTCAAAGCAAGGTGACACCATGGCATGCAGTACATACAAAGTGAGTATAAAACCAAAGGGTTTTGCGTTCGATTCCCACTCATGCAAACGAACACATAAAACAAGAGATTGAAATAGTGCTAGGAAATAAAATAATCTAATTAGACAAAACGTGGCGTTAGCCAATATGAAAAAAAAATTAATAAGCAATAAGCACTGTCACTTTGACATTCGACCTACAACACATCGACTTTTTAGTACGACTCATAAAATACGTCATTTAGTAGCACCTCAGTACCAACCAAGTATGTCAAGTTCAATAGCGCTTAATACTTAATAAGGGAGTTCGACCTTACGTGTACGAACGTATAATAAATATTAATGATTATTGAAATATCACATTCTCGTTTTAGCGCATATACGTCGACCTTAATGAACATATACATACATTTATAAACGCGATTAGTGGCCAGTCGTGGCGCAGTGGCACAAAGTGTGACTGTTAAGTGATTGGTTGTGGGTTCGATTCCCATTCGCCCTGGTGCCGAGGTAAAGCGTGGCGTTAAGTTCCCCCACTTAACACGTAATGCCTCCGAATTCGGCGGAAAGTGGGGAACGGAGTGTCTTAACACTAGATTCCTCCTGCGTACCCTGCTGTGTGCGGGATACAGCGTGAAGCTGAAAAAAAATTGTTAGCATGTTTAGTGGAACCAAAGGCGTTTTGCATGGTCTTACTGGTAGAAAAAAGGTAACTTCTTAACATTCCTTACATTAACGTCGTCCGTCGTGACGCAGTGGGACAGATTATGACTGAAACTCGTTGGTTGCGGGTTCGATTCCCAAAAAAAATCATTTCTTGGTTCGAGTATTCAAGACAAAGCGCTGCGTTAATTTCTGTAAATTGTTTGCATCTTAAAAAAATTACAGAAATCAACGTCGCGCTTTGTCTTGGATACCCGAAACTCCATTTCTCTTATTACTGCTGGAAATTGCGAAAATTCGCTTTTAGTACACACGCCAAAACATCTATAAAGTCTAAGTATATAATTAAATTTCAATTTTTTACGCCCAAGAGTTTTTGATTCATTCAGTTCTCACCAGACAATTGATATTTTACTTTTATTGATATAAATCCTTACTGATATTCCTTAAACATCTACATTTCTTGCTAGTACTATGTACTTTGTTATGTTACTTAACCGAAGAAATAAAAATAATATAAATATAATCCTTCGAATAAGAATCGATCCCACAACTATCTCATATACAGCTAGACGCTGTCCCACTGCGCCTATATGCCTTAATCATAATATACATTACAACAACATCATACTTCCTGTCAACCATTGCGTGTTGGGTAACAATTCCTAACTTACTCACGAAATTAATACACAAAAATGTACTAGGAAAAATTTAATAATTCAACAAAGAGGGGAAACAATATTAATTTACTTCGTTGTCAAAATAATAAGGCGGTAACGACGGCGCGGAAGAAAAATAATTAGTTTTTTAAAAAGAAATACCCGTAACAGCTGTCATCTGCTGTAACTGTAAAGTTACGGTTATTAGAATGTACGAGACTTTGAGGTATTGCCATTTATGAAGGGTAATTTGTAAGTGTGTATGTATTTTTATCCATACTTATATTATAAATGCGAAAGTCTGTGTGTTTGTCTGTCATGCTTTCACGACTAATCTACCGGTCCGATTTGGATGAAATTTAGAATGAAAGTAGTAAAAGTTACTGGGTCTAACATAGGCTACTTATTTTTTCAAAAATCTACCGCTAAAGGGTTGAAATAGGGGATGAAAGTTTATATGAAAAATCTAAACAGCTTGACCGATTATAATGAATTTTGCCATAAATATAGTTAATCATCTAAACATAAACATAGGCTACTTTATTTTTCAATAACTCCCCCCGAGGGTTGCAATATAATGAAGCAGTCACGCAGTTCAAGCGGCGAAGCCGCGAGCGGGCCGCTAGTGATAAGTAAATCAATTATTGACTAGTAAGTATACCGTTTTGGTGCAGTAAATGTTAGTGGTTTCGAGTCTTGGTTTCGATAATGGGTTCGATTCCCACTCAAGGGTTATGATATTTTAATTAAACAAAAGTCTATACATTCGATATCATGATACTATATTATTCTTTTTGGCTATCCTGATAGGATAAAGCGAGATGCTGTAAAAAAATATTACGAGCAGTCTTCATTTTTTAACATTATTGTTAATGTAATGGTTGCAATTTGATTTAAAAAAAAATACAGTAAGAATGAAGTAATAATTACCCTGCCTACTAATTAAAACTCAAAAAAAGAATGCAGATAAAAATAAATAAATAAATATGTTAAAACGTAAAGAAAATATTTAATATAACGATTATATAGTACATTAAAAATTTAAATAAATGTGACACACATTTAGCTTCACGCCGCACACTGCAGAGTAGGCAGAGGGAACCAAGTGTTAAGACACTCCTTTCCCTACTTTCCGCCGAAGTCATTGCGTGTTAAGTGGCGGAACTTAACACCGCGCTTTGCCTCTGATACCAGAGCGAAGGAAATGTAAATGTTAAATACAAATTATTAAATACAGGAATCGAACCCACAACCAGTCGCTTACAGTCACACGTTCGTGCCACTGCGCTACGACTGGCCCCTTTATATTTGACATATACTTGCTATATAATATCAAATACATTATTTTAAGAATTTTAAACTGCTATTTATACACTATTATTATTAATCTTAATTTATACACTAAGGAAATTGAAAAAAATATATAGAAAACAACACGTCTTTAAACCTTAAAACCTTAAAAGTTAGTCTTCTCCAATACAAGTCTTAATTCCCTTATTTTCCACTTTCACTTTGTTTGATGAAGAAATAAATGATCAACTATACGCAGAGTGTTAAAATATTGGAGTTATTAATATTAATGCTGATTTTTTAATAAAAAAATGTAAACATACGTAGATATATTTAGATATCTTGCAAACTTATGGAAGAATTCTGTCGAAATTTGATATGCGTGTATTTTATTATCCCTAAGGGAGTGCTTATGTATGAAAAAATCGTATTGGCAATCGGTTGAAGTGAGAAAGTTGCTACTTTTATATTGAAATTTATATTCAAATCAAATTTTCTTATAAAACGTTAAAAGTAAGATAGAATGTTATTTTCTTGGATTCTTTAACTAAAGTATACGTTAACTAAAGGTTTTGAATGTGTTTTTTTTTATATTTCCTACTGCTTTTGCTAAATTGTGTTTCGCCACTTAACAAGTTATGTTTTGGGTTCAGGCGGCGAGTGGAGAACGGAGTGCCTTGATATTAGACTGTCTCTGTATTCTGCCAAGCGGAAAAAAGTGTGATGTTATTTTTTTTTTGTTTTTAACACGTTCAACGTCCAGCAAAATTATGCGTCTTTTCGTTAGGGCCACGTCGGTCAATGCTGGTCGACAATGAGACTTTCCGTTCGGGCCACGTCGGTCATTGCTGGCCGACAATGAGACTTTCCGTTCGGGCCACGTCGGTCAATGCTGGTCGACAATGAGAAATGTATAGAAAGATTTTCGATGGAAATGGACTTCATTTATTATGAGTTTATTTTTTTACTATTAGATTGTATACGCAATAGTTATAGCTAGTTATAACTCTCGCTCAGATAATGATTATATTAAAATAATTTTTATTTTCTTACTCCACCGTGACAAAGTGCGATTTAGTTCCGCTCAACTTACCAAACCTAGAGGCGAAAGAACGGAGGAAGAACGGAGTGTCTTAACACTAGGTACTCTCTGCCTAACCCGCTATGCGTGAAAAAGCGTGAAGCTAAAAATATATACATTACCCATTTTCATTACTCTGTACATATTCTGAGAACCGCCTACCTTAAATATTTTCGCTTTAGAACTAGATAATTACTTTTGTAACGGTATAATTGCTAATTTAAATGCAGTGGTAATATTTAGGTGAAGGTCAGATGATAAATTTTGTAATAATTTGATATTAATTTTGTATTTTCTAATTTATTTATAGCTTTTTTTTGTATGTGTGATAATGTTGTATTATTTGTCTGTCTGTATGTATGTCTGTTTGCTTATTATGGATTTGTTTAATAAGCATATTATTTTAAAAGGTTTTGATTATTTAATCATTTTGATGCCAGTCGTAGTGCAGTGGCACGAACGTGAAACTGTAAACGACTGTATGTGGGTTCGATTCCCACTCGAGGAGTTGAAATATTTAGTATTTCCATTTCTTCCCTCTGGTATCAAGTCAGTCAGAGGTAAAGAGAAGATCAGAGTTCCGCCACTTGCCTCAATGCCACCGAATTCGGCGGAAAGTGGGGGGCGGAGTGTCTGAACGTTAGGTTCTCTCTATGCTGCTATGTGCTGGATACAACGTGAAAGCTTCACGTTGTATCCTGCACACAGCAGCACAATAAAAATGTACAACAAAGAGGGCCTAGGGTTAAAATACTCTGTTCTTCACTTTCCGGCCGAAATTGAGACGCTGCATGTTAGGACGTAGAACTTAACACTACGTTTTGTACTTTCAAAAGGGAGAAATGAAATTAATTTTATATATAATCATTGAGCCAATCAGGGATGGACCCTACAACTAAGATGATTACAGTTGGACGCTGTCACACAACGTTATTTAATATTTGATGGATAAGTTTCATTAATTTACGTATAAAGTAATATGTTTATTCCATTTTCAATGTTACTTTATTTTACATTTTTTTTTGTTTCAGGTAAGAATATGAATTTTAAGAAGACGATTGGATACAACAAAAGATTAATTTAAGGTATGACGCAAGGATTTTTTACATAATCTTAATGTAAAAAAACAGCTTCCCGTTATTAAGGAATTAGTGTCAAAACACTTCGTTTTCCACTTTCCCGCCTGAGATATTGCGTGTTACGTAGCGGAACTCAACGCCGCGTTGTCTTAGGTACCAGAACAAAAACTGATAATTAAATATTCGCCATTTAATTTTCGTGACCAGTCGTGGCCCAGTGGGACAAGCGTGTGACTGTAAACGATTGGTTGTGGGTTCGATTCCCACTCGAGGAGTGGAAATTATATTTCCATTTTCTTCGCTCTGGTGTCGAGGTAAAGCGCGGCGTTAAGTTCCGCCACTTAACACGCAAGCCTCCGAATTCGGCGGAAAGTGGGGAACGGAGTGTCTTAACACTAGGTTCCCTCTGCCTACCCTGCTGTGTGCGGGATACAGCGTGAAGCTAAACAAACAACAAACATTTAATTTTTCCTCCATCTAAATATCCAACTGCGCCACGACGGCCTCTTTACTCTACAAAACCTAGAAATAGGTAAAAATAAAGAAAATTACAAAAAATAACAATTTAAAACGCAAGAAAGGTGTTAAGCCTTCGCCTTTGAATTTAACCTTAAAAATTAAACTGTATTACGGTTTTTTTGCATCTGATGTAATACATCACCATTAACCTCGTTTGCAGCTGAGGCTTTATTTACCATAAAGAAAAAATATTTAAGATTACCCCGTGGCGCAGTGGAACAGCGTCTGACTGCAATCGCGATGGTTATGGATTCGAATCTCTCATAAAAAATGTGGAATAACACTTTAAAAATGTTTAAAAGTATTTAATAAATAGCATTCTCTCTTGCCAAACGATTGTTCGTAGAATAATCTTTGGGTAGCAGAATTTGTAAAAATCTCTGTACAGAGATGCTAACAACAAAAATAAGTTGTAATAAAGAGTATAAGAATTTCAACGCAGCTGGTAGTAGAACGCATGGCTCAGTGGTGAGAGCGGCTGAACGGTATTCCGGAGGCGCGGGCTTGAATCCCGCTGCGTTCAAATTTTTATACGTTTTCTAAATGTGATTATATTTAAATTGTTTTCATTGCTGCGATGTGTAATTTCTATGCCTAAGATCTCTAGTGTCTATACCTAAGACATGCCTACCTAAGTGGTGCATTGAGGTCGTCATACCAACACACAAATTCTTAATTTCAAGTGAAAGTGACATGAAGAACGGAGTGTCACGATTATTGATTCTCCACTTTCTCTTACTACACTGCTATGACGAAAAAAAATGCTTATTTCAGTCTCTCTGTGAAAACAGTTGGAGTCGTTAGATTTACATTGGATAATTTATTTACTAGTACGGGCTCATTGGTGAGTCCCACAGTATCATCCGTTCGCAGGGCAGTTCTGCCTGTCTTGCGAACGGATGGTCTGCGTAAAAGCATTTCCCAGCGAAAAAAAAAAAAAAAAAAAAAAAAAGTTAGATTTACATTATTATAAAGCGCGGCGTTAAGTTCCGCCACTTAACACGCAATGCCTCCGAATTCGGCGGAAAGTGGGAAACGGAGTATCTTAATACTAGGTTCCCTCTGCCTACCCTGCTGTGTGCGGGATACAACGTGAAGCTGAAAAAAATATGGGTTCAATTTCCGATAAATTTAGTAACTGTTTATTTATATTCCACAGAGACGTAAAGTTTATTTTAATTTATCTGCAAATTTAGTAGAGAGGTGCTCATTACGCGGACAAAGTCATGGACAGCAGCGAGTGAAATATATTCCCCCGATTTAAAAACTTTAAAACTCTTTATTAAAAGGAACTATCTGGCACTGGGTGCACACTGCACAGTGCACACACAATGAAAACAATAGCAAAGAGAACAATCAGCCGTGTGATTGATTATGACGGAGTGCAGGCCTTTTCGCATAGTGTGGATGTTACTATCAATTAAAAAAAAACATATAAAATCATCAATTTTGAGACCAGTAAAGGGGCACAAAGTGTGAATGTAAACTCAACTGGTTGTTGGTTCAATTCCCATTCAAAGAATGTAAATATTTCATATATCTTCGCTCTGGCGTCAAGGCAATAGCGCGGCGTTAAGTTACACAACTTAACACTTAACGCCTCCAAAATTCGGCAGAAAATGGGAAAAGGAGTGTCTTAACACTGAATTCCCTCTACCTACCTGCTGTGGTTGGGGTACAGTGTGAAGCTAAATAAAATCGTCACTTTTAGTATTCAAAACATTCCTTTCTTCACTTTCCGTCCGAAATCCAGATATGGCGTTTTAAATAACATTTTTGTTCGTTATACATAATGCCTCATTTATAGTAGAAAGAGGAAATCTAGATAACATATATGTCTTATTTACTTCTAAGTGAAACACTGAGCGGGTATTGAATTACCAATTATAGTGGTTAGTCAAATGCTTTCCCACTGTACCATAATGTTGTCATACAGTACATCAAAATTGTTAATGCCTTCCACTTGTACATTAATCAGATTATCTCATGAAAATGAGACCATTGTGGTACAGTAGGACAGCGTTTGACAGCAAGGGTTGTTTGTATGTTCGTTTTTCCGGTCTTCTATATAATGTTAGGTTACTGTTAATATGAGGGTAATTAACTAATAAATAAAATAATAATACCCACATAATTGTTTTAAAAGAGTGACAGATTTACTATATAAAGGGTACTTTTTGCTCTCAAAAGTTAGTACGCTGTCTTGCTGCCTGACGAAGGCATCGTGTTAAACGTGTAAAGTGTAATAGTTGGTAATCGTGTAACTAAACTAAAAAGTGTTTAAGTGTATAAATTTACGTGTTTTAATAGAGTAGTTGTGTGTGTATTAATAAATAAGTGTAAATTTGTTAAGAGTGCAAAAGTTGCGTAAGTACAAAACTGTACAAGTGAGTATAGAGGTAAGGGTGTATAAACTGAAACAATAAATTGTGTTAACTAAAAGTCACCTTTTACTTTAATCCTGATATCTGTCTAACAAATATCAGAAGTGGGATTCCACCGAAGTTTTTTTTTTACGCTTCGGTGTAATTCCGGTCTGCCCACATTACGTCAAGAGACAAGAGATGTCTTAAATGAGTGGAAAGGACTCAATTTATCGAGAGAGACTCGTCGCTGGTTTGTACTCACTGTTGCCACAAAAGGTGGTTAATGAGTGGGCGCAGTCGTGCCAGGCGATCGAGTCTTCACTGTTGCAGTGGTGCCAGGCAATCTAGTCGTCGCTATCGCAGCAGGGCGAGGCGATCCAGGCGTCGCCGTCGCAGCAGGGCGAGGCGATCCAGGTGTCGCCGTCGCAGCAGGGCGAGGCGCAGCGGTGCGAGGCGATCGAGGCGTCGCCGGCGCAGCGGCGCGAGGCGATCGAGGCATCGCCTGCGCAGCGGCGCGAGGCGATCCAGGCGTCGCCGTCGCAGCAGGGCGAGGCGATCCAGGCGTCGCCGTCGCAGCAGGGCGAGGCGATCCAGGCGTCGCCGTCGCAGCAGGGCGAGGCGATCCAGGCGTCGCCGTCGCAGCAGGGCGAGCCGATCCAGGCGTCGCCGTCGCAGCAGGGCGAGGCGATCGAGGCGTCGCCGGCGCAGCGGCGCGAGGCGATCGAGGCATCGCCGGCGCAGCGGCGCGAGGCGATCGAGGCATCGCCTGCGCAGCAGCGCGAGGCGATCCAGGCGTCGCCGTCGCAGCAGGGCGAGGCGATCCAGGCGTCGCCGTCGCAGCAGGGCGAGGCGATCGAGGTGTCGCTGTCGCAGCGGGGCGAGGCGATCGAGGCGTCACCGTCGCAGCGGTGCGAGGTGATCAAGGCGTCGCCATGAATAAGGTAACTTTAACAGTAACGATAATAAACATAGTAATAATACAGACAGTATTGATACAGACAGTATCTATGCAGACAGTATTGATACAGACGGTATCTATGCAGACAGTATCGATACAGACAGTATCGATACAGACAGTATTGATAAATATGGTAGTGATACAGAGAATAGTGATACAGACGGTAGTCATACAGACAGTAGTCGTACATATAGCATTGTTACATATAGTAGTCGTACATTCATAGTGATACATATAGTATTGATACGTATAGTAGTGATACGTATAGTAGTGGTTTATATAGTAGTGATAGCTATAGTAGTCATACATTCAGTAGTGATACATATAGTATTGATACGTATAGCAGTGATACGTATAGCAGTGATACGTATAGTAGTGATACGTATAGCAGTGATACGTATAGTATTGATATATAAAGTAGTGATACATATAATAGTGATGCAGACAGTATCGATACAGACAGTATTGATAAAGAGAGTAGTGATACAAACAGTAATCATACATATAGTAGTGATACATATAGTAGTTACACATATAGTAGTGATACAGACAGTAGTCATACAGACGGTAGTCATACATATGGTAGTGATACATATAGTAGTTATACATATAGTAGTGATACAGACAGTATCGATACAGACAGTATTGATAAATATGGTAGTGATACAGAGAATAGTGATACAGACGGTAGTCATACAGACAGTAGTCGTACATATAGCATTGTTACATATAGTAGTGATACAGAGAATAGTGATACAGACAGTAGTTATACAGACAGTAGTCGTACATTCATAGTGATACATATAGTATTGATACGTATAGTAGTGATACGTATAGTAGTGATATATAAAGTAGTGATGGCTATAGTAGTCATACATTCAGTAGTGATACATATAGTATTGATACGTATAGCAGTGATACGTATAGTAGTGATACGTATAGTATTGATATATAAAGTAGTGATACATATAGTAGTGATGCAGACAGTATCGATACAGACAGTATTGATAAAGAGAGTAGCAGAACATATAGTAGTGATACATATAGTAGTGATACATATAGTAGTACATATAGTAGTGATACATGTAGTAGTGATACATATAGTAGTGATACATATAGTAGTGATACAGACGGTAGTGATGCATTTAGTAGCGGTACAGATAGTAGTCGTACACATAGTAGCCGTACACGTAGTAGCCGTACACGTAGTAGCCTTACAGATAGTAGCCTTACAGATAGTAGCCGTACGCATAGCAGCCGTACACATAGCAGCCGTACACATAGCAGCCGTACACATAGCAGCCGCACACATAGCAGCCGTACACATAGTGAACTTACGTTATTAATGGGACACATAGCTAACGAATGCAATATTGAAATTCATGGAACAAAATGAAAACATAGTGTAACCGAAAACAACGAATTCGAATAGTAATGATTAAGCGGTTTTGATTGTTAGAGGTAGTACTTAGTGGGGAAATTCATGAAAGAAAAAGTCAATTAGGTATATAAATAAATATATATGTTGTTTTGGTTTTAATTGAGTTAGGTTGTACAAAAATTGGAGAATTAGCAATAATATTACAGGACAGTATTTCAGATATATGTATTGTACATAGACCGTATCGATTATAGTTTAATTAAAAATAGATGTAAGAGAAATATTCAATTAAATGATGAATGCGGAAATTGTACGCGAGTCAAATATTATATACGAATACATGATTAATTGTTATTTATATTGTGAAGATCAATTAGATTGTTTATCATGTTATTTAGAAGATCAATAAGATTGTTTATCAGTTTTTAAATATTTTTCTACTTATTTATTATTGCTTTATTTATTAAGATATTTTGCAACTCAGACTTAATTACTTAGGTATTTTACTACTTTAGACTTTATTCATTAAGATATATACTACTACTATAATTTTGAGGCGAGTTCGCCTCTGGCGCGATCCGTTCAAGTAAACATACTGACTTTGTCACTCCAGAATGCTCCAATATTAATTAAATAACAAATGTTCCGAAAATCAATGGTATCAAAAATTCAATGGTTTTTATTTTTACAATACTTTAAATTAAGGAATCAGATTTACGCCGGCTGAGATACTATCTGGGTTCAAAATAGTTAGCATATCTAATAGTCATATACATAACTCGGTAAATGGTAATTTAGAGAACAAAACTGAAAATAGGGATTCGATTTGTGATAAAGTTGTAGTCGCGTAAGTAAAAATCACACGGCACTAAAACGGCAATACGGTAAACGTAGAAAACCTCCGCGTGAATACAAAATAGGAGATCTTGTTAGGGTTTTTCATTATTAACAGTTAACGAGTCAAAGCCGAAAGGTTTTACCTAAGTTTCAAGGCCCTTATATTATAAAATAAGTAACGTTTTCGGTCATGACAGATACTGGCTATACTAAAGCGTGCAGTGTATCCTCTAGTCAATCTTATAGGTACAGTAAACAAGAATCTATACATTCTGAATTTCCAGACAACGTAATAACTAATTTAATTTTGCATGGAAAATGCTTAGTAGTATCATAAAATTGTTACATTGATAATGATTCAGTCGATATTTGTCACATAGATAATATGCATAGTATATATAAATTGTTGTATTAATAAATGAATTATCCATACATAGTGTAATACTTTATGTAGAATCTATTTTAGGATGGGCAGATTGCCTCAGTTTGGGCAGATTGCCCCAGTTTGGTTGGGCAGATTGCCCCAGTTTGGTTGGGCAGATTGCCTAAGTATGGGCAGATTGCCTAAGTATGGGCAGATTGCCTAAGTATGGGCAGATTGCCTAAGTATGGGCAGATTGCCTAAGTATGGGCAGATTGCCTAAGTATGGGCAGATTGCCTAAGTATGGGCAGATTGCCTAAGTATGGGCAGATTGCCTAAGTATGGGCAGATTGCCTAAGTATGGGCAGATTGCCTAAGTATGGGCAGATTGCCTAAGTATGGGCAGATTGCCTAAGTATGGGCAGATTGCCTAAGTATGGGCAGATTGCCCCAGTTTAAAAGATGGGCAGATTGCCCCAGTTTAAAAGATGGGCAGATTGCCCCAGTTTAAAAGATGGGCAGATTGCCCCAGTTTAAAAGATGGGCAGATTGCCCCAGTTTAAAAGATGGGCAGATTGCCCCAGTTTAAAAGATGGGCAGATGGCCCCTAGAATGTTTTGTTTATAAAAGTTTATATTATTGTAAGCGTTATCTTGTATATCTTTTCTATTACTTTTTTTTTTTTTTTTTTTTTTTTTTTTTTGGAAACACGGGGTCGTGTTTCGGCGCAGGACGGCCGAACTGTTAGGTTACTGTTAATATGAGGGTAATTAACTAATAAATAAAATAATAATACCCACATAATTGTTTTAAAAGAGTGACAGATTTACTATATAAAGGGTACTTTTTGCTCTCAAAAGTCAGTACGCCGTCTTGCTGCCTGACGAAGGCATCGTGTTAAACGTGTAAAGTGTAATAGTTGGTAATCGTGTTATTAAACTAAAAAGTGTTTAAGTGTATAAATTTACGTGTTTTAATAGAGAAGTTGTGTGTGTATTAATAAATAAGTGTAAATTTGTTAAGAGTGCAAAAGTTGCGTAAGTACAAAACTGTACAAGTGAGTATAGAGGTAAGGGTGTATAAACTGAAACAATAAATTGTGTTAACTAATAGTCACCTTTCACTTTAATCCTGATATCTGTCTAACAATAATAATATACTCGTAAATATGAAGCCGTGAAGTCGTTAAATAAATAAATAAATAATAAAGACGTGCGGCGTTGAGTTCCACCACTCAACACGGGAAGCGTCGAATTCAAGTGCAAAGTAGAAAACGGGAATTCTTTGACACTGAGATTCCTCTGCTATCCGGAAAATATAATATTTTTAATTGCAATTATATAATGTAATATAATACCGCCATTCCATACGTAAACTTACAAACATTTATTTATTCTTTCATTTTCGTAAATACTCCCTTTCATTACCAACGGTAAACAATTTTATGTGAAGATACCATTAAACCGATACATTTTCCTTGAATACTGATGTTTTGAGTATACAAAATTAAAATGATCCTTTGTTCCCGCATAATAAAGGGGAAAACGTCGAAAACAAAATTATGTTTTAACTCGATTTTTTTTTCTTCATGTAATTGATATGGAACAATTAAGAAAAGATTATTAAGAGACTTGAAAAAGGATCCAAAAAGGTTATCAATTCGACTGTATTTTTTTATATGTGTTACCCACCATATGACTTTCTACTGGGTGGATCAATTTTGATGTTTCTTTTTAATATGATTGTGGCCAGTCGTAGCCCAGTGGCACAAGCGTGTGACTGTAAACGACTGGTTGTGGGTTCGATTCGCACTCGAGGATTGGAAATATTTAATATTTCCATTTTCTTCGCTCTGGTGTCGAGGTAAAGCGTGGCGTTAAGTTCCGCCACTTAACACGCAATGCCTCCGAATTCGGCGGAAAGTGGGGAACGAAGTGTTTTAACATTAGGTTTCCTCTGCCTACCCTGCTGTGTGCGGGATACAGCGTGAAGGTTTTTATATGACAGTAAGTGCCTCATATGTGATTCCATTTACATTGACTCAAAATCTAACGAGAAGTTTTAACAATTTCCAAAAATTGATTGCGCTATTCGAATGCATTTTATTTGAATATTGAGGCCGTCGTGGTGCAGTGGGACGACGTCTAATTGTAAATGCAATGGATTGTGGATTCGGTCATCACTCGAAGGAATTTATGTAAATTACTTTAATTTTACCATTATGGTGAAAGGACACAGCGCGGTGTTGAGTTCTGCCACTGTTCTGGTTTAATGTAAGCACGCTACTTCTCAAAATCGGTGAGAAAATAGATAAAATTTTTTATAGATTATTTAATAGATTAAATCATTAGATCAGGACTATTATAAATTGTTTATAAGTTGTCAGATTAAATATCGATATTTTATAATTAATTTAAATTATGACGCGTTAATTGTCTAATAACTAACTAAATGGTGTTGTGGAATCAACTTTTATAGGTGATTTAAAACTGGTAAGAAATTAAAAATGTCTACAAAGAAGTAAATTAAAATGCTTAATGTTAATATACCGTTCCCCACTATCTTGAAGTCGAGGCGTTATATGTTGGGTGGCGGAACTTAACGCTGCACTTCTTCTTCTTAGCTTAGTAGGTTCTTTAAACGAAGAGAGACTTTAAGAACTCACTATTTCCTTTATTCTTATTAAAGAACATGAAAGATGTATTATCAAAAGAAATATTAATCAAACTGCCGCTTTAATTCCCAGTGCCTATTTATAAGTGTTAATTGAGGTGCAATTTCGATGGCATCAGTTCAAATGGGGTTGAATTTTGTGAGGAATGTTTAATTAAATTTTATATGAAACGAAGATAAAAATTTATATCAGTATTACCAGGAGTTTAGATTACTATTTATTCTTTATGATACCAAATTTTTGGTAGACAGAGAGAACTTGGTGTCAAGACACTCCGTTCTCCACTTTTCGCTGCAATTTGAGATATTCTCTCTCTCTCCCTTTTTCACCCTTATTCCCCCACTGCTGGGTATAGATCTCCTCATTGGACTTCTAATCAATGCGGTTGTCGGCTCTCCTCATCCATCGATTTGAGATATTACAAGCTTGAAACTTGACGTCATACTTTTTCTTACAAGAGCAAAGAAATTAAAGTAATGTAAATCTTTTCTTTTACTGGAAATCGATTTATGGGCTATAGTACTATTTATTCTTTTTATTAGATTTTTGCTAAGCAGATAGAACCTAGTGTCATGACTCCATTCACCACTTTCCGCCTACATTGAGACTTAACGTTACAAAACAGAGCTTAACGCCGCGCTTTATCATCTAATAACTTATTTTATTTCTTGGTATTTTAATAACCTATTTGAATAAAGTATATTTTAATTTATTATAATATACTTTAGTGGCCCAGTGGCACAAGAGTGTGACTGTAAACGACTGGTTGTGGGTTCGATTCCCACTCGAGGAGTGGAAATTATATTTCCATTTTCTTCGCTCTGGTGTCGAGGTAAAGCGCGGCGTTAAGTTCCGCCACTTAACACGCAAGCCTCCGAATTCGGCGGAAAGTGGGGAACGGAGTGTCTTAACACTGGGTTCCAGAGGGAACCTAGTGTTAAGACACTCCGTTCCCTACTCGTTATTAGGCAGAGGCCTACCCTGCTGTGTGCGGGATATAGCGTGAAGCTATTTAATTTTTTTTTTTACTTTAGTATATTTTGAAAGCTTCACTAAAACTATATTTCTTCTCCCGTTAAAACTATATTTCCCTTATAGATCTTCCGATTGCTACACTTGAAAAAGTAAACATAAGCGAAAACAACTAAAACAATAGTTCAAACAAGCTTATATCACGCAAAACCCCTTTCCATATCACACGAATTTACTTTACCAAAATCTTCACAGGTCCCAAGAATGTTTTCCTTCAATTCTCTGGCCAAATACAATTAAATAGAAAGCCCTTAAAATATTGGAGTGCCCTTGTCCTTCCAGCTGATGGTACAATCCGTTACAGTGCAAATAGCTCCATTCTCACCGAGTATTAGAAAATTGTTTTACCCAGATTTAATGCGAAAATCAAATAGGCAATTGAATTAGATGAGTAATTACTCAAGGGACAGTGGGGATCTCGTTATTAGGCTTTTGCCCTTCGACTATTCGTCTTGTGGTTGTGTTTTTGAACTATATTAGAAAATACCCTTAGGTTGTTTGGATAGATTAGTGGGTAGTGGTTATTGGTTCAAATCAGTCTTTAACGTTTTTTTAAAAAAATATTGTTATTTACACACTTAGACATCATTAGAAAGACATTTTTGATAACGCCATAGCGAATCATATCTCAAGCGTGTTGTTAATTATTTTTGTTTTTATTTTTTTTAATATTTAAGAGTAATTCCCTCTTGTCCACATATTGTTCAGAGAAATAATGTTTGAAAAGCAGATTTTTTAAAAAAAAAAATTAAAAAATGTAATAAGTGTAAGAGTATAAAAATTTCGATGTAGCCGGATCTAGAACACATAGATTAACGGTCAGAGCGCTTCGACTGTTCCCAAGAAGCCCGAATTCGAATCCCGCCACGTTTAAATTTTTATACGTAATAAAAATTTAAATATTTTTCAATTGGAATAACTTATTATTTGTCAATAACATAACTATCCTGCAATGTCAATAACATAACATAACTACAGATTTTTTACACTTTCTTTTTTATGTTTGTTGTGATTTTTTCATTTATTTATGATAATACTATGGTAAAATAAACGTGGATAAAAGGAATAACCAAAACATTTACTAACACACACATTTACTAACACACAAAGTTACATTCTACACATTTACATCGAATATTTTTCAAATAAACATTCTACTAGATGCCCCGACAACGCCAATTAATAGATTTGAACATTGTTTCTTTTTTTTTTTAGCTTCACGTTGTATCCCGCACACAGCAGGGTAGGCAGAGGGAACCTAGTGCTAAGACACTCCGTTCCCACTTTCCGCCGAATTCAGAGGCATTGCGTGATAAGTGGCGGAACTTAACGCCGCGCTTTACCTCGACACCAGAGCGAAGAAAATGAAAATATAATTTCCACTCCTCGAGTGGGAATCGAACCCACAACCAATCGTTTACAGTCACACGATTGTGCCACTGGGCCACGACTGGCCACTATATTTTATTTAGTAGGTATTCGTTCAATATAATGTACCTACGAAATATATTTATATTTCGTAGGTACATTATATTAAACGAATGCAGTGCAATGCAGGTTCAAATTAATGAAACTCAATTCTATACTGTATGTAAAATAAAAAAGTAATATAATTTCAGTATTCCTAAAGAATTTTTCCATTTAAAATTTTTACAAACATCACTTAGACAGGCAGAATTCACGATTGCTTTAATATTTTTGATTCTAGTTTCTTATGTTGAACACAAAATATTCCGATACCATCATAGAAATACAAGAAATGCAAAAGGAAAATATGAAATGAGCTTATTTCTTTTCATTAGTGTTTTCCGTTCGTGACAGTTCCCTTTTGGTGGATGTATTTTCTGTTATTTTTTGCCAATTTGCACGTCGCTTGCTTCCTATTTAATATTTCTTGCCTGCGTTTTCTTGTCAACAGAATTTAGTACATTAGTATTGCCTTATTATATTTGTATATTATGTATAAATAGACCATTGCAATGTTTATAAAGATTCATTATCCTTCCACAAATACTTAAATATCCAAGGTCTCCCATTTACAATAAAAAATAAATAAATATTTAGATATTTAAAAATTAAAAATAATGTAATATAATATAATAATATAGTATATGTATATGTAATGTTAATTTAGTGTAATTGTAAGTATAATAAGTAAGTAGTATAAGGCATAATACTTGGACTGTTTTACAAAAATAGATAGTAAGAAAAATAGATAGTAAGAAAATAAAAATGTAACATGAAAATGTAAAATGTACATGTTAACAAAAGGTACAGACACATGTCCGTAGAGCATAAATTTAAACAGTTAAAAAAAAGATTAGTTATTATGAAGAATTATTGATAGCTTTAGACATTTGAACGCATAACAGGGTATTCAGAGAGAACCTAGTGTTCAGACACTCCGTTTTCCATTTTCCTTCTGAAATTGAAATATTGCTTATTATGTGGCGGTACTAAGCATAGAACTTTGTATTAGATACCAGAATTCGATGAGCACTCTTTAATTTTCTTTAAATAAATTTTTGTCACAAAATTGCAACCCTTCTTATGTAATCTGACCTAATTAAAAATAGACATGTCTACGATAAATATGATTTCCTTTTCATCATTTTAAAAAGTTATTCGCACACTTAAAAAAATGCAAAATGTTCTTAAAAACGTTTAAAAGCTTGAACACAGTGGGATTCGAACTCGCGCCAAACGCCGACAACAACAAAAATAAATTGTAACAAGCGTATAAGAATTTTGACGCAGCCGGGTGACTTAACGGTCACCTCACACTGTATCCAAGACCACGGGGTCAAATCCCGCTGCTTTCCAATATTACACGTTCTCTAAAAATGTTTTATAATTTCTTCCTCAAAATATGAAGTCACGACCATTCCTCGTACAAAAGTTAATTCAAATGCATAAAGAACTGCGACATTAGCTGAGTTTTATAGTGGCGCAGTAATTCGTGACCAAATTCCAAATGCAGCTTTAGAAGAAAATTAAATTTCAAATATGACTTCAGATTTCACGTAAGACCCTAACAGAAAAGACATAAATAGAAACGGAGATCTCTTGAAAATTCATAAAAGTGCAATATAAAGAGTATTTCAAAATACTTTCCCAGATTTCTGGAGTCAAATCCTTACATCCAATAAAAAGTACCATAAATCTTTTAAAGCGCCGGCTATGTAAGCGTCACAAACAACGCGTCGAGTCAAAAACGCGGCATGTTTTCGTCCGTAAAACTGGAAAAATCCGGTTCGAAGTGGATAAAGCCGGTTAGGATCGGTCCGAACTGGTTGCTACCGTTGCTAACACCAGATTATTGGTGCTTCAGACCGTGTTAGTTCCACATTTTTAAATTCACGTAAGATATGACTTAAGTTGGGATATTTTTACGTTAGTGCATGAAAGTTACGTAGGTGTAGAGTTAACAGACTTTTAAGTGTCACTAAAGTTGTTTAACTATCGCCCGAGTTATGAAATCATTTTGGATACTTTGCTATCACAATGTTAAGTTTCGTCTAATATTTGATATGTAATATTTGCAGAGTAAATTTTTAGGCAATATATTTGGAAAGAATTTGTTATTGATACATGATGTCTTTTACAGAGCTTGTAGTGAAAACATAGTGGCACATCTCTCCGTTTCGCACTTATTAGAGCGGTAGCACTGACATATTGTTAGACAAAGATGATGACACTGTCTAACGGCTTTATATTTTTATTTGCATTTACTTCTATAGAAATAAGTACAACAGCATTTACATTTTTATTTACATTTACTTATACAGAAATAATCATGAAGTAACAATTATATATTCTTCTTCCAAATCTTTATAGTAACATGTTGTACCAATTTAAAAGAAGCTTAAAACTTTTTAATACTCCTTTAAATTTATTCTACAAAACAAAAAAAGGAATTGTGGCACAGTGGTTGTGCGTTCGATTCCATTCACATGACCATTTTTTTTTTTTCTTTTTGCCCTTTAATAAACAAGACAAAACGTGATTTGACCGCCTACTGCCGAATTCAAATTCAGACAGACAGTAGAAAACGGAATATTTTGACACTATTTCCTCTGTGTATATAAGCAAGATAAGACGTCAAAATAAAAATAAAACGAAAATAAAAGTTCCGCCACTTAACACGCAATGAATGGCTCCGAATTCGGCGGTGCGTGGGGAACGGAGTGTCTTAACACTAGGTTCCCTCTGCCTACCCTGCTGTGTGCGGGATACAGCGTGAAGCTAAAAAAAATAATAATAAAACAAGCAAAAAAACACAAACATTCCACAAATTCCAACTAAATCTTTGAACATCTTAAAAACATTCAGAATTTGTTTGTGTACACTTTAGAGAATGTCGACTTCGCAAACTCTATCGGCGACGCAGTTGAAGTTAATTCTTTTGTGAAAGAGGAAAACAGTGGAATAAAAACTGAACTAAACGAATCGCAATATAACAGTCAATAAAGATTAAAACCAGTGAAAACGTTTGGAAGTACATACGTTTTAGAATTTTTTTATATACTTTTTTGTGGTCATGTCATGTAGTGTTAGTGTTAGTTAGGTAAGCTGTATAAGGTTTTGGGTTCGAATCTGATGGCTTGTTGAGATTTATCTCGTGTAACCAAAAATAATTAAAATCGATTAATAATGGACTTACAAAAATTATATTTTTTTGTTTAGTGTTCTATATAAAAAGATCTATTGCATTTTTTTTTAAATTATATTTTTATGTTTAGTGTTCTACTCGAATATAAAAAATATCTATTGCATTTTTTTTAACGACATATGATGAAATTATGTTAAGTATAAAAAAAGTGTTTAATTTTGTACTTATTTACAAAGATAGTAAATTCTAAATCCACTATAAAGAAGATTTATCTAACACACAATATTACTATTAGCACAGTAGGCAGAGAGATCCTAGTGTTAAGACTTCGTTCAGCACATTCCACCCAAATTCAACACATTATTTGTTAGTGACGGAGCTCAACACCACACATTGCCTGCCAGAGTAGAGTAATTAAAATAATTTAAATATAATAATTTGCCTAAGTGAGAATCAAACGCATAACCATCACGATTACAAGTATACTCACAACTTTTACTGCACAATTATGGCTAAAATTTTCAGCCGAAAACGACGAACCATTATATACATATGTATATATTATTGCATGTATCCATAAACTTGATGGTTATGGGTTCAATTTCCACTTCGGGCAATGATTATATTTTATTTTTATTTCCCCTCTCTAGTATCTTAAAAGAAGCGTGACGTTGAGTTCCGCCACTGAACAAGCAATGTCTCTATTTGAAAGGAAAGTGGAGAACGGAGTGTCCTGCCACCAGCATAGTGAATCTGCTTTGAAATAAACATATTAATAATTAATGAACATTGAAAATTAACGAATGATAAATGTACGTAAATACATCGTTTAAACATACTTTTCGAGAATTTAATTTCATAATAGCTGTTAAAATCTGTTTACTCGTAAATTGACGACTTATTCACTTGTGAACAAAATAACTAAAGTTCATATAATTGAATTTATTGTCCATGTGTTCATTTATTCTGTTATTTCTGTTTAAAATATAAATTTATTCTTTTAATTTATGTTATTAGAGTCGTCCTGCTGAGTTTCTTGCGCCGGTTTTTCTCAGGTCTAAGGCATTAACTTTAGTAAACCGGTGGTAAATTGTTTGACGTTCAAAAAATGAAGCAAGTTAAGACACTCCGTTTCCCGCTTTCCGCTGTAGTAACTTAAAATATATTTTGAATAAATATAAAACGCAAAGAACAGAGAGATTTGTCCATATCTCATTGTACATTCTAATACCTAATATTCCTAATGTCTAACGTAAAAGATAAAATACTTTTTTATAATATTAATTAAGTTAAATTACAATATGTATTCAGTGAATGCTGCAGTGTTTAAATGAAAGCTATTCTTTAACGTCACATTCA
The DNA here is from genome assembly GCA_019049465.1 of Dryas iulia moderata. Taxonomy (NCBI): domain Eukaryota; kingdom Metazoa; phylum Arthropoda; class Insecta; order Lepidoptera; family Nymphalidae; genus Dryas; species Dryas iulia. The sequence goes on from CM032440.1 coordinate 2,588,627, forward strand.
TATGCAAGGATTAATAATAACGGGTGAATTAGACGTAATCGTTAATATTTAGCTTACCGCACTTCTACGAACATTTAATTTTATAATATATGTACTTAGTTCATTTAACATTAGAAATTCTTTTTACGGTGTTAAGTTACGAGAAATGTTATAATTCTTTGTTTCTATTTACATCTACGTAGGAAAATGCATTTTATGTGACATTAAACGCCATAATTTGCTACTGATTCAACCAGAGTAAAACTTAAGGCATTACTAATAAATGACCTTATAAGGACAGAAAGTGAAGAACCAAGTGTATCATCACTATGCAAATATCAGCCTCGTGTCTCACTATGTGTACGCTAAGATAAAGAAAAATGTTACTATATGTATATTAGAAGCTATCGAGGCGTAGTGTGACAGCATCTGACTGTAAGTTCGATTCCCACTTGAAAGAATTATGTATTATTTTCATTTCTTAACACTTGTACATAAAACGAAGCGCAGCGTTAAGTTACGCTACTTAACACGCAATGTTTCGATTTCGCGGAGTTTAGCGGAGTGTCTTAACACTAGGTTCTCTCTGATATGCAGAAAAAGTCTTAAACCTACATTTTCTTCCAAAATTAAATACTTTTTCATATTACATTTAATTCTAATATAATAATATTACCATGTCACTTATACAATATTAAAACTATAATATTCGCTATTTATTCACTTACCTTCATATTGATAGGACGGAGGTACGCAAGGGTAAGTGTCTATTAATCCCGGGCACCGGGATCGTTGAAATGTTAAACTTTCAACTAAGCTAAGCTTGCAACTCCGTATATAGATAGATATTTGAAGCTTTATTATAGCGAATATTAAATGGAATTTAAATGATTTATAAATAAACTTCATATTATAAATTTAAAATATTCCGCCACTTAACACGCAAGCCTCCGAATTCGGCGGAAAGTGGGGAACGGAGTGTCTTAACACTAGGTTCCCCCTGCCTACCCTGCTGTGTGCGGGATATAGCGTGAAGCTATTTAATTTTATTTAATTTTAATTTAATTTAATTTCATTCTCGGATTCAAAGTGTGGCGTTGAGTTCCGCCAATTAACAAACAAAAATAGAAAACAGAAATTATGCTCAAAACACTCTGTTTTCCACTTCCAGCTCAATGTCGTGGCACTTTGAGTTGAATGGCGGTATTCAACACTGCTGAGTCTTATCTACTAACGAGGAGAAACGAAATATATTTACCTATAATCATTTTCCAGATTCGAACCCACACTGCGCCGCATGCTGGCTTATTATTATTATGGTATAATATTATTACATAAAGAAATTTAAGTTTTTTTACGAAAACTATGTGGACGAAAACGATTAAAACTTGAAATAGTTAAAACTTTAAAAGTGTTTAGAATAAAAGTGCATAACATCAATATTTTTTACAATAATTCATTAAAAACACATTAAATTGATAAAATAAATATTACACACACATTACAATGTGTTTGACACACACTTTTGTATACGTTGCTATAGTAACACGTATTTTACGCGTCAATTTTCACAACTAAAATTAGTGCACGTTTCAAATTAATCCGTTGCATAACTTCATAATATGTTGAAAGTTTCATTGTTACAAGTCGACACATTGTTACATGTTCTATGTAAAACTCATAGGTCGTATCTATGACATTTTATTCTTTTTTCTTATTTTTTTTTTTTTTAGCTTCACGCTGTATCCCGCACACAGCAGGGTAGGCAGAGAGAAACTAGTGTTAAGACACTCCGTTCCCCACTTTCCGCCGAATTCAGAGGCTTGCGTGTTAAGTGGCGGAACTTAACGCCGCGCTTTACCTCGACACCAGAGCGAAGAAAATGGAAATATAATTTCCACTCCTCGAGTGGGAATCGAACCCACAACCAGTCGTTTACAGTCACACGCTTGTGCCACTGCGCCACGACTGGCCACTGGCTTTTTTCTTATTTTTTTTACTTTTTTTCCCGTAGTCAGAAAGAACCCAGTGTCAAGATACTCCTTCGTCAAGTTCTCTATTTTGGACATGAATTCCAGACATTGCACATAGGTAGAGTAGCGAACCTTAAGGCCTTGCTTTTGAAACCAGAGTAGAGAAATAAAAATGATATAAATATAATATTTTTTTCATTTTTTAATATACAAAATCTTTATTTATAATTAAACCAATTGATATAGTTTGCCCATTATAGTTTGTCATACCAGAATGGGAAAATATATTATTATAAACATAATCATGTTCCCGAATGGGAATCGAACCGACAACCATCATGTTTGTAGTTCCCCTAGGCCAGGTTATAAAATTTAGAATTAAATATAAGAAAAAACAAAAAAAAATATTCAAATATTTAATTAAACATTACTCCACATTTAAATGCAACAGTATGAAAACTACGAAACCACAGAGCTCTAACTTGTATAGAATAGTCAACATTTTGTCGCATTTAACTTCTGTAGACACTTGCTACGCTTTGAACGTAAATACATAAGTACATACTATGTTTTAGTTTTCTGAATGATATGGTAGTAGATTAGAGATTGCAAACTAAATTTATATATGTGGTAAATGATATCTATACTAATAAATAAAATTTGAGACGCATGCTCAGCGGTGAGAGCGCCTGGACGGTATTCAGGAAGCGCGGATTCGAATCCCGCTGCGTTCAAATTTTTATACGTTTTCTATAAATGTATTTTTCAATTTTCCTAAGTGTGGAATAACACTTTAAAAATGTTTAAAAGTAAAATTGGAGCGTCTGTTTGTGATATTAAAATAACCGCTTCTTACTAAATGCATACGTATGTATACGTACATATGTAAATTATATTGTAAATTAAAAAAAATTCTTAGTTTTGATACAAAAATGGTTTTGTGACAAACGTAACAAAATGTATATAAAAATCTGTTAAGGCAAAACGCAGCGTTGAGATCTGCTACTCAACTCAAAATACTCGTATTTCGAATACAGGCAGAAAGTGGAAAATTTTTAACACAGACAAAAAATAAGTAGTGTAAAAAAATACATAAACTAAAGCTGTAAACGAGATTTCGCAAACTTTTTACAATATTTTAACATCTTATTCAACTTAACCTATTTCATATGCTCTTCAAAGTATGCAACAATGTTACAGCAAGTAGCGACTTGAATGATAATGGCACAGTAATCCCTGGATCCCGGATCCCTGAAACGTCAGTTGAACTTTATACCCCGGCTAGTTTACTCATCAACATTTTACGACTTTTTACACTATAACCTAGCTACAAGTTTTTAGAGCTAAAGTTCATATAGTTTTATGATGTAAAGCTGCAACCTGCAACTTCGTTTGTGAAAAATGAATATAAAATCTTATTTTTCTTGTTTTTGTATATATTTTGAGAATATATTTTCTTAATGTATCATACTTTTCTTAAGGAACGTAGGAGCTACACACTTTTTTCCAGTATAGCAGGATAGAGAACCTAGAGTCAAGACACTCCGTTCTCCACTTGCCATCCAAATCGAGATATAGCATTCTAGTGTTGGAGTTCATCGCTGTGGTTTGTGAGATATAGCTTCGTGTGCGGCATGGCCTTTATGTCGTAAAGAATTTACATGCCAAATTTCCTACGCTTAGTAATTGTGGCGGTAAGTAGTCAATCATCAAATATCATTCAAATTTCAATGACGGAAATAATCTTGTACAGTTAATACACATATAAAATGTAATGTTACGTTTTAAATATATTTCCTAATCAATCAGTGTTCATTGCAAATATTAATTAGGCAAGTCAAGCTTAGTTAAAATATTTTACGCTGGACCATCATTATGGTTTTTGAACGAATAATGATCTCAGAAAAAAATATGAATCTAAAACGTAGCTAAAATCTTTGAGAGGGTAAATTTTATGACTCAATAATTACGGTCACTGATTATAAGAATCACAGGCTTGTTAAATTTGGCATAATCAAGCTGAATAAGCAGAGAAATTCTCTCTATCTCTCCTTGGCTCGCTTTCTCTTTGTCATATATCACTTGATTCTCCACTCGATTTAGAAATGGCGTGTTATGTTGTGACTTCGACGTCGCACTTACTTACCTACTTTAGCTCAAACCAGCGAAATTAACTTTTTTCCCTAACAAGGTCCGCAGAGAGAATCTAGTGTCAAGACACTCCGTCCTGTCTTTTTCATCCAAAATCGTGAATATTTTCTGTCCAGAGCAAACAGACTAAAATATTTAAATATAATCGTTTATCCGAATGGGAATCGAACCTACAACCGATCCCGCTTACAGTCAGAAGTTAAGACAATACCACGAGTGCCTCAAAAAATCCTCTATTCTGAAAAATACAGCTTTTTTTAAATAAAAACAATATACAGTAATGAAAATTGCAAAAGAACGATTAATTTCGAACGACAGTAGCTTAACGCTGAACTCGGTCCCGAATGCAACTTCACGCTCGCATAAATTATATAAACACTAACTACGTACAATGTTTCTGCCAATTGAAATGATGAATGCAATGAAAAATTACGACTTTTGTGTGCTTACTTTAAAAAGTTAAATTATTAGTTGATCCTTTCGAGAGGTAATTGTGACATGTTTGGGGCCAGTCAACAGATGTGTGACTGTAAACGACTAGTTGTGGGTTCCATTCCCACTCCAGGAGTGGAAATATTAAATATTTCCATTTTTAGGGTCTGGTATCGAGGCAAAGATCGGCGTTAAGTTACGCCACTTAACACGCAATGCCTTAAAAAATCGGCGGAAAATGAGGAACGGAGTGTTATAACACTAGGTTCCCACTGTCGACCCTGCTGTGTGCGGGATACAGCGTGAACCTATTACACTAATCTTGTTTGTCTTTCTTCTTAATAAAGTAATTAAGACTATAAATATATAAATAACTTGTAATTTCAATTCATATTAATTTTATCAACTACATTCATATTTTTAAGTTTTTTATAACACTTATACATTTCGTTAAAATCATCAAATAACGTGCTATCAGAATGACCAAAAAATAAGAACACTACTATTACCCACATTTAAGAAGAGTTTAGACACTAAACAAAAATATAATAAACTTTCTAAGACACCATAATAACAATTGCTGTGTAAGATTTACTGGCACCATAAACCATCCCTTGAAACTGCAACCGTTTATTACCTGGCATCTTCCAGGATTTTTAACTTAATAGCTATGAAGTTTACTTTAATAACCATCATTTGTATGATAAGTTTAATTTCATCGAGAGCGACGTGGCGTATTGTGATAGAGTTGGACTGTACGAGAAGATAGTGGGTACGGTTCTCGTTTGGGGAAATTATTATATTTAAATATTTTCTCTTCGCTCTGGTGACAAAACGGTTGGAAGTGGAATTTAGGTGGGAAGTGGAGAACAGAATCTTTTAACACTATGTTATCTATACCTATTACTAGATTGTCTCAGTGTCTTTCTACGGAAAGAAATGAAGCTGCAATAAAACAAATATATTTTTATCAGATAAGTAAAGTATTGACTTTGAAAATAAAACTGTGAATGATTGATGATGGTGATGATTGCGGATTCGATTCCCACTTGATATAATGGTTATCTTAGCTTCACGCTGTATCCCGCACACACCAGGGTAGGCAGAGGGAACCTAGTGTTAAGAAACTCCGTTAAGAAACCGCCGCGCTTTACCTCAGCACCAGAACGAAGAAAATAGAAATATTAAATATTTCCACTCCTCGAGCGGGAATCGAATCCACAACCAGTCGTTTACAAACACACGCTTGTGCCACTAGGCCACGACTGGCCACTATAATGATTAAGTTTCAATTATTTACACCCTTCTTGCCCTGGTAAGACAAAACACGGTGTTGAGTTCCACCATTGAACAATACAATGTCTCCAACGATAATCTAGAAAATCTGGTAAAAAATTATAATATATTAGTAAGTACTGCAGTACATTAGTAAAATCAGTAATACATTAAAAACCTATCTGCTTTATCCTAACTTCCAAACCAATGCTTATTATATACGATTACCTACACATATTACATTTACTAATATTCCGTTTTGTTTCCTCCCTTTTATTGTACGAAAAGGCATATTTCTCTGGCATTTTCCTTGAACACAATTAATCGTTTATTAAATTATCTTATTTCGACGTTCATACGCTTTATTCTAGTTATTTCTGAAAATTATTATGTTTTTCTATTTTGCTGTGGAATTGTATTGTGAAAAAATAAATAAATAGCTTCACGCTATATCCCGCACACAGCAGGGTAGGCAGAGGGAACGTAGTGTTAAGACACTCCGTTCCCCACTTTCCGCCGAATTCAGAGGCTTGCGTGTTAAGTGGCGGAGCTTAACGCCGCGCTTTACCTCGACACCAGAGCGAAGAAAATGGAAATATAATTTCCACTCCTCGAGTGGGAATCTAACCCACAACCATTGTATTGTGTATTGTACTAAATGTATTGATGTTCGTAACTCAATGATGGAGCCATCGTGGCGCAGTGGATCAGTGTCTAACTGGAATCGTGAGTGGTTTTAGGTTCGATTTCGATTAAGCTAAATGATCGTAATTTAATTATTTTTAATTGTCGATTCTGGTGAATCACGCAATTCGTAATGTCTCGAGTGTCTACCACTTAACAAGTGTGTTCTTTAGGAAGAAAAAGGAGTACTTACATTTATATTTTACCACTCAACACACAATATCGAGAATTCCGGTGGAAAGTGGAAAACTGAATGTTTGATAATACATAATCTATGCCTACCCTGCTATGCATTTTAATATTGGATACTCTCTCTCTCTCTCTCTCTCTCTCTCTCTCTCTCTTACTACCTTGTTATGTGTGCAAGTGTGATAAATTTTTAAAAAAGAACATATACTAATAATAAGTACAATCTGTCTAATTTAGGTTATTCTGTAAGTTGATGGGGTTTAGAACTAGCTGTACCCGTGACTTCGCCCTTGTAGGGCTTAACAAAAAAGATATTGTTCGCATTTTTTACGATAGCTTCATAATAAATGTATATTTTTGAAAATAAAAGTGGCTTATGTTACTCCTTATTACGTTAACTATGCACTAGTGAAAGTCCTGTGAAAATCCGTCCAGATCAAATCGTGTGGCAGTGGAACAACGTTTGACTGCAAACTAGGTTGTTTTTGGGTTGGATTCTCACCAGGGAAAATAACTATATCTAAAACATTTTGATTTCTCCTAAGATAAAGCGCGGCATTAAGTTTCGCTACCTTGTGAAATTAAAAAAAAACATATACTATTAATAAGTACCAAAACCAGTTGTTTAATTAAGAAACTAGTTACATCAATACTAAGTTAAATCCCCGACAGATATGATTCTGTATCTTAAAAATAATGTATATTTTGTAAAAGAAAAGTTGCCTATGTTATTCATAATGAGTGGTGAAAATTCCTTCGAAATCGGTCAGGACCAAATCGTGAGGTAACGCGGTTCTTCGTGAGTTGGATTCTCACCAGGAAAAATGACTATATCTAAATAATATTGATTTTTCTGCTTCGGCACCTAAGGAAAAGCGCGGCGTTTAGTTTCGCTACCTTGCCATGCGTGAAATTGAAAAAGAATATATACATACTACTAACAAGTACCAATAACAAACGTTTAATTAAGAAACTAGTTACATCAATACTAAGTTAAATCCCCAACAGATACTTTGCAGGGAGCTGTAAAGGCGTTCGAGTACGTATCGTACTACGTAAGCAGCTTAACTGTGTGTTGTTTAAAAGGTTCTTTTTTATATAAAAGTGCTTTTTTTCTTTGAACAATCTATCTAACTTAGGTTATTCTGTAAGCTAGCTTTTCTCGCGACTTCGTCTGTGTAGAGTTGAACAATAAAATTAATGTTCAGAGCGCATTTTTTGTGATAGTTTTATAATTTTGTAACTTAAAAAAAATCTATATTTTTTAAAAGAAAAGTTGCCTATGTAACTCATTATGAAATCAGCTGTCTGCACATGAAATGTTCTTCGAAATAGGTGTAGACTAAATAGTGGGGTAACACGGTTGTTCGTGAGTTAGATTCTCACCAGGGAAAATAACTAGGTATATCTAAATCATTTTGATTTCTCCACTCCCGTACCTCAGACAAAGCGCGGCGTTAAGTTTGGCTACCTTGTCATGCGTGCAAATGCGTGAAACTGAAAAAAAAAAACATACTATTAATAAGTACCAAAAACAAAGGTTTAATTAAGAAACTAGTTACATCAATACTAAGTTAAATCCCCAACAGATACTTTGCAGGGAGCTGTAAAGGCGTTCGAGTACGTATCGTACTACGTAAGCAGCTTAACTGTGTGTTGTTTAAAAGGTTCTTTTTTTTATATAAAAGTGCTTTTTTTCTTTGAACAATCTATCTAACTTAGGTTATTCTGTAAGCTGATGGACTTTAGAACTAGCTTTGACTGCGGTTTTGCTCGCGGAAATATGTGGAATTCAAAAAATACGTTATTGATATAGAAGTTTAGAAAATATTATTATAGTACGATGAAAACAAGACCAGTCAAGTTGTGGCCAGTCGTGCGTGGCCCAGTAGCACAAGCGTGTGACTGTAAACGACTGATTGTTGGTTCGATTCCCACTCGAAGAGTGGAAATTATATTTCCATTTTCTTCACTTTGGTGTCGAGGTAAAGTGCGACATTAAGTTCCGCCAATTAACACGCAAGCCTCCGAATTTGGCGGAAAGTGGGGAACTGAGTGTCTTAACACTAGGTTCCCTCGGCCTACCCTGCTGTGTGCGGGATACAGCGTGAAGATAAAAAAAAGAAAAAGAAAACAAGACAAATAAGCTATTTTTTTTATAATTAATACAGAAAAGTACATATTACAAATAATGAAACAATAATTTAATATGAAAATAGTCATATTTTAATGGAGTGTACAAATTAAGAAAAAAGTTATTTATCAGTTCTCATAGATTTTAAAATAATTTATTTGCATATAGAAATAACTATGCTAAGTACTTTGACATTACAACGTTACTTTACTTTGTAATTCTAAAATAAAAGTATTCCTTATTATATCAGTTAAATACCACCAAAAGTCACATCAAAATCAGTTCAGTCATTCCAGAGATTAGTTGAAACAAATAATATCACGATATTGAGGAGAAATAAAGGATCTAAACACTGGGAAACATTAGGCACTTTCTGTCTATCGAATATATGTACGTAAAAAGAATAAAGGTGAAAAAAAAGGATAAATTCGAAGGCATCGCATCGATCTTGTCAATTTCCGTCAGTGCGCTTAGGCTTTTTACTCTAACGTAACGATGCAATCGATAACCAAACAGATTAACATGCCATTCGCTAAACGGAAACACTCAGCGGCATTAACTGTCACTCAAGAAAATTGAAAAAGAATAAAAAAAATGTTTAACTTTTAATAACTTAATGTTAAGGAGTTTCTATGGTGTGTCGAGTGGCGGAACTTAACGCCGTAATTAACAATTGTTATGTTTTACTATATGTTTTATCATTATTTGAGATACATCGTTGAGCGACCCAACACAGTACCTATATCTTGATTTCTGACGGAGAGTAGAGAGTGGAGTGTCTAGACACTAGATTTTCTCTAAATTACCGGTTTTGTACCGGTCATTCAATTTTTTAATATGTAAAATTAACCACTAAAACTCGAACCCAAAACCATTATGAAAAACGTACATAGTTAAAACAAATTCCCACTGAGCCATGAAAGTGTTAAGAATAAACATTCAATGTTTGAAAATATATAGCGAAAGTAAACAAAAGTAGTAAATATTCACTTCTACACTACAAATAACGTTGAAACTAGTTTTTCATACAAAAACAAAGGTATTTTCTAAAACTGCGTCTGTTATTCGAGCTGTGTTGAATTTCGGTCAAAAAATTGTTTGACGCGAAACACCCTTTAAACAAAATACATACATATATCTATTTTTTATTTGGTCAGTCTTTCAATGGAAAAGAATTTTTACTTTGGCTTTATGTTACTTGTTCGTTTGGTTTTTAATCAATTTCGTGACTTTCGTGGCGCAAAGTGACAGCGTCTGACTGTATGTGGTTGTGGGTTCGATTACCATGGGGAACAATTGTACTTAAATTATTTTCATTTATCTACTCTGGGGACAAGGCAAATCATGGCGTTAAGTTCCGCTTAAATAAGCGATAAGTTAAAGAAAATATAAGAACAAACTATTTTTTAAGTTTTATTTTTCAATATGTATTTCGCATATGGAAACAGTCATAAAATATAATGAAATAAGGATATCATTACAAAAATAAATTACTTCTATCTATATTTTTTTTTATTATTAAAATTAAACATATTCATATTAGCTTATAAAAAATATATGACTATTTCTATCGCTTATATTAAATATGAATTTTATTTCAGCGATACATTTTCTATAAAAAGGATATTGATGTTTCTAACATCTGCTTTGTTAAGCGTCTAATTGTTATTGTTAAAAGTTAGTTAATAGATATTAAATCTAAAAAAATATTCAAGCTTAAGCCATAATTAATGACTAAATTAAGTATACATAATTCAAATCACCTGCTTGGCATAGTATTCAAATAACTTGCAATATTTGATTGCAGACAAACAGTCAAACACACATCGATGTAATGACGAAGAAAAATGGCTGTAGGTAAAAAAAATAATAAGAAATCGTAAAAATAATAATCTATGCTATAATCATTATATTAATGACTTTTATTTCTTAGAATAGAATATAATTCCCTATTTATATGACAACCGCACTGCAGTAGGTTCTTACTTGACGCACTTGTTCACACCAGCAGTAACGTGAAGAGGTTCATCGTATTACAAAGCGCACGTATTCATTGACAAAGACCTAATTACCTGTTAGCGACGTGACGGTTTGTTTATATGTATGTATGTATGTTTGTTTGAGTGGCGAAGTGTCCATATAATATGGTTCTCACTTGCTTACGTTTTGGAAGTTATAATAAATAAATATATTATTTTTTAAACGTTTTCTAAATGTCTTTTTCAAGATTCCTGAGTGTTGTAACGCTTTAAATTATTATTATTTTTTTTTATAGCTTCACGCTGTATCCCGCACACAGCAGGGTAGGCAGAGGGAACCTAGTGTTAAGACACTCCGTTCCCCACTTTCCGCCGAATTCGGAGGCATTGCGTGTTAAGTGGCGGAACTTAACGCCGCGCTTTACCTCGGCACCAGAGCGAAGAAAATGGAAATATTAAATATTTCCACTCCTCGAGTGGGAATCGAACCCACAACCAGTCGTTTTACAGTCACACGCTTGTGCCACTGGGCCACGACTGGCCACTTTTTAAATTAATAAAAATATAAAAAAATATATTATTATTAAATATTATTAATTCATACTAATATTACAGCGAAATTCTATCTATCTGTCTATGACAATTTCACGGCTAATCTACTGGCCCGATTTTGATGAAATTGGGACTGATTTTCCTAAATCAACCCCTAAAGAATTGAAATAGGAAAATAATTTTTACGGTCAACCGAACCGAATCGACGTTCGACCGAATTTGAATTAAGATATGGTATAACTATTTTTAATTAAACGACATAAATATAAACGCTTCACTTAAACGAGAACATGTCGCTAGTTATTTAATCATTTGTTTCAAAAAAATCACTACAAAAATGTATTTTAATTGATTGAAAAGACAATTTCTACCCAAAATGCTCACTACATCTCTTTTAACATAGGACGTCTAAATTATTCATCATCATCATCTCTGGCCATACAGTCGTCTGTGGGCCTAGCCTCCTCTAACGCTTTACATCATTCTACTCTCTCTAACGTTGCCGTTTTCCAATTATGAAAGCCTAGAGTCATGAAGTCCTTGATAACTCCATCAAGCCAACAAAGCTTAGGCCCTCCAATCCTACGTCTAGACCAGATTCTAGATTCAAGGCTTTAAATATTGTCACCATAATGTCATATATATATATATGTCGCTAACATTATGATTGGCAGAAGCCGTTGGAGGCACTCCAATCGTTTCTGACTCATACCCCATTATGACTACGATCTTCAGACATGTACGACCGACAGAGAGAGAGGGATTTTTTGTAGCTTTACACTTTATCCCGCACACAGCAGGGTAAGCAGAGGGAACCTTGTGTTAAGACACTCCGTTCCCCACGCACCGCCAAATTCTGGAGCATTGCGTGTGATTTGCCTCGACACTAGATCAAAGAAAATAGAAACATCAAATATTTCCACTCCTGAATTGGGAATACAACCCACAACCAGTCGTTTTACAGTCACACTTAGTGCCTCTGTGTCATGACCGGTTTCGTGGGAAATAATAGTCAATTCAAATTATTATGAACCTAGAACTGACAGAAACGTTGAACGCTGCTTTACATCGTCAGAATACCTCATTAAGTAAATTTACTTAAGCGAAAGCTCATTTTTCCTTTATCCAAGTTTTTGCCGCAAACTAGATATTTTGTATTGAAATTTCTGATAGTTTTTGTAAAATTTTCATAACGAAGCCGTCGATTGTTAGTCTTTGAGTGACATTATATATAATAGTAAAATGGTAAGAGAATATTTATATATGAAACTTTCAAATATAGTTTTTCCTAGCCTAACTTTATAAATGGAGAAGAATTAATGTATAAGTGGCCATCGAGACGCAGTGAGGCAATCTGACTATACACGTGATAGTTATGGGTTTATTTCTACTCGAGGGAATGATTTTTTTTTATCTTCACGCTGTATCCCGCACACAACAGTGTACGCAGACGAAACCTAGTGTTAAGACACTCTGTTCCCCACTTTCCACCGAATTCGGAGGCTTGCGTGTTAAGTGGCGGAACTTAACACCGCGCTTTACCTCGACACCAGAGCGAAGAAAATGGAAATTATATTTCCACTCCTCGAGTGGGAATCGAACACACAACCAGTCGTTTACAGTCACACGCTTGTGCCACTGGGTCACGACTGGCCACAAATGAATGAATGAATATATTTAAATTATTTTTATTTTACCACCCTGATGACAAAACTAACTACGGTGTTGAGTTCTGTCATTGAAGATTTTTTTAGATATATACTCAATTTAATTTAGAAGTTAAATTGACACATTATCTGATTAGAGAGAAATTTAAAAAAAATGAATATAATAATTATGAAATTTTATTTTTAGTGATTGGCACACGTATAAGATTAAAAATGTTTTTTTTTTAAATAATAATTTCCCAAGTAAGAATCGAACAGACAACCATCACGTATACAGTGAAATGCTGTAACACTACACTACTATAACTGCAAATATTTTGAAATTAAAATATAAAAAGATATAATTTTTTAATTACAAATATAAACCTATAAAGAATAAAAAAGCATGTCAAATATGTTTTTTATCATCAATAGTTAATCTCCGGTGACATGTTTCAGCATTTTTAACTATTCAAAATAGCATATATCTTTTTCCTAGAAAACAACCATCATGATGTAAAATCGTATTATATAGTATATACTAGATGTAACTGCGTGACTTTGTCCGCGTGTTAAAATAAATTAACCTATATTCCACCTTATAACATCAGCTATTTGTTAGAGAAAGTCCCGTCAAAATTGGTCCATCCGTTACACAGATTAACCGGAACAAAGATACAAATAAAAATTTTAAAAATGATTTTCTTGGTAAAAGTATCAAGGTCATCATGGCGCGAATACATATATTGAAAAAGACATTTAGAAAACGTATATAAATTTGAACGCAGCGGGATTCGAACCCGCGCTTTCTGAATACCATTATTAACATATGTATATTAAATTCTTATTTCGATTTCGTCGCTCTCGTACTTACTTGTCAAACTGAAATAAAACATGCATTTAATAAAAATTGAATAAGACATTTAGAAAACGTATAAAAATTTGAACGCAGCGGGCTCACCGCTGAGCCATGCGTTCTACTACCAGCTGCATCTGCGTTTTTCTTAAGTGTGGAATAACACTTAAAAATATTTAAAATAAAAATTGAATATTTTGATATTACAAACAAACACTTCAATTTTATGTATATATATAAATAAAAATATGTATATAACATATAATATATTTACATATTGCATTTAACCCTTGTATTAAAGAGAACGTGATATATTTACGGTTCTACGATTTTAAAATATGTAAATGCAGATTTCACGAGATTATTCAGTTTCAATATTTTAAAACGGAAATAATGTTTCGAGCCTGAACGTATGATGTTACATCCGTTATTATTATTTATTTTACTTTTTTTTACAAAAAAAGCATACTGAGTGTTCAATTTTAAGTGCTTTCATTTTATGTTGCATTTGTAGCTTTTATATATTGTTCAGAGATAGTGAAGTACCAATTTTTTTTTTAGCTTCACGCTGTATCCCGCACGCAGCAGGGTAGGCAGAGAGAACTTAGTGTTAAGACACTCCGTTCTCCACTTTCCGCCGAATTCAGAGGTATTGCGTGTTAAGTGGCGGAACTTAACCGCGAGCTGCTCTTTTACCTCTGATACCAGAGCGATGGAAATATTAAATATTTCCACTGATCGAGTGGAAATCGAACCCACAACCAGTCGTTTACGGTCGTGCCATTGCGTCACGACTGGCCCCGATATTTTATTTAATATATTCTGATGATTTTTGTTTAAACTATTTTACTTCATGATGAGCTCGGCGTTGAGTTCTGCCATTCGATGTCTCGATTCCAAGTGAAAAGTAGAGAAAGGAGTGTCCTAACACTAAGTTCTTCCTGACTACCCTGCTATGTGGGAAAAATTATGAAACTGTCTTATATATGTCTAATGGCTAATGTATGCTATCGTTTTAAAAAAACGTGTTAAGCATTTAAGTAAGTAAATAAAACTTTTTGGAATAAAGTCTTTTATTTTTGCAATTTGTGCACATTACGAAATAAAATTATTTTAATCAGATATATTTTTGGTATTCGGAAACACATTTTCAGAAAACTGTTCTTTTTGAATACTTTACAATAAAGACTTTATATCTTATCTGATCTTTATCACTATTATCATGATGAAAGGAAAATAGATTTACGCTCTTATAGTATATTTTTAATATAAATAAATTATTAATATATGGGCTTTTACTATAAAACGTTATGTAAACTACAAATATTAAAGCCTCCGACACAGTCGACGAACATCAAAGTTCAATTTCGTTAGTAGCAATTTACGTCTAAAATCGCGTTCCTTTTACGTTACATTTAACGTTTTGCTCCAGTGGCGAAAATATGATATAATATAGGGTAAATGAACATAAAATACTATTAGAATTTCTTTGACGCCAGTCGTGGCGCAGGGGCATAAAATGTGACAGTAAACGCGGCTGGTTGTGGGTTCGATTTGCTTTCAGGGGACGATTTTTTTAAATTATAATCATCTTTCCATTGGGTTAATCGTGGCGTAAGGGCACAAATTGTATCTGTTAAGCGACTGGTTGTGGGGTCGATTCGTCTTCGCTCTGGTGTCGAGTCAAAGCGCGACGATAAGTTCCGCCACTTAACACGCAATGCCTCCGAATTTGGCGGAAAGTGGTGAATGGGGTGTCTTAACATTAGGTTCCCTCTGCCTACCCTGCTGTGTGGGGGATACAGCGTGAAGCTAAAAAAAATATAATCTTTTTTCCATTCTGGTACCTAAAACAAAGTGCGACGTTGAGTTCCGCTACTCAACACTCAATAGAACGTAGTATCTTATATCTTCACTCTAAGTTTTCTTTGACAATCCTGCTATGCAAAATGAGCATAAATATTTAAACTATCAAAAAAATATTTTTTTCAGTCATTCAGATCAAAAATGAAACGATCAGTACTTTATAGCATTACACATTTGGTGGCACTCAAGCTTTATTTAGTAGCAACTTCGTTTCGCCGAGAACTCATTAGTCGGACCGTCTCTTCATTTTCTGTTTAAGTGAAAAAAAATATTAGGGAAAATCTCCGAGCTATTAGTGCCGTGTTAAGTTTTATTTACAGGCGTTTATGCGGTGTTGATATATTGTTTTATATTCATTGTTCGTAAAAGACATGAATTCTTATAAATATAAGTAGTAGTAGTAAAGGTAAAGGGATAACAGTCGACATTCGAATGCACAGTATCGATGACACTGGAGGAAGGTCACGTAAAAAGCATAACGACCCTCCCAGAGGACGTATATGAAGAGGTTCATGATAGTGGAGGAGGCGAAAAGAGTATGTAGGAATTGTAGCGTCTATCGTTTCTTTTCTCTCTGACTATCACATTTCGACCTCATTTCCTTCTTTTTGTAAACGTGAAACAAAATAAAAAATAAAAAACAGGACATGTTGATAAGTTTAAAGTTAGGTATAATTTTTTATTGACTTCTCTTATTACAATTTATTACAATTTATCAAGTGTATTATAATTTCATTATAATAATTTAATGGCATATTCTAGCTCGGCCAAATTGTCGCAGTTTGTCATATTCTGATTGTAAGCGCGGTTGGTTATGAAGATAATGATTAATTATGATATTTAAATTAACAATTTCTCCACTTTGCTAAGACAAAACGCAGTGCTAATTTCCATCAATCAACATTTAAAAGTGAAGAAAGGAGTGTTTTCACACTAGCCACTACTCTGTTATGAGTAAAAAAACTTAAAGCTATTAACTCTATAATTAAATCTATTTTATTACCTGCCCAACACAATTTTGTGCAGTTAAAATCGAAATGACAATTACCAAGTGATACATATCATACAGATACCTTCCATACATAACAACAAATCTAAAAATCATTACACCAAGCAAGTAAAACTTGGCGCATGAATTCATTAATCCTATTTCAGATGCAGGTATAAAGAGTTCCCAAGTTTTTCCTTTTTACGTGTTTTTATAGGTTTTCGGTACTCCCAATGGCGCGAGTTTGCAGTTTCAGCAGTTTTGAACGGCTGATTGCATTTTAATGGCGTATATTAATGGATTCTGATTTTTCTAAGAGGGTTTTAATGTTTTTTTATAGGAAAAGTATAGTCATTTTTTGATTATTATTACGTGAGGATGAAATTTTGCGTTTGTGAGAAAGATTTTAGTATAGATCTGATTGGATTGAGTATTTATATTTATAATGTGAGGTATAGGGATACACTTATATATGAACTATGAACATATATATGTATTGCATATTTTGAATTCAAGCCAAAAATAGGATTTTGACACTAGCTTGAAAGCGTAAGCCTTTGTAATTGAATTTCACTGACCAACAATCAAGGGGAACGACCGAGTGGAGTACAGATCGATCTAGTACCAGAGTGGCTTGCTTTGCCAATGGTTTGCTTAAAAAAAAGAATAAAATATGACCAGTCAGACTAGTGGGGCCAGTCGTGGCGCAGTGGCACAAAGTGTGCCTGTAAAGCGACTAGTTTTGGGTGCGATTCCCACTCGAAGAGTGGAAATATTTAATATTTTCATTTTATACGCTCTGGAGTCGAGGCAAAGCGCGGCGTTAAGATCCGCCACTTAACACGCAATGCCTTCGAATTCGGCGGAAAGTGGGTGTAACACTAGGTTCCCTCTGCCTACCCTGCTGTGTGCGGGATATAGCGTGAAGCTAAAAAAAAATATGAGTCATAATTTTGAAGATAATATCGTTGAAATTTTTAATTCATATTTAGATCATCCTATAGGCGACATAACTCCTAACTAACTTAGACTAAAGTGTATAATTGCGCTGAGACTAGACAAGGGAGGAATTTTAATTACTTTTGTTAGAAATACAGATATTTACTGAGTCTGCGTTGAGTAGACAGACAATATGAACGTTTCAAAATATTCTGCTAGTATTATTTTCATGCATGTTATATATCTATGATATTGATTTTTAGCTTCTTTAGGCTAGTATTGAATTGATGTAATAATTATTTTATTTGCAAATGTTATAAGATATTACCAGTCCGAGTAGTAGGGGCCAGTCGTAGCGCAGTGGCATGAACGTGTGACTGTAAACGACTGGTTATGGGTACGATTCCCAC
The DNA here is from genome assembly GCA_019049465.1 of Dryas iulia moderata. Taxonomy (NCBI): domain Eukaryota; kingdom Metazoa; phylum Arthropoda; class Insecta; order Lepidoptera; family Nymphalidae; genus Dryas; species Dryas iulia. The sequence continues at coordinate 2,606,680 of CM032440.1, forward strand.
TCGAAGAGTGGAAATATTTAATATTTTCATTTCCTTTGCTCTGGTATCAGAGGCAAAGCGACAAAAATACAGCGTGAAGCTAAAAAAAAAGAATATTACAAAATAAATGTTTTTTTAGGCATGATTAGTATTATATTGAAGAAAGATATTTTTTTGACAGATTTCACGCTGTACTTATCATGAAGGACATCAATAAGACTATCATGGCCTAGTTGTACAGTGCCTGACTGTAAACACAATTGTTATAGGATTGATAACCACTTGGGAGAATGATTACATATCGAAAAAGACATTTAGAAAACGTACAAACATTTGAACGCAGAGGGATACAAACCCGCGCCTCTTGAATACCGACCAAGCGCTCTCACCGCTGGGCCATGCGGTCTACTATAGCCAGCTGCGTCGAAATTCTTATACGCTTTATTACACCTTATTTTGTGTTGTTATATATTATTTTCGCTTCACTTCTAAGGCAAGGCGCGGCGTTGAATTCCGCCGCTTAACACACAATGAATATTAAATATAAACGACTTATTATATGAAAACTTAATATAAACGATAATAATATTAAAATCCATCTCAGAAAATAAATATAAATACGTAATTGAAATCAGCTTCAGCTTCACGCTGTATCCCGCACACATCAGGGTAGACAGAGGGATCCTGGTATTAAGATACTCCGTTCCCCACTTTCCGCCAAATTCGGAGGCATTGCGTGTTAAGTGGCGGAACTTAACGCCGCGCTTTACCTCGACACCAGAGCGAAGAAATTGGAAATATTAAATATTTCCACTCCTCGAGTGGGAATCAAACCCACAACCAGTCGTTTACAGTCACACGCTTGTGCCACTGGGCCACGACTGGCCACAACTAAAATCAATTTCTGTATTAAGACTTTATTACCAATTTATTGCAACAAATTCTATATTTCAATGCAGACTAAGACCTAACCCTCAATCCTGAAAACACAAAGAACGGATACCCTTTACTTGTCTCAGCGTATTGTAGTATGAGATGGGATGCAAAATGAATGAAATTTATTCCAAACTATCCCAAGAGACGTACGTATGCTTTGATTAAGTTCTGCTTTGTCAGTTCCTTATCTGAAACGTGGCTAGAATTTGCTATGTAGTCTGTATATACAGACTGTCAGTCAATCTATTTATTTTTTTATATTTTATTTTAAAAATAACTTTTATCTAATTTAATTTTTGATGTTAAACGTAAATTTTCGATGTTCAGTGTTGCCTTGTGATTTTTTTAGAAAACCTCTTTTAGTGCTTCTACTATCTCCTTTAAGAATCAGCGTGAAATATGTCGTTCTTCTGCGGAGTTGTTTCTACTGTGCATTTTCTGTCACACAATAACTTTAAAACTAAGACATTTTTAGAAAACTTGTAAAAATGTGAACGCAACGGGATTGGAACCTGCGCCTCTTGGGAACCATCAAAGCACTCCGACTGCTAAGCCATGCGTTTTACTACCAACATATGTTTTTCAACTTCCTAAGTTTGAGCATAACACTTTAAAAATGTTAAAGTAAAAAAATTAAGACTATTTTATGTAACTTCCCCCCGCGTATTAACGGAGCAGTTTTATATATAGTCTTTGGGTCACTAAGGCGCAGTGAGAGATATTTGACTGTAAGCATGTTGGTGATAGGTTCGATGCTTATTTAAGGGAATTGTTATTCAAATCCTTACTGTGTTATGAAAAATAGGGTATCAAGAATGATTTACTTAACGCTGAATCAAGATTTTACTTAACGTGATTTTCTTAACGTTGAATGAAAGTCAAAGTCAAAGTCAAATAATTTTATTCAAAATAAGAAGTTACAAGCTTCATTTTTTGAACGTCAAATAGTTTACCACCGGTTCACTAAATGTAATGCCTCAGACCTGAGAAGAACCGGCGCAAGAACTCAGCGGGAGTTTTTTTTAAAGTGATTGTTATATACAGATTTATTGCAGACAGTGATAAAATCAAAATCAAAAGCTGAGATCGGAGTCTCTTGTCACTAAGTTCTCTCTGTCTACCCTCCTATGCAGAAAATTCATGAATTCAGCAATTTATTTATATATAAAGGTTTCTGTAAAGATACCTGTAACACCTACTTATAATGTGTATATCGATTTAAACTTACGAGTAAGTACCTACATATGTAAAATGATAAAAAGCAAATGAGTTTTTAATGAAAACATTAATTTTATTTATAATGTAAGATAAGTCTCGTTTCATATTAATATTTTTGATATATTCCAACCGCGCTGGATATTTACGAGTTGCTTATTTGTAATTTAAAATTAATACTTAAATTTTAAATATACGTTAATGGTAGTCAAAATAATATTGTAGCTTTATATTTTTCATCGAATTGGAAATATAATATATAGTATTAACATAAACAGCGGCGTTGAGTACCGCCACACAACACGCAATTGAATCTGGAAGGATTGGGGAACGGAGTGTTTTATGATTGTGTATCGGAATGACTTATTACTTACTACTGAAATATGGAGAAAATACATACCTCGTTATAAAAAATACCTAACTTATTTTGAACAAAAGTTTTATTATATACAGCGTTTTTTTCTTTATTACCTTTTTACAGTTTTATGCTTTTTCCCGAGTATTTCACGTAGGATAGTCGGAGAGAACTTGTCAAGATACTCTATACTCTCCTCCCTAAATTAGGACATTGCGTGTTGATTCGCAAAGCTCATACATACCACGCTTCATCTGAATACCAGATTTGGTAAGCACGAGAGAGAAGAAATGAAAATAATTGAAATGTTTTCTGTCAATATTCTTTGAAGTAGGAATTGAACCCACAACCAGTAACGTTTATAGTCACACGCTGTCCCATTACACTACGATGGCCTCGTCACTTCATAAATATAGACTAGTTTTCTAATAAAAGAATATTTTTGTTTCAGGTAATATCGTTTGTCAACTCAACACGTCATGCGAGATACACAAGTAATTACAAAGAGTGACGAATAACTTTGTGCTCAGTATGTAATCTGAAAATTTAGTTACTATGTTACTGAGGAAATAGATAGATTTAGGAGATTTCAACTTTTACTTTTTTTTTACCTTCACGCTGTATCCTGCTCACAGCAGGGTAAGCAAAGGGAACCTAGTGTTAAGACACTCCGTACCCCGCTTTCCGCCGAATTCGGAGGCATTGCGTGTTAAGCAGCGGAACTTAACGCCGCGCTTTACCTCGACACCAGAGCGAAAGAAATGGAAATATTAAATATCTCCTCCTCCTCCTCGAGCGGGAATCGAATCGAAAACCATCGCGTTACAACCTCCATCACAACCATACCACAACTGTGTCAATATATTTCAATAATGCAAATAAATTTCAATTTAATTTTAAAAGATACAATACAAAAACATTCCTCCTTATTACTTTTTACCCTTCCTGTTATATTGTAGCCGTGGACTTCCACCGGTGTTATTACATTTTGCAACTGTCGACACAAATTTATTTGTCTACAATAGAGTGGGTATCGTACCGACAAGCGTCTCGATTTGTCTTGTTTTTATGACGACAATCCGTTTGGAAAGCGTTGAATGTTTAAATTTTGTTTTGAACCTTCAATTTTATAATTTAGAAGGCTTCATCTTCACACTTTACTCCCTTAGTGAGTTTAGTAGGGAGAGTCTAGTATCAATGCACTCCGTTCTTCATTTTCGAGATTCGAAACATTGTTTTTTAAGTGGCTGACCTAAACGACACGCTTTTGCTTAAAAGACTTATAAGCGAGAACTAGTACAAGAGAGAATCAAATCCCCAACTAATCTCAGTTATAATCAGATGATATCCCACAGTGCCATCACAGTGCCAGCCTGGCTGGTATCAATACTTTCATAGAAAGGCAATATCCTTACCTTATTTTTAACACATCTTACTACATAACATAATAACATGCAGCAATTAAAAATATATATATATATATATATATATATATATATATATATATATATATATATATATATATATATATATATATATATATATATATATATATATATATATATCTATATATATATATATCTATATATATATATATATATATCTATATATATATATATAAAAATATATATGTGATATATGTAACACATCTAATGTTGTGATATCCAAAATTTGCCGAAAATATTCTTCTTGGAACCTTTTCCCGGTTAGCATGTTAGGCAGATACAAAAACTGCGTCTAAAGACATTCTCTTTGTTTTTATCATTTTAGCTTTTATAGGTTATATATAATGAAACAAAAAAAAATAAAAAAAAACTTACAGATAGCATAAAGACAGGCGACACTAAGTCATATAATTTTATACGTCCACTTGTAAGCTATGGAAAGAGTAATTTCTTTATATTTCCATGGATTCACATTTTCCATCGCGTCGCAGAGGGTCCAGCTCGGGACAGTCCTCGGAACTTGCTATAAGAGCATAAGCTTAAAAAGCGCCTTTAAAATGCGCACTAATGTTCGTTTGCCTCCGCTATGTGGTCTCATCTCCCCGCCAATAAAAATTGTATGATAATAAAATAATAGATAACACACACTTTATTTCACTATAATATACTAGTTGCATACAAAACTAACTTTCTTTTAAAATCGGTAAAATAACTTTTCATTTCTACCACCGCGTGAAGCCAACCGCGTCGCCCCAAACGAACGCATCCAACGGAACACGCACTAATTTCGTTATACCTTGTTGTATATAACTCTTGTACCTACGTATAATTATTCTGAGGCTATCATTGCTCGGTATTAAACTATAAAAGCGAAGGTTATAGGTTTGATCTCTACTTTTTTTTAGCTTCACGCTGTATCCCGCACACAGCAGGGTAGGCAGAGAGAAACTAGTGTTATGACACTCCGTTCCCCAATTTCCGCCGAATTTCGTAGGCATTGCGTGTTAAGTAGCGGAACTTAACGCCGCGCTTTGCCTCGACACCAGAATAAAGAATTTATACTCCTCGAGTGGGAATCGAACCCACAACCAGTCGTTTACAGTCACACGCTTGTGCCACTGTGCCACGACAGGCCCCAATCTACTTGAGGACTATTTATGTATGAGGATGAGGACTATATATATTATTTTCCATATATTGCCGTGGTAAGAATTTAACGTAACTGAGTATGTCGCGGCGTTAAATTCCGCCATATAATATGTAATGAACTGATATCGGCTTTGTCTCCGGTAATTAAGAAGTAATGACTGTACAAACCTGCGGCGTAGCATAATATTTTACACCTTTTCTACAGAACTATAAAAAATAATATACATAATTAGTAGTATTAGTTAGGTAATTAAAGTCAAGACATTTTTTTTATTTTTTTCTTAAAATTTTGCCCCTTCGCTTCAAAAAACATTGCCTCTGAGTGGAGAAACTCAACACTCCATTCAGTCTAACGAAAACGGAGAAAGGAAAATATTTTTAAATATAATCATTTCCACGACTGGGAATGCAATCCAAAACCAATCGCGCTTACAAGAAAACAGTCTCACTGTTCCACGACGGGCTCTAAATATAATTTCTTTTTCTTTTTTTTTTAGCTTCACGTTGTATCCCGCACACCGCAGGGTAGGCAGAGGGAACCTAGTGTTAAGACACTCCGTTCTCCACTTTCCGCCGAATTCGGAGGCTTGCGTGTAAAGTGGCGGAACTTAACGCCGCGCTTTACCTCGACACCAGAGCGAAGAAAATGGAAATATAATTTCCACCCCCCGAGTGGGAATCGAACCCACAACCAGTCGTTTACAGTCACACGCTTGTGCCACTGGGCCACGACTGGCCACCTTATTCTAAAATAAAAGAGTAAAATTCTACGCATCATTCAATGTCTTTATATTGAAAAGATAAATCATTCAGCGTATGTCATTTCGATCTTCTACAACGATGAAATGGATGAAATTATTTCAACTAAATGAGGAGTCATAGCGCAGAGTCACAAAGTGTAACTGTAAATGCGACTGGTTGTGAATTCGATTCCCACTCGAGGAATTGAAATATTAAATTTTTCATTTTCTTCGCTCTGGTGTCGAGGGAAAGCCCGGCGTTAACTTCCGCCACTTAGGACGTAATGCCTACAAAATTCGGCGGAAACTGGGTAACGGAGTGTCTTAACACTATGTTCCCTCTGGCTAAAAGCTAAAAGAAAGAAAGGAGTTCTAAAATACCTAGTATTAATATATTAAGCCTTCAGAAGAGCAGGTAGGTAAGTTATCGAATTACATAGTTTCAGGTTACGCTTTTGAAGTGTTCCTGTAAATTCAAGGTGGTCTTTGGACAGGTTTCGAAATTTTGCACTAAAATGCATGAAAATCGTTTATTTTTATTTTTTTCTTGTTTTACAAAATGGTAGAATTTAAAAACTAATAAAATATACATAGCTATAGCGTTAATGCCATCCACACCCCGTCCTTAATTAAAAAAATATGTATGTATGTAGTAGTAAGAAATATATGTAATAGATGTAAGAAATAAAATAAGTTATACACTTGAAACAAATTAAGTTAGGTTACACTTAATTTTCATATCATAAATTGTATAAAATGAAAACAGGCAACTTAAATTTGTAATAACTGGACTCTCTTAGAGTATATTCTTTAAGTTTTAGTTTTAAGTACTCAAATCGTAAACAAAAAAAAATTGTATTGCATATCATAAAACAAGATTAATGTTAAAAAAGGTACAGACCTTATGTCCGTAGAGTGATAAAATAAAATAATAAAAAAAATAAAAAATAAACTAATAAAATACTCTTAATACAAATGATAATCGATATTTGAACGTGTAAATAATTCACTATATTTATTTTAATTTCACATGAAAATTCTGGTGCAACTGGATTAGAACCTGCGCCTCGTGCATTCATTCCAAGTATTCTTACAACTTAAGCTATACGTTCTTATACAATCACTTTGGCATTACATTTGTTACAAATTAAAATTAAATTAAATAGCTTCACGCTATATCCAGCACACAGCAGGGTAGGCAGAGGGAACCTAGTGTTAAGACACTCCGTTCCCCACTTTGTTACAATTTTTGTTATAAACATCTTTGTACAGTATAAACATTTTTCTACAGCTTTTCTGCCTAATATCATTTTAACTGTTAAAAATTGTTCTGTTTCCCATCACTTGTCATATAATTTTATTACTTAGTTTTGAGCCTTAGGCGTCTTCTCTCCTTAAGATATCAGCTCATTTCCGCCCTTTGATCGTTATTGCTGTCCCCTTCTGACATATTCGTAACGATAAGGACCGAAAATGATTAGGAAACAAACTTCAACCGCTATAATAGCTGTCTTCAAACAGCCGTTTAGGTTTGATATTTGATAATTAAGTAATAAAGAATCTTAACCATAGGTAATAGAGCTTATATTTCTTTGTAAACAGTGTTTAAATGTCCAAATGTAAACACTAATGTCTAGATTTTGTATGGTCAACTCAGTTTTACCCAAATTGAACGGCTTCATATATTTATTCTCATTTGTCGTAACTTCAGAATGCGTGAGAGAAGAGAGCAAATAGTGTGTAGTGTTCCGTTCTTTACTCTCTATTTATTAAGAGTAGTTTAATGACAACTAACGCAGCTCTTTATGTCACCGAGATACTAACCAATATCCATACTTATATTATAAATGCGAATGTCTGTGTGTTTGTCTGTCACGCTTCCGCAGCTAATCTACCGGCCCGATATGGATGAAATTTAGAATGAACGTAGTAAAAATGACTGAGTCTAACATAGGCTACTTAGTTTTTCAAAAATCAACCTCTGAAGGGTTGAAAAAAAATGAAAGTTTATATGAAAAATCTACATCGCTTGACCGATTGTAATGAATTTTGGCAAAAATATAGTTGATAATCTAAGATTAAACATAGGCTACTTTATTTCTCAAAAATCCACCCCCGAGGGTTGCAATATACCGAAAAAGCTACATAGTACACGCGGCGTAGCCGCGAGCGGGCCGCTAGTATGTTATAAGCAATAACAAAAGACAATCCGTTCCCCACTTACCGCCGAATCCGGCATTGCGTGTTAAGTGGCGCAACGCCGCGCTTTAGCCTCGACACCAGACCGAAGAAAACGTAAACATTAAATATTTCTACTCCTCGAGTGGGAATCGAACCCGAAACCAGTCGTTTACAGTCACACGCTTGTGCCTCGGGCCACGACTGGTTTCAATAAGAAATCTTATCTCATAAAATAGTGATTAGCCACTAAATCTCTTTACAATGACGATATTATAAAAGAAAACAACTTAACGCTTTTTCCCATATAACAAGAAAGAACCTAATGTCAAGACACTCCGTTCTCCACTTTCCGAAATCAAGAAATTGAGAGTTAAGTTAGAGTAAAATAATATTATATTTTACCAATACCCCATAGTAATCGCCCTTACAAACTACAAGCAAACAATACAAGTTTATACTTGGTCGCGCATCCACCTGCGAGTTTGGTTTCAGCAAACGCTGTATGCATATTTGAATTTTATTTTTAAACATTGTGAATGTAAAATTTGTATGACACTGTGTTTCCGATATATCGTTTTATATATTTTTTATATTTGAAATCGTGATGCTTTTTATTTTTGGATATAGGGATAGGTTCATGTAATGTTGAAAAAAACATTTAGAAAACGTGTGGATTTTTTTTTTTATGGAATAAAGGAGGCAAACGAGCTGAAGGCCCACCTGGTGTTAAGTGGTTACCTTCGCCCATAGACATCCACAACATTCAAGTTATAGATGCGTTGCCAGCCTTGGGAATGTAGGACAGAAGGAGGGAGGAAGGATGGGAATGGTGGGAATAGGGAGAGCTGGCTTACATGCCATCGAACCGGAACACATCATAAGATATTTGGCGGTTCGTCTTTGACATGATAGTGGTCGCGAGCCAGTCGGAGAACGAATCTCCTACCACCAAACTACTGGGTTACCCGCCTTTTACGGGACGCTACCCAGCGGCGGGGGGGGAATTGTATTCTTAACCCGTCCCCCCACGGGTGAAAATTGTGATTCGAACCCGCGCCTCCTGAATACCGTCCAGGTGCTGTCACCATTGAGCATGTGCATGCTCAGTGGTGAATGCGGGTTACATGCAGGTTCGAATCCCGCTGCGTTCAAAATTTTATACGTTTTCTAAATGTCTTTTTCAATTTTCCTAAGTGTGGAATAACAATTTAAAAATGTTTAAAAGTAATGTAATATTATTTTTTTTCACAGTTTCATCTTTTTTTCTGCATAACAGAGTAGTTAGAGAGAACATAGTGTCAAGAAACTTAAGTGGGTTTTACCGAACGCTACAGCTTGTCCTTATGCTGACTTTTCTTCAAAGACTAGAAACAAAAATTGTTATTGAAATCTCGCTGCGTTCAAATTTTTATACACTTTCTAAATGTCTTTTTCAAAATTTCCTAAGTGTGAAATAACACCTTAAAAATATTTAAAAGAAAAAAAATTGTAATTGTACATTGTAATTGTACAAAATATTAATTGTTTTTTTCTTCAACATCGAGCGGTGGAACTCAACGCAGCGTTTTATCTTTGTGCTTTGCCAAAGCGGGAAGTAAAAATAATTTAATCACAAAATTTCCCCCGAGAGGGGATCAAACTCACTATTAACATCTCTCACTGCGCCACAAAAGGGCCTATTGTTAGAAACACCTTCAAAAAATGAAGTTCTTTTCTAACAGCATGACGCTTTTCCACGTATAGAAGAGTATTCAAATAGAGCTTAGTGTCAATACACCCCCTCTCTCCACTTATTGACCGAAATCGAAACATTTTATTTATTTACCTGATTTTTTTAAAGCATTTTAGCTTTGCTGCCTGTAATAAACTAAATATGTTTATCGACTATCGATTTCGTGTCTCTTCTTAATTGTGTTTACTGGCTTAATTAAATCACTATATCATATTAGATATGTTATTGGGTTATTAATTATTATATAGGAATATTTAAACTGTATGTGTGTGTAATTATTTTTTTTATCAGTGCATATTATTTTACTTTTTGCCGTATAACAAGGTACCTAAAGAGCCTAGTGTTAAGGCACTCCGTTCTCCCGCCCAAAATCGAAATATTGCTAAATAAGTGACGGAAATCGATACCGAGCTTTATCTTACCATGGCGTTTTTTACTTTAACCAGTAACATTTTAAGTAAATTTCCATGAAAAACACCTGAGAATTAGTCAAGCTAGTTATAGTCCCTCGCTGCTACTTTTCGGAGAGATTTACCACTGGTAATTATAAGAATTACCATTAAATACTAGGGATAAGTCGTGGCGCAGTGGCACAAAGTATGCCTGTAAAGTGACTTGTTGTGAGTTCGATTCCCACTCGAGGTGTGGAAATATTTAATATTGCCATTTTCTTCGCTCTGCGGCGTTAAGTTCAGTCACTTAACACGCAATGCTTCCGAATTCGGCGAAAAGTGGGTAATGGAGTGTCTTAAAACTAGGTTCCCTCTGCCTATCCTGCTGTGGTCGGGATACAGCGTGAAGCTTAAAAAAAAGAAAGGAAAAGTAATCAATTAATGATAATCATTATCATTCTACCTTGTGGAGTAGTTACCTACTAGAGAGACTTTAGTACTAATAATTTATTACTTTTCAGAAGAAAACATACAATAAATGATAAAATAGAAATTAACTAAACTAAATAGTATTATTTGAACTGAATACCACTGTATATAAGAGCATTTAAAAGGACATTACAATATAATTTGACACTAAAAGCTGTTACATTAGTCCCGCTGTCTAATTAACACGTATATGACCATATTAGTGTTAAAATATCGTTTTTACTAATCGCTTCTAACTTTGCGCTAGAAACTCAATTGAGAATTTGTATTGAGCCATTTTACTTATTTGTAAGAGCTGCAAGGTATTCGCGCATTTTCCCGCATAGGAGGGTAGTTACAAAGAAAATAGTGTCATGACACTCCGTTCTCCTCTTTATCTCCGAAATTGAGACACTATGTTACATTATAGGACTCTACGCCGTTCATAATACTAATTCAATGTCGGCTAACTCAAAAAAAGTGTACTTATACTTTCAATTTAACGTTTTACCTCACATAGCATAGTAGGTAGGTAGGCAGTAGGAGAGCCTAGTATACTTTCAACTTCAAGATATTGCGGGTTAAGTGGCGACACTTAATTTGTAATATACAAATAGTATATAGAGGGGCCAGCCGTGGCGCAGTGGCACGAACGTGTGACTGAAAACGACTGGTTGTGGGTTCGATTCCCACTCGAGGAGTGGAAATATTTAATATTTCCATTTCCGCCACTTAACACGCACTGCCTTCGAATTAGGCGGAAAGTGGGTAGCGTTCCCTCTGCCTACCCTGCTATGTGCGAGATACGGCGTGAAGCTAATAAAAAAAAATATATAGACATGAGTTAGTATTAGTATAGTATAGTATCTTGCAGTCCCAGTCGCAGGAATGATTATATTTTTATAATTACTTTCCTTTCTCCGGTTTGTACCTAAGACAAAAGCGTGACGTCGAGTTCCACAGCAGAAAAAGTATTTTGACACTAGGTCTTCTTTGGATTCTCTATTCGATGGAAAAACGAGAAGCTAGACTGAATGGAATTTTAATTATTAGGAATATTAATGGTTGAAATAATCAAATTAAATTGAATTCGTATACCTGTTTAAACAGTCATGACTAAAATATTTTTGATACGAACGTATTAATTTATTTTTTGTAAACTTAACCCTTGTGACTAAGATTTTAGGTAGTCAACCTAGAGGTATAATAAAAAATGTACAAGCAGAATTTAAAGGCAAAACAAAAAAGCAATTGTTCTTTTTTGTCATTTTATTAAAAGGAAATAAATTATATTGATTTAACTCTCTTCCGTCAATATCAAATGATGTTCAATGTTCAAATTTTGAATATCAACCTCTATCGTATGTTCCTTTATAACAAGACAATGGCGAAGTGACTTATGCTCTAATAGCCATATTCAATGTTTGAAACGCCATATTAAAAAAAACTAAGCTGAATTGATTTTTAATACTAAAAGAAGTGAAACATTGTATTCTATTAATTATATCGTATATCTTTAGAAGTTATTAATAAGTTATTTGGTGTGTAAAAGAATTAGGCAGAGAATAAATGCTATTTTTTCATTATTTATAATTATATCGAAGAAAATTGCTCTGTTGCCGAGACAAAGTGCGGCTTGACTTCCACCACTTAATATGCAATGCGAATGAAAATCGAGAGAATTTTAGGCACATAGTGGAAAACGGAGTGTTTTAACACTAGGTCCTCCCTGACTACAATGAAAACCATCTTTTAAACCAAAAATCAAGTTATGTATACCGGAAGCACACCCAAATGTAATGTAAAACGAAAAAGGGGATTCCTTGTTACTCCAAACTCTAAGAAGCTTATAACATGAATAATGGCATATTTATACATCATATTAAGATACGTTTTTGGTACATTTTGGAAAGCTTTTTTTAACCTTTGAATAAAACAATTCACCTGATCGTATGGAGGCAGTTTCCTCAGAAGAATCGTAAATAACGCGAGCTCTGGGACTGCAAAAGATTTACAATCCACCTTTCCATTTGGATAAAAGCATTTTACACCAAGCTCTAGCATGTTGCTTTTACCATACGTTGATATGAATATTCAATTGATAATGAATGAACATTTTTAGTGGTGCAGTTGACGTATACTTAACTAGCGTCAATAGTAATGAATTCAACTTAAAATGTAAGTGGTGAGAAATCTTCTGCCATTTTTTGAGTTCACCCTTTTTTCGGCATACTAGCAGAGTGTCTTATCACTAGAGAACTTTGTTACTAGTAGTACCTTGGCTTGGTATAGAGAAGCTAGTGTCAAGACACTTTAATACATTGAGGTTTTGACACTACTTTGTCTCATCAGAGCAGTAAAATGGAAATAATTTAAATATAATCATTTTATCGATTTGTATCGAATTCACAACTATCGTGCTCAGTGTATATAGTTAGACGCTATCTTACTGTGCCACGATGATCACTATTTATATTAATAATATTTACTTTTATTTATTTATATTTTACTATGACTTAACGACCAAAGTGGACCAGTGGGCAAACAAAAAATCTTCAAAATAAACAAAAAGATGAGAACGGTATAACTTATCACAGATTCCTCTCTCCTTCCTCCTTACTCTCTGTCTCAGCAGCCATTGTCTCAGCAGCCATTGTCGGGACTACAGAAATTAAAAAATATTTAAACTTTGAAAACAACATAAACTTTTTTTAAAATGAAGGTTTATATAGTAATTATTAAGAAATATTATTTTAATTAAGTAACTTAGCTTATTCACTTACAAATCTACATATCTAAATTTCTTACAAAAGTAAGCATATCAGATATTTCATAAATTGTAGTATTATCAATAAGTATGAAAACAACAATTAAAATTACATGATAAACAAAGAAAGGATAGCATCGACTTAAGCCACGTAGATTAACTTTTCGTTTTACCACTTTTCTATTAAAATTAACCACAGTTAACCGCCAAAATACACGGATGTCCGGCCACCATGTAATGGCGCCCACCTTTTCACTATTAGGTTGTTCATCAAAGTTAGCGCGTTGAATCATGAAACCCATTTGGAACTACACAACACAATGTATACCTCTGATATTATTACGACCACAGCACCCCCTAGTCTGGACGTCTAGCCGTCTGGCGTAACCCCATGTACCTAAAATAACCAAACAGAATTTAAACCTTAAAACAAAGGCATACGGACTGTAAATAACAATGAAATACGCGGTAGAATTGACAGTATTTGAGCTTTATCGCATCGCAGTAGAGTCCAATGGGAGGGTAATGAGAAACAAATTTTGAACTCTATACCGTTCGCCTAAAGTGCAGCCGAATCATAACGTTGCTAGGCAACAGCGTCTATAGTTATATGAGTCATTTACATTGACTCATCAGTGCATCCAATTTAGGTATGGATATTTGGTAGGGTGCATTGCATGCGACACATTATTCAAATTTCAACTTTAAACGTCAATTTTAAGAGTGAAAATACGATGGGATTGTGAATATTTCGGGCTAATTACCTTGTATTTCTCTTTTGAGGGCGATATAGAAGCCCTGGCAGAGGTAATCGATTCGGAGAGACAGTCATCCGATAGCATTGATGTTTGGACATTAGGGGACTCGTAATTCACAGCCAAATATGAATGCGTAAATAAACTGAAGTTAATTTCGTCTGAATATGGCAGTCAAAGGCTTTTATCAAACGAAACGCTCGCTTTGTTGATGCCAATTATGTATTAATAAATTTTCGAGCTGTCCTAAAAAGACCACACGCAATTATAGAAGAGAGATTTTAATAAAGAGGCCTAATTATTTACTTTGAATATATTTTTATTTGATAATAATCGGCTTCTATTATGTTTCTTCTTCTAATTATACCTTTTCAGTTCAAATTGAAACGCGTCGATTTGAATAGTGAAATCTAAGGACAAGACTGAATACTCAACGCGAATACTTACTTAAGTTGTGTACTCGTATAAGCCTATGAGAACTACTTTAGTTTATAGAAATGTGATTTTCTATGTGTAGTATTATAGTATTTTGAAACGATGGGTTCTAAAAATATTATTATTATAGTATTAATCAAAACACTTTTCTTACCTTATTTCAAGAAAACCGTCGTGACGCAGTGGGCCAGCTGACGATAACCGCGATGGTTGTAGTTTCGATTCCCATTCGAGAAATGATTCGTATTATATATTATTTTCATTTCTTCGCTCTTGTACGTAAGACGCAGCGCTACCGCCACTTAACACCCTCAATCTCGGGCAAGGAAAGTAGAAAACGGAGTGTTTTTGCACTAGATTCTCTCTGACGTATTCCGCGTGATTTTGCGTATTATCCCTAGTAACAGAAGGGATAAATGAAAATCTTTTAAACATAATTGTTCCCTAAGTGGGAATCGAACCGACGACCATTTCGATACAGTCAGTCACTCTCCCACTGCGCCACGACGGCTACAAACTATACATGTATATATTAGTATGAATTCTTTCAACTCTTCATTGTCATATAGACACATGTCCCTTTTTATTGAAAGAATGAGGGCGTAGTTCCGCTACACTTTTTTATTTCTTATTTTGTCAGTAGAAAAGTGGATTGAATGACATACTCGTGTAATACTTATATGATAACTGAAAGAAGTTGTTATTATTATGAATATTACTGAATATTGAGACCGTTTTGGCACAGTGGGATAGGGTCTGACTTTAAACACGATGGTTGCGGGTTCGATATCGGGAGTATATTTCTTTATTAGCGCGGCGTTAAGTTCCGCCACTTAACACGCAATTCCTTCAAATTCGGCGGAAAGTGGGGAACGGAGTGTCTTAACACTAGGTTCCCTCTGCCTACCCTGCTGTGTGCGGGATACAGCGTGAAGCTAAAAAAAAAATCTTTATTATTTTCATTTCACCGTTCTAGTACCTAAGACAAAACGCGGCGTTGAGATCGCCACTGGACACACAACGTAATCTCTTGAGATTAGGTTCTCTCTGACTGTCCTGCTTACGAGGTAAAAAACGTGAAGACGTTTTTTTTTAACTATGTGTTCGTCACTTTAAAAACAGTAGGAACATTACATATAAACAAGTATGTTATAGGTGCTCTTATGGTAGGCATGTTTTCAAGACAACCTTAGACAAAAAATGAGGTATCAAAATAATGAGAACATTTAGGTAGCGTATATTTAACATACAGTACATAAACATAGATTTTCTAAATATAAGTAGAAATCGAAACTAAATGGATACACTGGTATATAAATACATACTCAGATATATGTAAGTTCTTATAATTTGATTGTAGGTGCAAATACCAAGCTCTATAGAAATTGTATGCAATCGTGGCCAGTCGTGGCCCAGTGGCACAAGCGTATGACTGTAAACGACTGGTTGTGGGTTCGATTCCCACTCGAGGAGTATTTAATATTTCCATTTTCTTCGCTCTGGTGTCGAGGTAAAGCGCGGCGTTAAGTTCCGCCACTTAACACGCAATGCCTCCGAATTCGGCGGAAAGTGGGGAACGGAGTGTCTTAACACTAGGTTCCCTCTGCCTACCCTGCTGTGTTTACAGCGTGAAACTAAAAAAAATTAAAAAAAAATAATAATACATAGAAGTTGAATTAAATGTACTAGCTTCCGCCTGCAGCTTCACCCGCATGGTTTTTTTTTTAAAAGTACCCCATGTGTTATTCTAATGCAGGGGTGAGCAATTTTCGATATTTTTGGGAGGGCTAAAATCATACTTCTTTATTTTTAGTAGACTAGCTACCCTCTCGTGGCTTCGCCCACGTGAAATACAATTTTCATACCCCATTTCAGCTCCTAAAGGGTTGGTTTTTGAAAAAAATAGATAGCCAATTTTTTTATTGTTTTAATATTTGTTTAACGTTTTTTGTTATCTCATATGATATTCTAAAATACAAACGTAAAATACACTTTACTGGGCTGTTATTGATTTTTAAAAAATATTTAAAAATAGACATTCTTATTGCAATAAAAAAATATGGCCAGTCGTGGCGCAGGGACACGTAAATGTGACTGTAAACGCGACTAGTTGTAGGTTCAATTCCCACTCGAGAAGTAGGAATATTTAGTATTCCTATTCTAAATATTCCTACTTCTCGAGTGGGAATTGAACCTACAACTAGTGCCTCGAGGCAAAGTGCGGCGTTAAGTTCCACCACTTAACACGCAATGCCTTCGAATACGGCGAAAAATGGGGAACGGAGTGTTTCAACTCTAGGGTTCCTCTGCCTACCCCGCTGTGTGCGGGATACAGCGTGAAGCTAAAAAAAAGTCTTTACCTTACTTTTTATTTTAAAATAAGATTAGATTTTTATAAAAACTTTCATCTCCATATGAATTCTTTCCTCTTTCATTAAAAACGAAACATTCATGAACAAAATAACATCATATATTTTATTTAGATTATTTAATTAATTTTCCTTATTCTTTGTTTGTTTTTGAGAATACAGAATATAGTTTTTCTTACCGAATTTTTTACTTCACTTTACACAAATACAGTAGTAGTTGAAGGAAAATCCCCAACTAGTTTATTTTTGTGTAAGCCGATATTTTGTAGTAAAGAACCCGCAGCTGAAACCGCTAACGTCCAACAAACAGAAAAATTCCAAATATTTACAACGAATTTTACTTAATTAAAGTAGCTTAACTAACATTTTTTTGGTTGAATATTTTTTTTGTATGAATTGCATTATATTATTTTGTGTTGGTGCTCTTTTACATATATTTTTATTATGAAGATTACTTTCGGGACCAGTCGTGGCGCAGTGGCACAAACGTGTTTGTAAACGACTGGTTGTGGGTTCGATTCCCACTCGAGGAGTCGAAATCTTTAATATTTCCATTTGCTCTAGTGTCGAGGTAAAGCGCGGCGTTAAGTTCCGCCACTTAACACACAATACCTCCGAATTCGGTGGAAAGTAAGACACTCCGTCTTAACACTAAGTTCCATCTGCGTACCCTGTGTGCGGGACACAGCGTGAAGCTAAAAAAATGTTTTTTTTCTTTATAATAGGTTAGGTAGCGAGAACCTAATGACAAAACACTGCGTTCTCTTTTTTCATCAGAATTTGAAACATTACGTTTTCAGTAACAGAATTTAATGTCGCCATTTTAATAATCATAGCGAGAAAATAAAATAATCAAAGTATATTTGGTATCAAACCCACAACTATCGTGTTCAGTCAGACGCTGACCAACGTCACGATGGCTTCTCGAAGAATATAATATACTAAGAATATAATATAAACTATGGTTGGTATAAAAATATCATATATTTGTATAAGGTTAAGACAAAGGCATTGTTATTTTACTTTATATAAATAGAAAAAGAAGGATTTATTTACATTGGCAGCTCATACGTAAAACCTTAGCTACGTAGGTATATATCACTTTATACAAAAATATATTTGGGGCCAGTCGTGGAGCAGAGACACCAAGTATGACTGTAAAGCGACTGGTTGTGGATTCGATTCCCACTCGGCGAGTGGAAATATTTAATATTTCAATTTTCTTCGCTCTGATGTCGAGGCAAAGCGTTAAGTTTCGCCAAATAACACGCAATGCCTCCAGAATTCGGCGGAAAGTGGGAATGGAGTGTCTTAAACCTAGATTCCCTCTGCTTATCCTGTTGTGTGCGAGATACAACGTGAAGCTATATATAAAATAACAAAAGTGTAATACAAAGACACTTAATTTTAATTATACTTATTACCTAAAATATATCTGTAATAAATATCTGACTGGAACCGCAATGGTTGTGGATTCAATGCCCACTTGGAGAAATAACTATATAATTCATTAATTCTCCAACTGGCAAAGCGTGGCGTTAAGTTCCGCCACTTAACACGCAATGTCTCTATTTCACTAGGTTCTTTCAGACTATCCTGCTATACAAGAGAAGCAAAAAGCAACCTTTTTAATTTATATCCAATGCATTATAATTAAAAATATTTACTTTCTGGATTTCTTTTTATATATTTTAACTATGTCACATTTCATACACCTCCGTGCGAATAATTTTAGTAAAAAAGAAAATTAAAAAACCACATTTTTTTGAGTGTCAAAAATTTTACATACAAAGTTTGTCCTTTCTCTATTGAAATATAGATTATTATTATTAAATCAACAAGAAGATATAAGAAAAACGAGGAAATATTTAAGGACCAAATCAGAAAAATTATTATAGGAACTCCTTTTCGTGTTTAACTCGAGTCAACTGCCCAAATTATATTAAAAAGCGGTTTTTGTAACCGCTTCTAACAACTTCGGCATTGGGGTGTTCAAATTAAAAATAGATCCCTCTCTTTGAACTTTTAAAATAAACTTGGTGATTATTTGTATGTATTTGGGGTGTAGACTGTCTTATACTGAGGCATGGAATTCAAATTTTATATGGAAAATCATTTTATTAATTTTAACTAAGTTATTTATGTATATTTCAGTACATAATTCAGAAATTTCTATATAATTAACTTTTGATTTCATAAAACTAAGTGTAATTTGCGCTAAACTGAGAATTAATACAAAAAGAACAAAATGCTGACATATTTATTAGTTACTTATAGATGTAAGAAGTCGTAATACGCAAAAAAATAAATAAATACAAACAAAATTCAATCAGACCAAAAAAGCATGCAATTAAGTGTAGGCAGGTATATTTTAACAACGTACATATATATCACGAAAGAAAGAGAAGAAGAACTAGTGTCAAAATACTCCATCTTTCCCTTTTCGCCTGAATTACACCTATTGCCTCTTAAGTGACAGAACTCAACATGAAATAAAAATAATTTGAATACAGTAATTTCTCCTACTAAAATCTAACCTACAACCATCGCCTTTACAATTAGATACTACCACTGTGCCACGATGGCTTCAATTCTTTACATTTTTGTCAACACAACACATTTCTAATATAACTTATACACATATAACTATAATATTACTTTAAATTTTGCAACTTCAATAATTTCCCACTTAGTAGGCAATTAATGTATGTCACAACCACGAGAGCTAGCTCTGTTTCATAATGAATTTTACTTGACACTGGCGTTTTTCCTTTTATGTCTGCAGTCTGCACCTTTGTAGACAGGGCATCGATTAGCTGACTAGTTTTAAGCGTATTTATGGATCATTTGAAAATCTTTTCTTGAAAATAATACAAGAATGAGTGTCTTTTCTCGCATATCTATAGTGACAAGACTCTCCGTTCTAAACTCTCCACCCGAGATTAAGACCTTGTGATTTAATTGGCATGGCAAGAGGAAAAATAATATATAATCATTTTTAGGAGTGGGAATCGAACCCAAAACCACGAGGTTATACTAAGAAGCTGTCCAAGTGCACCACGTAAGCTTCAACATATCTATCTATACTTTTTTTAAATTTAAGTACATATTAACTTTTTACTGCAGACTCCATCTTTTTTTTAATATTATTTGATTTTTAGTTGTTAAATTATATTGAATTATATTATTACTCAAATATATAGTGTACATGTATTATATACCCAAATAAATAAATTTATATTATAAAATACCTTTTCATAATAAAATTATAATTAGTATAAAAAATATAACAAAATTAAGTGTAGGGTATACAAAATTTCTTTCGTTAGTACCTACTAGCGACCTGTTCGCGGCTTTACCCACTTAAATTACAAACTTCATCCAATGTTTTAGCCCCTAGTGTCATCAAATATCTTCCTGACAAAATCGATCGGAAAAATCGATTCAAAGAATTTTAGATTTTACATATCTTTTTTCATATCACTTTTCCAACTTTCATTCCCTGTTTCCCCTTTAGGGGTTGATTTTAGAAAAAAAAATGCCTATTTCTTCTACTATTCGGATTCAGACAGACATGCAATTATTTCGCATATATAATATTAATATAGACAGTACAGATAAAAATATTACAATTGAAAGTTTACGTAAATCAAAATATTGAGTGACGGGCACGTTAGTAGAAGTGACTAACTTATCATTATTGCAAAACACCTTGCAATAGTTAATTAATACTTTAAGTCAAAACAAAACGTGATATTAATAAATGTTGAACGCCCTTACCTCACGTTAAATATGAAACAACCAATGAGCAAATATTGTTATACAACCGTATTTCAAAATAATAGCTGTTCCACATATTGTGTTAACTAAATCCGAATTGGATAGTTAAAATTAAATTACTATGTTATTTATATAAAAAGAACGTAATACACTTTCTGTCTAAATTGTAGATATTAAAAAACTTTGGTTCTGGGACTGGTTGTGGATTCAAATCCCACCTTAGGAGTATATTACTATTTATTATTTCCACTTTCTTCGCTCTGGTGTTGAGGCAAAAAGTGCGGCATTAAGTTCCGCCACGTAACACGCAATGCCTCTGAATTCGGCGGTAAGTGGAGAACGGAGTGTCTTAACACTAGGTTCCCTCAACCTACCCTGCTGTGTGCGGGATACAGCGTGAAGCTACAAAAAAAATCAAAATAAATAAATAAATATTTGAACGCAGCGGGATTCGAATCCGCTTCCATTAGAAACCATTTGATTTATTATTATTATAGATATAGGTATATATTATGGTAGGTATTATTTGACGAGCGGCAAAACCTATTAATATGTAAGGAAACGGGGAAGCACCAATATTTTTACCCGCGACGGAACGGCGACTGTATATGTGTTTGGGGTGAGAGGTTGTTTGTTTGTTTGTTTGTTTGTTTGTTTGTTTGTGTGTTTGTGCAAATTACTATGTCAATTATTTCCAAAACTATAAGTCCTATTTTGATACGGTTTTCTATGATAGGTTAAGGTTCAATTGGCGTATGTTCTTAGATATGTCTTATTGCCTTAACTCACCAGGGGGCGCCGCAGTAAGCATTTTACGTGAAAACAAATGTTTTCAATTATCTCAAAAAATAGTAGTCTGATTTCAATAGATTTTCAGTGATAGATTCAGGTTTAATTGGTGGATGTTCTTGGATATGTTTTATCGTGTCAAACCACCAGGGGGCGCTGCAGTAAGCATTTGTTTGTACTTTTTTTGTATTTATTTGTCTAAAACCGAAACTACTGCTCCGATTGATAAGAGTTTTCATAAAAAGATTCATCTTTGCTTGATGCATATTTTAAGTTTTTCCTTTTTTTGTTACGGGGAAATCTCACCAGGGGGCGCAGCAGTAAACATTTGTTTATGCAAATCAAAAACTACTGGTCCGATTTACATGTAACTTTCAAGGATAGGTTCAGGCTTAATTGGTGCATCTTTTTATATATGTGCTACAGTGACCACTTATTAGGGGGCGCTGTAGTAAGCATTGGTTTGAGTTATTTTGTGTAAAACCAAAAATTTTCTTGTATTTATTTGTCTAAAACCGATATTACTTATCCGATTGGCTAGAGTTTTCAGAATTAGATTCAGCTTTGCTTGCTGCATATTTTAAGATTTTTGTTTTTTTGTTACGATGAAAATTCACCAGGGGGCGCTGCAGTAAACATTTGTTTATGCAGAGCAAAAACTACTAGTCCGATTTAGATGAAATTTTCAACGATAAATTCAGGTTTAATTGGTGCTTCTTTTCATATGTACGTTACGGTGACCACTCACCAGGGGGCGCTGTAGTAAGTACATTTGTTTGTGTAAAACTAAAACTACGAGTCCTATTTGAATTCAGTTTTCAATGATAGATTCAAGTTTACTTAGTGCATATTTTTATATATGTGTCATGTATGTTTACTTAGTGTATATTTTCATGTATGTGTCAACTCTCGGGGGCGCTGCAGTAAGTAGCTGCTTCTATTTTTTTGTGTAAAACCAAAACGACCAGTACGATTGTCAAGAGTTTTCAGTATTAGATTCCGCTTTACTTAAAGCATGTTTTTAAATTTATATTACGGTGACAAGTCACCAGGGGGCGCTGCAGTAAAATATTGTTTGTGCAAAGATAAAATGACGAATTTGATTTGGATGCAATTTCAATAATAAGCTCAAGTTTAATTAGTGCATGTTCTTGGATATGTTTTATCGTGTTAACTCACCAGGGGGCGCTGCAGTAAACGTTTGTTTGTAATATTTAATGCAAAACCACAACTACTAGTCCGATTAGGCAGAGTTTTTAGTATTAGAGTTACCTTTACTTGGTGTAAGTTTTTAGGTTTTTTTTACGTCAAGAACTCACCAGGGGGCACTGCATTAAACATTTAATTATGCAAAGCTAAAACTACAAGTCCGATTTGGATGCAGTTATCAAAGATAGGATCAGGCTTAATTAGCGCGTGTTCTCGTATATGTGTCATGGTGACACCTCCCCAGGGGGCGCAGCAGTAAGCATTTTCTTTTATTTTTTGTGTGAAACCTATTTAGATGCGGTTTTCTGTGATAGGTTCTGGTTTAACTGCGTGTTTTTATATGCCATATCTACCACGAACTACCGCGGGGCGCTCCAGTATAAATTAGTTTGTTCAAAATCAAAACTACTAGTGGGTTTTGTGATTTTCACTGATTTGGTTAGATTTAAGTTTCGTGGAAATGTTACGGTGACAATCTGCCAGGCGCTGCAATAAGCATTTGATAACCAGAAAGCATTGGGTTTATAATTTCTTTTGGATTTGCATGAAGATTAATATAAAGTATTTCAATATTATGTAATAATATATAATGTATATCTATTCACTTTAAAAAGTTTAAAATAAAAAACAAAATTAAAAATTTTGAAAAAACCCACGACGGTTTAATTGTAATTGTAAAAGGATAAAATAACTATAAATCCCCCGCCTAAAAGAATATATGTAACGAGATGATGGGGAAGACTTCGTCGGGGGCTGCCAGTTGCAACCTCTATTTTAAATATAGTAGCTATCAGTATAGATTTTGTTTTAAAGTCTTTAAAATACCAGTTATCAAAACTGTAAATTCATTTTAATATTTAATTTTTTTGCCAAAACTGTTTTAACAGCAAGAAAACCTATGAGAAGGTTTGTGCAAACTTAAAGTAATGACAGCCCCCGACGAAGCTGTCCCCATCATCTCGTTACATATATTCTTTTAGGCGGGGGATTTATATTTATTTTATCCTTTTACAATTACAATTAAACCGTCGTGGGTTTTTTCAAAATTTTTAATTTTGTTTTTTTAAGAGGAATTTTTCAATGATACAATGATTGACTTAAGTATTGGTGTATGTCAGATTGTCTTTAAATTTATACACAGAATCAAATATAAAAACCTGCACCCAGAAGCTATACTAAATAATGTTTTAAATTTAATACAAAATGTATATAATAATTGTAGATTATATTAAAAGTGAATAATAATTGTAAATTACTGTAAAATTGTAACTTATATTACAGTTTAAAGACTTAACCGAGTTCGAATAAAAACGAAAACATTAGTTGCATCACAACACATAATAATAACAATAAATATAATTTATTCACAGACTGAGTCGCTAACTTTTTTATCATTAAAATGACAATATCTTGCAATAAAAATATAATAAAAAATACAACAGATCTAATAAATAAATATTAACTTAAAACGCAGACGCAGTTAGAGAACAAAGCTAGTCATATAAAAATACATTTTCTTTTCAAACATAATAGATTTAAAAAAAATATAAGTATAATCATTACAGATGCTGTGACGTTTACGCCGTGGCAATGACCGACCGACGTCAGTTCACGGTCATTTGCTGTATTTATACGTATTGCTTTGCTCGCGTTTTGATTTTATCACAGATTATATTATTTATTGTATTATATGATATTATGTTATATAACGTTCTAGGCTTTTCCTTTAGTTCTTTTATTATTTCTAATGTAGGTACCTATTAAACGAAATCTAGTTGAAGTTTAATAAAAATTTGTTTAAATCATTACATTCGTTCTAGCTAAAAACTTAAATTTATATTTAATTATTTGGTTAGTGTATTGAGTTATCAGTCAATATATAGTTACTGTTTTTTTTTAAAGAAACCGTATTATTTTCAAAAATTATATGTATATAAGTTGTGCTTAGTCGTAATATATTACCTGCTATTCTTTATATCTTACTTTGTTCTTAATCCATTATCTCTTATTTATTAAATTAATTAACAATTTTAAATACATACTAATGTCACCCTGTTCAAATATAAATATAATTTATTATCTATATTCTATACAATATATAATACATTCATGGACGCGCACCCCTACATTGTTAAGTACACAACACTAGCGGGGCGCGGATCAGAGGGCGCTTCACTCTCAGTCTCGCGCCGACCACCGAACCGGTCGGATGTCCGTTATTAACAAGGAATAATAGTTTGAAACGACGATTTTTGTGTGTGTTGTGTTACAAGTGAACGTTTCTTATCGGTGCGTACAATTTTACCGGCTTGTGTACATTATTTGACGTTAAATCAAAATGGACGGTCCTATTTAATAATATTAATTTTATTTCCTTCCAGATTCTGACTTATTTCGAAGCTGTGGAAACAAAGGCTCGGTTGAAACGTACCGCCAATATTAAGGTAGGTTTTTTGTTGTTTAATATATCGTTTCTTTATATTTATATATATATTAATAAACGCAATTGTGCTTTTTGTATTAAAAATTTCAATGCCGGTATAAAACATGAGCAACTAGGTGTCGGTAGGTTAACATTTTCACAATTCACTTATATAATAAGTTCATTAAAACACAAGTAATATGTACACAGTGGATTATTATATAATTTTATAACCTTTTATCTGATTTGTCAGGTATCGCTTACCTGTTGCTTTCTATTCGTGCACTTTGGTCGTTCGTTATTCTACTTCTAATATATTATGAAATTCCTAATGTATGCAATGCCGATCCTGAGACAAAGTAAATTGCGTAATATAGTATAATTTACTTTCCATAGTACCCACCGCATTACCAGCTACCGAGCTGGCCGCATATGTCGAAACACTTTTGTAAGAGGTTAATCTAATTGAGAATTTCAAATATTAACTACAATATTTAATAGATTAACCTTTTTATATATTAAATGACTTTCTAGTACGTAAATTAATAATAAGTGTGTCTGTTTGTTCAGACATAACACATTTTCTTTGTTTGACATTGAACTTAGCAGAACGCCACGTTCTTTGACTTCGTTGACCGGGTGAAGGATACGCTCGAACGAAAATAAAGATACCTGTTTATTACAATTCAAATTGGAATATTGTGTATTAATATTGTTCTCATTATATGCAAAATATAATGAAAAGTTGTTATACATATTGTTAATTGATTAAAAATATGTATATGTATTTAAAATTATTCAATTATATAGATTTTGGTCGTGTTTTAATAGGCTTGCTTATTAGTATGCATGGAAGTTTATTTTTTGTTTTATTTAATTAATAATATGATTTTGGATTTTTAACTTAGTTATTTTTTTATTTATTTCACGCCTTTTTCTGCATAGCAGGGTAGGCAAAAGAATCTAGTGTTAAGACACTCTGTTTTCCACTTAAATACGATTATTTTCATAATATAAATTTACTTATGTCTAAGAAGTTGGTTTCGTAATGTTTAACAATTGTCTTTGATATGCGATATTGCAATGTTACATAATTTTAAATATACATAATAAATTAATTAAAAATCAAAATAATTATTTTTATTGACGGAAGGATCATAATTGATTTTGTTTTGGAATACAAAACAAAGCGGTGTTGAATTTCTCCTTAACATGTAATGTTTCATATTCGGTACGGAAAGTGGAGAACGGAGTGTCTTAACACTAAGTCGTCACCCTTACATACGAAAAACGTATGAATTTGTTTTTTTTTTAATTAATGTTTTTCTTCCATCTTTATAATATATACATATATGCACACAAAACAGTCGTTCAAAGGTCAACACATTCCCTCTTACTTTTACGATAATTTTAAACAATTTCTAACACTTATCATTTACTTCAACATTCCATTAACAATGAGTCATTGTCATAAAACTTAAAATATATAATATTATTTACATTATAATTTCTGTAAAGATGTATTAAAAATGTGTAATAACCACCTACTAACATTCATTTAGAAATATTACAGCACACGTTACTACAGTAGTTGCGTAACACTAAGTTTTATTAACAAATGTCATAGGTATTACATGATAAAGCATATGAGGCTACCATTCTGTGATTATTATTGCTATTTAAATTGTAGTTAATAATTTCGCCATTTTAAACACAATTCATTGTGCAATGTTATAATTAAAATGATTATGTACTTTCAAGACAAGGCCGAGTTTCAAAATCGGTTACCTACGTTATGAAATCTGCATCGATTAGGTAGGATTTAGTTTTAGTAGAACAATTGTTGGAACGATGGTTGTGAGAAATTTGGATTCTTATTTTTGCTTTTATTTAGTTTAGTTATGTTGCAATGAGCTGAAATAGGTCGCTTGTGAACGCTTGTGTAGTTGTAAAGATCTGTTCTTAACATTAAATTCGTTTGTGGAAGACAAAGCGCGGCGTTAAAATCCGTTAGTTACCCCGCTATATCTCCAATTCAGCAAGAAACTAAAGAACGATGTCTTGACATTAGATTCTTAATGAATACTGGACTGAAGATGAAAAAAAATATAATAATTTAAGTTTCTGTAAATCTATTTTTTTAATTTGTTAGGTAAATACGGTATTTCTATCTATAATTCACTACCAATTTTATTTTGTCGTCGTTAGTACGTAATTAAGGAAAGATATGGAAACAAAGCGTTGAGGTGTACGTTCGTGTCTTAACCTGATTATACAGGCTTATACAAATTAATATTGGGATTAGATATAAACTGTTTATATATAAACTGCTACTAACTTCCTTCTAGGAATAGTATATTGTAACATTTTCAGTGTTTGTTACTTAACTATGATTTTTTAAAGTAACTATTATAATAATCAAATCATTTGTAAAATAGTTCCAAAGCATACCTAGGGTGTAAAATTTAGTAACAATGTCAAAAAGAACAGCTTTTAAGTTATTCGCTTATTTAACAAAAATATCATAAAGCGAAAGCTTCTAACACTATTTATTAACTTATTCTCTATAGCTACAACCTAACTATAATAGTGATCGTAAACTACACTCCAACATAAGTAATAACACAAGTGTATTTCACCCAAAAAATATTCAAGTCTGTAGATTTCTCGCATTTAAACCCTAAAAACCTTTGGAAACTGGTATTCGATTAATCTTCTATGCCACTGTAAAGGCACGTCCACACTACAAAGGCAACAAAAAAATACTCGCACTCAGAACGTAGAGGCGAATGGGACCGATAGAATTTGTAGAGATCAAAGCAAGCGGCAGGACGAAAAGTTAAAACTTGCGACCGTTTTTTTCGTTGCAATGTATGTAGAGGTTGTCTTTTGTAAGCTTAAGTCTGATTTTCTGATACGATTTAGTTTTTTGTTATAGAATTGTTTGGTGTCTCAATTTTTGGAGTGATTCTTGGAGTGTCTTGGGTGGATGTAGTGGGGATATGTTGCTAATGAGTAATGAGTTTGAGATATAATTTTAAATATATATGAATTATTAATAGTTGCGCAATAATCGATACTAATTAATTAAAGGTATTAAAATACGAGTAAATAATAAACAATTACATTAGTTATTCAAAACCTAGATTATAAACCATGATCTATATAATGCTCGGTTCGTAAATTTGAAATATTTAAAAAAAAATATCTGAAGTTTATATTAGGCTTCCTCAACAGATCAGAATTTAAATGCCGAAAGTGGAGAACGGAGTGTCTTAACACCGATCCTGCCCTTACCCTGATATGGTATATATCGTTAATGAATAAATACCTTTATACACTTTCATTTTGTTTTATACAAAGCGGAAACGGAAGTATGTATAGGCCACCTAACGCTATAAAACCGAGGTGACATATAATGACTTATTGATAAGATAACTTAGCTACTTAACTATTATATACATTTTAGTTCTCGATATCGAATACGTTTTCATTATTACAGTTTTTGAATTGAAAATAACTAATTTGAAGAAAAACCTTAATAAAAAATCCATAATATGTATATTGCTATACATTGTATAGTATATGAATTGCTCACGTTTTATGATATTCATTCAAGCGGTCTAAAAAATTAAGTTATATTTCTTTTAAAATCTGTATACTAACAAGTGAAAGAAAAAGTGTGGACTCCCTTTTAAGAATATAATGCTGACGGAGGATTATAAAATTTAACATACTTAAAGTTATTATAGAAAAATAGACATCGAAATATTGAATTTTTGAAGTTAGAAAGGTAGTTTGTCTCATAACAATGCATTAAAAATACATTAAATAAATAAAATAACACATGTACCATAATTTTGGTATACAAATAAAAATATATATAATAAATAAAATTTGTATTAAATTACATACACGTAACTAGATGTCAGTCGAAATTCTTACGCGGTTATTACAATTTCTTTGCACCTTAATAAATAGTATTACAAAACTTCGCTTGGATAGAAAAAGGTAACATTTTGATTAGAAAACTATTTTAAGCATATTAATCGCTTATATATCATATTCGAAAATATTTTTTTACAAAAATGCCACCTTAGTGTACCTGTAATTGCGGAATATTGTAAGATGTTCAAAACGTCTGATTTTTTGAAATATATTTTCAAATATCAAAACCATACGCAATTAATCCGACTAAAACTGCTTTTTCGAGTACTTCAAAATTTGTAAAAATCGTGAAAACAAAAGATTTTACAACTTAAATATTCATTTATCGGAGAAGAACGCAACGTACTAAATATTTTCCCATAGCCTTGAGATTAGACCAATTCTTAGAATTTTATTTTAAAGGCTTCTGATAGATAATTAGATTACCACTTAGCTTGCTCTCCGAAGCAAGGAAGGTCGTCTGCACACCCATCAACCGTTGACTGTAGTGAACGTCGCTTAACCCAACCAGTTTTTGTAGTGGCGGTGCCATTGACATTTGATTTCCTCTATTTTTTAAAACCTTTTAGGTTATTTTTGTTTTATTGTATACTTTTTATGTATAACAATAACCACAAAAGCAAAGATTATTTAATATAAAAGTTATTAGCATTTCCAGCGCGTTTTTTAGTACTTAATAATGAAACAAAGTGTATTGTATAAACTACTTTTTTAATACAGCCATTTTATATATATTTTCTATTATATATATATTTTCGTAAATAATATTATATAATTTGGTAAATTCGAGTACAACATTGCAAGTTACAAGTATCTCTAGTAAACCTTGTCTTTTCATTTCGATAGACTAAATACTGCAAAACTTAATAAATTGAAATATTCATATTTATATCATAAATATTCGAACCCAGAACCACTGCTTAAATCAAGATAATTACAAAAAATCCTCATACACAATCCTATAAAAATAATATATAGTATAACGCCATACTATTTCTAGCAATTAGCTGACGTAACGGACAGACAGACGCGCATTAGTAGATATTGATATACGTATTATAAAGAACGTGAGAAATAATTCAACCTCAGATGATAGGGAGCTTTGAACTTCCAAAGTCGTAAGGTCGTTATTGCATATAAGTCTCAATTTACTTTGACCGGAGAGCGGGTTCGAGTCTCGGCGCCGTGCCAAATGTTACTGACCTACCCCAATATGTAAATCGTTGATACCTGACAGTGTTTTATATCTAAAATTGTAATTCGTTGAATGTTTTATTTTATAACGAGATTGTTGGATCGTTAATGGAAATACTAGTTGTTGTTTTTGGTTTTGCTTGTGTTTTCATCAATTTGACATTTTATGTAATAATTTTACTGGATATTGAGTTTAGATGCCATTAACCTGGAAAGGGCTTCTGACTATAAACGCGATTGGTTGTGGGTTTGATTCCCAGTCGAGGAATGATTTATATTTTAATTATATTTAATTTCTAAGTTGTAGTGAAACGAAGCGTGACATTGAGTTCAGTCACTCAATATGTACATTTTTTCTATCTGTGTATAGAGAACGGACAGTCTTGACATTAGGTTCGTTCTCGGAACGACTCGGAAACGTAGAAATTAAAAAAGTGCTTATTTTTGTTCTTCTATTGGCTTTTGAATGAATAAGTAGTGATGTTTTTTCTATATTATAAAATAGTTAATTTATTTGTTTTTCGTATTTCAGAATAATGCATTGCTTATTTTGTGAATTTAGCGAATTAATAATTAATATATTTAAATATATACATGTTATATGCAGATTATTATTAATTATAAATTTAGATTATTAATAATCTTTCAACTATAAAAAAAAGAATCTTCAGCTCAGTTAGAACGAACTATTCCTAGTAATAATGTAAAAATATATATATATTTATTATCAAAACAACATTACAAAGATATCATTAACAGGCGTAACAACCTGCAATTTGCTTACATTTCCCACTGTCGTTAACTCCCATGTCGCCGTTAAACCACATCCCTACTATTATAACAAAAGGTCCGTCCGTGGTTATAATTATGAGTAATCATTATGTTATATATATACTAGCTATGCCTGCGACTTCGCTCCCATGGAATATAACAAAAAAAGTTAAAATTCTAAAATAAAATTAGCCTCAGTTACGCCTTATTACATCAGCTATCTGCTATTGAAAGTCCCATCAAAATTATTCCAGCAGTTCCAAAGATTAGTCAGAACAAACAGACAGACAGACCGACATGCAAAAAAAATGTAAAAATGTTATTTTGGTATGTATATGCGCCGTTGATACCTATCAATACATATAAGCAAACGCCCTAATTTTATTTATTTGTATAGTAAAGGGTTTTTAATTTTAATGGCATGCTAGTGTTAACTGAAGTATGACAACGAATTCGATTCCCGTTGCAAATTATGGAGGAATGTAGTTTAATTATAGTCTTAATTAATATGTTTTTTCAACCCCTTCATCTTTATACATTTTTTTTAACTTTGTTAGTATTTAATTTTTTTATAATAGCTTTACGTCTTTTCTTGTATAACAGGTTAAACAGAACTTAGTATTAAGACACTCTGTTCCCCATTTTCCGGTCAAAAGTATAATTTTTTTTTCACTCTATATCCCGTATATAGCACGGTAGGCAGAGGGAACATAGTGTTAAAACACTCCGTTCCCCACGCACTGCCAAATTCGGAGGCATTAAGTGTTAAGTGGCGGAACTTAACGCCGCGCTTTACCTCGACCCCAGAGCGAACAATATAGAAATGTTAAATATTTCCACTCCTCGAGTGGGAATCGAACCCACAACCAGTCGCTTTACATTACACATTATACCACTGTGCCACCACTTGCCCTAATACACAGACATTTTTATAGAAGAGAGTCTATAAATACATTATAGAAAAACCCTTTCGTTTTTCACAAGCATATTTACCGTCTGTCTCGACTGGTCGGCGCCGCACTATTTAACGATTAAAAGATATCCACGACATGTGACAATTATTCTTTTATAATAAAGACGTACGAGCTGTTAATACGTTAAGTAATTATGATACAGTGTGTCTTTAGCTTTATATTTTTTTACTTATTTAGTATACTTTGCAAAGTTAAAGAGGAGAAATTAGTCATATAGTAGGTACTCTTTTTAAGATTGATACTTAATCTACTTTAAGTAGTAAGACAATTGTTTGTATATATAATAATTCATTAGAACATCCAGACGCAGTGGGATATTACACTGAACATTCTATAGTTAACCCATAGGAACCCATAGTTTCTGTCTTCAAATTAATTGGTTAACAGGACCAAGTACGGCGTTAAATTCCGCCACTGTACCACACCATTTGAGTGTTTATCTGTGTCTTGACACTAATTTCCCCCTATCTGTCTTAATACGTGGGAAAAAGCATCAAGCTTTTTTTTATATTATATTTTTTAACGCATCTATTATGTTTTACTCTCCATTTTCACTCATTAACAGTCACACTTGGTCTACTTTTTTATTGTTTAAAAAAAAGAATTGTATGTATAATACAATGTTATCAATACGTAATATCAAATAATTATCATTCAATACTAACCATGGGTTACATATTTAGGTCCTAATCACCATTTTATTTAGAACTTCCATATGAAATAAACATTCAGACTTTTATGGTTCAATTTATACTAGTTTAGTTTATTTCTCAAGCCATAATTACCATCAGGCCCTTTGCTTTTGTTCATACAGCGTAACGCCACGTAAGTACTGTGCCTCGTTTGAACTCGTTTAGTACTTGCTTGCTTACAGCTTGAGTCATTGAGTTAGTCATAGCGCTCTTTGTGTTACATTCGTCATGACTCCAATATTTGCTTGTTTTGAGAATATATTCCTTTTATAGTATAGTCGGATGTGTTTTTGGTTGGGAAATAATATGTTTAATGAGTAGATAATATGTTATGTTTGTCAGTTTTTTTATCGTCTCAAAGGTTGAATGGCCTTTGGAATGCTTGAGAATATTTTACGTAAAATATTATATAAATTTATTGATATTTTAAAAGAATTACTTATATTGTTGCAAATATATGATGTATTAAGTGTAATACAAGCAAATTAAAAATGTCTTGCATATACCCTCTGTAGTTTAATAACAAAAATGCTTTTGAAAACAAAGAATATAATAATTGAGACACACTATAAAATATTTTAAGCCTAATTAGGTATATTTAGAAGTAAATTCCAGTCGTACAATTGGACTGTGTCATACATTGTTTTTCTTAGGCGAAATATTAATTGTAATTAACGTCGCCAAATTGCGGTGGCATCTGGTTTTATCATTCATCTGATTGCAATATCGTTGGTTAAGTAGAACACTAGAACGCTGAGTCAGATTCAATGCTTTATTTAATACTAGTGTTCTGCTCTGACTTTGCCTATAAAATTTTTTGAATAGACTTACAAATTCAATTAACCGGTAATAAAATAAAGTATAATTAATAAATTATTCAATATGTAACATTTCTATATAAACTCTTAAATAAGACAGTCGTGGCGCTGTAGGACAGCGTCTTACTGTAAACCCGGCGGTCTTGGATTCGATTCTTACTAGGGGAAATGATTGTATAATATTTATATATTTTCACGTCTATGCGTAAGTCAAACATGCAATGTCTAGGATTTCGGGCGGAAACTAAGGAATAGTGTGTGTTGACACTAGATCCTCTTTGACTACCCTGCTTTGCAAGAAAAAATCTAAAGCTACTCCAATATCTATTCAGTTACGTATTTAAACATTAAACAGACAACATAGAAGCCAATTGGTGTAGCCACACCTATTTTGATTTTTATTTACAAAGTAAGCACAAACTAATATGTATGTACGTACATATAATCACTCAACTTTCTGAATAACTTTATATAATAAAATATTATGCAAGTACAAGCAAAAAACTAAATACGTAATCAACTGTAAATAGAAATATAAATGAGAACCAAATTATTCCATTGCAGACGTTAGATATAAGTACTTAATATACATTGTGAAAGGTCATTTGCGAATATCAAATAGGGTTATTACTCTTGAAATTTAAAATTTGTCATTGATTTATGACCACCTCACTGTACTTATTTTGCACAAAATAATGAGTTCAAATATTTGTTGGAAATGAAAACTTATGATAATATAAAGCTTATTCACAAACTAAACTAAACTGATAAATTTAAAATGAATGCTCACTCTTAAAGAGTTCGTCTTGAATAGATGTTCAAGCTGTCTATAACTTTACGTTAATTTGATTTCACACTATCCTTGAGGCTAGGCTTAGTATAAGAAGAAATATGAGAAACAGAGAGAGAATATATATTATAATCGCTTACCACAAGAAAACCGAAACAAAAAATATTAATTTGTTAAAAAAAGTATGATAATGCCAACCCTACCGGCCTATTCTCGGCTAGAGGTCGTGAATAAATAAATTGCAATAACAAAATTCGTATACCATAATGTAGTCATATAGAGAGTAAACTAACTTGGTTTTGTTTTCATTTTTCAGCGATCTGCGTATTAAAATAGGGAATGGTGCCAAAAGCTCTCCCCTTGGTATAAATTATAGCATTACGAATAAACATGTTATTTATAGTAATTTTTTTTACAAACATTCGCCCACTATCTCTCGTTTCTGTATAGTAATCGAATATTCTGATTCACCTTTTAAAAGATACTAGATTTATTACTTTATTTGTACTACGTGACCTAAGTCAGGTAGACGCGATATGAAACTTGTCAGGTTTGAGTTCATTTTTTTTTAACTTCACGCTGTATCCCGCATACAGCAGAGTAGACAGAGAGAACCTAGTGTTAAGACACTCCGTTCCCCACTTTCCGCTAAATTCGGAGGCATTGCGTGTTAAGTGACGGAACTTAACGCCGCCGTTCAATTTCTAACCGCCTTAATAATGAAATGTGAGTTTACGTGTCATTGTTCAATTAAAATATAATTCTATATTCACACGCAATAACTAAGGAATAGTTCTCATATACTAATCAAGAAATATATATATATTTAAAAAGAGTAATTTGTTAGATAAATTGCAATGTTGAATATTAATATAGACTGAAAATAAAGTTGAAATAAGTTTTAAAAACTATTACCGACTGTCAGTTTGACAGTTGACCTTGGTATCTAATAAGTAAACTTAAACATTTCACAACTAGTGCAATGATCATGAGTATAGGTATATAGAAGCAGTACATAATAATATAGTACTAGTGGCTTCATAACTTTTTTATTGCCACAGATTTTCTCTTTTAGCAGAGCGACCTTACTGATTATTGCTCTGTTTTTTATAATTTCGGCCATTTTAAAAGGCATTACACGCTGGGTGGCGAAAACAAATGTCACTTTATACAATTCAGGAAAAATCTGTATTACAAATGTAAATTATTCTCCAACTAAACAGAAAACCTTCAATCTACCTCATTTAAATTCTAAACTATGTCAAAATCAGAAAATTACTTAAAGTAAGCACTGACCTTTCAAGTAACAAAGCAAGTAACAGTTAAACGGCACACGATATCTCAGCTATGCGAACCTTCACTAGCCTTGGTGATATTGTACTTCCTTAATAATTAAGATTCTTATTTATTACTTGTCCACTTTATTTATTGTATATATGTATGTATTTTATAGAGACATGTGTTACATATCTATTTAACTTCAAATGCCTATATTTTTTGCTTCGTTTACGTGAAATATAAGTTTTTAAACTATGTTTTAATATAACTTTTTACCTGACTTTAGCTTGATACTTATATTATTTTCTATTAAACATGTTAATGTAATGAAATATTATTAAATACTTTTTTCGAGTAATTATTTATAAAAAAAATTACAATTGTTCACAATTATTAATTAAAGCTTTCGGGAATTAAACATACAAATATTATTACAAGTTAGAACCGTAATCATTGGAATTCAAAATGTATTTTACATAATAATTAAACGTAACATATGTGAATAAATGTATGCGGTACATTATTATATCAAACATATTATTATAATATATTTATATTTTGACATTCGTGGTTCCAAAGGTTACTAGACCAATTTCATAATTTTCCCTTTTCTGCATGGAAAAGTTAGTCCAAGAAAAAGCTATGATCAAGACACTCCGATTTCCACTTTGTGTTTGAAATGGGACATTAACTGTCGAATTACAGAACTTTGAAGAACTTTTTTTAGAACGCTTTGTAAAAGAACTATCGCCTATATACAAATAATTTAAACTCAATAGCCAATACCCTCCCAATTAAATAGGTACATTGATTAATATTATAAAGCATATACCTAGTTTCACGCTTTTAGCCGCATAGCATATGGTAGTCAGAGAGAAGTCACTTCAAGACAACATCCTTCCTTCCACATGCCGTCTAAAATCGAGACATTGAGCGTGTTAAGTGGTGGAACTCAACACCGCCTGTCTTAACAATGAAAATAATACATAATGATTTCCTCGACCGAATCGAGCTCACAACCATCGCGATTACAATCGACTCTGCCCCACTGCGCCATGACGTCCTCAATATTATAATATTTTTTATTATTGTTACTATTAAAACAGGATAAAACTATATATATTAAAGCAATATGCCATATTTAATTTCTACCGCATTTCCTCAATCTGCGGTTGCGTTTCCTTTAAATATTTTTGATGTTTGAACGCTCGCTGTTGCAACTTTAAATAACCTTTAATTCACATTTGAGCGTTTGATTTATTACACTAACGTTTACGACACTGTATGTATTTTAGTAATCGAATATTCGAGACCACGTTGTGTGGTTTGTTGCTATGTCTTCGTTTTATTTCCTCTTTAAGTAACAAAAAAAATATTACAATTCAGTTATATTTGTCGATGGCAATGGTAGTATTGAAATCTATTTGTAATTGAATAACTTGAAGAGAGCAGCAGTGCCATTATCTTCTTCTTTCTTTCTTCTATTAAGTTCTTCTTCTATCCCTTAATTCCTAATTGAGGCTGGATTGATCCTCGTTCTTCTGCTCTCCTAAATAATTTATTTAAATTATTCAAAGTAATTTAAATCTTCAAAAACGTAATATAAATCATGGACTTTCTTATAGTCTGGTCTTGAATGTACTACAAGGTTATCCTCGATTCTTCTTTGAAATGTTATTTTAATACACAAAATGTCTCGATTTCGGGTGGAAAGTGCAGAAGTCTCCGACTACTCTGCTACACGCGAAAATGCCTGAAACAATAAAACTTATACTATATTTGGTCTAACCAATAAACAATTATATTTAACACTAAAATTTTCCAACGAAACACGTACCTGGCTATACCCACAGGTCAATAATTTAAAATTTTACACGTATTGTTTCCAATATTCGTTTTTGAACTATCAGGCATCCGACTTCCTGTGCAAATTCCGACGTGTTCATTGTTAACACGCTATTCGGTCTGCTGGAATAAATCGCAACCATTTGCGATTGCTACGCTCTGTTCAACTGACTAGAATTGCGGTTGGCTATTGAGTGGGCATAGGTTCATTCCTATGTACATTAGCCAAATTTGTATTGGATGTTAAATATGAAATGAAGTACTGAATTGAGATTTATTAATATTAAAACTGGACTCCTAAGTATATATTCAGTATAAATTTAGAGGTTATGTGACTGATTGTAATTGCAGTTAGTTTGGCATGATTCAAATTAATTTTTAATTCAAATTAAATTGTTTTCGGATCTCTACTCTGGTGAAAAAACCAAGATGTATTCAACTAATCAATACGCACTAATTCGGACGAAAACGCAGAACCAGTTTTGACACTAGGTCCTCGGTAATTAGGAAAAGTAGTTTAAAAAAATTAGTGTAATTTAAAAATATGTAATGATTAACCAAATAATCTTACAAGGAATCGAACCTACATTTAAAGCTCACAACAATAGTCTTAACAACTTTACTTAATTTAAAATTAATATAACGACACAACGGCAAAACTTATTTTCAATAATCCAAAGGGCACAAAATCTTAATACGAATTAACTTCTAACTAACATTTCTGAGTGTCACAGTACCATCACTAAGCCCTCTTAAAGCAGGTAGCGTACCATCGCGGTGTGATGACCGCGACCGAAGGCCGTACAATCGGTCACCAACCAAATGTCACGGCCGCACGCATTGAGAGACAGGAAAAACTACGTCAGAAAAAATATATTATGACTCACAGAGTAACGTTGTTAGACGCATTTTAAAATTTTTATTTGAAAGAGTCGTTTGGAGGAGCAAATCTTGGTTTTCTTTGAGGTTTTAACGTATAATTTTGCGTTTTTGTAATAACAATGCTGTTATATTATTATAATTAAAACATTTTATCATTTTTATTAAATGTTTTAAATATTAAAATTTAAACTTTGTATGTTAAGTAATAATAGTATTTCACATACTATAAATGCAACGGTTGGGGGTTCGATTTTGACTCAGGGAGATGTATATATTTCAATTAATTTCTATTTGCCTGCTCTTGAATAAGCGCGGCGTTTGGGAGAAGACGGAGAACCTAGTACCAAGACACTCCTTCCCCACTTTCCATTATTAATTCGAGACACTGTACATAATGTTGATTATACGAACATTGCCATCTTTCGAGAGCGAAGAAACGAAATTAATCGAAATGTAAATCATTCCCCCAAGTAAGAACGAAACCCACGACTAATAACGTTTACAGTGAGACGCTGTCCCACTGCGCCACGATAGCCTAAAAAATACATTAATAAAAATTACTAAAATTTACAACCTTTCTGCCTTTCATAACGTAGTTTCGTTTAAACCTCATTTTACAAAACAATTTTTCTTTATACACCACCCATCTATTGTGATATTTGAAATCGTAAACTCGATATAATAACTCGGGATCGACGTTTACGACTGTCAAAATCGTATTTCTAATAATAAAACGTCTCAATTTAGGAGGCCAATGTTTTATCGCCAGTATAAAGAGGATGCACTAAACATTTTTTATGTCTGTTCGTGTATCATTTGAGATTGTACAGAATTTAATTTTTAACTACTTGGTAGATGGTAAGATGAAACTATCTGATTGTTTGTTTATAGTTCAGATTAAAAAAACTTATTGTTATATTGATATATAACATTACTTGGTATCCACAACTTCGTTTGTGTTAACTAAATTTTAAATGTAATTCGTCTCCAAGTGGTCCTTCTATATTTTCCAAACATCCTACATTCTATCCCTGTTTCTATTTTAATAAGAAAAAAGAATATTATAGTTATTTACTAGGGAATTCCCTATTAACTACTAACATAGTGTTAGTAATATTAAATTGTTTACC
The DNA here is from genome assembly GCA_019049465.1 of Dryas iulia moderata. Taxonomy (NCBI): domain Eukaryota; kingdom Metazoa; phylum Arthropoda; class Insecta; order Lepidoptera; family Nymphalidae; genus Dryas; species Dryas iulia. The sequence continues at coordinate 2,646,120 of CM032440.1, forward strand.
ACTAAAAGATAGATGTATATTTTTTAAGCTTACCGTCACGACTTACCCCTAGCGGGGTAGTCAGAGAACGGAGTTCCGCTAAGATTCCTGTATACTTTGACTCATTCACTATAACCAGGTACTACTCTTCTTCCAGCGTCGTTATTTTTTATTCTCAAAGGTAACCGAAGTCTCGTCCTACCTCTCTAATCCGACTGACAATTTTAAAAAGCAAAATAATTATCGAAAAGATTATTCTTCTATATAAATAAATATCACACAAAGAAGAAAGAATCAACTCATAAGCATTAAAATTTGGAAGTTAAACTTCTAAAAAGCAACGTAAAACGATTTCTATGGAAACGTGATGTAATAATAACTCACGTTATCTACTCCTCGTTATGTCGGCCACGTTTTTTACGCCTAATTTTTTTCTACCATCCTTACCATTGTTTACTGATTATATTAATAATTAAATTAAAATCTATGAGACAAAGCGCCCGCATGTCTGTCTGTTACGGCTTGACTGGTTTTGATATAGTTTTTATTAGATTGTCAATATTTTTTCTGAATTTTTTATAACATCGTTAACACGATTAGTTATGGGTTTGAATCCACATCCAATTCGGGAAAACGATTTTATTTAAATTATTTTTGTTTCTCTGCTTAAGTAAAAAAATGCGAGGCCACTCTAAATGCCTTGTCTCGATTTGTAGCGGATAAGCGATAACGGAGTAACTTAACACTAGGATCTCCGTGACTACTCTGCTATGCAGTAAAAAGCTTGACACTAACTGCTCTCTCTCTCTGCTATTACTATTACAATAATTAAAATATAATCTTTATATGAATTCACTAATTTACGTTTATAAATATTAAATACTATTTTAAATATAAATAAAATAAAACACAATTCTTAAGTTGTCAAAATCTAATTTCAAAGATATATTAACTAATTTTTTACACACAATCAGATCAAGGCAACAAACAAACATTCAAATGACCATCATTTTTCTTGCCTCACATACAAAATAACAATAAATAATAAGTCTCGATAATTTAAAATTTAAATTTAAATAATATTTTCCTGTCATGTTTCGTGCGTTATAATTGAGTTGTCCTTTCATTCTGTCCTGTAGTGTAGAAAGAGATAGAGAACTTAGGGTTGCCAACATTTGTCCGCCACGATATAGATTTTTTTTAATAAATAAAGGTTTTAGCGTTACAAAATAGAAATATTGTATTGGACTGAACTATATTATTTTCTCGTATTATATATTTCTTCAATAGTACGTATAGAAGTCCCAAAATATAGAACAATACTATGTACTAACAAACCTCTCGTGGCTTCACCTGCGTTAACTACACGACTAACTATTTCGTTTTTGCGCATGTCTGCATTCTCACTGAAATTGCAAACTTGCTTAAATTTATAATACAAAATGTGGCAACCTATTTATTTTTGTACCGATTGAAATAAAATAACCACCAAATATTAAGGGAAGGGAATTAGTGTAGACAAACGTACATACATACATAGTTTTGTGTTCTATTACATTTATAAATACCCTCAATAATATTTTTTCTCATCTCATTCACCTATATACAGACAGCGATCAATTATACATATTTTTTATATATATATTTTAGTTATGTTGGCAACCCTAAGTGCACTCCTCAAAAATATTCTTCATTATAAGTAATGGAGTGTTACACACGCTTTGTCCACGGCTGGGCGAGTCAATAACCGACACTTTATTATACTGTTTGTTTTGATGTGTGAATTGTGACGCAGTTAGTTCGTCATTATATGTACTTATATTTTTTTATTATAGCGATAACGAAAATGTATATATAAATAAATATATGGGGCCAGTCGTGGCGCAGTGGCAAGTGTGTGACTGTGAACGACTGGTTGTGGGTCCGATTCCCACTCGAGGGGTGGAAATATTTAATATTTACACTTTCTTCGCTCTGGTGTCGAGGCAAAGCGCGGCGTTACGTTCCGCCACTTACCTAACACGCAATGCCTCCGAATTTAGCGGAAAGTGGAGAACGGAGTGTCTTAACACTAGGTTCCCTCTGCCTACCCTGCTGTGTGCGGGATACAGCGTGAAGCCAAAAACAAATATACTTTGTAGCCACACGCTTTTTCTCAGGTAATCAGAGAGAACCAAGTAATAAGACACTTCGTTATCCATTTTTCGCCAGAAATGCAGTGTATGTTGAGTGGTACTCAACGCTGTGCTTTAATTTAAATACCAAAACGGATAAATAAATCCCATTCTATTTATAATCTCGTATAGATTGAAAAATATGTACAAAATATATGAAAAAAAAATAGTAAATAATTTCAAAACAAGTACCAACTTATCGTTAATATAAATCTGAAATTATAAATTCAAATAATGTTAATTAATTTGTAATATTTTTAATTGGATTGGCTGTATAAAGTTATGTTTATGCAGACTGCCTATTTGTTAGGTTACATTAAAAATGTGAAGAAATTTAATTATTTTGTGTTTTGCAATATATAATTTTATAACATTGACATAATTTAACAGATTTTGAGATAATTTTAACTTGAAAATCGAAATTTATGATTATGCTCTATAAAAAATACATTAACCCAAAAATCATGATTTTTGACTTTCATTTGACAAGTACATTTTGAAATTTGAAAGAGTTAAACTGAATGATTGTTTTGAATATTGTGTTTTAACTTGATGTAAAAAATCCCTTAGTAGATATGTAAGTTCTTATCTATAGCTATATGTATATGAGTACGAATTCATGACCATTCATTACCAGCTTCATACCTTTAAGCTTTAAGGCATGAAAATTAAACTAACTAAAATATATAAAACAACTCTTAAAAAATTTTCTTTGTCTACGCAACGAATACCATATTTGGTCATATTGAGACAAACATATACATCTATCTCGTTCACTGTCTACCTGTTCGTTCCCTCTTACCTGCATCCCTTCGCTGAGTCATTAGATGACAGACGAACTTTTTTTCTACAGATTCCAGAACTTTCTATGAATAATATTATGTCACTTTTGAGCGATTAGTTGTTTTTTTTTTAAATTGTAATGTGGTTTTGAGCTTAGTTCCTGTTGGAATTGATGTAGATAAGATCAAGAAGGTTTTTATAAGAAATGTGAATGTTGAGGCTTAACAATAATATTTTAAATTTAAAATTTAATATAGTAGTAGTGACGATTAGAATCTTTACGCTTTTGGTCTGATAGCTGTGGATTCGATTCCCACTCGGTTATCCCATATCATATGTTATTAAATTACACAAATAATTTCGGCATTCAACACACAATGTCTAGAATTCTTATGGACGATCGAAAACGGAGTGACTTTACTTTACGTTCTGATAAATAGATGCTTGCAAACGATGTCATAATATATCATAATTATTATTAATTAATTATTAAAATTAACCCAGTAAAATATAAATTTTCCACATTCCACACTCAATATCCTTGCATTTTTGCTGAAGGTGGAGTACATAGTGTTTTGACTCTTTGCTTTTATTAAGAGATATTTGCAAAGGCGTGATAATGTCGTCACAAAATTACATACTATAAGTAATAAAAAGAAAGGTCATCGACGCTAAATTGCTACTTGCTACGTACACTTACACCTACACAAGTAAATATATGCTTTGTTATCTTTGTTATGTTATACCTACTTGCGTTGTATTTTTATATGCTCAATGTACCTATTGGTGCAGTAGTGGGCAAGTATGCTGAATTGATAGTCGTTAGTTTGGTTTATTTTCTTTAGTTCCAAAGATTAATGTTATTGTTATTTGTATATAAAGTAATACGTGTAATAAGGAATTGTCGATTGTTGTACTTTTTTAGTGTATTTTATAGAATAAGCAACTGGGAGTACAGAATAGTATGCCTAATATTAAAATGTATTAAATTGATGTCTTTTTAATGCATTACAATAATGTTGCACCAAATGCACAGCTCTATATAAAAAGAAAATATTTGCGTAATTTCATATTCCTTCATCATCATTCATCAGCATAATTTTCCTAAAATACAGATCCAAAGTTATTTTTTTCTGACATGTGTTTCTTGGGGAGTTTAAGAATGCACTAAGAGGGAATTTCCCGCCGATCCTACAGAAACAGGAAAAACTGAGATTTTATGAAATAAGGTCAACGCAAACTAAGTTTACATAAACTCGTCTAAAAATCATCAGCGTCACGTCTTTCTTCGTATAATCTCAAAAAATCTAGAGTCAAGACCACCTTATTCTCCACTTTCCGCATTAATTCGAGACCTTGCGTTATGAGTGACGAAACTCAACGTAGCGCTTTGTCTTATTCATTTGGACGGATAAAAGAAAATAATTAAATTTTAACCAGTCCTCTGAATGGGAATTGAACCCACAACCTGTAGCGATTAAATTCAGGCCACTGGCCTCATCTGATAAAGCGGCATTATAAATAATAAAGTAGCATTAAAAACTGTCACTTATAGGGAAAATATCTTGAAGATGTTGAGAATTATCACGCAGTTACGCCGCATTTTGCGATATCGCTTAAGCCTTACTGTTCCGGGTAATTTATTCCCTGCAGGTGGCCTAGAAATGTTTGTAACCTTAATAGTATTCTTAAGTACAGATAGGTATTTATTTCGTCCTTACGTAAGTTGTAAGATGTTTATGATACGGTAGAATATTGTTTTTTATTGCTAAGGTAAAAGATATAATTATGACTTCTGTAGACAGATTCAGAGGTTATCTTGGTGAAGGGAGAGCCTGAATGTATATGGTATTGGTTGTAGGTTCGATTTCGACTCGGAGAAATAATAAATGATTTTCCATTGCTCTGATCTGTTAAGACAAAGTAAAGAGTTGAGTTCTGTCACTCATCACGTAATATCCTGATTTCGGAGGGATAATGAAGAACGGAGTGTTTTAACACTAAGTTCTTTTTGTCTTCTCTGCTATTAGAGATAAAACGTTAAATTTATAAAAAGTAAACCTGTAAATGTAATATGAACGCCGTCAGCGACCCCATACCCTCTTAGGTATCGTAAAAATAACGAATAATAATAAATTTGAATTACATAGTTCTTAAGGTTGCCACTGTTTTGTATTTCGCTGCAAATTTTACGATAGTCGCAATTTATGTTACGGATTTTACTATAAAAGTGTTTTTTTTTATAATATTATTTATAAATACGGTATAGAAAGTTTTTTTATGGGGAAAATAACTGAAAAGTAATTCATTTTATATTTTCATCAGCTATAATAATTTCACTGTCACTGGCACATTATTGAACTGTTTATTCAGAGGTGAGAAACCTATGGCCTTTGAACCGTATGGCCCTCCAAATATTTATTTGTGTTAATGATATTCTCCTGTTACTTTTCAAATACTATTAAGTGTAATATAAAGTGTGTAAGTGTGTTAATATTTTGGCCCGCCAAAATTTCAAAGTTTTATCATTATTAGGGCCGTTGCTAAAAAAGGTAAAGCGCGGCGTTAAGTTCCGCCACTTAACATGAAGCTTAAAAAAAAAGGAAAAAAAGGTGCTAAAAAAGCTTGATATATTATCGGGAATAGTACCGGTTTCGGTTCTTTCTGACTACTCTGCTATACGAAAATGAACTTAAAACTCACTTTTTTTAATTATTTTGCAGCAGCAACCCTAAACTTTCGATAATTAAAAAGTTTAAATCTTCTAATATCGGAACTGAAGTTCGAATATAACGCAAATTTAATTCTGTTTATGTATTTACTCGACCGTAAACTACTTAAGGTTCTTAGATTTTCTTAATTTACATATTTTATGTGCAACATAACTTTGTGTTCCGTTTCATAATAAATATGAGAGATTCTGGGGATTTTAAGATACTAATATCTTAGTTATAGCCCTTAATTTGTGATCAAGTTAGATCGTATCGTAAAAACAAACAGATACTAAAAAAATATGAAAATTTTAGAAAACTTCAACGTAGCAAGAATCAAACCCGCGCCTCTTGGAAACCGTTTAAGCATTCTGATCGCTAAGCCATATGTACTCCTAATCACTTTATATATTTCTACATTTATTATAAAAGAGGCCGTCTGGCACAGTGGAATAGCGTCTTATTAGCGGTTATGGGTTATATCTCGGGGGAATTTATTTTAACTATAACGTATATAACATTCGGAACTAAACGCCGCAATAACAAAATTAGAAGAACACGACTTTCACTGAATAACATATAAAGACGATTACAAAAATTATTTATACCTATACTACCCAGTATATTAAATTATTTACGAGAATCATTTCTAAGGAAAAACATAATCACTTATTCTTCCCATATCTGATTCCATATAAAAGATAACAAACGATCGTACTCCGTATGGTATATATATTAACAGTTTCTACGGAAGCAACGCGATACTTTCTTAGAATTTAACAAATAGATAATGGTTTGTTAGCTGGGAATATTGTTAAATCACATTTCTTTCTGTATGCGAGTTATTTTTAACATTTAATATGAAATGTGTCCATTTCGGGCGGAAAGTGGAGAACGGAATGTTTTGGACACTAAGTTTTCTCTGACTAAGGTAGACACTAAGATTGCTTAGTGCATCGAAGGTAAAATTACTACGGGGTTGTTGCAAATATAAGAAATACAAATAACTTTTTATTTAATACTAATGTATTAGAAATACATGATTTCTATTGTGGCCAGTCGTGACCCAGTGGCTCAAGCGTGTGACTGTAAACGACTGGTTGTGGGTTCTATTCCCACTCGAGGAGTGGAAATTATATTTTCATTTTCTTGGCTCTGGTGTCGAGGTAAAGCGCGGCGTTAACTTCCGCCACTTAACACGCAAGCCTCCGAATTCAGCGGAAAGTGGGGAACGGAGTGTCTTAACACTAGGTTCCCTCTGCCTACCCTGCTGTGTGCGGGATACAGCGTGAAGCTAAAAAAAATACATGATATTGGACACAATCCTATATTTTTGACATGCAATTTTATATTACTAAATATACTTTATTACATAATTGAAATACACATGACTAAAGCAACGCCTACAAACGTCAACTTAGTCTTAAAAAATATCATCTTCAGATAAAAAATACTATAATAGCTAATCTCAAAAAGCATTAAGTGTCTTAAAGCGTCTTTTGAATGATATAATGAATTATTTTTATTAAGTACCTACCTACATGCGATTCGCCATTCACTCCAGAAACTCATTTTCGCGGCCTTTCAGGCAATACGATAGCTATCGAAAAATTAATTTTCTTCTTTCAATGCTCCATCATGTAATCACCTTCCCGGATATTTGCTTTCGTTCAAATGATTATAATAAATAAATATCATATATATTTAAGAACCAAAGGGAGATTAAAATTATTTGCGTCATTATTCGTCGGAAGTGGATATTTTTATATGTAAGCTTTACTATATACATATATAATAAAATATAATTGATTACTTTCTATACGAGGAATATTATTAAAAAGAGAAAATATATATAGATAGACATCTATACAAATAAATAAAATTAGAATGTCTGTTTGTAATATTAAAATAACTGCTTTTAATTGAATGCACATGTTCCTATACACGGAACGTCTGTCTGTCGTTTCGTTTGTTCAGGTTAATGTCTGAAATATAACTAACTAATATAATAAGGTGCAGTTTAGGCTACTTTCATTTTCTTTATCTGAAATTTTACGCCTACGAAATCGCGCGCTGAGCTAGTTTGTTAATGTAATAGAACCCAAAACAATGACGTTTTCTTTTTTTTAATTGTTTGTCAGACAAAGTGCAGCATTGACTCCCATCATCCGTCTCATCGTCGAATTTGATGTATGAATTAATAAAAATGCAGAACGAAGTGATTTGACACTACGTTCCCTGCTATACACAAAAAAGCTTAAAGCTATTAAAAAACGCTTATATTTAATTCAACAACATAAATATACCATCTTTAACCATACCAAGGAACACAAGTTCTAACATTAGGTGACCCTCAAACTCGCTTATCATTGACTGTCTTAACAAGTCTACTTAACCCGCATACGATCAAAGTTTACTGCCATATATTCCCGCATGTTTTTTCATCCTGCCACTACTAATAAGCCATTGTACTATTGTTCGCTATATAGTGAAATATCATAACAATACGTACTTCTATTTTGTTACATCAAAATGTATCCACTCCACAATCGTTTGAAACAGCCGAAAACTAATCTGCTTTGTACAGTTTGCAAATGGATCTGGTGTTTTATTAATATATATTTTTTTTATTATATATATTTTAGTAGATTTTTGTATGTTTTTTTTTAAGTATTTGGCGTTTTTGTTAACGATTGTTCGTTAAATTCTGAAATAAATAAACTTGAATTTTATGAAAGTAAAGTGGTTCAAATCTCTTTGCATTTAATTTTATGATTTCAATTAGCTATATATTGTGTTAGTCATATAATTTCATAAAACCTAATTTTGTGGCTTTAAGCTTTTTCCTGCATTGCATAAGAGAGAACCTAGTGTGAAAACACTCCGTTTTTCTAGGCATTGTATGTTGAGTGGTGGAACTTAACTAACTTTGTCTTATCTTTAGAACGAAGAAATATAAATAATTTCAAAATAATCGTATTTCCGAGTGAAAATCGTATCCACGACCACAAAACTGTCACACTGCACCTCAATATTTTTTTTATTGAAAAATATCACACTAATAAAATAAAGCATATAAAATTAAAATCAACAGACATTTCTATTCGCCAAACGTATTATCCGTGAAGTAATAATAAAATGAGATCTTAAAGACGTTTTAAACGCAAACCAGTCCCCCACAACGGATACAGCCAGGCTATTTTAGTTGTTTAAACGCATTGAACGAGGCTCGAACGAAGTTTGCTTACCCACATATTTTATTAGTACTTCCGCTGCGGCAAGGAATTTTGTTATATTTTTGAGATAAGTCAATTTTGTTTGGGTGATGTATTGAAAATTAACGTTTAATGTTTCGTGTTGTGGTAGAAAAACGGTTGTTCTTTTTATAAGGCTGAATTTATTTTGATTATGTTTGACGTTGTAAATGATGTAAAATGCTAATTAAGTTTAATATGTATGGTATGTATGTCTGATGTAATGGAAATCGAATCTCTACTCTCTAAGTTATTGATCCAATCGATTATTAAGTCTAATAATTAATTTATAAGTAATTTATATATAGATACAACGGAAACGAAATAGAAAATGGGTAACGGAGTGTCTTTAACTCTAGGTTCCCTCTGCCTACCTGTGCGCAATACAGCATGAAGATAAAATATTTAAATTAATATACCCATGATTTTGAGTTTCGGCGTTAAGTTCTGCCACTTAACACACAATGCCTCCGAATTCGGCGGAAAGTGGGGAACGGTGTGTCTTAACACTAGGTTCCCTCTGCCTACCCTGATGTGTGCGGGATACAGCGTGAAGCTAAAAAAAAAAGAATTTGGCCGAAAAGAATGTTTGAACACTATATTTTCTCTGCCTTTCTATGAATACAAGAGCGTTTAGTTAAAAAAATAAATATATGCAATTTGAGATCCTATTAACCTGACAGGGTCCAAAAGTTGAATGGCAATCTTGAACACCGATATAAATTCGTTGAGTCGAGGGTCCGTTTTAAATCACAATAACGTAAGACGTATTTCGTCCTTACGTTAAGTGTAAGATATTTATGATACGGTAGAAATTGTTTTTTATTGCTAAAGGTTAAAAGATATAATTATGACTCTGTAGACAGATTCAGAGGTTATCTTGGTGAAGGGAGAGCTGAATGTTATGGCATTGTTGTAGGTTCGATTTCGGACTCTGAGAAGTGAGACATTTCTCTGATTCTGTTAAGACAAAGTAAGGTTTCAGTTCGCCACTTCAACACGTAAATGTCTTGATTTAGGACGGATAGTGAAGAAACGGAGTGTTTTAATACTAAGTTCTTTGTCTTCTATGCTTTTGAAGATAAAACGTTAAATTATAAAAAAGTTAAAACCTGTAAATGTAATATGAACGCCGTCAGCGACCCCATACCCTCTTAGTATCGTAAAAATAAGATAATAATAACATTTGAATTACCATCGTTCGTAAGGTTGCCAATGTTTTGTATTTCGCGGCAAATTGTTAAGATAGCGCCAATTTTATGGTTACGGATTTTACTATAAAAGTGTTCTTTTTATATATATTTATAAATACGGTAAAGAAGTTTTTTTATGGGAAAATAACTGAAACTTAATTTATTTATATTTTCATTGGCTATAATAATTTCACTGTCACTGGCACATTATTGAAAGTTATTCAAAGGTGAGGAACCTAGGCCCTTGGAACCGTATGGCCCTCCAAATATTTATTTGTTGTTAATGATATTCTCCTGTTACTTCTCAAATACCTATAGTTTAATATTAAAGTGTTTAAAAAAATTGGTTAATATTTTGGCCCGCCAAAAATTTCAAAGTTTTATCATTATAGGCCCGTTGATAAACAAAAGGTAAAGCGCGGCGTTAAGTTCCGCCACTTAACATGAAGCTAAAAAAAAAGGAAAAAAAGGTGCTAAAAAAGCTTGATATATTATCGGGAATAGTACCGGTTTCGGTTCTTTCTGACTACTCTGCTATACGAAAATGAACTTAAAACTCACTTTTTTTAATTATTTTGCAGCAGCAACCCTAAACTTTCGATAATTAAAAAGTTTAAATCTTCTAATATCGGAACTGAAGTTCGAATATAACGCAAATTTAATTCTGTTTATGTATTTACTCGACCGTAAACTACTTAAGGTTCTTAGATTTTCTTAATTTACATATTTTATGTGCAACATAACTTTGTGTTCCGTTTCATAATAAATATGAGAGATTCTGGGGATTTTAAGATATTAGTTATAGCCCTTAATTTGTGATCAATTTGTGATTCATGAGTTAGATCGTATCGTAAAAACAAACAGATACTAAAAAAATATGAAAATTTTAGAAAACTTCAACGTAGCAAGAATCAAACTCGCGCCTCTTGGAAACCGTTTAAGCATTCTGATCGCTAAGCCATGTGTACTCCTAATCACTTTATATATTTCTACATTTATTATAAAAGAGGCCGCCGTGGCACAGTCGAATAGCGTCTTACTACCGGTTGTGGGTTATATCTTGGGGGAAATTATTTTAATTATAACGTATATAACATGCGGAGCTAAACGCCACAATAACAAAATTAGAACAACACGACTTTCACAGAATAACATCTAAAGACGATTACAAAAATTATTTATACCTATACTACCCAGTATATTAAATTATTTACGAGAATCATTTCTAAGGAAAAACATAATCACTTATTCTTCCCATATCTGATTCCATATAAAAGATAACAAACGATCGTACTCCGTATGGTATATATATTAACAGTTTCTACGGAAGCAACGCGATACTTTCTTAGAATTTAACAAATAGATAATGGTATGTTAGCTGGGAATATTGTTAAATCACATTTCTTTCTGTACGCGAGTTATTTTTAACATTTAATATGAAATGTGTCCATTTCGGGCGGAAAGTTAAGAACGGAATGTTCTGGACACTAAGTTTTCTCTGACTAAGGTAGACACTAAGATTGCTTAGTGAATCGAAGGTAAAATTACTACGGGGTTGTTGCAAATATAAGAAATACAAATAACTTTTTATTTCATATTAATGTATTAGAAATACATGATTTCTATTGTGGCCAGTCGTGACCCAGTGGCTCAAGCGTGTGACTGTAAACGACTGGTTGTGGGTTCGATTCCCACTCGAGGAGTGGAAATTATATTTTCATTTTCTTGGCTCTGGTGTCGAGGTAAAGCGCGGCGTTAACTTCCGCCACTTAACACGCAAGCCTCCGAATTCAGCGGAAAGTGGGGAACGGAGTGTCTTAACACTAGGTTCCCTCTGCCTACCCTGCTGTGTGCGGGATACAGCGTGAAGCTAAAAAAAATACATGATATTGGACACAATCCTATATTTTTGACATGCAATTTTATATTACTAAATATACTTTATTACATAAATGAAATACACATAACTAAAGAAACGCCTGTTCACGTCAACTTAGTCTTAAAAAATATCATCTTCAGATAAAAAATACTATAATAGCTAATCTCAAAAAGCATTAAGTGTCTTAAAGCGTCTTTTGAATGATATAATGAATTATTTTTATTAAGTACCTACCTACATGCGATTCGCCATTCACTCCAGAAACTCATTTTCGCGGCCTTTCAGCCAATACGATAGCTATCGAAAAATTAATTTTCTTCTTTCAATGCTCCATCATGTAATCACCTTCCCGGATATTTGCTTTCGTTCATATGATTATAATAAATAAATATCATATATATTTAAGCACCAAAGGGAGATTAAAATTATTTACGTCATTATTCGTCGGAAGTGGATATTTTTATATGTGAGATATTCTATATAAATTTATATTAAAATATAATTGATTACTTTCTATACGAGGAATATTATTAAAAAGAGAAAATATATATAGATAGACATCTATACAAATAAATAAAATTAGAATGTCTTTTTGTAATATTAAAATAACTGTTTTTAATTGAATGCACATGTTCCTATACACGGAACGTCTGTCTGTCGTTTCGTTTGTTCAGGTTGATCTCTGAAATATAACTGATATAATAAGATGTAATTTAGGCTACTTACATTTTCTTTATCTTAAATTTTACGCCTACGAAATCGCGGGCTGAGCTAGTTTGTTTATGTAATAGAACCCAAAAAAATGACTTTTTATTTTTTTTAATTGTTTGTCAGACAAAGTGCAGCATTGACTCCCATCATCCGTCTCATCGTCGAATTTGATGTATGAATTAATAAAAATGCAGAACGAAGTGATTTGACACTACGTTCCCTGCTATACACAAAAAAGCTTAAAGCTATTAAAAAACGCTTATATTTAATTCAACAACATAAATATACCATCTTTAACCATACCAAAGAACACAAGTTCTAACATTATGTGACCCTCAAAACTCGCTTATCATTGACTGTCTTAACAAGTCTACTTAACCCGCATACGATCAAAGTTTACTGCCATATATTCCCGCATGTTTTTTCATCCTGCCACTACTAATAAGCCATTGTACTATTGTTCGCTATATAGTGAAATATCATAACAATACGTACTTCTATTTTTGTTACATCAAAATGTATCCACTCCACAATCGTTTGAAACAGCCGAAAACTAATCTGCTTTGTACAGTTTGCAAATGGATCTGATGTTTTATTAATATATTTTTTTATTATATATATATTTTAGTAGATTTTTGTATGTTTTTTTTAAGTATTTGAAGTTTATGTTAACGATTGTTCGTTAAATTCTGAAATAAAAATACTTGAGTTTTATGAAAGTAATTTGGTTCAAATCTTTTGTCATTTAATTTTATGATTTCGATTAGCTATATAATGTGTTAGTCATATAATTTCATAAAACCTAATTATTTGTGGCTTCAAGCTTTTTCCTGCATTGCAAATGAGATAACCTAGTGTGAAAACACTCCGTTTTTCTAGGCATTGTATGTTGAGTGGTGGAACTTAACTAACTTTGTCTTATCTTTAGAACGAAGAAATATAAATAATTTCAAAATAATCGTATTTCCGAGTGAAAATCGTATCCACGACCACAAAACTGTCACACTGCACCTCAATATTTTTTTATTGAAAAATTACAAACTAATAAAATAAAGCATAGAAAATTAAAATCAACAGACATTTCTATTCGCCAAACGTATTATCCGTGAAGTAATAATAAAATGAGATCTTAAAGACGTTTTAAACGCAAACCAGTCCCCCACAACGGATACAGCCAGGCTATTTTAGTTGTTTAAACGCATTGAACGAGGCTCGAACGAAGTTTGCTTACCCACATATTTTATTAGTACTTCCGCTGCGGCAAGGAATTTCGTTATATTTTTGAGATAAGTCAATTTTGTTTGGGTGATGTATTGGAAATTAACGTTTAATGTTTCGTGTTGTGGTATAAAAACGGTTGTACTTTTTATAAGGCTGAATTTATTTTGATTATGTTTGACGTTGTAAATAATGTAAAATGCTAATTAAGTTTAATATGTATGGTATGTATGTCTGATGTAATGGAAATCGAATCTCTACTCTCTAAGTTATTGATCCAATCGATTATTAAGTCTAATAATTAATTTATAAGTAATTTATATATAGATACTACGGAAACGAAATAGAAAATGGGGAACGGAGTGTCTTTAACTCTAGGTTCCCTCTGCCTACCTGTGCGCAATACAGCATGAAGATAAAATATTTAAAATATAATACACATGGTTTTGAGTTTCGGCGTTAAGTTCCGCCACTTAACACACAATGCCTCCGAATTCGGCGGAAAGTGCCGAACGGTGTGTCTTAACACTAGGTTTCCTCTGCCTACCCTGCTGTGAGCGTGATACAGCGTGAAGCTAAAAAAAAAAGGTTTTGGCCGAAAAGAATGTTTGAACACTATATTATCTCTGCCTTTCTATGAATACAAGAGCGTGTAGTTAAAAAAATAAATATATGCAATTTGAAATCCCATTAACCTGACAGGGTCCAAAAGTTGAATGGCAATCTTGAACACCGATATAAATTCGTTGAGTCGAGGGTCCGTTTTAAATCACAATAACGTAAGACGTGTGATGAAGAGCGCGTGTATATGAAATGGGTCCTTTACCCGACAGAACAGGAGGGTTAAATACTAACGGTCCGTTAATTTACAAATATATGGAGATCGAATTCGAATTTATATATGTATGGTCGCCAGTTTATATTTAAAATATTTTAAATATATTGCCTTATGTATGCAGAGGTTATTATAATTGGTTATTTGGTAGCGTCATACTTTTTCCCTAATACAAGAATAGTTAGACGAAATCTAGTGTCAAGACTCTCCGTTTTCCATTTGATTTGTTTTAAATTGTATATATTATTAATAGCTTGCGATTTCTTTATTCGTGATAGGTAAGCTAGATTATTGTACCTCCTTGTCAGGTTTCTCAGATATTTCCATTTTTATATGTCAACGTAATATGCTCATGACGATGGAAAATTTATGTTAAGGAAGCATTTTCTTATTTCTTATAGTTTAACTGAGATAGTATGGTTCTTCACACACATTTTTTAGTCTTCAAAATCATAAACGTAAATAGAAACGCTATAGATACATAAATAAAATTACAAAAAGATAATTTTACCTTCAATTCAACCTCATTATATTTCAACCAAACCAGCAGAACTATTAACATTCATACTAAATATTAATAATCAATCTTAGTCATGTAAATTGGTCGTCTTAACCAGACACCGGCTAAGTAACTGAGCTACAAGATTCATCTCCGAAAACTTGAATAACAAAATGAATAGAGCCCGCTATGCTATGTACGAGTTCATTTAAATTTTTAAAATGTAAATTAAAAGCGTTGACTCCATTCGTTTACTATTCCTTTAAAGCGAGAAGTTCCGGCTATTCAAGGAAATACAGAATGAAATTTAAATGGACTCAGTTTAAGGTGGGCCTCGTTAATTTTTCTTTGCGCTCTGTCACTGGGACACGGTTTTCTGACTAGAGAATAAGGGTGATACATCCTAAAATAGGTTTCAGAACTAATAAATATTAAATAAATAAAGTTAAATAATGATTGTTATAATAAATTATAATTTAATTCCATTCATCTATCCTATTGTGGCGCCGTGTGAGAGATACTCACTGTATTTGTGTTATGGTTGTGGGTTCGATTCCTACTTAGAACATTTTTTTAGGAGGATTATTTAATTTAATTTGCCCACTTAGTGACAAAATAAAAGCGGTATTGAGCTCCCTCACTCAATATCTTACGATTCGATTTCAATTCAATTCGTGTAGAACGTAGTGGTGAACATAGGTCTTGACACTAAGTAGTCCCTACATTCAGTACTTTGCGGGAGAAAGCGTGATGCCTCATACAGACAGTCTACATACATAAAAAACCACAAACAAAATGAATATATTAAAAATACGTTTTTCAACATATTTTTTTTTTGTGAACCATTGTTATTAAAACCCATCCATTTACCATCCAATCTCAAAATCACTTAACGAGTCTTATAAAGTGATATAAAGGAAACAGCTGTTCAGTATATAAGTGTATATTGTATAAGATTTATGTGATAAGTTCTTTGTCAAAACACTGGAACAATGGCATGAGTGTGATGCAGGTGTTGTCGATGCCTTATTGTTTCAAGTTATTTCAAATATTATGCTCGTGATAAAATAAAGGGGAAAATTGACGGTTATATTAAAATTTTCTTAAGATATAAGGTTATTATGGTGTAGTACAGCGTTTGATTGCGTACTGGTTCT
This sequence comes from Dryas iulia moderata, assembly GCA_019049465.1. NCBI lineage: Eukaryota > Metazoa > Arthropoda > Insecta > Lepidoptera > Nymphalidae > Dryas > Dryas iulia. The sequence goes on from CM032440.1 coordinate 2,662,513, forward strand.
GGGTTCGGTATTATATTCGAAGTAAGTGTGATCCCTGAGCTTCATACTTTTCTTGCCTAGCGAAGTAGTCGGAACCTAGTGTCAAGACACTCGGCTCTCCACTTTCCGTCTGAAACCAAGACATTTCGTGATGAGTGGCGGATAATGGAGAAAGAAAGCAAAGATCTGAATGTAGTGGGAATGTACTTGCTTAATTAACTAAAGGCTAACTTAGAGTAAAGTGACATATCGCATTCTAGTATTTGTACAACTTAAGATTTTAAGATTTTAAGGATAAATGATAAAACTTAAAACTCTTTTTACAAACATAATTATTCCAAAAAGATTTTCTAGTTCCATCCAACATTTTCGTATCATTGTAAAATGGACATTTCAGTTTCAGTTTACAGTTTCACAAGTTAAGAATTAGAATCCCTTCTATTACCTTCATACTATTGTATTATTTAGTAAAAATTGACCACCAATTTAAATTTTTTAACAAAACGAGAGCCAGTCGCCGCATACATTTCAATACACGAACCACCAGTTTTCGTATAAAAAGTACAAAAAAATATATATACAGAGCCCAATAGAATATTTAAATATCGTCTGGCTCAAACAATAGTTGGGTAGGCTTTGTTATGTTAAACTGAGCTTCGAACCATCAAATATAACGATAAGTGGTTATTTTTTTATTATCACGCGTTTTGCGTGATAGGCAGTTTCTGTTATGGGTTATTTTTTAATTTGTATATTTACTAAGTCTTGCTTGATGATCGGCCTTTCTTAGTTTTTTAGGAAAATAAGCATGTTGGGTAAAAGAAATTCAAGCCCACTGTGCTAAATATAATTTTGTATTTTATGAGTAAAGCTCTCTCTCTCTTCTGTTAAAAAAAATATATTGGTCATCAATTCCATCATTTTTACTAAATACAATAATAGTATGAAGGTAATAGAAGGGATTCTAATTCTAAACTTTGAAATGTCCATGTTTTTGGAACAATTTTGTCTGTAAAAGGATTTTTATAATTTATTTATATATAAATAGATAAGTAATTCACATTGTCATTATTACAATAATATGAATAAGTTAACAGAATTTCACGTACTAAAGAAAAAAATACATTTGTTAATAATAATGCTATAGAAATACTTTCAATTCAATAAAGAAATATTTTTATTTTATATAAGTAGAAGTTACACGTTGCTATGGCGACATATATCTTACGCTTACTAGTACATAATTTTTGAACGATTATTTTATTTTTGAGTTGGACTGAAGGTCTTATATAGGTATCTAGTTAAACGTATTCTACAATTTACAAGGCCTAATTGAAATATTTATTAAATTGTTGTCTAGACTTAATGAAGCAATCCTAAAACTAAAGTGAAAGGATTTTACAGATTTCATTAAACTATAAGAACAAGATACTGTAATGTAGAACCTTTTAGTGAGTTTATTCGAGAATTCTTAACGCGTAATGGACTCTTAAGAGCTCTTTGCCAAGTTAATGATTTAAAGATTTCTGGAGCGATCTAATATTAATTTACGTAAAATCTTGTCATATTTTTTAAATATCTATTTTTAGTTATAAACTCTTTCATGTATGATAGAGTAGATAAAAAAAAACCTAGTGTCAGAACACTCTGTTCTCCACTTTACGCGCAAATTCGTGTAAAATTAGTATAAATTGCATTTTAATTGTCAGATCCTAAAGTCGTGTTTTGTTTTGCCATCATGGCGGAGGAAAGAAAATATTTGGTATATAATTATTCCTTCGAGTGGGAATCGAACCCAGAACAAATCGTAATTACAGACACTGTTCCACTGTGTCATGTGGCTACGTAATCTTGCCCAAAAACACGTAGTAGAAGAGTAAGCTTTTGGCAATGTTTTTTTTTAATTTGTCTTACTGTTCGTCCTTTTTAGCTGATAAAAAAAATATCTGAATAATATTACTTATATATGTATATTTAAAGATATGCCATAGTTGACAGAATTTATTCGTATTTCGTAAGTAAAGTAGGGATAAAAAGATATTTTAATATAAACATTGTCTCAAGGTGAGATCAGACCATGTCGTCAATGTACATCTTGATTCCAAAAATCATTTTTAGAAAACACAAATATAAACATGCCATGTGAACGCATGGCTTAGCAGTCGGTTAGCTTGGGCGGTTTTAAAGAGGAGCGCGGATTCGAATCCTACTAAGCTCAATTTTTCTTAGGCTTTCAAAAAAATGTTTTTTAATTTCCTAAAGTTGCGATGCTTTACATTTTTTATAATATTTTTTTCAATTTTTATGATGAATCAACCCAATAATAATTAAAGAAAGAAAACCGCCACCCCATCCATTTACAATCTAAAGTCAAATCGCTTTACCAAATCATTAATGCGATCCTAAATATACCTAGTTATAACCAGCATACCTTTCTGAAGAACCCCAAAGGGGAATTCTTGGGAAGTAATTAATCATTTCTCTTATAATAATAATTAATGTGCCCGTATTTTAATGGCTGACATGAAGTTAAAATCTATAATACGCACTGTACTATTGTTAATGGATAGAATAATGATAATTGGACACTATTACATGGGTCGTATGTTCGATTCCTGGCTAGTTATAATTTTTGATTTGTTTTTAAACAAGTGGCCCAGTGGCACAAGCGTGTGACTGTAAACGACTGGTTGTGGGTTCGATTCCCACTCGAGGAGTGGAAATCATATTTCCATTTTCTTCGCTCTGGTGTCGAGGTAAAGCGCGGCGTTAACTTCCGGCACTTAACATGCAAGCCTCCGAATTCGGCGGAAAGTGGGGAACGGAGTGTCTTAACACTAGGTTCCCTCTGCCTACCCTGCTGTGTGCGGGATACAGCGTGAAGCTAAAAAAAAAAGTAAATTACTAATAACTAAGCTTTTCTTGATTAAATTATTTATTAAATAAAAATAATATTTAAAAATATTTTTATTATATCTAAATTTATTAGTATTTTGTTAACTAATATAGGCGGTACATGTTTTTCTTTACTTCATTTTACTTTAGCATCTACATAAGAGAACCCAAGGTGCATAAAGTACAAGTCGTCACCTAAATCTTCATATACATGAACTACAAAATGTAAAATTCCGTATTTTATTAACGAATGTTTCTCTTAGTGGTTCTGTACATTCCCTAAGGGACCTACGAGCCAAATTTCAGCTCTCTAAATCTAGTAATTTCTAGGCTCGGCTCGGTCGTGTGTTACTATAAATATATTCACATTTATTAATATAATGAAATCTCTTCAGGAATCTAACAAGTACCTCGATAACCAGTAGGGTAATTGGGGCCAGTCGTAGCGCAGTGGCACAAACGTGTGACTGTAAGCGGCTGGTTGTAGGTTCGATTCCCACTCGAGGAGTGGAAATATTTATTATTTCAGTATCAGAGGCAAATTGCGGCGTTAAGTTCCGCCACTTAACACGCAATACCTCCAGAATTTGGCGGAAAATGAGGAAAGAAGTGTCTTAACACTAGGTTCCCTCTGCCTGCCCTGCTGTGTGTGGGATATAGCGTGAAGATTAAGCAAAAAACTATTGAGTATTTTCCGAAAATTATACTCACTTTTCTAGATAAATCATAATTTTAATTAATTTTCTTAACGACTCTTAAAGTGTTTTGTAAATATAATATCAATACATTACGTTTCTAAAGTAATTTTACCTAAATTCCACTTTAAATGATAACTTATCGTAAAAATTGAGGTTTACAAGTATTGCTTTTTAGATTATATGATATTATAAAGCGGCAATATAAAAGATTATCTGTGTGTTCTAAGTATTAGTTTATCTTTTTTAAGTATTTTTCCTTTGTTAGATATGTACTTCCTTTGTCAAATATATAGCTTCCTTTATTAATATAAACCTTAACACTTTTTCTAGCACAGCAAAGTAATTAAAAAGAACCTAGTGTCAAGACACTCCGTTCTCCAATTTCCACTTCAAATTAAGACGTCGTGTGATGAATGGCAGTTACTTATTTTCACCAAGAAAACTTGGCGACGTATGTATGTATGTATGTCTAACTGCATATAATTTCTTCATAGTTCTTCTTTCTAGACCAAATTGCCCTAGGAATATGAAATGGCTGTGCCGATTTCGTCTAAACTGACCAATTTAATGTTGAAACTAAAAATCCAAAGCTACGAGGATAAGAACAGACTTCCCTTAACGTTCTTACTAAATGAAATTAAAAAAATATTCTATTTATTATATTCTGTTTTACCTTTACTTTAAAATTACGTATTTTGAAATCTATAAAAATTATCAATTTTCAAGTATCAAAATCACTCATCTTTCCCAATGCATCAAAAGCTTTTACTGTAAATCCATTTAAAAATAAACAAGGCGACCTAAAGGATCACTAAACTAAAGATTTACTATGTCGGGATCGGGCGTACAACTTGTTCAAACAAAGTCAGGGTTTGTACCCACACATAACCGGGACAAATATTTACAGTTAGAATAGAATGGGATAGAAGCTATTTTTGTTATATAATAATAAAATATATTGGGGTCATCGACGTTGTGGGATATTCTGTGGTGATTGTAAGTTCGATTCCTTGGAGAAATTATATTTAGTTGTTTTAATTTGTCCGCTCTAGTGACATAAATCGCGGCGTTGAGTTCCGCAAGTTAACATGGAACGTTTTGATTTCAGACTGAAAGATGTAAAAATAATTTCTTGAAACTAGCTTCTACCTGATTACTCTGCTATACAGAAAATAACATAAATATATAAAGCTCGCGTTATGGTTTGGAATTAGAAGTGATGCTTTTGCATATATATGCATGGTATTCACATTTTTTTGGATTTCCTAATAAATGTAACTGAATAGATTACTTGTGCTTGTATTGATTATAGATTGAACTCTTTCGCATATTCTTGCAAAGCGCATTCAAAAAGAACCTAGTGTCAACACCCTCCATTCTACATAAAAAAGAAATACTCTTTTAACTATATCATGTAACGTAAATATAATATTAACTTAGGTTTAAGACATTTTAATCAACTTAAAACAGTTTCAAAAATACAAAAATTTCAATTTCATCGTCTTCCATCTCACCTTATGATTTATAACCGCAAACCAAAAAATTTACCTTAATTTTGTCTAAACTAAAAGAAAATAAGCGTACACATTTCATTGCGGCAAAAGATTTGCGAAGAAATTCGTGAAAGTATAGCAAACAATGCTATAAATCTTAATAAATACGCCCAAAAAATTCCCACGATAATCCCCCCGCCTCGCCTTAAGCCCAGCGGTTCTGTAGAATTTTTTATTGTGACCAAACTCGAATACACTATGTTTAGTTCTTTAATATTACATGGACTGTTTTTAATCATTTACATTGTTATTTATGTGGAAAATCTAATCTGATTATGTATGCGTTATCATATATTGGTTTTGTGATAAACACTACGTAAGTTTTGTAAGCAAAATTGGTCGATATTTAAGTGACTTTTTTATTATTTTCCTATAGTAGTTAAGTAAAGAAACATTAGTAGCACATGATTCCGAGTAATGTAGTAAAGAATGTCTTTTAGAATAAATATGAACCTATAACCAAATTATTTTGATTTACCCGCTTTGGTAAGATAAAGTGCGGCGTTGATTTTCGCCACTCAATATGCAACATCTCAAAAATAAGAAGAAAGCGGAGTGTCTTACGTGTCTTGTTTTTTTTTTTAAATAGCAAAGTGATTAGGCTAACAAATATCACGAAGACATCATTGCTTAATAACATTTAAGGATATATAATGCCAGATAGTATGTTACTGAAACAAATTACAGTTTCTTTTAACAAAACTAAAAATAAATCCTATCTATGATAAACTGAGAATCGAACCTCCTCTTATCACAGCCACTGAACCCAAAGCTCCAAAATATAATTTATTAGTGATACACATAGTATATCCATATTATAGGGGTCAAAGATCCTCGCTTAAGACAATATTCCTGTGTGGTCGGCTCAAACAATGGTTTCAACGGAAACACCGGCTTACGCGCTTATACGTACCATGTGTGTTTAGGTCTTCCTTAATCTTACGCCACCACTAGATTAGACTGTTACTATACAACACTAGCTAATTTTTCCGATTTTACTTACTTTAGTTATTGTAAAATATAATAATTTATAAATGACAGCTCCCTGCTTTTCCCCGCAAAGGAGGGAGTCAGTCAGGGAGAACGATAGAAACTTGAAACGCCATGTGTAAATATTTGTTTTATGGAACATACGCGCATATATAATAAAATTCCACAGCCTGTTTAAAATTTACTACTGGAGAAATTAAAATTCATTGTAAAAAACATATTAATAAGTAAAGCTTATTATTCTGTAGAAGACTACAAATTTAAGGGATAAAAATGCGTAGAATTAAACTGATTAGAGTCCAATTCAGGTTAGCTACCATTGCATCAAATAATAAAATTGAAATTGAAAAGAGGAACTGTTGAGTTTCTCGCCGGTTCTTCTCAGCAGAGCTACCTTCCGAGCCGGTGGTAGCTTTATGTACATTCGACGTTTTAAAACTGCTTACCAAAGTCTGTTTGAATAAAAAAATTTTGAATTTGAACCTAATGTGGAGATATTCCGTTCACCTCTTTAAGCCCGAAATCGATATTTCATGTTGGGTGGCGTAAACATATTAGAAAAATAACGTGTTTAGTTAAGTGACTTTATTCTACTTCAATAGAATTGCTTTAATACACTAGACAAATGGACATCAAAATATTCTTGTACTCACCGAATAACTGACAGACTATGCACAGCGAAAATTTGGCTTAGAAATCTGAAACGCTGTCATGTAGGTAGGTATGCTGCATGCATTTTGGAGTGTGAAGGGAAGCACTGAAAGAGGACTTCCCGAAATTCTCAAGGCAAACAGGGAAAAGGCGACTCTTCGTTATATTTTATATGTATATATGGTTACGTCAAATTGATTAAACTGGCGTAGTTAAACTGATCTGTCATATAAGTTTTACTAAGTAGTTTGAACATCATTATTACAAAGTTATCTGAAAAATTATATTTAAAAACGCAGCTTTAAGCTTTTTTATATATACTAGAGTAGTCAGAGAGAGCATAGTGCCAAGACACTTGGCATAGATATTGCGTGTTAAGTAACGAAACTTAGCTGTACGCTATATTTCATCACCAAAATGGAGAAATGAAAATTAAAAAAAGAATAAATATACTTCTCCACAATGGAATCAAACCCATAACACCAAGTTAGTTTATAATCAGAAATTCACTGCGCCACACTTCGATCACTTCGATAAATTACACAATACATATTTGTAAATTTAGCAATTTTCCCATATAATATAGAGAAAGGCTTAATTAAATTCCCTTGTAATAATGTTTGTTTTATCTTTGTTTACAGGTAATGCTGACTGTTAGCGATTCTCAAATACGATAACAATATAAGGGGTTTAACGGATTGAGTGATTTCGGTTTGTACCTACAGATTTTGTCCTTTTCAAATATATTAATATTGCTAAATGCTTGAAAGAGATAGACGATTATATGTTCAATAAATTTAAACATGCAATGTAGGCATGTTTTATCACAGCTTTGCATTTTGTTATATAGCAGGGTAGGAAGACAGAACCTAGTGTTAAGACACTCCGTTCTCCACTTTTCATCTAAATTCGAATCATATAGTGTTGAATGGCGGAATTAAACTATGTGCTTTGTCTTATTAGAGGAGCGAAATGCAAATCTGCCATTGCATTTAGTCAGATGCTGTCCAGTGCAATACAGTACAGAATCTTACAGTATTAGTATGCTAGGATCACAAGTTTAAATCACGCTTGAAGCAAATTTTATTTAAAATATATTTTGAGTTTCTGCTTAAAATAAATTTGAATGAATAATATTAAGTTTTAGAGATATTCTTTTATCTTTTTTCTTTATTAAAAAAAAATATTTTAATATCACGAAGTAAATTAACAATTACAATATAAATTATATTGTAAAGTAATTAATATTGCATATATTATAGTTTGAAGAACAATTGAGTCGGGTGAAACTTTGTATGACGAATTAAATTAAATATCTCGTATTTCAAGGTGAATAGAACAGTAATATGTCAAGATCAATTGACGTAACAATATTATGTAGACTTCTATTATATAGTATGTACAGCTTTACGCTTTCTCCCCATAACAGTAGGTAGTCAGAGAGAACCTAGTGTTAAGAAATTCCGCTCTCCATTCTCCAAGTAGTAGATATAGATTCAAATCTGAGTGTACTATTTTTTTAAATATATTTGTAGTTTTCAACAAAAATTACATAACGCACTTAGGTAATAATTATGAACCGGTATCATCTATTTATTTACTAGAAAAACCGGATAGTTATGTACTAAAAGTCCTTTCCTTGAATTATTTTTTTAAATTGTATCTAGTATAGCTTAGGTTATCTATAACTCTTAATCGGAACTATTAGGGTTATTCCAGAATAGATGTTGTGTAAAATAATTTATATATAAAAGTATATTGAGACCATCATGACGTAGGAGCAAACTACAAACGTAAGCGCAATTGGTTGTGGGTTCGATTCCCATTCGAGGGCATGTTTATATTTAAACTATTTTCATTGCTTTGTTACTTAGACATAGAACGGCGTTATTTTCTGCCACTCTAAAAGCAATGTCTCGATTTTTGACGGCAGTGGAGAACAGTGTGTTGATACTAGATCTTTCTGAGTGCCCTGCTCTGCGGTAAAAAGCATGATGCTAAAAATACTTCAAATATGTTCTAGTTATATGAAACCAACAATTACACACTCATAAATATATCACTGAAGCACCTATGAAATTACCCCTTATTACTTAATAGGTCACAGCGAAGGCAAAATAAAAAATTCACAACGAAACGTATAGCAGTTGGAATACCGGAAGCAACATTAATCTTTAAAAATATGTAAATTACTATTATATATAAAATATGTAAATTACTATTTTTGTCTATATATTAATACGGGAAAGCCAATCTCAAAATCTGTCGATCCTTTGTGAACATAGCAGAAAGAAAAATTTGAAATTTGTCATAATTAAAGCTTATATCCAAAAAATCTATATTTTTCGTTATAATATATTAGATATACATCAAATTTATAAAATAAATATTACACATAAAAACATGTTTTTCAGAGACACTTTTGTATGAAGTGATAATATAAAACACTTTTGTATAAAGTGACTTGCACGTTGCTAAGATTTATAGCTTCACGCTAAATCCCGCACACAGCAGGGTAGGCAGAGGGAACCTAGTGTTAGGACACTCCGTTCCCCACTTTCCGCCGAATTCGGAGGCATTGCGTGTTAAGTGGCGGAACTTAACGCCGCGCTTTACCTAGACACCAGAGCGAAGAAAATGGAAATATTAAATATTTCCACTCCTCGAGTGGGAATCGAACCCACAACCAGTCGTTTACAGTCACACGCTTGTGCCACTGGGCCACGACTGGCCACGCGTATTTTACTCCCAAACGAGCTAATAATAAAAATTATATTAAGAAACACATATTATTATTATAAAGCATACATAGTATCTTACATTTCTAAGTCCGAACATGCTCGTGCCAAGGTTTAGTTCCGCATCCGCTTCTCAGAACTCAATAATAGAAATTGCAAAGCAATATTAAATAAATGGCCATATAGTTTTATTATAGGAATAATAAATACCTTTTAGGTATATAATGTATATGTGTTTATATTGTGTCAGTTCATATACAGTCTTATCTTCACGTATTTTCCGCATTTTGAAACCAGTAATTGAGTGACATGTAGCTTCAATTAAAACTAATATTGTAACTGTTTAGTAAGTTATTAAAAAATATTTTATTAGTGGCCAGTGGTACAAGGGTACAAAGCGTTACTAGTTGTGGGTTCGATTCGCACCCGAGGAATTGACATTAAATATTTCATTTTCTTCGCTCTGGTGTCGCGGCAAAACCCAGTGTACTCAAACACTACGCTCCACTAGTCAATACGCTATATCTCGAAATTGAGGAAAGTAATAGTAAGTAATATAAATAATAACAAACGTAACAAGAAATTTTATTAAATTTACCAAATCACTAAAACTAATAAAAAAACAAAAAAATAACCACTTTGCTTCAAAAAGACATTTAAAGAAAACGTATATCAATTTTCCTAAGTGTGGAATAACACTAAAAATATTTAAAAGCATTTCAAATTAAACTATATCTAAGAAATACTATATATGTAACTTTAAGATCCACATTACCAAGGCGCTTCCGTATACGCTACTCAGAATGATTAATGATACACACGTTGACACGTGGATTCGCCTGTTCTATTAGATCATTAGCTGCCAACTTTGATCTAGGCTAATTGTGTAACGTACAGTTTTGATTGTATTTAGCAATTCTGGAGACAAAGACGTCTTGTGGTTTGTAACTAAGGTGACATTTTGATGTATATAATATGTATGTAGCTAGTAGGCCTGTGAGAGAGAAGGTATGTTACTGTAAAACTCTAATTTTGGTGAAGTCTAAAATTGTCTAAAAAAAATCGAAATTCACCTACATTAAGGGTTAAATAATGTAATATTTCATGTCTTATCAATATTGGCTGTCACAAATAAAACTTAAGTTTAAAATCAATTGAATAATCAAAAAAATAGTTTTATATGTTACTATTGGAATGAGAAATGTTAAAGCTTAGTGGAAAAATCTTGGTTTACAATAATCTAATATGGAAGGAACGAATAAGTGGAGGACGGAGTGCGTCTTTGACTATTTAGGAAATAGCGTCTGCGTCTTTGAGCGTCACTATTGCAAATTTACAGAGCGTTTTACTTTAAAAATAAAAAAAAATTACTGTCAGAAATTGAAATTGCTTCTCTTAAAAGTCTAAAATATTTTTTTTTTTTAAATTAAATCCCGTTTTTAAACATAAATTATTAAGAAAAGGGGAATCCTAGTCTACTGACGTATTTAATATAAACCGTTACTATGTTTTCCGCATAAATGGTGATGCTCTAGCACTTAGCGGTGACGAATAAGATGTAAATAGATAGGTATTTCTAACATCATGACACATAGAATGTTTCCAATGTACCGTGTAGATTCCTTTCCGTAGTAGATCAAGGAATTTCAATGAAGGTTAGTTTTATCTAACCATATTTTCATATGGCTATGGATAAAATATGTTTATGTTTAAATACATATCAAGTCAGGGGACAGGGCCAGTTGTTACGCAGTGGCACATACGTGTGACTTCAAGCGACTGGTTGTGTGTGCGATTTCCACTCGAGGAGTGGAAATATTTAATATTTCCGTTTTCTTGGCTCTGGTACCGAGGCAAAGCGCGGCGTTAAGTTGCGCCACTTAACACGAAATGCCTCTAAAATTCGGCGGAAAGCGGGGAACGGAGTGTCTTAACACTAAGTTCCCTCTGCCTATCCTGCTGTGTGCGGAATAAACAACAAATATATCTATTGTCTTGGGATAGACAGATCGTATTAAAATCATTAATCCTTGCGTCCTTTAAATATTTATATATATTTTTACAAATTTTAAGATCTTTCAAGTTTTCTTTTTTTACCCGCGACGGAACGGCGACTGTATATGTGTTTGGGGTGAGAGGTTGTTTGTTTGTTTGTTTGTTTGTTTGTTTGTTTGTTTGTTTGTGTGTTTGTGCAAATTACTATGTCAATTATTTCCAAAACTATAAGTCCGATTTTGATACGGTTTTCTATGATGGGTTAAGATTCAATTGGCGTATGTTCTTAGATATGTCTTATTGCCTTAACTCACTAGGGGGCGCTGCAGTAAGCATTTTACGTGAAAACGAATGTTTTCAATTATCTCAAAAAATAATAGTCTGATTTCAATAGATTTTCAGTGATAGATTCAGGTTTAATTGGTGGATGTTCTTGGATATGTTTTATCGTGTCAAACCACCAGGGGGCGCTGCAGTAAGCATTTGTTTGTACTTTTTTTGTATTTATTTGTCTAAAACCGAAACTACTGCTCCGATTGAAAAGAGTTTTCATAAAAAGATTCATCTTTGCTTGATGCATATTTTAAGATTTTTCTTTTTTTGTTACGGGGAAAACTCACCAGGGGGCGCAGCAGTAAACATTTGTTTATGCAAATCAAAAACTACTAGTCTAATTTCAATGTAACTTTTAAGGGTAGGTTCAGGCTTAATTGGTGCGTCTTTTCATATATATGTTATAGTGACCACTCATCAGGGGGCGCCGTAGTAAGCATTTGTTTTTATTTTTTTGTGTAAAACCAAAAATTTTCTTGTATTTATTTGTCTAAAACCGAAATTACTTATCCGATTGGCTAGAATTTTCAGAACTAGATTTAGCTTTGCTTTGTGCATATTTTAAGATTTTTGTTTTTTGGTTACGGTGAAAATTCACCAGGGGGCGCTGCAGTAAACATTTGTTTATGCAGACCAAAAACTACTAGTCCGATTTAGATGAAACTTCCAACGATAGGTTCAGGTTTAATTGGTGCATGTTTTCATATATGCGTTACGGTGACCACTCATCAGGGGGCGCTGCAGTAAGAACACTTGTTTGTGCGAAACTAAAACTACGAGTCCGATTTGAATGCAGTTTTCAATGATAGATTCAAGTTTACTTAGTGCATATTTTCATATATGTGTCATGTATGTTTACTTAGTGCATATTTTCATGTATGTGTTAACTCTCTAGGGGGCGCTGCAGTAAGTAGCTGCTTCTATTTTTTGTGTAAAACCAAAACGACTAGTACGATTGGAAAGAGTTTTCAGTATTAGATTCCGCTTTGCTATAAGCATGTTTTTAAATTCATATTACAGTGACAAGTCACCAGAGGGCGCTGCAGTAATATATTGTTTGTGCAAAGATAAAATGACGAATTTGATTTGGATGCAGTGTCAATGATAAGTTCAAGTTTAATTAGTGCATGTTCTTGGATATGTTTTATCGTGTTAACTCACCAGGGGGCGCTGCAGTAAACATTTGTTTGTAATATTTAATGCAAAGCTACAACTACTAGTCCGATTGCGCAGAGTTTTTAGTATTAGAGTTACCTTTACTTGGTGTAAGTTTTTAGGTTTTTTTTTTACGTTATGACACGCCAGGGGGTGCTGCATTAAACATTTAATTATGCAAAGCTAAAACTACAAGTCCAATTTGGATGCAGTTATCAAAGATAGGATCAGGCTTAATTAGTGCGTGTTCTCATATATGTGTCATGGTGACAACTCACCAGGGGGCGCTGCAGTAAGCATTTGCTTTTATTTTTTGTGTGAAACCTATTTAGATGCGGTTTTCTGTGATAGGTGCTGGTTTAATTGCTGCGTGTTTTTAATCTGCCATATCACGAACTACCACGGGGCACTCCAGTATAAATTAGTTTGTTCAAAATCAAAACTACTACTGGGTTTTGTGATTTTCACTGATTTGGTTAGACTTAAGTTTCGTGGAAATGTTACGGTTACAATCTGCCAGGCGCTGCAATAAGCTTTTGATAACCAGAAAGCATTGGGTTTGACATTTCTTTTGGATTTGCATGAAGATTAATATAAAGTATTTCGATATTATGTAATAATATATAATGTGTATCTATTCACTTTAAAAAGTTTAAAATAAAAAGCAAAATTAAAAATTTTGAAAAAAACCCACGACGGTTTAAGTGTAATTGAAAAAGGATAAAATAACTGTAAATCCCCCGCCTAAAAGAATATATGTAACGAGATGATGGGGACGACTTCGTCGGGGGCTGCCAGTTGCAATCCCTATTTTAAATATAGTAGCTAACAGTATAGATTTCATTTTAAAGTTTTTAAAATACCAGTTATCAAAACTGTAAATTCATATTAATATTTTAATTTTTTGGGAACCTGTTTTAACAGCAAGAAAACCTATGAGAAGGTTTGTGCAAACTTAAAGTAATGACAGCCCCCGACGAAGCCGTCCCCATCATCTCGTTACATATATTCTTTTAGGCGGGGGATTTACAGTTATTTTATCCTTTTTCAATTACAATTAAACCGTCGTGGGTTTTTTCAAAATTTTTAATTTTGCTTTTTATTAATTTAAAAAATTGATCGAAAGTGGTGAATACACTTTTAACACTCTTAACATTCCACTTCGACTGTATAGAGAATCGATAACAAATATAGTTAGTTTTACTAAATAAACGTCATAGGTCATTAAAATTAAATGACATTCTGACGCAGCTTAGATATGAGTGACTGAACGGAAGAGCTGCATATAAAAGTTCCACTCGTAGATATAAATATTCCATTTATACTCACGTACTAGTAGTGGCCCCGTTGACGCATAAAATACGCGTTGCTTAGCAACGTCTATGTTACTTCATAAAACCATGTTATGTCAAACTTATTGTAGTGTGTGTACTATATATTTTAATAACTCTCTCTGATTATTCTATTATACAGGAAGAGTATTATTATGCTTTAAAAAACTTAAATTTTTAATAAATGCAATTATCGATAAACTGAGTGACTTACCACTGTCTTCATTGTCAAAGTTAAAATCCATACTTATATTATAAATGCGAAAGTTTGGGTGTTTGTCTGTCATGCTTTCACGCCAAATCTACCGCCCGATTTGGATGAAATTTAGAATAAAAGTAGTAAAGGTTACTGGGTTTAACATAGGTTACTTATTTTTTTTTTAAATCAACCGCTAAAAGGTTGAAATAGGGGGATGAAAGTTTATATGAAAAATCTAAACCGCTTGACCGATTATAATGAATTTTGGCATAAATGTAGTTGATAATCTAAACTTAAACATCTGCTATTTTTTTTTTTCAAAAACGTACCCCCGAGGGTTGCAATATAACGAAGCAATCAAGTAGTTCAGCGGGTCGCTAGTAAAAAAAATATATATCTAAAACCATCTTTGGTGGTCTTTTAACAGTACACTACACAATTACTTCTTGCCAATATATATAAAATGTAATATAATAGTTCGTCTTATATAGAAAATTTACGGTCTAATTGTAATATTTAATTGTAAATAGTAGCTAGTTACAGCATCGTGTTTCAATAACAACGGTTGCTAACGTCATGTCACCAGTCACCACGTGAATGTTATGCGATATGTTTATAATTAGATGAACGTGGAAAAATCAACGCTGGTAGGCTAATCAGCCTTTGTTTTAGCTTTGTAGTGTGATGATGATAGCAGGTTCGATTTCTGGTGAGGTATTTTTTTTATTATGGTTATTGTGAGGTTTCTATTATAGTGTATCTATCTCTTAAAGAAGTTTACATTGAAGGTTAGAAAGGGATTTTATATTATTCATAATTCGTTTTTGTACACTCGTACAAAATGTTATTATAGAAAAGAAACGAAAAAATATTGTTAAGACAGAAATATAAATACAATTTTTATGTATAAGAACTGACCTTATCGCTTAATAGTAATATCTTCCACACAACAAGACAGAACAAGGCAAAATTAAAAATGCAATAGGGTGTAATTAATTTAGAAACAATAAATATTTTACATTTTGTGTACTTACTTGATAAACTTTACTGACCTTTTCTTGAAGATAATATGAAAATCTTGACCTGTGCTGGCAGAGAATTACAGCTAAGAAATACTAAAGTAATTGTTTTGTCAAATAGCTACATATACAATCATGTTTGTTGACGATATTTTTTTAGTTTTTCAGAGCTATAATAAATAGTATAGGTCTTATTAAGTGCCTAGTGTCTATACCTATTACATTTTTGAAGGTTAATTGAAGTATTTATTAAATTAAACTTGTGTTTCTTTTCACTTTTGCTACAGTTCTTCATATACTCTTAAAAAACAAAAATAGCTTATAGTATCAGTATAAAATAAATTGTATATATACCTATACACATATTTATTGCATGATCTATAAAAAAATATGAAAAATATACAATGTATGTTTATATATTATACTCATTTCCTAGACAATGCATGGTCAAATACCATGGCCGTATACAGTTTCTCCATATCACATATAGGCTTTATTTCCTTTCATTGGGACCGCAGTCGCCCACACGCATCCAACCATGATTTTTTCAAGCTTCCATCCTTTTTTGACGCCATGTTGAATTCCTATGGGGAAAACAAACAAAATTGAACAATGCGCCTTAAAAATAAAGTTGAAGATCCTATAGCCGCACATAAAAAACGAATATAAGGAGATAGACTCTATAACATTGTAATAAAGTCTGCCTGACATCGTTTTAGGCCTATTGTGGTATGAATAGCCCATGATTTTGGGTCTACGTGTACTTTTTTTTATTTTTTAACTCGCAGTACAAACGCTTAGGATATTAATCAACTGAGCGGACAGTCTTTGTTTCGGCGGTGTCATTGGGCGTGTACGGTTAATTTTTCTATAGAATTTGACGTTTCCACCGTCACAGCTACTGGGTTTATTGCTTGGTAATGACTTAACAGGTATTCGCCGTCAATCATGACGGTAGCTATTGTTTTTGTCACGGTTTTTGAATATATTTTTGTAAATATTATAATTTTTTTTAAGCCACTTTCGGTTTTTATGGGAAATATAATGTAAATGTGGTAATGAATTGTTCTGTTCTCTAATTTATGTTTATTGCTTATTGGTAGAGGAACCTAACGTATCGCTTCACATAATTTTATATATTATTGTACAGTAAACGCAGTAGTTGTTGATTTTTAAACCCATACGGGGAATGGTAATATTTAAATTATTTTAATTTCTCTGCTCTAGCGACAAGACAACTCAACACACAATGTGATTCCAAGTGGAAAGTGGAGAACAAAGCGTTTTGACACGTTCTCTCTGCCTACCGCAGGCAACATCACGGTTTTTTCGCATTTCAACGCGAAAAAGCGTCAAGTTGAAAAAAAGCGATTTGTTTTTGCTTGGCTTAATTTAATTTGTTAACTTTTTAAAAAAAAATTTTTTTTTTCATTTCCCTACTTAAAATAATTATAATACAATAATATATTATTGCATTATAATTATGCATTTTAGCGAAATTTTTGTTATCTTTGCCTTTCATTAATGCATCCCATGTTTTATTTGTATTTTTACCATTTTAAAATTACGCTCTTTTACCTAAAAACTGAGCTATTATCTAGTTTATGCTAAGCTATAAAATATCTAAGCTAAGATATAACATTATCAATATAATAATAATATTCTTCAAGCATACGTTTTTGAAATGCCCTTATACTATATGCACTGCTTGGAAACCACGAAATTTCATTCGGCGAATTCATTATGCGAAATAACCGTATCCGTCGATTCATTCATCCGGTCCTCATGCAAATGTTCGTTTTGCTTGTTTTTTGCGTACTTTATGCGAGGATTATATGCGGATCTCAATTTAGAATATACCCCCATTATATCTGGAACGGTGTTCAAATTGATATTGCTGTTATGTTTTGTTTTATAATTTTATTATTTTTTCTTTGTTAGCTTCACGCTTTTCCCACATAACAAAGAGAACCTAGTGGGAAATGGTACCGTTCTACACTCTCCCACCCGAATTCCCGAGTATCCCGAGTATTCCGGGTAACCGAGTTCGAGACTGCATGTTGAATGATGGAACTTAGCACTCATCATTGAAGTATCATAATTCCCCTGAGTGGCATATAAACCCATTGCGTATACAATGAAAGGATAGCTTCTAATTTCAATGTGAAGGAAATGTTAGATGCAATATTTTAAAACATAAATAATGTTATTGTCTCTACTTGCTTAAAAATACTTAACGCAAGATTCAACGTGATGTTGACATTCATAATTCATCCCAACATGAAAACTTGTCATACTTTTAACACTATTTCGTTGAGTTACAATTTAATGGATATAATAAGGCCAGCAAGTTTACATAATGTTTAATTATTCGTAACCAGATTGTGGAAAATGGAAGGATAATTAAACGATAAATGACATTTTTTTTTAATTTTCATTATTATACATTTTTAATTAGAGTAAATTAAAAAGACATACTTTAGTGTGTTAAAAGCTAATTTTTTAACGGCTAACTAAAATAAGGAAATTGCATAGTCTACAACTGAAGAACAGAGTAGCATCACACGAGGCCTCATGACACGAGGTTCTCTGTACCTTTTTACCTTGTTTCCTTGCTATGCTGGTAAAAGCGTGAGGCTGCCTCGAATAGTCTAAAAATAAATATTAGAAGCATACATATATATATAGATATTTTGTTCCGCCCGTATTAAGATAATGCGTGGCATTACCTTCGTATCTGTTATCATTATATTAATACGTCGAGGAAAAACTTTCTACAAAAAATACGGATAGAGGAGTGTGAAATGAACCTTTATCTTTATATGAAGAAGTGCAAAAAGTCAATATCTTTATAATAAAAGAAGCTTCATACTTTTTCCCGCATATGAAGGCAATACAGAAAAGCTAGTGTTAAGACACTCTTCTTTTTCTTTATTAGAATGCAGAATTCTATTTTTTTATTTTATAATAATACGTCAGAAATATATGGAATAATTACAAAAAGTATAACTTGAAGTGACGTTGCTAAGAACATGTTGCTAAGGTAACGCATATTATGTTACGCGTCAACGGCTCTTATAGTATGTAGTAGTACAAATGTCAAAAGTCTACTACTTCAGTAGTAGATATATGACAGGTCTGGTTTAATAATATATTCGTATATAAATGTTTCAGACAACGAAGTAGATAGCTCACAATAAGTAATTGTTCTAGGATACTTTTACTATTTCGGAAACATAACTTAAAAATTACACATAAATTTATTATGTTACATTAAAAATAAATTGTATTAAACGTAAAAAAAACCAAATCATACATAAGAAAGACTGAAATTCAATGTTTTAATAGAAATTTCAATTAATTTACTAAGCTAATTTTGCTTATATGAACGTTTCACTTATACACGTTGCTTTACGCCTTTTCCCATAACAGGGTAATCAGAATGAACTAAGTGACAAGACTCTGTTTTAGGTATCAGAGCAGAGAAACAAAAATATATACAATCATTTTTCCGAATGGAAATCGAACCCAGTATAGTCAGACGCTGATCATCTACCACGGCCTCTCATACACGTAAGCTTTATAATATAAACTTAAACGCTTTAACCCTCAATAAGTAGTCAGTCTTTGATCCTTCGGCTTGTTAAATGTAAATCGAAATTAAAGCCTAAAAAATACCCGTCTCATTTCCGCCATATAAATCTCTTAGCGACACCTTCAGGTTAATTTCGTTCAGCCATAAATCCGTTACGTTGCCGTGCCTGTATTTCTTAAGAATATTGTTCGTTTACACGTGGTATTGGTAGGGAATTCCTTTAAACGTGTTATATTCATATTGCGATAATATTTCTAAAATACATTTCGTGCTAGAAATTGAAACGTTTGATTATGAGATTATGGTTTTTTTTTCAACTTTATGTATTTTTCCGGCGTGGAAGGGACAGAGAACTTAGTGTCAAAACGACTGTTAGTACATTTGTAATATTAACTTAAAATAACTAAAACTTTATTTAATAGTTAAGGAATTTAACAGTAAGCAAACATATAAAGTCTATTCTAATTAGAAGCAAATAAGACAAAAAATAAAGTGTCTTCCTCTGAAAATGAATAGTGCCTTTAATAAAATCGATAACATTACTTTGGTACATTAAATTATTCTAATTAAAAAATAATGATATTTTATACGGTAATTCAGTTTAAAGTTATTATTATTTTTGCAAGGTTTTCTTTTGTTATCCATACTTATATTATAAATGCGAAAGTCTGTGTGTTTGTCTGTCACGCTTTCACGGCTAATCTACCGGTCCGATTTGGATGAAATTTAGAATGAAAGTAGTAAAAGTTACTGGGTCTAACATAGGCTACTTATTTTTTCAAAAATCAACCGCTATAGGGTTGAAATAGGGGATGAAAGTTTATATGAAAAATCTAAACCGCTTGACCGATTATAATGAATTTTAGCATAAATATAGTTGATAATCTAAGCTTAAATATAGGCTACTTTATTTTTCAAAAACCCACCCCCGAGGGTTGCAATATAACGAAGCAGTCATGTAGTTCACGCGGCTAAGCCGCTAACGGGCCGCTAGTTGTTAATATTTTGAAATAATATTCAAGAACCATACCACGAGCGTCTTAAATGAACAAACACACGGTAATGTGTAAACGGAAGTGTACAATAATATATTGGAACGTCATAAATGATTATAAACACTAACTAACTTGGTGTTTCAGAAAGCAATTTATATCTGTGAATCATAATATTGAGGAATCTTTTAAATTATAATATAATAACTTTATTATTCCTCACATTTTTCGAAAACTTATATAATTTTAAACATTTTTAAAGCGTTATTCCACACTTAGGAAAATTGAAAAAGATGTTTAGAAAACGTGTAAAAATTTGAACGCAGCGGGATTCGAACCCGCGCCTCATGAATACCGTCCAGGCGCTCTCATCGCTGAGCCATACGTTCTACTGCCAGCTGCGTCAAAATTCTTATACGCTTTATTACAACTTATTGCTGTTGTTAGCATCTCTGTAAAGAGATTTTTACAAGTTTCTGTTACCTCTATTTAGGCAGACGCGGGTTCAAATCCCGCTCCATTCAAATTTTTATACGTTTTCTAAATATCTTTTTCAAACGTATATAAATTTAAACGCAGTGGGATTCGAATCCACGGTTTTCAGAAACCTTCCTAACCTGACCGCTAAGCCATACATTCTATTCAGTTAAGTCGACGTAGCTAAAGCGCTGCTCTTAAAGTTTTATACGCTTTTTAACATTTTCATAGCTGACTGATGTCCTTGTTAAGGTGACTGGAATAACGAGTAAACATCTATATTTATGAATATAAATTTTGCAAAAAAAGTTGTAACAAGCTTTAAACGATCCTGCTTACAGTATAAATGAAATTTCAAAGTATTTTAAAATCTATATTTTAAATTTAAACATTCGATTAAACAGCTTGCTTATGTTAAACCCCTTAGGGTATTTATAATTAGGGACTTTTGAGATAGTTTATGAAAATCAATTCACTGATTTACATTAATAATATAGGATATACATAAATAAGTAAAAAAGTTAAGGTCTCACGTAATTATACCTGGCAACACTAAGCGCATTCGATGATATATGACGTCAGGGCTGCGCCTGCGCAGGTACAAGCTATTCTTGTTCATGGTCAGTGACCACGAGACCTTTTCTTGGGGTGACTGTACCACCAGCGAATAAAGACCCCACAAAATAAACCAATACGCACTCGCGACGGCTCAACTAAAACTCGTTTTAAACACCAGCTTAAAATGAACCAGCAAAGTTTCTTGTTTCCGAACAAAAAATAAAGAATGGCCTTCTCAAGGGAGATCTTCTCGAATTGGTCGCGTGTGTCGCATTTCTTTTTCATACCATATGTTTTCTGATTATTTTTCTGTCCTTGGATGCCTGGAGTGGTTATTTATAGGTAGTTCTTACAAAATGTATTGTTAATTTCACCTTTTCTAAGGACTTTTTTTTCTTGTTAACTTTTGACATTATACTACAGTGATATATTGTCTATGCTATAAATAAGTAATAAGGTTCTAGTCATTTGTCACTAGACTTATTTCACTGCAATAGAAGTATACTCCTTAATTTTTATGAAAAATAGTTTATTATAGGTTTATCAACTATGTAAAGCGTTGTATTTGGTCCTTAATTTTAAATATGCATTTTATAATTAAAAATTTAAAAAATAATATTTCAGTTTTAGTACAAATCAAATAAAATTAGCTACTCCCACTTGCAGCATTACAATAATTGAATTATTTAAATCTCCATCTAAATATACCTTACATTACATTCTATTTCTAACTAAAACGAAGATTAACAGCGTGAATAATTTAAATTATAATTGAAAATAAATACCTTAGGTGCGTAGTCAGTCAAACAGGCCGATGTCGATAAGATAAGGGTGGTCAGAAAGGGTTGATTTAGGTTGACTGATCTAGTTAGAATTGATCCTTGAGGTTAAAGGATCGCTAAATGAGAAATTACTACGTATTTAAATGCAAATTCTTGTATTTACGGTCTAATTGAATTGCGTTTACAAATTAGTTATTCATATTTATATGGAGATATCAAGGGATATAATGTTCTTATAAACGGTAGCTTCAGCTATACTTTGCTTTGCATAGCAGATTAGCCAAAGAGAAACTAGTGTTAAGGCACTCCGTTCTCAATTTCCACTCGAGTCCGAACATTATATATTTAGAGGTAGACATCATCGCTGAGTTTTATCTTGTTCACCACAGCAGATTAATGAAAATTATTAAATTGTGATTTTCCACCGCGTGGGACATGAATCCACAACCAATAGTTAGTCAGTACAGTCTGACGCTGCTTCACTGCAACATGATAGCTATATTTCTCTTTGATGTTAAATTTTAAGGTTTAGCATAATTTAGTAATAAGACTGAGGAGATTATTTTGAGTTTAATATATGTATGCCCATTCATTTTGTAGTATAGACAAACGGTAAGTAATCCATTATTATATACCCCCTACTCTTTCAGTCTTATATCTGTATAATATATATGTAAATATAAATGTAAACTAATAATTATAAAAAACCTTAAATTGTGATACAAAAATATACCTCACAATTAAATTTCAAAATCCAATGATAATGTTATCAAATTTAAATAAAAAATCTATTTAGTATTTGTTTATTTTATTTTAAATGGGTTCAAAAATTATAATTGTGCAATAATTTATATATTTACAACAATTTATATTATACATTTAAGTAATGCTTGGAATTTGAGTGACATCGAGAGTGGACGAAAAAACGAAAATATTTATAGTCGTGTAGTTTACACAGGCGAAACCGCCATCAGGTGGCTGGTTGATTAATATATATACCTACAACATATAATATATTCAGATATAACGAAAATATCATATACTTAACTTAGTCTATCCTTCACAATGACCCCTATAAACGCAGACGGATAAAAAACACGGGGCCACTTCCAAGAAACACAGTCTCCCAAAAATTGACAATCACGTGAATAAAAATTCCAAAGAAAACGAAATGTTTTAAATCATAGTACACTTTAAGCTATTAAAATTTAGACTTTAAATTTTATATAATAAAGTCGATTTTAGTTAAACCGTAGTTATAAAACTGGTTCGAACAGACCTGTTTCCTCCCGTTTCAAGTCGTCTTTTTATTTTGCGAGGCACTGACCACCACAACAAAGGTTCTATGGACTTTGTTTTTTTACAGTGCAACGCCTTGCGATGCTAATGTTGTATATATATATAGGTCTTGTTAGTTGTTAGTTTGTTTTAAATATCGTTTATTGAGAGCTAGATTTGTATTAAGTAAATATGCTTGGTTTTGTTTATATGGTATATAAATAGAAATTCATTGTATTTTTATTTTTTTATTAGCTTCACGCTGTATCCCGCACACAGCAGGGTAGGCAGAGGGAACCTAGTGTTAAGACACTCCATTCCCCACTTTTGGAGGCATTGCGTGTTAAGTGGAGGAACTTAACGCCACCCTTTGCCTCGATACCAGAGCGAAATAATGTAAATATTACATATTTCCACTCCTCGAGCGGGAATTGAACCCACAACCAGTCGTTTACAGTCACACGTTTGTGCCACTGCGTCACAACCGGCTCCAATTTGTATTTATTAACTTTAAAAAATCAACAACTAATAGTTCTATAATATACAAATAAGAAATATAATTTTAATATACACAGTCTGTAATAGTATTAGGTCATTTAGGCGCAGTGGGACTTCTGACTGTTAACGCGATTGGTTCTGGATTCAATTCAATTCCTTTGAGGGAAATGTTTATATTTACATTATTCTCATATATAAACAAAAGGTTTTTTTTTTTTTTTTTTTTTTATTGAATAAAGGAGGCAAACGAGCAGAAGGACCACCTGATGGTAAGTGGTTACCTTCGCCCATAGACATCCACAACACTATAGGTAGTTAGGATGCGTTGCCGACCTTGGGGGTGAAGAAGGGAAGGAGGGAGATAGGATGGGAATGGTGGGAATAGGGAGTGAGCTGGCTTACATGCCATCGAACCGGAACACATCAACAGATATTTGGCGGTTCGTCTTTGACATGCTAGTGGTCGCGAGCCAGTCGGAGAACAAGTCTCCTACCACCAAGCTACTGGGTTACCCGCCTTTTACGGGACGCTGTCCCAGCTGCGGAGGGGAATTGTATTCTTAACCCGTCCCCCCACGGGAAAAAAGACAATACGCAGCGTTGAGTTCCGTCATTCAACGCGCAATATTGGGCAACCCAGTTGTTTAACACTGTGCTCTTCTGTTATGCAGAAAAAAGTATAAAGCTAAGAGAAAAAATATTTATTGTAAAATTAAATTTTCAAGAACTTTACGCTACACCATGGCTCATTTATTCAAGTCACTTAGATAGTAACAACCTTAGTTCAAGCGTAGGTGGATCTCCCACGTAGTGTTTGTATTTTTTACTTTCACACATCACCCACACTTAGTTGTATACAACTATATGAATGATAAATAGATTTTGGTGAACTTTCTCTATTTTCTACTTATTACTAATTAAAAAAATGGGGAGAGTCGTGGCGCAGAGGCACAAAATGTGCCTTTAAAGCGACTGGTTGTGGGTTCGATTCCCACTCGAGGAGTGGAAATATTTATTATTTCCATTTTCTTCGCTCTGGTGTCGAAGCAAAGCACGGCATTAACACGCAACGCCTCCTAATTCGACGGAAAGTGGAAAACGGAGTGTCTTAACACTTGGTTCCCTCTGCCTACCCTGCTATGTGCGGGATACAGCGTGAACCTAAAAAAAATATGATAAGATTTATTGTCGTCGTGAGTTTTACACATCTTGAAATAAAATTATTATTAAGAGGATTAATCGCGTATATTATTAGTATTTAAAAATACATTTATAGAAAACCCGACGTTTTAAACTTTGTGGTCACAGATAGACTGCTTATTTATTTATATGTACTTTTGTATAAAGTGACATAAACGTTGCCAAGGTAACCCGAGTTTTACTTCTCAATGGAGACACTAGTACTCAATGAAATCTGAAACTATACTGACATGCCAATAAATTGTCCTAAATAATGCTTTTAATATCCACTAACAAATAATGTAACAGCTGTATAACATACCAGGTACAAAATATATGAACAAAGTGACTTGGGTCCGACCGGTGTCAACGTCAACACGTGAGATAGTGTTACATTAAAGAATTTAATTATTTGATAATTATTCATCTATTTGCTTACATGGATTAGCTTTTGCATTAACGAGATTACCACGTTTCTGATTGTGGCTTCAAACGTATTAAGCTTAGATTAAAAAATTAAATAGCTTCACGCTATATCCCGCACACAGCAGGGTAGGCAGAGGGAACCTAGTGTTAAGACACTCCGTTCCCCACTTTCCGCCGAATTCGGAGGCTTGCGTGTAAAATGGCGGAACTTAACGCCGCGCTTTTACCTCGACACCAGAGCGAAGAAAATGGAAATATAATTTCCACTCCTCGAGTGGGAATCGAACCCACAACCAGTCGTTTACAGTCACACTCTTGTGCCACTGGGCCACGACTGGCCACTAACTTTGTTTTAAAATTAAAGAAAAATATATTAAAATTCATTTTGTATTCTGAAAAGTTACTATGAAAAGACATTTTGAGTGAGACGCGGTAAAATAATGTAATTTTGCGAAAAAAATTACAATTTGTTTATCGGTATAAATATCTAGAATAAAGGTAGATCTTACTAACCCAATAAGGAAAAAAACACAAAAAATATAAATCGAAATTAAATAATTATATATTGCAGAAAGAACCAAGCGTTAAATCACTCCGTTCTCCACACTTTGCTCAAATTACAGACCATATATGTTAACTGACAGCCTTAACGCTGCACTTTTTCTTAATCATAACAAAGAAATAAAAAATAATTAAATTTTGAACATTCCTTCAGTTGAGAATCGAACCCACATCCATTTAAAAACAGATGCTTTACTATTGCATCACAATTACATTATTCAAAATAGCCTCAATAAAACTAATTCTAACCACATCTAAACAAACATTACCGTGCATTAACGTGTAACGTGAAACTAAAAGTAAAACAAAATCTATCATTTCAAGCTGAGCTGACGTTTACTCCAAATATAGCTTAACCCGAGCTATAAAGAAGTTAAGAGTGAAGTTCAAGATCCTTACAAGGGGAAGATCACATTGTATGCGTTATGTGTTCTATTTTTATTATTACGTTCTAGATCGTTCGGTACTACTTTGGTCTGGTTAGTATAGTTAGTTATATGTTACTTTTAAACATTTTTAAAGTGTTATTCCACACTTAGGAAAATTGAAAAAGGCATTTAGAAAACGTATAAAAATTTGATTCTAGTTATTTGTTATTTAATGTGGCCAGTCGTGACCCAGTGGCACAAGCGTGTGACTGTAAACGACTGGTTGTGGGTTCGATTCCGACTCGAGGAGTGGAAATATTTAATATTTCCATTTTCTTCGCCCTGGTGTCGAGGTAAAGCGCGGCATTAAGTTCCGCCACTTAACACGCAATGCCTCCGAATTCGGCGGAAAGTGGGGAACGGAGTGTCTTAACACTAGGTTCCCTCTGCCTACCCTACTGGGTGCTGGATTTAGCGTGAAGCTATTTAATTTAATTTAATTTAATGTTAAAACAAATCATTTTTTTATTGTTTTTGTATAAGAATTGCTATGAATATTTTTTTTCAGTAAAGACTTTTTTTGGAATAAACATATAAGCTTATAAAGTAGCATAATTAATATAATTGTTATTATTCTGTAAAATTATAATTTCAATTTCTAGTTCTTTATTCATCATTTAGGGCCAAAATTTGTAGTACAATAAGAATTTCTTATCAAACACTATTCTAAACAGAAATATGCAAAACGCAAGAGAATTTGGCTTATTAAATTGTTTATAAGCCGCAATGCGCATTTCAAGTTAAAGACAACGAGAATTCAAGCTGTATGTAACTTTACTAACTTTTTTTATTCATATGCCTACATTGTAGCGACGCATTTGAACTATGCCTCCCCTAGACTAAGAGGCTAAATGGCCTTGAATTAACCATTGCTGATTTCATCCCACTACCTTTATTTACCCAGAAACTGCACTCCAACGACTTATTATATTATTTTTATCGTTAACCTTCTATCCCGAATAGTAGGATAGGCAGAGAAAACCTAGTGTTTTAATACTCTGTTCTCCGCTTTCCATCTTAATTGCAGACTAAAGGCGAATTCAATAATTAAAATGTAATCTTTCCCCTGAGTGGAATCGAACCCATAACCATCACTGTTAACAGTCAAATGCTATCCTATTGCGTCACGATAGCGATCAAATATAACATTATTTCGAGCATATAATATAAACAAATGATCATTCACACGCTAGATAATACGTAATCCTTTTATACTTTCTAAATACCCACTTACAATAATGTGCGCAACATTAAAAGTCATATGATTGTCAAATTGTCGCGATCGTATCGATTATACCTATACTAGATGTAGGTACATGTATTCGTTATGATAACAAAATATTTTTTTAATTGATAATGGTAATGTGTAACCTTTTCTGTTTGTATTTGCTTTGACTGATATTATAAAAAATGACGGCGTTAAGTTTCGCGACAGCATGTAATTTTTCGAATTCAAGCATAAAAGTAAAGAATAAAGTCTCTTGACTTGTTTCTCAATGACTGATGCTATGCGGAAAAACTGAGAACCATTAAAACATCACTCCGTTCTCCTCTTTCTTTTAGTTTTTAACAGTTTTATAAGACTTTTTAAACATTTTTAAGGTGTTGTTCCACATTTTAGAAAATTGAAGAAGGTATTTAGAAAATGTATAAAAATTTGAACGCAGCGGGATTCGAACCCGCGATCGATTCCTGAATACCGTCCAGGCGCTCTCACCACTGAGCCATACGTTCTACACGCTGCTACTCATTCTAAGTCCGCTGCGTTCAAATTTTTATACGTTACCTAAATACCTTTTTCAGTTTTATAAGATCTCAACTTCAGGGTTTCTTATACACAAAACAAAAATAAATTAACCGAATTAATTTCGTTTATTTTCGTATATTGACATTTTCGAGAACTATAGAGTATTCGTAGTAGATAAGTCAATGTGAAATAGCTTCATTTGCAATCATATGAGCTCTATTTTTCATTTCTTATTGTTTTTTTTTCTTCGTCTTTTATTTCAATTATTGTTTATTTTTCTTTGTAGGCGTTGCATATTTTAACTACTATGACATGCTTTATAGTATTTTTTGTCAAAAAACCGAAAACTGCTTAAAAAAATTGTATGCATTCAAAAGTAACTTTAAAACAGAAAGGTCTAACAGACGTTTATTTATCTATTAATGGTACGGAGCAAGTGTTCGTTTAATTTCCAACATGTTATGTTTACACTGTGTATTTTTGGAGTAGCCGCTACCACGTGGAGTGGAACTAAATGTATTCTTCATATAATAATAACCTTTATTTCTACAGTTATTAGGTTGAATATAGTTTAATACGATTGTTTAAATCAACGTACAGACAGATTATGGCTTTAATTTTTTGCGTCGTTCGCCTTTTTTTATTAGTGTTTAGATTTCGCGTATTTTTGGACAAGTCGTGTGTGTTATTACAAATGGCGTTCCCTTTTTGTATGGTTATCTGAACGCCTGTATAAACTAAAGTTATTTGTTATACTGCATCTTTACACATTATTATTATTCACATTTTAATATATTAATATCAATCTGTAAGGAAATAACTTATAAGAAAATAAGTCTTTAGGAATGGAAGAGTGGAGAAAATAATTAAATACAGAATAATCACAATTTATTGTTTATGCTATGAAAAAAAGATACCATAATAAAAGAATCTCAGCATATCTCTAAAACGCAGCTTTATTATACAAATAAAGATTGCTAGACTATTTATGCAAAGAATAAAAACCTACTAAATAGCAAATCATTTTTTTTTTTTAATATCGAAAATAATTCTAAACTATGCAAATAATATTAAAAAAAAAGTCACAAACGTCTACATTGCATTATTCCACAAAGCCATTCACAAGGAGAACCTAAAAGACCTTCGCTGCATACAATTTTTACATTTTCCCATCCTTTTTAAACCTTTCATCATTTTATATTAAAAGCTAGAGTAGAGCATTGCATCGTTCTTACAAATCTCATTAGGGTTTACTCCACAACACTTTGTATAACCGTATTGTTGAGGTCGTAAGGCTAGTTTTGTAGGTGCGTTGTTCTGTCGAAGCGGAATACCCTAGAAGCACTGATTCAATTTATTGAACTAAGCTTTAAAATCTTATCTCGAGTTTAATACAAGGAAACTATAAAATGTACGTTCAGCTTTTACGCTGATTTTACTTTAGATTCGTTTTTGATATTGGTATACTTTGTTTGATATAAATATGGAACTTTTTTATAGAATTATATATAAGTTATGTTTTTATTTTCTTGATGTATAGAAACGATGAGCTTTGCCTACGACCTCATCCGAAAATAAAAGAAGTCTAACTTACTGCTTATTACATTATGTATCTGCCAGTGAATGTCTGGAACAAACAGATAGACAGGCAAAAACTAAAATATATTGTACAAGCGGCCCGCTCGCGGCTTCGCCGCGTGTTCTGTGGCTGTTCGTGGCTGTTTCGGTATAATGCAATCTTCTGTGGTGGATTTTTAAAAATAAAATAGTCTATGTTTAACCTTGGATTATCAACTAAATATTATATACCTATGCCAAAATTCGTTACAATCGGTCAAGCCGTGTAGATTTTTCATATAAACTTTCATCACTTATTTCAACCCGTTAGAGGTTCATTTTTGTAAAACTAAGTAGCCTATATTAGACTCAGTCATTTTTACTACTTTATTTTTAAATTTCATCCAAATCGGACCAATAGATGAGCCGTGAAAGCGTGACAGACAAACACACAGAATTCGCATTCATAATATAAGCATGGATTAGTAAATATGCCGTATATACATGCATATATATGCATGTTTAGTAAATAGCAGTTACTTTAAAATTACAAACCGACACTCCAATTTAATTACTTTTAAACATTTTATTCTTAATTATATTTAATAAGTACTCTTGATTTAGATATAAACAAAACGTTGCGTTGAGTCTCTATACGCAATGTCTCGTTGGACAGGAAGTGGGGAACGGAGTGCCTGGACACTAGATTCTCTCTAAATACCCAGCTATGAGAGAATAAGCGGAAAACTGACAAATTTTAACTTAATTTTATATATCTCATAAATAAAACAAAGCATATTGAACTTTTTGAATTAATTATCTTTGACACTTGCAACGAAGATGGATCGGCCCATTTATTAAAATCGGCCCAATATGCGGGTTACAGCGAAACATTTATACAAACAAACACATATGTATCTACGTATTAAAAATACGTTCTGTGATAAATCTATAAGGTCAGCCCTAAATGAAGTTACAATTTTTAATTAATGATTTTATTTTTGCTATGGATTTGATTCTGAGTTCAATTCACACTTAAAGAAAAACTTAATAAAGAAAAGTCTTGGTAATAGAAAATACGGCAATGCCACCAGAACTAGTGGATAGATTGAGTGAGAAATATTTAAATAATATATTTATATAAATAAGCTGTTTTAGAGCTTAACGAACAAAAAATAAAATATTTTGAAAATCTATAGAAAAATTAAATGTAGCAAACATGAACCTGTGTCTCTCGGAAATCGCTCCATTGCTCCAATCGCAAACGTCCTACATCACTTATACCTTTTTTACAACTTATTATTATTTTTAGCGTCGATACAAATAGATTTGTACAAATTTTTGCTATTCAAAAATCTGGCTAATCACATTTTGTTTAGCATGTAAGAGTACTTTGAATTTTTAAATATTTCAATATTTATAAAATGTTATTCACAGACAGGATTACACGTAGAAATAAAGCTAAAAATGTTAAGATAAGCATTTTAACGATAAGCATTTTAGCCTTCATTTTTTTTCCAACTTCACGCTGTATCCCGCACACAGCAGGTTAGGCTATTTCGGATTCGGAGGCATTGCGCGTTAAGTGGCGGAACTTAACTTCGCGCTTTGCCTTCTGATACCAGAGCGAAAAAAATGGAAATAAAAAATATTTCCACTCCTCGAGTGGGAATCGAACCAGTCGTTTACAGTCACATGTTCATGCCACTACGCCACGACTGGCTCCAAACTTCATCTAATAGAATATTTAAAATAAAATAGTTCTTAAAACTATTCAATATACCTACCACAAAATACTATTCCATACCTTTCATATTCCACGCTGCCGTATACTCATGTTTATTTCTGTGTTTCAGGTAAATTTTGAAACGGGCACAGTGACTGAGCCGCTGTTTACACAACGCTGTTTGGAGAATCGCAAATTATTAAGTACGTATAGAGAATTATTATATATACAACTATTAATACCTTCTCGTAATCCAACTACGTATTTATTGAAACTTACTTTGTGATGAAATAATGTAAAATTAGATATGTTTTTCAAAAATACTGTAGAAATTTTGATTAGTACCAAAATTTTATCAATTAAGAAAATTTTGGTTGAAACTATATAATTTAAATACAGTTTTGTCCTGTAAAGCGACTGGTTGTGGGTTCGATTATCACGATTAATATTTCCGTGTTCTTCGTTCTGGTGTCGAGGCAAAGCGCGGCGTTAAGTTCCGCCACCTAACACGCAATGCCTCCAAATATGGTGGAACCCTGTGTGCGGGGCACAGCGTGAAGCTATTTTTTTATTAAAGTGAGCACTCGGGCAGTTGAAAATACGTAATAATTATAGTCGTGTAGTTTACGCAGACAAAGCCGCGAGCGGGTCGCTAGCATAAAACTATAATAACTACTTATAAAAAGTTGCCTGTCAAAAGTTTGTTGTTTTGTTTCCATTCTAACAAGACGCTTTGACAAAAGTAACTTCTCAAAGATCTAAAAAATGGATTTTATGAAGAGCGTGCTATTTACTTTTTATTTACCTTATTTATATCTTTATTTTGGCAGATTTAAATACATTTTCTAATAATTTACAGATTCTTATAATTAACAACTAACAAATTAACGTATGTAACACTGCCTTGGAAGAAGACTGTCACATCTCAAAAATTTTCGAATTCCAGTTTAGTCATGTCTCAAGATGGTAATGTGGTATACTATTATGTGGAATACTGTCATACATCAAGCTTGCAAGGTTTGCCGTCAGAGGGCAGATGTGTCAGTTTTACTTTGGATGAATGTTCTGGACTTTTCGGTTTAAAAAACTTTAAACGACGTTTTCTCGATAATTATGATTTTTGGAGATTGACAGTATTCTTCCAAAGCAGCGATTATACACTTGCTGTATTAAGAAAGTTACTTGAGTATAATTTTTTTCTTTGTTTTTGTAGAAGCTTCTATATATTTTCTTAAAGAACATATACAGACAAATTATATTGACATAACCTATATTAATAACCTAATTGTATGTTTATATAATAATAATAATAATTTAATTCACGTACAGTCCATGTCATTATACGTATAGTCGTTTGTGACCTGATCATTATTAAGCAGAAATGCAAATAACACGATCTAATATTAGTTGAAACATGTCTTACATTTCAATTAAACTAATATTGACATTACTATTTGGATGTTGTTGTATTAAATTCCATACAAATTTAGATGATATAATTGTTTATGTGAAAATTGTGTAACTGTTAACTGTAACTTAGGGCATTATGGAGCATTGGGACAATGACTGTCTGAACACTATTGGTTGAGGGATTCGATTCCATTTGGAGAAGATGATATTTTAATTCATTTATTAAAATATTTAATGATTTTATATGAATTTTAAGAAATTTATAAAATGTTTTTTTTTTGTGTTCTTTAAGGCAAAGTTGCGTTGAGTTCTACCTCGCAATACGTCTCGATTTCGTGCGGAAAGTAAAGTATGGAGTATGACTACCCTGCTATTTAGATTAAATCGTGAAACTGAAATATAATAAAATATTAATATAATGTCTTCGTCCTCTTTCTTTCATTTCTAAAATAAAGTAAGATAAGGCATATGTAAATGCTAATTAGACCATATATGATAAGTGTATACATCTCTTTATGTTTCATATCGTATTGTTAAATAGAGGTTTAAATTACGTATAAGCTTCTTTATGTTTTTCCAAACACTTAAAATACTTTTAACACAATAATCTACTATCAAATTAACTAAATTCGAGGCCGTTATAGCGCCTGACAGTGGGACAGCGTCTTACAGTAAACAAGGTGGTTGTAGGTTCGATTTCCACTCGAGAAAAGGATTATTTAAATTTTCATTTGATCGCCCTGGTACCTAAGACAAAGCGCATCAATGAGTTACGCCACTTAACACGCAAATTGTACCGAAGCGGAAAATGGGGAAAAGAGTGTCTTAACACTAGGAGCTCTCTGATTATTCGGCTATGCAGTATACAGCGTGGAGCTGAAAACCCAGTACATAATTGCCCAAACTTCTAGGTATACAGTAGCACATATGTATGTAGCCTTTGTTTGAACTTTAGAACACATGTAACTGAATAAGGTAACGCGCTAAACTTACAAGGCATCGTTCCAAGACTTGGCTAATTTTCTTTACTTTTTCCCTCTTATTCTCTACTTGTTAGTGCTTGTAGCTAAGCTTTCATTTCTTTTTTATGCCTTTTAAAAGCTTTTGTAAATTTTTTTTTGTTTGAATTATTTCTTTTTTTTTGGATTTCTATTATTATGAATACCTATTTAAGAACAAGTTTTATTATATTATTTTTAATTAATCAACTTTGATTTTGATATCAAACATGATTTGAACTACATTATAAGTAGACTTAGTAAGTTATTTAGCACTTATAGAATTAGCCTATGCTTGAGACATACTACGTATGAATGTATTGTATACCAATGTATTATTATTATATAACTCTGGTTCCTAATAAATCATAATTTAAACTATTTCAACCGGATTAATCGTATGTACATATGTACTTTGGTATTTGAAAAAAAAATCAAAGGGATTAGAATAAAGGTTTAAAAAGTTATGCGACGGGTTTTTATATATTTTTGCACATAATACACGATTTATCCAGTTAAAAAAATATTAGGTTCTTTTGAAAATGTTTAAAAATTGAATACCAAGAAATTAATTAATTAAGTATTACTTTAATTTTATTTATGATCTTATCACTCACATGCAACTTCACGCATTTCCGTTATATCAAGCCCAAAATTAACATGTGTAATGAAGGGTGTGGAGTGGCGGAATTCAACACCACGCTTCATCTTTGGTATCTGAAGGAGAAATTAAAATGTAAACATTCCCCCGAGGGGTAATCGAACTAACAACCAATAAAATTTATAGTCAGGCGCTGTCCTACTTAGCCAAGATGGCTTCACGTAAACTTGAGATTAAAATATTTACAATTCACTTGCTTAGTCTAAAGAAAAATATATATTGCTAGAATTATTACAAATAAAAAAATAAACGTAATATGAATTAATTATAATAAAAAAATATTTCCTTACTTTTATTCATTCTTAATTAAACCTAGGTACGTACAACATAATAGACGTAGCGCTTGTTAGCTGTAATTCACAACTTACTCCATGCAAACACAATTAGCGAGACGACCCAAAAAGAAAAATTCATGTACAAGATGTCCCCGAGTCTAATAAATTAACGCAAAACCGAGCGACTTCAAATATTTGTCCAATCCAGCACGAACAGATGGTTTAAGTCAAAATTTGATGAAAAAAATACTAAGTTTCTTGTCGCTATGTATTTTCGCCAGCGGTAATGAAGGTCCGCCCTTATTCGAAGGCAGCTATGAGAAATATTTTGGTAAACGACGCTTTTTTTTGTAAATTATAGTGTAGATCTATTGTAGAGAGAGTTTTTTCTGCTGAATAAACGGATTTTTTATTCCAGCTCTCTTGAATTATTCAAAATGTTTGTTTGGTGTACGTGTGCTTTGATTGTGTTGGGTTAAAAATGTTTAATAATTATTTTAATAATAATTCTTTATATTAATATCTTAGTATTATACGAAAATTATCTAAGTTTATAAATAAGTCCCTAAACAAATAGTGGGACAGTATCTGTTTTCTCGATGGTTATTGGTTCAATTACCACTAGGGTAAACCATTATGTTTCGATTATTTTCATTTCTCCTTATTCTTAACTAAGACGTAAAGCGATTTTGAGTTCTGCCACTAAATATGCAATATCTCGAATACGAATAGAAAGATATTCTTGAAAAGGACATATTTCTATATATAAAAATATATAATCAGGCAAGGCACAATTCATCTAATTTATAAGTAAACCACGCCATCTTATACATATATACTGTCT
The DNA here is from genome assembly GCA_019049465.1 of Dryas iulia moderata. Classification (NCBI taxonomy): domain Eukaryota; kingdom Metazoa; phylum Arthropoda; class Insecta; order Lepidoptera; family Nymphalidae; genus Dryas; species Dryas iulia. The sequence goes on from CM032440.1 coordinate 2,698,041, forward strand.
CTATAGGTTATCTTATTAAAGTATTAATTAAAATGTACAGTTTATTATCAAAGTTATTTTCTCCAATTAGTCCCCAATGTTAGTTTAGATATATATGTAAATTACTTTGATATTTACTTTACATTGAATCTGATCCTTATACAGAACATTAAAAACATGGTTTATAGATTTAACAGATTCAAAGGAAACTTAGAAAAATGTTATATATTTAAGAAGTAATCTCTAATATAAGTCGTTTTTAACGTTTAATCCAGCTGTTTGCTTTATAAATAATATTTATTAGCCTTTTAAAACTTTTAGAATCTTTTACAATTTGTAACTATGTTTTTTCTTTCGTCATAAAATTCTATCTTATTTAAGGAGAGTCAAGACGCTTATTCCTGAATAGCAAAGCTGGTAGAAAGAACCTAGTGTCAAGACACTCCGTTCTTCACTTTCCGTCTGAATCCTACGGCATGTTGAATGGCGTAACTAAACGCCGCGCTTTATAAGAACAGTCATTGAATAAAAAACTGAAAGGGATCGGAAAACTTTACATTTTTATATTCACGTCCAAAAGTATGTAGATAGTTTTATCGCTTGGGTCGGCATTCGACAAGGCGTTTGTGTGAAATATGACTATTGCATGCCATTGACCTTACAAATGGTATTCCATTTTAGAGCACTGGTACGTTTTTCTATTTTTTTTATCTTAATATATGTACGTCTCGAATTATCCGTAAGGTAGAGAAAACAATGAAAGAACTATCTTTTCCTTTATTTTTGGCCCAAACAGACTTTTTGAAATTGAGTATAATTTAGAATCTATACTAGTAACACATAACTAAATGAGCCAAAAAAGGCATGGATATGAAATGATTGTGGTACTTAAAAACTTAGCGATAAAAATTCCAAAGATCTGCTCTTTAGCTGAGCATAATAAAAATCCAAATTAAAATTAGATTTGCTTGAAAATTTTTGACACCGATCACAATACAAAATTTTCATACCATGAACATGTCCTTACAAGGATCAGGATATGTAATCAGTGTCAGTAATTTCTTACTTGACAGCGTGTTTTTTTTTATTTAAAACAATACATTTATAGTAAAAATATATGAGAAAAGCCTACATAACACGAAAGGTATCGATTTTCCGCGGAAAGTGGAGAACAGAAAGTCTTAACACTAGGTTCTCTCTGACTACCTTGCTATGCGGTAAAAAGTTGAAGAAGGAGAAGGCAATCTAATAACAAATTATTAATTATAATTGGGGTCAGTCGTGGCGCAGTGGCACGAACGCGTGACTGTAAACGACTGGTTGTGGGTTCGATTCCCACTCGGGGAGTGGAAATATTTAATATTTCCATTTCCTTTGCTCTGGTATCAGAGGTAAAAAGCCCGGCGTAAAGTTCCGCCACTTAACACGCAATGCCTCCGAATTCAGCGGAAAGTGTGGAACGGGGTGTCTTAATACTAGGTTACAGCGTGAAGCTAAAAAAAAATCATCATGAAGTTAATTATAATAAGTTAACAAATTAAATAAACTTAAACGTAAAATCTAACCTAACCGTTTTCCAAGTCAGTTAAAAGTAAAGAGGTCATAACGAACATATGGCTCGCCTGTTACTCCAGTACAAAGAGCATATTATGCAACTTTGTGTTTATCGTAAGGTCATTGAACTTGAAAATTGCCTTTCATACATTAACACTGTTATCTACACTGATAACAGCTACGTGGTATCGAATTAGAATCGATTATCGACCAAGTAATTGATGAATCACATTGAAATGTGTTTTGATACAGCTGTATTATGTTTTTAAAACGTATTTGGTAGTCTTAAGGTAATAAATATAGGTTTTTTTGAAAGTTTCGCACTTTTTGCGGTATGCAAAGTGAATTTAGTGTTAAGGCACTACGTTCTCCGCCTGACTTCGAGTTGTGGAATATTGAAGGCAGAACTTAACGCCGCGCTTTTATATTATTTGCTAGAGCAAAGATGTGATTTTTTTTTAATTATCGAACACGTCTTTTTTTTAATTTTCATGCTTTATCCCTTGCGGGGTAGTTACAAAGATATTTTATCATATAATCACAGTTGGTAAGGCAGCGGTAGGTAGATATATTGTTCGCAATAGCTTATTTTGGTAAACGACGTTTAAATTACGACGAATCGAACCACCAATAAATTTCAGTCATACTTAGTATGACAAAGCACGGCGTTTAACGTCCGCCACACGACACTCAAACTTTACCTATCCCATACTAGGGGCTTGAAGGTAACCACAAAAAAAAAAGATTTATTTAGCAATTTCTTCGTAAGCCTCTAGCCAAAAGATTTATTAACAGTATCTGCCAAACGTATAAAACATAGACGATTGTCGTAAAATACACTTCAGGTCAAACTTCAGGGCTTATATATGAATTATTAATGAGAGTATTCACATAAAGGCAGCCGCTTTTTATCCCGTTTCCGAGAACTTGCGTTATCCCGCAATTTTAAGGTTTCAGTACTTGTATATAGGTACGTACCTAACCTGCAAATACGTAACTGATTAAATATTTAGATTTAGTAATCAAACTATGTGTTGTTCGTGTAGTGTTCGTAGAATACGTGAAGGATTAGTTCTGAAAGCTTGCTTGTTATTGGTAATATAGAAATCAAAGTTTAATAAAATTACGTTAAGGAATAAAGTAAAATATATGTTTAAAATTTAAATGATTCTCTTATTGTATACTACTATGTAGTTTTGTTTTACTAAAGGATAATTTATACCGTTTCATGCTTTCGCTTCCTTCTCCACTTTCCACCTGAAATTGAAACATTAAGTGTTAAATTGTAGAACTCGACGCCGCGTCTTATTTCAGACACCAAATAGCAGAGAAATGAAAATAATTTTATTATCTCATTCATTCCCTCGAGAAGGAATTGAACCCACACCACCTACGCCATGATGAAATTTTTCATAATAACATTTTCCTTTAAATGTAAACATTGTAACAAAATTTAATACTACTTTAACATAATATTAGCAAAGCCATGCAATAACGCGATAGTAGATTTCGTAAACAGATACAAAACTGTTATAATTTTCAAACATTCCTAAACAAATTTTAACTTGTCCTCTGCAATATACTTTGAAATAGTTTAAACTTACTTCCTAGAAATAGTTAACAAAATAGTTTGTATGGAATCCGGAAGACTTATTTATATTGTCTAAATTAATAATGGGGCTTGTTTTATTCACTTTTCAGGATTTCAGTGGTAAAGTGTATAAACTAACTTAGATTTTCAACTAGTTCAGGTCATGTCTTGTCATATCACCGTGTCTGAAAGTACCTTTATGTATATACATAAAGGTACTTTCAGACACGGTGATACGCGTCTACATTTCTGTTATTGAAGCCGGCTGCAATGGACGGTACAAAACTAAAGTTTTATATGTAGGCTCCGTAAAGAGTGTAGGGTAAGTACTAAGAGAGGATGTCAAAAATCGTGTTCATTATGAAAGTTGACATTTTACAATTTCTAGTCAACGCTCAGAAAGTTACAAATCGCGGTGATAACTGCCGTCACTTAACACGCATTGTCTATATTTGGAGCAGAAAGTGGAAAACGGAGTGTCCTGACACTAGATTATCTCTCTACCCTTCTATGCGGGACAAACCGTGTAGCAAACTTGTATATGAATAAAGGTGCATACCACCCTTACACTTTCTCATCCCTTAATACGTTCTGCAATTTAAGATTAAAAACTTCATTTAAATAATTGCATATAATTAACGCAAACCAATCTATATAATAATAACCGTTTAGCTGTTGTAACGAAAATCAGCTTTTAATTACTATTTTCATCAAGATATAATATATCACCGTAAGATTTATTCATATAAAGTATTATATGTATGATAAATTTGTTTATATCAATCAACACATAAAATAACATATTATTTAAACTGCTAGTATTCAAAATATAGCTTTTAATAAATCGATTGACCTTCGAGAGTACGGTGTTGATAGTACTTGAAGGTCACATTAAAGGCGAAAGAAATGTGCAGGGATTGTAGCGTTTGGCGCTCCATTTTCTCTGACTACCCCACTAGGGATAAAGAGCGAAGCTTAAAAAAATGACAACAGAGCTCTCTTTCATACCACTGAGCCATGTACCTTATATATTTTTTAGCATTTTCACGATATTTCTCGCATAGGAAGGTAATCAGACAGAACCTAAGTTAAGAGACACTAGATTCTTCACTTAAAATTGTATTGTGCTGAGTAGCGGAACTCAACGCCGTGCCTTGTCTTAAATTTACCTTACACATAACATAAAGTATAGAATTTTATATATATCAACGTTTTTTTACTTAAGTTATAATATTAAAACCTTCTTTCCTTTTAAAAGGGTTCTAATGAATGAATTGTTTCGTGGACCCGTATCACCCGTATCGTCACGGGTATAAAGACTCCCGTATCTCGATGGCATATTTAATTCTGAGTGATGTGAAGTTATAGAACAAGTAACACCAAAATACATATGTCTGTTAATGTTAAAATTATGTTTTTATATGAAAAATAGTATTTATACAATTAATTTAAATTTAGTAAAGTATAAAAACAATTTAATTAGAGATAAGGCTTTCATATTATATTTTATTTATGGTCTTCGTAATATGTAAAATTAATGTTAGAGTGAAATAAAGAGTTTTTATGTTAGTATTTAATAAATACTTTTTGTTTCATACTAACATTAGGTAACATAAAGAGCAAGTTGAGCCATAGCGCAGTTGGGAATTGTCTTAGTAAACGTAATGTTGATATAAAAATAAAAAAATATACGAACATCTCGAAATGAACGGAATTAATTGAATGAACGGACGGATCGTTTCGACGCTATATACTAAAAAAAAAGATGTATAAAATTAAACGTAGCGGGAGTCAAACCCGTAATCAAAAGTCAAAAGTTGTAGCCACTAAACCATACGTTATTATCCACCTCATAGCTTGTTAATGTATGGGGAAATTGTTTTATACTTTTTATAACTTATTTTTTATTAAAGTATTTACAGAGGTTATATAAATATCAAAGACATATAATAAATTAATATAAATCGACTATCTTTCGTCAATTCTATATAATTTCGCTAGTATATATACCTTAAACTAAGATAGTTTCTCATTTATCAATATTTCGGTATAAGTCGTCTATGAATCTGAGCCTTGTGGTGTAAGTGCTTTTATTAATTAACTGAGGTGAATTTAGATTGCCTGTTTAATTTGTAACTTGCACCTTCAAATATGATCTATTATATACGACCTGACGGATACGATACGATTATATTCGTGTTTAATCGTCTTTATTTCTTAAGAAGTTTAATTAATAATTATTTATGTGGTATCTTTGCTTTGGTTACTCGTTTTCTTCCATTACATTGGGTTTTTAACATTTTTACTTAAATATTTAAAACTAAGATTCTGTTGTTTGAAAGAGACGAAGAAAGAACGGAATGTAAGATCATGGTTAACAGAAAGAAATTAGAACAAGTGAATGAGGTGGTATACTTGGGAAGTATGTTTAGCAGAGATGGAAGGTATGATATGGATGTTGAAAGGCGTATTGCTGCCGGGTAACAGGGTTAACGGTGCCCTCGCTGCGTTGATGCGACGGCGGAACGTGAGCATAGCCGCACGTTTAGCTGTGCACAATGCAGTGCTGGTACCGACGCTGCTATACGGCAGCGAAACGTGGGTATTGCAGAAGAAGAATGAAAGAAAGATGAATGCTGTGGAGATGAGATCTCTTCGAAAGATGTGCGGAATCAGCTTAGCTGACCGAATCCGCAATGAAGAGATACACAGAATGGCAGGTATTAGCGGGAACGTCATAGTAAGAATGAAGAAGGGCGTGCTCAGGTGGTTTGGGCACGTCGAGAGGATGAGTGATGGAAGAATGGTAAGAAAGATTTATGAAGCAAAGGTGAGTGGTAAGAGAGGCAGAGGGAGACCTCGGTTGACCTTCGAAAACACAGTATCGATGATACTGGAGGAAGGTCACGTAAAAAGCATGAGGACCCCCCGGAGGGCGTGTATGAAGAGGTTGATGACTGTGGACGAGGCGAAAGAAGTATGCAGGGACCGTAGCGTTTGGCGCTCCGTTCTCTCTGACTACCCCGCAAGGGATACAGCGTGAAGCTAAAAAAAAAAACTAATATATTTTGAAATAAATTTAAAATCATTTTTTGTCGTTATAATATAATAAGATCTTAGTTTATAAATAAAGCACAATTTTAACGAAAGAAAGCAAATTTTTATTTGAGACTGGTAGAAGAGATCAGAGTATCCTGACCTCTGACCTCAACAGAGTCATAGAAAAAGTTCTCACTGTCTGTTCTGCGGTAAAAATCATAAATTGTATTTTGATACTATCAACAATCAAAGCAAATATGCTGTATCCCGCACACAGCACGGTACTCAGAGGGAACCTAGTGTTAAGGCACTCCGTTCCCCATTTCCACCGATTTCTGGAGGTATTGCGTATTAAGTGGCGGAAATTAATACCGCTCATCAAAAGCAAATACGTGCTTACATATTAAAAAAAGTATATATAAATTAGTTTTAAAAGTACATATTCCACTCAGAAGTACCTACACATAGTATATCAGTAATATATGCAAACCATTCATCACACTATCTGTAACCATCATTCGTCATGCAAGTCCGTTTACACGTAACGATTATTCATTAAAATTCCTAACCAATAATAATTTCTTTAACATATCGTCTATAAACAGACTCACGTTGAATACTCCCATCTATTTCACGCTGGCTTAAGCTCTCTTGATTGGATGTAACGTGATATTAGATATTAATTACGTAGTGTAAAGATCTCATCTCCATACATTGGCTTGTTATCACATTTAAATAGTACACTTTCTAATATATGTGTTAGCGTGATTTGCTTAAGTGATTATTTCGTAATGTTATAAAGTATGACGATATTGTAGACTTGAGAATGCAATCGAAAGTATTATTTTTTTAGGTATATAGGTATTATCGAATGAAATTCTAATGTGTTAAGTGGTGGAACTAAAGGTAGTGGTTTGTTATATGAGGACTAGAGCAGGAAAATCAATACAATTTAAATGTATTCTTTAGCCACAGTGAGAATTGAACCCAATGTGATAGAATTAAAAAAGTCATAGGAACTACATATAAAATGGAGGAATAATGTAAACGCGCTTACCTCGACACCAGAGCGAAGAAAATGCATATATAATTTCCACTACTCGAGTGGGAATCGAACCCACAACCAGTCGTTTACAGTCAAACGCTTGTGCCACTGGACCACGACTGGCCACATTTGAGAATTGAACCCAATGTGATAGAATTAAAAAAGTCATAGGAACTACATATAAAATGGAGGAATAATGTAAAATTAATAGAAATTATACTAATTCACTTTTACCTTAGCAAAGGTTTTTAGGTCACTGATTTCTTACTATCACGTATCTCCTGTTGATTTTATGTATACCACAGAAGCTAAGAGAAGTAACTACTAAGAAAATCCATTTAATAGACATTGATTCGAGGCTGTTTATAAGGCCCAAAGACACGAAAACATCCTTTACATAAAAAAAAAAACTTAATACATCAAGTGACAATCGAAATTTGCAACCAAATCGTGTTCATTAGAACTTACCAACTGCGTCATAACAGTGTTTAACTAAACACCTAGTTAAGATTACAATGATTAAATACAAAATGTAAATACTCACTACTGTACTTTCGGCTTCCACTCCTTGATTGGTAACGCGAGACGTTATCATATTATATTAATTACGTTGTGTAAAGAGCTTTGACGAAATTCACGATTGCGTGTACGAAGCGTTACTTATATTTAATTAGCATTGTTAATTTTGTGTGTTTTCTTGTCTTTAGTTTAGGGGTTAATCAAGGAGATAGTCGATTTTTTTTGCAGCTTCACGTTTAATAGTACGGTAGTTAGAGAGAGAAAACGCAGTATTAAGGCATCTTCGACACTTTTTGAATGATTTCGAGATGTTTAGTGGTAAGTTGGGGCCAGTCGTGGCGCAGTGGGTAAACGACTGATTGTGGGTTCGATTACCACTCGAGAAGGGGCAATATTTAATATTTCCATTTCCTTCGCTCTGGTATCCGAGGCAAAGCGCGACTTTGAGTTCCGCCACTTAACACGCAATGCCTCCGAATTCGGCCGAAAGTTGGGAACGGAGTGTCTTAACACTAGGTTCCCTCTGCCTGCCCTGCTGAGTGCGGGATACAGCGTGAAGCTAAAAAAAAAGAGAATATAAGTGTTGGCGCCCAATCCGCACATTCTTCCTAATAACATACATAAAAATAATTGAAAAAGTGTGTATTTTACTAAGTGGGAATCGAACTTACAACCAATTGCATTCATAGTAAAATGATGTTGCCCACTGCACCATGGTAGCCAGAAAATGAAGTCATTTTTTTTTAATTATTCTGATCTTTTATAAAATAATAATTGAAATTAAAATATGTTTATTAATTTAAAAAACTTAATTTACATTTTTGCCTCCATGAACTAGCAAGCTTAAGAAACTTCAAGACACTATCTTTTCTACCACTGCATCTATTTTTATTGTAAAAAAAAACTCCTTATTTATCAAAGATAGAGTGTGTACTATTTGTGTATATTATTTTGTGTTTTTTATACAATATTATAAATGTCAGCTTTTTGCACTTTTTTCTTTCACCTCCTTGCACATCCGTCCGTTAACTGAGCTAGTTTAACATTAAATTTAATTAGATAAATTTCAATTATTTCGTATAATTTTAACTCTAACGTGTAATATAGCGGTTATTCCTAGAACCTTATAACAATATATATATACATATTTTTAATATAAGCTATTCCAATAAGAAAGCCAAGATGTTATATTGTAATTTAAGCTTAATTACAAACAACATATTCCTTTGAAATTTGATACTTTATAAGATGTTTCAAGATGGTATGTAATTTGTATATACCAAATACCTATTCATTATTTTAATTAAATCCACTAAAACCCTTATGAAATAAATATCTATATGTATTAAATAGCGCCAATTATGTGAGAAACGGAGTGTCTTAACACTAGGTTCCCTCTGCCTACCCTGGTGTGTGCGTGATACAGCGTGAAGCTAAAAAAAAATTAAATAGCGCAATTTTTTGAAATATATATAACTATGTATATTTATATATATTGAAATATGATACGCTTAGGAAACTGAAAATCATATTTTTGAAAAAAGTTGAAAATTTGGACTCAGCGGGATTTGTACCCGCGTATCTCGGAAAGCGTCCAAGCATTTTTACATTTAAGCCATGCGTTCCACATTAAGTATCTTAATAAATTATATTTAATGATTTTTCTTGAAATACTACGGATACGTGGCCCCGTAGGTTTGTTAAGAAATCTTATATATTACATTTTTTTTTGTAAATTAATTACAACATGAAATAATAGTTTAAACGTCTTTTTATTGATAAGTTTTGACCTGCAACTTCGTTTGCGTGGACTTTATGACCTAATTTCTAACTTTTGTAGTTTTGACATCATCGAGTATTCATCTCGATTTTTAATGTTCTTCTGGAAAATTTAGAATTGTCGGTTCAAATTTCAGATTCATTTTTCATGCCCTATACATCTACACTTACGGTCCACACACTAGTTTAAACGATAGTTGCTAATTTAGACCTAAAATGTGTAAGATATTTCGCAACTTTATATAATATAACTATCAAGAAATTACTAAAAATGTATATTTTCAAAAGCAAGATAAGTTCCATAGTGAGTGTAAATTTGATATGCCTATGTTTTGTCACTACAGCTCTTTGATGGGTCATCCAAATAAATTGAAGGTATGTTACTTTCAAAATTTAAAAACAAATATAAAAAAGGAATCTGATTACGGCTTATTTTACTTAATACGAGTACATGCGTGTTTCTGTGCTTCAAAATATTATACCAAATTAGAAGTCATAGTTACGTTATCTAGAATAAAATCTATAGTATAGTAGTCAAGAATCTACCCAACCCAACCTTACCTTAGCCATATTGCTGAAATTAAAATATATTTATATTGGGACATTATTAAATTATTCCGCACAAGTAATCCGTATTATGTGTTTAAGATGAAAGGCACTTTGAACTTTAATTCGTCGCCGCAAAGTTCAAAGTTGTGGATCTAATTGGCCGTATCAAAGCGAAAGTTCTGTTAAACTAACGAGACGTCTTCAGATGATACTCAGATGAGTAATCATAGAACTAGCATTGCCTTTATAAAGTAAATTAAAACGATTTGGGCGATGTGTAGGCGATATAGGCTTGTTAGGGTACAAAAGATTTTTTTTTGTTATGTGTACAGATATGAATTTTGTTGAGTATTTTTGCTTAGGAAAGTAGTTGTGAGGCAATAGTTATTGTGAATATTAATATGAAAATTATTATAGTAATCGTGGCCAGTCGTGGCCCAGTGGCACAAGCGTGTGACTGGAAATTACTGGTTGTGGGTTCGATTACCACTCGAGGAGTGGAAATTATATTCCGTTTTCTTCGCTCTGGTGTCGAGGCAAAGCGCGGCGTTAAGTTCCGCCACTTAACACGCAATGCCTCCAAATTTGGCGAAAAGTGGGGAACGGAGTGTCTTAACACTAGGTTCCCTCTGCCTACTCTGCTGTGTGTGGGATACAGTGTAAAGCTATAAAAAAAGTAAAAAAATAGAGTGGGAATTGAACCTACAACCGGTATGTTTAAAATTATTATTAGTTTTCGACTGGAATCAGACATAACAGCTGCACCATATTGGCTTTAATATTTAAACGTAAAAATGTCACGCCATATTAATAATTTATATAAATTTGATGAAACCCATTTTAGTTAGGTACTAAGGTCAGCTAAAGCACTGTAAAATATTATTAAAACGATGTTGTAGATCCATACTCGTATATTATTTATTCATAATACATGCTAACGTTGCTCAGTAGGGTTACCATGATGTTTTTAATGGTAGATTTTTGAAGTAAAACTTCAGACCGTTACGAAAAGTGTGATTGGGTGGAGGGAACGAAAATATGAAAGGGAGATTTCCTTGTAAGGTTTCGTGGTAGCTTAGTGGTCCTTATTATAACCGATATCTACACGAGAACATAAGTTTAGTCAGTTTATTAAAAAAACTACAAAAATTGTATATTAATAAATATCTAAAGACAAATTTTAAGTATAGTAAATTTAAAAATATATAAATAATTAAGTAACAAAAATTAAATTCTCTAAAATTCTGTTCAATTAGGTGTCATCCAGCCACTCTACAAAAATCCTCTTTCTCATAGCCCATAGTGCACAGTAGGCGGTCGCAGTGAAACCCATTAGGATTACTCAGAACATAATTATTATATTTTATTTATATACGTTTTATTTTTGTTTCTATATTTTTTAGCGTGTATTGATTTAGTATTCGCTTTCTGTCCATTGTAAAACATATTGGATGGGGATTACTGCGCTAGTAATCTGAACAGACTACTCTGCTGTGTGTGGGATAAAGCGTGAAGCTATAAAAAAAAATTTAAAAAAAAGTGGGAATTGAACCTACAACCGGTATGTTTAAAATTATTATTAGTTTTCGACTGGAATCGACATAACAGCTGCACCATATTGGCTTTAATATTTAAACGTAAAAATGTCACGCCATATTAATAATTTATATAAATTTGATGAAACCCATTTTAGTTAGGTACTAAGGTCAGCTAAAGCACTGTAAAATATTATTAAAACGATGTTGTAGATCCATACTCGTATATTATTTATTCATAATACATGCTAACGTTGCTCAGTAGGGTTACCATGATGTTTTTAATGGTAGATTTTTGAAGTAAAACTTCAGACCGTTACGAAAAGTGTGATTGGGTGGAGGGAACGACAAAATGAAAGGGAGATTTCCTTGTAAGGTTTCGTGGTAGCTTAGTGGTCCTTATTATAACCGATATCTACACGAGAACATAAGTTTAGTCAGTTTATTAAAAAACTACAAAAAATATATATTAATAAATATCTAAAGACAAATTTTAAGTATAGTAAATTTAAAAATATATAAATAATTAAGTAACAAAAATTAAATTCTCTAAAATTCTGTTCAATTAGGTGTCATCCAGCCACTCTACAAAAATCCTCTTTCTCATAGCCCATAGTGCACAGTAGGCAGTCGCAGTGAAACCCATTAGTATTACTAAGAGCATAATTATTGTATTTTATTTTTGTTCGTTATTTTTGTTTCTATATATTTTTTTAGTGTGTATTGATTTAGTATTCGCTTTCTGTCCATTGTAAAACATATTGGATGGGGATTACTGCGCTAGTAATCTGAACAGACTTTTGGTTTCAATATATTTTTGTCTAATAAGTTTTATATTTTTTCTTATTAGAAAGCATTTCTTTTCCACTGGGCGGAATGATTATATTTAAATTATTTTCATTTATCTGCTCTGGTTCCTAGACAAAACGCGGCGTTGAGTTCCGCGACACAGTAAGCAATGTCTTGAATGTAGGTAGAAAGTGGAGAACGGAGTGCCTTGACACCAGCTCACTGCTTAGAAATCCTATTTCTGTTCCGTTCGTCCATCATATATCATAACTGCGCAAGAATTGTTTGAGTTTCTTTTGGTTATGATTTGTAAATTATATAGACACCCTAATGGTAAAGCAATTAGCCCTGTCCTACTGTTCACATACTTTCACAATCTAATTTGATATTATCATAATTAAAATTTTCCTAACATTTTATGCCTTGCGGTTTATATCTTGTGGAATTAATGTAGGTATATAGGCAATTGCTTCATCAATTTTAAAAAACCTGACTTTAAGGTCTGCGAGGTTAAGCTCCGCCAAGCAATGTCTCTTAAAAAGTTGAGTTAGTAAATAAGGAAAAACGGATAAAAAAGGGACCTGGATATATATTTTCTTGTCGTAGTAGAAAATGTAATCCATAATACTTTTTCACGGTATGTATATAATATTACAGCTTCACGTTCTATCTCGCTCGTTCTATAGAAGGCTAGTCAGAGAATACTTAGTATTAAGACACTCCGATCTGCACTTTCCGTCTCGAGTTACACGATGGTGTGTGTTCAATTGTATTCATTCCCATAGTAAAGAAATGAAAGTAATTTAAGTTTGATTGTGCCCATGAATGCGAATCGAACCCACAAGCATCATATACAGTCAGAATATTTATTATTTTTATATTTAGTAATAAATGTACAAATATTTTAATAACGGCTAGAGGATATTTTAGTATTGACGGTACTTAGTAAATTATATTAATGATATCAAAGGCTTCCACGAAATATATTATAGAAGAAATAATTTAGGTATTGTGACCTGATAAATGTTTTTATTTAATTAATACAGTACGTGGAAATTACTGTGAGTCTTTCTATTATAATTGTTTTGATTATACAAAACAAAAAGCGGTTTCGCCTTTTCCCTCGCGGTTAAGTAGGCGGAGAGATCTTAGTGTTAAGACACTGCCTTCTCCACTTTCTGCTTAATTTCAAGACATTACGTATTGAGTGGCAAAACTCAACGGCGGGACTTTATCTTATTAGAGCGACGAAATGAAAACAATTTAAGGTTTATTCTCCCACATAGTGGAAATTGAACTTACAATAAATCGCGTTTTAACTTAGACGGCCTACTGCGCCATGATGGCATCAAAATATACATGATTTTTTAATAAAATTATGCAATAAGAAATTATTGATTACCTAATATTTACATGTAGAACAAAGAAATGAAAAGAAAATAATTAAATTATTCTCCCTCATAGAAATCAAACCCACAACTATCATTTACAGTTCTAAATATCCCACTGAGCCACAATACCCCCAATATGTAATTACTCTGAAAAAATAAAACGTATTTAATCACACGCTTGTATACTCCAAAAGGTTCTTATTACCGCTCCATACAAGCAACTTTAACTCAAATATAAAGAAGCTTCCGCCATTCTATAGATTGAGTTACATTGCCAGCTAACTTACATTTCCTAATGAATCCTGAAAGCCCTTAGGAAACAGCCATAAGTACCAGGCGAATATAACAGTGGAGGAGGTAACAATTTCCCGTGCCGTCTCAATTCATTAGCTTTTAGTTGGCTCTCGAGCTGGTTGTAAAATGAATTTTATGTATATAGAAATAAGGTCTATAGTAAAAATTGAAATCGTTTCTTCGACCAAATGTTCTGTTGTTCTTCAGTTAACTTTTGAGTTAGTTAGTTTAAGTTTAGGTTAATACTATCAACTGTAGTTCCTAAGGAGGTATTGTTTGAACAGTGGCTAATATAGACGTTGTTGAGTTAACATCGTTTTATTTCTATTGATCAATTAAAGTTTTTTTTATTTTAATTTAACTTCTTATGTTATATAAAAAGTCTTGAACGTAATATGAAAAAAGTGTATAAATATAAGTATTTACTGTCATATCACTCTAATTTCCATTTACTTTGGAAAAATGGGCTATATTTCCTTACTTGATATTGGATTTTGTCTTAACAAACTTTGGTAAACTATTATCAACATTGATATGTTTATTTCAATCAATTAAAATAGGGACACGTGTCCGGATCTGATGATTATCATATTTTGCTTACGTGAACCTGATGTCCTGTCAGGATATTACAAAAATGACTAAGTCTTTTATGACGTTTAAAAACGATTTATTATTTTTAATACATTTATATATTTTTACAGTAAATAGAGAGAGCTTAGTGTCAAGACATTCTGTTATTTACTTTCCAGCCGAAATCGGGATATTGCATCTTATTTCAAAATATAATAAAATATTTTATATATTATACAATAACCATGCCTCTCAAAGCATTACATATAATTCATATCCCACCTGTGGCACGACAATGGGAAAATTATAATGAAACATAGACACAAACGTACAAATTCATTCACAAATGAAAACATTGCTCGCTATTTAATAATTAAGTTGTAAACGTCAGGTGGCCAAACATCATCGAACCCTCGTCACCGTGCTAAGGGCCTATTTGCTTTCTCGCGGTCCAAAACGGTCTGATCTGAACTAAATTGTTCTATTCTTATATTATATTTAAATTATTTTTCCAGTTTTACTCTTTTTTTCATAACGAAATAGACAGAACCTAGTGTCTAATGTCTGAATACTCCTCTCCACTTTCTGCCCAAAAATGAGGCATTAGGTGGCGTAACTAGACGCCATTCTTTTTCTTACCTAAATGAGAAAGTAAAAATATTTTTGTATTATCAATATCGCAAGTCAAAATCACACAACCTTCGCTCCAGGATGGATTATGTTGTTCAGCTTCGCATGGCAGGAAGAGAGAATCTCGTGATCAAGACAATTCATTTTCCACTCAAAATCTCCTTATATTATTCCATGGAAGAAATAAAATTTGAGTTTTAGTTATAATTTTAATTTAAACATTACGTTCAAAAAAGATTACTATAAAGTAGACGAAAAAACTAAGTGACGAGACTTTTCGTTGCACTTGTCCAAAAAAACAACTTTGCATTTTACGTAACTTAACGCTACATTTTCTCTTAATAATTTAAGTTAACAATAACTATTTAATAAATAACCTTCAAATGGGGTTAAAACCTAGCTTTTGCGCACATTCAGGCAATTCCCAAACGCGTCACGATAGCGTCTATCTAAAGAAGATTATATAATTTGAATTGTTAAACTTACTACCCTTGTTGAAATGTTCCACAGCGATTTAAGTTAATTTTATGAATGGTAGTGGTAAAATAGAATATAGTGAATGGGTTTTGTTTTGACTGATCACAGGTTTGATTCCTCTGGGCAAGTGTATAATAGTAAACGAGTTTGGCTTCAAGTTCCTCTTGCATATAACTGGATAAGCAGAGAGAACCTTTTTTAAATTTTTGAACTACTTTCATCAATTTATTTTATTTGATATTCACAATAACTGATTCGCCATCTTGGATTGTTCGCCATATTTTGCTTAAAAGGACGTACAAACACAACTATACATTATTTCAAAATTAAACGTGTATACAAAAATTGACCTGAATCGTTTAAGGATATATTCAAAATTGACTCGCAAGACTTCACCCTAATAAACAAACATACATATATTGCTAATTAAAAAACAGTTTGTAAAAAACGTAATCCAACTTTATAAACCACTCTAGTTATCCTTTCATGGAAAGATTATATCTACCACTTTAAAAATAGTTCAATAGTTCCTTTTTTACTTATTAATAAATTTAAAAGGTTTCTTCTAAGAGTAATTCAACACTCTGCGGTAAAAGAGTTTCAATTTCATTGAAAATTATGAAATTGAGGCCTTAAAGTGATAGAGTTTACCTAACAATTATTTCTTGTTGTGAATGATAAGAACTTGTTACAATATTTATTATCAATATTTTTTGTGGCCAGTCGTGGCCCAGTGGCACAAGCGTGTGAGTAAACGACTGGTTGTGGGTTCGATTCCCACTCGAGGAGTGGAAATTATATTTCCATTTTCTTCGCTCTGGTGACGAGGCAAAGCGCGGCGTTAAGTTCCGCCACTTAACACGCAAGCCTCCGAATTCGGCGGAAAGTGGGGAACGGAGTGTCTTAACACTAGGTTCCCTCTGCCTACCCTGCTGTGTGCGGGATATAGCGTGAAGCTATTTATTTTTTTTTTTAATATTTTTTGTTTTCTGCAGTTATTTTTGCTATGAAAAATGTCTATATAAAAAAACGTTATCACTTAGTTCTTTCGTGTGGCAGCGTCTGACTATAAACGCAATTGATCGTGGGTTCGATTCTTCACGAAGGACTTCGGAGAACGTAGTGTGTTGACACTACGTTCTCTTTCACTACCATGCATTACAGTTAAATTGGGCCTGATAGAAATATAGTATAGAAATCAAATAAAAATACGTACTTAACCAAAAGACATCATCCTATTCAAAACATCCAAATTTTAAGTACATTTTACTTATCCCAACCTTACACTGAGTTTCCTTTACTGATCAAAGGCAGTAACGTTGTTAAGAGTTAACAAAAGTGAAGAAAATTAACGAAACATGACGACTGAGGGGAATCATTGGCTTTTAATGAAGAGTTGCATAACTCCCGAACTTACTGATGGACACTCGGAAAATATCAATTTACTTATTTTGATCTTTAAATCTAATATAAAGTTTGTTTTGCTAGTCCAGTGTTGATCTGTTATATTTAATGTTTTATTAAAAGGTTTTTTAAGCGAAGTTTTTAATTGATTGTTACTAAAAAAATGATAATAGTAAGTAATTATTTATACTAATAATCATGATATGGTTTCTTATATATATATTAATTACACATGCGTATGTTAGGCCAGGAATGCTCATTCCTGGCTCATTCCAACCTTTTTAAAAACGAAAAAAACATCAATTTGTTTCAAAAATTGAACATAAAGAGTAGAGAGGTTATCGTGGTATAAATAAAGTTTATTTTCCCAATCATATGCGCAAAGTATATATATATATATATATATATATATATATATATATATATATATATATATATATAGATATATATATATATATATATATCATATGACCTCTACAACTCAAAACTTAGTTTTTTTTGGAGTGAAAATATAAAAAAAAAACAAGAATAATTATCAAGCTTTCTAACCAGTAGTAAACATATAGACAACTCAAACATGAAAAAAATAATTCATCAAAAATAATTATATTGTCTATACAAGCTAACACGAAATTCGGACATCAATTATAATATGGTAGCCATATTAATTACCTGTAATTTCCGGTTCCGCCCGCACAGTGTTTACGCCGTTTATTATTGTTACCTATGAAACAAATCGCTATATTAATAACTATATGTAGAGATTTCCTTAAATATTTAAGTATTAAGTTATATATTATTTTCAATATCTTTTCCTTTAATTATTTTTAAAAGGATTTAGTTTCTGTTATTCAACTCGCAATTTCTCAAATTCGAACAGAGAGTGGAGACCTGCAAGTAATAAGAACTTAGTCTGCATGGTTCTTCATAGCTACTCTACTTTGAGGGGTAAAGCATAAAGAAGAAAAAAATTAATAAGTATACAAAACATAATAATACTATAGTTTTAAATAGTATATATTTACAATATCTATTATATACCAAAACAAAATTTGTATTTTGAATAAATCTATTTCAGGATAACTAGTAATCAGCAAATAATTTAATGTATATGATATAAATTGCTCGTAGTCGCTCACCATATAATTAGGTATATGTTTAACTGTAAATTGCAATTATAAATTCAAATATGGAGGATATGAAAAGAGGCTTGGGATAAAAATACGGCTAATATTTTAAACTTTATATTTCGCGTTCTATAATGTCTCAGACCAGAATGACTAATTATTTTAAACACTTCATAATGTTTTTAAGTCATCGAGGGTAGATAACAAAAAATATGACAATTACTAAAAATCAACAATAATTATCGTAATACCAAAAGCAATATTTATACAATTTTAAGTATAAACTCTAAGAGAAGGCTGTAAAGCATAAAGAAAGTAGAGAATAGTGTCATTTAGCCATATAAAAACGTAGAATGACTTTGACACCTTGTCAAAATAAGTAAAAATAAACCTAATTGATTCAATGCCGTATTCTATTCTATTCTATACTATAGTATTCATTTACGAAATACGTCAATTGTTACAGCAATTACAGGACCTTGTGTGGGCGGTGTTAGAATGCGATTTAGCCTTGCTTTCGCCTTCCGTTTCAATGTTTAATGGAGGTGCTTGCCCTTTTAAAATGTCAGAAATGTTTACTACGCATGGTAAATCTTTTATTAATGATCTTTTTCTCTGACATTAAAGCTACTACTTGCTAGATATTCCATTTTGCGGTAGGTATATGAGAAGCGAAAAATATGAGCTTAAATAAAATATTCTAATATGTTTTATCAAAAAACGATTGTCATGTCTATTTGTATATTCTCTTCACAAATGTAAGACATAAAATATAATTTTATTGCATTTCACTGACTAGTACAAGGAAATGAAACTAATTTAATCACAATTGCC